>OZ022264.1:36340677-38990677 GCA_963978885.1 Nemotelus pantherinus
TAATATCTTAAGATTTTTTCCTTCGAAACGCAGCACTTGCTGACAAGCTGCAGACCAGATCAACCAGAACTCAATCGATATAATCATTGAAGCAAATTGTTTCCGTGATTCTAAATAAACGAAAATTACATTCATGCTTACAATCTATTTGTGTAGTTGATTAAGAAACGCAAGTGCTATTGCGATAGGAATAGTCAAGGAGATTGCACGTTTCTGTTGTTTTTCCAGTAAATATAATTAGAACGAAAGTGAAGATCCGGAAAATTCAAAAGGGTACTTGCAGATGTTGAACGTGAAGCGTTTTAGCTGGAGACCATTGATATGCATCTGGATGTGTATGTATTTCTCTAATTAGAAGATCTGTGGCACTTGTGAACGAGCGTTGCGGTGATCTAATTAAAGATGAAGGAATCTTTAAACCGTGTTCTAATAGATTTATGATTGAATGGACCAGTGGCTACGAATCTTTTGACTTTTGATTGATGATCGACTACTTGGACGACTTTTATAAGTTTTTCCAGTACCCTAAGTATAGGTATTCCCAGATTTGCTAACATAAAAAGAGAACATTAACCATTCCATAACGATAAACCAAGAGTAGCAAATTCATGAAGTGAGAGTCGCTCTTGAATAGTAACTGCGAATCAGGATCGAAATTGAGCATCAAGAGATTTCAAGAATCAGATGAAAGAAATCAAAAAAAGCCGTACACTTTCGATAATTCAGTTTCGGTAAGGAACTTGGTATGTCCTGGTTGAAATGGACTACAAGCCTATTCTCACTGTAAAAGCACTATAAGTCAATAATTGAAACGCTTGCGAAAATTCGGTGCATATATTGACTGGTTAATGTACTCTTAAGGGGGGAAATACATGTAAAATCGAGAAAAAATTGCTAATTTCAGATTGATTTAAAATATATATATATATTGTTCATTTAGAAAATGTTTAATATTAAATCCTTAAAGTACATGTCTCACAGTAAATGAAAATATTTTTTTAATAATTTTTTAACACATAATGGCGGCGATGCGAGCGAATGAAAAAAACACATCAAAAACTGCCTCGAACAACTTAACGCCTTTTCCGGGGAACTTGCAACGTTCAGAGAGAAAAAATGCTAATGAGATGTATAATTCATAGGTGAACCAATAAAATTTATAAAAAAAATTAAATTTTTACACTAATTTTAGATTAAACAAAAAAATCGATCATTTTTCAAAAAAATCACGTTTTAAACATTAATAAACAAATAATTTTTCCAAAATTACAATAAAAAATATATAATATAAAAAATAACACTCTTTTGTAGATGTGGTAAAAATTTGAGCCGGATCGGTTCAATATTTTTTGAGATATTTTGTACGGCAGTTGAAAAAGTACTGCTTTGAGAAAAACGCGTTTAAAGTTCTAACGCTCGACCGACCTGGGGAACGCCGCGCTGCCTATAACTGACTATAACTCGAGGACTAATACGAATATCGCTTCAACATTTTTATTGGTATGTTTTAAAAGCATTTCAAACATTTTGATATAATATGAAAAAATCGATTTATTTAGCAGTTACATGTATTATCATCCTTAACACATGTATTAAACTGTAGAACGAACCAAACAAAAATTGTTTTCCTCAACTCTAAGAAATGTTTTTTTGTAGCCTTTTAAACATTTACTGAAAAAAGTTCTGTTAAAAAACATGTGTACGCTATCACGTATAAATATGCAAATGCTACATTCGCTTGAGCTTTGTATAATATTTGGCATCATAAACGGTATCACATAGCATTCGTAGCCCCATCTTTTGGCTAGTCTGCTAATTTACTGTTAACTAATGCGATAACTAGTTGTAGCCTAATGGCTGAATTACACCTAAGCGTCTCAGGTTATTAGAGAGGGTTAGCCACGTTGTCAGACCTGCAACATAGTTGTGTGAACTTTGGCACGAGGTAAGTCTCCTGAAGCAACTATCACCGAGGCCCCCCATGGAAATGGTTGAGCAATGTGCCGACAACTCATCCTTGTAAAAACTTCCTCTGTCAAGTAACCTGGAACAGAAGCCTCGGATTGGACGGATCAACAACGACGACCACGCAAACGCACAACGGATTATTCTCTCGGAACCTGGAATGTACGCTTCCTGAACAAACCGGGGGCCGAAAAGGCCCTCCTTCATCAGGTCGAACAATACAAACTGAGCATTACTGGAGTCCAGGAAACAAATTGGTTAGGCTGCGAGATCAACGACAAGAAATCTCACACAATTTTTACAAGCGGCAAACCATCGAGCCGCAAGGACTTTGGAATAGCATTCATAGCGAATAAGCAGCTTAAGTCGCGCGTTATCGACTTCCAACCCATGAATGAAAGGCTGTGTGCGATTCGCATCAAGGCGCAATTTTTCAACCTCTGGCTCATCAATGTGCACGCTCCCACCGAAGTACAAGAAGACTCTGTAAAAGACGAGTTCTATGCCTGCCTTGAAACTCTCTTCGACTCACTTCCATCAAATGATGTAATAATGCTACTGGGAGATTTCAATGCAAAAGTCGGGAATGAAAATTGGCATCGGGGGACCACTGGAGGACACAGCCTCCACGAAGAATGCAATGATAACGGCCATCGTCTAACTGACTTCGCTTGCAGCAGGAACCTTGTTGTAAGCTCAACTTGCTTTCCCCACCGTCGCATTCACAAGCAGACCTGGAATTCTGCAGACGCACATACCGTCAACCAAATCGACCTCGTCCTTATTAGCAAGATATGGGCGTCTAGTGTTATGGATGTTCGGTCGTACCGCGGAGCTAACTTTACATTTCCTGGTAAAAACAACATACTGGTGTAGAATTTCCTCAGTGTACCAATCGAGATTCAGCCCTCCCAAAATATTCGCGGTTGAGAATTTGCTGAACGACTATACGAATTATAGAATTTCGAATATAAGAATTTCACTAATGCTGCGTGACTCCAGCAATGTAGGTGTCCACGAGTTGTGGGAACAGCTCAAAAATACAATCAAGAATGTGGCAGAAAACGTTGTTGGATGCAAAGCCCGACGAGCGCGAAATGAATAGTTTGACGAAGAATGCAGAAACTCACTTGACGCAAAGATCGAGGCCTACAGACAATGGGTCCAACGTGCAACCAGATCCGAAAAGGAAAAATATGACGAGCTACGGCGAATATCCAATAGAATAATTAGGCGTAAGAAACGGAAATACTTTGACGAACAGTTGCTGAACATTAATGTAAACCTAGTTAGTAAGAGCGCCAGACAAGCGTACAGACCAGTAAACACTATTAAAAATGGCTACCAACCCAGGACCAGCCTCTGTAAGGACAAAGATGGAAATATTATCAGCGACACCGAAAGTATTAGCAAACAATGGGCGTCCTACTTCGAAGTGCTTCTGAATCCGCCATCAAACATCCTGGCAGCAGAAGCTGAGCTCCACGATGATACCATTGATCAACCCCATCCACGCAATCCCCGGCAGTAGAAGAAGTTGATCTCGCTTTGTGTTCACTGAAAAGGAACAAAGCGCCGGGCGCTGACGAGATACCAGCTGAGCTACTCAAGTCTGGTGGGGCGGGTTTATTAAGTGTGCTACATCAACTACTGCTGCGAATATGGGAGACTGAGGTGATCCCAGACGATTGGCGCAGAAGCATCATCTGTCCCATACACAAAAAGGGAGATAAACTTCGGTGTGAGAATTACAGGGGTATCTCCTTACGGCCTACAAAATCCTGTCAAAAATCCTGGAGTATAGGATTAAACCGTTCGCGGAAGAGATCATTGGCAAGTATCAAGGCGGTTTAAGATCTGGTCGCTCCACTATCGACCAGCTCTTCACGGTCAAGCTAATTTTGCAAAAGTGCTGGGAATACGACGTCGACGTATACCAAATCTTTGTCGACTATAAACAAGCATATGACAGCATCAACCGAGGCGCTGTATATAGCATCATGCTGCAATTTGGTATACCGGCCAAATTAGTGAGACTTATAAAGATAACGATGACCAACTCCGTCTCGCAAGTCCGGATACACAACAGATTGACGGATCCTTTTGAAACTCTGGGTGGCCTAAAGCAGGGCGATGGAATAGCACCCACGCTCATTAACCTGGCGCTTGAGTTCGCTATTCGGGCAATGAACCTGAATACCAGCGGCACGCTCTTTTTAAAGTCGACACAATTGGTAGCGTACGCGGATGACATTAACATTATGGCTCGAAAACTGACCGATGTAGAAGAACTTCTGCTTAGACTTGACATCGCAGCAAAGAAAGTTGGACTACGAATCAACGAGGACAAAACGAAGATTATGATGCAATCAAGGACAAGGACGCCAGCGCACATGACCATCAACGTAGGGAACTTTTGCATCAAATTCGTGGACAATTTCGTTTACCTGGGTAGCAATATATCGAGTGACGCCAACGAAACTGACGAAATCAAGCGATGGATACAACTAGCAAATAAGACATTCTTCTCGGTCCTTCTCATTATGAAATCGAAATATGTGCACAGAAAGATTATGCTCCGTGTTTATAAAACTATCATAAGACCTGTGCTGTGCTATGGCTGGGAAACATGGACCCTGACTCAAGCCTCCGAAAAAATGATCGACACGGAAAGTTCTACGGCGGATTTTCGGGGCTATCCGCGACCGAGATGGATGGCGCATCTGGTCCAACAATGAGTTGTACGAACTGTACGATGAGCTGGAACTCTCCAAAATCGTCAAATTACAACAGATACAGTGGACTGACTACGGGCAACGCATGAATGACGATCGTATGCCAAAACGTGTCATGAACGCAAGATGAGTCGACGGAGCGAGGCCAAGAGCTCGTTGGGAGAGCTCAGTGTATGCGGACGCCGATCAACTATTAGGGTTCCAAGATTGGAGGACGCGGTCACGTGACCGAGACAATTGAAGGAGATCGATCCAGGCGGCCAAGGCCCGACTTCGGTCTATTGTGCCACGTTGATGCACGTGGGCCAGGGAACAGGCGCATTGGCACCTCTCAGCTCTCAGGCCAAAGGACACATTGTACTCATTACACCCTGCCTACCATAATTTCCCGGACTTGTTGATAAAATCTAGGATCACTGATAGGGGAAAAGAGGCGACTTTCTGCATATGTGCTACGTTTCAGCTAAAGCATTGATATCTGAGATGTGCAAACGCTGGGCATTCACAAAAGAAATACTTTGCAGAGTCAGCCTCTTCTAAGCAAAATGAACAGAGTTCATCCTGTACAAGACTTATTCGGTACATATGTCCTCCTAGGCTGTGTCCAGTCAGAATGTCTGTCATGGCTCTGCAAACTTTCCTGCTCTTATTGAGCAAGAATCCTGCAGTCACATGGTTGGGCTCTGAAAGGAAAACTTTTGTGTGCCTAGCCAAACTATCAGTCATCAAATGACGTTTATTTGACATCTAATTTGACATACTGAGAACATAAAAAAAACTTTATTGTTTGCATTTCAAGCAAATTACACGTGATGAAAATTAAAACTCATAAATGTAGCTTTGACGGGAAGATAGTTACTGTATTGTCTGTTATGTAAAGCGCTAGTTACGCCATCTGTTGTAAAATACTGAATTTTTGATTTGCACTCCTAATATTTTGGTAGAGTGTGATCGTTTGGCTTCTGGATATGTATCTGTTCCTTTCTTAAACGGGGTATTCTAGAACTCTCTTATTTATATCAATCGTGCAAGCTAGAAAAAATAATTCTGATTATTCAATTAATGTCCATGCCTACATTTTTAGGTCGTACATAGCTTATATACTATTAATGCTTATGCTCCCTTTGCTAGCATTTTCCTTCCACCATAATTTTACATAAAAAGTTCTTATCGCGAACAACTTACTTTGAATAGACATAAAATCCATAAATCACCATCAGTTCACCCTTTTCAAGCTTTGAAAACCGTAGCTTGTACCTGTATAAGTATAGATTTTTACGTATTCTTCTACGATGTTCTATCATCAGCTCCTTAGTCCCATTACCATATCAAAAAACAATCCATTGAAGACTCTTCAATACCACTTCGACTTTACTTCGAAAAAAAGGATAAGAATCTATAGGAAAACTTTTGCTTATCGCTTTATATGAACACCTTTTCTCGTACAGCACGACAATGGAAAAACTAGTGGAACAAAATGAATGAGGAAAACAAATGAAAGTCGCCACTCGACAAAAGTTACAATTGAGAGCAAATGCTACGAAACAGCAACCGGAAAATGATAAAGCGAAATAGAAAAGTACACGAGTATTATAAATTAAAGCTAAAGAACATCCTTCGGTTGCATGGGGAAGTCAAGCAACGACGTCATAAGCTATAGAGCCTAGGAACGTACATACGGACATAGTTTCAGCAGGAACAGTTGTGGCAAGTGAAGGGGTGCTTTATGAAACGATTGCACCGGTACAGCCCTTCATTATACCTTCGAATACAAAAGGAGTCGGCAAGTTTCTAATGACTCTTCTCGTATGCATGCAACCGGTTGCATTATGATCCCGAGCGGTTGGATCCATTCTCCTTTGCCAGCATTTGACTTGTCTGCTGGGTTGCGGTGGTGTGCGGTCTATGCCGGAAGGGTGCATTATGGCAAGGAAAGTCGCGTGCTTAGCGAACGTCAATCCTTGCAAATGCGTGTTGGCTGTCAGAAGTCTTTTTTTTTCCTGGTACGGGAATTTTTCCTTTCTTATTTTAGTTGAAGAAGGTACATAGTTCGTTATCCTTTTGCTTTGGGAACATCATAGTGACTTGCGGATGGGTAAAGCCTAATAAAGTCAATTAGGAAACATAATGTGGTTGGAGAGTACAAAAGAGGTAATTATGCACGTAAAAAATTTTACTGGATCGCTGAGTCTGCTTGCTAATTTTTTAAGTTATTGTGTATAATTGTTAAATAAATGAATGCAGCATTTATTTTGTGTGTGGGAAGCTTGCAATCGTCAAATGTAAGGCTAGTTCAACTGAATTGTGGTGTGAATTCTGACATATGGCATTTGGTGCACTACGTAGTCAAACATGATGTTATGAAGATATAAAATGCATTAAAAATGATGTGTCGAAATAATTACCACAAATCGATCATCACTTCTTGCTGCATAAACACATCATCACGACACAGTTGTCGTAAAATTATAGTAATGTGGTTTCGAATCATTTGTTAGCATTTTCTTCTTTCTTAATTTTGATTCTTTCGAGATCAAGCTTCTAATATGTTTTCCCCACCCAGAATCTAATGTGCAGTAGCAATGGGTAGATCTGTATGTTCTTTTGTTTTCGTCATACATGCATCTTGTACAACTAGCTTGCACCACTCGTAGAACTCTCTTTGAGAGAAGCCAAAACCGAACGAGCAGAGCTATATGTTGACTGTAGTTGCTTTGAAAGTGGTGAATTACATGCTGCTAGAAAGATTTGGTGGAGATGTTGCTTTAAAGTAGATTGGTTTACAGTGGTATGCAATTGTTCTTACTAAGCGGATAATTTTGCAATTTCTATCAATGAAATTAATTCTCAATAATTTCACTATGGTGAAATTCAAAATCATATCAAAGCTGAAAATCATTAATTTTTATAGTATTAAATCTTTATCTCAACCAGTGAGAGCACTCACTCAAGTAAATGCGTTTTTTGCACTGAAACAGCTGTTGCATTTAAATATCTTGGTAATAAACATAATTTAAAAGAAAGAACTTGAAAATTGGGGATTGAAAATAATTGTTATTATTATTGCTAGTAAATTGTATTGAAAACGTCCCCTCAGTCACCTGATCTAAATGCTATCGAGAATTTTTGGAGATATTTAGAAGCACATGTGAAATCTTATAGTTAACTATTTCAAAAATATTGTACCAAAATTTGAAGTCAATCAGAGAAAAACTCTCAAAGCTATTGTATTGTTATATAAAATTTCAGGGGTTTCCTATCATTTTGATGCGGAGTGTAAGTTTCCTTTCCTTGTTTTGCTAAAACAGTTATCATTCGATTTGGTAGAGATTTATACAAATTTTTCAGATATTTCTGCGCCCAAGTCTCCAAGCTTCTTTTATGGCATCTTTTAGCTCCTGGATTGAATTGAACTGTTTATTGCCCCGATATACAGCACGGGATAATTGACCCCAAGCATTCTCTATAACATTTAAATCTGGAGATCTAGCTGGCCATGGCAAAATCTTAATATTTTTGGAGGAAAAGTATTGCTTTTCAACACTGCTGCGTTATCCTGTTGGAAGATAAAGTCCTCTTTAGAAATCCTTGTTGCATGTGTCCTGATTTGTTTATCCATTAGTTTTATGTAATCCGGACTTTTCATTTTTCCATCCACAAAGCAAATTTATAAAGTTGACATTCTCCCATCTTTTCTTCTACCTTACATGTTCCCGAGCGAATTTCATTCGTTCCTCAATATACATTTTTGTAAGCGGTGGTTTTCTAAGAAGTTTTCTTTGTTGAATAAACGAATCGTTTTTCGTTTTTCTCAAACGAACCGTTTTTTTAAAACGAATCGTTTTTCGTTTTTCTAAAACAAATCGTTATTTTAAAACGAACCGTTTTTTAAAAACGAACTGTTTTTTTTTCAAAGAATCGTTTTTCGTTTTTCTCAAACGAAACGTTTTTCTCAAACGAAACGTTTTTCTCAAACGAATCGTTTTTTTAAAACGAACTGATTTTTTAACACGAATCGTTTTTCGTTTTTTTTTTTTTAAACGAATCGTTTTTCATCGTTTTTCGTTTTTTTTAAACGAACCGTTTTTCGTTTGTTAAAACGAACTGTTTGGCAGTGGAAAAGTGTTTAGTTGCGAAAAACAGTATTTTCGTACTTGCGAGTATTTTCGGATTTGCAAGTATTTTATTCAAATATTTATTAAGTTTTTAGGGCAAAAGGAGCTGAAATCGGACAAAATCGGCCAATTTTGGGTAAGAGTGGTTTGGGACATAGCCGGCCAAAACCTATTGCTGTGATATAAAAATTTCTGTTTTGTAGGGGAGTAAAGGGTTTTTTGGCCATAGTTTGGCAAAAACTGCCTTTACCGCGCTTTCGATGATTGGAAGTGGTCAGGTAGTATATTAGTGATATTTTAAGGGCAAAAACTTTTTGATAAGGGGAAATTGGGCAAAAACGTCCATATTTTCCAAAAATTTTATTTATATCTAGCACGAATTCGGGGACTTTTCTGAGTTGTTCCGGGCGAAATTTCCATACAAGTCTGGGAAAAAGCAACCTAGTTTCGAAGATACGGCAAAATGAAATCCGCCGAAAAAACTAAAAGTAGCACTAAAAGTGCCTAGGAGGAACAGGTTGAGATTCTTTTTGGTTCATCAGTTGGCGTCTCCGGGTGTGCTGAGGCCCTCCTCGTGACTGCAGGCCGCCACAAGGGTAACTGCAGGTCGCCACCGGGGTTGTAAAATTTACAAGACTATGGGAGGTAAGGTGCCCCTGGACTCATGCCCAGCCTTACGGAAGAGGTTGGTCCCCTAGTGGGTGCATGTTTAATAAACGAAACATTTGTTTTTTATTTCTTAATAAAAACTTCATGCTTCAGTGAGGCGAAGTGGAAATCCGACTGTTTTAGATTAGCCAGGAAAAGTTTGGTATCAGAGATCGCTCTAAGAAAAGTCATATAGATGACAACAGGATTAGTTGGTCCTATCTTAGTATTTTTTTTACTTTGGTCATTTGAACGAATACAGGAGGTGTTTTTTGCATATAATAAAATGCAAAATAAATTAAATTGATTGAATTTGATTGTTTTCCTTTAGGTGGCCCGTAGATTGGAGAAAGATTTGCCAAATAAATGACTGACCATTGGAAAGTTACGGACAAGCTGCACAGACTAATGACTCGATATTCTTTGAAGGTAATCTTGCAACATCACCATTCTAGTTTGGGAACGTTGTGGAGGAGGGCATATTAGTCCGGTTCATTGCATTACTGCAAATCGTATGCATTGTATGTATACATGTACATACTTCAAACAGGTATTTGGAACAGGAATTTTTGCTCTCGTACTCGTTATACCTAGTACTAGTTATACCTAGTATGTGAAAATCCTAGTACGACCCAACTCTAATTGTCGTACAGCATAAAATTTGTTTCTTGTCGTGAATTTAAACTGTTTTTTTCAAACAGTTTTAAAAAACAGTTGTTTTTGAAAAAAAGAGTTTTTTTTTGAAAAAAAAAACAGTTCGTTTTCATTTTTTGGAAACAACAGAAACGCCCATCACTAGTTCACACCAGCTTTTTCCGCAAATTGTCTCGCTGTTGCTGTTGAGTTTGACGCTACTCATAATATCGACCGCTTTTTACGATCACTTAGTGGTAGGTCTGCCTGGACTCTTCTTTTGCCCGTAATTTTCATGGTCTTTTAGTAAATTCATTACAACTTTCGGCTTCGTTTTACAATTTTCGCGATTTTTGCGACACTTAAGCTCTCATTTTTCAGATTTAAAATCGTTTTTATTTTACTTCACGCGACCCATTTTTGCAACACAATCCACTAGTCCGTACTGAAAAAATATCGAAATTTTTACGAAACGACTTCAGTTTGTCTAAACCCGTAAACACTAAACAAATTTCAAACTCACTTCTTGCACCAAATGCTTGCAACTGCCGATTTATATACGCTGTCCTATCTTTTTGAAGCACTTTTTTTCAGGTAAATACGAAAAATTCCTAGAATATTAGTTGAAGGAGCCATTACGTTAAACATTCTGAAAATTCCTTGCCTGTACTATATGACCCACAATAAAAGGTAGAAAAACTCAGTTTTGAGAAATGGGAAAATTTCAGGGGTGTCCTATCATTTTGATGCGGAGTGTAGTCCCATCTCTTCACTCATTGTAGCTCCGAAAGCTCGGAGTTTAGTAGTCATTTTCTCAAAATAAGTTTTTAAAATTCCGTGTTCACTGCCATTTGAAAACCACATTACTAATTCATTTCGAACTTGTCACATATATATATATATATATATATATATATATATATATATATATATATATATATATATATATATATATATATATATATATATATATATCATCAAAAAAATTCAGTGACTATTTCTCGGGAAGGCGCCATCCGATTCAATGAAAACTTTCAGGATACATTGGTGTATATGCAGAATAGGTCCAGGTCTCACTAAATGTCAATTATCTTTAACCCTTTGGTCCCGGCAGCCATTTTAGTGATATTTTTAATATACCTATTGTTACACAAATATTTTTGCCAAAATAAAGTTAACAAAATCAATTTTGAACGTTTTTTACATGTGAATCGGATAATGTTTTGAAATTGTTTAACCCAATGTGTGCGCTAGGTGCCTAAAAAGAGAACGGGGAAATTTGAAAATTTTAAATTGCGATAACTGTTGATAATGTTTATATGGTGTGCTTCTGTGGTATGAGACTGCCCTCAGTGCAACTGAATCATCATGCAATACTCCATAGTCTCTTGATATAGACTTTTTGATATCAGACACTAAAGTGTAGCTAATCTCTCCAATAAAAGAGTATGGTAAAATGAGAGCAAGGTGCTCCATTTATACAAACCCAACTTGCACTTGGACAGTCGTTCATAGTAGAAAATCCTAAAAAAGTAATAAACATTGAATCCATGTTCAATCATTATGAAACTTTCAAAACATATTGGCAATACTTAGTTGTAAATTTGTGTAGCTTTTATTGAGCATGTTGGCAACCCTGCAGCTAGGGCAGGCGCTGAAAATCGAAACCTTTAAATAATGGAATCTCCTAAAAAATTATAATTTTTTGAAAAAAAAGCCACTCATAAATAAGTCTTATGCTTTGTCTCCAGAGCCAAAGTAAAAAATTTGAATTTTTATAACGGGCACGCCTGGTAACCCTTTCCCAATTGACCTATATTTTTAGCAAAAAAAATTTGGTTGAAAAATTCGATTGGAGCTGCCAGCTATGGTAATTTTGGTGTCCTAAATTTTGAAAATTCCTGAGGAAAATAAAGCTCTTTGCCCTATAGCTTCCAGTACAGTCATTGAATCATAACGAAATTCAAATGGCAGATTGAAGTTATGTAAGGCAATATTCAGTTGAAATTTAAGTTCAATAAAATGATAGGGTTGCCAGCTATGGTTGTTTTTGTATTTTTTTTTTTTTGGCATAACTTTAGTAAGCAATTTTAGTATAGAATTTTCAAATCGTAGTGATCTAATAGTGAAAATAAAAACCAAATATTAAAATCTAGGTAATTTTTGCGAATGGTAACCCTAAATTTCTTTGCATCCCTATAACTTCCAATGCCGTCATCGGATCAGTACAAATTTCGCAGAGCAGGTTGACTTCAACGTAAGGCAGATGCGACAAATTTTTGGCTTCGGTGCTAGCAAAAAGTTGCTAGCATTAGGATATTTTGTTATTTTTGTTCTAATAAATGCTTGCATTAAGTATTTTCATCGCAAACATTCGCAATGAAAATAAGTAAACATTGTTTAAATTATCTAAGCTCTGGACATTTTCCGCAGTAGCTTTCGATGAAGACACCGAAATTAAAATAAGCTTAGATTCTTTTATTACTTAGGGTGTATTAGTTTTAAGTAGAAAAAGTAAGTAGTGGTAGAATACACACTCAAAATCTGCACAAATTCTCTACTGTTCTTCGAACATTAGTGTTTCTAGTGGCTCTGATGCGATAGGGTTTTTTTACATTGAGGGGGTTTTTCATCTACAAAAAGGTCAAATTTTTTGTGAAAAATAGCAATTTTCACTTCAAATTAGCACGAAAATTTTAAAAATGAAAAAAAAATAGAAATCAAAGAACGTTGGGAGGAGGATTTGATGATACTTTGACTAAATATTAATGTTCTTTGATTTTAGATAATTTTCAGCTGATATAAAATGAACACCGCAGATCGTCCTTTTCTAAAGACGTTTTGAAAAATCTTTTGTCAACGGTTTTTTGGTCGATATTTTCTCATAAAAAAATTACAGAATGTTATTGAAATGATAATTAATAAGGTAGAAAAGGTTTAAATAAATTTGCTCTATCCATATTTCTAAAAAACAAACTCGTAAAAAAAGTGTAATCACTCACGCTGAAACCCTTACCCCTTAAACTAAGGCTTAACCCTTAACTAAAAAGGTAAAATATGGTAAAATGTTGATGATACACGCATCATCGCATTTGACTCCTTCATTTCTCTATCTTCATCAGAGCAAACGGCAGAAATCAAGACAGCGATCATCCTGTCAGCCGAAAAATGATTTCTGACTATTGTAAAATTAGCGTAAATTAATAAGCGAAGTGGATCTTACCACTAACCTTATTGTCCAATCCCAACCGCGATAGGTAAGAACGCAGAAAAACTGATTGATATGTGTATGGCGCATCTTAACTCGTTTGCGAAAAAATTGGTGCATTAAATACAAAGTGTTGGTCATCGCTGTTTTAAAGTGTCTTTGTCATTTTGATACCCATACGACAGCTGAGTTTTAAAATTAACACAATTTCTCTTATCTGAATCTACCATCTTGAACAATCATAAATACAGTTCCGTAAAACAGTTATTTTATAGCCAAATAACTGTTATGTAACAAATATATAGTGATGGTATATTTTACAAATGAATAATATGTCAACTTAATGATGCTGTCCATAAAGTTTTGTTAATATGATCTCTATTACTGAACTTATGAACTACCTGAATAAATCAGTAAAAGTATTTCTCTTTGCTCTTTTTTTTTATCTAAAGAAAATGGTATCACAATTCAAAGAAAAATACATATACCACAAATACAGCACAAAACAGCAACACAAACGTCTTGGACTTTGGCTGTCTAGGCCCAAAATCGTTCACTTTACTTCCTGGCCTCAGTGCATGTCGGATTCGAAAATAGCTACCATCGTCGACTCGCCGAGTATACCTCCAAACAAACATACATCAGAATTACAGCGTCTTATGGCCGGTGAGCAGCAAATGGCCAAAACAAACTAAGATGCCGACATGCTCCCGGTTCCCAGTCTACACGAATCATCCGTTCAAGTGAAGGAGAAGAACATAATGCAACATAATGTGTGGAGTGTGTTCGTAAGAACGATTCTGCGCCCAATGTGTGTGCTCTCACGGCGCATATAACTCCTTAATGCATGCTAGGACAAGATTTTCGTGAGAGTAGAATGTGGCAATGCCATTCCACCACTCTCAAGGAAGAATCCACCGGCCTGAGGAAGATATCGAACTCGAAACTGGACCAGCACTTTCAGGTGGAGTGTCGAAGTGCGCGTATCGACCTCGCTCCGACGTTCGACTAGTGATTTTTTGTGTGAAGAGGTTTGTGCATCGACTAAATCCTAAAGTTTGGCAGTGCGAGCTCAGGGACGTAAAACGTTGGCAAAGAAACAAGGACCTTCGTTCGCTACGTCACATACTCGTTTTTCTATACGTTTAACGTATCTCTTCCGCATCCTGGTCAAGTTGGTGTGGTAGTACGTCAGGATTTTTGTGCATTCGTCTTGCTCGTCCAACGGAGGGTGGCTGATTTGTTTTGGCTGCTTTTTAGTGTCCTTCGAAGAAATCGTGAATCAGGGGGTGCCCGGGTGAAAAACATAACAAACTTAAAGTTAGGGGGTCGCGTTCGCGTGATATGGCCGGCATTCGTTCGGTAGATCGGTTTTAGGCCGGATATCGATTTTTTATCTGGTGTGAATTCTTACTCGTCGGGCCGAGTACGTCCACCCCTCGACAAGGACTCGACTTTCGACTGTGTTCCGGTACCATCGGTGTGTGCGAATGACGGTATCGGTGTGAAGTCGCATTGAACTGAGTCGATGTGCATCAAGCCGCTAGTCGACGAGCACCCCCGCATCGAAGCGGTTCGAAGTACGCGAGTTCGTTTGCACTAGGAGTCACTCGGAATACTTGCTAGAAGTTGTTAGAAAATTTTAGTGAAACGGTCGGTATCATCAAGATGCCGCTCGAGAGAAAATGCAACGTGATACAATTACCTGTGAATGGATAATTGGATCTTCTTCGAGCAGTGAATGAATTTGTTATGCTGATGATGTTTCAAGCAGCTAGTCAAGTTTAGTTTCGTACGGGTGTACTGTATTGTAGGACCTATAGTGTAATTAGTCCTGTTTTGTGCTGCAGTCTGTTAAACTACCCGGTGACTTCGAAGCGTGGGGGTGAATGTGAACGTGCATTAGTTACTGAACGCGAGTGCAATTTGCTCAACGATTTCCGGAAAACCTATATTCGTGCTTCTTGATAGATGATATTTGTGATAAGATCGGAAAAGGTGTAACAGAAGGAATAGTTTCCAAATGTGTAGTGAATTTGCATAGAACGTGAATTGAATGTGTGTTGACTTTAATCCCCCAGTAATTAATTAATGGATTGTCCCGGTCGAGGAATGGATAAACATTGCTAGGAGCATGATTTAGGTTTGTATTGCTTGAGTGTTTGTCCACATATACCAAAGTCAGGATTATATCGTCTGAATATCAAAGTACAACATGGAAAGGTATTTCGGAGACAAATTATAGGTTAAACAGAGGAATTTCGCTTCAAGTAAACGTAATAGCGTTTTCGTGCTCATTAAATAATTGAAGGAGCTATGTTTTACGTGTTCATGTGTAGAGCTGCAAATTCGTTCGGTCGATATTTGCGATTAACAATTAATTCGTTGTAGATGGCAAAAGTTGATTTTGCTGTTTTATATTAAGCATTGGGCTGTGGATGATTTCTCACAAAAATTTTGTGAAAATCTGTTGTACTCTTTATATTCAAAACTTTCGAGACCCTAGTCATTGTAAGCTTAAAACATTATGTGGCTTACACACTTTTTTCATTTTTGATTGAGTTGGGTTTTATTTATGAAAGTTAATGTGCATTTTATTAATAAGAATACTTTAATTCGGTAAATTCATCCAAGCATAAGTTTTTGATAAGGTTCAAATATGCTAAAAAGATATGTGATTATTTTCTATTGAAATTAAAATACTTAAAACTTTCAGCATTTAGAAAAAAATTGCTGAATATAGTCCTTTTTCTAGCAAATATTATGTAGCGGTTGTTGAAAGCTTAAAATCGATTTGCTTTAAAAGTGATTCTAGCATCCTGGAAATGCAATTCTTCTCAGATAAATTGAAATTTGATTTTTCAAGTGCTTATAAATTTGCAATGCAACGTAACATTTGTATAAGTTAAGCAAGTTGCACAAGTAATGTTACGAAATTTCGTTGACAATGCTGATATAACAAATTGTTGGTTGAACGTTAAAAGTAAAAAAATATACTTTCTACTTTTGTTTTTCTGGTTCGACCAGAAACAATCTCACATTGACCTTTGAGTTGGACTAGCTGTGAGTAGGCACCTGAGTCAAAACAGGGTTTAAATGATGCATGAAAATACTTGCGCACTCTCTTGTGCACTTAATCTGAATGAAATATCTACCAGCTTTAGCTTCAGACGTACAACGGGAGGTCATTTGCATTTTGATGTATTATATACAGGGTGATTCAGATCACGGTGCCTTGGGGTATACCACTTAAGATGAGCTGATAAAAAAAATGTTCAACATTTGTAAATAATTCTTGGAAAAATTAATAACGGATATTCCAAAATTTATCTTTTTGGATTCAAATTTCAAACAATTGACTTATTTTAGCGTTGAAATTTATTTCTGCACACTGACGAAAATTCGCATGGCGCCCAGAGCTATGTAGCATAGCGCATTATTTATGGCCCCATACGCTATGTACGTACTACTCTGAGCTATGCAATATGGCTCCCAGCGCCATAATGTCAGAATCTACATAGCGCAGCATTTATGGTCCCATATTCTATGTACATAGTACCCTGAGCTATGCAGTATGGCTCCCAGCGCCATAATTACATGGCGCAGAAATTATGGCCCCACACGCTATATTACATAGTGCCATGAGCCACGTAATATGGCTCATGGCACTCCAATTATAACTCGCAGCCATACTGTGTGGGGAGACGTATAAATGTCAGTAAGTGACATTTGAGTATTGCTTCTTTAGTATAGGAGAGGCAATGGTCTTAGATGTCATTTATCCCTCGGGAATTTCGTCGATAGAATTCCTTCACCTAATATCAACTGTTCTACCTCCAGATGGTCAGAACTGAGAAGGCTCGTGGCCTTTTGTTGGATGCGGACTGGATCATCTTCAGATGCACTGAAAAAACACAGCGCCAGACGCCATAATTTATAGACTTCTGGCGCCATGTACATAGCCAATTTCGGTCGATTTGTGATAAAATATAGCACCACAAGCCATAGCACATAGGAGCAGACGCTATGCTTATAGCCCTCCACGCCATATACTATATTCTTCCACGCCATGTACTATAGTCCTCCACGCCATGTACTATAGTCCTCCACGCCATGTACTATAGTCCTCCACGCCATCTACATGGCGTGGAGGACTATAGTACATGGCGTGGAGGGCTATAAGCATAGCGCCTGCTCCTATGTATTTTTCGCCATGTATTATGGCGTGTGGCACTATATTTTATCACAATCGCAAAATCGACTATGTACACGGCACCAGAAGTCTGTAAACTATGGCGTCTGGCGCTATGTGTTTTTTCAGTGCAGAATGTAATTTTATTTTTTTTAACAATGCCCGTTATGTCGCAAAAACTGTTATTCGCAAAAACTTTCATCCCTCTACCTGCAACAGATTTTCAGACCAAAAACTTCATCATCTGAGTCACCGTACAGAGGAAGACTTTTTGTACCATACAACAATACCCAACAATAACTTATAAAAAAAATAAGAAAACGAATTCTTCGTAACAGTATAATTTATATCGTAACAGTATAATTTATAATATATTAGTTAACTACGTTGGAAAATCGAAATAGATTATTTTCAATAGGAGTCCTTCAATCCAAACGAGGTCGTAGGCCTTCTGAAGATCAATCAGACAGCCCGCTCAGAACCCTTTTGTTTTGCATGCTTCCCTCAACAGCACTTTTGAGAACAATTAACGCGTCCACTGTACAATGTTTGGCTTTGAAGCCGAGCTGTCGCCATCTATGGTGTTATTTAGGTGTTTCTGAATAACCATATCAAGTAGTTTTCCCGCGTTTGCGAGGAGAAAAATCGGACGCGTGTTGAGGATACCGTAGGTTCCCGACACTTTTGGTATGAGAAATATTTTCGCACGGTTCCAAGCAGTGGGAAAATAACGTATGTTAAAACAAGAGTTGAATAGAATGGAGAGATGCTCAAAGAAGATAAAATTAAATATTTTTAAGATAAAATTAAATATTCTATCTACTCTGGAAGACTTTTCAGAAGAAACGGTTGACACCAGGTTTCGAAAAGTTTCTTTATTCACGAAACAACCGTAGTCTTGGGGGCTGAACCTAGAAAGAGTCAGCAGTTGATTTTCTTGTTATAAATTACAGGCAGAACTCTTGACAACTGAGGTATGCTTCTCAACAAAATAGATAAGAGAAAAGGTGGGAGCAATTGCATTCGCAGTCACTTTATCATCAGGGAACGAATCGCCATTAGAAATGAAATGTTCTCTTATTTTTTTTTTCGACCAGTGATTTTATTGATTTCTAGAGACATTCTTCAAATTTCTTGTTGGCATGGGCTTTGGTCTTGACCATGATGAAGATGTTTTTGTCCATACGAGCTATTTTCTGTATTGAGGTATCTGTGATAGATTCTTAAAAATTTCCGTCGACTATAGAGCTGAATGATATCACGCGGTAAATCAAGGAACGCAAAGTTTGTGGATTTTTTCGGGAGGACGTGATTTCAAGAGTCTCATCTATTTCCTGCGAACAAAAGTTTCGGGAACTGTGTCAAATAATCTCTTGCTCAAATTTTGGAATTTTTGTGGCACTATGTCTTTAAGGTGGTCTTCGCTTTCATTTCCTGTTGAAAATTAATGGAATAGTTCATAGAAGACGGCCTAAACCTGTTCCACTTTTTTATTGACCTGAGAGTCACCTGTGTTAGCATACCCAAGATACATGAGAAAGTTAAATTTCTCAACCAAAGTGATAATATTGGAAAGGTTGAGTATGACAAATGGATTAGAGTAATGCAGCTGGATTTTTTCGAAGCAATAGCGATCTGCGACAAAAAGTTCTTTTTCCTTTTCCAACTTAGCGCTGGAAAAATTGAAAACGAACCATGGAGGAATTCTTCATGAAAATCGAGTTGGTGACGAAAAACGAAAAGCTGCACACAAAATGAAATAAAGTTTAAATATAGAGTGGCAGCATTAGCTGCAAAAATTGTCAACTCCCGAAAAATTACTTTGAAAGTCGTGACAGCCAGAAAACTGGAAGCATTTATCTTTAGGTTGGGGTGTACCTTGTTTTTGCTTTCTATTCATAATCTCTCAAAAATATTGTGTCAAAATTTCAAGTAGAGTGGAGCAAAACTGACGAAGCTATGAGGATTTGAGCGTCCGTTGTTCCAAGCCGGGTTTCTATACCTGTCCGACATCTGTGCGTTTTTCTGAACTTGCTATTTTTGAAGTCTGCGTTCACCATATTTCAAAATCGACTGGACCAATCGTTTTGACATTTTTCACAATATTTCTTCACATAATTTTCCACACATCGCTGAGAGCTTTTTTGTTTATTTCAATGATTATAAATTTTGTAATAAATAGATTGAATGAACTAACTCTCTCTGTATCGCAAAAATTTCTCAAAAGTTTGTTTATCGGTGCATTCAACGGTTCACCGAGACCTCCTCTGTTGATGACAGATGTCAGGCCACGCACTACGAGAACACCAGTAGCTGTGAAAGCGGTGTCTGCGAGAATTCGGCGGAACCCTCTCCGAAAGCAGAACATCATGGCACGTGAGAGGAATATCCCAAAAAGAAAGAAGTCCCGCATCATCAAAGAGGACCTAAAATTTGGGGCTGACCGAAGAACAACGGAACAGCTGTTAAAACCGGCTTTGAAGAGGATACGAGCCACAAGATCGAAGGCGTTACTTCAACGGTACGCGCAAGGAGGACACACAAAAAATATCTTCAGTGATGACAAAAATTTCACCATAGAAGAAAAATTCAACCGGCAAAACAATACGCCCATAGTTCTCGGGAAGCTGCTGAGAAAATTCCAAGGTTCCAAAGAGGTCATCATCCTGCTTCAGTCATAGTTTGGTGGGGTGTTTCGTACGACGGAGTCATTCAGCTGCATTTTTGTGAACAAGGGGTTAAAACAAAAGCAGCAAACTACCAAAGCCATGTCCTTAGAGAATGTATTCAAAGCACTCAACCATACCATGTTTCATCGGGAAGACTGAACGTTCGAGCAAAACTCGGCGCCAGCTCACAAAGCAAAGATGAACCAGAAGTGGTGTGCGGACAATCTGCCCGACTTCATAGCCGCTAAGGATTGGCCCTCTGGAAGCCCCGATTTGAGCCCGCTTGACTATCGCTGTTGGGATTGGCTAGAGTAGAAGGCCTGCAGTAAGCGTCGTGTAACTTATGGCACGACTGTGTAGATTTTATAACTTCCAGCGTTTTATAACTTCCAGCAGCTCTTATTTGATCACCCTTTGTACATATGAGGAATATCGTGTTCGTAAAGTGACTCATAAAATTAGTCTCGATAGGGTGTAGTATGCTGCTTACCTAGCTCGTAGTCCTATAATTATTGGAGTCAAATTTGTGTCATCAGAAATAGATTCCTTTGAAAAAGCTGTTAAGTTGAATCTACTTGTTCTTTTTACTTTTTGAACGGCTGAAAATTCAGTGTAAGTGATTAATATGGTAAAAGGCTCTAAGATTTGAAATTAGTAATCGTATCCCGAATGTAAAATACTAAAATTATGCTAAAATTCCCAATGCTTTTGGTGGCAACTTTATTCAGAATTATTTTGTACAATTGAAGAGTGATTGGCTCTGTGACTTCCCTTACCCCTGATTTGACTCAACTAAAAATTTCAATATATGGCCGTGGTTGATCATTCATAGCTGGGTTCCAACCAAGGACAACACACTCTAATACTTATTACTCTAATCTCTCAAACTTCAGAAAAAAATAGAATTCTTTAAATAATTGTTCCAATTACTCCTAAACATGAGAATTGTGAAATATCAACCTGAAGCAATTCAATACAGTACAATACAATACAAAACAATGTCCCTGAACTCGACAGCAACTGGCACTCAGCCAAACAGAACGATTACATAAGCACCCACAAAAGAAGAAAATATATCGATTCCATATTCATTTTCATGTAAAATCGTTCCCCGACTAGCGTATTTTGCATTTGAATCGAAAGCTACTCCGTATGTACATAGGTTCTATAAAAATCTTCTCATACGACAAAAAAGAAGTTATAGGCTTATGAACACATAATGTGCACAATGTTCGCCTACAAGTACATCAAGTCATGCACGTTGAATGTCAAGGTTGCACTTCGACTAATGAAAATGCATCTATGCGATGCAGCGCACGTGTTCTGTATGCATTGCAAAAAAGCGACGTCAACAGCACAGCACAGCACACAAAAGAAATCATAATAGCACCTGTCCTTCTGTAAACTACAGGAAGCCCTACAATATTTTTTTTATGTTTCTCATATAGGGTGCTTCAGAAGGATTGTATTGATTTTGATTATCTTTAAACTTTATCAGTTGAACTGCCATGAACGCTGAATGTCTCTAAATAAGCTAATTTCATAGTACATCCTAGGTAATCTATTGACTTTTGACTTTGTGTTCTTCAATCCTATCCAAAAATGTCCTTGTGTGTGTGAAACTGTCTATAGAATTGCAGAAGTAAATTAATTGTGTCAGCAAAAGTACATTAATTACATCAAATGCCATTTTCACTATATCGTTATTAATAATTCATGCGCATGTATTATCCAAAATGTCACTCTTTCTAATAAGTTTTTCAACACACCAAATTCTTACAGGTTTTCAATCAGCCTGTCATATTCGGTGCTCTACTTTTTCCCTCTATCCCCATGGAATCAAACCGAATCGAATGCTGACTTCGAGGAAATATTTGATCGATATTAGAGCCTGTCGCTGGCACGAGGCAATTCAATATGCTTGTTAAAGTAGCAACGGGTATTAAATAGTTAATAGCCCGTATTAGCCTTAAACGGATTTTCAGGGTAGCTTACAAAACGTTTCGAAATCGTTAAAGCCACACATATCCTTTTGCTAGTTCAGTATGCAACCGGCCTCCCCAAAAATTCGATCGAGGGATTGAAAGGGCAGCAGGGTGGCTACTTTTACTCACTAAAAATACTATTTTACATGCGTAAGTGAGTATGTAAGTAGCTTTGAGGACTGAAAATATATGCATGCAGGCATATTCTTGGTTGTTTCACTTAAAATTATTGGGTAGATAATCATTTGTTAAGGATTTCCCTAGAAAGCACGACGCCTAGCTGTGCTCTAAAAATAAGGGTAGGCGTTTTTTTGTGAGGTTTCTATGGAAGCCTGGTAAATATCGCGTCAACTGGGGATGTGCTCGGAGCCAGTAGGAGTTAATGGTGTGGAAATTAATTGTTTGTTCGTAGGTTTCGATGAAGAAATTTAAATGCGGGCTGTATGAACAGTTGGATTTTCTGTATATATATAGATGCTTTGAATACTGAAATTTGTTAAATTGATACGAACAGATGGATATATGGACGGTCAATCGGCTTTTGTTTATACGAAGAAGAAGAAAAAAGACGATAGAAGCACAACATTTGTGTGTTACTGCTTGTTCTCTTTATAGCCCAAAATCGTTATTGATTGGGGGCAGTTAAGGGAAATTCTTCGACCAAAAAAATGAATACGTGAGAGGAAAAATGAAATGCTGTTGAATATGGACTCAGAAAAGCTTGAGCCTACATGTAAGACGTAAAAACGATTCAGTTGCTCTAGTGGACACGAAAAAATTTGGTTTGAAAATAATAAATGAAAGAATACACAAGCATATAAGCACTCGGCTCCAGTCTCGATTTAGTCGGCAACTATAAAGACCTACCACCAGTGGGAGAAAACACCGGTTTTCAAATCAAACACCTTTACGCTTGCAGCATGTATAAATTTATAATTTAATATAAAAGGTATATAATAAGTCGAATGTATAATAAAATTAAATAAATAAAATTAAAATTGAGTTGCAGTTTGCACATCAATGGGAACAGCCGTGCTCCGTGATAGATTGCCATTTTTGTGTTAAGCAGAGTTTTAACAGTGAAATTAAATCTATCTGGTGCCATGGTGAAAGCTTATTCCCATCACAACTTGGTGAGCGCGTTCAATTCGGTCAACCTGTTCCTAACACCATCTACTTAGTGGTTATCCTTGGTGGAAATGAAAGTAACGCTTGATTCGCTTAGTATTGCAGACATAACACTGCTATTGACTTTATTTGGATCGTCATGACTTGTTTCGATTGCGTATAATTGTTAAATTCCGTTGCTTGTTGCACGTTTTGTTTTTCAAATGTTTTTTGTTTTTTCTTTATATAGTTTTTTCTATTATGTTTTTTTGGCGTTCCGCATGGAAGCTTGCAAACGTTCAGCCTGTACCTAACAATGGAGATGCTTCTAAATAACGACCAACGGCAATCGTTCCGAATCGTTCTTATTTGAATCACTCGTGAACTCATCGCCAGTATGGTTTCCGTTCTGGATGCTCCACAGGGGGTTTGCTTACATTTCTCACTGAGAGATGGAACTGTATTCTCCACAGCTTTCATGAAACAATGGTCATTTTTTTGGTGCTTCTAAGGCCTTTGACAGTGTCTGACACCCAGCCCTATTACCCAAGCTTCGTGGATTTGTTCTTCATCCCGTCCTCGTCAAGTGGATTGAAAGTTTCTTCGTAGATGGTTCCTTCAAAGCTGTTCTGGATTGACTCAATTTCTGTGTCCACACCATCAATGCCGGGGCTCCGCATGGTACTGTTCTTTCTTTTATTTATAAACGGAAGAACCCTCTCAATCCAATTCATAGTTTCACCGATGACAGCACCCTTGACTTCGCATACTTTTTTGACAGAGTGGCCAACTCTCGCGGGAACGCTATTTCTGCTAGTAGAGATCCACGGACCTGTTAAGCATTATCGCTAGGCCTGTGTAGCATTATCGCATCGAATCGTGTTGTGTTTAATGTGTCCAAAACCCAATGCTGCCGTCTTTCGCTCAAGCTTTGCACTCCTCCTGCTTGCCACACTACTTCTGTTGATAGTGTAGGCATTTCTGAATCACCTTCGCTTAAACTATCAGGATTTAACATCACAAGCAAACTAAGCTGGACTGGCCACACTTATCAAATTGCGAAAAATGCCATAAAATGCCTAGGTGTCCTTCAGAGAGGCAAGAAATACTTTCCACCATCAGACATAGCGTACATCTTCAAGTCTCTCATCAGACCAATACTTAAGTATAACTCCCGTATATGGGCTGGGACATGCCCCACAGCTTCAGTGGAACTAGTCAAAGTCCAACGCAAAGCTTTTAGGTTTATTGGCCACTGAAACGTATTGAACCCATTGAACATCGACGTAATGTGGGTTGCCTTTTTCTTCTTTATCGCTGTTAGTACAGTCGAGTACGCACTTCGATTTGTATGTGTGAGGCTGTAATTTTGTGATTCAGTGATTTTAATGCCGTCTGATGTTCATAATATGTAGTGCCTTCAGCATACATAAGTTCAGCGGGTTTACGTATCGCAAAGACCTCCGCTTGGAAAAGCTATATAAGCTATATCGCGGTCTGCAAAATATGCTGCTGCGCATACTACTGCAGCTGTTTTGGATCCGTCAGTGTAGATCCTAAGTCCTGGCTGTACCCATTAACTGATTCCATTCTTTCGCTTGATATCTTCGCTCGAAACAAAGAATGGGGACCAAATAGTCAGTGCTGTTTACGTGGCCTCGCTCAATACTGCTGTGGCCAAATGATTTTGGCTCGTGGTGTCCCAATTCTCTAGGCCTGAAAGGAGCTTTTGCGGAGTTCTCTGTAAAAAAAGGTCAAGCGGGGGGAAATAAAGCAGGACGTTAAAAGCAAGAGAAGGAGTCGTGGTTAAGGCACCTGTAGTGCAAGAGCCGCCAACGGGAGAACTCTGTTCGCCATGACAGCAAAGGTAATTTTATTCACTGCCGGCCACCAAACTAAGCAGCCGCCAGCAAGGATCAGCAAAGTTATCGCCTTGTGGATCCAGTGCATCAGAGCACGACATAGGCCCCACGTTTCATACAGCACCCTCTTGCTGGCGCGGATCGCGTTAATTGCCCCCTTAACTTTTTCCTCTAAACTCACCTTCTAATAAACCCAAATTTTTAGTTTGCGATTTGAAATTTAATCTGGCGCCGCCCAAACTAATTGGGTATGTTTGAGGAATTTTGTATTTCCTTGTGAAGAGTGTAAAAGTGGTTTTATTGGAGTTGCCCACGGCAACCAGCCCCAGAGCATACTCGGTGAGTTCGTTAAAGTTATGCGGGAACCTACCTGAGACTAAGATCGCATCAGCAGAAGCCACAACCATGAGTTCCTTGCTTTTTAACCTCTTGAAAATTGTATTTGTTACCAGATTCCACAAAAGAGGTGATATAACTCTTCGTTGGGGTGGGCCTCTGTGGGCCTTCCGTTTGGTTTGGGCTCCCCCACTCTACTGACATGAGCCTTTGCTTAAGCATGTTGCTTATTCAGCTGCGAAAAGCTCTCCCTAATCGCTTTTGTGTGCACATTATTGAAGGCGCTGTCAATATCTAGAAAGAATTTGTAATAGAGTACCTTTTCTGTTTCAAGATCTACTCTATGACTTTCTGGACAGATTTTCCTTGCAATAAGGCCTCAATAAGGCTTCAGATCCAAGTCTCTGCTTGATGTGAAGGTCTAATAAACTTTCGAAAACTTTAAGCAGGAAGCCAGTCAAGCTAATTGGCCTGTAGTCCTTCGGATACGCATGATTGATTTTACCTGCCTTGAGTATAAATACAATCTTAGCAATCCTTTAGGCTTTAGCTACATGACTTAGCACTAGATAGCCTTAATCAATTTGTATAAGCCAGGAAACGGTGAGCATTCTTGTATTTTGGAGCATGGCAGGCAAGATTCTATCCGGACCCGGGGAGTTGAACGGTTTGGAGGTGTCAATTGAATAGACTAGCTTCTGCTAGGCGCAGACTTCGCAAATGCCTCTTATATCATGAAAATTCGACACCTGTTAACCAGTGGAGCAGATAGAGTCACCCAAACAGCTAGGAAAGTAAGTATGAACGTGCTGTCGCAAGTCCATTTCCCATCTGGCTTACTTGCCAAGCTTAGCGTGACAGGGCATTTAGCGAGCAGTTTTTTAAGTCTCGGCGATTCCGAAGTGGTTTCATTTCTGCCCCACAGCTCCTTCTAGGCTTTCCTTATTTCCAATTTATATAGTCTTAAGAAGTCCATGTATTCGTACCAATTTTCCCTGTAATCAACTATTTTAAATAGCTCTTGTACTTGTCCTCTGCGACAATCAAGGTCCCTTTTCCACCAGGTTGGCTTAGGGCTGCGCTTAAGAAAGACTTTCGGACAGAGGTGTTCAAAAGCTTTCACGAGTTTACCCATGAGTGTGTTAACTGATAACTCAAGGTCAGCTACAGAGTCAACCCTGGGAGGGGGACCTAAACCGTTGGTCACCTCTCGTTCGAAATGTTCCCACTAGGTAATTCAGCTCAGTGTTGTCAGATACTTTTAAAACGATACCCCTAAAAAAGATACCCTTAAAAACGATACCCCTTAAGTTCCGTCAGCTTTTTCAGTTTTTGTTCTTAATTTTATCTTTTACTATGCTGAAAATTGAAAATACTTGTATTCAAGCTTTAAAAAATGGAAGCATCAACAATGTCAGCATCATCATGTCTTTAATATTTATACTTTGGAAACTTAAATCCAGATTTTGTTCGTATTATTTCAAATATTTAATGGGAAGGACTCTAAGTGGATATCCTTCTTCCAATGAATAACGGAGCCAAATCTGACTAGCAATATCTGATAAAACGGGCTCTTTGCTTATACTGTTGCTAATGGAACCGAAAACATCAAACTTTTCTCAAAACATGTGTGTTCTCTGGAAGTATTTTTGAAGTTTATAAATATTTTTATTATGAAATTTGGACAGTTTTGTTAAACTTCAATTAATTCGGAAACTGATATTCAAATAAAACTGATGTTGATTTTTTCGACAAACGCAGAAAAAAATAAAAAAAAATATTACTGTCCATTATTGATACTTTTGACGATTTCACAGTTTAAAGATAACATCTCTAATATGGTGCGGTCAATTGCACAAAGCGGGGTGTCTGCCCTCAAGCAATTATCGTTCAATCATAAAATATTACCCATATGGCGGCGTTTTCAACTGCATTCGGTTTCAAAGAGCAACATTTTCTGTAGTTATTTTTTTTTACATTTTTCGCTTTTCGAAAATCTGTTCGAGAAATCAGTCGAGAGTCGACGAAAGAAAAATGAAAATAATAATCAAGTTTGAATTTCAAATTTGATTGATTGAAAACTTTATTTGCTGTGGAAAACAGCCCGCGGTCTAATTATATCCCATTAATTGAATTCCGTCAATCAAAAGGATTCTCAAGCATTCTTTCGAGAAATAAATCTACAGAGCTCACTTTAAGATCCTAGAATGAAAAATTCGAAAATAGGATCCTGAGACCAAACTGAATGTTTCATCTAGTGAACTTTTGCCATTTTGGGAGTTTGTACTTAAACACTGGCAAATAGTCGTTCGATGTGTGTTCCTTTATTAAAGTCCAGTGTCATTTTGCAGTCATAGTTATGAAAATTGCAATCAACTTTAGTCGCGTAAATTTCTTGATTCGCAAATTGTGAGGGAAACTCAACGTACAGTACGTTGAGTGATCTTAACAATAGATATGTCCATACGTGAGTATTTCCTTTGATAAGCCTCTATTGTAAATAATCTTTAACAAAACATACACAAATGGAAATATGTACACAGATTTTCCTTATTCATGTTGTACTAAATCCTAAATGTTGACAAGAGATTTCAACTTGAAATTTAATATCCGGGACGCTATTCAATTCACAGCAGCTCCATTTCCCATTGCAGATCTTCTATTCCTGATGGTATGTAAAATCCATTATCCAAGTCCTTCAATGAAAAAAAAAATCCATTTTTCGTCTTGCTTGCTTGCGCGTTTCTTGAAAAACAACTAGCAGAAGTACTCCAAAGAATCCACAGACATCGCATGATGAACGCTACTATGTTATGCCGTCTGGCACGCATTTCTCCTATTTCATTTGTATTCCCGAAAATACTCTCTTGAAAACACCGAAAAAAAATTTGCATAACGAAAACTTCGATAAGAATTTTAATGTTCCTGTTCGTTCAACGCCTTGTTTCTTAGGCCGCCGAAAATAAGAACTTTATCTCGGAATATTCATTTTCGCCAGCCAAAAGCACCCTGTGTACACATTGTATTTCAGCGTCGCGTACAAGTTGTCCAATTTTCTTGGCATGGCGAAAAAATAAGAAGCAGAAAAAGTTGAATCGAGGACTGGGAAAATATTTTCGTTTCTGGGAAAAAAGAAACGAATCAACTAAATGCAACGTGACCGTAAGCAATAAATATTTTAGGCAAGACGGAAAGCCGTCTTGGTCTTGTGGCGAGGCGCTAATAAAAAAACTGTCTTCGGGGCGGGTGGTCTCTGTGATTTTATTGTTTTCTTTTATGATCTGACGAAAAATGAATAATTCCGCTCAAGAGAAAATATTTCGTGGTGAAGCGGTTTATTAAGCTAGAAAACATGTCACCTGGAGGTTTGTACGAATCGAGTGAAGGGTTGGATTATAGTACCCAGATTACGGGAATCTGTAAAAAAATTTATTCAGAAATAATAGAGGTAAAGGTAAGTAGTTTCGATTGAAGGGTGTTTTCAATTTAGAAGGATTTGTGCGACATTTTTTCCTGAGCGTGCAAAAAAGTTATTTACTATATAGTAGGTGAATAGAAGAAGTGGTAGATTGGTAAGGCTTTTAGGATTGTTGGGTTTTGGGTTTTTCAAATCAAGGAGAAGATATGATACGTAATAAAATATTTATTTTAGATTATTGACTTCATCCATACTGCCATACGAATGAATTTTTAAAAGTCCAAGACTTCCAACTGTTAGATAAAAGACTTTCTCCCAGAATAAATTGTAGAAATTTCACCTGACTATCAGAATTGACAATATTTGAAATTAAGATCCGAATCCATTGAATGCCGATCTAATTAAATATGATTTAGTATGATTTATATGATTTATTGAAAATAGGTTTCTTTACCACAATTGCGGTAGTATGAGAAGCAAATGAAACAAACTTTTTATTGACGCGAAATCTTGCCATTTTAATATATTAACGATCGCCGAAACGTGGTTGAACGACTCACACGCTAACGAAGAAATTCTTGACAGTAATTGGACTATCTATAGAGCTGACCGCGATTTCCTTTTTACTGGCGTTTCAAGAGGTGGTGGTGTTCTTATTGTAATTTACAATACCCTCCCCAGTGAACTCGTTGCGACCAGTTCTCATAAACCTTTCGAACATAAATTCGTCAGTATTTTATTCGATAAGCATTACCACTACATTGGTATCTATTATGTCCCCTTTCACTCCGATGAAACTACTTACAATGACGTATGCGACATGATATCCTTGCAGATTTAGACGAAATTTTGTCTTCCTTTTACAAAATAATCTTTAACGCCATCCACAAATTTGTACCAAAGCTGAAGAAGACGAAAAAACTCTCAAAGCTCTGGCTTGACAAATATTTAAGGCGGCTCAGAAACCATAGAAACAAATTATATAAAGCAATCAAAAATGGAGGCTATCTCCAGGAGGATCAAATAAGGTTTTTCCATCAAATCTCGCGAGGCGTATGAGCTCTATGTTAATTCAATGGGGAGAAAAATTATCACTGACTCGAAAAAGTTCTTTGATTTCGTCAATTTAAAACGTAAAACCACTGACTATTCTTGTTCTATGTTTCGTGGTAACTTACTGCTCTCCAAAAATCCCTACTTCCACTACTAGACACGCAGCCAGATCTCTTATCGATGGGTTTGTCCTTACATGGCAGGCTATTACTGATGCTATTCTGCAACGTAAGATTGGCAAAGGACCTGGCCCGGACCTAGTATCTCCTTTCTTCGTGTTCCAATGTGCAGACCAATTAATCACCCCTTTGCACATGGTTTTCAATAAATCCCTGTCTCTTGGTGTCTTTCCGTCTTTCTGGAAATCCTCATACCTCACACCTATTTTCAAAAGTGGTGATAAACGATCAGTCGATAACTATCGAGGAATTTCTATCTTATCTGTTATCCCCAAACTCTTCGAGAAGCTAGTTTGTGATAATCTTACTCGCATTATCGACCCCCTTCTTAATGAGCAACAACATGGATTTCGTAGGGGTAGATCGACTTCCACCAACTTCATGATACTAGTTTCTACTGTGCTCTGTGAAATGGAAAAAGGGAACCAAATTGACGCGGTCTATACGGACTTTAGTAAGGCTTTCGACCGAGTTGACCATCAAACTGTGGTACAAAAACTTCGCAAGTTTGGTATTTCCGGTTCTCTTCTTAACTGGCTCCAGTCTTACCTTTGCGGTCGAAACCAACTCGTAAATTTCAAGGCCACTTATCTAAAAAAGTTTTGGCAACTTCTGGAGTACCACAAGGCAGTCATTTAGGCCCTTTGCTTTTTCACATCTTCATTTCTGATGTGTGTTCTGCATCTCTTCTATGCAACTCGCAGTCTGATGCAACCTGTCTACAATCCAAGCTTCAATCCCTCGAACAGTGGTGCAATGTGAATAATCTTAATCTTAACATCAATAAGTACCATGTGATAAGTTTTTCTCGTAGGCATGCAATCACCATGTATTCCTACTACCTTAACAACTTTAAACAGAATAGGGTCGATCATATTATAGATCTTGGCTTAGTATTGGATAAGAAGATGCGCTTCAATCTCCACTATGACAAAATCCTAGCCATGGCTAATAAACAGCTCGGATTCATAAAGAGACGTGCTAAAGAGTTTAAAAATATGTGGGCTACCAAATCATTATATACCACCCTAGTGCGTCCTTTACTAGAATATGCTTGCATTATATGGAACCCTGCTTTCGAGCTACATAGCGATAGAGTTGAGTCTGTTCGGAAACAATTTGTACTTTTCGCTTTGAGAAATCTCTATGACCCAAGAGATTTTCAACATTTGCCATCTTACAAATTCAGACTGAGTCTTCTAAATTTAATGTCTCTTTCTTCTAGAAGAACTCTGCTCAGCGCTTGCCTTACTTTTGATATTATTAGTTCAAAAATAACTTATCCAAAGCCCTTTTCACATCCGAACCCGCTTAACTTCCATCGTTATTAGCGTAAATTTAATTAAAATAATGTAGAGTAACTGCTACAAAATTTGTGATGTATTGTATTTTTTTACGGACAATTTGTATTTCATATTTATAATGATTAATTGTATTTTAGATTTATATTTTGTTTTCTTGTTGCGTATGTTGCCTTGTTTGGTAGAAATAAATAAGTGTCGTTTTTGTTAGAAACTTAAGCACAACTATACCTACAGAATCGTGTTCATAACACGAATATTTGTATGTGTTCTGATCTTTTATGAAGAACATCTTGACTATATTAAAGGAACACTAAAGCGTTGCTATTTCAGCAGAAGAAAGATTATTTTGTTGCTTTTTTAACACTTTATTATTAATTCACCTCGATTGTGTGACTGCGGTGAGTAATTCATGGAATTATTATAAACAGTGGATCTTTTAACTTCTGTATCACTGGATTTAAGCTATTTAAGATGATTTAGCTATAAGTTTATTTAGGGACCTCATAGTGTGTATGTTTAAGTGTAAAGAGACGTTAAAAACTATAAAAGAGAACTCCGTGTCAGTCAAATCAAAGTGTTCTACTCAAAATTCAGTTTTAATTCAAACTAGAACTGTTATGGTGTCTGTGAATCGTGTCAAAAAGTTTGTGTGCACTTTTGTAGTTGCACCATTGTACACAACCGCAAAAGTACACTAAACGTACGGTACGTTTAGTGTATATCGTTTGTGTACGGGTTGTGTACGCGCATGATACGGCTGGGTAAAAGAATAGACTCGTTTGTAAACCATTTTCTCAACGATCTTGCTAAAGCAAGGAAGTAGGTAAATAGGACGATAGTCTAGACGCACAGAGATGATGAAAGATATTTGCAATACTGTCGGAATCACTGCCGGTATTGTCATCGATATCGTTCATCAGAAGTTAAATGTTTAAAGGGTTTGTTCGAAACGATTGTAATTCAGAAGAAGATGTGCAGAGAAGATTTTGGGAAGAAAGAGGGCATTGTTGTAAGAAAAAAGAGAAAAAATAAGAAGCGTTACACAGTTCATGCGGAGTAGAAGCAGCTGTATCATCTATACTGGGAGAGTTTTTCAAAGAACGGATGAACGACCAAAAGGATTTCAGTAGATTGGTTCTAATTGATGCTTCAATGCCAGCAACGTAAGTGCACATCGCCTGTTTAGCAGCTTCTTTCGCTTTAGAGCCTAGTTCTTTATAAAAAATGAGGTCAGCAGGTAAACCAGATCTTTTATATAAATTATGAGCTGCATTTTTAGTTCGAGTTCGACTGCAACTTCACTACTGAACCAAGGAGTATCATTCAGTTTTTAAGACGATGAGTTGCTTTGAGTTGCAGAATAAGGTTTGGAAAATATACAATTTGCGCAAAGCATCATCAATGTCAAGGCCACGAAAGAAAATGAACCAGTCAATTCTATTTATTTCAATCGCCATGCCAGTGAAATCAGCTTTGTTAAAGTTAAAACTTACTTCTCAAATATTTATAATTATAAATTTCAAGAATAAAAAGGGAATGAGGCACAAAGAGAAAGAGAGCCGCACTTAAGAAAAGTGATAATTTTAGGAGATTGGGAAAAGCAAGGTCCACAATTCTATTGCTGGCATTTGTTGATGATTTTAAGCTGTGGGGGGGTACAAAGTAAGAGAAACGATGAAGTTATTAAAGAGATTCTACTAGTCGAGCTGATACCCGAATAAACAGCACCCCAGTCTAGATTTAAGAGATTAAAATCACCAGAAAGCAGAACATTAAAAGTAATTGTAGCTTGAGTAGCGGTGGAAAAACTACTGTTGAGATCTGAAGAGATTTTTCATGGAATTTTTCAAGGAGTTGTTCATAAACTGGCGAAGGAAGATTGCAGGAGACATATATTGAAGAGACAACGAAGGTTTTGGCAGAAGATGAAAAGATACTCATAAAAATACACTCAACAGGAGGAGAGAAAAGGAAATTATGTCAGAATATTCCGTTGGTTGGCTTATTAATACCGACGAGAACACCTCCAACATCGGATTTACCACTGACTTAATGATCCCGGTCCTTATGGAAAACTGTGTATTCAGGTAGAATTTCCAAATTGAAGATATCATCAGTAAGCCAGGTCTCTGTGAGGCATATTATATCATCCGAAGCTAAAGAGGCAAAAAGCCTGAACTCATTAGATTTGTTCCTTAAACCGCGGAAATTTGATAATAATGTCTTAATCCTAAGTTTTGGAGCTCCTTGCTCTTCTTCGCTGAAAATTCCTTAGATGATTTCTGGTGAATTCCTTAACTAGAAAACCAGGAGGCCCGACGTCCTTGCGTAGAAGCTCGTTGACGCCAGCAGTCACGGTAATACGAAAAGATGCCTATTTCTAGTTCTGAAACCTGTCAGGCGTCAGTTTTTTGCAAAGAAGAGGTGGTGTCATGTAACCAAGATTAGCAGCAGCGTCTCGGCTGAAGTATTATAGTTGATGCGAGAAATGAAGAATTCACCATTTTGACGTGGGAAGGTGCACCGTTTAGCCCAGACGATTCGACATGCGCACTGGGTCGACTTTGAGAAACAACGTGGGTTCCTGTTACGTCGGTACGAGTTGCGGAAGGGGTGGGGATAGCCAAAAGTAATAACGTCCAAGTAGGAGGCCAATCGCGAGGCTAATGCAGTGCATAGAAGGCCGGCTCTTCAAGAATAGTGACCCTATTATAATCCAGATTTCATCAAGATTTATTTCCAATTTAAAAGCTAAAAATAAAATTCCGGTAATGCAAACAAATATTTCTATCACCCTAATTTGTCAAAATCACAAAATTTTCTAAAAGGGGAATAATTTCGCTTTACCTTTCTTTTTATATCAGTTCTCTAATTTATGGTATTGGGAGCTATGATGTGTCTATGCAAGCGATAATAGATAGCGCACACTCCTATGAGTTTTTCGCCATGCATTATGGTCTGTAGCGCTCTGTCTTTCCGCAATGTGGACAACCTGTATGTTCGAATACTCGAACTTAACTCCATTACTGTCTTTGATTGTTGTACCTCGCTTAGTAAAGCATCTTGATATGGCAATAATTTTGACCATATTCTTATGGGCAAAATTATTGCCAATATACTCGGAGTAGCTTTAAACTTCCACCTGTTTTCAGTTTTTTTTTTAAATAATCGTTCCGGAACAGTTTCCTGAGTGACTTATGTTTAAATTCTTATTTCGACTTGTATTTCTTACGTTGTGGTTGCCTTTGAAGCTGACTCTTCTACTATTTTCGAGAAATCTCGCTTGCAAAGGAAAACTGTCTGTTTCAATCTTCATTTAATCGAAAATTCGGATCGCTTTTTCTTGGTTTATGCGGTTGCTAATTGGCACTTTTTTTGCTTTGTCTTCTGATAACGTGTTTCCTGTATTTTCCATATTCTCCATGACCTTGTTACTAATGCCTGTACTGATTCTAGTGGGAAAAACAAAAAAAAAACACTTAGAAAAAATTGTGTTTTATTATATTGTCATTACAGTTGTTTTAACAGTATATGTTGATAAAAACTTCGGCTAAACTCGACTACGTGCTCCTCATAGTCGTTATATACCAACATATGTCTGGCTGGTTTGTTTGTGTTTTTGAGGTTGGGTGCTGTTTTTTGGGGGTGTTTTTTGTATATTTGTTTGTTTTTGTTTAGTGTGTTGTTTTCTTGTGTATGTTTTGTATGTTTTTGTGTGTTTGTCTTCAATTTTCAACCCCTGTTATCAGCTTTTCGCCCTCTGGCGGTAATATTTCCCAGATGGGAACCATGAAGTAAAATTTCACCAAATCTTCAAAGTCATTGAATCATTTTGAACTTTTTAGTCACATTTGCGTAAGTATCTCATACAACTGAACAATTGAGAAACTAAACCTTTTGGTTACAGTGCATAACATTCTTTTTTTTCTTTGCACAAATTCTTCATCATTGTTTTTATTATTTTATAGAAAATAATTTCGATAATCGAATTCCCGGTAGGCAAGAAATTAGTGTACTAGGTTTTCTAGTTGGAAAAATATTGCCATGCTCCATAGATGTTTGAGGCTTTCTTCATGTTTTTTTCTGCATCTAACAGGAAAAAGGTATTGGCTTCCTGACTAACAGGCATCTAATTGATTTTTTACACGATATTTAAAAAAAATCATATGTATAGTTTACTACGCGCATCATAGGTATGCTTATCTACTTATATGCTTATATATTTTGCTTGTGCTTCCCTAAGTCTCAAAACCACGAGCCGCCACTGACAGGATACCTTTCGGAAACTGCTTTCTATGTTTGTGTACTGCCACTTCCTTTCGATATTTTCGGATAGTGTGAAAAGATTGCACTATATATATATATTGTTTGTTACCAGCTTTCTTTTTCTAGTCCCTCGCTAATAATTTTGTCTTAATTAATTATAATTATAAGCACTTCATTAAAAGATATTTAACATCCAACACTTCTCCGTTAAGCCAAGGTTTCTATCATAATCTTTGTCCCGAATTATCTCTTTCAATCACGCTAATTCCCACCAACCAATATTTCATAATATTCTCATTTCCTATTTGCCCAAATTTCCAAGGAAAAACTTTTTGGCTCTAATGTCTCACAAGAGATTTATTATTTTGTTTGATTTGCCCAAGCACGCCATTCGAAGAGCATTGAAAACAAAAAACAAAACCTTCCCTACCGCGAAAAAAAAAAACAAACGCAGAAAGCATCTTTGTTGTCGAATTGCCTAATTCTATTCCTCAAACGACCGGAGCCAAACACGCAAAACGAGGACATCGACCTTGCCTTCAGGCCTAAAACGAAGAAGCTCGGTTCATTGTTCCAACCTCATAAATTATCCAGAGCCTACCCGAGAAGTTGGTCCTACGAAGCACATTCTGCTATATTCATCTATTTTAATTTGGATTCGCAGTATTTACCTCAGGTTCGGTGCGATTTTCATTCGTATTCGCGAAGGAACTCGGAGAAAGAGCTCGAATGTACAATAGAGTACTTGAAATGTACAGATGAAGAAGTTGACTGACAGTGATAAAGTCTCACCCCATAAAGTGTGTCATATAGATAAGGCATCGACAAAATTGCGTCGTTTTAAAGTCGTAAAAAGCAAAGGAGGTTGAAAAAGGGAGGAATAATGCACGCCACAAGCAAATTTGATGATTTGGTCGAGTACGAAATACAAGAACGTTCTTAACCCTATTATGCCAGAGTTTTGTATGGCGTATTGCTTCCAATATATCGAACTTGAGCTCAACAATGCCGGAAGCTATTTACTAGTATTCCCACACGAGTTTTCTCTGTTATTATTGGTATGCAGGGAAACTATGAAAAAACTTCATCCTACCAAGAGGAAGTTCAGATCAAAACGAAATCCCCTTCAGATTGTTGAAAATGTTTTAATGAAAAACTATACTCATCGTAGACTAAACAAAGCACAAGAGTCGAATGTGCTCCCATACGTTTCGGGGTTAAGTGCCCTCTTCATAGCCGTCCCTCTGCGTGAAAGTATTTCAACTTTATTACCAAAACAAAGGGCCTTGCCATCCCCAAGGCTTTCAAGAGCGGCGTTGGAGTGTTCTCATTTTTCAGTCCAGAGGACTTTCACTCGAATTTTTAATGTCCTTTCGCACAAATACACTTTTACGTTCGTCAAATGTGTGCGGGTGATATCAACAAAAGCAGCACAAAAATATGTTAATGGCAAAGCCATCAAATCAGCTAATCCCTTTAATCTTAACCTTCCTCTTGCAGGAGAGCTCTTGACAGGCGTTGAGACCACCGCACAAAAGTATCATGATGCTGGCACTCTTCGATGCACTTGAGATTCAGCCGTTCCTTAAGTACCCGGACCATAGATAAAATACACGCGACGTGAATAAATTATGATTGTAGTTATGGTCGCGGAATTCTCAAAGAGGCAAAAGAAAACGCTTACGATAGTGCCTGTATAGGAATTTGTCGTGCTCGATGGATTGGATGGAATTAATTAAACAAGTCCATTACGTCGTCGACTGAGATGCTAATGATAGAACAACAATAATTATTTCGGAAACCATTAAAGATCAATGAATATGCCTCGATGTGTTGATGGCGAGAGGAAACCAATTTCGAAACCGGAAACATTTGTTCCCTTTTTGGATTGTCGGAATCGGCTTTGAGTTTTATCGATTTATGGGTTTAATGATTGATTTTCATTGTTGAATTGCATGTTGCCGATCGATTTCGTTGGCAGTGGTTCTTAATCATTTTGTTGATGTTTGGATTGTTTTTTGTGAGAAAGAAAAATTGTCTTTGGGTAACATTAAATACAAGGTACCGTTTCTTAAGTGAAGCCATCTTCCTCCTCGCCCACTAGCATCTGATATAGAGGACGGATTAACTTGATATTTAACACCCTTAACTTAACATGGAAGATAACGGTTCTTAACACATGAATATCACTCAAAAATTAATGCCTCTAAATGTCGAAATATGAGTTAAGCATGAAAGAAAAAAATTTAAAGACCTAAAATGGGAAGAAAACAAGCTGAAAAACACTCTCGAATCACAAATAGACAACCACAAAAACACAAACTAACAGACATCTATCGGTTAAATTGTCTAACGCTTATGGAGAAAAATTCACATGACAAAGAATTCATTCATGAAATTATACAATTTTGCATTGTACAACAAAAACAATTTTTTAGAGGTATAGAGATTCGAAATGAAATAAAATACGGATAAATAGTTTTGCTTGCCATGAAATTGGTTTTATTGGACGGATAACTATTTGCCATTTTTATTTAAATATGATTTCGGGCATGTGAGAGCCACGACTGGTGCGGAGGAAGTCCAAACAAAAGGTCCGATTTTCGACTACTCAAACCAATAATAACCGTATTCCGTCTTCTAAATAGTCAAGCGTCTCGGGCTTGTCGGCATAGACGAGTGATTTGACGTATTCCCACAAGAAATAGTTCAGCGGTATTAAATCACAATATCTTCCAGGCTAATTCACAGTTCCAAAACGAGAAATTATGTGATCATCAAATGCTTCTTTCAATAAGTCGAAGGTTGCACGCGCTGTATGGTATGTTGCGTCATCCTGTTGAAACCAGAGATCCCCTGCATTACGGCAAGTCAATTCCGGAACGAGAAAGTCATTGATAATGTCTCTATAGCGGTCACCATTGACTGTAATGTTATTCCCAGCAGCATTTTTCAAGACATATGGACCAATTATTCCACCGGCCCATAAAGCACACCAAACAGTGCCTTTCTCCTGATGTAACGGTATTTTGACAACCGGCTGTGATTACTCATCACTCCAAATGCGGCAGTTTTGTTTATTGACGTAGCCATTCAACCAGAAATGAGCCTCATCTCTAAACAAAATATTGACGAAAATGACGAAAACGAGTTTCTCAAACAGAAACATTTTTTTGAAATAAATCTACTCAATTTGCAAACGTTGCTCAGGCGTCAACCTATTCATGATATAACGGCAAACTAAACTAACCATTAAACGCATGACAACTGTCACACCATACGTAGCATTAAAAAGTGTTGTGTAAAAGTGTTACCAGCACTGAACCTTTTCATCATTTATGTTATAGGAGATGCTGTCGGGAAATGGTTTTTGTTGCTTTAGTTAAGAAATGGTTGATATGATACTACGAAAACGCGTATTACGTCTTTTCACACTCTTCAGTTACTCGAGGACAATTTCTTCGATAACCAGTTTTCTAGCGGTTCTGATGCTCTAGTTTTTTTAACGTTATGCTCAGTGAGGAACGTGGATGGATGTTCCGTGAATTGCTCAGTCGTACGATGGTAGAATATGGAGCAAAGTCCTTCCGATTTTTCACTTAGTCAACGTGTGAGTCTTTCCAGTTTATTCAAGTAACAGTACTTGACGACAGATCTCACTTCACGGCATTTATGGTATCGCTTCTATTACTCGCATTCAAATGAATGTATCTTCCAGATATAGCGTTCTTTTTATAAAACACTTATCTAGTGCAAGCACACATATGTTTATCAAGTGCAAATACTAGAGATGTGCTTAACTGCTCTTTTCACTGAGCAGTGATCGCAGAGAGCAGTTTGAGCAAAGAGCAGTTTAGAGTAGCAGCTTGCGATTGAATAGCTGCTACTCTAAACTGCTCTTTGCTCAAACTGCTCTCTGCGATCACTGCTCAGTGAAAAGAGCGATTGCAGTTTCGTGCGTACGAAAAACCGCTCGCTCCTTTTGATTGCTCATTGCCAGTGTTTGCTCGTTACCTTCTCATCGCCTTCAATTTGTGCTTGATACAGCAATTTCTAGCCTCAGATTGCAATCGCATTGTATGCTTACAATGTGACTGTATTTTTCGGTGGCAATGGATGCTCATGTTTAGAACAGATGTAGTATGTTTGGGAATACGTTGCCTGCATTAATACGGCACTTGCTAGCAGAAGAATGGATTGTCAAGTGCTTGGTAAATCGTATAGTAGTTTTGTGGTTTTCAAAATGTCATACATTGGATGCAAGCAACGTAGTGAAATGTTATTATGCATGTACAGTATTATGCAGTATGTAATTTAATTTCGAAGATTTATTTTTCCTGGCTAATCTAAAACAATCGGTTATCCACTTCGCCTCACCGAAGCATGAAGTTTGTGGAAAATTTTATTGAGATATGATAACAAAATTTTTACGTGTATTACACATGCACCCACTAGGGGGGGAATCTCTTCAGTAAGGCTGGACATGAGCCACAACCCCGGTAGGGTTGGAGTGCAGTCACGAGCACTGCCGCAGAAGCCAACTGGCGAACCAAAAAGGATTTCAACATTTTTAGTGCTACTTTCAGTTTTTCGGGCAGATTTGATTTTGACGTATCTTAGAAACTAGGCCGCTTTTTCCCAGATTTGTATGGAAATTTCGCCCGGAACAACTCAAAAAGGTCCCCAAATTCATGCTAGACCAAAAAAAATTTTTGGAAAATATGGACGTTTTTGCCCAATTTCCCCTACCAAAAATTTTGTCGTCCTTAATAAATCACTAATATACTCTCCGACCACTTTCAATCATCGAAAGCGCCATAAAGGTAGTTTTTGTCAAACTATGGTCAAAAAACCCCTTACTCCCCTTCAAAACCGAAATTTTTGTATCACAGCAATAGGTCTTGGCCCGTTATGTCCGAAACCACTCTAACCCAAAAAAGGCCGATTTTGTCCGATTTCAGCTACTTTTGCCGTATCTTCGAAACTAGGTCGCTTTTTCCTAGACTTGTATGGAAATTTCGCCCGAAACAACTCAGAAAGGTCCCCGAATTCATGCTAGACCAAAAAAAACTTTTTGGGAAATATGGACGTTTTTGCCCAATTTCCCCTATCAAACATTTTTTCGCCCTTAAAATATCACTAATATACTCCCCGACCACTTCCAATCATCGAAAGCGCCATAAAGGCAGTTTTTGCCAAACTATGGCTAAAAACCTCCTTACTCCCCTACAAAACCGAAATTTTTGTATCACAGCAATTGGTCTTGGCCCGTTATGTCCCAAATCACTCTAACCCAAAATTGGCCGATTTTGTCCGATTTTAGATACTTTTGCCCTAAAAACTTTTTGAATAATTGAATAAAATACTTGCAAGTCGGAAAATACTCGCAAGGGTAGAAAGAAAAGAATCTGAATAGATGAGCATTTAAAATTTTCTGTATTGCAAAAGAGCAATGATCAGTTGAACAGCATGAGCAGAAAACAATCAAATTGCTCACTGCTCGCCTCAAAACTATCTGCTCTGCAAAAGAGCAGTGAGCAGTTAAACAGCATGAGCAGAGAGCAATCGCACTGCTCACTGCTCTTTTCAAAGAGCAGTGCGATTAGTAGCAGTGATCGCAGGAGCAGCCCCATCTCTAGTAAATACACATACTATATATTTATCAAGTAAGAGTGTCAAAATTTAGAACAAAAAAGTACAGATGATTGATAAAGTCCATGTTTTTTCTACACAATCAGTATGAAATTTTCGAAATTCTTTGTTACGCAAAAGGATTAACCTTCCCCAAACTACCGCTTTTTTTAAGCACCCAAAATTTGTGTTTGCGAGAACTCACGACCAGATCTGTCGGATGTATTCGTTTTGAATTGGACTAGGACTTAGTTAAAATTAAATTTTCCCCTTCAAATTTCTATGCAAACCTCGAATTTAAACAAAATTCACATGGTATGTTAATCTTAACATCCAGCAAATCTGGGTTACCTGAAATTAGGATAAGGTGGCCAACACTGGTGGTTTTTGTCACTTCCGTGCTAAAAATGTCCACTATAAAATTTTCATGAAAATAAGCGACTAGTGTTTCATATTCATAAATTTTGTTTTTTTGCGGATATTAGTCTTTTCCCGTATAACATTCAACAAAGTCATTGAAATCAGACTATTTGAAACAAACATCGAATTCCCAATTGAGTTAAAACAAACATTGAATTACGAATGTGACACAAATCGGATAGAATTTTGGTTGAGGTGCTTACGAAGAGTTGGCAGCATCGGCTAATTTATTGAATTCTGTGCTAAGACTACTATCAGTGTTTCATATGAAAAACATACCACGCTGGAAACCGGTAGCAAATGTTGCAATTTTTATTGTATTTAAAGTTTATGGGTAGTAACCCTAAAAACTTTTCCATCCTAGAACTTCCGATGAATTCATCGTATCAAAGCCAAATTCGCTGAGTAGGTTTTTTTTGGGAGATAAGTCTAACAGAGTTTGGGTTGTGGTAACAGCGAAAGATTGCCAGGACCGGTCATTTTCGTTCATCAAATTGTCAAATCATACCATGTACGAATGTCGTTTGATAAGTCCCTGGCCCTAGTAAGAAAAAAACATTTTTTCCGGAAAATTAGCAACAACATAATCTCCCTGGAGGTCAATACATTTGGTCCAGCGTTTCTCAAGTCCTTCCATACCATTCAAAAAGAAATTTTTCCCGCAGTCCGCAAAAAAATGGGAAACGGCGTCTTTTACCTCTTGGTACGATGAAAATTTTTGTCCAGCGAGATGGGTTTTCAATTTGAGGAACAAAATAACTGACCTGGCCCCAGGTCAGTCGAATAAGGTGAGTAGTCAACGATCTCATACCACAAATCATGTAATTTGGCCATGGGAATCGCGCAGGTGTGGACAAGAACGTTGTCGTGGTGGAACAAGATCTTCTTTTTCTTCAAACCGGGACGTTCCTTTTTGATAGCCTGGTCCAAACGGCCCAAAAGTATCGCGTAATATTCTCCGTTGTTAGTTTTCCTCTCTTCTAAGTAATCGATCAGAATAATTCCCTTACTATCCCAAAAAATGGTGGCCATCAGCTTCTTCGCCGATTGGACCGTCTTTGCCTTCTTTGGAGCCGGTTCTCCCCTCCTAGTCCACTGCATCGACAGTCGTTTCACCTCCGGAGTATAGTAATGGAACCATGTTTTATCACCAGTAATGAAACGCCGAGGGAATCGTCAGGATTTTAGCGTGCGAGAGACGCCGTTAAAGTCACGACTCGGTTGGGTCTCTGGTCGACTGTGAGCACTGTTGCGCCCGTTCAGTTGAGATGCCTATGGACTCAGCTATGTCACACTTTGAGTCGACGGTCACTTAAAACTAAATCGAGCACTTTTTCAATGTTTTTGTCCGTCGATACACTTTTTGGGCGCCCGAAACGCTCCTCGTCAAGAACATTCGTATGGCCGCGTTTGAATTCAGCAACCCAAAATTTTACTGTGGCATATGAGGGCGAGGCTTCACCAAATACGGGATCGAGTTCGGTTTTTATCTCGGCTGGCTTTAAACCTTTTAAATGAAAGAATCTAATGACCGCTCGGTACTGGAAGTGCTCCATTGTGGACGATTCGCGCGACACGACAACTTAGAATGGCTGCCAAAAAAAAGCCTGTTCCCTATAGAAACTTGAAAAAATTAATGAGACCGTTCGAGAGTGCCATCTATCTAGTGACGGCAAAAACTTTTTCGTGAAACTACGTTTTATCACTTGGGCCAGGGACTTATCAAACGACCCTCGTAAATACCATATAAAGAAAATAAATACCAAATGTCTTAATTTTTATAATTTTGCCATTTTTATGGGTAGTAGCCCTCATAATCTTTGTACCTCTTAAACTTTAAAGTCAGTCATCAGACCGACGCGAAATTGACTGGACAGATTGGTTTGAAACTGGAGCTAGTCTAATAAACTTTTGATATTAGTGACTGGCCTGTTCCGAAAAATGTTAGCATTTACTTTTCATATAAGAAAAACCCGTCCTAATAATCTGTTCTTGAGTATGAAAATTTTTTCGCAAGCATTTCTACCTTTCTATTTCTTCCAGTTTTTAAAAAAGATAGCGGATCAATGTCTTTCTCCTCAAGAAGCTGCTTTCATAGGAAAAATATGAACGTTACCTCTTAAAGTTAAAACTGTTCAAAAGAAAATTTAGTTTTCTGTATCAAGAAAAATAGATAGTATTCTTTGTGTGATTGAAATCATAAACGGAGCATCTATATAAATTAGCTCATTTAATTTTTCACCGTATTAAATTTATAATATATGATTTATATTTTTTCTTTGCAGGTAATCTCAAAGTTTCTCACTCAAAATTTGACATCTGACATGTAACCAATTGCGTGAGTTCTTATTAAATTTCTTTTTATAGTAAAAATCAGGATAAATGCTAGGCCATAAGCATTTGTAGCTCTTCTTTCTTGATTGTTGTAATAGTGTATCTACCGATTAATGTTTAAAAATTCTTATATCATACATTTTGTGAACTTACTTTGTTCGAAAAAAGATGCTGTAATATACCTTTGTTGTTTTAGTGTAATATAAATCATTTACTGTCTTTCCGTCTTCTTCTGTTTATTTAACTGATCTAAAATTCATTTTTAGATTGAATAAATTTATTCGCATTTAACCTCAAAATGCTGCTAAATATAGTTTTTTTTACCTACCTGAATCTTAACGATTGCAACAACCAGCCAACAAAGTATAAACATATTGAAAGCTGCCGGTTACATCATAATTGCAGAGATAAAAACATATTCCAATGGAACCACGAACGATAAAAAAAATATTCATGAGCCACTGACCGAGAACATCCAGGTGGTCTACCACGCTATGAATTTTATAGTTCCCAAAGATATATGCCATTTGCAATGCTAAGAAACGCATACGAATCCATTTGAGAAGGAAGCACACAATACCGATTCGTTTTTTCGTCCAATAAAAACAAAATGAACGGAAATTGTAAACATTTTATTCAAGTCGTCAACCTCACTGAAACAAGAACGTGAAAGGAAACAGAATGTTGTTTCGTACGCAAACTACACGGGACACATCGCATTTCGTAACCATGTACGTCCACACAATAAACAACAAACCCAACAAACATGGTGATGAACACGCGACAGCATTGGGTGTTGGGTGTGTGAGGTGCAATTGAGTGATGTCAGCTCGAAATAGACACCGAAATAGTCGCTCCCAATGTGGGGAGTCACGTGCGAATGTTATTGCCGGCATTTCCATTTTTGTCTTCATCGGGGGGAAGATAGCCGGTAAATGCAACATAGTAAGCCAAAAGTAGGGATGCATAGAAGCATTTCGAGGACATTCGACATTTGACATGAAAACCAAACAGCCACTTGGTACCGATTGTTGTTTTATGGATGCAGAGATATTCAGCATGCCAGATTTATTTGAAGAACGCTACGAATGTTGTTCAGTTTATATTCCTTCAGCACCATATCATAAAATATCGTTGTTTGAATAGTCAGTGGGTTGAATCCTTGTGAGTTACGTGCATATGACAACTAAAATGAGCTGCTATAAAACTGAATCTTGGGCTGTAGCTATCTTTTTTATAGACTTGTAAATTATGAAAGTTTTCTATATTCATGTCAAAGTGCTCTTTTACTACTTTTGGATTGGCATTTTTATTTCGCCTGTATGGAAAATATTTACACTTCCTACTTTAGCAGATGGCTCATGGTAGTTCCGACTAGAACCATGCCTGATCATGTGACTCATTTAATTAGTTCTATATTAGTTCTATAATAAATATCTTTGAAATAGCAAATCAGTTATTGCATCTGAGTTGCATCTGCACGGTTGAAGCCAAATTGAAAACCAGATACGGTCATTTAACTTACAACCCCCTCCCCCTCGCATCTAAAATCATTTTTACACCTGACGCACTACTACCTCAGATTTCTTTGGCATTTTACTCATGTCTGCTGTCAGGTTACGAAAAAAAACATTGAAAACCATAAACCCTAACAATAGTTATAATATTTTTCGCTACAGTCACCACACCTGTCCCGATTGCTTACCTTTTCAACCGGAAAACGATTCAATAAAACTTTTCAGTAAAATCTGATATCTGACCTAAGAGGTCTGTGAGTGCTTCGTCGACGGTCAGAACGTATCTTTTACACTCGGAAGAGAAGGCAGAACAAGATACATAAGAACACTGCAAAACCGGTGAGCAGGTGCAAGCAAGCAAACAAACTCCACGCCAGGTAAAGATGCTCAGATTAAATTCGCCTGCACAATCCGTAGATCCATACGGGCAGCAGCCATAGGAATAGCCAGCATCAAACCGAATAATCGCTGGATTTTGTCGTTTCTTGTTTGCGTTTTAATCGAAATCTAAAGACTTGTTATGAATGCTAGGTTTAATGCGGAATAGGGTTGGTAAGAGGATGAGATATAAAATACCGATGGTAATCTTCAATTTGTTGTTCAGAGAAAATTTCAACTTTGAATATACTCATATCGAATTGGTATTCACGTAAATATTCTGAATTTTCATCCAAATGTCTGTATTTTCGAATGCATTTTTACACAGCTGGCAGCCCTTATAGACCATCTTATTTACCATTCAACCAATTTCCTATCGATTGATCAGGTTAGAACAATTCAAGGTGCAAAAACTCGAAGACTATCGAATGAACGAAATTTCAAACTAAAAGAACACCAGCAGTTTTCAAGATAACATTTCAAGTCGTTTTCACAACAGGACCGCACTACTATTCCGGCTGCAATCACCTTCACGACCCGGTCGCTCGTTGCCTGTGGATTTTCGAGAAAAAAAAGTGCTCTGAGAATTTGCAAATGATAACGTAACGCAACGACATGACTACAGGGAGGACGACTATCATCTCCTTGAATTTCAAAGCGAAAATTACATTGGATTGCTCTGTGCTACCGCTCGATGGCTGCTCAGTTCACAGTGAATTGGAATAAATACGCCAAGTGTGTCAATTTGCATACAAATTTTTATTATGTGAATTTTCGTTGTAAGGCCACTGAACCCGGAAAATTTAAATGACTGCAAATATACAGAGGATGCTTTGGCTTTCATCATATCTTTTTGTTTTGTGCACATGCTTGATAAAATTTAATCTGCCATCGGCGATATGATAGGAATGTATGAATAATTGTGTGAATATAAGTATGTTCGTGGAGTGCAAAATTTGAATAAATTAGGGAGTGGGACAATATATCTGCAGTCTTTGGTATTGGGACTAAAATTTAATGAACATTTGGCTGCGAATGTAGGATGATAATTTGGGAAATTTGAAAATTTAGGCATATTATAGATGCATTTTGTAAATGCTATTCTGTGTTGCTGTTTTTTTTTTCATTTGCCCTTAGGCATAGTAGTATTATAATTAGCTTACTTTAAACTACCTTCAGTTCCTGAAATTTATAACGTCTTTACATGTAAATTTACAAATGCAGGATTCAAGATAAACTTATATTCTTAACTAAGTATAACACGGTGACTAACATGTTGCCTGAGTCTGAGAACAAGTAACTTTATCTTCATAACATAATTAATTGTTATTATCAAGTCCTGCGAATCACATTAAAATAACCAGTTAATCGGTGAACGGTTGATTGAAATTGTGCTTTATTTACCGCGATGATATTTTAGTGTCTTGGATTTCCGATTGGATTTATTTTAGTGTCTTGGATCGATCACCTAAAATAACTGTTCCAGAGACTTGCGGATCACGATATCTTTATTAATTTGTCACTCTTTTTTAACTTCAGCTGAATTCTTAGATCATGAAATTTGCCACCATAATGCATGGTGAAAAATTCATAGAGATTAAGCGCTTGGTATTATGAGCCCTAATGTCTTGTATTATTGAAGTTATTGAAGTTATACTTCTTTTGGCTCGTTGGGTAAGTAATAAAAAGCATGGGTGAAAATCGTTCTGATCCGTCAGATTTTTTTTGAAACGCTCGGAAAGACAAAGAAGACGGAGAGAGAATAGAGGCGACTAGGCTTGGGATTGAATCGCTCGGACCCGTCAGATGTTTGTGAAACGCTCTTATATATTGCAATGCTTAAGAAAGAGAAAGAAGGTGTAGGCTGATTCACTCGCTCATGTTTGTTTCTCACACATACGTACAGTGTGATATACCTAGTGTATAGCTGTTGATATTCATTACCCAGCACGAAACTGGTGTTTATGGTGTATGCTCTTGCGTCTTATTTAGTATAATATTTGTGTAATGTAAAATAAAACAGTACAAAAAAGTGAGTATTTTTTAACCTTTTTAATATTTAACCATTTATTAAATTTGAAAAGCACGTGTTTACGTTCTTCAGAGTAATGGCATAACTGCGTAGTAAAAGAGTTAAAAAAAAATTGTTAAAATCTCGTATAGTACCTGGTTCACTATTTTGACCTAAAAATAAATTTCATAAAACAAAGATTATCCACATATGTCCGGAAAAAATTTAATAAAAAAAGATTATTAACATTTGTATGAAGAATTACACTGCATTTACAGGTATGCTTACAACTTTGGACTGCTGTCTGCGCGCGTTGTAATTCTGCCTTTACATGTTTACCTATAATGCTGCTGTGTTACGCTGATTTACAATGTTCACATAGGTATTAGGGATGGACCGTTCCGACCGGAACTGTTAAGAAAACCTAATAATAAATCGGAACTGGTTGGAACGGTTCCAATCAATAGTTCTTAACAGTTCCAGTTCTGACCAAACATCAAGCGCTAGCGAGCATTCAAGCTAAGTGCCATGATACATATTGAGCATGGAACCGATATGAAATTGCTAGCAATTCAGTTCCGATGCATCATGTAGCTGGAACTGGATTTGGAGCTGGTAATGGTCATATCTATACGGTTTGAGAACGATCGATTGTTTGGACATTGATGCGACATGACATGATTGTTTTGTATAGAGCGATGTCGCTCAAGTAATTAGCGAAGATTGGCATGCATATACGAGTATATATGTATGCCAACATTTTGCTCGTTTGAGATGGAACTCGGACAGAATGCGATCACTGTGTTATCGATTCTAGGAGCAATTTGTTCGTGTATTGATCGGCGGTTTTTTTCATTTGTTTGCACATAAGTGTTTAATAAAATGTTTGTTACTTTTGAAGCTGCTATTGGAGTTGTATGTGGATATCTGAACTTGCTCTTGAGAAGGTACTCGCAATGTTTTTATTGTGCCTTCAGTGGCTAGCAGATGGAACTTCACGTACTACTTTCTCCAAAAGCTTGTGGGTCTTGGAATTCTAACAAAAAGACCATTGGCATTAATTGAAAAAAGACCAATACTTACCACTGAAGAGTGGAAAATTGTGTAGTTACTGCTTCAGTGCGTTGTGAGCGTCTTACCTCCAAAGCAGGACTCATAACAAATGAATGCCGAACGAGGAAACCTAAAATTTCCCTCTTTTTAAATTATAATCATGTAATTTAAGGTCAAATACTTGTTTTTGTTCTTATTTTCCTATCTGGTCCTCTTGAATATATATAGTAGCATTTAATTTTATGTCAAGTATTTTTAATAAATGTATGTTCATTCAATTATGTTAATATTACAAAAGAAGTGGAACTGGAACGGATATTGGAACTGGTTCTAGAAGCGGAACGAAACAACTGGAACCAGTTCTTCGATTATTGCGGATTTGCCCATCCCTAAGGTATAGTGTATCTCATTGTAAAATTATAGTTAGGTTTGTGTTATCGTGTCAAAAGGTTAAAAATTTTGCAAAACTGGTTTCAATTTGTTATTTTAGTGTAATCTTTGGGTTCCACCAGTGCAGATATCTATATCTCACCTTACTGCAAAATTATTGTTAATAGGCTTGCATTATAGGCAGCCAAAAAAGTATAATTTCAATCGGTCAGTCCCCAAGGACTGCCAATTTCTTTTTTTTTCCTTTACGCCATGTTTTATAGCCCCAGTGATATGCACTATAAAAAGAAATTGACAGTCCTTGGGGACTGATCAACTGAAGTTATACTTCTTTGGATTTAATTATGAAGAAATTATTTATTAATTTTCCAAACCCATCTTATATTTCGTAATAAAATTCCATTATCAAATAAAGCTTTTATAATAACTTTCCAATTTATTAAAAGATTACCCTAAAATAACAAATTCAATGCAAGCCTATTAACAAGAACGCCAGCCTATTAACAATAATTTTGCAATAAGGTGAGATATAGATATCTGCACTATTGGAACCCAAAGATTACCCTAAAATAACAAATTGAAACCAGTTTTGCAAAATTTTTAACCTTTTGACACGATAACACAAACCTAACTATAATTTTGCAATGAGATACGTATGTGATACTATACCTATGTGAACATTGTAAATCAGGGTAACACAGCAGTATTATAGGTAAACATGTAAAGGTAGAATTAAAACGCGAGCAGACAGCAGTCTAAAGTTGTAAGCATACTTGTAAATGCAGTGTAATTCTTCGCAGAAATGTTAATAATCTTTTTTTATTAAATTTTTTCCGGACAAATGTGGATAATCTTTGTTTTATGAAATTTATTTTTAGGTCAAAATAGTGAACCAGATACTACAAGAGATTTTAACAATTTTTTTTTTCAATTCTTTTACTACGCAGTTATGCCATTACTCTGAAGAATGTAAACACGTGCTTTTCAAATTTAATAAATTGTTAAATATTAAATACGTAAAAAATACTCACTTTTTTGTGCTGTTTTATTTTACATTACACAAATATTATACTAAATAAGACGCAAGAGCATACACCATAAACACCAGTTTCGTGCCGGGTACTGAATATCAACAGCTACATACTAGGTATATCGCACTGTACGTATGTGTGAGAAACAAACATGAATAAACAGAGCGAGTGAATCAACCCACACCTTCTTTCTCTTTCTTAAGCATTGCAATATATAATATATAAGAGCGTTTCACAAACATCTGACGGATCTGAGCGATTCTGTCCCAAGCCTAGTCGCCCCTCTTCTCTCTCCGTCTTCTTTGCGTTTAAGAGCGTTTCAAAAAAAAGCTGACGGATCAGAGCGATTTTCACTCATGCTTTTTAATACCTATTCAACGAGCCAAAAGAAGTATAACTTCAAAAAAACTGAGCTACACACACTACCGCTCAAAAGTGTTTAGGCACCCCTTTTTTCATGGATTATTCAAACAGTGTTATTTTCACAAGAAAAACATTATAATAAAGTGAAATACGTATTTAAAATGTGGTTCGGTAATAAACACCCATTATATGAGATAAGGATTACTCTCCTTTAACTGCACTTAGCCGGATTCCCGGAAATTGTTTATTGAGATGTAATTACAATAATAATTCGTATAAATTTCTGGGGAAAGTTATTTATGAGGTAAATTGTAGGTAATGATGTTTAAATGACCTTCCTAGCAGAACATAGTGATATCCGTACCTTATGGTCAGTTGCAGTGTGGTATTTAATCTGTTAACGTCGTGAGCGAGCTACCGAGTGATAGTTTTTTTGAAAATGCCTCCGCGATAAGAATTGAGTACGGAAACGCGTGCGCTTATAATAGCGTACCGTAAAAGTGGCATAAGTAATCGAGAAAGTGCCAAAAAATGAAAATACCTCACGCTGCGGTCGATTATAACGTAAAAATATCGGGAATGTGGCAGTTAACAAAAGACGGAGTGGGAGACCGAAAGCAACAACATCCGCAGATGATCGCAGAATAGTGGTTACCAGCAAATTAAAAAGGCGTAAAACAGCCCCAGAAATCACCGCAGAATTAAATTTTGGTCGCCCAAAGCCATTCAGGGTTTCGACGTAAAACGTCGTCTACAGAAAGCCGGGCCCCACGGCCGCATTGCGATGAAAGAGCCATTACTTCGCAAACAAAATAAGTAAAAGCGACTTAAATGGGCTCGTGAACACCAACATTGGACCATAGAAGAATGGAACAACGTATTAAGGACAGCTGAGTCCAGATTGTTCAGATACTGTTCGGAACCCGAAGGCAAATATTCGTGAGGAGATCTGTGAGTGACCGTGCCAGGGAAGCGTGTATTGCTGCTACCGGTTCAGTGATGGTGTGGGGCTGTTTTACTGGTAGTAGTGTAGAAGACATAGTGAAAATTGACGGTGTATTAAGAAAAAGGGCTACCGTGAAATTTTGGAGAACCACGCAATCCCTTCCGGAATTCGTCTTTTGGGTCAACATTTTATATTCCAGCAAGATAATGACCCAAAACATTCCTCCAAATTATGCAAAGGCTATTTACGCCATGTAGACGAGGAAGGAACTCTCAAAATTATGGAATGGTCTCCCCATAGCCCCGACTTGAATCCGATCGAGTTACTATGGGAAGAACTGGATCGGGAACATCAGCTACTGACATGTGGAACAAATTGCAGTAATGTTGGACTTCAATATTACAAGAAACTCAGGCAAAACTTATTACGAGAATGCCTCGATTGTGTGCTGCAATTATTAAGTCAAGAGGAGGTCACATGGATGAAAGCAATATTTAAATTAAACGTTTTAATTTTCGCATTTATTTAGTGTATTTTTATGAACGTATGTGTAGATGTACATAAAAAATAAATGTTATCACATTATTACTGGGTTTTCATAAATTTTTTGCTGCTAAACAGAGTGCCTAAACACTTCTGAGCGGTAGTGTAGGTCTTTCCTATAATTATTTTGAAGAAAATCATATTTGAGCTTCAAAAAGATCTCGGAAAGTGTGACTTAAATAGTCAGGCTGTGGTTTGATTTTGAATTATTAGAAAGCCAATGCACTACGCCACCTCTTCATGTTGTACACACATAGATATACGTGTACCAACTACCGAATAAATTATAAGATTCAACATTACTTACCACCATTAACCATGATAATTTTCTAAACGAACAACATTTGCGAGTACGATTTCGATTCAAACGCTTGATAGCTTTATCACGAACGTTTTAAGCAATATTTTTATATAATTTCATATTACGCAATTTCCTTTGCAATTCCTTCAATAGGGTCTTTACCGCAAAACATCACTTAACGTTGTCGGTCACAATCCTCTAAACTTTCATCACTTTCCTTATTTTAACCTGGTCATTACGCTAAACTCCAAACACCTTACCTTATTTCCTGTTCACGTCACTGGTACATGTTATTTACGCTCCCCCAACTTCAAACCAAAATTTTATTAAAATTATAATGTACAAAAGGCACCACACACCCGGAAAATGAAGTTATGTCAGACGATGAATTTCAAGCACAATGTCTTTAGATGGTCTCGGGTACCGCACAATTCCTTTTTCCCTATCAACCCCTGGACGAAATGGACGGGAGCGAACGTGGACGCTATGGCGTGGAGCAGTGTTGAAATGAGTGCTCGCATAAGGTATGATATAAAACAGGGAATACCATAAGCCATGAAAACGTACTTAGTTAATTGTCAATTAGGGAACCACCTAATGAAAGTCTATCTCCGGGATTATATATATTTTTGCTCCAATAATTCTAGTATATTTGGTTTCAGTCGACAGGGATTCCAGTTTATAGCGACTCGGAGCCCGGCATGTCCTAATGTCGAGGAAGACCATTGAAAAGACTCCCTCTAGGAATTTCGTCCCGATACGAGCCTCGAATATTTGCGGGGACAGGAGGATATAGTAAAGCTGTGTTGCCTGATAAATAGATATGGTCGGGGGATGCCAGCTGGAATTGGTGATAAAACTCATTTGCGGTAGTGGGATACAATGGCGATTGGTCGGTCGTTCAGGCGGTTGTCGATAGTGCTCACATATCCGGCTCGTGTTTAATCAATTAAACTGATTAACAATTTCTATCACGTTTTTCAAGCTTCGCTAAATGCATACTCTGGACTCCCTGCTAGTCATAGATTATCGGTTTTCATGCTTGACGAGCATCAGTGCACTTAGTGTTTTGTAACAAATGATGAATTCGACTGATACGGCGGGACTGTCATTGAATTTGAATTGACAGGGGTATTTAGTCAATGACACTTTTGTGTAGAGGTATTTTAAAGGGTCGTTTTCGAAAATTAGACATTGTAATTGGGAAGTTAGCTCATGATCAATGAACGTATGTAATATATAGTATTTCTAGATTGTTATGGTAGACGGTCTAAGATGAAATAATTATAGTTAATGAGTGTAAAATAACAAAATAAAGAAAGTTCTCAGCGAAGGTAATCTGAATGCAGATAATACTTCGAGGCTCTTTGAAGTGGCTCTATCAGATTGCGATGAAGCTCGACAAAATATACGGAGCAGAGGGTGATAAAGTTCAATCAATCTAATCAAGTTATCATTAAAACTGTAGATATATGAAAAAAACTCTAGCGCACCTGAACCGCTAGAAAACTAATTTTCGAAGAAATTGTCTTTGAGTGACAAAAAAGTGTGGAAAGACGTAATACAATGTTTTGTAGAATCATATCAACCATTCCTTATTCAAAGCAACGAAACTTCTTCGAAAATTAGTAAAAATAACTGATCATGATAACAAAGAAAGCAAAACAAGCTGATTCTTCTGACGACGAAAAAGATACAGATGCTAATGCAGGTGCAAGCAGAATTTTGAGAGTGAGGAAAATTATCGACAATTTTCATTCTGAAAAGACGAATTTCGCTGCATGGAATCCGTAATAACTAGAAGATGGACAAATTTCCAAATGAAAAGGAATGGATTGAAGTGATGGATAATCGAAACTAATTTCAGCTCAATCACTGAAATAAGTATCATTAGGCTGTAAAGCTGTACTTTATTATTGTTGCAACGTTATTTGTTCATGGTGACTTATCAAACGAAATGTTCATGGAACGAGCGGATTCAAACAGTCGGCTGACCAAATGGAACAGTAAAATTAACTCGAAACTTCATGATATAGGCTTTAAAAACTCGGTATAGGAAAAAGGTCTTTATTTCAAATATGATAGTGCCCTATCTATGTACATGGCTTTATTGTTGATGCTTTTCTAATCAAAACTAATAAAAAGCTGGCATACAATTTCTTCAAAATAAATCTCTTCAACACTGAAAAAACACATAGCGCCAGACGCCATAGTTTATAGACTTCTGGCGCTGACAGAGTCGATTTCGGGATTGTCATAAAATATAGCGCCACACGCCATAATACATGGCGAAAAGTACATAGGAGCAGGCGCTATGCTTATAGCCCTCCACGCCATGTAACATAGTCCTCCACGCCATGCAGATGGCGTGGAGGGCGATAGTACATGGCGTGGAGGACTATAGTACATGGCGTGGAGCACTATAGTATATGGCGTGGAGGACTATAAGCATAGCGTCTGCTCCTATGTACTATGGTGTGTGACGCTATATTTTATCACAAATCGACCGAAATCGACTATGTACATGGCGCCAGAAGTGCAATAACATACTTTTCGAGCGTAATGATTACATTTGACTTGCAGTTTATTTTTGAATTGAAGTTTTATTCGATTAAAACTCGTTTGCGAAAATTATTTGACACCCTGGTCCCAGTTTTTTCGATTAATTATCGAAATTTTAGCAGCGTGAAGATCGCTTGCCAATGTATCACGAAGACTTAATCACTTTTCCTCCCGTTTCTTCGTCCCTTTTTTGGCAGATTAATTGTATTTGGGGTGTTTCTATTAGCTAAACAATCTTATTGCAGATATTTTCAGTCAACTAATCTACTACAATAAAACCTCTCCTATATTTAAGAAGCTTGCTGGCATTTATACATCTCCTCACACAGTATGGCTGCGAGCTATAATTGGAGTGCCATGAGCCATATTACATGGCTCATGGCATTATGTAATACAGCATGTGGGGCCATAATTTCTGTGCCATGTAATTATGGCGCTGGGAGCCATATTGCATAGCTCAGAGTACTATGTACATAGCTCTGGGCGCCATGTGGATTTTTTTCAGTGAAAAATACTTCAAAATTCCAGATCTAGAGGAACCTAAGCAAACGATTGAACTTGACGTTACTAGAAACATAAGCAAAGGTACTATGTCTGTCAGTCAATCTACATACACAGAGGATTTAAAGAATTTAATGGAGAATTGTAAAACAACGAGTACTCCTTTCCTGAAGAAGTGTGAAGCGCAGAAGGATCCTGTGACACTTGGAGAAAACGGTATCGTAAGTACACTGAAAAAACATATAGCGCCAGACGCCATAATTTATAGACTTCTGGCGCCATGTACATAGTCGATTTCAGGATTGTGATAAAATATAGCGCCACACGCCGTAGTAAATGGCGAAAAGTACATAGGAGCAGAAGCTATGCTTATAGCTTTCCACGCCATGTATTATAGTCCTCCACGCCATGTAATATTGACCTCCACGCCATGTTATTACTATTGTCCTCCACGCTATAATAGCCCCTGCTCCTATGTACTTTTCGATATGTACTATGGTGTGTGGCGCTATATTTTATCACAATCCCGAAATCGACTATGTACATCGGGGCAGAAGTCTATAAAGTATGGCGGCTGGCGCTATGTGTTTTTTCAGTGTAACTAGAACGAAGAGGACAGTAATCGGATATGTAATATAACAATGATATTAGCATATAACATTACTCGAGAATGAATCGTTCATTTCCCCTAACAAAACATCTATGTTTTCAAAAGTAACTTATGAAAGAAATTAATGGTCAGCTAGATTCTTGCTTAAGCTAGTTCTTTAACTAACCTCCCGGATGTCCTTGGGTTAGATTGCAAATAGAAAAGAATTAATTTATTACAGTAATATAGAAGCTCGACTTCAAAACAAAGCACTTACCTCAATTTATCCGAATTAGTATGGCAACTGAAGCCATATTACATGGCTCATGGTACTATGTCATACAGCGTGTGCGGCCATAATTTCTGCGCCTTGTAATTATGGCGCTGGGAGCCATACTGCGTAGCTCAGGGTACTATGTATATGGCGTGTGAGACCATATATGCTCCGCCATGTTACATAGGACCACGCTCTATGCAGATTCTGACATAATGGCACTGGGAGCCATATTGGATAGCTCAGAGTACTATGTACATAGCGTATGGGACCATAAATAATGCGCTATGTTACATAGTTCTGGGTGCCATGTGAATTTTTTTTCAGTGTACTACTACGTTTGCCCAAGCATAATTCTGTTAACCTTGGTCCTCTGCTGCACTCGTTTCTTTAGTTTCAAAACATTTTGAAGTTTTTTTTACATGTTTTGAATTTTTATTTTACATGCTATTCGCTTATAGGCGTGTTATTTTGCTCCCCTATCCATAACAGAACAATGCTATCCAGAACAGACGCATTGCAAACAGCAACAACTCCGGTCCCAGTAAATTTTTGTTGTAAACAAATTTTGTTGTAAACATTTTTGTTGCAAACAGCAACAACTCCTGTGATAGGAGTTGTTGCTGTTTCCAATGCGTCTGTTCTGGATAAAATTGTTCTGCTATGAATAGGGGGAGCAAAAAACACGCTTAATATTAACGACCTGATTACTTTTGCTCCATTTTCTTTCACTCTTTCGACGCGAAAATGTTCAAGACAATATCCCATCTCTTGACGATTATAGGCTCCTGCGGTGTAATATACCACAATTTACCAATCAATGCACCCTAACCCAACTTTTGCCAAATTTTTATAAACTTTCAGTCACTTCTTCCTCCCACAAATCACGTGTCATTAATTTCAATTACTCTTTAAATAGAACCTCATTAACTCGTTTTGGTAAATTATTTGACCTAAGAGTATTATTCTCTGCTTTTAATTTTAGTGTCCACGCTGACTCAGTAATAAAAAAATAACTCTACACCTAGTTTCTTAAAAAGACGTTTTCTCTTCTTCCTGGTTTGACCAATCCTAAAATATTGCGCTTTGTGTGGCTCCTATATTACAAAATGTACAGTATCCCACCATTGAATTATGACTGATCAAAATTTTAGAAAATTTAGCTTTTCCTTAAATAAAGCAGAAGACATTCCATTGTTTTTATTTTGCAATAACATATATTTGTTGATACATGGTACATGGTATATAAAAATAAAAAAATAAAATTTTGTTTGAATTTTAACATTTTGTGCTTCCTCCTTTGGCCTGTATTGCTGCTTGTATTATACTAGGAATGCTTTCCATACATTTTTTTATCATTTGTCGCATTCCAGCGTTGTTTTTCCACTTTTCTTCGATATTTTTATTCAATGCAGCGATTGTGTTGTTTCTTCGGCTATACACCTTTGATTTCAAATAGGCCCAGCAATTCTCAATGAGATTGAAATCGGGTGAATTGCAGGCCGAGTTAAAACCTCCAATTCTAGAGAACTTAAACAATCCATGCTAGCTCTCGATGTATGGCATGGAGCACTGTCTTGCATGAAGATGTATTCCTCCTTGGGATGTTTTAAAATATCCAAATATGGCAGAAGAACATCTCTCAGCACGTCCATATACTGATTAGAGCGCATTGTTCCCTCAGCGTAATAGATTGGGCCCGGACCTTCAGCTGTAATGCAGCTCCAAATCATCACTGAGAGCGGATATTTAACTGTCCGGATCACACAATCTTCTGAATATCTCTCGTGGGGCCTCCTTCGAACGAATTTTTTACCCTCCGTTATCGCTTCCAACCTGCATTCGTCACTAAAGATAGCCTAGGAAAAAAATAGTTTTAGAAAAGTTAAATGATTCGTGAGGCTGTCTCTTCGTTTGACATATGAAATGAGATAGATAAGCCTTCCGTAGCTGCTGTATATTTTCGCCCAATATAGTCTTCGTTTGTGCATAAATTTGGTTTTTTTGCGGGCCGCCTACGTGAAAGGTTGTTTTCCTTGAATCGCCGTTCCAAAGTTCTCAGCGATATTCTGACGCCAGCTTCGTTCAGATCCCTCAAAATAGCCCTAGCTGGAGCGTTGCGCTCCAGCAGAGCATTCTGCATGATTCTTCTATCCGCTCTCGGTGTTGTTTTTCTTTGTCCGCAGCAATTTCCTCGTTTGTTCCCAAGGACCGTTGTTGAATCGGTTGCGCTAAGCACAGTTTTGGCAATGTTGACCACGGAGGATTTCGAAATTTCTACAATTTTGGCATAGCTTGACTTCTTTTCATTCAATAAAGCAACAACTTGCGCTTTTTTTTCTGACGAAATATCAGCATTTTTACCCATATTGTCTACATTATACCACTGACTTAGTAATAATAGTAACTTCGCTTCACTTCTCAATTTTCCAAAATTTTCAATGTCATTTACTTGAATTTCACTCACTCACAGATTTCTACTTGTTTTTTTTTTCACTTTGAATATTTATAGCTTTGATAACTGTCTCGAACACGCTTCGAATTTAAAATTATAAGGAATGTACTTTTGCACTTATTTATAATTGCTGTTTTGCTTGAACATCTGGTAATTTCGGATTACCCATTTTATAACTTACAGGTATAGGGAATACCCAACAGATACATAACTACCCCTTTACCGAGAGAAAAAATAGCAAAAATTACACTCAGTGCACATAAAATTATCAAAATTCTTCAGAAATGCAATCGGTCATAATTCAATGGCTGGGTACTGTATATAAATCATATCGAATCGGTTTAAAAGAGATTTTTGGTTTTCGTTCTTAGTCATTTCCGCTGGTCTGACCCTTTTTGCTTCTGCTATTTATGAAAATCACTTGCAGCTATCGATCATGAACACGCTTGAAACTCAAGGTTAGAATGTCAAAGATCTATTCGGTGCTAAGTTCCTCATTGAAAACGTCAACCCAGAGTTTTTTCGATCGAAAATGAGTTTTCTTATTTACCACAGTGAGCGTAGACATCATAACGCCTTATCCATTCCATATCATAGGATCAACTGTGGTTTAAATGAACCAACCTGTCTAATGACTCCAAGCTTTAGCTCGTCGCATCAAATGTTCGATTTTTATCTTTTACCGTTGTTATGTTCAAGTGTCGACTTCTTCGACCGAATAATTATTTGTAATAATTAATTTTGGTAATGGTGCTATGTAGTAATCATATTGTTGAGGAACGTGTTCTTTTAGATAAATAAATGAATAAATAAGAAATGAGAAAACAAAGGAAACAAGTTTTGTAAATTTACACTAGAAGGAATGTGAATAGTCAAGATTAATAAGTCTTTTTACTGCAATAAATAAAATAATACTTGAAAAATTAATTTTTTTATGTTGAAATAAGTCAACAATTTGCCCGGTGGCTTTCCACTATACCGTAATATGAAGCAACACTATTTATTTCGTAGCTAAATTTATTTCCACGTGAAAAATAATCTTGCGACTACTTTTGAAATACTATACGCTCAGAATTTTTTTTGTTTTTTATTACTATGACCCAGCTATGAAGCCGGTCGTTTCAAACGTTGACATAAGTATCATTGTAGTACCCACCGTATCCATGACAAGTATCATCCATTCATGATAGAAGGCTCTTCATAGGCACATCTAGTTGCCAGACGTACTTAAAATACATTTCGCGAAAATGACAATCACCGTTGAATACTGACATGGGCCTTTTGTTTTTACGCTATTCGTAGACGCTATGTATAGATACGGTTACTACAATTCTTGTACGTTCGAGTAGCGTACCGAGTAAACTCCCTCGTATTATTTTCACTGTGCTTTTATGGATCTAGTACCGTGACAGTACCTTTCACTTCTCATTCATCGTATCGGTGTGCGAATTTCAACATGGCTTGGTTTTTCAATGGAGCTAGAGCAAGCATTTTAGCGGAAATTGAGACAAAATAACTTAAGTTTAATATTTCTGAGGGAGAATTCTCGAAAAAACCAATCGTCCTAGATAGAAAGATATATTGAAATACTTTTGATATAGGTACCGCATTTAAATAAAAAAAAGTTATAGAAAGCTGATTGCCGCAATTAAGAGCCTCCAGATTGCAAACAGTATAATTGAAATAAAAATCTAGCCATATTTATCGTAAAACTTTTGAAATTCATACAAATAAATCCCGCATTAGAAATTAGATGTCATCTAACTTTACTATTAAAATTTCAATCTACACTAAGACTTGGACGCCAAAACTCCGACGACGAAACTTTTTTAATAATCATATTTTCAAACCATAATAATCAAACGCCAACGAAACATTTTCAAATTAGTAGCAAACTTTGCAAAGAATTCCATCGTGACTGGATTATATCTGTGATTTGTTTTGTAGATATCTTCAGTGAAAATTAGAAATTAAAGCTCCGAGAGATAAAGTTTGATTAGGTAATTAGGTAGGAGGAAGTAGTCTCTTTCGAAGCCTGAGACAGCAAAATTTTGACGTTTTAGAAGAGTTTTTATTTGTATTTCGACTTGCAAGAATATTCCCTAATAATATATTAATATGCTTTCGTATTGACGACACAGCCAGCCATTACGCTAAGTATGATATTGTACTACGACCCAGCAGTGTAACCAACTGTTGAGCGCATTAAGTGCGCCTCGAAAACAAGGGCGATACGAAACATAAGGGAAGGATTACAAGGTGGATTGTTTCTACTCAACATTCCCATAATCCGTCGCTTCACTGCTCCCGGAAAAGTGCTTTTAGCAGCTAAAGTGTCATTATTCATTACAGTCCCGAAATGAGCCGACATAAAAGCCGGTCGTACTGTACATTCTCGTGCATAGGCCTACATTTTTCATCTTGGGCGATGAAGACCATTCACTTTACACAAATGATCGCAGCGGCTTATAGTAGTCATCCAACCACCCACCATAGGAACAGCAGGAGGAGAGAGGCTGGTGAATGCAAAGGAAATTTAATATTTTATATGAACGAAGGAACGAATCGTATTTTCCATTTTCATTAGAAAGACTTTTATGAAACGGTTTCTATTGACAAGCGAACGGAGTGCTTGATTACTTAGCTCACTCTCCACAGTTTGTGGCTCTGTCGGGCCGAGTAAAGCAAAGCAAAGCTACTGCGACAAATGGTCCCCGGTCGCTCATTTTCCAGCCATGTTTTCACGATTTTCTTTATGACTCCACCAGTCTTCTTTCTTTCTCATTTCAAAGACTTGCTCCCGTCAAGCGTAAAACTCGAAGAAATCACCGTTGTAGGACAAGATGTCTGTGGCAATGTATTTTTAATGTTTTCATGTCAACCCTTGTCGTGAATGTTTGTTTTCTAAATGTGCAATCGTAGAAATTAAATAAATTCGCTCTTTCTGGGTTTTCACAATTTTTCTGGTGAGCTTATTTGCTCTGTGTTGAGTTTTGTGCGGAATGAATGATTTTGGTAAATAGGATTCGTAGCAATTGTGCATTGGTAGAGTGAATTCTTTCAATTTTGGTAGTAACGTTTACGAAAAATTCGAGATTATTTTTGAATTTATTTACTTCGAAAATAAAGAAGAATTTTTATTTGCTTAAAACTCAATTCAATTTCCAATCCACAATATTTTTTGATCATTGCTAAATTCTAAACTAAACAACTCGTATCAAAATTTCCTTGAATGGATTTTATTCACCGGTTTTTCGCATTTGTTTGGTTTTTTGCAATGTATGTTTTAAAGAATCTTGCTCTTATCAAAGCCAAAATGAGGTCTCATAATATGAAACTATAGTGAGTTAAAAGAGGGAACAAGTTGAAGGAACACGAATAAAACAAAGGAGAAGAAATGCACTTAACTTCAAAATATCGCGCTGAATTTTGTGTCCAGATTTTTTTTTACAGGATTGATGTTTTCCGACTTCAGAACTCGACAATCAGAAAGCATACGATGAAATTAAAAAACCGGGTAGATTTTACGAATGAAATGTTGGCATACATAAAACGAAAATTTCGAAGGAACGAAGCAAGCAAGCTTTTTATCGCCGAATTCCTAAGCCTAGTTGAAACAACGCTTTGAAGACGACTTAAAGCTAGTCCCTGTCACATTAGGATATTACTCAAGAGTATTTACTCCAGAGATGAAACAGATTTTGCTGGACGATGATGGAGAATCAGCAAAACACTTCTAGGAACAAATAAAATGGAAATTTTGTTAATATTTTTAATTCTCAAAAATTGGGACTAGACTACCTGTTCGAAGATGGGCCCTGGGTGCCACTCGCTCATCCCACTTTCGGACATTCGAGCCGTCAAACGAGGTTCGGCTCATGAAATGTTAATTAGCCAAGTGTAAAGCGGCTGTTCACCCCGACCTCCTTCATCGCCTTTAAAATTCGATGTGTACAGTTTGCACCTTTTGCGGAAGAATTTCCACATAATCTTTCGTGAGCAATACAGTGCGCGAAATAATTATAACATACAAACTATCACTAGGTATTTCTGAGAAAATGAATCGTCTCACACTATTTGTGATGACGTCATATCATTTTCGCAAGCGAACGCAATGTAACGGCACTTTAGGCTACTTGTTAATTTTTCGTTGTAGTTAGCTGGTGTTTAATTTTCTTCAGAAGCTCAAATTACTAGTGCGAAATAAATATGGCGGACAGTTGTACGTGAAGTATATTTTCTAGGTGTAAAATTGATAATTCGTCTAGATTTATAAGACTAGTTAGTTCACCAAGGTATACGCAGCCAACTAATGAAGATTAGCATTTACACGTGCAGTTTTTAATTCGCAATTTTTAAAATTACAGTTCGAATCAATAAAAATGCCAAAGGGGACAACATTTAGTGCTGAAGAGCGGGCTAAAATGTTAGCTTACAGGGATTGCGGGACAAAAATCAGAAAAATAGCTGAAAAGTTGAACAGGGACAAAAGTACGGTGAATAACTTCTTGAAAAACCCCGAAAATTACGCCAAAATCAAGAGATCAGGTCATCCGTCCCAAGTCAGTGAGAGGTCTAAAAGAGAGATAAAACGACTGGCTGTTCAGAAAAAGCTAAGTCCCTCACAAATAAGGTTTCAATTGAATCTTCCCATCACTACGCGAAGGGTTCAGCAGACTTTGAAGAATAAAGATAATGTTAAATATGGAAAACGCTTGCAAATACTAAGGCGTCTGCCACGTCATAAATCTGCACGTTTAGAATTTGCTGAACGGTATAAATTTTGGACAAATGAATGGGGTTCTGTCATATTTAGTGATGAAAAAAAATTCAATTTAGACGGGCCTGATGGCTGCCATGGATATTGCAGAGATGTCCGTAAAGAACGGGAACCGTGTCATAGAAGGAACTTTCAAGGAGGTTCCCTCATGATATGGGCTGCATTCGGCTCTCGGGGAAAGTCTGAAATTTGTTTTATTTCACATAAAATGAACTCAGCTAAGTATGTTGAACTCTTGAACGACGTGCTTATCACTTTTGCAGAGGATTTGTGGAGAGACGACTGGCTGTTTCAGCAAGACAACGCACCTATACACTCTGCGATGTTCACGAAACTTTTTTTTGAGTCCCGGAACATACCGCTATTAAAGTGGCCTGCTTTAAGCCCTAATTTGAACCCCATGGAAAATCTATGGGGTATCTTATCACAACAAGTCTATTCAAAAGGTCGTCAGTTTGACACCATTTTAGAGCTAAAAACGGCCATTATAAAGGAATGGAATCAAATTGGAACATATGTTCTTCAATCCCTTGTTAATTCCATGCCCCGTCGTTTATGCAAAGTGATACAAAATAAGGGAAGCCCTATAGATTATTAAGATTTCTGTTGGTGTTAATTATTGCTTTTAATTTTTGAAATAAAATACTTATAAACATTTTTATGTGATTTGTCCGTTATAATTATTTCGTTCATGAATTTGAAATATTGTATCTTCCTGGCTACAAAAAAATTAAATAGTTGAAAATACAATCCGCTGTTGCTTTGTTATCATTGCATGAAACATAAAACTAAATTTTTATTTTTTGAATCAGTATCTAGCAAATAATTTTCTCGATATTCTCTTTGTCCGATATAATTATTTCGCGCACTTTAGTAAGTCCAGTTCAATTGGGGCAGTACTTTTTTGTATGTTTTAACGGTCTATCTGATGTACTTTCTTGTTAAAGCGTAGAATACCAAATTTAAATCTCGCAGCTTTAAAAAAAATGAATTTTCTGCAGTTGTTTGAAGCTGTAAATATAGCATTCAGAAATCATCCTGCCAAAGAATCCTTAGTATGCTGCTTACGTTTCAAATTGAACACCACCCTATAGTGGTGTAAGTGGCCTGTGCATAACAAGATATTACTCCAAGAGTGGCTGGCAAACAATAAGAATGAATCCTATGAATCCTAATGATTTTATATCTAAAGCTGGCAGCCATACTGAGTCTGGAAACACACCCGTGTTGGGTGTGCTCAGTACGTCCAGTCCTCAATTTCATGGATAACTGCAATGGAGGAATCTTGTTGCAGTGGAAGCTCACATGCTAGAAGATTCCATTTCCAGTGAATTTTCAAACTCGCTGATAGTATCTCCTGTGGCTTAAGGCTCCGGAAAGACAGATGATTAGATTCGATGCCCGAATCTGGTCATCGGTATGAAACATTGGATTATCAAGAACAGGAATCTCGGGAAGAAACCCACCAATCGTGAAGATAGTTTCAGCCTGATGATCGCAGTTTACCAGCAAAAATTCTCGATGGTCAAATAAAAATACCGAATGATGCTGAGCTACTTCTTGTCGGCGGTTAAATTTAACCAAATCAGTAAGAATGCGAACCATCTATACTCTTTGACTGTCTATGGATATGTCTCCAATTTTTTACTCTAGAGTTTCTTTCACTTTATCTAATGGTTCTTGCCTTTGGGTCTGCAGACATTGTTTTCTGGATATTTTTATGCCTGAAGGTATAAAATTTGTTCAGGTTTCGTCCTTTCTTTTGAGCGAAAACATGGCAAAACTGTAAGCTTCCCCTAACATTGAACTTGGAGAGGAGCCGCAGCATGATCTACGGACTCTGTTTAATAAAGAGGGCTGAGATCGTTTAGGATGATAGACAAGCAATGCTGAGAATTTGTGTTATGGTTTCAATTCTTCTTGAAGCCACCACGCTCACATTTCTCAGACTGGAACCTGTCAGCGGTCATCGTGTAGTATGGACTAAACTTAGCCCAAACTCTGTTTAGCATAAGTCGCCAAAGTCAATAGAATCTCAGTTGATCACTCTAAATACAGACAGAATAAGTAGCTATGAAAAGAACTGTAGGATCAGCTGCATGCAGAAAGACGATATCATGGTGAAACCAAGAACTAAAAAAGCTCAGGAAAAATGCTGAGAAACGTCTTAATTGAGCTTGTAAGAGCAAAACTGAAGATAACTGGATCGCTTACAGAACCTCGCGAATAACCTATAAGGCGGAAATCATTTAGTTGCAAATGACTGTGTGCCTGAATATATGTGGGGCCATGAGTACTACATCCGGTTCTGCACTTGATTCGCTTCTCAATTTGCCATTCAAATTAAGAATGCAATGGTGATGGATGCGTACATTCTCTCCGATTCTTCGTACGCTCGAGTGTCTTTACTGGGCTTTGGAAGAAGATTCGAAGCAATCTTCTTAAGCAGAAGTGACTGGGAATACTCAGGTGTGTGTACGTGGGGATACTCCGAAATCTTCTTCACGGACGGCTCGAAGACATATGTTAAATCTGGAGCTGGTGTATATCTGAATTCATCCAATGACAGATTGGCTTCCTCTCTCAGAGAGCATGTTTCTATTTGTTAAGCAGAAATATTCGCTATCTTAAGAGCTGCTTGTTGGGCAATTGAAGAAAAGTGGAAGGGAAAATATGTCGATATAGGCCCTTGACTACTTCGATAATTACCCAAGAGTGTAGGGCACGATTGAACCTATCTCCCGATTTAACAAAGTGCTCTCTTTTGGGTAAAGGGGCACTGTTATGTTGGTGGAAATAAAATTGCTGGCACCATTACGAAGCGAAGTTCGACGCTTCCACTACAGGGTCCTGAAACCACCTTGCTTTTGCCGATCGCATCTGCAAAAGTCATCTTCCGGAAATGAGCAGTTGATGCTCGCAAAGAGAGATGGTTGTTTTCTGATACAGCCAGGCACGCTAAGGTTTTCCTTTTAAAGCCAAATCATGTAACTCCTAGATCCCTACTTAACAAGAGCCAATGCAGGCATACTGTCTGGACAGAACGCCCTAGGGGGAATATGTATCGAATAGGTGTTGCACAGGATGACCGTGATCCATCCTGCCTAAAAGAGGCTGACTCTGCGGAGCATTTCCTCTGTGAATGCCCAGCGTATACAGAAGATAGCCTCTTCGCCCTTATCATCGATCCTAGATTTTGTTCAGATATCTCGGAAACTATAATATGTTGGCGGTATGACTACAATGGGTCTTTTGGTCTGAGTGTTTAAATGTGTCAGTTGCTTCTCCCCGAACCCATATACACACACACACGCACATGATGTGGTTCCAACATACAAAATACAGCCTCGCTCGGTGGAACAAAGATATCATAGTTCACATCATCTGAATTTTGGTCATTTTAAAGATTTATGTTGTAGTTTTTTGTTGTTTTTTTTTATAATATTTCAACTGTACTACATATTTGCTGTTCATACTCGTATAAGACGTGGGTAAAAAGATTTTCATTTTATAAATTACTACATTTTCCGCGTTTTTGGGTGAAATAGGATGTTAGGGTGAAATAGGATGTTAGCGACAACGTTTTGAAGTTCGAGCTATAGCTAATAGGCAACTAGTAATATGTAAGTCATATTCTTAGATTAACATTTTAATATAAGCCACAGAAGAAGTGGTTGACCTGTGAAAATGAAAGCATGAGCTATTTGAGGATAGTCATGCAATTTCTGAAGACCATATAAATAAAATATACAATAGCATGCGTTTTCGATGCAGTCAGTAGTCGAACAATATATTCAAGTGGGTGTTACAAATGAAGAGCTTTCTCCTGAAGCGGCAAGACCACTATCTGTCCGCAAAATAGATGTCAACCTAGGGTCGACATGTCTTTGAATCGGTGCTAATATGAAATAGATTTTTAATTTATTAAAATTAGAGTCTTCAGCTTCTGCATTGACATTTTCAATGTGAAAGTGGTATTTAATGTCCAATGGTTTCAGTCTTAGCACTTTCAGTCGGTAGAACAAGTGAGACTTAATCTCAATGTCGTGGCTTGGAGTCCCACGCTGGGCGCCACTTTGTAGCATACCATTGGCGAACTCTCTGATTTTTGGGTAGGTTAGGTTGAAGTGGCTACCGATCTCCAGAGACCTGGCGACCGACACACATAGGCACAAGAGAGGCCCGTTGTGATGCCACAATAAATAAGTGACTCTCTCCTACTCACTGTAATCGGGAAACCATCTGGGTCCTTTGACAAACTGGACAATCCCCTTTAAATTGGCCAGGGACAGTTCTGTCAGGTTTGAGAGAAAGGGTGCACCAAGTGCTGCCAAACTTCTCCTTGCCAAAGCCGGGCACTGGCACATGAGATGGAGGACGGATTCCTCCTCATCTTAAGAGCCACAACTCCGACAGAAATCATTAAACTCTACGCCCAATCGTTGCGCATGCTGCCCTTTCAGGCAGTGGTCCGTTAGAACGCCCACAGTTCAACGCAGAGCGCTTTGAGTTAAGCCTGAAAGCTGCCTGGTGCGATACGCATCCATGGTTTACCAGGACTGCCTTGCTATCGCGCAGGATGATTCATCTGCCCAGGACTTCCTAGCGTCCTCAAGATATATTTGCCTGATGGTCAATTTGACCGATGTCATCGGTATTCCTATTGAGGAGCAAGAGACCTCCGGCAACAAGGTTCCAAGCCCTGCTAGCTCATCGGCCTCACAGTTGCCTTGAAAACCCCTATGTCCAGGTACCCAAATCAATTGAACAGCCGAATGTCTCGATATCTCCCTAAGAGATGAAAGGCATTCAGCAACAATCATGGACACTGTACAAGGACCAGCAAGGGACATAAAAGCAGCTTGGTTATCTGTGAAAATACCAATATTGACTCCGAATATTCGATAACACAAAAGCCTGTCAATTGCCTGTAAAATAGCCGCAACCTCCGCCTTAGAGATACTACAATGATCTGTTAGACGGAGGGACAGCTTGAGATTCAGCTCATCTGAGTATACCCATCTCCCGACTCTATTGTTTAGCTTTGAGCCGTCAGTGTACACATGGATAAGCCCACTTTCACAGGTGACGCCATCACGCCATTCATCCCTACCAGGAATGCCAGTTGTAAACTCCAAACCTAGTAGGCATTGCGGAGCGGTGTAGTCAACACCTGCTGGAGCGGGAACTCCCTCAGCCAAAATTGTCGCATGGCCGACTTCTGTTCTATTCAATGCCGAGATGCAATTCAGTCTCACAGCAGCAAGAGTGGCTTGTTATAAGATAAGTAGATTGGTTGGCAGCCAATGAAGCAGCACAAAAAGTGCCTCAGTGGGGGTGGAGCGGAGCGCTCCAGTTACCAGCAGTGCAGCCATTCTCCGCACTTTTTCAATCTGCCGTTTGCAGGTAGCCTTTCAACTACAGCAGTATAAAGCCAAGCAACAGTACGAGGCCGTAATCCCCAATTCGCTCCTTTGGCTCTTCTACAGCAGTAAAGTGCATTGAAAGCCTTCCGTGCTCTCTCTGCCACATTGTAGGCCTCTGGCTCAGTTCAACGGAGACCCCATTTAATTTGGGTAACTCAAAAGAGAGAACTTTGTACTTCCTTGTAAACAGTACTAGCTCCGTTTTGCTAGGATTCACATTCAAGGCGCACTCACGACCCCAACGTGAAAGTATATCAAGAGAGTGATTTAACCTCTCCGATAGAGTAGATAAATACTTCCCCGACACTGCCACATCTATGTCGTCCACATAAGCAATCACTTTGCAGCCGGCACGGTCCAGTTTCATTAGGAGAGTATTTACTGTGATGTTCCACAGCAGGAGAGAGAGGACCCCACCCTGAACTTGGTAGCTTGGGAAACTATTACAACTACGAAATGAAGTTTTGCCTACTTATACCAACTAATCGTGGAGTTCAATGCGGCAAAGTAGATAGTAAAACAATGTATTTTGTACCAAAATCTTATGCAAAATATACTACAACTTTATTTTTGCTTAAAAAATGTCTTGAAATCGAATATCAAGTAATAGCCCCAACTTAGTAAGTGGGCAGTTAATCTATCATCCTGGATTGTAATACCGATTAATTTTTAAAGTGAATTGAACATTTTTGGCAAAATCATGCCAAAAGATTTATTTTCCAAATAAACTGAAATAGTTTTAAATATTTTTCACCACACACAGAAAAATGTCATTTTATAGAATCAAATTTAAATCAAAAGTTGAAACACTTTTAAATAAAAAACGAATCTTATTTGAATTCATTTTTATTATAAAAATTTTATTTTTATATCAAAATTTTCATCATTGAATGAAAAATAAAACATTAAAACAAATAAGACACACTTTGATACAGCGTTATTGAAATGAGGTCAGATTATTTGAATTAAAAAGAAACGCATATGGCGCCAAATCATATTTGAAAATTTTTGATTTGGCCGTCACACACGGCCCTCGCTGCCCCAGCCACCCTACAGTCCGGATGTTGCCCCTCCGAACTTCTCCTTATTCGCAAGGATCAAGAGGCACCTCAAGAGCCACCATTTCGGGACATTAGAAGCGACCCAGAATGTTACGATGAGGCGCTTGAAGGAGGTCCCCATCGACGCCTAAGATGCGCACCGCGAATAGAAGAAACGCTTGTGTTCTGTCGTAGAAGGAGCATATTTCGAAGAATTTTAACCGCTTGTAGCTATATCAGCAATAAATATTTTATCCTGAACTCATTCAACTTTATTTTGGGACAGACCCTGTATTTTTGTACATAAATTGCGCTATAGAAGGTGAGGCTTTACAAGAGGTTGTATGTCATTGATTTAAATCAGTGAACAAGGTTGTTAAGCTGAGCCAGTTGATTTAAAAAGACTAAAAGAACTGGAATCGTCTCTACAAACTATTCCGCCTAAATTTTCTACATAATACTTTCATAACAAATAGGTGATAAACGAAGAATTTAATAAAAATAGAAGAATTCAATTAATAACTAATAATGAAATAAAGTTTTGCTATTTTTCTACATGCAATGATTTGAGTGACCATAATGTAAGCCGTGATATTTTTTAGAATCGTATTAACTTATTTTTTTTTCTTTTCAGGTGAGCAAACTTCAGCCAGTCGAATGTTTAATATATGGCTCGAACAGGACGAAAATCTAATGTTATCATAGTCAAAGGTATTTCAAAAATGAGAACTTAAGCGCGAAGAAGAATGAAAAGTTTTTTCAAAAATTATTTTATGATTTTTTGGCTATAGTAGTCTTGTATTTAACAATTTTTTTTTTTACATCAAAATTGCTGCCCGTCAAATCGCAGATGGTACATATCTGCATAAATTGAATTGTTTTGTATAGTTTGGTCAATTATGTCCCTTCTTGGTAAATAAATCTCTAGAAAATAATAGGTAGCAAACTCCCTAGAAAATAATAGGTAGCAAACTGCTTTCAAACCGATTGCTTATTTTTTCCCTGCCTAAAACATAATTTCGATAATCTCATTAACAGCCAAAATTCTCCGAAAGTGATGACTCCTGACAACACTATTTTTTCATTCAATATCTGCACCTTCCAGAAGGTCATGTTTACTATCACCGTTCATAATTAATGCATTTGAATATGAATTGTTTTCGACACTGATGTTCATCGAATTTCCCTTCGGGCCACCTAAAATACCAAACGCCCCGGAAATAAATGAACAAAGTCACTCGGGCGACAATTTGCCTGCAAAATAAATGAGTTTTCGAGGACTGCGGAAATTCGAGAGAAGCATCATCTTACTTAGCATGAGTACTCCCCTAAATCTCTTTGTAGCTTGCTTATCCAATTGAAACGTAATTACAATCCCCCGAGGTATATTATGAGCGAAAAGAACGAGTGCGTTGAGAATAAAAGCTGGAAAAAACACAACATGGACGGAAAACCCCAACCATGTCCTTCATATCCTTTAATAGCGCTTTATTCGATACCCATCCTTCTTAATTTAGCTTGCCGTCGCAGCAGATCCTTTGCAATCGAAACACCGTCATATCCGAATGTCTTGGCGACTAGCCCCCCAAGGAAACATTTGAAATCTACCCTAAATTTTCAGGAGATTGGGCCATTTCGTTGGCAACGAAACGCACATGCTACCCACAGAAAACAATCGTCTCTATGTCTTTGAATTGCTCAAATGACGAGACAAGACAAAACCCGCGTCTTTTCGCTTAAGAACATGCCAAGAACTGCAACCGCCCAGTCGTCCTTATCGCGATCAATCTAAACACCTACTTCGAAATATTCCACTTGCATCGTTTTACAATATACGAAGAACGCATTTTCCTCCCCGGGTGGTGGCTGAAGTATGTCCGACAATCGTTCTAGTACATGCCGAAGTCTACCTCAAAAGGCTCTTGATGTATTTTATGCTCCCCAAGCGGACGCCCAAGAGAAAATCGGTTTCAGTGGAAAATCAGTTCCTATAGCAACACCCTTACAATGTGTGTTTTGAGGGAGCGTGTCTTCAGACTTTCAAGTTCTGCTGCCGTAGCGGTAACGGTTGCATATCAGACTATATGGAATCCTGAATGTTTGTGATATGCTAAGGGTGTGGACTTGGTTGATGTAACTAAATGGATCTGGATGAATTCCTAATAAGTGTTTGCTTTGAGCTTGACAGTGAATTGATAGTTTTCAGCAATAAAAAGGATAACATAGCAAATTGCATCGAAATAAATTAGTCTTGAGGAATACAAGCTTGGGAATAAGGAATAAAAGCTAGGCCTGATGAATATTTTTTAATCCGCTTTATTATTGCCTTTGAAAACAAACGAACAACATTCAAAGGCCAGTAGGTACTGAAAATATGTCAGATTGCTCTTGAAATTGCGATATTTGAAGATATTTTCTAAAGTTGAAATACCCTTTGAGGCCTGTCTCAAAAATAAGTAGCCTGAAATTATGTTACTCGTTCTTCGATTCCAAAATGGAGCAAATCAAACCTCTGTCAGGAGAGAATAGTGCCTTCAACATTCAGAAAATTAAAATTTTATCACGTAGTTCACCATATGAGAGCCCAAAAATTTAATTCCTTCATCAACCCTAACCTAAAATATATTCTAAGTACCACCCTTAAGCATTCACTCTATCCCCAAATGAATCAACATTGTCTGCTTTCGTCTCGATTATCCGACATCGCACTCTGATCGATATTGATGTTATCGAAATCGGTGGGAGAAAATACGAATACGAGTTATTCAATCGAAACGAATCGAATACGAAATGCAATAAAAATGTTTTCCTATTTTCGTCCTTTCTGAATTTTGAAATCAAACTAACTTGCGTTCGTACGCACAACAAGAACGAACTTTCCTTACATCTTGACCCTAAAACATTTCGCCTTATCGGGAAAAAAACAAAAATTACAATAAAATTCCTTTAGTATCAATGTAACGTGGTCGTAACGTGCGCCGTTAAATCTTCTTTGCGTAGCGAAAAAGATCCCCAGCTCTGCAGGCAACAGAGAATGAATGGCGGTTTTGTTTACTTCATTCCGAATTCCGATTATATTCTTGACATGCATAGATTCGATTGTACTTCAAGTCTGGACCATACCCAACAACCCCAACTTGAAATCGGGGAAAATAGGAATTGACGGGATCTCGTTATTTTCCATTTCCCGAGTGCATATTCATAGGGATTGGCTTCATTCACAATGCCATGTCTGGAGAAACGAGGGTGGTGTTGGACGGAAGTTTGTAATATATTGGCGCCCAATGTGCATATAATAAGTATAGCTTGCATATTCTGATGAAAGATTTTTTGTTGAATGCATTTTATTTATGGTTTCTTGCAGTCTAGTCGAATCGAAATCTATGGGGGAATCTGGAGGATGGCTGAACAGAAATTCGTTCGGAAGAATAATGCATGGAATTTTTGGAGTGGGAATTAGGAATTTATCCAGAAATATTTATGGCTGTGATGAACTGTTTAGAATTTATTGGTAGAAACCGAATCCTAGCATTTTTTCTTCTTCGGTGGTAAAATATTAGTGATAAATTACGGTGATGATGCCAAGCACAAAATAAACATCAGATGAATGAATATTTTAATGATGGATTTCATTTGAGTTTCGTCAAGATAATTTTTGACAGACAATACGTCAGAAATACCATTATTTGCTGCACTTGCACTATGCAATATGCGTTTCGAATATTATTTTAATTGTTTTACTCCCTTCACTCCACACTCTCTACCACTCAATGTAACATGCATACTCCGGGTAGTGCTGCTAGTGCTTTCCAGACAGTTGGTGTATTGGTATAAGATAGAGTCCAATTACGGTCAATCATATTATTTTGTTCACTATGATCATTTAGTGTACACGTTTATAGTCATCAAGACATGTTTCGAAAGAAAAGTTTACAAAAAGTCTGGTCTGCTACCTTCATTGTGTACTTTCATTGTACCAATTTAAGTTTTCCTTAATTACTTGCTTAATTTTGTTTAAGTTTTCACTCCCTACAATTTATCTTCGGCTTCGTCGATTCCACTCAATAGACATCAAGATGCCCTAATATGGTCATGTTTAAAATCGGTTGATGCAGAATTGAGCAAACTTTAGTAAATAATGTCCTCAGAGAGTTGAACACGAGAATCATTATCGGAACGATAACTTTGAGTACAGAAACTGTTCCGAGTTATGTTGGGTGTATGAATTCAGTTAGTAATCGGATGTACGGATATCAAATAGATAAGAAAACGAAATAGACATTAAGATTTTACGAGAGTTAATTGAATTCAATAGAAAAATAGGTTTGAAAAATGCTTATGGTAAGGCTATGACATATACTGAAATGGGAAATGTAATACGCCTCAGTTGGGCGCAACATTATTTATTTTTGATCAGAATGGATAAAAACATATTGGATATTCTTCATAATGAATTTTCGTTCTACCACTTTTTCTTGTAAGATGTATAAAAAAGTTCCTAAAGGAATAAATCCAACTTTCTAAGGAATAAACTCAAGTTTATAACTCCAAATTCTTTTTGCTGTAAAGAATTTGCTATTTTATCGACTACTTTGGGTTTGTTCACGTACTTTCAGTTACTGAATTTTACTGAATTTTACAGAATTTTCCTGAATCATGTGGTGGAGGAAATTCATAAAAAGTACAAAAACGCTTTCATTGGATTTCCTGAAAATTGTTAAACAAAAGTGTCAGTTATCGGTTTTTGGGAGAACAATAGTGATTATAAAGTCATCCTAAGCGGTGATAAATTATCGCCACAAAAATATTCGTCCTTCATAATAACATTACGCCAAAACCGTTTGACAGTTTTCAGTATATTTCAGTAGCTCAGACCCTACTGAAATTTACTGAAAGAGGGAAAAATTTCAGTTTTCAGTAAAACGGAGTACAAAAACGGCTTCATTGCAATTAATTGCAATTAATCGTAGTACGCGAACTGACCTTTTGCGTCTGATTCTAGTGATCCTTGATTCACATAGAGTCTCGCGTTATCAACTGAGCTCTTGATGCGCAAATCCACCAGCTTTTCTAGTCTTTTAAGCAGAAACCAGGTTATTCTAATTGGTCTAAAATTGGTCTAAAATTCAACCTGGTCGATTTGCGAGTAAAGACCACTCTGGGTTTCGTCCATTGCTGAGGTACTACCCCGAGGTGGAGGCATGGATTAAACAGCACTGCAGAATGGGGGTGATGAAGTTGCCTGCTCTTGTGAACATGGCAGGCGATATCGAATATACCCCTATGGCTTTGTATGATCGGAAAGTGCTTAAAGCGCATTCAATTTCGACTCCATCTATTACTTTCTGATGAGCTGCTCGGACGGCTTGTGTGTTGTTCGCAATTAGTTGTTCCGTGGCGCCATATTAGCTGGGTCCTCAGCTCAATCCCCGCTTTCCTTTTCCCTTTTCGTACACTCACTTCCGCCAATGTTCTCTCAGAATTTTCTCCATGAGTCTCGTTCGACCCACTTTATCTTCTTCTTGATTAGGGACAAGCCCTGCTTATATCGGGCTCAGTCTTCAGCATTTCCTGACTGCCTTCCGCTGTTAAACGCCCTTCATGTGTGTGGCCTCTAGCCTCTATAAATTTTACGTTTCATCATGGGAAGCGTTTTGCCATATAGGCTTTTCTGAGCACCAAGTAAAGATTCGTGTTAAATGGTTCACCGGCTCGATAGTTCATCCTAAGCTCGTCAGATCTAGGTCGTCTAGTGCACTGAAGTGTCTTATTGTTTCCGTGGAGTAAGCTTTTCATTGTGCTGTTCATGGTTTTCGAATTTTTTGGGGGATAAATTTCAGAACTATCAATATTTCAGCATAATAATTGGTGGTCCGAGAGCAACCATGTGCGAGACATCTACCAGCTGTGAACGCTTTCCATTATACTTGGAGTTGCCACAGTAATATCAATTACCTCAGCACTGTGCCTAGTAATAAAAGTAGATTTACGCTGGAGTTACAATCAATCCAACACAACATTTACCGTCATCTGTCTATATTAACGTAATTGTTGTTCAATAATATGGATCCTTTAAAGTCTCGGAAAGTGATATCAGTGAATATTCTATCCTTTAAAAGCTGCAGAGTATATTGCGAAACAAAAATGAGACAAAAAAAAACAAATTCTGATTTTCATTTGCATATGACATTTCCCATTTCCCGGACGTTCATAGAAACTGGTGGAATTGAATATTTTCAAAAATTTTGTTGCCATGCTAAGTTTGAGGTATGAGCAAACTTTGCTGCGCAAAAAAGCTATGTTGCATCCTTGTAACTGCTTTCATATGTTGTCATGTGTTCAAACTCGTTTTGCTGTGCAACAATGTTGTGTTGCATTGATTGTAACTCCAGCTTTAATATCTATATTGATTGAAATTAAAAATTTTAGTAAATACCTGCTTCTTTCTTAATTTTACTGCTTCTTTTAAATCAGTTGTTATAACTCCTTCTGCCACTCTTCTCAGGCCAGATGTGATAGGATTCGTGTTGTATTGTATATGGACTGCCAACATCAGGCAGCGTTGCGTGCAGCATGTTTGGGATCGCTGTCCTGTTGGAATATCCAATGCCGGCCAAGACCCAAATTGTCCACGGAAGGTTGCAAGTTTTCTTCTAACAGTCTTTTATAATAGTATAAGTCCATAATACCGTCTATAATGACCAATCTGCCAACCACACCAGCTGCAATTCCAGCCCACACCATCACATTGCCACCGCCATGTTTTACTGTTTGTATCAAATTCTTCAGTTGCAATGCTGTTCCCTTTTTTCGCCAGATTCTTTCTTTGTCATCATTACCGAACAAGTTGAACTTGCTTTCATCAGTAAATAAGACAGTTTTCCAGAACTCTAAATCCTTTCCTACATATTGCTTGGCGAATTCAAGTCGAAGCCGCCTATTTTTTTCAAAGATTAGCGTTTTTTTACCAGGAACTCTACTTGCATATCCATCGAAACGCAAGATTCTTCGGATGGTTTTAGGGTGAACACACTTATTCAAAGTATTAGCGACATGTTCTGCCAGTTGCCGACCGGTGATCCTTGGGTTTTTGTCGACCTCTTTTAAGATCATGCTGATATCCCACCTGGAAAGTTTCTTTGGTCATCCATTTCTTGGCTTATTTTCCACTGATCCTGTGGTTTTATGCTTTTGAACAATGTATTGGACAGTGGCATGGAATAAATTAAACAAAACTCCAATTGCGCGGCATGATTTTCCGTTTCTGTGCTCAGCAATAATTAAATTTTTTATTTCAACACTTACTTCCTTACGCTTGCTCATTTTTCACTCACTTTGCTCACAGATTACTAAAACAAACTAATCATTAGATCGTATTTACGCTTTTAATAGGAAATACAACGATTTTTTTAAGAAAAACAACAGTAAAGCAATGCAATGAAGACCAGAGTACACTATCTGATCAATGTATGAACACTTTTGTCCCTACTGAATTTCGTTTTTTCTGGTGTTTTTACGGTTATAAGTTAATTAAAGTATTTTTTTTTTAAATGTATGTTAATAAAAATACATTTGCAGTAAAGTTGCATATCAAATTCTCATAAATATTTGCATTTTCTACTAAATTTACGAAATTTTGAGGGTGTATGGAGAGTTTTGTCCCCAACTGTAGGTCTGCCATTTGTTGTGGTCTGCCATTTGTTGTGTACAGCTTATATTCCGATAATTGCAGCATTTTGCACGAAATCACCGAAATGTCTACTCTCGTGTCAATTAGAAAATTTGCAAACCAAAGCTTTGACTATGATGAGGAAAATGACGGGATACGACAGATAACATGATTGAAGCAAGTTACAATCTAAACCTTATTACAAGACCATAACGAAATTATCTATAGCTGGCATCTGAAGAAAAATATATTGCGCATTTAAAATGTGGGAGCTATTAATTCGAAGATTCGCAAATAATTCTCACAGTTGGAGTCATATCTATATTACGTATTATTTTAAATAACGTAGAGCTAATTAAATTTGAATTTATTATGATGAAAATACTCAAGCGAACCTCCAAAATCCATGTTACCTCAACACTTACTTCCATCAGTATATTTATACGCTTAATAACTTTCAAGATCAAATAGCGTCAGTTGACCACATTGTGGGAATTCACTCGTCTTTGAGAGCCTGCACATAATTAGCCTTGCTTGGACACAAAAGGTATCATACATTCGATACGAATCAAGAGCCAGCTATGGTCAAAGCTATATTGCAGATGTATCGAGAAATTCTTTAGGTTTTATCGGTTCGTTTCCCACACTAAATTCATGCTTTCATGCAGTGTGTGTCAGAATAAAGAGAGAACTTAGTTTTTCAGGAGTAGGAATTACACATTTCTTTCAAGAGAAAAAAAAACGAAAAACGACCAGTAATTATATATCAAAGGAATTTTTAAGGCTTTTATTTTAACTTTGATTTTGTTTATTGAATGCGTCACATGCATATATCTAGCCAACTTCAAATTTCTACATGATACACACTGCATCTTCATACAATTGGTCACATCCACGATTTTGCTTCTTTCCAACCATAGAATATCCACCAAGAATACCTACCACGAATCCGAAACGAATCGTTCGAATAAAAGCACTTTTGTACGCATTCACTAAACTCCACATTCTCATTCGTATTTTTATTTTCGCAAATGCATGCATCGAGCAGGTCTTCCGGCAAGCTTGCATGCATCCAACATCAAAAAGATCCCACGCGACACAAGTCCTTTGCGATTGTGGTCGTTTTTTTGTGGACTATCGTCAAAAGCAAACATTGCGAAATGTTCGGAATTTTTATTCGTTGGCGAACATACTCCAAAGAAAACCAGTTGCGACCTTTAATGGTAGTTACTTGGAAACACCCAGCGCAGCGCAGGCTTTTAATGTTTTTTAGCCGAAGTGCACTTGTACGGTGTGCAATAAGAATTTCACGATATTAGACTAGCATTTTCGGTTCGACAATAAGATAATTCAATCGTATATGGTATGTTGTTTTTTGTTCGGGCCGACAAAGCAGTTGCAGAGCAGAATGGTGGTAGGAAGATGCTGTTGGGAATTTCGTGAATTTTTTAAAGCGTTAAGATTTTTGCACGAACTTTGATTTCGCCATAATATGGCGCTTAATCTTAATTGAACGTGCAAAAAATATTCTGAAGTATTATTGATTTCATTCCATTACTTTGCTCAGAAATATGACGGATGGAGAATATTAGGGTGCCTGTGACAGACCATAGACCTACTCACTTACTTACTGTCATAACTGTGAATCATTGGAATCCATCCATCATTCGAGTGACCATTGAATTAAGATATCCCCACAGGTAACCGAAGTCATCCTTCTCCCGTATCCAAAGCACTTTGCAGAGACTTCGTACATACTCTGAGTATCCCACACTTTTCCTTCATAGACCTGAGTACATATCTCTCTACCTGCGGCTACATCATACAAAAGGACAAAAGAGCAAGCTTTCTTTTTTATACAAGCAATAATTTCCTTTTCCATTGTATGTATGACACTTGGCACTGTCCGTTTACTGGGGCGAAATAGTCTCAGTGAGTAAAAAAAATTGCAGACAACTCAGAAAAGTCGAGTTGAATTATCCGTCGCAACCAAAGTTAGTGTCGCGTCGCCTGGCATTGTTAAAGATTTTTGTGTTGGAGAGGAAGTGGGCCTAACGAGACTTTTGTGCAAGTTTTACGGGCTCAGGACGCCGTGTCGGGACACGATACCCGCCGGGTAAGACCATTTGTCCGGTACTTTAGTGACAAGGAAAAATTATTCTTTGTTGAATATACAGTTGTATTACTGTTGAACTTTTCTCAATCTGAATGTTCTTATTAGGAAATATATGTACCGTGATATTGAATAACGTAATACCTTGCTTTTACTTCATCCTGATTTAATCTTAATGTCTGATGAAGGTGCTTGCAACGGAACACTAACTGAACTTTTAGCTAGGGAAAAAGGAATACACAATATGCTTTTACTCCGTTATACAGCATCAGATAAGGTAAAGGATGCTCAGCATAAAAGATTACGATTTCATGCATGACAGACGCGATTCTAAATTGCTTTATTATAGCTCACTGACGATGGTAGTACAAATGTACATCCATATTCAGGTATATTTCTTTAGTTCTATGAAGATGAGATACTGCTCTGTAGGCGGTAACTAAAGCATCGACGCTAATTGCCTTTCACATACGCAAGAATAGTTAATTCGCTATTTATGGATTATCCAATGTTATTTTTGCACGAAATATTGATATTTTTCATTATATATAAATTTGTGAACCTGTTGAATGTTAGCTGTCAGAGGAAGTCATCTTCAGAAGAAAATCAGATCAGGTAAAATCATGTGAATTTCAGACTCAGTTACAGAATTAGAAACTTTGTTTCTCTTTGGTTTCTGTAGTTTTTTCTTTGCTATGGTATTTTCTACTGTTTTTGCCATGTTTTTTTTGCTCTTACCTTCTGCATTTTTATTTCTCTGTACATTTTCAATGGCAATTTATATAGAGATATTTTTGTTCTTGCACTCTTTCGCCCTCGACAGCGAGGTTTCTTAATTTTCGATGCAGCTGAAATGTTCCAAGAGAAGATACAAGCAGTATGAGAGACTCTCGGTGAAATGGCTGCTGGTTTGGCGTTTGAAAATTTTAAAATTTTAGTTTTGACAAATCTATTGTGATTGCTTAAAAAAATGAATTGGAAATATACCTTTGCGAAAATGACATATTTTACTGCACCTGAAACCACAAGCATCTACTTTTGCTTTTTGGACCTCTTAATACGCTTCGAAAAAAATTTCGGCTGCATTTAAAACTGACATTTTTTGCCCACTTTCACGCATAAACTAGCAAATTCCTTCATTGTAGTGAAAGCTTAAAAGCGTTTTAAGGATATTTCCTGTGTAAATGAATAGCAAGAAAATAAGAATGACAACAAATACAGGCTATGAAGCTAATTTATTTATTTATTTATTATTTATTTATTTATTTATTAATGTCCAAATCAACAGAACAGATCCAATTATAGATTAGACATAACAAAAAAAGAAAACAAATATCTATATACACATAAAAAGAAAAAAGACACAACTACATGAGAGTTAAAAGAGAAAAATTAAATAAAAAATAAAAATTAAAATTAAATGAAATTCAGAAAGGAAAAGTAATCAAAAGCAAAAACGACCGAAAAAAAAGATACAACAAAAGCCTAAATTATGACATATTTCATGTACCTGACAAAACGTTATTTTTTAAAATATTTTTAAACACAGCTAACGTTCGAGGCAGAGGACCAAGGTTAAGGTTATTATGCTGACGAGTCAAACGCAAAAGGGGAAAAAGAAATAGGTGTCGGTACGAGCAAATGTTACATTAAATTTGAAAAATGTTCTATTAGGATGGCCCGAATCTCTAACAGAAAAGTGAATGCTGGGGTCCACCAGTATACAGCCGTTGAAAAGTTTAAAGAGGAGGCACTCATCGAGGAACACTCTACGTGACTCAAGGGAAGGAATTTGAAGGATGGAGAAGCGCATACTGTAATCGCAATACGGAATACTGAACTTGTAGAACAATGAGCGGGTGAATCTGCGTTGCACGGATTCAACCGCAGCAATCGAGTATGCGTACTGTGGACACCAAATTTGGCAACAGTATTCAAGAACACTACGAACGAAGAAAAAAAACAGATATAGAGGAGTGGAAAGATTAACAAAACGTTTAGAGGATCTAATGATGAAGCCGAAAAAACGGGAAGCCTTGGAAGTGACGTGTAAAATATGTAAATCGAACTTCAGCTTGTAATCGAAAATCACGCCAAGGTCCTTGAAACTAGGAACAACATTGAGAGTGGTGCCGAGGACAGAGTAGGAGAACAGAAGAGGGGATGTTTTGTGGGTGAAAGACATTTGATGACACTTCGAAACAATCAAAGTGAAAGAATTCGCTGCGCACCAGGTAGTCAAAGTACCCAAATCTTTCTGCAATAAGGAACAGTCACTAGCGGATTTTATCACTCTGAAAATTTTGAGATCATCAGCGTATTAAAGACAAGGTGAGTTGAAGAGGAGGAAGGTCGTTAACAAACAAAAGGAACAATAAAGGACCGAGAATAGATCCTTGCGGAACTCCTGAGGTAGGAAAAAGGGTGTAGAAGAGCAAGAACTAACAATCACAACACAAGAGTGATCACAAACATAGGAGGAGAACCAAGAAAAGAGGACAGCAGAGAGACCAAACCCTGCTAACTTTGACAGAAGAATAACATGGTTCACAGAATCGAAAGCCTTGGCAAAGTCTGTATATAGGACATCTACTTGCTTTTGCTTGTCGATTGCAGAAGCAACGGTGTTTGTAAAAAACAATAAGTTTGTAACCGTTGACTTAGCTTTAACGAATCCATGCTGTTCACTGGCCAGCAAGGGCTGAATAAAAGGGTACACTCTATTGTAGACAACTCTTTCGCGGAGTTTACTAAAACATGGCAAAAGAGATATTGGACGGTAATTAGGGATGGAAGAAGTATCACCAGGTTTATGAATGGGAAATATGTTGGCGGATTTGCAAAGGGCAGGAAAGGTACCGGTGGAGATGCTTATGTTGAAAATTATTGACAGAGGAACACACAAAGAGGAAGACAGTGATTTGGTGAAAAAATTCGGAATTCCATCGAGGGACAACATTAGTGATTCGACTTCCAAAGGATTAGTTAAAGCAGTAGAAAAGGAACAATCAGGCGTGGGAAAAATTGTTTGAAGGCGAAGAACTACTGAGATGGGAGGTAAAAGAAGAAAAAAATTGAGCAAAGAGCTCGCAAGGATCCTGAGGTGAGGAGGCAGACTTATCATGAAGACACATGACAGAAGGAATGCCAGAGGAGGTTTTAAGGGATTTGATATAAGACCAAAAAGGCTTAGGATTGTCGGAAGTAATACAAGTTTCGACATGCTCCAGGTAGGCACGAATTGTGTCATTGGCTGCCTTTCTAGCAACAGCCCGTAACCTTTGCAAATTCAAAAGGTCATTAAGAGAGCCAGACCTTTTGTATTTACTACGCGCCGCATCTTTGGCTCTAAGAGTAACCGCAACATCGACTGTGAACCACGGAGGATCGGAACTTCTTTTACAGCGGAAGGAAGGAATATAGCAGGAAATTAAGTTGGACAAGAGAGAATAAAATTTGTCAAGAGCATCATCCACACTTAGCCCTTTGAAGAAATTATTCCAGTTAATAGCATTGATTTCGTTGGACAAAGCGGAATAGTTTGCTTTTTTAAAATTAAAATGAAGAGTAGAAACAATTTTGACTTTAGACGATCGTTTAAAAGTTGATTCCATAAAAAGAAGAGAATGATGAGGACCAGGTTGCACATACGGAGACAGAGAAGGACTCAAGCAAAAGGATGAAGGGTGAATATTAGTTAGAACGAAATCCAAAATCCTGTTGTTAGCATTCGGTATGTTGTTAAATTGGGAAATAGAACAAAGGGACATAAAGGAAGAAATAGCGAGAGAAATATTATTAGAGGACAAAATATTTGAGAAAGTATCATCCCAAATAAGTGACGGCATATTAAAGTCACCACGTAAAAGTATGGAAGCAGAAAGGAAGCGGTTATTAAGGTAGGACGAGAGTTCCGCAAAGAAACGTTCATATACCAGTACGGGGCTACTACAAGGGATGTAGATAGAGGAAACAAGCAGCACTGCAGATGGCGAAGGAAGAATACGGACAATCATTCATTCCACCGGGACGGAGGGAATGAAGTCACTGCAGAGCGTTCCATTCAGAGATTTGTGAATACCAATTAAAACACCACCTCCTAGTGACTCGCGCTCTGAGAACGGTGAGTAACGTGATCAGATGCAGGAACCGTGTTCAGTATCTTTGAACCAGCAGATTTAGTCGGTGAGTTAGGAAGCGCCTCGATTTCATTCTCACGAGCTCATTCTTTGGCTCAAGAGCTTATAATCTTCGAGAGAACTTACTTCTCCTATCGGGAACCATCTTGATGTAGTGAAGAAGTTTATGCATCGCAAAATGTCCAGTAAGAATGACTAAACACGAGTTTAAGGATGAATTCCTTCTGCAGCGGGCAGTCAGACTGAGCTGCAACTCCACCCGTGCTGAGCGCGCTCAATAAGACAAAGACACTGATTTTACAACCCCCAGCATAACGTTTAACCAAGATGGAGGACCTTAGTTGCATTGGAAGATCATAGGCTACCATCTTGGAGGACCTTCGTTGCAGTGAAGATGCAGTGTTCACAATTTCCAGAATAGTGAATACACCGATAGAATTATCACAAAAGTTAATGGGGGAGGCAACTGTGGTTAGTACAAACGAAACGCCTACTGGGAGTTTAAGAGGTAAGAGTCCTATGTGCTCTGGGCTCTCCGGAGATAAAGAAGCTCTCATTCGCAGGTGACGGAAAAAGCTGCGAAAACACACACACAAACAGACGGACGGGGAAATCAATGCAGTCAAAACAGCGACGCTTTCAAAGGAAGTTAGATGCCAGATAGTGGCACCTCACGGCTTATCTAAGGAGGCAAGAAAAAGGGGGGCAACTACATCAGATCGGGGCGAAAATGTCACAAAAGAATGACTGAAAGATTGGAAGGAATGACTACGTCTTCTGCTCATTACCAACCAAGCAAGGCTCTCAGATACAGACAGAAGAAGGCTCTGCAGAAAAAATTGTCTGTCGTTCAGTATATACGTCCAATATGTCAATGGAAGAGCGCGCAAGAATCGCAGGTTAGAAGCAAAAACTTGAACCTGTGTCTCTGAGCGCCGAGTGCCGAAAAGTACTGCAAAAGTACTGCGAAAGAGATCTTGCTGAGGCTGAATTTTTAGGGACAAGCATATAATTCACGAAAGTAGGAAGAAAAAAGTAAGCAGAATCTGCGTCTCCGTCCCTAATCGCTGCGATAGGTTTATTGAACAAGGATCGCAAACTGACCGATGGCCAGTTTACTATTTTTCTGAATGAGCTGTGTAGAAAAATAGAAAAGTCAAGGCCAGCTTACAACTTCACGCAAATGACGTTTCTTTACGGTCACCTCTTAGTTTGCTGCTCCAATCGAAAATCAAAGTAGAGGCTAACACGGATCATTCCGCGACTGCGTACTCATAATCGGCCCAAATTAAAACCATTTTAAATCCCGATATCGCCAAACCTGTCTATGTCAGTTTTGGATTCGTGGCCCTAGGCAGAGTGCAGGTTACATAGCTGGTATGTTCGTTAAGCTGGATTATGGCGTGAATGTCAAGCACGGTATCATAAAGCATATAAATCCCAGGAAAAATTCCACCACTGGTGAAACTTGTATCTATCTGTAGACATTACTTGACTAGGGAAGGCTTTCCGGTGCTTAGAGAAAGGCACCGAATGCTGATGAAAATTTGTCAAAACTTCAAGCATCCTTCTTCATTGTGCTTGCATAGAAGGTTTGAATTTCAGAGTTCTTCAGAATCGGAAAGTACGCACTCAGCTCAATCAAAGGGGAAAAGCAAGACCGAATATTGCGTTTTGGTTTCCAATCTATTTGGTGCTACCACACGCGGAAAATTTTCAGGTCGGAATTTTTAACAGGACATCGTAGAGTACTGAGTTAATTTATTTATTTATTTAAATCTATTTTAACAGGTTACTGCCCAATTACAAAAATACAAATATTAGATAAAGCCAAAAGAAAAATTTAAAAAATTAAATACAATTAACAAATAATTGACAATTTTAGATAAATACATATTTGAAACTTCAACAAATTAAAGCAATATACAAGTATACATGGAAGAAAGTACAAAAACGGCAAAGAAAATCAAACATTATAAGGAGCTTTAAGAATTAAATCTTTAATTTGCGACTTAAATTGAGAGAACGTTAGCGGAAAAGGACCAAGCTGAAGATCGGTGTGCTACGCACTAGCGGCGAGTTAAAATGAACTTCAGATCGCGCGAAAGGAAAAGAGAACATTAATTGAGATTTATCTGATTGATTGACGTTTCGTATACACAGCATATAACCAAGATCGGAGAGCATAGGGCAATGAAGTAGCTTGAAAAGCAAGCACTCGTCAAGGAACACTCATCGGAAATCTAATGAAGGAATTTGGAATAAGGAAAAACGATCATTATAACCACAGTAAGGGATGTTGAATTTAAACAACAGTGATCGAGTAAACCTATGTTGAACGTATTCCACTGCCTCATTGAGATATTTATGACGGGGAGACCACACTTGAGAACAATACTCTACGATGCTACGAACAAGTGAAAAACAGATAGAAAGAAGTACCGATGCTAGTAAATGAAGAAGGTGGTTATATAGACAATGTGCAGGTCAAATTTGAGCTTTGGATTAGAGAACACATCCTTAAAATTATCAACAGCCGTAATGGAAGATCCGTACAGAGTATAGGAATATATTAAGGGTGACATTTTATACGTATAGAACATTTGATCATATTTGGATATGTTCAAAGTAAGTGATTTTTTAGAGCACCAGTCGCACAGAGTACTGAGATTGTTTTGGAGTTGGAGGCGGTCGTTGGTAGATTTAATTACTTTGAAAATCTTGAAGCCATCAGCAAACAAGAGGCAGGGAAGATGAATAAAGATAATTTATAAAGACTAGGAATAATAATGGACCGAGAATGGAGCCCTGAGGAACACACGAGAGCGGACAGAAAGAGGAAGAGGTGGATGATTGCACTGATACAGCACAAGAGCGACCAAAAACATAGGATGAAAACCAAGACAAAAGAAAACCCCCCACCTCATAACTTCGAAGCTTTGCAAGAAGAATTATGTGGTGAACAGAGTCAAAAGCTTTTTAGTAGTCGGTTTATACCACACCCACTTGTTTCCGTTGGTCTTAGGCAGAAGCAACAAAGTTAATAGAAGATATAAAATTAGAGGTGAGGGATCTACCTTTAACAAAACCATGCTGTTCCGGAGCAAGGAAGAGGTAGAGGAGAAGAAGTAGCTTGTTATTAACCACTTTTTCAAGATCTATTCGAAAACAAGGAAAGAGGGAAATTGGACGGTAGTTGGACACACAGCTGGGGTCTCCAGACTTGTGGATGGGGTAAATATAAGCATATTTCCAACCGATGAGGAAGGAGCCGGAGGAGAGGCTGAGGTCAAATATAATAGACAGAGGAACATATAAGGACGATGATAGTGATTTGGCAAACAGGTTTTTCAATTTCAACAGGATTGGTGTAAATGGAAGATAGGGAAGATGAAGCAATATTGGGACATAAAGGTTACCGATTTGTGATCATGGTTCCCTTCTTGTCTATAAATCAGCATAGACAACGTATATCGTCTCTAAAGCTTATCAAAGCAGATAATAATTGATACGGGAAGCTCGATCGTTTTGCGGAATAAGCCTCCAAAAGCAGAATCAAAGTGGAATTGTTTTTGAAGGCGTCATCTGCAGAAAACCAAGGCTCGAGAAGCGTTGCATTACTTCTTCGACAATTAATGTTTTCGGTCTTTGAGTCAGATTTTCCGTTTCCTAGAAGCTAATTAGGTTTTGCGAAGTGAATTTACTTCCTTTAAGACTATCCTTTGGTAGTCAGATAGAATGTGACCTCTGTAATGCTTCTTTTTTTTTTGTATATCATGGCAATAAATGAACATAACTCATAACTAACTTTAAAAAAAAACTTGTTGGACATCATTTTAATCAAAGCTTTGATTGGCAGGCTTCACAGATGCTCCTATCAAAAACTCATCCGTCATTGCTTTCTACTCCTTTTCATTAGTGCTCACTTCAATCCTATTATTTAGAAGTTTTCAAGTTTGAAGGAGAGTTTATAAATTTCTCTTGACTTTTTGCAACTTGAGCTGAGAGAACTCAAAACTATTCAAAGTCTCTTCACTCAATGCACCTTCCTCTAACTTTATACTCATCAAGATAGTTCACATGTTGTCGTTACGGACGATTTCGCTATCGTCTTCCACAGCTTGATTGTGCTTATTTTCCCATTAAAATAATTTCCACAGAGAAAAGTACTAAAACTTCTTCATTCATTCTATCAAACACCATAAAACTTAGCCAGGCGTTGCCATATACAACCATAGGCAGTCAACTTGACTCGAAATCTCATTAAAACTGCTCAGACAACCCAAATGTGAACGAATCTTCACAAACTATTCCGGTTTGCTATCAAACTGATTGTGCTCCGACAGCAGAAATTGCTATCTTTATGTCCTTTGAAACTAAGCCGCAGTAATCGAATGTCTTTTGTTTATGTATTTCATATCACGCATAATAAATCGATTTTCTGATTCAATTAAATTCCTCCACCGGCGCACCGATAGTAAAACGAAAGTGAGCTTTGCAGACGTTTGTGATGTGAGTCATGCATGCATGATGTTAGTGGGCGGAGAAATTCCATTCTTTCGCCGAAATAGGATATCTGAGTGCAAATATTTGCAATTCGGTCTGAGCTATGAGCTCTCCGTTTGAATCTGGCGAGAGCGGCAAAATAAACAGTTGCCACTGTGAGCCATAGAGCTACCATCCGCCCCGTTTGCATTGGCGAGTTTGCTTTAGTCGTGTGGTCTAGGTGGGTGAATTTAACGCGGAGCAGCGTTCTAAAGGATGTTAGTCATGTATTTTATATGCATTGCATAAGATAAATCGACTGCAATCCAGACTACCGGTAGCATTGGTGTACGCGTCTGTGCAAACATAATTACCACAGCCGACAGTCACATGTTTATTAATTTCGTTTGATTACACAAATGGACGTATGAAGCGAGTCTATGACCCCGGATGGATTTATACAGGACTATTGTTCTGGCGGGAGATGAAGTGGGAAATAAATATTGATCCAGAAATGATTAAGTTGTGCTAAGCCTGTATAATAGCATTTGTATTAATCCAACAATAATTGTTCGTCGTTCGGAATGGAAGTTACTTAGTGAAAAAGGTTTATGATGGAAACAATGCATGGTTTTCAAAGAGTTAATGGATACGGTAGAGTGTTACCAAAAAGAAGTTTGACCTCGTCAAAATGAAATAGCTCGAATTGTCAAATTTCCATGTTGGATTAGAGGCTGTCATTCAAACATTTCCATCAATAAGATTATTCTACTACATTCTCCAAAATTTACGAAAGGATTATACTTTTGGGATCTGCAACTTGGGCAGATGCAAAGAACCATAAACTATGTTTTGAGGCAATATTACAGCTTCAAAACATAAGTATAGAATATAGGATCCATTAAAATGATTATGAACGTGACTGCGGGTCGAACACAACTGTTTGTTAAGGAATCATGTTATGCAAATCCCCTCTTACTTCAACGTATCGTTACCGATGTCGGAATCGAATATGAAATGTGTGAAAAGCGATGAGAATGTTGTAGCCTCCAAGGAATAGTTTAAAATATATTCAAGCATTTCAGATCGGGTTGTTAGATTCACAGGAACATCAAAACTCGAATACGCTCTTGTTGTCAGGTTTGGCAGTGCGTGTTGAACCGCATGACGTATCTGAATGTAGCTATGTAACACAAATGTGTTATCTGAATGTAGCTATGGCGATTTAGTCGAAATGGACATAAGTAGTCAAACAACGATTCTGTTTTGAATGTATTGTGTTTAATTTGAAAAGGATATTCATATGCAAATTTAGCTGAAAATGATAGACTACAAATAAGCATTTAGGTTTAGCCTTATCTAGTTGACTGAAAAACTATACATAGATTTATAAAATATGCAGGTATTCAGAGGATTGGATTTTATTAAAAAAGCATGGTGATAATTGTAATGCACTAAAAACTAAGGGGTCTATTGCGATTGTCGATTGGATGACCATTCGACTGCTGTCGTTCGAAACGATAAAATTTTGGTTTGGTATTGTGTAAGTGCAATCGACAAATATGTGTATTATTGTGAATTTAGATATAAGAGCTTGTGAATATTTTGTATTTGGCACTTGTTGACAGCGTAAATTAGACGCGTTTGTGATCGTCAGCCGTCGTCCATGTAAAATACCATCGATAAGAAGCGTCTATTAAATCGACACTTATCAATCACATTGACATTCACAATACCGAACTTCACAATCGACGAACGATAGTCGATAAGCATCGTTTATCGACTGTTTTTCGACAATCACAATCAACTCGTAAGATCTAGTTTCATAATTTCAATAAAAAACTATTCTCTTGTTTAGGAAAATCAATCGTTTAGTTCGCTTTTTTTATTTATCAAGCGATATATAACAATTATCAATTTTTTATTTCTCCAGCCTGACATCGATGAGCTTGAATTCAATTTGGGCGGTAATAAATCAGAATCTGAGGGGTCTATTGCGATTATCGATTGGATGATCATTCGACTGCTGTCGTTCGAAATGATAAAATTTGGTTTGGTATTGTGTAAAGTGCAATCGACAAATATGTGTATTATTGTGAATTTAGATATAAGAGCTTGTGAATATTTTGTATTTGGCACTTGTTGACAGCGTGAATCAGACGCGTTTGTGATCGTCAGTCGTCGTCCATGTAAAATACCATCGATAAGAAGCGTCTGTTAAATCGACACTTATCAATCACAATCGACATTCGTAATACCGAACTTCACAATCGACCAACGATAGTCGATAAGCATCGTTTATCGACTGTTTTTCGACAATCACAATCAGCCCCTGAGTATCATTTAATTGGCTGTTCTCGGTCTTTAGGCAAGGATGCCATTTAGATTATACTATTTATTGCTTTTTACTTATCTATTCAATCACAGTTTCACCAAGGAAATGGTTACTACAAAAAATACATTTATGAAATTAGTCAGAACAATTCGGGTAACCCGACATTTGGACATTTCAACAGTAAGGTTAAAGTTGAACATTGGATACGATGAGTTAAAGCTTCCGGCTATGGCGCAGGTTGGTTCATTTAATCCATAATGGGTCTTATAAAATGGGGTGGATAAGGTGCTATAATGTCTACGCTCGCCGTGGCGAACACGAAAGTTCAGCGCTGACAATAAAAACTCAAAGTTCACGTTACCACTGAGTAGTTTCGCAGCGAATAAAGCTTTGAAATTTTCACGTCGAGTTTCAAGAGTGTCCATGATCAATAATTGCAAGCGGCTATCAAAAGCAGGAAAGCAAAAAGATCAGACCAGTAGAAAGAAATGAAATTAATAGGACATGATTTGTGGGAGAAAGAGATGACTGAGCATCTGTCAATATTTAGTGAAAGACAGTCTAGAGCGCACCAATTAGAAAAATTGGACACATTGCGTTGCAGGATTGTACAATCGTCAAGTGATGATATTACATTGAAAATCTTTGCGTCATCAGCGTAGAGTCAAATGGAAGATCCAGGAGCAAATGTGATAAGACCGTTTATTTAAATTGCGAAAACAATCGGATCAAGGTGGCTGCCTTGTGGCACACCCGAAGTAGAGATTATGTCAATGGATAGAGTGCCACGAAATCGAACGTTCCATTTGCGATCTGTGAGATAAGTTTTGATCAAGTCAATAAACTTATTAGCGAACTCAAGAAGATGCAATTCACATATACGAGGGTGGTTCAAATATGATCGAGACAAATGCTCTGACACGTTTATTTATTATCGAAAAAATTTACAAAAATTCACAGTTTTTCTAGGTAGTTCCCCTTTCTAGTTACACATTTTTTCCACCTTTCCGGAAGCTTTTTGATGCTGGCATCGAAGAATTCCTTGGGCAACTTGGACAGCCATATGCGCACGAACTCCTCTACCTCGTCGTCGGTGTTGAATCTTTGACCTCCGAGGGCTTCTTCCAGTGGTGCAAACATGTGGTAGTCGCAGGGTGATAAATCCGGACTGTAGGGAGGGTGTTTCACTACCTCCCACCCCAATTCCAATATTGTATCAAGCGTGAGACGCGCGATATGAGGGCTCGAACTTTTTGCTCGAAGTTCAACAGTTTAGGAACCCATCGCGCCATTATTTTGCAATATTGAAGGCGTTCGTGGATGATAAACTCTACACTACCAATACTGATGCCGAATTCAGCCGAAATGTCTCGAACATTCATCCTACGGTCCTCCAAAATGAGTTGTTCTACGCGGCGAGTGTTGTCTGGTGTGATGCTGTTTCGCGGTCGACGATCATGCGGCTCATTCTCGACGGTTTCACGGCCATCCTTGAATGCTTTGGCCCATTTAAACACACCAGCCCTACTCAGGCACTCACTACCAAACTGATTTCGCAAACGCCGAAAAATTTCCGTGTTTTTAACGCCTTACCACACTAAAAAATGAATGACAATACGTTGCGCAACGGCGGTCGGCACTTGACGTTCACTTATGGTCGTTAGCACGCGCGTGAAACATGGGCCCCGACATAAACTATGCCACACTGTTCGTAAAGGACCCAGCTATCACATACTCAAGCCACGACCTTCAAAACATGCATGCGCGCCATCTAAAGCATTTGTCTCCATCATATTTGAACCACCCTCGTAAGAATATTATGATCCACGTTTGTGCGGTCGGTGTAAATGCAGTCAACTTATTTACCATCTTCGGCCGCAGGGATGACTAGATTTGCAAGTTCCAAAATATTAGTATTGGTAGATTTGCATTCAACAAAGCCATGTTGGCAAGGCAAGATAAATGACTTAGAGTGGAAAGATAACACCTCGGCAACTATGTCTTCAAAGAGTTTGGCGACGCATGGTAATTTAACGATTGGTTTATAATTTTGCACGACATCGCTACTGAATTTTTTGTGAATTGGAGCTATAGACGAATATTTCCACAAGTATGGAAAATTGCCAGAAGAAATAGATAGATTAAAAAGGTGAGAGAGTGTAAGAGAGAATCGGCGCATCTATTAAGGACTGTGGTCGGTAATCCACGAGGACTCGGATGAAAACTATTCTCAAGATGAGATACATGCCTTAGTATAGTTGCAGTGGGTGAAGAAAGAAGGACTGAAGAAGGAGGGGCTGAAGAGGGAGGGGCTGGAAAAGGAGGGATTGAAGACAGAGGGGCTAAAGAAGGAGGAGCTGAGAAGGAGAGTCTGAGGAAGGAGGGGCTGAAGAAACAGGGGCTAAAGAAGGAGGACTGAAGAAAGAGGTGCTGAAAAAGGAGAGATTGAAGAAGGAAGGGCTGAAGAAGGATGGGCTGAGGAAGGAGGGGCTGAGGAAGGAGGGGCTGTAGAAGGATGGGCTAAATAAGGCGGAGCTGAAGGGGGGGATGAAGAGGGGGGAACTGAAGGAGGGGTTGAAGATGAAGGGGCTGAGGATGTAGGGGCTGAAGAAGGAGTGGCTTAAGGGGGGGGGGGCTGAATAGTGGCAGTTTTGACGTCGTTTTAGGAGAGCACATTAAATAATTAAAATTCGTTATGTTGAAGTCGCAGAAAGATTGGAAGATTGGAAGTAATCTGCAAACAAGTTACTGATATTTGGCGACTTATTAATCAAATTAAAGGTGACATTTTAGGCAATCTAAATCTGAAAACAAAAATGTACCATCTTATGGAATTTTTGCGGGAAATTTAGTGAAATTTGAAAGCGGGAGAGTAGAAGAAAGTGTCAGTACGAGCATATGGCACTTCAACTAGAATGAAGGACCTAATTGGCCTCACGGACTCCCGCTCAATGTACAAAAATGCTAATGAAGAAGATAGGTAGCCGCGACAGATTTTGAAAAGGAAACTCTCCTCCAAGTAAACTCTGCGCTGCTCAAGGAGAGGAATGTTAAGAAGAGATCGACGTTCACTATAAGGTAAATACGGCAGACTATATTTAAAAAGTAAAGTGCGTGTAAACCTGCGCTGAGCTGAATCGCATTATTCAAGTACAGAATGGACTAAGGTAATAAACAGGTGGGTACAAGTAGAAGTCACGATAACTGACGACTGGATAATCTGATCAATATGAAATTTATAGAACGTGTTGGTATTAACTAGGACCACGCCTGATAGAAGTAAATTTGAATTGCAATGAGCTCTGTGGCAGTGGTGCCATATTGAAAAATTACTGCGAAAAAAAACTAATTTTTGGCCTATAACTTTGGATTTAAACAACAAATATTAACGAAATTCACACTGTACTTAGCTTAAGCCACATTTGATAGAAATTCGGTTTAAAAATTAGGATAGAGTTTCCAGTTATGGTGATATTTTTCTCTTAAATCTTGTAAATTTGCTCAGCCAAATTATGGTATTTTATATAATATATAATATAATAACACATACGACTAACCTCTCGAAACTTAACTATAAACTAATACTAGGCTTACTTCTAACTAACCCTTCACCATATATTTTCTTAACTCTTTTATCAACCAACCACCGAAATTACTTAATAATAGTTGATTCCACTCCCTCTAGCCTACCGTTATTATAGTTTAGTCCCTCCACCGCTCATTAATACCTTAGCTACACCCAGGGCCGGGGCTTCCATAGGCGCGTGTGGAGCAGTCGCACCGGGCGCTGGCGAAAAGGGGGCACAACTAATCAAACGTAAAGATCCTCCCACCTTCAAAAATTTGATCTTAAGTTATCAGTCACTTGAGTCATGCTTATTAAACAAAATATGTTCGAATTTCTCTTTCTATTTAAAAAAATCAACTCTTCTCAAAAAATAGTTTCTTCTACCCGACAATCCCATCAGGGAGCAAAGCAGTATAAGAAATCACCATGCATGATACAGTCATTACCTGCAATGCAGTCGTATAATGGTTGAAAGCTGTTTTGATTAAAGTTCATGATATATGTACATATGTATGTAAATTACTTGCAGCAAACCCTGCCTTCACACGCAAGAATAAGAACTGCCTACACATTACAGGCAATGCAAGAAAACACTATTAATTTTCCCACAAAAATTATTTCCCTTACCAGCTGATGACATCCCTCGATAAAAAAGAATTAAACTAATAATATTGCTGTAATATTTCCATCCTAAATTGAAAATTTACATAAAATATTCTTGGACATTACTTTTCTCGTTGGGATTTGACTTAATCATTAATACCCGTACGCAATGGTGCACTATTTAAAAGTAGCACCAGAACATTTTGCTCCTAGTGTATTCCATACGAGCACTATGAATGCCTACAAAAATATATATCGATCGATCGATCAGCAGCGAATGGTGCACTGGACGAAGTCTGCGCCACAGAAGTTTTTTTTTATACGAAGTTTTCTACATGGCGAGAAATTGTCATGAAGATCGTATACGTGGGCATGGCGCAAGATCCCAATATTGCTCCAGTTACTATGGTATGCCATTCAGGCGATTTCAGCAAGTATTTTGTGATGAAGAGTTGTTTCGCTAAATGTTAATGAAAATTGTAGAGATGCATATTGATTTGTAAGCTTAGTAATGAATTTTGGGGTTGAATATTGATGCATTTTTTTCAATGATTAAGATCAAAATAAAATATCTATGTGGGGAGTATATATGAAAACGGGAGTAAATTTATAAAAGTTTTCTGTATGTACTGGCAACAATTGTGTAATAAATTTGCTTTTCATTTTCCTGATGTTAAGTAACGGTATTTTGCAATGCCAAGAGTATAGTGTTATTAGTACAATGTTAAGAGTGGTGCTTGCATTAGCTGATTTTTCTGAACAACATTCATTGGTAAATGATTGCCTTTGTAGTTGTGTTGTTTTGTTGTTGTATTTTATATTTATGAAAGATTGATTATCTACTAGAATGACATCAATTGTTAGCAGAAAATTGTCGAGTAGTGCAAATAGGAAACGAAACCGGGTCTTAGAGCAGGTTTTAAAAAAGTGTACAGTGTCGCTGGCCTTTAAACTGTTGCGCAAAACGAGATGGGAAAGTAGAATCAATGCACTTAGACCTTTGTCTTTTAATTTAGGCAAAGTTTACGAGGCTTTTGTCGAACTTTCGCGAGGCGATGATGCTAAATTCAATCACACCGCTGAATCCTTAGGTAATAAAATTATAGAATTCCAATTTTCGTGTTGCATTTTGATCTGGTAGACATTTTAAACAAAATAAATATTGCAAGTAAATGTTTGCAGAGTCCTGAAATTTGTTTGGAGACAGCGGTTGAAATATTAAGCTCTACCAAGATGTTTTTAAAGCAGTTACGTTAAGAAAATGAATTTGTAAAGTTTTCAGGTAATGCAAAATCAATTACGTGTGACTTGGATATTCCTTATAAATTTCAGAGTTCATCTTCATTAAGATCAATGTGAAAAATACCTCTTTTTCATTACAAAGGTAGAGATGTAGCGGTTTTGAATCCTCAGGAATAGTTCAAAATTGATTTTTATTTTGAAATACTGAACTAGGCAATGCAATCATTTTCTGAAAGGTTCGACCAAATAATTGTACACAATTAAATACTCAGTTGCTTATATAATATTAGCAAAATTCAATGCACCCCAGATATTATTTCCCAAGACTATCAGTTTGGAGGAAAAATTTATTTTAAATAGTCAATCTGATATACAAGTGGATCTGAGCTTTTTGAAGAGATAAAAATGTTTTCTGTAGTTATGCTTCCTAACAATTCACCAACGAAAGTGTTGTCTTTTATTTTTGATAGACATTTGGAAATAATATGTCGAAATGCAGCTATAGCGCTGAGAATATTTTTAATCCTTCCTATTACAGTCGCACCTGGTGTGCGTAGTTTTTCTAAGTTAAAGCTGATCAAGAATTATAGTACATGAGGTCAACTATGTCTCAAGAAAGATTAGTGGACTTAGCAACAACAGCCATAGAAGATGATTAGTCGGAAGAGCTAAATTATGATAAAATCATAGACCAATTTGCGAAAATGAAAGCAAGAAGAGTACAGTTTAGCTAGCAAGAATTAAATTAAGCTTTTCTCTTATCATTGACTTAAGGTCAGAATGAATTTTAAATTGGGTTTACAACTCCTACGATTCTTATTAGCGTATGTATGTAAATTTATCAAAAATTAAAAACGTTCTTTTAGTTGTGTTTTATAAATTTTATTTATTGTTAAAATATTTATTTTTGTATATATTAATATCATGTATAACCTTATGGGTTATGCGGACTAGGCCTACTGGGGAAACCTCTAAACGTGTCTAATGTTCTACGTCCTGTGTTGTGGATATTAGCATATACATATCTATATATCTATGTATATATATATATATATATATATATATATATATATATATAAATATATATATATATATATATATATATATATATATATATATATATATATATATATATATATGCCCTTAATTCCTTAGTGTACTCACACATACGGGTATTGGTTGATTGACCATGAGGTATATTCTTTTAGGATTCATTGAATGTATTGCATAGGCGCAACATCTGGCTTTTGCACCGGGCGCAGAAATCATTCGCCCCGGCCCTGGCTACACCTAACAGATTTGAGCTCCAGCTAATGATACCTATATACTACTATATATCTCTTGATAAATACGAATTCATACATATCTAAATCACGGCACGTACCGCTTGAGGTCTTTAGCATGCCATGTACCTGCGCTCTTTCTCTTTTCGTCTAGTAATTCATACGTCCAAGTTGAAGTCTGTTTCGCAACCGTAAAAGGTCCTACGAACGATGGAGATTTTTTTTTTATGTTAAAGATTTAATGATAACGCAAAAATGCACGAACCGTGACAAATTCCCCAATTAGTCATGAAATTAAAACGAAATTCATGTAGTAACTGGACCTTATTGTAAACCAGCTGTCGTAGAAATTTCGTAAAAAAGCCATGAAAGTGTTGCGAGCTATGATAATTTTTGAATTTTTTTTTTTGCATTTCTTTACTGAGTGATGTTGTCATTAAATATGATCCTTCGATGACAATTGACAACAAATATTAACTTTTCGAAAATTTGAAATGTTTTGAGGGTTGTAGCCCCAAATTTTTATTCACCTCTTTAACTTACAGTGTAGTCACCCAATCGAAACGAAATTTAAGGATTTGCTACATTTTTGGCTGTAGTGCTTACACAGGCCAGCACCAGACATTTTCGTAAATACTGCACCAGCAGATGCTTCCATTTTGTATTCATATAAAAAGCATTTACAATACAATAAGCATCCAATGTCAAAATTTTCCGAGTCTTAGAAATTTTTCTCCAGACATAGTTTATTCGCTGAAACTTTCGATGATATCCGCGGATGAAAACGAAATTCAAAAGATGGATTGATTTTAGCACGAGCTTGTTATGATAGACTTGTTACTAGTGCGTTTTTGAAAAATGTTGCTAGCACTGAACATTTTCATTTGAACATTTTTGTTATAGGATATGCTATTAGGAAATGATTTTTGTTACTTTGAGTAAGAATCGGTTAATATGATACTACAAAGAAGTGTATTACATCTTTCCATATTTTTAAGTCACCCAAAGATAATTTCTTCGAAAATCATTTTTCTAGCGGTTCTGATGCGCTAGGCGTCTTTAATTAATGTAATCTTGAGTTCCAAAATGAAAAATTCCTTTTAGACTTACAACACAATGAGACTTCTGCAAAGTGAAACAGCATTACTTCACTAAAAGTGCATTTCAAATCAAAAGTGCGCACATTAAAATTATGAATGTGAAGAGTGTTATCCTATCATCCCGTCGACATTTTGCCCTTTACTTTTCGATGCCATTTCCACAAGCTCTCACTTTAATATTTCGAACCATATAGGAACAATGATAATCCTTGCAATGCTTTAATTAGCATCCCCATCATGTTGTCTACGGTTTCAACTGCACGTTATAATTCCACACAGCGTTCGTTTGCAGAGAGCATAGGATACTTTGGCGTACCTATGTACATATGAACATGCGAGCATGATGCAATGCCGAAGCTTATCATTTCGAGGTGGAGTCGGAGCAGGTCTCCTAATAGATTGTATCTCAGTTAATTGGATTATGTGTGTGCGCGGGACATCAAAATAAAATGATAACGAACTTGGTTCTTTGTTAGCTTTAAATTATGAAAACAGAGCAGTTTTTCATAATTACTACATTCCGTTCGTCCTTTTTCTATCCAAGAATATTTATAGAGCGTAACCCAAGCAGAAGTTTTTGATATCTTTAACGAGAACTCGGTTGTTGGCTGTCGGCTGACGGTGTTTAGTTACTGTTGAACTCTTGGCGGAACCTTAATATTTTAGTATTTGCTTAATGAAAACCGGAATAGCAAAGTGAAATTTGTTAAGATTTTTTCTTATGAAATAAGCCACTGGGAAATGAAGATTTTTGTAATAGCAACTTTTATGTATCTTTCAAAAGTTTTCGTCAAGTTTGAATGTGTTCCAGGATATTTTAAAGTTAGTTAAAAGTGAGTACAAAATTATAATGTGAGTGATGAGAATAGTTGATAATTTTAAACCTGTCTTTCAATAGTGAGTCCTTAAGGCTCAGTACATGGGCGCACCGATAGTGTGGCAATATTTATATTAATATATATTTTAATATATATATATATATATTTATTTATTAAATCTATTTGAACAGGCTACTGCCCAGTAACACATATAAAAAAACTAAAGAGAGCCAAAAAAATATTTTAAACTATATTAAATTAACAAATTAATGAAAACAATAGTTATGTACGTATTTGAAATTTCGACAAATTAAAGTAATAGAAAAGTTAAAATTGAAAAAAGTGGAAAAACGGTAAAAAAAAATCAAGCATTATAAAGAGTTTTTAAGAATTGAATCTTTAATTTGCGACTTAAATTGGGAAAACGTTAGCGGAAAAGGACCAAGCTGAAGATCGTTGTGCTTCCTGGGGATACGCACTAGCGGAGAGTTGAAATAAACATCAGATCGCGCGAAGGGAAGAGAAAACATTAATTGAGATCTATATGATCGGTTGACGTTACGTAAACACAGCATACAGCCAAGACCGGAGAGCATAAGGCAATGGTGTAGCTTGAAAAGCAAGCACTCGTCAAGGAACACTCGTCAGGAACTTAATGAAAGAATTTGGAGTAAGGAAAAACGATCACTATAACCACATGTAAGGGATGTTGAACTTAAAAAAAACTGAGCGAGTAAACCTACGCTGAACGTATTACTTTTATAGATACTTTTCACGAGGAGACCACACTTGACAACAATACTCAAGGATGCTACGAACAAGAGAAAAAAATAGATGGAGAGAGGTAGCGATGCTAGTAAAGAGAGCAGAGCATTTAAGAATGAAACCGGGAAATCGAGAGGCTTTGGCGGTTATATAGGCAATGCGCAGGTCGAAATTGAGCTTTGGATCAAAGTACGCACCAAGATCCTTAATCAGCTGTAATGGGAGATTCGTACAGAGTATAGGAATATATTAAGAACGATATTTTATTTGTATAGACATTTGGATATGTGCAAAGTAAGTAAATTTTTAGAGCACCAGTCGCACAGAGTGCACAGATCATTTTGAAGTTGTATTCAGTTACTTTGAAAATCTTGAAGTCATCGGCAAACAATAGGCAGGGAGAATGAATAAAGGAAGGAAGATCATTAATAAAGACTAGGAACAATAATGGGCCGTGAATGGAGCCTTGAGGAACACCCGAAAGTGGACAGAAAAGGAAAGAGATGGAAGAGTGCACAGATACAGCACAAGAACGACCAAAAACATAGGATGAACACCAAGACAAAAGAAGCTCCGACACCCCATAACTTCGAAGCTTTGCTAGAAAAATTCTGTAATAAACAGAATCAAAAGCTTTAGAGAAGTCGGTATGAACCACATCTACTTGTTTCCGTTGCGTTGGTCTAAAGCAGAAGCAACTAAGTTATTGAAAGATATAAGATTAGAGGGGGGATCTACCCTTAACCAAACAGTGCTGTTCCGGAGCAAGGAAGGGATCGAGGAGAGGAAGCAGCCTATTGTAAACCACTCGTTCAGAACCTTTTCCAAAACAAAAAAGGAGAGAAATTGGACGATAATTGGAAACACAGCTTGGGTCGCCAGACTTATGGATGAATATAAGCAGATTTCCAAAGTGGAAAAGGAGCCGGAGGAGAGAATGAAGTTAAATATAATAGACAAGGGAACACATAAAGACGATGATAGTTGATTTGGCCAACAGGGTAGGGATACCATCAGGACCACAACATGGGGAAGTAACATGGGGGATAACAGGATATTATTATATTGAGAAAAGAAGGAAGAAAAATGTTTAGCAAAGAAGTCGCAAATTTCACGAGGATTAGATACAGTAGCGTTATCGAGGAACATGGAATCGGAGAAACAATGGGAACTTTTGAGAGAACGGGCATAAGACCAAAAGGGTTTTTGATGATTAGAACAGATAGAGGACTCAATGTTGGAAAAGTAATCTCGAATAGTTTGATTGATGGCAGTTTTGGCAAAAGATTTTAGCCTCGAAAATTCGAGGAAGTCGTCATGAGAACTTGTAAGTTTAAATCTAGGTTGAGCGACATCCTTAGCTTTCAGGGCAGATGCCACATCACGACGAAACCAAGGAGCGTCATTAGGCTTGCGAGAACGTTTGGAAGGAGTGAAACGAGAGATAAGGTTGGATAGGAAGTTGTGGAATTTAATGACAAGTTCATTGACAGTGAGGCCGTGGGAGAAGGAGAACCAGTTAACTGAGTTCATTTCAGTCATCATACCAACAAAGTCTGCTTTATGAAAGCTAAAGCGCATGACTCGACAAGGAGCTCTAAAGGTCTGAAGATCAACATGAAGTGTGACTGAGAGAGGAGGATGATGTAAGTCAGCTTGGATATAGGGGAAGGCGGCATTAACACTGATGTTATGACAGGGAATATTAGATAGAACAAAGTCTAATATTTTGTTATTAATATTGTGAACACTGTTCAATTGGGAGAGTGAACACAAAGAAAAAAAAGAAGGAGGTTATCATAGAAATATTGCTGGATGAGATTATGGAATAAAAGTTATGACTCCATACCAGGTTTGGTAAGTTGAAAGCACCACATATTAAAGACAAGGCAGAAGGAAAGGTAATGATGAGGCAGGTGGATAACTCATCAAAAAATTTATTATAAACCGCAAGTGGGGAATTACAAGGAACATATACTGAAAAAACAATGAGAACTTTTGTGGGAGCAAGGGCAACGCGCACAGCAATACATTTAATAGGATGGGAAGGAGATAAATCCATACAGAGTGTTCCTTGAAGAGATCCGTGCACAGCAACTAGCACACCACCGCCAAAATAATTAAAAAATCATTTTTTGTGATTGGATTTTATATTCTCTTGGATGGAAGCACATTTGCGGACAAGCTAACAAGTATAAAAATGTTAGGTCTGTCTTAAAAAATTGCTTTTTTTTTATAGTAACAAATTTTATACCTTTTTTCGGATCACAAAGTTTTCTTTGGAAGATGGTTATACAGTAAAAAGTACAACACATTATCAAAAATTTATTTTACGAAGTTTCTTTAAAACATATTTTCTTTCCGTTGCAGGTAATTACAAGACATATTAGACTGTACAAAAAACAATTGTTGTGAAAGAATCTTCGAAACATTTCAAACTGTACTCAATAGTGCATCATAAACCCAACTGAATTGCAAAAAAGGTAGGAACTCATCGCATCTAATTCTATTTTTTTCACAACGAAAGTAAATTCACCAAGGTTCGTATACTTGCAAACTTACTTAAAAATATAATTTTCTTGGACAAACAATCTTAACTGAATTTATAATCTTCTGACTCAACCATGCCCATTTAGATCGTGGAAACTGCAACTCAACAGAAACTTAATTCATTTCCACATCATTCTCGATTAATTTTTCATAGTATATTGGATGACATCTTCACTGTCTGAGTCGTGCTACTTCAAACCGGAGCGTGGATAAAACAAATTGTTGCCGTGTTTGTGTCTGTGTGGCAGCACAGCTGCACTTTATTTTATTATCTACTGCTCCGTAGATGAAAAACATCAACGATATATTGTCAAGATGCCAAGGAGCAGACGACAACCTGCCATATAGCTGGGGCTTGATATGACACTGTAGCGTCGATGTTGCTTCCGAAACATCCGGACTGCATTCACGAGTTACAGCCACTATCCTCTATTACTACGAGATGCCAAACACCGGTGACATGTTGCCTTTTTCTCGTTGGCACTGCAATAGAATCCTCTCGTAGTCCTTAAGCATATACACTTGTTCTATTGAGAGTTTTGCTTTTCATACAACGTATCTGAAGAGTGGTATTGTGCTGGATATTCCCTGAGGTAGACGAGTATGTTACGTGAACATATTGGATGTGGGTGATAGTGCAAACACCTGAAACCCATTTTTAATACAGAGCAAAGCCATGTGGACTTTTTAAAGTCACAACAGTTGATTCAAATTTTTTGCATCATTTTACATGCATTTCAAGTTAGGCTATTTCTACGAGCCAAAAGCGATTATCAGCATCCTAGCATATAGTTATTTTTATGAAAAGAACACGCAAAATACAAATCATTCCAAAACTTCAAAATTGGCAAACTTCCAAATATGCTGTCTCATTCACATCCCAGACTTTGCTGCGTTTTACCCTTCACCTATTCAAGAAGAGTTTTCTTACGGTGCCACCACACTGAAGCCAGCACTATGCTTTTATTGTTCGGCATCTTCATTTCTTGTCTCGTGAATTCCTTTGCACCACAGCCAACTCATTGCTATCGAAGTTCAAAACGTGATAGGTCCGCATTATTTGCTCTATTCTTCGGTAAGGACCAGCTCCAAAGACATAGCACGAGTTCCATACATGTCTGCCGGCTGCTCACTAATGTCTTAAGAGGCAGATTAAAGTTTTGCTGAATTACATAGTATCGGACAGAAATACGAGCTTGCAGAAGCGATTTATTTTTCTATGTGGTCTCTAGACACTCTCCTGATCTCTACTCATGTAGAACCTTTTGTGCAATTCAATGTCCTTTTGTTTGTCCAGTTTGTTGTCATCAGACTCGAAAGTATCTCTGTTATACTGAGATTTCATGTGAAATCCTACTTGCCATCGAGACAAATGTTAGTCTTCATTTTTTCAGGACTTTTGTTTCTGCTCGAAAATCAGGTCCGGAAAGTGCATGAGGCTGTGCCATTGGAAAGATACAAGATTATCTGTGATGATAAATTGATTCTCAGAAGAGTACTTGTTCGTTTGCTTTAGACTTCAGATTTTGTTTAAACAATTTCAATGTATTGTATTTTCCGTGAAGCCAGCGGATTTTTTTTCTTTTTCAAAGAAAAAAAGAGCTCTTAGTTAATGGCATTTTGATGGTGCAGCCTTAGTGGAGCGTGTATATTATTCGCTGTTTTTTGAAGACTTGACTTAAATATCAATATGTTAAATTTTCGTATAGTTTATTACTTTAAAGTTGGCATAAAATCACATCGATTCGGATTGGACTTCAATCCTAATCTCAAATTAGTAGAACTTTTTTTTAGAAAATTGAAAAAATCTAGGGCATTCTACGATCTAAAATTAGCTGCTAGTGTAAGAGTAACCAAACAATAATTGTACAGTCCGCAAATAACGAACGACCCAGAAATCTCTTAGGAATTGTCAGGATAATAATACACCCATATCCGAAGCTCCTACCACTAAATATTTAAATATGCCACTCCATAATATCCATGGCGTTGAGCCCAGACGTTCGTCTACAGACATATCTCCTCAAACTTTACCGTATAGGCGTCTTCTATTAATAATCCCTCGTCTTCCATTCCTTCAAATACAGCTCCGGATAAAAATCATCCGATTTCAAATTCTTTGCGAAAACCCCGGTATAACGTTGGGTATCGTTCCTAACAAGGTATGTTCTCTCAAGTGCCTGAGAATTTTTACTAATGTTCGAAGAAAAATAGTATTAAACTCGTTTCGCCGAAAATTCATATTTCTTTATATTTATATATATATATATTATATATGTATATATATATATATATATATATATATATATATATATATATATATATATATATATATATATGTATGTATATATATATATATATATATATATATATATATATATATATATATATATATATATATATATATATATGTATATATATATATATACATATATATATATACATATATATATATATATATATATATATATATATATATATATATATATATATATATATCAGCAAAATGATTAAGGGAGATAATCTCTGGAGTGGCCGATCCGATTGAGCTGAAATTTTCGGAGAATGTAGATGTATATAGTAGGTAGGTCCACAAATTCAGATATCCTAAACCTTTTGGCGGCAGCGAGCGTTTTAGTGAATTTGGAGGTACTCCTATATTTCCAAGCAGTGTAAATTTTTGGTAAAGAAAAGTATTGGGAATGAAAACTAATTATGTTTTTAGCTCGTTTTTGGTAAAAAATTGGAAATTTTGAGCCGTGTGTGGGTGCAGGGTGCCTAAAAGTAGGCAAGGATTTTTTTTCAAATTTTGATTTGTCATTACTTCTAAGAAAAACAATGGATCATCGTGAAATTTGCACAGCGTATTAATGTTGACTAAAATTTAGCATACGTGGATTTTCAAGATAGTGCGGGTAACCCTGTAGCTACGGCAGGCTCTTGAAAAAAAAACCTTCAAATCATTGACCTTCCTGAAAAATTTTTGATTTTTGACAAAAAAATCAGATCACTGATAAATTTTTACCTTTGTCCATCATGTCAAATAGAAATTTTTAAAATTCCGATTTGCACAAGAACGGCAACCCATCACCAAATTACCTCTATTTTCAGCACTCGAAAGTTCTGTTCACGAGAACTGACGACCGGATTATCCGATCATAGTGAAATTTACAGGACATGTTGGTATTAGCTAGGACCAGGTCTGATAGAAGTGATTTTGAAATGCGGGCAACCCTGTGCCAGTGGTACCATCTTGAAAAATCACTGAGAAAAAAAACCGGTTTTTGGCCTATAACTTCCGATTCAGCTACCAGATTTTGACAATATTCTTACAATACTTGGATCTTACTCTATGTAACATTTTATGAAAATTTGGCAGAAAAATTAGAATACAGTTGCCAGCTATGGTGATTTTTGTCTCATAAATCTTGGAAATTTGCTCAGCAAAATAAAGCTTTTTTCCCTATAACTTCCGATCCAGTGTAGAAATCAAAACGAAGTTCACGCAGTAAATGGACTTTAATGTGAACCAAATGTCGTAGAAATTTCGTACCAAAATCATGAAAGGGCTGCCAGCTATGACAATTTTTGTAATTTTTTGGAATTTCTTTACTGAGCGATTATGCCATTAGATTTGCAAATGGAAATGATCCTGCAATTAAAATTAACAACAAATATTAACGCTTTAAAAATTTGATAAGTTTTGAGGGTAGTAATCCTAAAACTCTTTTCACCCGTATAACTTCCAGCGCAGTGATTCAATCGAAACGAAATTTACTGGTTGGGTTTAACTTAACGTGAAGCAGATTTGGTATGTATTATGCTTTGCTGTTGACACAGGCTAACCAGCATTAGCCATTTCCGCAAATATTGCACCAACAGATGCTTCAAACAAAGTTCTCATATGCAAAGCATTTGCAATAAAAATAAGGAATCCATTTTTAAATTTTTCGAGTTTTGAACATTTTTCGGATGGCAGCCTCAAACAACGTTTAACCGCTGAAACTTTCGATGAAATCCTGCGATGAGAACGAAATTCAAAGGATACGTTGATTTGAGTATGAGCTTGTTATGGTAAACTTATTGCTGCTTCGTTCGGAAAGTGTTGCTAGCACTGAACATTTTCATCATTTGTGTTATAGTTGAGTTTTGTTGCTTTAGATAAGGAATGGTTGATATAATTCTACAAAACAGAGTTTTACGTCTTTCCACACTTGTTTGTCACTCAAAGACAATTTCTTCGAAAATTAGTTTTCTAGCGGTTCAGGTGCGCTAGAGTTTTTTTTACATAGTCTCCCTGTAAGTCTACACACTTCTCCCAGCGGTGCTTCCATCTTGTTGACCCGTCCCAATAGTACTCGGCGTTTTTCTCTGCAAAACAATTGTTCACGAAGGTAATTGCCTCCTCATTTGACGAAAATCTCTGTCCTCCGAGCGTCATTTTTAGATGAGGGAGCAAAAATAAGTTTTTTGGGGCTAGATTTGGTGAGTAAGAAGGATGGTCAAGCAGGTCAAACCGTAATTTGTAGACTTTCGCCATGGCAACCGCTGAGGTGTAAGACGGTGCATTGGCGTGGTGAAAAATGATTTTTTTTCTGCAAAATGTGGCCGTTTTTCCGCAATTTCTGCCTTCAGCTTGTCAAGTTAAGATGCGTAGTATGCTCCTGTAATGGTTTTTCCTGTTTGAAGATAATCAATTGAAATAACTCCATTACTATCCCAAAAACACAGTCGCCATCAGCTTCTCAGCCGAAAAAAAACAGTTTCTGCTTCTTATGGAGCCGATTCTCCTTTGGCAGTTCACTGTTTCGACTGTATTTTTGTTTAAGGCGTATAATGGTGTACCCAAGTTTCATCTACAGTAATTCATCGGCGCCAAAACTATGATTTATTGCGCCTAAATTTGGCCAAAAGAGCGTTGGATATGTTCGTTCGAACACGTTTTGGTCTAAGGTGAGCAAACGCGGCACCCAACACGCGGACAGCTTTCTCATGCCGAAATCTTCATTGAATACGTGACAAACACGTTCTTTGGACATATTCTTGGCGTCTGCTATCTCTCTCACTTTAATTCGACGTTAGTTTAGCACCATTTGGTTAACTTTAGCGATGTTATCGTCAGTGGTTGCAGTTTTTGGACGTCCCGAACGTTCATCGTCTCCCAAGCTGGTACGGCTACGTTTAAATTCAGGTGCCAAAAATTTCACTGAGGTAAATAAAGGTGCATAGTCCCCTTATACAGAGTTCAACTCACCTTTGATTTGTGTAGGCATATTGCCTTTCAAAAACAAATATTTAATGACAGCTGGATACTCGATTTTGTCGATTTTCACAAAAACACTCACATCGACTCACTCAAACGATTGTCAAACAACAACTGTGCGTCCAATATGCCTGAAATTTTGGTGAATACCTGTCAAAAGATGGACAATCACATTCCTTAGCTTTTATTGACGAGTGCCACCATCTTCACGTTAAGGTCGGACACTTTTCAGACCACCCACGTATTAACGGAGGAATCTCTTTGATTCATTCAGATTCAATTTTTTGGCCTTGAACACCATACATATTTTGATAAAACGCGAATTGATACAAATCCTGCTTTTGCAAAATTGAAATTCTCCATATTACACTTCTTTCACACATTGTACGCATACATGTATCTCTTTTTTCAACAGTTTCTGCTAAACCCGTCTTACGCAGTTTGAATGATCCCTTCACTCATGTTTCACCGCAGCTTTTATAGAAGATACTAACGGCCTCCGAAGCTCTGATTTTTCCCAGTTAATTTCCCTAGACAATTTATATTATTGTTTATTACATTCAGGCTATTGGATGAGCAGTGGTAAATTGATAGATGTGTATTTCCGCTAGAGAGTTTCTATGAATGATTTGGAAAGACTTGATTTTACTCAAACAGATATATTGCCAATTTGTTCTCTTAATTGCTAGTTATACTAGCTGAGCCGATACAGAGGACTGAAGTCAGATATTGGTATATGAGACAAATTGGCAGCGCAAGCTGTCCTATTTAACGGGATTTATTTTTTTACAAACTTGCCCTATTTAATGGTAGAAATAGTAAAGAAATCAAACAAAAGAAAAATTTGGAGCTGAAAGATCACACAAAACCAAAAAGGGGAACTAATTTCTGCATTGAAGCCTAAAAATGAAGGGACTTTTCGAAGAACCTTGAAAAAAGATAGAGTTTCGAAGGTATGTTAACCAAATCTTGAACTATGGTTGGTTGACGGTAACGAAACTAAATTCCAAAATGAGCAGCAAACGTAGAGTTAAATTAGGATTAAAATGTATAAGAAAACTGACGGGTCGAATAAACTTTAAGAATATTTCAGAACACCTTTAACCTATTTGTTTTTCGAAAATTCATAAAAATTGAGTTTAATGATAAAAAGTAATTGCGCCTCATGAGCATGATGTCTTGTACATATCTCAAGAAAGATGTTTGAAGCTGTCGTTGCTGACATTCCTTCAAAACTCGGCAGACTTGTATGCAAAGAATCGGAAACATTTTTCAGCAATCAACATAAAAGACGTCGCCAAGCAAGTCAGCCATCGTTTTCCCTACAAGCTGTTTCGCATATCGTCAAGCAATTTTCGATTCACCCTCTGGTATCTGAAGGGAAACGTCAGGCGTTTTTTGACTGGTACCGTCTCTCACCTCTAAGTGCTTCGAATTTCTGCGTGATATTTTCTGATAATATGTGGTAAATTTCATACATTCACTCTCCCCACGTTCTGGAGCATAACCATCATCTTCCAACGTACAACTTTTCGACACATCCCTTTTCTACAGACATAGGCATGTATATCTCGTCTCAGGCATTCCTTAGTTCCTTAGAACGGAGCGAATCTCCTTCATGCGAAACGAACCTGATGCAACGGCATCATCATTCTTTCATTCAACATCAGGTGTCCTGAAATGAATCGTATCGAAGCTCCACATCTGCCGTACTTTGAGTGGAACGCGTTCAGGTGTACAACAATGTCGACAACACGGTCTGAACTTTGTTTACTTGAGATAATTACATTTTTAGGAATTTATGAGATGGTTGCGTGCTGGTCGGTGGTACAGAGAGTATCATGATTTGATTGCTTATTGCCATGGCGAATGAGTATGAACAAAACGATCCCTTGTTGTTGGCAACGTTATCGGTCGGTTGGTTTATCGTTGTGTCGAGATTTTAGGGCGGAGTGGTTGAGTCTACAAAATTTTTAAAGCGATTTTTTTACGCATTGCTTTCCTTTGAATTTTAATGAGTTTTTAATAACTGAGCAGGAAGAGAATGTTGCTACTGTAATGTCGGGGCATTTTGTGGTATATTAAAGGTTTTATGGTGGATAAGACGAAATTCGTAATGAAAAGTTTTCAGCATGAAATAATGTAATGATAAGCCGAAATTCGATTAAGTTTTTTGTGCTTAAAATTATTATTATTTAAATAGCGCTCTTGGTTAAGCTCACGCTAGGAACGTTTTAACAAGATAAACAAGGTTTGTAAAGATTTCAAACAAATCATTAACTTTTCTTCAGAAGCTACATACATATCAATTTCAGAGAAAAAAAAATTATATTTGCGTTTAGAATTTTAGTTTCAAAAGCTACAAAATATCGAATACAGAAAATTCACCAAAGTCAAGTATTTTATTTAAAGTTGCACATCAGATGCAAACAAGTAGCGTGTTAAATTCAATATTTTGAATAGGGAAAAACATAAAAAATTCTAACTTCTATGATTGAAGATATTTCAAGACGAAACCACAGCCACGAAATGGACCATATTTTTGAAAAACTTATATCTGCCCTGGTCCTAAATGAATTCTGTTTGTTAATTTCAGTTTGATTTGATCATCCATCCGTGAGTTATTGCAAACACAAATATCGGATTCCCTAAACATAGATAATTTAGTGAAGGGTGACCTTTCTTGTTCACTGAGGAGTTTTAAGAACTTGATTTTGACTGTGTAGACCAACATAGAATTTATCAATCGTTTGCTTTTTTTTGGCAAAAACTAAAATTTTTGGGGAGATTCGATTATGTGTATGATTTCTTTTTACATTCCTCTGTTACTTAAAAAATCCCACAGATGCAATCTTTGTAAGCACTTATATGCCTTTGAATTGCGAAATGATCTGGTGACTTATTTAAAAGTTATAACAACTCGAAATTTTTACAAATTTGTTTGCTCATTTTAAGGCTCGTAGCGCCGACATCGGGTGAACGTTATCATTGCCAAGCTTATGTTGGCTGTATTTGTTCGTCTTATGTTGTCTTAACAGTCGGCGACTGGGCATAATATCAGCGCTCCATTAATTAAGTGCCACATTAAAGCTTTAGTAGCGACTAGGCATAAAAACACTAGCGCTTTAGAAAATAAGAAATAAATGTGGCACTTAAAAGAATAATGGAATAATTGATATCAGCTTCTCCCATATGTGTGTCTCCCTACCGCCATCGCTAAGCATTCGCTTCAAAGGGCAATCCCCTGAGCTTTGGCATTATCATAGAAAAAAAAGTATTTGAAGATTCACTAAAATGCCCACAACCGTCAAAGGATTTAAGATACCATTGCCATCGCTTCATTTCGAATTGTATTTTCTTCTAGATTGGATAATGTTCTCCAAAATAAATGTTGGCCTCTCGGAACTTTAGTCAGGGAGTTTATTCCGATACTCGGGTAGAACTTTCGAAACTAAAATCATTAACAAAATTAACATGTATTATGAGAACGTTGACGTTCGACGCAATCTGTCTTTTTCTTTTTTTTTGCCTTATCGAAAGCATGGCTAACTGGGGATATTCAAACAAGAAAATTGACTGACTGAAACTGTCTTTGCCGTGGATTAACTGTTGACGAACTCTCAGTCCAATTTCACAATTTCCACTCCAGCTTCATCACCCGCTTGAATCGGTAAAGTCATCTAGCAAATTCAATTATGCTCTTGGTTTCAACACAATTTGGCATCTGCCCTCAAAGCAAAGAACCATCGAGTTTTGGGTTATCATGTGCACTGCCTCGGATTCACAAAGTTTCATCCATGTGGCTAGATTGCCATCAAATATACTAAAACGTATATTTATTTATACGTTTTAGGCAACACAAACTCTTTTGGCTTCACGTCTACTCCCTGGAAAATTTCTACTATTTCCCGGTTTCTATGTTCGTTAATAATGTTATTAATTCTAATCCACAAAAGATTTGTGGCCTTTTTACAAAATGCTTTTCTTCTTTCTTTTCCCAGCAAAATTTCAATTCATTCTACTCCTACTTCATTCCTCTTTTTTGTTTACACTGACCCCCTAAAATTTGAGTCCTTACTTGAAGGTCTTGATTTCGAAATGAATTTTCTCCTGGATTGGACAAAACCTGTTACCTATTATTAACCTGTTGCCTATTATTTTCAACTTCAGCTTCTCCTCTCATCCATAAATCTAGCAGTCCAGGTTCTATTTCCAATTATCGTGCTGAAACCTTGCTAACTTCCTTTAGTAAGTACTCGACATCAGTAGTAGATAGAAGTAGATAGCTTCTTATTCCTCATCGTTTTCTTGTTTCTCAGCAGAATATTCACATAAAAAGGCAGATCATCCACCTCTAATCTCTTAACCTTCATCAACTTGGCCGTTTCCGATGTGGACCGGTGGAAGCAAGTTTTTGTAATAGTACTTCGGTTGGAATACAAATATTTTATAAAAGCTTTCAGTTCTCTTGATCACAGGCATCTTCTTGTGAAACTCGATGGTAATCGACTATAGGATCTTTTTTATTTGTGGTTTTAGCTGAACTGTATATGCAAAATTTTGACTATTCCCTCTTTTTGCCTTCTCTCTGGAGTTCCTCAAAGTTCAACACCTAGCCCATTGTTATTCCTGGTATTTATCAATGGTCTTCGCTTATTCGTTCACTTTCTCTGTTTTCTGTTTTCTTATGACTGTATGATCATTATAGTAATGGGATTGCTTGATGATTGCCCCAGTTACTGAATGAATGGTGATCAATGAACTTTCTTATTCTGATATATCTTCTTGTCCGGTTTCGTCCTCAGGTCTTCTACTCATTGTACTAACATCACTCTATATCTCCAACAGTTCTTTTCACTTGTCAGTAGCATTCTTGAATAATGCTATCTTGCCTGGTATTCCCATCTTAATTTTTTGAATGATGGGTTAGAACATGCTCACTATTGTCTTTGACTTTGAATTTTCATTATGAGCTGTTTGCAAATTTTTAATCTAGCCTATTGAGTAGCTATCGTAAATTTTTAACCTAGCTGATATACTACTCGTATTTCTTATTCCTTATTCTAAGTATAGTGACCGTTTGTCTCTTATTGAAAATACCTACTTTAAAGTCACGACGAGTATTCTAAGATACCAATACAAAAAGGGTATGTCAACTATATCAGTTACACCTAAGCTGCTACAAATAATATAGCAATAAAGTGACACTTTTCCCTCTCTTGGACATAAAAGGAGCCACTGACAATGTAATACACGACGCCCTCCACCATGCACTCCAAAGGAGAAAAGCTCTTTATGCGGTAGTGAAACGGACAAGTAAAGTGCTGAGGTACCTAAGTGTATTCGTGAAGCTGAGAGCCACAAAGCTAAGGGAGAACACTGGGAGCGGATGTCCACGGGGACAGGTATTATCCCCTTGCTATGTTTATTATCAGTCGATGATCTTCTTGCGACCCTCAATAGTAAGGGATTAACATTGCTTAGATACGCGGATAATATCACGAAAATAATAAGAGGCTCACATTTAGATACTTTGAGATCCCGAACGCAAAAAGGCTGAAATGAAACAACACAATGGTGCGAAGAGGAGGTTCTGTGCATTAATCATTAAAAGACCAACACAATTCCGTCTACAAGGAAATGAAAAATTGAATTAAGAGCCCTAAAAATTAGGGGGACAGAGGTGCGTCTACATGTGGATGTAAAATATCTAGAATAGGAAGCTCATCTGGTACAAAAATTTAAGAAAAACGACACCAAAGTCCACTAAGGTACAAAACATATGCTTGGTCGCAATTGGGGACTATCTCCAAGGCAGACACTCTAGACATGCAAACAAATGGTGTGACCTATCATCTTATATGAATCAACAGTGTGGTGGAAGAGAACTCATGTCAACAAGCTCAGCTAGGCCCAAAGGATCGGATGTTTGCTGATTACAGAAGCAATGGGTTCCACCCGAACGGTAGAGGTGAATGGCCTTCTAAAACTTAAACTACTACATCTCAAAATTACAAAGGAAGCCTGCAACAGGCCTTCAGGTACAATTCAGGAGGCCAAAAATGTAGTTTCAATATCCTGGAGGACATGGGACTCATATTGAAAATGCTGAACTTCAGCAATCAAATAATGATTTGTGCAACCTTTGAGAAAAGCTTCAAGGGTCCATAAAACCAATAAACTTAGCTTTTTTCTTAGAGATGAGAAAAAAAGACCCTAAATCAAATGACACAAAACAGCCTTGAGCTTACATGGGTCCCTGACCTTGAGGGGCACCAAGAAAACGGAGAAGCTGATACCAAGGCCAAAGAAAAAGCTAATTTGTCCTTAATTGGTCTCACTCCGTGCTGGGGCTTTTCGCAGACTGATATGAACAGAGAAAGTAAAACAGAGACTAAAAAAAGATCGAAGACTACTTGTTTAATTTAGAGGGTTTGAAAAAATTCGATAGTAAAGAGCAAAGGAAACAGTGGTTCTCCGTAAAAGTGGCATAAACGCCCTATGTTCCTTCTTCTACAGGATAGGCAAGGAGCGATATGACAGCTGAAACGAAAGAGAGTGTAGAGGATCCTCTCGCACACTGCCTTTATCGTTAGCCATCTCGATCGCATACGGAAAGTGACTCGCATTTTTAACTTTCTTTTCTTTGTACTTTGACTTGGAGTCGTCGTATACACGAACCAAAAACTATAAAACGTATATACTGTTTTAGCATTGCTTTAGTGCTATGAATTCTTACAATGTCTCTGTGTGCGGATTCAAATTACATGAATAAAAAAGACTCATCAATCCTGATTATATGTTCGGGTTTTCGTGGCCAGACATGGCATTCAAAACGTGCGGGCGTAACAGCTGAAGCAGTAGCTGCCAGAAATTCAGGACTCTATTGGTTCTGCAAATCTTGTAGAAAGCATTCCATGTTTTCCTATGCCACCAGACTTTCAACAGCTGCCACTACTCTTGGCACATTAAAAAAGTCCTTTGCTAGCTTAACAAGCATACAGGAGACGGCTAACACTGACGTGAGTACTTTACGTAAAATATCTCACTCATCTGAAAGAAGTCCTACATCGCCGAGTGTATCTGAGCTGGTGACATCTGATAATAACAGGTTGATTCCGTCCTTGCCTGATGCGGGTCATGCTTCGTTAGATCTATCTGCAACGGAACAAGCTCCTGAAGCTTCTAAAGTGTCACTGCCTATACCAGCTGCGGAGAATATTTTATCTCCACTACTAATCGTGAATCCGCAGCAGATATACGCATCACACGATTTTGCCCGCAACATCAGCAACTAAACCAGGACCAGTTTAGGCAGCCTCAATCTTAGCAATTATTGCAACCACCAACTGATCAACTTTTAGCCAAAGATCAGCAACGAGAACAGCAGGCGCCGCAACAACACCAGCGACAACAACTGCATCCCCACCAACCACAACAGAAGCAACAAAAGCAATTTAAACAAGGTGAACAGCAAGCTTAACAGCGCCAACTTCAAACTAGTGCTAGTTCACCTTCATTTTTGCTACTGCAACCTTCTGAGCCACCACTTATGCAGCTGATGCACATTGAATACTACCAGCATCCGCAGCAATCTTCGCAACTACAGCCAAATGTGCGGGAGAACATATCTGCGCCTACACGTTCTACGTCTCAAATTCCAGCGATGCCATCAGAAGCAGAGATACAGACACTAATAGAAATATTCGTGTCTAGACTGTCATACGATACTCAGCCTGAGAAACTTCTTAGCTACATCGTGGAGAAGTTAGGCGTAGTCTTTAAGCCACTCATATGCAATAAGCTAACAAAAAATGGCTTGCAAGACCAGATGATAAGCTCATTTAAATTGACTTTCTTGTCGAACTTTTCGGTGACTATAAAGCCCCGCATAATATTGTCTGCTTATCGGAAACGTGGCAAGTTTCCTGAGCTCCGAGTTACTCTCGACACACAAAATCTTTCATCCCCATTGGGTTTCTACTATATCCTCTAAATTTTTTTGGCGGAGGTGGTGTTATAGCTACAAAAAATCAATTCCTTCAGAATTTATTTAAAGCTTCTTATTGAAAATCCGCTGCATTCATGCATTGCGAACGTAAAAAACGGAATGCGTAGTGGCAGCTTCAAATTGTTTGGATCCCACAGTACACAATTGCCAACCATTTGGAATGATCCCCGAACTTGCATTAAATATGAGAGTAAGTTTCTGCTTCCTCTCAAAGCAGGTGTGATTTGCTTGCTCAGTACTTTTCCTCATCGTACTCTGTGTCCTCCTCAGTTTCTCCTTCTCCTGAACTCTCTGGCAGATTACCGACATCATTTTATCCTATTTCTTCTATTAGGCCTTCTATTGTTAAGTCAAAATAGGAAAACTCAAATCTTCTTCAAGCATATGTTATTGATGGACTTTGAACAATATTTTTAAAACTGACGAGCACTTCATTAGGTCTTGCTTTGACCATCTTCATTAGTAAGAGCCTATCCGAGGGCCGTTTTCTTTCCCTCTGGAAACAGGCTATACTTCATCCAATTCTGAAATCAGACGACGTATTCTCTGCAAAAAAATGTTAGGACAATATGATTCTTCCATTCTTTTCCAAGATCTTTGAACAATATCTGCATGACTTTATCGTAATTCAATACGGGCATCTCATTGCAAAAGAACAGCACGGTTTCCTCCGTAGTCTCTCAACATCAACAAACCTCGTATGTTCCACGAGTTTTGTTGCTAAAGCTTTAAAGGTTCAAATTGAAGCTCACGCTTTATATATGCACTTATCTAAAGCTTTGGATCATGTTGAATAAAATCTCTTTCTTTCTAAACTACGCAGACTTGGCTTTTCTTTACATGTTATTAAATGGATAGAATCATACCTATGCGATCGATCTTGCTATGTTGGGTATGATTCATGTATGTCCCATCCTGTCGAACCTAGAACCGGTGTTCCACAAGGCTCCATTCTGGGTCCCCTCCTCTTCCTGTTTTATGTGAATGAACTACCGTCGCTTCTTTCTTGTAAATATCTATTTTATATCGATGATCTGAAACTCTTCGTGACAATAAGATTCATAAGATTGATGACTATAGTTTTCTTGAATTGAACCTTAAAATCCTCGAAAGCTGGTGTAAGAAAAACAAGCTTCTTCTGAATACAAAGAAATACCAAACACCGCTTTTTTCTCATAAAACTCAGCCTACTGTATTCAATTACTCGTTGGAAACCCAAGTGTTCTCTTTCTCTTGCCTGCGTTAAAGACCTTGAAGATATGTTTGAGAACACGCTCAAATTTGATGGTCACATCTCAGATTTGGTCAATTGAGCCTCTAAACTGGCAGGCTTTATCTAAAGAACGTCGCAAACATTCAAATCCATGCAACCACCCTTACTTTTATATTCTTCCCATGTCAGGTCAACTCTGGAATATGTGTCGTCTCCTCAATATGAAAGTCATAAAAAATTCATTGAATCCGTACGAAGGAAATTCACTCGTTCGCTATTTTACAAGCACGGTATTTCCCGTTTAGATTATAATGATCGTCTTTGCATTCTCAAGCTTGATACACTGTCTTCCTATCGTATCTATTACGATCAATGCTTTCTCTTCCAAATCTGTCTCATTTTTTCGCATGATCCTGTTTGTGAGGATATTAATTTACTTTAATTCGCCTTTAAAAGGGTTAACAACAGGGGTTTTCTCAGGAATTTTTCATGGGGGGGTGTGTTCAGAATTGTAGGAGGGGTGTCCCTTTACAGCAAAGGACACAAAGGTCCCTTTGTGTAGGAAAATTGTCCGTGTTAGGGGGGTGTATTCACTTTCCAGGGGGGTATAAGGGGGGTGTTAGGGGGGTGTAGGAAAATCTCTGGTTAACAAGAACATATAACTCTCTCCAGCTTGGTCCTTTGCCTCAATCCTTTGAAATGTTTAAAACTATGTTAAAAGCTAGAGTGAACTAATTTACAGCATGTAATTGGTGCCTTTGCGCGAAAAGACATTTATTTTCACTCGCCTTGGTTCCTTTTAACATTAAGTATTTCAAGTTTAATTTTCATAAAGCACAATTTCTTATTATTTTATGCTGCTATACTATCTTAATTCACAGTTTTGATTTTGCTTTATCTAACTTTTGAATTCTATGAATTATTTATATATTTATTACTTATGCAAGTGGTAACCTTGAAAACCTTGCTACGCTATGAATTCCAATACAGTCTTCAGATCAAAGTGGCTGTAATAAAATTCATGTGTGGAAGAAAAATGGGAATAAATAAATAAGTAAATAATACCCTTATTTTAACTCAATACATACCTACTCCTTATAAACATCAATATTTTCTGAATATTGTTTCAATTTCAGGTCATTCGGATCCCGAGATGATCTCACTGATTTTTTCGGTTGACATTCATACATAAAAATTAAGAATTTTTGGGTTTATTTTTTTTTCAGAAATCGGAACAAATCCACTAATTTGACCTTAAAGTGACGTTGAAAATGCGAAACACAATAATAAATACTAAAAAAAAACGCTTTAGTTCTTTTTATGAAGCTCGATTAATGCAACTTTTGCCACAAAAATATGAACCAAAAGTCAACCCCCAGTAGAACTTGATTTGATTTGATATATCTTCGCTAAAAAATGCAGTTAGATGAATAATTTAAAGAAAATTGCGATCCCATGCTTGACTGCATTTTTGAATTCCGATACAAGCCTCTTCTCACCGACGTTGTGCAATCCGTTGCTTAGATATTAAACACCTGATGCAATTCCAGTTGAAAGTTTAATTAAATGAAAGCACTTATTTGTCAGTTGCTAGTTTTTACTGTCTAGTCTTCGTCAAACGCTCTGAATATGCATTGCTGCGTAATGAACTTCAATTTAGAAAACTCTCTTCTGCACTTGAAAGTCATGAATGTAGTTGATTTATTTTCATGTAATTGCGGTGCTATTCTGCTATCTACCTTTGAAGATAGAAGCTTAAGTTTTTGTTTGCTTCGAAGAAACAAGGAAAGTAACAGACAAATCCTTCAGACGTCTTCGTAACCGCATAAATGCTTGAATGCTGATTGCTTATTTGATTTTGTCTGCTGATTTGAAACGTCAGAAGAGGTTTTGTTCGCGCGTGTTATTTTATTTTCTGGTAGTTGTTTGTTTTAAATGAAACAATGATATTTAAATTAATGGAAATAAAAATGCAAAAACTAAAGAGAATTAATACTTTACATAACTTCAGACAATTTTTATTTCAATCTAGAGGAAAATAGATTTGCAGCAGCTCAACCACCAGATGTTTTTACCATCAGTGCGTCAAACTCACACAGCTTTACACCTACATAGCTTAGAACCGAATCGATAGCTTTTCATTTTACAACACTGGGGCTCATGTTTATTGAAATCCGACAATTCTCGAAAATATACCTCTTTCCTCAGACAGTTTAAATCTTTGACTTCACACTTCCATCTCATTTGCAATTCACAGTCTGTTAGCTGCCAAATTCGGAACCGCATCAGAGGCACAGACAACTCTTCATCGAGAGATTTAATTAAAATGCCGAAATCGAAATCCACAATCTAGGATTCACCACTGCCTGTAATCACATCACAGCTTTCCAATCAAACATTTCACTCCTGATTTCCATTCGCTTACATTCGATGTCTGTTATGCCCGTTGTCACCGGCATCGTTCTTTTTTTTCTGAGAAGGTTTCATCCTGATTTCGCCGGTACAGGATGTTCCGGATGTGGCGTTCACATGTCAGTTTAGTCTGTCTGCGACGCCCCATGTGTCTATAGACGATCCCTTCGAATGCAAATAAGCTTCCTGTGTCCGCAATGTCGCCTGCAGGCTCAAATCAAGTGGAAAATTATTTCAAACAAGCAGAAAGGATGAGACGTTCGGCTCTGATTTGATGTCAAAGGCAGGATGCATGTAAACGTGCAGTCCGGCGGGAACAATGTTGTTGGAGGTTTGTAAAAAGTGGGAAATTTACATCGAGAGCTTGTCAATGTGACGTGATGAACCTTTATGTATTAAAGGAAGTGAATAATGTTGTTGGCTGGTCAAATGTCTAAGGTTGAAGGTAGCAGCTTACAGTATACCTTGGTTTCCAGCATGTGCTAGAATCTGGGTCTGATGTCTTTGAATTTATCACCATGTCGAGTCTTCTTAAAATGAGTCGACCGATTTGTCACAGGGCCTCAGTAATCACAGTTTCGAAAGCAAAAGAGTAAAAGAAGCAGTGGTTATCCGCAAAAGTGGCATAAGGGCTCTATGGGGAGCCTAATCAGGCATCTCCGTTGCTAAAAATATCAGGATAAGTAAGGAGCGGGACCACTGCAACAGACACTGCTCAGAAGCAGCAGAGCGTGAAGAACGACTTCTGATACACTGTTTAGCACTAGCGAGATAAATATAAGAGCTTCTTGGCCCTGCTCTGCCTCTACCTAAGGTCGGATAATTGTCACTTACAAAGACAAAATTGAGATTCTTAATAAGCGGTTTGAAGGAGCCTTCTATTCAAGGAACCATATCAAGCATGTTGCGTTTTTGCTTGAAAAATAGATAGCTGTATAAAATATTAGTAATTTTTATAGTAATATTAGTATTAATATTATATATTATTACTAACAATTCATCTTCTTCGTGATTCAAGAGATCTTATAGTTTGCACCAACATTGTTTGTATGGCACACTAATCAAATCAAGCAACAATATTCCTTCGATACTGGCTTCCCAAATTATATTATTGTGAACATAAAAATGACAGTGAAAATGCCAAATCACACAAATAATCACTAATTGAACACTCCTTCAAACGCGAAACATTAAGAGTAGGCGTATGATAATAATTTGGGAAATATTTCGTAATTAATAAATCCATAAAACTTTCAAAATCATTATAACTATCCCCAGCCAGGAAATTTTACCACCAGCAGGCAAATCAGCGGTAGCCGTAGTTAAACATTAAATAAAAAAAAATCGAGAAGAAAACACAAAAGCACAACCTAACTATCCAGAAACAAATAAATACAGAAAAATAAAATAGGAGCTGCTAGCTATATATAGGTAAACCGTATTTCAGATCTTACATTCAGTCTTAAATTTGATGGGCAACGTCCATCACAGCTCTTGCCGCACTCGCACGAAGTGACTAATTCCGCGTTAAAGCCATTGTGACTACAACGCTTTACGACACGCTATCCATGGCTCCGAGTCTGACAGTCTTAGAAAGTTGGCGGCCGCTTCGGACCGCATCGTCAAGATACCTAAGGATACCTAAATTCAGACTTTCACGGGCGTTTCGGTTCAGCAGTGAGGCGCTGCCATTAGCCATGTTAATTTTTCCAAAATTTGTTATTCGCCGCTAAATCACCTCGTGACCATAGGGGGTCCCATTGCAGCCTAGATTTTACTCCGATTCGAATTAATTTCTCCAAAACTTGTTATTCGCCAGTAAGGCACTGCCATCAGCCATGTTTTTTTCATGCTGTGAAGTTGGGAACAGCCCCGAGCCACTGATCGAGCAGGCAAAAATTACGATAGTAGCATGAAACTCAAATTCCTCATTGATACTGCCCCCGATGTATCAGCCGTTTTTGCCACAGAAACCATTCAAAGGCGCACTATTGGGTGAGTAAGTGGCGCCCATGCCCGTCGTCGAAGTGTCAGTTCGGGACTAACAGGAGCCTAACCGGAATTGCCCCTCCTTATGCCAAGGGGGTAGTACATGCCTCACCCAATTTTAGTCTCAGCTTTCCGATAGCACTGCAGATTCTTTGGTCACATTAAATGTCAATGAATCACAGAACCCACTACTCAAAAATCATCACGAGGACCCATCAATAGTAATAAACAATTGCTTGAATTCCATAATTAATAAAAATAGTCCATATCATGCCCTACTCTAAAAAATAACCTCTAAGCAACTTATCGTTCATGAAAAGCTTTAGGTGGGTAAAACGGAGTTTCAGACCATACGGAGGTCATTTCTCGACCTTGATTTATTCCCTGGGCAAGTCAATTGCATTTAGTCCCAAAAAAATGGATAATGGCACATGGATCAATACCAGAGGCTGAAAAATCATTCCAAATATGCAAAAATAGTCTAGCAGAAACTGTTATAGGTACTCGTCGATTTCAACTCATCCCTTGACACGTCAGATACGTCTGTGACTAGTTTTAGAGTATTAACAGCCTCTAAGGTTAGACACAGGCATATCTGACGTTTCAACGGGTACTGTCGTAGTATAGTTTCAAGAAAATGGTTGAAATCCTTTTGTTTTTTCACTATATAAACTTCTTGGTGCAAAATCCGCGTTACAATCGCGAACTACTTACCATTTTCAAAATTGTCTATCTTTTTCGTCATATATTTGAGGGCTCACATTTTTCAATATACAGGAACAAGGAGAAGGCTAAAATAAGGCAGCTGAATTTACCAGGCCACAGAATGAAATATTTTCACACAAGCAGCAGTTGGACAGCAGCATTCAAGAGTTGGTTCAATACAATAACACATACCTCCTTTTTCAGCCTGTAATGTGCATTAGCCGGAACCTCATCTGCGACAAATTATTAGGAATCAAGCGCCTCTTTTTTTTCCATTCCACCAGACTGAGCACTCCAATGGACTTGTTATTGAGCTTCCTTCATACCTTATCAGCGCTCAAAAGTTCAGCGTCTGATTAGAGGTTTCAGTATATCCATTTGGATATAATTGCCCTTCTACTTCCAGTGCAAGGCTTGAAATACTGATTTACAGCAGTTTATTTATTTAGCAGGTGGACCGAGGCAGTCGCTTTAGCACTAGACTAAACAGCAAACTCTTTGTGATAAAGGCTTTCCACAATACTTTTCTTGCACGATTTCTCGATCAAAACAGATCTAGGCACCCAATTTTTGTCTGCATAAGCTTTGTTAAACTCCAACGGCTATGAGAAGACTAGGGTCTCATCTTGTCAGGGCAAAATCTGCATCCAACAGGATCATGAAGCACTAGTATCGTTCCGTGAAAGCGGCCATCATGTCTCATGAATGCAATCCAGATTGACCAGATACCCTGCTTCTAGTTGTTTTTAGGTTTCGTAGCAACATCAGAAAATATTTATCGGCATCTTGTACTGAAATGGTTTACATCACTACATTCTCTCTTTCTTCCCGGTGAATTTATGGATTCTGGTCAGCCGTCCATTGAGCCGCGCGAAACTAACCTACAAAACCAATGAACCATCTTTGCCTTACCGAAACTTACCGAAACGCCTAAACCACGTGTAGATGCTCGCAACGGGAATCGCTGTAATGCATTCCGGACAGAATATAAGCAGCAAACATTCGTGGTAATGAAAATGTAATCCGCTTGCAAGGGGTTTACCAAAAGTCCATGACTGGCCAATGAACATCACTCGCAGAAATAAGGGGAAAAGAACTTGCGAGCATACATCGGCTATGGGTGGTGTGCTATATAAAGCGGAAAGATGACCATTTCGGAGCATTTCAAATCATCACGGGTAAGTAAAATGTATGAAAAACAACAGTACCAATTCCCCCTAGTAGCAAAGAGAATGCGCTATTGGAATTTCCAATGAGCGTCACAATCACTCAGCATGCAATAACCACACATTTCGGGTCATGCAGAGGTACAATCGGCCGCTAGCCAAAGCTTCAATTCGTATTCACCCTCGATGACGGAAATGCGAGAATACGATGTCGTATTTTCCAAAAAATTCTTATACATAAAGCTATAAAACTAAAAGCATAAGTTTCCCCTTGTATAAAGCTTCCCAGCCTAGGACATGCAATGTTAAAAAGAAAACAACATGCAATGGTTCGGTAATGCTTCCACGCATTACGCCAAATGCTTACCGAATATATGCCGAAGCATTACTTTCCCGTTGGGCTGTGATATAACCACTATCACAGCCTTGTACTGGACCTGATAGAGGTTTTAGTTGAATTTCAGATCAGATTTTCACCGTAGCTTTCAACTGGCGTTCAGTAAATGTTTCGACGAAACGTTTGAAGCTTGTGTTTCTTGAAACCTAACCAGTTGTTTCTTCAAACCTAACCAACCTAACTAGCTCGTGCTTGAGGATACCCGTAGTGAAATCTTGGAATATCAGCTCAAGGATACATTTAGCCGATTCTCACTGCCAACAAAACGTTTCGATTCCTGCAGCCAATACCCCCAACAGGAAAAGTAATGCTTGCGGATATAAGCAATGCGGATATAAGCATTTCGCGTAATGCGTGGAAGCATTACCGAACCATTGCATGTTTATTTCTTTTTAACATTGCATGTCCTAGGCTAGGAAGATTGATACAAGGGGAAACGTATGCTTTTAGCTTTATAGCTTTATGTATAAGAGCTTTTTGGAAAGTACGACATCGTATTCTCGCATATCCGTCATCTAGGGTGAATTCGAATTGAAGCTTCGGCCGGCGGCCGATCGTACCTCTGTATGTGTTGTTATTGCATGCTGAGTGATTGTGACGCTCATTGGAAATTCCAATAGCGCATTCTCTTTGCTATTAGGGGGAATTGATACTGTTGTTTTTCATACATTTTACTTACCCGTGATGATTTGAAATGCTCCGAAATTTTCATCTTTCCGCTTTATAAAGCACACTAACCATAGCCGATATATGCTCGCAAGTTCTTTTCCCCTTATTTCTGTGAGTGATGTTCATTGGCCAGTCATGGACTTTTGGGAAACCCCCTTGCAAGTACATTACATCTTCATTACCAAGAATGTTTTCTTCATATATTCCGTCCGGAATGCATTGCAGCGATTCCCGTTGGGCCGTTGCTTCAAAAGTTTCTATAATCTTGTTTGTTAATGTATTTAACTAAAATCCGTCAGAAAACTGATTTCAGGGCGTATACGTCAAAGCTTAGTTTCGTCAAAGCTCTTCTACAATTTCGCTCCAGAAAAGTCAGATGATGGTCAAGTATTTCTTTATGTGTCAGCGCATAGTTTTTAATTGACCTAGATTGATGTTCAAGGGTAAATTATAGGACTAAATGGTTATTCAAGATAGGAAATATATATAATGTCAGTTGTCTTGTTTTCCACAATATTTAGCTGGTTTGTGAATGAAACTAACGTTACGCCCGTGCAAAGATTTCAATGCAAAGTTAGTGGGTGATAGAGTGCTAGTGATTTTTAAGCTTTTTGGTTCTTGATGATTTAGGCGTCTGAAAGAAGCTACGAAAGTTTTTTTCTGTCAAACGGAAAAATTGTCTCCCTATAAATTTACTTGAGTTTGATGTTCTATTTGATTGTGAATGGAGAATTGTGGTGACATTCAATTTCTCGTTTCTTTCAATCAATTTTATTGCTGTCTTTCATCAAAGCAACAAAAAAAGTTCCAAATCATTTGTACGAAATCAAAAACAAATTTCACCAAGAAACCATCAAACAGTCTATGTTTCCTCAATACCCAACGATATATTATGTAGTCCCATAAAAACGCAATGAATAGACCATTCATTTGTCTGACCGATGATCCTAAATAAAAGACACCCACCACACATCCCTTCTTCGCTCGAAAAGCAATTACATGTTATAATGGAGAAAATGTGATTCGTCCTCCGAAATTGCTGTCCATCACCACAGAAAATATTTGATTGCCATTCTCGGAATGGTTCTGACTATGAATGAGAGCTCTTGAATAGATTCGATGTGGGGGAAAATGCACTAGATCATTATTGTTTAGTGACCGGCAAGTGCTTAAAATAATTATTTCCTGTGTTAGATCTAAATGTTTGTGGTAATGGGTGTTGGAAATGTTCAAAAGTATTCGGATTGTCAAGAACAGTAGTTTTCAGGAAATATGTATTGATTAGAGATAAATTAATATTTGCTTAAGGCACAAACTAAGGAAGCAAAATCTAACGAAATATGCCTTGCCTTAGTGGTTCCATTGTATTTTCGCCATTTTCATTCCGATGATTGTTCAAAAAATTATTATGATCAACAAATTTACTTAAATTTCAGTTTTCTCGAAGACTACGCGTAGCCATTATGTTTAAATAAGTTGGAATAAGTTGGCTGGAGAGACTTTGAGATTTGGGTGGGTCTGACTTTTCGCCCGGAATTTCTCACCGAGTTCAAGAAGTACCTTGATATGAGTCCTCTTTAGAGAAATTGTGCTTTTCGAATTTGAAATACTTTCCAGATTAGAAACGCTGGATTTTTCTATTGAGCTTCATCATTTGTTCTTAATAGCTTGGAGATATAGTCATTCCGATTGGTAGGCCGTAACAAAATCTGAGCCTAATTAGCTGTCGGTACATGAGGAGCTTCATGCTTTATGAACGTGTGTTTTTTTTTTATTGCAGAATAGACAATATAACTTTCAATAGCGAGTTTTTTTCCGATGAGTTTAAAATGGTTGCTCTTATTGGCGGTGACTCGCAGATATTTCACAGATTTATCTATTTATTTGTATCTCAATTCGATTTATACTGAGAAGCATCGATTTTTCATTGCTGTCAGACAATTTAACTAATATGACTGCAGATTCTAAGACGTTTTATAGACCTTTACTGACTACAACAATTTCTACGAGAAGTTATTTGCCTTTATTCGTTTTAGGATTTCGCGCTGATGCGCAACCAAAATAATCATCTGCGTACAGAAGGGGTTAAGCTTGGCTACCTGGTTCGCAAGGCTGATCTGCAGTGAAAATATTTAAAAATAAAGAGTCTAGGACTGAACCTTGAGGTACACCACAAGAGGCTTTTTTATTTAATGGAAAACAGTTGTCAAGCTATATGAAGATGCGCGTGTTTTAAAGCCCTGCTTTTTGCTGTGCTTGAAAGAAGTCGCAATGGCCTTTTACGATTTTTCATGGCATGTGAAAACAAGAGTTATTGATGCAATGACGATATACTAGGTGCTATTTGGAAGGCATTGTAGAACACAAATGAGTATTTTGTTTGGATCCGAGAACTTTTTATTACTTTTTATTACTGATTTGATCATTGCCGCAAGATATACAGGGTTGATGAAGATTGCCTGATCGGTGAGAAAGATCGCCAGGTTTTCTGTTGTGAATGGGCTTAGATGTTGAAGGTAATTGGTTTGAAATTTTGAAGCTTTTTAAAAAATAAATTAATGTGAAATTTGCTGAAGTGAGTACTAATTATGGCCAGTAATTCTATTAAAAGGTCCGTTTTTTTGCTCCGATACAGAACCGAATAGAACTATGCCGCGAAAACAACGATCTAGTACTAAACAGCAGTGCATTCGCTAAGATTGATATAGGTTTCTGGATTTGATGTGGTAGCGCAAAACAGCTGAAAATAAAGGGAGAAAATAACGAGTATAAACTACTACAAGCGATACAAAATAGAAAAAGAAATAACAGAAAATTACCTCTTTTAACTTTTTACACATTTTGTGCGCTTTTTCTAATTTCCTAACCACCAAAACATTCAACATAACCTTGAAAAACTGAAAACCACTTCATGGCAAAAAAGACAACTTCTCATAAGCTTTTCTTTTCTCCATCAGCACATTCTATTGTTCAGCACGTGAACTACCTTTGAGAAATAGAATTTATGTACTAGTGAAGTCCCTGGTACAGGAGTGTTGTTGTTTCCAATGCGTCTGTTCTCTTCTCTTCTGGATAGAAGAGCAAAAAAAACACACCTAATATGATTAAAGATATCTAAGTCTCGGCTTACTACCATTTATCCTGGCTTTAACTTTAACTCCTAGCATATTGTTACAGCGTTCCAGCAGCTGCATTCAGACCTAAAAAAACGCCACAGGAATAGCTGAGGTATTGCCAATCATGCCACGAAGAGCAGACAGGATTATCATCACTATACTACAGAGTATTTTTACCGCATGCCTTTTTACGCCAAAAATATAGAATAATCGTTATTTCGAAACATGGTAGGTTCAATCACCCTAATGTGAAGGATTTTAGAGCGTTAAGCTTAGCATATTTTCTGCTGACAGTACTAGAAAGGCTTATGTTTGTGCACATTAAGAGTTTTATTGATGTTGCGGGATTCTGTATAGATCAATACATTTATCTGGTGGACTGATAAGTAGAGCTATAGTAGAGCTATATAAAACCGACAAAAACTGAACATGTACTCTTTGCAAGGAAGCATATGGCACCACCTATTATTACCCCCATCCTCAACGGGATAACATTCAAACTTGTTGATAGTGTTTGTTTAACATTTGGGCCGTATACTAGGCAGGAAACTAAACGGAACCGAGCTGCCCACTATAGTAACTGGGCGTTTAAATCTCAGGCCGTTTTCTATATATTCACAAGTGTAGTGAAGCCGCTTGTGGCATAGCATAAGCATTAACAAATAGCATGGAAAGAACGGTATTGTGCGATATGTGCCTGATGGAAGAGATCGGCAGAGAGTGAAGGATTTACCATCAGCCGCCACCTAAGAAAAAGCAAAACCATAATAAGTTCATTTTATCATATGGGGCATTTCACGTGAAGCGGTCAACGAAAAAAAGTAGATGTTCTGGATTTCTTTCATATTATGCATAATGGTACTTTTAGAAGATATGAATGTGGATGCACAAGTTTTTGTTTCTATGAGGTTTAGTTGCCGAGCTATGGGCTTCTGAATCACTGACGAAATTGATAAAAGGTTTTTTGGAAGCAGATTCTGAGATTCAAAACAAAATCTAAAAAACTTTAAACTTATTGATTGGTATAGAAAATTAGCTGTTCTTTTTAGTTTTGAAGTTAGATTTGAAAAATAAATTTTTTTTCCTATGTGAAACCGGAAGATTACACTTCAACTCGTTATTCGAATAATTTGGGCCAAGTTAATTTTGTTTATCTTTATAACAAAACAAAGCTTAAAGTATACTTATTTTATCATAAAAGTTTTAGAATGAGATGGCCAGTAGTTTAGGAGGTAGGTGAATTTCAATACATACAAGTCGCATGGGGCGTGGTACCAAGCGGAACGCTAGGGAATAATGGTCCAATAGAATGGAAAGCTTGGATAATAGTCCAATAGAATGGAAAGCTTGGATAATGGTCTAATAGAGTCCAAGTTTGTTGCTACGCAGTCAAATAGCTGTCACTCTTTTATGTGTTATTTACAGCTGGATTGTGCCAGTCTGTGCGTCTTCTATGAATTTATCTACGAAGACAAACTGTGAATATCCACTGCAGATTTTTTTCAATATAAAGAGGTCCACTGTGAAATTATACAGTTAGTTGTGAGCTATACATCATACAGTGAGTTGTACACAGGATATGAGTATCACATATGCAAGAGGATGCGTTCGTTATGGCAAGAATAAAGGAAAGAATTCTTGTATATATTTCCCTAAACTCACGAAGAAACTTCTTGATTTTCTTTATTAAGCTCTCTAACATTCTTCACATTTTCAAATCGGATGATAGGAACCTTGTTTTTAACTATCGCTCCATCTCCATTCTTCCTTGCCTTTTCAAAATTTTAGAACGCATCGTTTTCAATCGTATCTATGATACCCTCTACTGTGTCTTTGCACAGCAGCAACATGGCTTTGTAAAAGGCCGAAGCACCTCTACGAACCTTGTTCAGTTTTTTTGCAGAGCAACAACATGGCTTTGTAAAAAGCCGGAGCACCTCTACGAACCTTGTTCAGTTTTTTTGCAGAGCAACAACATGGCTTTGTAAAAAGCCGGAGCACCTCTACGAACCTTGTTCAGTTTGTTCAATTGACAGTAACAATCAAGTTGATGTCATTCATACTGATTTTGCCAAAGTTTTTGACACTGTTAATCATATGCTGCTTCTTGTCAAACTGAAGCATTACGGCATTCGTGAACCTCTGCTTTCTTGGATCTCTGCCTTTTTAACTGATCGCACTTGTGTCGCCTCCCTGTTTGGCTTGGCGTCCTCACCTTTCTCCTTTTCTTCTGGTGTTCCTCATGGTTCCATCTTAGAACCTCTTTTGTTCAATCTATTTATCAATGATCTTCGCACTGTTTGTAAGTTTTCATGTCTTCTATATGCAGATGATTTAAAAATCTTCCGAGTCATCAAAAATACTGCTGACTCTCTGCTTCTTCAGGATGATTTGTATGCTCTCTCTAATTGGTGTGACATTAACTGTTTGTCCCTTAATGTTTCCAAGTGTTTTCTATGTCTTTTTTCCTTAAGCTTCACACTAATGTCTTTCCTTATGCTATTGATGGCACTACCTTCTCTTGTGTCGATTATTTCTCAGATCTTGGGTCACATTTGACTGCAAACTGAAATTCGACATTCATATCCTTACTATCACTAGAAAAGCTTCTCGGATTGCTGGCTTCGTGATTCGTTCCTGCCACAATTTTTTTAGTATTTCTACTTGTGTACACCTGTTTATTGCCCTAGTCCGTTCTGTACTTGAATACAGTCAAGTGTGGTGTTCTCGTTTCAAATACCTCGCTGACGCTGTTGAATCAGTTCAGCGCAGGTTTACACGTACTTTACTTTTTGAATATAGTCTGCCGTATTTACTATATAGTGAACGTCTATCTCTTCTGAACATTCCTCTCCGTGAGAAGCGCAGAGTTTATTCAGATGAGAGTTTCCTTTTCAAAATCTGTCGCGGCTACCTATCTTCCTCATTAGCATTTTTTTTCATTGAGCGACAATCCGTAAGGCCAATCAGGTCCTCCATTTTATTTGAAGTGCCGTATGCTCGTAATGATTCTTTCTTCTATTCTCCCGTTTTGCGACTCTTACGCACTCACAATAGTCTTCAACTTGGTCCTCTTCCACAATCTATTGCCATTTTCAAAACTATGGTTTGAAGCAAAATTCTTGATTCTAATTAATTAATTTTATTTTCTATTCTTGTTTATACTGGATTATTTCTTTTCTTTTTTATTCTACTTAATTTTACTTTATTATTTACAGGCGACTTTAGATATGCGGTGTTTGTCAAACACCTCCTATTTGCCAAATACCGAACACCTAGTCAAGTAATTTGGCTTGGTGCTTGCGGAATGACAAGCACAGTGAATTAGACATTCGAGCATTGCCGAATGTTCGCCAAAACTGGAAGATGAACGAGCTGCGGGGATCCGACACAGTGCTCGTCTACTTTGATGTGAGTTGAAAGTTCGACAAACTACGGGAACAGCGAGCACCCGAATGTTTGTGCTTGGCCTAGGGCAAGCACTAGGCGAGCAAGCGAAGTTTGCCAAACTAGGTGCTCGGTATTTGACAAACACCGCATATCTAAAGCCGCCTTAATACTTTAAGAATTTCTTATATTTTTTATATGTATATATTCCTATTTAGTTCTTATCATTTTATTTTTTTTTTCATTGTATCCAATCTGTAACTGGGCAATTTGCCTGTTGTATTAAATACGCACCAAATAAATAAATAAATAAATGCCTGTGATCCCCATGCTATCTTTCATGTAGAAGTCAAAGAATTCCTCTTCAAACATTTTAACTTTATTAAGATGTAGTGGCGTAGGATTTTGAGATTGCAGTTTATTGGCGGTTATGCTGGCATACGAAATTTAACTACCGTACTTACTGACTCTTTATTGAACTGCTGTCTTTGTGTGCATTCGTCAGGCCTGGGGCTCTCTTGTTTCTTAATTTGGGTCAACATACTGTGCACTCGTTAGTTTACTGGATGTCTGCACTTTCCACAATTTACCCAAAAAGTAGTAGTATCTTCGCTGATGTCGAGCTTCTCTCGTTTGCTTCTCCCCTGATTGATGTGTCTTCTTACACTTTATGCGACAATATTTCATCCCGCATGTTTTACGTCTGAGGCCTCGTGGACACAGTACCTCGAAGTGTAACTTCTGGTTGGGAAGGTACCTGATTTGTGCTAATTACTCTAGTTTTCTGTCTGTTTCTATTTCAATCCAGTCCAGCTAGAAGTTTCCTCTCCAATGCCACCCTGGCTTCATCCACTGAAAACAAGTGATGAAGTCCTCACAAGATTCTTATTTTGGCTCTCCCGTTACATTCACTCATCCTTTCGCTGCTGCCTATAGTCATTGTGCCATTTTTATAGCTCTGTTGTATTTGCCTTCTCTTTCATCATCATTCACAGCGTTAATTTGTATTTCTACCTTGAAAATATGTCCATATGCTAAAAACACTGTAAATTATTTCAAATAATTCATTACTCTGTCAGCCACTCACTCGAAACTACCACTATTTTTTAGCATCTCATAGTTTTGACTATTTTCAAACCATTTCGCTCAACATTTTGACTGTATTTCACCAATTTCATTCACAATTTTGACGTCTAATCTTCACCATAATTCATTTGAAATTCAGAACGTACCATCATACTCGTTCATCACATCTCATCAAAAACACAACGTACTATACAATATCCTAGCTCTGCTGCCGTCCTGAATCTATCTTGCCCGACAAAACAGCTCAGCCATCCTTTTCAACGTGAAACATACTGAAAAGAAAAACTATTCACCATCATTTTAACTTCGTGCCAAAAAAAGTGCATTTCTCTATTTGTACGTTATCATTCAGGTCACGAAGTTTTCTCATAGTCAAGAAGGAAAAAGTATTTTCAGTTTTCGTGTTTCTCGGGTTTGACGAAGCGTAAAGGAAATTTCGCAGCCATAGAATGCAAAGTATTTCAAGAATATCTTCAGTATAGATATATACATGGTTCAATGAGTATCTCAGTTCAGGATTCTATTTCCTGAACGTTCACTCATTCATACCGCACAGTGCCAATTTCGATTGTGTTATGCAACGGGTCGATACTGGGAAAATCGACTACAAAGTGAAATTGAATTTCAACGAAACCAAGATGGCGGCCAGAAAGGAAGCGCGTATTAATGAAATTAGCATGCAACAGCCTCATCAACACTCGATGGGAATTAGAAGCCTAGATGGAGACCGAAATAATGTTAATTTTCAGCTATCGAATTGAAGAAATTTCGATTCAAATATACAGTAATACCTTGGTTACTGTTCGTTCAGCTCAGGGTTGTCGGCTGCATGCAAGTATCGTTGGTTTTCAGAATGATTTAGACGTGCACTGAGTTTTCATAAAAAAAAAATAAAAAAATAGGTTTTGGTTATTTTCTTAGATCATAAAATTATTCAGAGTCGATTTCCATAGATATTTTGCATGAAAAACATTTTCAAATGTAATAAATAATTACAACTAGTCATCGATATTTATTCAAGCAAGAAATTTGAGATAGAATCATCATAGACAGCAAAACCTAGCATCCGCTTCACGAAGCGTTCGTTTCAGTGAAAATAGGCTTTGAAGTTCACGGTCCTTTCTTGAGGCAATATCGAGCAAGCACAATTTTAAATTAATATTAAGTGAAATTCCACCCTTGCTACCACGATGCGCAAATTTCATAGAATTCATTGGAATAATTGACTCTTAATAAGGCGGAAATGATTAACGAATTTCAGCCGTCCGGATTTCAGACCAATCCAAAAATTTAGATTTGATTTCAACTCAAAGCACCCCAGGACAAAACCGCAATTTGCTATATAGTATACTTTGTGGCTCGTATTTTGAGCATTTAATCAATTTCGAACAATATAACATGCGTGTTTCGAGCTCATTAATTAATGCGGTCACTGGTGTAAATTTAATTTCGTGTTATCTGTATTCCAATGAAACGAATGAGATTTCCATGTAAATCAGATGGTGGTAAATTAGAATGATAAAGGATTGAAAACCCTTTGATATCGCTTTGACGCTCTGGCCATCAAAGCTGGATTGCTCGAATTATTGGTACGTAGCTTTTAGGAATTTATGAATATCTTTACTGGAAATTAGATTGAAATCAAAATGCATCTTTATTTTCATATCTCATGGATACAAACAAATTCATGACAGCTTCATTCATAGGTTTAAATTGGCATCTTTACAGATCTACACTGCATACGCTTATACTTGCTATAGATTTTATTTAATACTTTCTCAGCAAATTCAAGGAATTTACAAAAACCTGGATTGAATTTTTACATAATTATAAAAATTTAATTCATGTTTTAAATACTTAACTTAAGCTTAGACTTCAAGAGAGGATAGAAATAGAAGATTATCAGAGTTTGACGCCCTTGAAATACCTTTTTGGGTCCGCATATCCGCTAAAAATTTAATGTGAAGAACTCGCTCTCCTTGCTAAATATATGAAAAGAAATCAAACACCTGCAGCAAACACACCAAAGATTTTCCATTAAGGCATAAGAAAATTATTGTTCATAATATTTATAATATTCTACTTTGCTATCATTACATTTTTTTCTTTCTTTTAATTCAACCAAAATTAAAGTGATTAATATTTAATACGTATTAATGTTGACATTTCATATTGAGAAGCAAAAACATCCTAACTTTAAAACCAATTATACGGTACTTATCTTTGGCCATCCAATAGTTGTCTCGAACTAACCCATCATTCCTCGATCAACCAACAAATTTATCATTGCCTCCCACTTGTTTTTTTGTTGCTTTGAATTTCAGTAACGCCACTTCTCTTGAGTTTCACACATTGTCTCAATATGTATGTGTTCAAGACACCTCAGGAACTGAATCTTCTCGGCTGCTGCACCATCAATCTCTTTTGTTTCGCAAACTTCTTCTTTCCACTATTTCTTTACTATACTCGTATATCTTCTAAATTACTTCACAAAAAAAAACTTGACACCTTAGCTGTCATCTTTCACATTCCCAGTCGAACAAAACACTCTTTCCTAAGTACCGAAATTTTCCAAGTACCAAAATTTTCCGGTACTTTTCACTATCAGCTTTTTTTTCATACCTTTAAGGCATCATTAGTTCCATTAGTACAGTCATGGGACTCCATGATCGTAACGTTCCCTCAGAAACATCGCGGTACATCTCCCAATGGAACATCCCGACTGTCAGTCATTTGTCAAATGCTTAATGTTTATATTTTCTGTTATTAATTTTATGTTTTTAATTTTTACAGCATCACAACAGTCGTGGGGACGACCCAGACTCTGAGAGGTTTCAAAATGCTGGTCACATTTAGGGTTTGACATGATGCTTCAATGAATGATGATTCATAAGCTTAAAACGACTTTTGGAATTAACTAAGCCATTTTCAGGCTTTGACATCTTTGCCATGATAGGAACCCAGTGATCTACCTCTGTCATCAAACAATTCGTATGACACCTGGCCAACTTATCGCTTTACCGTGGCCTGTAAAAAATTCGGGGCTAGTTTAGCAGCAAAACGATCTACGGCACAGCTTAGGATATAGTTTCGTACCCATACTTTTTGCCCTGCGATGAAGTCCTTTTGGCGGCTCCGGAGGCAGCAACACTGTACCCTCTTAGCATACGTGTTAGCTAAATTTGCCTTTATTTGGCTATGAACCATTTAGAGCCGATCATAGTTTGGTGCTAACTGGACCTTCCCGTCCGCAAAAGCCTGCAAGGACTTCAGCAGCGCTTATTCGGAACCATGATGTATAGGTTGATAGCCGAACATCAAGATATGGGGTGAAAATCCTGTAGACTCATGTACTACTTTACGAAATGCAGCGCATGACTCTGACAGGCTAGCATCCCAATTCCGATAATTGTCTCCTATGTAGGCCTGAATAGCGGCGAAAATGGACTGCTAAGCTCTTTTGGATGCGTTAGCTTCAGGTGAATAGTAAGGTCTAGAACTATGATTTATCCCATACTTGGCCAGAGAGTCCAAAAAAACCTTCTATCTGAATTGAGTGCCATTATCTGGTGCACCAAAGGCTAGGAAGATGCTATCTTTCATGAAAATCACCACCAATTTAGCTGTAGCTTTAGGCAGCACTTTGAGCCATATGAATTCCGTGTAGAGATCGAGCACTACCAGCAACTGAGTATTTCCGCATTTCGAACGTGGATATGAATCCATTAAGTCGACAAACAGACGCTGCAAAGGCCATTCTGTCGTTCTAGCAGGTCCCATGGGTGGTCTCATTGTAACATTCGACAACTTGACCTGTTTGCAGATATGACAATTTTTGAAATAATTTGTCACGTCGTCCTGACGAAGTCCTGGCCAATAATAATACCTTTTTGTAATATTTCCAATATCTTTCGAATGCCATAATGCGAACCTAACGGACTGTTATGACTGCGCGTTAACAGCGTCCGTATGCACCCCTCCGGTACCCAAATTTTTGTTTGCGGAATGTTATATTTTGGTGAGAATAGTGAGACGACGTTTAGTGGAAACCGAACTTCATGTCAGAGCGGCCAGGAAGAAGTTCCTAATAACGGAAGCTAATTTGAAAAGAAAAAATGGAGTTTGCACGAGAATATTTAACCTGGAAAATTAGTTGGAAGCTCATCTTTGAACCGACGAAGCAAAAGTAAATCGCTTTGTAGTAAAGTAAGAAATTAGACCCCCGCTGCACTTCAACTGTTACTAAGCACGGAGGTGGCTCCAAAAATCTTTCGAGATGCCTCTCGTGATTTGATGTTGGCTCAATAGACTATAAAGAAAGAATATTAGCCAAGTGCAGAAAATAAGTTACTTTTGACTTAAGTACACAAGGAACACATTGTTCTTTATTGAGTTCTATTTTCAAACTAATTAATTTATTTGACATGTCAAAACTCTTTATTGTCTTGACCTTTTTTTAAATTTTTTGATAAGAATCCACGTGTCTCATCTTGTTATCGGTTGCTACAGTTGACCTAACGTAGTTGAAGGATTACACTACTTCAAGTTCATGCTCCACTACCCTGATGGTGTGACCAACTCTAGGTGTTCTTCTTGTAGATGCTGCTACTATTTAATTCGTCTTGCTTTTCACAGTTTTTGTGCCACTCGCTCGATCTAGATAAAGCATACCTGCACAGCTAGATAGGATCTTCCACTGATGCCAATATCATCTTCATTAGCCAATATTTTGCTGAGCTTGTTAACAATAGTCCCTCTCATTGACTTGTCAGATTCTCCGATTGCTTTATCTAACTCCAGGTTGAAGAGAAGACAGGCCAGACTGTTGCCCATTGAAGAGGTTGAACGGTATGGATAGCAATCCGACTATTTTAACTTGGCTTACTACATTGGTCATGGTCAACCTACACAACCGTATTAGTTTGTTTGGAGTTCTGAATTCTCCCATGGCTTTTTACAGTTCTACTTTAGCTATGCTATCATAGGCAACTGTAAAGTCTATCAATAGATGGTACAATAGAATACTGATTTCCAGACATTCTTTCGTCGCAAGCATAAGAGTAAAATTCTCATCAATTGTTGATTGTATGTCTTTTCTTATGTATGGAGCATTCATGCATACATATTCACCAGTCTTCGGCTATTTGGTTTCATGGATCGCGTGGTGTAATGGGGGCCCTCCACATTTAATTAGCTCAGCTGGTATGCCGTCGGCTCCAAGGAATTTGTTCAATTTTAGCCGACTTGTAGCTCCTTGTAACCCTTTTATACTTGAAAGCGGCAGCATAAGGTATTTTTCTTGCATTGATAGTGCCTCCAATTCATTGCTGAGCTGACCATTTAGCAATGCACTTCACATCGATCCAAAATGCCTTCCGGATCGGTGATCAGATTACCTTCTTTGTGCCCGCGCTCAGCTTGGTTTGTATTGCGTCATGTTTTGGATTATTTGGTAAAACTTCCGCATTTGGTGTGGACATCACTCTCTAGTTTTTTCTATATCATAGATCAGGTATTTTCCCCAGGCCGTATATTAAGTATTTTCTTAGTTCTTCTGAGCTCTTGATATTCCTCGTACTCCCGCATTCTATGAGATTGCTTCATTGCCTGGTATGCAATATTCTTACGTTTAGACGCTAGTTTGCATTCATCATCAAACCAGTCGCTCCCATTTCTACGACTGCTGCCCAAGATGAGGTCAGCAGTACTAGTGAAAGTAATAATAAGGCGTGCTCACTTCTTCTCATCTCCGCCCGGTATCGTGACCTCAGGACTTACTCTCCCTCCATCAATCTCTTTGAGAACAAATTCTATCGCAAGTCCACCAAAGGTGTTGCTGGTATTTTCATTATGTAAGGCAGCCGTGTTAATTCAATCCTAGTCCGCGGATGCCATCCTTCTATGCAAATCAATTCACGCTCGGAGAATCATACCAACAAGATAGTGGTGCGAGGCTAAGTTGGCACCTCGATACGTTCGTACCGTCGGCAGGCTCGAGTAGTGGTCTTTCTTGTTATAAATGGCTCGATCAGGAAACGCAGGAAAATGACATGTTTTTCGATGCTGCTAGTTCTATGACTCGAAGTCTATTGCTGCTAATGTTCTCATGCAAACTACAAGTGTCTGCGTAATGCATGAAAACCGGCTCCCGACCTGCTTTGGCGTTAAAATCTCCAAGGATGATTTTCACTCATATCTCGGGCAGGCATTGAGGATCCCTCGAACTGTTCATCATATGCTTCTTTTTCGTTGTCTGCAGATTGGTCCGAATGCCTGTGAACGTTTATGAGATTGATCTTTGCAAATATGCCTCGTACGCGAAGGGTGCGTAGCCTTTCATGGAAAGCGTTAAATTCGACGGTCATAGACTTCATTTTTTCAATGACGTGGAAGCCTACTCCGAGCACATGGTGTTTTGGGTGACAGCTGTAGTATAAGTCATATTGTTTCTTTTGTAAAAAACCCCTTCCTGTCCATCCGATCTCTTGTGTTGCTGTTATATCAGCCTTATATTCAGACAGATTATGGGACAGCTGCCGGTTAGCTTGAGCTCTGGTTAGCTTGAGCTCAAAACCAAAAGCAAAACAGAAAAAAAAGTGACATTAATAACAGCTATTATTCAATACTTTTCGAAACAGATTTTCATGATGATAATTAATTTTTCGTTTCTTATTTTTTCAGATCAATAACTTCGCAGTAACTACACCTAGACATATCTGAAACATAATCAGGAAGAGAGAAAAGCAAGACCAAATACTTAGCGAACTACAAGTCTGAATAACATTTCAATCGATTAAGAAAAACAGGACGTAACATAACCACAACCAAAAATTTGATCAAAGTTCAAATGGAATCACTGTGGCATTATCCAAGGCAAACAATTCATTATCGTAACGAGCAATATCGAATAGAAGCAATAACGAATCAAATCGAACGAAAATCTATAAAACTGTGGAAAATCCATCCAAATGAATTCCGTTTATAATTAAAAATCACAAAACATATTCTGCGATTTAATTGATTACGGTACTTGCTATCGCATCAAACGAATATTACAAACATTTCAAATATGTAGTTTGTCTGAAAGTTTTAACTCGCTTGATTCCATCCAATTTTCAATGATTTCATAATACAAATGAATTGAAAATCGGTGAGGCAAATGGAACATCAACGAATACGTGATCGATTCGCATCGTCTAGATAAAAACTAAAACAGCACGAACCTATTGAATATTTTTTTACGAAACAAGCTATCGCTTTCATAACAGTTTCGACTAGCACCCAAAATGTCAATAACTGGCTCGTTGGTCGGCTATGAAAATAACAACGAAATAACGATAACAACAAAACCATCATCGATATCGGCCCTAGCTCCAGCCAATCGTTCCTTACTCAATATCACAACGAATTCAGCCGGCTCGATTACAAAACCGTGTCCTAGTCTGAATTCGAGCATCAGCAATTCGATTATAACGACAGCCAGCAGCAATTTGAGTTCGGGTCATCATCAGCATCAACAAAATGCCAAAAATCAAAACATGTCGAATCGAAAGAGTCAACAGCAGAAACAACACCAGCAACAGAAATCCTATCATCAGAAACATTTGGATGGACACCATCGTAACGGTAACGGTCAGCATTCGGACACGCAAACGAGTGCCGTAAGCCATTTGCACTTGAATTCGCTCTGGTCGATTTGGTATGGGATTCTGGTGACTCTATTTCAAGGATATTTGGCGGTGCATGGAGCGAATCGTTTTCTAGGTAAGTCGTTTATAAATGATATGAAATTATATTTTGGAGGTAAAGGATGTAGAGTTTCACTTTGATTTTTAAGTAGGTAACGAAATTCTAATGAGTGATTGATTAGCAAAAATAATTACGCAGGACCTTTTCTACAAACAGCTTAACATTAATATTTGAGCTAATTACAATTTTACTGTTCCATTGCCTAGTATTGCCTGTTATCAGCACTATTTTTGTATTCCTTTGGCTAGGCTCTAACAGTTGATAACACACGATGTCTGCGTAAACCAACGGGAAGAATTTGAAGTGCTTTGGAAAAAAGCAGATTCGTAAGTTTCTGTTATGCTTCAAAAAAAGTGCTTCTTCGGTAGCAGTCTGAAACAAATTTGAAGCAACCATATCTTGCCGGAAATTCAATGCTAACATGAAAACTAAAAAAGACTTTAATTGTTCTTAGTTTTTCGCAGTATACGATTACCACTGCTTGGAGCAGACACGTACGTGCAGTTTTGCTTAGTGTATTTATTTTATGTATTTATGTACGCTCCCAATGCTGCGACTAGGCCGTACACTTACTTGCATTTCATAAGTTCGCTGTGTTAGTGAAAAGCTGTCTTTCTATTCTAAACTCCAATTGACTCTTTTCTGACCTGTAGAACGTTTTGGGAAACACTGTAACGTGTGCCTGAGAAATCAATTGCTACCTATCTGATTTTACCAAAGTGCTTTAGAAGCAATTATAATGAAGCTAAACGGAAGCGCTTTCCTCTGCGGACATGCTGTGCTAAAATCTATATGAAACCGGAGCAAAAACGAAGCGATTTCTGCTTCGATGGAACCGCTTCGAAAACCCTTTGGAAGTGCTTCTTTTCCCGCTGGGAATGCCACCTCAGACACACACGCAAGCACACTACCAAGATATTCCAGTGGCGAATGCTTGGCGTTGGGGTAGTTCCGGGAAGATCTTCTGTTGATAATCACTGATACGTGTGTCGACTATTGTCGTACGTAATTCATTTTTCACCACACGTACCCACTCGATTCAACAACGCTTCTCGTTGAATCTCCCCCAATACTGAGTACATCGGAATGATATTCAGTATTAAATGGCTTCAAATATTACTCTTTAAAAATGTACAAGGATTCTGGGAAAATAGCCAGATGTTCTCAATAAAGAAGTATATATCCCTAAACTGGTACTTTCAATGCAACCAATCAATAAGTAGTGTAATTATTTATATTTATTTATTAACCAAGCAAGGTACAAGTTACATAAACAATACAAAGCAAAATTGAAAATTAAAATGAGTATATAAAAATAAACCGAAAATTTAAGTAAATTAAATAATTAAATAACAAACAAATAAAACATAGACAAATAGCTTAGCATGAGGGGTTGGAGATTGCTTGGAGAGACCGTTGGAGAATACAGATTACTTATGCTATTGAATATCCTGCAGCATCTATTCATCGGCTCATTAGCTGCGTAAGTAGTGGAATGTGCATATTCTTTAAGTAAATGAGAGGACCTAGTGCTCCTTACAGGGTTATTTAACACAATTTTACCATTCAGGAATTCAACTCTGATAACGCTTCTAATGACGCCAAATGTGAAGCAGGCCGAAATCACCTTTCCCTTGGATGCAAGTGTCAATAAGTTTAGTAGACCCAGTCGAAACTCATAAGGAGGAAGGGCATTAAAATCGTAAGGGTTGTATAGTTATCTAAATGCGAAAAATAAGAATTGCTTTTGTATGGACTCGAGTTTGTTACTGTGGGTTTTAAAAGCCAGATTCTAGCAAATAGAAGCATATTCGAGAATGGGGCATACAAATGAGGTGTATAAGGATCTTGTGACCCCCAGGTTACGAAATTTCTTGGCACGTCTTTTAATAAAGCCTAGCTGTTTGTTTGCACGGGAAAGTATTTTATCATAATGTAAGGTGAAGCGGAATCTCTCATCCAAGATAACACCAAGATCAACAACGTTTTCAACTCGAGCTAATAAACTATTGCCGAGGAAGTACGTGTTATGTGAGACGGCGTATTTTCGGGCACTTAACAATGTTGAGAGAGCTTGGTTTCATTGCACCAATAATCAAGTGAATCAAGTTTGGATTGGAGGAAGAGTGCATCGGATTTAAATTCAATTATGTGATAGACTTTGAGATCATGGGCATAAAGTAGATGCGGTGTATTGGCTAAGATGTCAGATAGGTCAGAAATAAATATATTAAAAAGAAGTGGGCCAAGATGGCTACCTTGTGGTACACCAGAGGTAGCAGAAATATTTTTCGATAAAAGTCCTTGAAATCTTACCAATTGCGTTCGATTTCGAAGGTAGGAAGTCAACCAGCTAAGCAAAGATTCGGCAAATCCGAATTTCTGAAGCTTTAGAATTAAGGTAGGGTGGTCAAGTATGTCAAAAGCTTTACTAAAGTCTGTATAGACTGCGTCAATTTGGTATCCTTTCTCCATTTTACACAGAACGTCTGAGATTAGGACTTTCAAATTTGTGGTAGTTGAGCGACCTTTTCTAAAGCCATGTTGTTGCTCGTTCAGATGGGAGTCAAGAAGTGGAGAAAGTTTATCGTAGACAATCTTTTCAAAAAGTTTCGGAATCGAAAGTAAGATGGCAATGCCTCTATAATTTCAGATACAGCGTCTATCACCATTTTGGAAGATGGGTGTGACATACAAAAGTTTCCCGTATTCAGTACCCAACTAACCAAACTTTGAAGCCATCCGTCCACGAGTGTTTTCGCTGAACATGCCTCACTCCAATGCCTTTGTATTGAAAACTATATTGCTGGCGATGCCACGGAGAGAATATTTCAATGAGCTAAGCTTAGCTACGGACTCCTGCATTGAAACATTAGGCGACTAGTCTTAGCTCACGAAGGTGATCTCTCAGTATGCCACAACCGCAGTCGCTGATCCGGGCGTTCTGTCCTAAAGCAATCTAAATCGTCGTGCACTCCGTAGCATCTGCCATCCGTAGCATCTGCATCTGCCAACCTGGCGTTTCCTGTTTTTCCTTAGCATCGATCGTGTCCCTGAAAAGCCAACACTTACTCGGTGTGTGACATGTTTCTCGGTGCACAATATGCACTTAACTTGCGTAGAGCAGTCTGTTGCTCGGTGCCCAACTTGTCCACACACCCAGCAGCTGGTGCTTTGGTCCAGATCCTTCCAGATAGTCGTAGTCCAGGCACCGCTAGCAGCTGCCACCTCAGTCTCTTTCTAAACCTCTTTCCTCTTTCTAAAGTCTTTCTAAAATGCCCGTTTCATCTGAGGATACACTTTGGTGGTCTTACCCCAGGAGTTCCACATAAGTCTTCTCCGGAGCAGGTTTTAATATGGCTACGTCCAGTTTTTTCCCCACTGTCTTTGTCTGCTTTTCCCTATGTGAAGATTTTTTTTTTGGCTCTATTGGCCTTCATGGTGCTTAGTGCTCAGAGCCAGGTCAGCGCGAATCGGAAATAACGTCAATCGGACCTACACATACAGCGAATATGTCCAGCCACTTGTGATTATTTTATTATCAGTCGTGCCGTCAACCATGAAATTATTCCAAGTTGTGCCTTGAAATCATTGCCTAATATTCCAATCGCAAGTCAAATTATGGAACCATGAGAAATGCGGAGTCGTATCAGTTGTTGCCGGATTATTTGCCATTACTCGGGGTGCTGAGTATTATCATCCATCAAGCATAAAAGTTGATGGTACAAATCCATAGTACCCCAGCTTTGTATACGAAAATATAATTCGAACAGAAAAGAATACTAGATGCTAATCCAAAACCGTAATGTAGTGTTTAATATGTGAATCCCTACCCCACCTTCTGTAACACAGTATAATGTAACAGTATAATGCGATCTACGAAAAATCATGGGAAAAGCCCCATCAAAGTCTTTTGTCACTCTAATGCTTAAAACTGTTTTGCTTTACATGCGTCCTCCCACGTCAGTTAAACATTTTCATTTATTTTTTTATTGTCCATGACACCTGATGTAGCTCTTCCCATTTCCAATCTCTATCTATTAAAATTGGGCTTTGAACTAGCAAAAGTTGCTTTGCTTAATTGCAACCTAACCTCAAAACTTTTTGCTTCAGGATAACTTTGCTTCCACAATTTCGCCCGACCACTGGACTAGCAATCATTTTTGAACATCCAACACCTCCATCTTCGTTGCCCCATTAAAATTTCAATTTAAAAAGTTCTTTTTCATATTCCATTCAGTTTCAATTACCGCTTTCATATCATATTCATTTTTCTTCATATCCACAGGCTGCTCGCTGGTTCAATGGAAAATCGAACCCATAACCGAACTAAACATTCAAATCGTCATATGTGGAGTTGTATTCATATTACTTCCACTATTCTTTGCGTCGGCAGTATTCAAGGTAAGAGTCCACTAACAAAACACTCGTTTCAATCAACTTTTGTCATTCAATCACTTTCTCTCTCGTCCTTTTTTCGATCATTTAGGTAGGGAATTTGGCCAACGATGGAATCAAACTGGGAACTATGGCCCACAGTCGATGTTCGATGTCACCACACGATGGATTAGAGGAGGAGGCCAAAGGCGGTACGATACGTGCCCTATGGACACACGGTGGCCCGACAGCGGCTTTTGTTCACATTGTCATTGCAATGTGCCTGCTGCTGCCAAGATTGCTGTTGGAAGCTCGTATAATCGAAAATGGCTTGTTGCCAAGAGGTAAGTGGAACTCAATTACACAATAGATCATCGATTTGATTCCTTATTCATATTCCACTCATTCAATAGCTCAGCGGAATTTCTATTAAATTTCAAGAATGCTTGAGGGACTTGACTGTAAGTTCGGTATTTATGTAAATAACTAAGAGCTTTAGTTCTGGGTCTTATCCGAATCTGTCTTATCCGTTTCATTGCGACGTTGCTTTTGTTTATATAGATAAGTTTGACTAACAAACTTCGCACTATCGGCAGTTTGTTTGATTTTCGTATTTTCTTAGTAATCCTGATTGAAAACTATCCTCCCTATCTCTGCAAATTTAATTAAAGCGTTTTAAACTTTCGAAGTAAATACAACCGTACCATATTGCTGTCTCGAAGCATACTTCCTTCAACAAAAACTTTTTAGCTATCCGTCGAGCCAACAGACACCGTCACATTTTCCAAAGTGTTCTTGACAACACCCACCCCCGAAACTTTTCGGAAAATAATCTGCAGGTTTTCCATGGGAGAGCCAAGTCAACAATGCTTCTCCATGGGAATCCGTTCAAATGCCAAACAATTCCCGTTATCCTTGAAACTTGGGATTATTTTAGCTTAAGGCCGTTATGATCGAAAGATGCTCTGTTATCCTAATAGACCGAGTCGAAGGAATGAATTACAAGACAAAGGAAATTGTCAGGTAAGCAATTATTGTAGAAACGATTGAAGTAGCATGGACGACAATAACAAAAATATGATGGTCTCGTCTTGAGTTAAGTACTAGCCGTTGTCAATAGGCATCGTTCGTTGTCAAAAACAAGTTTTGTTGAAATTGAAATGAGTATTGAGCTTCATCTTGTACACGAAATTTGAAAGCCAGTCGTTATGATACGAGAGGAAGAAGAAGGAATTTAAGCATTCAAGGACGATTGTGAATATTGTTTTACTTCATTTTCCCCGGAAGTGGGTTAAGTCAGTTTTGTTCGTGGTAATCATAGCGACATTTGTATTTGATTCTGATTGTCTATAAATTTAAATCTATTCTGTGAAGAAAATTAGTATTAAGACCGAGTCGCCGAAAATTCATATAATAATAATAATAATAATAATAATAATAATGATAGCTTTATTGATGGATTTGGTGATTTAGTGCTATACAATATCTTAAGTTTAGAGTTTAGACAGAGTCTTTACATCTAAGTTGTGATAACTAACATATACTATAAGATTGTATACATACGGAAGTTTAATAGTGTATTTTAGGGAAAAATAGCTTAAAACCTAATGTAGCCGTAAAACTAACTTAAATGTAACTTAAGATAAACTTAAAACTAAATTAATCACGGTAATTAGAGTATTAAGGTTACCGGACTATCTGTAGACAAGCGATGCAACCAAAGGATTGTTAGAGTTTTGGCAACTGTCAGAAAATGTTCTGTGGAGAAGTTCAGCGGATTCCAAGACGGTTTTTAATTTTGCCAGCTGGTGAAGACGGTGAGAGGAGAAGAAAAACGGAAGGTTAAAAATGATTTTCAGACATTTGTTCTGCAAAATTTGCAACTTACGTTTATGAGCTAGAGCACAGTTGTTCCAAACGGGGCAGCCATATAGAATTATAGGTTGCAGGGTCGATTTATAAATGAGTAATTTGTTGGCTACTGAAAGCTTCGATTTTCTATTTATAGATATATATATATAGATATATATATATATATATATATATATATATATATATATATATATATATATATATATATATATATATAGATATATATAAAGACATATATATATATTTATATATATATATATATATATATATATATATATATATATATATAAATATATATATATATATATATATATATATATATATATATATATATATATATATATATATATATATATATCAGCAAAAAGTCTAAGAGAGATAATCTCTGGAATGGCCGGTCCGATTGAGCTGAAATTTTCACGGAACATAGACGTATATAAGGACTAGTGCAGTGACTAATCAAAGCTACGATATCTGTTTAACCCTTTGGCGGCGGCGAGCATTTCAGTGAATTTTCAGGTACCCCTATATTTGCATGCAGAGTACATTTTTGTTAAAAAAAAAAGCTCTGAATACTAAAACTTAGTAAGTGTTCTACTTTCCTATGATAAAAAATTGTTAATCATGAGCCCTTTGTGGGCACAGAGTGCCTAAAAGTAGGCAAAGATTTGTTTTTTCAAATTTTGATTTGTCATAATTTCTGACAGAAACATTGGTTCTTTGTGGAATTTGCCGAGCATATTAATGTTGACAAAAGCTATGCACACATGAGGTTTCAAGACTGTGTGGACAATCCTGTAGCTACGACAGGCACGTGAAAAAAAATGCTTCAAATCTTCAAGCCTCCTGAATTTTTTTTTTTAATTTTGGACAAAAACTTCCCACTATTGATAAATTTTAGCCTTTGTCCACCATGTCAATTTAAAATTTTCAAAATTTCGAATTGCACAAGAACGGCCACCCATCACCAAATAACCTACATTTTCAGCACTCGAAACTTCTGTTCACGAAAACTGATGACCGGATAATCCGATCATTCTGAAATTTAAAGGCCGTGTTGATATTGACTAGGACCAGGTCTAATAGAAGTGATTTTGAAATGCGGGCAACCCTGTGGCAGTGGTCCAACTTGAAAATCACTACGAAAAAAACTGCCTTTTGGCTTATAACTTCCGATTCAGCCAACAAATTTGAACGAAATTTACACAGTACTTGTACCTTACTCTAAGCCACATTTGGTAGAAATTTGGTAGAAACAGCTGTGGTAATTTTTGTCAGCTAAATCTTGTGAATTTGCTCAGCAAAAAAAAGGTTTCTTAAACTTCCGATGCAGTCATGAAATTAAAACGAAACTCATCTAGTAAAAGGACCTTTAATTTTTCCTAATCCCATAGAAATTTCGTTGAAAAATCATGAGAGGACTGCCAGCTATGGTACTTTTTGTAGTTTTCTGGCATTTCTTTACTAAGCTATTTTGTCATTAAATTTGCAAGTATGCAAAATCCTGCAATGACAAATGACAACAAATATTGAGGTTTCGAAAATTTGATAGAAATTGCGAGTGGTTACCCTAAAATTCTTTTCACCCTTATTACTTCTAGTGCAGTCATTCAATCGAAACAAGGGTTTATTTTTCAAGAGTTTATTTTTGGTTATGCCGTTAATAAAGGGTTGCCAGCAACAGTCATTTTCTTTAATTTAACAGATACTTCCATTATGTTTTCATATGTAAAGCATTTACAACAAAAATATGGATTCATGTTCAGATATTCCGAGTTTTGAAAATTTTGCGGATGGCAGCCTCAAATAGCATTATATTACTGTAACTTTCGATGAAATCCTCGGATGAAAACGAAATTCAAAGGATAGGTTGATTGTAGTATGAGCCTGTTATAATAGACATATTGCTGCTTCGTTGGAAAAGTAATGACTGCACTGAACATTTTCATCATTTTTGTTATAACAGATGCTGTCGGGAAATAGATTTTGTTGCTTTGGATAAGGATGGTTGATGTGATACTGTAAAAAAGTGTATTACGTCTTTCCACACTTTTTGGCCCCTCAAGAACAATCTCTTCAAAAATCAGTTTTCTAGCGGTTCTGATACGCTAGAGTTTTTTTGATTTACAAATACAATTCATCTGATAGTAAGTCTCATAAAATATATGTATTTCTATGATGAAGTCAATAAGTTCTTTGTCCACAGCTATATATTGACCTAAAAAAACAGTCACGAAGTACACGACTGATTCTTTTTTAACTAAAAATAATCACAGGCTACAGTAATGCTATTGTGTGACGTCCTTGGTACGAATCCAGGTTCGGACTGCAGCTCTCACACCAAGCTCTGAGTTCACCTAGTTCTGAGTAGGTACCTAACCAAAGGTAAAGTGAGTCGTGTAGCTAGTCATTTTCGATCGCTTCTATGTAACTTAAGTGCATCCAGTGATAATCTGGAAATGTGTCTGCCCTTAACTTTCGAAATATTTCTTGCCGCCTGAAATATATCACTTAATTCCGCAACTACCGCAATATATCCGCATCGTTCAATGCTTTCTATCACTCGAAATTTCGTGCCTAATTTTCAAACTACGAAAGTTTAATTGGCTGTGTCTGAGCGCTTTAAACTTTTCCAAAGTGGTATAGTCCTGCAAACTTAACCGTCATAACGGAATCATTGAAACGTCCAGTGCATCGAAAGACTGACCTGCAGGCTCAGCAGCATTGTACCCTAGCTTTTTTTCCAATAATTAATTTCTGTACTGGCTGGCTGTGTTTCTGCAATGCTACTTCTAGATAGGAAATATCGATTGGCTCCTTTCTTGGCAAAGTTGCAACGTAAGCTTCGAAGGAAGACAAACTTTTCTTGTTATGAAATGATAATGTGAGTCCTTGAAATGGTTTCCTCGATTCATTTTACAGCGATGTTATTATGGATTCATCATTTGACCATTTTTAAAGTCCTCATTACTATAAAAATGCCTTTACATTAAATCAAATGAAGAATGGATTTGTTTTTCATGAAATTCATGTCTTTAATTTATACGAACTACAGACATGAGTATCGTTCGTGACGTATCTTCACTCACGGTAAAATATTTTTTGTTTGGCATTTCTTTGTTTGTTTGATATTTTCTGATTGATTGATTAGCGCTTCTCCTGGAGCTTATTTTCACTATACCGCCAAATTAAATATTTCACTGTTCTACTCAGACATAATGATTTTTACAGTCCGAATCTCAATGTGATATTGTGAGAGCGGGAACTCAGTTCTTACTCTCCATAAATGTTTTCAGTGCATCACGGCAGCTCTACGGTTAATATCAAGCAATATTCTTGAAAACATTTCGTGGAAACTGGTGGGCTTTTACAAATTTTGTTTCGAAATCTATTGGGCCATCTGTCTTAAACTATACCGATCAAATGAACCAGGGATCACTAAGAAAAAGAAAAAAACAAAACAAAAACTAAGTTGCACCATATTATGCCGGGTTTCCACCAAAGAGACAAAACAAAAAACACGGACAAAACATGTTTTTCTGAACAAAAACACGAAAGTTTTGTAAAAACTGAACAGTTTCGCGAGCATTTTTGTCTCTGAAAACTGTTTTAGTAAACAAAACACCTTTTTTGTCCGTGTTTCTTGTTTTGTCTCTTTGGTGGAAACCCGGCATTATATTGAAGTGCATTGTAAAAACAATAGAGCCAAACAATAAATTCACAAAAGAGTGGGAAATTTAAGGAAATTGTTTAAAGCGGTTGACGCGACTTCTACTGCAGATGAAATGAATTGATGAATTTAAATATAAATTTGAAATCTGAATTGAACTAACAAAAAATTACCTCTTTTAACTTTCTACACATTATGAGGGCTTTTTCTAATTTCCTAACTACCAAAACATTCAACATAACCTTGAAAAAACCAAAGCCACCTCACAGCAAAAAAAAAGCAACTTCTCATGAGCTTTTCTTTTTTCTACCAGCATATTCTTTAGTTCAGGACGTGAACTACCAATGTGGAATAACATTTCTGTACTAGTGAATTCACTGATACAGGAGTGTTATTAGGCGTGTTTTTTTGCTCCGATACAGAGCAGAATAGAACTATGCCGAAAAAACAACGATCTAGTATAAAACAGCAGTGCTTTCGCTAAGACTGACATAGGTTGCTATATTCGCTGTGGTACCACTAAACAGCTGAAAATAAAGGGAGAAAATAACGAGTATACACTACCACAATCGATAGAAAATAGAAAAAAAAACTAACAGAAAATCATTTCTTTTAACTTTCTACACATTATGAGGGCTTTTTATAATTTCCTAACTACCAAAACATTCAACATAACCATGAAAAGCCCAAAGCCACCTCACAGCAAAAAAGACAACTTCTCATGAGCTTACCTTTTTTCGATCAGCACATTCTATAGTTCAGCACTTGAACTACAAATGAGGAATAGAGTCTCTGTACTAGTGAATTCACTGGGACAGGATTGTTGTTGTCTCCAATGCGTCTATTCTATTCTACGCTGGATAGAGGAGCAAAAAAGCACGCCTAATATAAACGACTACCGTTTTATTAACTTGCACTCGACGGCTATCGGCAATCGAATCCACACAGCGGCGGAGGTATTTTGTTTGGAGCTTTTGTTGACAATACAAGTGAGTCCCTTGCTGTCCATTAAACATAGTTTTGTAGTGATACTAGCGGTCAAGGGAATCGGCAATAAAGTGGGTTCATCGGTGCAAAACAGCTTATATGGCATAACAAACTTGATAATATCATATCACTTGCACCTGCGAACCCAAGTTTCTCCATCATTGAGTAATTAATTTGTCATTCAAAAAAAATGTCTCCTCCTGCAAGGCTTCTTCTGCATTTCCTTCTACTTTCGTTCAAAACCAGTTCAGGGGAAATGATAAACCTTCAGTTCTTAAACAAGCAACAACTGATATCATTTTACCTTTCACTAGTCATAGTAATGTTCACATTTATTGAGCCTTTCTGAATTCTTACTTCCTTGCTTTTACTGTTGTAAATCAGTATAATTTTCGTTGATAATCAAATGATAAAAGACCCGAATATACCATATCATTGTCGCGTCGAATTTTTCTTGTTTTGTATTACCTTACTCAATCTTGTAGCTCCGTTTATCGAGACCTCTTCCCTTTCTTTAACTGATAACCTGAGGTTCCAAACCAAGAAATTTTAGAGCTAGTCATAACCTTCAGGGGGGAAACACATGTCAAATCGAAAAAAAAATGCTAATTTCAGATTGATTTAAAATATATATATTATTCATTCAGAAAATGTTTAATATTAAATCCTTAAAGTACATGTCTCACAGTAAATGAATATTTAATAATTTTTCAACACAAAATGGCGGCGATGCGAGCGAATGAAAAAAACACATCAAAAACTGCCTCGTACAACTTAACGCCTTTTCCGGGGAACTTGCAACATTCAGAGAAAAAAAAATATGCTAATGAAATATATAATTCATAGGTGAACCAATAAAATTTATAAAAAAAAATTAAATTTTTACATTAATTTTATATTAAACATAAAAATCGATTATTTTTCAAAAAAATCACGCTTTAAACATTAATAAACAAATTATTTTTCTGAAATTACAATAACATTTAGGTTCAACGAGGAGTTAATACTCTTTTGTAGATGTGGTATAAATTTGGGCTGCATCGGTTCAATATTTTTTGAGATATTTTGTACGGCAGTTGAAAAAGTACTACTTTGAGAAAAACGCGTTTCAAGTTTTAAAGCTCCACCGACCTGGGGAACGCCGCGCTGCCTATAACTGACTATAACTCGAGAACTAATACGAATATCGCTTCAAAACTTTTTTTGGTATATTTTAAGAGCATTTTAAACATTTTGATGTAATAAATAAAATCGTTTTTTTAGCAGTTACATGTATTTTCTCCCTTAAGTTTGCTTATCTTTATAAAAATGTGTAGGAATATATCTTTTTTTATGCGATGCCTACTGCTTTGACTAAAGTTCATAGCAAACACGTCGATTTTTTTTTGTCAATCCTAATTTTGGCTTATTTTGATCCACGTTTAGTAGTAATTAGTGGAGTATACCTGCGAAAAGCGATATACTTCATATGCTTCATATCCTAAAGAGATAATTTTTTTTTGGGACAAATAAACTACCCATAAAGGATCTGCAAAAAGTAAAGTATGCCAATGATAACCCTTATCGAGTCTAGGGGCTGAAGCTGGTAGGGAATAGATTTCACAAATTTGCAATTAATGTATACGAGTATGCAGTGATTTATACGAACTAGCTGAACTCAAAGCTCGGTGCGCGGTCCATCGTTCGAATAAATAAACTAACCAAGTTTTCCAAATGGCAAAGGTACAGAATTCTATATATTTATATATAAACAAGGGTGCAGAATATCAAGTATTGCTTATTTCCTTAGAATTGCTAGTTAATCAATTAGGGAGGATAGATCATGATTGCGGGTTTCAAGAGCTTCATCAATTTGTTGGGGAGCTGAAATTCGTCATGATTTCTAAGTTAAGATTTCGAATTAGTGTTTCAACGTCAATTTCAAAATGCTCCCAGTTGACCCTACCGTGGGGTCAGAAAATTGAGAAAATTGAAAGGAGTTGATTGTCAGTTTCAGTATCGTGAACTTTACATTCAAATGTACTCAAATGTGGGAGGGAGCTTACCAGGCTTAAAAACACGAAAAAAACAGTCAATAACTTAAGAAGAACAGCGAAAGGTCTGGTCTTGCGGAGAGATGTGATTATCTAAGCTTGCAGTGCTCATAAGCCATTTATCATGGCCAGTTCAGAAGGATTCTCAATGCGGTTACCCCATGACTGCAAGCGGGCATTGAATTTCAATGTTAAGAGGACATTCGCCTTTGAAATTGAAAAAAAAAAACACTTTTTAAAAATTTTACTATGAAAAAACTATTATATTTATTGACAAAATTTCTTTTGAACATTGTTAAACAGTCTCTAAAGAATATAAAAAAAAAATTTGTTTTTCATTTTTAGTTTCCCTTGGCTGCTGTAGAGGGCGTTATCTAAAAGTTACTTTTTAAACGGTAGGACATATTGTGGACCTCCTGTAACAGATTTTTGAAAAATTCCAAATGGATTCTATTCGTGAGACTTAAAACTAGAGACTCAAAACTAAACAATAAGCTTCTAAAACTCATACTTTTTCATATTTTGAAGTTTTGGTATGTATATTTCTGAAAAATGCGAAAAAACGGCATTTTTTGGGGGTAAGTAATCCCCGTAAAAAAAAGAGGGGAGTATTTTTTTAAGCTTTTAGAGGCTTATTGTTTACTATTTTTAATAAGTAATCGAATGCTCTTTGGTTTTTTAAAATCTGTCGAGTAGATTCGGAGAAAAATGTCCTACCAGTTTGAAAAATGTAGTTTCGAGAAAAACGCGTTTAAAGTTTTTTTCACCATAATTTTATTGAGTAAAAGGTCGAAAACTTTTTTTTACCTTAGCTGTAACTTTTTTTCTATTACGAATTTCTTGATGAAATTTTAGGAGGCAACTTTTGCACGTATATAGAATCGAAATATGTAAAAATCTCAAAATCGATTTTTTGAAAATTTCAAAGGCGAATGTCCCCTTAAGATCTATTTAGATTTGAGAATGATAGTATCTTTTGAAAATGGTCTCGCTACGATTTTGTCAAGCTGGCTCAGATCCTCTAAAGATCGGGATAAATGTCAACAAATACATTTTTTTCGTTAGCTGCAATAAATTTTAGTCCTTTTTTTGAACTACCTTTGGTTTGATCCGCTCATTTATACGCAAAACTATTCTCAAGAGAAGAATATATTTAGTCAGTCATATCATAAAGTGATTAAAATTGCTTTTCAGCAGGTTGAATTTTATTTCTTCTAAGCTTACTGACCGAAAGTTTCGCAATTACTTCATTATTCATTCCCTATTCAATTCACTTTCTCTATGCAAAGAGACATGTCCTGATTTTAGTACCCAACAAACACTTTCGTAATTCGTTTCATCATTGGAATTCATAGTATATGCGTTCACTGGACCACATTTGATGTAATGCAATTTTGTGAAGCGTTTGCTGTTTTGTCCATAGAACCATACAAAAATGTGCTGTTGTACACAGGGCAGAATGCAAATGTTTCTCTGGGGTGCAATAAAGGATAGGATAGACAGTATCAGGAATAGAGAATCAGTCTCCAGGAACTGAAGCGAAACATCATCACGATTCTTAATTTAGGGCTGCCAGACTTACCAATTTATTCAATGTTTAGATACATTTCCAAATTGAAAAGAGGAGATCATGTGAAATTTGAGGAGAGAAAACTAAGCTTTGTTTCTGCGATGTTTCATTCGAAAATAAATAAAGATGCCTTAATATGTTCCGCAACTTTAATTTCTTGTGCCACTCGATAAGTTCAAACTGGTAATCCTGTTCCAGCATCTTTTATCAACAAACATTTCAAATGTTATACAAATACTTAAAACGATTTTGTGTTCTATTGGCAAAGGGACGAGTAAGCTACAGGACGAGAATGTGCATTTAAACTTTTGGAGTTTTTGCTGCAAAATAAAAAACCAATTCAATTCATGGTTCCTGATGAAATATCTGTTTGTTTGAATTTATCGATTATCGAAAATGCAGACTTGAATGCTATTTTATGTTTTTTCGCATTGAGGCGAATTTTCGTCACCACTCGTCTGAATTGTAAACATTTTATTGTCAGTTTTGCTAGGGAAATTAGAAACTAATGAATATAAATTCATTGAGAGATTTACTTCCGGCGCATTTTATTTATCTATCTGTAAAGATTAGGAATAAACCATGAAGCAAAATAAAATAGATTATGATTTGACTTTCTAACAAACCTCCTTTCAAATAACTTGTATAACAAAATTTTATAAATAGATCAAGCAAACCTAGCAATTATAATATCAACAAAATTTTAGGAGAAAAGTAATAACAAAAGTTTGGAGCTATTAAAATAATGAAAAAAAACTACAAAATATTTGCATTATCTTTACTCAAAATTTCTTTTAATTCCAGCCCTTCGTTTGCTGTTTATTGAAAATTCCTGAAAATATTTTACAGTTATTCGGCTCAGAAAATATTTTCAATTCTCTACCAGTCATAACAAAAGATATTTTGTGTCTAAATTTCCATAGAAATAATGAATTCCGTAGACCTTTAGATATTTTGTAGGTAAAATGTTTTGAAGGCAAGAGTGAAAATTCTGGCTATTGTTTTGCTCCAATTAGGTATTATGCATTGTTTTCAGTAAAAACTCTACAAGCAAACGACAAGTATTATGAGAAGTAGGTTAATTTGAAGTTTTTAAATTGCTGCAACATCCATATAGTTATGAATAAAATGCAGTAAATTTCCATTTTCTGAATTGTGAAGAAAAAATCGGATCGAAATAAAAGCGGAAACATCTCTTGGATTTCAAAAAAAAAATCGTCCCCGCTTCAAAGTCAGTCACGGCAAAATCATTTTCATGCAATATTTTCTTAGCTCTACAAAATAATAAATGAATACTCGTTGAACTAATACCTAAACAAATTTCGTTTATCATTCGTAATCGGAATATTAAGTACAGAATCATTAATTAAATCGAAAGCATCATAAAAACCACAAGTATTTCCTTCCGGGTAAACTGTGAGTTTTTTTGAAGTAAAGCAGTCATACTTGAATGGTATCTCTTCGTTAACTTGCAAAATGATTAATTATCTAGAATTAATCACCGCACAAGAAAGATGCTGTTCCTTTGGTTTTTCTTATTTTTGATCGGTAATGATGAATTGGTGATTTTTCAGCGGCTTACAGCTGTAAGCTTCGACGAAGGGAAGTAGTTATTTTTTAAACATTTTCGTATTGATGTTTGAGTGTTTAAATGTGAAAGGATAAGGAGATGCTGAAGAAAGGAAATTAATTTTTTTTAGTAGTCGAAAGAAAACGGACGTTTCATTGATGCTGCATTATTGACTTAATAATAATCTTAATTCAGCTTTGATGTTACTTATGAGACGAAAATATTTACATTTATTTCTCCATTAACAGTAGGTATGTAGTAAAATGGTGTACGGAAAGAAGAAAACTTATTGAAAGTTTTCATTTGAACAATGACAAATAAAAATGATCGTAGCTAAATAATACTGACTAAACATCTTACTTTTTTTTTCTTCACTATTTTCGTGCTGATTTTTAATTAATATAAGTATGTTTTTGATTTATCAAGGTTGCTGGCTGTAAATTCATTGTATTGGCCGTAATTTGAATATTTCATATTATTCGCACTCATCACCAGGGCCGGCCAAATATTTCAAGAAAAATTGTCAAAATATTCCGTTGATATTCCCTAAAAGAAGTGACGAAATATTCCCTCAAAATATTCCCTTAAAATAAACAAAAAAAAGTTATATGTTCACCGGAATTAATGTACATGTATAACATATAACATTTTATAATAATATGATATTTTAAATTTTCGAACAAAAAACTTCTGTGATTGTCGCGTAAAATGGTTTTGTAATCACTGAACGTTCTTTCCACTTCACAAGAATTTGTTGGCGCATGCTTAAATTTTGTTATTTCGGCTAACGTTTAAAATTCGGATAATTCATTTAAATTACCATCTCCATTCAAGACACTGTTTATTTTAATTAGCTTAGCCAATCCGTAAATCTGATCAACAACAGAATTGCATTTTTGCAAGAATCTTTCGTCGTTTAATTCTGCAAGATTATTCGGGGCACTATGCACCAATTCAAATGTCAAAAGTCCCCATCGTAACCGTTACTGAGATATTTAGGAAAGACCACTTTCAGTGACCTTTGACCCCGTATAAAAAGTGACGCAGCACTCGGATCGAAGGGGACTTTTGACATTTTGTTCAACTCGCCAATACTAAGGTTCACACCAAAATTAGCTTTCCCCTAATTTTTCCGAAGTTTTGCCTTTTTTATGTCGGATTTCACTGGGCTACTATGGAATGCGTGAGGGAGACAAGTTGTATGAATCATTTTAGGAAAAGGGATTGAAAGACCGCGAAATGATTTCTTCATGTAACTTGCTGCGTCTGTGACCACAAGGAGCACATCATTGTACTTTATTGCTGTGAAATGCCAGAAAATGAATGAATATTTCATATTAAGGAAATGCAACCATTATTTACTAACCATTTGGGTAAAGCAATGAAAGACTATTGCTGTGAAATTGCAGAATGATTTCGCAATGCAGTTAAATGTTTTAGTGTTTCGATATGTTGTATCGCTTGTGAACGTTTTTCAACAATCAACTTTAAATTGCACGCTTTACAGAATAAAACAGTTTTATCTGTCGATAGAACTGAATAAAATTCACTTGAAATGGAAATCAAGAAATCACTTTGTGCTCTCATCGACTTCGGCATGTTTCTTTTGACAGTTGGAGTCGTATTTGCAATAACTCATATACCTATTTTTTTCTAACAAATGAACAATAAAAAGAGAAAAAAAAGAAGAAAAAAGTATTCCAACATCTCTTATGGGCCATTTACATTGGCGTCCATGCGTCCACGCGTCCATGCGATCTAGCGTGTTTTGCTTACACGAGTCAATTTGATTTTGTTTATATAGGCGGGTCTAAAGCGAAGGAGGTGGAGTATGCTGATTCATGTACAATACATTTTAAAATGATTTCTTTCGCTCAGTGGCATGTGTGGATGATTCGTTGGTGATCATTTAAATATGTTTTTTGGATGATTATTTTCTTATATAATGATGTGGATAATATATATTTTGCATCCTTACGTGCATGACAATTACGAAAACAAATTGAATGCATCTGAATATTTAGACACAAACATATATATGTAGGTATATATACTCATATGGATAAATACATACAACTTTCTGTTACCAATATATTTGTACGGAGCAAAAAAACATCATCATAAGCGTGTAAAATCCATCCACTTATCGCCTTAGCCCCGCCTTCAAAAAACTGGATTTGAGTTGACTTGACTCGTGTAATCTAAAAACGCTTGGACGCGCGGACGCATGGACGCTTGTCTAAATGGCCCATTAGTGGTGAATATCTACTTATCGCCACTTGCGTATAGCTTCACATCGTTTTTACTAATGTTCGAAGAAGAACATTAGTATTAAAATCACTTTGGCCAAAAATTCATATTTCTATATATATATATATATATATATATATATATATATATATATATATATATATATATATATATATATATATATATATATATATATATATATATATATATATATATATATATATATATATATATATATATATATATATATATATATATATAATCAAAAAATTTCACTGAAAAAATCTCAGGAACACGCCATCCGATTGAGCTGAAATTTTCAGGACACATTGGTGTATATGCAGAATAGTGCCAGGTCTCACAAAAAGTTAATAATCTTTAACCCTTTGGCGCCGGCGGCAATTTTAGTGATATTTTTAATATACCTATTATTCCGTACACAAATAAGTTTTGCAAAAATAAAGTTGACGAAATAAATTTTGAACGTGTTTTACATGTGAATCGGGTAATTTTTTGGAATTTTTTAACCCCATGTGTGCGCTGGGTGCCTAAAAACAGAACGGGAAAACTTGAAAATTTTTAAGTTGCGATAACTTTTGACAGAGTTATTTAATCATTACGAAATTTTTAGCACATATTGGTATTATTTAGTTGTAGATTTGTGTATTTTTTTTGTGTTGATGAGTGTGCTGGCAACCCTGTAGCTAGGGCAGGCACTGAAAGTGAAAACCTCCAAATCATCGTCTCTCTTGAAAAACTGCCGCTTCTTCAAAAAAAAGCCACTCATATGTAAATCTTGGGCTTTGTTTATATAAACAAAACAAAAATTTGATATGGTATAACGGGCACGCCTGGTAACCCTTGCCCAATTTACCTATATTTTTAGCATCAAAAACTTCTGTTCACGGAAACTCACGATCCAATGAGCAGAATTAATTGAAATTTGCAGAATGTATTGGTCCTATATAGGACCAGGTCTGATAGAAGTGATTTTGAAATGCGGGTGATTCTGTGCCAGTGGTGCCATCTTGAAAAATCACTAAAAAAGATAACTGCTTTTAGCCCTATAAATTCTGATTGAATCGTTCGATTTTGACGAAATTCACACAGTAGCTGAACCTTATTTAAAACCACGTCTGGTAGAAATTTAGTTGAAAAATTCGGTTGGAGCTGCCAGCTATGATAATTTTGGTGTCTTAAATTTGAAAAAATAAAAATTTGGAAGTGAAAACATTAAACCATCGAATTTCCAAAAACTGTCCGTTTCTTACAATAAAACCAATCAGTATACAAATCTTATGCTTTATCTACACGTTCAAAGAAAAACTTTGGAAATTTCATGTCGGACAAGAACGGTAACCCTCTCCCAGTCAACCTATATTTTTAGCATCAAAAACTTCTGTTCACGGGAACTCACGAATCAATAATCAGATACAATTGAAATTTACATAATGCATTGGACTTAAGTAGAACCAGGTCTGATAGAAGCGATTTTGAATTGTGGGCAACTCTGTGCCAGTGGTGCCATCTTGAAAAATTACAAAAAAAACTGCTTTTTGCCCTATGAAATGTGAATAAGTTACCAGATTTTCATGAAATTGACACAGTAGCTGCACCTTACTCTAAACTCTGTTTGATAGAAATTTGGTTTGAAAAATTAGCTATAGTAATTTTTGTGTCTTTGGTTTTGAAAATTCACTCAGGAAAATAAAACTTTTTGCCCTATAACGTCCAGTGCAGTCATGAAATCAATACGAATTTCATACAACCAATGAAACTTATTATAAGCATTATTCAGGCCAAATTTGGCTGAAAAGCATCGATAGGGTTGCCAGCTATTGTTGGTTTTGTTGCAATATCTTTATTAAGCAGTTTTATCGTAGAATTTTCAATTGGTAATGATATTGTAGTGACAATAAACAGCAAATATGAAGCTTTCGATTATTTGAAAAAACTCACTGCAGGTAACCCTAAATTTCTTTATACTCCTATAACTTCGAATGTAATATAACAACGTGAAGCAGATGTGATATAATCTTGGCTTTGATACTGGCGAAAGGTTTCCAGCACGAGTCGGTTGTGTTACTTTTGTATCAATAAATGCTTACAGTTAGTATTCATACCGGAAACATTTACAATGAAAATAAATAACCGATGTTTCAATTCCCTAAGTTCTGCTAATTTTTCGGATCGCAGCCCCAAACACCAACTTCAGCTACAGTGCTGCAGGCACTGAGCATTTTCTTCATTGATGTTATATGAGATGCTGCTTTCAAAGTTTGGTGAAATAAGCAACTGATAACGAATATAATGAACAAGTGTTTTTCTTTCATAAACTTTGAAACCCATGCCAGTGGTAATATCTGAAACCTTCTACCATATGAGTTATAATGCATTCTTGAGACCAAAGTAAAACGTGGCATTTGAAACAGTTTGGCCGTAATAAGCAGCTCATGTGGTGGAATATGCACTCAAAACCTGCACGATTCTTCTACTGTTCTTCGAGCATTAGTGTTTCTAGCGGTTCAGGTGCGCTAGAGTTTTTTTTTGGTTTCGCTAGTTTGCTGTCAAGAAGATTTTAAAAAATTCGCTCGTACCATTTCTACTGTTTGCCGTTTTTCAAAACATACGATACGAAAAATTAAATTCTGTTATGTTTATCAAAACAGTTCAAATATTAATTAAACTTTTTCAAAATGGTCAAAATATTCGGGAATATTCCCGGAAAACTCACAACATGAAATATTCCGGGAATATATTCCGTATTCTTTATTCCCGGTGGGCGGCTCTACTCATCACATACAGTTAGTGCATATTTTTTTCAAGTTTTATTTTAAAATTCGATTAAGACTGTACAAATCGTGCTTTATTCTCTTTTTTTGTGTATGTTGCGATGAAATCGGATTTAATTTTCAAGATATATTTTGCCGTAGAATTCTAAGCTGAACTGAAATTGAAATAAACAAATCATCAGGTTGGAATTGTTTTTGCGGGATGATTAAAATTGAAAAATTTATTTTATACATATTGAAAATTTTTATTTGACAAAGTGGTTTCAAAAGTATGCACTGATTCTCATCAGACTCCAGCTCACAGTACATATTTGTTTGATGTGACCACTTGGAGTTGGAAATCATTAATTTTTATTTACGCTAGTTGTGACAAATTTTAACATCTCCGACTTATATCCATCGATATAATTTTCTTGTAAAGGTTATTGAATTGTGATCATGGTTCCCTTCTTTTCTATAAAGTAAATATTCAAATAAATCAACGATTACTAAAATGCAGATAGGGCGTTTATGCTATGTAGGGCAGTACGATAAATCTTAAGGTATACCAATTCAGTCGACAATTTTCCTGGTGCCACTAAGAAATAAAATAAAGAATTATGTGACATTTCGCAAAAAGCTAAATACGTTAGGCCGGGCTGTAACAGTTGCAATAATTTAAAAAAGCATCGCAATGTCACGTTCAACGTTGAGGAGAAATACATTCCTACAAAAAATTGAATTTCACTTAGTTTCTTGAGTTTAATGAATAGAAAAATATTGAATGAGCCCAAAAGCTACTGACTCGTTGGTTAATATGTTTTCAATATTTAAATAGATTTAACTTTGTCAATGAAAATAATAAAAATCACTTCTATTCATTTAAAATGTTGAAATAATTCAGTGGCATATTCTCAAATCAATTTTTCTTTATTACAGAAAACATATGGCTCAGTGAACTAGACTTCCTCGGATCAAATCGAGATCGCTTAGTTATCATGTCATTTACAACGTCACCGTATAGCAATCGAACTTTTGGTGCAAACGATACAAACTACTACTGGGACGACGACAATTCAACCTTGAACATACCACACAGGAATGTGGAACATGTTTACAAATTCTACCCCAAACTGCCAGTTTTCGAATCGGATACCGTTGAACATTTCATACCAGAGCACAGCGAATTGCTGGAATCACACGAAGACTTCGAAATTGAATCGATTGCGAGTTCAACATCCCCAACGAAACTCATGAAGCACATGCAACCAACTAACTCCAGCCCAACAACCACAACAACAACAACACAACATGTAACTACGAAATCAGCAAAAGCTTTGCGTGGTGAGACCAGAAAAGGTAATGGTGGTAACAAGGGTCATCGAAAATCGGGTCATAAGTCAAATCGTTCTGGTGAGGAGAAGCGATCCCATTTCAAACCAATGGATGTTAATACAAGCGTGGAAATGAAGACTGACAGAATAGATGACAACAGTTTCGACGAGACTGATTTTGATTCACCATTTCAACCGAAACTACATCGCACCACTACTTCACCGAGAAAAGCTAGCAAAACTGCATTCAAGTTGACCACGAAATCGAAGACTACATCAACCGAGCCCACAACTCAACGAAAAACTACTCTGCCGACCATAACCAAGCTTTCGTCCAGTTTAGCTGATAGTGATATTCACATAGTGAAACCCGAGAGACTGCCGGAAATCATACCATCAACACCAATCGCATCTAATTCGAAAATCATCGAAATCAAAACGAAGAAACTTCGCAAGAGGACAGCTTTAGAAGATTCTGAGGACGAAGACGCAGTCATTGTTGAAATTTTGCCGGAGGCCTTGATTGGAGCGGTCCCAGCAAATCTTTCATCATACTCCCTAGTCCGGCTCGATGGATTTTCCGGAGTACTGCAAAGATTCTTCGGCATTGAAAAGCCCATAGACGCTACATCGTTTTCGCATCCGCCCAGCATGGAGTTCGTTAACTTAATAGTGGCTCTAGTGGTTTGGTCTGTTCGATACCCTGCCGTGTTTTGGGGCACCACCAAATCATTTGCGGCTGTCTTTAGCCTTCAAATGGTGTCCAATACGATCGATATTATTCTGAGTTATGTGGGGATATCGACTTTGTACAAACTACAGATTGTTGGTCAAGTACTACCCAGCCATACGCCGGGTTTGCTACTGAATGCCGTTGTTACTCTTGCATTATTCATGTTGTCTACAATTTTGACAATCGCTTCATCCCTAATCTTGTACTTGTATGGGCACGGAAGATTAGCAGCCAGGATGCGAGACCGATGCATGATCACGGTGAAGAACAGTGAAACCTGGATATATTTTGCTCATTGCGCTTCGTTGTGTTTAGTCCTGGCGCTGGCTGTGGTAAAAGCACCATTAATGCACGATCTGAGCGCAACATACCGCGGAAGCTTGGATCATTCAGTTTTGTGTTCAGGTAAGCCAGCTCGTTATCACTTATTATACAATGACAAAATGTCAACTTTATGTTACAGCTCTCGGATCAATCATTCATTTGTTTCTGTGGATTGTCCTTTGGCTATGCTTGACCGCTAAACGTCGTTGGTCCTTTAAACTGCCACCACTAATTCAATATGGGTCTGCCATGGGAGCAAATCAACCACTTTTGATCGCCGGTCGAGATGGTCATGGTGATTCCAAAGGACTCAGCACTACATCAAGTACTGACGGAGCCGAAGATACAATCTACTGGCCCAAAATGACCCCAAACTCACCAAAGTTAAAGGTCACATTCAACGAAGTTACGAGTACGTCCGAAGATGTTCTCATAATCGGCGAACATGATGGCAAGCGGTAAAAATCTGGCCCGAAAAGATTCGATGTTTGTTTTTGCTGTGGAAATTTCCAAAGAAAATTTTGCACGTTAACTTTGTTTGTTATAGCTAAAGATTGTTTGTTATTGCTAAAGCACGTATTTTAATTGTGTTACCGGTTTGTTTCTACATAGCGATAGCAGAATAATATTTGATTGCTTATTAAATTTTTTTTAAATGAATCTATTCATCGAACTCAAGTATAATTTTTGCCTTTGAATGATAGATGATTTCCAGTTTCTTGAAAGTCTCGATATTTTAATGGTTTTATTGGTAAGACCAATAGAAAATGTAAATATTAATACAGCCTAGTAGCTATCGAAATTCATATATCTTCTAAAACACAAACCTTAAAAATTTAAATAAGGAAACTAAAATACATCAAGTTTGTTAGCACTTGCTAAAACACTTGCCATTTGTTTTGAAAAAACTCTCAAACATTCTGCTCGTTGCATGATAATTTTATATATAATTGAATGTTATTTTAAAATTTTCATTAACACATCACGTAATCAAATTTACTTGTTTACACGACATTGATGATTTTTCTCACAAATAATGCATTCGTGTCCGCTTGCCGCCTGTTTTTGCTTGTTTACTCATTTTACCAATTTCAGCTAATAGTGTCACAATGAACACATTTTTCAAGACTCGAAATTGACAATTTGACTAAAAAAATATTTGTTCTTTTCATTCTTCTTTATTTGCTGTACTTCTACTGCGGAACGCGATGCACCAAACCTACAGCTGTACGTCCAGTGGAACCGCGATATGTATTACCAGTATTACGGGGGAGGCTGATGACGGAGACTATGCTACCTTGAGGGGTGGCATTATACAGGGTGGCTGTGTTTTGAATGGTGGTGGCAAAGGCACTGGAAATAAATTGCAGTTTAGTGAATACGATGAACTTCCACCGCCCCCGGATCAACTGTTACCGCCAACTTCTTGCAATATCATCAATGGATTGGACTTTATGGACGACAATACTTCAGAGGAGGGTAAACTATTGGCCTGTGTTCGAGATGATAGCGTAACCTACGCTTCGACGAGAGATCTCGAGCCTCCACATCCACCACCACCTCCTCCGCCTCCAATGCTTCAATCACCCATGTCACCACATAATCAGCACGTGGAAGTGATGCAGTTGGGCTCACCAGTTGATTTGGTTAGTCCATTGGCACCTGTGACAGTTACAGTCCATACAAATGAAGCGCATGTAAGTATAATTTATCTGCTTTGAACCATCTTTTTATCATTAACAAAATATTTCGACTAAGTCTGATGGAGATGGTCATCTTTTGTTTAGCTCCGTAATATGGGAGTCACTCATGAAACGATATTGTCAGTTTTAGCTCTGTAAATAGTTTTTAATTACAGATTAATGCATTTAAATGTTGGTATTTTCGTTTTGAATGAATAATTGATCATCCTATTGCGACGAAATTATTCCAAACTCAAATCTTGATATATGCAGGGTTGTTTTTTAGAGGCATACATCTTTAAGTTGGCAACACTTTTTAATGCTACGTATTTTGTGACAGCTGTCGGTTAGTTTGGTTTGCCATTTTATCATGGTCCGTCAATGGTCCATCAGAACAATTAATTCGATTAACCATGGGTCGTTTCCGCACCACGTTTACTTTCATTGATAATACGCATCCATCCAGTCGTCGTACAGTGCGTAGCGAAGAAACTATAGCAGCTGTAGAGCGTAGTATCGATGAAGACCCAAGTGAGTCCATTCGATATCGTGCTCAGCAATTAAACCTGTGCCCATCCACATTATGGAAGATTTTACGGAAGCATCTTTTTTTGTGGGCTCACAAAATCTAACTCATGCAGAAATTGAAGCCGAACGACCACCGGACACGGCGTAGATTCGGTGTATGGGCTCAAGAACAAATTGCTGCAGATCCCGAATTTAATAAGAAAATTTTGTTTAGCGATGAGGCCCATTTCTGGTTGAATGGCTACGTCAATAAACAAAACTGACGCATTTGGAGTGATGAGCAACCACAGGCGGTTGTCCAAACACCATTACATCTGGAGAAAGTCACTGCTTGGTGTGCTTTATTGGCCGGTGGAATAATTGGTGGTCCATATGTCTTCGAAAATGCTACCGGGAATAACATTACAGTCAATGGTGACCGCTATAGAGCCATGATCAATGACTTTCTCGTTCCGGAATTGACTCGGCGTAATGTAGGGGATCTCTGGTTTCAACAGGATGGCGCGACATGCCATACAGCTCGTGCTACCATCGACTTATTGAAAGAAGCGTTTGATGGGCGCATAATTTCTCGTTTTGCACCTGTGAACTGACCTGCAGGATCTTGTGATTTAGCACCGCTGGACTATTTCTTGTGGGAATACGTCCAATCACTTGTCTACGCCGACAAACCCGAGACGCTTGACCATTTGGAAGACAACATTCGCCGGGTTATTGGTGGGATACGGCCCCAATTATTGGTTAGAGCAGTCGACTCGTTTGGACTTCCTCCGCGCCAGTCGTGGCGCTCACATGACCGAAATTATATTCAAATAAAAATGGCAGAAAATTATCTTTTCAATAAAATCAATATCATGGCAATCAAAATAATTTATCCGTATTTTATTTCATTTCAAAGCTCTATACCTCTTAAAAAAGACCCTGTATAAGTTTTAACCCAATGTCTGTTCCTTTGTATTGTAATTGCCTTTTACACACTTTTTAGTTGCCAAAGTTGTGGGAGCTGTTTCTAATGTAAGTCTGCGATAGGTGTGTTTGCGAACATTCAAGGACCTTTGTCTAAGTGCCATTTAGGGTATGATTTTCTCCGCTGATACACATGCTGCTCAACCTTAAAATGATTAGACTTATGCGCTCTAGTGCGTATGTGTCGTTAAATAAGGCTCTCCAGGCATTTCAGCATGACTCATGTCACGCTTATTGGTCTGGAGTTCCTAGGATCGGAATAGCCATTTCTGCCACATTTTGGCATAAAATCGACGTAACCTCTTGCCAAGGTAACGGAACGTAACCTAGGCCTAGGCATGTCTAAATATTTCCTTTAGGTTTGCATCTAGACGATCAATTATGTACCTTAGTACAGCTCCATCCTGACCTTTTCATTGGTGACCACAGATCTAGTTGCTTACTAGCATTTCCTTCTGTCGCGAGCAGCAAGAGGTTTACACAGAAGCTGTCTGTGAACCTTTCACTGGAGCGCCCGGAAAGTAGTTTTTAAGTAAAGTTTGTAGAGGCACCTTTTTAGACTTAAAACCACTTAAGCTGACTAGACTTTTTCCAGGACATTGCATAGTCTTGTCGTCTCTCTTGTGCCTTCCAGTTCCTCACAGAACGATGGCAATGATTCTGTCTTGGGAGTTCTCATTGTACACCAAGTCCAATCGTTTGCTAAAGGAATATCCACAATCCACCATATATGCAGCTAATGAGCCAGTAAATAGATGCTGCAGGATTTTTAACAGCTTTAGCAACCTTTATTCCCCAACGATTTCCAAACTATCCTTCAAATCCTCCTTTATCCAAGTCATTTGTGCACCGTAATTTTTAAGCTTTTTTTTAATTGTCGTTTTTAATTGTTATTCATTTATTTTATTGCTATTTTTTCATTATCTATTTCAAACTTATTTATTTACTCAATTAATTATTTATTTGTACCTTACATTTATTTTATTATTATTGTCGTCTTCTAGATTAGGGAGTCTTTTGGTGTGTTTCCTCTGGATCGCTCATGCTCTCGCTACAAGATGTTGATTGAAAGTAGCCCAATCAGTGCTTTTTGGATTTATTCCCTCCAGGACAGGATTTAGTTTGGATTAATTCTCTAGATTTGTAGCCTTAGACAGCACCAAGCAGCAGTAATGAGAGAGTGAGATCTCAACCGATACGTGCCATTCAGTTTTTGATTTAATTATTCCAGGAGAAAATATGGATAAATACATTAAGTTCGACGTTAATTATTGTTATCATTATAACGTTATTGTTTTATTAAAAAAAATCAAAAAGCCTGTCTCCTCTGGTGTTGTAGTGGCTGCTCCCCTAACTGGTATGCTGAGAGTAAGCATCGGCGCCGACCAAAAGTTTCAGTTTCTCGAGTTCAGCGTACTGAACCAGGTTTTTCAGCTTCTGTTTTGGCGGTGGGAGTACGGAGTCAAAAGGAAGGCAAGGTGAATCACCTATTGCGCGTTTTAGCCTGCCAGTCTTTGCTTGTCAGTCTTTGCTTGGAGGTGATGTTAATGATGGAGGATTGGAATCATGTTTTAATTTTTTTTCAGGCCTTTTGTCGGGTTTGGAGCTTCTTACGCTATTCCATTTTATGGTCATCCAGTACCATAAAATTTTTTGATGTTTTGATGACGGGGCAGACATAACGCTTACCGCGCTTTTTTAAATGTTTTTTTTGTTTTTCAAATAGTAGTGTTTATTCAGTGCACGAAATTCGACTTTATCCACTTTATTTTATCCATAACCAAAAGTTGTTCGCTTACAATGGCTGCCAACCTCAAACTAATTGACGCAGCTGTGTGCACACGCCACTATTTTTCGAAAACAATGAAAATGAGTTATAATAGACCCTTTAATATATGGTGATTTTACCAAGTCCAAAAAGGAATCTCTACGGACTTTACTTGGGACTCATTTTTCAAGTGTTCCGGCGATTGAAACGCAGAATGCACCTAGGCCTTTGACCAAACCTCCTACTTTTCGCAGCAACTGAATATATTGCAACCGAATTGTCAATCTCTCGTTGAACATAATGTATGGGTCATATCCTTGGGCCTATTTAGTCGTTTTTGCGTTCTATAAGCTCAGTATTAAGTATTTTTTAAATTTTAGTATATGGAAAAAATTGTCTTCGAAATTCACAATAACGAATCAATCCATTTTTGAATCTATATTAAGGCTTTAATCTTCATACTGAATTTTTCAATTTCATTCACAGATCGCTTCCAGCTCAACGCCACGCTGTCTACGTCGAGCCGACTCAGGTGTTCCAAACGAAGCACTAACACCGCGCAGCGACACTACATCAACTACGGAAAGTACAACTTCTCCGCCTGAACGAGCTCCGTCCGAGTCATCGAGTGGCGTTCATTCAGGTGAAGAGCGGGAAGAAGTTGTTATCCGTCCACGACCTCCTTCCAAAGTGATACCAAAGCCACCACCACCAGCGATTCAAGAAGAACCTTTCGGTCGATCCACAAATATGATAATGTCCAGTTTCAACATTGACAGCAAGTCCAGTGCAACCCTCCCTCTAACACGAAATATACCAGAAACTCGAATAGACTACTCTCATTGCAGTACTATGCCCTTACCGATAGGATGTCATCAGGCTCAATACAAACCGCAAATTTACACACCAACAGCATCCACAAAACAGCTTTTGCATACGACACTCCCCAACGGAGTTCGCTACTCAAATCCACACATCCTCAGGCGAATAACTCACATAGCAAAGGCTGAATCGCCGTACGGCCATCTAGGTCTAGGTTCGGGACATCATACATTTTCGAAACTACTACAGGATCCGCTGCACAGCCTTGCGGCAACCACAATTCCTGAAGATCGTGATTCGGCCAACTTCTCTATGTCGTCCGATACGGAACGTGAGTGTCTTTACGCAAATGCTCAGCATATTTCCTAAAAATTACTGCAACATCCTAATGACCTGAACTATACAAACGAGTATATTTCCGCAGTCTGCAAAAACCCACGCACAAAATGTATCCATACAAACTAGTTTCGTTATCATTTACAGTGACCTTCGTCGAATCAAAACGACACCTGCATTATCACGTAAGCTACTTTTAGTTCAAATTCTTGATTTTCGATTATGTACAAAATATTTTTCGAATTAGCTAAACAATGTAGAGCTAGTGCTTAAGTTTAAGCTTAGTGAATTAAGCTTAGTTTAGGAGTTTACGGCGAACGCTTAGGCCTGATTGAATTTCCAGAGAAATTTTGCAACAAGACATTGGAATTTTGTTTTTGAAAGCTGTACAAAGAATATTATCTATATAAACACCGTTTCTTTATTTTGTGTATGAATAACAAGAGTAATTTATTTATTCGTGAATATTTTAATTTGATTAATAGCTCTTATATATAGCATGGACATGTTTTAGTTTAGTTCGTTAAGTTTATACAAGCACTTCTAAATAGATCATAAGAGAGTGAACTTAAACCGAAGAACGGTCAATAGTAGAGACAATTGAACTCTAGAAAAAACAAAAGTGAAAATCAGCTCCACCGTATGGTCCAAAATGTAGTTTCAGTGTTTAAACGATAAGTTTGTACAATAAAAACAATAAACTCATGTCATCATTACGCAATTGTATAGCCTTATTATTTTATATAGCCTTATCCTAGGAAGTTTCATTAGCTATGAATAGATGATGCTCGTTTGGTCAATGAAAGTGTTGAAAGGTTCAAAAGAGTATGAGTCCTTACATTTCTCTGGTGATTAATGATTGGAAAACATAGCTTGAACATTTTTTTAAATTTTTATATTTAATTTATATTTTTGCATTATTGTGCTAATTGAGTTCATTAGCGGAATATCAACGAAAACAATGACGGTCTACGTCGACAGCAGGACAGGCATTCTCGCTCTTGCGTCTTGCAGATGTTGGTCAAAAACTCTCAGAGTGGCTCTCAATGAAAAGGCAAGGCATATTCTTATCTGGATTATGCGGGTGTCAGGGCATAGTAGGGTCGTAGGTAACGAAAAAGCCGATGAATTGGCGAGGAAAGGTTCAGGAGCTAGTAATAGCCCCTGTATCACTGTACCACGGTCAATCGCTGACACCACAAGCAAACTTGATGCCGCCATATGGGCCAAACTAACCTAACAAACTATGGGACCATATGGGTCTGGCAGGGTGGCCAGGACATTATGGCCATCACTTGATTTAAGCAAAAGCATGAAACTGCTCAAGCTCAGCAGAAACTGCTTGAGAGCCACGGTCGGCTTGCTCACAGGGCACTGCCGTACCGGATCTCATGCGAACAGAATGTGACTAACATCCAGCAATTTATGCAAGAAGTTCGAGATGGAAGAGGACACCATCGACCGCACTCTATGTGATTTTTCGGCCCTAAATAATAAACGCTTCAAGATTTTTGGTTCCTACCACTTTCAAGAACTTGGAGAGGTGGGCAGTCAGCTAATTCAGTTTGGCGAAGCGGTCACTTAGCTGCTCTAATAAGCCAGCGGCCTAATGCTAGCCGCGTTCCCGGCAACCCTCTTCACTAACCTAACCTAACAGTGAGAAGTGAATAATCTTCTCTCTAATTCAACCCAATCTACAATATTTACAAATGCAATAACATTACGTTCTCTCCAAAAAGCAATTGATTCAATTATGTAAGAAACATCAAACTTAAGTCTTGTTCTTGATGGGACCTTCTTAAAATGTAAATTGATAGGGGGTTTCTTGTCTGCAATAACAGATGAAAAAATACTTAAGGATACAGTCTGCTGTAACGGCTGATTCTGTAAAACTTTGAACAATAACTCATCCACATAAAACAAAGTGATGCTAAATTTTTCGTGATCGACTATATTTATAGGCTCTCAAAATGTGCCAGGATATTCGTTAGACTGTCAAGAGTTTACGTTAGTCTGTTTTCGTTATACGTTGTCTATGGTAATTTATGGACAAGAAAGGAACCGCGATTGCTAATTAATAACCTTTATGCCAAGGAGTTTTTAAACATTGGTTAATCAACTCAATATCAGTCCATTTGTTTGCAAATGTTTTTTTTTATAAATACTCGTGTATATAATTAACAATACTTTCCATAGGTAGTATAATTTGTAGCAATTAAAGGGTTCAAATTTTGTAGCATTTCATTGGAAAAGGTAAGTTGAATGGCTATTTAGATATTATTCAAGTGACCATGCTCCAATGAAACTATAATCCCATCTATCAAAACTTCCTGTTTACTTCAGGCTCTCTTAGTTCTCCTGTTAGCAATTTTCGTGATTCCTAAATGGTCCTGTTAACCTAGGACAACCTAAGATCACATGTAAACTGGCTGCTTTTCAAATAGCTTAGAGTTACTTCTCTGGAAATAATGAAAAAAACCAGTAGTTTAACAAACCAATGATTGATTAAATTTTGGGTTTGCTGGATACAATTTTGATAGACCCTATGCCTAGTAAATTTTAGAAATTTCGAAGGAAAGTGATTGTGGTATAGGCACGTTATATGGGAGCTGTAACCGGCCAGGGCCCCTTCAGATCTTAGGTTGGCCACTCCCAGGAAAACAAATCTTTCTTACCGCAGACTCTTGAAATTTCGTTTCCTCGGTTATTGTAGTTGAATTCAATTAATGGAAGAAACTTTGGGAACTGCTTCGGAATAACGTAAAATTTCAAACCTATCTACAAAATATAGGACACCTAAAAGTGCCAGGAAGACAACAAGTGAAGTCGTGCATGAACAGTCTAGAAGTATTACCAAGCTGAACCGTGATCAAGAACATGTTTTCAGGGGACATAATGAAACAGATGGTCGAGATAGCCGCGGAAATATTTTGAAATTTTGTGAATTGCTCGCAAAGCATGATTAAAATTTTGAAATACATTTGAAAAACAATGTTGCGAACTACTTCACTGCTGATCACAAAATGAGCTAATAAAAATAAAACTGAAATCGTTGTCGAGGACATCACAGATGAAATAAAATAGTGAGAGCTATTATAGCAGACGAAGCAAGGGCCAACAAACAGGAACATCTCTCCGTTGCTGTGAGGTCTGCTAAAGGACTAATAGTCGAACAAGAGTTCTTAGATTTTGTAGATTTCTGAAACGCTTGAGATGTTTCATCTTTAGTAGGAATAATTTTGAGCGTTTTAGACAGTCATGGAGCTAACGAATGCCCTGTTTTTGGAAGCCTTATGATGACACTAGTGCCATCATCATCAGGGCACTACAGCCCGAATCGAGCCTTAGCCTCCTTAATGTTTCGCCTCCATTCGTCTCGGTTCAGTGACCGTGTCCTCCAGTTCGGTGCTCCCAAAAGCGACCTGCTGTCAGCATCTATCGAATCCTTCCAGCGATTGCATGGCTTACCGACTGGCCTGGCTCCACTCGCTCGCCCCTTGAGAGACCGCTTGGGGATTCAATTGTCGCTCATTCGTTCGACGTGGCCAGTCCATCGTAGTTTTTGTAGTCGTATGACGGTAGAGACTTTCGGCTCATCATATATGATATACAGCTCGTTGTTGTATCGGATTCGCCATACATCTTCTTCGCGTATTGGACCGAGGATACTTCGCAATACCCTTCTTTCAAACGTATTCAAGGCTTTTTCAGACGCCTGGGTCAGTGTCCAGGTTTCGCTTCCGTAGCATAGCACAGGTCTGATAATTGTTTTCTAGATGAAAAGTTTCGTATTCCTGTGTGTATTCTAAAGTGGGAAGCACCGAAAAGAATTTCTTATTAGCTAATTGAATCCGTCGTTTGATTTCGTCAAGCTCATTCCCATCCTTCGAGAGGTTCGTCTCTAGGTACAAGAAATTGTTTACGGTCTCAAAGTAATAGTTCCTTATCGTGATGCTTTGTCTTATTGGCGTCCTTTTCCTTGATTGAGTCATAACTTTTGTTTGTTGCTCGCTAGTTTGAAGACCGACTTCCTTGGTTCCTTGGTGGTTCCGTTTAGAGCTACAAATGCTTCCTTCGCGCCGAACGAACGTGACATATTGTTCATATCATCAGCGTAAGCTACTAGCTGTGTCGATTTAAATAAAAAGCTCCTCTCGTGTCAACGGGTATTTTTCTAATGACATACTCAACCGCTAAGTTAAAGAGCACCGGAGCTAATCCATCCCCTTGTCTTAGCCCTGTATTCGTCGAAAACGAGTTGGTCATATTATTCTGAATCAGCACTTGTGACGTTGAATCGGTCATGGTCATTGTCACCAATTGTACCAGCTTTGCCGCGGTTCCGAACTGCAGCATGGTGTTATATAATGCAGTTCGGTTGATGCTGTCGCACACTTGTTTGAAATCGACGAATATTTGATGGACATCAATGTTGAGTTCCCAACACTAGTGCCATGCCAGGGAAAAAAAGGGGATGTGCTAACCAAAATGAAGTTAAAACACCTTGCAGCTACATTTGTAACTGCAGCTAGCTCACAGAATGAACCTTGTTGTGATGGACAAACATGTACAACCTTCTTCAATACCAGTACTTTTCGAATTACATACCAATAGTTTAAACAGATGGAGTCAAAGAGATTATGCAAATGCGAATGTGTTATCGATAGCTATGGGGCTATAAAAGAGGCTTTAGAAAAAGAAATGAACGAAGGAAAAGACCAAGAATCAGTTTATGCATCGAAGATCTAATCGAAAGTGTGTGGTAAATTCCTTCTTCTTTCACTACATTCTTTCCATAACGTACATGTTAAGCTAATATTTTCTAACTAAAAATGCAGCTCTTAGTGATGGGATGGTTCTCTTGTGAATGAAACAGTTAAAACACTTCGATCGAGAACATGTTAATGCAGTTTGAAAAAAAATTAAATCATTCACAGAGAAGCGCTGTCAGGATCTCACATTTCTTAGACCATACATATTATATTCCCCTGTTCGAACGAAACGATGTAACTTTCAGTTGTTTCCTCTTTGGTGAGGCTTGTTTCTGGAACCGGTAAATAATGCTGGTGGTTACCGATTCAATTATATTTGCTCACGGCTAGAATGAAGAGCTATCTCTGCCAATTTTGTGTGCTTTTTTCAGGTTTCTAAACAAAAGTTTTAAGTGCAAGACCAATTTCTCTCTTATAAACTAAATATATTCCAATTTCATACCAGATATGAAAGTAATCTATCCTCGTCTTTACAGTCTACCTGGCCAGCCGATACCTTCGATATACTGTACCCTCAAAATATGGACATTTGATAGGAAATCGAAATATTTCGAGCTTCTAAACGAAAAATAGTCTTGTATTTCTAATTATTTTCGTTCTATTCAACGTAATTCATGCATGCGTTCATTTCTGAGCGGTCATGGATAATTAATGTATAATTTTTTTTCATTCTTCCAGAGAAGTTTTTTGCCCAAGATCACTCCAAGATATTTGACTTCATCTGAAAGTTGAAGAGTTATACCCTTCAAATTAAGAAGCACTAGTCTTTCCAGTTTGACTTTCCAGGTGAAAAGAACAAGTTTTGTCTTACCAAAATTCACTGTTAGGCCGTTCCTCGAACACCAACTGTCCATTATGCCGGGTTTCCACCGAAGAGACAAAACAAAAAACACGGACAAAACATGTTTTTCTGAACAAAAACACGAATGTTTTGTAAAAACTGAACAGTTTCGCGAGCATTTTTGTCTCTGAAAACTGTTTTAGTAAACAAAACACCTTTTTTGTCCGTGTTTCTTGTTTTGTCTCTTTGGTGGAAACCCGGCATTAGATCCAATACTCGTTGTGTATTTCGATATACCACATTCAGACTTTTACTGACTGCTAGTGTGGCCACGTCATGAGCATAAGCATGCGCGTGCAGCCGTTCTTGTTGCAGTTGGTTTAGTAGGGAGTCAACTAGTATACTCCACAGGAACGGTGATAAGACACCCCCTTGAGAGCATCCATTTGTCAAAAATTCTGAAATAGGACTCGGATCCAGTTTCCGCTAGCCACAATCTCTGCGTCACCATGGCATGGCCTTAACTAAGCCGTCATCCACGCAGATTCACATAGCTCCGAAAAGGGCGCGCAATCAAAGACCCCTTCAATGTCCACAAATAACCTGATAGCATACTCACCACTTGAGATCGCTCTGGAAACCAGAGAATGAAGAGCCGACTCGCATGAGTTTCCTCGCTGGAACGCATGTTACTCATCAATCAAGGGGTTAGACGTAAGCGCCCTAGTGTGTGTGTGTGGGTGTGTGTGTTTCGTTCAACAGCAGAAACGAAGTTAAGCTGATTGACCTAGAGTTCCTTGAATCCGAATAGTCATCTCTTCCCGGTTTAGCTATAAAGACGACCTTAATCTGACGGAACATACCCCAAGACTAGGCATCCCCAAAATATTTATCTTAAGTCTGCTTCCAAGTGATCAATTCTCTCCCGTAGCATAACCGGATAGATACCATCAAGGACCGGTGATTTGAAATTTTCAAAGGACATGATTCTTTTCACTAATGTATTTTGGGAATCAAAATGCAACACAAGGCAGGGCAGCAAAATTTTTTGAATGAAGAAAAAAGTCTACCTATATTCCGGTATTGGGAGAAACTGCATCAAAAGAGCATAGACTGTCGTCAATAGACATGTTAGAGTCGGTAATGGAAAATAATATGAATGAACCGCTTGTGGAGTAGCGTAACTATATTCAGCATGAGCAAAGAGAAGGAAAATAGACGTGATTGAGATTTGTTCATCTGCTTTGTTCTGTATGCACGTGATGTATTATCACAGTTTTAAGTTAAGCCACCGCCGAAATAAATTGAAGCGTCCGCGGACAGAAATAGTCACCAAAATCCATCTGAAATGATGAGAATTCTAACAATGGCACCACTCCAGTGTGGTAGCTCATTTTAAGACCACGCAGAAAAATATCGTACACTACTGCACATCAACTAATCGCATCAAAGATGTTTATTAATAGCGAAATCTACTCGTTTTGCATCTTGGAAAGATTTTTTGGGCTCCCATTATCATTTGGTCGATCATCTATAGTATACATTTGCGGTACATTTTTCACTTTTACTCTGCACCCATAACAACTGTTCAACTCATAACAGTAGTCCTGAGAGAATGGGGGATATTTCCAAGCATTAATTTTCAGATAGTAACTATAGAGATTTATTAGTAAATGTTAAAGCCATCGCATTGGTAATATTAATCGTTTCTGAAATCGAAAGTGAAAATTTAATATACGAGGGGCATTCAAATATAAACGAGCCTTTTGCGAAAAGAAGTTTATTTTACATTTAAGAAGGAAACACACTTTATAGTTATTGTTCTACATAATGCATTTTTCCCATCAAAAATGTAATTGGTAGTCCAAGTGCTTCCTTGAGATACCCAAACATATGGAAATCGCAAAGTGGGAGGTCGGGGCTACAGCGAGAATGATCAAGTGTAGTCCAATGCATTTCAAAAATTTGTGGGTTGTTAAGGCTGCAGTGTGAGGTGGTCGTGCAAGAGCATGACGTCTTGGATGGATTGACAGCACCTTTGTTTTCCGATATGCAGCTTGAACCTAGTCAAAAAGTTCACAGTAGCTCACAGTCAATTGTGCGACGGTCGTGAAACAAATCAACGAGTAAAACTCCTTGAGAGTCCCAAAAAAACCGTTGACATCACCTTACCCGCTGAAAAGCGAGTTTTGATTTTAATGGCCCTGGCTACCCCTCTTTTCTCTACTACATAGTGGCCCTTTTGGACTCGAAAGTGTAGTGGCGAACCCAAGTTTTAACACACGGCACAATGCGTTGCAAAAAAGTTTGCCTTTCATTTAGAAAACGAGCAAGAAGCGTTTGACAAACTTAAACTCTCGCATTTTTGCTCTCTTGGGTAAGCAGAATTCAAGATAGTCTCGGATGATGGTGTGCACACTTCCAACAAAATCGAGTGACGATATCTCTCAATGATCTCGCAAACAGCTGCAACATTGCCAGGCGTAATGCTGGAGCAGGGGCGTCTTCGGTAATTCCTCAGAAGAGAGAGATATAAGGATCTGAAAACAGCAGTGAGAAGTGAAGCAATTTGCCTGAATCAGAGCGTTAGTAGTAGTAAAAGAAAATTATGGGCACTTTGAGGAAATTTGACAGACTTTTACTCCACGAACTGGAAGATAGAAGTAGAAATAGTAGACCATTTGACAGATTATAACCAAAAATTCATAAATCTTAGGTATCGGAGGTAGTAATACTCTCGATTTTTCAAATTATAGATTTATTTGTAGTAAAATTGCTTCACTAAATTTAGTATATATATATATATATATATATATATATATATATATATATATATATATATATATATATATATATATATATATATATATATATATATATATATATATATATATATATATATATATATTATATATATATATATGTATATAAATACATATATATATATATATATATATATATATATATATATATATATATATATATATATATATACGTTTATTTCATTTCCTTAAATCTCTATGTTCTGAGGGTAACACACATTTTCTGCATTTTCACGCCCTTCTTTGAACCCGGCACACTATACCAAGCTTTCACTCATGGCCATGAAAGTGCATTCTTCCCGAACTGTGCACGCACTCGGTTTTGAATTTCGGTTGGTTTAACGCCATCGTTTGTTACACCGGGACTCGATTGGCAATTTACCCTGCCATATCCGATGGCAACGACTGTGAATTTATGGTATGCCATCTGATGCGTTGACAGTTTCATGGCATGCAATATCATTTCGAAAATGCCTCTGAGCGGGAAGGACGTGCGCTGTGTCTGAGCGTTAAATGCTCTTAAGAAGTTATTTTAAGTGCAGAGTGAAGAAATTCTGCTGCTGATGAAATCTTCACGTGTAGGATAAATTACTTTTTGGATAAGCGGGTGAAATTTCAGACGAAAATGTAACTATTATATGATTTGCTGGGTTACGAAGGGAAATTCGATAGAAGTCATTTGAAAAACCCGCCAATCATCAACAGGAAGTTTCATATATTTACTCATCGCTCAAAATTGAAATTATTTCTCTTTTAAATAAAATAAGAATATAATTTCACTATTCCGCATCAAAAATCGACTTTATCGCAATTTCCCACAATTTCATTATCTGTAGACTATTTTGATTGCGCAACGAGATCTTAAAATCCTTATGAATTCAGAATCCCTACATTTTCTCATAAGAAATGGAGCATGACCACGGATCAACGCTATTTTGAAAATCAAGAACTGTCATAATATTTCCAGCCAGATGATCAAGCAAATGGCGCACCATATTGCCTACCATTTATGGCAAGCCATCATATATATCATACCATAGGCCGCCTCCATTAGCAATTTAAAATAGTATGCCATGGGAAATTGCTAATGGAGGCGGCCGATTAAGACCTTTATTATAATGCGTTGCGCAACTGAAGGATGAATCTCTCTTTCGCTCATTGTGAAGACAACTAAACAAACCGGTCAGGCGGCTGATTTGGCCTTGTTGAATCATCTAGACGGGTTCCCCTTCTACCTTTCCCGACGCTCCGTCTATCTTCGACACGGTTTCTAAGTCCTGAAAAGTAAAAGGCTCGTTTATATTTAAATGCCCCTCGTGTCTTTCGCATTCATACAATAATTGTTTTTGATTGGCAAAGTAAACCGATACAATACGAACATCTTTAGAAAGATTTACCGATTTAGTCCAGAATATCAGTAAAAAAAAATTTATGCATTATTCGGTTTGTCAGTAGAATTTTGAATAATTATTTAATTTACGTTTTTGTTTGAGTTTTCGAAAATACATCAGGATTTTATTAACAACAAGATTCTTTCATAGCTATATTCCTCGCAACTTTCAATCATTTCGCATTATAAAAAATTAAAAGTTTTGATGACAAACTAAAAGTTTATTGTCAGTTGATTGAAAAACTTCGGCCCCACGTTTGCTATAGTTTTGATTTTTCTTTCTAATTAAATCTTGTGTACATACAGCATCATCTATATCTTGGCCGTTTAATTTCCATCATTTTCAAAGCTATCATCTTAACAAGTCCATTATAATTATCTCCATTATCATATATCATTATGTCCACATAATTCCATTATGATTAAATCATTGTAAATGCACTCACACTCATTGACATATTTTCAAAGTTTTATGTTGGAATAAGCAAATTATGTTTCACATAAACCCAAAAAAAAAATTAGCAAAGTCTTCTATTGTCGTCTCTTCCGTTCATCATCTTTAAATAATTTCTCTATCCATAAAATGAATCTGTATTATATAGCAAAAGATACAAATCGAACTCAGACTCCGCATATTAGGTACATAGAAGCAGAAGCTAATAGGTACAATTACAAAAGCTTGTAAATGAATAATTTGATCTTAAGATCGCATCCATATCATGCAACTTATATCTAAACATGATTTTTTCTATCATCTGTTGTCAATAGTACTTCTAATAACTGTGAACTAGATCAGAAGCAGCCATAAGCGATAATAAAACAAGAGATAGCTACACTTAAATTTATGCAGAAATAATTAAATTAAAGCAAGCAAAAAAAAAACTAGCTTCAATGTATAGAAATAACTAAAATTACCAAATAGGATTTTTCAACGCATAATTTCATCTTGTAATATATGATACACTGTAGAGGAGAAAAATCATCAATAAATCAATTGTTATTGCAAACATTTTTTACGCAAGCTATTTGTACTTAATCAATTTATATCATTGTATGTATTATCATCAAGAGCTATGTATGTTAGCTGAATCCAAGAATGTAAGCACAAGCGAATAATAAGAGAAAATATGAGCAGTAATAAAAAAAATTCGAAACATGTTGTTTCTCACTTGACTCAGGATCGAAAGAAATGCGATTAAATTTATGAAGGCCAGCAGCCTAGGGCCATGATGTGGACTTTTCTCAACGAGCTTATGGAATTTATGGCACAATTGGCAATAAAGAGACGTAAGAAGATTATTGAACGTCCAAGAAAATATGTTTCTTCCTATGTTTACAGCCCCTATGAGAATTGTGGGCTTAGTTTCCAACAATTTCACATTTGTACGAACAATTGCAGAGGGTGTGGTTTTTTTTTTGTAAATGTACTGGAAAATGCTCAAAATGTTGTTGAAGACTTCGTTGAAAACGTAAAGGGACTGAAGGCTAACAGAAAGTTTTATTCGAACAAAAATTCAATAGAAATCGATGCATTACTTTTCTTTTTTGATCCTGATACAAATGATAAACGTGTATCATCTAATGATAATGAAAACAGGAACAGGAATATAAATAATTAATTTACTACAAATTTACAGGGATCGAATGATCTAAACGAAACGTAACTGAAAAAGACATGATTATGACAATATTGACACATATACACAAGTTTGATATGATGACTTTTGCAGATAAATTTACAGAAATCGGAAAACGTAGAGGAAATAGTGACATTTTGACAGTTAATTGATAAGGAATGTTTGCAGCAATTCACGGAACTTAAAATATAATGGAATAGGTATGTATGATTCAAGAAACAGGTAGAATAGTATGAAATTATTGAATGATCCGGGCGACTCTTTGTGATTTAGTACACAATATAACAGTATTATTGATTAGAAAGATTGCATTGATTACTTTCATTTTGATTTTCATTAAATTTGTTTTGATTGTTTGGTGTTTTTCAACTATATCCCACTACAAACACTAGCAAATTTAAGTCCTGTTAAAAAATAGAGAAAAATCTCACAATCATATTACCAAATATGTTTTTAAAAAGGCATACATAAAGTGACACTTGCTTTCGCTAAGCTTATTCTAATCATATTTTGAAATAAAATTAATGAAACTAATATCTTCTAAAATTCAGAATAATACTTGCTACAAGTTTCACAACTTTTTTATTTAAAAATTGTAAATGCATGGTAAATTGAATAACATCATAAACTTGAAAAGTATTCTTACAAGTATTGCTTCAAAAACTTATTGAAAGTCATTTAGTTTTTGAATTACTACAAAATCACCTACATACATGCTTTCTCACGAAATATACAGTTATGAGCACTTAAAATGCACTCTGACTCACATCTGATTTTTCAAAATACATGCTAAAGGTCAGTTTTTGACCTTTTTTCAAGCCGAGGCACATTATGAAAGAGGAGCTGTGCAAGCTTTGTCGTAATAAACTCACCAGGTGATATATATTTCTAAGTGGCTCCATCACTAGGTTGAGTTAATCATCTAGGAAAAATTGGATCGGTCTTCCAGCCATTTTAACCAAAATTCAAGTGTTTGACCTAGAGCTGAAAAAAAAATATATATGCTTCCCATGGCTTGCTCGTTGAAATGTTTCCTTGAAATATTATAATTTTTGGTAGCTTTGGGCGGCTGACAGTATAGTCCAGCCAAAACAAGTTTAACCTCCGGAAAAATCCGAAAGTTTTGAAACTTTGCACTTTGATTTATACGCACCAAGGGATGAATATACCAAAAACCCTCATGAATATGAGGCGAGCTCTAGCGGCAATCAGCGAAAATAGAGCATTTTTTGGTTTTTCGCTAAAATCTCGAGAGCCAGTGGTCGGAGGTAAAAGTTGACTACATACATAATTAACGCTTATTAAATTTGCAACAAAAATTATTGCAATGATGCAATTTTTTTTGTATTCTCAATGGTTTCCGAGTTATAGGGCGATAAATATAGCATTTTTTGAAAAACCACCCGAGCGCGGTACAATATGGTATTTTTAATAATATTTGAGAATGGTTTATTTACATGTTTGGATACCAAGGATGACTGAGGAGATTAACTTCCAAACTTTGTATAAAAAGAAAGACATTATAAATATTAAATAATGAAATACACAGAAAAATCAATCAATACTTGATTGCTTCTTGGCAGATGGCCCTGCAATCAGCTCATCTTGGTCAGCTTCTGCACTTGCTGACCGAAACACAGTAAGGAGAGGTAACTATGCATGAGATGATGGTGTGAAGAACATGACAACTAATTTATGTAAACTATACAAGGCAAATTAATGGCAAAAAAATACGGCAGCCACATCTGTTCTTACATCCCTATACATTTGCAAGAAATGATGTTGAGGACAGCTTCAGGTGCTGCAGCTGATCGCTTTCCATCTTCCAACCCCAATCTACAGAAATAAGTTCATTCCCAAGCCAAAATTGAATTTGGTGAATCATCAAGAGAGGTTTGCTTCCTGGGCGCATTGTACAAAGCCAGGAATACTTTGTTTCCAGCAGCACCTACAGCCTCACTGGATGAATTTGGGCTGTTAAATATTTAAGCAGCACCTTTCGGTACAGCTTGCTTCTTGATAAATTTAAAACAGGAAAGTTTCCCTATGCGATATGCAGCTGAAGTCGTATCGCATCCGCTAAACGCATGCACAGGACGTATGCTGTCTTTCGTTCCATAAGTTTGCAATTGCTGGCTTGAATATTCTTTCCTTGCTACTTTGCCATGGCTTGGTTTCACAAATAACATGTCAAAGCCATGAAGAGCTAAGGCCATGAAGAGAACAATAAGATCTACATATTCACCGATTATTGCTACTTTGTCACAAGTGAAGGATTTCATGAGTGCTGTTCGGATGATCAATGTGTCAGCATAACTGAATGCTTGTTTTGTTTCAACTCCATGGGTGGTAAGAGCAACTATGAGAAATGAAATCAGTTCCGATTTATTCTTTTCGTTAGAAAGAAAATTATCCTGTTTGACTATGACTACTGTTTTCTCTCCAAAGTTTAGGCCAACTGACATCTTTATTTTATACCTTCGGCTCTGTTCAGCTCTCTTTGTACTGGATGGGATGGCTGAATAACCATCAAACACCACCATGCAGCTGTTGCCGCCATAATGCTTAAGAACATAGGCTACATAACACTGGCAAATGGTTGGGATTGTCAGCGAATCTTTCGGCCACACCACTTTGTGTAATCATCTTGTGTCATCATCTCAATACTTTCACAACAGAATGCATCTCTGCGAGCTTTAATAGGTTTTTTTAATTGTTTTTAAAATACTCTTCATCAATAACCTCTCCACAGAAGAAACATTTTGTTTTGAATCTAAATAATGATTCCACAAACAACTTTGTTTGGAGCAACGAGCTACCTTGTGCTGATGAAGAGAGGTCTGCAGCAGACAGCTGTTTCAGGAATGCCTTTGTAGATTAATCTCGCGGGTACTCTTTTCGGCACTTACTGTGTAATCTAATTTTCTCAATACCAAAAAGCTTAGAGCTCAAATTATCTTTTCTTCGCTCACGAGCTATCAGTAACGATCTGATTCTTTGCAAACCAACAGTTGTTACACCAGAAGGTAAACCAAGAAATTTGTTGCACAACATACAGTTTTCTTCGATTTCATAGTCAATTATTATGTATGAAAAACACTAGACACTGACCAAACGAAAATGGTAAAAATGCACAAAAAATAATAAAGAAATGAATTACGGCACATCACACTCGCGCAACGACGTGAATAGCAGTGATACCTGATTGAAACTAACCACCGGCTAAGTTGTGGAATCAAGGAAAGATAGTTGGGTTGGGGGACATAGCAGAAATGACGTGCTCCTCGACAGTTCTAGAAAAAATAGTATCTTTAACGCCCTATAGCTCAGAAACTATACCAAATACAAGAAAAATGTGTAGAGTCATTTTTGTTGTAAATTTAATAAGCTTTAATTATATATCGAGTCAACTTGTGCCTCCGACCAACAGTTCTCGAAACATTATCGAAAAACCAAAAAAATTGTCCTGTTTTTGCTAATTACCGCTAGAGCTCGCTTCACATTCTTAAGGATTTTTGGTATATTCATCCTTAAGTACGTATAACTCAGTGTGCAAAGTTTCAAAACTTTCATATTGTTCCGGAGGTTGGGTCATTTTTTGAAATTTTTTGAGGGAACTAGTAAAAATAAGAATTGATAGTTCTACTAGCTGACAGGAGCTCATAATACACGGTTCCTCTCCAGTGTTACCCAAGTATGTGTATATCAAAGGGACACTACGCCTCAAGACGATTCTCTTTGTTTTGCTCACGATATGTAACCCTTTTGATATGTAATCTTCTGGCATGCAACCCTTATTTTATCTCCCGTTATTTATTGGTTGAGAAATGCTGAGTAAAAAATCAAAGACTCGATCCCATTATTTTTTTTAAGTAAATTCATGAGGCAATCAAACACTCAATTTTTTGGATTGAGCCTTACCAAAATGGATTAAACTGTTTTCTCATCAACCTATTGAAATATCTCAGGAGCACTTTTGAATCGAGTTTCCTCGCTTTTTGCCAGCATTTCACAACCAGCGTAAATAAAAATTAATAATTTCCAACTGCAAGTGGTCTCACCAGTCAAGTATGCACTGTGTGCTTGTGTCTGATGAGAATCAGTGCATGCTTTCGAAACCACTTTGTCAAATAAAAATTTTCAACATAAATAAAAAATTTTTTCAATTCTAAGCATCCCGCAAAAACAATTCTAATTTGAATCTGCTTTCGGAGGCTTATTCCGCAAAACAATCGAGTTTCCCGTATCAATTATTCTCTGCTTTGATAAGCTTTAGAGTCGATATACGTTGTCTATGCTGATTTATAGACAAGAAGGCAACTATGATCACAAGTTCTATATCGGTTTATCTCAAATGGTCTCAACGAATTTTTTCTTTCGGTTCGTTTCTAACTCTATATTTCTTTCTTTCTCAAAATTTGATTTTAACGTAAGTAAAAAAAATATTCTCGGTAGCTATATGAATCCAACCTGAACTGCGCCAAAATCTGCGAGATTTTCTTCGCAATATTAGAGCTAAGCGAAAATTTTGTAAGAATATGTAAGTCAGAAGGTATTCGCATCAAAAAACTACTTTCTCTGATTTTGATGGTGTTGATATTGGCAAAATATTATGGACCAAATAGGACATGAAACATCCCTGAATGCATAGCTAGATAGTGCCAGCAGGACCGAATTTTCTCACTCAACTTTTCGAATGATTTTAGAATTCAACTAATGATCTATTTGTATGTTCTCAGAAACCTTTTTTTTAATGTCCGGTTAGACACGGAATGCGCAGTTATACTGACAACATACAAAAATACTTTCTGCGTTCATTAAATTTTTTACAGAAAACAATCCTGAGTCACCGTATTATTGTCGTATTAGATGTCCTGCGACATCAGAAATGCATTAGAATATATGGAATAGTATTGCACTTGTATTAAAACTTTAATTCATTCAATAATTTAATGCTTAAAATGTTCCTAGTTTAATTCCCATCTTAAAAGGTGATAATGCAAAAATAACTGAAATAAACCGATGGTACCAGCGTGCAGACAAAAGTCATGAGAGTTTCAATTGAAAGTTTTGCCATTTTCCTGAACTTTGCAGCAAAGTTTACTACCACAAGCATAAATTTCAAATTATCAAGACAATTGTTTTCATTAAGTTCTGCTACTTGTACTACCAACAATATCTCTACACCGAAATTTTGCTACGGAGAAGTTTGTTTTAGCACTTTCGGAAACAGATTTTCACTAACAAACTGATGCACTAAGCAGTGTTTTCATTTTTGAATTGTTGCTCTTACTTTTTAAAGTCATTTTTAAGGGACTAGGTTGCGAAAGAAAACATTTTTTTTCAAATCGCATGCATCTTTAATTTAATATAAATGAACAAGAACCTTTTCTGTTCAATTTACACGCGGAATAATCATTAAATAAATTACACAGTCATCCGATGACCACTTGTACCAGCAAGCATGAATTTGTAGCTGATTTCACTCTCACTTTGACTATGTTGTGATATAATATTTTCTATTCGACATATCTAATCCATTTGTATATTAATTGATTGTAAAAAAAAATCCTTTTATAGCTAAATAATACAATCTGCCATATGGTAGTTAAATATTTTAAACAAATTTAACAATCTTCTTCCCTACTTGCAAAATGAACAAAAAAAGCTTCTAACATACAATCCTTCAAGTATTGAGCCTAAGACTTGTTTATATCCCACTATATACATATCGACTAAGAAACAAACTATGCATAATGAATTTATTAAAGTTTTAAAAAGAATACTGCTTTTTAAGTGAAAAGAATAGATATACATACAACTATGATAAAAAATGACAAATAAAATAATGAAATTGAGAAATACATACATACATATAACTTCTTAAGGCTGAAAATGAAGAAGATAACAAAAGGGAGAGAAATTGCTAAATATTGTATTATGTACTAGCAAAGATGAAGTATTATTTATGTAAAATAATATAAATGTAATAATTGAAACAAGAGAAAATAAATTGGTAAGACCACCGCTTTATGTACTGAAAAAACATTTGTTTGTTTTCATCATTCAATGTCAAACTAGCAATTCTATCAAGAATTTTCGTGAAATTCCTTCGCCTTTTACTTCCGATTTTAAAATCGGATATTTTTCCGATGTTAAAATCGGGAGACATTGGCAATGTGGCCAACTACCGTCCTATATCGCTCTTCTCCTGCTATCCGAAGTTGCTTGAGTGGATTGTTCATGACAGAATTCATGATGCTTTTAATCACTTATTTTCTGTAGTAACACTAACTTCATCGCGTGCACTTTGGACAATGTTCTTCAAGCTGATGTGATTTACACTGAGTTCGCGAAAGCATTTGACAGGGTAAACCACTCAGTGCGGTTGGATATGATCTGTAATTTTGGTGTTTCCAGTTCTCTTACATCCTGGCTTTCTTCCTACATCCATGATCGCGTCCACCGTGTTGTGTTTAATGGTATTTCTTCCTCCCCTTTCTTTCCTACTTCTGGTGTTCCCCAAGGTTCCATCCTTGGTCCCCTCCTTTTCACATTCTTTATCAACTTTTAGTCTGACTCTTTGTTGTATGCTGATGACCTTAAAATTTTCCATGATTTTGCTTTACAAAATGATTGTTGTAAGTTACAATCGGTTCTTTTTGTTTTAAGTGATTGGTGCTCTGCGAGTTCCTTTGCTCTTAATGTTTCCAAGTGTTTCGTGATGTATTTTTCCAATAAGCCTAATCCCATTTCCTTTGAATATTTTTTGAGTGATAGTCTTTTGAAGCATTGTAAATCAACATAAAGACCTCGGCATCATCTTTGATCCGAAGTTAAAATTTGATCTGCATGTTTCTTTTGTTGTTGCTAAGTCTTCAAAAGTAGCTGGTTTTTTTTCTGTGCTACTCTCGCTTTGCAACCAATATCAACACATGTGTTCGTCTTTTTGTATCCCTTGTTCGTAGCATCCCAACGGGAATCGTCGTAATGTATTCTGGCAGAATGCATCTATCAAACAATCCTAGTAATGCAAATGTAATGTGCTAGAAAGCTATTTTCCAGCAATTATACGATATACTCGTATACATGACTTGTTGCATGGGGAATGCTGCAAGGGAGAAAGCTCATATGCTATAAGTCCAATACTGGCCAATGAACATCACTCGCAGAAATAAGGGGAAAAGAACTTGCGAGCATACATCGGCTATGGGTAGTCTGCTATATAAAGCGAAAAAATGAAAAATTCGGAGCATTTCAAATCATCACAGGTAAGTAAAATGTATGAAAAACAAGAGTACCAATTCCCCCTAGTAGCAAAGAGCGTGCGCTATTGGGATTTCCAATGAGCATCACAATCACTCAGGATGCAAAAACCACACATGCAGAGACACGATCGGCCGCCGGGCAAAGCTTTAAGTCGTATTCACCGTAGATGACGGAAATGCGAGAACACGATGTCGTACTTTCCAAAAAGCTCTTATACATAAAGCTATAAAGCTAAAAGCATAAGTTTCCCCTCGTATAAATCTTCCTAGCCTAGGACATGCAATGTTAAAAAGAAAACAACATGCAATGGTTCGGTAATGCTTCCACGCATTACGCGAAATGCTTACCGAATATATCCCGAAACATTACTTTCCCCGTTAGGGTTGTTGAATAGTGCTCCCAAGTGTGGTCTTCTCGTTTCGTGTATCTGTCTAATCCTGTTGAATCTGTTCAGTGTAAGTTTACTTGCTGTCTTTTGTACAAGTTTAATGTTGCTTATCGTCCTTATGATGACCGTATGCTTTTCTTAAATCTCCATTTGCTGAGTACCCGCAGAATTTTCCTGGATGAATGTCTTCTTTTTAAGCTTAATCATGGTTTACTCTCTTCCAACATTCGCGTGTGTCATTTCTTATTTGTGTCTGATCGCCCGGTTAGAACTCAATCGCTATTCCTCACTCCTTGTGCGCGTACTCTTGTGTCTTTTAACTCACCAATACCTAGGATACTTAGAAGCCGTGATGGCCATGTCTTTTCAATTTTTCAAATAACATGTTATTGATATGTTAACGTAGCCTCTTATTTATTTTTATTGTGCATTTTTCTCTTTACTATTTTTTCTATATTTTTTACTAATGTTCGAAGAAGAACATTAGTATTAAAATCACTTTGGCCAAAAATTCATATTTCTATATATATATATATATATATATATATATATATATATATATATATATATATATATATATATATATATATATATATATATATATATATATATATATATCATCAAAAAATTTCAGTGAAAAAATCTCAGGAACGCGCCATCCGATTGAACTGAAATTTTTAGGACACATTGGTGTATATGCAGAATAGTGCCAGGTCTCAGAAAAAGTTAAATATCTTTAACCCTTTGGCGCCGGCGGCCATTTTAGTGATATTTTTAATATACCTATTATTCCGTACACAAATAAGTTTTGCAAAATAAAGTTAACAAAATAAATTTCGAACGCGTTTTACATGTGAATCGGATAATGTTTTGGAATTTTTTTAATCCCATGTGTGCGCTGGGTGCCTAAAAAGAGAACGGGAAAAATTGTAAATTTTTAAATTGCGATATCTTTTGACAAAGCTGTTCAATTATTACCAAATTTTCAGGGCATATTGGTATTATTTAGTCGTAAATTCGTGTAGCTTTTGATGAGCGTGCTGGCAACCCTGAAGCTAGGGCAGGCACTGAAAGTGAAAACCTCCAAATTAACGACTCTCTTGAAAAAATGCCGTTTCTTCAAAAAAAAGCCACTCATATGTAAATATCGTGCTTTTTTTACATAGACCAAAAAAAAATCTGATATGGTATAACGGGCACGCCTGGTAACCCTTGCCCAATTTACCTATATTTTTAGCATCAAAAACTTCTGTTCACGGAAACTCACGATCCGATGAGCAGAATTAATTGAAATTTGCAGACTGTATTGGCCTTAAAAAGGACCAGGTCTGATAGAAGTAATTTTGAAATGCGGGCGATTCTGTGCCAGTGGTGCCATGTTGCAAAATCAGCCCTATAAATTCTGATTGAATCGTTCGATTTTGACAAAATTCACACAGTAGCTGGACCTTACTTCAAACCACGTTTGGTAGAAATTTGGTTGAAAAACTCGGTTGGAGCTGCCAGCTATGATAATTTTGGTGTCTTAAATTTGAAAAAATCAAAATTTGGAAGTGAAAACATTCAAACCATCGAATATCCTAAAAATGTCCGTTTTTTTACAATAAAACCAATCTGTATACAAATCTTATGCTTTATCTACATGTTCAAAGTAAAACTTTGGAAATTTCATGTCGGACAAGAACGGTAACCCTTTCCCAGTTAACCTATATTTTTAGCATCAAAAACTTCTGTTCACGGGAATTCACGAACCAATAATCAGATACCATTGAAATTTACATAATGCATTGGACTTAAGTAGAACCAGGTCTGATAGAAGCGATTTTGAATTGTGGGCAACTCTGTGCCAGTGGTGCCATCTTGAAAAATTACAAAGAAAAAAAACTGCTTTTTGCCCTATGAAATGTGAATTAGTAACCAGATTTTCATGAAATTGACACAGTAGCTGCACCTTACTCTAAACTCTGTTTGATAGAAATTTGGTTTGAAAAATTAGCTATAGTAATTTTTGTGTCTTTGGTTTTGAAAATTCTCTCAGGAAAATAAAACTTTTTGCCCTATAACTTCCAGTGCAATCATGAAATCAATACGAATTTCATACAACCAATGAAACTTATTATAAGCATTATTCAGGCCAAATTTGGTTGAAAAGCATCGATAGGGTTGCCAGCTATTGTTGGTTTTGTGTTTGTTTGCAATATCTTTATTAAGCAGTTTTATCGTAGAATTTTCAATTGGTAATGATATTGTAGTGACAATAAACAGCAAATATTAAGCTTTCGATTATTTGAAAAAACTCACTGCAAACCCTAAATTTCTTTATACTCCTATAACTTCGAATGTAATATAACAACGTGAAGCAGATGTGATATATTCTTGGCTTTGATACTGGCGAAAGGTTTCCAGTACGAGTCGGTTGTGCTACTTTTGTATCAATAAATGCTTACAGTTAGTATTCATACCGGAAACATTTACAATGAAAATAAATAACCGATGTTTCAATTCCCTAAGTTCTGCAAATTTTTCGGATCGCAGCCCCAAACACCAACTTCAGCTACAGTGCTGCAGGCACTGACCATTTTCTTCATTAATGTTATATGAGATGCTGCTTTCAAAGTTTGGTGAAATAAGCAACTGATAACGAATATAATGAACAAGTGTTTTTCTTTCATAAACTTTGAAACCCATGCCAGTGGTAATATCTGAAACCTTCTACCATATGAGTTATAATGCATTCTTGAGACCAAAGTAAAACGTGGCATTTGAAACAGTTTGGCCGTAATAAGCAGCTCATGTGGTGGAATATGCACTCAAAACCTGCACGATTCTTCTACTGTTCTTCGAACATTAGTGTTTCTAGCGGTTCAGGTGCGCTAGAGTTTTTTTTTTTTAAATTGTATTCCTTTGTTTTGCTTTATATTAATGGTTTTTGTTATTCTTGTATCTCATTTTATAATTGGATTTTCTGTTAACTGAGATTTGAATAAATAAATAAATTCACTCCTGTCGATAAGATATGTCCTATCTAGCGAGAGACGGAAAGATTTTAAACTACGAGCAATTTTTGCAGATGGTACATGCGAATACAAAAATTCCGTTTCAATCAAAAATTTTCAAAATGCATATTAAATACATTGTCTGTCTGCAAACAACACTTGCAAAAAGCGCACGAAATCAGACACAACAGAACGAATTCGAAGAAAACCCACTGAAACCTGTTTATACTTGAGACTTATCTTCTACTCATGTTCCAACTTTTATTTTAAATTATCTTCCAGACAATTGCGGATTTGCTTTGACATTATTTTGCTTGCCGTACACTTACCAGCCATAAAGTGGATGAAAAACATTATTTTACAATTTTCTCAAGACCTTTGTCAAGGACCAGTTGTCTGTCCTCTCACAGTTCTCGTTATAATTTCATCTTACATACTACCAGAAATCCTTCCATGGCTTCAACTACCGTACTTGTACGATGTTGTGCAAGAATGATTTAGAGAAGCGTGGAGTTATCCTTTTGATGTGTGAGCTTTTCGTAGACAAGTAGCTGCACTGGTGTGTCTGATTTTGTTTTATTTGTTGAATATTTTATATATGATGGCAAAGATTACTGCCAGCAATGAAAATGTTGCTGGAGGTGAGAAAGAATAAATGATTATTGTTTTGGAGTGAATATTTGAGACAACAGAAATTTATAAGTGCGATAATGATTACAACCAGCTTGCATAAAGAATGTAGATATAAATCATTCAGGTTTTGAATTAAATATATTTCCCTATTTCAATCGCCGATTTTCTTGAAAAAAGATAGACAAAAGGCTCATAAATAATTTGAGTACGCAACTTAATAAATTTCTCATAAATAGACATAAATCTTCAATAAATTGATTTTTATTTAATTTGAAATGATAATAAATTATAAAAAAAAATTAAAAACGACAGAAAACTTCGAGCTCATAGCTCCAAATTTAAGGTCTAAATTTTACCATTTCTCTAAGAGTAGGCATCATAAGTTTCACATTCAGCACAAAATTTGGGCTTTTAGCCAAAAATATTCTCTTAGAGTTTTATTTGAAACGTGATTAGTGATCATGTGAAAAATATTGATTTATTCAAAATCAGATTACCGCCTTATAGTTGCTTTTATTGAATTGATACTCGTACGGCTCGTGAGCCGTGGTGATCTAGTAACTCATTTCAGTGTAGCCACAAATTTCACCGGAACGCACTTCAAAACGCACCACCAGCAAAAGCCTCTCGAAACCGCCATTCTTCATCTCAGTCTAGAAAAAGAGTGAACGTTGTCTCATAACATTAATAGTGTTTATTTTGTTGTTTTGATCGACCCGGGATGAAACCGTGAAGCTCTTTTGCAATAAGATACTTGTATTTATTCATGATAGTTTCATTCAGATATTATTCAAGGGCTTGTAAAATGGTGACAGATTTAGATGAATTATGGTGTTTTTCAAAATGGTAAAGAGTCAGTATTCGGAGAGGCTCTAATTGATAATGCTGCTCCCGTCATTTTCAAAATTATAGCTGGAACCCCGTCGATGCTTTTACTGGAGGGTGACTTAAGCTTGACAGTTATAGATTTAATACGGCATAATATAAGAAATAGACCAGATGGATGTTCCTCACTTTAGTGCAGTATCCAGGATGAAAACCAGAAAACTCCGGGGCTTATTCGGGTACCGGTCAAGGTGCTTAAAGTCATGGTAGAGAATCAACTGCGTCTATTATTCGATTTGTATAACTAATGTTTAGCTACGGGAGTCTTCCCGTCACGGCGGAAAGTAGCTCAACTGCTACTTATAGACATGCGGAAAGGTAAACTGGGCAACCCATCAGCATACCACCTGCTGTGTATGCTGGACACTGTGAAAAGCTTGTCGAAGGGTTACTCAAGCCGCGGCTGCTGTCACCAGTGAGATCGGTTGGCGATCTTTCTGAAAGAGCATTCAACAATCGATGCTAATTCAGAGGCTGTTGGAGCTATAGCAAACGCGGAGGAGGAATGTAATCGATTCTGACCGGTCGTTCTACTTGTAACTCTCGATGTGCAAAACACCGTTAGCTCGGCGAAACGGACAGACATCCTTCGTTTCTTGAGCAGAAGTTTCGTATCACTGACTACTTGCTACCCATGAATCAAAGAATTGTAAGATTACGACACGCGCATGGCTCTCTCAGCTCGCTGCTTGTGCGTCACGTCACCGGGAGAGTTCGGTTCATGAATGAATGCATTAAATTGTGATGGAATACAAATAAATGCATGAAAAATCTTTTGCAGCATTGTTTTAATATTATAAACTATCAATGAGCTTATTTAGATCATAGTAGATTTTATTTATGGGAGTATATATGTGAAAAATAAAAAAAAAACAATGTTATTTGTGTGTTATTGCTGTACTGAAAATCAAAAGAAGAATACTGTGGCGGTTGAAAAAACAATTTTATATTTATTCAACAGATGCAAATTTTTGTGATGTGTAAAAGGAGCGAAAAGGTATGGGAACTTGCATGATTGTTTTTGAAATATTTCCCGAAAGAACGTTAAGTTCAGGATTTGAAACATGAAATGCTTGATAGTCTTCTCAGGATAGATTTGAAGCAAAAATTAGTTTCAATGATGATCCTGAGTGTAAATTCCAGTCTAAAAATTCAAAGAAAGCAAAAGTCAATTCTCATCTTTCATTTAAAATTAGAAATGACAACTCTATTGTAAAATGGAAACAAATCAGCTAGCGTAAATTAAGTCTGTGAACTGAAAGATTAAGTGCTAACCTCTTTTCCAAATTATTCTATAACAACTCTTCAAGATGGTGCTAGAAATTCCAAATACAATCAGGGTTTCTTATTACGGTGACAAAAATTATGTGGAGGTGTGAACTCAGATGCATTCTGAAGGTATCTGTTTTGTCATTCAATGAGATGGAAATTTACTCTATCAGAAAATTATGTGATTCAAGGCTTGTTCGAAAACTGCAAGCGACCGAAATACAATTATATGCCTTTCAAGGTAGAATCACAAAATAACGGACTGCTAATTTAACAAATGTTGTAAATTCATATGGATTTTCAATTCATACAATTGTTAGTGATTCAAGAGGTGAAAATCCCACAATCCATAAGGAGTTAGAAGTATCCCAGTTTTCAAACTTAAAATTTAGGCACTTCAAAAAAATTCCAGAGATATTAAAATTAATTGCTTTTTATAAACCGAACAACCTTTTTTGAACTATATGAGCCACATAAAGTACTCCAATGATAGGTTGGGTTATTCAAACCGTCATATTCGACGTACTCCATTTCTCAGCTCATATATTTCATATAAACTCAGTAAGGTATTTCCCTGGAATCTCCCCAGAGGAGTCTTAAACTAGCAATGGAGTTATTGTATTGAAAATAAAATTAATTAAAATGAATAAAACCTATTTTTTTGAAGTTGAAATCATTAAAAGCAAAATTTTGTTATTTACAATAATATTGTTGCTCAGCCACATCACGAGGAGTGAACTTTGACTTTCTCAAATTTGCAAACAATATACCCACGTTTTGCTCCAAATCTATATCGTAGATTTAGTTTTGTCGTCGTATTACTAATTTTGAAATATACTTTAATCATATTTTGCATAAATTGTACATACATTTTACATGTATTACTAAGCACATAAATTAATTGTACATATTATGATTCCTTAAGTGACGATTTTATGTACAAGAATGTATGCAAACAATTTTTAATCACGGATTGTTTAAATGAGTAATGCCACCGCCCATACATTTTACACCAATGCTTGTGAACATGCCGCGCACCGAACTCTCCGGGTGACGTCATGTGCAGAGAGAGAATAAAATGGTCACTCTAGTGTTGCTATCTTTAGTGTTTCTTGTATCATGCTTGCTGCCCATGATGCGAGACTCCCTCAGGGGCCAATGGTTGCCTTACAATACCGAGGAGCGAGTCAGAAGGAGACTTGTCATTTCAGGTGCGGCACAGCTCTGCTCTAACCTAAGCTCCGAAAATTGATGACCTCTGACCTAAGCTCTGAAAATTGATGTACGATGAACTGCTACGCATGGAAATGCCAGCAGATGTTTCCCTGGTAGGTCACGCTGATGATGTCGCAGCGGCAATCACTTCCAGATTTAAAGGCTCCGCCAAATAGAAAGCGGTCTGTCACAGCGGGAAGCGATGTCTGACCGATGCGGTCAGGCAGTCTGGTTGTATGATGCAATGTTGCATCAGCTGTGTCAGACAGAATGCGGTCTACCGAGTTCTGCCAGTCTCTGTCGCGGCGACAAGCGATCCGGTTGAACAAAATTACAGATTTTCTAGTGACCGTCTAAAAATGAGTGAGCAAACTGAATGATTCATCGAAAGGTATCGCGTCCTATGTAGCGTGCCCATATTGCAGATCCGTGCGACAATCGCTGGATTGCTTCCCGCCGCGACAGACCACTTTCTATGTGGCCGAGGCTTTACGGTTTCGCTCAACTTAGAAGTAACCAAGGTATGGAGCAGTGAATGACAGAGCACCGCTTCCAGCCGACAATTTCAAAGACTGAGATTGCCATGCTAATGAAACGAAGGATACCAACTGTCATACCCATGTCGGTTAGCACTGTCAACGTCCAGATTAACAAGTATCTGGCAGTGACCATGGACACCAAACTGACGTATTGGGATCATATCCGCAGGACATGTGACAGGACTCGCTTACTCGTAACTTCACTGAGTAGGCTAACGGCCAACGTTGACGGACCCAGAGAGACGAGATGGATGCTACTGATGGTAACGACTAATTCCATCTTGCTAAATGGAACCGGAATTCGGGGAGAGACGCTTCGAACTAAGAAATCCCGGAAGCTCATTGCCAATGTCCTGCGCAGAGGTGCTCTGCAAATCACCTGTAAGTATTACACGATTGCGTAGCTACCGCAAGGATACCTTTCTCACTTTGAGCTGACACACACACGTACACTCACCCTCCAACTAACACAACAGCGTTGTAATGAAAGTCAGAAAGCTTAACAGTAGTCACGGAGAGTTAAACTTCTACTTTTGTCTGGGCATGGTTACTTCAAGCACCTGAACAGGATGTGCATGACTAAGCTCAATGACGCTCAGCACATATTCTTTTTGTGCAGTCGCTTCTCAAGTTTGAGGCTCGCGATTGAGTCCACCCTCGACCTGGTCACGTCAGAGGCGATCGCGAATGCAATGCTTCGAAACGAAGAGAACTAATCTGCAGTCTCAGCATACATTGAGAAAGTACTGTGCATAAAGCGGGAGGAAGATTTCCTTACTGATCCAAGAGCTGTGATAGTTTTTGAATTCAGTGGTTGAAGCGGTGCTTAGACGAGTCCCGACTTGGAACTTCGTGGGCTTGTAGATGGTTTTTTTTTAGTGAGCCAGACCTCACATACATACTTCGTGGTCTAATAGTTCACGCGGTGATTTAGTAAGCTCATTTTTTTAGCCATTTGCAGTAGGGAAAAATTATAAACAAGAAATAGGGGAGACTGATGTCAACAATCTTCCAGAGGACTGAGAAGGAAGAAAAATTTAGAAGAATGCAAGGTGATATGATGCAAAATACTCAACTATCAGATCACAACTAGTTTGATAAGGAGAACGAACTTGAGTTCCACATACATATATATAGAACTTATTTTTTGAATTTCGTTTAAATTCAATATCTAGCCTTAGAGTAGAAAGCTTTTATTTGGCTCAGCGGTTTTCTAAGATCCAAACAAAGCCACGGTTAGCACATTCATTAAACTTCTGTCAGACGAGTATATACTAAAAACCAAAACACATGTTGATTTAAAGATTCGGTCTTGAATTATCATGAACACAAAGTTAGGGTTCACATTAAATAATTAATTTCATGGAAGATTATCTGTTTTTGTAATACGCAGGATTTTATAAATTTCTTTCCGGTTGCTGATATTTTCCACATAGAGTAAAACATTTTCGGGACTCAATGATTTGAAAAATTTCTCTTTATCTACTTGCTGTAGCTGCAGTGTTACCAGCATATTGCTCAAAAATTACTCTGGTATATATATTATAAGCATCAATGCATTTTATAAATTTCATAATGATCTGATGATTCTGTTATCACAATTCGACATTTTAAAATTATCTTTGCTTATTTTTGGGTACTTAGCGCTCATAAGGGTATGACATTTTTGTAACGTTTTGATACACAGCCTAAAAAAATTCGTTGAAAAGTTCATTTTACAGCAACCATTTTATTGGAAATCAATTCTTGTTGAAATCGTAGGGATACGAAAAAAATGATTTAGAAGCCTGGCTGTACAAAAGTTCAATACAAAGAAATCTGGTGAGATCTGGACTTCACACTTGTAAACATACCTACATCTTGATCGGATGAAACAATCAAGAAATAAAGTCACTGACTTTGTTTGAGCATACACATATATTAAAAAAACCTACATAGTCTTATGTAACATAGCGTGCTGTGGTCCCCATTATTTCTCAACAGTAAGTGCCTAGCTGCTCTAGGATACTCGGACGACATCACAGTAATAATAAAAGACTCACAGATGAATACTTTGAGATGCAGAATCCAAAAAGCTTTAAATGAAACGACCTTACGGTGCGAAGAGGGGGGTTTATTCATTAATCCAAAGAAAAGTAGCATAGTATAATTCCCCAGAAAAAGAAAAATTTAAATAAGAGCTCTAAATATTAGGGGCACAGTCGTATGTCTGCAGGAAGAGGTAAAATATCTAAGAATCCATCTGGATAGGAAACTCACCTGGAACTATTATTGAAACAAAACGACCCTCTGGGCGACAAAACAAATGTTGGACGCAATTGGGGACTATCTCCAAGGCAGACACTATGGGCCTACAAACAGTTGGTGAGACCTATCATTCTATATGGAACAGCAGTTTGGTGGAAGAAAACCACACAAAAAAATGCTGTTAGTAGACTCAACAAGCTTGAATGCCTGCCTGCTGGTTACAGGAGCAGTGAGCTCCACTCCAACGGCAGGAATGGAGGCCCTTCTAAATCATCTCAAAACTCAGGAGGAAGCTGCAAAACAGGCTACTAGCCTATAAAAAGCATCTACAAATCAGGAGACCTTAAAGGCCACCTCAAAATCCTGGCGGACATCAGGCCCATAGTGGAAATGTTGAACTTCAGCGACCAAATTAAGACCAAAGCAGCTTTCGCGAAGAAATTTAATTCACAATTCTATTATTCAAGTTCACAATTCTATTAAGGGACAAATGGGACGATGGCCCACCTCCCTCCTACAAAGGACCGCAAATGTGGTATACGGATTGTTTACGGATGGATTGTGGAGTAGGAGCAGGGATCATAGGTCTTAAGTGCAAAATGCATTTCTCTGTCCCAAAAGAGGCCACCATCTTATCAAGCAGAACTAGCTGCCATACTTAGAGCCTCACAAAAAGTGAAAATAAAAAGCACTACAAGGGTCAGAATTAAGTAAAATCCTATCAGATAGTCAAGCGACACTCATGGCTATCAATCACGATCAAATAAATTCAGCCATACTCTTAGAAGTGAGAGAGGCCCTAAATGACATAAGGGTACAAAACAGCTTCGAGATGGTATGGATTTCCGGCCATGAGGGTCCCCAATGAAACGTGGAAGCTAATTCCAAAGATTCCTACCAACGAAGAAGCAAGACTGCTCTTGATACGTTCTTCTCTGTACTAGGGTTTTACAAAGGCAGATACGGACAAGGAAATTAAAACATAGAGCAGTGGCTCTTCAAAAGGCCACCTTTCCTGCAAAAAGTATATCCACAGGATAGGTGAAGAGCAGGACGACCGCTGCAGATAATGTGAAGAAACGACAGAGTGTTTAGAACATCTTCTCACACTCTGTCCAGCACTAACGAGACGAAGATTAGAGCTCTTTGGATCTGCTCTTCTCTCCATCAGGGACATAAGAAATGTCTCATCAAGGAAAATAACTGGCTTTGTTAGAAACCTCAACATCCTATGGGATATAACGCAGTGGAAGCACAATAGATCGCAGTACTATGAGCCTCTTGGACACACTTCTGGCTATCAATCAATCAACGTAGCGCAGCATTGATGGACACATAATGTTTGGGCACAGTAGCCTGAGCTATAAAACAAATAACAAAAAAATGTACGTAGCACTTACTCCTTAGTAACAGGCAATGATAACTGAGCTACAAAACATAGCCTTAAAGGCCATATGGAAAAACAGTTGTTTCTTCGTAGCGATACTTCTTATATATTATGGAATGTTCCACTTGTACATAGTATCAACGCTCATTCACATAGCTCCGACTCTGAAATTACTAACCAGTAAGATCGAGTAGTTTAGATCATAAAGCTCTAGCTTCCAGCGTGTGGAATCCCTGGTTCGAATTCAGATTCAGACGAGGGAACGCGCATGAACATTTGAGGAACACGCTTTGAATAAGTCCCTGATTCAAATCAGTAATAAAGTGAGTCGTGGGATTAATCACTCCACACTCGCATACATATTTATTGTAAAAATTTTAAATGAAGAGAGCCATGCAAGAGATTGCTTTACTTTTACCACTTTTTCAAAGAGCTAAATGTAAAACATTTTCTCCACAAATTTTATTGCTCTCTTTCCAATTTAATTTCTTGTCATATTCTTTCCTCTTGCTGTAAAAAAAAGTTACGGCCCATCTTGGCTCAACGCTGACGCCTCGATCACTCCTCAAAGCAAAAAAGCAGCGTGTTATAAATACAGTACGTCCAGCTCGCTTGATTACTTACTCAATTATCAAAAGCTTGGTGGAGCTGCCAAAAAGTAGCCATTAACGCGATCTGTACTTAATTTGAACACGTGCAGTCTGTGTCAACTCCCTTTAAACTTTCTTTGGTATTCCTTATACTATATACCTTCATGATATGTCAATATCTTCACAAGGCACCTATGAGCTTTTCGTTCGATCATTCTCTTCTTCACTTTAAACCAAAACACTTCAACCAGACAGTTACTTTTTCCCCGCCTAATTATCTCTGTTTTCGTTTTGTACTAATTCCATGGAAATTGATTTTTTGACGAGCTCTCTTGACTCAAGCACTAGCTTTGGCGTCGATGCCATTCCAAATATTTTTGTCAATCTGTTTCATCTTGTGTGTTCCTTTGTCACTAATTTTCAATCTTTGCATTTCAACGGGAAAATGCAGCCCGTTTCTTTGGAAATTCCCAATTCACAAAGTGGGTGATAGTTCTTACATTTCCCTCTCTTCCCTTTTGCTTGGCTTTAGCAAGCTGCTCGAAAGACCCAACGGGAAAAATAATGCTTACGGATATATTCGGTAAGCATTTCGCGTAATGCGTGTAAGCATTACCGGACCATTACGCGTTGTTTCTTTTTAACATTGCATGTCCTAGGCTGGGAAGATTTATACAAGGGGAAACTCATGCTTTTAGCTCTATAGCTTTATGTATAAGAGCTTTTTGGAAAGTACGACATCGTATTTTCGCATTTATACGCCTCAATATGAATGAAAGCTTTGGCCGGCGGCCGATCGTGTGGTTTTTGCATGCTGACGCTCATTGGAAATTCCAATAGCGCATGCTCTTTGCTACTAGGGGGAATTGTCTTCATACATTTTACTTACCCTATGATGCAAAAATTACATTTTACAATCATGATTTGAAATGCTTCGAAATTTTCATCTTTCCGCTTTATATAGCAGACTACCCATAACCGATGTATGCTCGCAAGTTATTTTCCCCTTGTTTCTGCGAGTGAATTTCATTGGCCAGTCTTGGACTTATAACATATGAGCTTTCTCCCTTTCAGCATTTTCCATGCTCCATGTCATGTTTACGAGTATATCTTATAATTGCTGGAAAATAGCTTTGGAAATCGGAAATGTGCATTACCAGCATTGTTTGATTCATGCATTACGCCAGCATACATTACCGCGATTCCCGTTGGGGAGTTGTATACAACAGAGTGTACCCATTGGTCTAGTCCTTGATTGGTATTGAGCAGCATGGATACATTAAAAGTAAGTCAACGCTATTAAACTTATTGTCATTCGCAAATACTGTTGCTTCCACTATCAATCTGTATTTACAATTGGATGCTCTTTAGACAGGCTTTGTCAAGCTTTGTCAAGCAACTGTGAATGCAACGCTCTGACTTTGAATGTTAGAAAATTTTATTAAAAATTCCCTTACCTATAAAAGATTTCCTCTGCTGTTCCCCTATACTGTTCTCGGTTCACTTTTCAATATTGTAAGTAGTTTTAAGGACTTTGGCGTGATATTCGACTCTTAGTAGCGACCATCACATCACTGGGTGTTTCCCGTTTTCCCAGTTTCATTATTAAATCCTCCAAGCTTTTTGCTAATACCTCTACCCCTATTTCTAGTTTCCCAACGAATGTCTTCTATTTAGCTGTACAGCGGTTAAATATTAGTTGACCCCAGCATTCAATATCTTTTAGAAGATCAGGACGCCCGTGAGGATCATTATTATATTTTAATGTTCTTTCGTGCGTGCGGACACGTAATTTTTCATCACTCTTGCGTGTGCCTTGTTAGCAAAAATCTTTAACCTTGGTCCTCTTTGCCGAACATTATTGGCATTTAAAAATTCACTGAGAAATTGTGTTCTAACGTATGTTGATTTACACATTTGTATTATTTTCCATTTACGTTCATTCTTACTTTGTATTTTAATGATTTTTGAATTAGTTATCTCGTTTTAGCTTTATGCTTGTTATATTTTTGTCTAGTTTATAATTGAAGTTGTTTTTGTTCATTGGACAATATACAAATAAATATATAAAATTTTATCCTTCAGTTTTCATTGTTTTTTATGTATGTTTAAATTAACATCAGTTCATTTTTATTTTTGATAAATACATTTGTCTCTTTTTCACTATTTTATTTGTTGGTAAACTCTGAGTATTATTCTATTTGTTTTCAACTTTTTCAGCATCTTTATTCTTATCTTCTTTCCATTTTGAACGAGAAACGACATTCGAAGTGAATTTTTACGATTTTCCAAACGTTTTTGTGTCGTTTGTATAGTAATAACGCCTCAGGTAGTTCAACTTGTAAAAATATTTGTGATTTTTTCTATTTAAAGCTATTATCCCGGCTCATCCTCATATAACTGAACAAACTTTTTAATCGTAAAACTTTATTACGACATCGTTTTCTTGATTACATCCTCCAAGAAAATTATGAAACCTTTTAAACCTTCTTGGCGCAAACATTTCACTTTACTGTACATTTATATTTACAGCTCTATTAAAGCATTTTCAAGACGTTTTTAATATCCAGTAGTAAACGCAACTATATGTTCTCTAGCTGCTGAAAGCTTTATGTAATGTTTTCACATCTACCATCAGAGAGTAAAACGTTCTTTGAAGAACAAATTACGCATAGTAACTAATCTACTTACATAACTACATTTGTATGTGTCCCATGACGAGGTGAAAAGGAACTCCAGGAGATTATTTTATTGACAGTTACATGTGTCGAACAAATATTATGTGAATTTGTAAATTAGAAACCTGCCATAAGGAAAGTAGTAAAACAAACATCGACATAGTTAAAATTGGTTAATAGTTTATTTTATCTAGTACAGCTTTAATTAAAACTATCTGGCTCAATTAAACGTTAAACAAATTCGCCCTGCGGTTTTATAATCATGTCTTGAATCTGAAAACAAATTGATTAAATCAAATGAATTTAAATTAAACTGAAAATACATAGTATATCATAAATCAAATATCGCTTACCAAGACATTATCTGGTGTAGAAATGGCAAACATAAGGGCTTTAGCTACAACCATTCCAGCCAGGCGAGGCATCAAAGTAACAAGATCATTATCCGACCCCGATGTCAAGATGTCGTTCTCCACTAAGCCCGGACTTAGGTTCTGCAATAAGCACAAATTACCCAGTCTGGCAATTACTCATAACAGCACATCACCACACCCGAACCACTCACGGCACGAAGCACTTACAATTACTCTGGCTCCCATCTCCTGGTACATAACTTCTTGTCGTAGGCACTCGGTTAAGGCTGTCAGGGCAAACTTACAGGCCGGATACATTCCATTCACGGGCTTCGTCCCAGGCACACATGTGTTTGTTTTATGACCTAGAATGCTGAAAGAGTAAAATTGTTTGTTTTAGCATTTGTCCGCTTCAAAGATTCACTCAAATGAAAATCAAAAGAGCACTCTCTCCAAATGCCGGCCATGCCAAATCCCATTTCATGTCGCACGAAAGCATGCAACTGCATTATTCAGGATTGAAACGAATGGATTTCCAACTGACCTGTTTATGTTCACAATGACCCCATTCACATCCCGTTCCTTCATCATTTTGAGCGCTTGCTTGGTGCAAATGATCAGCCCTATCAGATTCGTCTCCAGCATTAATCTCAGGTCCTTAATGTTGTTGTCGTCGAGCAGAAGATGCTTGCTAACAACTCCGGCATTATTCACGAGCAGATCGATGCCGCCTAATGTCTTTTCAATCCAGGAAAATGCCTGATTTACCGACGCTTCCGACGTGATATCGCATTCGACGGCATTAAGTTGTCCTTTCGCTCCGAAGACATCATGCCTGAGTGCCTGTCGTGAAAGATAATGGTTAAAATTAATTGGAATTATTCGCTTTTGGTACGTATGATTTGGATTTGTTCCGTTACATTAGATTGAATTATGTGTTTATGTATGGTGAAATTGCTGTTTACTCTGGTAATATGGCAAGTAACTTGAAATGAGGTGGGAGCTGGTAATGTTGGTTGTCTTCAATTAGATTATGAGACAAGGATTTCCATCTTCCAGGATTAACCTGAACGCAAAACCTCTCGCAATATCCGACCTTATATGCTATTTGGTATTTGCTACTGCTATCAAAAGTGCAAACACAGACTATGATAATTGTAGCTCTGTTTGTTAGGGTTAGTTCCGTGCAATCAATTCGCTAAGTGGTGGCCGCTTTTGATTGGAGCGCAATAAATGAAAAAATATCGGAAAGTTGGTGTAAAGAGGATTGAGATGCATGGAGACTCTCTGTGAGTGTCCAACTTAAAATAATAAAAATCGCAAGGTTTTGCGCAATTTGGCAGTCATCAATCGTATACAGATACTTGGAAGAAAAGTATGGAAATATTAGGGTATCGCAAGTTGGAGATGGTTTACTAATATTTTTTTTCGCTGTCGGAAGTTGTCCTTCACAGCTATCAAAATTCCTCGCATTAAAGTGAACAAACTAGAATACTTGATTTATTATAAAAATCAGACCTGAGCTACGTTCCGCTGATGGAAAAGACACTGAAGACTGTGAGAAAAATGACTGTGCTAAGACTGTCAGAAAAATCAACAGCTGACATAATTTTCAACACGCTGCAGGTATTGCAACGTTGTGTGTGTTAGCTGCAAAGCTGCTCGTTTAGGCAAAGTTATCGCATGTTACGCATTTAAGAAAATCTACATATATGTCTGTCCTGAAAAGGCACCAAACTAAAGATGGTAATTGAATAAGTACGATCCCAGCCAAATTGCCGAATCTTGTCAGCGACATTCCCATTTTCCTATGAAATGCTATTCCATTGGCACATTCTAAGTTTAACATTGCGTGGAAGTCAGTTTATATGTCTAGGATAAACAAGACCCCTTAACTTGATTTTTAATCGGCAGTCTACCCGATGATCTACCAGTTACATCAGTTTTTACTAATGTTCGAAGAACAATAGTATTAAACTCGTTTCGCCGAAAATTCATATTTCTTTATTTATATATATATATATATATATATATATATATATATATATATATATATATATATATATATATATATATATATATATATCAGCAAATCGGTTAATAGAAGTAATCTTTGGAGTGGCTGATCCGATTGAGCTGAAATTTTCGGATGTCGTAGATGTATATAGTAGGTAGGTCTATGACTTGTTCGAATTCAGTTATCTTTAACCTTTTGGTGGCGGCGGGCATTTTAGTGAATTTTCAGGTACTCCTATATTTCCAAGCAGTGTAAAATTTTTGTAACAAAAAGTATTGGAAATAAAAACTTATTATGTTTTAAGTTTGCTCATGATAAAGAATTGGAAATTTTGAGCCGTGTGTGGGTGCTGAGTGCCTAAAAGTGGGCAAGGAATTTTTCTCAAATTTTGATTTGTCATAACTTCTGACAGGAACATTCGATCATCGTGAAATTGATAGAGCGTATTGATGTAGGCTAGAACTTAGCACACATGGATTTTAAAGACAGTGTGGGTAACCCTGTAGCTATGGCAGGCTCTTGAAAAAAAAATCCTTCAAATCATCGACCTTCCTGAAATTTTTTTGCTTTTTGCCAAAAAACTCAAATCATTGATAAATCTAAATCTTTGTCCATCACGTCAGATTAAAATTTTCCAAATTCCGATTCGCACAAGAACGGCAACCCAGCACCAAACTACCTCTATTTTCAGCACACGAAAGTTCTGTTCACGAGAACTGACGACCGGGTTATCCGATCATAGTGAAACTTACAGGACATGTTAGTATTAGCTAGGACCAGGTCTGATAGAAGTGATTTTGAAATGCGGGCAACCCTGTGCCAGTGGTACCATCTTGAAAAATCACTGAGAAAAAAAACCGGTTTTTGGCCTATAACTTCCGATTCAGCCATCAGATTTTGACGAAATTCATACAATACTTAGATCTTACTCTATGTAACATTTGGTGAAAATTTGGCTGAAGAATTAGAATAGAGTTGCCAGCTATGGTGATTTTTGTCTCCTAAATCTTGCAAATTTGCTCAGCAAAATAAAGCTTTTTTCCCTATAACTTCCGGTCCAGTGTAGAAATCAGAACGAACTTCACGCAGTAAATGAACCTTAATATGAACCAAATGTCGTAGAAATTTCGTACGAAAATCATAAAAGGGCTGCCAGCTATGACCATTTTGTAATTTTGAGCGATTATGTCATTAGATTTGCAAATGGAAATGATCCTGCAATGAAAATTAACAACAAATATTAACGCTTTAAAAACTTGAAAAGTTTTGAGGGTGGTAGCCCTAAAATTCTTTTCACCCGTATAACGTCCAGCGCAGTGATTCAATTGAAACGAAATTTACTGGTTGGGTTTAACTTAACGTGAAGCAGATTTGGTATGTGTTTTGCTTTGCTGCTTACACAGGGTAACCAGCATTAGCCATTTCCGTAAATATTGCACCAACAGATGCTTCAAATTACGTTCTCATATGCAAAGAATTTGCAATAAAAATAAGAAACCAATTTCGAAATTTTCCGAGTTTTGAACATTTATCGGATGGCAGCCTCAAACAACGTTTAACCGCTGAAAATTTCGATAAAATCCTGCGATGAGAACGAAATTCAGAGGATAAGTTGATTTGAGTATGAGTTTGTTATGGTAAACTCATTGCTGCTTCGTTCGGACTACTTCGTTCGGGTTGCCAGCACTGAACATTTTCATCATTTGTGTTATAGTTGAGTTTTGTTGCTTTGGATAAGGAATGGTTGATATGATTCTACAAAACAGTGTTTTACGTCTTTCCACACTTTTTTGTCACTCAAAGAAAATTTCTTCGAAAATTAGTTTTCTAGCGGTTCAGGTGCGCTAGAGTTTTTACTAATGTTCGAAGAACAATAGTATTAAACTCGTTTCGCCGAAAATTCATATTTCTTTATTTATATATATATATATATATATATATATATATATATATATATCAGCAAATCGGTTAATAGAAGTAATCTTTGGAGTGGCCGATCCGATTGAGCTGAAATTTTTGGACGTCGTAGATGTATATAGTAGGTAGGTCCATGACTTGTTCGAATTCAGTTATCTTTAACCTTTTGGCGGCGGCGGGCATTTTAGTGAATTTCCAGGTACTCCTATATTTCCAAGCAGTGTAAAATTTTTGTAACAAAAAGTATTGGAAATAAAAACTTATTATGTTCTAGGTTTGCCCATGACAAAGAATTGGAAATTTTGAGCCGTGTGTGGGTGCTGAGTGCCTAAAAGTGGACAAGGAATTTTTCTCAAATTTTGATTTGTCATAACTTCTGACAGAAACATTCGATCATCGTAAAATTGATAGAGCGTATTGATGTAGGCTAGAACTTAGCACACATGGATTTTAAAGACAGTGTGGGTAACCCTGTAGCTATGGCAGGCTCTTAAAAAAAAATCCTTCAAATCATCGACCTTCCTGAAAAATTTTTGCTTTTTGCCAAAAAACTCAAATCATTGATAAATCTAAATCTTTGTCCATCACGTCAGTTTAAAATTTTCCAAATTCCGATTCGCACAAGAACGGCAACCCATCACCAAACTACCTCTATTTTCAGCACTCGAAAGTTCTGTTCACGAGAACTGACGACCGGGCTATCCGATCATAGTGAAATTTACAGGACATGTTAATATTAGCTAGGACCAGGTCTGATAGAAGTGATTTTGAAATGCGGGCAACCCTGTGCCAGTGGTACCATATTGAAAAATCACTGAGAAAAAAAACCGGTTTTTGGCCTATAACTTCCGATTCAGCCATCAGATTTTGACGAAATTCATACAATACTTAGATCTTACTCTATGTAACATTTGATGAAAATTTGGCTGAAGAATTAGAATAGAGTTGCCAGCTATGGTGATTTTTGTCTCCTAAATCTTGCAAACTTGCTCAGCAAAATAAAGCTTTTTTCCCTATAACTTCCGGTCCAGTGTAGAAATCAGAACGAACTTCACGCAGTAAATGAACCTTAATATGAACCAAATGTCGTAGAAATTTCGTACGAAAATCATGAAAGGGCTGCCAGCTATGACCATTTTGTAATTTTGTTTAATTTCTTTACTGAGCGATTATGTCATTAGATTTGCAAATGGGAATGATCCTGCAATAAAAAGTAACAACAAATATTAACGCTTCAAAAACTTGAAAAGTTTTGAGGGTGGTAGCCCTAAAATTCTTTTCACCCGTATAACGTCCAACGCAGTGATTCAATTGAAACGAAATTTACTGGTTGGGTTTAACTTAACGTGAAGCAGATTTGGTATGTGTTTGGCTTTGCTGCTTACACAGGGTAACCAGCATTAGCCATTTCCGTAAATATTGCACCAACAGATGCTTCAAATTACGTTCTCATATGCAAAGAATTTGCAATAAAAATAAGAAACCAATTTCGAAATTTTCCGAGTTTTGAACATTTTACGGATGGCAGCCTCAAACAACGTTTAACCGCTGAAAATTTCGATAAAATCCTGCGATGAGAACGAAATTCAGAGGATAAGTTGATTTGAGTATGAGTTTGTTATGGTAAACTTATTGCTGCTTCGTTCGGACTGCCAAACGGACGCTTCGTTGGGACTACTTCGTTCGGGTTGCCAGCACTGAACATTTTCATTATTTGTGTTATAGTTGAGTTTTGTTGCTTTGGATAAGGAATGGTTGATATGATTCTACAAAACAGTGTTTTACGTCTTTCCACACTTTTTTGTCACTCAAAGAAAATTTCTTCGAAAATTAGTTTTCTAGCGGTTCAGGTGCGCTAGAGTTTTTTTTTTTTACTACATTGTCTCAGGGTCAAATCCACCAAAACTTCCTCCTGGCTACCTGATCCCCAGGTATCAGCCAACGTTTGCGATTAGAGTTTGACTTTATATTAATTTGGCATTGATTCTTTTATTAAGGAATTATAGCGATACTGGTCAGAATGAGACCGTCTGTGTCAATATAACCATTATTGGAGGAACAAATAAATAGCACACTCTTTATTAATTTTATTATCATAAATAAATTGCTGATTGTGGTTCTTTTTTGTTCTAGTAAGAATACTTTTAATTGTATTATTTGTGCAAAAAAAAATCATATAACTTTCTTTCCCTCTCGTATTTACCACCGTAGAAGATTCTATGGTTGACTTCATCAATTTGATTGCAATTTTCACAGGTCTGGCCATTTCTTATTTTCAAACACTTTTTATTTGTTATTTTCAAGCTGTATCGGGTGCCCAAAACGCGTACATAAAAGGGAAATCCGTTGAAATGCCTCTCCATAGGATAGTTCTCGAAATAGAAAAGGCACTCCGCTACAAAGAATACACCTTGGAAGCTTTTCTAGATATTGAAGGCGCCTTCAATAATGTGCACACTACAGCCATAATGGAGAGCCTCTACGCAACCAACACCCACCCTTCTATTTGTAGCTGGATAAGCAATATGCTTAAGCAAACGCTCATAACAGCTGTGTGGGCGGGGTCACGGATAACTAGGAAGGTCCATAGAGGCACACCGCAAGGTGGAGTTCTATCCCCTCTCTTATGGAGCCTGGTTGTAAATACAATTTTGGACAGGCTGGAACGCAAAGGACTCACGGTTGTGGACTATGCCGATGACATTGCCATTTTAGTCTCGGGCAGGTTTCCACACACAGTCGGCCAGCTCATTGAGTATGCTCTGGGGCTGGTTGAGGAATGGGCGAATACCGTGGGCCTCGGCATCAACATTAATAAAACTGATCTTGTATTTTTTACAAGAAAGTACAAAATTCCTGAGTTACCTCCAATCAGGCTGAGCGGCGCCAGGTTAAGCCTCAAGTCACAAACTAAGTACTTGGGTTTTGTTCTGGAAGGCAAATTTGGAGGAGAGACTAAAGGGGTCTAATCACTTCCTTAACGCACTGGATATATATGGCGATAGCCAGGCCTATCCTTGCTTATGGATGTTTGGTCTGGTGGCCAGCAGTGAATAAGACTACCTTTGCTAGCATGGCGAACAGAGTTCAGCGGCTGGCGGCTGTCTGCACCACAGGTGCCTTAGCCTCGACTCCTTCGTCTGCTCTGAATGTCCAGTTTCATCTCCCTCCGCTTGACCTCTTCGTCAGGGGCGCTGCCGTAAAAGCTGCTGTCAGGCTTAGGGAATCGGGACACTACGAGCCACGATCCTTCGGCCACAGCAGAATTGAGCGGGAGTACGCAGGTAGCACCGACTACTTGGTCCCCACTCTGTGCTCCGAGCGGGGATATCAGGCGATTGTGGGGGATGGGCAGGAGTAGAATCGGCAAATGGGCGCAGCAACTCTTAGCATTTACACTGACGGCTCTAAAACGTCTGCCAGAGTGGGTGCTGCAACATTTTCCGCAGAAGCAGCTATGGAAGCAGCTTTCAGGTTTCCTAACCACTGTAGTATTTTCCAGGCGAAGGTTTTTGCGATACGTAAAGCCGCAGACCTAGCACACGCCAGAGATACCACAAGTGAGGAAATCAACATATTTACAGACAGTCAAGCGGCGGTTAAAGTTTTGATGTCTTACACATACAAATCGAAGTGTGTACTTGACTGCATTCAGGCCCTGAATAGACTGGGCAACAACAGAAGAGTCAGAATTTTCTGGGTTCCTGGTCACAAGGGCATTGAAGCAAACGAGAGGGCGGAGGTGTGTTAGTCAAGCACGGGGCTAGCCTTCCCCTGTCAGGATCGGTTGATATTCCTTATCCAATCCAAACAATCAAATCTTCAATTGATTCCAATTTGATGCAAGTTGCAACGTGCAGATGGCGTGCAACTCAGACCTGCAAGCTAACCAAAATCATGTGGGAATCGTACAATATCGTAGCTCCTAATTACTTACTCATGCCATGAAAATGGGACTCCTAACCAGCGACACCTGTAGGAAGTGTCAAGAGCCGGGAGTCTCGGAAACAATCCAACACTTTCTGTGCCACTGCCCGGCACTGGGGAGAACCAGGCAGCGCTGCTTCGGTGAGCTCTGGCTCATGAAGCAGAGCAGAGGCTGAAGGACATACTTCTTTTCGCAAAAAAGTCCGGGGCCTTCGATGGCCGTTTGGACTGAACTTTCCTTCTCCGGGTCCATTTATCTGGTACCACTACGGGCCAATGGGTCTATGTGTGGCCCTATGCCAGCCAGTTGAACCTAACCTAACAAGCACAACTATTTATTTTCTTAAACGTATTTTGATCAACGTGAAACTTCATTCCCTCATATATTGTAGCAATTTCACAACTAGTGACTGATGAAGTTGTTCTAAGTCTAAGCTGTTTGAAGGGAAAACGAATGCCGCTCCAGAATGCTTTTAGACCCATCACATAGACCAATTTAAAAACTGTCCTGCCTTTTGAGGGCTATTATGTCAGAGAGTGAAGTTCTTAAAACAGCTATGCTCTTTTCCGAAGATTTCCAGGATATGAGGCTGTTGCTGATTGTAAGATTATTGCTTTGGTATAAAACTAAGAATTTAATTTCCTTGATCCATTTTATTAAATTGTTTTTATTGGACATCAGAGAAAGAAGCATGTGTTCACCGTTTAAATACAGCACATTGCATTTGTCATGGTTAATTAGTAGGTTCCTGTCTTCAAATTTTTCAAGGAGCATGGACGTGGAGCGTTTGAGATTTTCCAGCATTTCACTTTGTCTTAAAGTGTCGAAATAGTTGAATAGTGTTATCTTAAGGTGAAAAAATAGTTTTTGTTTGTCCAGTAAAGGGCAATATCGTGATATGTTCATCAGCTATCTATTATAACTCGCCATAAAAAATGGGTGGTTCTATTTCAAATCGTGGAATCTTTTTCATTTCATACATCATCTCAGTTTTGACAATACGTTTTGTTTACTCATTAAGTAAATTTACGCAGAAGGTGTAAAACTTGTTTGCGTGCACTAAAAACGAACGCAATTGAAAGAAATTTGATAGTTACTATCGTTTTTAGATAATTGACAACTCTTTCTGGCTCTAATTTTCAAAAATTTTGCAGATGTAATTATATTATTTCTATTTAAGAATACATACCACAAGCGATGTGTAGCCATAAACATTGTAAATTACTAACCGTTCTCGAAACATGAACATTACTAAATTTCTGATTGAACTAAATTATTTAAGATTTAATAATTCATTGCAACGATTACACAACCTCCACTTTATCCTTCCTCCTGGCCAAGCCGCACACAATCATTCCAGCTTTCACTAACTCAATCACAATAGCAGATCCAACACCACTCGTTGCTCCGGTAACTACCGCGATTTTACCATTCCACCGTTCCATATCCTCCGATCAAACATAGATAATTTTACTTTCCGAACGGTACTAGTTAGAGCTAAGTGCTATATTACACGAAATTCCAAATAGTCCGAGAGATAATTTAATTGATTAACCGCTACCAATTCTAGAATATTAAAGACAAACCGATCCGTTTGCAGCGTATTTATATGGTTCTCAAATTAAGTCCAATGTTATGTAATATCGAAATCGAATGATGGCGGACGAATCATAATAAATCGAGATGAAACACCTACAGAATTTTCTATGTAGCAGTACATGACTGCGCTAATCATCAGATTGAATTAGCAAAGGAAACTTGCGTCTAAAGATTAATAGGATTAACAGGCTAAAAATGTAAAATAGATGTGTGCAATGGACTCGGTACTGATTTATGTTGTCGAACTCTTGCAATGGATGTTGAACATTTGTCTCGATTTCAGATCATCGAGCAAATGGTAAAGAGGCTGTTTTGCAGAACTCGAGACATATTCAATGACAAATTGCTGTGCATCTGAAAATGAACTTGTTAGACATTTTTGAAATTTACACCATTAAAACTAATATTGGATGTACAACATGAATGGTGCTCGTCGACACAGCAGGATTCTTAATTTCTCTAATTATATTGTCGTGTTTTGTTTGATGCGATATTGTCATTTGAATATGTTGGCATGATGGTTTAGAGATATTGAGTCTAAATTAAAAATTAAATATCGTTTTGAAGAATTAGAGCACAGTCTATTTGGATTCGAGTGGTATCTACCAAATCGTCTGCCAAAATATACATTTTATGAATTCCTGTTTCTATATTCCTTTAGACATAAGTGTGTGTAAAATAAAGTGTATATAGAAGGAACTATAAAGCATATGAGACATCCTCGTGGAATCCATCGGAATGAAATTATGTTAAGAGACGAGTTTTCAGCAACTCGGTTAATTTTATCTGGATTTCACGCCAGGCAATGCGCGTCGTCTAATTGATATTGTAATATGCTCTTGTCACGAATTACAGTTGCTAGTTTCTCATTTCGCTCCGCATCCTGAGTCACTGAACAGTTACATCTTAAAGTTGTGCCCTTATTCTGATGCAGGACTTCAGTTGGTTTGCAGCATATTTTTCATTTATATGTCTTCGAATTTGTATATAATAAAACCAATCGACTGAACAACAAGTTGGTAATTGTTTGGATAAATTTTAAATGATATATTCGAAACATTGTAAATTTCAGCTTAGATAAAAAGTAAATTTTCAAGATGTTTTCTCGGAAAGACATTTTTAGTAATCGAAGGAACAATGTATACACATACTTTGGTAACTTTTAGCTTTATTTTGACTTGTTTAAGAAGGTGGGGGAAAAACCTCTTGCAGTGAGCATGATATCTCTAGATTGGATTAACTAAAATGGAAAAACAATAAAGATTTTGCTAATATAAATTATTATCTGGTCATAAATCGCAAAAATAAGCAAAATAATGATTTTCATTAAACTGGCGGCCTGGTAAAATAAAAATTTCGATTCTATGTTAACATTTTGGTCTTAAATTGTTTATAAGATGAAGCACATGTACATATTGGCGAGAAAAAAATTTAATCATTCAATAAAAAATTTATTTGTAAAGCTTGTGTGAAAATTTGAGACTGATGCATTAAGCCATCATCATCATCAACGGGGCACAACAGCCCAACGTCGGGCCTTGGGCGCCTGGATCGATTTCCTCCAATTGTCTCGGTCACGTGATTGCGTCCTCCAGTCTTGGAGCCCCAATAGTTGCCCGGCGTCCGCATACACTGAGCTCTCCCAACGAGCTTTTGGTCTTCCTCTTGGCCTCGCTCCGTCGACTCGTCTTGCGTTCATGACACGTTTTGGCATGCGATCGTCATTCATGCGTTGCACGTGCCCAGCCCACTGTAATCGTTGTAATTTGACGATCTTGGAGACTTCCAACTCATCGTAAAGTTCGAACAACTCATTGTTGTACCGGATGCGCCATCCATCTTGGTCGCGAACAGCCCCGAAAATCCGCCGTAGAACTTTCGTTCGAAGGTGTCGATCCTATTTTCGGAGGCTTGGGTCAAGGTCCATGTTTCGCAACCATAGCACAGCACAGGTCGTATGATGGTTTAATAAACGCGGAGCTTAGTTTTTCTGTGCACATATTTCGATTTCATAATGGGGAGGACCGAGAAGAATGTCTTATTTGCTAGTTGTACCCGTCGCTTGATTTCGTCAGTTTCGTTGGCGTCACTCGATAGATTGCTACCCAGGTAAACGAAGTTGTCCACGAATTTGATGCAAAAGTCCCCTACATTGATGGTCGTGTGCGCTGGCGTCCTTGTCCTAGATTGCATCATAACTTTCGTTTTGTCCTCGTTGATTCGTAGTCCAACTTCCTTTGCTGCGTTGTCAAGTCTAAGCAGAAGTTCTTCTGCATCGGTTAGTTTTCCAGCCATGATGTTAATGTCATCCGCGTACGCTGCCAGTTGTGTCGACTTAAAAAGTAGCGTGCTGCTGGTGTTCAAGTTCATTGCCCGAATAGTGAACTCAAGTGCCAGGTTGAAGAGCGTCGGCGCTATTCCATTGGCCTGCTTCAGGCCACCCAGAGTTTCAAAAGGATGCGTCAATCTGTTCTGGATCCGGACTTGCGAGGTGGAGTTGGTCATCGTCATCTTTATAAGGCTCACTAATTTGGTCGGTATACCAAACTGCAGCATGATGCTATATAGGGCGCCTCGGTTGATGCTGTCATATGCTTGTTTAAAGTCGACAAAGATTTGGTTTACGTCGACGTCGTATTCCCAGCACTTTTGCAAAATTAGCTTGACCGTGAAGAGCTGGTCGATTGTGGAGCAACCAGATCTGAAACCGCCTTCATACTCGCCATTGATTTCTTCCGCGAACGGTTTAATCCTGTTCTCCAAGATTTTTGACAGGATTTTGTAGGCCGTATAGACTAAGGAGATGTCTCTGTAATTCTCACACCGCAGTTTATTTCCCTTTTTATGTATGGGACAGATGATGCTTCTACGCCAATCGTCTGGGATCACCTCAGTCTCCTATATTCGCAGCAGCAGTTGATGTAGCGCACTTAATAAACCCGCCCCATCAGACTTGAGTATCTCGTCAACGCCCGGCGCTTTGTTCTTTTTCAGTGAACGCAAGGCGAGATCAACTTCTTCTACTGTAGGGGATTGTGTGGATGGGGGTTGACCAACGGTATCATCATGGAGCTCAGCTTCTGCTGCCAGGATGTTTGATGGCGGATTCAGAAGCTCTTCGAAGTAGGACGCCCATCGTTTGCTAATACTTTCGATGTCGCTGATAATATTTCCATCTTTGTCCTTACAGAGGCTAGTCCTGGGTTGGTAGCCATTTTTGATAGTGTTTACAAATATATACGCTTGTCTGGTGTTTTTACTAACTAGGTTTACATTAATGTTCAGCAACTGCTCGTCAAAGTATTTCCGTTTCTTACGCCTTATTATTCTATTGGATATTCGCCGTAGCTCGTCATATTTTTCCTTTTTGGCTCTGGTTGCACGTTGGACCCATTGGCTGTAGGCTTCGATCTTTGCGTCAAGTGAGTTTCTGCATTCTTCGTCAAACCATTGATTTCGCGCTCTTCGGGCTTTGTATCCCACAACGTTTTCTGCCACATTCTTGATTGTATTTTTGAGCTCTTCCCAGAACTCGTGGACATCTAAGTTGCTGGAGTCGCGCAACATTGGTGAAATTCTTTCCTCAAGCGCGGTCGTATATGCCTCAACTGCGAAGATTTTGGGAGGGCTGAATCTCGATTGGTGCACTGAGGAAATTGTGCACCGGTATGCTGTTTTCACCAAGAGATGATCGGAGTCACAGTTAGCTCCACGGTTCGACCGAACATCCATAACACTTGACGCCCATCTCTTGCTAATAAGGACGTGGTCGATTTGGTTGACGGTATGTGCGTCTAGAGAATTCCAGGTCTGCTTGTGAATGCGACGATGTGGAAAGCAAGTTGAGCTTACAACAAGGTTCCTACTGCAAGCGAAGTCAATTAGACGATGGCCGTTATGCATTAAGCCGCTTCTGAGTAATCTTGCTCCCCAATTTACAAAAAAAGGTTTTGAAAAATGCGTTAAAACTTTCAAAAGAACATTACACACAGTGAAAAAATGTTTTAAACTTACACCAAATTATCTATTTCATGACCAGTGCCGTGCACAGACGGTGAAAAAGGGCGGCAATTACCCTTTCTATTGCATAACTGCCTCTGAAAAAAAATTGCACTATTGTAAAGTGCGTGCCGAATTCTGGTGTTTGCCTCGTCTAAATTCCTGTGCACACCTATGCTTAGGATCATATAATAAATCCTCGGTTTGCTCGGCAGCTTCTAATAGTCTGATTAACTGTTGTCTGCTGGTAATTTTTTCCGCTCGTGGTGGATTGGGAATCATCTGTATGACCCTGAGAAGTCAATGCAAATATGCGGGTAACTTCGAGAAAAACGTGAAATTTTATGAGTATACACCCCAACTGCGTATGACCCCATAATTCAGATATAATGATACGGATCGCTAGCACTGGCACATAAATTTTCTTATGATCGTGATCCTCTTTCTTACGACCGTAAACAAATAATAGAACTACAATTATGAAAAAAGAGGAAATACTACAGTTGGGATTGGTGGTGACCCTTAAATTTGAATTTGTGTGGTTTTCCCAGCTTATGTATTGTGGCAGATTACTAGCAAAATTCGACTCAGCTTACCCGAGCTCAAGTTGACGAAAGCGAGAGAGGAAAAAGGAGCGCTGTTTAGTCGAATTCGTTGCGCTGAATACCGAAGCCAGTGTCAAGTTCAACTCCTACTTCCCTGCAAAATATTTAACGTTACGACTCTGACTCCATTGCCTTCGAAAAAAATGCACCTGGTGACTTGATGTTGGGCAGTGACGATATCTGGAGTAAAAACCCGACCATCTACGACGAAAATTCTTGTAATTAGAATTTTTCATTGACCATCTTCGTAGATAGTTGGACTATATAAAAAGAAAGAAAAGTAAAACCTCGTCCAAGCAGCAAATGCTTCAATTTCAAACATTTTGAAAAATTAGCGGGTATCAATTTAAAAATCTGCCTTCTCTCATAATTTCAAAAACAAATCGAAATAAGCAGAGTATGTCGGTCTCATTGTTGGGCAAATCCTTTCGTGCGATGATACTAAGGGGCTGCCAGCATCGGGCATTTTCGTAAATGTTGAGCCAAGATATGCTCTCACCAAATTTTAGTACCGTAAACACCCTACAAATTATCAATAAATGTTTCCTACTTCGAAAATTTTGAAACAAAACTCAAAGGGCTGATTTTTCTTGATTTAAACCAAATTTCAGTTAACTTTGGTTGCGTTGACGTTGCCATCACCATGCATTTTTATTTTCGCACAGCCAGATGTTTCAATCTCAGTCCAACCTCACAAATCATTCTCTATCTATAACTGCCGATGCAGTCATGGAATGAAAATCCAATTCAAAGAGCAGGTTTATCTTGATCTGAAGAATTTTTGATTAACTTTTGGTTGCAGTGCCGTTAAAAATACATTAACTTTTTATGCAGTAAATATCCCACATTGAAAATATGCGACAAATGTTACAACTTACCAAAAATTTTCAAACTTTTGAGAGTGTTAAACATGCAAATCTGTGACCTCGAGATCAAAGTGTGCATAGCCTCCCAGTTAATGGTAACATGCAGCACCTATTATTCAGCATGTATTCTAAATTTATAAACATTTCCCCTACTTTGCTTAGAAGAAAAGAGGCTTTTTCACTGCTCCGAAGCGTTTGAGTTTTGAATTGTTCCGTTTTTTTTTTGCGTAAAAAGTTAGTCAAGTGACAAAAATAGTTTTGAAATCAGATTTCAACGAAAAGAGACCCTCTCGTTTGGAATGAGAGTCTCAGTTCATAGAATATTATACTTTCAACCACATAGGACGTTTCTGCGCCCAGCGTGGGCTAATTCACATATAACATTTATTTAACAGATAGCTAAATCCTAAAATTTATATATTATGATAAGCCTATTAAACACAAAAACAAAAGAACCAAAAATATTGATTTACCATAAAATCATCTTAAATATATATTAAAAACATTTAGAGAAGTATGTAATGGTCAATCCACAAAAACCTTCGCTCGTGTTGTGAAAAGAATTCACAAGAGTAATTTATTAGATCCTAGAATAATATTTTTAAGAATCTCTATATAGAATTATACTTATTTTAATTGGTCAACAAATATGTTTTTTTTTCTTTCTTATATGCAAACCTACAGTCTTCTCCAAAAACAGATTTCGCAGAGTGTTCAAAATTTATATATTTTATTCATTTTGAGTAAAATGGTCTGGATAAATTTTAACAGTAGAGTAATGGATTGACTTTCATACATTTTCGAGAATCAGGCGTAAGCTTCGCTTATCACCATTTCCAGATTATTTGCAATATAGTTTAGTGGTTTTATCAATGAACCATCAAGCTAACAGCATTGTCTAAACATAGAAATTGGTAAATGTTTACCTTGTTGGGTCTAGGGATTAAAACTGATAGAGAGCTTCATTCCCACATTTGCAATCAACGTGAATAGGAATGTGGGTTGACGAAGAACTTTATTCAGTACTAGGTGAACTCAAAGCCCAGTGCGCAATCCCTCGCCCGAACCTGGATTCGAACAAGCGATCTCACATACTAGAAACCAGTTCTCTGTCCACGACACTAAAGTGAAAGCAGGGATTGGGTGGAGGACCCGAAAAAATGTCTGGACATACTACTAGAAACTCACTTCTCGGAATCGGCTTACACGGCACCGCGTGGTGACGAATTTCGAGCAACTCACTGGCTGTCCGAGCAGCTGAGCAAGGAAGTTACAGATGTGGTCAAGATTGAATGGGCTATAGGCATTTTCTGACTTTACAAAACTACAAGGATTTATTAGATATCGCCTATCATGCTTCAAAAAGTAGATAGGACTATCATCCCCAATCTGCCGCTTATTTTTACTGCATGCCTCCGCTTCGGGGTAGTATCCGAGCAACGGCCGAAAGCTAGGGTTGTCTTCATTCCGAAAGCTGGCAGGTTGAGTCATCCTTACATAAAGGATTTCAGACCAATTAGCTTAACATCCTTCTGCTCAAAATACTAGAGAGGCTTATTGATTTACACACCAAGAGATCGATTGATGTCGCGAGACTCTGTGTTGATAAATACGCGTATCTAGCGGACATATGAGTACACAAAGTTATCGGTAATTTAGAAAAATCCTTACAGCAAAAAGAATTCTCGTTGTCAGTCTTCTAAAACATTGAGGAGGCCTTCAATGATGTCACTGTCACGAGTACTATCAGTATCTTGCTTCAATATGGAGGGGATAAAACTATAGTGACCTGGGCATCGCACGTGCTCACAAACAAGCATTTTGAGGCCACCTTTTTAGAGGCCAAAGCAGAGAAAAAAGTCGGAACCGGAACACCAAAAGAAAAGACAATATCGCCCTTATTCTGGGTCCTGACAGACAACAAAATGCTGGAGAATTTAAGAGCCACTGACTTTGGTACTTGTGAAGGGTACGTTCCCTCAAGCAATGACATTTTGGTACTTGTGAAGGGTGCGTTCCCTCAAGCTTTGTCGGACCTTATGCACACATCTAAATCTGGGCCAGAAAAAAACCGTCTTAGGGCACACCCGACAAAACCCGAATTTTTACTTTCAACAAGGAAACACAAGATGCCGGCTATTGCCACTCTTAGCATCAACGGAATAACATTGGAATTTGTTGATAGTATTTAATGTTTTGGCTTTATACTAGAGAGGGAACTGAGCTGAGGGGACTAATGTGAATCACCGAATAGGTAATGCTCTCGCAGTACTTTTTGCGTGCCAATCTGCCTACTCCAATAACTGGGATCTTAAACCTAGGGCGGCCTACTACATATTCACATGTAAAGTGAGGCCAGTTTTGGAGCGATGAACATCAAGGAGCTAACAAGACTGCAAAGATTAGTTTGCAACGGCCGGGTTGGAAATGGTTTTTCATCTTAAGAAAGGCAAGCTTAGCGGCAATTCGCGTTAAAAGTTCCGGCATGTGGGAGATTCAATTCAGTGGGTATTCTCAGTGCGGTATTGTCACAGAATGTCGCAGAAGATTTGGACTTGTTGCTGAAGACATGGACCACATAGGCAAAATAATATATCTTGGCTGGAAGTTCCAAATCAAGGTATCTAAGGTGAAGAAGCAACTACCAATGGTGGCACCTAGATTTACACAAACGGGTTAAAGACGGACACAGGAACTGGTTCGGGCGTGTTTTCCACAGATTTGAACCTTCACCTGTGGTGAAGACAGAAACTCAGCAGAAACTGCTTAAGAGCGACAGTCGGCTTGTTCCCAGACCATTACTTTACCGCATCTCATACGAACAAAATGGGACTGAGATCCAGCGGTTTATGCAAGAGGTGCAAGATGGAAAAGGACACCATCGAGCACACTCTGTGCGATTGTCCGGCCCTAAATAATAAACGCCTCACGTTTTTTGGTTCTTACCACTGCCAAGAGTTAGCAGAGGTAGTGTCACGTTAAATCAGCTGATTCAGTTTGGTCAAGCGGTCACTGGGTAGCTTTAACAAGCCAGTAAAGGGTGGAAAATGGGCCCAGCCTCTTCAGAACCTAACCTAACACAATCCACTACACTACTCGAGCTTTTTCAATAAATATTCTTAATTTACCTGAACCCAATTATCTCTTTTCGGCTAAACTTGACTACGTGCCCCACATAGCCGTTAAACAATTCCACCGATAGATGTTCGGCTTATATGTTTGTGTTTTTGTGGCTATGTATTTATTATTGGAGTTATTTTTTGTTTGTTTGCTTGCTAACCATAATCGTGTTGTGTTATAATAACTAACATACAGCCAAAAAAACAGAAAATACCAATCAGTGAAATTGTCTAACGGATATGGGGCGCACTTAGTCGGTTTTTACCTCGTTTTCATTAGTTTTCAATTCAGTTAATTTCCTCCGCGGGGCAACATTTGGCTGTTTTTCTTTCTTGCCCAGAAGACTCTAGTGAAATCGCTTTGGATTGAATAGACAAAACACTACATATCTTTGGTTTAGGTTAATTTTCCCTCTCCCTATTTTCTTCCTTCTTCGTTCCCTTTTTTTTGTTTTTATTTTAACTATTATTTAAAGTTTCTTTTGTATTGTGACGAATAAGAGAGAGAGAGAGCTAAATCTTATTCTGATGTTTCTTTTATACTTTCTACTTATTTTCTGAAAATTTGCTACTTGGAAATCCTAAAGTCCTAACAATTTCCCAAAATTATCCCTTTCTCTCTTAACTATTATTTCTGTAGCTATGATAATGCCATCTTGTATACAATGTTTTTCTAATAATGTTAAAAAACGCCAATTAATTCAATTAAATAAAATGCTGTTTTACACGAATCCATTTTAAAAATACTATCTGTTTCTGAACCATTGAAAATCATTGAAAGGGGAAAAAACAAAAATTTTGTCCTGAGGGTGTCACATGGAAAAAGGACGAAATTTTAAATTGTGCAAAATTAGTTTCGACTCGAAAGTCAATGCCTATTTGTAACATTGGACCGGTGTAAACTTGTTTCAACTTTTGACTCAATAAATTGTTCCAACTATTAGCAATAAGGCAGTAATGCTTTCTTTATTTAAGTTTATGTTTCATACTTTCAACGGAATTCTAGTCTATATCTTATGACTCGATTGTCAGGAAAGAAAGCGAAAATTTCGATATGTACTAAAATTTAATTCTCATTGTTCGTTGATTCAAATGATTGGATTGCTTTTCCATTCATCATATTTTTATATTTTTGTGCATTTATTTTACGTTTTACAAAATTTGATTTTTGACAAAGTGTAATAATATTTCCTAAAATAAATAATGAGATATCATATTGGTGGAAAGGTATATGATAAAATACATATTGTTTATAATTTATTTTATTTACATATATTTTAATTAAAATATGTATGAAAATATGAATTACCCATTTGCAAATCTAATCATAATCGCTCAGTAAAGAAATTCCAAAAAATTACAAAAATTGGTCATAGCTGGCAGCCCTCTCACAACGCATCATTAGACTGGACAATCATCAGTGTAATCTACAAAAACTACTTTAGGGTTCGTCTCCAATTACACATGGGCGGCCGCTCATTCATCTCCGCTTCAATACATAAAATAGAAAGAATGCATAGAATAGAAAGAATGCAATGCTAATGTCCAGAAAAATATCAAATAAAAACACTATATTCTCTGTTGTTTCGAAGAGCAGGTTCAGGTAATAAATTATTATCTTAAACACTTAAAGTTAACACAAAATATATTCTTTTCACCCGAAATATCACCTATTTCAATGTGCAATAATTATTGCATGGAAATTTACATTTAACACTTCATATCAAACTTAATCAATAATCCTCGCACTTTGACCTAAACCAAAGTGCAAAAAGTCAAATGAACCACACCGATAGGTGATATTTATTCAACGACAAAGTTCAAATTTATCAACACCATTCGCGGTCTACTGCTGATTAAGTGCAACCTGTAACGTCCATTAAATACCCGCATCTGGATGTATTGTGATCTATTATGACACGCGGTATTTAGTCAAAAGTAAAGTGCGAAATGATGGATGAGCAGTATTGTGAGCTCATAATTTTCGAGGATATTTTTATCGAATCATCTGGCTACGATTCTATGCTGTTCTATGCTTAGCAAAAGCAATAGCAAATTGCATGTGGTCAGTTTGGATGAAAATGTGCGAAACGGAATGCAACTGACTGGGTGAATATATCGAGGCATCAGCATGTGATTTTTATTTTGATACATAGATAGCTTTTACTACTAAAGAGAGTATAAATAGGCGTCATTTCCACCATAATTTTTTACCTTAGTTTCAGCTTACACTAATTCCACTATCGCCAGTCAGCGTATCGGTGAAGAGCCCTACTATCAAAAAGCTTTATACATTTCTTTATTACAACTACCGTAATTCATTCTTTTGAAACCGTAATCAACATCCAACTAATTTCCCTCCAAATTATCGTCCCTTTATTTAAAATTCCATTTGAAAGTTGACCAACTTCTAAAAGCCTCACTTTGCATGAATTAAAACTTGAAAAACTTTGAAAGGAACACCACCAAAGGAACTATAGTCAAAAACACTAATTGCATAAAGAATTCAACGAACATAAAAGGTGTATTTCGCTCTTTCCAAAGTATGCTTAATAGTTGGAACGTCGTTGAATTAAGTACTTCCTGAGAACGCGATACTCAGTGACGAAATTAATATGAAAACTTGTTAATTATGCATGCAAGAAGTTTTAAACTGATAGATGCACAAACGAAACAAAAGAAAAACAGGGAAAAAAATCCATTATGGTGGGCAATAAAGTTCTTCTTCTACCTCTCCGCCACCTATCTTCGCTCGAAAGATTACCTTAAAAGTTTGTTCCCGTTATTGTCGTTTTTCACTTTACTTTTTGTTCGTTATTATCTCTTGATTGCTTTGTTGGAATGTTGATTGCAGGGTTCGTTTACTTTTTTCATGAAAAATATCCGCATCACCGTCCTTTACCTTCAGTTTACACGAGTCGCAACAGGTTACTATTTGGCGAAAAGTGGGAACAAAAAAGATTGAATCTGACATCTCTGACCCATCTTAATGGTAAAATCTACGAATTAAACATTGAGACAATATCCAACGTTCGTGGAAAACCGTGAACTAATCTCGTCATTGGCTATATCATCACGTTTTGGGCCATCTAATGTCGGCGGACTTCTCGCACAATCATGCATAGCAACGTATTCGAAGGATACAGTGGCTCAATGCACGCCAATGGAGACTTAAGAGCAGAGTTGATTTCAACCAACATATCCCCATCAGAGTAATTAATTCAATTATTTGGGACCTAAGAGCATATATGATGTTATTAATCAATTAAGGATAGAATCATAATGAAATTAAGAAACTTCTAGAGCTTTTGCATGGATGGAATAGCATAGTTGAGGTGTATAATATCAACTACCGTGATGTGACAATGTTTTAGTAGCAATGAGACAATATTGAAAACGTAAATACACCTTTGCTGATTCGTTTATTTATGAACCTAATGGATAAAGTTTCTGAGGTAATTGTTTAACTTTGAAACCACATATACGTGATTATTTCTTTTTTATTTGCTAACAGGAAAAGATAAGAAAATTAAAAAAAACAACCCAATTTCACCAATTCTTGAATGTTTTGTGAAAAGGCATCGTTCTTATTGCTTAAGAGTGAATTTTTAATTTATTTTTTTTCCCCTCGTGATAATTAAGAAAGAATGTTTTCATGAAAAACGGAAATAAAGTAAACCTATCAATTATCTTCATGAATTTTTTATTGTTGATAAATTTCAACAATTAATCTTCACTTTCCCAAATTTCCCTTTCTTTACCTGATTTTTTCAACAAATTTAGTTTTCTCCAATACTTCAAATGCCATTGGACGCTGAATCCCAGTGGTCTTTTTGGTCTACTTAGCCTATGAAAATACCATAATTAAGGCACACAGGCATTATCAAATTTATCTTGCGATTTTTCTAATCTGTCTAGAGAGGGACTGATGACAGACGCTACCAAAAAAATCCAATAATTTTTTTTCTGTCTAATTAATCAGTTCAATTTCTTTTGATTTTAGAGAATGGTTTTTAAATTTAAAGGCGCATTTAGACTCTTTAGAACAATGGGAATGCCAACACCTTCCGTAGACGAGAGCTGGGTTCCATTGTAGATCTCACTTTTGTGACCGACGTTCTAGTCAAGGACTTGCAGTGGCTAGTTAGAAAGCACTACACGCACAGTGACCTTCCGGCCATAATACTCAGCGTGCCAAATTTGGAATTCAGAATGGGTTACGACTAATCCGAAAGTGAGCGAAAGAGATAGAAGTACAAAAAGCTGTTGAAATAAATAAAACTATTGACTGGGGTGTAACTGTTCATTATTTTACGAGAAACATTTGAATATTTTTTAAGAATCTCTTCTGAAGTTTCGATGAAACAAATTTAAAACCAATCGGAATTCGTTGCGAATATTTCACTGAGTTCAAACAAATTCCAAACAAAGTGCGAATCAATCTGTGATGGGGAAATTGTTGAGAGTTTGCTGTTAAATACGTTGGAATTTACAACAAATTCCGAACCTAATGCCGTTAATATTTCGTTTAGTAAATTAAGTATAAAACCAGTACTTTAGTCGTACAACCGTTTTTCATGCATAAGTGCAAGTGCCTACAACGTTTTTTGAAATTGTGTTGTTTGAGGTATTAACACTGTCTATTTGAGAGGTTCAAAATGTTACTCAAATTTTTATTCTCTAGTAACTTCTCCCTTTTATATGTAGATATTGCCGTGCGAAGATTTCCTTGAAGAAGACGGGACGCACTCGAAGGTTTTTTGAAAATATGAGATTTTTATAGCAGGACAAGCTTAACAAGGGCAAGCTTGTTAAGGACAAGCTTAACAAACGGATGAAAACATTTGTTATTCAAAATAAATAAAATAAAATGAAACAAAAAAAAATTAATTAGTATTGGAATTAAAAATAATAACACTGAAAGAAAAACTCTTGGTTGGTTCAACTATTTTTAATAGTATTGCAACGATTCATTCAAAATCGTTAAACGAACTACGGAAAATAGTTATTTTTACTATGTTAATATAGTTAATTTAACGATATAAAAGTAGTTGGCTCTGGTTATACAAAAAAAATCGCAACGTTCATGAAATCAACTGTTTTAATTGTTTCATAACCACGAAAAATAGTTGATCAATAGAAAAATATTCATCAATTCACTCAAAACTTCAACGTTTCGAATTATCAACAGTTTGTATGGTACTTAAACTACTTTGCAATAGTTGATTTCAACAAACGTAATTCAGTGAGCAACGTCTTTGGAATTATTCTACGCAAAGTAGAATGGTTTCAACATTTGGACGTTTTTCATGCTCCGAATGAAATTTTTTTTTTGTTTATTAACCACGCGTCATGGTGCATAAAAGTAATCAACAATTTTCTTATGGTTGTTTTAACTATAGCCCTAGTTGATGCAAAAACAACTTAGGAAAACTGTTGATTTTTCATACTCCTCATACTCATACTCCTATTCTATCATAGAAGTTTCATATGCCACATGGCAAAATTGTGTTCGATTTGCTGTTCGATATAATTCATATTCATGTTATGCTGTGAAGCCTTTATATTACGTTGTATGACGCTTTTTATGCAGTTAATATATGTATGTACATGGCACGCATTGCGATGCGGTACAGCGCCGTAGCAGTGAGCGCACAATGAAAGAAAAAGTTGTGGTTGATTTAACTATTATTTTTAGTAATGCAACAATGCATTCAAATTTGTCGAATGAACTACGAAAAAAGGTTCTTTCTACTCTGCTAAATTAGGAAAATAAGCATCAATTGATTTCACACTACAAAATATTGAATTATCAACAATTTTCATAGTCAGCGAACCATTCTACAATTGTTAAATTCAACAAACATAATTCCACACTACATACTATAGTCATTTACTATTTCTTACTATGTATATTGTTGGAATAACATTGTTTGTGGTTGCTTACTTTTTTTGCACCACGGACGTTGTTAATCAACCACGCGTCATGGTGCATAAAAGTAATTAACTATTTTTTTATGGTTGTTTTAGCTATAGCCCGTAGTTGACGCAAAAACAACTAAGAAAAATTGTTGATTTTACCAAGATTTTTCTTTCAGTGAAGTATTTTATTTAATATATGTTAATAGTACATATTCAAAAAGTATTGGAAGCATTCTCAATGAACTATTTAAAAACTGCGAAAAATTCTTGAAAAAATTTATAAAGGATTCGTAAAGAACTCATAAAGGATTCGTAAAGAATTCGCGAAGAATTCACAACGAATTCGCAATGAATCCTGAAAAAAATGAATCAATGCATAAAAGCTTTTCAAGAGTTAAAGAGGGGAAGTTTGAGCACTTTCGGCGTTTTTGTAACGTTTTCCATATACTGATCTTAAAGAAATCGTACCGAATAAGTTTGAGAATCCAAAATTTTTTTCTGAATTCGCTTCAATTTTCTGAAAAAAATATCAACAAAATGCCGAATTTGGCACATTGGGTAGCTACGGTGAACTGCGTGCGTAGCAAAAACACAATGTGTGCGAGGTCTCAGAGAAAAAGCATGTTGGCTGGTCTTCAAAAAGGCTAGACGAAGAAACGTTCCGGGAAATGCTACCCGCTGATATGGAACGACGAAGGCCGCGCGAATCATCAGCGAGATACAGCGGGCGTGTGATCGTGATGCTTCCGTGGCACGACGTTCTCTCCGTAGATCCAGGAAGGCAAATTGTTGGTGGAGTGCAGAAATCCAGAAGCTTCGGAAAAAATGTCTTAAAGCTAGAAGATGGTGGCAGCGTCACAGGAATACTCCAGATTACGAGGACTTGCAGAACCAGCACAAATACGCCTGGAAGAACCTACAACTTGCGATCGCTGAGAACAAGAGAGAGCACTTTAGAATGCTGTGTAACGTGGCCGATTCCGATCCATGGAGTGGAGCATACAAAGCCGTTATGACTACAATAAAGCGAAAAAATTCTCCTGAAATAAAGTGTCCGAAAATGCTCCAAGAAAGAGTCACAACGCTATTCCCAAAGAATCAAGACGATAACCTACCGGTAATACAAGTTGCTGGCGGAAAGCAGAGAAGAAGTATTGGCAGCCATACCAAAAATCGGTGACAAAAAAGCGCCCGGATTGGATGCGATACCGAATAAAACACTTAAGCTGGCGGTAAAGGGGATGCCAAATGTCTTCGCTGATATATTCACAACGCGCCTACGAGAAGGCGTTTTTCCCAAGCAATGGAAGCAACAGAAATTGGTTCTCCTGCCCAAGCAGGATAAACCTATTGGGAAGGCATGATCTTACAGGCCAATATGCCTGCTAAATACGATAGGGAATATTTTCGAGCGGGTGATATACAAACGCCTGCTGTAGGAAATTGAGAGCAAACACGGACTATCGGACCGGCAATTCAGTTTTTGGAAAGGGTGAACAACTGCGAACGCTGTCAGAATGGTGTCGGACATTGCAATGAACGCGAGAAATAAAGGAGATTGCTGTGGCGTGGTCACGTTAGACGTAAAGAACGCCTTTAACTAAGCGCGTTGGAGCCATATTGTATGCGCGCTGGTCAATAAAGGAGTGTCACGCTATTTGCCATCTATAATCGTCAAATACTTCACGGAAAGAACTTTATAGCACGACTTAGACGAAGAACCAAAACGCTATCTAGTAACGGCGAGAGTACCACAGCGATCCGTCTTTAGCCCCTGCTTTGGAACATAATGTACGACGGGATACTAAGGCTACGAGTACCCAGAAACGTGGTGGTGATGGTGGTAGGTTTTGCCGACAATATTGGCATCGTGGTTCTAACCCGTCATCTCGAAGAAGTCGAAATCTACGCAAGCGAAGCAATTTGGGCGGTTAAATCATGACTTGGTTGCGCTGGGCTTAAACTAGCCGACCATCAGACGGAAATGGTACTAGTCACGAAGCGCAGGAAACTACCAGCAATACGGATAAAGGTTGGTGATTTCATAACCACCCCGCAGCCTCCTATAAAATACCTAGGCATAACTATCGACAGTAAACTGAGCTTCAAACATCATCTGTAGGAAGCAGGCCAGAAGGCATCCGTTGTCGGTTCAGCACTCGCTAGAATGCTTCCCAATATTGGCGTCCTGAAACAAAGCCGAAGGCTACTGATCTCAAGAGTGGTGACCTCTATTCTAATGTACGCAGCACCAGTTTGGGCACCAGCACTGCAAATAAAATCAAATTGGTGAAAAATGTAACTTCGAACTTATTGCGCCTTTCGAACAACATCTGACGAAGCAACGTGTGTTATAGCCAGTATGCTGCCCATCGAAATTCTTGCGGATGAAGCGCTTCGACGAAGCACGGACAGCAAGCACGCGAGAGAATCAAGGACTAGTGTCAATGCGCTCATGGCAGAGTAGCTGGGAAGAGGCGCAAAAACGGGCGTTGGACGTACAAATTAATCCCCAACGTTGTACAATGGGCTTCAAGAAGAGACGGAGAAACAAGCTATGACGTAACCCAATTTTCGAGCGGACACGGTGGTTATCGTTATCATATCCATCGCTTTGGACACAACCACTGTCCAGTCTGCAAAAATATACCCGAGAATGCGGAACACATTATGTTCAGCTGTCCGCTCCTTGATGCATGTAGAAGTAGCCTAGAGGTGATACTAGGCACAATGACATCAGCGGTAAATATCGTAAACTGCATGCTGAAATCCCAAGCTGCGTTGAACGCCGTCGAAACAGCACTTAAAAATATTCACCGTAAAGTGCGTGACTCGGAAAGGGACAGAAAGAAGGAAGAAGAAAACATATTGAGAAGCAGCTAAGGGCTGATCCACCCCCGGAAAGTAATGATGAAGAAGTAGTTCCATGGAGAGTGTGGAAGAAAAAGGAATTGGTTTCACCAGGGGTGTTAGTTGAAATTTGCTGGTTTCGGTCATATATGTCGCTAGAGATAGATGTACTGTAGCGCATAGGCTACTGATTATCAGATAAAGTAAACACGGAACCAATACTTAACTAAAGAAACAATTTATTACTACAAACTTAAATGACAGGATAGAAATGATGAGAGCGCTCACGGCACAACCTCGTCGGTCGGCTGATGAAGATTTATTATTAATTTTATATTATAATTATATATATTATAATTATTATTCTAAGTACTGACGATGGTTATGCAGTGTGGGTAATTTTGGTACCGCGACACTGTGTCCAACCTTGTGGTCCCCACAGTACATTTCTATGATGTGGCATCTATATCATATTTTTCTATTGACATTTACCTTAAAAAATACACAAGTTACAATCTGCCAAAATAATAGCGTCATAGCTGTTTACCTCAGTGAATATGGCGAGTTTCGTTCCAAGTACATCGCATTTGCGGCATTCGTTGCATTTCTTATTTCATCAAAAGAAAAAAGCAGTTGAAGCTCATCGGTTGCTGATAGAAACTTATGGTGAACATGTTCTAGTGATTAGAACATGTGAGACATGGTTTAGTCAATTTAAAAGTGGAGATTTTGAATTAACAGACAACGAACACCCTAGTGCAGCGAAAAAGTTCGAAGACGAGGATTTGCAGGCGTTATTGGATGAAGACCCAACCCAATCACAACAGCAATTGGCACAAACACTACATGTGACCCGTGGAGCAATTTGTCAATGTTTAAAAGCCATGGAAAAGATCCAAAAGTATGGAAAATGGGTACCACACCAACTGAACGATAGATAAATGGAAAATCGAAAAACCATTTGTGAAATGCTTTAAAGGTTCGAAAGGAAATATTTTTTGCATCGAATTGTCACAGGGGACGAAAAATGGATGTATTTTGAGAACTCGAAGCGGAAAAAATCATGGCTTTCACCTGGTGAGGCTGGCCCATCGACTCCAAGGCCAAATCGCTTTGACCGTAAGACAATGCTCTGCGTTTAGTGGGACCAGTGTGGTGTGGTGTACTTTGAGTTATTAAAACCTGGTGAGCCAGTGAATACGGATCGTTACCGACAACAAATTATCAATTTGAATCATGCTTTGATCGAAAAACGGCCGGAATGAGCCCGTGGGTCTCATACCGCTCATGGTGAAATGGGTCTCATACCGCTACAGTGGTGAAGAACACTCTAAAAGCATTGAAGTGGGAAATATTACCACACCCGCCGTACTCTCCAGACCTTGCCCCGTCCGACTACCACAATTTCTCATCGATGGGACACTCACTCGCAGAGCAGCGCTTCGCCAATTTTGAAGAAGTCGAAAAATGGCACGTCGAATGGTTTGCCTCGAAAGAGAAAAAATGTTTTTGGAATGGTATCCATGATTTGTCTGAAATATGGGCAAAATGTGTAGAATCCAATTGTCAATACTTTGAATAAAATTTTTTGAGATTCCCTTGAGAATTAAGTGTTTTCTATCTTGAAAAAACCGGCAAACTTCAACTAACACCCCCGGTAAAAATTTGGCATGTTCCAGGACAGGAGCCAGGAAACATCTTCTAGAAGATTTCCACCTTCCAACAGCGAAAAAAGACTCCCCCGAGACATGACAAGTATTGCCGAGTTCGACAGTGTGAATGGTTTTCTCTTCTACTCTCATCTGTTTTCCCCCATTCACACAAATGCCAAGACATGACAAGCACGAGAATGTGAATGGTTTTTCCCTTGTTTTATGAAGGTTTATGAGGGTCTCGTCTTAGCTCGAGGCCACTCGAAATTTTATCGGTTTTACGTATCGAGTCAAAGGTATTTGAAAAAGGTCTGGTGCTGGCTCTGTTGATATTTACAAAACGATTTGGACAAGATGCATCATGCCCGACAAGATAGATTAGTTAAACCAGTCCAATCACTGGCTTTGGATTTTATTGTTGTTTGCAACGCTACTATTTTAAGCTACGGCCGATAAAGGTGCAAAAAATTACTCGTGATAGATTCGTGGGAATCATCAAGCAAGCAATCTGTATGTATCGCCATGCTATCGATGACATTCAGCATTACCAGAATCATACGCAAGAAATCTATTCCCGCATTGTCAAGAATGGAATTTCTCCATTATTTTATATCTAAGGTACCATTTTACACTGCGTAACGAACTAGATGTCTGCTCCCAGAATAAGATGATAATCCATTGAATTTCAAGAGACGAGTCCCCAAGCAAACAATTTATCAGACTTGAGCCTCAAGAATACATTTTTAACAATTTCAAAGTCCTTGTAGAGCTCGTGAAATAGACAAAATGGAAACTAATGTACACTATAAGCCCGCGAGGCACAAAGAAATGTTACCTGAAACCCAAGCAGGTATGTTAGATTTTGCTTGTTGCTATTATTTAAACATTAGCCACTGTTAAGGCAATTTTTCTGATTAAATTTAGAAAGTTGTTCGAGACGTCCATAAGCGATGTGACGGTAAAGTTGATGGGGGTGTTATTACCATATGAAATGGACATTTTTCATTGCACGTAAATGGCTGTAGTTGCTCACTTTATAAATCATCGGTTCACCATACACCGAAGTACGGGAAATTGATAACGATAGAAATGTAATTATGCTAGTCCACGCCAAAAACTAGTTGTGAGATTGTAGACGTCAAAGTTTTTCTCAAAGCAGATTTTGGTAGAACTTCTACTACTTGTTTTCCTTTTCATAGTCGTATACTGCAAGGATAAGCTTAAGTGGAAGAAGTGGTACAATGTTATAGTACATCTTCACAGAATTCAAAGTTTCATGTTAGATTACATGTTTTGTTTAGGCTATGCCTGCTCTCGAAGCTCAAAGATGGTATTATTTAGTTTTGTCTTCTTCAAAAATACCTTGTCGAAAACTTTACCACAAAACCAAATCTGAAATCAACTTTACAAGACATGGACCTGCTCGTGTAAGGCTAATTTTAGATTAATACAGCTCACGATTCAATATTTATCTTCTCTGAAGAGCTCTATCGATTTAATTTTGCACATGAAATTTATATTCTTAGCCATCAGGTCATGTGCCTTTCCCACCTTAAGGAAAATTTTCTCTTTGTTGACAGGCAGATAACAATATCCTCGTCAACGTATTTTTTCGTTTACTCACCGATCCTAGTGAATTTTCGAATAAAACAACACGCTTGAAAAATTCACCTTCCGTAAATATGTTTCCGCTACCGAAAATACCTTCTTTCAATTCAGCAACCTCAGAAAGGAAAACTGGCTTCGTCTCGAGTTGATCCCTGTAGCCAACCATTGCGTATTGTAACAATAAGCAATGAACATTAATTTTCCTTAACACCTCGGCCTTGTCGCCAAACAAAACGTGTCTTGGATACTTAGTTTGCCCATTTGCTCCCCGGAGGCATTTGTTTAGTAGATTCTCCGTAGAAAAGTCATTCACCCGTGTAGGATACATATGGGACTCTGTTTTGCGTTTTGCCTTGATGCTAAGGAAACGTTCGTGTTTGTCGGGTTGCTGATAGACCAGTCTGAGACTGTCGGTTAAATGTAGTGGAAAAATGAAATATGCAGTGTTCTTGGTGCTTTTTAGTTTGTCATTTTCTTGTTACATTTTTAAAGTTAAATGACGAGAAAAGTTTAATTTTAAGATCGTAGTGAAAATGAATGGAGTATTTTTTATGATAGAAATGCGACAGGATTATTATATGATTTTTTTTTTCAAAATCAGGCACAATTTTAATTATTCTCGTTGGTAAATTGAATTTTAATTGAAGTTTAAGGTGATGATATTGATAGCCGCTGCAACTTTAAGCCGATTTCACTAACTAGCGTATCTAGTAAGATATTCGAGCAAATTATAAATGATAGAGTCGAATTTGTAAATACTTTTGCATTCATCAGCAATTTCCACAACCAGGAACCGGATTCACCAGTAGCCGCTCGAAGCGCATATCGTCTTCCGTTGCTAAGTCTCCACAAAAACTGGCTAAAACGTATATGCTCTGGTGTCAAATGTGATGTAACAGATCTCAGTATCAATTTTCCCTTATAGTCACAAATCTTTTTCACGATAATACAGCCCGGGTATAGTGATTTTTTTAGGGGCATCAGCTTTACGAGCCAACTTCTTCCCTTCGAATTTAGTTTTTACTGACTTCGCCGTTGCACTCTAGAAAAGGGACTTTACTTTCGGCCATTTGAACTCACCGGTCTTCTGGCATCCTTGTCTGTACTTCAGCTAATATACGACAATTACAGCTTAGGTGACCTTTCTCTTCCATACAGAAGCTTCAAAGGTATCGGTCTTTTGATGTACACATTTTGATAACACCCCGGTTTCTATTCCTTCGAGCAATCACGTCTGGAGTGTCCAGTTACTTCAGTCCAAATAGGTCCCACAGCATTGACTCACTCCACACTTGATTTCTGTTTATAGATTTATTTTTCAACCAATTCTCTTAATCTAATAGTAATAACAAAAAATGTCTTTACCTATATAACGCAGCTGAAATTTAATTTTCGAACTGTTGCTTTACTTTCCCAAACTGAGTTTCTAGCTTATGTTTCACTTCTGCAACCTGAATTTCTAATTACTGCTGTAGCTGTTGTTTGATTTCTGTTAAATGTATTTTGATTTATATAACTTGTCACCTAAAGTGTTTTTTGATATCCAGAGTTTGTTATTCGAACTTTCCGCCAAATTTCAGAGCTTCTTCGTAAATGTTATGCGCATGTTGATCAAGTTTCTTAATTTGTTGCTGCATGTTGGAAGCCATTTTGAGCAACGAATTGACAATCTGTTTCTTTTTGACCCTATCCGCAAATTAAAAGGTTTCCAGATCTATGCCTTTTGATATTCCTTAATCTTGATAACAGGGCAGATTTCTTTCCGATTGCCAACAAATCACGTTTGCGCCACTCAATTTTCAACTCCATCAACGTTAGCTCTTGCTTACAAACTTCAGTATTGTTCTTTTTTTCTCGTTTTAAGTCCACCTATTTCGATGGATCTACTCTGGTATTCACAACAGTCACCTAGTGCACAATCTTGTTTTACAGTTTTCCACTCTTCCACAAATTAAACCTTCAAAAACTCGTTGAAAACTTGATTCACGAACGTAAAAACCTCCCACTTCTGACACCAATTGTTTTATTTACCTCGTTGCATCAAATAGTTCATTGCGTTTAACGCCAATTTGTTTTATTGAAACTCAACATGCTTTTATTAAACAAATAATTCTCATACATCAAACCATCTCATACATCAACATTGCACATGCAATAGTTTAGCTGTTTGTTGCTTCATACGCTTGTTTAAATCGCCATTTTTGCTTCGTCGAAGAAGTTTCTGGGCTATACTGCACAGCTATCGAATATTCATTTTTATTCAAATATTCAACTGTTGATTATGTGGATGCTCTGGTCGATTTTTGGTTGTTTATTTGGATAGATGTCTGTCAATCCGTTAAGCTGAATGGAATGTGTCTTCGATGCATGCAACAATACCACTACTACCAATAAAAATATATAAGTACATAAATAAATAAATAGAAAGTCTACACAACATTCATATGCCTAAATGCTAGTAAAGACTCAAAAGAATTAGAGCAATTGGTTTACAATGACTTGAAAAAATACTGAATTTGACTTTTTATGAAAAAACTACAAATAAACAAATTAATGGATATGCAAACAAAACAACAGGAATGAAACATTATTATCGATTTTTGTTAAAAGTCAGTCTGTCTTAAAAGGACAAAATATCTAGGTCTGCTAGATGATAGTAAGCTCTATTGGTTAAGTCACATTTTAAGTATCAAATCTTATTTTTAAATCTAATTATTCTAAAACCTTATTTTTAAATCTAATTATTACAACAGGATCTAGTCATGACGATTAGATAGCTCTGACGTCCGCAAAGGAAGCAATGCTGCAGTTTGGTACAAGAGGATTATCTGCCATATATAAGTTAAAGAGAAAAGGGTTTAAGAAAGACCCTTGTGGAACTCCAGATATGACTACTATTTTTCGATAGAGTTGGTTTTGGACTCGACCAAAAAAAAAGATATATTTGTGGTGAAGGATCTGATATTATTTTGGATCAGTTTGTTGTTTAAGTGTTATGTCTCTGTTCCTTGTCAGCAACACCTCCCTAAATTTTTCAGTTGAAATAAGGTTTTCATGTAGTTGGTTCAGTGAATTTATTTATTGGGAGTATTCATCTTACGCGCAGATCGTTGATACGCTTTTAAAATTTATCTCTGAAGCTTCTCAAGACATTTTTTGAGCTGGTAATGACTAGCTTGAGGCCTATTTCGGTCCAGAGAGGTATGAATTAACAAATTCTCTCTACCACTGCGACTTAGTTTTAGCCTCATTGAAGACATTTGGTCCTCTTGCAATTTGGTTCCAGTTGAGATTATTGAACACCACAGGAAGATGTGGCAAAAAGAGTTCTTGAAGTGTAACCATTTACGTTAATGCTACTACGCCTTGCCTTAGAATAGTTTCAAGCGTAGAGCAATTGGCTCCGGGTGTATAATATAAATGGGTGGATAATAAGTGCGCTGATTCGGAGGGTGTATAGCTAGAGGTGAAACATTTCACTAGTTGAAAAGAATTTTCCCCGTCTTGTTACCAAAAAAAGCAATTCCAGGCTCTGTTCCGGCGTTGAAATCACCGTTGAGCCAAGTTTTTTTGTAACTGCTACACAAACGTTTAATGTCTTTTCTAAAAATAAACCTTCAATTTATGATCAGTCAACTTAATCACAGGGAAATAAATTGTGGTGTTATCGTTTTATATTAACGTATTATTTTTGTGTTAGATTCTCGAATTGCCTTTTCTTATAACAGTACTGGTCTCTGGATTAGAGATGGACTTATACTAATATTTCGTGATATTTCTTAATACGAATGTATTAGTTACACGGTATTATAATATCTTAACTAATATTAATATACCACTAATATTAGGTTTTACTAATTTGGCGAAGTTCGGTATTATGTGGGTTTTTTTTTAGTTTCATGCCCATAATACTAAACAAGCCGAATATCAATATATCTGTTTCGTGAACTATTTCATACTGCGAATTACCCGCTCCTAATTGTTTTAACATAGAAGAACTACGATCAATTTTCTTCTATTATCATTGTGAATTCCAAATAAATGAATCACGCTAATATTCGACAAACTTTTGATTAAAATTATTTAAATTTTTAGCTCAAAAAAAATCCCGGATGCTAAAACGGCTCTACCTTACAATTCATATGAATTCATAAACCCTTTCAAACCTAGGTGCGTACACAAGATTCATTAATCAACAGGATTATTTTACTCCTTTGCCATCATACTAAATACATGTACCATGCATAAATCGGAAAAACTTAGCTCCGAATTAACTCATTAGACTTGCCTCACACTCAATACATTCGATTTGTCCTACGCGTCATACATATTCCATTCTACCAACTATCTACCATTCTACATTCTAACAACACTCAGCAGATATGCGAAATCGTATTAAATGTCCCGTTATTATGAGCCAATATATAATCTAATGCCAATAAATTCATTAACATCACTAATACGATATATTTACTAACACATTGAAGTAACATATTAGTGGCTAATATCTTAACTAAAATAATATATTAGTAAAGGTATTCACCAATACCAAATATTAGTTCAGGTATTAACGAATAACTTAATTAATATTTGGTATTAGTGAATACCTTAACTAATATATTCACTAATATATTAGTTAAAGTATTAGTGAATATATGGTATTAGTGATGTTAATGAATATATTTGTTAAGTTATTCAAGTATTTGGCATTAGCTTATATCTTAGCGCATAATGACAGGATATTTGTTACAATTTGGCATTACTGCTCAATGTTATATGGTTAGGATAGTGTATGATCGCTTATATAATGATTTATGCATGAGCGCGAATGCGAATCAGGCAAGTTTTATGAGTCGATTTGGATGTAACTTTTGCCAATAAATGTATGTTCATACGTATGTTTGAGTGAATGAATGAACTGATCTTGAGTGAAATAATGCAATTAATGGATTAAGTTGCGAATTCTATGATTCGAAACCGATAACAGTTTGCGGATGTACGCATCTTGCTTAACTGAAGAATGCGAATATGTTTTAACAAAAGTTTGGCGACCATTAATAATTAATGGTAGCTGAAGGTGATATTATTATGTGTAGAGATTATCTTGTTTTTTCCATTGCGAAGGGTCGGTTCGTCACCTATTAGTGGCAATCTAATGTTGTAAAATTTATTCCTAGTGCCTTTCCTTTCTACAAAGCCAATCACTAAAATTGCATCGTTAATTGAATGTGAACATGCTTAGCTACCTTCGGTTGCACTAAAAACTTTTGGCTGATAAAACAAGAAGATAATTAGGGTCACTATGAGGGTGCAAATGAGGTTTTACCCATGCAATCAGGTATATCCATTCAAACGAGAGGATTTAAGATGCAACGGATGAGAAAGGAAAATAATGAATTCTGAGCAGGAAAATATTTTATCTCCTTAGAGAGTTATTAAAACCCGTCCCGAATAAAAATCAGCTTTTGAGTTTCTTGGCCTGCAAATTTAGGCTAGTAGTTTATTGAATATTATACCACAATTACACGCTCGGCAAATGTTAGCGAGCTGAGAGTGTAAATGGTCACCTCGTCTATTCACCTTTGTTTTTTCACATGCCAAAACATGGAAGGAAGTAATTACCTAAGTTGCTCAGCGAAACGTTCGGGGAGAGTGTAATTTCAGCATTACTTTAGGAGAGTCATAAAAATATGTAGTCTTTCTTATGCTAGTGCTGTCAATATGCAAATTTTTTGGTGTTGCAATCGTATGCCCTCAGGTAGCCTTAATGCTTGAAAATGTGTTTCTTTAAATTAGTCTAAGGTGAATTTAGGTTTGATATTGATATTAAGCACAAGGCCGACAATAATGCATGGGTACATTTAATATGCATCCTAATAAAATGACCTCGTTTTATTAGTCAAAGATTTCAATTACAGCCGCATGGCGGCAGCTTGTCTATACATACTTTCGTTATTCAATGCTTGTTTTTGTAAAAAAAAACACGGCGTTTCGAACAAATTGATTGATGATTACGAAACAAGAATAAAAAGTTTTTCGACTAAACTAATATTTATATATTACAATGCAGCATATCGAGATATTACTATTACCTAATATATTCAAATATTAGTAATATCCTAACTAATATGAATATATTAGTCCCACGTCTATCACTGACTAAGAGACAAACTATTGAATTCATCACTACCAATGTTCGTTTTTTTTCATTTTCCAATCCAATCCATTTTCCGAGATCCAATCTGTAGCAAGAAATAAACAACTGAACTCTTTTATAGCATCCATGCATAAGTACGCTGAAATGAGGATTTATTTCTGTTCAATAATCGACAGTTTATTACCGGCGAACTCAAGTCCAATGAACTCATTAAACAAGTTATATTACATTCATCAATGTGAAGCTGCATTAAATACTTTCAGTGTGTGCCAAGCACGTGTCCAACCAGAATTCGCCACTTTAGCTCATCAAGCAAGAACATATTACTGAGGTACATTTTATTACTAATCACATATACATACATACGGATAATTTCCCAATTTCATTTATGCTGCCTCATACTAAATCTTTGTATCTTCAAAAAAAGACTAATTAAAGCTTCTTTTGACCCATTTCTCGTTAATTTCAACTTGGGACATTAGCGGAAAAACACAGTGAACGACTGGTTTCATTTAAACACTAATAACGAGCGCGACGTTCTGCTTTTACGTTGTGAAGATCCTCGGCACATACTCTTAGTCGTCATCATCATCATTATCGTCTTTACAAGACCGTATCCTACTTTCAGTTCAAACGTCATTATCTGTTACATACGAACATTGCAAAGGATATGCATGGAGATGATGCCTCCTGATGGCAAGCTTCCATTTCTTTTATCCAGGGAATTATCAAGCAATCTGGCAACGATAGTTGGCAAGGAATGTGGTTTTTTTTGCAGAACAGAGCCTATAGGCTTTTACCAAGGAAAACGTATTGTGAGAAAATAGGACGAATAATGACGAGGGAGCTATTTCAATCCACAGATGAGCTTGTGAGAGAAAGCGTTGAGTAGCTGCTGAAGAGTTTATGATTGCCCAAGTAGATGCTTTTAAGTGGTGTATTTCAATGGATAGTACTTAAATAGCTGTGGATATTACTTAAATGCTTTTGTCTAGTCTCAATTTAATAAAATACTTTATGGAACATATATTTGATAGTAGGTGCGTTTTTTCGCTTCTCGATCAAAAGCAGATTAGGGTAGACAGGATTGAAAAGAGCAACAATAATGCTGCCTACCCTAATCTGCTATTGATCGAGATGTAAAAAAACGCACCTAGTATTTAGTTATGTTTTATATGGCTGCATTTGAGTTTTATTGCATTTACAGTGTTTACAGCAAGGGGTTTTTACAGTAAAGAGTGTTTACAATAAACCGTGCTAAGTATAAAAAAGACTCCAAAGCTCGTTACGGTTCTTTAATCTCAACACATTTTTCCGATTAATTTCAGCCTAGAAAGGCAAATTCGAACAACAATCCGAATGTGGCAAAAAAGACATTAATTGATATAAGATTTCTGATCTAATTTAAAATAAAGATGTTTAAATGCAAGATGAATTTTAATTTCAAGATTGTAGAGAGTATTTTTAAGAGCAGTAATACTATAACAATAGTAATAGTAGCAATAGTAGTTTGAATAAAAAAAAACTTCTTTTTAATCTGGAAAATTGTTTCTGACATTATGTTTTAATGAAGATTTTATGCATATGACAAAGCTAATCCTGTCGATAAGATTTCATAAGTTTTGACGAAACTAATCCTGCCGAAAAGATCTCGAGCTGCTATTTCGACCAGTTGGAGCTTTCTCTCACTTATAATGCGCTAAATATTACTTTACTCGGCCTTACTAGTTTACAGATTATCTTCATTAATCAAAGACTTTATAAGACTTGCTCGGGCCCAAAAGATGTATTAACGTTTAATAACAGGATTTCGGTTGTCAATTCACTGGTCGTTTTCTCTATATGTTATTATTGAAACAACTCCTGAATAAATCAATACCTTCATTGCGCCATCCTGCTGGAAACACAATCATGGTCCATTTACTTTTACACAAAAAGCAATCATGATCCATTTACTATTACGCGAATTCCGACTCCGTTTTTGGCGAAGTACGAATCGATACTGCTACCTTCGTGAAAATCGCGTTTGTGCATGTAATTAAGTCCCATGAGTCTCTTGTAATTTTTTTCAAATCAAAATCTTACTCATAAGCCTATTGATTCAAAAGTGAGATTTGTCAATAAACACATTTGCTCAATAAAAATAAGAACTGGCGCATACCGTACCACATACCGTACCGCATACCGTACCGCATACCGTACCGCAAACCGTACCGCATACCGTTCCGCATACCGTACCGCGAACCGTACCGCATACCGTACCGCATACCGTACCGCATACCGTACCGCATACCGTACCGCATACCGTACCGCATACCGTACCGCATACCGTACCGCATACCGTACCGCATACCGTACCACATACCGTACCGCATACCGTACCGCAAACCGTACCGCATACCGTACCGCATACCGTACTGCATACCGTACCGCATACCGTACCGCATACCGTACCGCATACCGTACCGCATACCGTACCGCATACCGTACCGCATACCGTACCTCATACCGTACCGCATAACGTACCGCATACCGTACCGCATACCGTACCGCATACCGTACCGCATACCATACCGCATACCGTACCGCATACCGTACCGCATACCGTACCGCATACCGTACCGCATACCGTACCGCATACCGTACCGCATACCGTACCGCATACCGTACCGCAAACCGTACCGCATACCGTACCGCAAACCGTACCGCATACCGTACCGCATACCGTACCGCAAACCGTACCGCATACCGTACCGCATACCGTACCGCATACCGTACCGCATACCGTACCGCATACCGTACCGCATACCGTACCGCATACCGTACCGCATACCGTACCGCATACCATACCGCATACCGTACCGCATACCGTACCGCATACCGTACCACATACCGTACCGCAACCCGTACCGCATACCGTACCGCATACCGTACCGCATACCGTATCGCATACCGTACCACATACCGTACCGCATACCGTACCGCATACCGTACTGCAAACCGTACCGCATACCGTACCGCATACCGTACCGCATACCGTACCGCATACCGTACCTCATACCGTACCGCATACCGTACCGCATACCGTACCGCATACCGTACCGCATACCGTACCGCATACCATACCGCATACCGTACCGCATACCGTACCGCATACCGTACCGCATACCGTATCGCATACCGTACCACATACCGTACCGCATACCGTACCGCATACCGTACTGCAAACCGTACCGCATACCGTACCGCATACCGTACCGCATACCGTACCGCATACCGTACCGTATACCATACCGCATACCGTACCGCATACCGTACCGCAAACCGTACCGCATACCGTACCGCATACCGTACCGCATAACGTACCGCATACCGTACCGCATACCGTACCGCATACCGTACCGCATACCGTACCGCATACCGTACCTCATACCGTACCGCATACCGTACCGCATACCGTACCGCATACCGTACCGCATACCGTACCGCATACCGTACCGCATACCGTACCGCATACCGTACCTCATACCGTACCGCATACCGTACCACATACCGTACCGCATACCGTACCGCATACCGTGCCGCATACCGTACCGCATACCGTACCGCATACCTTACCGCATACCGTACCGCATACCGTACCGCATACCGTACCGCATACCGTACCGCATACCGTACCGCATACCGTACCGCATACCGTACCGCATACCGTATCGCATACCGTACCGCAAACCGTACCGCATACCGTACCGCAAACCGTACCGCATACCGTACCGCATACCGTACCGCATACCGTACCGCATACCGTACCGCATACCGTACCGCATACCGTACCGCAAACCGTACCGCATACCGTACCGCATACCGTACCACATACTGTACCGCATACCGTACCGCATACCGTACCGCATACCGTACCGCATACCGTACCGCATACCGTACCGCAAACCGTACCGCATACTGTACCGCATACCGTACCGCATACCGTACCGCATACCGTACCGCATACCGTTCCGCATACCGTACCGCATACCGTACCGCATACCGTACCGCATACCGTACCGCATACCGTACCGCATACCGTACCGCATACCGTACCGCATACCGTACCGCATACCGTACCGCATACCGTACCGCATACCGTACCGCATACCGTACCGCATACCGTACCACATACCGTCCCGCATACCGTCCCGCATACCGTCCCGCATACCGTACCGCATACCGTACCGCATACCGTACCGCATACCGTACCGCATACCGTACCGCATACCGTACCGCATACCGTACCGCAAACCGTACCGCATACCGTACCGCATACCGTACCGCATACCGTACCGCATACCGTACCGCATACCGTACCGCATACCGTACCGCATACCGTACCGCATACCGTACCACATACCGTACCGCATACCGTACCGCATACCGTACCGCATACCGTACCGCATACCGTACCGCATACTGAACCGCATACCGTACCGCATACCGTACCGCATACCGTACCGCATACCGTACCGCATACCGTACCGCATACCGTACCGCAAACCGTACCGCATACCGTACCGCATACCGTACCGCATACCGTACCGCAAACCGTACCGCATACCGTACCGCATACCGTACCGCAAACCGTACCGCATACCGTACCGCATACCGTACCGCAAACCGTACCGCATACCGTACCGCATACCGTACCGCATACCGTACCGCATACCGTACCGCATACCGTACCGCATACCGTACCGCATACCGTACCGCATACCGTACCACATACCGTACCGCATACCGTACCGCATACCGTACCGCATACCGTACCGCATACTGAACCGCATACCGTACCGCATACCGTACCGCATACCGTACCGCATACCGTACCGCATACCGTACCGCATACCGTACCGCATACCGTACCGCATACCGTACCGCATACCGTACCGCTTACCGTACCGCATACCGTACCGCATACCGTACCGCATACCGTACCGCATACTGTACCGCATGCCGTACCGCATACCGTACCGCATACCGTACCGCAAACCGTACCGCAAACCGTACCGCATACCGTACCGCATTTCGTACCGCATTTCGTACCGCATTTCGTACCGCATTTCGTACCGCATACCGTACCGCATTTCGTACCGCATTTCTTACCGCATACCGTACCGCATACCGTACCGCATACCGTACCGCATACCGTACCGCATACCGTACCGCAAACCGTACCGCATACCGTACCGCATTTCGTACCGCATACCGTACCGCATACTGTACCGCATACTGTACCGCATACCGTACCGCATACCGTACCGCATACCGTACTGCATACCGTACCGCATACCGTACCGCATACCATACCGCAAACCGTACCGCATACCGTACCGCATACCGTACCGCATACCGTACCGCATACCGTACCGCATACTGTACCGCATACTGTACCGCATACCGTACCGCATACCGTACCGCATACCGTACTGCATACCGTACCGCATACCGTACCGCATACTGTACCGCATACAGTACCGCATACCGTACCGCATACCGTACCGCATACTGTACCGCATACTGTACCGCATACCGTACCGCATACCATACCGCAAACCGTACCGCATACCGTACCGCATACCGTACCGCATACCGTACCGCAAACCGTACCGCATACCGTACCGCATACCGTACCGCATAACGGTACGCATAACGGTATGCGGTACGAAATGCGGTATGCGGTACGAATATGCGGTACGGTTTGCGGTACGGTATGCGGTACGGTATGCGGTACGGTATGCGGTACGAAATGCGGTACGGTATGCGGTACGGTATGCGGTACGGTATGCGGTACGGTATGCGGTACGGTATGCGGTACGGTATGTGGTACGGTATGCGGTACGGTATGCGGTACGGTATGCGGTACGGTTTGCGGTACGGTTTGCGGTACGGTATGCGGTACGGTATGCGGTACGGTTTGCGGTACGGTATGCGGTACGGTATGCGGTACGGTATGCGGTACGGTTTGCGGTACGGTATGCGGTACGGTATGCGGTACGGTATGCGGTACGGTATGCGGTACGGTATGCGGTACGAAATGCGGTACGGTATGCGGTACGGTATGCGGTACGGTATGCGGTACGGTATGCGGTACGGTATGCGGTACGGTATGCGGTACGGTATGCGGTTCGTTATGCGGTACGGTATGCGGTACGGTATGCGGTACGGTTTGCGGTACGTTATGCGGTACGGTCTGCGGTACGGTTTGCGGTACGGTATGCGGTACGGTATGCGGTACGGTATGCGGTACGGTTTGCGGTACGGTTTGCGGTACGGTATGCGGTACGGTATGCGGTACGGTATGCGGTACGGTATGCGGTACGGTATGCGGTACGGTATGCGGTACGGTATGCGGTACGGTATGCGGTACGGTATGCGGTACGGTATGCGGTACGGTATGCGGTACAGTATGCGGTACAGTATGCGGTACGGTATGCGGTACGAAATGCGGTATGGTATGCGGTACGGTTTGCGGTACGGTATGCGGTACAGTATGCGGTACGGTATGCGGTACGAAATGCGGTACGGTATGCGGTACGGTTTGCGGTACGGTATGCGGTACGGTATGCGGTACGGTATGCGGTACGGTATGCGGTACGGTATGCGGTACGTTATGCGGTACGGTATGCGGTACGGTATGCGGTACGGTTTGCGGTACGGTATGCGGTACGGTATGCGGTACGGTATGCGGTACGGTATAATAGAAAATTGATAGAAGGAACTAACAGAAAACTTTCTACACATTATGAGGGCTTTTTCTAATTTCCAAATGTTACGTGGTAACATACACTCCCCGAAAACGCGTCAAAATACGAAAATCACAGAACGAGTTGTAACAAAAAAAAAGGAGCAACCTTTCCCCGTGAGAAAGGCTGCTCCAATATATTTCGCGGAGCCACCACTCAATCTAATAGGGTCCGAACGTAACCACCACTCAGTAGGGTTAATAGCCATCGCGGCGGCTGACCATTGTGATGTACTGCTCGGCCACTGACAATGTAGATTTAAATGTTTTAGCATAAAAATTAACATGTGGATGATAATCGACCGTGATGTAACATAATGTGCATTATCATGCTCGCCACGATAACCTCCCCGCGAAGTCCATACGAAAAGATGTTAACACCCAAACACGATCCAGAACACGCACAAGATGGAATAGATACTCACCTGCATGGGGCCTCGAAAGCCACGAATCGTGACTGATTAACAACTATATTTTTGTTTAACGATTCCACTGGAATCCATGGTGCCCACCACGGCGGCAGGGAAGATGCGCCTTACACCAACCTGGAACGAAAGGAAAAAGAGACCACAAAGGATCGGGACTTAACTTCGTAAGTGAATGGGGTACCTACCTGACACCGCACACTTCCAGGGTCTTCTTGCTGTCTTCCACTGTTCCGCCGGTCACAGGAGGGCCATACGCCTCCAAAGGCACGAGTCGGGTGCTCCGCGCTACCCAGGCCTCACTTAAAAACGCCGAGAATCTCAAGCCAAACGCCCGCACCACTAAGATTTGACATTGTTTACTCGCGGAGGAAAGTAAACAACGTCAACTCCACGAGAAATGTCAAAATGTGGAACGATCCACAACGTCCTACACAACTTCCACACTACACGAGAATCATGGTGGTTAGTAAGTAGAGTATGTAAAGGGTACGGTAGAGAATGTAAAGTAAAGAATGTAAAGTACGCACGAGGCGTGCAGAGAATCCAAGCAACGGGATTTGAGTAAGAAACCGGTAGTCAGAGGCTAGATGGGAGAGCAATCTCGGAAAGAGCGCTATTTTCTATTACAACCAGCGGCGTGGACGGACGACGATTTAACGATTGGAAAAATTACAGGTGCGTGGCCAAAGTTCAGTTCGACTTTTTGCGCTTTTCCTATTACAACCAGTGGAGTGGACGGATGACGATTTAACGATTGGAAAAATTACAGTGGAAGGACGACGATTTAAATATTGAAAATAATAACAGATTTATAAAATTGGAAACCACATGTGCGGAGGAGGATTCGCCAAATTCAAAGTGTGTGCAGGAGTTCTCATACAATTGGAAACCACATGGATGGAAGAAGAATTATCAAATAGCGAAGTGTGCAGAGCCAAATCTTGGATGGTGAAGGTTAGTGTATCTGAATTAACTTTTAGCTATATAAGGTCGGATAGGCAACATAGTGATAGTCCGAATTAGTGCGTAAGAGAATAAATTGTGTTTTGAGCTAGGAAAAATATAAAATACAAGTGTTCAGATTGAGTGGTGGCAACGAGTAGTAAAGAAACCGACCGTCGGTTCTACTTTGGTATTTAACTAGCCTATAGTGGATTGGGAGGAACGTAAGAAGGAAAAAACCTGGAATTGAATAAAGCTAATTCGAAGAAATTAATCGTTATATTATTTGCGGGATATGAACGGGGCATCAATCGTGTTGTTTGTTCGTTGGAAGATTCGGTTTCGCGTTTTTCTTTTTATTCCGTTTTCTTCTCATTCTGATTTTGAGGCCGCCATACTAGTGGTAGAGGGCCGTTTGCTATAACCCAGTGTCCACGTAGGGGCGAGGTTTAATTGAGAAAGAGTGCGTGGTTTCCCTTCAGGACCCCACTAACACCGGCGAGCCGTAAGCTCACTCGGCGGCTCGTGGTCCTCCCTTTGGGTGAGTGAGTGGCGCCCACGCCCAATCTTCATTGAGCAACCCGGGACCCAAACGGACCAAGCCGTGTGTCGCTACCCCCAAGTAGGCTGGGCGGGTAACACTAACTACCAAAACATTCAAAATAACCTGGCACAATCCAAAGCCACCTCATGGTAAAAAAGGCAAAATCTCATGAGCTTTTCTTTTTTCCATCAGTACATTCTATAGTTCAGCACGTGAACTACCTATGCAGAACAGAATTTCTGTACTAGTGATTTCATTGGGACAGGAGTGTTGTTGTTTCCAATGCGTCTGTTCTGTTCTGTAAAATACGCCTACTCTTACACAATTACATTTCAGCCATTTGTGAAAGTTCCCAATATCAGTGACAGGCAAAAAACGAAACTTTCATTTGGTTCTTATTAGTGATGGGGGTTTCTGTTATTTACAAAAACCCAGAACAAACTGTTTTTTTTTTTTTTTAAAAATAACTGTTTTTTAAAACTGTTTGAAAAAAAAACAGTTTGAATTAACGAAAAGAAACAAATTTTATGCTGTACAATAATAAGAGTTGGGTCGTACTAAGATTTTCACACACTAGGTATAACTAGTACGAGTACGAAAAAATACCTGTTGCAAATACCTGTTTGAAGTATGTACATATATGCATTCAACGCATACAATTTGCAGTGATGTAATGAAACGGACTGATATGCCCTCCCCCCCTCCAGACACAACGTTCCCAAGCTAGAATGGTGATGATGCAAGATGCCCTTCAAAGAATACCGAGTCATTAGTCTGTGCAGCTTGTCCGTAACTTTCCAACGGTCGGTCATTTATTTGGCAAGTCTTTCTCCAATCTAGGGGCTATCTAAAGGAAAACGATCGAATTCAATCAATTTAATTTGTTTTTGATAAAAAAAAAAACACCTCCTGTATTCGTTCAAATGACCAAAGTAAAAAAAATGACTCAGGAAGGATAAACTAATTCTGTTGTCATCTATATAACTTTTCATCGAGCGATCTCTGATACCAAACTTTTCCTGGCTAATCTAAAACAGTCGGATTTCCACTTCGCCTCACTGAAGAATGAAGTTTGTAAGAAATAATAAAAAACATGTTTCGTTTATGAAACATGCACCCACTAGGGGGCCAACCTCTTCCATAAGGCTGGACATGAGTCCAGGAGCGTGTTACCTCCCGCGGTCTCGTAAATTTTACAACCCTGGTAGGGTTGGAGGCACCCTCGTGGTGACCTACAATCACGAGGAAGGCCTCAGCACACCCGGAGACGCCAACTGGCGAACCAAAAAGGATCTCAAGCTTTTCCTCCTTGGCACTTTTTGTGCTACTTTTAGTTTTTCCGGCGGATTTCTTTTAAGTGCATATCTTTGAAACTAGGCCGCTTTTTCCCAGACTTGTATGGAAATTTCACCCGAAACAACTCAGAAAGGTCCCCGAATTCATGCTAGAATAAAAAAAAAAATTTTGGAAAATAATAACGTTTTCGCCCGATTTCCCCTATAAAAAAAATTTTCGCCCTTAAAATGTCACTTTTGTACTCCCCGACCACTTGCAATCATCGAAAGCGCCGTAAAGCTAGTTTATGCCAAACTATGGCCAAAAAACCCCTTACTCCTCTACAAAACTGAAATTTTTGTATTACAGCAATAGGTCTTGGCCCGTTATGTCCCAAACCACTCTAACCCGAAATTGGCCGATTTTGTCCGATTCCAGCTCCTTTTGCCCTAAAAACTTTTTGAATATTTGAATAAAATACTTGCAAGTACGAAAATGCTCGCAGGTACGAAAATACTATTTTCCGCCGCTAAACATTTTTCCACTGCCAAACAGTTCATTTTAACAAACGAAAAACGGTTCGTTTAAAAACAACGAAAAACGATTCGTTTAAAAAAAAAAGATTCGTTTTAGAAAAACGATTCGTTTTATAAAAACGATTTGTTTAAAAAAAAACAGTTCGTTTTAGAAAAACGGAAATTGCACTTGTAATTTTTTCGGCAGAGAATGTGAAATTGTTATAATTTTTATAATAGCTCATTAAATTGGCGTTTATATTTGATCTCTAAAAACTTTGTCTGCAAAATTATGCGCGATTTTACCATCTCCCCATTTTGATTGATTTTGGATATTTTATTCGCAAGTGCGGCTATTTCTAATAAGATCAGGATGTTAAAAAACATGGGGAAGATACATATATACATATATATATATATATATATATATATATATATATATATATATATATATATATATATATATATATATATATATATCACGAGGGACTTCCAATCAGGAGGCCCACGGTTCAAATCCCATCACGGCCTATTTTAATCCATAGAAATGTCAGTGACAATCAAGGGGTAGTGTAATATTACAAAATGAGTTACTTCCCTAATTGGTCACTATGCATGTGATACTTGCATGGCAAATTTAACTGCCTCTTAGCAAGATCACGATACACTAGTGACCTTTCAAAATAAAACTAATTAGTTTATTTCTGAACTTGTCTGATCGGTTGCCGAGCGATTCGGCATCCCGAAACATACTGCTTTATTCGATTGCTTTTCTCCTATATTTATTATACATTTGAATCAGTCAGTGTGTGAATCGATTTTTAAAAAATTAAAAATTATTTTACTTAGTTTTGGGATTTGCCCGCTTAGAGAGGACTGTCGCTGTTGTCGACAAGTGGAAAAGATTGATGACATTTTTCAGCTTGACATGTCAACAGTCGTACACAACACCCTCTCCCATTGGAAAAAAAATCTTTTTCTTGTAGGAAACAAAAAAATTTTAAATCCAAATCCATACACTTTTACAATTTTAATCAAATAATTTCAATTACTTTCTTTATACTATAAAACTCATGATTCAATTAGGGTAGCTTACAATAGATATATATATATTTTTTTGGTTTTGTTTTTTGTTATTCAATTCATGATAATTCTTTCTTAAATATAATTTTGAGTACATGTTTTTTTCTATATGTTGGTTTTTTTTTTGTTTTTGATGATTTGAACACATTTCATTTGTTAGGATAACTATATGCATTTTATTGTATATTTTTTTTTTACTTATTTGGTACTGTCTTACAATAATAATGCTGTACATTTTCAAATACATTTACTAGTAGTTTCAAATTAGTGGTGTATATAATTTTAATAGATTGTTGTGATATTTCTTACATCTTCCGTTTATTTATGTATTAACGCCATTTCTTTTTACTATTTCACATGGACCGTGATATGTATTCTGTAATTTTTTTCTATTAATTTTCTGACTAAAACTAGGTCTCCTACTTTGAAGTTTGCTGGATTTATGTTAGTATCTAATCTAGTTTTTCTTTTCATTTCTACTTTCTCAATCAATTTTCGAGCCAAACTAATGCTACTTTTAAGTCTAATTTTCAGTTCATTAGCGAAATTGTCTAAATTGTTTATTGGTTCGTTTTCTTCTTCTACGTCGGGTAGTTGCGGTAATCTTCCATATATAAGTTCATATGGAGAATATTGCGTGTCTACATGTGGGTAGTATTATACGCGAAAGTATAGTACGGTATCTATTTGCCCCATTCGTAGTCATTAGCAAAATTAAGCTAATATTCATTTAGTACTCTGTGGTTTCGTTCGACAGAGCCGAGTGTTTCGCGATAATATGGTGCGGAGAAAATTTGCTGAATTTTTAATAAATTACAAATGTTTCCCATAAGCTCATTGACGAATTCAGTTCCATTGTCGGTTTTCAATATTTTGAAAATACCATGCTTTAATATTAGTGGTTCTACTAGTGTTTTGGCGATGGTTTTAGCGCCTTTTGTTTCTATTGAGTACAATAGAAACCAAATATTTAAAAAACTCTAGCGCACCTGAACCGCTAGAAACACCAATGTTCGAAGAACAGTAGAAGAATCGTGCAGGTTTTGAGTGCATATTCCACCACATGCGCTGCTTATTACGGCCAAATTGTTTCAAATGCCATGTTTTACTTTTGTCTCAAGAATGCATTATAACTCATATGGTAGAAGGTTTCAGATATTACCACTGGCATGAATTTCAACGTTTATGAGAGCAAAACACGGGTTAATTATATTCGTTATCAGTTGCTTATTTCACAAAATTTTGAAAGCAGCATCTCATATAATATCAATGAAGAAAATGCTCAGTGCTTGCAGCACTGTAACTGAAGTTGGAGTTTGGGGCTGCGATCCGAAAAATTTGCAGAACTTTGGGAATTGAAACATCGGTTATTTATTTTCATTGTAAATGTTTCCGGTATGAATACTAACTGTAAGCATTTATTGATACAAAAGTAGCACAACCGACTCGTGCTGGCAACCTTTCGCCAGTATCAAAGCCAAGAATATATAACATCTGCTTCACGTTGTTATATTACATTTGAAGTTATAGGAGTATAAAAAAATTTAGAGTTACCTGCAGCGAGTTTTTTCAAATAATCGAAAGCTTCATATTTGCTGTTTATTGTCACTACAATATCATTACCAATTGAAAATTCTACGATAAAACCGCTTAATAAAGATATTGCAAGCAAACACAAAACCAACAATAGCTGGCAACCCTATCATGGCTTTTCAACCAAATTTGGCTTGAATAATGTTTATAATAGGTTCCAGTAATTGTATGAAATTCGTATTGATTTCCTGACTGCACTGGAAGTTATAGGGCAAAAAGTTTTATTTTCCTGAGCGAATTTTCAAAACCAAAGACACAAAAATTACCATAGCTGGCAGCACCAATCGAATTTTTCAACCAAATTTCTATCAAACAGAGTTTAGAGTAGGGTGCAGCTGCTGTGTCAATTTCATGAAAATCTGGTGACTTATTCACATTTCATAGGGCAAAAAGCATTTTTTTTTTCTTTGTAATTTTTCAAGATGGCACCACTGGAACAGAGTTGCCTACAATTCAAAATCGCTTCTATCAGACCTGGCCCTACTTAAGTCCAATGCATTCTGTAAATTTCAATTCTATCTGATTATTGATTCGTTAGTCACCGTGAACAGAAGTTTTTGAAGCTAAAAATATAGGTTAACTGAGAAAGGGTTACCGTTCTTGTCCGACATGAAATTTACAAAGTTTTACTTTGACTGTGTAGATTAAGCATAAGATTTGTATACAGATTGGTTTTATTGTAGAAACGGACATTTTTTAGGATATTCGATGGTTTGAATGTTTTCACTTCCAAATTTTTATTTTTTCAAATTTAAGACACCAAAATTATCATAGCTGGCAGCTCCAACCGAATTTTTCAACCAAATTTCTACCAAACGTGGTTAAAAGTAAGGTGCAGCTGCTGTGTGAATTTCGTTAAAATCTAACGATTCAATCAGAATTTATAGGGCTAAAAGCAGTTACTTTTTTAAGGATTTTTCAAGATGGCACCACTGGCACAGAATCGCCAGGATTTCAAAATCACTTCTATCAGACCTGGTCCTATTTAAGACCAATACATTCTGAAAATTTCAATAAATTCTGCTCATTGGATCGTGAGTTTCCGTGAACAGAAGTTTTTGATGCTAAAAACATAGGTAACTTGGGCAAGGGTTACCAGGCGTGCCCGTTATACCATATCAAATTTTTTTTTTGTTTATGTAAACAAAGCACAAAATTTACATATGAGTGGCTTTTTTTTAAGAAACGACATTTTTTCAAGAGAAACGATGATTTGGAGGTTTTCATTTTCAGTGCCTGCCCTAGCTACAGGGTTGCCAGCACAATCATTAACTACAACACTAATCTACAACTAAATAAAACAAACATGTCCTGAAAATTTCGTAATCATGGAATAGCTCTGTCAAAAGTTATCGCAATTTAAAAATTTTCATATTTTCCCGTTCTCTTTTTAGGCACCCAGCGCACACATGGGGTTAAAAAATTCCAAAACATTATCCGATTCACATGTAAAACTTGTTCGAAATTTATGTCGTCAACTTTATTTTTGCAAAAATTATTTGTGTACGGAATAATAGGTATATTAAAAAAATCACTAAAATGGCCGCCGGCGCCAAAGGGTTAAAGATTATTAACTTTTTGTGAGACCTGGCACTATTCTGCATATACATCAATGTGTCCTGAAAATTTCAGCTCAATCGGATGGCGCGTTCCTGAGATTTTTTCACTGAAATTTTTTGATATGATATATATATATATATATATATATATATATATATATATATATATATATATATATATATATATATATATATATATATATATATATATATATATAGAAATATGAATTTTTGGCCAAAGTGATTATAATACTAATGTTCTTCTTCGAACATTAGTAATAATTTGCAAACATCCAATTGCAAAATTTTGTCGCGCTCCAATTCTGCAGGAGCTCGAAAGATGCAGGACCGTGACTCACAGGGTCGTAAGCGGCTAGATCTCGATTAACAGGATCGTAGGTTTGAGGATCGCCATGTAATATTACAAAATGAGTTGCTTCCCTAATTGGTTACTATGCATGTGATACTTGCATGGGAAATTTAACCGCCTATTAGCAAGATCACAATACACTAGTGACCTTTCAAAATAAAACTAATTAGTTTATTTCTGAACTTGTCTGATCGTTTGCCGAACGATTTGGCATCCCGAAACAGACTGCTTTATTCGATTGCTTTTCTCCTATATATATCATACATTTGAATTAGTCAGTGTATGGATCGGTTTTTGAAAAATTAAAAATTATTTTACTTAGTTTTGGATTTCGCACGCTTAGAGAGGGCTGTCGCTGTTGTCGACAAGTGGAATAGATTGTTGACATTTGTCAGTTTGACATGTCAACAATCGTACACAACAGTAGAGTAGTCTACAGTGAATGGCAAAGCTGAAGACGACAAAACAAGACAGACCAACAGAAGAACGTCGACAAGGACAGAATAACAGACGGATAGTGCTACTTGCCCGTTATCAACCCGCAGTGAGGCAGCGTGGTAAGGTATGCGTCAAAATGGCAGTACAAGCGGAGTAGGTTTCTTGAGCCACACAAAATGGAAAAACAGAATTATTGGACTTAAGGGAAGCTCAGATAGGTAGAGCCTTAACCTGTGGTGTAGACTGTCGGACCATGATGCTGTCTTTCAGTCTGAAGTATATGCTATACTCATGGCAGTTGAGTCCATCAGCGGAACATCAACCAAACCAACGACGATTTGCTAGACACAGCAGGGCAGCCATTCTCGATCTTGCTTCTTACAGATGCTCTTGGCAATGAAACAGCCGATGAATTGGCGAGGAAAGGTTCAGGAGCTAGTAATAGCCTCTGCATCACTGTACCATGGTCAACTGCGGACACCACAAGCAAACTAGATGCTGCCATATGGGCCAAACTAAAATCCGAATGGGAAAACAGGATGGACTGTAGGGTGGACTGTAGGGTGGCCAGAACGTTATGGCCATCACCCGATCCAAGCAAAAACAGGAAACTGCTCAAACTCAGCAGAAATCGCTTGAGAACGACAGTCGGCTTGCTCACAGGGCACTGCCTTACCGCATCTCATGCGAACAAAATAGGACTGACATCCAGCAAGTTATGCAAGAAGTGCGAAATGGAAAGACACCATCGAGCGCACGCCTTGCGATTGTCTGGCCCTAAACAACAAACACCTCACGATTTTTGGTTCTTGCCAAATGGTTGATTCAGTTTGGCAGCTCTAAAAAGCCAGCGGAGGGTGGCAAATGGCCCCAAACTGGCAGCCTAATGCTAGACGGGTAGCATTAGGCTGCCAACCCTCTTTTCTACCTAACCTAACCTAACTACATATTTTTAAATTAGATAACCAGGTAGGCAAGAAGCTGACTGAATAAAATATAATACTAACGATAATATTCAATAGTGTCACAATTTGAAAAACAATCAGCTTTAATATTCCTAATTTAACAAGAACTTCAAGCATTCATCAATTTTAATAGCTACATATTTTGAATTGCTTTATGCATCTGCCACAGTTTAAAAAACCATAATAAATTTTCATTCACAATTATTAAAATTAAAAATCATTCATGTTCCATTGAATTAAAATTACTGTGAGCACATTTATTCGCAATCCAAGCAAACAATATGCTACTTTTAGCATTTCGCGCTTTTAACTAACGCACAGAAAGTGCAAAATCGACCAATCAAATTCTTTCAAAAGATTCCTCTATTCAGCTTGTTTCAGCTTTTAGGATATCATTGTTATTAGGATGGTTGCCGACAACGAAAAAATTTTCGCTTATTTCTCGGACATTTTCCGTTTACTATCCTGAAAATCTGGTGCTATAAGTAATCGAGTTGTGTGCACTGCAATTCTTTTTCAGGTTTTTTTTTGTTCATTTCGATGCTTTGAATTCAGCAACTCTATGATACAAGCTATAGCCTCCTCACTAGTTTCAATACTGGCGAAGCTTTTTTTTTAAACATAGTCGACATTATTGTTCGCTTGAAATTCGAAACACAGTTGTTGCAAGTGCTTCGGCAAAGTTTTTATACTGAATTTTTGCCGATTGTTTGGAATTGAGAGCAAAACATGTTCGTGGAAGACTTTTAAATTTATCATGCAGGTTGCCGTTGGGGCTTTGAGACTTCACTAAAACCAATTTTACTTTTCCTCATATACACTCGGCTGAAAAAGTCTGCGTAGACTCTCAACACATCCAACATATCTATAAAAAACATCGTTTTAAGTAATTTATTTCATAATATATTTTTTCCCAGTTTTTCATGGCTTTATTACAAACATAAAACCAAACCAAAATGATGATTATTGTACTCCATAAAAATATTCAAATTAAAAAACGAAAACAAATCCTGAATTGCAACAATAAATAGTATGCGTACAAATATTTCTTTTGAAAATAAAAAAATTGCTTTTCCTCGTTAATAGCTTCTGGGATATCTTCGTCTCTTTATTACTTCCCACGAACGTTTTTGCATGGAATCTACCAGCTTCTTAGTGAACTTTAGGGATATTGAATGCCTCTCCTGGATCAGGACTTCCTTGAGCATTACCTTCCACGTTATTGTGTGCGCTCGAATCCTTTGTTCCATGTGATGCCACAAATGCTCTATTGGATTAAGGTCAGGAGATTGGGGTGGTGTACGAAGCTGATTTTGGGCATACTACCATCGCAGTGTGCTTAGGGTCGTTGTTTTGTTGGAAGTAAAAGTTGTCGCTTAAGCCCAAATGCTCTGCACTTATCTTCAAATTGCGCTTGAGAATATTAAGGTAGTCTATTTTATTCATAATACTTTCAATGAACTCCATTTTTCCTACTCCTCCACTAGCAATACACCCCCATATCATAACACCGCCACCACCGTGCTTTACTGTTGGACAGAGATTTTTTACGTCAAAGACCGCGCCAGTTTTTCTCCATACAATCTTCCGAACTTTGATTCCAAAAATACAAAATTTATTTTCGTCCAAGAAAATAACTTGTTTCCAAAATTTTTTTGGCTTATTTATGTGTTCCTTAGCAAACGCCACCCACTTGAGTCTGTTTGCTGTTGTTAAAAATGGCTTCCCAGCGTACCAAATTCGGAATTCGGAATTGGTTGCAACTATTCCGAAAGTGAGGAAAAGAGATAAAAATATAAAAAGCTCTTGAAATAAGTAAAACTATTGACTGGGGTAAAATTGTTCATTATTTTATGAGAAACATATGAATATTTGTTAAGCATCTCTTCTGAAGTCTGCAAGAAACAAATTTGAAACCATTCGAAATTCGTTGCGAATATTTCACTGAGTTCGAGCGAATTCCGAACAAAGTGCGAACGAATCTACGATATGGAAATCGTTAAGAGTTTGTTGAGAAATAAGTTAAAATTCATAACAAATTCCGAACTTATCGCGATCAGCGTTTAGTTTAGTAAATTATGTATTAAAACGGTACTTTTGTCATTGTCATTCGTGCATGGACTCGTGCCTGCAAAGTTTCTAAACTGTGTTGTTTGTGGTTTTTTTCAAAGTATTTTCAAAATATTTACAAAATGTTGCTTTAAACTGAAGGTATTTTTATGATGCCTGGTGGAGCTGATCACATTTTAAATAACACTACCTATTAAATAGAAAGCTCGTGTTGTGTAGTGGACATAGCAATTGGCTTCCAGCGTTTAGGGTACGTGGTTTTTAATTTATTTTGAAAAATTAACCAGAGAGATTTTTTGCTACTATCGCTGGACCAAAAAACTGTTTCCAAGCAATCATGATGGATGAGGTTGCTGCTCAATTTACATGGATGGGTTTTGGGAACAACATCAAAATTAAAAATTTTACAATAATGTCTATTTTTAAAGGTTCGAAATGTTACTCAAGTTTTTTGCTCTCTAGTAACTTCTCCCTTTTGTATTCAGAAGTTGCAGTAGGAAAATTTTCGTCAATTAGACCAGACGAGCTGGAATGCTTTTTGAAAAAGATTTTCTATAACAACAAAGGCCAGCTTAACAAAAGTCTGAAAAAAATGCTATTTAATAGCTATTATTTATAATAGCAATAAATAATATATGTACATATAATAAACAATAAATATCCAATAGAAATAAAAATATTAAGTGTTTCAATGAGTATGTGTTATATGTATATATTAAAAAAGTATTGAAAGTATTCTCAAAGAACAAGAAATACAAGAAAACCCAGAAAAGATTCTACAAAAAATATTGCAAACGATTCACAAAGAATTCGCAAAGAATTTGCAAAAAATTCGAAAATAATTTGTTCAGAATTCGCAAATAATTCTTAAAAAATTCGCAAAGAATTCGTTCAGAATTCGCAAATAATTCTTTAAGAATTCGCAAATAATTCTTTAAGTATTCGCAAAGAATTCTTATAGAATTCGCAAAAAACACAAAGAATTCACAAGGAACTCCCAAAAAATTCGCAATGAATCCTGAAAAAACATTGATCAATGTACAAAAGCTTTTCATGAGCTAAAGAGGGGAAAGTTTGAGCACTTTCGGCGTTTTTGTAACGTTTTCCATATACCGGTCTTAAAGAATTCGTAACAAATAAGTTTAAGAATCCGAAACTTTTTTCTGAATTCGCTTCAATTTTCTGAAAGAATTCTCAACGTAATGCCGAATTTGGCACACTGGGTTTCTACGGGCAACCCGTCCGTGATACCCATAATTCCTAAGAAATGTACGAACACCATCATCAGAAATAGACTGGCAGTACTCTGCTTTGTTAATCTAGGATTAGCCTTTATCGTTCGTAGCAAACTCCGAGTTTCATGAGGGCTCAACTATGGAGGACGGCCAGATCTGGGTTTTGAAACCAAAACTGCTGTGTTTTTGAAGTTGTTTACGATTTGTTGGACAGATGAATGACTTCTGCTGACTATTGCACCTATTTCACGACATAACGTACCTTTTTTCCACAAATCCACGATAATTTCCCTCTCCCCAAATTCACTTTCCTTTCCTTTATTAGACATCTCTTACTTAACGTTTTTTAGCAATTATTTTTAACGCAAACCTTGGATAAAAACACGTAAATCAACTTTCCTACACAAACTTTATTGTTATTAATGATTTAACTGCAATTCAGAGACTTTGACTTCCCTTTATACGCTTTGAAAGCAGACTTTTTATTCCTGGAATTTCAGAGTATTTTTTGTTGTTTACCGTTGTTTAAGAGCACAGTATTTCTCATTTTTGTTTTGTTTTATGTTCATAATGAAGTAATGAAAAATAGGGAAAAAAATATTTCGGAATCAAATGTTAGAAACGATGTTTTTATAGATATGTTGGATGTGTTACAGTATTCCTACACCTATATTTTATGCATCTGTATTTCTTCAGCTGGTTTGGATTGCCACATGGGTAAATGAACCAAAAAAATTACCTACCATGAAAACTATGATAAGTAACTATGATAAGATTTGAAAAAATTTTCAAGCTCAATTAAAATCAAAATTTTCATTACAACTCATGGAGGAAAAACAATTCAAAGTATTTTAAAATATGGAGAAAAAATTATCAAAACAGGAGAAATCATCATAAATTCTGCTTGCCCTTATGAAAATACTACGAAGCGCTGCACCGAATCGCAAACACTATATTGCACTACCATATCTCCGTTGCATTGCTTCAGTTCACTGTTTTCCCGCACATCTACAATTGCATTTAGCTTCTCGCAAAGATAAAAAACGATGTTGATTCCGAGGACGTCAGAGATACAGCGCAGTAGTAACGCAGAGTACAGAAAATCAGGAAAAAACAAAGTTTGGGAAAAAGTTTACGACATCGAAAGATTTTACGATCGTTGGAAAAGTTCGCAACCATCGCAGCTGATGTAACAATTCTTGCCAGCGAAAGAGAATGCAGGCTTAGTGAAGAGCAAACGTAACGAAAGCTAGGAAAATTAAATATGCATTTTCCATGACAAAGTAAAAAGTTTGTTCTATACTATCCTTGTGATAGAAAGCGCACAGAGGCGCAAATCAGATATACTACGGGAAATGTTATTGCTCGACAGAGGAAGATAGGAAATGCTACGGTAGTGAAATTGGTTGTAAATAATCACCGTAATGAATGTCTTGAAGGGTAAGTTTGTGGGTGGTGATTTGTAAAGATACCGATTGAATTTGCCCCGATGGGTAGAAGAACTGATAATGTTGTTAAAAACTTTGCTTTTAAGCTGGGGAAACGGCTAATATGTTCAATGGAAATAGTCTAATAACAGGATTTTTGAAGAGAATAACAGGATTTTTTTCGAAGAAAATTAGTATTAAACTCGTTTCGCCGAAAATTCATCATATATATGTATATTTATATAAACAGTCGTGGCCACAATTATTTACACAACGCTAATCATGAAGAAAAATTTGAATGAAATCAAAATAACTCCTTCAATTTTTATTACAACAAAATGAAATTTTATTCAGTTATTCATTGCCAAATTCATAGTTACTTGACAAAAGCAAAATTGAAATAAAACATTACAGAACAAAAATAAAAATAAAAACTAACTGGCCAAAATTATTTGCACACCCGTCATTACGGCCAAAATTATTTGCAATGGGTGGTTTCCGCCTCGTTTTTCCGAAAAATCTGGGAAAAAGGTAAACTAATTGTTAGCCTTAATAAAAAACGAGTCATTTGTGACCATTACCTAATACTTGGTGTTGCCTCCCTTGGCACGAATAACCGCTTCGAGTCTTGCTGACATTGAATCAACTAAATTATGTATAGTTTCGATGGATAGGACCTGCCATGCATTTAAGATGTCCTCCGAGGCTTCAGCTGCCGATTTTCCAATCTTTTGAGGAATTGTTGATCTCATCAAATGCCAGACATGCTCAATGACATTCAAATCAGGGGTTTGTGGAGGCCATTTCATGACTTTTTGCCCAACGTCCGGTAAAAACTGTTGAATTCGTTTTGAAATATGGATTGGTGCATTGTCCTGTTGTAGTATAAAATCAGGGCCAATCAAATAATCGCCGGCAGCAAATGCAACTTCGTTCAATATTTGGAGGTATTCAGACGAACGCATCTTTGTTGGACAATCAACAATTGGGCCAACCCCATTGTAACAAATACAACCCCATACCATTATTTTACCACCATGTGAATGGCGCGTAGGGATACTGACGGCTTGATTTTTCTTTTGCTGTGCATTGGAATAGTAGAAATGTCTACCGTACGTTCCGTCCAATGACATAGCACTTTCATCTGTCCATAAAATTTGTCTCCAAAATTCGACTGGCTTATTTCTGTGCTGTAATGCAAACTGCAAGCGAACTTCCCGACTCTTTAGAGAGATGTACGGATGTTTTCGGATGTCGTATGCTTTTATTCCTGCCTCGGAAAGTCTTCTCCGAACTGTTGGTCTACTGATTTTGTAATTTCTGTTCTCACTAACACTATTTATTATGTTAGCGACGATAGCGACAAGGCTGCTTAGTAATGAAACAGTTCTTTTTTTCATTTCAGGTAAATACTTTGGGCCAAATCACTCCCGCCATCGAAATACATACCTACTTTTGTCGACAATTTTTAAAACTCTAAACAAATAACTTAATAGATAATATGTATTGTTTTGAAATGCCAAAGACACTATCTTTAATATAAAAAAAGAATGAAGTTAATAGCCATTGTAGTTTTTGAGAAACAAATATTCTAAAAATTGTATTTTTTCTTCTCTCGAAAGTAAAATGAACCCTTAAGCTTGTTTATGATAAAGAAATAGAGATTTTGAGCCTTGTGTAGGCGCTGAGTGCCTAAAAGGACGAAAGGATTTTTTTTCAAATTTCGATTTGTCATAACTTCTAAGAAAAACAATGGATCATCGTGAAATTTGCAGAGCGTATTGATGTAGACTAAATAAAATTTAACACACATGGACTTTCAAGACTGTGAGGACAACTCTGTAGCTACAGCAGGCTCCTGAAAAAAAAACCCACCTGAAAAATTTTTGATTTTGGAAAATGAATTCAAATTATTGATAAATTTTGACTTATGTTCACCAAGTCAAACAAAAATTTTCAAAATTCCGCGGTAAACAAGAACAGCAAGAACAGCAAATTACCTCAATTTTCAGCACTCGAAAGTTCTGTTCACGAGAACTGACGATCGGATAATGCGATCAATATGAAATTTACAGGACATGTTGGAATTAGCTAGGACAAAGTCTGATAGAAGTGATTTTGAAATACGGGCAGTGGGGCCATTTTGAAAAATCGCTGAGAAAAAAAACTGGTTTTTGGCCTATAGCTTCCGATTTAGCCACCAAATTTTAACAAAATTCACGCAATAGATGAACCTTAGCCTAAGATAGATTTCATGGAAATTTGGTTGAAAACTTAGTATAGGGTTGCCAGCAAGGGCAATTTTTGTCTCCAAAATATTGTAAATATGCTCGGGAAAATAAAGGTTTTCCCCCTATAGCCTCCGATGCAGGAACGAAATCAAAACGAAATTCATATGATAAGTAGGTATTGCTGCATTTCTAATTCTGTAGGAATTTCGTTGAAAATCATGAAAGGGTTGCCAGCTATGATGAATTTCGTTATATATTGACATTTCTTTATCGAGCGATTTTGCCATAAAATTTCCAAATGGGAATGATTCTGCAATGACAGTTAGCAACAAATATTTAAGTTTCGAAAATTTGAAAAGTTTTGATGATGGTTACCATAAAATTCTATTCACTCCTATAACTTCCAGCGTAGCCATTCCATCGAAAGGAAATTCACAGGGTGGATTTAACTCAACGTGAAGCAGCTATGGTGCCAGCACCAGACAATTTCATAAATATTGCACCAAAAGATGCTTCCATTTAGTATGCATAAGCAAAGCATTTACAATAAAATTAACAACCGATATTTAAATTTTCCAAGTTTTGAAAATTTTTCGGTTGGCAACCCCAGACATATATTAATTGCTGAAACTTTCGATGATATTCTTGGATGAAAACCAAATGCAAAGGATAGGTTGATTAAACCATGGCCTTCATATAAAAGGCCGGCCGCGACTTGCAATCTGACAGGTACTAAGCCACTTTTTAAAATGGTGTAGTCCACTCGGGATTAATATTTGTTGGCAATTCCTCCATGACAATTGAATCGACATTACTTTGACAATTCTTTGGCAAATACTAAAGTGAATGGTGCTGTTCGGTTAAAGCGGGGACAGCAAGCTGATTCGCTGGTAATGGAGTTTGTCGCGGTCAATTCTGAAGATCGTGTAGAAAAATCTAAAAAAAAAGTCTAGCGCATCAGAACCGCTAGAAAACTAATTTTCGAAGAAATATTCTTTGAGTGACAAAAAAATGTGCAAAGACGTAATACACTTTTTTTTAGAATCATATCAACCATTCCTTATCCAAAGCAACAAAACTCAGCTATAAATGATGAAAATGTTCAGTGCTGGCAACACTTTCCCAACGAAGCAGCAATAAGTTTACCTTAACAAGCTCATACTGAAATCAAATTTTCCTTTGAATTTCGTTCTCATCGGAGGATGTCATCGAAAGCTTCACCGGTTAAACGTTGTTTGAAAATCCGAAAAATAGTCAAAATCCGAAAAATCCGAAAAATAGTCAAAACTCGGAAAATTTAAAATTTGGTTTCTTATTTTTATCGCAAATGCTTTGCATATGAGAATGTAATTTCAAGCATCTGTTGGTGCAATATTTACGAAAATGGCTAATGCTGGTTACTCTGTGTCAGCAGCAGAGCAAAATATATACCAAATCTGCTTCACGTTAAGGGGGGAGTAGGGTTTTTAAATTTATTTTTTATTCGATTTTATTTTTTATTGTAAAGGAATGACTAATATCTCAAGAATGTTGTGTCTAAATTTCAAGTCAAAATTGACGAAGCTATGACTATTTTCATACCTTTCGGACTTTTATACCAACCTGACTCGAGCGCGCTATTGTTACCAGGCAGCTCGTTCGATTTTTATAGAATACCTTAAAAGCTACCCCTATCTTTCTTTATAGAAATTTAAAAAAGAGTACAAACGTGTTAACTTTAGTCAATAATAACTTTATATTATATTATTTATAACTTTAGTCAATGTAGAGTATATAATTTAGTGTGGCAGTAAACGTTCTATCAAGCAGTACACGCACTTTCCGATTTTCGCATCATTTTAGCTCCATTTTCGTTCAGTTTTGTGCTAAAATATTGCTAAAATGCCGAAAAAATGTACAAGATATGACAACAACTAGTGCGAGATTATATCGACCTAAAAAATTTGTATTAGTCTTTTCAACAATTGCAACGGTAGTTAAATGCATAAAATGTGATGGAAAAATAAATTTTCATTCGACTAAAAAAAAGGCTGACTAAAAAAGAAGCAAACAAAAGAAGGCAGGATTCATCGTAGACAGGAGCAACAAGATGCTCTAGATATTGTGGATGATTGCAACATCCTTTATGGATCTGACACTGATGATTCAGTGTGAAGTAAGCCGATAGATCTCGCTTAAGAACGTTTCATCCCAAATTTTTTAGTGTTCAAAACTTTAAAGCGTTTTTCCCACAACTCACGTTTTCAAAGTCGGTGCCCATCATAACTCCAAAACTACTGCACCGATCCTTTTGAAATTTTGAACACTATTTTTTTACATAATTTAAAAGGTAACGCTGGAGAGATTTTTTCGAATTTGTTTATATTTTTAACTTTATAATAACAAATTAACCGATTTGTTTTTGCAAAAAATCGCGGTTTTTCGTTCAAAGTGCTCCCAAAAAGTGAAAAATTTAAATTTCAAAAAACCCTCCCAGCGTTACTTGGAGAAAGCGATTATCTAACGAAATACGTTTGATTTTAGGATTTCAGATGATTCGGCACCGAGTTATGATGGGCACCGCAATTCACCTTTTTTCCGAGACGCTCCAGAAGAATTGCTGCCATTGTCGTATTTTTTAATATTTTTTCATGAAAATTTCGCAAAATATTCTTCAAATGTTATATTATAATGTATCATTGGTTTTAATAAATAGGTTTTAACTGTTTCATCTAAAAAAAATCACAAAAATGTGCCTTTTTTTACACGAGTTAACCCTACTCACCCCTTAAGTTAAACCCAACCAGTAAATTTCGTTTCGATTGAACCATTGCAATGGAAGTAATACGGGTGAAAAGAATTTTAGGGCTACCACCCTCAAAACTTTTCAAATTTTTAAAGCGTGAATATTTGTTGTTAATTTTCATTGCAGGATCATTCCCATTTGCAAATCTAATGACATAATCGCTCAGTAAAGAAATCCAACAAAATTACAAAAATGGTCATAGCTGGCAGCTCTTTCATGATTTTTGTACGACATTCCTACAACGTTTAGTTCACTTGAAATATATATATACTTCACTTGAAATATATATATATATATACATGATACATTATTGGTACACTACATGGACTTCGTTTTGATTTCATGACTGGACCGGAAGTTATAGGAAAAAAAGCTTTATTTTGCTGAGCAAATTTGCAAGATTTATGAGACAAAAATCACCATAGCTGGCAACTCTATTCCAATTTTTCAACCAAATTTTCACCAAATGTTATCCTAACTAAGGTTCAAGTACTGTGTGAATTCCGTTAAAATTTGATGGCTGAATCGGAAGTTATAGGCCAAAAACCGGTTTTTCTTTCTCAGTGATTTTTCAAGATGATACCACTGCCGCAGGGTTGCCCGCATTTCAAAATCACTTCTATCGGACCTGGTCCTAGCTAATACAAACATGTCCTGTAAATTTTATAATGATCGAATAATCCAGTCGTCAGTTCTCGTGAACAGAACTTTCGAGTGCTGAATAGAGGTAATTTGGTGATGGGTTGCCGTTCTTGTACAAATCGGAATTTTAAAAATTTAAAAAGTCAAAATTTATCAATAATTTGAATTTTTTTGTCAAAAATCAAAAATTTTTGAGGAGGGTCAATGATTTGAAGGATTTTATTTTCAGGAGCCTGTCGTAGCTACAGGGTTACCCGCACTATCTTGAAAATCCATTTCCAACATCAATATGCTCTGCAAATTTCACCATGGTCCAATGTTTTTGTCAGAAGTAATGACAAATCAAAATTTGAAAAAAAATCCTTGTCTATTTTTAGGCACGGTGCATCCATACACGGCTCAAAATTTCCAACTTTTTAACATGGGCAAGCTTTAAACATAATAAGTTTTCATTTGTTTTAACAAAAATTTACACTGCTTGGAAATAAAGGTGTACCTCAAAATTCACTAAAACGCCAAAAGATTTAGGATATCTGAATTCTAGCAAGTCATAGACCTAACTACTATATACATGTACGTTCTCCGAAAATTTCAACTCGTTCGGATAGGCCACTCCAGAGATTATCTCCCTTAATCATTTTGCTGATATATATATGTATATATATATATATATATATACATATATATATATATATATATATATATATATATATATATATATATATATATATATATATATATATATATATATATAATATGTATATATATATATATATATACATATATATATATATATATGTATATATATATATATATATATATATATATATATATATATATATATATATATATATATAAGAAATATGAATTTTCGGCGAAACGAGTTTAATACTAATTTTCTTCGAAAATTAGTAAAAAATATTCTGTTTTTTAATAGCACCATTTGCGCTACGTCAGTGAGCTCGAAAAATTTTCTCGAAAATACTTGCTCATATTTTTTAGGGATATGGCAAAAATACTAACAAACTAGGGATATGACAAAAATACTAACAAATATTCAGTGGACCAACGGCTGTGTTCTTTTCAACGATTGAATAACGGTCATCGGCTCGATAAAGAGAGAAAAGTGCCTGGGGTCGACACTACAACACAAAGGTGCTGACGCTCGACTATACGTTTATGTACATGAGTATACATACAATGTAACTTCATGTTTTGGTTTTGCAAATAATTTCGACTCAAAAACATAACATCGACACAAAATTTGAGGAATCTTTAACTCAGATAAGTTTCTAACTAATCTGGTAGTTGAAAAGTTCTCGGGGAAATCAATCTTAAACCTACGGTAAGTACACCTGGTGTATACGCAACGTACACCTTCACGAAAATCTGGCATTCAAAAACCAGCCTCTGGAAATTCAAACGAAGGATGAAAATGGAATCCCAAAAACTTGCTTGTAGTCTGAAATAGGATTGGCCCATCGACCACTTCGACTTAATGACGGACGTCGAGACATTGTTTGTACCCAATCCAATCGTCTTTCGCGTTTAAAGTTTCATTTTTATTCCTATTTAATTGTCAGTACTGCGTTTTGCTGAGTTTTCTTTATAGTATTTTATATCCCCAGTGTCTATTTTGTCATTGGATCATCTATGTATTTGTAAAACGGATTCCCAAAGAAATCCATTAATAAATAAAATATAGTAAATAATCTAATTTTCTTTAACGAGCTAAAAAAGTTAGGCTTAAACATTTATTTTGATATTTCTGGCTGAACAATTAATTAATAATAAGGACGATAATATATATATGTACATCTTGAAACCATTCTAACCTTGGTACCCCAAAAGTTAACATCGGCTTTTAAATATTATGATACCTATGAAACTGAAATAACGAAGACTAGCGCTTATCTGCTTATCAAAGCAGATTTCAGATTTCAAGCATGTAGGGCTCTGTCAAAGCAAACAACAAGTTCTTCCCTAATTATTCAATCTTTGTCTTGTCAAACCATGTTAAATCGCAAAAGAAATGTTAATTGAGCATTCTATCGAGTCATCATAACAATTATATGTACATGCTTACTAGTAAGCAGCCAACATTTTTATATCGCTACACACTGCTTCCGCATAATTATGTTAATTCGTTCATTGGCATCTGGTGCACTGGCCGTTAGCAAATCAATTTGTAAATCATACTTCAAATGTATTGTGCATCCAAACTAAGAAACTGCACTTACTTAAATTAATGCAATATTTCATTAAATTTTTAACATCAATCATTGTTTTCCCACTCATCGTTGGAATCTTGAATATTTTGATTTCGATTTCGTTGAATGCTATATAAATATCACCGGAATCTGGAATTGTACCATTAAGTAGAGTTCATTTAATCTGTAACTTAACTATACACATCATGAAACTATTCGTTGTTTTCGCTGTTGCTCTTGTTGGTGAGTGTTATTTGTGAATCAATTATATTTTCGCGAGTTTCGAAAGTGAAATTGCAATTGTGATTTACGCTCTACTAATTCCGTGAGAGGTCTATGAATATTTTGACTAAATCGCAAATGTTTAATGTGTAGGTGCTGTTCATGCTGGATACATCAAAAATGACGGACACTCAGGTTCTGGTTCAACTGGCCATGGCTCCTATTCCGGATCATACTCGTCTATCGGAAGTAGTGGTCTTCGAACAATCGCCCAGGGATCAGCCAATCAAGCTAACTCTGCTGTAGCCCAACAACACGCTGCTGCCCGTCAAGCATCATACGTTGCCAAGAATACCTTGGCACAGTCAGCCAGCCAATCTGCTGCCACTGCTCAAGCCGCTCTCACTGGCAAATACATCTTATTGCAGACCTTAGAGCAATTTGTTCAAGTCCTACGTGAAATCTTTGGAGCCACCAATGAACAAGCAGGACAAAGCCAAAATGCTGCAGCTGCCGCTGCAGCGTCTGTTCAACGTGCCCAGCAAAATGTTGCTGAAGTGAACAATGCCCTGATCAGTGCCCAAAGTGTCCTGGAACAGGCCAATCAAGCTGCTGCTACAGCGAACGCCGAATATGCTTCACAACAATCAATGGTCGAGAAGGCCAAGAATCGTCTTCTTTCGATTGAAAATCAATTGGAAACCGTCCGCATTAATTTCGCTGCCACACAAGAAGCTGCCGAAAAGGCTAGCTTAGCTGCACAAGCCGCTCAAAATAATGCTGCTGCAGCTGCATCTCGAGCTGCTCATGAATTAGAAAAAACAACTTCATATAACAGTATCGATAATGAAGAATATGGTCATCTGATCGATGTCAAGAGCAATTATTCACATTAAATTGATATCGAAAATAAGTAATGTACCGTTGATTGTATTCATTGTGATTTGATAAAGTGCATAGTTAAATAAAGAATTTCTCAGATGAGGCTAATTTCAATAAGGATTATGTGTTTGAAATTTTGTCCACAATATTTATTCGATTTCCGGGTGGGGAAACAAGTGAAAAGATGGCATAAGTTTTCGTTATTGTTAAATATAAATAACATTTCAAAAACCGTGGTGAACTCGGGATATCAATAATACAGAATATTATTTATCGATCTCCCGATATCAAGAGTTTTTTTTTTTCATTTTATAGGAGCACCAAATGTAGGACCAACGTGACTGCTAATGTTTTTATATGTCACCGCATAAGTTATTCCAATAGTTATTCCAATACCTAACTTATTAGGTTTTGATTGGTTGAGTGTTATGTTTGATTTCTTTCGAATTGATCGATCGAGCCTTTTGATCGAATAACTCTTTTAAATGAATACTGCTCCGAATTTCTAATTCGAAACGTTTAGTCGGGTCACCAATTCCTCACAATAATTGAGAAGTACCTTATCATCTTAGCTTATACTCGTTCATTTACCAAATAAATTTGGCCTGGTTCCCATTCTACTATTCCTTTAGTATCTTGCAAATCGAATGGCTGTGACTGTTGTTTGACGCACTCGTTTGAAAGTAGTCATATGATCCATCTAAGATTACATTATATGTTAAGATTCTAATTTATTACTCCCTAGTGTTGCATTTTGAGCGTCTTCGCTTTTGATATACTGCCCTATTTATATATCAGTGCCTCATTTACAAGCGCAGAAGGTCATGGATCTTTTTCGTTGCAAATAAAAATAAGTTTTTCCCAGATTTTTCAAGATGTGTATTTTATTTCCAAATCAGCATACACACACAATTCTGACGATGCTTTTATATAATAAAATGGATGGGTGGATGCAGAGGATCTAACTCCAAAGCATTGTGCGACCTCATTAATCTTAACAAAGTCGGGTGGTAATAAATGCATATAAGACCTTGACAATAGCAGAGCAAAAATCACTCAGATTCACAAAGGACAAAACTGATCACAATTTAACACTTGTATTAAAAGCAGTCTTGTTCCCATTTCGAAAAAAGTTAGTAGCAAATTTGTATCAAAAAAGGCAGTAAGTTTACAAATTTTGTAGTAGATTCTAGAATTTTCAGCCAAGCAAGAAGAAAATGTGTGATTCAATATCCGTTTATTTGATTTTTATTCTAATTTTTAATAAATGAAAAAATTACATCATATTTACGTATATAATTCAGACTGTGGCATGTTTTTTTCATAGCATGTGTTGCTACAAAACAATGGCCAGTAATGATGGCAAACAGTCGTTTGCAGTCAGTTCGCGTTAACTCGAAGTCGATGCGAGATTGTCTGACCCCCACATGATTTTGGTTACCCTCCCCATCTGCACGTCGCACCCTGCATCATTTTGGAGTCGATTGAGTACTTATTCGTTTGGATAGGAGTAAGGATGTCAACCGATCCCGAAAGGGGAAAACTAGCCCCATACTTAACTAACGTATCCGCCCTCGCATTCCCGTCAATGCCCTTGTGACCGGGAGCCCAGAAGATTCTGCTGTTGCCCAGTCTGTTCAGGGCCTGAGTGCAATCGAGTACACACTTCGATTTGTATGTGTGAGACATCAGTGCTTTAACTGCCGCTTGACTGTCCGCAACGATATTTATTTCCGCACTTGTAGTATTTTTGGCATATACCACATCTGCGGCTTTACGTATCGCAAAAACCTCCGCCTGGAAAATACTACTGTGATTCGGAAGCCTGAAAGCTGCTTCCATAGCTGCATCTACAGAATATGCTGCAACTCCCACTCCTGCATCGGTTTTCGAGCCGTCAGTATAGATGCTTAGAGCTGATGGGCGCATTTGCTGATTCCATTCCTGCCCATCTCCCACAGTCGCTCGATGTCCCCACTCGAAGCACAGAGTGTGAACCAAGTAGTCAGTGCTTCCTGCGTATCCCCGTTCAATACTGCTGTGGCCGAAGGATCCTGACTCGAAGCGTCCTGATTCCCTAAGCCTGACAGCAGCTTTTGCGGCAGTGCCCCTAACCAAGAGATCAACCGGACGATGAAGCAGGACGTTCAGAGCAGACGAAGGGATCGAGACTAAGGCACCTGTAATGCAGAGGGCCGACAACCGCTGAGATCTATTCACTATGCTAGTTGAGGTGGTTTTATTCACTGCTGGCAACCAGACCAAGCATCCGTAAACAAGAATCGCCTTAGCTATTGCCAAGTAGATCTAGTGCGTTAGAGCAGGGCTTAGACCCCACGCTTTACCCAGCACTCTCTTGCTGGCAAAAATCGTGTCAGTTGCCCGTTTAACTCTTTCCTCTAAATTTGCCTTCCATGTGAGCTTGCTGTCCAGAATAAGACCCAAGTAGTTAGTTTATGACTTGAGACTTAACTTCGAACCAGCATGATTGGGTTTAAGTTGGGAGTTTTGTGCTCCCTAGTGAAGAGCACAAACATAGATAAATCGACGGTTTATCTCATAAGAATAGCCAACTAACGGGCTTGAATTTATGTATTGTGGCTCACACTTTTCACACTGAATTGCAATTTTAAAACCGATGCCACGCGTTCGACATTGTTGAAATGTAATTTTTCCATTGCAACTTGGTTTAGAACACTTTACTAAACGGGATGGATTCCTAAAAACAGTTATAAAGTTTATAAAAGCAGCTCACCAATCAGTAAAAGAGTTCAGATCATCCTGAAGAAGAAGATGATCATCTGCCAAAAATAATTTTAAGTCATCTGCATAGAGCAAACAAGATGACGATAACACAATAGGAAGATCATTGATGAAGAGGTTGAATAATTGCGGTCCTAATATAGAATCTTGAGGTACACCAAAAGAGGGCGAAAATGGTTAGAACGAAACGCCAGAGAGGGAGATAAAACAAGTGCGGCTAGTCAAAAACGAAGATATCCAAGAACGTAAAGGCTCACAGATGCCGTAGTGGTTTAATTTGAGTAGCAGAAGCTCAAAATTGACAGAGTCAAATGCCTTAGAAAAATCTGTATATATAGCATCAACTTGAGAGTTCCGATCTAACGCCGAGGACACAACATGAGTAAATTCAATGAGATTTGTAGATGTGGACCGGCCTTTAATAAAACCATGTTGCTGAGGTGCGAAAGCATACTTAAGAGAGTCATAAATTTTGTTAAACATAAAAACAGGGAAAGATAGAAATAGGACAATAATTTGAGGCAACATTGCATTCACCAGATTTGAAAATAGGGAACTGACTTATATTGAATAAAATTGATAGGGGGACACATAAAGAAGAATCAAGAATTTTCACAAAAATATTAGGAAGGTCATCAGGTCCAGGAGAGTAACTAAAATCAAAAGAAGATATAAGGGACTCAATTTCAAGAGGATTAGTCGAGAGTGAAGAGAGACAAGGAGGGAGATTAAAAGAGACGCTATAAGAAGAGGGAATCATTGAATCAGAGTAAACAGAAGAGAAAGACATTGTGAAGAGATCTCAAACAGTCTGAGGAAGAGCAGCAGTGATATTATTAAATATAAGGGAGTCAAGCATAGGAGAGGAGGATTTTAAGGAGCGAAGAAATGACCAGAAGTTTTTGGAGTTATTCGAAAGCAAAGAAGATTCAATATGCGATAGATAGTTGCGCATGGCAAGCCTTATTTGATTCTTGGCAGCAGCACAAAGATGAGAAAAATCAGCACAGTCCTGGTCGGAATGAGAGCTTAAAAATTTAGAATTCAATAGTGCAGACCAATTTACGCAAATTACTGATTTTAATGTTATAGTACAGTATATATGTAAGTACACTGCAATTCATGACAAACTGTAGTTAACATATCAATATAGCTTCATTTTCAAAGCAAAACACAAGGAGCATGAATTTGAGTCGTAGCGCGTTTTTTGAACCTTAATTTTCCAATTTTTCTGTCTTCAAACTTTAGCCTCATTCCATTTAGATCATATCAAGCAAACACTTTCTTCACTCCTAAAAAACACATTTTCTTTGCCATTTCATTTCACAATCCATCAGTTGCAGCAAATCTCATTTCACACTTTAAGTGCTATCCATCGGAACGCAAAAAAAAACGTCCAGCCTAAGTCCTTTCACAATGTCTTTTTCGAATATCATTTTATCCACGCAATTCAAATCCATTCCGACACTGACAAATTCCACTTTGTGACATCAAACCATATTTCATACTTACTTTTCGTTATCCTTAAACTACCTTCATTCCTTTGTCACTGTCAACGGGTCGGTGAGTCTTGTCGTGTCTCTATTTGAACGCATTTTTGACACGATACGAATTCGCAAGTGTTTTGACAAGGGCATCTCCACCGGCAGGATTGCTTAAAGCCAATCTGTCTATTTTAAATTCTTCGGTTCGTTAACCTCCATGTCGAAACGTAATGTTCCGGTAGCTTCCGATTGCCGGTGTTCATGCGAATGCGGCCAATGGTGGATATGGATCTAGGCTGGATGTATCCTGTCTCGGTCGTAGAATTGGATGTTGGCAGGATATGCTGTCTGTAGACATCTTTCTTTTTCAACTTATGATGTTATCGTCATACTTTCCTCCAGTCGGGCATGAAAATTTCAGCAGTTCAAACGGACGGCGAACGTAAGTAGGTCGAGGAGAAGTCAACTACCTTACAACTCAACGGAATATAGTGGACGAGAGTGAGAACTTTAAGATGGATGAATGACAGTTCTGGGAATTAATGGATTCTGTATTGTTATAAATTATTTTTGTTGGCAAGAAGTTTGTGTGTTAAGGTAGCGACAGTATTGTATTCACAGATCACCATAAATATGTACATATGTATCCAGCTTAATTGACCGTTTGAGTGCTGAACGATGTTTGTAATCATATACCGAAAGTAGATTTTTTGTGGAAAAATTTAATTCCTCTCAAATGACTTTTGGTCTATCATAAACAAAATGCGAATGTTGCCAACGCAGTACATATATTTTGATTAATTTAATCTGATTCAATTTTTCTAGCTTTCAGAACCAAATATTTGAATTTAAAGTCCAAATTTTCCCAAGAAGCTAGACAAATTACAATTTCTTGACAAATATCGATATTTCTAGGGCAATCTGCCCACTTTCTGAGTATTGATCAGTCTTAGATTGACTGGATATGAGATTTGGTTAACGTATCTTAATTATAAAAATCTGAATGTTATTGTTCTCGAAACTGATTTATTTAATAATTTATTAAATCTCTTTCAAACTTGCATGACAAATGAAATGATTTCGGAAAATAGTCATTACACAGTACACTGCATTCAGGTTTGATAAATTAATTTGAAGAGCTATTTTAAATAAAATAATCCAAAATTTATGTTGATTGCAATTTTTCACGTCACAAAAACCTTTTCACAAGAGAAGAAACACATTAGGGTGCTAGATAAAATCAAAACATTTTTTTGTTGGGTTTCTTTTTAAATTTATCTTTATCATCTAAACATTCAATGTTGGAGAATGTATTGAATTTGATAGAATTCATCATTTAACTCAACGATTGTCACTGATTTTGCGGCATGAAACTTATTATCGAGATATTTTCGTAAATGGAAATCGATTCTTGCTTAGTGTGCAAATCGTGTAAGGTCGTGTAAAGATCGTTTAACCTGACAGAAAGCATTGCATGAAGATACGCTCTTTCCTGGAAATAAAGAGCATGTTATTGTACCAGCTTCAACCACTAAACCTACCTTTATTGTGGGATTACTTAACCTTATTTACTTTATTCGAATTATAATTTTGAAAATCAATTTGTTTCATTTGATCTTTCTGAACCACCATTAGTAAGACCAAATCTCTAATTGTTGCGATCATTTACTTTGATCAGCTCATTTGATCGATCACTGATCATCTAACAGTATCTATCATATCGACTCGTCAAAGTCAAATTCTCGTCAATTCATAGGGAACTTCAGCATAAGTAGCAATATTTTCGATTATAAAATGCAACGCTACCGATTACAATATTTCTGAGGTGACGAAGATGTATTAAGCAAGCCAGATAATAAGAATGATTCGTCAAGTCAGTTAGTCAATGCTAATAACCTAACCCCAATACGATAGAGGGGCGAAAAACGCAGTACGGTGATGGCGTCAAAAAAAAAGAAAAGCAAGGAATTTTAAATGCAAAGAATTAATGTTTCACAAGTAAGTTTTATGCCTCTTCATTAAAATTTTCCTACCGCAGTGCAATTAAAACAAAAGCAAAATGTATGAATAATGCTTAATTGAAAATTCTCAGGTACAACAAAAGTCAGCATATTGATTTGGATATCGGAACTCTCAAAAGTGGAAAAAAGGAATGCAAAAACGAACTGAAACTCAATAGATTGCGAATAGGTTCACCAAGAGTATTCTAAAGTTCCGCCTAACTAATATTTTTCTGGCAACGACATGTTTTTTTTCAGTTTCTTCTCATTAAATTGTTAACTTTTTCTACTCACCCACATTGGGCGCAACTACTTATATAGTCCTAAAATCGTTTCAAATTATAAGCTGTTTTAATTTTTCCTTTAAAAATATAGTTAAGCGTATGAAATTTACTGTTTTCAAATTGGTAGAAGACATGAAGGCACCCTAAATAATATATATCGCAGAAAATTTTGAGACGGAGATTAGCAGAAAAAATAAGCGGATTATTTCATAAATTTGCTAACAATGGAATCAGATAGAAAGAAATAATTTGTTCCTGCATAAAAAGTATAGTACATAGATCGTCAAGTAAGGATAATGGAATCTGTATTGATTAGACGAAATAACATGTGTATAGGAAAACATTAGGAAAAGCAGTTAATTGCCTGGTAGTAGAAATATGAATGTGCAAAATAAAAAAGAGGTCGAATGTTAAAACTATGAACGTTTGTAGAAAATAAGACTAAAATATGATAACACAGGTTTCTTGAAATAATTTCAATTGAAATTAAATGTTTAATGAAATGAATTTAATTATAAAGTTATTTCAAATCTAATGGAGGAATAAAAATCAAAATTCAATGAATCTTCATGGCAGTATTGGATTTGTAGATTTACAACAAGATTCTAAGATAAACGAAGAAGTAATGGAGTTGCGTCACTATTCACTATTCACTATCGAGATTTCGCACCGGTCCCTAGCTCACAGTCGTATGAATACATACAATTAAGACTATTTAGTTTATGAATGAAAGTAATAGTCACTGCAAGCGCTGAGCAATAACTAAAAAAAATAATGGAAAATTCAAAATGACTTGGCGTCATATGCATTATATAGGCGTCATACATATTAAATAGGTTTTCATGAGAAAATAAAACCTTTTTCAAATAAGAGATGGTGTTACTAATTGCATTTTGAAATCAATTTTATGTTTTTGAGCCAACTAGTTGTCCTTATCAACCTCTCGGTACCACGCTTCTTACGACTTCTATGTATTGAAACTCACCTACTTTCTAAACTACTGGCCATCCCATTCTAAAACTTTTAGCATAAAATATAATATTGTATGATATAATATTTGACTCACCCATTGGTAACCACGGACTTCATGAACTACCACAGCTTATGGGGCGGTAAGGCAACCCTCCTCCCGCTTTATGCGCAACACTTTCTCAACGTATGTTGAGACTGCACGCCAGTTCTCCTCGTTTCGCAGCATTACATCTACGATCGTCTGGCCGATCGTGGACTCAAGGGTGCGCCTAAAACTTATGAAGTAACTGCACATAAAGAATATGTGCTGAGCATCATCGAGCTCAGTCATACCATACCGGCAGTACGTTCTCTGTCAAGAATTGACAAAGGTAAAAGTTAACCTCTCCGTGGCCCCGGTTAAGCCAAGGCTCGATAAGATCAATTAGTTTAGCCGTCCAGCGTCCTTTGCCACTTTCACTCCAGTGTTGTTGCCAAAGTTGGCGGGTTAGTGTAGTCAGTCTGAGCGAAAGAGGTATCCTTCCTTTCGTTCTCATGCAAGCAGATCGATCGGGACTACACTCGATACAACCATCACAGCCTGTTTTGAGACCGCGCGGGCGATTCGCAGGGTACTCCTGCGCTGGACACTAGCAATGCGCTTCCGGAACTCCCTAGTTCGAAGCGCATCTCCCCAAATTTCGGCACCATATAGCAAGATAGAATTGGTCGTCACCATCAACAGCCTCCGTCTCGTCTCACTGGGTCCGCCAACCTTGGCCATTAGCCTACTCAGCGAAGTGACGACTACTAGAGCCCTGTCACATGCCTTGCGGATATGATTCCAATATGTCAGCTTGATGTCCAGGGTCACTCCCAGATACCTGACCGACTTGCTGGTCTGGAAACTGACGGAGCCAACTTTCATGGGTACCACGGTTGGTATCCTCCGCTTCGGCAGCATGACAATCTCTGTCTTTGAGACTGCCAGCTAGAGGCCGTGCTCTGTCATCCACCGATCCACCCTTCTCATAACTTGGTTAAGTCTAAGTTGAGCAAAATCGGCAGATCTAGAAGTGATTACAGCTGCGACGTCATCAACGTAACCTACTAGGAACACATTCGCAGGCATTTCCAGGCGCAGCAGATCATCGTACATGATGTTTCAGAGGTCCGGTCCCAAGATTGACCCCTGTGTCGCACCTGAGGTGACAGGCCTCCTTCTGACTCCGTCCTCAGTGTCGTAGAGCAACCATCGGTCCCCAAAGTAGTCCCGCATCATGGCCAGCAAGTAGCCAGAGATCAAGGGCCCGAACGATGTCCGTCCACCTCGCCAAGTTGAAGGCATTTTGCACGTCAAGCGTTACCAGCAAGACAACCGGTCTGGATTGATGGCATGCCTCTTCCGCTTTTGCTACAGCCCCAACAACACCTTACTTCAAATAGGTGTTTGATTATACCGACGTAAACGCACGTGACCAAAAAAATTTATTTATACCCGACCATTAATAATATGCATATGTTTATTCAATATATGCTCTCCTTTGCCGCAAAATCTTTTAAATAAACATGTTTGAGATATAAAAAAATATCACAATGCATGATCTAAAATTAAATTAAATGATAGATGTCACAAATAAAGGAGGGGAGTCAACTTTTAAGTTACTTTGATGTGAACACCTTAGGATCAAATTCACTTAGTCCGCACTATAGGTCAGGTCAAATTTAGGTCACTCGGTGTTAGCAATATTCACTTGTGAAATACATACGAAAATAAGAATAAACCATTTAAGTTGGTTATTACTAACTTGTGGTAAGAAACTCTAATTAGTTGACAATGAGTATTTTCTGGCATCCATCACCATAAGTTTATCAAATTCATAGTGTTTCACCGCCATAAAATAAGCTTAATTATAAGTGTATAATAAGTGAAATGAATAAATCGCTGAAGCACGCAACTAATATCATTTCAGAATTTTTGCAATATTTTTCTCTTTTCATACCAAAACGTCGAAATCAACGAAGCTACCCCTTGCTATCCTTCTCCTCAAAGTGATTGAATCTTTGAAACTTTTTTTAAAGTTATCAAGAATGGTAGTGTTTATAAACACATTCCAGTTTTTTTAAGCTGCTATTCGTTATGGGCTAATTTATTTTCATTCCACATACTGGCTTAGAGTATAATGTTCACTATCTATTACTTTCAAGACTCTATTCTAAAAAAAATTGCAGCTCTATAAAAACTTTAACAGTATCCCACACCTCACGCACACCAGAAACTCAAAATACTAAAACTTAGTTTAAATCTTTCGGTAAACTAATAATATCCCCAAAGTTTTCCTAAAACGACATCATCGAGCTTAAACATTTCAAAACATCCTCCAGGATACGAAGCAATAAGAACTTGTCCTTTTTCCTATGTTCTGATAATGACTGATTCCATGTCTCAGATAACACGAAGGATCTTACGCAATTTCTCAGTGTCCAACTTTGAGCCATTTTCACGAAACTTTTTCACTTCGATGTCGTTCTCGTCGCATAATCGTCGACACCGACTCAGAGATGCGTAAAGTGAAAGTTTGGAAAGGTGTTGCCTATAAAAACAAATAGCTGGAAGAGGGTTAAAAGTTTGCATGTTCCTGTCGAGAGCACTTGAACATTTCAAAACGGAGACTTTTCTTCAAGCGTCAACGCAAGAAGATGCTGAGACGATGCGACATCGGTAATTTTGCATGGAACTGAAGAGGAATTTGCGTTCGGTTTACGGAAGGAAACCGGATATCATATTGATCGGATGTTCAGTAGAGTGTAAAACTGATATTTGAAGCTTTCAGAGCTTGCAAAACAGCTCATGCCTTCAGGTCAGTGATTTCCGACAAGAAATTCGACGAGCCCGTAGGCAGGAATCCTTGTGGGCACAGACGTGCTATGTGAGTAGATAGATCGGTAGTTACCGAGTCATCAAACTGTTAAGGCTTCTGAATGCCGACACTCGGTGTGCATTTTATTTAGATGTAATCCTTTGGAGACGTATTTATATTCGAGGTGGCAGCAGCCTGTCATCATCCGTTCATATCAATATTCTGCTCGGAAGAACCGATGATGTCAATACCTTCAGGCGATAGATTATTTTTGAGTCATGTTGACGTTTTCGATTTACGTCGACGATAAAATGATTAGCTTTCACGAAATGTGGAAAGCAATTCACTTAAAAAAAAACTCCGTCTAAGCGACTATTTGCGTTGGATGTTATTGCTTATAATGCCACCGCAATTTATGTTCGGGCATTTTGACTTTTGCTGAAATGTTTAATATTGATGATGACATATTGCCTGGAACATTTACACTGAAGCACCAGTAAAATTTATGAGAGAGCCAAGCGATATTTTCAGTTATCGTGAGTGCTATTAAAGGCACACATGTCGATGAAATATATCAATGCGTTTGCTTAGTTTCACTAATTCCACCACTAGTCTTAAAAATTAATAACCTTCCACTGTTAACTCTAATCTTAAACATAGATTGAAAATCTCCAAGAAAAAGTCCATAAACTTCGGCTCGTATCTCTCTTTCCTGTATAATTTCAATGTCTCTCGGGTGCAACTAAGGGAAATAAATGCTTTTCGGTCTTTGATGATATTCTGCAAGTATAAAACTGCACAGGACACGATAAAGACACTCTACACAGTAGCGAAGCACTTTCGTCGATAGTTAGTGCGCTATAAATCGTAACGCAGGCGACAATTTGTGGGGAATAGTCGAACGAAAAACCATTTCGCTCATGTTCATTTAAAATTTATGTTTATGTCCCTGCAGGAGCAAGTACCATCGAGTATTACGTGGCAAGACTTGAGTACGATGATATTAGATAGCGTTGAAATGATATAAAGCTATGCAGTTTTGAGAAATTTGTACAGCTGATGTACACTTAAATGTAATACGGACGGCTCCAAAATTGTTGCATAGACTCAGATGGGGAAAGTAGAGGCTATTTTATATTTTATTTTATGGAGAAGTAGGGAAAGATCGAGTAGCCCCCGACGGCGGATAACCGTTGACATTTAAATTTCTAAGAAACGAATCAGGTTGCGTTGGCAATGCTTTATTTTAAATGTGTGCCCTCTGGAGTGAAAACAAACCCTATTCAGTTGTGGCGTGGGTGCCGAATAAGTTATACATGAGTGTGTGTTTTGTTTTTGGAAAAAAAATGTTATTTGCTTCTGTCAAACTTCATTGAATGGAAAAATCTTGCCCGTACATTTTCGAAAATTAAAACAACTAATGATACTTGTAACATTCAAAGTATACATACCTTACATACGGAAATTATAAGCTGTACCTGACAGAAAAATATTAGTTTTATTTTGGAGACAGTCGAAGCGCACCCATCTTCGACTCTAATGTAGATAAAAGGTATGAGATGAAGGCTTCAGTCTGACCAAGTCCACCATAAGCAGAGGTCTGCAAGAACTTGCGATTACCCTCAAAAAGGCCTCTCTTGAAGTGAATCGTATGAATTCGGCGGAGTCCATTGAGAAACGTAAAAGTTTTGCATTGGATTTTAGTTCCTGGATCTTATTTTCATAGATGATTCTGGGTTCAACCTGCATCTATGTCGGAGTAGGGCTCGCGCAAAAAAGGGAACACGGGCAGTTTCAACAATTCCAACAGTTCACGGAAGAAGCACCACCCTTGTACTAGCATTGAATAGCCAAGGCGTTGTCTATTCCAAAATTATAGCTACTGCGACAAGCAACATCTCAAAATTTTGCGAATTTATCCGTGAGTTGGCTGGCTAGCTACCACATTGGATGAGAGGTGCCTATATAGTGATGGATAACGCAAAAATCCACAAAACGTAAGATGTTGTCTATGAAGCAGCACAAGCATCTCTCACCCCGAAGTTTTTTCCACCATACTCACCACCTACACTGAACCCTGTAAAGCAAGCCTTCTCCAAAATTAAATGTTCGGGCCTTTTTGACCGAGAGCGGTGAAGGCCAGGCAATGGTGGAAAATAGATAGAGCACTGTCGACCATAACATCAACCGATACTACAAATTATGTTTCGGACATGTTTGTAAAACTTCCGGCAGCGACTTATGGATTGCCCAGTAACAGTAATCGTTTGGATATAACTATTAGTATTACTGTTTAGTATTAATGTATTTGTTTATACTCGTATTATTGAGGTATTTAATTATATATTATATTACCATTAAAAAAAGATTTATTTTTTAAATTAAAATGCAGATTTTTTCATATGGGAATAGGTTTTTTTCATTTGGGAAAAGGTTTTTTTTTTCAAAAGGGGATTAGGATTTTATCATTTGGGGAAAATATATTTTCATTTGGGAATAGGTTTTGTTTTGTTCGGGATTAGGATTTTTGCACTTGGAAAAACGATTTTTTCATATAGAAAAAAGGTTTTTTTCAGGTGGGAAATGCTATATAACGTTTCTTGCTAAATAACGTTTTAAGCTTTGAATTTCTAAATATTGTTTTAACAAACTACGATAGTTTTTTCAGTTTGCTTATTTATGAGAAAGACTAGAAATATGCACAAATTTAGGAGAAAAATTAGTGATAGAGGTAGATAGGACGAAAATAAAATGAAAAAAGCATTTAAATGTGTGATGGATGGAAAGCTATCAGTAAGACAAGCGGCAAACAGGTATGATCTACCAAAAAGCTCACTACACGAACGTCTGAAACTTTTGAAAAGTGGCTGAGATTGCTTTTCACCTGAAATTAGGACGATTTGAGCCCACATTTTCTGAGAACTATGTGAACACGTTAAAGAACTGGGCAATCGTCTAATGCCATTGAGTAGAGAGGAGTTTTTAAAATTAGCATTTGATCGCGCAAAAAGTCGCTAGATCCCTAGTAGATTCAATAAAGATAAGGGAATGCAGGAAAATACTTCTTTTACAGTTTGCCAAAAAAATATCCGAGTATAGTTTTAAGATCTCCCAAATCGACTAACATTGCGTGGGCCGTTGGATTTAGTAAACCACACGTTAACCGTTTTTTTGAACAATCTAATCACCTTCAAGAGAAATACAAATTCCCTCCTTCTCGAATTTAAAATGTCGACGAAACAGCGGTATTAAATGTGCATAAAAATGATAAAATCATTTCGATACAAGGAAAATTAACGTTTGCAGAAAGAGGTCGAAATAACACATTAACTTTTGCAATGAATGTCACTGGCCATTTTATATCACTATTTTTCATTTTGCTTCGGAAGAAAATGGATAAGAACGGTCTCTTGATGATAGGAGCTCCACGAGAAAGTATTGCGAGTCCACAAAAGAACGGATGGATGAGCGCTGTCGTGCTCTTGCAATGGCTGCAACATTTTAAACGGCGTTTTTAGCTTACATAAGCAAATCCTGTCCTCTTAATTTAAGATGGCCATGCTAGTCATAAAGAGCTAGCAGTTTTATATTATGCACGTAAATATCACATTCATATGCTTAGCACACCTCCTCATAAAACTAATAAATAACAGCCATTGGACAGGACATTTTTTAAACCTTTTAAGGCCGCATTTGCAACTGCAAGCTCAGTATTGATGCGACGAAATCCTGCAGCTAGAATCACTGACTATCATATTGCTGCACTTGTGGACGAAGCCTTTAGCAAAGTAACAAGGCTTGATATCGCACAAAACAGGCTCAAATGTGAACGAATTTATCCTTTCAACCGTGAAATCTTTACTGAGATGGATTTTTTACCGTCAATGATAAGCCTTTTCTAAAGAAAATATGTCCAATCAGCCTTCAGTAGCCCATTCTTCATCGCCAGTGCTCTCTACTAGTCGTGCATTGCTTGCAACTGAACCAGTGCCTTCAACAAGCTCAATAGCTTTATTAAAACAGCTGTCACCACTGCATCAAAAAAACGTTTGGTAGCTTGGGCTCAAAACCTCAAAAGAACGAGATTATAACATCTTCAGCACATAAAAAAAACATGTAGAGGAAAGACAAAAAGATAAAAGCACTAAAAAAGACGCAGCGAAGAAACAAAAAGTTAAAGGTGTTAAAAAGACGCTGAAAACAATGAAAAATTTTCAAAGTCTTGCCCAAGAAGATCGAGAAAAAGAGACGAACTGCATCTTTTGTGGAGAAACATTTGAAAAGGACTGGATTCAGTGTCATGAATGCAAAAACTGGGCATATGAAGATTATGTTTACAAGGGCTGATCAAGCAAAATACAATCGATAACCTGGAAGCGACCCTCTTCACAGACGTCGAAAAAATTCAAAGATTCGAGTTCGGCAGGAAAGGTTACGGAATCAGTTTTTTGGGACGCTGAAGGAATTATGGTGGAATATTTAGAAAAGAGAGCCACAATATCAGGCTCTTACTACACAGACCAAATAAGAAGATGGCGAAAGGCAATGAAGAAAAAAGACGCGGCAAACTGCGAGCCGGAGCTCTAAGATAACGCACCGGCTAATAAGGCTGCCTTTGCGATGGATGCAATTCAAGAAACAGGATTCGAACTGCTTGGACACTCACCCTATATGCCAGATCTAGCTCTCAGTGACTTTCACCTATTTCCTCGGCTCAAACAATACCTTCGGCGTAAAAAATTTGGGAGAGTCAAGATAAAGAATTTTTTCCTAAGGGTATCTGGGTTTGGAAAAAAGATGAACTAAATGTATTAACTTGTTAGGAGACTATGTTGAAAAATAAATATATCTTTTAAGTTTAATCACCTTGGTTTATATTCATTATCATGACTAATTGATCAAACCTCGTCTGTAGATTCTTCAGATGTTTGGGCCACCAGGGATTACTATGTCCGGGGCTACCCACCTCCTTTCTGTCGCTAAAAGATTAAGACCAAAGTATTTTCCAAATATTTCCTAAAAAACAATTTATATGATACACTCTAAAAAGTGAGTCTAAAATTAATTCTATGATAATAGAAAATATATTCATTTTTCTGTTTAAAATAACGAATCACAATTTTTTTTACACATTAGATGTGCATTTTTTGCTTTTACGCCAAATCAACTGAATAATAAATAGTATTTTGTAAACCTTAGCAAAAAGAGTGTAAATTTACTACTTCGCTGCTCACATTTACACAAAAGCTGTAAAATTGTATTATTTGCTCGAATTTCACTTATTATTGATGTAACATTGTGACTGCACGAGTCTGATATTTCGCCATCGTTGCTTACATTTGAATAGCAGCAGTTATGTGCAAAGTGTAATCTTTTCTTTCCGTATAATAAGTTTAGAAGTGTAGCTATAAGCAAATTAGAAGTGTAGCTATAAGCCAATTAGGTGTAGCTATAAGTGTCATAAATCAATGTACATATGTGTATATATAAAATTAAAATAAATTATAAACTTAAAGAAATTGCAACAAGTTTTTATATTCCACATTTAAAGCTACCTATTTACAGTCTTTTGATAATGATATTTAATTTTGGAGTAGTAGTGTATGTTATAGCACTTCTCTATCATGTGTGGCTTTTGGATCATAAAATTTTTTCATTTGCAATTTTATTGAAATTGAAACTTAGCTAGAGGCTTGCTGAAATTCCTGCTTAAGTACTGTATACTTCCTAAAATTGTTCGAAATAGTTTTTGATGTCATTTGTTTGATAAAACAATCTTTATTATAGTTTTTGTAAACAATTTTAAGGATATTCACGAATAAATGCTGTAGTTAATATTATCCTAAAAGACTCGTAAAAAGTAGTCATTGCTACATAAATTTCATGCGTATTAGTCCAAAATTTACGTCTTTTTAGGATAAAATTACACAATTTGCTTGTAAAAAAAATTACACATTTAAGACGTAAAATATTCTTTGTACGCACTTTTGTAAATTTACATCTATAATAGTAGGAAACCAGTTTCCTACTATTGTAAGGGTAAAATTCATCCAAAATTTTTTTGAGTGTAGCTAATTTTTAGTTGTCATGATTGAAGAAGTTACCAGTTTTACTTTAAGAGTAAAATAAAGAGAGAAATTTTGTTTGTTAGTTTTTTTATTTGCAATTCATTTAAGTGTCCACCGCTCTTCCCCTACACCTATGGTTTTAAAATGTAAACATGAGATTCCGTAAATTTTTTGTGAGGGATTAAACCACTCTCTGCCCACTAAAGTTTTTTATTGATTTTCGAAGAAAATTCGTTTTAGTTTCAAAAGCAAAATTTAAAGTTGTACCGATTTGCATAGGAATTTTTATAGGCTATGTTGAGGCCTCTGTTTTCCGAAAAACAATATGAGCCATCAGGCCAAAACAGCCTAGCAGCTAAATATATATGGATGTTAGATAAGCTATTTACTAACCTAGATTAAATAAATTTACGAATATTTCCAAATAAAAAAACTTTTGGTTTACTGACTTACATCTTGAACAACAAATAGCGCTATGAGAAGTAGTTTATAGCATATCCAGCTTCATTCATATCCAGCTTAAAGCTCATGACTATTTAGGAATAATTAATCTAGTCATTATTCACTGTCATGCCTTGGTTCACAAATGTAGACATATGTAATTCGGTGAAATTATGGATTACTGTAATACAAACGCAGCATTACAGTCCCTTGTTTTCAATAATTGCGAAATATTAGGCTCATTGAATGAAATCACAAATTAAAATTTCAAAATAACCAATTCGATGATCCATTATTTATCAGCTCATCCCACTCAATTATTACGCGACACATTAAATGTCGCAATGCGTTTGTTTCGCATACACTAATTTACATAAAATATCAGAACCATCAGATATCAAAAAAAATATCATTAAAACAACATTCTCTTCAATTTCCTTCACATTTTTCTTTATCAAGCAAACAAACTAACATTCCAAAATATTTTCATTGTTATTTCATACGCCTCCAGTGCAACTTACATTTTCATATGAAAAATGCTTTCATTATTTATTTTTTGCCCATTGCCTAAATATCGCACATGTATGGAATGCATTTGTTATAAAACACCATCTGAAAAATTTTATGAATAAAATTCGCAATAAAAAAATCATAACTATTTAGATCGATTTCATTATAGCCTCGTTTCATATAATCGCTAAAGCGGAAATAATATCGTTTAATTGTATTCAACGGAATTAATTATACACTAATGTCTAAGATTTTTAGTATGCCTGCACATTCATATCGTATATTATTGATTCATGTAACAATTGTGCATTACTTAAATATGTAAAGTGAGACTTAGAGTGTAGTAGATATAGTGTTAAGTGTTTGTAAACATGGTGTTTGTGTATTACAAGTAGGAACATTTGCAATTTTCATAATTCAAGCTAAAAAAGTTCAAAGTGCTGTTAATGTAGTGTTACACCTCCACCAAATAAAACCTTTCTACGCTTATAATTTTCGATTCGATTCAGTAACCAGATCAAAACTAAATTCAATGAACTAGTTGGTTTCAAAATGGATCTGGTCTAATGGGTCTCTGGTAATGGTGACGATGTGGCCATTTTCGTTCTGAAATTTGCAAAATTTACTTCTTAGATCAAACCGTCAGCAAATTGTGAATTCAGGTAATAAATTTCCAGGCAATTCAAAAGTTAAGGCATTTACCTTGTTTATGCCTGAAAAGTTTCAGTTCTGTTAATTAATAATTAATGAAAAAATTAATGAATAAATGTTCAACAATACATTCCACGCGCTTAGTCTTTGTCAGCATCTAACTTAGATATTATTCAGCAGTGGGTCAAAACTAATTACAGCCAATGACTGCTCCACCCAGTGTTGCCAACTTTTTTTCAGCCGTTGTAGCTAGAATTTAGGAAAAACATAGCTAAAAATAGCTAAAACTTTCCCATAGTAGCTAAAAAGTGTAGCTAACTTCAAAAATAACAAACTCAAGGTTCTGGAAAACAGTTTTATTAAGCTAACCTTTATAATTCAAGTGGAAAAATATTGGATTTACATCGAATAATGAGAAGTTAATTAATTTAATACTATAAACTACGACTAATGCTAAATTCATCCATTCGTTGTTAATTGCAACTCATGCTTGCAAATAAAATATATCATGATGGTCAAGCTGGAGTAAGATATCAAAATTTATAAAAACATCTGCATGCTTGATATATGTTTCTAAAGTGCCAATTTTCGTCAATATTTCTTGAGAGAACTCAAAACCTTCACAATATTTTTGCGACCGTTTCAATCCATATTTAACAGTAAGGATTGAGTACAAGTTTTTAGGTTCAGTTTATATCTATGCTTGGTTCGCACAGTCAAACGTTGACTAAAATACGTTCAACTTCTGCGTTGGACCAAGGAAGAACTAGTTACTTAAAGTCAACCGAACAGAGATCATTAAACGGGTTGATATTGGGTGCGTCACTAGAACTATAAACCTCCAGCCAAAATTTAATGTTATCAATTGTTTTTTTTTGTACCAGTAAATTTGAATAGGCGTTTCACCAGCCGTAAGCAACTTTATAATTTTTATAAAATCTTCATCATTAACTAAATTAATATTATGCTATCATCATCATCGGGGCACTACAGCCCGAATCGAGCCTTAGCCTCCTTAATACGTCCCCTCCATTCGTCTCGGTTCAGTGACCGCGTCCTCCAGTTCGGTGCTCTCAGAAGTGACCTGCTGTTGGCATCGATCGAATCCTCCCAGCGCTTGCGTGGCTTACCGACTGGCCTGGCTCCGCTCGCTCGCCCCTTGAGAGACCGTTTGGGGATTCGATTGTTGCTCATTCGTTCGACGTGGCCAGCCCATTGTAATTTTTGTAGTCGTATGACGGTAGAGACTTCCGGCTCGTCATATATGGTATACAGCTCGTTGTTGTATCGGATTCGCCATCCATCTTCTTCCCGTATTGGACCGAGGATCCTTCGCAATACCCTTCTCTCGAACGTGTTCAAGGCTTTTTCAGATGCCTGGGTCATTGTCCAGGTTTCGCTTCCGTAGCATAGCACAGGTCTAATAATAGTTTTATAAATCCGAAGCTTCGTATTTCTGTGTACGCATCGAGATTTCAAAGTGGGAAGCACCGAAAAGAATGTCTTATTGGCTAATTGAATCCGTCGTTTGATTTCGTCAAGCTCATTCCCATCCTTCGAGAGGTTCGTCCCTAGGTACACGAAGTTGTCTAAGTTTTCAATCGTTATGTTTTGTCCCTTATTGTTATGTTTTGTCTTATTGGCGTCCTTTTCCTTGATTGAGTCATAACTTTTGTTTTTTGTTCGTTGATTTGCAGACCAACTTCCTTGGCGGTTTCGTCTAGAGCTACAAATACTTCCTTGGCGTCATTGAACGAACGTGACATAATGTTGATGTCATCACCGTAAGCTACTAGTTGTGTCGACTTAAATAATAAAGTTCCTCTCGTGTCAACGGGGATTTTTCTGATGACATACTCAAGCGCTAAGCTAAAGAGTACAGGAGCTCATCCATCCCCTTGTTTTAGCCCTGTATTCGTTGAAAACGAGTTGGTCATATTATTCTGAATCAGCACTTGTGACGTGGAGTCAGTCATGGTCATTTTCACCAGACGCACCAACTTTGCTGGGATTCCGAACTGCAGCATGATGTTATATACTGCAGTTCGGTTGATGCTGTCGTACGCTTGTTTGAAGTCGACGAATATTTGATGCACATCAATGTTGAATTCCCAGCATTTTTCCAAAATTTGTTTGACCGTAAATATTTGGTCAGTTGTCGATCTTCCACGTCTGAAACCATCTTGATATTCACCGAGAATTTTCTCAGCGTGATGGGAAATCCTTAACTCTAAAATTTTTGTCAAGAGCTTGTACGACGTACAAAGTAGTGATATGCCCCTGTAGTTTTCGCATAGCAGTTTGTCTCCTTTCTTGTGAATGGGACATATAACACTTTTTCGCCACTCATCCGGCATCGTTTCTTGTTGCCATATGTCTGTCACCAATCCATGGATAGCCCTTAAAACGGAAATCCCGCCTGTCTTCAGGAGCTCCGCGGGGATCCCATCGATGCCCGGTGCTCTGTTGGGTTTCAAGCGGTCCATGGCCTGTCGGACTTCATCTAGTGTAGGAGGGTGAGATGAGGCACTGTCAGGGTGTGTACCAATTAGTGATGGCGATTCGTCGGGTGCGGGGACATTTCCGTTCAGTAATTGCTGGAAATAGGACGCCCATCTTTCCTTCACCTGTTCGGGGCCACTTATGATGCTTCCATCGGCAGCCCTACATAGGCTAGTTCGTGGTTTAAAGCCTTGTTTTAAGTGCCCCACTACTTTGTACGCTTGTCGAGTGTTGTTAGCCATAAAGTTGTCATTCATGTTATTCAGCATGCTGTCAAAATGCTTTCGTTTCTTACGTCTAATTATTCTATTAGCTACTCTCCAAAGATCGTCGTATTTTTCTTTCTTGGCTCTAGTCGGTCGTTCAATGTGGATTTTGTAGGCCGCATTCTTTTCGTCCAACGCAGCTTGACATTCCTCGTTGAACCATTCATTTCTGCGTTGCCCGGCTGTGTATCCCACTACTTTTTTGGCTGCTGCATTCACTGCACTTTTGATGGTAGTCCAAACTTCGTTGATAGATGTGGTGCTAGGCGTGGAAGCTAATTCCATTTCCAGAGCAGATCTATACTCGGCTTCCATCGTCTTATTTCGAAGCTTGTCGACATCGAACTTGCGTCCTGAACTTGCTCTGGCTTCATACGACAGTCATATTCGACATCGATATCGAGTCTTTACTAAGTAGTGGTCGGAGTAGCAGTTGGCCCCACGGAAGGTTCGCACATCTAAAATACTGGAGGTCCACCTTTTCTGAACCAGAATATGATCAATCTAATTAAAGGTGCGGCCGTCCGGGGATGCCCATGTCCTTTTGTGAATGTCACGATGCGGGAAACACGTGTAGCTTACGATGAGATTTCTGCTACTCGCAAAGTCGACAAGTCGTTGTCCATTGTCGTTGCATAGGTCTTGGAGACTAAATTGGCCGGTGGTTCCGCCATGTGTTTTCTCCTTTCCAACCTTTCCGTTGAAGTCGCCCAGCAGGATTTTCACATTATTTGATGGCAGTGAATCATATAGCCTTTCCAGAAGGTTGTAAAAATTATCTTTCTCTGCCTCATCCTTATCTTCAGTAGGGGCGTGAACGTTAATGAGCCAAACGTTAAAAAAACTTTGCACGAATACACACAATCTTTCATTGACAGGCTTGAAGTCGATTATTTGCGGTTTCATTTTTTTGTCCACAATAAAGGCCACTCCAAATTCGTGACTTCCCGATGACTTTCCGCTTTTGAAGATTGTGTACGATCTCATGTCCATAATCTCAGCACCAAACAGTTTCGTTTCCTGGACAGCGAGAATGTTTATTTTGTAGTGAGTGACCTGTTCCAGGAGGGCTTTGATGGCCCCCGGTCTGTACAGGGTTCGCACGTTCCAGGTTCCAATAGAGCAGTCCATATTTCGTTTGCGTGGTCGTTTCCGTTGATCCAATCCAAGTATCCGTGGCGAAGTATCAGGTTCCTGAATAAGTCAAGTTTTACGGGAACGGGTTATTGGCCCATTGCCCAACCCCCAGCCTGGAGGGCAAGTCTGGTTAATGTTCCCGATTTAAGGCGCGGGAAACTCGCCCTCATCCTCCTTCGTTGGCAACATTCATGATCTGAAATGTCATGAAGGCTCCCGGCAGCCACCCGATGTGAAATTGTAAAATCACATCTTCGGGGAGGTCGAAGGTAGGATTCAGTAGCAGAGCTGTAGATGTTGTTTCCAGCAGGCATTTCTCGGGATTTCAATTGCTTTGTCGATAGCCAGCACCCGATGACGCCCCCGTGGCCTATGCTACCATTTGACTGCCAATATTATGTTATTATTATTATTATATTATGTTATACAAGTCTGTAATTTAATTTCCTCATCTGATCTTTAAATTGTATTATTACTTCGATGCTCAGCTATTTTTGTTCAAAGCTATATCCCAAAAATGCATTATTATAAACGTTATAATTTAATATCTCATTTTCAGACAAAATGTTACTTATGCAATCTGGATATACAATTTTTTAGCATAGCCTTCAATGAACAAACAAAAATCGTTAAAGAGCTTAGTGGGTTCAACAGAATTGCTTCCAAACCTTTTATTCACAATAGAAGCATCCTTTAAAATGGGTTGAAGAAATAGGAGATATAAAAGGTTTATTTCATTGTTATACTCCTTATAAATCATTTTTGCTACATAGCATTCTTCCGATGTTTGGACTGTGCTGAAGTGGGTTTTTAGCTCTAAGCATTGGCTAATGGCCCTTGATACTGATCCCTCTATTGACAGCCAGCTTGTTCTACAAATTTGTATCATATTTACCTCAAGCAGGATTTAAAGAAGCATTTATAGGTTTCTGCAAATTAAAACTCTGACGTTTGGGGAAGAAATTATCCTGCAGCTGCAGAATCTGAAAGCTGAAGGGCGTGACAAGCACATCTTATTAATTTTAAATAACGATTTTGGCTACTTAATTTTAGAAATACACCGTCATTGAATCCGTCCATAGCACTTGCGTCCATAACACACCTACATCTCGAAATTCAGGAGAAAGCAGCAAAACAAGCCATTAGCCTACAATAGGCCTACAGGTATAAATCAGAGGACCTTAAAAGCCACCTTAAAAATCCTGGAGGACGTCACGCCCATAATCGAAATGCTGAACCTCAGCGACCAAATAAAAACCGAAGCAGCATTCGGGAAGAGATTGAAAGGCACAATTCCATCAAGGTACAAATAGAAGGATGTACCACCTCCATCGTACAAAGGAGCGCAAATGTGGTATACGGATGGTTCAAAGATGGATTGCGGAGTAGAAGCAGGGATCGTATGTCCCAAGTGCAAAATGCATTTCCCTCTCCCAAAGGTGGCCACGATCTCTCAAGCAGAACTATCTGCCATACTAAGAGCCTCGCAAACAATAAAAATAAGGAACACTAAAAGGGTCAGAATTAAGATCCTATCGGATAGTCCATTCGGCTATACTCCTAGAGGTAAAAGAAGCCCTAAATGCAATAGGAGCACAGAACATCCTCGAGTTGATATGGATTCCCGGCCATGAGGGGCACCAAAGAAACGAGGAAGCTGATACCAGAGGCAAAGAAGGAGCGAAAATGTTCTTCACAGGTCCTTCTCCGTAGTGGGGTTTTACAAAGACAGATACTGAAAAGGAAATTAAAACATGGAGCAAGAAAAAGATCGAAGACTACTTGCTTAGTATTGAGAGTTCAAAACACTCAAGAAAATACCTTGGCTTCTATAACAAAAGATCAAAAGAAGCAGTGGCTCTTTGCAAAAGTGGCATAAGAGCCCTATGCGGAGCATTGACAGGACAACTTTCTTGCAAAAAGTATCTCCACAGGATAGATGAGGAGCAGGACGACCACTGCAGATACTGTGGGGAGACGACAGAGTGTGTAGAACATCTGCTCACACTCTGTCCAGCACTAGCGAGAAGAAGATTCGAGCTACTTGGCTCTGCTCTTCCTTCTATCAGGGACATCCCAAATGTCCCGTCAAAGAACATATCCAGGTTCATTAGAAGCCTGGACATCCTATATGACATAAGACAGAGGAGGCACAATAGACCCAAGAGGTTGCAGTGCTAGGGTCCCTCTGGACCCACTCCAGGCTATCAATCAATCAATAAATCTGTTCGACACTCACACAAGAAAGTTGGAGGAAGAAAATCAGAGCCAGGACTTTTGTTACAATCTTGTTCCATAATATTTTTATGGATAATTGTCAAGTGATATTGCTATATGGTTCACAAAAGCTGTTGGTGCAAAATCAGAGAAAGAGTAGAAAGTGTCTGAATCAGGAACGCTAAAGACATCTTGGAAACTGTACAAAGAAACCGCAGACATTTTAACGAGAAGATTATACAGAATTTTTCAAGAACATCGACGATAGATAACCGATCGTTTTACGCTTTAAATTCATAGAATCATTGAATTTTTCTGGGATACGTATTATACTAGGTGCATTTTTTTTTTTGCTCCGGTGCAGAACAGAATAGAAAAATGGCACAAATAAAACGATCCAGTACAGAACAATTCGCTAAGATTGCTATAGGTTGCTGTATTTGCTGTGATAGCGCAAAACAGTCGAAAATAAATCGAGAAAATAATGAGCATAAACTACCACAATAGATAGAAAATATAAAAAGAACTAAAAGAAAAGTACCGCTTTTAACTTTCTACACATTATGAGGGCTTTTTCTAATTTCTTAACAACCAAAACATTCAACATAAGCTTGAAAAACCAAAGCCACCTCACGGCAAAAAAGGCAACTACTCATGAATCATCAGCACATTCTATAGTTCAGACCATGAACTACCTATGCAGAACAGAATTATGTCCCAGTGAATTCACTGGGACAGGAGTGTTGTTGTTTCCAACGCGTCTGTTCTGTTCTGGATAGAGGTGGAAATTTAATATTGAGAGAGTTTTCATACACCAACGAGGTCAAGAAGATGGTTAATGCTCTCATAATCAGCATTACGGAAACCAAATGCAATTTAATTATTTTAAGTTTTAAGATAGTTTTGTTCAGAGTTGGAAAATTTGACGACGAAATTTCGACTGGAGGTCGAATACAAAAGAATGAGACTCTAAGCAGATACTTTCTTAGAGGCATGATAAATTTTAATAGCTTCGGTGTCTAAATTGCCTCACGTAAGATGTTGATATGAGGCCTTAATTAAATTTTTTATAGTTTCGTCAAAGACGCAGAAAGACCTTCATTAAATTTATTACACGGAAATTATGTCATAAGAAAACCCACTGTCTTATTAACTGGAGGACATTTGCAATAAAAAAACATAAATTAATTGCGCTGTTTCATAATAAATATTGTTGTATTTTACCGTTAAAACACTTTTCGTGGATTTGATAGTCTCCGCATTTGCGAAAAAAACAGTTTTCTTTTACACCACTAGTCGCACTTGTATTCAAATAAATAATTTTGAACACTAAATCGCGTACACTTTACTTATCGCACTATTATTTATCGCTTTTTAAAATAACCGCGCCCGGATACATTTAATTCGTATTACACTGTATCAGACTATCGCTATATGCTAACTGACTTCTAAGACCTCTCGTGGCGATATTTATACTCGTGAGGCGAATTTTGACATGTGTCTAGGATATTCTAGATTCAGGTGTTGGTTTCTCAAAGGTTTTTTATTTGGCCTCTTGAAGGCGATTCTGTATTTCCGTTGCCATAGGAGATCTGATTGTGTCTTGGCTTCTAGAATGTTTTGATTTTGCTTCTAGAGGGCTTTCTTGAAATACATGAATCAGACAGATATTCCTCGATGTTTCTGGCTATTTGTGGCTCTGTTAGAGGGAAATATGGTTTGTTTGCTGTGAATACAACAATATATATAATAGTAGTATAGTCTGGCTGAATAATAAAAGTAATAATCTGGCTCACAAGCTCATGCCTGAGAGCTCTTTAATCCTTATTCTGTGTTTTGTTTCAATTTTGTGCTCATGACGGATGAAGAACGCCTAGCTTCATCTCATTTCATTCTTGAAGTCCACTCGCTTATTCCTAGACCTATCGCAGTTACGTAAAGGTAGCACTCACTAACACCTTCAGGTGAGTAGTAGAAGGCCGTGGAGGCCGGCCATTACTAGGGCACCCTACTTCAGGAGCAATTAAATTTTTTTTCCTCGTTGGAGTTTGTCCATCACAGTTATGGCAGTCATCTTGATTGGACTTCGGGTTAGTTTGGATGCCCCACTCCTGGCTACATTCTATAAAATTTCAAATCGCTACAAGGCAAATACCCGATCATGCAATTTGTGAGAAATAACTTAGTTCATCAACCCACGCATCGTATGTGGTACATTAGGCAGCCCGAAAGGCATAACTGTTAAAATATATATTGGTCTTTCTGGAACAATAAAAGCAGTCTTATCCCAAATTATTACATCGAGGGGGATCTGCCGAAATGCATCTTTTACATTCAAGACTACAAATATATCGTGTGGACTGACTAGCAACCCATCAATTAGTGGCAATAGATGTGCATTTTTGATTGTAACTTCATTCAATCGCTTGGCGTCCAAATGTACTTCATGTACTTTACCCAGTTCTCTATTTATGGAGACTGGAAAGGTCCAAAAGTTCCTGCTTTACTCAATCATCACTAGAGACAGCGTGCAGTGCTGACGATAATTCAACACAACATTTAGGGGAGCCATGTACAAAACTTGACCCGCTTCATGATTAAGTGCACATTATTTATGGCCCCATTCGCTATGTACATAGTACTCTGAGCTATGCAATATGGCTCCCAGCGTCATAATGTCAGAATCTACATAGCGCGTGGTCCTATGTAACATGGCGCAGCATTTATGGTCCCACACGCTATATTACATTGTACCATGAGCCATGTAATATGGCTTCAGTTGTCATACCGATTCGGATGAATTAAGGTAAGGGCTTTGTTTCGAAGTCGGGCTTCTATTTTACTGTAATAAAACAGTTCTTTTCAATTTGCAATCTAACCCAAGAACATTCGGGAAGTTAGTTAAAGAATTAGCTTAAAACCAAAAATCTAGCTGAAAATTTATTTCTATCATAATGTAAGATAACTCTAATTATAACTCGCAGCCATACTGTGTGAGTTGACGTATAAATGCCAGAAAGTCACACTTAAGTATCATCGATAGAAGCACTGTGGCCAGATTGGGCTATTTCCCGCAAATTGGGGTATCTAAAATTTGAATTGGCGGGATGTTTATTTGATTTTTTGGGCAACATATTTTTTTTGAAAAACTATATTTGGGCTATACAGTAAAACCTATTAATCGGGACACATCGAATCACCTGACTCCTGAATAATCGAACTATAAAATTACCACAATACAATATCTTGAAGAAAATTAACTCTGCACTGAAAAAATACATAGCGCCAGACGCCATAGTTTATAGACTTCTGACGCCATGTACATAGTCGGTTTCGGGACTGTGATAAAATATAGCGCCACACGCCATAGTACATGGCGAAAAGAACATAGGAGCAGACGCTATGCTTATAGCCTTTCACGTCATGTACTATAGTCCTCCACGCCATGTAATGGCGTGAAGGACTATATTACATGGCATGGAGGACTATATTACATGGCGTGGAGGACTAAAATACATGGCGTGAAGGGCTATAAGCATAGCGTCTGCTCCTATGTTCTTTTCGCCAGGTACTATGGCGTGTGGCGCTATATTTTATCACAATCCCGAAATCGACTATGAACATGGTGCCAAAAGTCAGTAGATTATGGCGTCTGGCGCTATATGTCTTTTCAGTGTGGATAGTAAATAAATTAATTACATTTGTATGAAATAAAATATTACAGTACTTTATACACTACTCACATCTAACGTAAAAATCAAAAGTCAGACATATTTTAAGAGCTACGATTCCAATTGAAATACCAAAAAATCATCAAAAACACCCCAAAACTATTATCGAAATAGTTCAAAAGCTCACATTGACTCTAATTGAACTTTGATCAAAATTAGATGCCATCTAAGTGCATTGACCCCTCACCCTACAATAATATGAAATTCACCCATAGTCTCTTCAGTTTCGAAATCCAATATCCATTTCCATCACAAAAATGATCCCACCACATATCAAGCAATCGTCAAATCATTCATCGATTTCTTTTCACGTCCCTCGCCAACTCACTCTATCAGATGCTTATAACATGAAAATTGGTTCATTCAGCTTCCGTTTCCGTTTAGAATTGGCATCGTGAAAGCCTCGATGGGCAGCGAATTTCATAAATCATAGCCGAATCGGGAGCAAGACTTGCTCACTTAATATGACTTTCAGCCGATATCGTTCTCACCACCGAAATCGTCAAGAAAAGCAAGTCTCCCTTGGGCGCAGAGAAGGCAATTTTTTTCGTAAACAACCTCCAAATGGAATTGAAGGCCATTAGTAACATATGTACCAACGAGCCCAGGGGCTGTATTTTTCCAATTTTTTCCATGACTTCACTCGGCCGATTGGTGTTTTTTTCGCAACATATTGATATGAGCTTGCCGTTCTGATTTAAAGTGGAATTTATTGAAGTTTATGTAAAACTGACAGCGACCATTGACCTGGCCTATATTGAACGGGGGTTGTGTTTTATGCGAAATACAGGGTGAGCTGTTGCCTCTAAATGAACAAATTTAATTTGGGTTCGATATCAAAACAACTTTGAAAATTATTATTAAATTATAGATGTTGTTCTTAAAATGTTGGTTATTTATTTTTGGTTATTAATTGTTTTGAAAACAGAACGCAAATAATATTATTTCAAAATTATTTAGATACCCTGCTTATGAGTAAATAATACGTCAATTAACAGTTCCAAACTCATGCTTCATGCAATTTATTAAAATAACAATAAATCAAATAACATGAATTACCTTTTCAAATAAAACTTGCCTAAGTCTGCATATATTTTGCAGATGTAAATCATAAAGAGTGGAAAACGATGGTAGAAATATTGACAGTATTTTCATGCTTCAGATGATTGAATTTTTTCCACAAACAAAATTCTCGAAAAATTACCTTTTGACAATCTGCAGTGACATCAACACCCTATAGCTCTTCAAACACAGCTAACCCTTTCATCCTTTGTAACATAGTTGGGAAATATGTACGATGGATATTTTCCACATTGAAGATGGATGATCTCTTGAGATTGCATAATATTGGCGAGGCGTATCTAACCGCCCCATAACGGGGCCATCATTTCTGATAAGCAGAGCACGGTTTACTTTATCCAAACGCCATCCTCATTCAAGAAACTCGGTCGAAACTCAGTACACGAGCACATTTTTCTTTCTCTCAAAGCCATGTCTGCTCTCGATATCAGGAAAAATATTCAAATTGTAGATAGACAGCGTGCAGGAAACAGATAGAAGATGAATGAGAATATATTGGAGACGCCTCAGCATTCGAAGGATTTTGTCTTCATTTTTTCATTCTGAAGGCAATATGAATGCTTGTATATTAGAAATCAACAAGGAATGTGGAACCCTTTCGAATATCTCTTTCGAAATACCAGCTGGATGTCTCTGAGTATCAAATTATTTGATGATAGACTCTGGTGCATAATATCGAATTTAATATTTCCTTGAAGCTTGGGTGACATTAGACTGTCTTATAACTCTTACGAGCGACTGCTGTTAGTATCTCATGTGAAATTTGTGAAAGAGTTTCGCTCCTTATTTGCATGAAATCCGATGTCCTATATGTATTATGAAGAAATATGAATTTGCCGAATCGGAGACGAATTGTTGTAACTCTCGTGTAAGACTTGATAATGTTGTCTTTGCGCACATATCCTAAAGTTTGTAAAATTGACATCCGAAAGTACGTAAGGTGTCGAAAATACCTTTCAACATGTTCATTTGAAACTCCGACGAGATGTGCGGGAAAGAAATCTAGGTGTGAGTACATGTTGTAAAGCAGAGACGGCTAGTCGATGTACGCAAAAGAAGCAGTGCTTCCCGTGCTAAACAACTTGGTATAAACAAAAAAATGATTAAATAATCAATATGTAACAATCAAAAGATTTACAATCAATATTTAACAATCTAAATAATAGTATTTATTTTCTTACAATAGATAAAATTCCATTGCTACTATGTATCAAATGGTTTTATTATATAACAGTCCAACTACAGAGCTTCCAAGGTAAATTGACAGCGATGCAACAAAAACTCAAACGTTTTACTACAAACTGCAGGCATTGCATACCATTGACCCGGAAATCTTTGTGAATGAATGAATGAGCTTAATGAGCCGGAAAGTTATCAGCGTCTCTGTTATGTTTCTGTTTCCCTCATGGCTTATCTGCAGATTAACTTAGAAGTTAAATATATTAAAGACACCGCGAGAAAAAATGGATTTGACGACAAAATAATTGGAAACCTTGTCAAAAAGAAGAAGGACAAAATACAGCATGATCTGTTAACGACGCTCTTTATACAAGAAAAACTAAAACCATCCATAAGAGTTCCAATTATTTTTACGTCAATATTCAAGCAAATTCAGGAACTCCTTGAACGCTTTGATATTAAAGCAGTTCCAACCAGTAGGGTTAAGAAATTAAGTACAATATTATGTCACGTGGAAGACAAAAAAGATAAGAAGGAAAAATATGGAATATATAGAATTACTTGCCCAGAATGCAACTAAATATATATTGGACAAACGAAACGGTTAGTTGGTGTTAGACTAACCGAACATAAGCGCAAAGCAGTCTCAGCAAAGAAAAATAACACAACGATAGTACGATCAGCAGTAGCGAAACACATCCTGGAGGAGGAGCACAGCATAACGTGGGACAACGTGGAGGTGATTAAGGAGGTAAAGCGAAAACTGGATGCGTACGAAAGCCTGCACATATGGAAAACCCCGATGGATAGGCGACTAAACACAGGCCAAGGAAACTGTGTATCACCATTGTTTAGGTTAATTTAAACAGATACTTTATGATGATAATGTGATTAATATAGATAGTAAAATGTATTTAAGTATATAATCAATAGATAATTAGCGGGTAATTAGCAGGTAATTAGTATTAGTAAATACTTTAAAAGTAAGCACCTTAAATAAGATATCTAAGTTATTTTAAGATCAGACCAATAGACACTGAAGAAGAGGGCAGATTACTCTCGAAATATCGATATAAGTCAAAATAAAAATAAATCTAGCTTCTAAAGGAAAAAATTGGTTTAAATTAAAAATAAATATGTTTACAAGCTAGGAAAAAAATTGGTACACAATAAAAACAATTTAAACTTTACTTCAAAATGTGTGCCCTTCATAAGATCTCGTATTTGCGAGCCTACAAATATCCCTTCTTCCGATCGTGCATCGCTGATTTACGAGTATATTTTTAACTTTTAGAAAAAGATTTAAAAAAATTCATAAGACCTAGTTAGTAGAGATATGTTTTCAATTTGAACAAAAAACTCTTTATTTACATTTTTGACTCCAGGTTTCAAACTCGATCTTCGTTGCCTATTTTTTGAAGTGTAATGTTTATCTCTTACCCGGCTGTAAGCACAAAAAAATAACAAAATTTGGTTATCCTTCTTGCAGTCTGATTAACATTGCTGTAATTTTTGGATCAGCGCAAATGTTCCACGTGTACTTTGAATATTAAGACAGCTTTTAAACTAATTTTAGACCAATCAATAAAAAGGAAATCCTAGTTTTTATGAAAATCCTTTAGTCCTTTATTACAAAGAGAGAAAGTGGGTTGGTGTAGAAACACCTGGCACCTTTCAGCACTCAGGTCAAGAGACCCATTGTACTCATACGTCCAACCTACCATAGTATCCCAAATTTCTTAATGAAATCTAGGATCAATGCAGAGAATTTCTTCTGCATACGTGCCTCATCTCAGCCAAAGCATTGATATCTGAGAGCATTCGTAGAGGAAATGTTCCGCAGGGTCAGCCTCTTCTAGGCAGGATGGACAGAAGTCGTCCTGTGCAACACCTATTCGATCCATGGCAGTTGTGTCCAGTCAGTATGCCTGTAAAACTTTCCTGCTCTTGTTGAGGTGGAATCCAAGGAGGACCTTAGTGTATCTGGCTGCATCAAAAGACATCCATCTCTTTTTCTGAGTAACAACTAACTTCCAAACTTATAACTAACTTCCGAAAAAATGACATGTGCAGATGCGCTCAACACACCCAAGGTTCAGGACAATGTAGTGGAAACTTTAGCAATATCATCAGCAATTTTATTTCCCCTATCACCACAGTGCCTCGGTACCCAGAGCAGATCCAATATCTGTCATATCTATCTTGTGTCATTCAGCAAGTCTATCAAGGCATTTCAGCATAAACAAAAATAAGCTGATTGGCTTTAAGCTCCCTGGATCTGAATAGGTTAAGTGTAGGTATAAAGACTTCTTGAACATTCTTGAACATACCCTAAAGCTAGGCATCCCTAACAAATGTCTCTAAAGTCTGCCTCCTGGTGGTCACTTAGCATAACTGGATAAATGCCATCAAGGCCGGGTGGTTTGAAATTTTCAAAGGGCATGATTGCATCCCTGCCGTTTTCACTGGTGGCCATAGATCGTAGCTTTTCCCAGCAGTAGGAAAGGCTGGTAAACAGCTAGTTGCCTTCTGCGTCTCTGTAACCGAAGCCCCTGAAAAATGAGTCCCAAGTAAAGTCTGCTGAGACTCCTTTTTTAGCTTGGTAAAATCAGTCCAGTTTAGTTGTTTGATCTTGCTCTAGGACTTTGCAAAGCCTCAATATCTTTTGTGCACCTTCCAGGTAACTGCCATAAAGTCATTGACCCCACAGAAATCATAAAATCAGAGAGTCCGTCTCTTTTAGCGTTAGATCTATTGCTGCCTCAGCTGGTGTACTGGTAGTTAGCATCGCAGCCCACCAGAAGTTCCAGCCTCTGCAATCTAGCGTACTGGACCAGGTCGTTGAGCTCCTGTCCAAGCGGTGGAAATAAAGAGTCAAAAGGAAAGTAAGCTGAGACGACAATTGCACGCTTCAGCCTAACATATTGCCGATACTGCACGACAACCGCTGACAAGCCCTGGCTTGAAAGCTGTCTGAGAGTGATGACATTAGACAAATTTTTTTTAATATATTTTTTGGAATAGTGCTTCCCAGACAACTAGTTTGATGGTATTAGGGACAGCACAAAGTTTTTACTTGCCAACGACACGCGGTGCTCCCAAGCGGTTCCCCATCTTAGGATTACCCGCGCCCAGCACTGCTTAGCTTCGGTGATTGGACGAGAGCCGGGGGTCCAGTGTGGTATTGCCGTTGTATTATTATTATAATTATTATTATTATTTGAAACCAGAACGCAAGTCCTTGGCCTTGTTGATCTTTCATCATTAAAGATATCTGCCCATTTGATTGAACTGAGTCCGTAGATCCTACTGCTTCAAACCCACGGCTCCTGTATAAGTGAAATACAGGAGAAGCTTCCAGTTTTGCCAATTTTTCGGTCAAAAACAAGACGAAGCCTTGGCATATTGCAAGTGGATTTGAACAAATTATATGCAGTCAGGCATAGAAACGTCCAGAAATGATTTTTGTGGACTCCCTTGCTGGGACCTTAGACAAAGTTCCTGTGACCTCATTGACTAAAACTCTAAAAGGGAGTATTACCACTGGATATTTGCGCTTTGCTCTGGAGACATATCCATAGATAGTCCCAGTGCATAGATGCTTTACATTTTTCTTGATTTGTTTAAATCCAATCGCTCACAAGCAATAACTCAGCTTCATGTGGTATCGGTCAAGAAACTTCTCTGGTCAAGAGCGATCATCAGATCGAAACCATCTTCACCAGTATTAGGATTCTTCCAGAGATTCATGTTCAATCAATGCCCAGATTCAGTATAGCAAAACAAATGATTGGGGAACACTCGCTTCATCTACGCCCTACGGATTCTGCTTAGAGATGACAAAGGTCAGCTGAGCATAAGAATCAGAGCTGGCGAATCTCTAAGAAATGTAAACTCAAGGTGACTGCTCCAGAGCTAGCTTCCCCATTCAACGAAATGACCAAAAGTTGCCTCATTTAGGCTCTGATAGATACCAGCACAAGAAATGGAGTCATCTCTTTGGAAAACTTTGCTCAAGATAAGGTAGGTTATGTTTAGAGTCTCCTGCAAGCTGGAGAAAGTTAGCTCGTGTCAGCTCAGCCCTGCAACTACGGTGAGTCACGTGGGCTGGTGTAAAGGTTTCGGAAGTGTGTGATAACCAACACTCGGCTGACTTCTGTAAGCAGTGATATCGACACTGGAGAAGCTTTTGCTTAACACCATATTAAAAGCGATGCCACATGACAGAGCTCCCAGACGTTCTGCTTCCTTGATTCGATTCCAATCCAGAGAAAATTCTTGATACAGTCAGGCTCTGTAACCTTGAGCTTCTTACGAGAGCTTGGAGGATAATCAAAGTTGCTAAGCCTGTTGAGGGTCGAACAGAGGCCCTCTTTAGTATGACTAAGGAGGCAGTACTGCTCCAAAAAACCCGAAAAAGCAATACAAAGTACGGAAGGAAAGAGTTCAACTTTACAAAAAGGTCTAATGACTAGTCACTGTATAAAGGCCTTAATCTATGTAAATGAAGAAATTATCATGGAGATCCTCCCGTGGCAACACAAAGTGTGTAACTGATTCTAACCATCTTCGTGAAATGCTAAGCTCAGTACCGAAGGCTATAGGGTGCATCCAGAACTCTGATGGCGTCCGGACTAATCCAACTATTGATGATTTAACTGCCTTTTTGAACTCTCACTTATCGGGTAATCCTAGTCCTTATCGGGTAATGCGCTTTCGAAGTGGGCCATATATTCTTTCAAGCCGTTCAAAATGCCAGGCCTTGATGGCAATATCCCGGCTGACATTAAGCAGTCTACAAATGTATCGCTACTGTGGCTGGAGGATATCTATATATAATGCGTGCTTGAACTTCTTGTATGCTTTGTTTCGCTCATGAAAATTGAGAACTTTCATCGCATATGACTTAATTTTGCTTTGTTATAGATTTTGAGAAGAATAATTGGCTATTACATTAAAAAGTCAACCGACCCGACGTCACAGCATGTTCACGCACAAAGCAAGTTTGTTGAAACTGCTCTGCACATCTTCATTCAGCAGATCGAAAAATATCTCGCTTTTTAGGAATATACCCTTGCCAACTTCTTAGATATTGAAAAGATTTTCAGAATCATACAATCTGATGCTCTACTCAAAATTAGTATGGAACTAAATTGTAGCAGAATGCGGAGAATAAAATAGAATTGATAAATTAAGCACCAATCCGGCTTAAAATCAATTTTGTCCCAATAAATCAGCAAAACTATTCTCCGAAATCACTTGATCTTGCATATGTGTACATTTTTTTCTGATACTTGTGCAAATAACTCAAAATTTTCATGTAGAGCACAGTTCATTTTAGTTATATTTTTCAAAATCCACCCGCCACAATACCCAACAGCAACATCTAGTCAAATGTAGGTGTCCCTGTCCAAAAGTCGAATTGAACTTACATCTGGCAGTGCTTTTTCACTGTCAAAATAGAATTCGACCAAATGCCAATTCCCCTCTTCATGGTTTCCATGACGACTGGTAACATTGTTTACATGAACTGATTAGCTGTCAAACGAGTGTTTCGTTGTCGTTTCTTCTTTTGCCACATTCCAACGACTTTTAGTTTTCTTTTAAATCCTAATTTCTTTAAGTTTTGAATGTTTAGTCGCTTTGTTTACTATTTACTTGAATGGAAATCCGCTTTGTCAACATTCAGGACAATAATTTCATGTGAAAGTTTGAATTGTGTTTCGCGAACTGCTAAAGTCTCTGTGTTGTTGCGGGGGACGTTGACGCCGAACCATTGGAATGTAGACTAATGTGGGGATAGATTGCTCAACCTTGTCAACTATATGCCCCGGGGCCGTAAAATCTGCTGTGCAATTTGCCGTTTATAGAAAGCTTAGTGGTTTGCGTACAAATTTACGCAATGCATAATCATCATCGACGACGAAAAAAACGTCCCAATTATGGAACACGAACGGTCGAAGTGAGCCGTGGCTTCAATGGATTCGGATTCACAATTTCAGGCCAGGCGCCGTGCATATTGTCGTGTATCGTGGCTAATTCTCCCGCGGATCAAGCAGGCCTTCGTGCTGGAGACTTCCTTATATCGGTGAACGGAATGAATGTGTCTAAATTGCCTCATGATGCCGTTGTACAACTAATTGGCAACTCTCCAGGAACAATACGCATGCAAATCGCTGAGCATTATTTTTCAGACAGTTCGGACGAAGAAAATGTTGTAAATCAAGTGAACAGAGTCAGACCGCGGTACCTGCACCATAAGCATAAAATGAACAAGCTTCGCAACTCACCGCAAAAGAGTCGAAACAGTCCTATCAATGCAGGAGTCGAACAGTCCAGTTCACTTCATCCAGTCATCGAGGATGCTCCTCCTTCTGTGGGCCATAACATAATCCGATCGCCGAACGCAAGTACATCGAACGATATTTCGAATGTTAGCGCCATGGTCCGGAAAGCTAATGATAGCTCTCATTCGGAAATGATGAACAACGAAAATGTTTCTTTGGAATATCGTGCCATTGTAGGATATCTAGGTACAATCGAGATGCCAAAACAAATCGCAACTAGCTCCAAACTTCAGACTGTACGAAGCTGTATACGAAAAATGCGACAGGAGAAGAGGAACCCTACCACCGTGTTGATGACAATCCTGCCGAATTGTTTGACGCTCAAAAATGCCAATGCGACAGTACTTGCTACCTATCCGTCCACTAGGCTGAACTATGTGAGCAGCTCGTCGGAAAGCGAGAATCGATTCTTTGGCCTGGTCACGAGTGCCATATACGCTAGCATTGACGATGAGCCCGTCCCTCTTGACGGAATAGCTGCCATTCCACATCATACCCGCGATGTGATCATATCAAACAGCTGCCATGTTTTCGTTGTAGACACAAAGATTTGTGACCATTCTACTCATGAGCCCCGGGCTGCCGAATTCAAAATCACTTGCACGAAGGACCCAATATCCAATCTGTGCCTGGAGTTTCCCAACAACTCTGAGTACGTGGTCAACTTGATTCGCAGTATGTACACAATGAAAGTCCTTCCGCCAGCTGTTCGTCATGCTGGCTCTGCACGATCACACGATGCGAACGCAGCGCGAAACGTCCCTGATGCGAATTCCCCACAGCCTAGTAATCACAGCGAAATAACTACAACGTCCTCCAACTCGGATTCCGGCATTGGATTTCATAACGATTGCAACAATATTTCGGATCGAATTCTCGTTGTGGACTTCCCCGGCCTTATGATGAATCGTTCGAATAACAATAACAACTCCCGTCCACATGCCATCTGCAATAACATCGAACCTGACTTAGCTAACAAAGGCGCAAGCTCATCGGCTCCTGTGCAGTTGAATTCGGCGAACTTCAACACACGCCTGACCGTTCGTGCCATGCCCGATCCGAAGGTTATTTCGCCATCCAAGAAACTTGATATCCCTGACCTGTTGGCATCTTTTAACGGAAGAAGCCCGAAGACTCTCACCGCAACTAGATCCTGTGACGATGTCATAACTTCTGTCGAAAGAAATACTGATTTTATTCAGTACAAGGACAAACGGCAGCTTCAGATGTCCATTGACGATATAACAATGTTTTCTGGAAGCGTGCAAAATGCAAATCGGGATGATGGCTATGTATTTTTACAACCTGAAACACCGGTAAGGAAAACGGAAGTTAGCGATGATAGCAATTTGATGTCATACAAACTGAGTCCTAAAGTATTCGGGGTGAATCGACCGAATTCAGTGAGTTTCGAAAATCTTCCGCGAGACACGAATCGCAACGAACGTGACGATCAGAATTTGGAGGCTTTTGAAATCTGGGGTAGTTTACAGGAGATACGAAACGCTGATCAGATGGAAAGATCGAATTTCTTGGAAGGGACCTACAGTGACCCGGAATTATTGGTAAGTGTTGCTATAATACTTTCACGTTCAATATAAAAATGTATATTTTATTACTTGTTATGTAAAAAGAAGTCGTAATTGAAGTATAAATATAGTCATTAATTAAATTACGCTCTATTGACACAGGCTGTAATACCAAATATAAAGTTCTTAGTCTTAAAATATTACGTACATTGTGCGTTTGGTCTGAAGACATTGCATTTGTATCGTTTATTTCCATCTTCCGGAAAGAATTACTGATTTTTTACCTTTACAGGCATATCATGCCATGAAATCATACCGTGAAAATGCTTAATACTAATTATGTAAAATATAACCAAGCAGACTATAAGTCTGCTGACTATTAGACTAATAAAAACCCCGATATCGCAGTCTAGCTGTGAAGCCCGAAAAATGATATATTTTTGTATCTGCCTTTTTACAACTACAGCCATATCCATATGTAATTAAAGTGCTAGTGCATTTTGTTAATATGAGGCAATTATTTGTTTCTGAATTTAGGTAGCAAGGTGAAGATGTAAAGGAGCAATAAAGAAAAATTTAAACCTTTAACAATTTTTAGAGAAATATATTCGATTCTTCTTATTTTCCTTCGTGCGCTCATTTTAAAATTTCCCTTTAATAATTTAATGTATTTCTTAGTAAAAAAAAGAATGGCGAAAGGCGACCATAGTTGGACACCCATCATAACTTTTCAGCCAAATTCCTGCTAAACTTGGTTTCCAATAAGGTCCATCCGCTGTTTTAATGTGATTACTCCATTGGCAGTTATGGTATTTTAAGGTGGTCACACCGTACTGCCGGTACTGTGTGACTGAGCTCGATGATGCTCAGCACACATTATTTATGTGCTGTCGCTTCGTAAGTTTGAGGCGCACTATTGAGTCCACGATTGGCCTGGCAACATCTGAGACGATCGTAGAAGCAATGCTGCAAAACGAGGAGAACTGGCGCGCAGTCTCAACATATGTGGAGAAAGTGCTGCGCATAAAGCGGGAGGAGGGTTGCCTTACCGACCCATGAACTGTGGTAGTTTCTTAAGTCCGTGATTACCGGGTCGAAGCAGTGCTTAGGTGGGTCCTGACTTGGAACTTCGTGGGCTTGTAGATGGTCCTTTTTTTAGTAAGTCAAACCTCACATACCCCGAGGTGATAGCTCACCCGGGGATCTGGTTAGCAGATTTTTTTTTGCCATCTACACTAGGGGAAAAATCATTTCAAAACAATATTTCCAGACACATAAACGATTTTGAAAAGTAGAACTTTTTATAAATTTGGTTTAAGAAATATTAACAATTTAAATGTTGGTTTAAGTAGTTCTATTTTTCGAATAAATAATTGCAATATATTGAATACTTACAGCTAACCTTAAAGCGATTATTATTACCTTAAGCCTATGTATTTTGTCGCATAGCGTTTATTCAGAATTCAAGCATAGCCTCGTTTTATACATTAACATTAACATATATGCAAACAACAATTAAAAGTACACTACTGTTCAAAAACATAAGGACATCATCGAAAAAATCGATTTTTTTTTGCGTTTGTGATTGTTTTTTATTGTGCTCAACAGCATTTTATGATTAAATCTTGTATATAAACTAAAAAATATAGTATTTTGCTATGATTTATATTCATTACATGCAAATTTTGCATAAAAATATTTAAAAATACCGAAAATATCACGAAAAGTCAAATCAGGTTTTTTTCAAGTGCTTTGATGATTGCAGCGCAAATTCTTGGAAGTCTTTCAACCAATTTTTGAAGTGTTTGGGTCACCTGCATGTTCTTCACCTGCTGGTCGAGCTCATCTCATAATAATTCCAATCGGGTTGACGTTAGGAGATTACGGCAGCCAATCCATGTTTTTGGACCGTAGATAGTTTATGCATAGATGGGAGGTGTGCGTGGGATCATTATCTTGTTGAAAGATAAATCCGTTTCTAACCAAACCGATGCCAGATGGAATGGGACTTCGTTGAAGAATATTGTGATACTGTTCCTTTCGCATTATTCCGTCGATTTTGACCAGTTTTCCAACATCATCGTAGCTGCAACACCCCCAGACCATCACGGAGCCTCCGCAATGTTTAACTGTTAGCGCAATAGATTTGGGGATTATACCGCTCATCTTTATTTCGACGAACATACTGGCGCCGCCTGGATTCAGAAATCTCGAACTTTGATTACTGACCAATCTTTATATTTTCGAGCAAACAATCTTTTCCGCTTGTTTTGTGGTCGTAGAAGTAGTTTTTTCACAGCAACGCGACCAAAATATCCGTTCTATCGCAAACAACGTTTGACAGTATCCACCGAAATTGGGTTCATCAAGGTTTCGTTACTATCGGCATGAATATCTGGTGCTGTGTTGAACCGATTTTGCTTGCTCATCAATAAAATGTGTCGATCATCAGATTGAGTTGTTTTATTTTTTGGTCGGCCAGAGCGTTTTCGATTAATATTTGAGTTGGTTTCGGCGAACTGCTTCAACGAGGTTTCAACTCCAAATTTTGAAACACCAACAATATTTGCAATTGTGAAATATAATATAAAAAGTGAAATATCCTTTTGCGTTATATACTGTTGCTGAATGCCGTGCATCTCTTAGGGAGGTATCGAGACATTCGGTTGTTCAATTGATTTGGGTACCTGGACATAGGGGTTTTCAGGGCAACTGTGAGGCCAATGAACTAGCAAGGGTTGGTACCTTGCTATCGGAGGTCTCTTGCTCTTTCTCAATAGGTATACCGATGACATCGGTCAAAGTGGCCATCAGGTAAAAATTTCTTGAGGACGCTAGGAAGTCCTGGGCAGATGAACCAGACCTATTGAACGTGTGTTCGGGAGGCGAAACAATGCGTAATCACAAATGTTTAATCTGAAGCTAGTCTTAAAGGGCACAATCGAAAGGATTGTTTATAGAATTGCTCCCGATCCTGGTGCCGAGTGTTGAAGGTTCAAGTACTCAAAATGGAAGGTTACGGATATTATTTTATCAAATTTATTAATGAGATCGAAAGGAGAGGAATTTCGAATTGGCACAATTGCCTATAAAAACAATGGTGTCTTCATCAAGAGTCGCAAAAATAGAGTTTGAATCTAAGCATCGACGATTACTTATAAAGAATCGTCGGGTTTTGTATCAGCTTTTATAACCAGGGTACTGCTATGTTTCCTTTCCCCTGGCTCATCTGTTGTGTCTTCACGTATGACTGAGTAATTGTTAAAAACTATGTGGCGCCGTATATGGGACACTAACACACTAACGAAAAATATATCAAGTCTCGAAGTTTTGCGATAATCTTTGGTGGAGTTTCTTTTGTATACGAAAACGAACGAGCAACTATTCAAAAGGCTGACTTTAATTAAGTCCATTGATCCCAAAGTTTTCATATGCCAGCCGTTTCTCACTGGGAGAACGGAGTGCTTTGAAAGTAGAGATAAAACTCTCAATATTCCTTACAAGTGAGGTTTCATCCGAAAATGGTCCTGCAATCTGAGAACACTATGAAGTGGGCTGTAGCTTTAAAATTTTGGGGTTTAACTCACTCTGGAACCTTCTTGGGCTTTGGATTTAGAATAACGACGGAACAGGAATCTTTAAGAACATCTGGAAAAGAGATTCCTTTCCTGACAGTGCTTTCAATAGTGGCAGTTACAAGATACTGTTTCTCTTGTTTGCCCAAATGAAGAGCTTTGCGCTTCTTCTCAATTTTCGTGGCATCTGGGCAACTATATTAGCATTACTGGCATTGTTGCGGTTAACACAGAATACTTCCGGGCTATCAAACAGAAGTAGGGCGCTCTTTAGAGGAATGCTGATTGCTAAAAAGAAATAGTTCAGTAGTGATTGAAGGAGACTCTAAATTGGGTTCGTTGAATTCTGCTCTAATTCTGGTCTCCTGTCGTCCGTACGCTTTCATGTATCCATTTTTGTAGCATGCAGTGTGGTGGAGATGGGAACTTGTGGGGAGCTTGTATATGCTTGTTGAAATTGCGGTGGGGTTGCAGTGCGGTGGGGTTGCAGTGCAATAGTCTCCCCGTCTGGCTGTGTAAGGCGTTTTGGCAAAGAGCCTGGCTGTTTGTTTCCGGGGACGACCACGCCTCCGTAGAGGAAGTATTGGCTGTGTTTTGATTGTAAGCTGTCTACTAGCGGATTTGAAGGAGGTGAGCAACGATGTGCGCTAGTGGCCATAAATGATTTTTTATGAAACTATCTCGTAGCTAGAGGGTCCTTTAGCAGCTAAAACGGCATAAGATCCATCACTCTTTTAATAAAACGTATTTGTACTTTTACGAGACATTTGACTTCTGCCGTGTGGAGTGATCCATACTAAAATACCAGGATGATAAGCGGGATCTGATTGACATTTACGGTCGCTTTCTTCGTATTTGCTGGATCTCTGTTGTGTCATGCGCTTCTATACTTCGGCGGTACTTCGGCAACAAGCTAATTTCAAAGCGAAACAAATGACTGGAAGAGCTTGGTCCCATGTGTTATGTGCGTTGCCTGCGACCACGATTATTTGGAGCTTGAGATCGCGGTTCTTTCGTTCTGCAGTTTTCGGTTCTGGATTGAAACAGGGGTGAGAGACTGTGTTATGTTGAAGCAGTGCATGATATGCCACATTACGACTTTATTTGTTGGAGTATCGGCCCAAAGAGGTCTATAGCCAGTAGCTCAATTCAATGTGAGTTGGCAAGGGTCGGAAGAAGTCTGGCTGGTTTCAGGCTTGTTGGTTCGTATAGTTGACGTTATTCGTACTATGAACTTCGTTGCGTATCTACCGAGTCGTTTTCAATAGTGCCGTATTGCGGTTCGATGGATCGTACGGTCCACTTCATTATGTTATGCTATTATGTATATTATGTAAAAAGTTTACATAATATCCTCGTGCTCGTGAGTTTGTACTACTAGGTTAAGTTAGGTTTGTGAAGAGGGCTGCCGGGAACGCGGCCAGCATTAAGCCACCAGTTTGGGCCCATTTGCCACCCTCATAGACAATCACACTCATTCACACTTACGGCCCCCTTGTACTACTAATTTTGCTTGTACTAAATCGTTGTCGGGGGCATACCTGGAAAGTAAGATCTGAAGATATAAGGTATCTTTTCGATGTCCACTGAGTGTAATCCTCAGTAAAGCTGTCACCTTCAAAACGTTCGATGATCCTTCAGATGTCGGCGTCCTTCAACTTATCTATCGTCACAAATTTGGCTGGAAATTCGGTGAGAAATATCTGTTTTTATACTGACTCGGACAACCTCAATATGCGAATCTTTCAGAAGCTGTGATAAGGTGTCAGCGGAGATGTTTGGACAGATTTTCTTGGGCAGTATTTTATTTCGACAACTTGCATATTTGATTGGTCTCTCGTCTAGTCCCTCCCCTACAGTAAAGCAGCTTCTATCGCAAAATTGCTAACATCTGTGCGCAAGATATATGTCATGGTTCCATCTGTTTGACGTAGGATTGGCGCGGATGTGAGAGGCTGCTTTAATTCGTCGAGTCTGGATGTCTGTTCGTTTGTCCATCCTTCTTCGTGATCTATGAAAGCAGTCGTGCTACCGCATCAAAATTTGCTATACATCAGTCTGCTATAAAGTCTGCAAGAAAATGATTAGATCTTTAAAATTTCGCGCGGCTGGTCGATCACTGATTGCTGTTGTTTCTACTATGTCGCATCTAATGTGGCTCAATCGCTAATGCAGATGGTAAGAAGCTACATTAAACCCCAACGGTTGTATCGATAAGTCGACATCGGCAGATATAGTTGACTGATATCTGGACCACCGGGCGGTCACGCAGTCCTATGAAGTAAAAGTTCGCCACAATGGCCTATGATGGGCTATAGTGGCTGATGGTGGTAAAGCATGGAAATGGCGATGCTGGAAGATGGCTTTGAGAGGATTTTTTGCACTCACATCAAAGAGGACCATCAAGGGCAGTGCTGTCAGATCTAAAAATTCTTATTCTCGATATATGGTCTCCGGTGGCTAATATTTTTCCCCAATCTGATTCTAATGTTCATAATATTCAATCCCAAAGCCGATTTTAAAGAGTTTGACGCTGGCTACTTCAAAAAAGTATCGAATTGATTGAAAATCGCTGGAATCATTGCATAGAGCTAAAAGGCGACTACCTTGAAGAATAAATAAACATTTTCTATGAAAAAAATGATTGAATGATAAAAAAGATTTCAAATATGCTAAATAGGACTTATGTATGTAAGTTCAAACGAAACAAATCCATCCGTAACTCACTTTGTTTCTTAGAAAAACTTTATTTTGCACATAATACTATATTCATTCATAATTCACATACCTACCTAAATATGTGAACTGAATTTTGGGACCATATAATTCCTAACTTCTGACTAATGTACCACTTAAAGATTTAATCACAATTTCGCTGTATCTTATGTCAATCAATTTTGTTGACACAAGGTTGTGTATAATCCTACCGACTTACCCGTCTTAGTTTCCCCTCAGCACCAAACTCATGTCTTTGTTCTGTTCGAATCGATTCCGGCCATCAGCGCTGAAACCAATAAAAAACGATTTTATCATAATTGAGAGATAACATCGAATCTAAAACAATATATTTCAATTGAATTAAAGTGATTCTCCGAAGCAAAGATATCAGCTCAATATGTCTTTTATCCAAAGTTCTGCGTTTGCTTCCGTTCGAACAAAGACCAAAGCCCACATAATAATCTTCGGTGAACCCACTCTACATGGGACTACACTGGACTTTGTTCAAATCACATCCACTTATCCTACTTGCATTTTATCGCGGTCGTATCGAATCACTGACTGACCTTGTCGCTTCCCTGTAACCCTCATTTCGTTTCTATTAAAGCCAATCAACCAAGTCGACCGTAAAATTTGAATGAATGAAAATTTAATTGGTTCGAATCGAGAAAGTATGTGTCCTCGATCAGCAGTGGCGGGACAGTTCGGAAAGGTCGAAACGAAATAAATATCTTAAAAAAGAGTTTTGAATGAATTTCGAGAGATCGCATAGTTTGGGTGTAGAGATAAAATGTGAGTGCAGACAGTACTAGTACACAGGGTAGTGTTTATCATGATAAGATTTAAGATTTGGATCTGAAAATTGAAAATAAAAAAAAAATAAAGGACAAAAGCGTATTTTAAATCACATAAGTCTATATAAAATTTACTTAATAGACAAAATGATGAGAAACCGAGTAGTTAGTATTAAAACTATTTGGGTTATTTATTGAAATCCCATTTAACCGAAGAATTCAATACAAAATGAGACAGTAAAAAACATAAATATGAAATTAAAACAAACTGGTACTCCTCATGGCTTCTTAGCATTCTAGGTACAGGAGATAGTATGAAAAAAATGACTGTTGAAAAGCGGATGAGTCCTTACCTAGCGATCAAAAATACGCAAGAAATAAGCCACCGAAATGTTTGCGAAATGGGAACCATGATACAATTTGTATAGAAGATATTCATCAAGGACTACTCTGAGGGTACTCAGTGTGCGGAGAGAAATCAGCTACCTTCGATGCTTTAGTGTCCATAAAAGAAACAAGCACATCAAATTTTAATTTGAAAAAAATGATGCCCAGGTCGTTATGTTGATATAAGTGCTTCAAAAAGCTACAAGACAAAAAGTAGTGAACGGTTATAGGATCTGGCTTGTTAAAAAAGGCGTCACGAAAAACTTGGAAACATTAAGAGCAATGGAGTTCGTAGAGCACCAGTCATTTAAAACTAAAAAATAAGATTGTAAATAACTACAATCAAGCTGTGATGCGACAGCACGAACAATTTTAAGGTCATCAACAGCTCTGTTTAATTAGTTGCTCCAAGCTGAGATATTTCAGCAAAATTGTGTTTTATGAGCATTTCGGCTGCTCTAACTTGCCGAAGTTGCTCTTATTTGTGTTTCATGAACCTACTCTAAATCTAGAGTATGATTTCTGCTCTACCGTTTTTAGTAGAGCAAGTTGTTGCAAGTAACCAGCTGTTGTCAACTGACGAAATTGTGGCTGAAGTAGAGTTTTTATTAGTGAATTGACAGGTTGATCGATCAACTTAGAGAATTACCTCTCAATTGCTCGAATTTTTTTGCCTCTCAATTGCTCTAAATTGCTTAACTTTTTTTGACAACTGCTCTATTTTAATTTGCCTTGAGATGCTCTGCCCATTTTTTCTAAAACATTAAACATAGCTAGGATATAAAAGGGAATCAGGCTTGAAGTTATTAGGAAAGCCATTGATAGACAAATCGAAGCAGAAAAGGACAAAGATAAGCGCCATAAGTAGGTTAAAAATGGAAGAAGAATATCCATTAAAAATAGCATCATAGATGAAGGAAGAAAGCCCAGCAATAGGGGAACAGGAAACACAAAAAATATATACGTTTCCCTACAACACTGAAATAGTTTACCCTGTCAAATACTTTCGCAAAGTCAGTGCAGATCACATCAGCTTATAGACTTTTGTCCAAGAAACAAGCGACGAGGCTAGTGAATAACCAAATTAGTTTTCGTAGAACATCCTTTGATGAATGAACGATTCGCAAAACAACTTAGAGAAACAAGAAAGGAGAGATATAGGACGGTACTTGGCAATATTGCCAATGTCACCCCGATTTTAAAATCAAAGGAAAGGAAGCTGAAAGGAAAAACAGAGAAACACGTACATATGTTACAAGAGACTTTGCATACCCATTTGAGATACCATTAGAGTCACTGTTCCCAGAAAGATCCATCAAAGATCCAACAAAGATCCAACAACTACCACCAGAGGATTATTCATCACAATATCCACATTATAAGACTGCGACGAAACAAGGTTCCCTGAAGAAATACCAGGATGGGAAAATGAAGAAACAAAAAACTTAGCAAAAAACTTAATTGAAGTAGTGCCCTCCAGCAAAAAAAGTGTCCCGATTTTGGTCAATTATTTTCAGGGAACGAGCACACGACCAAAAAGGCTTGGAATTATTTGAAAAAAGACAGGATTCAGTATGGGCGAAGTATCTACGTTTCGCTTCTTCAACTGTTTTTTAGCCGCTACTCGCAAAAACCGGTAACGCTGAAAAGCTTCATCGGATGAACTACGAAGAAATTCATTTCGGGCCGTATGCTTCTTGTGCAGCGCTTTCGAGACTGCCAGATAAAACCAAGAGAGACACGTACCACGACAAGGATGAAACACAACAATAAACCTAGATACAAGAGAATTAAGAAGATAGTGAAAAGAAGAAAGGGCTTCATTAATTTCAAACTCTGGAAAAAAGAAAATCAGTTGATAGCAAGGATATCAGCAGTAATTTTTTGAATGAATTTTTAAAGATGAGAGATCCCTTTTAGCAGAATGTAAGCTGAAATCATCACATAAAACAGTAGGAGAATGGATATACATAGCAAAACAGAATAAAGACAGACAGCTTGCTAAAAACCATTCATACGCACAAATAGATGCTCTACAAGCCACGTACACAGATACAAGTAGCATAAAAACATGATGTGACGGAGAAATACGGACAACAACACACAACAGGGTGAGACACCAAAAAGCTAGCACAGACTGTACTAGGCAGAGATTTGCGTGTAGCACATAAAACTCAAGCACCGTCTCCTTTATTCGACAAAATACGATTGCGATTGAAGCTGAGGATTTTATGTAGAGGAAAAAACTCATGGCTAAAAAATCATCAGAAAGCTAGGTTTCTGTTAAGTAGACAAAATCACAGGGAGTTATTATAGAGAAAAGCCTGATTTATACCAGATCGGTTCTCAGTCTAAAACCTTTTAATAATAGAGATAAAAGGATGATTTTTAGGCAGAAAGGATCCGTTTAATTGGGCAGTAGTTTTGCGAAAATTTCTTTAACAAGAATACCAACAGTCCAGAAATCAAAGTGGTCGATCATGCTTGCTCGGTTGGAAATTCCAGTAAGAGAGAACCTAAAATACGATTGCTGTCAACATCGCTGCTGAGTTTCTTGCAAGATATGGCGGCAGGTTTTCCAAGTCTGCGATATAAAATATTCACATAACTATGTGGATAATTGCCAAACCAGCAAACGGGTTAAAATGACTCTGCACCTATAGGTGTTCCCAGAATTGCTGATCGGCCTCTACAGCGTCTGGGCTCGTATTCTCGCTCTACGAGGGATGATCCAAAAGTAATGATAATAAAAATAAACCAAGGTGACTAAACTTAAAAAAATATTTATTTTTCAACATAGCCTCCTAACAAGTTAATACATGTAGCCCATCTTTTTTTTAAACGCAGGACACCCTTAGAAAAACATTCTTTGTCTTTAATCTCCCAAAACACCCTAACAGCGACCATCACTTCGATACCATAGCCTTGTGAACCGGTGCATTGCCTTGAAGAAACCGCTCTCCGGATCGCAGTTTACCGAGTCTTTATTCCTCAATGGCCTCCAACAATTTTCTTATTTGGTCTGCATAGTAATAGCTTGATTAAGTGAATCCCTTTTCCAAATATTCCACCATAATAATTTCTTCAGCGCCCCAAAAAACTGATACCATAACCTTCCCTGACGAACGCATCACTTTGAATTTCTGTGGCGTCGGTGAAGAGGGTCGCTTCCAGGTCATCGATTGCTGTTCGGTTTCTGGATCAAAATAGTGGACCCAGATCTCGTCCATGGTCGTGGTCAAAACTTCTCCTGATCTGGCTGGAGCTTTTCGAGATTCACCCTCGAAATGTCGACTCGTTTCTTCTTTTGCTCGTCGGCTAACATTCTCGGCACCCAACGCCCAAAAATTTTCTTCATATGTAATTCGCTGGAAACGATTCTTTGAACACTATTAAACAAGGTTCCTGCGACCTCAGCTACATGCCACTCTTTGATCTGCCAACACGACATCTTTGACCCTTTTCACGTTGTCTTCAGTGTGGGACGTCCTTCGCAGTGTTTATCTTCAATGGATGTTCTTCCCAGCTTAAATTCCTTGGCCCAGCGTCAAACGGTGGAATGTGGAGGAGCAAAGTCTCCCAATGTTCCCACCAAGTCGCTGTTTATGTCTTTGGTAGACATTTTCTTCTCCATTTTGATGTTCTATTTAATGACAGCTTAAATTACGTTTTTCTTCATTTTAATGTTATATCTTCGACTGTTCGTATTCAAATGAAATCACCTCCCTGGAATCGTGACATATTTACGTTTTTTTTTGTGCTGACCTAGTGGGTATATGAGGTAGTAAAAAAAATATTTTTTTATTTTATACGAACTGGAATCGACCGATTATCACTATTTTTGGATCACCCCTCGTAAGTTTGCAAATAGCCTGTTACCTTTATGGTTCAAGGACTTACCTTAAGCAAGAGCTGAGCCGACGGAGAAATTTAATTAGAAAAAAATTATATTTTTAACTTTTAGCGTGCCAGAAACAGTTCAGTCTGATAACGGAGTCCAATTTTTATCCAATTATGTGGTGAAACATTGTTATACACCTTTCTATTCACCAAAAACCAACGTATCCGAAAGGACAAATTGATCTGTCTTCACCACTATTCGGGCCTACATAGGAGGCGATCATAGGAATTGGGATACTAACCTGTTAGAATCATGTTCCGCATTTTGCACTGTGGAACATGAGTCTACAGGCTTTTCGCATCATTCTCTGATGGTTGCCTATCAACATATCCATCATAATTCTGAATATACGCTATTGAAGTCTTTACAAGTTTTTTTGCCTTGGAGACTTTACGATCCATCCATTATCAGATTCAGATGAAGTTGGCCGAGGCGTCCGGTAAAGTGGCACAACGATATAATATCAGACCTCGTGTAAAAAATTTCATCGTCAGACAGGATATGTGGGTGCGTAACCATGCACTCAGCTGTGCATCTAATCGTTTCGCTGCTAACCTCCCCCCGGTGTTTATTAAGGTAACGGTTAAGCAAAAGGTGGCACAAGTTTCCTATGAATTAAACAAGGCAAGATCTTTGGTATTTATCACGCTAATGATCTGAAAATGTAAAGCACGGTTATAGAAGAATGGCCTGATGAATGACATAAGGGAGTTTGTCGAGTAAACTTGGAAGAAGGTTATCGATTTTTTTTTTGCCTGGATTTAAGATTTCTCAGGGTTTGACTCGTCCCTACGAATGTTGTGCACAAGAGTGTAAAAAATTTATCGCGACCCTGCTATGCAGCTGCTCGCAGCGCCTTTTCTGTTGCGTATCGTTGCACATACTTTTGCGATTTTCTATTTTTTTTATTTTCCGACTCTCGCAAGTACATACGGCCGCGTCACGGTTTCATAGATTGACTGGATTTGGATACGCTAGGACTTGTGAAAATATTTGATAAACCATAGACTGCAGTCCACGGTTGATTGATTACATCCTGGCAAATTGTCCCCGATGATCTGTCGATTTTTGGATGATAAATTTTATTGACAACATCAATACCAGGCGATTTGCATAGTGGTACGGCAAATAGAAACGAAATTTTATACACCACCTTCGCTCGTATGGTGTACATTGTGGCCTTAAATGATACCACTCTTATGGGGACATTAAAATTATCATTACCAGCACTAACAAGTTGCAGTTCCGGCTCAGTTGACGTTAGTGGACAATGGCATTGCAGTTGAGGTTCAATGAGCTATTCAGGCAGCTATTGTTGTCCTTGTGAAGAGGTAGTAGCTGCTGATGTTCATTAAGCTGTCTTTAAGGTTAAAATTGTTGCTCAAGAAGCTGCGATATTCGCTGCTCTCAAAACCAGTGAATGCTGATGCTGTAGGTGTAATTGGTAATTTTGGCTCAGTAGTTTCTTTTGTTGACTTTAATGACGCTGATTTTGCTGTTGTTAAAGAAGTAGCTAATGCGGCTCACGTTCATAGCATTGTAAACCTACAACTATTTTCCATTTTGCTTCCTTTGTGTATTTTTGAGTACTATCCATGATCATGACTATGAACACTTTACAAATGGACTAAATACATAATACGCTTTAGCTCCTTTACCGTAATATTGCCAATATCAATGTTGCCAATGTTTGAAAACTTCAGCACAACAAGTTCATTATACATGAACAAAACTAAACTGGGCGAAAACTTTTGTCCACAAAAACTGTTCCTTTTAAGATATTTTGTTTCTTAACCTCTATACTTTAACTTTTACATAAACTTAGAATAGAACGAGTCAGCGCCGTCATAGCTTTAATGATGATTTCTTATTTAAAACATATTTCTGACTCCCTGTTCACTTAGCATTCAGAACAGATTAGTACGTTTTGCTACTTTCTTGTTAATTTACCAAAACAAATTTAGTCACCGGGATTGTACTATCAACTAAACAAATTTCATACTAAGAGAAACTCATGTTTTAACCAGAAGCTTTTCATGAACATTTCTCTCAAAGATAAAGAAAATCATATCACCCTGTTGTTGTTTAGCATGATGTCACATCACCATATACATCTAATTTTTCGTTTAGAATGACAAAACTTTTCGCAGCTTCGATAACCAACGAAACTCTCCCAAGACGATCTGCAATTAATCACAAAATGAGAGTGTATCTCCTCCACATTATTGTTTTCCGAGCGTGTCTAGAATTCTTGTCAGTATCTGAAGCACATTGTATCTTAAGTTCGTCTTGAGTTGAGACAGTCTCGAAATAGGACGATATTGTACAACTAACGCTTAGACCACCGACCGATCTTAGATACATCCCTCTCTCGAGCAACAACACACCACCCCGCTTCGCGTTCTCGTGAATCAACTTAATTTCTTTAATTCGAAGCAATTGGACGTCGTCTAATTGAATTTCATGAATGAAATTTGTAATTATTCAATTTTTTCTTCTGCGACTTTAACAATAACTCTAACTACTGGAGAATACTATAGAAAATATTGTCGACAAGAGAAGAATAATATTTGTATCTTGTTGAGTTTTAGTTCGGGTTGCATGCACTTGCTTGTCTCCACGTCGCGAGCAGGCATTTACGGTAACGCACCATTTTATCAGACTCGGTCCATTTTATGATGAGTTTTACTTACGCGCAACGGCCTCTATTGTCTTCTTATGTGATATGTGACGAAGCCCGATTGCTGATTCATGCGACCCCCACAATTTATGGCTTTTATTCTATGATTTTTTATTCGCAGTTATTATATTGCTAAGTGATGCAGTGAGAGTATTGTTTTTGTGTGTGAAAAAGAAATGAAAGTGTTTAATAATGATTAGCTGAAGTGTTTGTTGTGTTTTCTCACCATAAAAAAGTATTCGTATTTGATTTAATTCATTAAAGAGAGTGTCGAATAACTGCTTTGTGCAATATCGTGAAGTGAGAGAGTTTATTCTGAAACATAAAAATCACAATGTGCTTGTATATTTGTGCGGTATCTTTACATTTCTTAAAGCTAAAAGATGTTTCTTGATCATCCACTACTGAAAATGTCACGCAACATGCTAGAACTAGTCTGTGGATTTTACTCAGAGGATAATTTCGAGGTATAAATGTCATCTAATATTAATTTGTTTAAATGAAAGACCAATTTATTTATTAGAAATTAGATATATTTGAATTTAATGACAGATATCGATATTTCGAGTGTATTTTACACTCTTTTTGAGCTTCTATCGGTCTACTCATTACACAATTCTTATAGATATGAAATTCTCTTTGATAGCAATTTAAAATTTATGTTGTACAATACCAAAACTAAGTCACCATTGTATGCCAGCATTTAGCAATTGTCCATACAGAGATCTTTATTGCATTCTCAAACATCGTAGCTCAGCGCACTGCATTGTCTAACCTCGAATAGCGAACATGATTATTTGCTAGCAGCTTGTATCAAGTAGTAAACTTAGTTAGTCATAGTCTTGAAATCTATGTATGTTCGCAAAAGCAACATTTAAGCTTGTGTTGTTCATTAAGTCCACTTTAGAAGTGCTTCTAGATACGGTACTATACAAATACATTAAAAGTAGCCATAAAAATGCTAGTATTTTGAAACGACCTATTATTTCATGATTCATGAATGCATTTTTCTGATAAAAAAAAACCCTCCAAGCCATATAAGGTTTTGGGGAGTGGAGATAGTAGGCACCCCATTTTCACTGTCGAAAATTTGCGAGTGTAATGTGATCAGTTTCATGCTTCACTTTGACCCTGAGTTTTCTCAGGTACTCTCTTTGATCTAAATTAACTCAAAGCTCGGTGCCCGGTAACCCGTCTGCACCTGGATTCGAACCAAGGGCCACACTCGCTAGGAGTCAATACTCCAAACACTGAGCTACGCAAGCATTTGTCCCACTGTCTGAATGCCTGCAATTCTATTTTTTACTAAAAAATACAATTGTAAGAAAATGTTCAATAAACCTTTACCAAAACAATCCAATTTCCCAGGAACATATATTTTTCAGCGTATGTTCTAACTCAGATATGGAATTCACTGAAAAATATGAATTTCTTCATACACCATATTCTCACGCTCTAGAAAAAAAAATGAAAACAAACCACACGCGATAAGATGTATTCTCATCAATCGTTTCATAGAATTACGATAAGTTTCGTTGAACTTGAAATGGCAAAATTGCAACAAACTTGACTACGTAGTAAGTCGTAACTCAGGGAAAGCACCAACGATATTTTGTTATTCTGATTAAACCAGATGTGCATCGCATCGGCGAACTGAGGTATGTATAATGTCCCTGATAAGTGCAGATAAAACAATCGTAATTAATATTATAATTACATAATAATTTGAAACGTAGCATGTGGAAAGTAATCGCCAACTTGTTATTGTTGCTTGAAAAGAGAAAAACATTCGATGCAAAAAATTATGACTATATTTTTCAGAAAACTTAGAGAAAAATTATGTGTGCGCCGGTTGATAGCATGGTGCCGGGCACCTCTAAGCACTCAGGCCAAAAAAACCTGTTGTAGTCGTACTCACTCTGCCTTAGCTTTCCAGATTTTTTGACGAAATTCAGGATGAATGATAGGGGAAAAGAGGCTATATTCTGCATATGCGCCACTTTTAGCCAAAGCAATGATATCAAACGCGCAAACGCTGGGCATTTGCAGAGGAAATGTCCGCCGAATCAGCTTCTTCTAGGCAAGATGGGCAAAGGTCATCCTGTGCAACACCTTATCGGTACATTTGTTCCCCCAGGCAGCTGTGTCCAGTTAGGATAGCTATCATGGCTCTGCAAATTTTTCTATTCTTGCTGAGGAGGAATCATGCAGTCACATGGCTGGGCTCCGAAAAGATGACCTTTGCCTGCCTGCCCACATCAAAAGATATTAATCCAAAGTAGGCTCATGGCCCTGTAGCAAATGTACTTCAACCAGAGCAAATGTACTTTATTGAATCTAGCGGCAGAGCTCAAAGCCCCTCCACTTTACTACAATCGCCCAGCAAGCAGCTCTCAAAATAGCGAATATTTCTGCTTGAAAAACAAAAATGTGCTCTACGGGAAAAGAGGCTCACCTGCCATTCGATGAATGCTGATCCGCCGCCCTCCGAAATTAAGGACAATGGAGGTTGAAACACGAAATTAGGAAATGAATGTTTCGCATAATATGGAAAGGATTTTAGGATAGTCGTAAGTAAGTACGAGATCGCAATGTCCAACGACATAACTGTGGAACACGTAGCTTAGTTTAACTTTAACATCCCACCGGACGCAACCGTCACCGGAATGTCATCCTGATGTCAATCACAACAATCCGGCCTCGACATCAAATAAAAACTCCAGCCACGTGCAAATATAAGCAAAAGCAAAAGGGATACATACCTGTAGATTGGATAGGAAAAATCCACGGCAACGACAAAAACAAACAATCAACTGAACTGAAATGATCACCGAACTGTCATCTGACAGCTGGTAGGCGACAACTGAGTCAGAATATTGCTGTCCCAAAGTGGACGTGTGGATCGCAAATAGTAGCTGTAACCCAGTTTGAGGGAAACTAAGATCGGGTGAGTGAACCCAACAGTACTTAACGCGTTTAAAGTTTGCGGTAGATAAAAATCATTGGTTATTAGTTTTTATTATAACTTATTCGTTAGTCAGCGATTCCAGGTCCATACAGCAGCCGTTCAGCCTCTTCGTGCATATCATTTTGGTGCATTAGAAGGTCACGGCGAGCATTTCGGGCTTCTTTTGAGCTGAAAAGACTTCGACGGTTCTATCGTTCTAAACTGTCGTTGTCGGCTCTCTTGGCATAACTAAATAAGCTGCGGCTTATTTCGATACCTAAATCATTCATTAGGTGCAAGAGGAATGTAAGGCGTTTGTTGAACATACCAGGGGCTATGTAAGCTGATATTTCAACTATTTTCAAGCCGGCAATCTAAGGGTTTTTACTACAAGGTTCATAAATACAGGCATATTATAAAAATATACAGGTAAACATGTACATCTGTATCTATATTTCCTTAGAAATTCAGATTTATAAGAATATAGTAGGAATACAAAGTTAGAGAACCGCCCATAGCGCCGAAGAGAAAGTAGGCAGACAAGCGCGGCAGGTATGTTCGACCGGCTCGAGAACTAATACGAATACCGCTTCAAATTTTTTTTTGTGTATTTTTACAACATTTGAAGCATTTTAATGTAATAAAAAAATCGATTTTTTTAGCAGTTACATGTATTTCCCTCCGTAAGTAATATCGCAGTCGAATGTACAATCAGTATTAAGAACTAGCTGTGGTGTATGTATTCTTGTAGAATCAAGTAAGATTAAACGCAACGAGATAAACGAACTAAGATTATTTAGGCAGTAGTGAATTTATTACCTCGAAGCGAGATGTCTCTTTAGGTGCTGCCAGTCACTTCTGCTAGATTTCTTTTTATATTCTCCCGATGTCAAGTGAGAGCACTCGACACAGATCTCCCGCTTCGAATCTCTATTAAAGCAGTGTCCTACATCGTCCTTTTCTATCCATAGGCCAAGCTGAGTTAGTCTATGAGCAAAGCTCCTCGCCACACTCTGAATTTAAATATATCGTGCAGGCAGATTGAAAAGGATATCAAGGGCCGCACGCGGAGTAATAATAGCCAAAATAGTCCACACCACGGATGCGTACATGATCATCAACCTTATGACTTTTACGTAGAACTACATTAGTCTTCAGACCCCCTGTGGTAGCAAAAAGTCTCTTCCGCTCCCCGAGCCCATTCCAAGTTCGCGTAAGCTTCACTTCAACATGCTTCATCCGGAAAAAAAATTGTCGTCCAAGATTACTCCTAGATATTTGAATTCATGTAAAAGTTAAAGAGTTGCACTCTATATAATAGAAAGTACTTTTCCTTCCAATTTGTTTCCCTGGTAAACGAAACAAGTTTCGTTTTACTACGATTCACTTTTAAGTCGTGCCTCAAATACAAACTGTAAATCAAATCCAATGTGCGATGTGTGTTTTTAAATACCACATTCATGACCACATCAGCAGCATAAGCCTGCGCGTGCAGCCGCTCTTGTTACTGTTCGTTTGGCAGGGAGTTTAGGTATAAAGACTACCTTAACCTGTCATCAAGGTGACGAGACATGGCCAGAGTGGTAAATTCCCTCCTTGAACATAACAGGAAAGATGCCATCCAGGCCAAGCGATTTGAAATTTTCAAAGGACATGGTTGCATCCTTGACTTTTTCGCTTGTGACCACCGATCTAGCTGTGTGCCAGCATTACCTACTGCTGTGAAGATCAGAAGGTTTGGTCAGAGGCACAGATGCCTTCTGCGTTCCAATCACCGGAGCTCACGGAATGATGATGATTTGTCGATTGTTGAAATGTTAGCATGTTCCGTAGAAGGCAATTTTCCGGAAATTTTAGCTATCTTTTTTGTAAAAAAAAACTCATCCGTTTCGTAAGTCGATTGATACATTGTAATGCACTAAAAATCTGCATTCAGTGTAGGTATTCGTACATTTCCGATCATGCAATGGAAAAAACAAAGCTTAACCTCTTCGATCGCTGCTTCGTGATCAAAAGGTTTTCCGGCATGCAGGTGTTTCCAGGATTTAACCGAATCACGCATCCTGCTTTCCAATGCTGTCTATCAAGTGGAGAAATCAGAAGAGTTTTGCTTGTACCTTACCATGTCAACACGAAAAAAATCCGTTATTTGCACCGTATGAAATATGGTGATATTTTCTAGTATGCAATCAGCTATGTTTGCCGAAATCTCTTAAAATACACCGGTACAGAGTGCTCTAATTACATTGTCCGTCATGACTGGCGGGGCCAAACTTAACATTTATCGTATTAGTTGAGTTCTTGTTCGGACAACGATTTGCGTAGCTGATGTTCTTTCTAATCTGTGAAACTTGCTATTATTTGTGTTTTCAATGAAGCATATTTTTCAGTAACTGCAGGATTACGAATAAGGTTGTTTAAAATGTCCAGCGATACAAAAATTCCATGACTGGACAACAAAATGGCTGAAATCTCACAAGCCTTTAACTTTTCAACGAAGTCACCAGCTGTAGAGAATAATTTGATACAAAGGAAGTATTAATTCCACTCTACATAAACTATACAATATATTTTCGATTTGAATACAACTCTGGCCGTCATATAGAAGCCTGGCCGTCATATAGAAGGCCGGTCGCAAAAGCAATTAATGTACCAAGATGGCGTGCTTAATGTACCTTTTTTCGACTAGTCCACGTACAATTCTCGACCAGTTCGACCAATAAAACTACATTAGTACCTGTCAGATTGCAAGTCGCGACCGGCCTTCTATATGACGGCCATGATAGAAGGCGGGTCGCATAAGCAATTAACGTACCAAGATGGCGGGCTTAATGTACCTTTTTTCGACCAATCGACGTATATTTCTCGATCAATTCGACCAATAAAAGTACATTAGTACCTTTCAGATTGCAAGTCGCGACCGGCCTTCTATATGACGGCCAGGATTCCATCCATAAGAGGGAGAGTAGATTTGAGAGAAATGTCATTCGAATTTCATTCTAAATTAGTAAAAATTGAACACAAAAGGAGAATGTAAGTTACACAAAGTGAAAAAAAAATATTCTTGCATGTTCCTTTAAGATTTGCAACCGCTTTCACGCAAAAAAAAAATTGTGCATATAATTTTGATTGGCATTTCTCTCTCCAAACCTAAATCACTTCGGCCAGTGCGAACACCTCACCTGATTTAGTTGTCAGCGCTAAATCTACCTGATTTAAAAGTGCAGGGCGATCGTACTATAAACGTCAATAAACGCTGAATGAAGGCTACAACAACGCAGCCAAAACTGCACTGCCACACATTGTATACTGCAATGTCATCTCGTAGCAATTCACTATTATGTATATCTGTTCAGTATTGCTAATCAAAATAATATATCACCCAGTGAATTAAAATTGTGTTGTTGATTTGATTATTGATAGCGAAAAAACTTCGACCGATCCTACTGTTTGGCAGTTTAAATTTCCACTAAACTTCAATGACAAAAACACAGCTATAGACATACCTGATTCTCACTCACTAGTATCGAAACAAAAAAAAATATAATACACTTTGCATTCCCTCTCGTTTTATAACCATCTTCCCAAAATCATACAACTCTAATTTTATGATAGATGTATTGAATCAATCTTAGCTATTGATATTACTGATCAATACTTACAAAAACAAAATTATGTTTTCAAAAAAGAGCTACTAATGCGTATTTGTTGTTTCGTAAAATGAGTCGAAACTTAAAAATATTTACGCAAGTAGTATGTATTTATAATTCCATTATCTCTTGAAAAATGAATCTGGAATATAATTTTTATTTACTCGCTTTAGTCATTCCTATGGCCAATCAAAACTTATTTTCAAATTCGCACGGCCTTCAATTACACATCAATCAATTGCTTTGCTCAATTGCTAATTATGCTCCAGAAAAACAAACCACTAGTAAAAACACCACAACACACAACACACGTTAATTGACTGTAATGGCCACGTGTAAAGTATGCATGTCAATTTTTCTTACATCCTTGAATTTTTTTTCGAAAATTTGAAAAACACATTAAGCTTCAAAAACAAAAAAAAAGTTTCCATTCATAAAAGATTCATCAATCAAGTTCACTCCCATTAAATTAAGCGTAACCTGTTTGTCTCCTTTATTTTCTTTGAAATTACTCTCGTGCGGAAAAAAAACTAATAAACCAGAAGGCATAACAGGAAACGAAAAATTCACACCAATCATCCCTTTTCTTCGCTTCCCCATCTCTATCTAGCTGAACGGAATCCCTTACGAAAGCTTGATAGATGCTATTTACAAATTCATCAAAACGCCATCTGCACCAAACAATATCACACATCACCTATGGCCACCGGGTCCAGACTCGGTCGTCTGCTGCCACATAAATGATAGCGGAGATAGCTAGAGTACAAGATAAATTGATTGCAAATAAAAATTTCGCACAAAATCATTTCTGCTCATGCCGGCTGCAATCCAAGCGGAGAAATGTGTTGAACGTAATTGAAAAATAAATAATTAGGAAGTTGTTTGCCGATCTATTACAGCGGCTGTTGGCCATTCCAGAATTTACGTACCTAGTATTATATACATTAAATAGCCCGAAACAGCCGGCAGAAACTTTTCACAGGCCGAGAATTTTAATTGTTCGTATATAAATAACGATTAATTCAAGGAGCATGGGAAGATTTTGGGCAGCAATTAGGTAGGAGTGGTTGCAAATAAATAAAATAAGCTTTTTCGTACAATACTAGACATTGTAATTTATCTTCGGGATAGGTTGGTCAGCATCCCTGACATTGGTTTCAGATTTATCTATTTGTGTGTTTTAATTTTGGATCAGACGGTATTTCGTAATTTAGATTATTTTTATTTTACGAGAGCCAAAACTTCCGCAAATTCTATATGGAAATAAAATCTGAATAATGATTCATGTCTCAGACTAAAATTACTTCTGTCTTATTTTAATTAGATTTCATCAAATACACATCACGGCATATCTTCTTATGTAAAAATGTATCTACTACTATGTAACTACAAAACGAACTTTTTTTTAATGAAAAACCACCTGTCGGAAAACATATAACTTCAAACCGTCAATGGCAAAACGAACGAACAGGTTCCAAATTGAATTCACTCCATTTCACTGAAAAGATAACCATTCTTTATGACGCGAACAAGTGCACATGGAGTGTGTATCTTTCTTCAGGTGAAATACGTCAGGTGCCAAGGGTCGATAAAAGATACATAGAAGACAACACGAACGACTGTTCCCATTGCACTTACACTGTCTGCACAAGACGATTCGGTTGAGGAAACACAACGTTTCGAATTAGTTTCAAACCGCAAAATTTATTCGAACCAAACCAACTGAAAGTCAATCGCAAGACATATGAAAATTCAATTAGGTTTTGAGGGTATAATGTCGTTGTAAACAGAATAATTTAGATGTTTAGTGTAAACAGAATAATTTTTGTTTTCAAATATAAAATATTTTAAAAGAGCTCATTGATTATATTAAGATTTGTGAAGCTAGTTAATTTAACTTAAAAAAAACCGTAGCTTAGTATGAAAGTCCTTGTTCGATTAAACATAAAAATATAAATAATTTATCATTTCCTCGAAAAACATTCGAGGAAAGCTTTTGTAAACGATTTTAACTAAAAAAAATAAAATATCGAAGCCTACTGCTCTTTATTTCAAACATAAAAGCTAAATATCAATGTGAAAATTTGCTGCACTCAGCCTGCCATTACAATAACTCCGGGGACATGTAATTCCTGCTAGGAAAATTTGGTTTCCCGTTTCACCTAAATCGGACTGAATTTCACGTTGATAATGAGTAATATTTGCTTGTTTAATCTTTATTGTTTAATCTTTATTGATTTAGCAGAATACTCAACCCACTTCCTGAGAAATGGGAGTAAATCCCTGCCACACAAAAACCCATGGGGATTATTGTCGGTAGGGACTACAATTAGAATCAATGTATACGAGTTATAAGCTCCACGACTCACTTTGATTAAGTACGTAATTAGAGCTAGGCTTACTCAAAGCCCGGTTTGTGTTCATGGCTGGATTTGAACCTGGAACACAAACGCAGGCTCTATCCACTCGGCTTCTCAAGCTTTATCTATCACTCGTCTATTCAAACTTTCTTATTTTTCATTCGTATAAAGACACATGTTGGGTTCAGATATAGGAGTCATAGGAAGGATTAAAAAAATAGTATTTATATTATCAAGGCTTGTGTAGCCAAATGGATGGAGTACCAGTGGTGAGCATGTTTGGTCCCTGGTTCGAATCTTGGTCACAAACCGAGTTTTAAATAGAGTCATGAGTAAAATTAGGAGCAAAGTAAGTCGGCGAACACATTGATTATAGAATAAAGTCTTTAGATAAATGTACACGAGCGTAACACGAACGAAGTTAGTTGTTTTTTTTTTTGCTATGAAATAAGGTCGAATTTACGAAAATTTGTCTATTGAAATACAATAAAATATCGATCATTGTATTACTTAGAAATCATTCAGATTTGTGACTCGTGTGAAAATATTCAGAATTGCTGTCAAATTTAAAACTTTTGTGAAGATCAGGTTGGATTTTCCTGCCTCAAGCTAGGCCAAAATGTGCACATAAACCTATTGGGCCGTTTACGACCAAAAAGGTTATAGAAGCCTAAAGTTTCAGTCCAAGTGAATATCGAAGCCCCAATCCTTTTTGTGAATTGAAGGATATCCTTCAGTTTCTGACCCTGCGCGTGCGTGAGGTCCACCAGCCAAGGATCACCGAAGTAGCCCTGTTTGGTTTTGCTCATCGTCGGACAGAGACACAATAGATGTTTGATTGTTTCTGAGACGTCCAGATCTTGAAACTTCCTACAAATGTGAAAAATTCGCAGTTTCATGGCATGTGTAACCATGAAAGAACTTTGACCAGTAATGATGCGGACCATTTGTTTACAGTTAGTCAGGGAACGCAAAGAAGAAATTAATAGCTGCGAGGTAGTAAAGCCCCCAGATAATTTTGACTAATCTCCAGGCCTAAGTTGGTCCCCACCTAGGCATCGCAACCTTGATCATATGAAAGTCGATCAAGTACTTCGCAGTTAAGATAAGAATTGAGATGTCTGACGATTCAACTAGTAGTAGAATGACCCGACGCTCGGCTAACGTATTCACTTTCTCCTTCCCATCAATGCCCTGATGACCATGAATCCAGTAGATTCAGACTCTTTTGCTTTTGTCTAACCTGTTCAGGGACCGAAAACAGTCGAGTTCGCACTTCGTTCTATATGTCTGAGACATAAATGCTTTTACCGCAGCTTCAATGTCTGTGAAAATGTCCCTGAACGCGTCGGACAAAATAAGTGATATCATTTTGCATATTCAAACACAGAACGTGTCAGACAATTTTTCCTAATGCATACTTATATGGGCAGGCCACGATCAATTGATTCAGAACTGTTGAAAATTGTGTTTTGGGAAAATTGTTTGGGCATCTGTTGATAACTGGTTTATGTTATTAGATGTTTACTAGAAGAAAAGGATAAGAGGCAAACATTATTTAAGAGAAAATGCCGATAGAAAGAAAGGCAGAAGGAAAAGTTAAGCTGAGTAGTCTAAACTACACATTTTTTTGGCACCTTTATCACAAAAATATAACTTGCGGTATTTTCCCAATTTCTTCTTAAGCTATATCTCATTTTATTGTATCTGTAATATACATCTTATAACTGCGGTCATACTGTCATACGCATTCGATTAATTTTTAATTATTCATCCTTGTGCTTTTGTATGCATTTATACAATTTCGTAAACAAAACTGTTTCAGGCACGTTTCAGCGCAGGCAAGTATTCTTTCAAAGAATCTTTGCGGAACCCCATCCATGCCTGCGAGTGCTGTTACGATGACGTTACGCTGTATGTGAAATCGCCCATACATTACACACCAAACAATATCTGTCGTGTCTGACACGACTGAAATCTGACACATTACGTGCTTGATATCAATGGACCCTTAGTCGTATCTTTGACTTGTATTAGTTCTGTAACTTCTCTTATCGCATAAACCTCCGCCTGGAAATAATGCAGTGTACGAAGCCTGAAGAATGCTTTTGTTTGTCGATCCGCAGAGTATGCTGCAACACTTGCTTCCACCGCTCTTTTGGTCCCGTTAGCATAGAAGCTCAGGTCTACTGCGCCCATTATTCGATGCCCTTCCTGCCCAACTGCATTTGCTTGATTCTTCTTCAAATAGTGAGTGCAGCTTGCGAGCCCCAACCTTACACCTCTGTGGTCAAAGCATCGTGGCTCGTAGTGTCCTCATTCCTTAAGCATGACACCAGCTTCTAACAAAGAGCTGAAGCGGGAGAAGATAAAGGACAACGATTAACGCACACGAAGGAGAGGCTTGTTCGCTATGTCAAAGGTGATTTTATTCATTGTTATCCTTCATTTGTTACCCAACATCTTGTCAACGTAAATCGCTTTGCCTGCCCTCTTTCCTCTAGGTTCATCTTCCAGGTAAACTTGCTCTCCACAATAAGACCCAAGTGCTTGGCGTGTATCTTAAAACTTGCTCTATTTCACCAATCCTGATTAGTTCTTTTTCACCAATCTTATATTCCTTTGTAATGCCAAAACAGTTTTGTCGAAGTTGATACCAAGGCCTGCGATCTTCGCCCACTCATTAGCTATACCCAGAGCGTACTCGATCAGCTAGCTAAGGGTATGCGGGAAGTTACCTAAGACTATGATCACAATGTCAACGGCACAGCTCACAAACATGAATCCAGTGCTTTGCAACATATTTCAAATTTTCTTTGTTACCAGGTTCAATAAGAGAAGAGAGAGAACTCCCAATTGGAGATTCGTCTATGAACCTTCGTTGTAATTTGAACTCCCGCGGAAATCCAGTTGTGAATGGCAGGGTAGGTGTTGGTTGTGCGGAGGCTTTCCATAATTGCTATTGTATGAGAATTGTTGTAAGAATACTCCATGTCTAAAAGGGCTCTAAAGCATACTGTTCATAATGAAGTTTTTCAAGAACTACCCAATAGAGAGCCACCTACTTTTGTATACGCGTTTTGGGCTCTCGATGGAGCTTGGAAATACTGGTCTCTCCTTCATGTGGAGATTCAAAAGTCTTAAATATAACCTTCGCGGTCCTGCAAGCTGCAGGTACACAGTTTGAATTAGTGTCAGATCTGCTCCATAGTTAATACTAGGAGAAGAACCGAAACTATTATCAGCTCTGTTTTTGAATATCTTCAAGTTCAAAACAGGATTATATTATTCGTCAAAATATTTTTTTAGAAAAAAATAGACAGATACATCTTAAGAATATGTAATTAGTCGTACTAAATTATTGGTGAGAAACTGCCATATATTGTTTAAATTATTGTAAATAAATTAAAATTTAATATATATTTAAATATTTGATAACTTTCACAGTTTTATTGTCAAAAGCTGAAAAAGAAAGTTTTGCTTTTCGGCTTTTTTTTCGGAAGGAGCTGTGTAGCGTCTGCGATGGTTCCTTCGGTTAAACAGCATTTCCATTGCAAAAGAAAGCCATTTTTTGTCTTCCTAGTGAAATATGTCTCGTACATGCTCTTTGTTCCTCCTATTAATTAGAAGTTCAAATTAAAGTAAAGTAATCAATTTCAGTAAGAGTATTCTTGGTTGAAATATTAGAAATATCAAAAAATTACTCAAGTGAGCAACTTTTGACAGTGTCACTGTACCAGTATTTATAACAACCACCGTCTCTACAAGCGGAAGTCCAGTCCAATCCTGCCTTCTCCCAAAAAGTTTTTCAATCGAATTTGATCGTAAGCTGATGTCATCCAATTAGTGGAAGCAAGATGTCCCCCGCTTTCATTTGTCATAAAATCGAGCATCAAATGTTTACCGAGCAGGCCCTTCTTCGCTCATACGAGCTAGATACATAGCCCACCGAAGTCTACCGAGCTTTGTTTTTGCCAAAATATTTGCTTCTAGATAAATTAAGCACAACAGATGGTTGTAGTATCTCCGAAATTGTCCTTCTGCACATAAAACTTTCATCTCAAGCGCGGCTAAGAAGTCAGAATGCGTTTTGCTGAGCACTATACATAATTACTGGCAAAACTATGGTCTTGTGTAGACGTAGCTTTGAAGTTACGGCTATATTTTGGTATTTAAAAGGATTTGATAGGCCGTAATAGGTTTTCTGGGCTTTGAGCAGTCGCCCACAAAATTCTTCTTGGTATGAGCTGCCATTATTAATCGAAGGTAGTAGAAAGACTGCACCATTTGACGTACTTGTTGATTTACTTGGAATGAAGGGGAACTGATATAACCCGATGATAGCTTTTTTATAAGAAGTATTCAACAATGTTGAATACCTCGTTACTGGTTGTTGTGACGTCTTTTTAACTCCTGGCATCTCTAAAGTTAGTTTCGCCAATCTTCTGATATCTCTTGATACTCCCATACGTGCACTTCAATTTCATGCATTGCTTGAAATAGCGTGGGTCCATTCAACCAGCTCAACTAGTCTTCCGTCGGCTCTCGGGGCTTTGTTGGTTTGGAGCTTTGTACCTCTTCTATGCTTCGCGGCAGCAACATCAAGTCTTCTCTTGGATTGATAGAACCTCTAATTTTTCAGTGAGCTAATCATTTGATACCCACCTTTCTTTCCATTTTGTGCAGTGTTGGACGATTTGGTGGAACTTCTCTCAATTTTACAGGTCAGTTTTTTCACCCAGGCTGATTTCTTCTGTCCGTAAAGTCTCTTTTCTGTTCTCCTTAGTTGTTTACATTCCTCATCACGTGCCCACGTTTTATGAGATTCCTTCATGATTCCATGATTTCATTGCTCGACATGCTACATTCTAACGTTAACTTGCTAATTTGCGTTAATTATCAAACCAGCCGCTTTGATCACTGCAATATTCATGACACTAATTTTAAGCCATGTCCATTTCATCTTACACCCGCAATCCTGGCCTCTCCATCAAGCACTTAAGGGAGTGAGTCCTAATGCGTATCAAAGGCGATAGTCATATTCTTGTCACACAGAGAAGCCGTCGTGCTCCGAACCTAATCCGCAGATGTAATAGTCCTATGCAAGGCTATTCGCGCTCGAAAGCCATACCAACCGAATAGTGATCCATGTCTATGTTGGCGTCTCGGTACACTCGTACCGTCTTCAGGCTCAAAGCATGGCAGCGGTCAATCAACACTTAGTCTATCAGGCTACTTAGTCTAGCAGCCAATACTCAAATGACCTTTTGGATACCCTAGCACGTAATAGCATGTTCTCATACAAACTATGGGCATCTCAATACTCACTCCCGACCTATTTTACGTTCAGAGCTTCAAAAATAATTTTTACATTATACCTTGGGTAAGGATTGAGACCAACAGACTCTGCAAAGGCTGTTGGCTTCATAGACGGACCAACATTTGCGCGAGCTTAGCGTGCGAACCAGTGAATTTTTTGTTGTTAATGGTAAACACTAACCTTTTAACAATAACAAATGCTCTGGTTCAGACGCTAAGTTCACGCACATGCTCGTCCATCTATCAAGGCCATTATGAACATTTATGAAGTGCCTCGCTCACAAAGGTCGCATAGCCTCTTATTAATGGCGTTGAAGTCGATGATGGTAAGCCCAATTCGATTACATGATGTTTTAAATGGCAACTGTATTAAATGTCATACTCTTTTTGTTTATTAATCACCATTCTTTATCCATCTCATCTTTTAGATTGCAGTTATATCACCCTTATCGGTCAGCTCCTAAGTAGCTCATGTTCTGCAGAGTGATCTATCGTTCCATAACAAAATGCTCAAATCGTTTATTCTTTTTCGTAAGCATGGTATTTTTTTTTTAATAGTGATGGGTCAAACTGCTATTTAGAAATAGCAATAGCAGTTGCTATTTGCTTCAAATAGCAGCTAAAATAGCAGCAAAAACATTGTTATGGCATTGTGACGTGTTTGAGTTTGATACGCCAGAGGTAGGCTACGTCCTCGCTCGCTGTAGTTTTTGTATTATTTAGCTATCAGGTCGTAGATTTCGCTGGTTCTTATGAGTTTCGATCGCAATTTCAAAATAGTGTGTAGGTGTGCTCCATCTGCTTGATATGTACGATGTGAGCAACATTCATACAAATAAATGATAAACCTAGTACGACCGATGCCATAAAGACCTGAATGCATGATGCTATTGCTATTGATGTTTTTTGCTGTTCGCCGATATCTGCTGTCCGCTGTTATGCTACTCAAATAGCATTTGAAGAAAATAGCAGTTTATCGGAGTTATAAATAGCAAGCTGCTATTGCTATTGTTAAATAGCAGTCACCTTTTAAGCAACCCATCGTAGGATTTCAAAGCTTGCTGATTGTCTTTTAATGGCCGCTGCAAAAGCTTTTACGGGAGAGGCTACTGGCCTCTTACCAACCTCACTTAGAAGAAAGAAAAGAAATGTTGGCTATATGGCCAGGCTAAGCTTAGAAAGAAAGATTGTTACAAGTAGCCACCACGAGCGAGAGAGGGATCACACTTCCATCAGTGCAAATAGATACGGCACGTATCTACTTTCATATACTTAATATTATTACCCCCATTCAGTTGATGGCTGACCGCTTATGTCTTATATCTTTATTTCTTATACTACTGTATATAATTTATTACATTTTACTTGATTTACTTTTTTTCCAATGCATGGCGTTACCGGTATAATTTGGCATTATGCCACCCAAGTCATCGCTTCGCCAGACCATTCCCGATTTGACAAACGAATTTAAAAATGAGCTGTTTTGTCGAATGAGGCACGATACACTTTTTTTCCATTGTCGCCTAAAAAGATAGCTCTAATTCCCTAGTAAACACACGCTCCAAAAGCTTTCAGACCTCTTCCGTTTGGATAAAATATTTGCAATAAAAACATAAACCTCAATTTCGGGACCACCAGCGTAAAATATGAAATATATTGCAATTATTTGCATTTCATATTTAACATGTTATTTAATCAAATGTCACATTATTATGAATTCATTTCATCAAAGTATAGAAATACCCGCAAATTAAATTTATTTGAATGTAAAACTCATGAACTTTTAGTGGTGAATCCCAAATTAATGCCAAACGTGCAAATATCATATTGAAATTGAAAACAAAAAAAACCGACATTGCAGCATTTTCACCAGATATAACATTCAGATACTCTTATCTCTGTTTCTTTGAAATTCAAACAGAATATGCACATCACTTGTATATAATGCATGATTATGACTTTCCATTGAAGAAAATCCCCAAACTAGGGCAACTGATACGAAGATCATGAGCAACGACCCTGCGATTCGACCGTTAGTAAACACGGGCTGATAGCAAAGGGCCATCCAACATTGTCTTCTTTGCTGAGTCTCGAGTTACTTATGTACATGCACTTGTTTGCATGATCGCGAGTCCAAGTCCCCTTATTGTTCACGCACGTACCAAGTGGCACTTCCTCAAGACCCTCTAAACAAGACAAGGCAAAGTTCGCAGGTGACGCAATTCAACAACGAGCACCTGAAACGATCGTTAAAAACCTGACCCTCCACCACCATATGACTTTTGATGACGATCGTCATTAAATCGTTGATTGTTGCTTTGAATTATTCATTGAAGTGATCGCGATCGTGTCGACCGGCTAAGATACCCACCACTGGACTCAATGTCTCATATGACATGACTATTCAGAAGATACACTTATGATCAGTGTCGTGGATTTGTTTAATCGGAAAACAGTGATCTGGCGGGCGCCAATAATTCGCGAGTATTGGATCTGTGTCCGGGATTAGGGTCCAGCAGGAACGAAATCAGTGTGGAGCTAGTGATCGAAATTCGCGCGAATTTTCCGCCAAGCGTGAAAGTACGCGAGTGAAGTGTGAAAATCCCCCTCGGAAAATTTGGCGAAAAATGCCTAGACTAGACGCCAACAACGTAACCGTAACGTAGTGATCTTAACTGACGCGATCGGTGATTCATAGACGACGGTATTCGTGGATTTCTAAGATGTTGCTGTAGCATGTCTTACACCGCTCAAGTGTGGAATATGCAAAATGAATTTTGCTCGCTAGGTGTGTTGTGGATTCCCAGAATGGAGGAGTGACGATACTCAGAAAAATGATGTGTGTTGTTTTTGTTAGCATTGTGTTTCCTGCTTGTCCTCACACTGTGGGGATAGCAGAGCTCAGCTTTGGAAAAATAAACATCTGGCTCACTCGGCCAGCATTGAAGTATTTTGCTCGTTTTCGTGGTGATTAATTAGTGCTCGAAGTACAGAGAATTGTTTGTAATTAAGGGGTTACACCACAGTAGAAATTTCAGAAAATTGATTTTCTTTTTATTGGCTTAAAAAATCCTTTGAAACCTCTAGAATAAGAGGCAAACGGTTTCATACCTGCTGGAAATCGTTTTCAAAGAAATTTCGAGCACTTTTTCGACTCTTCCCGACTGCTCGAAAATGACTACCTGCGATAGATACGACACCTGCCCATTGGGTACAGCATTATGTCTTATCATACGATTTCCAACTTCTGTAATACGCTAATATAAGTCGTTAGAAACATTTTGAAGCATGTTGAACACAAAGTTCAGTAGTACAGTGTCCTTTGATGTTGAAAGAACATGTAAATTTTGCGTGGAAGTTATTCGAATTACGATTTTTTTGCAGTGCTAATTTCTCACACGTTATTTGTAGCTTTTACATTTATGTGAGTTACAATGAGTGAAAAGAAAGTATGCAAGCCCTAAAAGCTCAAAAATATCGTATAAGACGCGGCAACGGACCAATGTGACGAAACGACGACCGTTGAACAGATATAAGGCGGAGGAAGATTCGGCCGGTGTCAGCGCTTCGGTAAAAAAATTGAAAGTGGATTCTGACATTATCGATGTATAAAGTAAATTTGGTTATTGATTGAAGGTAAAAAAATTCAATGATCAAAATTTTTTATTTTATCATACTTGAAACACGAGTCAAAACTTTAAACGCGTTTTTCTCGAAACACGTTTTTTCAAATCGGCACGCAGCATAACTCAAACAATTTTCTATTTTTTCACTCCAAATTAATATCAAATCTTAAAAACAACATTCCGCGTAGAAATACGTAGCCGATTTTCAATAAGTAAATATCTCGATTTTTTAGCTACAAATAAGTGCCGGTTTTTTTGAAGGAAAATGCACTTTTTTTTTCAAATGCTCGCCAATTTTACAAAAATAAATATTTTCAAAATCCCCTACGTATTTCTCTAGCTATACTAATGTTCTTTAAGAAAACATTTTTTATTTTGTTCCCGATTAATTTTTGGTGCACTTCTACTGCGTGCCGCGGAGCCCCTCCAAAAAAAACCGTTCCGCAGAAACGGCTGTTGGGCAGCCATTTTGTAATATTTTTTAATTAACAAATTTTTTCTAAAAACTTCAAAACATGCTTAACCAACATCCTTAAAGAGAATTACTTTTTTACTTTTCCTTCCACTTAAAAAAAAATCGCAGAAAAACGTTAAATTTTCGCTCTCTACTGTGGTGTAACCCCTTAAGTAATAATATAGACGAGACAGAATCATTTCAAGGTAACATTCATAGCAATTTCGCGTAATTAGGTTTCATCGCAATCATGATTTATGGGTGCCAGTGTGCTGGTTCAAGTGGAGGCCAACGATCGGTGCCCGACAAACCGAATTCTTAATGGTGCTATTTTCATGAGAAGAAAACAAAAGTTCATTTTAACGAGGCGATTTTATTGTCGTCGAGTTCTTGAAATATTCTATACTTGTATTAATAGTTTTTAGAATTGCATATTTTCGTATATTCGCATGTGTGCGTTTGAAACCCCTTAAAATACCATTGAATTTTGTCATATTGCCAGAACGATCCTAAAACTTTTAATTTCAAGCGAAATCTGAGATTTTTCTGCAAATTATTGTAAAATATACCTTATTGAAATGCTTTCAAGTCTATTTCCAATAGATCAAAGTCACTTTCGTCTTAAACTTGGACTTTTTTTATATATTTTTATCGTAAAATATGCTTTTGTACTGAAAATAAATGTAAACATGCTTTAAATATGTCTTATAAACAAACGAAAATATCTCTTGCCAAAGATTCGAATTGAAATGTACGAATATCCCTAGCTGCTTGTATTTATGACTCGAATCCATTAGAAACACTTTGTTTGTATAGATCTATTACCATCCTGAAAATTTTGTGTACTCTTAGCTTATGGTCGGCAGTAAATGAAGATATATGGATAAATCAATAAAAGAATGAATACTATTTTTTGCCAAACGTGGATATGCCTGCGAGTTAATAGATCAATTAGTCGATTTTTTTTCCTTTGATAAACAAATCAATTTAGCTGAATGTTTCTTTCAACAATGGAGCACATGTTTAGCTGATATTGATTTCAATCTTTTCATAGCTTTTACTGAGTCCATTGATGGACTGTCATTTTGAGTGAGAAAGATTTTTCCGCATTTGGAAGGTTATTCGAAGGTTACTTAAAAGCTAACTTTGATGAACTGTCTCAGGAACAACCATCAGAATGACAGACATCGAAATTGAGTGAAACTTTCTCGCTTCACATACTTGTTACTGTACTGGTTTGAGTTCGATAAGAAGGGTGGTGATTTTTTCCGTAACACACTGTTTATGTAATTTAAAAATAATTGATTCACCTGCTGATATCAGCAGTGTGGATCATTTCCCAAGCAAAGCAGCCCAAACTGCATTTAAAAGCTAGCTATTTCCTTAATCAAAGATTGCTTTAGGACATAACTTGGCATTTAAAGGAAAACGTGCACAGTAGTGGTAAAACGTCAGCATGTAATTACAAACTACACTGAAAAACACATAGCGTCAGACGCCATAGTTTATAAACTTCTGGCGCCATGTACATAGTCGATTTTGGGATTGTGCCACGATTTTGTGTTGATTGAAATATAGCGCCACACGCCATAATACATGGCGAAAAGTACATAGGAGCAAGCGCTATGCATATAGCCCTCCGCGTCATGTACTATAGTCCTCCACGCGATGCACTATAGTCCTCCACGCCATGCAGATGGCTTGATGTTAGGTGATGGAATTCTATCGACGAAAATCCCGAGGGATAAATGACATCAAAGACCATTTCCTCTCCTAATCTCAAGAAGCTTGCTGGCATTTATACATCTCCTCACACAGTATGGCTGCGAGCTATAATTGGAGTGCCATGAGCCATATTACATGGCTCATGGCACTATGTAATATAGCGTGTGGAGCCATAATTTTTGCGCCATGTAATTAGGGCGCTGGGAGCCATAATGCATAGCTCAGGGTACTATGAACATAGCGTATGGGACCATAAATGCTGCGCCATGTTACATAGGACCACGCGCTATGTAGATTCTGACATTATGGCGCGGGGAGCCATATTGCATAGCTCAGTGTACTATGTACATAGCGTACGGGGCCATAAATAATGCGCTATGTTACATAGCTCTGGGCGCCATGTGGATTTTTTTCAGTGTAAACGCTGTTATCCAAACTAAAGCTTGCTTCTAGATGCCAGTTTGATGGTGTATCAAAATATGATTTGACTAGTTCAAATAATTAAGTTTTCGAACACTATTTTGAGTTACCCATATCTTCTTCTTCCTGTTTTGAGAACTCTAGTTGAACAATATAGAAATACCACTAAGAACTATCGTTTTTAGTTTGCAACATTTCAATCGTTTCTTAGCCTATGTTAGCTTAAGTCAACTAGGAAAATTTAAAAAAAAAAAAATTCGAATGTTTTTTTTCCCAAATGTGGAGTCCTGACATTGTTAAATCCTGTTGCCAGTAGTGCACATCTGACGACATTAAGAATCCCTGTTACAAACGAAATATTAGTAGAGCGCACATCATCCTATACATGTACCAATTTACTAGTAACAGACTAGGAGGATCAAACGAAATTCAGACTTACTCCGGAATGACATTCAATGACGAATCTCCAAAAAAATGCCGTAGGAAAACAAATTGGTTGATGGGAAAAATTACGAGTTCATTATTACATGATTCTAATCTACAGTTTTCCATGGCCGATAAATAATTTAGTGTTGAATAATAAATATGTGCAAGCCTGCAAATATATGAAAACAAAAACGATATTCAAGTAGCAAGTACATATGATCCATTTTTTTTTTGGATAGCAGTAACAAAGTAGCGGCCCAAAAATAATCGACTTTCATAGTTACATTGCACTAAAAATATTTTCATTCGTCCAAGTCAAAACGAAGACGTCAGTAACAATTTTCAGTCAAACAGTGTACAAAGACCATGCATTACAATCTCTGGATTACGCGAATATACTTTCTGACATATCGAATCTCGTTGAGCTTTTATCCTAGTGTATCTAGCAAAGGAGATTCAAAAAGTTCGAAGCTCATTAGCAATTCGCTAACGAGATTCAATTGTGGTCTGTCTGTAATATTTTAAGTTTATCACTTGTGTAAGCATAGTTACGATTCAGGATCAATTAAGATCCCCTTATCTTCCGCCGTAGATTTAACGAAATAAGCAAAAGCTGGCATTCACTTGCAGAACGAATTGCACGGAACCCAGCGTGGTAGTCCTTTCATTAGCTTAAGGCTCAGCTTTTTCGGGAAAAAATTATCATAAGATAATTGCCGATGATATTTCGTATGCTGCCGGTTTCCCTTCATGCAAATCACCATTACATTTTTCATCTTCACTAAAATTCTAGTAGGATTGAACTTGATTCCTTTTTTTTTCTTAAAAAATATTGTGGAAAGATTTCACGTTGTCCACAAGGGCCGCTCAGATTCGGGGTGCCGAAAATTACTGTATAGTTCTTATTGTAAGCTTGAAAGCAATCCTTTTCAAAATCACGCCTGCAATGCAGTTTCAGAGAGGAGAAGAACAAAATTGTTCCTTAGAGCCTAGATAGACAGCGCAGCCTAAATGATAATTTGTCGTAAATGATAATTTGTTGTAAATGATAATTTAAGACCCTAAGACCTTAACTATCAACCACACGAATATTTGCTGCATATGCTCCGCCCCTAACGACTAATGGCATAAACGAATTTCAAATCAACTTAAGGTTGAGACGCCAGCTCATTTGGAGCTTTCTCGTGTGCAAGTGTAATGATAATCGAATATTGTTCGCGAGTTGTATACCTTTCGTCTAATGCTTGGCGAACAAGTCGCCGCTTTGCAATAGATTCCCAGTATTACTATAAAGGAATTGAAATAAAACACTTGGTTTCAATTCTCCTTGGTCTGCAGTGCCTATCTGGTATGGCTCCTGATATCCGACTGCTTTATTAACACTCGTCTCCTACTTATATAGCTAAAATATTTACAGTTATACTTATTCTATATGGATCGGGTGTTTTTAATACTTAATGGTTACGTTTAATGCTTTTGTCGTATTAATGCTGTTGTCGCTATACAGCTGTTACTAGTTGCGCTACTCGCCGCGCCGCGTCGCTAGCGTCATTCATGTTTTGACGTTTTAGTTTCCGCGATCAATCACAACACAAGTCAATTATTGGGGTTGATTTCCTGTTCCACATCAGAATTCTGGGGGCGTTATCTAACCGCCAGCTTATTTACAAGATAGTGACTACCAAAATCCTTGGCAGGAAAACATTTTTACAAATCGCATGAAAATATACGCCCATCTCTGTTAAAGCAGACTAGGGCATGCCAAAAGAACCTCCCGTTGCTGAGCTACCACGTCGTTTGCATAATTAAATCATTTGGTTTGTTTGAATTTCCAATAATGATGTTAGGCCTTCGAAATGCCAGCCAAACCTTCCAGCGATTCGTGAAGCAGGTATTGCAAGGGCTACAATTTGTACATAGATGACATTCTAATCGTTCCGAAAAATAGCAACAGCACCGAGGACATGTAAGAACCCAGCAAACCAAATGCATCGTAATTAATTCATAAAAGAGTCATATTTTACGAATGTTTTTGTCGTTAACGAGCTCGCAAATGAATCGAAAACGATTCATTGGTCCTACTAAAATGGCCATCCGAGAAGAATCATTTTTAACGATTCGTAAATGAGTTAGAAAAAATGTGGTTTTAGCGAGTATATATCGACCAGCAAACTAGGGGAAGAATCTATGTAAAATCTGCTACTGAGCCGCATAGGCCATAGGGCACATACACATGTCTTGCATTATTTATTGCGTCGGTCATCCTAAGCATTGCTGCGTATCGTTTTACGAACAGGCTCGGTTTCGTATGAGGGATATGTCTGTTGATTGTCGAGAAACTATCGTTTTTAGTGAACGCTCACTAAATTGTTTGCTAGGAACAGTCCTGAAACAACACGCTTTGACAAACATATCAATTCGTCACTGTGCCAGTTAGGAAAATAAGCCGTAAATTATCGCGGACGCAGAATATGCTCGATGGGCGTGCCACCTCTACCAGGAAATATTCAATCGATTCAAAGAACGTAGCTCAAAAACCTACGGCGGTTCCTAGGCAACATAAACTTTTTACTAGGGTAGCAGCTGTACGGTAGTTCCATTCACCAGTTGTTGGTAGAATCGAAGAAAACCTACAAACGTCCGGTAGTGTGGACCGCGGACGCAATAGTAACATTCAGCTGATCACCATCTCCTAGACATCCAACATCTGCCAAATGCAGCAAATATTATTGCAGTTGCGCGTTCGTGTATAGAGACTATCGAATTCTAAGAAATCGTCTGCAGCAAAGAATTGGCAGCGGCTTAAAAGCTGGATAAGGAACTGAAAAAACTATTGAAGTAAAATACTGCCTTATGGATGACTAGACTTACGGCTGAACTTAGCAACGTACCTCAGCTTTAATTTTTGATATCGCGAAAAACAGCCCACACCCCAGTGGACGAAGGACAAGCGAAGTAATTAGGCGCCAATCCGTCTGGACGTTCGCTAAGAACAAATCATGGAGTGGACTCGTTCATACTTACCATTTCAAGCAAGCAAGATTAAATGGCTCACAAAAAATATAAAATCGTTTTCGCTATGTTTATCTAGATATAGTGGGACCTCTTCTACTAAGAAAAGTATCGCTGTTAGTTGACCAAGATCGATCACTCCATCGAGTCAGAAACTGTGATCGATTTAGATGTCCCGAAGATCACATGCCAAAGGCAGTCAATTTGAGTCACAAGTCTTTGACGCCTGAACAAAACTGATCGGATGCAAAAGATCGACGACCAGCGTATGCCATTGACAAACGATTGCAATTTTGGAATGCTATCTTCAAGCTTCTTTGAAGACAGCGACCATGTAGATCGAAGTCCCGGATATTGTTTCGTTTGGTCTCGTGAGTCTATGAAAACGATATAGAATGCTCAACCGAGGATATGATATTGGAAATCTATATGCTGTGTAGTCCTATGTAACATAGCTTAGCAGTTATATTCGGAAACGCTATGTACATAGTACTCTGAGCTACCAGATATAGCTAACAGTCAAATTCTCATAGATTATGGACTTTTCAGTCTCAACTCCTGTATAAAATAGCCCCACGAACAAATAAATTCAGCTATACACTTAAAGGTGAGAGATGCCCTAAATAAAATAGTGGCAGAGAATAGCCTCGAGTTGATATGGATCCCCGGCCTTGAGGGGCACCATGGAAACGAGGAAGCTGATACCAAAGCCAAAGGTGGAGAAAAAATGCCGTTCATAGGTCCAAAGGCAGATACGGACAAGAAAATTAAAACATGGAACAAGGAAAAAATCACGACTTAGTATAACTTAAAACACTCAAAAAAATACCTTAACTTCGATAACAAAAGAGCAAAAGAAGCAGTGGCTCTCTGCAAAAGTGGCATAAGAGCCCTATGCGAAGCATTGACAGGCCAACTTCTCTGCAAAAAGTATCTCCACAGGAGCAGGACGACCGCTGCCGATACTGTGTGAAACGACAGAGTGTGTAGATCATCTGCTCACACTCTGTCCTGCACTGGGGATAAAAAGATTCCAGCTCCTTGGCTCTGCTCTTCCTTCCATCAGGGACATCACATATGTCCCATCAAGCAACATATCCAGGTTCATTAGAAGCCTGGATATCCTATAGGACACAACGCAGAGGAGGTACAATAGATCCAGGAGGTTGCAGTGCTAGGGTCCTTCTGAATCCACTCCAGGTTATCAATCAATGAACATAGCCCCAACTACTATGAATATAGGTGCGGTATACAGCGGTCGGACCAAAAGTGACCTGACCTAAAGCGCGGACTAAATGAACTTAATCCTCAGGTGTTTACAACCAACCCGACCTAAAATTTGCTTAGGTCGAATTTAGTCCTCGTTTGTGTGTGACAGCTGTCATTTAGTTTAATTTTCGTTCATGCACTGTGTTTATCGTTTTATTTGTCTCTCAAACATGTTTATTTCAATGATTTTGTGTCAAAGGGGAATGTTATGAGCTTAGATTCAACATACATACATTATTAATAGTCGCGCAAAAATCAATGTTTAGGTCGCGTGTGTTTACAACGATTGTAGTACACGACCTATATATAGTACCGACCTAAATTTAGGTCGGCCCGTCAGTGTTTACACCACGTGGACTAAAAAATTTAGGTGGAATTCGGTTTAGTCCGTGGACTAAATGTGCGGTATAAACGCTACCATAATCTCAGCACATATCATTAAAGTAGACTAAATAATAATAGCTTCCCAATTTCACTTTAGTTTTTATTAAAGCTAAAACGGATGGCGATAGGGACCATAATACATAGCACCGACTCTTCTGAATTTTTTGACATGCATTATTGTGTCAGGCGCTATACTTGATCACTATCCCGAAGTCAATTATGTGTATATGTGTATAAATATGGATTATGGGAAAGAATACAATTACAAATTATATTTAAATTAGTGTTCTCTTTTCTTATGACAATATTTCCTAAATTGTCACAAACGTTTCGTCTAGGTATATCAAAGAAACTGTTCAACAAACTCATTGTTTTAAATTTCTCTCTATAACATAGCCGAACGACATAGCGGATATTTTTACCAAAGAAGCTTTTATCTTGCAAGCTTTCACCACAACGAGTGGCTGAAGATTCGTACTGATTTCAACACAGAAGAAAATCGGTTCAAAGTTTCAGCCCAAACGAGATGGATGGACCCTATCGCATACTACAAAAAAAGGGGACTTCATCTTATGAGATCGGAAGTAATGAAAGCCCTAGTGAATCATTTGGTGTATACCATGTATCAGCCATAAAGAAATTCACGGACCGAGAAAGTCACCCAGCGGTCCCAGTAAAATCCCTACGAAGACGAGGCAGACCCAAAGTTAGTAATAAATAAACTGTTTCCTCATCGGGACAATTACCGGAACTAGAAGGGGAGTCTATAACATAGCCAAACGACATAGCGGATATTTTTACCAAGGAAGCTTTTACCCTGCAAGCTTTCACCACAACGAGCTTTCATCGATCAGCCTCTCTCTCATCTCCATGAAAGCTCATCCTGGATTTCAAATATAAGAGCCAACTCGAGGAGGATGAGATCAGATAGCTCGCAACATTCGGTCGTGCACCCTAGGGTCTGACCACTAGCTATCAAATTCTTTTGCTGTATAATTATTAATAAAAACACATTTATATATTTTTATATAGTGTTTGCTAATTACTAGTTATACTCTCACATATTCTTAAATAGTTAATGAAGATTTATAAGATAGATTATGGCAACAATCGCCACAAATGGTCTAGACACCATATGCAAATGTTACTATTCAGTAGTTCTTATGTGCATTTCAAGGACGATATCATTCAAGTAATATAAACCGTATGAGGCCACTAAATATGGATTACAATTATGGGCTCTTTGTGATAGCAACGCACAGTTTATTTGATATTTAGAGATTTACGCAGGGAAATTGCCTGGAACCACATTTTTGCTAGAGAAATCTTGAGGATTACAAGTCGTACTCGATTTGGTGGAAAATGTTGAGCTGAATTGAATTGTAATTTAACCATTCGTAGCAACTGCACCACAACATTTAACCTCTTCAGGATATTCCTAAAAAAATGAATAAATTTATCATCAAATATGTTAAACACAATTCTGTTTGATATGTTTAGAGGAAAGTTGCCAAATAGTCCTTTATTAATCTTGAAAGTCTGCGTAAAGAATTCAAAGCTTCTGTAAATATTTTGCAAAGGTCGTGAACTAGAAAAGTATGGTACGAATAATTTCAACAAATCCTAAAAATATACGAGCCACCAATAAAGCTTACATCAAAGGTTAATCAGACAGAATCCAGATAACGTCAGCATTTCATTTTAATCGAATTACGTATCACACATTTTTCATATCATTCTCACCATATTCTATAATTTACGTCACGTTATGAGTTCGACCTCTTGTTGACATCATTTCTGGTAATTTTTGCGAAATTCACAAGAAAATGCGTATGAGATCCAAAAAACCTGCTATTGTAATACAAACAATGCTGAATTTTCCTTTCTTATTTGATTACAATTCAATCTCCATTCAATAAACGTCTCAAAAAATCATTTTATTCCATGAAGTGAAATTTTCCATACGGTTTGAAGCAAGCATATAATTCATAAAACGGATTGGCAAACTTGAGATATTTTTTGCGATTCATTTATCATGAGTGCTACTTTAATTGTTTGATTTCTTTCCAATTCCAATCTGAAAAAACAATAATTAAATCTGTCGATTATTGATTGTCTCCGCAGATAGGGGGTGTGTTTTTATTTTCCAACTGGATAATACGTATCCTGAAAATTCAAAGAAAGATCTGTCTTTAGCTCGAGACTACGTGGTCTTTACCATGAATTCGAACATCAATTACACTTACATATTGGGAAGTTCCGACTGTCTAGCATAACTTGAAGCGGTTCCTTTTGCCATGCATATATTCTCGCTTTCTTTCCTTATTCGGAAGCTATTGTTCTTTACGTACTTGACCGCAAGCAACAGTCTGACAAACTGTGAAGGTGTTTTCGGAGTACGTGCACTCTCGTAAGTACGATTTGTTTTTCACGCCTCCTCAGTCACCTCACATGGTCATATCTTAGTTGGTAAGTCGATGTCTTGTGGTTTGATTAATGGTCATATGATGGTCTGTCGAAAAGAATTTTCAGAATTTCGTACAACGAGCGTGAGTTGAAATCATGATTCTGTTTATTAGGAATTTACGCCAGGAAAACACAGGAAGTGCTACAATGCGAATAGTGATTATGCTTGCAATTACAATTTTCGGTAAACATATCTATTCGAATGACTTGTTGTTGTAGATTTGCTCCGAATACCTTTGATTACATCCGGATGCTGGCGTACTTGGTGTAATACTTTTTTTTTTAGTTTATCTTGTGACTGAAATCAGGCGTATCTATTCATTTTTAAACAAGAACTAATGTGAATACCACGGCCGGGCAATGGTCAGAAGCTCAGTAAATAGTTCGATGATGAAATCGTTCAGGCTTTTTGTGGTCACTTGAAATGCTTGAGTGATGCGTCAGAGAACGTAAATGAAATAATATTCGGGGTAATATACAGGTGCATAGTGTTAGTAAAAATAGAATTACGAGAAATGTTTCATCTGAATGAAATTCAATTCGATTGTTTTGTTCTGTTGTTGTTGAATATGTACTAGAGAACTGGTTGGTTTGAATTGCTTAAGATTCGATTGTGAATGGGCACTATGTGCATTTTGAGCTAAGAGTCAACTCTGTTCAGGGCGAGAAAGCTGTTTTAAAAAAAAGCTGATTCGATTGGTTCCTCTCTTCTTGCTGATTTTCGCAAAAATCTTTATCAAATCGTCAATAAAGCGATAAACAGCGTCCATGTCCTTTCAATTAATATATTGAAACTGTTAGGAAGACTGTAGCCGAAAATCCAAATGTCTCGTATCGCGCTCAAGTTCGCAATTAAGGAAGAAAATTTTTGAAGGAAGATCTTCACATGTTCCCAGGCTACATCTTCTACGACACCAAACATCCAAATATTGAGACTATAGAGGCGGATCTGCAATACTCCTTAAAAAAGATCCTTCATCCTCACATCCAAGCAGCTTCAATTTGTTTACGAGAGCAGTCGATGGGAATTGTAATAATGACCATCTACTGTCCACCGAAGAACAACATTTAAAAAGCAATGTTTGAAAACTTTTACTCATTCTTTAAAACCAAATTATTCGTGAATGGCGACTTCAACGCGAAACACACCTTTTTGGGGGCCTCGACTCACAACACCAAGTAGCAAAGCACATTTCAAAACACTGCAAACCTGCACCTTAAGGTATATTCCATTCGTCCAGCCAGCTTATTGGATGTCAGACATCAACAATATTCCGAACGTCATAGACTTCTTAAAGCAATTATCATCCGATTCCGCAAAATCAATAGAAGTTTTCGATCTGTCCTGGGCTCACTCTCCTGTTATCGCTAGGTGTCAACGTACATATTCGATCAAAACCAACTGTAAAATGCTTTCAGACGATACATCAACAGCTCAATATTTCTAAGAGCACCACTCCAGTCGTCTGAAAGCATCAATGCTGCAATTAATCTCTTCGCAACTGCAGCACTTGAAATAATTCGCAACTGCAGCACTTGAAATTAAATTGCTCTCCTCACTTAGGGAAATAACCTAATTTTCAACAATTAAAATGCTAGTGCAAGAAAAAAGACTAACACGAAGACATTAGTAGCTGCACAGGACACCAAAAACGAAAGCGCGACTCAACAAAGCGTCTAGAGAGCTCATACTGGCACTTGCCAAAGACAACAATTTAAAGTTTCGCCTCTATTTGGAGAACCTCATTCCGACTAAAAATACTGAATGATCGCTGCGGAAAGCGGTCAATTAACAAACCTACCATCAAAGAAGCCACACTAATAACTGACAATCGGCTGCAAAAGAAGTAAAGAAAGCCATCGCCTTCGGAGTTGCGACGGCAACATGCAACTTTCCATCTGATTTCGATGCTCAAATCTTCGGGAAGAGATGCGCAAAATACTATGTATCCTCCAAGAAACCTGACAAAATCTCCAGAAATTAATATTGTCACCAATGCTGTAGTGAAACAATTGCCACCGATCGTATTCTGTTGGCTTTCTAATCTCCTCAACGCAATATTCCAAATCGATTAGTATCATGAAGCATGGAAAACAGCCGTTGTCGTAAAAATCCCCAAGCCTGGTATAGGGTCTTAACAAGTGAAGTCATGCGAGTCTAAAATTTTGTATCCTGCGTCTCCAAAATGTTCGAGTAAGCTCTTCTGAGAAAAGTATTTTCAATACTTGAAGATGCTAGATTAATTCTAGAACATCAATTCGGGTTTTGTCAGACAAACGAGTGAAGGTGTTTCCGAAGCAGAGCACCATTCAACAAGTCCATTGAATTGCGTCAGATATTAAAATAGCATTCCAAGAAAAGAAGTATTGATTAGTAGACTTTTTAGACGTAGCTCAAGCCTTCGACAAAGTTCGGCAAGAAGGATTGATCTTCAAAATCAAATCAATGCGTCCAAATAGTTTCCATGAAATTCTCTCCTCCTACCTAACCGACTGCGCATTCCAGGTAAGATAAAACAGCTATATTGCAAACCCTTGCTTAACGTCCCAATAAGCTTATCAAAAGAATACTAATCGATGTCAAAAACCGATCTCAAACCGATGTCAGTGACGAAAAAACATACCCATTAGACCATCCACCTCCTACGTAAAATAAACAACTTTTTGTAATCACTTTCTTTGGTTTTTCAACCTCTTTCACATTATGAAAATTGTAACTCTAAAACACTAAGCTCTACTTTGCCCTCTCTAATTTTATGTCACTTGCGTAATTTGCGTCCACATTGTACACGTCCTCAACTGGGAGGGGTTGCGTATCATTTCTTCTACTATGTAAGGCCAATGACAAACAGAGCGGTTTTTGCGAGGCGTTTCCCGAAAGGAAAACCGAGTCGGTATAGTCGTACATTACTTTAGCATTGTGATGACACACACCGCGGTGCGAACCGCCTCTCGGTTTCGGAATCGCGTCGGTTGATGAGAGAAATGACCCACCGACTCGTTTTTCGAGCGTTTTTCGATGAGTTCATTGCTGCGTAGTCCGATCGAGCTGAAATTTTCTGGATGCATTGATGAATGCATGGGATAGGGGAAGGAAAATATGATACTCTGACGTAATTTGTAACTAAACCGACTCGATAAACGCTTCTGAAAACCGCTGTGTGTGGCAGCCGACGCGCCAAACCGAAGCGTTAAACGCTTCGGTGAAACCGAACTGTCTGTCATTGGCCTAAGACTCTTCAACTAACTGACTATTTTTTTGCGAAAGTAACAGTTAATAAAGTTACGTCGAAAATATTTTCCCACATAAAGTACAGTTGAGTCAAAGAAATAGCGTCATTTGAGAATGGTTGAAGCTGAGCCAAATTTTAGGAACGAATTTTGATGACCGACGAGGTTCATTTCACACTCTTTGGTGCTGTCAACAAACAAAATTGCCGCTTTTGGGGCACTTACTGGGGCACTATTGACAATTCTCAAACTAAATTCAATTGTTGAACTACGAATATTATCCAGAAAGAAAAAGGCAAAGTGAAGAGCGGCCGCTCGAAACGAACCACGGACCAAGAAAGTTCGCAAGAAATGCTCAAACATACAAAACAATGCAATGTGGCTTTCTATTTAGGGGCTGTGGAGTGTTTGCGGATACGTGTTCGCTGAGGGCAACTAAAAGTGTGGGTAGCAAAAGACATGAGTCCTAAACCACTGTAATGCCACCGGCCTGATTGGTAAGCAATTGTTAGCGAAGAACAACATTGCAGCTATGGAGTACTTAACGAAGTCATTAACAATATGTCTCTCAGGCCAAAAATCAGAATGATGGAAAATTTTGGAAAAAAAAATACAAAACTATTTGTAAGCCTAAATTATTTTTCGTTCACTCTCCGCAAATACGGAATCTACGCTGTAAAAGAAACTATCTTAGTCAAAATTATTTTCGTTCGTCTCCCGTTATGAGAGGTCGGTGTATAAAATAACGTGACTGAGAGATATAAGAGAATCAAATTGCAGGCCTGGGGCGGGGACCTTGAACGTACCTGAACCTGCACAGCAAACCTGAAGTCTAACAGACCTATTCGCTAATCGCGGTTAAGTGTGCTGAACAATACAGAAACGAAATGTTTACAGATTTCTCACTCAGGTTTATGAAAATGATTGCATTTTCCGTAATTGAGTGTTTGAGTGGCAGAAAAAAATCCGCTAAGGGTTGAAAGGAAGGAGAAAATGACGCTCTAGCTAGCCAGTAACTTCAAGAACCGACGAACATGTAGAAAAAAAAATTGAACAAATTGAATTCGTTGTTAAGCGTATCATGTTGAAATAATGTGCTTTGGAGCGTAATACAGGAAACCATTTTTTTTTTTTTTGAGCGAGTGTCAAAAACTTATCCCGCGAACGTTACAGGATTATGTAAACTTGGTACTGACTAAAAATATCAGCCGTCGACCACGGAAATCCGAGCCAGAACCGCTTTCGCATTATTACAGCTCGGCCGTGCTACTTGCATCTACCAGGCGTCCCATCAGCTTACTTCCGTTCTGTCAGGCGTTCAGAAGTCTATGAGGCATCCTTCCTGTTTTTTTAACCGCAATACCAGTTTCAAATGTGCTGACCACTCGTTATCTGACTAAAGCATCATCTCCACGAATGACTCCGGCGTCACAGAGCCAATTGCAAAGAAAAGCATGTGTCGCTACCTTCTGAAGCGGGTGCAATGGAAAAAGGTATGCAAAACGTCATCACTTACCTTAGCACAAAACTTACATAACTCCGTCCTGACTTTCCCCATTCTGTGAAGGTATTTTCTGAAGTAGCCGTGGTCCGAGAGGAACTGGAACAGGCAGAAATTTATTTCACCGTGGTCGCGATTAAGCCAAGGGTTTAACGCGTGAATTAGCCTAATCGCCCATGCTCACTTTGTGCTCGTATCTCAGCGCTCCTGCTAAAGCTCAGGCGGCCGCGCTTGTGCTTGAGCTATCAATATTTCTCTTTCCGCTTCTGCTCTGTTCAAGAGCACCACCCTACGTTCGCTCGCCAATAGATCAATTGCGTTTCCTGAAACTGTTCTGTAGCTGCTTGCAATTCGCCGCGCTTCCCTACGCTTGAAGCTCACCATCGTGGCTCGATACTTTTAAAACCTTAACGCAGGGACCCATATCTCCGCGCCATACAGTCATAAGGACAGGGCCCGGGCTTCCATAGGCGCGTATGGAGCAGTCGCACCGGGCGCTGGCGAAAAGGGGGCGCAACTAATCAAACGTAAAGATTTACCCTCTCACCTTCAAAAATTTAATCTTAAGCTATCAGCCACTTAAGTCATGCTTATTCACTTTTTCCGTTTTAAAGAAAATATGTTCGAATTTCTATTTCTATTTAAAAAATCAGCTTTTCAAAAAATAGTTTCTTCTACCTGACAATCCCATCAGGAAGCAAAGCAATATATGAAATCACCATACATGATACAGTCATTACCTGCAATGCAGTCGTACGAGTATAATGGTTGAAAGCTGGTTTGCTTAAAGTTTATGATATACATATGTATATAAATTACTTGCAGCAAACACTGCCTTCACATGCAAGAATAAGAACTGCCTACACATTCCAGGCAATGCAAGAAAACACATTTTATTTTCCCACAAAAATAATTTCCCTTACCAGCCGATGACATCCCTCGATAAAAAGAATTAAACTAATAATATTGCTGCAATATTTCCATCCTAAATTGAAAATTTACATAAAATATTCTTGGACATTACTTTTCTCGTTGGGATTTGACTTAATCATTAATACCCGTACGCAATGGTGCACTATTTTAAAGTAGCACCAGATCATTTTGCTCCATACATTTTCCATACAAGCACTATGCCTACAAAAAAATGCATCGATCGATCGATCAGCAGCGAATGGTGCACTGGACGAAGTCTGCGCCACAGAAGTTTTTTTTTGTATGAAGTTTTCTACATGGTGAGAAACTATCATGAAGATCATATACGTGGGCATGGCGCAAGATCCCAATATTGCTCCATTTACTATGGTATGCCATTCAGGCGACTTCAAAAAGTATTTTGTGATGAAGAATTGGTTCGCTAAATGTTAATGAAAATTTTAGAAATGCATATTAATTTGTAAGTTTAGTAATGAATTTTGGGGTTGAATATTGATGCACGTTTTTCAATAACTAAGATCAAAATAAAATATCTATGTGGGGAGTTTATATGAAAATGGGAGTAAATTATAAAAATTTTCTGCATGTACTGGCAACAATTGTGTAATAAATTTGCTTTTTATTTTCCTGATGTTCAGTAACGGTATTTTGCAATGCCAAGAGTATAGTGTTATTAGTACAATGTTAAGAGTAGTGCTTGCATTAGCTGATTTTTCTGAACAACATTTATTGGTAAATTATTGCCTTTGTAGTTGTGTTGTTTTGCTGTTGTATTTTATATATATGAAATATTGATTATCTATTAGAATGTCAGCAATTGTTAGCAGAAAATTGTCGGGTAGTGCAAATAGGAAACAAAACCGGCTCTTAGAGCAAACGATAGTGCAGGATATAGAATCAATCTGTAAGTTGATTCGAGCTGACGAATCGGTAAGTGCATTTGCTGATCAAGTTCATCAACGTTGAAATTGGGGGAGTCTCTACCTCAAACAAAAATGCTAGCAGTGCCCCTGATATAAGTCACAGAGAGCTGAATGCATCACACCTTGACTTTGAAGATGCTTGGAAGTAACTAGAACTAGACGATAAATTTGTACAAATTATAGTTGAAAAAGGTTCCATTCAATTAAAAGTTATAATTTTCCCTCAACTAACAAGAGGAAGTTGGCCGTACAATTTCACCAAAAGATCTTCAATAGCTTGTATATATATATAATAGCTTGTATATTCGAAGTCAGCGGATGCTGTTTTTATTTTGTTTTTGCTGCATGTTTCGACGAACAATTTTTCTAATACTTCGACAAGCTCCGGATTTCAAGATTGGGGTCATTTGAACAGATTGGTCAAAGACCATGAAAGTAGTCTCCTGCTTATGCAACATTTTAAAAAGTGGAGAGATATTGAAAAAATTCTTAAAGTATGTACTACTGTAGATAGGAAATTGCAAAAAAAAATATAAAAAGAAGTGGAACATTGGCGAAATGTGCTCAAACGTCTCATAATTTTTGTTAAATTTTTAGCTTCCCAATCTATGGGTCTAAGAGGAGAGTCTGACAGTTTATATAGCAAAGCTAATGCAAACTTTTAGCAGCTTGAAGAATCGATTGGGAAGATTGACTTAGTACGCGCAGAGCATTTGCGGCGAAGTCATAATAATGAAACTCGAAGTTAATATCTCAGCAAATATATTCAAAATGAGCTAATCAAGCTTCTTTCGAACGCAGCAACACTGAAAAGTCCAGTGGAATTAGGTTGACAGAATTAGTTTTAAATAACCTAGAAAAATTAGATATATCTTTGTTTGATTGCAGAGGCCAAGGATATTACAATAAACCCATATAAAAGGCAAGCACTGAGGAATACAAACTCAAATTAAATTATTAGAACCCAGAGCATTTTTTGTTCCTTGTTCATCACACTCTATGAATTCGGTAGTTTCAGATGCTGCACACTGCTCTACAATTGCAGTTTTATTTTTTTCTTACGATTGAACATCTTCACGTCTTTTTTGAACACTACAGCACTATGGCAGGTTTTGAAACAGTATATAGTATCGCTGGCCTTTCAACCGTTTTGTGAAACGAGATGGGAAAGAAGTAGAATAAATGCTCTTAGACTTTTGGCTTTTAATTTAGGCAAAGTTTACGAGGCTTTTGTCGAACTTTCGCGAGGCGATGATGCAAAATTCAATCACACCAAATGCTTAGGTAATAAAATTAAAGAATTCCAATTTTTGTGTTGCATTTTGATCTGGTAGACATTTTAAACAAAATAAATATTACAAGTAAATGTTTGCAGAGTCCTGAAATTTGATTGGAGGCAGCGGATGAAATATTAAGCTCTATAAAGATGTTTTTAAAGTAGTTACGTTCAGAGAATGAATTTGTAAAGCTTTTAGGTAATGCAAAATAAATTACGTGTGACTTGGATATTCCTTATGAATTTCAAAGTTCATCTGCATTAAGATCAATGTGAAAAATACCTCTCATTAATTACAAAGGTAGAGATGTAGCGGTTTTGCATCCTCAGGAAAAATTAAAAATTTATTTTTATTTTAAAATACTGGACTAGGTTATGCAACCATTTTCTGAAAGGTTCGACCAAATAATTGTACACAATTAAATACTCAGCTACTTATATAATATTAGCAAAATTCAATGCGCCCCAGATATTATTTCCCAAGACTGTCTTTGTTTGGAGGAAACATTGATTTCAAATTGTTAATCTGATATAAGTAGATCTGAGGTTTTTGAGGAAATAGAAATGTTTTCTCTAGTTATGCTTCCTAACAATTTACCAACGAAAGTGTTGTCTTTTATTTTTGATAGACATTTGGAAACAATTTGTCGGAATGCAGCTATAGAGTTGAGAATATTTTTAACCCTTCCTATTAAAGCCGCACCTGGTGAGCGTAGTTTTTCTAAGTTAAAGCTGATCAAGTATTACATGAGGTCAACTATGTCTCAAGAAAGATTAGTGGACTTACCAACAACAGCCATACAAGAGGATTTGTTGGAAGAGCTAACGGGTATTGGTTGATTGACCATGATGTATAATCTTTTAGGATTCATTGAATGTATTGCATAGGCGCAAGATCTGGCTTTTGCACCGGGCGCAGAAATCATTCGCCCCGGCCCTGCATAAGGAGTTTACGTTTACTCGTTTTAGCACCGCGAACGTTTGCCATGAGTCTCCCAAGCGAGATAACAGCCAGTGGCACCCTATCACATACTTTTTGGATGTGCGCTCCGTAAACCAATTTGGAGCCCAACATCATTTCAAGATACTTAGTACTTCGAAATCAACCGTCATGGGTATAATGATGAGTTTGAGTTGAGCGAGGTGAAGATTTCTAGATGTAATGACAGCGGCTACATCATCGGCATAACCTACCAAGAGCACGACTTCAGGCATTTCGAGACGCAAGAGACAATCATAAGCGATATTTCATAGGTCTGGCCTAAGAATGGACCCTTGTGCTGCTTCAGCTGGAATGGTTTTGCAAACAGTTCCCTGATTCGTTTCATAAACCAAATGGCGATCCTTCAAGTAGTCTCGTACCATTGCTAGCAAGTATTCCTCTATCTAAAAATGTCGCTGAAGAGAATGCAATATGTATGTCCATCTCGTCGGGTTAAAAGCGTTACGGACGTCCAGCGTAGCCAAAAACACTGTGGGCCTAGCTCGATGACTAGTGGCCTCTACGCTATCTACTGTACTAATAACTTCGCAGATAGCACTTATCGTTGAGTGGCCGCTGCAGAATCCGTGTTGGTTTCTCTAAAGGTCACCAGCTCCTCGTATAGCCGCCATCAGCATATCTTTCAACAACCTTTATAGAAGTTTCCCCACAGTATCAGGCATGCAAAGAGGTATGTACGCTGATGGTGTGTTAAGGTCTCTCTTTCCCTTTGCAATTAGAGCAAATCGCGTCACTTTCCAGGGTGACGGACAGACTCCCGCCAGTAAAGATTCATTATACATACGTAGTAATGTTGACGGGTGTCTCTCCACTACTTTTAGAGCATCTACTGGAATATTGTGCAGGCCTGGGGCTTTTCGGTATTTCATTCTCACGCTCGCGCTGCGTGGTTCTTCTTCAGTGAACAAAGGGATATCTTCCTAGCGGACTGTATGATCGTTTTCTGCTCTCACCTCGTGCGCTGGGAACAGCAAATCTACAATATTCTTCAGTGGGCCTTAATTTGGTTATAAAATTGTATGGAGGGATTATTTTGCTGCTTGCTTTTTTTTTGCTGTGGGAATAGTAAATATTTTTTCTGGATGATAATTTATATTTTTTTCTATTAGTGTCTCATCAGCAAATAAAACTGTTTTTTTCAACAAATGAATATTCTGGATGCTGTTAATGTATAGTAACAACATAAATGGTCCAAGAATTGATCCTTGTGGAATGCCGATGTTTATAGTGCATTCCTGGCTTTTATTCATTTTAGTAGTTGTTATAATAAGCCTGTCTAAGAAATAATTTTTAATCTACAATTGAATCAGCGATTCACTATGAAGCAAAAAATCAATTTTTCATGCTCCCCTATATAGCCTTATAGCTATATTTTATAGCTTAGGGTACGGTGTTTAACATAATAGACGCAACCCAAATTGGCACGCTTTGTTGCATTAGAGTATGAACTATGTAAATGTTATCAAGTGTAATACTGGATGCTATATTCTGTAGCCCAGCACTAGATTCTATATTATGTAGCCCAACACTGTGCTATGCTACAAAGAATCACTTGCGGTTTAGGATTTTTTAAGTGCAGTTTTTGTTTGAAAGAGAAATCGAAACACTGGAATACATTCCTGAAAGGAACCCGTATCCAGTCATTAGAGGCAGTTGAGAAAAAAACGTCACAGCTATTGAAGCAGCTACCAAAAAATGAACTAACTCCCTCGAACAGTGGAAAATAAAAATGTAACGATATATGAGTGTGAATGAAGTATACATTAAAAGATACAAACATTATATCTACCAGGAATTGAAGAATTTCAGCTAATCCCGTTACTATGAATCTGTACTTAAAATTCAATGCTCTGAATTTTTATCTGCCATTAAAACTTTCGGGTCGAAAAAGAAACTCGTTTTTTTATGTTTCTCACTAAACGGTCATTTACGTAACCTCTAGAAAATCAATTTTCTTTTGTAAATAAAGTAAATACTTTTAACAAAGTTTTTCAATAGTTGAAAGTAAAAATCCTTTTCTTAATTAGCAAACAAACATACTCTGTGAGAATGATTACAATTGTGTTCAACCTTTGCATAGTAATAAAATATTGAAAAGTAAATAATAAACACTAAAAGTTGAAAATAAAAACCACAAATAGTTTTTATTTTCATCACATACAATATATTTCACATGGATTTCAAAAAAAAAATCCTTTGAATATTTCACATTAACATTAAAATTTATGCTCAACAAACACTTCCTTATTCTACTTAAATTTTATTAACCCGCTCCTTTACTATAGTCAATGCCACTCTCAAAAGGTACATATTCTCATAATTCGCTTCAAGGTTCACCGCGGTTCAAATGAACAATTACAACCACAAACACCAACCCGATGTCATTGTACGCTACTATTTATATACAACAAAATTTAACAGTCGTCCTTCTCGATACATGATAGATTTCAAATCATTCTTTCTAAAATCACATGATTTATATCTTTTACCTGGCGTATGTTAACATTACTGAGGAATGTGGCGATTTTTATGACTAGAAATGTTCATGAAATGATTGTTTACCGTTTTCGTGTTTTTATCTTGGCTAAAGTAGGAGGCAGAAATTAAGCCAAGTCCACAATTAAATTTCAATGTTTCACTAAGGAAGTAAATAAGACAACATGTGAATGTAGATCAAGCACGTATTTTATGATTTGGATTTTATGCAAGGATCTCTCGGTGGTATAAAATTTGGTTTATAGCTGTGCTGGATACTACAAATGCTGGTTGTAAATTTACCTTTCGAATTGTCAAACATTCTTCCAAACACAGTCAATTTTGGTATCTATAAAAACACCCTAAATGCTACATTCGAAACGGAACTGTTTTAATAATAGATATTGGGTTCAATGAAGTCTGCTAGTTTGTTGGCTACGATTGCTTGAAGTACTCTATTTCCTCCCTAAGAGTAAATTCTTCTATTTAAAGACTGCCGGAATAAGCTAATGTCACGGAAACCGCCTTTTTATAAACCCCCCTAAAGATTTCTACGTACGCTGCACTAATTTTACTATGCCGCATTATTACACCCACCCAATATTTATCTTTACCGGGGAACCTTCTTCACACACATCTGGTCCAAAAATAGAACATAATCCTCTTCTCGAAATAAATATTACTTTTTGTACTTTCAAAATACTCTGGCTTCACGTAAACGTCTATAATCTTTGAAGTCAGATTTGAGAAGTGTGTTTTGATGTGCGCAATCTCAACCGCATGTTACTTCTCCATCGAAACACATCACATACATTTTCAATGTACAACAAACTACAAAAAATGAACTTTTGTTTTCTTCTGCGAAATTGCATGAGCCCCTCAACGTACAAAATCTAAAATTGAACAATTCGAACTTTATTCATTGGCGGTTTATGTTTATTCATCTTATTACAATATTATCTTCACACTTATTGGATCAAGATACATATGATCGTTTTGCATACTCTAATACAAAAATACATTGCATTGCGAATAGATATGTATGTAGACATGACACTGAGAATATCCGTGTGCGGAATTGATGCGAATGCGAACAATGAATGAATAGATATCCAGAATATTAGGTGTCTACCTATCCACTCAGATCTATGGAAATGAATCCATTCAAGAAAAGTATCTTCTTCCGTCACGAGTTCCATGTCATCACACATATGGTGTATCTATACGAAATGTAAATGTATGCGAACTTACCACTACCAGCACAATGGGTTCCTTAGCGATCGGTATAAAACTGTGGAGTTCAGTTGAGCTTTCAACTTGAATCGTACAAGATCGCTTAAAAATTACTAATCCAAAGGATTTAAATTAAACGTGAAACACCAATATTGTTAATTTAAATTGCAGTGCTCAGGAATAAATTTAAAAAATTATTAAAAATAAAGTGTGTCAAATTTAAATTGTCAATTAAAGATTAAAAACTATTAAAGACGTTCAATACGCAATACAAAATAAATTAAAGATAAAATTTCATATAAAAGTGATGATGAACGAGTTGACTAGTGCAGTGAAATCCTGTAAAGTGTTAATCAATCGTCATAGTTATCCTGAACTGTTGCGTAAAGACAATCAATCGGAAAAACCTGTTGCAACGATGGTGGAAAGATTCGTTCAATCATTGGTCAATGCCAATGATTCCGGCTCGTTCGATACAAGCCTGGAAGTGAAAACAATCGCACAGCCACGGCGAAAACGTAGCCGATGTGTCACAGAACTAGATCGGCACGATCTTCTGAAATTCGTCAAAGAGCTAGAAAAGCGCTCATCAAAATCAGCTCAACGCCCAAAAATTACCAACCCCGATGTCTATATAGAATATCCTGGTTCCGACTCAGATTTCGAATCGACCGATCAAGAATATTACGATGCTGATGATATCGATGAACCTGTCGAAAAGGAACCAGCTAGCGAACCAAAAACTCCAGAACATTTTCGTCAACCCTATCAGATCACAGAAGACGATATTCGAAAAAGGCTATCGGGAAAGAAGCGATCATGTGACGACAGTAACTGCCGAGCAGCTCGACTACTGAATTTCTTGTCTTCAGCGAAAAAATCCATTCAAAACTTGAAGGCGTCCTCGTGCAGTAACAGCCGCAATGCTTCGCCGCTTCCGCAGCGATCGAAACATTTCCATGAAGGATATCGTCAATTTCAAGATCATTCCGATACCGAAGACGATGGCATTTCAACTTCATCGCAATTAACTAGTCACAACATTTCACCGAATTCATCTTTCGAACTTCATCCACCCATCCTGCCTACATTCAAAATCACTCCGCCACGCGAACAACGATCCACCAATATGTTTAGTCAAATCCTGCGAGGTTCGATGCGGGCAAAGCGTGCTTCTGTTCTACGACGCTCCATCAGCAATCCCGATAATTTCACGCTTGGTGACATAAAGAACGAAGGATCCAGCAAACCCACTCCTGCCACTAATAAGGCTGATTTTATCGATGCCAAAGCCACTGTAGTTCGTCGCGGCCTTGGAGCTGCCATGATACGAAATTTGGATGTATTATGCGTAAGTATCTGACTAAAAACTCTGCTCTTCATATTGTTTTCCCATTTTGAACTATAAGCCATCTAACAGCTCCTATTATTATATCCTCAGGGATCACAAAGACTATTCGCTTCCAAACAAATCAACTAAGGCTGAACTACTCCGTTATCCTGATCTATATTTATTTATCTCATAATCAAGTGTTGTTATGTTCCTGATCTGGTATGAAGGTCAATTATTTTTCAAGTTTTTCCTCGTTCATGAGGAACTGGGTTGTATATTGTGTTTAGAAATTAGATTTGCTAAGAAAAACTGTGTGTGTATGCAATTCTTAAAACTAAGATGAAGCTATTGTATTCTATTGTGTATCCATGACGAGAAAATATGAGAAATTAAATTATTTGAATCTAATTTGGAAATCTTTTATCTGGAAATTCGTTTTGAAAAGTTTCCTTAGATTGAAAGTACGTCGATGATGCAGATGATGGCCATGTCAAAGGTATGTAGTTGATGTATTTGGTTGTTGTGTTAATGTTGTTGCTGTTGTTAAAACTCGCTAAATAATTGTTATATTCTTTCAAACGAAAGATAAAACACCACAGTTACGATATGAGTACACTGCTTCTTTTCATTTTACCATCCACACATTTTTCACACTACATACCTTTGTATGATCGCATTGCATATTGAATCTAGTCATTGCAATTTTCCTTTTTTCGGTTCATTTCTCATAAATCGATTCAATTTCGCTTTTCGACACAATTCTCCGAGCCAAGAATTAGTTTCGTTTTTTTGGAAAGCTTTGCATGGGCCAAAAATGATTAACTATTTTATGATGTCATGTAGTTTTGATCTCATTACGATAGCTCCATTCATTATAAAATTGATGCTACTGAGCTACTAAAATTGAGGCTACTATCACTTAATTCTATATTAAAAAAAATACACATAGCGCATATTCCTACATTTCTAGTCTTTTACACTCTGTAAATAGTACCTTAAGCTATAAAATATAGGTTCAAGCGCTATAACATCACCCTTGATAAAATCTACATAGCGCACACTCCTATGTAATATAGCGTGGAAGTTATGGTCACGTACCTTCTGTACAGAGCCGAGCTATAAAATATAGCTACGAGGACTCTATAAAAATTCGTTTTCATTTCATAGCAATTACGCAGATACATTATAAGATTTCTTGCCAAGCGCATAGTCTCGATTTCCATGCACATAGTTTCGACTGCTATGCGTATAGTATCAGTGCGTATCATAGTACTGAGCTAAATAACATCAACATTTCGCTAAGCTCACGTAGCCTAGTAAGTAGATTAAAGGCCACTAGAGCCTGGGGTCAATTTTGTTGACTCCAGAATCTGTCTGTCGTAAAAAAGTTGCTTATTGTCATGGCCTATAGTAGATAGTGCTGAGAGCTGTAATGCATAGCTTTACAAGCATAGCATATAGCGCCTCATCTTATAGATGTACCGGCATGCATTATAGTATCAGTCGCTATAGTTCAATAATTGATCATAATCCCGAAATCAACTATGTACATTTTGATTGATTGATAGCATGGAGTGGGCTCAGAAGACCCCAGCATTGCGACCTCTAGAGTCTGTTGTGGCTTCTCTGCGTTACGTCTTATAGAATGCCCAGAATTCTTTTGAACTTAGATAAGCTCCTTAACAGAACATTTGTTATGTCCCTGGCAGAAAGAAAAGCAGAGCCAAAAAACGACTTAATCCTCAAGATTAAACCAGTAGTTTTCGATATTTTTTTTGTTCCATGTCTTAATTTCCTTGTCCGTGTCTACCTTTGTAAAGCACCAGTACGTAGAAGGACCTGTGAAAGGCATCTTGGCTCCTACTTTGGCCATGGTGTCAGCTTCCTTGTTCTCTTGGTGCCCCTCATGGCAGGGGATCCATATCAACTCAAGTCTGTTCTGTGCCTCTATTTCTTTTAGGGTCTCTCTCACTTCTAAGAGTAAAGCTGAATATATATGATCGCCATTGATAGTCTTGAGAACCGCGTGGTTACCCGATATGATCTTAATACTGATTCTATTTGTGCTCCTTATCTACGAATGGCAGAAAGCTCTGTTTGGTAGATGGTAGCCTCCATTGAAAGAGGAAAATACATTTTGCACTTGAGATGTACGATCCCTGCTCCTGCTTACTATCCATCTTTAAATCATGCGTATTCTACATTCGCGCTCCTTTGTTCGAGGGGGTTGGGCTATCCTCCCATTTGTCCCTTGATGGAATTGTGATCTTGAACCTCTTCCCGAAGGCTGCTCTCATTTTTACTTGATCGCTAAAGTTCAACATTTCCATTCTGGACCTGAAGTCTTCCAGGATTTTGAGGTGACCTCTTACGTCTCCATGGATTGTCACCATTAGATTGGCCTCGTACGTCTCCTTGGATTGTTCATCTCAAAGTATCTATGTGTGAGCCTCTTATCATTTCCGTAATTTCGTAGCCGAGAGCAGTTGGGCCCTTAATGTTGAAAGTGTTGAAAAGGTCATCAACTAGTAGGGACCATAACCGAGGAGAAAGCGCCTCTCCCTGTGTACATCTCTTAATTTTCGCTCTTAGCCTCGCCTCCCCCAGCTCCATAACTTACCTCGATAGTATTTTAATCGTCCATTTGGCTACTTCTTCAGGGCATCCCTCCTCTGAAGAGCATGGTACAGCGAGTCATGTGAGAAGTATATAAATTATGATATCTGGCGCTATGTTTTTTCTTAGGACATTGGCAGACTTTCCCTCATTTGCATCTTCCTTACTCTCACTGTGGTTGTTGTCTCAATTCAATACCATCCCAAATTCTTATAATAAAATTCTTGATCTTGTTTTGTATCATAATCCAAAATCTTCTATCTCACTAAACGCAACCTTTTCTGTCCATGAACCTCTTGACATCCACCGTATTTCTTAAAAATAACCTTCAATATACGTACAAAAATATTGTAAATGCCATTTATGACCTTTCATACTTGATTTCGCGATTTAGGCTGAAGTGCTGCCCGCAAAACGCAATGCGCTCCCACATCAATCGCATCGAAGTATCAATCGAAATAAAAGCTCCTATTGCATCGCCAAATGAAGTTCAACGATGTAACCATTTTCACCTAACAAAATGTTTGTGTGTTTCTCTTCCACTATTTTCTTTCCTTTTTTCTCAATCAAATATCTTCTGTTACATCTTCTCCCCAGTGCTCTTCCACATTATCCTCTTTTCTTGAAAGCTCTACTGAAATAGAGCCCTTAATGTACTCTCTTCATCCTTATTTGTTCTTCTTTCTGTAATCTTCCGCCTGAGTATTACTTTGGGTATAGCCTCTTTCCAATGGAAACCTACACAAATTTTTGTAGAAGACAAAGCTGGTGATTCTATTTGGATCTCAAATTATCATCCCATTTCGCTCCTTTCGTGCTTCAGTGGACTGCATGAAAGAGTACTGCTTAAAAAAGAAAACTCTTCTGTCTCAAAATAATCTCCGCTTCTTCATATATCTTTCATCATGTTCTGGAACTTTTCTTGCATGTTGCGGGACAGTTGAGCCGTGATAGCCGGCAGTGGGATCTTAGACAGGTCCCGCTGTGCTTTAGAGCTATTGTTATTGTATAGTTATATTGTTTGCTTTCGCCACTTGTGTAAACGTCTTCTTTAAGTTTTTGAAATTCTTTAAACATCTCCCGTAGCTGCTCTAATGGTCACCACCACAGTTAACACACTTGGCAGTCTCTTCATGTTTATTTATGCACTTTGAGAAGTGGTGATTTCCTTCACACTTGACGCAATTTGCCTGGGCATGGCCATGGCCATTAATCGCTGTGACACCAAAATGTTGCAGTTATGGCATTGCGATTACCCCCCGCTTTGCATCAACTTTGCAGATGTGGTGAAATATTGTTGTAATGTTATATATATCTGCCTCGCTTCTCGGAAGAAGAACTTTGACTATCTTGGAGATATTTTTCAGTTTGAGGAAGAAAACTTTTAGTGCTGAGAAGCCCCGCATCTAAAAGTTTTTCGTAATATTTTCTGCTGTAAAGCTATAGAGACCTCGAATCTTAATTCTTACATCATTAAGGGGCCTGGATATTTGAATCCCCTTTGTGACTGTCTTATTATTACTGAGACCGTCGTCCTTTTTTAGCTTTCTCAGTGTTGTTCTGCTTATTGTTGTCAGTTTTCAGTCGCGTTGTCGTTTGGGGGGCTGGAGTAGTAGCCTGTTTCGACAGCGGATTCCTCGGAGTCCCTAGTTTGAGCGATGATGCTGAAAGGTATTCTATTTCAGCCGGAATTCCCTATGCTGAGGGAAGAGCATCTTGCATCTTCATTTCGATGTGCCAATTTTTTGCCACTTTGTTGCCTGTATCTTTCGCCGCTGACGACATAAGTCTGTCAGTGTACTTTTTGGTTTTCTTTTTCTCTGTTAGCGATAGTGTCGGCAACGTCCCTAGTTTTCATTTTTATCCAGCCTTTTGAAGAATAACGTCCGTAAGCTGTTTTTTTATAAATTGTTCATCTTATTTTCGTTGCACGGTGGGTTCTGTATACGTGTCCGTCAGTTGCATCATCATTTGGTCCATACCATTGTACAGTGGCTCTATTTGTTTAACTAACTCCGAGATTTGTTGTCTTTCCAGTGTTTGTGTCTTCTTCTTCTGCTTCCACTCATAGCCATTTTCTGAGGTTGCGTCCTCGTCCGTCATTTTTCGATAAAGCATTGATCGTATTTATTTATTCAGAATTCGATAGCTCCAGAATACGACAGCTCGAATTTGAGACTAGTTTTATATCTAAGGTTCAAGAGGTCTTTTTGCTTCCAGGCATTATTCCTTTTTTTTTTTCAATTGTTTCAGACACTATATTTTCTATTCTGTGTCGGCCTGGATTTCCAAACCACCCTATATTTCAAATTTGCGTGTGTTATCTCACTCCCACAATTTTCTGTTTTCGTTTCGTATTTTTTCCTTACTTAAAACGCACACTATATCAGTACTCATTTTATTGATCCTGCACAAGCTATTTCACTCTTGTTCCGTTGGGCATTCATAAACCAATTCAATTGATCGCACAACCATCCACAGACGTCCGCAGATCAGTGATAATTGCCAACTGAAACCAGTTGAATTGTGTTATAATATAGCTTTTAACTGTAACGATCATGTTCTTCTTTTTCTAAAGCTAAAATTTATGATATTTCTGGTCCTCTACTCTCCCAATTCACTTCCTATATTCATCCTTCATCATACTGTATTGTAACTATAAATTCCTGCACCTTTGCTCCATTTTGCTTACCTCAGGATTTTCTCAAGGTTCAATTTATGGTCCTCTGTTGTTTCTATTTCTTATAAATAACCTACTATCCTTTATATTTTCTGCCTTTCCTGTATGCTGATGAATTCAAGATGGTCAAAGTTATCAAAACAATTGAGGATTGCACTGACTTTCAAAATGATAGCTCTGCATTAAATGCCTGGTACACTGCTAACACACTTTGAATTTTGCTAAGTGTCATCAAATGTATTATACGTATGAGGTCAATATAAGCTTCTTTTACTCTGTTTCTAACTCGTCTTTTAACTATGCTGTCAATTTTAAGCATTTTAGCTTGATATTCAACTCGAAACTTAAATTCAATCAACACATGCACGTTACTGATAAAATCTCTAAATTCTTAAGCTTTAGCTCTAGATCCTCCAAACCATTTGTTAATTATTCATAGTGTCCTGGAATGCTGTTAGCAAGTGTGATGTCTAGTACATACCTTGAAACCTGTCCAACGTAGGTTTACCTGCTCATTGTTTTACAAATTCAATATCCCTTATTGGGACTTTAGTCACCATTTCCGATACTACAGACTCCTCCTGCTGAATGACGCCGAGTTTAAATAGACAAGTCTCCGCTCTGCAATCGTCATTATCGGTTTATTTTCTCTAATCTAAATAGCCGGGTTTCTTTTCGGCCATCTAGTCGTTTAAACATCATCATTTGTGTTTAACGTTCCTTTCGCGCCAACCAAAACTTACTTTTATTCACTATTGTTACGCATCGTTAGACAACACAATGATCTGAAGCTCGGTCATCTTCCGTTGACGTTCTTTGCACACAAATACCTTTTAAAAAACAAAATTCTCACATCTTCAACTACTGAATTATTTCGTTACCAAGAAGAACATTTCATTTCCAATTATCGCCCTATATCACTCCTTCCTTGTTTTCCTAAACTATGAGAAAAAATTGTACACAATCAAGCTTACCGTGTTTTATGTAGTAGAATTTCACTAATTTAGTCAAATTTCACTATTCTGGATCCTCTGTTCGCGACAATGACTTTTCTTAAAACTTGTTCGCTGATTTTTCGAAAGCTTTCGACAAGAGCCACGATTACATACTGCTTGATAAGCTTACTGGGTTTGGCATATCCGGTCCCCTCCTTTCCTGGCTTCCATCCTAAACACACAATCGTACCTGAAAGGCTGTGCTAAAGATTATTCTTCCCTTTTTTTTACCCCGCTTCTGATGTTCCACAAGGCTCCATTCTCGGTCCTCTATTCTTTGTTCTTGTTCATAGGCGGGCCGTGGCCTAAAATCTGGCAGGGGCCAGGGACTGAAAGGTTCAAGACATGCGATGATTTTGTTTTTGTTTGTACACGTACTGTTCATACAACTTATATAATTTACTAATAAATTATATATTTGTTGATTTATTCTTTGTTATTTGCTAATGCATAATGTATTATCAAATAAACTTCTTGTCTGTGAATACGTATGAGCTACTACCACATGCATATAATGTGAATGGTAGGTATGAACTACACATGAATTATCAATGACCGCTAAGAAAGAAAGCTTGTATGATTTATACGGAAATAGAATGGAAATAATTAGAAATGTAAGAGTATTTTTTCGTTTAGAAGCTAAATATATTGTAACTTATACTTAAAGAAGAGGATAGATTAGTTTCAAAATATCTTTGCAAAAATTGGAATATATTAAGCTTAGAAGGAAGAAATTTATCTCTTGCTTCAAATATTTGTTACCTAGAAAACCTAGAAAAACCGAAAATAATTTGGCAAAATGAAAAGTGCTGTAACTTACTCTTTTCGAGCCATTTGGTTTGCAGGAATATCTTTGTAGCCCTAACTGAGTGTCCGAGGCTAGATGAAACAGCAAAACCTTTAAAACTAGTGCTTTTTGCTGTTTTCCGTTTTAGCGATCCTCTGATAAATGTGAGATTTAGACAGTTCTTTTCTGCGAATGATTTAATTTTTCCTACATACAAGTCTTCTCGCTCACTTAGTAGTGTTCCATTCACAAGATTTATCCCATCCCGAAGAGTTGCATTTTTAGTTTGGAAATATGTGCTTAACAAGTTCGTTATAAAAAGAACATAGTGAAAGATGAAAAGATTTACTACAAATTTAGGATTACTGATTGAATGAAAGATCCCCAATGAATAACCTGAGTCGCTGTATTTTCCTTCATTCATTTCTTTTTCTAAAGCCTCTTTCATAGTCCCATAGCTATCGATCACATAATGCAATTGTGAAATCTCATTGACTAACGAGTCGAGCTTAAACTTCTCATTCCACACCTTGAATTTAGATCAACTGCCACTTCAAGCTGCTTCAACAATTCGTGTTGTGATGGCTTCGAAAAGTGTAGGTAAAGCGATTCGATGGCACTGAAAAAGGATGTACACGTTTCGATTGTGAAAAATATGTCCATCACAACCAGGATAATTTTATGAGCTAGACAGTGTACAAATGTGGTTGCAGGGTGTCTCATCTTAATTTAGATTTGTAAACCACTTTTTTGTCCTGACATGACACTAGCACCATCCTAAGACTGTCCAACAACAGGCAATCCGGGAAGTCCGTAGCTGTCTAACAGGGTCAAAATTATATCTGCTAAATACGAGGCATTTCTAGCTCCTGAACAGTCTACAAAGCTTGAGAACCTTTCTTCGACTGCTAGCTCTTTAGCAAATCTAACAACCACGGAGAGTTGTCCCTTCTGTGGACCATTGTTGCGTCTACCATAATGGATATCAATCCGCAATCTTTTATTTCAGCTGTATTGTCCTCGCGAACGAATTCAGCAACTATTTTCATCAATTCATTTTGTGTTTTGTCACTACAGTAGTTCACATTCTTGTTATTAAAATTATTTTCAAAAGTTGAATCATGCTTCGCGAATGCACAAAATTCCAAAAAAAAAAATCACGTTTATCACGGGTTATCCTCTGAAAGCACGTCTTTGGCGACTGAGACACGTCGTAAGGTCGGTAACCTTCTCCAAATAATTTCGGTTAATTTTGTTCAAGCACCATATCATTTACTGTCTTCCAAGTACTATTAGAGGTTTCTCATTGTGCATGAATTTTACCATCCGGATAATTTATCCGGATCGCGAAGTTTGGTCGAGCTGAAATTTTGGTGTATTTTTGGCGACAATGGAAACTCTATGGAAAATTTCGCATTGTGATAACTTCACACCGAGTCATCAGATCATCACAAAACTTACAAGACTCATCAATGGGCATAAAAAATAAGTTTCTGTCGTTTTTAATTAATGTCTGGGCAACCTTGTAGCTACCATAAGTACGTAAACACAAATTTTTCATATGGCTGTTAGAATAAAATGCAAATGGTTGATGAATTTGATACTATATTTATACAGTCAGATATAAATTTGTCAAATTCCCAATCGCACAAAAATCGCACCGAATTATTTATATTTTTAGCACCTGGAACTTGCGTCTACGGTATCTCGCGATCGGATAAAATTCATAGGATATACTGGTCTTGAGTAGATACAGGTCTGACAAAAGTTTAATGAATATGATAAGAACCATGTGGCGGCTGTGTCACTGTGAAAAAACGCTCGGTGAAATTGAAGTGCTATGCCTTTTAACTTCCGATGCAGTTATCAAATTATAATAAAATTCACACACATTTAACCTGAGTGTAAGCCAAGTAGGTCATGGATAGCATAAAAGTGGCAGGGATGCCATTTTCATTCTCCAAATGACTTCGAAAATGGTGTTCTACGTTAATTACCTTATTGCCTACTATTTTAATACTTAGACTATATTTTGTGAAACAACATAATTGCATAAAACGCCAGTTTATAAAAGTGTTCTTATCTAAATACCTGTATATTGCCTAGTAGGAATGAACAGATAATCTTAATAAAAAAAGGATGATTGGCGAGGTGGTTTTCGTTTTTTTCTTAGCGTTTAACTTGTCGAAATTAAATATTGCCGTCCATTTCTAGAAATAATTCCCATAACATCGTAATTAATACCGCAGAGTGGGACAACAGAATCAATAGGATTAAAAGGTCTCAACAATCATCTAATACTTCCAGTGCAATTTTCAAGCTAGTTGATAGTGCTGTTGCTTTAGACAAATCTTCAACCAAAAGCTTTTTTGTGAAAGGAGCCCCTATTTTCGCTGACGCAACCTGGCTTTCAAAAATGTTGAAGAAGGAGTTGGGCATTGATAATTGCAAATGCGCTGCATTAACCGCCCGTATACATGGTAAAAAGCGAAAATCCTACACATGCTTCAAATTATCAGTACCTGGTCAATATGGATGGATGTTTTGTAACCACGAGCGAAATGGAGTTGACAGCTATACCTGGAATGGAATGAAATTCAGCCATTGGATTGACAGATGCAACAAACGAGATCCCAAACAACCAACTCAACAATATAATCACCAAAAAAATAGTACGTATTTAGGCTATTCTCCCATTCGTAGCTCCCGTAAACACTCTCCTTTACTTCCCCAAGCTTCACTATCTTTTAAATCGCCTCCGAATTCAAATAACCACACTAAAAACAGTGACGCTAAGGCATTACCTTCTACTGTTTCAACGGATAATCAATCCTCTATCAGTGTGCAGCCGGCTAATTCTTTACAAACAGTGGATTCCGCACCCAATGGAGCGTTAATGCAAGCAAGTGCTCCTGAAGGCAGGCCGTCATCCAAATATTCTAATTTTGTCCGTGGAGAGGATCTGATACCATCGCAATCTGGCTCAATCATTATACCAGAAACTCCTGTCAGTCTCCAATCTTCACCAAAATTTCTCGACCCACTTGTTCCTCCTGTCGTAAAGCTTACCATAAACTCTAATGAAGAATTAGAGGGCAGGTACCTCTTGTCTCGTTTCAGAGATCATAAAATTTATGACAATGTCCGTCTTTTTCTCGCATACATGCATGATGCACATGATGCCACTTGCTTCGAAGGGAAAACGAAGACTAACCTTAAAGTTATGATTCAACAGGAGGGTCTTCCCACCGACCTTGACTCTTTACGCCTTATTTTTAACCGCTACCACGAAGAACTCGGAATGTCTCCGGATCAGGTTAAACGTGATCTTTTGACTTACCGCTCTTATGTTAATTCTAAACATATTTCGCTCTTACAAAAATCTCGCGATGACCAGAAAAAATATTTCTCCTAACATGAAAGTTACTTTTAGTTACCCTAGGTTTCTTTACCACAATTGCGGTGGTATCAGAAGCAAATTAAATAAACTTTTTATTGACGCGAAATCTTGCCATTTTAATATATTAACGATCGCCGAAACGTGGTTGAACGACTCACACGCTAACGAAGAAATTCTTGACAGTAATTGGACCATCTATAGAGCTGATCGCGACTACCTTTTTACAGGCGTTTCAAGAGGTGGTGGTGTTCTTATTGCAATTCACAATACCCTCCCCAGCGAACTCGTTGCGACCAGTTCTCATAAATCTTTCGAACATAAATTCGTCAGAGTTTTATTCGATAAGCATTACCTCTACATTGGTATCTTTTATGTCCCCCCTAACTCCGATGAAACTACTTACAATGACGTATGCGACGTGATATCTGCCGTAACAGCTTCCTTGCACGAAGAAGACAAAATAATTGTTTTTGGTGATTTTAATCGTCCGAAAATCAGTTTTATTCCTGACGAAAATGATATCCGCCTTCTTCCAATTAACCTTAGCGATTCAATTGACTTTAACCTCATAAGTACGTTTTATGGCAATGATTTACAACAAATTATCCCTATCCCTAACCAAAATGGCAATTGGTTAGACCTTATCTTCTCAGATTTTTATGACGAAGTGGTGGTTAGTCCAACTATTGACGCCGAGAATCTTTTCTCTAACACCCTGCATCACTCCGCTTTTACAATTGAGCTATCCACTACAGATATTTCTTTCACCCAATGATTTAAGGCGGCTCAGAAACCATAGAAACAAATTATATAAAGCAATCAAAAATGGAGGCTCTCTCCAGGAGGATCAAATAAGATTATATGATGAGCTATCCAAAGAATTTTCCATCAAATCTCGCGAGGCGTATGAGCTCTATGTTAATTCAATGGGGGAAAAAATACTCACTGACCCGAAAAAGTTCTTTGATTTCGTCAATTTAAAACGTAAAACCACTGGCTATCCTTGTTCTATGTTTCGTGGTAACACGGTTTCGTCTTGTCCACAAGTCATTTGTAGCTTATTCGCCGACCATTTTCAAAACACTTACTGCTCTCCGAAGATCCCTACTTTCACTACTAGACACGCTGCCAGATCTCTTATCGAAGGGTTTGTCCTTACACGGCAGGCTATTACTAATGCTATTCTGCAACTAAAGATTGGCAAAGGACCTGGCCCGGACCTAGTATCTCCTTTCTTCGTGTTCCAATGTGCAGACCAATTAATCACCCCTTTGCACATGGTTTTCAATAAATCCCTGTCTCTTGGTGTCTTCCCGTCTTTCTGGAAATCCTCATACCTCACACCTATTTTCAAAAGTGGTGATAAACGTTCAGTCGATAACTATCGAGGAATTGCTATCTTATCTGTTATCCCCAAACTCTTCGAGAAACTAGTTTGTGATAATCTTACTCGCATTATCGACCCCCTTCTTAATGAGGAACAACATGGATTTCGTAGGGGTAGATCGACTTCCACCAACCTCATGATACTAGTTTCTACTGTGCTCTGTGAAATGGAAAAAGGGAACCAAATTGACGCGGTCTATACGGACTTTAGTAAGGCTTTCGACCGAGTTGACCATCAAACTTTGGTTCAAAAACTTCGCAACTTTGGTATTTCCGGTTCTCTTCTTAACTGGCTCCAGTCTTACCTCTGCGATCGAACCCAATTCGTAAAATTTCAAGGCCACTTGTCCAAAAAAGTTTTGGCATCTTCTGGAGTACCACAAGACAGTCATTTAGGCCCCCTGCTTTTTAACATCTTCATTTCTGATGTGTCTGAGATACTGCTTGGTATACCGCATCTCTTCTATGCAGACGACTTAAAAATCTATCACATCATAAACTCGCAGTCTGATGCAACCTTTCTACAATCAAAGCTTCAATCCCTCGAACAGTGGTGCGATGTGAATAATCTCAATCTTAACATCAATAAGTGCCATGTGATAAGTTTTTCTCGTAAGCATGCAACCACGATGTATTCCTACTACCTTAACGACTTCAAATTGAATAGGGTCGATCATATTATAGACCTTGGCGTAGTATTGGATAACAAGATGCGCTTCAATTTGCACTATGACAAAATCCTTGCCAGAGCTAATAAACAGCTTGGATTCATAAAGAGACGCGCTAAAGAGTTTAAAAATATATGGGTTACCAAATCATTATATACCACCCTAGTGCGTCCTTTATTAGAATATGCTTGCATTATATGGAACCCTGCTTTCGAGCTACATAGCGATAGAGTTGAGTCTGTTCAGAAACAATTTGTACTTTTCGCTTTGAGAAATCTCTATGACCCACGAGATTTTCAAAATCTCCCATCTTACAAATTCAGACTGAGTCTTCTAAATTTAATGTCTCTTTCTTCTAGAAGAACTCTGCTCAGCGCTTGCCTTACATTTGATATTATTAGTGGTGCGGTAATCATTGAAGATCTCTCTAGTAAAATTACTTTCAATAACCGACCAAGACGCACCAGATATGCAAATCTGCTCAATGAATTCAGTCATCACACTACCTATGCATATAATGAGCCCATTAATAGGTGCTGTAGGATATTCAATTCTATAAGCAGCCACTACTCTTCGGGGATTACTAAATCAAATTTCAAAAATAACTTGTCCAAAGCCCTTTCCACATCCGAACCCGCTTAACTTCCATCGTTACTAGCCTAAATTTAATTAAAATAATGTAGAATAACTGGTACAAAATTTGTGATGTATTGTATCTTTTTTACGGACAATTTGTATTGTATATTTATGATTAATTGTATTTAAGATTTGTATTATGTTTTCTTGTTGTTATGTTGCCTTGTTTGGTAGATAAATAAATAAATAAATAAATAAATAACACAGTCTCTATGTTATAAGTAGTGTGTATGCTTTGGTATAGGCTTACACTACTACACTACTCACCTCTTGCTGTAACCACAAAAACCTAAGAGGCGAAAATTTAAGTGTCTGCTGTTGGAAATATTTATTTTTCTGGGAGGGGCCAACCTAGGGTCTGGGGGGTCCCGGCCCCCCTGGCCCCCCCTACGGCGCGCCTATGTTCTTGTTATAAATTACCATTCTTCTCTATTTTAATTTGTCTTCTTAAAAGCTTAACACCATCTGTGTTAAGCTTTTTCGTGAAATACTGTCTGTTATTGTAGTCAGATCCCTCAGACTTTAATGACCCTCTTGACTCTGAGCTATCTTCAATGACCCTTTAACTCGTACAGCGGTGTATTTTCATTGCCTTCTCTGACAATTTGGGTCTTTACTTCAAACTTCTCATCTTTTAAAAAAAAACATCTTGGATACTTTAGGTTGAGTCAAATTCATTATTAATTATTCACTAATTATCTTAAAATAGCTTTTTCATATATTTATGTTTCTCAATTTTGTTAGTGGTTTCTTTATCTATAAAAGGTATTCTGATTGAAAATCAAAGAAATATCTCTTTACTGAATAAAACCAGGCATAAGAAACTCAAATTGACATTCCTCGAAATCATTTCAATAAAATATCAAAACTCTAATTGAATATTGAATGAAATTTATCCTGTTATTTTACCGGTCTTCGACTTATTGCTTTGTTTATACCATCCACGACCCAAAGTAAGCAAATCACTTATCGCAAAACATACTCGAATAATTCTCCATCGAAATAACAGCAAATCTTGAAAATTAAGCGGAATCACGTCGCCTATGGCGCACATCATATTCATTCATAAGCGCCACGAAAACACCGCCAGACTTGTAATCAAAAATTGAATGATCAACAAATTTCTGTCAATAAGCTATGTTAAGCTCAAGCTGCCCAGCATCATTCGCAATCAACAGCGAGATCTTCGTCTCGATCGAATTCGACTTGGACCGAGCACGCAGAAAATCTGTTTATTGAACTTTTAATAATAAATTACCCTGAACTTAATTCTTCCGCTATGCAAAATATGAGGTAAAAAATAAATTGTTTTGTCCATATTTACAATGGAATATATTCACAGATCTTAACGGATCAGAAGACGACTGATTGCCGCCGAATCAAAAAGAACGCCATAAAATTTAGCATATCAAGCAATAAACGAAAAGTTAATTACAACTCCCATACCGATCGTACCATGTGGTAAAGATATCTGCACCTGCGAAATTTGTATCTAACAATCTATCACAGCCAAATTCAATTTTCTCGCGTCTACAGCAAATCAATCGTCAAAAATCGAACAGAACGAAAATTCTTCCGGCGTCCTTTTGATCTTTATTACAAGCTGTTACCTTGGCAATGTTTATAAACTTGATTTGCAAATATCTATTTCGACAATATCCAGGGTGTTTTCCTCAATCGAAGGAATTTTTATCTGTTGTCTGTTTCGATTGTACGAGGCGAGTTTTAAACAAATCGTACAGAATTTAACTCTCGAGCAGCTCAAGATATATAGGCAAATAATAACAAATTCATGTTTCTGTTTATTTCTTTGCACTTAACATCAACGGACTTGATTTGCGAAGCTTGTCTCGAAAGAATTTCGAATAAGAGTAAAACATACATACAAATGCACGTGGTCGTAATTTAGTTTCGATTCTAAATTCGAATAACAATAAATACGCACGTTTCAAAGGATATAAATGACAGTTTAGTGTCTCGCATGGAAAGATGTTAAATTGAACTGGTTTTTTTTTTGAAAAGGACTATAATTTATTTGAATAGATTTGAATGTAGATATAGATAAGTGGATAGAAGGGTACATTTGAGTGAAAAAACTGATGACGCCTACTTCCTTTTCCTAGCCGTTAAAATGATCATCAAATGAGATCAGATTCAACCGGTAGAGTTCGTGCCTACATATTTGTGTGCATGCAAATGTACAGTAATAGGGCTATGAAACTTCCGTTCTTTTATGTGCAGAACGAATATTTGTCAATCAAAAAGAATGAATTTGTAAGACTTGAATGTTTTTTTGGAAGCTATGTCGGTGAATTTTAATGAAAAGATTAAGACGCACAGACTATGTAATTTACTTGTAATATTTATCAGCTATTGAAAAAAAGGGATAGTGCATCTATGCCAGTATTTATGAGATGATACAAGTTTCTAGTCGAATGAATAATTTCGAAAGCAAAATGACAAGTTTCTATTGTTATCTTGATGGGGAATCTACTATATAATTTATCCAAAGAGTAAATAATTAGATAGTAGAAAATTATAGTAGAGAATATTTCGGAAAAATCATCATTTCCTGAATTCAATTTGATGGTTTTTCCTTAAAGCATAAAAGGTCAGAACAGATACATATATATTTTCTACTAATAATGAGTTCTAAGCTTGCCAAGAGTCGATTACTAGAGAAGAGAAGTATTACTAGCCTCAATGTCATAGACCTCAAACGTCGTAGTTAAAGAGTGAAAAGTACTTTCACATTATTCATATTAATATGATAAAAATTTATATATTTAAATTGGACAAAATTTCACAAAGAGAATAAAAGGAAATAAATTATAATAATAGGTAATTTATTAAAAATAAATTTGATAAAAACGTAATAAATCGAAAATATGGTTTTTAAATAATATAAAATGAAAAAGGGAGGAAAACAGACCAAAAAAAAGAAGTCACCATGCCTGCGAAGCATATGCAAATATATACACCTCTGCACAAACAAAAGGGTAATTGAAAACAGCACGGTGTCATCCTAGATCACACAACAACTAAATTAAACAGATGCTGGAGGACCAAAAATCGTTAAATAATTTGTACAAAAAACATTGGTCGAGGCCATTTAGGAAGGTAACAGATTCAGTGGCGCCAGACAAGTAAACAAAACAAAGAGGACGACACTTGGAAGAATGCAACGCACTAGGGAGATAAACAAACGAACACAGGTGGAGACATTCAAAGGGAAGTGTTAACTGTTAACAGCAATGAACAAAACCAACAACTTTCCAACAAATTTCATCTTTAACTTTCAATCACAATACAACAATTTTTATGCTGACCCACATGACTCTATTACCTGACAGGGAATATTAAATGGACAATAAGAAGGGTTTAATAGAAGAGGACATTCCTAGATATTTACGAGTAGATACATTAAAAAGCAGGGAGTTCCTGGTACACCATCCATTTAAAGCTGTGTAAAGCTAATTGGAATAGAATACAGTCATTGACACACGAGATTTCATGGAACAGCTTAAGATCATCTGCATAAAGAAGACACTTAGATAAAAATTTAAGAGAAAGGTAATTGCTGAAAAGGATAAATAACCATAATTCAACATTCTCTTCGCAGCGTTGAGATGGTGTAGAGGTTGGTACTAAACACGGGCTCTACGCCAACATACCGAAAACCCGGCGCTGCTATCCTCCATTCATCAGTGCTCTACTGATCCGTAAAGCAGTTGAGGCTGCTGCTACTAGAACAATAGAGTAGATTCGCTGATCATGAGATGCCTGAATGCCCCAACGAAAACCCTTCTGCGAAAGGAGACAAGCCTACTGGTGGAACAATGAAACCGCTGAATTGTGACACATCACTTTGTTGTGCAAAAAAGAGCAGTTAAAGGGATAATAGATCAGCCGTAGACTCAGCTGCATGCAGCCTAGCGTTTCCTACGGCATGACAGCCCTGGAGTCGGCTCTATGTTCCCGGTGCATCCGCCAAGGACGGTTGATAGTATCATCGGGGAGACTTCCTTCTCTTTATGGAGGAAAAACTTATCGAAGCGGTGTCTGGAATTAGGAATAAGAAGGCCACAGGCTCTGATGTTGCCCGATTTACGCTCATTGATAAGACAAATATAGATCTGGAAAGTCTGTCTGCGTACCGTCCGCTCTATTAGCTTAGATGTGGTGTGGAAGCTCCTCCAGCGGTTGCGCTAAGGCACGGTTAGTGTCAGCAAAAAGGTCAGCTGGTGATCTGTGATCTAAAGCGCATTCATCTGCCGCGACTGGAGGAGTAACAAAAGCAAAGAAGGCATGCCACAGTACCAAACTGTGGGTTTTACGGTGTGACGCTAAATGTTTAAAATGCCTTCGATTCGGCTAGATAGACAGAAGCGTTTTGAGCCATCGCTTCATAGCTTCTACATTCCTGACTACTTGTTGGTCATAATGCGGTATTATCTTAGCCAATGGCGTATCTTTCCAATGGCTGCTGTTCGACACCGACGAAGGATTTCATAGGAAGCTTATCACCTGAGGGGCGGTACAGAGGCCAATCCTAACACCTGACCTCTGGAACATCGTTTAAGATGCACTAACCAAATCATGAAGACTGTGAAAAGATAGATGTCCAATCATACAGCTAGCACTTTCGAAACCAGAGATCATCCCAATGGTAGTGGGTTCCGCATAGTTGGGTCGTACTCGCATTTTCACATACTAGATATTCCTAGTACGAGTACAAAAAAATACCTGTTCCAAATACCTGTTCCAAAAATACTAGCTAGTATTTTTTGTACATGCGATTTACAGTGATGTAATGAAACGATATGATATGCCCTCCCCCACCCACCAGACACAAAGTTCCCAGGCTAAAATGGTGATGGTGCAGATGACCGTGAAAGGATACTGAGTCATTAGTCCGTGCAGCTTGTCCGTAACTTTCCAATGGTCGGTCATTTATTTGGCAAGTCTTTCTCCAATCTAGGAGCCATCTAAGGAAAAACAATCAAATTCAATCAATTTAATTTGATTTTCATATTAATATATGCATAAAACACCTCATGTATTCGTTCAAATTACCAATGTCGAAAAATTTACTAAGATAGGACCAACTAATCCTGTTGCCATCTATATAACTTTTCATCGACCGATCTCTGATACCAAACTTTTCCTGGCTAATACAAAACAGTCGGTTTTCCACTTCGCCTCACTGAAGCATGAAGTTTGTCCAAAATTTTATTAAGATATTATAAAAAAAAATGTTACGTTTATTAAACATGCACCCACTGGGGGCCAACCTCTTCGATAAGGCTGGACATGAGTCACAAATCCGGTAAGGTTGGAGTGCAGTCACGAGGAGGGCTTCAGCACAGCCTGAGAAGCAAACTGGCGAACCAAAAAGGATCTCAACATTTATAGTGCTACTTTCAGTTTTTCCGGCGGATTTCATTTTGCCGTATCTTAGAAACTAGGCCGCTTTTTTCCAGATTTGTATGGAACAACTCAGAAAAGTCCCCGAATTCATGCTAGACCAAAAAAATTTTTTGTAAAATACGAACGTTTTTTCCCAATTTTCCCTATCAAAAATTTTTTCGCCCTCAAAATATCACTATTATATTCCCCGACCACTTTCAATCATCGAAAGCGCTGTAAAGGCAGTTTTTGACAAACTATGGCCAAAAAATCCCTTTCTCCCTTACAAAACCTAAATTTTTGTATCACAGCAATTGGTCTTGGCCCGTTATGCCCCAAATAACTCTAACCCAAACTTGGCCGATTTTGTCCGATTTCAGCTACTTTTGCCCTAAAACCTTTTTGAATAATTGAATAAAATACTTGCCCAATTTCTCCTATCAACATTTTTTCGCCCTTAAAATATCACTAATATACTCCCCGACCACTTTCAATCATCGAAAGCGATGTAAAGGCAGTTTTTGACAAACTATGGCCAAAAAAACCCTTCCTCCCTTACAAAACCTAAATTTTTGTATCACAGCAATAGGTCTTGGCCCGTTATGCCCCAAATAACTCTAACCCAAACTTGGCCGATTTCGTCCAATTTCAGCTACTTTTGCCCTAAAAACCTAAACCTAAAGTCCCAAAATACTCGCAAGCACGAAAATGTTCTATACAAAAATATGCGATACGAAAATACTTGCAAGTTCCAAAATACTCGATACGAGTATATGCTCGTATAGTTCCAAAATACTTGCAAGTATTTTGGAACGATACGAGTATACTCGTATCGAATATTTTGGAACGATACGAGTATATTCGTATTTGAATATTTTGGAACGATATGAGTATATTCGTATTCGAATATTTTGGAACGATATTAGTATATTCGTATCGAATATTTTGGAACTATACGAGTATATACTCGTATCAAGTATTTTCGTACTTGCAAGTATTTTCGTCTCGCGTACGAGATATTCGTGAGTATGAAAGCACTTGCAAGTATGAAATACGAGTTTATATTAATATTAGGATACTATTACGTCACTGTTTGATTGAAATGAATTAAATGGACGAAATTTATTGTGTAAATTCTTGATTACATGTATAGTCCACAAAAATACTCGTACCTAGTATTTTTGAATTTCGTACTAGGTACTGGCTGTTCCAAATAAATATCTGTTCCATATACCTGTTCCAGTATATACGCCTCACCTCTAGTTCCGCAGAGGTCCAGACCAGTAATTCGATAAGGTACCTGGGAGTGATGCTGGACACTAAGCTGACCTACTGGAACTTCATCCGTAAGGGCACCTGGGAGGCATCAACTCGCTCAGTAGGCTTATAGCCAAAATGAGTGATCCCAGCAAAACGGTGTTTGTGGCGACGACCAGCTTCAACTTGCTCTACAGAGTGGAAATGAAACAAAAAATTTTAGAGCGCGAATTGCCAGTGTACATTCGTAGAGGTCTAGCAACAAACGTCGCTGGGCGGCGAGACTGATAGGTCTTCTGGACTTATAGCTTAGCGGTGGCTACAGGAAACCACTAACGGAGCACGCTTACTTCAAAAGGTACCATAACCAAATGGAAAAGGTACCATAACCGTGCTGTGGAGGAGTGTATTATGTGTCACAAGCAGTGATAGGTTTTGAAGTATGTGGGCACCAATAGTTAGCGAACACGACCGGATTGAAACAATGCGAAAACTAATTTCAACCCGGCCCTTCGTGTCCCGTAGATGGACTTTTTTTAGTAAGTAAAAACCCCATAACTGACGATTCGTAGGCCAGAGTATCTTTTGGAGATTGTTTTCGCCATCTAAAACAACGAAAAAACTACCGCAAAGATTCAACATCGGAATGAAAAGTACTATTATCACCCGCTAAACTAAAATTATATGATTCTTGCCGAAACTTTGTAGCTCTCAATAATCTGATATAATGCAACTGAATCCCAATTATACCCTTTTGAAGAAACTGCTATAACTCTGAGCTAACTTCAATTGACGCTACCAATTCTGGTTACCAATTCGGTTTACGCGTGTTGAACGTAAGACAGAATTCATAAAAATTCAGTTCTCGTTCTTCCTTTGTTCATACTTCACCTTTTATCATGCGTTGACAAAATATCGTAAAAAAATCGTAAGAAAAATGTGTACCCTATAGATACAGCAATACCTAGTAGAGATGTAGTAAAAAATGTGTTTAAATGGCTAAGTCAAAAGTTTTCTTTGCGCTCCTCGCCTTTTTTGCATTTTTTTGTTCACAATTACATGCATACCTTGTAAGTTTTCAAACAAAACAATATCCTTAAACTATTTATTTGGACTGTATCGGATTTACACTTGACAAACCACTCTATAAGATTCTTTTGTTCACCAAATTAATAGTTTATAAAAACGAAAAAACCCAACGCTTCCTCGAATTTGAATATCGACACAGAAAAAAATGAACAAAAATTAATTAATTAATCGAATTAATAAATTAATTGTACAAACATTAACTTCCCAAGTAAATTTGTCTTCCTGATTGCAATAACCCCTTTCATCTCCTATTTAACGTATACACTTTAATTGCAAGCAAGTTCATCTGCAAGTCACATACATAAAGCACTAAATCACTCGCTCCAGCTCAATCAACTCCTCTTATCAACGTCCCTCTTTCAAAACGAGATTACAGGAAATTTAATCAGACTGCCAGATGCTGAACAGACAATTGATTCATCAAACGACAAAACCCATCTTAATTACTCAATTCGCATCAATTAAAGCATTAAATATGCAAATATATTATATGGCTACCGCAATACGTATTAAAGCCAACTGATAACCGTATTAATTCACCATTCCAGGAATACATATTCACCGTTTTCGATCGCTACCAACATTATGTCACTTAATATTTATTGTTGGTCAATATTTTACTGCATCGAATTTAACATAATTTCTGCCATTTGATCAGGTCATTGGACAACAATCTTTCAGTTTTACTACATCTTTAGACCTAACTGCGATGTTTCGATTTACAGTTTAGTTCATTGGTCAGATTTGACATCCACATGTGTAAACGAAATGTCCATAATGTTTTGATGACTTTTTGTCCCAATAACGAAAACAGTTAACGAAATCATTAAACATTCTTTTACAGCAATTCAAGTCTTCGAAGAACTCGAATCTTTTAGAATCTTTTAGTGACCAAGCAATTTTCTACAAAACAATAATGAATAATTCAAGGGTAAACTGCATAAGACGGAACTGCAATTGATATTAAATAATCTGGCTGTTAGCCAAATAAAAATTACAACGAAATCATTTTATGTTTTTGCAGTCCACAGTACATGGAATATTTTCGACAAATGCAAATTCGACGAATTGCTAATAAATATTTACAGACAAAAAATATTTCCAATGTGCCAATTTTGATTTATTGATTCACAAAAATGTGCAAAAATAAAAATTCAATCCAAACTAATCACAGCAGGTATAAAATGAGAATAAAATAAACAAATTCGGTGATTTCGGAAAATTCAATTTGTTTACTCTCACAGATTAGTTTCGAAAGTCATAAAAAATTGTCGGAAATAAATATTGTTTCGAGAAGAATTCGACATGAGCGGCCAAAATAAAATGAATGTCGGAAATAAATATTGTTTTTAGAAAAAATCGAAGGTTAGGTTATATTTCGTGGACATAGTCCAAAATAAAGCTTACGTTATTGTATTGTTTTACGTAATATTTCGCAAATCAATTTCAACAATACTGTACAGTTATAGTTGGGCGAATCTTTTCAACTCTTATAAGTACTTTAAAGTCTTTATTATTAGTTACGATTTAACATGAACGTTAACATGAATAAGTGCCTAATTCATATTTGAAATGTAATTTGTTTTCTAATAAAATACCAAAGTATGGGCATTAGCTCCACCATTGATGGTTTTTTTTTTTGTTGTGGAATAAAAACTCATTTTGCGGATTAGTTGCACCTGCTTCGAGTCCGAAACCGAAGTAGGTGCAGGAAACTACGACTCTTGTGGTTTTTTTTGTATAGCTATATTGAGTTGCTTGTTAAATCTCTTTGCAATTTTATGCAGGGCCACAAATGTTTTTCATTTTGGTCCAAGAAAAGCAGCTACATAACATTTCTGAACATAATATTATTCTCAGTGAATTTCAAGTTCACTTAGTTACCAGATATTTTTGAATATGCGACGTCGTACAAATAAATTGTTAAAATACTGCACCGATTTTTATGAGAGCTACCTCATTGAGTAACATCAAGAGTACTGAAAATTATTAGAATCATACATTTTTTCTATTTCTTTTTAGCTGCATACTCACTAAAAACATAATATAAGTGTTGTTTTACAGTATGTTAGGTTATTGGTTATTTGTGATCTTACGTAATCTTTCGATGATTCGTCATACCACAATCAAAATATGTATTGCCTCCTCATATTGCACTTTGAATCATTCAATCTAGTAGAATACTTTTGCTTCATCTGACTTCGTTGAACAATAAATCAGCTGTTTCTATCTTGACTTGAAAATTCAAACCTTCCAAAAAATAGCACAATGTAACTGGGTCGTCTAAACGACTGGGTCATCTAAGCTTACTGACACTTGCATCCAGAAGAAAGATGCTTTCGGCCTGCAGCACATTCGACGTCATTCGAAGCGTTATCAGAGTTGAATTCCTGAATAGTAAAATGGTTTCATATATCCCTGTCCACGCGTTTACATAAGGAATATCTACATTCCACTGTTTACGCAACTAATGTGCCGATAAATAGATGCTGCAAGATATTCAGTAACATAAGAAATCTGTATTCTCCAACGATCTCAAAATTATCCTTCAAACCTTCCCTTTTCCAAGCCATCCGTAACCCCTTATCTTAAGTATACGTCAATGATTCTTCTATTTGTTATATATTAATTGTTATATATTTGTTTGTTCATTGTATAATTTATTTAATATTTCGTTTTATTTTTATACACACATATTAGTTTACAATTTTGTTTGGTATTGTTTATGTAACTTGTACCTTGCCTGGTTAATAAATAAAATATCTTTGCTGAAGCAATGAGCACGAAACACAACCACTTTCGGTTCGCCTCCAAAGCCATTTTCCAAACCTCCGAGCTGTTTGCCTCTGTTTGGTTTGGCACTGTTCTTTGCAACTCTGTAATTCAAATGAACCAATGATCTTTTATGCACCGTCCTGCAAATTAAAATAATCAGAATCAGACTCTAAACAGAATCAAATTCCAGCATCGATTTCTTAAGAACGCATAATGCCGGAATCAGACTACAATTGAATCTGGTTGCGTGAATCTTGTTTTTTATCCTCGTGTGTCAAACAAAGGAAATTTTAGAGCTATTTGGAGGCTTGCGAAACCAGATTCGATTATAGTTTATCTTCAGTATAATACTGGTAACAGATCAGGATATTCGGCTCGAGATTCAAACTTGTACGAGATTCGTATGCCTGAATTTCGTTTCGCACGAGTTTTGAAGCTGGATTCGTTTCTTGTTTTCAGATCCACGAAACTCAGTATTATGCGAAAAATCGATGTAAAATCTTCAAAAACGTTTGAGTACAAACCAATTTTCGCATTGTCGTAGCAACGTATGACGCTGGCCGTTTTAATACTCGTGGTAGACTATAATCGAATCTCCAATGAGCCTCAGCTTTTCAAATCTCCATCAGTAGATAACCAGAAAAAAACCTCACAAATCGATGTGTCAGATTATTTTAGATTTTGTCAAAATGAATACTTTTGAGATAGCAAATACACTAAGTCATAAAACTTCACAGAGACCTGAAAAATCTTCAATATTGTTTGCTTCAAAATAGCACGTAGCTCAAATTTAATTTGTTTGAATGATTTTGCCATACACAGTATGAAAAAAAAGTATAAAATAATGAAGTCAAAACAATATTCACAAATATGTGCCAGAAAAATGTACATACAGTAAAAAAGTGATAAAATTTCAAATTTTTGAGTAGAAAGAATTGAATGTAGTAGTCAAGAAAGAATTGGATGTATTGTCGGGCTACCATTTGTCACTTTGACTGCTTGCAACTTTTTAGGCTTCAGAAGACCGTGGATATATCTGGCATTTGAAATAATTTCATTCTAAGTCTTCAGTAAAGCATCTTTGTTGATCATATATATCCATTTATTACTTTTCGCTGAAGATTCGCATTAAAACGTTGTTTTTTTGTTGCGTTTATTCATTTTACACATGAAAGCAGCAACACAAATTTCAAGTTCCGAATATTTTCTATTCAACAAATTTCGATTATTTGTCAGGTTTCGTAGATGAGTATCCGTAGCTACCGTAACCGTAAAAATCTGGCTGATGGTAAGCTAAATGTATCTTGTGCACACCACGTCCACAAAGTAAGTCCCAGATACATGCCGACGTCCGGATAGGGTCCGAAAACTAAGTCCAAATCAAAGCGGGTCCAGACCACGTCCGCCGAGATCAAATGTCGGCCATATCTCACCATGTAGCTTACCATTGGGCTCGGGCAATTTGTTTCATTTTAGTTTTTCTGTATGCATCCGTACTCTTTATGTATATTTATGATTTCTTTTGCAATATATTCGCCGTCTATCTATAGTATTTTTAAGGCGTGTTCACTTCTCATCTACGTCCGCCATCCTGGCCCCAGGACTTACTCTCCCTCCATCGAGCTCTTCGAAGGCGAGACCTAACACAAGACCACAGATGTTACTGTATTGATTCGAGGTTCGCGGTTCGGTTCGCGGATGCAATCCTTCTATGCAAATGAATTCGCGCTCGGAGAACCATACTAACAAGATAGTGATCCGAGTCTAAGTTGGCACCTCGATACGTTCGTACCGTGATCAGGCACGAATAGTGGGGGCGATCTATCGATGCACAGTCTATCTGGTTACGAGTGGCTCCATCAGCTGATATCCAAGTGGTCTTATGGATATATTTACGCGGGAACCTAGTACTCGCAACGCCCAAGTTCTTGGATGGAGCTAGTTCTTTGACTCGCATTCCATTGCCATTAGTGTTTTCATGCAAACTATGGGTGACTGCGTAATGCCTGAATACCGGCTCCCGATCTATTTTGGCGTTAAAATCTCCAAGGATGATTTTTTACAGAATGCTTTGGGCAGGCATTGAGGATCCGCTCGACCTGTTCATAATATGATTCTTTTTCGTCGTCAGCACAGTCCTCCGTAGATGCGAGAATTTTTATGAGGCTGATGTTTGCAAATTTGCCTCACACACGAAGGGTACATAGCCTTTCATTGATAGTGTTAAAGTCGATGATGGTAGACTTCATTTTTGGCTGACGAGAAAGCCTACCCCGAGCACATGGTGTTTTAGATGATAGCTGTAGTAGAACCGAAATTGCGTCCTTCATATCGTCATCGTTTGAAAACTACTCCCCACGAAGCTCGTTGTTTAATTTTGAGAAAAGATAATAATCGCTGGCAATCAGGTCAGAGCTGTAGGGTGGGTGATCTGAAATATCGAAGCCCAGCTTAAGCAGGTCAGCTAACACAAAACGACTCTTGTGAACAAATGCGTTGTCGCACAGAAAGAGAAAAGCTGTTGTTAATTTTCCTCTTCTTTTTTCTTTGATGAAATCTTTCAACCACTTTAAAATTGACACGTAGTATTCTTCTGTTATGAGGACACCTTTGTTTTTAAACTCGATCAACAGGATCCTTTCTGAGTCCCAAAACACAGCCGCCATGACTTTTCCAGCAGCTGGTGGTGTGCCTTTTTTGTGTCAGTGCATAGAGTCTTGCTCGAACTCATAATGATAAATCTTAGTCTCGTCTCCAGTAATGATTCGACTCAAAACTCCATCCTCGTCTTCAATACAGAGGTCCAAAAATTCGCGGCATCACTCCACGCGCTGTTGCTTCTAAAGGGGCCTGAGCATTCTCGGCACCCACTTTGAGCTGCCCTTAATCATGCCAAAATGATCATGAAGAAAATTTAAAGTGGTTGTATCTGAAAAACTAGTTTTGCGAGCTGTTTTTTCTTTAGTCTATCACTTTTTCGACTTTCTGAACAATTTTCGGAGAGGTCACTTCGATTGGCTGTCTTCAAGTGAGTCCGTTCATTGTTTAAAAAGATTGTGCCACTTGTAGATTTTGGTTTTATCTGCAACCTGTTCCTTGAATTTTGAATGACTGATTCGAAAATTCCTGGGGTGAAAATTCTAGAGAGTGTAGATATTGAAGTTTCTATAGAGTGTTAATGATGTAAAATTCTGATAGTAGCATGTCTCTTTAAAGCTAAGCTACACAGGTAGAAAAATTTTGGGGCTCCAGCCGACGAAATTTTCGAAATATTTCGAAATATTTGTTGCTTATTTCCATCAGACAATAATTTTCAAACAAAATTTGGTGGTAGCATTTCTTAATACAAAAATGTCAAAAATCACCAATGTTGGCAACACTACCTAATTTTGCAATCAATTTGCCAGATATGATGAGCTTGAAAATTTACCTACCATGTGACTTTCGCTATTATTCAATGTCTACATCGGAAGTTCTAAGGCAGAGAGCTTTTACTTTTTTTGTGAGTTATTTCAAGGTGGTACCACAGCCACAGAGTTGCCAGCATATTCATTAAACTTCTATTAAATCTTATCCTACTCGAGACCAACACATTGCGTGAATTTCAATTAGATGTGATTATCGAATCGACAGTTCTGGCGAACAAAAGTTTCAGGAGCACAAAAAAAGGCCTCATTTATTGAAGGGTTGTCACTCTTTTGGGATGAAGATTAATGAAAATTTCCGAATTTATCAAGAGTTCGTATATTTCCCAAAATGCCAAAAATATTCATGAGACTCGATGTTTTGAAAGATTTAGGTTTACGTGCTTTCCATAGCTTCCATGTTGCCCACACATTCATCCCGAATCCCACAGGTATATTTCTTTCTCGCAATAATCTGATGAATCGGTCACCAGTTATCGCAATTAAAAGCTTTATAAATTTTCTTTGCCTACTTTTAGGCTTTCAGCCATGGAGCCAAAAATATTCAAAACAATCTCATGGTAGGGTTCCCACTTTTGATACATTTTTTTTTGAAACTTATATATTTGATACAATGATACAGCAACCCATTGGATTATGGCTAAATGATACATTTTGTCATCCAGTAAATAAATTCAATTTTTTAATGTTGCTGCCATATGCCAACCAAAACTCTTCACTCTAGCAGTAATAACTGCCAACTTCAATTTACTTTACACCGTGAACTACGAAAGATATCTAATATGTGATGAGTGAAGATTTGTAGTTTTCAAGCTTCTTAACCGGAGAATATTTTTTTTTTTCGAAATTTAAAACATTCCCTAAAAATAATGTGCGCTCCGTATTAATTTCGTGAAAATTTTGAGAACATTCGCAAAGAACCCACATTTTATAATAATTTTATTTTGTGTTGCTTCGACATTAAAGGCAATATAAAGATGAAAACAAACAACGGAAGCAATTTGTGTTTTTTATGCTCTATATTATTCAATAAATATAGTAGTTCCAAACTAAGTTTTTTTTTATATTATTATTTATAGTTGCAGTGCAGTGACTCAAATACACTCTTGGGAACTTTTTGATACATGTTTACCAATATTGATACACTTTTTTTTACGGTGGAAAATTTGAGAGTGGGAACACTGATCATGGCGAAACTAAAAACATGAGCGATTTTCATGTTCTCTATTTATTTTTTTGCCAAATATTTTATTTCCACAGAAATATCGGAGTGCCTGCACATTAACTGATATGCCCGCTGTCCCCAAATAGCTAAAAGGATTTTACTGAATATGAAAATTCCTTAAATAATCCAAGATTGCAATGCCGGAAATGTTAAGGTATACTCTTACCAGACTACGTATATTTGTTAACTTTGCTGTAATCGGTATTTTTCTCTTACATGGATAAGTAAAAAAATTACATATTTATTTCATTCTACAATTCCTAAGTACGCTCCGATTCCACTGAACAATCCACATTGCTATGCAATGGCAAATTAATTTTGCTTTAAAACAAAAACCAAAACTATTAACACCACACAGAATCATTTAGCCATAAATCTTCTAGCTCTCACAAAGTCAATACAGCATTCATAACATGTATCAATTGCTGAAAAGGTCATAGATTACATCAAGCCATGTGCTGTATGATCATATATCACAAACAAGACACATATCATTGGCGCTGAAATTAACTATCCAGAACGAGGAAATCTTTATAGTGTCTGCAAATCGAATGAAATCAATACGAACATAATTTCATTCTGTAATTCAATCGATTAGACCTCAAACCACAAACTCAAGCCTAATGAACAGATAACTACACCGATTAATATAAAACCAATCACATTGTGCTCTATGGAATTGATAATGAATTCCCCACAAAACTTTTGTTTATTTTTCAACTAATTATAATTTAATTTTACTTTTAACAACTATACCAAATAAGTGTGGAAATAATATGCATACAAACACGATGCGTAACCACGCAGACTTTCATAAACATAGTGCTCTGCGTGTATGGGATGATCGAATCGTTCGATTGCGGTTGATAGATATTGTCATGAACTTGAATTCGAATACGGCAAAACGGAATACTCGTGTAAACATTACCAATTCAGTATACGCCATTGACTGGAAGAATTTCTTCGATTGGATTAAACATTTCCACTTCGATAGAGCGTGTTTTAATATCACATTCGGGCACGAAATAGCCACTATGCACACGCAGATGGTTTCAATCATGATCGTGTATCCAACAAGCAAATGCAATATCAGTTTTATCATTCATCGCTTGGAAGTAATTGAACTTAAGCAAGCTAGCGAGCAACATGAATCATGTGATCGATCAAAATGCGGGTCTAATAATAAGATACATATGTATGTGCTTTTAAGGCAGTTCATTGAGGTTTTCAACTTGGATTGAAAAATGTTCTAAAGTCCCTGAATTTGTGTTGTAATGAGTAGGCTATGTTGTTTCAGTTCAGAAACTAGATATATCCCACTTGCACACTTCCAGTTCGAATTTAAGTAGGGATGCTGCAACAGAATCTTTTGAATAGGAAATATATTAAATTAAAATAAAATCTAATAAATTCTTGTCAATTATCCACTCTGGCTGAAAAAATAACTGTTCTTGAAATTAGAATTGAAATTCCGACGAAAAAACAGATTGAGCTAATATTTAAAAAAAAACACAATTAGTCAAAACACAATTTTCCAATAATTATAAAAATCAAAGTTTCAACGGCATAAAAATTTTCATAAAAAAATTAATACTTTTGTCACACTCACCTCATTTTATTGAAGCATAAAAAACTCTTGCGCACCTGAACCGCTAGAAATACTAATGTTCGATTAACAATGAAGAATCGTGCAGATTTTGAGTGTATGTTCTACCACACGTGCTTCAACCTGTTTCGGGAGCAATATCTCTTTGATCTTAACAAAAGGTGGAAAAGTTTTCAAGGTTACCATTTGTATGAATTTCAAGATTTAGGAAAGCCAAAGACTGCAAAACTTAAAAAGCAGCATAACATAACATAAACAAAGAAAATGCTTAGTGCATGCAACACTTTACCAGCAATGCAACTAAAAGTCTCCCACAATTGCCTCACGTAAAAATCAAATAACTATATCGATCTCGATTTTTTCCGATGATTTCGTCGAAAGCTACAGCGATAGAAGATGTTTGGGATCCAAAAACGAAAAATGTTTGGGACCGAAAAATTTCTATAACTTAGAAAATTTAAACATTGGTAACTTATTTTCATTGTAAATGTTCGCGATATGAATACTTAAGGGGACGTAGCACCTTCAAATTGAAAAATAAATGTTTTTTTCAAAGGCTTGTTTTTAATTGAATAAAAAAACGTATCTTAATGAAACTTTTTACACATACTTTACTTCTTTTATGCTACATTAAAAAAATTGTTAAAAATGTTTTGTGGGCCCCTGTCGTCTGCTACAATTTTTTGGAAAATACACCAAAAAAACCTGGCGTGCATGATAACTGTCTTCAGGAAAGTCTGAAAAAACAAACAAAAACGTAGTTTTGATCAGCATTAAAGCGGCCTTAGAATGAACTAAAAAAAAAAAAATTTGGTTGAAAAATAACAAAATGGCGGCGTTTTTTTCGAAAATCGAGGTTTTTTTTCCCCTGAAATCGGTTATAACTAAAAAAAATTAGTGCCGATTTTTTCATCCGTAGTTCATTCTGAGCATCATCATGTGCAGATTAACGTGTTAAAATTTCAGAACGATTGGATAATATTGTTTTTCTCAATCATGCACGCCAACTTGCAAAACGTTGTTTCGAGAAAATCGCGCTTAAAGTTAAAATTCAATATTTTTTGCAATAAATCTTACCGAAAATTAATCTGCGATGCCTGGACCATACAATGTACCTTCTTCTTGCTCATACTCCTCCTTTTCCAAAGATTTTTGCTCCCTTCGAGCAGTTCTGGCCTCTTTAGATGCCTCAGGCGAGTGTTTTTCCGCCTGGTTGATTCTTGCAGCATCTCTATGTTCTGCATGTTCCAGCGCACGTTCGCTAATCGTAACTCCCATTACTTGCATTATTTTCAAGATAGCTATAAATCCTTCATTAAATGTACATGCTGAAATATTTGCACCCATATTTAGCACGTTTTCCCACAAAAAGTATGTTTGGGGGCCAAATTCCAAACACAAGAATTATAGCTTTCGTTATTATTCTGTGTAAAATTGCCCAAGCAGCGCTTTAATAAATGTTTTGATGATAAGTCAGCATAAATAGGCTTTAAAATTTCTTATACCTCATCATCTTAAGGTAGAGGATGCTTGAAATTTTTTAATGCATTATCACCAGCTGCCTCCGCCTTGCGCCAGTTACACCAAGTCGTTTCTCCAACAGGACAATAAGAGTGTTGAGGGTTCTCATCAGTTGAAATTTTGTGGTAATATGCTGCCCAAATTTATTTGCGCATATTTTCAACTGAATCAGGATTTCGTCGTATAGCTAGGCCATAATATGTGGCAAAATTTTTCATTAATTTTAGTGTCAGTTGAACTTTTTTCGGACCTTTTTTTGGAGATTGTACACTTTTTTACAGCTATTTTTTTGGTTTTGTTTTTGCCAAGGCTAACTGTTTTTTTGCTTCTGTTAAAGGAGATGACTCACTTATCTTTGTCTACACTTTGGGTTAAGTCGATGTAGCGATATAGCGAAGTCAACGAAAATCATAGAAAAAATGACCTTGGGGCGCTTCGCTATATATACTCACAAAATTTTTTTTTTTTAGAATTTCAATTTTATATTATTAAAATCATGTTTTTAAAGCTCCATTCTAGCATATTCAATCAAAAAACAAAAATCGATTTTTCAAAAATTTGGAGGTGCTACGTTGCCTTAATGTAAGCATTTATTGATACGAAAATAGAAAAAACGCCTCGCGTTGGCAACTCTTTGCTAGCATCGAAGCCAAAAATGTACCACACCTGGCTCACATTGAAATCAACCTACCCTGCGAATTTCGTTTTGATCCGATGACTGTGTTGGAAGTTATAGGGGTACAAAGAAATTTAGGGCTACGAATCGCAAAAATTTTCAAATTTTCGAAAACTTAATATTTGTTGTTTTTTGTCACTACAAGATCATTACCGTTTAAAAATTTTACGATAAAATCGCTCAATAAAGATATTGCAAATAAATACAAAACCAACAATAGCTGGCAACCCTATCATGATTTTTTAATCAGATTCCTTCTGAATAATGCCTTTAATAAGTTCCATATATCGTATGAAATTCGTTTTGACTTCATGACTGCACAGGACGTTATAGAGCAATACATTTTATTTTCCTGAACGAATTTTCAAAACCCAAGACACTAAAATAACCATAGCTGGCAGCACCAACCGAATTTTTGAACCAAATTTATACCAAACACAGCTTAAAGTTAAGTTCAGCTACTGTGCCAATTTCCTGAACATCTGGTAACTGAATCAGAATTCATTTATTTTTTCTTTATAATTTTTCAAGATGGCGCCACTGGCACAGAGTTGCCCGCATTCCCAAATCGCTTCTATCAGACCTAGTCCTACTTAATACCAATACATTCTGTGAATTTCAACTATATCTGATAATTGGGTCGTGAGTTCTCGTGAACAGAAGTTTTTGATGCTTAAAATATGGGTAAATTGGCGGAGAGTTACCGTTCTTGTCCGATGGGAAATTTCAAAAGTTTTGCTTTGGTCGTATAAAAACAAAACATAAGATTTTTATATGAGTTGGTTTTCACTGCAAACAAACGAAAAATTTTCAGAAGAATCGATGGTTTAAAGGTTTTCACTTTCAATGCCTGCCGCCGCTGCAGGGTTGCCGCCACATTCAGAAAAAACTACACGATTCTACAACTTAGTAATATCACTATGTCCTTTAAGTTTCATAATAATCTGATAATCTGGTCAAAAGTTATCGCAATTCAAAAATTTTCAAAATTTTCCCAATCTCATTTCAGGCGCCTAGCGCACACATAAGGTTAAAAATTTCAAAAATATTATCATATTCACATTTAGAACACGTTCAAAATTCATTCCGTAAACTTTATTTATGCAAAAACAATAGGTATATTTAAAATATCACTAAAATGGCTGCCGGCGGCGCCAAAGGGCTAAAGATTATTAATTTTTCGTGAGAACTGGCACTATTCTGCATATACACCAATGTATCCTGAAAATCTCAGTTCAATCGGATGAAGCGTTCCTGAGAATATATATATATATATATATATATATATATATATATATATATATATATATATATATATATATATATATATATATATATGTAGAAATATGAATTTAAGGCCAAAGTGATTTTAATACTAATGTTCGAACATTAGTAAAAAGCCACAATTACTCAAAACACAGTCTCGCAATAATTATAAAAATCAATGTATTTACTGGCATAAAATTCTCATAGAAAAATAAATACTTTTGTCACACTCATCTTACACAAGCATAAAAAATAGATAAGTGCATAAAAGCAAATTAGCAAGATTAAGCTTCAACCTCAATAAATGATTCAATAATTGCAGTGTTTTCAGATTGAACTTTCATTTCGCTAATAACACCGCCAATTCACTTCAAACTCTTCCAACAAATGCTGCTAAATCTATACTGAAATAATATCTATCTAGAGAAAGTGCGTGTGAATAACATCATTATTGAGAATAGAAGTCAGTCGTTCACATTGTATGCAATCCGACGTAATACTTCCCATCCGAACGGCAGCTCACAGATACATATGTAGATTCCGAAATGCTGTAGAGATGGAAAACTTTTTCCTGCATAGCACATTAACATATTCATTCCACAAGTTCTTCATCAAATTTTCTCTGTTAAAAAATATGCAGTTTCCTACAATTGTTTTCGGAAAACAAAGTACGAAGGTCGGAGTTAATTTTCTTTCCACATACCATTAAAATTAAATGCTTTTGCAGTCTAGATTTCAGTTGATTTCAATTTAATTGATGAGCTGCGCCACGCCACTCGTCGATTTAAAGTGGATTGTTGGATATTGGATGGAAACTGAACTATAATGTTTCCCGGGCATAGTACAATACGACCACATTGCTTGAAAAGCTCATTAACTGTCAATTGAATGAAAAAAGTAGAATTCTATTTGGTTTTAAAAAAATGTCTGAGCTTCATCACATTGCATAATACCACTGGAGCAAATTTTGTTTATTTTCAATCAAAAATGTAATTCCGAAAATCTTGCTTGCAATTTTCGTTAGTACTATTTGCAAAAATTGTAGAAGGGTAATTCAAAAATATGATTTTTATATGAAAAAAAAATATTTCTTGTGGAAATGCCTACAAACTGTATATTTTGACACCAACTTAAGTAACGACTGCAGCAAAAAACAAAATAATGTAATAATGTTCTTACTGACTAAAATTAAAGTAAGCATCAGAATCTCTTGTATTTCAAATATTCATACTAATATCTAACTTATATACTGCGAAGATTCTTCCGTAAGACTGGTGTAAAACCAGAAGTGTATAAAATTACGTAACTTAAAATCAACTAAGAAGAACAATAGAACGAGTAATCGAGTACAGTACACTAAAGCCCCATTCTGTGTATGAAAAAAACTCGGTTGGTCGATATTTTCTGCCGTTTATTAAACACTTGCAATAGTAGAGAAGAATGGTTATTTTTTTTCTGTTTTTTTTTTAATTAGCCCACACTGGGCGCTGTTTTTTTAACTCTTTCTAACGAAGAACTTCTCTTCATCTGGTAGTGAGAATAAAAACTAATCAACGGAAAAACCTATTTTCATGAAATTTTTTCGGTAAACATTAAGACATAATGATTGCAACACTGGGAAGTAAACTCAATTTAAAAAAAATTAGTGTTAAATTTGGAAAAGTTTAAAAAAAATCTGGAAAGCAAAAGAATGCTAGTACTAAAATTATTTCGCCCTTAAATCTTATGTTAAGCAATCTGTGTTAGTTTGAAAGATTAATACTACCATCAGATACCATTTAAGGTGAAGTCTAAGTACTAAGATGTCTAAGCTAAACAGAAAATGAAAAATTACTGATAAGCTTAAATAGATTCTCCCCGGTCGAGAGAGCCGATTATAATTTTTTATTTATTTAATTTTCATGTATTTTAAATAAAGGTAGAAGCGTGGACTAAAATGATTTAGTTTCTACCTCCTAACATTAGCCCATATTTTTAACTTACAATATCTTTTTATTATCCTTTAATTATTAAAATTTGTCGAATTTCCCCCTGAAAATCTTCTCTCCAGTTTAAGAGAATTAGCACATGCAGACTCCACACTAAAGATGAAGCGTATATACTAGAACAGGTATATAAAACAGGTATTTTTTTGGAACAACCAGTACCTAGTACGAAATTCACAAATACTAGGTACGAGTATTTTTGTGAACTATACATTTAATCAAGAATTTACCCAATAAATTTCCTCCATTTGATTCATTTCAATCAAACAGTGAAGTAATAGTATCCTTATATTAATATGCACTCGTATTTCATACTTGTAAGTGCTTCTATACTCGTATTTTATACTTTCTTTCTCATGAGTATTTCGTACTTGTAAGTATTTTCTTATCGAGTATTTTCGTACTTGCAAGTTTTTTCGTACTTGCAAGTATTTTCGTACTTGCTAGTATTTTGTACGTGCGAGCATTTAATACTAGCGTACTTGTGAGTATTTTATATTTGAGAGTAAGTAACACTTGCTGATATGATATTGTACTTGAAAAAAGGCTGTACATATTTGAGTACTCGTACTTGGATTGATTTGCTTTGGGACTAATTTGTTATTTGTTTCGGGTGTTTTGGGAATGGCGGAAAAAAATTGAAAATTTATGTCATTTTTGATTTTCGGCATTGATGCCGTTACCAACTGTTTTAGATTAGCCAAGAAAAGTTTGATATCAGAAATCGATCGAAGAAAAGTCATATAGCTGGGAACAGGATTAATTGGTAATATCTTAGTAAACTTTTCAGCTTTGGTAATTTAACCAAATACAGGAGGTGTTATGTGCAAATAATAAAATGAAAATCAAAATAAGTTGATTGAATTTGATTATTTTAGTGATTTGATTGAATTTGATTATCCTGGATTGGAGAAAGACTTGCCAAATATATGACCGACCATTGGAAAGTTGCGGACTAGCTGAACGGACTAATGACTCCGTATCCTTTATCTGTATGGAGGGTGGGGGGAGGGTATATCAATGGAAAGTTACGGACTTGCTGAACGGACTAATGACTCCGTATCCTTTATCTGTCTGGAGGGTGGGGGAGGGCATATCATACCGTTTCATTACATCACTGCAAATCGTATGTATTGTATGTATATATATGTATATATATGTATTTTTGGAACAGGTATTTTGTTGTACTCCTACTAGTTATACTTCGTATGTGAAAATCCTAGTACGACCCAGCTCTAATCCACACCATATTCGTAACCGCTCGTATCCTTATTGAATTCGCAATTCCTATCATGAAGATATTTATGTCGGGGAGACCACACTTTGGAACGAAATTCTAGAATGCTGCGAACAATAGAAGAAGAAAAAAACAAGATGAAAAAAGTTAGTAAAACAGCTAGTAAAAGGAACGGAGCATCTATGGATCAAACCGGACAAACTAGAAGTCTTGGCGGTTATTTGTGCATTGTGTCGGTCAAATGTGAGCTTTGGATCAAAGAACGCACCAAGGTCTATAAAATTGTCAACAGTCATAATAGATCCGTATAGAGAATAGAAAGAGGTTAATATTAATGCATTCAGATTAACTAAAATTTCAGAACACCAGTCGCACAGAGTAATTTTGTAGCTGGAGGCAGTCGTCGATAAATTCAATTATTCTGAACATCTTGAAGCCCATCGGCAAATAAGAGGCAGGGAGAACGAATAAAAGATAATCTCTTTTCTGATGAAATCTTAAGAATAATAAAGGACGAAGAATCGATCCCTGAGGAACACCAGGAAAGCGAACAGAAAGAGGAAGAGGTGGTAGAACGCACATTTACAACAAAGATACGACCTGAAACTTGAGACAGAAACCAATATAAAAGAAGACCATACATCCCATAACCTCCAAGCTTTGCAAGGAGAATTTTGTGATCAACATTATAAAATCAAGGTAGTAAAGGATATAAGATTAGAGCTGGGAGATCTACGTTTGATGAAACCGTGTCGCTCAGGAGGAACGGAAGTTGCAGTTGCAAACAACTCTTTCATAACATTTTTCAAAAACAAGGAAAGAGGGAAATGGGACGATAGTTAAAAATGGAGCTTGGATCGTCAGACTTGTGGATGAGTGAAACATAAGCAGATTTCCAATGGTTCAAAAGGAGTCGGAGGAAAAGCTTGTTCTTCACACACTTCTCTTATTAAACTATTCAAATTTTCTACAGTTTTTGATTCGATTTCTCGTATTTTGACCCCATTACCTGCCGTAGTACTGTTTCCTGGCCACGACAGCAACTCTATCGTTAACCGCTCCTTCAATTGTGTGACCTGGAAAAGAAAAACCATTAGAACGCTCATTAGTAGCAAATAGTTTTTGTTCAATATCAAAATAACTTACAGAGCGAGCTCAATGTGCAGAAATCAAATCGTCATGGAACAGAGGATTTGACACATTCGTTAGATCCTCGGTTGTTGGAATTACGCCTGCCTAGACTGTATCTTTATATTTCGCAGCATTAACTAATCCTTCAAGAAAAATAATCGGTCCTACGCAATTATGCAGGATACATCCCCAAACCATCACATAGGGGGAATTCGGGCAAATGTATGCATTTGTCCGAATATCGTTCATCGGTTCTGCGCCCACTCGCGATATTCCATCTGGTCAAATTAGATTGAATTTCGATTAATCCGAGAAAATGACTCGTTTACAATCTTCTAACATCCAGTTTTCTAGTTCTGCGCACTATTCGAGACGAGCATGCCATATCCGCTTGTTAATATAAAAGTAATAATTTTTGTTCATTAAATTGTACATCGATTACTTAACTTAAGGGATGTTTAACATAAAAGATCTTATATTTAGCGACTATTCTATTTAGGCCTGCTAGCTCTCTTTGAATTGTAATAATTTTCTATATTTATCATTTACTTATTTTCTAGTTTGCACTTATAAAATATTACCCAGGCTGTACATTACCTGGGTTTGGCTTAGCTATATAATACTTAAATACTAACTTAATTTACTGACCTAAATTTAACTTAAGTCTAACTACAATTAGCTTAGCCTACATAGACCTAAACTTAACGTAGCTCTTAATTATCCTCTCCAATTCGTCGGAAGGCCAACATAATTGAACAGGATGTTCATGAGCCGCCGTTGTCCTACTAACTCCGCCGGGCGCATAAATATCTCATTAGAGCCACTCGTGCGTCCGTCTTCATGTCCGCCTGTGTGTGCGTAAAACCTTGTCGTCAGTTCCACAACCCGGTCCCTGGTCTCACAATCAAGTCCTGTCTCCTGATATAGGAGACCGTTCGAACATATCCGTTTCTGCCATGGCAGATTAGGAACAGGTAATCCAGGATGGGGATGCGTATGTCAGGATTGGCCGAATGAGTGTTCTGTAGCAAATGGATTCAGCCTTTGGCGTCATGCCCATCTTTTTGGCGAAAAGATGTCCCGGCTACTTTAATTCTTTGTCGAACACAGGAGCTAAATTTCAAGAATTCATGCATGTCTACTCCAAGGTAGCGCAATGTAGGACTAGGAGTGATTCTAGAAGTTCCGAACAAGACAGCGACTTATTTGGCCTTATTGCGGATGGTTTGCGATCCCCGATACTTGGAAGCGTTCCTGAATACAGTCAGCTGTGTTTTGGTACTATTTAGCTTCAAAATTATCAAAATAAAATCTAAAGTTGACCAGGTAATCTTCAAGGCTCTTCACAGCTTTGAGAGGGTCTAGCGTGTCATCTGCATATTGTAGGAGTTTAACTTGAGGAAAAAGAAGGTCTGCAGTGAAAATTGTGTATAAAAAAGGTCCACTGACAGAACCTTGTGGCACTCCTGATTTCACAGGTCCCCGGAATGCATTTGCTCCATAATTTTTCATAATATTCACACATTCATAAAACATAATTTCTCGCAGGGCGGCAGGAACGTAAACCCATCTCGTTCAGTCTCCTTTGGATTGTCCTGGTACTGCAAGGGCTATCCATCGACTTCGGCAACTCTGCTTGTAATTTCGACGCTGATTCGAATCGATTAGCGAGAGCCAAGAACTTCAAATGGTCTTCATCTCACTACCCTTTTTTCGATCGAACTGTCCCTTCGCTGAAATTTCTAATTCGGGCCCACCCCATTGAAAAGAAGCCTGAATTTCGGCTTTTTGCTCCATACTCAACTTGACTTAATTAAAAAATAATCATCTATATTTATCAATTTTACAGATAAACTAATGTTTTTTTTTTCTTTTTCAGGTAAGTTAAAAATGAATGTCATTTTGAAACGATTATAGAATTAACGACTATGAGTAAGTACAATATCAATAATTTCTTGAAATAATCAAATTCTCATGTTAAAAAAACGAGAATCAGGTTTGAATTACTGAGGTTTGGATCGTGTTCTTGTCCAAGACTTTGGAAGATCATCCTTCTCAAAACCTATAACAATGCATCAATGCATCATACAATATATCTCACGATATACAACGCATGCGTGTGTATCTTTATCAATTCCACTTAATCCAGTATAGGACGTGTCCAACATTTCAACAAATTGAATGGTAAATACTGCGACGACGCTCGCTAACAACAAGCAAAATGCAATACAATTGAAAGAATTATGCGTCGAAAGAGAAAACCACAAATGGGAATAAATATACATATATGTAGGAGAGACAGAAAAAAAACGAGGTCGAAGTTTCACATCAAGCACTATGGCGGCTGCATAGAAACAATAGACGTGATTGTTAGAAGTGTTCGTATTCTGCGATATAAATACCAATGTGAAATTTAAAATCCGAACAGATTGTGAGAATTCGTTATCAAAACAACTGTCAGCTATGGAGTAAGCGCGTCCCACTATAAAGAGAAATTGAACTGAATCGACCCATAACGAGAACGTCTGTTTGTTGGCGACATAGCGATTTATGCACTATCCAACCGCCGTTTATGCACATATGAGTGTATAATTTACTGAAATATGATATCTTTGGAAACATCGATAACGAAACAAGACGCCAAAACGAATGTTGTTCGAGAAGACTGCATGAATATTATATATATAGGAAACTCCTTTGCGCATCGAAAAATGCTTGAATGGTGAATTTTTTCCAGTCAGTCGTCATGTCCGAAGTAAATAGAAAACGTATATTTCATGACGAATTATTGTAATATTTACATTTTCTACCATTTATATCATTGTCACTTCCTTGATTACCTACCAATCGCTTTACGGCGGTTTATTTTTACACATGTGATTTTATATTGATACCTATGAGAAATGTCTGTAGAATGAAAGTTATTGCAAGAAAGACGAAAATTTATCTTATCGTTAAGTTTATCTTTTCGTTGAACAGCTGACAATCATTTGTTTGCAAAAATGATGTAATGTGTATTTTGCCTGGGAATCACTTCATTGAATTCGTGACGTAAAGATTGCACAATTTTTATCATGGAAATAGAAATGTAATAGTGTCACCAGGGCGAGCAAAGTATCAAAGCCCTTTATAAAATTCACTAAAATTTCTTGTAGATACTGTTTCTTGTGGTGTTAAGAATCACTAGAAGAAGATTACAGACTATTATGGATGTCTCAATCAAAAAACAAAAATGTTTAAATATATTTAATCTGATAATTTTTTTCATTTTCTACATGTTAAGGCTCCCGTGTGCACCCAGTTTTCGTAATCTTGATCACGCCAACTTTGACTAATCGCACTAACGTAGTGTTTCTCTCCCTTGATGAGGTTGCTTCCCGCTTGGACTCAGACAAGGGACGATCACGACGTTTCACTAACAGCTTCCCTTATTGACGTCACGGAAGCTCAACACGCCTACAGACCATCCGAAAATAACCAATTTTGTTTGCCTGAGGCGCTGCTATCCTGTGCTTGATGTCATAAAATCCAAACAATTTTTATCTGAAATGTCATGATCTTGTCTTGTTCGGTCATCATCGAACGTAAGCTGTACATCAAAGCGTCCAAGGTCTTGACTAAACTTTCGTGGTCCTTGGACATCGTTAGCAGCCGGCGAATCATTGAGGTGCAGGGCGCAGTTTTGTGGGAATACCAATGTTTAGACGAGGATAGTGTTATTTTCTGAGTGCACGTACGTTTTCGGTAGATATTAATTCAAGAGGTCCTTCCTTTCTGATGGTCATCAAATCCAGGAATAATATCATTCGGTGCATTGATGTTATCATTAAAAACTAGATATATTTATGCTTTTTGCTTTGCTTCGCCAAAGTATCTTCTAAACCAGTTTTTTCACAAATGCCAGAATTCCGTCAACTTGTCTAATCTATAGCCGTAGAAGCAAATCTTCTTCTTTAAGTTTATTTTCTAGTTGCGCATGAATATCACACTCATTAGTGGTGAGAAATGACTTCCAGTTGCGAAAGCTTTAATCATATTGAAGAACACAGCTCCTCCATAAAATGAAATATCTTTTACTCATGCAAATTGAGGCAAGTTTCAAGAAGCCTCTAGGAACAAAGCTCATTGATTGCTTTACCGGCATGCTCAAGAATTAAACCTTGGTATCAAACATCTATCATCAATCTTTGCTAAGCCATTGCATTCACTTACAATTCATTTTGTTGTTCTCTTTGTCGATACGTTTGTGTTGTTGACATAGGGGCAAATTGAGGCACCAGACTAATGATTTCACGCTCGTAAAATAAATCACACTTCCAATCCTCAAGACCCTAAATAGCTTGAAGCAAGACAAATTTGATTTTCTTAACTCGGGTCAATTTGGCTAAATGGTTAAATTTGGTTAAATGAATCGAAAATTAAATTTGGTTAAATGAATCGAAAATAACTAAATACAAATATAACCGGCAGTACGGTCTACCTCGACTATCATAAAGAGCCGCTCTCCACTGAGTTTTGCGACACTGTCCTACAACTCAATATCGTCAGCATATTTTGACGACCTTTCCACCACCTATGCAACCGACAACAACTTCATCTTACTTTTTGCTAGAACTGTAACTTCGGTAAACAGTGACTTAATTTTGAATTTAACAAGCCAGAATATAGGCCTAACTGTTACGCCCCTTAGGTTTCCCATTATGCTTTTTGGCTAGGTAAGACTCCAGAGAAGGCTCCCTTAGGGACACAAATGCCTATTGTGATATTGCATCGCTTATCTCAGTCTTTCCACTTTGGGTCTTTGACAAACTGGATGGTCCGAAGTTACTTCGGCTAGGCTTGCGAAGAAGTATCAGCCAAGTGAAGGAAGAATTATTTCCTAGTATCCACAACTTCGGCAGAAATCGTTATAAAGAGCAATCGTCCGCAGACGATAGACAGATAATGACCAACTAAGATAACCACCACTACAAGGATGGACCCCCTCCTCGCTCAAAAGTTTCCCTGGTGCGGCCAATCTCAAAAGTTATCCACATTTGCCTTGCAATTGCACGAAAAGGTTCTTCCACCCAGGACTCCATAGGGTCCTTTAAGTGTTTTTGCCTAATGGCCAGTATAATTGAGATTATCGGAGTGCTAATGGGGAAACTGCGACTGATATGATATGTTCCCAGGACATATATAGGCGTATTTAGGCATATATCTAGGCGTATTCCCCTTGCACTTTCGTCTCTACTTGACATTTGGGATCCAAACCCTTGAAGCTGAGATGGTTGGGCAATAATATAATTGATGTCCGCTGGAACCGGCATATTCTGCACCAAGAAAAAGAGAAGCACTATGCTACTGTAAATCCAGCAAACCGTTCGAGGTTGCAGCCCTCAAGCTGCTCCAAAGGCTCTTATGCTTAAGTTTAGAAAACACAATAACTTGCGAGTCCTTTTTTTCTATATTTTCCTTCTATAGAAATTTGGAGTTCAGGATAAGTCCCATATATTGAACTTTGTTTTTGAAGCTTATATGAGTACCGTAAGGTTCCGATAGGTCGAAGCATGGAACTCTATCTAGCTTGGAACTTCTCGTTCCGTTTTGTCAGGGTTGGCACTTATTTCGCACTCTTGGTAATATTATAAAAGAGTTTTCGAAGAGTAATGTAATCTCTCCGACAAGGTTGATTCAAATTTCCCTGATATGGCAATACCCATATCATCTGCATACTCTAGTTTGAACAATTTTTTTTCGAAGCTCATTATATCTTAAATTCCAAAACAAGCGAAATAAAACACCTACCTGGGTATTTATCACTCGTTTGATGGCTAGTTGAAAATTGACATTCAGGTTTTGGAGAGCATCCACAACCGCCCAACTCACGTTATTGTACGCCCCTCCTATGTCCAGAAATGCAGCAAAAAAGTTGCTGTTTCAGCATGCTCCATTAAAGAATGCAGCACTGTTTCGATAGATTTGTATGTCGTAAAGGAATGTTGTAATTACTTTATCAGAATTGAGTTTAAGGTGTAAGTAGACCAACACTCGATAACCCTCTCTTTGGTCCTTTTTGGTCCTTTGGTCCACATGCGTTCATCAGCTTAAACCGGGTTTGTTTAGAAGGCAGGAGTGAAGTGAAAGAGAGCGACTACGTTGATTTGTACTTTTGCTTCACTCCCGCCTTCTAAAAAACTAGTTTAAACTGATGGATGCATGTGTAAACAGTCTTAGATTTGTACAGAAGCCTTAAGAAGCCATTTTTTTATAGCCAGAAGCCAATGCAGAGTGCCCTCTGATGTCTGCTGAATATCAGCCGGGATGACAACATCCATCCAGCTCAGTGTAGAAAGCTGACCAGAATTTCTCCCAATCCGTTCTTTTCCTGTTTAATTAAGAAGCCGCTTCCATTTGTTCGATCCTCCTAATGCGAATGACAATGAACATTCCTGCGAAATCCTCCATATCGTGAACAGGTGCGCAGAGTGTTCACTCATCAGTGTTATATCTAGAACAAGGAGGCCTTATAATGTGGGTTCTTTGCCAAGTTTACCAGACAAGATTAACTAATGCAATAATTCGTCTCTATAAATAGTGTTCCAACTGCCCCATAACTCATGATGTGCCTTCGTGTCAGTTTCCTAATAGTGTAATTGGACTATAATAATGTCACAAGAACAGCATTGTTCTTGTCATTGAAGTTGGAAAACACAGGGACATTTATAGGTTCCTTGTTGAAGATGCAGGCTCTTGATTTATCTAAAGATTCAGTTGGCACTAGTCTGTATCCGTCGGTGTGCAATCCACTGACCAGGACGTTGACGACTCATGACTCTTGATTTTTGATTATCTTCTCCGCGTATTTACATAACCGAAGCAAAAGCGCAAGCGAAGATGCCTTGAAGTTAAGATAATTTCAAGAACTTTCACTTTTATCTAATGTAGTGCCGTCAAAATTATCGTCGCATCCGATGGTTATCTCCTCCTTACCCGATCTGAGGTACAGGAGATCAAGACAACCACCTAGCTCAGAAGTCGTGGCTGCACTTACCTCATGCTCCGATGCAGATGGAGGTTGCTAAGTAAAGCTCAGGTGCACCAAATGGTCGATTTTCCTCCGATGTGATACTTTTATCTCCTCTTTCCGTAGAGACTGAATCCAACGGTGTGGAGACTTGTAGGTTACCTCGAACTATATTCAAATGCATAAAGTCGAACTCGTTCTTGATTCTATCCCTTAACTTTGCAAGGGATTTCTCGTTGATGGCGATAAGGGCTTGGCGTCTGTCGCCGGATAGCTCGATGATCTTGGCCAATTTCCAGTCACTTACATGTAAGCTACTATTACTCTGTCTTATGACCTCTATAATATACACAGGCAAAAAAGGCTCGTCGGGAATCTATGCCCTGGATATAGTTTTTCACGAAATCTAGTGCCTTAGTATCACTTCAATTTTATGTCTGGTCATATATCAGCCAGTTTGATTAGCACTAGCCTGTACAAATCCACAGAGTGCTGATTCTGACAGGTTATCAGCTTGACTCAGTCTTAATATCACCTGGCTTGGAGGCATCTTGATGATGGACAAGCTAGCAACTAAAAGCGCTTTCTGCACCAACTTCCAGCTATCGGGTGAAATGATGCCGTAGATTTTGACTGCTCTCCCCAGACACTTTAAAAACTTCATTAACCGGCTGAATCATTCTAGTTGTAAGCTTGAGTAGCCTAGTGGGTAAACCACTAGTTTCTCGTGTGTGCAGTCCCTCGTTCGAGTCCAGGTTCGGACGAGGGCCCGCGTACCATCTTTGAATTCACCTAGCTCTGAGGCACCTGAATTAGTCAGAGGTAAACTGAGTCGTGGAAATAATCACTCCACACTCGTATTCACAATGATTGTAAATTTGTGATTAACATCTCAGCTTCAATCCCATACGATGGTTGTCATGGAATTACTTTTCTTTTTATTTCAGTTGAGACGGATTTGTGATTTGTCAGCTCCTGCTGATTTGGCTGATCAGTCCTTATAGCTAGCTGATATAATTTAATAATTTTTGAACTAATATCTATAATTTGACATGCTAAATTCTCTTAGCTTCTAGGCATGAATCGTTTGCCTTAGCTTCAGTAAAGAAATTGATGTTTTTTAGTACATTTATATGTGAATGACAGTGATGTTTCCCAGGATCCGATGTCATACACAAATAAAAGACAGGTACTGAAGTATATAATTTTATTCACTTTTGTATGAAACTGTGCGAAAATAGTATATTTAACCATATAGGTATTTATTAGCTATTGAATTTTGTAGCAAGTGATGTTGAAATAGTCAGTATTTTGATTAAGTATTAGCACAAAAGATTAGGTATTAACACACAAGATTTTTTTTGTGTGTAATATGCTTGGCTTGGTGGCCGGTAATGGATAAGGTCACTATTGCTGACATGGCGAACAGGATTCAGCGGTTGGTGGCTCTTTGTACTACAGAAGCCTTAACGACTGCTCCTTCGTCTGCGTTAAACTTCCTGCTTTACCTTCTCCCCCTTGCGAGGCACTGCCGTAAAAGATACTGTCACGCTTAAGAAATCAGGACCGTATGAGTCAAGATCCTGTGATTACAGCAGTATTGGACAGGGGCACGCAAAATGTACCGACTACTTGGTCGCCACTGTTTGCATCCAACGAAGATTTCAAGCGACAATAGGAGATCGCATTCACACCGACTGATCTAAAACGACTTCAGGGCTCGAATCTCTTTATTTTTTTCATAAAGTACATATATGTACATCAATAACATTGGTAATGCCACACTTTGCGACAATTAGATATGCTATGCTTCGGAGCATGTTCTTTTGCATCTTGCTTCTGCTTGCTATTGTGATGTCATTCTCTGATGAGAGTTACAATCAACTGGCGGTTCGTAGTGATCACCTCCGTGGTGATCGCCCGTTTAGTGAATTTTATATGGGATTCATGTCAGGTGAGTTCCCCGATCAGCAAAAAACGTTGATGTTTTTTTTTTTGAGAAAAAAATTCAGTAAAAGTTCTGGTTTTTTAAGCACGGGGCATAAAAATGGATTCTCCGTCGCCATAGAACCATCCCATGGGGTCATCGAACAAAAGAGCTCTTTTCGACTAAAATTTGGAACGTTGTTTCGTCAAAGAAGCACGCCTATAAAATCTTACAATAAGCACAGACAATTGTTAACCACGAACTACTCTTTTATTAAAATATTACTCGATTTCAGTCCCTGACAGTTATATTCCAGTGCTATTTGGCCCATTGCAGGAGTGGTTTTTTTACAGACCGACGATCGATTAAGTTTTCGTCTGCTAATCGTCTTTGGATTGTACTTTTGGAAACGGCAATTCCCCGTTCTTTCATCATTGTAGTCAGACAAGCCAAACTTTTCGATACAAATGTCCCTGATTTCTTTATCTGTAGTCGAAGTGCTGTTAACAATAGACTACTTAAAAGTTTTGCAATGTGTCTTTGGGAATGTGCGATGTTAGCCAGTAAGATTATTATTTCCCTTCATGTTCGCGGAGGCAGGACTGAGGTCTTGTCCATGCTATACATAAAAAAATTTGAGGTTAGTACATCAAAATATGCACCAATATAAATTTAACTTATGAAATTTAGCAAAACCAATTAAATACGAAGCTTTGCTCACGTTTTGTTTATATTGAAACTGATTCGTAAGTCTTTATTTACCAAATGAGAAATACTGCCACTTTTTTGACAGATGACGAGCGCTGCCAATGTTATCACTTTTCAAAAGCAATAATAATGTCAGCAGCAAAACCAAAGAAAACAACTTTATAAAAATCAATTTTTTCTTCAAAAAATTCATTTGAACTTGAAAATGCATTAAAGTGAGCAATGTCCCTAATAATTTGGCAATCTACTGTACTCTGGAGACCACGATATACAAGTAGGCTTCAGGCAGTTTCCATCCAACTGGTTAAGCGCTTTGATAGACTCGATAGACGATAGGCTTGATAGATGGTGTGCCGATGGCATGCAACTCAGACTTACAGGATAATCAAAATCATATAGGGGTCATACATTTTACCAAATGCCTACTTGAATTAACACGGACTAACTGCAAATGACTGGTCGGGCCACTGTCTACTAGCAGCTCACACCTTGAAACTGCGGCTGCTAATCAGTGATACCTGTAGGAAATGCCAGGAACTGGGCGCCTTAGAAACAATTCAACATCTTTTGTGTTACTATCCGGCGCTGAGGAAAACCAAACAACGCTACTTCAACAAGTTCTGGTTGGCGGACCTCACCCTCGTGGCGGAGCAGATGTTAAGAGGGCATCCTCCATTTTGAAACAAAAATGTTAGGGAACTTTGGTGGCCACTTGGACTGAACAATTAAGCTCCAGGTTCTTTTATCTGATATCGGTACGGACCATTAGGTCTATGTGTTACCTTGTGTTAGCCAGAAAACCCTACCCTGATATATCACAATCAGCTTGACACTCAATGAGTGCGTTTATGCCGTAGCCAAATTAGTGAGCTCTACTTATATTTAGCAGCGGTATAAGCCACTTTTAAACTAGCCGAGCTTGCTATTTTGGCTACGCTACTTTAGCGCTGCTAAAATTGAGCGCGGTTATAAGTGTGAAGGTAGCAGTGGTATAAACACTATAGCAGTCATAAATAGAATTTCTAGTTTCGAGTGACATTCACAATCTGGAAGCCTTGGTGCAAGGGTGTTTTTGTTCTTAGTATTGAGCTTCTTTCAGATATTACGCCATTTTTGATTTGCTTAATAAGCTGTACGGTGTAAACGCTACTACTATAGCAGCGCCAGTTTGGCAACGCTATTTTAGCTACGGCATAAACAAGGCCAATGTGTTAAATATAATCAGCAGGACTATCCAGCTATCTGTTGAAGTTATTGTCCTCTTGACCATGCCTCTTATCAATCTTATGCAAAAGATTGAAGATCGCTTAGAGAGTCTGAGCTAGCTCTTTCTTTACAATCATGTGTTTCCCGTGTTTCTCTTCAAGTCATACAAAAAGCTGGGCTCTATACAATCAAAGATGCAGCCTTCACAGCATGGATGAATTTCAAAGTCAATTTGATTGCCATCTCAAATGATATAATGCAAAAAAACATACTTCTGAACAATCATTGGAGAAATTTAAATTACTGCTGCCCAATCATCAGCAATGATCTAATCCATCACTCATTTTCGTAGCGGTACCATCTTTAAACTCTCGTAAATGCATCGAAAGTACATGCAAAATACAAATAAGCAAAAATCCAATTATCACTTCAAAAATCACAAATTTCTCCAATTGGAAACATTTTCTCGGATTCCACTTTACAAGAAGCAATCGATATATGAAGAGCTTCGCGAGTACATTTACATATATGCATGTATACTTTCGGCGAGACATTAAACGATTCGAATCCATACACATCAAGTACTTTGTACACATCTTTTTAATGTTTTCTGTTAATGTATTTCTAATGCTCATAAAATGTATCTGTGAAATATAGTAAAACATTGCCCCAAAGTATCTAAGCACTTCAATAGCCATCAATATCTCTATCAACATGTTGCCCCATCATCAACAATACGATTTCACTTGTTTCCCCGCATTCAAAGACCCCCATACATGTGAAGATACAAAACGAAATGTTGCTTCGGCGGGAGTGGATTAGATAGCGAGCGCTGGAGCACGCTTTGGAGCACTATCAATTGCAAACCTGGCTTCAGTATGGTTCCAACGTTTTAAGCCACGCGATCGTGAAGATTTACGCGCGCCCTATCTGGGTCTTTCGCCGTTTATGGTGCGTATTTCGAATCGTTTCAATAACAATTCAATTGTATTCGTACTGTAGCTACTTAGGCAATGGATTAATCGTGATCCGCGAAGCAATGATCGTATTGTGGAATTAAGATTTATTGCAATTCGGATCGTGTGAATGATGCATACATGCAAAAATCTCACGGTTGTATGTGTTTTATAAAGAGTGAAAAAAGTGTTGAGTTCTTACGTGAATTGAAATCTAATCTTGATTTAATACCGTCTGATAGATTCGACCTGTGTTAATCAATCTAACGGCCGATCAGTGTGAATACTACTTTAATGTGAGTCAGCTATTATCATTACCAATCAGCAACAATAACCAACCGGCATCGGACTATATAAAGTGAATCAAGATTCTTTGCTTCAGCGGCCTGCACTTTAATGGGAATATACGCAAGAAACTAGATAATCGTTGGTAGAAAGATCGTCTAAGATGGTCATCAACTTCAAGAAAGATATTTTAACGAATGTGAGCTGAATATTCAAAAAAAATATAGAGAAAATATATATATTTACTTTTGCCGTGTGTTTTGGTGTAACAGTCTTTGTGATGTTCTAGTGTCCTCGTCTAAATATTTGTTTCAAGTTGATGTTTTTTACGCTTCAATATGCTTCATGCATTGCTCTTGCACCGTTTCTGTTTACATGCAAAGAATGTTTTGGTTTCAGATACATAGATACATATGTTTAATAGATATGAATGCTGCTGATGTAGCAAAGTTGGGTACAAGTGTGAAAGAACGATTTTTGGATGTTATGCTGTGTTTATTGGAATTAGTTTCAAAACCAAAAAAATATTCTCAAGAAACGAGAGAAATAAAGAGAATTTTAATATCTATCTAAAATCGACATGCATTCAAAAATGACTCCTCCAAAATTATCACTGCCAATCAATTACTTATCTACCCCTTGTGACACTGTGATATGAATCACACCTCAAAAGCAATCACACCTTGCATTTTGCGCCTGTACGTGTATTATCCAGCATGCTATCAAATAATTTCACCATTATTAGATACTCATTAATAAAAAAAAATATCTTCCTGAATAAACGTAACCACCAGCTTCAGAAAACCCGCAACTTTCATTGTTGTTGAAATTAAGTAATTTCTATAGCTACTGCTCATCATTGTTACTCGAACTAGCGGTGAAAACCATTTAATCGCGTGTATAACGTCATTGCAATCAAACTCTTGGAACAAATCTTTTTGTAATCAAACATTTCAATCGTCACTAATTTGTAGTCATTCTTCTATTTCATTTTCAAGTCCGAACAAATACCAAAAATTTTGCCAATGATTGTTATTTCCGGTTGCGGATAGTAGAATTTAATTATAATCCCAAATGAATATGTTTCTAGTTTTATCAATCTTCACAAAATCCGGTTTTATATATATCTAATCGGTTTCTAGAGGAGAGGGAGTAGATTGTGATATTTTCTTGACAAACTGAAAGTAGATTTTGATGAGTTATTTGTTAATGCAAAATACATTTTGTGGTTTTATGAGCATTTATAGGCCTCCACTGTATATAGTATTCGTAATAAATGTGTTATGAAATCTGATGCAGCTTAGATTTTTCGGCGAATTGTAGTCGATTTTGGATTTTGATTATTTGCTTGGATTTACGTAATGTTTTGTTGGGAAAATATATCCCGGAAGTTTATGGTTTAGGACCTTGTTTTACTACATTGATTACTGTCACAAAAAAAGATAACGAGACTCATAAAGAACTGAAACTTGAAGCCTCTCTTATTTTGTATTGGTGGCAGACTTAAAGCTTAAAAATATGCGTTTGTCCCATGTTCCTAAACATAATTTCTTGTATTCTCATAATATTATTACTAACCCAGAGCACTGCGATCTCCTAAGTCTATCATACCTCCTCAGGGCTATTTCCTTAATGATATCTAGAATCCTTATGAACTTGGGCACATCCTCAGACGTTCCTTTTCTAATGGCCCAGATGGAGGGAACAACAGAGCCAAATAGCTCTAATCTTCGTCTTGCTAGTGCTGAACAGTGTTCGAGAAGATGCTCTACACTATCTGTCACTTATGCGCAGTATCTACAGCATTCGGGCCCTTATACGACTTTTACGAGAGCCAATGCTTCCTTTGTTCTTTTTGAATCGAAACTGAGTTAGTCTTTTCAGTGTTACAAACCCTGTAGATTAAGCCAATAGGTATCGATTTTTATTTTTAGTCAGCCATCCTGTAGAGCAATTTAGCCCCTTCTTTAGACTTTGTATCAGGTTTCTTGTTGGGTTGGCTTTGGGTGGCCTTTCGAAAAATCAGCTTGGGTTACGTAGTAGCCACTCAACAATGAGTGCCATCTACGAAGTAATCGGCGCAGTAGAGCGCGCCGAGGCTGCATGCCATCAATCCAGGCTGATCGTGTTTCTAGTGACGCTGGATGTCCAGAACGCCTTTAGTTCAGCGAGCTGGGCAGATAATTTAGAGGCACTTGAGCGGAATTTTTAGGTAGAGGACTATCTATTAGCTATGGTTCGAGACTATCTGAAGAACCGTCGCCTTATATATGAAACGCAACAGGGAAATATCCGGAAAAATCTTACTGCCGGAACAGCACCAGGATCCATTCTCGGGCCAGATCTTTGAAATGCGGTGTACGACGGGATGCTGCGCCTTGAAATGCCAGAAAATGTTCTTTTGGTAGGTTACGCTGATGATGTAGCAGAGGTCATTACTTCCAGAAACCCCCACCGTGCTCAGCTCAAATTAAATCAAGTAATGAGAAGAGAAGGATGGAAAACCAGGGTCTTATGGCCTAGGCTGATTCGCGCCATTAAACCTTGGCTTTGTCATGACCACGGTGAAATAAATTTCTACCTGTGCCAGTTTCTATCAGGCCATAGAATGAGGAAAGTCAAGCCGGCATGCTGCAAATAATACATTAAAGAAATTGACAATGAATTGCATTCTATCTTCAATTGGCTGCACTTCAGAAGAGAATGGGAAGCGCTCTGGTCTGCAATCGGCCCTGCGGCGCCGGAGACGGTTATCGAGGCGATACTGCATTCAGAGGACGCTTGGGTACGTGTCTCAGTCTATGTAGAGACGGTATTGAGCCTGCCAGAGCGAAAGTAGTCTTGGGGTCACCTGATAGGTATTAGTAGTGTAGCCGAGTTGAAGTAATGCGAAAGCGGTTCCAACTCGGATTTCTGTGGTCAGCGGGTGATATTTTCTAGTGAGTGTGAATCTCACATAATCCTGCATCGCAGGATACCTATAAAGGTTTTTCGACACCCGTTGGTTTGGTCTCCCTCATGATCCATGTATCCATGTAAGCTTGACGCTGTGAACTTCATTTAGAGCATCTCTCGCATCTAAGATCATTGCTGAGTTTATTTGATCGCGATTGATAGCTTTGAGAATCGCCTAGCTAACCGATAGGATTTTAATGCTGACTCTTTTATTTTTCCTTTTCTTTATTATATGCATGACCTTGAGTGTATGCGATAATTCTGCTTGACAGCTGGTGGCCTACTTAGGCCGGAGTAAATAGATTTTGTGTCTGGGTCCTAAGATCACTGCTCACACTCCACAATCCAATTTCGAGCCGTCGGTATACCACATTTGCACCCCTTTCTGCGAGGAAGTTGAATCATTCTCCCATTTGTTTCTTAACGGTGTTGTTACCCTGTTCTTTTTCTCGAAAGTTGTCAATATTTGATCTATTACGCTCAGCATTTTCATGATGGGCCTGAAGTCCTTCAGGATACTGATATAGATAGATGAGTCTCCATTCCTGGCGTTTGATTGGAACTCATTGGTCTTGTAATCAGCAGGCAGGTCATCCTGCGAAGCTTTTTGAATCTGTTAGCAACAGTTTTCTGCGTGGTTTTCTTCCCCATTTGTTTGTATTTCAAGAAGCTTGAAGATAGTCCCCAATTGCGTCCAAACATTTGATTTGTCGCCTGAAGAGTTTAATTTTCTTGCCTTCAGTATCGTTTTGCTTAAATGATTGACCTAAGTAGGTTTTCTACCCAAGTGGGTTTCCAGATATTTTATCTCGCCCTGTAAAAAGACCTCTGGTCCGCTAATTTTTAGGGCTCCATTAACGATTTTTCTTTTCTTGGTAAATGGAGCTATGTTGGACTTTTGAAGTTTCATGGATAGAGTCTCCACCTGGCACCATTGAGCCTTTTCATTTAAAGCGTTTTGCATTCTGGATCTCAACGTATCTGAATGTGAGCGCTTTATTATCATCGTGTTGTCATCTAAGTATCCGAAAGTTGTTAGTCCCTTACTGTTGAGGGTCTCACGAAGGCCTTCCACCACTAAGAACCATGGCAGGGTAATATTACTATGCAGCATTATAAATTTGTTCGATCAAAACATTCGATTGATCAAAACCTTCGATGCATTAAAATAATTTGTCAAAATGTGGAAAAGAGTGTATGGTTAAGTAACCTTAGCCACAAAGAAGGACCTTTATTAACAAATACTTAACGCCTTAGTGAGCTAGCTATTAAGTAAAGAACCGCGCACTAGGCTTTAATTTAACTTAGTCCTGAATTTGTACCTAAGTTAAATCAAATGTATCGTCAGGCGTGAAACTCAATTTTACACTCGGAAAAACTCGCTTATAAAATTGAAGTTATGAACAAATTCGCTTATGAAAATTGAAATTTTCAAAATTCCGGTTTGCACAAAAACGGCAACCCATCACCAAATTACCTCTATTTTCAGCACTCGAAACTTCTGTTCACGAGAACTGACGACCGGCCTATCCAATCATAATGAAATTCACAGGACATATTGGTATTAACTAGGACCAGGTCTGATAGAAGTGATTTTGAAATGCAGGAAACCCTGTGACAGTGGTACCATCTTGAAAAATCATTGAGAAAAAAACTGCTTTTTGGCCTATAACTTCCGATTCAACTATCACATTTTAACAAAATTCACACAATATTTGGACCTTACCCAAGACAACATTTGATCAAAATTTGGTTGAAAAATTAGAATAGAGTTTTCAGCTATGGTGATTTTCGTCTCCTAAATCTTGCAAATTTGCTCAGCAAAATAAAGCTTTTTTCCCTATAACTTCCGGTCCAGTCATGAAATCAAAACGAAGTTCATGCAGTAAATGGACCTTAATGTATACCAAATGTCGTAGGAATTTCGTAAAAAAATCATGAAAGGGCTGCCAGCTATGAACATTTTTGTAATTTTTTTGAATCTCTTTACCAAGCGATTATGCCATTAGATTTACAAATGGGAATGATCCTGCAATAAAAATTAACAAAAAATATTAACGTTTTGAAAATTTGAAAAGTGTTGAGGGTGGTAACCCTAAAATTCTTTTCACGCATATAACTTCCAGCGCAGGGATTCAATCGAAACGAAATTCACAGGGTGGGTTTAACTTAACGTGAAGCAGATTTGATATATTGTATACGAGTATTTTACTTTGTTGCTAACGCATGGTAACCAGCATCAGACATTTTCGTAAATATTGCACCAACAGATGCTTCAAATTACATACTCAAATGTAAAGCATTTGCAATAAAAATAAGGAATCAATTACTCAATGTTCCGAGTTTTGAAAATTTTTTGGATGGCAGCCTTAAATAACGTTTAACCGCTGAAACTTTCGATAAAATCCTGCGATGAGAACGATTTTCAAAGTATAAGTTAATTTAAAACTTATAAAAACTAAAGTTATTGCTGCTTCGTTCGAAAATTGTTACCAGCAATGAACATTTTCAACCTCTATGTTATAGTTGGGTTTTGTTGCTTTGGATAAGGAATGGTTGATATGATACTACAAAAAAGTGTATAACGTCTTTCCAAATTTTTTTGTCACTCAAAGACAATTTCTTCGAAATTCATTTTTCTAGCGATTCTGATGCGCTAGACTTTTTTTATTTACGGTAGTTGTTACAAATTTTAACAACCTCGACTTATATTTGACGCCGACGTTCAGGTCGCCCAAAAGAGATCGTCATGCCAGAAATCCTGGATAAAACCCATGAAATGATATTGGACGATCGGAGAATAAAAGTGCGTGAAGTAGCTGTGGCCCTAGGCATATCACCTGAGCGAGTACATAACATTTTACGTTAACCCTTCGAGAACACAGGGGGTCAAATTGACCCCAGAGACCTTTTTGACCAATCGCAGCGCTTAGGCCTGCGGGAAAAGGGGGGTACTGTAGGTTCCTTAGTGTATTTCTGTGCCTTGACTTTTAGTTTACACCGTTCTCATACAGTCCCATGTCGTCAGTCGTCGTTGAGAAGCCTTTGAAGCAGATCAAGGGGTCAAATAGACCCCATGTGTACTCGACGTCAATTTTGAGGTAAAATTCAATATTTTTTTTAGTTTATAAATCGATAGATTAATTTAAAATAGCCAAAAACCAATTGTTTTTAATATGTACCATTTTTTTCCAGCTTGTAAAAACTGTTTTTAAAAAACCGATTTTTCCTTTCGAAGCTAGATATATTTAGTTTTTGTGACAAATATCGATATTTCGAGGGTAATCTGTCCTCTTCTTCTTCAGTGTCTATCGGTCTATCGATAGACACTGACACTGACGCTACCAAAAATAAATCTGCCATTGCTGCCTTGAAAGAAGTTGTGGCTCACCTCGTCGAGCCATATTTACGAGAAAAATTAAATAATACCATTCTACGTGTAGACATTCGAAAAGGGATCGAGAATATTTTAGGAATAAATATCCCAAATGTTCCTTCAGAACGTCCAAAGCTCAATAAAAGAGCAAGATGTTTATTGTGCTCTCGAACACAGGACCACAAAACAAAATATGTGTGCGCATCTTGCGATCGACCGATGTGCGACGAGCATCGGGCATTTTTATGTAATGATTGTGTTGGATATAAATAATTTTTCAATTTCTTCTTTATTTTGTCAATATTTTTATATATTTTAATGAATAAAAAATAGTTTTTTCTATTCAAAAATGAAAAAATTCATTATTTTTCATACCCTCAAAATCACTACTACCAATATGCTTAACGAATATCTTTTTTGTAACCCTTTACATAGGGATGATTTTTGTATTATTCTAACCATATAAATTTTAAGCTCAAAATATTAAAAATCAACAAATTTATTATTTTTTTTTTTTAAATATGCAAATATAAAAAACCTTCAAAATCGCCACCGTAAATATGCAAAATAAATACTTTTTTTTAAGGTCCAATATACATCTAATTTTTTTATGATTTTGTCATACCTTGAGAGTGTCTGTCTAAATTTTTAGCCAAAAATATTGAAAATTAAAAAAAATAACGATTTTTTAGTAAAAAACCTGATTTTCGGCAAAACTGTTTTTCGCGAATTTTCTTTAGGTATGTTAAGGACATTTAAGGCACGTCTTATGCATAAAAACTACTAGAAAAGGTATCAAACTATACCTACAAAGTTTTTCAAATTAAAATCTTCAGTGGCGGCGATTCTATAGACGTTCAAAAGTGCTTGGGGTCAATTTGACCCCAAGTGTTCTCCATGATCGAAAAAATAGGTGTGTACTCGGAGGGTTAAGAAGCTATCCAAGCGATAAGTGCCACGATTGCTCACACTTGGCCACTAGCGAAACCTTATGATCACTTCAAAGGAGGGTTTGACAATTTTCAGCCGCAATCAGAACCTAAAATCTTTTTACCCTTAAATCTTTTTACCCCTATAACTTTCCATGCAGTCATCGGATCGAAACAAGATTCACAGGGTGGGTTGTTCGCAAAGAGAAACAGAGTTGGGGTACTTTTGGCTTTGATACTAGCAAAGAGTTGCCAGCACTGCGCATTTTTGTCATTTTGTATCAACAGATGCGACAATTGAATGTTCATATAACAAACATCAAAATTTCCATGTTTTGGAAATTTTTCGGATGGCAGCTCCAAACATCTTTCTATCTTCGTAAATTTCAATGAAGTCATCGGATCAAAAGGAAATTCGCAGCGAAGGTTGATTTTAGGTTGCGGTGCTGGCAAAATGTTGAGCATTTTTATCAACTGTTGTACTACTAAATACTGCTTTCAAAGTTTTATATGAAAGCATCCTTTAATGAAAATAAATAAAAAGTGTTTTACTTCCCTAAACTGGAAATTCATGCGAGTGGTAACCCTGAAAATCTATTTAGCCTATGAGTTGCGATGCAGTCATTGGATAAAAGTGGTATATGACCTTGAATACAGGTTGGTTGTAATAGAGAGCACATGCGGAAGAATATGGATTCCAAATCTACATGATTCCTATACTTTTCATCGAAAATCAGTGTTTCTAACGGTTCCTATGCGGTAGTGTTTTCTAAATTTGAAATTCGATTAGTGATCGCGAAATGGAATGATGATGATTTCCGGTAATCCTGAATAGACGATTGTTGGCACATTATTGTGGAAGAAAAAAAGTTTTTCTTATAATTTTATTGTGTGTAAAACAAATGAGCTTCCCCGGAAATTTAGACCCAATTAATTAGAGAGAGAAAATTGAGTCTAATATAATTCAACCACAAAGTCATAATTTTTATGTCAAACCACTAAAAAACCGACTGCCTATTCAAATAAAAAAAAACAATGTCTAACGTTATTTGCCAACATGATTGTCCTATTCATTCAAGCTACCTGCTGCCCATAAATAACTCTTTTTTTCTCTTCTTCCATCACCGGTGTGCTGTGCGTTCTCATTATTTTTCGTTATTATGATAGCAATGCCAATTTCAGAACGCATACACACGTGAGAATATTATTGTCTAGGCTATAAATTAGTATTTTAGTATAATGTGTATGTTTCTCTGTTATCTGCATAGGAATAATATTGTAGGTTTTCCTGTTCTTTTTTTTTGCGAAATTTAAACACAAAGATTGTCGACCTGTTGTCGTTTTTGCCATTATCGTCATCATGGTTTCTTTACAATCCTGTTGTATGAATAAACTAATAGAAAAACTAGTGAAGAGACGATGTTCGCCTTCTAAACTGTGTTCCAGGGAATAAAGAAATCGTAATGCTGCGATCTGATGACAATCGTTTTACAGGTACATACTACAGTTCGGTGGATGGTTTAGAATGAAAAAACGTTGTGGTTTCCTTGGGTGAGAATGAAGCGATTAGTAATCGTAGAATAATGTTGTTTGTTTTTTGATTTAATGAGATCGGTTCGGTGAGAAATTCTACTGTCAAGGTTATGAAGTAAATGATCGTTAAATCACGATTAGTATGTAAATGATGAACGTTGGCATGGGAATATCTGAGAAAGAATAGAAGTTGGTAGTTATGACGTTATAATGATGAGTCATAGTTTGAGAATACTAGATAGAAAACGGTTGAGACTACAAAATAAATAGTGTTTTTTTTTTCAGTTTTAATTGATTACATCGAAGTAAACATTTACTAGCATACTAACGGAGTGATGTAAAGGGTTAACTCAAACATTAAAAAAAACTATTCTATTTTTTGCTATGAGTAAGTATTCTTGCTACAGTACGAATATCAATGACTAGTTACAAGTCAACTTTGAAACTAAACATACATGTTTCAATACCACTTGAAGCGAATAAGAAAAAGAGTTCTAATTACTGTAATTTTCGTGTCAAAATTGACCACTCAATATGAATGCATAATTACTTAAAAATTGAAGGTGAAAGACACGGAGTAGTTTGACCTTAAAACGGTTGTTTCTTTTTTTTGTTTGATTTTAACATTATTGCACATAAATTAACTTCGACGGATGCTAATCATCATCATACCGTGGCCTTGATGCTTGATTTTCACTTGCTTGCGAATTCGTTATTGTTCGGCTCTGCATTATTTGTGTATATGCTTTAATATGTAAATAACAAAAGTTGTTTCCTGAATTAATGGATAAAAGCTTGACCTTATTGATATAAATTTTTAATCTTCAAATGTATTTTTTTGATATATGTAGTAAATTATTTTTCTACATGCTCGAGTTTGTATGCATATTTACGAGAACATTTAGTCAAGTCTAGTCTAAAGTCAACTCTATTGGTATCGTCATATACAGCGCTCGACAATACAATAAGATATAGCACACGTTTTAACGATTTGAGGGAAAACCGAGTAGGTAAAGAAAAAATGAGTATGTGGAATAATTTGTGCAAAAGGGCTGAGTTACACTGTAAAATATGATTGTAAAATATGATACTTTTTATGTCCCGGAAATTTTTAATGATGAGGTGTACTAAGCTTTTTGAAGTGTTAATAGTTGATTTGAAACCAGTTGCTATACAACTTCAGAAAGAGCATCAAGGAGCAAATTAACCTGTGTCAATGTTTTTCTTTTTAAATTTTCAAAATAATTAAATATGCCACTTGTAGTAAATTGAACGCAACCGAAAGGAAACTAGTGGAACAGTATAAAAGGGGTGGAAAAAATATCTCGGAAATCGCGTGGATTCTAAAGCCTAACCTATTTAAAAGATCCCGTTAAATGCAGCGATAAGCACACAGGACCACGACCATCAGTGACCGAACGGAAAAAGCGAGCCATTCTTCGAGTTGCTTCAAATTCAATAGTAACGGGGCGGGAGATCTGCTCAGAGTCAGATGCACACACACGGCTACGTAATGTCCAGCGTATTTTTTAGCGAGTCGAGCATTTGTAGCGGAAAAATTGAAATGTAAGCCGCCACTGATGCAGACACATCAAGACGCTCGTTGAGGATTTGCACAAGAGAGTCCTTTTTTATGGCGAAAAACGATTCATATTATACGGCTCAGATGGTTTCCGGTATTATTTCCACGATTTGCGGAAACAGTCCCTAACATTAAATAAGTGTCAAATGAGCAGCGGTGCACTAAAAAAACACATAGCGCCAGACGCCATAGTTTATAGACTTCTGGCGCCATGTACATAGCCGATTTCGGGATTGTGATAAAATATAGCACTATACGCAATAGTAAATAGGAGCAGACGCTATACTTGTACATGTACATGGCGTGAAGGACTATAGTACATGGCACGGAGGACTATAGAACATGGCGTGGAGGACTAGAATACATGGCGTGAAGGGCTGTAAGCATAGCGTCTGCTCTACGTAATGTCCATTGTTTCAATGCATAATGTGTATTGGATAAATTGGTATTTGTCATTGAAAACACTGATGTGAGCCCAAATCAAAAGTTTTTCGCTACTAAATATTTGCACATATGCCACATTTCGCGCTATGCAGCTTGTATCATATGGGTTGTTTTGCCCGATTTTCAGTTATTGATAACAAGTTGATATGGTGCATAATTGGCGACTGTGTAGTATCATTTATACATCCCCTCACACAGTATGGCTGCGGTTGAAGTGATCTTACGTATTTGAAGTTATCTTACGTATGACAACTGAAGCCATGTATACGGTATGACAACTGAAGCCATATTACATATATGTAATACAGCGTGTTACACTGGGAGCCATACTGCATAGCTCAGGGCACTATGTACATAACAGTGAGACCATAAATGCTGCGCCATGCTACATAGGTCCACGCGCTATGTAGATTCTGACATTATCGTGCTTGGAGCCATATTGCATAGCTCAGAGTACTATGTACATAGCGTATGGGGCCATAAATGATGCGCTATGTTATATAGCTCTGGGTGCCATGTGGATTTTTTTCAGTGTGGAGTCTTGATGCTGGGAAGAATAGGATTCGATGGGAAAACTATCGAATGGTAGGTTGTCGTTAAATTATACTAATCCACAAGCAGCTAACACGTCATGACAGAATACTAAAAATGTTATTCCAACTAAAACATCGATTCCGTAAAAACCAATCGCTCTAAAAAAAAGTTGACTGCAAAAATTTCGGGTAGCAATTACAATTTTCAACAGGATAATGCTCCCGGTTCACAAAGCCCCTATCGTGTGCCGATATGTTAGACAGCAAAAACTTAACATTCTTCTCAAGCCAGCGCGTTCCCCGGTCTTAGACTGGCTCACAGCTTAAATGATGTGAGTATTGTTGACGAGAAAAACCCTCAAAAACTCCCAAAATGGAAAATCCTTTTCTTCGAACATACAAAATATTTCAACTTGTGGTTTTATTTATTATTTCCAATGAAAAAAAAAAACAATCAGCACAAAAAAATAAAAATTCATTATAAACACCAAATATCACATCACAGCTTAAATGATGCTCTCTCAAAAAAGTCCTCTACTTCAAACTCAAAAAAAAATTTTTTCTTTCAAAAATTTATTCAATATTTAGTTGGATATCCTGATTGTTTCAATACCGCTTCGCGGCGATCTGGCATTGAGTGCACCAACGTTTTGGTGTACTCTTATGAAACGGACTACTATTCCTGTTGAAGTGCCCTTTTAAGGTCGTCCTTACTGCTTATCGGATGTTTTCTGACGTCTTCTTCTAACTTTGACCATAAATGTTCGATAACATTTAGATCTGGCGACTGAGCAGGCATTTTAATTTGGTTTGGGCAGATCCAAATCAACCACGTTCGCTCTAGTTCCGAGGTGTACTTGGGGTTGTTATCCTCATAAAACCGGAAATTGTCCTTGATGTGTAATTTTTCCGCACTCTGAAATAGACTATCCTTCAAGATAATCAAATACTAGAAATTGTCCAGGTCCACCAACTTTCCCAATCCGGAAGATGTCATGCATCCCCACATCGTCACGTGGCCACTACCGTGTTTTACTGTACTGCGTAAATTCCGTGGTTGAAGTTAAGCATTTGGTCGTCTCCACACATAACCCCTTCCATCGCTTCCGAAAAGGTTATGCTAATGATCCAAAAACCAAAGTCAGAGCAGGCGACTTTGGTTTTTGTTTTAAAAATGTCTCATGTTTATGTTAGTGTTCAGGTTCGTGTTATATATTGTATTATTCGCCTATTGTGGTGCACAATACCTAATCTAATAAAGAACATAAATGGTGATAAAGAGTGGAGTTTGTTTTATTTTCAATCCCATGTACTATGTTTTTGTCGCGACTTTTATATGAAAAGTAATCGAAGCCGACACTTGGTAGGAACTTAGAGGGGAGTACTGTGGTGGCTCACCAATATACTCGCTAGAATTGGTAGGTAGGATCAGTATGGGTAAAACGTGACAAGGAAGGGATAGAAATTTCCTGAAAATACACATTTTCCAGCTTATAGACGATACTTAGCAACGTGATACCCATATAATAACTACACTTCGTGGAGTCTTCAGTCTTGTGTAAGGGATGTATCCGTCCAAAATGGCAATCATTAGGAAAAGTTTAACTGCCCTATACCTTGAGAATTAGTTGATGAACCTTAGGTTGTAATTTTTTGCTTCCATCTTTGACAAATTCGGGAGGTATTCCATCGATAGTTGGTGGAAAACCTCTCATCCATCATCAGTTAACGGAGCCTTGAATTGATCGTCTTCTTCATTGTTTAGCAATTCATCAAAGAACTAGACCCATCGTCTCAGTATTCTCGCCTGGTCAGATATCAGACTTTCCTCTTTATCTTTGCAAGCAGTTTACAGCCTCATTCTGCTCACTTGTTGGTAAAACTTCAGCGCCTAGTGTAGTTGCTGCCTGTATTGCTCGAATCCACGAACCAGTTTTTCTTTTCAGGCTCGCTTTGTAGATCGGTAAACAAGTTTCTCCACTCTTCGGAAATGGCGATAAATCTCTACGCTTGCCCGCGTTCTATGAGATTGTTGGACAGTAAAATAAATTAATAAATAAATAAATTCTGCGAAATGAACCATATTTTCCAGAATTTTTTTAATTTCTCTATCCTTCTCTTCTGGAATATAACAAGAGGCAGTACATCTCAAACATATACCATTTTATCAATAATAAATGATTCTGCACGGCGTTTTCTTTATATTTTAGCAAATATTATCTATCTACTTCGAAAATTTGTGCAGGAAAAAGTCAATTTCACGAAGTCAATTCGGCTTGCAACTCTCATTTTTTATCTTATCACGGCTATCAACTGTAAATAATGCGAACCGAAATTTCAATGTCGTTATGGTGACATTTTTCTATCGTTCATGTCTTTTGTTGACTAAAGATTGTAAGATAAGCGGAAACTCAACGTTAATTTCATACTATTTGAGTCATAATTGAAACAGCTCTTAGTCAAATGATTGCTTAATGGCACGTATATTTCCGTAAAATATCTCGTGTCTGTGCCAGTTCTTGATTTGAAATTTTATAGATAGAATATGTTAATGAAATCATTAAATTCAGACCTTTACTAATATTTTTGGGACGGAAAAATTATGCATTTCCTGTATCCAAAATAACGCATTATGCATCTAGTGCAGTATGGTTTTGCGTCAGTGCAAACAAATGTGTTTCTGAAACAACTATTTAGCATCGTCCGATTGGATTTGTATTCATGACAACAGTCTGAAATCATATCATTATCGCCAATAAATTGCTATCGGATTACCATATTAGTAGAGTAAAGACTTTGCACTTGACTATTCAAATGGAGCACCATATTTAAATTCGTTTCATTTCGGTATTCAGCATCTTATAGATCAGAAAATATACGTATGTAAATATATTCTATAAAGATCCTCCATTTAAAATGTATATTTTGTTCCAATATTGAGGAATTTATGAAATGATTTCATTTCTCTCGCATGTTAAAATTGGGGTTTTCGAAAGTAAATTTTGATAATTTGCAAAACAAATATGAAAATTTCAGGAGAAAAAGAAAATGCTTTCCGAATATTTTTCGTACTTTTTCTTCTTTGTCTTCGTTAACTTTGACCCTTTCTTACTTTCTCATTAAAATATTCGCTGCTGTCTTCTTTCCTTTCTCGTCTTCTTCTTGCATTTCAAACTTTGTCCATTCTTCTGATAATACCAATCAAATAATAATCATTACTTTTGGTTAAAACGATTTATTCATTGATGTCGGGATTTTCAATGGTTTTTCTAACACGGGTGTCAATTTTGGGGGCTGTATCAGAATACTAAATTCAAATTATTATACTGCTTCTTATTTTACTGGTTCAGATCATTCTCAATATTCTGATTCGGAGTACGGATGTGTAGTAACTCTCTATTATTTACTGTTGGAAGATAATTTAAAGATACCTTCATTGTTGAATTTTTGCTTTCTAAGTTCACGAAAATATATGTCCCTTGAATATAATTTATAATATTTTGACTTCGTCTTTCTTACTCTATCTTACTCTTTAAATAGAATATTGGTAATCCTGAGAAGTACTGATTGTTTAACAACCACATATTCCCCTGGGAATGAGAACGATGACTAATTTACTTCTTAGATGCTGTCTTCTCTGGCGCAGCCCCTGCAATCTTCTTTGACTTCGAAGTATTCATCTTCTTTTCCTTGGGAGTCTTAGCTTTAACACTGTCTGCTTTTTTTGCAGCTTTCGCTACTCCCGATACTGCCTTCTTATTCACTTCTTCGTCAGTTGCTTTCTTGGGCTTAGCTGCTTTCTTCTCATCGATCTTCTCCTTCACTTCTTCGCTGCTGCTTTCTTCAGTTTGACGGCCTTTTTTCTGCCTTCTCCATAACGGGAGGCTTAAGCGAGCCAGATTAACCCTTGTCTTACGTTTGGATCAATTTGCCGACCGCCACTGCGCTCTTCTGGTACTTCTTGATGATGGAAGGCGTGTTTTTTGCTCCCCCTATCTATAACAGAACAATGCAGACGCATTGGTAACAACAACAACTCCTCCTTTCCATAACAGGAATTTTTGTTGTTTCCAATGCATCTGCATTGTTCTGTTATGGATAAGGGGAGCAAAAAAAACGCGCCTAAAGACAGCTACTCGGCATCTGCCCAGTAGGTTGCAGCCACGTACTTCTTGATGGGAAGGAAGTCGTGAGTGTCTGCGTTCATTCAGCACAGCACCTTAAAGGCTGTGTTCCCCATCGATAATGTCAGTGGATGGGTAGGCTTGCTTTTCGCCTTCTTTGGATCAGAAGTCTTTTTCGGGCTAGTGGCTGCCAAATTTTGGTTGTCAATTATTTTGCATTCATTTTTAGTATTTTTCTGCCCAGAACTAAAAAAAATTAAAGAGGAGGGAAACATGTTGACATTGTCAGCGAAGTATTCACATTTTCCGGTTGTATGAATCCTTTTTTCAGTCTAATTTAAACGGCTTAAATAAGCTGACGTCCGCTGTGTGCATCATAAGAGCTACAGTAGAAAGAGGCGAATGCAATATGATTTTATTCAAAAAGCATTCTTGACACAAATCCATAGTTAAATAGCTTTTGTGGCCGTAGATAAAAACACGTTTTTTTAACCTTAGGATCAAAAATCCATATATCTAAACCTTTGATGACATAGTTATTGAAAATATCAGCTTTCATCCAGTGCGTATCAGATTCTCCTTAATCACTGATCACCTAGATCCTCTCGATTTAAGAACTTTTGAACCTGGCTAGGATAGCTCTTCAAAGACGGGTCGTAGTCGTCACTCGCTAACCTTAATCGTTGGGTCTAGAGCCACTAATCGAGGTGCTCTCGTGAATGGGACACAACTCTGGTGCGAAGTTTGGCAATCCGTCCTGCTCATCCGTTAAATCAAGTAACGTCCTTACGACCACTAGAATTTCCCCAGATACGTTCTCTGTTTCGATTCTCCTATTAATCTTATTCCCAAGCCACCTGGTATTCGAGTGGTGGTTACACTATCGAGGTTAAACAAGTGAGTGGTGGATATTTGTTTTTTTTTAGTTGTTTACGACGTAACATACTTACAATGCGATTCGAGGAGCTAGTACTTCGATTGTGACTGAGTAGTGATCGGCCAAACTGCTATTTTCAAATATTAAATGCTATTGCTATTCCTAAATAGCAATTTCAAATAGCAGTTTGTTATTTGAAAGACAACGTTGTTGTAGTATTGCGACATGTTTGATTTTCATATGCCAGAGATAGTCCAGGTCCTCGCGCGCTACGGTTTCTGTGCTATTTGACTGTCAGATCATGGGTATCGCTGCTTTGCATGAATTTCAATCGCAATTTCAAAACGGCGCGAAGATCTGCAAACTTCAGTCTGTTATGTATGAATTGAGTGATGTGAAGCCATATCGCCCTGTCAGCTCTTGGACAAAAAACCTGAAAAAGGAAAATGGAGCACAAGCCGGGAAATATTCATAAAAACTAGCACGTTCGATGCCATAATGACCTTAAGGCATGCTAATATTGCTATTTGTTGCTGTTCACCAATGTTTGCTGTCTGTTATTGTGTGATAAATTTTTTGATAGGTCGGTAGCGCAGTCTAAAGCAGCGATCTACTTTCCGCGGGTTTGAATCCTGCCGTATTCTCATGGTTGTATTTATTAGTTTTGTCTTGTCTAAAACCCCGGCGACTGGGCATAATACCAGCGCTCCACTAATGAAGTGCCACATCATAGCTTTAACGGTGACTAGGCATAACACCAGCACTTCTGAAACTAAGAATAAAGTGCGGCACTGAAAGAACGATGGAATAAATTGAAATCGGCTTCTCCCATATGTGTTTCTCTATTGTCATAGCTAAGCATTTGCTTCAAAGGGTAATTGCCTGAGTTACTTCATTTGCTTCAAAGGGTAATTGCCTGAGTTACTTGGTATTATCATAGAAAAAAAATGTTACCCAAATAGCATTTAGAGAAAATAGTAGATTTTCTGATTTATAAATGTCAGGCTGCTACAGCTATTTGTAAATAGCAATTCAAAAATAGCAATCTGCTGTTTAGCAGCGCATCACTGAACAATGCTAAGCTACCGAACATTTTATACTTAATTCTACGAACTATGCGCGTTTGCAATCTTATTTATGAGTATTTAAAGGGGTGAGTACTGGTGAATGACTATATGCTCATAAAATAACTAACGGCATTCTTTGCTTTCCGTAGACTTATCTACATTTTCGAGATACAATTTCGCATGCTAGAATATATGTATACTTTGATGAAAACTATTTTCATATCAAATACTCTTCCCCCTTTCAATAAACTTTTTTTAATGTATACATTCGATTTTGATACAATTTTCGTGAGTTTTATTGCCTTGACTATCTGGATCATCACACAACAGCTGTACCAATAAAATTTACCGTTTCAGAAATAATCATCCACATAAATTTACGAGCCAAACGCTCACGCCTTACTTCAAATAAAATTAACCTGTTGCTAAAAGCAACCATAAATTTTCATTTCGTAACACTAGCGCATAAAACCACAAAAGTTTTATTTATTTGAAATCTTTCATAAACGTATCTCTAATTAACCTCAATAAAAACTACTATCCATATTTAAAATCCGCAAAGCGAATTTTCGCAAAACATTAGCAAAAAAGCAATTAAATCTAGAAAAGAAGTACGATACAGAAAAAAAAACCACTTGTCCGCCTTCACCGCTACGTATGTACTTAATATCTAGTTTTTTTTTTTGATAATAATCGCATGAACAACAATCGCAAACTATCATACAATCGTAATTGCAAACATTTCCGTTTTGCTTACTCAACTCAGATTGAGCACACGAAAATTGTGTTGTGATGAAGATCATCGCGGTCGTCAATGGTCGGTTACGACACGGCACTAGACAAATCGCCATCGTATTAATAGCAATTGCCGGAATCATGCTTTACTTACTCTAAAAGGCTTATTATTATTTTTTATTTGACAAATTGTAAATATGCATGTGCATTTGTCAAGTGGATGTGCAATAGCAGGGTCATTTAGATTTGTCAATCGCGATATAAGGGGAAGAAGATATTTAATTTCACCTAGAAAGTTTCTATCTATATTGTCAAATTATATTCTCGAATATGTCGACCCGCATATATGTATATAGATGCTAATTTCAGAAGTAATATTTCTTTTAGTTTTATTATTTTTTTTTGGTTCGTTAGCTTGCCAGCATCTATGAAAATTATTGAAATTATGAATATATCTATGTATCTAATGCTTCGGAGCATCGTATATTGTTCTTTTATTACTTCATTTGCATAAAAAGCGACAGATGGTACAAATTGCTGTCTAATACCTACTTGGCATTTAGCCTCAGCAAATTCCATTCGAATATACACATACATATGTTTGTGTCGTAATTTTTGCAAATCTGATTATGTTTATGAATTTGAATGAAATTCACTGTTAAAGATTCCCATTCGAGCATCAGCAGTCTTACTCGCTAGTTCATCTGCACATGATGCATTAGTTACATAAGAAATAAGCCATTTAGTAATATTAATTCAACGGAATTGAACAGTCTGAGAGACTTTTATTTTTCTTGCCGGTTATAAGATTGCAAACAATATCATTAGTCATTTGTTAAATATCTAGAAATTTTAACAAGTTTACAACGTGGCGCTCTTATCAATTGAGTAAATTGAAATTGACTGTATGATTTTTGATTCCAGGAAACGTTACAAATCAATTGTTAAATCATATTTTCAGTATTGCGTGAATAATGGCTGGGCGGACATTGTGAGCTTACTCCGTTATTGAACTATTTGAATGAACATTGAATCATTCGAATAATTCTAAAGAAAGTGAAACTAGTAAAATTAAATTGCTATTATTGACACACGGTATTACAAACGAAATAAAATGCCAGGAAAAATCAAGAGCAATCATGTTCGATGATTTTGGTAAAAAAAAAGTCGCGTGTAAACTTTTTGTCTTGATTTATTTCAAACGTAAAGATCTCTCACTGAAGTAACTCAGCCTTTAATAGAAACGTGCTCCCTTTTGAAGATTGAATTAAATGATGATTATCTCAAAAAGTTTAGAAAAAAAAGAAAGGGGAGATATTGGTCGGTAACTCGAAACATTCTTAAAAGCTCCCCATTTTCATATACGAAAGAAAAACACCAAGAGGAAGATTACTGTTAATAAGTATGGAAAAAATCACGACCTAAGCATGTGAATACCCATTTTTGACGTCACAAGAGCTTAATACGTCTACAGACCATCCGAAAATAGTTAGTTTTGCAGTTCCACCGGTTCTCCTCGTTTCGCAGCATTCCATCCACGATCGTCTCAGGCGCTACCAGGCCGATCGTGGACTCAATGGCGCGCCTCAAACTTACGAAGCGACTGCACATAAAGAATGTGTGCTGAGCATCATCGAGCTCAGTCACACTGTACCAGCAGTACGGTGTGACCACCTTATTCATTCTGTTCAGGTATTTCCTGAAGTAATCGTGCCCTGTCAAGAATTGACAAAGGTAAAAGTTTACCTCTCCGTGGCTCCGGTTAAGCCAAGGCTCAATAAGACCAATTAGCTTAGCCGTCCAGCGTCCTTTATCACTTTCACTCCAACGTTGTTGCCAAAGTTGGAGGGTCAGTGTACGCGCGTGCGTCAAAGCCTCAGTTCTGTCCAGCTCTGAGCGAAAGAGGTACCCTTCCTTGCGTTCTCGCGCTAGCAGATCGATCGGAATTACTCCCGATACAACCATCACAGCCTCGTCTGCGACCGTGCGGTAGCTACACGCGATTCGCAGGGTGCCTCTGCGCCGGACACAGGCAATGCGCTTCCGGAACTTTCTAGTTCGAAGCGCATCTCCCCAAATTTCGGCGCCATATAGCAAGATGGAATTAGTCGTCACCATCAGCACTCTCCGTCTCGTCTCACTGGGTCCGCCAACTTGGCCATTAGCCTACTTACGACTACTAGAGCCCTAGCACATGCCTTGCGGATATGATCCCCATACGTCAGCTTGGTGTCCAGGGTCACTCCCAGATACCTGACCGACTTGCTGGTCTGGACCCCGACGGAGCCAACCGTCATGGGTATGACGGTTGGTATCCTCCGCTTCGTCAGCATGATATGTCTTTGAGACTGCCAACATGATGTCTTTGAGACTGCCAACTAGAGGCCGCGCTCAGTCATCCACCGATCCACCCTTCTCATAACTTGGTTAAGTCTAAGTTGAGCGAAATCGGCAGATCTAGAAGTGATTACAGCTGCGACGTCATCAGCGTAACCTACTAGGAACACATCCGCAGGTATTTCCAGGCGCAGCAGATCATCGTGCATGATGTTCCAGAGGTCAGGTCCTAAGATCGACCCCTGTGCCGCACCTGAGGTGACAGGCCTCCTTCTGACTCCGTCCTCAGAGTCGTAGAGCAACCATCGGTCCCTGAGGTATTACCGCATCATGGCCAGCAAGTACCCAGGGATACGGAACCTCCCCTCAAGGGCCCGAAGGATGTCCGTCCACCTCGCCGAGTTGAAAGAGTTTTGTATGTCCAGCGTTACCAGCAAGACGACCGGTCTGGCTTGATGACATGCCTCTTCCGCTCTTGCTACAGCCCCAACAACCTCTGAGATGGCATCGATTGTTGAATGACCCTTCCGGAAGCCGTGCTGCCTGCAAGAAAGATCACCAGCTGATCTCACAGCTGACAGCAATCGCGGCTTTAGTAACCCTTCGAGAAGTTTCCCAGCAGTGTCCAGCATGCACAGCGGGCGCTATGCCAATGAGCAGCCCAAGTTACCTTTCCACTTGTCTACAAGTACCAGTCGAGCCACTTTCCACCGCAACGGGAAGACCCCTGGGACTAAACTTGAATTATACAAATCTAATAATAGACGCGGTTGATTCTCCATTCTTTAAGTGCCTCGACCGGCACTCCATCTGGCCCCGGGCCTTCCGGTTCTTCATTCTGGACACTGCACTGCTCAGCTCTTCGTCCGTAAAAAGAGGAACATCCGCCTAATTGACGAATATGGGCCCATCTATCCTTGGCGGATGCACCAGAAACAGCGAACCAACGATACGCTCCATGGATATCGCATCCATGAGAGTGCTAGATCGCATGCAGCCAAGTCTGCGAGTGACCAATTTGTAGCCATCTCCCCACGGATCTGAATTGACCTCCTCACAAAGAGCCTGACATTTGGCTCGTTTGCTCCTCGTGATGGTCTTGGTCAACTCTGCCACTCCCGGCCTATTTCTGGCTCGCTGTGCCCTACGTCTGCACGCCAAAGCGATGCGTCGCAGTTCGGCGATTTCTTCGTTCCACCAGTACGCATGTTGCCTCCTACGAAAGGGCTTCCGTTTGGCCATTGAAGCCTCACACGCCCTGCAAATCAACCCCATGGTGCTATTAGCAGTGGCCTCTACGGCTGCACGAGTCACTGGGGGGTCTCAGATGTTAGAGGCTCCCATCCCAAACTCGAAACGAGCGATGTGACCATCTCATCCCTGTTAAGTTTAGCGGCATTCCAGCCTAGCCACTTACAGGAAGAGCCTTGGCGTCTTTGCCTGCTCTCACCAATTCGGAGGAGGATGTAGTTATGATCACTTGCAGTGTAATCTTCCATCACCATCCAATCGCTGCCGAGTGCCGCAAGTCTCTCCGATGCCATGGTGACATCGGGAATGGATTCACCAAAACCGGGCCTTCGAAATGTTGGCGTCGAACCCGTATTCAACACCAGCAAACACATCTCGACTATGCGCCGTCCGCGAGTGTTTTCGGTGGGCATGCCCCACTCCAATGCTCTTGCATTAAAGCCACTCCCTACGATGGCATTGCCAGCGATGCCGCGGAGAGAGTCTTCCAGTGAGCTAAGTTTGACTCCGCATTCCTGCATTGAGTCATTCGGAGACAGGTAGCAGCTCACAAAGGTGATATCTCCGTATGTCACCCACACGTGACCGTTACCTGAGCCACGGGCGCCGATGCGAGCCCTCTGCCCGTCAGCGATCCAGATCGCCGCGTACCCGTACTAGCCAAACGGACGAGTTTCTCCCCCTATAAGGCTTGATGATCAATATGATCTGAGCCACAATACTAATACTTAGTCACAATACTAATACTATACTTATTCACAATACTAATCACGGTATCAGAATGTTGTGTCGTTATTTTGAGAAAACTGATGTAGTGATTAAACAGATTTGGGATTGTTCAGAAGAAAGGATAACTCCGTTTCTAGACAATATGTGTAGCCTCAGAAATAAACTTTTGCTATAGAGCGTAAACTACGATAGCTGCCACGCATCAACTAAGGAAAAATTAAGGAAATCGTCCTGTGTCTTGTCTTTCTCATCAAGAGCATTGCAAACAGCAAACCCAAAACCAAGAAGATGGTTCAAAGCAGAAAAGCCCATAATGTATGGAAAGTTCGTCCTTTAGCTATATTTTATAGCTCAGCTCTGCACATAGTATAATAAGCGTGCGTGGCCATAAATTCTGCGCTCTGTTACATAGGACTACGCGCTATGTAGATTTTTTCAGTGTTGCTGTGTTGTTTACTCCAAAGTAGCTTGGTAGAGTTGAATTGAAGACTTTTGAGGAGTAGCTGTCAGAAACGTGGGGTATTCCAAATAATCAATAAAATAATCATTTGAAATGTCATCGTTGTTATCGTTTAAGTAACACAGACATTTTGTATCTAGGAAACAATATTCGAATAAGGATATGATAAATATTAGGTGTGCTCAAAAAATATTCCTAAAAATATTTTTAGAAAGATGTAACTAATTTTGAACTAATATCTCCTAGAGTAACTTTTGCTACCACATACTTCTCCCATCAATTTCCATATAATTGGAATCAGCGCCAATTCAAACAGGTCCGTCCGTTTGAGTCTAACAGCATTAAAAACAGGACCTCCTATGTACTTAGTTGCTGTGACATGAGAAGGTTGGATCCTACCATTGTTATAACTAAAATGTGATTCTTAAGACCGTACCCAGGAACCAATCATTCACCGTCTGAGGAGTGTAACTAGGATCAATATTTCCAATATTCTTCTACGATCTCCATACGGAATTTTAATTGTCACTAACTTTGCTGATATATTTCTAAATCAAATGCTAGTGGCAAACTGTCAAATTGTTGTCTAGTTTTCCAATTGAGTCTACTATCCTACATTTCTCTATGTCGAGAGATCGTTTCGGTATATCGAAAATAATCAAAAAAATTTTAGTTCTCCCCTTTAAAGCGGTTTTAATCAATGATAATTTCTCGGAAGTACTCTGATTATACCTTCTCCTATATATGGGTCTAGATGATCTGAAAATCGTAGTTAATCGTCCATGGCTAAATTCAAACCAAGAGCCAAACACGCTAACGATTATACCCCACCCACCTGGTTACACAAACTACATATGCTTAACATTTTTAAGTGGAGTATGAGCTTACTCTTACAAAAATGGTACACTCAATTTAATCTAGATTCATATCTATCATCTTACTATTATCTTACTAGTTAAAAACATTAATCTGAAATCAGCAACATAAAGCATAATCAAAGTTAAAAACCAAAAACTTATCAACTTGAACAAAAAATCATAATTTTTACCAAATATCAACGGAAACTGTGACGACACTAGAACATTACAAAATCTTTGATATACCGAAAATCAATTACCATATCATAAACATATTCATTTACCGATTTTATTCCAAGTCAAATAATCTTAAACTATACAACATAAAAATCGTTTAATGACCATTATCAGTCAAATGTGCTACAAAACAGTGATACGTGAGAATTCATCTAATACAAAATAAGAACATTTCACTATGTGAAACTGATAATACATTTTCCGGAAAAAAAATATCGTCGATACAACAATAGGAAGAACAAGTTTTTTTTGTGATAATCTTGAAGTGCTGTGTAATAAATAAAAATTTCAACAAGTTCAACTTGACTGCGAGCGTACAGAGTCGATTAGATATTGTCAATCATGCTATTGACCTCCGGGAATGACCTCAGCCATGTCATGGGATTTATTAAAGAAGATGAAGTCTTCATGGAAGAAACAGTAAGATTGATATTTTTTTAATGTATTTCGTTTTCAATTTGTTTTGGCTTTTTTTTTTGTTGGGATTATAGATTTAAAAATTTAAATCAAATAAAATAAAAATGGCCAAAATTAATAAAAAGGAACCAAAAATTTATTTATTTAAACTAAAAATCGCAATTTTTTTTAGTAAAATCTATTGTGAAAAATCAGTCAACTGCCAATACAATAAGGATAGATATCATTATCTTCTTTGATGTTCAATCACTGTAGCATTTGCTATGTATATCTCCATGGTACAAATTTTTGTCTGATATTTAATGCTAAGAAAAGTACTGATTATAAAAATAAATTTTGATTTCAAGCCATCCACATCCCATCAAATTATAAAGAAATAAAAATGTTAGCCACCTAAAACGTAAACTAACCTAATTTACTACCCTCTTTTTAGCGTGATCTCAAACACGACCTACGCAATTATTTTCAATTTCATAAAACTGTAAACGATGCATACAATTACACACACATCCAAATCACTTTACAGTATTTTTCAAGTACATATTTGTTTAGACTAAATGATAATTTTCGACGCAGAAAATATTGTTCAATCTTTATTTATTCTATGCTAATTTTATTTGTTTGTCAGTACATGCTGTACCATCTATTTTTAGATTCTGAAATCGAGTTTTTGAACAATCGAGACAAAAAAAAATTGTCAGAATATGAATTACGTGTAGATTATCGTAAATTGCGTATGTTTACGATCTTGTTTTTAGGGAATCGGGGTCACTTTGAAAGACAATCGAACCAATAAAGAGATGTTTAAAAAGCTTATGTCTGATAGAATAGGTCAAATTTTGTAATTTGTTCCTATTCAGTTTGTTTGGAGAAAAAGTAATTTAAGTGTTGAACGATCGGCTAATTTCTGATAATGATCGTTTGATGTCTTTCGAACGATTACGGATTCAGTATTTTTCAAACAATTAAAAATATTTCAGTCGGTAAACAATCAATTACAGATAAAAAAAAATATCATCATAATTGTTGATGTCAATATTTTTCACAATTTCATTTTATTTCGTGTTTTTTTTTTTGCCCTGTTTCAAAGATTTCATTCCTACCACTTAGAAGCATTTACCGCTTGCCATACTTGCCCTTCGACTAGCTGGAAATGCATCCTCTTCAGTTCGCAGCCTTGAACATGGCCACCATAGTTCTCACCTTTAAAAAGAGCCTTTGTTCAATATTTTATGAACCAAAAAAAAAGTCCTGACAATAGTTTTCTGGCAGAGACAAAAATCGAGTGTCGATGTCGAGTGGCCATGAATAACTACAAAATCATCCATAATAATACCTCAGATAAGCCAAATGTCAATAGCTCTCCTAGTTGAATAACGAATCAAAATCCAGACATTTGATTCCAGGACTAATAGAAAAAGAAGTGATCTGTTCTATGCAATCAAAGAACAATCTGATCGCGTTTTTGGCATATATGTCCAACACCATTTCATTAATTGAAAACCTATGCAGATCGCTTCTATTACTCTTAGTCCTCAAATTAATTATCTTTAGATTAGGATTGAAGGCCTTACAAAGACCTCATTGATGGCCTCTATGTTGTCACAGAAAGCTCTCCATGAGGCTCTCTACTAAACAAATTTCAGTTTGATGCATCGGTCTTTCACATACTGATCAGTCGTTACAAATTTGTGCGTTGTTAATCTCTTTCTTACCTTCTCTTTGTATGGTGGTGATATCTACATTCCACCATGGGAACTTAGCATTGCTCCTGGTATTGGGTTAGCTGCAGGCTGCCGTAGCTACGAAAATGAGAGTGCTACAAAAAAATTTGACCGTTTGATCCAGATCCTGGCAACAATCGATTCTTTCTGGAGAAAATTCCAGTGAGGTTCGAATTAAAGATTTACCCTTTATCCCGTTCGTTCGTTTCCTTTTAATAAAGATTACCCGCCCAATGGAGCTTCGGCTGCCCGTATTAAAATATGCGTGCCTATATTCAGAGAACGCCCAATTCATTGGTAAACAAATTGTAGGTCAATGACTGCTTCACCTCGACCATTTCTGTCAGAGGTGTCCCATCCTTAATCAGGAGCATTACAGACAGCTCTTAGAATTACATACGCGCATGTCCTACATTTACGTAGCTATTGCCGGAATGATTGGCGCAATGGCCGTGTGCCATATAGCAAAAAACAAACCAACATGTCCTCTGATCGATTTCCGCAGCAACAGCTATGTTATGTTTGTCACAAAAATTAGGAAGAACAAGGTCATTAATGTTATTCTTGGTAAAAATGCAGACATGTGGTTTCTCCAAACTCGCAGCTGTAACCAGTCTGTATTCATTGCTGCGTAACTCTCAAACCTATTTATTTACTACCCATAGTTCTTGAATTAATATTTACTCCATACCTTCCTTTAGGCTGGTGAATAAGCAGAGCAGCTACTGCTGCCTTGGAATGGTAGATATTAATTTGAAATATCCTCACCTCTGGGCGAGGGGTTGTCTCACTCCCCTCCTTTATTTCCTTAGACAAGAGGTTTATAGGCTATTTACATCGTACTCACAATCATGTGATTATGGTAACTGCTTTCAAGAGCAGGGAAATGCGATTAGGATCGCATTGAGGTGCTTTCATTTGATACATTCCGTTTGTATTTAACTTCGGTTAATTTTTGGTTGAAATATGAAAATAAAATAGGATGCAACAATCAACATACACTTGGCAGAAAAAGTCTGCGTACACACTCAACACATCCAACATATCTATAAAAAACATCGTTTTAAATAATTTATTTCATAACAGTTTTTTTTCTTTATTTTTATGGCTTTATTACAAACATAAAACAAAACAAAAATGATGATTATTGTACTCCATAAAAATATTAAAATTAAAAAACGAAGACAAATTCTGAATTGCAGCAATAAAAAGTCTGCGTACAAATATTTCTTTTGAAAATAAAACAATTGTTTTTCCTCGTTAATAGCTTGTGGGATATCCTCGTCTCGTTATTACTTCCCACAACCGTTTTTGCATGGAATCTACCAGCTTCTTAGTGAACTCTGGGGTTATTGAATTCCACTCCTGGATCAGGACTTCCTTGAGCATTACCTTCGACGTTATTGTGTGCGCTCGAATCCTTTGTTCCAAGTGATGCCACAAATGCTCTATTGGATTAAGGTCAGGAGATTGGGGCGGTGTACGAAGCTGATTTTGGGCATTATACAGCAACCAGAGTCTTACTACCTCCGCAGTGTGCTTAGGGTCGTTGTGGTGTTGGAAGTAAAAATTGTCGCTTAAGCCCAAATGCTCTGCACTTTTCTTCAAATTGCGCTTGAGAATATTAAGGTAGTCTATTTTATTCATAATACTTTCAATAAACTCAATTTTTCCTACTCCTCCACTAGCCATACACCCCCATATCATAACACCGCCACCACCGTGCTTTACTGTTGGACAGAGATTTTTTACGTCGAAGGCCGCGCCAGTTTTTCTCCATACAGTCTTCCGATCTTTGATTTCAAAAATACAAAATTTACTTTCATCTGAGAAAATAACTTGTTTCCAAAATTCTTTGGGCTTATTTATGTGTTCCTTAGCAAACGCCAGCCGCTTGAGTCTGTTGACTGTTGTTATAAATGGCTTTCTACGGGCAACGCGTCCGTGATACCCATATTTCCTAAGAATTTTACGAACACCATCATCAGAAATAGACTTGCGGTACTTTGCTTTGATGTCCTTTGCCATATCAGCTGCAGTTAATCTAGGATTAGCCTTTATCGTTCGGAGCAAACTTCGAGTTTCATGAGGGCTCAACTTTGGAGCACGGCCAGATCTGGGTTTTGAAACCAAAACTCCTGTGTTTTTGAAGTTTTTTACGACTCGTTGGACAGTTGAATGACTTCTGCTGACTATTGCACCTATTTCACGATATGACGTACCTTTTTTCCACAAATCCACGATAATTTCCCTTTCCCCAAGTCAATCTCCTTTCCTTTATTAGACATATCTTACTTAAAGTTTTTTAGAAATTATTTTTAACGCAAACCTTAGATAAAAACACGTAAATCAACTTTTCTACACAAACTTTATTGTTATTATTGATTTAACTGCAACTCAGTGACTTTGACTTCTCTTTATACGCTTTATACGCAGACTTTTTATTCCTGGAATTTCAGACTATTTTTGCTTTCCGAATTTTATCGTTGTTTAAGAGTGCAGTAATTCTCATTTTTGTTTTGTTTTATGTTGATAATGAAGTAATGAAAAATAGGGGAAAAAATATTTTCGGAATAATATGTTAGAAACGATGTTTTTTATAGATATGTTTGATGTGTTGAGTGTGTACGCAGACTTTTTCTGCCGAGTGTATATGCACCAAAGGTATTGTTTTATTGAAATTCAAGGCAAAAATAAATGAAAACATGTTTGAATCATATGTATTAGCTTTGTTCGGAACATATTAATTATTTGCCGGAAGAAAATGCATTTATTTTGATTTGATTATTATGGCATCCTGAACCTATTCGCCAAATCTTGTTTGTCGCGCCTGTGTGTTTCTTTGCCTACTATTTTCAACCTTAGCATCTCCTTAGGCTCCTTTCCGTCTTACTGAAAGTCTGCTCATATTCTGCCCAAGCTCAAGATGCCTCATTTCCCTCCTTTTTGCCTTAGTGAAATCTCTCTTTGCCCTCTAGGAAGCTAAGAAAGTTCTTTAAAATAGGCTGCTTCCTAACCTCTATTGCTTTTTACTCCTGAGTAGCCGATCTTCCCCCTGTACCCTCTTAACCACAACTAAGTCACTCCGCCTTAGACCAACAGAAGCAAGTTGATGTGATACACACAAATTTTGCAGAAGTTTTCGACTCTGTTAGCCACAAGCTTCTTCTTGTAAAGCTCGGAAAGCTATCGAGTATTTGACTTTCTGTTGTCCTGGCTCTCGTCCTATGTTTTGTTGTCGAGGCTGTGTTGTGCCAGTGAGTTGTTTTACCTCTTATTCTTGTATCTTTTTATTGTGTTCCTCAAAGTTCAATGCAAGGTCCTTTGTTATTTCTGATGTTTATCAATAATTTCCGTTCTTTTACCAACTCTCCCTGTCTTCTATTTACTGATGATTTTCAGATTTTCAGAGTACTTAAATCGCTTGATAATTGTCACCAATTAGAGTCTGATCGTTTTGCTCTGAGTGCTCAATGAACTTTCTTACTCGGAATGTTTTTAAAAGTCATAAAATTTCTTATAATCGTAGAATGTTTCGTATAATGTTTTCCTATTCCTTATTTGGATCGTCTTTTACGGTTTTCGACAACTTCAAGGATCTGTTTGTGCTTTTTGACTAAAAATGTTTTGTTAAACACATTGCATACATATCTGCCAAAACCTCTCGTTTGTCCAGTTTCATCTGCAGATCTTCCACTCGTTTTACTACGAGTAACATATCTACTTCCTTTAATCTGTTCTTTGCGCTTATGCGCAGCATCTTTGAATACTGTTTTTAAGTCTAGATAGTCTGTAGAGTCTGTACATCGTAGATTTACACGCTCATTATTTTTTGAACTTCATATACTTTATTGTGAGTATAGTGATCGTTTGCGCTTACTCCATTAAGTCTGGACGAGTGTTCCTTGTTGAGTGCCTGCTTTTCAGGCTCCTCCAGTATCCCATGCTATCTAGCCTTAATTCTTAGCTTACGTAGGATTAATCGCTCAGATAGATCTTTTTCAGTGGTCGCCTTACCGCTTGCGCGAACTGACATTACTTTCCAATGACGATATTCTGTATTTCCAGGATAATAATGATCTACAACTTGGTCCTTTACCAATAACCTTATTTCGATTTAGGCGGCAAATCAATGCCTTAATACTTGAAGTTGCGCATGATTTTTTATTGCATTTCAACTAATCATGGCATTTCTTAATATTCAACACAAACTTAGTTGTTTGACAACATTTTTTGAGTATGCGTATATTCGTTTGAAAGAAACCGCAGTCATCGATGGATCTTACTGTTGCAAAATTTTTAAGGTCATTGGCATAAAAAAAGACATTCACATGAAAGATACAGCGGTAGATCATTCACATAAAATAAGAAAAGAAGAGGACGCAGAATCGAACCTTGTGGGACTCCAGTTTTGGGTTTCAATGATAGGCAGGGGTTGTTTTAGTGATGGACGATTGCGAGATGTTTTGACAACCGAGATAATCGCAATCGATGCCACGAAACAATCGAGAGAACAATCGATGTGCTCGATTATTCTACTCGATTGTTCATTTTGATTGCTGGGTTCGATTGTTGGATTCGATTTATGTACACGATTCCTGTGTTAGAAAGCTGTATTCGATTACTGTGTTCAATTGCTGGATTTGATTGCTGTACTTGATCGTTGAAGATCAGTTTATAGCAGAAAGAGAATGTATAGCTGTGGGTGTGGCTAAAGGTGAAGGCAGATGCCGTAGTTATTGCCAGTACTGTAGCTAATGTCGAACACAACAATATGGATCATAAAGAGGTGACTCTAGGCAAAGTATAATAGAAGAGGAAAATCCATTTTTACTTGGTGGCATTCGCGCAACCGTTGCACTACCCACAGACTCTCGTCGAGTTTGAAAGCCTGAAGACAGGCCGTGATCAATGGGTGTAGCTTGTTTGCGTACCTTGACTTGTGAACTCTAGAAGTTTTGTCGATTTTTGGAAAGAGTCAAAGGATTCGACCCGCCGAAGTATTGATACTTCTCAGGAGCTAGAAAGCGATGAAGGTTAGGAAGCAGCCTATTTTAAAGAACTCTCATAGCTCTCTAGGGGGCAAAGAGGAGTTTACCTAAAGCAAAAAAGGAGAGATAGCTTTAGAAATGTATCGTTACTAAAGTTGTAACGAAAATAATTTTACGGTCCATCTGTTCGAAACCGACTATACCCACTCTCAACTCTACACCCCTCGCTCCCTGCCTCTTAATTGAAATCATCAAATTATACTATCGCACCGTAAATTTTTACTCACGTGAAATAACAAAGATCATAAGGTCGCTTATTCGTCAGCACCTGGACTCGAACCAGAAACTGCATTCGCTTTACCCACAAGACTACTGTCTCTCCAACAACCATATTGGGTATCTCGGTAAATAAAACAAGAAACTGCATAAATACCATTTTGGCAAGTAGTATTTACCTACAATTGATCTTGGACTCGTCAAACGAATCAGTAACAAACAGCCTTATCACAAAATGATGCCAATTGTTTATAAATTCACAATTTTTGTGTCCCAAACAATTATTTTTAAGCGTATACATTGTAACTACATTTAATTTTTATTTACACGTAGCTCGTCGATCGTAATCAAAAAACTTTCTTCGAATCCGAAAAAAATATTTTTTTTAATCTGATTGACGTCAAACAAAATGTATTCCGGGCGACTGTTTGTAATTATAATGCTTGCAATTGTTTAATTTTGATACTCATACGCTTTGTAATTTCCGTTAAACAAACAACGATAAACATTGAATTCGTTACGAATTGCTATAGACAAAATTTTGTATTTTTTCGTCGATAATTTACGTCAATCGTCTGTACTGTATTTACTTTTTTTTCGTTTAATGTTTATGTAATAAAATTTTATTGTTTAATTTGGACAATAATTAACTCTATTTTCTTTCCCTACTGGACTTTTTCACGATGTAGACCGTTCTAGATAATTTTTATGTCCTAAAAAAATTCTATTATTCGAACAGGTAATTAAAATCACAACTTTCATCAAATATTTAATAGAAAATTTAACTGAACAAAAACCGTTTTGTTTCACGATCGTTCATATCAGCCTCGCAACTTAAATCACACCTATTACAACATCTTCCCTAGACTAGAAAACCGACATGTAAGACTTCCATTCATACCCAGGAGCATTCGAAGCCCTTCGTTGAAAAACGCCATGTCGAATTGTTTCACCTGGCTGGACACTAAAAAAATCTGATATCTTGTCGACAGCATCTAGTTGCGCCATAGTAGCCAGCACAGATATTCCATTCAACCAAAGCTAACAGTGGCGCGGTTTATGTATTATAGTGGAACAGACGATGAGTACTCTATCGAAACATGACGATAATAACACACTGAGTTACACCGTCACCAAGCAAAAAGCAATCGTTGCTAAACAAAAGATGCGAGAAGCAAATTTCAGATGTCTTATCCGAATCTCCTCGGTGTAATAGTACCGTCATCGTATCGAGCAATGTGGAAAATGTTCTTGCCCGTAGTAATGGAACAGTGTTTTTTTCTTCAGATTTACTTCGCGGTCCAGTATCAGTAATTGCTTGAGGTAGATACTACTACGTACTACCACCATTGTGGTTTACACGATTGCCGTCATCATGATGAAACTCAATGCGCTCCAGGAAGTAGAGTCGTTATGTTAATAGTCTTGTTTGCTGAATGCAAGATAGTAGATACTAGATACAAAACTCACTACTAACTTTTTTGTTGCATTTTTTCTGTGCGAGCTGATTCGTTCGTCATGTGATCTCATAGTCTTCAAATCTTCTCATTAATGAGTAGAGAATCAGTTTGGAGTGAAAACTAGTGTAATTTTCACTGAAGTGGTTAAGTGGATCTTTTTTTTGGGTTAGATAAATGTTGCGAAATTAGTGTTGGTAGTGTTTCTGGAAGGCGGATCCAAATCATATCTGATTTCGCACGTTTTCGCAGTCAGTCGAGAGTAGAATTTGGTCCGCAAATAAAATGAAAGTTAAGACTCATTTTAAAGCATATGAAACTTTCGAAATATACACTTCCAAACCTATAATTGGCCAAATCTATGGAAAATTACGATTTTCCAGATATGAGATGTGAATAGGTTTGCAGACGGATGGTGTGGTGTTAAATACATATGCTCTATAGAATTACCGAATAAAGTAAATATTTCGATAATATCGGTGCAATATCAGTTTTTTTCCAATCAAAAATTCATTATCGCCTCAAGTTGTTCGAATTTTTTGTTGATGTTTATTGAAATCTACTAGCGTTAATATCGGCCATGAAGAAATAGATTATATATATTTTTATGGGCATATGAAAGTAAAAAAAATAAATACAAATGTGTAAAAATAAATAATCAAAATAAATTTAGCTTCTAGTTTCGAATAATCTATTTGTATAACTTTCACAGAAAATCAAGGCAATTTTTAATTGGTGCTGTATTTCAGATATAGCTCAAAATAATGGAAAATAACATTGTCCGATTTTGAATTACAACCTTGCAAAACGAACAAAGAATGAGTAAATCGTGAAATCTGTTGATTGCTTTTAAAATCATAAACTGAATAAATGATAAGATGTCGATGATAGTAAAGTGGTAATAATGTGAATCACGATTAGATATAAAGTAAAATAAAATAGTCTCGCTACAATCTTTATCGGGTCTGAGGGTTAAAGTTAGTAGAGACCTCATTGAAAAAATAGTGCATACCAGTTTGGAGTGATAAGATCCACGGCCCATTTTTCCCCTGATTTAACTCAGGTAACTGTTCAGAGCTCGGTCAACTCAAAGCCTTATGTATGATTACGGCTGGATTTGAACCATACACCACACACGCTAGGAGCCGATACTGTACCCACTCAACTATCAAATATTCTGCCTTATTCTCCACTTGCATAAAGTTTCAGTTCTGTTAAAATATATCGTAAAATTCGAAAATTGGACTGTTCAATAATCTCGATGTTTCTCCACGTTGGAAATGAAACCTTTGGGACGGCCTTAGTTCTGAGATTTAAGCCAGTTTTTTTATAAAATACGGTGGTTGTTGCGCTCATATTGGCGTCTGTACAGCTACGTCAAACAGAATAACAATTCCTTCAATTTTTGAAACCTGTTAACACGAAGCATTTTTCACTTAGAGTATGTAGCCAAAAAAATCTGCTCATCGGATCCCCGGATGGCCTATCAGACTGCAGGGTATGTGAGGTTTGACTCGCACAAAGTTCCGAGTCGGGAGCCACCTGAAGATCGCTTCGACCCGATCGTGCTGACTCACTTATGGATGCTCACACCCTTCAAAAGTAAAAGCAGCTCACGGGTCGGTAAAGCAAGCCTTCTATCGCTTTATGCGCAGTACTTTTTCAACGTATGCTGGGACTGTGCGCCAGTTGTCCTCGGCTCGCAGAATTGAATCCACGATCGTCTCTAACGTGACAAGACCGAGCATAGATTCGATGGTGTACCGCGAAATCGCGAAGGGACTGAACATAAAGAATATGTGCTGAGAATTGTCGAGCTCCGCCACTCAGTACCGTGTGCCCATCTTACCCACTCTGCTCCGGTATTTCCTGAAATAACTGTGCCCTGTTAAGCATTGGCAAAGGTAGAAATTCACCTCTCCGTAGCCACGGCTACCCCAAAGCTCTTTTAGGCCAATTACTTTATCCGTCAAACGTCCTTGCTAAAATTTCGAGTTTTGTGCTGAACACTGGCAATGAGCACCCTGAACTTCTTAGTTCAGAGCGCACCTTCAAAAAGTCATTTTCACTTGCCCTGCGGGTTTGATCCGAAATAGGTCAACTTGGTATCCAGAGTAACTCCCAGATTCATGAGCCAACTCCGCTTCGTCAGCATGCCGATCTTTTTCTTTGAAATCGCCAGCTGGAAGTCGTTCAGCCATCCATCGCTCCACCCTTCTCATGCCTTGGTTAATTCCAAGTTGGACGAAATCGACAGATCTGGTAGTGATTAACGCTGCGATGATGTCAGCGTAACTTACCGAAAATACATACGCCGGAATTTCTAGCCGCAGTAGTCAGAGGTCAAGTCCTAAGATCGAGCCCCGTGCCTCAGATGACAGGCCTCTTTCTCATTCCGTCCTCCGTGAGGTAGTTTCGCATCATGGCCAAGAAGTAACTAGGAATATGGAACTTCTGCTCGAGGGCCATAGAGAGTTTTCACCTATCCGAGTTGAAGGCGCTTTGCAACTCCAGCGTTACCATTTAGACGGCCGGTTTGGATCTGTGAGAGGCCCACTTTTTTGCTACTACCCCAGCAACCTATAAGATGGCATTGATTGTTGAATACCTTTGATTGTTGAATACCTACTGTCTGTCAGAAAGATCACCAGCTGATCTTCCAGCAATATCCAGCATGTGCACATTGGACGGTATGTTGATGGGGTGCCTGGGTCACCTTTCTCCTTGTCTAATAGTATCAATCGAACTATTTTCCAACGTGACAGAAAGACACCCCACGGCTAAACATGAATTATGCAAATCTAAGAATAGACGCTGTTGGCTCTCCGCTACGGCATTAAGCGTCTTGTAGGCGAATCCAGGGCCCCGGAGTCTTCCGGTATCTCATCCTGGATGCTGCATGGCTCAACTCCTCGCCCAAAAAGAGAGGAACATCCGCTTGGTTGACGAAGATGAGACCATCTGTCTTTGGCGGATGCGCTGTGAACAGCGAACGAACGATACCCATCATGGATATCGCATCCAAGAGAGTATTAGGCCTTATGCAGCCGAGTCTATAGGTGACCAATTCGTCTCCATCGCCTTACAAGTCTCAGTCGGTCTCCTCACAAAGAATCTTCCATTTGGCGCGTTTGCTCCTCGTGAGAGCCTTGTGTCCAGTGCCTCCTTTGCCGTAATATAAGCGTTGCAGTTCGGCTACCTCATTGTTTCATCAGTACGCATGTTACCTCCTACGAAAGGATTTCCATCTGGGCATTGAAACCTCACACATCCTGCGAATGCGAAGACATGGAGAAGAGCTATCATATGCCGATGCATTGAAGAAGATTAAACACAAAGCAAAGCCTGAAGGTACTGGGACTAGGCTTAAGCCTATATGGCAAAACCGGTCACAAGACATTCTTGTGGAACTCGGAGCACTAAACGATCCTTGCAGGATGCAATGAAATGCATAATGGGACAGAATCTCATTTAATGAACCCAAATGTCCGCCCCATTTAGTGGCCAAAGTCCGTGAGGTTGAATGCTCGCAAATGAAGATAGAGTGTAGGCAGCTCTTAAGAGAGGCACATTAAACATGGAAACATTCAAGATTAGCCCAACCGCGACTAGTTACAGAGGACAGCGGATTGTTTTTGTTGGAACAGGGTAAAATAGCCAGAATTTTCATAGGGAAACACAAGATCCGGATCAACCTGAGATATTCAAGGATACGCCAAAGGTATTCGTAACACGCTACTTTCTGTGCCTTGAGTGTGGCCATGTTTGCCGTGTTTGCACGCGACCAGACAAAGCCACTTTATTTTACAAACGCGGAGTAGAGGGGACCGCACCCAACAGGAGAGCTGCATACTATGTGCAGGAAAAAACTTCAACGAACATGTACTAGGACCTGTATTTGGATCAAAGCGCTGTAAAATCTTCAAGGGTGAGTTGGAGAAGGTAAAAATATATTTAAAAATATAAATAAAATAAAATAATAAATTTGAAAAAATAAAAATGCCAATCATCTGCTCTATCAACTAACATCCGAAAAACATTGACCTGCTACTTTTACTTGGAACTCAGATCTTCTTAGTACAGCACCCGCAAAGGAGGTGAGCGTGGTGAGCCATTGCTTAGGAGCAGGCTTTGTTTAGGTTCGCTGCGGAGAAATCACTTTCTTCAGTAGCTATTTAACACCAAACGAAGTGAAACAAAACTTTAGTGATAGAACTCAGTGGCTTAGGGGATGAAATCGCACGGTCGGGCGGACAAGCGATATTAGCCGAGAACTTCAACGCCAAAAACGATTGAATGTGTTATGGGTTACTCTGATTCTCAAGGTTGGCGTTTGTTGGACATGGTAGCCAAAAAGACCTTTGTAGTGATAAATGTCGGTGCAATAACAACGTTTCAGTGTCCCGGGTATAATGAAACCCTTCTAGATGCTCCTTTGTTTCAGAGGACTTGATAGCTATCATTCAAAACTAAAGAGTACTCGAGATTAATCAGGCAGTAATCGTCAGTATATTGCATTTGAGGTACAAAACGGCACTAGCTGAATTCAAAAAGTCCACAATACGCAGACATGGATCAAGGTAAGAGATAGACAGGGTAAATACTTAAACATTCACTGACGTCTTAGTAGCAAAAGCAGAGGCAATATACTGAATGAACTCGAGTAAAGAAAAGGACCACTGTATCGTTCATCGCCTAAACAATGGAGTCCATCCACACAGCCTTTAAGGGCTCCACGCCACACAAGAAACCTTGTCATTGAAGTCACCGGTATACTGGTGAACTTCAAAAACGTCAGAACTGTAAAGAAAATGCGCAAAATAGTGACAGATGGCAAAACTCATCAGGGTCCGGACCGAAGCACAGCTACATTTTGAGGAATACCAAACCACAACGAAGGAATTCCAAAAAGTCATCAATCTAAGTAAGCCGCGTTGTTGAAACAGGTTAAGGGACGATTTACTCCACGGATCATTGTGGATAGGAGATTTTTTTAGGCGAGTGGACAAGAATTAGGGACCAGTCAACGTCTTGCCGCTCTTTATCGTAAAATAACTGGAGAAAGATGTGCTTTCGATGTAAGACAGGAAGACATCAGGATCTGATCGCATTATGAGTGAAGCATATATAACTTTTTCAACAAATAGAATATTTACGAAACGGAAAAAGCACGGCATAGTAAAACGGTTACATCAAAAGTGGCCCAAGGGTCTTAGGTTTAGATCACTGAATTATCTTGTATGACAGTCTCTTTACCTCTTCTTGATGCTACTTTTGTAGATGAAACCGCTCTACTTATACCGAGCGCAACTCAAGCTGAACGAAGTAATGCGAATGAACAGCAGGCGGATGACAGAACATAGACTGTCATAAGCTTTGAATAAAACGGCGGTTGGCGTCCTAAAAAAACGAGGCTTGGGAATATTGTCCCTGTGCGTGTCAGGGAAGAGGTCATCGAGCGTAAACCAGTAGAAAAATATTTTTAGGGGTGATATTCGACACTACGTTGAGTTTCTTGGAGCAAATAAACACTAAGGTCGATGGCTAATAGTTGGTGGGTGGCCCAAGCTCAAACAAGTGCCATCTGTTGATGACTATAATCCAGCTGGTACTCTTGTATAGTGCAGAGAAGTGGATTGAGGCATTGCAGATCTACTGCCACACACTAGTCCAAGAGCAAAAAAGAGCTCCTACCGCACTGTCTCAGAACCAGCTGTGTTTTTTTTATCGCTGGAGTCATTCCAATCGACCTCTTTACCAAGGACCGAAGATCAATATTTCTCAGGAGACATGAGCACAATGACGAAGAAGGAAGAACCGGCACAATACAAGCATGTCAATTCTTTTGGGACCATAAAACGGCAGGCATGTGGACAGCGTGTCTCATCAATAATTTAAAGCCCTGGTTAGAGAGAAACCACTACCAAGTCTGTTACTACGCATCGCAGTTCCTCTGAGGACATTAGAATTTTTGATACTTTTTAAAGAAACTATGACAAAACCCTTTTCAACGAGTGACATCAATGACGATGTCAACTACTAACTTTTTGTAGATGGGCGCATCTAAGTCCAGACTACAGATACTTATGTATCCGGATACATAAGTATTGTCCTCACTGCAGCGACATCTGCTGATACATTTTACCCTTGCGATGAAAATCAGTGAAAAGTGTGGACGATACTTATGTACACCCCGCGACACAAAAATTTACGAATTGTTCATTTCATGGAAATTCCTAAATATTTCAATCAGTGTCTCGAAACGTTAACTTTGTATGTAGAAAATATTTTTCTGACGACAGTACCTTTCTTTTATAAGCGCTACAAGTTAAGAACGTTTTTTTCAACTGCTTATTGCATTGAAAATGGAAAATGAGTGTTTTTTTCAAAAATTTCGGAAATTTATTAATTAAAACAAAATACATTATTTATTAATTTATTTTTGCTCCGTAGTGAGAATTACAATGAACCCATAGTAACAAACACGTAGAACTTAAAATTGAACAAAATTTGAAATTTAAAGACAATTAAAAAACTATTAGTAATTGATTGGTCCGCCTTTAGCTCGGATGACAGCCTTCACTCGCCTCACCATGCTGTCGTATAAATTTCGCAAGAAATCCTCGTTTACAGCTTCTTCCCACACCTTTCTGATAACACACTTTAAATTGTGTATCGTTTTCGGCTCGCTTTGTCGTATCTTCGACCCCATTACCTGCCAAACGTTTTCAATAGGGTTCAGGTCGGGACTGTTACCTGGCCACGGGAGGGACTCTATCCCTAGTTGCACCTTTAATTGTGTTACCTAGAAAAGAGAAACAATTACCAAGTTTATGAGTGACAACATTTTTTTAATCAATGTCGAAATAACTTACAGAGCGAGCTCGATGCGCAGGGGCCGAATCGTCTTGAAAGACGGGATTTCTGACATCCGCTGTCAGATCCTCGATTGCCGGAACCACGCCTTCTTCGATAATTTCCTGGTATTTCGCAGCATTGACGGATCCCTCAAGAATAATTATCGGTCCTACGCGATTGTATAAAATGCATCCCCAAACCATCACATAGGGGGAATGCTTCACAGTCGCTTGAATGCATTCGTCCGAATACCGTTCACCGGTTCTGCGTCTCACTCGCAATGTTCCATCTGGACCAATGAGATTGAATTTCGATTCATCCGAGAAAATGATTCGTTTCCAATCCTCAGAGGTCCAGTTTTTGCGTTCTTTGCACCATTCGAGCCGAGCTTGCCTCATGCGCTGGGTTAAAAGCGGCTTTTTCGCTGGGCGACAAGAACGTAAATCCATCTCGTTTAGTCTCCTTTGGATTGTTCTCGTGCTGCATGGTCTATTCGTCGATTTCAACAGCTCAGCTCGCAGCTTTGATGCTGAATCGAATCGATTATTCAGAGACAGGAACTTTAAATGAAGGTCGTCCCTTTGTGTGGTAGCTCTTCTTCTTCCACTCCCCTTTTTTCGCTCGAGGCTACCAGTTTGTTGTTTTTTTTTAACCAAATAACGCACTGACCCCTCACTGCATCCTACCTGTCGGGCAACTTCCGATTTGGACAATCCTGTTTGCAAACAAGCCCAAATTTCGGCCTTTTGCTCCAAACTTAACTGAGCGTATTTTCCCATCTTTACTATTCCTACAAAATTCAAAATTCTTCACTGGCCTTCAAAATCAAACTGACGCAAAGGTTCTGAGTTTTCAAGTTTATATAGGGTCTGTCATTACTACCTGGAAAATTTAATCTTTCTAAGTACGAGTTAACTCGGTCATTTTGATGATTTCTTGGAAAATTGCTAGTTCGTAAATTTTTGTGTCGCGGGGTGTATGCGGATACTTAAGTATCCGTAGTCTAGACGGGCTATAAGAGCACAAAATAATATTCTCCGGACCCAATGATGGGGATTATGTTGCTAGAAACTTTATTGTAAAGTTCTATGTGATTTTTAGTGCAACAATGTTTTAACTACTAAGAAACTAAGTAACCAATTGCATTATAATGAAAATAAAATATAATTAGTAAATTCTGCTTGAACGTCAGTGTGTATTTGTGCATTTAACAGCAATTACCTTTGCCAGAGTTACAGAGAAATGAAAAAAATCGAACAAAAAATATGGCTAGTATAAAATGTATCTTTATACACTTTCGAAGCATACCTATTTCTCTGGCTTGATAGATTACCACCCGTTTCGCATCCACAAACATCTGACAATGCGAAAGAGGTGCAGAACAACATGTCCAGCAACTAAAAGAAACGTCCACCTACACGATTTGAATTTATAATCAAACACATTTCTATAGAAATGTTGTATAAATAACAAACTACCAATAATAATTCAACAATGAAACAACGAGACAAAACGGCATAATATCAATCATGTAAATAAATAAATAATGAATTTGCTCTTGTTCGTGCATTGTTGGGGTGGAAATAATGTTGCAGAAACTATGGCGCTGACAACATTCATGATGTTCGTGTGTGGGTCACAAATCAATTGGTTTTAATTAGTGCAATTCAACAAACACAAGCATAACTGGGCTATGCGGATAGTTGATGATGTTGTACAGAAATGGAAGGTCTCGAATTACGACAAACAACTATAATGACAGACTCCGAACTCTTGACTGACTTGCAATTGTGCGAAAATCAACGAATCGCGAATGTTTCGAATAACTACCAGCCAGTATTTCTGTTAATTCCCCCTGCAAAATTAAAAGCTACTTAGATTCAATGATCAGCAATATTGTTCGTTTTTTTTTTGAAAAGTCAGCATAGCATATCTCGAATAACGGATGGTTATATGTTGGATGGAAGCTATGTACGTGGTAGGTCCCAAACAACAAGTCATTGCTTGAATGAATCTAACCATAGAGATGGAACTTTGCTCTATCTATTCGGAAAACAGAATTTTATTCATCGGATGTTCGTACAGATTTATATATGTGTGACTACACATTCATTCTTCCTCAGAATTGAGTGCGTACAATGGTTTTGAACCGCGTTCTCGATTAAATTAGATTTTAAGATTTCCATCGTTGATAGCAATACAGCTTGCATTTAAGTATGTTTCCACATTTTCAAATGCAATCAAAATCGCTGATAAACTGACATAGTTTTAATTTCCAATTCCAAATAGCTCCATCACTGATTCGATGATACTGAAGAAATTTCATCATGAAATTACAGATGAAATTATTCAGATAGGAACAAATATTGGAGAGCATGTTCTGTGTAGCGTATCAGTGCTATTTGGCTCGATAATTGCATCTGAAATTTATTAAATTATTAGAAGAAATTGCCGAAATTTGGGCTAATATCATTGAAACAATCACTGCTATTACCGACTTTCACTTGGAATTATAAAGTCGGTGTTGCAAGTAGTGAGCTTTGAACAAACGAACATTACTAAATATGCTCACGTGCCTGCATGCATGACTTGATGGATTTAATGTGTGAATCGAGAGAATTAAATGTACGAATTTTCGAAACCGAATGCAAATGTTTTGTAACTATTGGCGTAATGTTTCATGCGTGGACTAAAGTGAATTACTTGACTGGGTTTTTTTCATAATTAATGGTCCTTAATTAAATTATCTTATACCTACATTGTACATTTTGTAGTTAGCTTAGGGAGGTTTCAAATATAATGCGTATTTAATATAAATAACAATTTAAAATGAAAATATTTATGGAGAGAACAGTTGCCCTACTGTAGCCGGGAATAATTAGATTTACACACATAGGGCCTTGAAAAGAGGCTGCTGAGTATGACCACATAAAATTGAAGAAGCGAGCTGCTTCATGCAGGCCTGGATTATGTCAGGCAGCGAAACTCTCGCAATACAGACAATGGGACACCCTGGATGGTATTGGCTCGGACTCAAAAAGATGAATGTTCAATTTCTTTTACATATCTTCAGCCACTACCACAGATTTGTCAAATCGTTTGTAAAAATGGGCATAAAACCTGAATGAGCTTAGCCACTTACGAAACCCCCTTGAAAAACACAAAACAAATATGACCACCATACTCAGATTCTTCTAAGCCAAAAAAAAATTAACGCCAAATTGTGACAAAAATAAAAATAGGTCCACAAGTCTAAGTAGTCAAATCATAAACCGAAAATTGCTCTTTTGAACACACAGACTCTGCAGACTCTTTTGAACACACCACAGCTGTCCCAAAATGGGTTTCCGAAAAGAACGATTTGGGCAAAAAACCTAAAAAGTAAATATGAAAACTAAATAATTCAGTCATATCTGCGTATCTGCTCGCTGCACCCATCCAATCCACCTAACGTCCCTAACAGAAGATTTAACTATGACTCTGACAAACCTATGCTTGTCGAAAATAAATCGTACAATTTCCGGTACAATTTGGCAATTCAGTCGAAATCTATTGCCTGTATTCCATTATCACTTCTACTTCTACACTGGCTACTTTCAACTACTTGCGTCCTTGTTCCCGAGTAGTTGCGCCTTCTTTGCCGTGAGGTGGCTATTGAATCGTCAATAAGTAGCTTTGGGTTTTTTGAAGATTATGTTGAATATTTAGGTAGTTAAAAAATTAGAAAAGGCACTCACAATGTGTAGAAATTTAAAAGAGGTAATATTCTGTTAGTTATTTTTATATTTTCTATCGATTGTAGAAGTTTATACTCGTTATTTTTTCATTCTTTCAAAATGAAAAAAAATTGATATAGATGGCAATGAGCACGGCAACCTCCAAAAAAATTTCAAACACTGAATTGGAAGCATTACTCGATGAAGATTAATCCTGAACGCAATCGGAATTGGCTATTGCATTAAATAGTACACAAAACTAGGGTCCACAACGTTTACACAAAGTGTAAATGGTTGAAAGACAGTACCGCATAAATGGAAAGAAAATCATTTACGAAATGTGGCTTCTAAGGCAAGAAATAAGGGTTTTTGCATAAGATTCAAAATAGATATATTACGACAATCCTTAGTGCAAAAAACATTAGGTGAAAACAGATGAAGAAAGTCAATTACAGCCAAACCATGATGCTATTAAGACTATGGCGTGTATGCGTAACTATGCAGCATGAAGGGCGAAAAACAATTTCTGGTCAATTCAGATAACGAATCCATACGGGTAGTCTATAAGCTTTCAGTCACCACGTATCTCCGGCTTAGTGGGCCATTCCCAATGGCAGGAAGAACTTTCAGGCATAAAAGTACGGGCTGATTCTGCCCCCATGGCACCGACGCTTATCGAATTAGTTCGTCTCGTGAACTGTCAAATTCTTCTTTCGGATGAAGCTCATCATTCAGTAAGAAGCACGAAGACCTTTGTTCATACGAATGTACTCAGGGGTACCTTTTCACAGTAGTACCTAGGGCCTGGTCTCAATAGGTATGTGTCATCACCCCAGCCACTTCATCCATTCGCTTCGTCGCCTTCACCAGTATCTGAGCCTTCGTTGACATACATACTTGGTCTCTTGTAACTTCAAATTCAACTAAATTACAACTCAAGCTCATTCAGCTCACCACTACTCCGGTTCTTCTATACTCCGGTCCTACTATACTTTGATCCTTCAATACAACATTATAACAGTGCAACATGTCAAATCTGAGTGCCACGCCCAAGCACCCAGTTTTACCCCGTATCCAACTTTGATACAAATTAAGCTACTCATTTCGTTCATATTATACTTACTAATTAAGAATCACCATTTTCGACATTTAGATACTACTATGTGTGCGTTAAGCTTCATGAGGTCTAATAATGCAATGAGGTCTAATAATGCAACAGTACGTATTCCATTTTTATTAACTCGGTTATATTGTCAATATTTTGGGCCGTCTGCCTAACTGACAAACCTTGTTTCAAAAATTCCATTACTTCTATTACTTTTTTACTACTTTTCGTCAATTCAGAAACAACAAAATTGTTTCCGTCACCATGCACCACTAATTTTATATTGCAAGAGATCTTTCTGACATTTCGTGCTCATTCACCAAATTCAACGACTAGGCTCATGAAATCCATGTCCGAAGCTCCGCAAAAAATATCTGACAGGGCCACCCATAACCATGCGTCTCTAATACGAAGGCGATACATTGTGCTACCTTATGTGCCGTGGTAGTTCTTAATTGCATTATTATGAATGCAACCAAATTCAACTCCCCGCGTCTAATGTTCCAGGGATGGTGTACCAGAAGAACATAAAGGTTTAACCAGCGCTTGTTAGAATATTTTCCTAATGGACTATAAGAGCAATTTTTGCTGCCAAGTGGTGCGTCGGGAACAGCTTCTATGCTTCAGAGCGCGTGCAGCCATAGGCGGATCAGATTCCATGTTTGTAACTTATCTCCCAGGAGACCCGGCTCATTTCAGTGCGTTTCCATGTTTGCTCATTCTTCCACTCCTGTGACAGTTTGGAATAAATATTAGTGCCTACAATTTTGGCTTTGGCTAGCTAGAAGTTGATGTAGTTATGACCATTTCCAGTGTACTGAACTATCCTACTCCAGTCATTCGCCAGCGATAATAATACCACGAAGGCGAGAGCTATGTCAGACATAGACTCACCGAACCCCGGTTGGTGTTATGCGTTGGTGTTCAATGCCTGTTTAGTCAACCATACTTAATCTAGCCATCATTCCTTTATTTTCCCCTTTGTTTCTTAATGGACGTTCCCCACTCCAAAGCCCTCGTATTACAGCCGCTAGCCGCTTCCAAATTGCCTGGGAGATCTCGGAAAGAATCTTCTGGTGCCTCAATTTTTCTACGAAATTCCCTGAGTATATCAGTTATCGAAAAATGGAATATTTTATTTCTTTGATTTGTTCATGATGAAATTGACCGAATATATATTTGATGACCTGTCAAAAATTGGAAACACTTGGAAATTTTTGATGTAACTCCCGGATCTTGCGCCATATGATAGCAATTTATTCAGGTCTCTGCAGAGTGTCCTTAATGGTTTAACTTAAGGGGAGATATACACCTAGGAGCCCGATAAAACGGTCATTTTTGTGCATTTTTTTAAGGAAAACTATTTGAAATATCGGGTTGGGAGTTTAATTATCTAAAAGTATACGCATTCAAAAGTAGATATGCTTAATTTTTTTTCAATTAAATATATAAAAAATATACAAGGATATTGTATGATCCTTGGAGCGCTGTAAAAAAAACAGCGTTAACGGTACCCACTGGCATTTGTTCAAAAATTATCTGAAGAAAAAAATGAAAAAAGATTATTAAATTAGATACTATAATCTAGTTCGTGTCATAGCCGATTTTGAAAAGATCGATTAATGACAAAATGGCGGACGTTTGAACATGAATAGTGATTTTTTGACCAAAAATTAGATATTATTTTGGCTATAAAACAAAAACTAAGTAACGAAAAAAAAAAATCCTATGACAAGAACTAGATAATGTTATATAAAATAATCACAAAAAGAATTAAGGTAATCAGTCAATTGGTTTTCGAGAAATTTTGGGTACCGATTTGAAAAACGTGTTTTTAAGAAAAACGCGTTTGAAAATTTAGGACTGAATAAATCATTAAATTTGTCAACTAACATGGAATCATCGATACCAGGCCCATAGTGTAAGTCTTTTACTGTTTACGGAATATTCATGGCTTCTAAATTGTCTTGCCGACGCCGTATTCAACCTTCTTTCGTCTGTTCTTGCGCTTGCAGTTCGGCTTTCGCTATGCAAGTTTCGTCTTCTTGCGCTGCGTACAAGTGCGCTCCCGATACCGAACGATATTCTTAACACATTCATGACTTCCAGCGATGAGGTGAAACCATTGTTGAATGTACATGTTGCAAGATATACTGCAATGCTAACGATTTCGGCCCCGCTGTTCATCGTTTTTGGGGCTATTGTCCAAATAAGTTGGTTGCAGTTTTGGGTATATCGACCAACACAGCGTTCCAACAATTTTTCATTGCTGAGGTCTTTGTTTACTGGTTTGATGACATCTAACACCATTTTTGGCAATGCTCAATAATTGTGACGAACATTTTCCAGTTCTCCTTTAGCCTGTGCTCGTTGCAACTCGCACCACGATTCGGGGCCTTCGGGACAGAAATGTTGTTGAGGCTTGCTGTCTGTTGAGCCGTAATGGTAAAATGTTGCCCGTATCGCTTTTTTCATTTCATCCTTGGAGGCACAGTTTCTGCAAATAGCTAAGCCATAGTAAATCTTCAGTATATCTATAAACTTTGCCCTCAATTTGTTTTTGCTGCTGATTCCAGGACTTTTTTCTTTCATTCGCGAAGAAGGGTTCACAATCGCTTTTGAACGTGACCCACTTATTCTTTTTTGGTAATTTCAATCTCGTTACCATACGGTTTCGCATTCACTAATCCCGTGTTCGTCTTAGAGTCACCATCCCCAGCGTAATTAGTGTACATAACTCTATACTTTTCGGCAGATTGTGAAAACAATTCTTTCATGGCGTCTACTTCCATTTTACCTGCCGATCCATTATGATTGGCCTGGCAATTTCCATCGTGATTCGATTTCCATTCCTCACATTGCTCAGTATTTTCGAGTTTATTCCAATAATTACATTTAGCACAATAAGAAGATTTTACAAGAATATCAAAAACTTTTCCTGTAAACTGTCCAATGAGAACCTCAACTCCCTACAATGAGGTAAAACCACGTTTTCGCCCCGTACTGTCTCCAAAAACGGTTAGTTTGGTTATGCTAGCACTCGAATTTTGTTTTTATTTCCCGTTGTACTTCTATTACAGCTTGTTTTAACATCAATTGAACAATACTTGAAGCAGCCTAATGAATGTTATTAACTATCGTATCGTACTTCGTAAAACACGTTTGATTATATCGGCTGTAACTAGCTTATTTATAGAAATATTAACTTGGTGTTTTCACCAGATATTTTTGAGACCTGTATCTTCACGAAAATGCAATAAAAAATAAATCGATTTTGCCGACCATTCTAGGTGTATATCTCTCCTTAAGCGTGGAAAACCCAGAAGTTATACCGTGCTGGGATAATGGCTTTACCAGGAAAATGACCACCATCAATCAAAATGGCACATATTTAGTTAAATAAAACTCATTTAAAGTATGAGAAAAACTTTTCTCAATTTTAATGAAAAACTCCACGAACTTTTTCTAGTGTTCAATATTTTATTTAAAGTAAAAATCGATCTTTTGCTACGCTATAATAACATTTTACTACAACTTTGAAAAGCTAGCATACCCATTGCTAATTAATATTCACAAAGCAACTTTCAACAAAATGCCTATTACTAGAAATGGAGACGACTCTTGGCACGATTGCTTGAAACGTAGCCTCCTTTCTTTGAATCACGCTATGCATACAACACCTCTTGTGCATACATATTATTGCACCACTCATACAAAAAATTTCACTTGTTGCGAACAGAATACAACCTAAACGACAGGTCTTTTCGTCGGCAACGTGAAAATAAATAATTTGAAAATATTATTCACTCCTTCGTTGAATCTTCATTACGGTCTCAGTAAAGAGATTTCTATTGATCGACATCAACAATTTTTTCGGCCTTGAGAACCCCATGTCGAGTATGAATCCACCATCAATGCCAGGCTAATTATCATTCAATTGCTGCACGTTCCATAAAAAAGAAACTCAGGCACGCTTATTTTCGATTCGAACAGTTTAATTGGTGAATATTTTACCACTGACGTGCTGTTAAATTGTGAAAATGTGTGTTTTCGAGTTTTTGAGACTTTGTTTAGTAATAACTTTAAGGAATGCGAATTATTAAAATTAAAGATACAAGCGAAATTTATTTGGTTTCGAAATTCCGTGCAGTTGAAATTCTTCTGTTAATTTCAACCACGCTCATTAATCAATTTAAAGTCGCTAATTAGGCGAATCGTTACTTCCTGGAAGAATTTGTTTTTGCAATGCCTGTTCGCACGGTAATTGAACATGTTCGGCATCAGCTACTTTCATTTAAGTGTACGTACTGTACCTGAATGTGATCGATCAGTGGCTCAACAATATAATGAACAATATCTTTTGACTTTAGCTTAAATTTATACGCAATCCTGCACAAAATACCCATGATTCATTGAAAAAACGTGATGATCCGTTATGAAATTTGGATGTAGTAAATTTTACTGTTCTCGTGAACAATTTAAAACATGAATCTTGCTTGAATGAATTGCGATCTTAATTCATACTCCAAGTCAGATTCCCATTGATGTTCAGTTATTCAAGCTTGAAAGAACATTATGCTTAGCTATGTGCATTCTTCAACTAATTCATGATTTTCTTTCTCACGCGTACATTACTGGCAAAATCAGAAAAGAGGATTAGTCACTGACATGCAACGAAGCAATGAAAAATGCATATAGTTTGTCTTTGATCGAGGGCTTGTTGGCGCATTTTCAGTTCACACAATTGATTCAGCACCAGTTTAATTTGCGAGTAGTGTACAAAATATTTTATTCTCTCCTCTGGGCTATATCCTTCGTATTGGAAATCTTCTTATATTACACCAATTTATAAAAGTGGCGATAGACGTTTTATTCAAAATTATAGAGGCATCGCCATTCTATATGCTATTCCCAAACTTTTTGAAAAAATCATCTACTGCAAACTTTCTCCTCTGGTCGACGCTCGATTGAACGAGCAGCAGCATGGATTTAGGAAAGATCGTTCTACTACAACTAATCTTATGGTGCTTGTTTCTGATGTTCTGTGCAAAATGGAGAAAGGTGATCAAATTGACGCAGTCTATACAGACTTCAGCAAAGCATTCGACTGAGTTGATCACTCCATTTTGATCCCCAAGCTGAAACGATTCGGAATTGCAGGATCTTTACTAAAGTGGCTTGGATCCTACCTCCACGACCGCTTGCAATTCGTGAAATTCCAAGGTATTATTTCTAAGAAATTCGACGTGAAATCCGGTGCTACTTTTTTTCAGTCTAAACTGAACTCTCTAGACCATTGGTGCTCCGCGAACAAGCTCCCTCTTAACATTGCCAAATGCCGCGCAATTAGCTTCTCTCGCAAAACTGCACGAGTTCATTACACGCACCGCCTCAGCAACACGTCACTCAGCAGGGTTGAAAACATATTAGATCTCGGTGTCACTCTGGACGAAAAGCTCCGCTTCAATCTACATTACGATAGAGTGCTTTCCCGAGCAAGTAAACAACTTGGTTTCATTAAGCGACGTGCAAAAGAGTTTAAGAATCTTTGGGTTACTAAATCCTTATATATTTCACTCATGCGTCCTCTTCTCGAATATGCGTGCACTATCTGGAACCCGGCTTTCGAAATTCACAGCCAAAGATTTGAGTCTGTTCAGAAGCAGTTTTTACTTTTCGCTTTGAGGGATCTTTTCAACCCGTATGATTTCACTAATCTACCTTCATACGAATATCGCCTTAAATGTATTAATTTGTTACAAACGAGCCAATAAATAGGTGCTGCAGGCTATTCAATAGCATGAGCGAGAACTTTTCCCCTGCGATCTCCAAATCAAGGTTTAAAAATAACATCATCAAGGCTCTCTCTTTATAATCTCCCCACCCCCATCATACTAACATATATGCATTGTATATTCATTTTAAATTTAAATTTGGTATTTAATTTGTTAGTCATTTATTTGTCATTTGTCATTTATTTATTACTTTATTTGTTGTCTGTTTATTAATAATTTTATTTATGCACTATTTATTAGTCTTGTATTTATTTATAGTTTGTTTTATTTTTATTTTGTTTCGTAATTTTATGCATGTACTATTTTATTTTATTCTTTTTTCTATACATGTACGCCTTGATTGGTAAATAAATAAATAATAAATAAATATTTGCCCTCGCTTGTTACACAGTTCTGCCACCTATCAAGTAAGTTGTGTGTGGATTCCGTTCCAGAAAAACTATTCATATTTTGAGGTGATCCATGTATGGAACCATTTTTTGACGTTTCCACAATTGCTGGAGCTTTGCTTGAAAATCGCGTGTGTCATTGATGAAAACAAGTAGTAGTCGGGAGCCAAGTCTAGTGAGTACGGCAGCCAAGGGCAGAAATCGTGTCTATAACGGTTTTCGCTGTATGCGTGCTGTAAAATTACTTTCCCATGTTTTCTGGTCCATTCTGGTCGCTTTTCTATCAATGCATAGTATAAATTGATCAGTGTTGGCTGTAGCGGTTGAAAGTCACAGTTTCATCTAGTTTCAGAAGTTTGTATCCTTCTGATCCCACCAAGCACACAGCATTGTCTTCTTTGCGAACCGATTCGGTCTTGCGGGTGACGTTTCTCGAAGTATATTCATTTTTCATACCCCGTTGCAACCCAATGTAAAAAAAAAATTTCCTTTTTTGCCAGACAGTTTTTCGCTTTTCGAGTTGCCTGTTGTCCACTCGTAATTCATGTATCTACCGTATCTATCAACATGTATCTATCTATCTATCCGTATGTATCTATCCGAAAATGCAAAAACACAAACCGCACAAGGTAGAAACTTGCCTTAAACAGACTTAATTTTAATTGAAGGTGGAAAGTTTTGGGTTATTTATTTCCCTTTTGTTTCTTTGGGTATTTTGGTTGCCCGGCTTATGAGGACCTTTCAGGGTCTGGGTCGTCCCCACGAATATTGAAAGTTGAATCGTTTACGAATGTTGCAATCACTTGATTATATCCAAAATTGCAGAGACGTCCAGTAGTAGGTTAGGTTAGGTTAGTGAAGAGGGCTGCCGGGAACGCGGCCAGCATTAGGCCACCAGTTTGGGCCCATTTGCCACCCTCATAGACAATCACGCGCATTGACACTTACAGCCATGGCAAAACGTCCAGTGGTAATACCTATCCAAATAATCAGAGATAGCAAATTCTAGTGCAGGAAAGTCATACTGATTCGAACTATATTATAAAACTATATTAGGTTGTAGTCTGCATTTTTTTTTTATATTGGTTATTATTATTCTTGCATATATTCCACATTTAATCGCGGATGAATCTAGTATATGTAATTGTTAAGATTTCTGTATACTGTAATGTACTGTAATGTATTGTAAACCACCCACTCTGTATGATAGGAACTCTTTTTTCCCGTTTCTTTTTACTTTTGATTGATTATAATCCTTCTCACTAAAACTGTGGATTTGTTCTATTTAAAAAAAATTTGCTATGCATAGTATTATCGTTACAGTTTCTTATGGCTTTCGGATAAATTATAGATTATTGTAAATATACCTCGTCTTTAGATGATTGATCCACCCCTGCTTCTCCATTTCCTACCTTTTATGTTTTGCGTCTATTGTAGCGTGCGTAGCATAAGAAGAACATCTGCCCGAAAATTTACGATCAGACTGAGCTGGCTGATAGAGGAAATGCACGCTGAGCTTAAAACAAAGTATTCTTCTACAAATATGATGCACTGCTCGATAGAGCAAAAGCTAGATCCCATTAATATCATTTTCAAACCTAAATATATATATATTTAAAGTCACACCACATCAACAAACTAAATTCAATTTTCATCTTCGTTACAGTCCCGTGCCTTCCCAACAACTGGATCCTCGCCATTTCGACGCTGGGGTCAATCATCATTCCGTAGTGCTCGTATTCCGGAGACTCGAACATCACTTGCACGCCGTCCATCTTCATTAGCGGCCTCCGAGAACGATGTCTATAGCAAATCAATAGATGACTGCAGTCACGATCTGGACTCGCATCGAAGCCAAAGCGAAGAGCTGACTCAAAGTTCATCGGAGAAAAATTCACAGGATGGCACCAACAGTGTAGTCGGATGGGGTCAATCTTTCGAGAAACTACTTGAAGATCCTGCAGGATTGCATACATTTGCCGAGTTCCTTAAAAAAGAATTCTCTGCCGAGAACATCTACTTCTGGACAGCGTGTGAACGTTACAAGCAGATCGTTTCGGCTGATGAACGTGCCGTCCTTGCTATGGAAATTTTCGCAAAACATCTGAGCAATGGTGCTCCGGAGCCAGTTAATGTTGACTCGCAAGCGCGAAATATCACAGAAGAAAGTTTGAATGCAGCTGATTTGAATCTGTTTGCTCCGGCGCAGAAGCAAATATTTAATCTGATGAAATTCGATAGTTATCAAAGATTCATTCGTTCTGACCTGTATAAAAAATGTCTCGACGCTGAAGCCAAAAATCAGCCACTGCCCTATCCCGCAGACCAGTTGGATGAAGTTCTGATTACGAATCTCTCAAATGCTTCGGGACCAACAAAGGTAGGCGTTTGATTTTTTTCAACTTGAACCTAGTCATTAAAATTAACGAAATTATTTAAATTTCAGCTCAAAAAGTCAGCTAGTAATGCCGAAGATCGTCGTCGAAAAAGTATTCTTCCGTGGCATCGCAAGACCCGTTGTAAATCACGTGATCGTGCCGATTCAGAAAGTCAAGGCCTCTCTAAGACTCCGAACAGCAAAACGTCATCTGGAAATACTCTGAAACCCTATTCGACAAATTCAACCAGTGACATTCATAGTTCGCGTAGCTCACTATCCAGCTTTGATGCAGCCACTGCATTCGCAAACGGCTCGGATGACCTGAAAACGTCCCTTTGCCGAGTGATACTATGCAATGGAGCTACAACTATTGTTCAGACAAAGCCACATGAGACTATTCGGCAATTGGTTGAACGTCTACTGGAAAAACGTGGAATCCAATATAATTTCTTTGACGTTTTGATTAGTGGCGGAAGTGGGAAACCACTGGAACTAGATCTACCTTCAACAGAGTTAGCTGGGAAAGAAGTGGAAATCGAACAGCGTGTTGCTTTCAAACTAGATCTGCCCGATCCGAAAGTGATTTCGGTGAAAAGCAAACCAAAAAAGGCACTAGGGGATGTTTTAAAGCCAATCTTGCAGAAATATAACTATCGAATTGAAGAAGTTCAGGTACGAAAAACAACTCACTTATTTCGAAGAAATCTCTTAACAGCCTCTTGCAATATTTCGACAGGTCATCAACAGAGAAAGTCATGAACCACTTACGATGGACTTGCCTGTAACCGTTGCTGACGGTCAAAGGTTACAAGTTGTTTTGTTGAATCTGGATGGTAAGACGATAACATTCCAAACACAGTGTTCATGATTTCAACATTTTTCTTTCGATTCAAGGTGGTCAACAATATTACAGCCATCCACAACTGCAACAACAACCGCAACAGAAGCGTCCTAGTCAAGTGCATCCGAACTACCAAAACTCATCAAACTTCCAACTTCCTCGAGTTCTACCGCATCCGTCAAAGATCGGTCGAACCTCTAATCAACAAGTCACTCTAGATGAAATCACCAATAAAGTATTCAATGAACTTCTACAGGGAAAGGCTAATGCCCATGCAAGTCAACAGCAACAACAGTCTGCAAAATCATTTGATCAGTATTCAGTGAAGGTATGTTGTTTTTTGTGATTATACAGTAAATTGGATAGAAAAGTGATACTTTTTTTTAAGCTAATACTCGCATGTCACTGATACACGAATGTCACTGTAACACGAATATCACTGATGCACGAAATTGATACAGCCCAAATGTATCAGGTATTTTTAATAACCGTAATATTGATTCGATGAGGTACATTCATTCACTCCTAGCCAAATGAATATCAATCACAAGCTACAATATTTATAGTTCTCATGTGCATACAATTCGTACGCCATGCATCTTATGATCAAATCTGAAAACGTGCCTGACCCGTACAGTGTACAGGCTAACGATTTTAATGGCGAGGTTGTATGAATGCTACTCTAATCGCCATGTCGTTGTCCGTTCAAAAAATATTAGTGACGAAATTAGCAGTATCAACGATTATCTGATACAGAAAATTCTTCTCATACACCATCTCTTATTATGGTACACGTACATAGTACAGGCATACAATTCAAATGAATGGATCCATTTGAGGGCGCGGTTGCATGCATGATAAAAAGTCTCAGTCATAAACAGTATCAATGATCAAAAGTATCAGTGATAAAAAGTATCAGTTAACAGTATTAGTGAAAAAGAAGCAACGGTATAAAATTGTTTTGTCACAACGACTCTCTAGCTACGCGATATAGATAAGTGCCAACCGGGTGCAAAGGGTAAAATATTCGTCATTTCTACAGGCTGTCCATTTCTCTGCCTGAACATTAGACGACGTGTAACTGGGTTCGTTTTGAGTTAGTCAGTGTTTCACTCCACTTTTCTCTGTGGTCGGTCTTGCGCTTAGCTATGAATCTTGGCTACCTGAGCTACTTAGATTTAGTTTTTGTGCAAATGGGTTGCACTAGCTAGCGATTTTTGTGCGGTATGGGTATGTTTCGTGTGCCCCGATCGGGAAACTGAGAATATCCATGGTTCTCTTATACTGAAGACAGACTACAATCGAAACTGGCTTCGAGAGTCTGGGCAGTTTAGGAATGTCTGCAGTTTATAAATCATTATAGGGGAATAATGGAGATCCTTGGAGAACTTAAAGAATAACGGAATAATTGATATTGGCTTCTTTAATATGTGTATCCCTGCTGCCATAGATAAGCATTCGCTTCAAAGGGCAATGTCCTGAGCTTTGGCATGAGAAGTATTTGTCAATTTTGACACAGAATTGTCTGCCTTGAGAAAAGATCCAATAATTTGGATAAAAGAGAGAGGTATTTGAAACTCATGCATTTTGAAAATTAGTCCTGCATTCCAGACTTTGTCGAAGGCCGTCGCTATGTCGAACATAAAAGCCTCTACCAGTTCCAACAATTCAAAACCCTGTTGGTTATTCATTCACTCCCTGAAAAAATCCCCCGTCATTCCTCAAAATATGCTTCTTGATGAAATTTCTGCCGCAACAAATGAAGAGACCTGTGAGCTCTATGCTCGTTTTTTCTCGTCATTTTCTTCCCCACAAACCCCTCTTTCTCCTCCACATGTTTCTTTCACAACTCCTTCGTCGTTTCGCGCTAACAATAGAGCGCTCTCTTCGTTTCGTGCAAACCCTTTAAAACTTGAATATTCAATGAGTTGTCTCGATTCTAACTCTAGTTATGGCTCTAATGGTATTCCTAATATACTAACTAAATCATTATCTTCTTCACTGTCCATTATTTTCAACCTCAGCATCGCCACTGGTGTTTTTCCTTCCATATGGAAATCAGCCCACATTTTTCCCATATTGAACTGCTTGTATCTCCAATTACCGCCCAATCTCGCTTCTACCTTTCTTTAGCAAGCTACTTGAGAGAGTTGTCTACAACCGAATTTATTCTCTATTCGAGCCTCTCCTTGCCAACGAGCAACATGGATTTGTCAAAGGTAAATCTACTGTTACTAACTTGCTATCTGTTGCTTCTGCCATTGATCAGCAAAGACAGGTGGATGTTTTTTACACTGATTTCTCTAAGGCATTCGACTCTGTCAACCATGTGCTTCTTCTCTTGAAATTAGACAAATATGGTTTCTATGCTCCGCTGCTCTCCTGGTTTTCTTTTTACATTTATGTATGTTCTTGTTTGTAACTGTGAACTTCTGCTCCTCTGCTCCCTTCTACCTCACCTCAGGTGTTTCGCAAGTATCGATACTTGGCCCCTTGTTGTACTTAATTTTCATTAATGATCTTCCGTTTCTCCTAAACTCCTTCTCCCTTCTTTATGCAGACGATCTTAAAATATTCAGAGTAATCGGTACAATTAAAGACTTCTTTTTGCGACAGAATGATGTGCACACTCTGGGCAAGTGGTGTAATGCGAGTTATCTTACTTTGAATGTACTAAAATGTCACCAAATGTTATTCACGCGTTAAACTAACGCTTTAATATTTTCTTATTGCGTTTCTGGTACCTCTCTCGATGTTGTATCCCGTTTTAAAGACCTGGGAGTAATTTTCGACACTAAACTTTTATTTGACCAACACATATTGGAATAACTTCTCTTTTGTCCGCAGTATACTTGAATATTGTTGTCAAATATTGTGCCCATCTTTTCAATACTTAATTGATATGGTTGAATCTGTACAACGCAGGTTCACCCGCTCTCGGCTTTTCAAATTCAATTTGACTTACTGGGGGTATAGTGCGAGACTTATCATACTGCAAACTCCATCTCTGAAATCTCATAGACTGTTCTTCGATGAATGCCTTCTATTTAAACTACACTATCGACTTGTCCCATCTGACCTCTGCAACCTGGTTTCCTTTCGTGTATCGGATCGGTCAAGTAGATCCACCTTAACGTTTAATGTTCCTTTTGCACGGGCTGATACGTATTACTCTTCATCGCTGTTACGTTTACCTAGGCAGCATAATGAACTCAGATTTGGTTCTCTGCCACCGACCTTGTCGCTTTTCAAAATCATCTTAAGAGATAAAGTAATTCCTTATTCTGTTTATCACATGTTCATCTTGGCTAATTGCTTATTTAAATTTTGGATTTTTATTGTCTATTGAATTATGATACTCGTTTGTTTTATATATATTTTTGTTTGTATTTATCATTGTCTGTTTCGTAATTGGAGTCGATCTGTTGTTTTAGACGTTAAATAAATAAATAAATAAATAACTATCCCAGTCGATTTTGTATGATTAAGCCTTGTTCAGATGTGTTGTAGCGCCCTTGCTGTAGAGTCAAGTGGTTAGAAGCCAAACTGTTCTTCCAGGGGAATGCTATTCTCGGAGACCTTTTCGCTTAAAGAAAACGCATTCGGCCAATTTAGTTATTGATGATAGGAGCCTGATTTGTTCTAGGCGGTGTTAAGTTCTTTCCAAATTTCGGTAGAACGGTAATGATGGCTGCTTTCCATGCACCTGGATACCTCCTCAGACCGAGTATGGCGTTCATTATGATTGTTATGGATTGTAGTGTGATGCCTGGTAGGTGTACCAAGCAAATGTTGTGAATGTTGTATATCTCAAGTGATTTCGTTTCGTCGTTTCAGTCCGTACACTAAGATCTTCACTTATTCAAGTTCAGCAGACCTAAACGGCTCCATCTTCTGAGGCTCGAAACTGAGATGGCTTGCGCTCGCTTGCTCAATGTATTCTTCATACTCAAGGTCGGATGACATGTTCTCCTGGAATTGTATCTCCAAATATTTCGAAAAGGCATTAGCTTTATCTGCGCTGCTATGTTTTAGGCTCTGTATATCGCAGAGTGGTTGCATCAACGGTTTGTTTTTGGTCTTAAGTATCAGGACAGTTGCCATAGGGTGTTATCCCCAAGCTCGATGTTTTGTATCAAACTGTCCAACTGCTCATTCTGGTGTTGGGATATCTGACTACGTATGTACTAGGTTTGCTTCGCGCTTTATTCTAGGGTCACCTCTAGTTATACGCCCGAGCTGATTCCCCCTCCGTATAAGACTTAGGGAGTTCGTAAGGATTGTATTCATCCTTTACTGAAATTGTGATCATGTTATCCTCTTTTGCCTAATCTATTGATTCCTCTAAGTCGCAGGCTGTATCGAAAGGTTCTAAGGTGACTACTTTGGCCAGTGCAACTTGGGAAGCTTCGAAATTGGTGATTTTCTTCTCCGTTACGAGGTTGTCAATTTAATGCTCTCTATTCGAAAAAGAACCGGCTTGCGGTCAGATTACATCTTTTCAAGGACGTTGATATCCACATGCTGGTTGAGTGCGTGTGAGATCTCTATATCGAAAGCGTAGCTGTTTAAGGGGTCAAAGTGCGTAGAGTCATTGAGGATATGCAGCCTTGATTGCATAGCTGGTATTTAATTTTTTGGCTCAATTCCAGGTTTGTTACTTCTAACAGCTCCCCAATGGCGATTGTAGGTCTCTCTCCTTCGTGATCGAGAAGTCCACAAAGGTCTGGAATGAGCTCCTGTGATCTTTTTAGCCGTCACGCTGAAACAAAAACCAACTCGACAAAGCTCGTTTGCACGTTTGTAGCAGTACCTTCCATTAGGGTTGGGGCAAGAGGTTGAATGATGTTTCTTCTCACGAGAATTGCAGTGCCTTCTCTCCTCCCAATCATTCTATCGTTCCTGTATAGTATGTAGTTGGGGATCCGGAGATAGTCACCGAGATTGAGCAATGTTTCTTGCAATTGCGTGATATAAATTTCGGAATCAATCAAAAACTGCACCAGCTCGTCCTTTTTGGTCAGTAAAGAATTTGTGTTCCACGTGAGATTTGAAATATGGTTGATGGGGCTCATTTGTGTGTTTTTGACGGGATATTTGGTGAGTTTTGGCCATTGAACATTTTTCGAACTATTTTTGCTATCATATCTATCTATATTTTTTTTTCTTGGCGCTGTAATTGGAGTTATATCTGTAGCGCAAGGTATACATAAATAAATAAATAAATATCTTTCATGATTGATGGATGAAGTTGAATTTCTACTTACCACTTGTGCAACTGATTTCCTCGAGTTCATAGCTCGCAGGGTGTTCGCTTTCGCAGTTAGTACACTTTGGTTTTTATTCCCTTGACATTTGGCAGTTTGAGAACTGAAAACACTGAGCATGACAATTGCTGACAGAGTATCGAAACTGCTGGGAGTTGTGAGTCTGGGATTGTCTGCCTCGTGGATTTTGTGCCTCGACTTTGCACATTAGATGCCAGAGATCGCACATTGTATATTTCATTTTCATTTCTTGGTAGGAACACTTTCAGAAGCTTTGAGGGACCTGATTTAATTTTAAAGAAGAATGCTTCGATGGAGTGAAGGTCCTATCATTCAAATTTTTCTTTTACTTCTTCCGGCGTCAAACCGTACATTCCTCGAATTATTAAGTGCAAATTTTTCTTCTCGGAAAGGTTGCACGTGTGGTATTGTAACTTCAGTTCAGTTAAAATCTAGATTATCTTCCTGTGGTCAGAGATGGTTGAGGGTATAATCTGAATTCCCAGATATATTCGTTTCATCGCTTCGAACTTAGCGTTCCGTTTTTTTTTGTGTATTTGGGTCATTGCTGTCCATCGGTCTTGCCGGCGTACAATTATTGGATCTGATCTGATTGCTATCGGCTCCGCTTGGTTAGTTGCCGATGTCGCTGTTATTGTTTTCTGTTTTTGATATTCTTGTTCACAAGTCGAATGAGCGAAAAGTGAGCCTGGCGATTAAATACGATTTTGCGATTTTTATGTGCTTTCGTTATGTCCTTTTCCACTAAATTCATATTCTGTTTCCCTATACTCTGAAATCTACACAATCTTACTTTCCTTAGGTCACAATGATACCATTTAATGTATCTAATTCGTAATCCATTCCATTCTTGAATCGCCCTGCGTTTCCATACACTCTAAGTTGGAGTCTGTGCAGATATAAAAACGTTTTTAATTATCTTGTTAACGTATTTAAATATGTTGTTCAAATCAAAATTTTCGTATATATCATTTTGAGTAGCAAATATCCAACGTAAGATTTAACTAAATTCTAATATGTATATTTTGTAACTTTAGTCGGAGGATTGTACATCAGAAACTTCATCGATTTTCGATCGTTTACGTCGCCGAGAATCTAGCTCAGCTGGAATCAAAATGATACGTCCGAAAAAAATCATCATCCCGCCTAAAATTTCGGTAGCTGGTTCCGAGGATAATCTAAGCCCCAATATTCAAACAACGCCAACCAATTATCCAAGTACAGCAGGCACTAAAATGCCGTTGATAGCGAAATTAAAGAAAGGCCCAAAGCTACAAGTCACCGGCCACAAAATTGAGAACCACGGTATGATATTATCGCGTTAAGCTACATTGATTGATTGTTGATTGTCTTATTTATGTTTCTTGCAGAGGGTCTCCTGGAAGGATTGAAACGAGCACAACGCGCGCGTTTGGAAGACCAGCGTGGCACCGAAATCAACTCAGAACTACCGGATTTCCTAAAGAACAAAGAGAACTTGAGCGCAATGAATAAGCTCCGTAAGACCAATCAACTTCCAAGCGATTTAACCACGCCCCAACAGCACACGGAACCGGTACCAACTGCGCGGAAGAGCCTTGATTTAGCTGGGGCTGGCATGCCATCCCTAGCCGATCGACCACAGCCCGCACCACGTTTTTCCATCACAAAGTCCAACACATGCGCCAGTATCTTTCCAACAAAATCGGTCGAGCTGAACGGCCACAATCGAGGGAGTCCAATGAATACAAGTACAAGTAGTGGCAGTAACGGCAGCAACAACAGTCCAACACGATCGACTGCATCCAACGATTCTAGCATCGATTGTGACCTAGCCGAATCAAAGGCACCACCTCCACCACTACCCCCAAAACCAAAAATCCTCCCCATGAAGCCATCGAACTGGGGTCAATCTCCACAGTCAGCGAATTCGTCGCCGACCAAAATTCAAATGATCGATGGTTCCGGATCGGCAGTGGCAGCTCGACGTCATCTTAACGTCGAACATCAGTTGCAGAATAATCGCAATGTATATTTGGATCAGCCCACAAGCAGCTTTGTTTGATTTCGATTTGATATTAGTTTTTAGTGCTTCAAGTTATTCGAAGATTGTCTTCGTCCTTTGTATACTATTTCATTTTATCGAAGTAGATAAGGTCTACGTAGAATGTATTGGTTTGAAAAATGTGTGTGATGGCATGCCTGCAGGGACAAGTTATTGTCACCGGCTATGACTGTGTTTTTTTTAATGAAATTGATATTTTAATGATTAGAGAAAAAGGAAATTTTAATGAAGATATGATAAAATCGGTATTTATGATAAATTTTATATTCTATATACATAACAGAATAATATACAAATCTTATTAATTTATTGGATAAGCGAACACTTTATATTAAGCTTAGTGCAAATAAAGTTTAAATTTGATTGCTTTTAAACACGTTATTTTATTTTATCGCATATCAATTGAAAATAGCTTGCAGTTTTATAGATATATATACATAACTATTACTCCTGACTATTTTAACAGTTCATTATTGCTTAAAATAAATAAATTATCAGATATACCATGAGTTCTTGGAAATCTTTGGAACCAATATGGCTTAAAAAAGACCCAAAAAATAGGAAAGGAAAAATAGACTTTTATTATTTTGAAATCAAAACAAAAGACTTACAAGTAGACATAGGTTAATATCTAATATAAGGCAAACTTTACAAAGATATTATTTATTATTATTAATCTTATTGTTATAATATAATGAATTTTCTATTTAAGGGATGATAAGAGGAAATAATGAAAGCTTTCCGCCACGAAAAAACTATCTGCAGTCGGCACATACCTTCTCTATAATTTCCACGAAAACTAGCCGGTAATTAATCAACGTTTTGCTTGGAGATGGTAAAAATTTGAGTTTTTTGGGAGTTACACAGTTATCCAGAATTGTTAGAAGGGTCAAGTTCGGTCTAGTACAAAAAAATGGTGTGTTATTTGGCTAGAAACTGTGTCAAATAATTTAGAAGCGATAACTATTTTTTTTTAGCATACTGGTATGCTCGTGGATTCATAATTCTCTTCGTCTTCCAAATACCGCTACTAAAAACACTTTTACTCAAGAAACAACAATCGTCACAAACAATTCACTTCACTTTAGATAATTTGAAAAACAAAAAAATATTTCGCCGTTTAATTCACTCGATTTGCTTCCTTAAGACTGACTGCTAAGTCTTACATCACATCAGGGATATTCTTAGACCCTGAAACATTTCTAAAATGATCGGTTGTATGTTCCTAGGTTCAAATTTACACGGATGAGGAAAAACTGATCCTCAGCTCGTGTTTTGTTTGAAGAACTTTTCACCAACTCGTAAAACCTCGACTGAGGAAATCGTTTGCACAAGTGGCAAGTGGAAATCTTACTCCATCTCCCCCAACCCCTATCCCAACCACGACCAAACGTCCATCAGACTTCCCAGCCAAAACTAAACAACCTAACCTACCAATCCCAACCACTCCCGAGCACATGGGCCAGTTTTTCACCATCATGCAAGAACAGCTACACACAATAATGAAAGATATGATGGCGAAAATGGTTCAGAGTATGTTCACTGGCCATAATTCGCCAAACATCCCACCAAAAGCACGCAAATGAACCCCACTAACCAGGTTTCAATTCTCACGTGGAATGCAAATTCCTTACTGCCCAAAAAAGGCGAGCTGAGGCAATTTTTGATCGATTTCAAAATTGATATCATGCTGCTACAGGAAACATTCCTCAAACCCGGCGACCACTTCCGGATCCCCAACTACATCCTATACCGAAACGATAGAATGACTGGTAGGGGAGGAGGCACTGCAATCCTCGTGAGAAGAAACATCACCCACCATCTTGTTCCTATTCCCAGCCTCAGGGGAATGGAAGCCACTGCTATAAAAGTGCAAACGAGCTTTCTCGAGTTTGTATTGGTTTCAGCGTACCGGCCACCAAGATCACAGGAGTTTATTGAAGACCTCCGTGCACTCCTCGATCATGAAGGCACAGTCTTCCTTGCAGGAGACCTCAACGCCTACAACCGCCATTGGGGAGCTGTGAGAAGTAACAAAGCTGGGATCGAGCTAAACAATTACATCACAGATAGACAATCAAACCTGCATATCCCCAATGAGCCTACGCACTTTGGCCCAATAAACAGCTACGCCCTAGATATAGGGATCTCACCCGCACTTAACCAACATGTGCATATCAACGTCCTCGACGAGCTGTCGTCTGACCACAGGCCGGTCCTCTTTCGAGTAGAGAACATCTACATTGACGACCCCATAAAAGAGAAGAAAATTACCAACTGGGATGCTTTCCGAGTTGCACTGGCCGAAGTAGCCACCCTAGAAACACCCAAAACGGCCAGCGACTTAGAGGAATCAATAGATTACCTCACTAACATCATAAAGCAGGTAAAAGAGGACAATACGATCACAATTCCGGTAAAGGATGAACTCAATCCTTATGAACTCCCTAAGTCGATTAAGTTACTTATACGGAGAAGGAACCAACTCCGGAGAAGAGCTAGAGGCACAGGTGACCCTAGAATAAAGCGGGAAGCAAACCGGCTTACCAACTACATACGTGGTCAGATATCCCGACACCAGAATGAACAGTGGGAGAGTTTGATGCAAAGCATCGAGCCTGGGGGTAACACCCTATGGCGGCTGTCTCGATACTTCAAGACCAAAAGCAAACTTCTAATGCCACCAATCTGCGGCACTCAAGGCCTAAAATACACCAGTGCAGATAAAGCTAATATTTTTGCAGAATCCTTGGAAACACAATTCAAGGAGAACATCTCATCCGAGGACGACCTAGAGTATCAAGAATGCATTGAACGAGCGGCCGCAAATCTTCTCAGCCTTGAACCTCGGGAGGTAGAATCGTTAAGATGTGCTGACCTTGGGGAAGTGAAGATATTGGTGAACGGACTGAAACGACGAAAATCACCTGGGATAGACAGCGTTACCAACATGTGCTTGACTCACCTACCAGATAATATACTACAAAACATAACAGACATAATCAACGCCATCTTCCGTTTGAGGAGGTATCCAGATGCGTGGAAAGCAGCCATCATTATCGTTATACCGAAACCTGGTAAAGACTTAACATTCCCCCAGAACTGGAGACCAATCAGCCTCCTGTCATCAATAGCAAAATTGGCCGAACGCGTTCTCCTTTCTCGCTTGAGCGAAAAAGTCTCCGAGAACCACATTCTTCCGGAAGAACAGTTTGGCTTTAAGCCACTTCACTCCACAGAACTCCAGCTAGCAAGGGTGGTCCAACACATCCGAACTGGGCTTAACCATAGAGAATCGACCGGGCTAGTTATGTTCGACATAGAAAAGGCCTTTGACAAAGTCTGGCATGCAGGACTGATTTTCAAAATGCATGAGTTCCTAATACCCCTTCCTCTTATCCAGATTATTGGATCTTTTCTCAAGGGCAGAAAATTCTGTGTCAGAATTGAAAAACACTTATCATCTGAAAGGCAAATTGCAGCTGGAGTTCCCCAAGGATCTCCTTTATCTCCCCTATTGTATAATATATACACTGCAGACATCCCTAAACTGCCCGTAGCTAAACTATCACTATTCGCCGATGACACGTGCATCTTCCACTCGTCCCGGCAAGCAGAAGCAGTTGTCTCACAACTGCAATTCTCCATAAATACGCTTCTAGGGTACTTCCACAAATGGAAGATTAAGATCAACTCGGACAAAACTCAGGCAATTTTCATTACGCGGAAGAGGAGACAGACACCACGAAAACTGGCTGTGAACGAACAACAGATTGAATGGCAACGGACAGCCAAGTACTTAGGACTCACGTTCGACCACCGACTAACTTGGACGACACACATACAAAATAAACGCAGCGCTTGCAACAGACTCCTCCATGCCTTCTTTCCCCTCATTAAATCTCAAAGACTGAACAAAACCAACAGATTACTTATATACAAACAAATACTAAGACCGGCATTATTATACGGAAGTCTTGCATTCGGACAAACCTCAAAGACAAACAAACAAAACCTACAAGCCTGCCAAAATCTCGCACTGCGGAGAATTTTCCGAATTCCATGGTATATTAGAAACGTGGACATACATAAGGACTTTAGAATCGAAACAGTAGAAAAATACATACGCGACAAAGCTTTAAAGCTCTTCGACAAGATAGACCGACATACTAATAGCACCATGGACATTCTTAGATTCCCGACCAGGGCACACGAAATATACCCTCACCTCAGAAAAATCACTAGCTAGTGCAAACCATCTGCACACTAACTAAATCTAAGTACCCGATGTAGCCAAGATTCATAGCTGAGCGCAAGACCGCTCACCGAGAAAAATGGAGTAAGGGTGAATCACTTCACCAGCTCCAAACGAACCCAGTTCCTCGTCGTCGTCGTAAAACCTCGTGTTTAATTGAGACAAGTAATCGGAACTTCTATATGGGTGTTTCCGTGGGATTTCCCATTCTATTATTATGATGATGTTTTACATTAAAATCTTTTGCTATGCGATATTTTGTACATGCAATACTTTCCCCTCTTTAGATCTGTTCACCCTTAAAAGATTCGTCATCAACCATAGTGTTGTCCCCATGGTACGATTCAAAGCGACCTAGGTGTACGACTTTTATCTTCGATCGGTGTTTACGATACTACTGTAGACGGTATACAAATTCATTGAGCCATTTGATTACGTGAAACGATCCTTCCCATTTCGGTTGCAGCTTAGAACTTAGACCATTCCGCCAACGGGAGAATCAAAACACCAAATCGTTTCCAATTAAACTCGCTTTCAATCGGGTTTTCATTCGTTCGGTGTTTAGGTTCATGTGGCTCCTAACTGGATCGCGAGTAGAATCTAGTCGTCTTCGCAACTCCAAAATATACTCTGTTTTTGTCTTTGGAGTTTCTGATGATATTCAGCCCGAATTATACATAATCTGGAAGTCAAATATTTCGTCCGAATACGATACGTGAAGGCGATTCTCCAGCCGTCGCATGCATCGCTGTTCGATAAGAGAAAGCGGAATATGACGATCCTAATCACGTTGATTGTCGGTTACAACTTTAGCCAGGTGTTCGATGATTCCGTCGGACTGTGTGTGAAGTGAAGTGGTCCTAGTTTTCTTCATACCCAGGCATCGTAAAACTCCGTAAACATTTGCGTCTCGAAATTTCGACCTTAATTGGAATGCAGCTCATTTGGGACTCCGTACCTGCTTACCCAGCTAATCACGATTTGCTTCGCCACCGTAGATGCCTCCTGATTTGGAATAGCGTAAACTTCTGGCTATTTGATAAAATAGTCGATTACTACCAGCATGTAGCTATTGCGTTGTTGTGCCACCAGAAACGGTCTTGCTATATCGATGGCGGTTCTTTCGAACGGGGCCTCTATAGATCTTCAGCTCACCTCTAGGCTTTCTCCTGGGTCCTTTCACAGATGCACAAGTTGCATATTTCTTACACCAGTCTTTTACATCTTCCATGCATGTATACATAGAACCATTCTCTTATTTTATTAAGTGTTTTTTTTTTATGCGCAAATGGTCTCTCGAAGTTCCCTTGTGTATTTCTTGCAAAAAATCCTTGACTTTGCTCTGAGGAAATACAACCTGCAGACGATGGGCAGATCTGTCCGCAGTTTACAATTTTCCTGCTAATAGCTCTATATCAAGATGGAAGGAATTCCATTGTATCCAGTAGCTCTTTAGGCTAGAACTTCCATCTGATATACTTTTCCATTCAGGCTGATGTGCGGACTCCTTCTTTTAGATCTGCATCAAATAGTTTTGCATTTAACAGCGTCGACTGTGACCATCCTCTTGTAGGTGAAACGAATTTCCTTTTTACATCAGCGCCGATTCTTTACTTCTAACGGATTACAGTCCTTACATTCCGTCCTACATGGATATCTGGGGAGGACATAAGCATTTCCGTCCTTGCTGGCTTTTCAATGGACTGCGTTGAAGTCGTACGCTTGCAACCTTTCAATCCATCGCGAAACTTATCGTGCGGGGCTCTTGAAGCTGAGTATCCATTTCAAAGCGGTAGAATCAGCTCTCAATACAGAGGTTTGGAAATATAGCTATTTATGAAAGTGTTTCGACTATTACCAGTAGTTCTCTTCGGGTAATGCAGAGGTTTCTCACTGGTTTAAAAAGTACTCGGCTAAAGTAAGTAATCACTCGTTCCTGAACATCAATTTGTTGTGACAATACTACACTGTCATCAGTATTACTCGCATCAGTGTCCACTATGAATGTTTTCTGCGGCTCATGATAAATTCGTATCGAACCGGCAGTAATACGTTGTCAATCCCAGGAAACTCCGAAGTGGATGCTGATCCTTGAGTACTGGCCAATTTTTCATGGCTTTAACTTTTGCAGTGTGAGCTTTTATTTCTCCAATGGAAATATTGGTGTGTATCAATGCTAACTCACATCACTGCAGAAAAGGTTGCGCTTTTTGAGACTTAGCTTCAGGTTAGCCGCTTGCAAAATTTCAAATACGTCCTACAGGTTCTTCAAAAGTTCTTTGACTGTTTAACCAATAACATTGATGTCGTTCAGCTTATTACACGAAGTACACCCTTGTATAGGTTGCAGGGGCATTACAGAGTCCGAATGGCATCACAACAAATCGCCAGATCCCAGTTCCCTTAGAAAAGGCTGTCTAATTACGGTCATTTTTCTCGATTTCGCCCTGGCAGTATCCATTATCCAATTCCAACGTCGAAAACCACTTCGCACTAGCCAGAGTATCCATGATATCTTCTATTCTTGGCAAAGGATAACTATTTTTTGCGTTACGTCCTTCAATCGTCGATAGTGAACATAAAACCGTGTAAGGCCATCCTTATTTTAACATTACAAGTGACGTTCAAAGGGCTTTTCCAAGGTTCGAATTGGCGATTACTTCTCTGCTGTCTAAGCTCAGCACCCTTAAAGGGACATAATTTCCATCCGTGGCTATGTTTAGGCTCCTTGCCAGCATTAGGCTTCTGAGTGCTGGAGTTTGGATTGGCTTAATGATGAAGAATTGGTAGCCCCCAGGATTACCATCAAATCCGGCCCATATATTTATGTTTTACGACAACTTTGGTTCTTTTGGATTTTCACAGACGAAGATTCTCAGATGGTCTTTCGTTGCCTACCAACAGTATTTCCACGTTTTGCCACTTGATGTCCCTATCTCTTAAATCCACGCTTAAACCGTGAGGGCCCAGAAAATCCATCCCAAATGTACACACGCTGGTTATCTCCGAAGTACATATTGCCAAACGTCGCTAAGTCTCCAGGATTTTACCGTTGGTAAGATCAATTTCGTCGCATCAGTATCAATGGTGATTTTGCAAAGCTTGCTGTCGATTTTACCTTGCATACTCAAGGCGGTCTTGTGTCGATGGAGCCTGGAGATTGTGATGATGATTCTGGGATCGACAACTCCATGAGCCAACCTCCGACAAATGAGGTTGATTCTTACTAGTTTCCCGGCTCCTCCGAAGAAGAGAAGAGCCTTGTTTCTTCGTCGCCTTCTTGCTGCACACTCTTTGCAAAACCTCGGTTTCCATTTCCCTCGCCTGTCACGCCTCAAGTATCCTCTTTCTACACAGTTCCAAAATTGTGGAGCTCCGCCTATCGTTGCTTTCTGGGCGATATCGGCTCTTTAGCACACGCATCATTGTTCGAAACTTCTTAAATTTTTTTCGGTCCGCACACTAAGAATTTTGCAAATTAGAAAATTCACAAATTCACTGTGCGTAGCTTTATTAAAAGTTACTTGTTAAATCGTGAAAGCAATATAATCCCTTGTTCTAACACAAATTATTTTGTTTTTCTCTCGAAGACACGCTTAGTGCATTCGTGATTCTTTGCGTGTACGAGATAGAATCGTTTATTTGCCCCTACTTAATATACTTTCATTTAAATAATTGTTATATCAAACTCATTTTACTTTGCACTATACAATTCATTAAAGTAGCGTACAAACTTTATTGGTTGCGCTATTTTAATAATTTGCAGCCATTGAACAATCAAAAAATCTAGATCAATAGTCCTGTATTAAACAAAACAATTAATACTTCGGAGTTTAACGCAATTATGAAGAAATGCAATCAAGTAACCACCAGCGCACTTTTGAGAAATATGATAAAGTACCAAGTTGTACTTCATACGTTGTATTCTGATTTACGATCGTTTGGTTAAAAAAAAAAACTTTTTAATTTGTAATCAAAATTATGGATGAGCGAAAAGTGTGTGTGAAACGGAAAACCACAATATTTATAAATAATTTAAAGCGAATTATATGAATGCTTAACAAAGACGATATAATGGCACCAACTAAATGACTAGAGAGATGGTGTATGAGACTACATTAGAACTAACGCAGTTACGTAATCCAACATTTTACTTATTTTTCAGCTATAATGACATTAATAGAAAAAAAAAACGTTTGAAAAGTGAATTTTAATAATAAACTAAATAAAACTGATTACAATCCTTTATTACTATACATATCGACAACACAATCTACGCCGTTAACAACTTTTCCTTACTTTCATTACCCTTAGCCCCTTCTATCTGCTCTGCGTTTTCTTCGCTTGGCGGTAAAATGGCTTCAACAGCCTTCTCCGGCTCGTCCGTTATTCTGAAAGTAGTTGGAGTCGGTTCTCTTGGTGGCATCCAATCCGGAATAATTTTCTCGTGCAATCTCCAAACACCATATTCATTTGAAATGTGTTTTTCGAAAACGACATATTCCAAGACATCTTTCGGAATAGTTTCGCTTCCGTGCATCAATCTTCCGAATCGATCATATATAGCAAGAATCTGTTGTGTATGCAGTCGTATAGTAACTTGTGCGAAAAGATTTTCTTTCGATATAACATCAGTGCAACGGGCATGAACTACTTTCGGTGGCTCGAGCGATTGCACGAATTTCCAATGAATAGTTTTATCCTTGACATTATGCATCATCTCAGGATAGGCTCGTTCCGAAATCAATTCGCGAATCGCATATTTGTTTTTCTCTGCCATCATCTGATGAGCCTTTACATAAATATCCTGCGCTTCGGACGCGAATTGTGTTGTATCGAAATCTTCTTCATAGTTTTTAATTTTCCGAACAGCCAACATACTTTTCGATTTCTTCTCGAGAAATTCGAATTTTTGCTTAGCGCCGGCTTTCGATATAAATGACTTCTTTCCGTCGCCTTCTGGCGGAACGTACGGTTCGAAAATGCCACCTGTGCAGCTAATGTAGAACGGACGTTCGATCCATGGTCGGGGCGGTAGAACACCTCGCTGCTTTAAGCGGCTGCGGAGTTCTTCTTTCGAAATGTCTTCCGATTTCTCTTGGAAGTTGGGCAAGTCAATTTTCACAACTTTCTCACGTCGAAGTTTTTTCCATTTCGGATTCCAATGTTTGGTAATTCTATGCCGAACTTGTTCGGAATTCACAGGAGACAACTCGGTAGTTGGGAACAGTAGACCTGGTTGAATAACCTAAAATCAATATTGGTCAGCTTAGTGAGAGGAAGTAATGCGAGTTTATTTATGGCCAAATCGATAATTTACATACCCGCAGAAATCTCACGCAATTCCGACCTGCTCCAGTTATTATTTCCATTGTACTTTTCCCGGGATATAGAAATTAGCTACCAGGCTCGATGCACTCCTCTGGTACACGATTTGACAGTTCGATTCGACAGCCGTAGAAGTCCAATGCTTCTCAAAATGTCTCAAGGGAGCATCTTTTGTGAAGAAATTTCAGAAAATGGAAAATTTGAATTACTTTTCGTGTTACCACCAATTGTACGTTTGCTTGTTTATTTTTCTTCAGATCAGAAGATCTACTTCAAACCGGCATACCAAATCAATTCATTGGCTTACGTGTGGAAGAACCAATTAGCCTCGACAAGCTCGTCCGATATTGGTAGGAGGGGCAAAAATTATTAACAAAAGCGTACAAAAAATACACAAAAAGACGACACTTTGAAGATAAACAAACAAACAAAAATACCGTCAAAAACGAACATACAACCACAAAAACATAATCGGTAATAATGGCTATCTATGGAGGGGCACGTGAGTTTAGCAAGGCCATGGTTTAGCCAAGTGGTATTCGATTTTGTTCATATGACTACCGAAAGCATGCATTTGCATCAATGAAATCTTTGGAGCCAATTTTCCACCAATTTCCAATTAAAACTCTTTTCGTTATTTAAGCCAGCACACAGGGACACATTCAAAATCATTAATTATAATTGTTAAGATTTCAATTTCTTAAGCATGGTGTACTCTTTCAAAACCATACTAGTGTTTTAAAAAAAATACTCTCCCTAATTGCATCATCACAAAAATAAGTCGATTAATCAGTAATACTCTGAAAACCCAGTATCCTACGATTTTCATACAAAATTTTGATGTCAATTTTGAAATATATTTATTCCTTTTATTATTTCCCGTTTTCTCCGTGATTTTTTTCGAAAACTTTATTTCACCTTTTGTGCCCACACGCGAAATTCGCGAAGCGGCAGGTCCAACCGCTTTCTTCCTGCTCTGGTACAACATCATCGACACTCTTAGAAAAATCTATTACAGATTCGTTGAAGTCGATTCGGTTCTATTCGCATTTTTCGTAATCATCTCTCTCATTCGATTGTGTGTGCTATCTTCAGACGCCGCGTAAATTACCTTCCGAGTGCAATCCGATAATTATTTCGTATTAAAGTAAGTAAATTTTTCGATAATATCTAAAATGAATATATTTTAGCTTTGTAGTATTAATTTAAAATAGAAAATGATAAGAATTTAGGCTAAGATTGGTATAAATAGCGGAATATTTCATGTGGGATTTTACGTGGCTAGCACGATGGCGGCTGGTATGGGCGGTGGATGTTGACCTCGTGTTTTTAATGAATTTTTGCGGTTTGTGTATTTTCTAGTGGAATCGTCTAAATAATCGTGGTAAAATTACAAAATGCTGTTATGCAGTCGGATCTTTGTTTCCTGTGCACGAAAAGTTGGGACATGAAATTTTCATGCCAATCAGAACTGGGGCTGACATTTGAGCAGCAATGGCGGATGTGTGTGTGTGCGCGTGTATATAGGATGAGAGCGGCCGAAATGAGAGAGGAGGCAATCACGTGGGCTGGTTTTTTTTCGAAGAGTTTTCATCATTGCCATGCCATGTGCTCGAGGCAAAAGAAAAACATGAAATTGGGCTTGACCTATTTTTTTGTAATCGGAGCGGGTCGAATGGCTTAGTTTTCTGAATAATAATAAGGAATTAATTACCTGAATTACGTAGATGTATGACAGAATATTTCATAATTAAATGAAGAATCTCACTGATTAGTAGAAAATACCATTGGGGGGTTTGTTAAATATGCCGTTGGAACATCATGCTCTTTGAATAAGTGTTTATTTGGGAACTGAGCCAATCGCCAAAGTTTCTGAGGTAGAGGAATGTTTACTGCGTGATAAAAGTATTTCCAAGAAGCAATGTACAAGAAACTTGAATTTATGTCCGAATAACTCGTGGATACTAATTGAGAGATGGAGAGAGGAAGGATGAAAAAAAATTCAAAAAGGCTTTGTTTATATGGTGTGGGTATCAGTGTAGGTCAAGATTATGGGTCCTATTGATTAAAGAATGGCCAGAGAAAGTAGGGCAACATGTAATTGACATATGAAAACATAGAGATATAATTATTATTGTACACTATACGATCATTGTTTTATATGCTAAAATCTCGGTGTTTTTCAACACAAGAAGTGATTGCTTTCAATTCCAAGCCAACAAATATTGCCATGGTGTATATTAAGCTATCATATGTTCTCAGGAAAAGGAGGGGAAGGCTGAAGGAAAAATAAATCTTCAGGTGAGCGTTCAACAAATATTACTGATACACTGCTGGTACTGATACCAAGGTATCGTCCGTACCACCAGAGTATCAACCATTTCTAGGCTAATTCCAACTCGGCAAAGCGATACATACACGGTATCTATGCCGTTTCACGGTATTGGTACTACGAACATTTTGCCCTGTATAGTGAAGATTTCACTGCCATCAGCGACAATTTTCAACCAGTGGTGAGTGTAGTAATCAAACTTTCTAATACAGTTCACTATATATATGCTAGGAGTATTGGAAAGGCTACCGCAGCAATCCGCATGTTCGTGCGAAAATGTGGGAAGAGATGACTAAACCTTCAAAATTTTTTGACCCTTTGTTTCCGTTTCTTTCTGTTGCGCATTTACAGTGACCGACGAAAGTCTACATACAAACCCTATTTTCGCTACTTGTCGAGCCTCATGGCACTAAATAAAAAAGTAATGATGCAGTTATATTCTAAGTCTATTTTAATTGATATTTAACAAAAAAGTGTTTTCTGCAATATAATCTTTTCAAGTTATTCATACATAACTAAAAAAAATACATTGGCTAGGTAAATCATTCTTTATGCTACTGTGCGGTTCTGTTTTATAACGGGAAGTACCGTTTATCAAGTTTTGGCATTTGCGCTTCACGTTAGGCTGCATTTAGTGCAGTGTCGATAAAGCCGCAGCTGTGGCGATGGCTTCTCGTCTAAATCTCATTAGAAGTACGGAACTTGGGGGTAAAACATTGAAACGAAAGAAAATCTTTCGGATAAATAGCCAAATTGTTGAGTAAGTAAATCCACAGTTCAAACAATATTCAAAAATTATAAAAGGTTCTATATTGAAAACAAACCGCGCAGTCGTCGATCGAAGAAGCTGGATTAATTTGAAAGAAGTGAACCGAAACCCAAAGGCGTATGCCACAAAATTGGCCGAGGACATAGCAAAACAAGGAAGAACCTCGGTGCATCCAAGAACAGTTCAAAGAACATTAAATAATAAAGGCTATCACAGCAGAACACCACGCAACATAACCCCTTATAAGCGAGAAAAAATCGCAAACTTCGTTTAGAATTTTCCAAAAAGCATCTACACAAAGGAGTTGATTTTTGGAATAAGTTTTATCGACCGATGAATGGAAGTAAGTGACGGTAGAGCTAAAGGTTGGAGAAAGAAAAACACTGGAATGGACCCGAAACACCTAATACCTACCGAATACATACATGGCGGTGGTTTGGGGTGCTGTCGCAGCGTCGGGTGTAGGAAATTTGATGTTCATTGATGGTATAACGGATCGCCATCTCTACAAAACCATCTTGAAAAACAATTTAATGGAATTAGTCGATAAGCTGGACCTTGGTGAGAGCTGGATATTCCAACAAGACAATGACATAGCATAAGAACTAATAAATAGCATGGAAAGAACGGTATTCTGCGATATTTGCCTGATGGAAGAGAATGACAAGGAGTGAAGGATTTACCATCAGCTGGCACCTAAGAAGAACCAAAATCAAGATAAGTTCGCTCTATCATATGCAAAAGTGAGAAAAGCATACTATTTATAGTGGATTGCATAAGATATCCCTTTTACTCGCCAAATGGTATTGAAAGTAGTATTCCGCGTTAACTATCTTATCACTTACCATTTTTATACTTTGAATAGGTTTTCAGAAAATCAATATTGCATAAATTGCCGCTCGTTAAAATAGTCCTTTGGGAAAGCACATGTATATTGCCTAGTGGGAATGAGAAACGTATCTGATCGTATAAAGGAGGCGTGTCCTTATCTTGGCGGGGTACTTTCAACTTGGACTTGGATATTACTATCTACTTCTCGCAATCAGTGGGGAAATATCGCAAATCACGTATTTTCCGAGCTATATCTAGTTCTTAAGCTATGCCGAGGCGTTGATTCACGTGTGCGCAATTCCAAAGAAAGACCATCTTTCGAAGAAAAACAAATCACTTTGTAGTTCTTCGGCTACAACCTTCCACCGTAAGATACCGTACGTGAATGTATAAACTTATCAAAACAAACCAACCTGAGCAGACAGCGGCGTCTCAGCGGTTGACAGATAACTGACAGCCGATATGTTCCATTGTGGGATGTTCCGCAATGTTTCTGAGGGAACCTTCTATTTGCTGATATTTGCGATCATGGAAGTCTAAGTTTGGGGCAACATTTCGGAATTTTTCCCCAACTGTTTTCCGGTATATTTCAGAAAGCGATCGAAAACTTTGCTTCCTTTTAGGGTTTGATGTGCTGTTATACTCATTGTCACGATAGACCGACCTTATTTTTCGCACTTGAGATTATTTTTTTCGTTTTTGCGTTGTTCAATTTGATTAGATGACCACTTTTTGGTCTACTTGCGGGTTGTTATCCATCAGCACAATCTTTGACAACACGAAATATAATTCGACGTGATATTGGCTTATCCTTGAAAATATTTAAAATCTCGGAACAAGACAGTCGCCCACACAAGTCGACGACACTCTCATACGCAAATTCAATTTATACGACATTGCTGTTTCCACCACTTTGCTTTCGATGAATTATTATGAGTCCCACAAATAACGACACTGTTGAAAAAAAAACAAAAACAATTTGAGCTAGTGCCAAAACTTATGAATCACACCTTAAAGTAGTTGGATGTATTTTGTATGAAAATTTCATGTAGTTGCATTATAAGACCGCTGGCGTTATTGAAAAATTTGAGGTTAATTTTTATATTATGTTCCGGAACTGAAAGCTTTGTATTGCTTAGTTGCTTGATGGGTCCCACGGAAAATCGACCAACGGTCTTTTGTCGCTATCGTCAGATTTCAATGAAATTTTCACTGTGAAAAAGTAGTTGAGCTATGTGCATCAATAATTTTTTTTTGAAAAATATCTAATATTTTCGGTAATATGGCCTTTTAAAGTTTTTGAGAAACATCGGTTCGTGTTGCATTCAAAAAATTGTATAAAATCTTCTACTTTACGTAGAGCCTTCAAATATAGCTTGTTGGAAAGGGAAAGATGTAAACTTTCTACGAAAAATAGTGCGAGACATCCTGGCCAGGATAAAAAGGATCATGACAGTGTCCTTTATCCTTGAATATTTCAAAATGCACACCTTCGATTTTCTTACAGTTATATAAACTTCAAATGTGCAAAATTTCAAAGTGGAGCTCGTAAAAGTACAGTCGTGAGAAATTTGTAAAGGTTTGGAATACTGTAACCGCTGATGAAAATTTATAGAAAATTTATAGAAAATGGTACCGAAACAAGGTAAAACTTACAAAATATGGTACGAAACAATTTCATGTCTTCAAAATCAATCTAAAAACTGTTTTGCAATGTTGTTTTAAGCCCGCAGAAGATTCTAATCTAGTTTCTAACGTAACTAATACCACTGACGCAATTTTCATCAAATTTTTTCACATGTACTTAGAATAACGGCTGATCCAGGGCAATCCTGGCAGCTACCAAAATACCAATCTGCTTGTGGCTGAGAGCATAGCATCAAAGACAAAAAGTTCTTATAATTAGCCAAGCTTATATTGCAACACGGACCGACGTTTCTCAAAAACTTCAAGGCCTGTATTTCCGCAAATATACCATATTTTCCAAAAATATTTCATTTTCAATAATTAGCTCACCAGACGTTCTGGATACCAAAATATTTCCAAATTCCAAGGAGGTGAGCTCAAAAATTATCTGAAAATTGGTCGATTTTCAATGGAATTACCCTGATGAAGGGGAATGAGATGCGTCGATAGGCTGCCAATGCTTAATTCAAGTACAGAGATTTATAGCGAAGAGCTAAAAACAGCTTTATAAAATTATTAATTATTTTGCGGATCAAAAAGCTGAAAAATTAAACTATAAAGAATCAACTATAAACGAGAAAAATAGATGTTAAATGATTTTCATTGACAAGGATTATATCATATAAAGAAACTTTCACTTGCTAAAATTCTAGATTAAAAACCTTTTTAGGCTCCAGAGTACATAAATTGAAAAAAAAATTCCGTTTCAGTCCTTTCACTTGCTCCAGCACCGATACGGGAGATGTTCACTTACGAATTAAAATTTTTATACGGAATTTTGGAAAAGATTTTTGGATGGTTTCAACAACTCGACAATTTATGCATTAAAAAGTCAATTCTATAAGTTTTTTTTTTAACTACCCTGGCCCCTTTAAGTACTTAAATGGAACTAATCATACGACAAGCGTTTTCATACCTTAATGTTCTTCAACAGTAAAATATCGCGAGGAAGTATCTTTGATTTTCATCGAATACTACATTATGAATAGAGTTCGTGATACCCCGAAATGAAAATCACTTATTTTGCAATATCTCCTTAGGTTATCTTACAGCAACGATTTCTCAAAAATACAATCAAAAATTATTTTTATATATATAAATATTCAAAGGACTGCTAACCCAAATTGATTAATAAATCAACATCTTAATGAGAACATACGTTATTTCCTAGCTAATTTGTTGGTAAAAAGGCTTCTCGAATGTTTTGATTTCCAAAAGCAACATTATTCGGAACAATAAAAATATAGTGATGCGAAAGCAAAAGTAAATTGGTTTTAGTTGCAAAACAATTACTCATCAAAATTTCCCATGAAATATTTCCTCTTATACACTCAATCACATCAGTTCATATAGATCTGGCAACAACTAGCAACAGTTTGCCGGCCATTTTGATAGCAAAAGTAGTAGACTCTTCGAAAAAGTCTTTGTACTCCGTCTCCGCAACACGAATTGTACGTCCTCTTTCGTCACCACACCGCCATCTTGTCAAATATCTTCTCAACACGATACGAATGGTCGGGTATCGGACCGACACCGAATCATTTGAGGAACTTGCTTTCTTTCAACATCGCGTTGTCGTCTTGGCCATTCGTAGTATTGCTGTATGAGTGGTCGCACGAGATTCTTAAGTAGCGATCCCACGGATTTCATTTTATTTTAGAATTTTATTTTAAGTTTCGGTTTTAATATCTAAAGTAATCGCTTCGTTTCGAGTTGTGAGTGCACGTGGAAAAGACACTCTTTGAATAGATACTTGATTAACTTTGAATTGCCGAAAAGCAGAACTGTGCGTGTGTGAAAATTCGATTTACTGTTGCTCGTCGAAATTTGGAAGTTTCTCCACGAGTTTTTTTTATTTTGTATCGAACGAGGTTTCGCGAGCTGTTTGACGTGTGCAAGTAAAAGACTTGTGGCTGAAATTATTTTGTGCGTGAATGTGTGAAGGTGACTAGCGAGCGAGGAAGAGTTTCTGACGACTCCCATTTTTGAGAAGTTCATTCTTGATAGTTTCGGGCGCGCGAGTGAGCAACGTAGAAGGACTCCTAGGAGTAGCAGTTTCAATTATTAATTGGTGAAATATTTGTTTGTGAAACCAGTGATAAAGTAAGTATTCGAAAGTATTCCCGATGCAATAGCAGGTCATCTGACTAGAAGAATATGTAGTTGTATTCTGGCCTGACCAGTCGGGTGCCCCGTAATAAGTACGTTCTAAAGTCCATTGACCTTATCTGATGGGTTAGTGTTCTGTTCATTTTCTTTATCCGTTGTGCGAAATGTTTCCGACCACGTCTGAATCATAGTTGCTTTCGAAACATTCTAGATAAAGCCAGTTTCTTGACTTTTTCCAATCCAGATATTCCAATCTAGAATGAATCGAAGGTTTCGATTTGCCGCATGTGCTCCATATTTGCGCTTATGCGAAGGCACGTCATTGTCATTGAGGTTAGGTCGAAGTGCTTCAGCAACTCGGTGAATTCCGTCGACGTCATCCTGTCGATAAACGTCGCCACAAGCCGTTATCAAGTTATTGCAGTGCTGTTCAATGGTCTGGAGATTGGAGAAAGAAAGAGCTCAATCACGATTCGGTCGAACTTCTGACGTCATATAAGTTGAATTTCAAACCTTGCCATTGAAGTGACGAACATCCATCGCATATCAATCATAATTCGAACTCGACTATCGATTGTTTATTGCCCGGGGATATAAATTCATCGGCAGATATTGAAATTCTATGGCTTATTCGCTAAGAATGAGTTTTTCCTTGTAAAAATAATCTTAGCAGACTCATAACTTGGAAATTCACTTTCGAAACCCGAAAGTACTGTTTCAATTTGAAGCACTTAGCACTTCAGCAATAATGATCGACACAGGTGAAACGAAACTGTGCCGCTATTCACATGGCTCGATTTCATTTGTCTGAAGAACCTTGTTGAGTTCCACATGAATGCTGGTGAAGAAGCAGGTTGATTTTCGTCTGGTAAAGATTGATTTTCAGGTCAACCGAATCGTATGTATGAAGAGCGCAGTGAAAGTATGGTTGAATTTTTCTTTTATTCTTTCTTCGTTGCCGGCCTGGTCATAGCTTAAGTACTATATATGTTAATAGTTCTTATGCTATGGCCTGGTTATCGTCATCACACCTTCTTTCGCCACAGTTAATGTATTTGCAAGAAATCTCCACGTAGTCGGATTTCAAAAATCATCTGTTGCTGGGTCGGTTGTTATTCTAGAACTTGTCTGACGTAGCTTTAGCTCTCAGGTTCAATCGTATGATTCAGATTTCCAGAAACTGAATATTAATGCGAAGATTAGTTGGTATGGTAATGTAGGTTATTGACGTGACCAATGATGGTGATCACATGTCTGTTTGCCGTATTAATGAGCCGCTTATTTGTATTGCAATGCGGCTTGGTTGCTAGAGTTGGCATAAAAGTTAGTAACTGTGTCTTACGATTAATGGACAGGCGTTTGTTTATGGTCCTGCCAAGAACAATTGAAGTTTGGAAATAACTGGTAAAAAAATGTTTATTGATGTGCGGGTTGAAACTCTAGCAGATGTGCCAGTAATTTTTTAATAAATAAAACGATCTTAATTCAGGAGAGTTGTCAAAAATCGAAAACTCAAAAATCAGTTACTGCTCGTCTGAAAGCATGACCTCAGTAGGAGATTCTTCACGTGGTGCACTATCTTCAGTAGGTGCGTCGTCTTCCTTCTCTGAAGGAGCACGATGTGTAGGCGGTCGGTGTCTAGTTGCGCGACTGAAGAATATAGTGGTAGGCAGTTGCTGGCGCTGTTTTCCCATTTGCCTGAGGAGGCTTTTGTTTAAGGGGTTCCATCAACCACATTACGGGTTCGCAATGCACGTATCATTTATGGGTTCTATTGATCAATCATGTCCTGTACTTCCTTAATATTTCTCACAACTTGCGAGAGACGCTCCAGAGTAAGGCCAACTTCCCTTCTCTTGTTTCTCAGGATTCTCTGACTGCTCCTCACTCGTATATTTACTCATGTCCACCAGATCCTTATCACCTAAGAGATCCGAATGCCTCACCAGCAGCTCATCCACATCATCGTGAAAACTCCTCCCAGCAATCAGGCTAGCCTAACTGCGTTGTCTACTGCTGAGTTGCTTATATCCTCTGGGGTAAATACTCTGCAGCTGTGGGCAACTTCAGGCTACAAATACGTCCAGCTGGCCTTCGCGGTCTTTCAATCCAGCCTTGATGTTCTTCAGACAGGTCGCAATGGTACACTGTCGCCAGTACTCTTTCAGCAAAACGTTTTGTTCAAGGTCCATGCCATCGACAAGTTGCTGCAGAGTTTTTCGCGTGTCGAGGGCATTAAAAGAGCAAATATCCACTTGTTCCTTGGTCTGGATCAGCGAAGTGGTGTTCGGAGGGAGGAACTCGTTCAACACACCGTCTTAGCATAGGTCTTCTGCATGACTTCCAGCATTGTCTATGAGTAGAAGGGCATTAAGATTCGCGTTATACAGGTTGTTTTGGGGGAATGAAGCACTCATGAAACCAGTCCGATAGCAGCTGCTTCGTGATCCAGCCCATGCCGTTCTGGAACCAATGCACTGGTAGTAGATTCTTGTCTTCACTCTTCAGGGCCCTAAGGTTCTTGGGATTGTAGATAAAGCCAGACGTGGGCACAATTCCCTCAGCATTTCCGCATATAACGATGATCATGCGATCCTTATATGCCTTGAAGTCACACGGAACTCGGCATCATCTTTGAAAATAAATGTCCGGGAAGGCATTCTTTACCAGCGCAGTCCTATTTTGCCCATATTGAACACATGTTCTGGATGATACTCGCCATTGTCAAGGATCTTGGGGAACGCATTGCAGCCCATTTAGCAGAGGCGATTTCTCCGTGGAGAACGACACTCTTCAGATGATACCTCTTCTGAACTACTCGAACTAAGCCTTGCTTGCCATGAAATTCATGAACGTTTAGGAAGAGAGTCCTAGTTGCGGTTCGTCCGCCATGAAGTGCTCATAGAGCCTTCTCCAGCTTGAATTGAAGCAATTCGATCAATCTCATGTATTGCTTTCACAATCCTATCAAACATGCTATGAACTAAATCTATAGATGCGTTTTTTTGCACCCTCGAGCAGATCAAATTTGGTTGTTCAGATCAACAGTTTTGTTATTGTATTCAATATACTTAACAAAATTTGATCTGCTCGGGTGTGCAAAAAAAACGCACCTAATATTCAATTCAAAAAGTTGACACCAATTCGATGTTCCATATTAACTCTGTGCACAAGAAAAGCGGCGGAGCATGTTTTTGAGCTTCATATCTAAGTAGTGCTTTGTTCGAAATAAAGCTTGACCTAATAAACTAACTTTGATTTGAAATTTTTGATATATAGAGTCCAAGATAGCTTATCTTCGCAACGATTACACCTAGACCTAGATGTCGAAGAATGTATTCTTCTGTTTCATCAAAGATTCGACTATTAAGGACAATATTGGGTTTTTTAAATTGTCGAAATGTAATGAAAAATGCTTTTCTGGTTTTGATTCTCAACTTATTACGTAGCCTAGGTATTAACTACCACATATTGCCCAGTAGTCACTAATTTTTTGATTAAACGGTCCTGGTTCAGAATATAATGTAGAAAAAATTGCAAAGAAAATCAACAAATAGCAGCAAGTTGTGGCAATCATTCGCGTGAATAATTAATTTTCTCACTAACGCGATGGAATATATGTTGTAAACATGTAACAAAATAGTGTTAAACCTAAAATTGGATCTGAAGGTAGGCACATCAAGAGGTATGAAAAGTGTTCAACTGATTTCATAATTAAAATATTGCAATTTATAATAATAGGAAAAATGTACGAATGGAAATACTTCAAAGAAACTCGTGACAGTTGCAGTGCTGTATAAATGACGAAAAGAAGGATTTGCTGGTCTTACGAAAAGTCAAAAGACTAACATCGTTCTGAAGAAATGACATTAAGGAGACTTTGGGCATAACTTGGCGAGCTAACACAAAAATTTTGAAAAACGGGTGCCATTTAAATAAATGGATATACAAACTTGATATTGAAATGCAAACACAAAACCAAAACATAATATTTTCTGGTAATGAAAAACATCAAGCTACAATTTTTACCAGCTAATTTGCGCAGCTCATTTACAACCCTTACGTCAGGGGATTATACCAAACATAAAACTAAATTACAGTACATATATGATGAACCTCATATTGTTTGCTATGGAAAATACTGAGCTTACTTTCAGACCCAACAAAATTAGTTTCTATATTTGAAGCTCTCTGCTGGTTACGACCTGCTTGGAATAATGTGTCCCCACTAACAATTACAAAAGTGTTTTTGTAAATGTGGGTTCCCTGGAAAGCGGAATCATGATGAGAGTTCAAATTCAAAGTGGTTAAAATTCAAATGTTCCAGCAGACATTCAAAATATGGCAGGAATTGATCATTTTACGACCACAAAACAAGTCTCTCCCAGAAGATCGGGAAGATGTCTTTTTTTGAAGGGTTTTCAACCGAAGAAGCCATAGCAGCTTTTGTTAATTTCTGTAGTTAATTCCAATCGCAGTATTCCCAAGCAGAAGATGAAGTTCATCGGCAGAATACTAATTCCGTTATCACCATAATCAAACAAATACGGAACATCAAAGCTTATGATCTCTAAAGGAACATACCTAAAGTTCTGCAAAAATAAAATGATTCCACAGTTCTAATGGAGCAGGCACATCTTACGAGCGCAAAGATGCAAACTTCTACATCTAATTATTTTAATTCTTTAAACTGAACATGTTTTTCTGTCAACATTTGTAGAACATTCACGTGACAGACCTATATTTTGCCCTCTATTTTCCTGTAATAAATACTAAAGATACAATAGTAATAAATATGTGAGCATAATTTGCAGCAACTTTTGATAAAAAAAAGAGTATGAAAAATATATTCATTATTCTTTTTTAAACCTTTCAAATCGGACCACCTGTGAAATTGAACCATTTATTTTTCGATGCTTAGGTGGTCCGATTCTGAGGTTTCACTGTATTCAAGTTACTTAAGAAGAAGGTATGTACTCGCAGGAAACAGCAAATGAGTGGGACTCCAGAGCCAATACGGCATTAAAGCAAGGATAGTTAAGAGAGAAGGTTATTTATAACAGTAATGAGGACACCACTACCTAAAAACGGTGCTACGATGATACTAGAAAATATTAATGATAATTAATGAGAAGTTTGGAGCTCAGAAAGTCGAATTCAGTGGGGTTTCCCAGAGGTTAATGATATAATGCTGTGACTCATAAGCTGCTTTTTGAAACCTCTTACATTATGATGAAAAGAGATCTTATTATTCATGCTTTTCTTTGAGCATTACGGCGCTTCTGATATATTTTCGTGAATTCTTTTACAAGTATTCCAGAAAGATTAGCTAATCTAACAATCAGCCGAGAAAGTCAGTTTGTAGGAGCTGCCGAATCGGTTTTCAAGTTTATTTTTCGTAAGCTTCTGACAGAAGAGTGATGAAGAATTATTATCTCTAAAGACAATCTATAGTTTCCCTGGTTCTGAAGAAAAATTCGAGTAATGTCGATTACCAATTCGATAAATAATGCTGTTGAAAAAAATGTACATAATAAATTTTTTCGCAGCATTGTTAATACTATTTCAATATGTTGAGTACTTGAACGTACGCCTATGTTTACAATATTTCTTGAAGCAAACTCATATTTCCTTGATGAATTTCACCCGGCTTACTGAGGATCCTTGTCATTATTTCGAAACCAGTTCTAATTTGGACAATATTTAAGAAAATAATTCCTGATTTGATTAAGTTTTTCAGCCAAAAATTCATATTTCCATATATATATATATTAGGGCGGGCCAAATTTTGTGTCGATTAGACCTGCCCCCTAAGATGATTATATGGACAATTCTAAGCAACTTTGCCGAAGGAACCATAGGTCTATCTCGATTTTCGAGTCTCCCACTTTTCAAAAAAAGATTTTTTCCCTATAACATCATTTTGATTCAAAATTCGTTTTTTTATTCATCGTTATATTATCTTTTTTATGTGTATATGGGGGGTTTTTGGGGTCGAGAAATTCATTTCTGATCTTTATTTTTACCTATAACTACCGCCAGAGGGCGTTTCATGCATATTTTAACTATTTTTCGTCTATTTTCCGAGAAAAATTACAAGTTTTTCGGTAAAATTGATCTTTATTTTATTTTTTTCAACAAAAATTCAACTTAAAAAATAAGAACATGTGTAAAAAATAAAAAAAAAAATGAATTTAGTGGAAGAAAAGCGAAATAACTTATTTTTGAAAGTCTTTTTTGCTTTCAAGTCGGGGGTATTTTGCACGGCTTTCTGATGTAACTGCCATAACACTGTGTCGACTCTGGCTCTGTTCAACGCTTGTTGGTATTATTGTTGACGTTGGTGCTGGCTCTTCAACTTCTAGCACGAATTCCGGTATCGTCAATCTTCTGTCATTATTTTGATCTCGCATGAACTCTTTCAAATGATCTGGAATCAATCCACATGAGCATAATTCTGCTTTCAAGTCACATTGACATTTGCCGATGTAAAATAATTCTTTTGTAGATTGCTCGAACGTTCTGAATGAGGCGATATTTGAATGTTTAGTTTCGATTTGATACTTGTCAATCAATGTACCCAATTTTCTAACAACACTTTGTTTGGTTAGAATTTCAACATTAAGTTGACTCCAAATTTCAATCAATTTGTCTGTTACGTGCGGTACGAATGTTTTATACGAAAACATTTTGTTTTGGAGTTTAGCACGTTCGGCCAAGAAAAAAAAACATCTTAAAATATCCTGTTTCGTTGGCAGATCGAGTCCACTCAAATCACAAGATGCACCAAAAACAGCAACATTGTGCGAAGGCAAATGCTTCAAATGACTTTCGGTACTTGTTGATGTTGTTGCGGTTTGAGATGTAGACGGCAATGCATTTGGATCCATTGTATAATTTTACTAAAAAAATTTTAAAAAACTGAAATTAGTATATTTCAAAACATTTGGTTCGAATATATTTTTTCCACCTACAAATTGGTAAATACACAGTGGTAAAAATGGTGTGAATTTTATTTATATTCAAATATCAAATTTTGATTTTCACAAAGCTTTAGCGTGTGTATTTTACGACGTCTGATTTCTTAACAATCTAATCGCATGAAGTTGTCACAAGATGTCAAACTACATCTTCGGTATTCATCGGGTTTGACTCACATACTCCTACGGCATAACTCATATGTGCCTAACTCATATATGTATATCAACAGCATTTACTCATATGTCAACCGACATTTCGCCTCTAAGGACCAGTTAATACATTATTCCAACGCACATTATTCCTACATGCTATACATATAAATACATTACAATGTATTACATATTTCAGAAAAAAGTAACCAAGCAAGAGAACAACATCGATGCCTATGTGTATTAAATTACAAAATTTTAACACATACCTTTTAATTCTTTTTGAATTTCACAATTATTCACTGGCAGGAAATTTATAATTCACTTTCACTGAAATTATGCTCAAACACTAATGAACTGAACACTCATAAATGTCATTGTGTTGTGCTCTTTCACAAAATATGTCGGTAATGATGTTTTACCGATGTTTTTTTTTAAATAAATGCGTTGTTGACTTGAAAGCAACAACACTTTGTCGCTTTTTTTCTCACTAAATTCATTTTTTTTATTTTTTACACATGTTCTTATTTTTTAATTTGAATTTTCATTGAAAAAAATTAAATAAAGATCAATTTTACCGAAAAACTTGTAATTTTTCTCGGAAAATAGACGAAAAATAGTTAAAATATGCATGAAACGCCCTCTGGCGGTAGTCATAGGTAAAAATAAAGATCAGAAATGAATTTCTCGACCCCAAAAACCCCCCATATACACATAAAAAAGATAATATAACGATGAATAAAAAAACGAATTTTGAATCAAAATGATGTTATAGGGAAAAAATCTTTTTTTGAAAAGTGGGAGACTCGAAAATCGAGATAGACCTATGGTTCCTTCGGCAAAGTTGCTTAGAATTGTCCATAGAATCATCCTAGGGGGCAGGTCTAATCGAATTTTTCGGCTCCATTCAAATTGGCCCGCCCATATATATATATATATATATATATATATAATATATATATATATATATATTATATATATATATATATATATATATATATATATATATATATATATATATATATATTATATATATATATATATATATTAGGTGCGCAACTAAGTTCTCGCTGTTTTTTCGATAAAAATGTAACTTTATTATAAAAAAACTCTTACATCTGAATCATTCAAAGTATTGCCCATCGCTAGACACAACTTTTTCCCATCTTTCTGGCAGAGCTCGAATACCTTGACGCCAGAAGTGTTCGTCTTTTGAGGCTATCCACGAATCAAGCCATTTTCTGATGTCTTCATATGAGTTGAACTGCTGATCAGCCAGGCCATGTGCCATCGAACGGAACAAGTAAAAATCGGACGGCGCAATATCTGGGGAATATGGCGGGTGGGGTAGGACTTGCCATTTGAGCGTGCCCAAGTAGGTTTTAACAGGCTTGGCAACGTGAGGCCGAGCGTTGTCATGCAGTAAAATCACTTTTTCGTGCCTCTGCTCGTATTGTGGCCGTTTTTCGCGCAGTGCTCGGCTCAATCGCATCAATTGAGTTCGATACCGTTCCCCAGTGATGGTTTCGCTCGGTTTCAACAGCTCATAATAAATAACACTGACCTGGTCCCACCAAATGCGGAGCATAACCTTCGCAGCGTGAATATTCGGCCGAGCCGACGACGTAGAAGCATGACCGGGTAGTCCCCAAGATTTTCTCCTCTTTGGATTGCTGTAATGTATCCATTTTTCATCACCTGTCACGATGCGATGAAGAAAACCCTTCCTTTCTTGCCACTGGAGCAGTTGTTGACAGGCGAAAAAACGACGCTCAACGTCTCTTGGCTTCAACTCATAAGGAACCCAAGTTCCTTGCTTCTGAATCATCCCCAACGCATGCAATCGCTTGGAAACGGCTTGACGGGTAACTCCTAATTCTGAAGCAAGCTCTTCTTGAGTTTGGCACGAATCCTCTTCGAGCAAGGCCTCCAATTTAGCGTCTTCGAAGGTTTTGGGCCTTCCTTCACGAGGACGGTCGTCAACATCAAAATCACCGTCTTTGAAGCGACGAAACCAAGCACGGCATGTTGTTTCGCTCAGAGCAGCATTTCCGTACACTTTTTGGAGCTCTCGATGCGCTTGAGCTGCCGTTTTTTTCGAATGGAAGAAGAAAATCAACACTTCCCGCAAATGACGATTGTTTGGCACAAAATTAGACATTTTTACTTAACCAGAAGTATATAATGCGAAAACGAAATCACTCATGTGTCGCAGCAGTTTGTTTACCATATGTCTAAGCTTGGTTCGTGACGTTTTGGATATGTCAAAATCGACCAACTCTTACTGCTAGAGCCATCTACTGACAAACAGCGAGAACTTAGTTGCGCACCTAATATATATATATATATATATATATATATATATATATATATATATATATATATATATATATATATATATATATATATTAGGGCGGGCCAATTTGTATGGAGCCGAAAAATTCGATTAGACCTGCCCCCTAGGATGATTCTATGGACAATTCTAAGCAACTTTGCCGAAGGAACCATAGGTCTATCTCGATTTTCGAGTCTCCCACTTTTCAAAAAAAGATTTTTTCCCTATAACATCATTTTGATTCAAAATTCGTTTTTTTATTCATCGTTATATTATCTTTTTTATGTGTATATGGGGGGTTTTTGGGGTCGAGAAATTCATTTCTGATCTTTATTTTTACCTATGACTACCGCCAGAGGGCGTTTCATGCATATTTTAACTATTTTTCGTCTATTTTCCGAGAAAAATTACAAGTTTTTCGGTAAAATTGATCTTTATTTAATTTTTTTCAATGAAAATTCAAATTAAAAAATAAGAACATGTGTAAAAAATAAAAAAAATGAATTTAGTGAGAAAAAAAGCGACAAAGTGTTGTTGCTTTCAAGTCAACAACGCATTTATTTAAAAAAAAACATCGGTAAAACATCATTACCGACATATTTTGTGAAAGAGCACAACACAATGACATTTATGAGTGTTCAGTTCATTAGTGTTTGAGCATAATTTCAGTGAAAGTGAATTATAAATTTCCTGCCAGTGAATAATTGTGAAATTCAAAAAGAATTAAAAGGTATGTGTTAAAATTTTGTAATTTAATACACATAGGCATCGATGTTGTTCTCTTGCTTGGTTACTTTTTTCTGAAATATGTAATACATTGTAATGTATTTATATGTATAGCATGTAGGAATAATGTGCGTTGGAATAATGTATTAACTGGTCCTTAGAGGCGAAATGTCGGTTGACATATGAGTAAATGCTGTTGATATACATATATGAGTTAGGCACATATGAGTTATGCCGTAGGAGTATGTGAGTCAAACCCGATGAATACCGAAGATGTAGTTTGACATCTTGTGACAACTTCATGCGATTAGATTGTTAAGAAATCAGACGTCGTAAAATACACACGCTAAAGCTTTGTGAAAATCAAAATTTGATATTTGAATATAAATAAAATTCACACCATTTTTACCACTGTGTATTTACCAATTTGTAGGTGGAAAAAATATATTCGAACCAAATGTTTTGAAATATACTAATTTCAGTTTTTTAAAATTTTTTTAGTAAAATTATACAATGGATCCAAATGCATTGCCGTCTACATCTCAAACCGCAACAACATCAACAAGTACCGAAAGTCATTTGAAGCATTTGCCTTCGCACAATGTTGCTGTTTTTGGTGCATCTTGTGATTTGAGTGGACTCGATCTGCCAACGAAACAGGATATTTTAAGATGTTTTTTTTTCTTGGCCGAACGTGCTAAACTCCAAAACAAAATGTTTTCGTATAAAACATTCGTACCGCACGTAACAGACAAATTGATTGAAATTTGGAGTCAACTTAATGTTGAAATTCTAACCAAACAAAGTGTTGTTAGAAAATTGGGTACATTGATTGACAAGTATCAAATCGAAACTAAACATTCAAATATCGCCTCATTCAGAACGTTCGAGCAATCTACAAAAGAATTATTTTACATCGGCAAATGTCAATGTGACTTGAAAGCAGAATTATGCTCATGTGGATTGATTCCAGATCATTTGAAAGAGTTCATGCGAGATCAAAATAATGACAGAAGATTGACGATACCGGAATTCGTGCTAGAAGTTGAAGAGCCAGCACCAACGTCAACAATAATACCAACAAGCGTTGAACAGAGCCAGAGTCGACACAGTGTTATGGCAGTTACATCAGAAAGCCGTGCAAAATACCCCCGACTTGAAAGCAAAAAAGACTTTCAAAAATAAGTTATTTCGCTTTTCTTCCACTAAATTCATTTTTTTTTTTATTTTTTACACATGTTCTTATTTTTTAAGTTGAATTTTTGTTGAAAAAAATAAAATAAAGATCAATTTTACCGAAAAACTTGTAATTTTTCTCGGAAAATAGACGAAAAATAGTTAAAATATGCATGAAACGCCCTCTGGCGGTAGTTATAGGTAAAAATAAAGATCAGAAATGAATTTCTCGACCCCAAAAACCCCCCATATACACATAAAAAAGATAATATAACGATGAATAAAAAAACGAATTTTGAATCAAAATGATGTTATAGGGAAAAAATCTTTTTTTGAAAAGTGGGAGACTCGAAAATCGAGATAGACCTATGGTTCCTTCGGCAAAGTTGCTTAGAATTGTCCATATAATCATCTTAGGGGGCAGGTCTAATCGACACAAAATTTGGCCCAATATATATTATATATATTATAATATATATTATATATATATATATATATATATATATATCATCAAAAAATTTCAGTGAGATAATCTCGGGAACGCGCCATCCGATTGAGCTGAAACTTTCAGGATACATTGGTGTATATGCAGAATAGGTCCAGGTCTCTTTAAATGTCAGTTATTGTAAACCTTTTGGCGCCGGCGGCCATTTAAGTGATATTTTTAATATACCTATTTCGTGCACAAATAATTTTCGCAAAAATAAAGTTAACGAAATAAATTTGAAACGTGTTTTACATGTGAATCGGATAATGTTTTGGAATTTTTTAACCCTATGTGTGCGCTGGGTGCCTAAAAAGAGGACGGGAAAATTTGAAAATTTTTAAATTGCGATAACTTTTGACAGAGCTATTCAATCATTACGAAATTTTCAGGACATATTGATATTATTTAGTTGTAGATTTGTGTAGCCTTTAATGAGCGTGCTGGCAACCCTGTAGCTAGGGCAGGCACTGAAAGTGAAAACCTCCAAATCATCGTCTCTCTTGAAAAAATGCCGTTTCTTCAAAAAAAAGCCACTCATATGTAAATCTTGTGCTTTGTTTACATAACCAAAAAAAAAAAAAAGATATGGTATAACGGGCACGCCTGGTAACCCTTGCCCAATTTACCTATATTTTAAGCATCAAAAACTTCTGTTCACGGAAACTCACGATCCGATGAGCAGAATTAATTGAAATTTGCAGAATGTATTGGTCTTAAATAGGACCAGGTCTGATAGAAGTGATTTTGAAATGCGGGCGATTCTGTGCCAGTGGTGCCATCTTGAAAAATCACTAAAAAAGATAACTGTTTTTAGCCCTATAAATTCTGATTGAATCGTTCGATTTTGACGAAACTCACACAACTGCTGGACCTTACCTTAAACCACGTTTGGTAGAAATTTGGTTGAAAAATTCGGTTGGAGTTGCCAGCTATGACAATTTTGGTGTCTTCATTTTGAAAAAAAAAATTTGGAAGTGAAAACATTCAAACCATCGAATATTCAAAAAAATGTCCGTTTCTTACAATAAAACCAATCTGTATATTAATCTTATGTTTTATCTACACGTTCAAAATAAAACTTTGGAAATTTCATGTCGGACAAGAACGGTAACCCTCTCCCAGTTAACCTATATTTTTAGCATCAAAAACTTCTGTTCACGGAAACTCACGAACCAATAATCAGATACAGCTAAAATTTACAGAATGCATTGGACTTAAGTAAGACCAGATTTGATAGAAGCGATTTTGAATTGTGGGCAAGTCTGTGCCAGTGGTGCCATCTTGAAAAATTACAGAGAAAAAAAACTGCTTTTTGCCCTATGAAATGTGAATAAATTACCAGATTTTCATGAAATTGGCACAGTAGCTAAACCTAACTCTAATCTCTGTTTGGTGGAAATTTGGTTGAAAAATTTGATTGGTGCTACCAGCTATGGTAATTTTTGTGTCTTTGGTTTTGAAAATTCGCTCAGGAAAATAAAACTTTTTGCACTATAACTTCCAGTGCAGTCATGAAATCAATACGAATTTCATACAATTAATGAAACCTGTCATAAACATTATGCAGGCCAAATTTGGTTGAAAAGCCACGATAGGGTTGCCAGCTATTGTTGGTTTTGTGTTTAATTGCAATATCTTTATTAAGCGGTTTTATCGTAGAATTTTCAAATGGTAATGATATTGTAGTGACAATAAACAGCAAATATTAAACTTTCGATTATTTGAAAAAACTCGCTGCAGGTAACTCTAAATTTCTTTATACTCCTTTAACTTCGAATGTTATATAACAACGTGAAGCAGATGTGATATATTCTTGGCTTTGATACTGGCAGAAGGTTGCCAGCACGAGTCGGTTGTGCTACTTTTGTATCAATAAACGCTTACAGTTAGTATTCATACCGGAAACATTTACAATTAAAATAAATAATCAATGTTGCAATTCGCAAAGTTCTGCAAATTTTTCGGATCGCAGCCCCAAACACCAACTTCAGTTACAGTGCTGCAGGCACTGAGCATTTTCTTCATTGATGTTATATGAGATGCTGCTTTCAAAATTATGTGAAATAAGCAACTGATAACGAATATAATTAACCCGTGTTTTGCTCTCATAAACGTTGAAATTCATGCCAGTGGTAATATCTGAAACCTTCCACCATATGAGTTATAATGCATTCTTGAGACCAAAGTAAAACGTGGCATTTGAAACAGTTTGGTCGTAATAAGCAGCACATGTGGTGGAATATGCACTCAAAACCTGCACGATTCTTCTACTGTTCTTCGAACATTAGTGTTTCTAGCGGTTCAGGTGCGCTAGAGTTTTTTTACATTAAATTTGAATCTTTCAAACGAATTAATGTTTTTTTTAAATATTCTGGGAGCTTATTAAAACACTTAGGTCCCATGCAGGAAACAAATTTTTGTGTTGGTGTTTTAGGGCAAGCGGGAACTACCATATTATTACGGTTTGATCCTGTTGCGAGGTAATCTGGAGCATTGATGGGTTTTACATACTTGTAGGTATAAAAAAGAGCAGCGGCCAAGTAAAGTTTTTTTAATATCAAATACTTTTGCTAAGGCGAAGAGCTCAGCTGTCGGAAATCTACGAGGCAATTGGAAGATTGCTTTTAGGATCTGTCTGCGTTGATATTAAATTTGAGAGGTGGGTAGAAAAAGTGCTACCCCAGGCTGCAATGCCGTATTGCAGAGTAGATTGGACTAGCGCATAATAAATAGTTTTTAGTTGATCGATCGTCAATAAATCCCTTAAAGAATAAAAATGTGTATGCTTCGCCTTAACTTAGCGTTAACTTCTTCTGTGTGTTTATTCCATTTTAGATTATTATCGATAGTCACCCCTAGATATTTGGCATGGTCTAAAATACGGATTGCTTTACACTTGACATTACATGCAATTTGTCTTATGCCTACAGTTTTGGTCGTGTAAAGGAAGAATACGTACGTTAGGCTGACCTGTAGTTGAGGGAAAACGCAATTATATTAGTTTTATCTGTATTTAGTTTGAGGTGGTGATTGCGTAACCACCTTAGTACGTTATCCATGTGAACTTGGCATAACCTGAAACTCTCTATCCAGCTAGGAGCCGAAATCAGCATTATAGTGTCGTCAGCAAAGGATATTATTTTACTATTAAGAGACCTTTTGTTCAAATTGCAAAGATCATTTACATAAATGAGAAATAACAATGGTGAAAGGACAGTCCCTTGTGGTAAACCTACATCAGATTTGAAACACCAATCACTATAAGCGTTGTTAGCTTTGACCCTTTGTTGCCTTAGGCTAAGGTATGAGTTTAGTAACTTTAGGCGTTTATCTATTATGTTTACCTATGGGTACAGTGTCGAATGCTTTTTTTTATGTCCATAAATACAGCTAAAGGTTTATTATTGATGTCGATTTCAGAATACAATAAATTTATGACCTCTAGTACTGCATCCTCTGTACCTAATTTTTCTTGAAACCCGTATTGGTTTTTAGATAGTACATTGTTTTCCGTCAAGTATTTAGTTAACCTATTTTTAATACATCGTTCAAATATTTTCGCAAGTATGGGTAGAAGTGATATAGGTCTGTAGTTATTCACGTCCAGACGATTTCCTCCTTTGAATATAGGGATAACAATAGCTTTTTTGAAGTCAGACGGAAATGTTCCTTCACTTAGACATTTATTGAGCAGTTTTGTCAAGGGAGATATGATGTTATTTTTAATTGATTGAATTATCCTATTATTTAAATTTTCCCAACCTGGGGATGACTGCTTTTTAAATGAATTTATTACAGTAAGCAGCTCATTACTGTCTATTTTATGAAGATGAAAGTTAGAGGAGATGTTATTTGTGTTTGGTAGAAAATCTTCGCTGCTATTTTCAAAATTCCTTGCTATTTGTTCTCCTATGTTTATGAAATAATCATTGAAATGTTTAGCAAGGGAAGTTTGACAAATATTTGCCAGCTTTTTCTAACAGCAATCATCTCTTCAGTCACATTTGATGCATTTGCGTCCACAAATCAATTTAATTCGACTGCAAAGCTTTTGATTATTATCACTGTTCTGGTTTTAGTGTAATATATTTCACTTCGCGATGAATTTTGCTAGTAGCGAATCATTTTTCATTCTTAAATATTTGTTCAAACTTTCTCTCTTGCATCATCAAACATACAAATACTCTTAACCAGATAAAAAGTTGCGCATTCAGTTAGGTATCCCTTCCCAAAAAAAAAATAAATTCCAGGGTAATCTTAATCGTTTTACGGAAAAAGTGAAATCTCTAAACCACATTTGATAAATCGATTTCCAATAATCTATCAAAATTGAAATTAGTCATCATAGACTAAGTAGTGTATTTCAATTTCTATCATTTGAAAGGAAAAATAATTATTTATATTTGTCTAAATTAATCTAACAGTGGAAATTCTAGAAATTTGATTTGCGTAAAACAACAAATCTGGGCTTCACCTCATCCTTTGTCAAATAAAAAAATAAAAACAAACTGTAGATTATCTAATAGTTTTCAGACCCCGAAAGTTTTAAAATCAACAACACCACATTATGTAAGCGTGTATCAGATTCAGTATGTGTTATGACATTTGGAGCAATTTTTCTCTATTATCATCGGTGTTAATAGAAACAATAAATGCAAATCTGCACGTAGAGTTGTTTGTACCAAAAACAGTTGTTTTCTATCATATTGAGAACTACTGAATCTAGTGACAATTTATTTCTTGCTGTTGTTGACATTGAGCTAAATTTGTTCAAGAGAGCTTTTACCGCATAATTCACGTGAAATTTATTTGGGTTTGTGTTGCGAACTTCATGTGGATGATTTTCTCAAGCAACAACAAGCTGAACAGTCAGATAACAAGGTAGAAAAGTGCGTAATTTACTTTCTGTAGATGGTTTTTATTTTTAATTTTTACGTACTTGTTTACTGGCCTCGGTGTGAATTGAATCCCAGTGTAAATAAAATTGATTGAACTCGTCATATCGTACTGATTTCTCCTTCTACGACTGTTGCAAGTGCGAGATGATGGCACACTTGTGTTTTATTTAGATAGAAAATTGTCTTTGTTCGTTTTGATTCGAATTTCTGTTTTTCGAGACTAATAATTGTTTCATCTTTTCTTTGCAGCAATTTATTGTATGAGTCAAAAAACCGAAAGACCAGTACTGTCAGGTCAGCGCATCAAGACCAGAAAAAGAGGTAAGTACCGGAATTTATGTGTGTTGTAATACGAGTTGAAATATGGAACATTCATTGTCGTCATCTACATTTCATGGTACGATATAAGGCTAAAGTAGGTTAACCGGAAAATGGCGTGATTTTATAAGACAATCGAAATTGCGTTATGAGGCAATGATTTCAATGTCTCAGAATGAACTTTATAGCACATAACTTCTTATAGAGCTATTGAAATATGCATATTTATGTTCTTTTCCGATAAACAACCTGCAATTATTCGGTCATGCGGAAATGAAATTCATTTACTCAATTTGTAACAATAGCCTGCAAATATTTGGCTTGTTTCTATAAATACATATTTGATGCGATTTTCTAAATATTCCACGTGAAAGTAGCGCGTCGGAGATATGGATTTCATTGATTTTTTTTCGACTTGTTTTTCTTGTTGATCTGAAGAAATATATTTTCTATTCCGCACCAGTAAATAAATATGCACTCAAAGCAACTTGGCAGTGTCAGCGATTTATGTGTTTAATTTAATGTGATTCTATGTAGCGACCTAGGCCACTAGATGTTCCGAGTAATATCGAACAAGCTAGTTTTGTAGACGTATGACCATGTGACGACAATGAATGTGATTGCTGTTTAATCAAGTTTCGTTATTGACGACAATAACAACAAATACGATGAGCTTTTACTCTTGATTCGTTTGAATGTATTATGCACTTGATTTTCAATATCGAAGTAGAATGTATGTCTGATTGTATTTTGACTTGAATTGAGTGCTAGAGAAAATCGTTTTCAATTTGCAACAATTCTCTACCAATACTTCTACTAGAGGATATACGTACGGGAACAACATCATTTTTAGTTTTTAATTATATTATTTTTTGTCGGAAAAATATCAAGCACAATGTAAACGAATCGCATAAATGATTAAAGCTGAATTAGTTTGTGTTTATAAGTTATTTTCGCTATCATCACTTGTTTGCTGTCGTGAAATTTTATTTATGATGTGTATATTTGTGTTTTTTGTTAAATAAAACCGCGAGCTTTTTACTACTATAATCTCAATCCATTCCGAATATAAGGCGCAATTTTTTTTATTCACCCGTATTGCGGATGTCGTGTCGACGAACGTCGAGTCGACGACCGTCACGTCACGTCGATCGAGAATCCCGATTGTGTAACTGCATCGACGTGACTCAGTAGGATTGCCACACTGATGTCAGTGTACGGGGAGTAAATTGTGATTTGATGCTCATGTAAATGAGTTATTTTACAATTGTGACTTATTTTTCCTGTCAAACACGACATTGATATAGTGAAATCCTTAAGGAAATGGAAGAAGTTTGTTATTTAGTAAACGAAATGAGTTTGTTAGACAATTTTTTTAATTCGGAGGAGGAAAGTGAGGAAGGAGCAGTGATTATAAATGGTTAATAACGCCATTGATATGGAAGATAATTTAGATGTCGTTTCTATAAGAGAAAGAATTTTACAAACATTATAATAAGTAATAAAAAATTGCAACACTGTTGAAATTTTTTTTAATAGTTGTAAAACGGATGCTTGGGGTGTAAGATAAGTAAAAGTAAAGAAAAATAAACCATTTGCCCAATTTATAATCAAAAGTTACAAATATTCGTGCGACTCTGCACAATCAGTGCATTCATTTCTTTGTCCAATTTAAATAAACAGTGAGGTATTGCCCTAGGAACATAGCCGCAGACTTTGTATCTTAAGTAATTGTATGATTTATCAATTTATAGTAGGCACTTATTTTAACATATAAATGAGAGTTGAAAAGATGATCTTATGTAGACTCAAGCTTAAGTTTGACCACCATTTTTCTTTCTTCAATATATTCGGTCCACTACCGGTTGATTTAACTGACAGTTTCATCCTCGATACATTTAACTAAAAATCCATACTTACATTGTCGCCGCTTTGCGACTTTTCGCGAGAGTTTCTTTTCTTTTAACGTCTTTTGTGACGATTGATAATTGCAAATCAATTAAATACTACTAACGTTAATTACTACCGCCCGTACCCGCACCATTACCTTTCAAAACAAAAAATTCTAAAAGAACGGCGTTCGTTCTTTTTTCAAATCTCCGACATACATTTTTCGCTTTCCTCCTTGTGTCACGGACTCTGCATTGATCGACGAAAACTGTCGATCGACGTGACAACTGTCGATGTAGATCGACATCCGCAATCGCTTTTTCATGTGTCGACAGTAAATCGACGTCGGCGTGACGTGACGTGACATTCACAATCGGGGTGAATGTCTTTATTCTTAGGATTCAGTTTGATACGACAAAGGCACATTTTGCTGATTTTGCCCACACTTAATGGGTTTTTCAAACCCCAGTTATGCCTTAAGCTTCCTTGTTTTCTTTATTTAACCAGCAGCTGGTTTCCAGGTGATAATATAATGTGCATAATTGCTCAAATTCATTTTTCTTAAAAATTAATTACGACTCATTGAAAAGCTTATCAAGTGCTTTACGATAAAAACAAATACGCCTTCACAGTTGCTAACCATATTGGATTCAATTAATCTTATTCTATTGAAATAGTTGTTGGAAAACCCATTTTTGTTTATGTTTAAATGGTCAAATATGCACCATTGTGTTATATAATTTGCCATTACTTTAAAGGCAACTTCATAATGATTTTTTTCGTAGACGCCCTTGGCAAAAATTCAACTAAGCGTTTTTCACAATCTTCTCTTGAGGGCAATTTCTTATCATCTAGAAAGTGTTGCAATAACAAAAAATATGATAAACGCTTGGTGAATGATGTTCTTTTTTTGCTTTTATTGTTATTCAATCCGAAAAACGGTCGCTGTGGTTTTTTCAGCAGACTTTGACACCTTGAATTTGGTGGTGTATTTTTTTGTGCCAATCATAGAGTCTTCTTTAGACTCAGGCTCATAATGATGAATACAAGTATCGTTTCCAATAACTATTCGACCCAATATTCCTTCCTCGTCTTCATTACAGAGATCCAAAAACGCGCAACAGCACTTCACGCGGTTGTTTTTGAGGCGGGCATTGCTGCCCTTTGTCATACTAAGATGATCGTGAAGAATGTTTAAAATGATTGTATCTGATATTCCAACCATTTCCACGAACTGTTTCTTCTTCCAACATGACTTTTTCGACTTTTCCAACAATTTCCGGAGTGGTTACTTCGATTAGCCGACCCGGTCGTGAGTCGTCTTCAATTGAGTCCTTTCCTGGTTTAAAAAGACTGCCACTTGTAAATCATAATTTTACTTGGACAAGAGTCCCCGTAAACAGATACCATCTTTTACATTATGGTTTGAGCCAACTTTCCTTGTTAGATGAGGAACTTCAACTCCCCCTTTCCATAACAGGAGTTGTTGTTTCCAATGCGTCTGCACTGGTTAGCATTGTTGTGTTAAACAGAGCGGTACTTGATTTTCTCCATATATTACACCTTCTTCCGGATTGAGTTCCTTGGTCGACGATAGCTCAAAAACGAATGGCTTGATTGAAATAAAACACCTTTTGTACTTATAATGAGTCTCTGAAGTCATTACGTTTGATTAGCCTACCATTATTAATAATCTACCTAGTTATTTCGCGAACTTAATGACACTCTCGTATATGTGTCAGTTCCAATTTTAGTTTCGGAAGGAGGAAAAAATCACTGGGACAAATCGAATGAAACCGGTGGCTGATCAATCGCATTTGTTGCTTTTTGACCTTTATTTCGGTCACAATTGTGGGCTTTTTGCGATGGCACATCGCTGTGCAAAATACAAGAATTGTTCTTCCATAGTCGTGGGCGTTTCTGATTGATTTTTTTTCTTCAGGCAAACGATTCAACACAACCAAATAGTACATTTTACTGACCGTCATGTCTTCAACGATCTCTCGATCGCGTACGAAAAGGCTATGAAACAATCATTATCTTGTGTTATTGCTAAAACTGAATAACCGTAAGCTCTTTGATTCCGTTTGGTATGCAAAATTTGAGTCTCCGTTCGATATTTTGATTCATTATCATAGTCGTGACACACTACTGAGGTATACTTATTCATCCAGCTGTTTGCGAATAAACTGGTTGACAAATAGCGCCCATGTTTGGCATACAGATTAAGGACATTCCTACCAAATTACCAAATTTTCTTTTTAAAATACCATTAGTGCGGGCAATTTTAAAAACAATGTCCGGAAATATTTGTTGTCACAATATTTTAATCCTCTCTGTTAGTAAAAATTATTTTAAAAATCTTGTGATAAATCGATTAGATTTTGAGCTATTTTGTCCTACATGATACTTCCAATCGTACCGTAAATAAAACATATGTGTAGCCCATTTTATATAAAAGCTCTTTCTATAGTCGACAGTAAAAGAATCCTTTCAACATAAAATTGATTAAAACATATTAACAAACCTATTTTTCATTTTTTTTCATGCCTTATTTAGCTTGATAAAGGCATAAACAAAAGACGTTCCCTCAGACAAATTGGACGTATTTTTACTCTTAGCTCGTTTACAATATGCACTTAATTTTTAATATAGGTATCGAATTAAAATGTATATTTGATTACATTTTGATTTCACTTAAGTGCTAGAAAAAACCGTTTTCAATTTGCAACGATTCTCTACCAATACTTCTACTAGAGGATATACGTACGGAAACAACAAGATTTTATTTTTTATTAAATTCATTTTCGTGAAAATTATTTAAAATACAATGCCAGTGATATTAATCATTAATGCTGAATTAGTTTTTGTTTCAAAGTTATTTACGTTATCATGGATTATCTATTGCTGTAATAAATGTATTCTTTAATTCTATGCGATAGCCTTACCATTGTAATTATTCAACAAAGCCACGTCACATTATCTATAGTAAGTTTTTAATCGCAAGTACTTCATAACATCTTTAGGATTATTATTGTATCTCAACCATCTCAGTGTTCAAGGCGAAAAACAGCCGCTAGGCTCCTTTCCATTGTTATTGCAATATTATTAATGATAGAACTAATCCACACTTAGCAATTTGTATTCAAAATTAATGACTTTAATCTAGCTGGTTTAATCTTCAACTTGTTCTAAGAGAAAACAGTTAAGATGACTCAAAGAATCCATTTATTCCACCAATTTTTTTTATTACACAAATTGTCTGTAAAGCTATTCAAGAATATGTGCCCAAAGTTTCGTATAAAACTTATACTTAAGGGGTTAGTGCACTGTTAAAATGCTCCAAATGAACTTTTTTTAGGAACAGCTACCAAAAAAAACTATTCAAGATATCGATTTGAAATTTTACATACATCTTTATTGAAGTTTAAAGTTAACAGTTTCATTGGAAAAAATTATTAGAAAGCAAAATGGCGACCGCCCCAATGGATCGCCGCAGCACCGCCGAAAAAAAAGCAAATTGCGCCTCGTAAATTCCTGGACAAAATAAGCATTTGTGAACAAACCACCAAAAATATTTCATTAGTTTTGAGTATAAAGGAGTATAAACATTTTTTTGATTGAAAAAACGCGAAAAACTGGATAACCAATGTTCAAAAGTATACCAAATTTTTTTTGATCGCTTTATGGCTCTAAATTTAGGCCCGTGCAGTCCTTTATATTCAAAACTAATGAAATATTTTTGGTAGTTTGTTCACAAATGCTTATTTTGGTCAGGAATTTACGAGGCGCAATTTGCTTTTTTTTTCGGCGGTGCTGCGGCGATCCATTGGGGCGGTCGCCATTTTGTTTTCTTATAATTTTTCCAATGAAAATGTTAACTTTTAACTTCAATAAAGATATATGTAAAATTTCAAATCGATATCTTGAATAGTTTTTTTTGGTAGCTGTTTAAAAAACAAGTTCATTTGGAGCAGTTTAACAGTGCACTAACCCCTTAAGCATTCCTCGTCTAAATGTCAGAGCGAGGGGCAGGTTCCAAATGAGATTTATTCGAAACGATTTTTTTTAATTTGTTTATACACTCTAAGCTGAAAAAAATGTCTCTTAAATTTCAAAAAGGGAAAATGAATTTCTTTACTCAGTTGCGTGCTATATGAGCCTAAATTTAAAGTAATATCTTTGTTCAGACTAGATTCATTATGAATGGTTCCCTTTTTTTTATACGGATACATTATGTTCCATTTTTTTGGCCGGCTTAGCTTCACTTGGAAAAGAAACATGTTTTTAAAGTATATTTAATCCGTGTTGATTTTAAATGAAGACTGGCCGTGTTGATTTTAAATGAAGACTGGCCCACACAAACAGCAACATCTTATAGCATCTTCCGCGGGGGGTGGCCTATATGTTCCATATTTTCAAAGAAAATGATTCCCCTTTTTGCTTCAAATATATGCTTAAATATATAGCTAATTTTTACTTTATAGAAAAAAATGCAACATTTTGATAAACTTCATGCTTTGTCTCGTAATTTTCACGATATATATTTTTGTAAGAAGAAAGATAATTTTTGGAACTACATATATATTTATTGGCGAGAATTCACTACCCGTTAATTAGATCCGATTGAAATTCGCAGCATGTTTTGTCTTTGAATGGAGAAAGGTCTGATAGAAATGATTTGGAAATGTGGGCAACCCTGTGAAAGTGGTGTTATCTTGAAAAATAACTGGGTTTCGTCGTATAATTTCCGATGCAGTCACCAGCTTTGAACGAATTTCACACAGTAGTTGGATCTTAGTGTGCGCCAAAATTGGTAGAAATTTAGTTGGACTATTAGGTCAGAGCTGCCAGCTTTAATATTATATTTCAGACTTTTTGCTAAGAGATACTAGTATTAAAATTTCAAATGAATATATTCAACTCATGAACCAATGTTTTGAAATTTTCATGGACGATAATCCTCAAAATCTTTCTTAAAATTCTATTCTGTCATCGGATCAAAACCAAAATCGCATGGTGGCTTTTCATATGATAACATCTACAATGAAAATAAATAACAAATGATCAAATTTTGCAAATTTTTCGGATGGCACCATCCAACAATTTGTCCATGCATGTAACTTCCGATGCAGTCATCATATAAAAACGAAATTGACAGGATGCGTTAATCTGAGAAACATTCTATAAAGAAAATTAGTAACAATAGTTTAACTTGCCCAAATTCTGAAACTCTTTCGAGTGGTAACCCTAGAAGTCTCTCTCTACCCTATGGCCTCCGATATAGTCCTCGGATTCAAAGCGTATATGACTCCCCCGATACAGGTTGGTTGTAATAAGAAGTACTTTTGGTTTAACTTTTAATCAAAATCTACACAATTTTTCTACTTTTCTGTGAAAGTAATTGTTTCTAGTCTTTATATATTTGGTTGAAAAAAAATCTTCAAAAGAGGACCTTCAAAACAGTGTCAACAAACTACGGTTTATGTAAGATTTTTATTTACTAAAAAAGAATTATACAGGCCACGAAGGCCCGGGTCGGTGTCCGCTCTCGCATTACTTCAACCCGAATGTGCTCGCTCCACCTATCGGTGCCTACTTACTTCAAAATCCACCAAAGCAACCCTCCTTACGCCTTGCCTTGTTCGCAATATTTCCTTGGTATATTTCGAGACTGTGCGTCAGTTATCCCCGTTACGCAGCATAGTTTCAACGATCGACTCTAACGTGACCAAGCTAATAGTGGATTCACGGTTGCTCCTCAAACTTGCGAACCCAGTACACGCAAAGAGTATGGTGAGCATCATCGTAGTCATTCATACAGTACCGACAGTATGGTGTACGCACCTTACTCATTCTGTTAAGGTACCTTCTGAAATAATGATGCCCCGTTAGGAATAGGAACAGGAACTGGTAAAAGTTTACCTTATCGTGGCCACGGCTGACCCATGGGTCTAGAAGACCTATTAGTCTCGCCGCACAGCGACCTATGTTGTTTGCGCTCCAACGTTGTTACCAAAGTTGGAGTGTTCGCGTATGCGTGCGCCACAACAAAAGATATCATGTAAACTTATTTCAACTTTTATTTCTGACTAAACAGAAATTTTAACATTGAAAAGTTATAAAATTTATACTTGTGATAAAAATAATCTCTCTATTTTCTGTAGTGTTAAAATATGAAGCATTATGGAAGCTATTAGCATTAACCAGCATATAATGCAAACTACAAAAAATACATTTTTTTCCATTCAGCTGCTCCATTCTACTATCGGTGTTTTATCTTTGTCCAGTGTTCTCTGATAGGATTTACTATGGTTTCTTCTCTAAATAGTTTAGTCCAAAGTGATTCACACTCTTTATCAATCTAATCATACTGCCTATTTGCTGAACTTCCTATCGCTTAATAAATATGAATCATTCTCGCTAACCAGTTGTTATGCGATTAAAAGTATATCACATATTACTGTTTGAGTCATTTTTCCCTTGACGCAACTATTTTAGGGTTTTCGTATTCAATTTAATTGTAATAACCTAAAGTTTTCTTTTAAAATCAAGAAAACACTTTCAATCTGAGTTTTTGCAACTGAGCTATAAGCTAACTTTAGTTTGGGGTGCAATATTGCTATCAGACTTCAAACATTGCATTGTTGTCATTAGCAATAAGCATATGAATAAGCTATTAAATCTTGATGCGGGCATGCATTTATTTCTTGTGCTATCATGTTTACTCGCTAGGAAATTCTTTCAGAATGTCTACAGCATCTGATACCCTCTGCACAATTATTATCACTTGACACACTTTAATAACTCATTCATATTGTGATCCCATAATCCGTGAGTGTCCATGGCATCCAGATAGTTAAAGGTTATTGCAACAAAGAATTAATTGTATGTTTTGATTATTTATGGGATTCTGTTTACATGTTGTGTGTGATAAAATTTGATGTGTATCGTATCATTTTGGGGGAGGAAATATTTGCAAAATATAATACTCTCTGTGATTTGATGATTGAAAACATGTTGATAATCTTTAAGAAAATAATAAATGATTTAATTTAATTGTTTGTTTGTTTTATTGCAGATGAAAAAGAGAAATACGACCCCACGGGATTCCGTGACGCGGTCATTTCAGGTCTCGAAAAAACTGAAGGTGACTTGGAACAAATCTCTAAATATCTAGATAGTGCTGGCAATAAATTAGATTATCGTCGCTACGGAGAAGTACTATTTGATATATTAATTGCTGGTGGTCTGTTAGGTAAGTTTCAAAAAAAAATTGTATGATAGCTATAAAAACAAACAGATTTATTGAAACAAAAAAGTTATGAATGAATATTTTGCAAGGTATTTTTTGAGATGAAAATATATTTTGAGCTAGAAAAAGCTTACGTCAACTAAACAAATTTTCTGAGTATATATATTTAGGCCTGTACATTAGAACCATAATAGTTTTTATTGTTAATATCACGTAGATAAATCTATCAAATCATTTAGCAAAGTATGTTTTAAGAGAAAAGGAAAAATAAATAAATCTAATGAAAAGAAAACTTGAAAAAAAGTTCACATACTTTTACTACGAATTATTTTTAAAAAAATAATCAAATACTACGAATTTGATTAATTTTTTAAATATTTTTCCCCCTCTTTAGCTTTTATAGTAAAAAATTTATATTTATTTTTGCATACTCACTACGAAGTTAGAAGTTTTCAAGTTCTATTTGTATAATAAGTTATCCTTTAGTGTTCACACCGTCAAAGATGATTTCTTGGTATTCGTTAGAATCGTGGACGAATTCAAGAACTCATCCCTTATTGCCAAATCAAATATTTCTGGCGTACATGATAAAAGACGTGAGAATATAAAGTTTGGCACATGAATATCTTGGCATGTTTATTACTGGCATGAGAGTTAATTTTTGTGATTCTTGTGTTATCAAAACAGCTACAGTTGTAAAAATGTAAGAAAAAAATTGCACCGAAGATTCTAACGATTTTTGTAGTTATCGTGCTTTCCTCGACTTTAATAAATTTCACATAATTTCGCGATTATTTTTTAAGATCATTGATTTTGTGCAGCAATTACAACGTGAACATTTTAATACTCATTTCCTTTATGCGATTAATCGAACATGCTGTAAATAAATAACATTTGATTATTTTTCTTTTATTATTTCATATAGTTCCGGGCGGATCAATTTCTCAAGATGGCGAAAATCCACGAACCAATTGCTGTATTTTCACAGCATCCGAGGATATGGACGCGATGCGCAGTTATGAGCAGGTAATACAACGATAATATGTTATTGCAATAGTGTTGATTTGATTGATATAAGTCTATCATACTTCCGTTAACAGTAGATCATTTATCAATTAATAATTATTTCTCATCGTTTGAGTTTGTGACGCACTTCCTGTTTACACTTTGTGTTTGAATTCACCGTATTATTTGGCTAAACAGTTTTAAAAGATAGCGAATGGTATTTAGCGTATTATTGAAAATCAGTGTTTTTTTTATCCATTGTGCATATTATTAGAGCTTATCAGTTGTCATCCTTTTTGGAAACTAAACTGATAGGTGTCGAAAATATGCTAAATTAAAAGCATTTTTTACTTGTCTGATATTTAATTATTGCCATTTAATTATCGGATTTCTGAAACTGCTACAATATAAATAAAAGAGGATTCGAGCATCATAAATATTTTAAAACTATTGAGATATGTGTAGGAGGAAATGTCGGGGATTTTTTTAAAGTTGGTAAAACTTGTCGAAAAAGTAGACTAGGACAAGTTAGGACTAGCAACATAACTTTTGTGACTTGTTGAGTAGGCATTTCTACATGAGAGTAATCAATATTGCGTTCCCAGATGTTGTTTTTCGTGGACGAAGATTTTCTACACAATAGCGGTGATTAGTTTGATTCGTGATTGACTAAATATTAAATGCTCAAAATTGTAAAATTTCCATATATTACTAAAGCATGCGTGGTGTGATTTCGAAGCTTCCATCTCTATCTTTAAATTCTTCCCTAGCCCTAGAATCTATCTGTCGTTGATATTTCTGACAATATTAACATCGGTGAAATTTTTCCTATGTATCAGGTATTTTGAGTTGATCGTAACTGTTCTATTTCTCTCAAAGCACATGGCGGAGGTGTATTGATTGTCTTACGCAAACAAAATCATGGAGAACTCTGTTGTGATTTTCATCCTCCCCTTCCTGTTGAATGTAGTTCGTATTCGTTTTCTCCGCAACAACTTACGTCTAATAGTCCACGCTGCATAAGTCCTTTAAAGTACTTTTTGGTGCTGTTTATGGATTTTTTTTTTGTTGAGCTATTTTTTATTTCCTTTATTTTTTTTCTTTTTGACCCATTAATTTCAATATGCTTTCCGTCGACTGGGACCCAGATTCATAGTGCATCAGGTCTAATAATCAGCTTTCCATAGTACTCTCGTCCTTCCTTTCCATTAACTCCCTTTGGGAGTTTCACGCAACACGTAACTTAAATGGTCGCTTAGTAGACCTTATCATCTCTTAATATTATTTATCCTGATATATTTGTATCCACTGCGCTCCATCCCTATTTTTTTAGTAGATCCTAACCACTCTCCCTTTTATTTACATGCATGTTTCGCAGACTTACCCTGCTAAGAAAGGAGTCTTCGTTACTCGGTACAATTTCCGCAAAGCTAATTACCCAGGAATGGCAGGAAAAAATAGCTCGTCGTGAGCTAAGTATTGATTATGTGCTTTCCAAATTTTATTCCTACCTCCATGTCTTTATCTCTATCCATACCCTTAACTTTCATCGTAAATCGACGGATCCTCCTTGGTTCATCATGCAAGCTCTGAGGGCAATCCATTTGGGATAAGTTTCGAAGGTCAAAATCATCCTCTGATCTTGCCGAATTTCGTACTCTGCGTTGTTCAATTAAAATAATAGTAAAGCAAGCACAGCATAAATACTTTGCTAGTTAGGAGCCATCTATTTTTTTTTCTTGCAACACTGAACATTTTCGGTCCTGGATTCGGTTTCTGAGGAAACATACTTCCATTCCGTACCATGTTAATTTCAACGGCTCTACATAATCAATTCGGCAAGATGAGCATTTTTCGCAGGCATCTTTTCTTCTTCCTCTAATCGTTGGGAACACTCCGGTGGTAGATCCGATTGAATTTCCAATTTATATGCCTGGTCCAAGTTTTCGTCATTTTGCCTCCCCCTTCTTATCCTCTTTACTTTAAGCCCATCATCCGGGGTTTTCACTTCTGCCTGGAAGCTTTCTAATATCCAATTTGCCAAACTTTTGATGTTTCCTTCACTTCTAATTTCACCCTATATTCGTTCGCCCTTGCATAAGTAAACTTGTCCGGAGCAGCATGAGTTTCTGAACGGTAAATATACTTTTACTAACCTCATGCTTCTCTACACATACTCTTGGAAATGCTTTGACACTGTCAATCACAAATTTTGACTGGATAAAGTCTAGCAGCTTGGTTGTGTCGTTTCACAACTTTATTGCTTTTTGTCTTATCTCAGTAATCGTGTATGCAAAGTTACAATTCACTGTCTGTTTTCTTTTCCCTTCCATCCTTCTTCTGATGTTCCACAACGGTCTATCCTTGGTCCATTACTCTATAATTTTTTATCAATAACCTCCCTTTCTCTATCAAATTCTTTTATTTACTGTATGCGGACGATTTAAAACTGCTCCGAGCAATAATCAGGGCAGCAAATGATTGTAATCGTCCTCGGAATGATTGTGTGCTTTTCTCAATTGGTGTAATCGCAATTCTTTGTCTATGAACGTTAGCAAATGTAAACAAATGGCCTTTTCTTTAAATACTGTCCTATCTTATTCTTTTATTCATTTTCCAACAACTATCTGTTAATCAATTCGCAGACTTGAGTGTGACTTTTGATCCTAAGTTAAAATTTAATATTCTTGCGCAAATCATAGCTAAAATCTGTTGAGTCTCTGGATTAGTACTTCGTTCTGCCAATAAGTTTGTTGACATACGTACATATGTTCGTCCTTTTCTAACGTTAGTTCATTGTGTGCTTGTCAGGTGTGGCCTCATCGGTTTCAATACCTTTTTAAGGCCATCGAGTGTGTACAGTGAAGGTCCACACGCTCTTTATTCCTTAAATTAAATACTTACTCCTCATGTATTACCCGCTTTTCCATTCTACCAATTCCTTCCTTCCTTGGAGTCACGTCGACTGTTGCTTGACGAGTGTTTCCTGCTCAAATCTGAGCGAGGAATTATATCCGGCTTCGCAAATTCGATCCGAGCGTTACGTGTCAACAGATCTCAGGAATTCTTCACTTTTCCTTTAACTTGTATAAATGTGTATTTCTCTTCTCCCCTGGTCAGAATCCCAGGGCGTTATAATGAATTTGGAAAATCGTTCTTTTCATTTAAAAGGAGTATACTTTATAATCAACCTAAGCGTTGGGGCGATGAATTATTGAATCGTGCTTTCTTTTATATTTTTGTAGCATGCAATTTTGCTATATATTTTTCATTTCTTTGCCATAATTGGAATTCGTAATTTTGTAAATAAATCAATAAATAATACAAGATCACTTATCTCCAACCGAAAAAAAAATAGTTGATAATACTTTCTTTTCTTTCCATTACAGGTATTCATCAAGCTTATGCGCAGATATAAGTACTTGGAGAAGATGTTTGAAGAAGAAATGAAAAAAGTATTGATTTTCATAAAGGGTTTCACACCAAGTGAAAGGGTTAAACTTGCTCGCATGACTGCGCTATGGATTGGTAAGTAGTTAATTATTCATCCTATACAGTGTTGACATCGTTAAAAACTATTTTTATTTCGAATAATTCAAGAGCTCTGATCCCTCATTGCCAAATACAATTTTTCTGGCGTACGTAGTTAAAGACGTCAGAATATAGAGTTTGGTACATTAATTTCATGGCATATTTATTACTTACATGAGAGTTAATTTTGGTTATTCTTGTGCTATCGAGCCTGATACAGTTGAACAAATGGAAATATTTAAACTTATTTCTCGCTGCACCGAAGATTTTAAATTGATACTGTGCTTTCCTTGACTTTAAAAAAAAGAAACTGAATGATTTCATAGAATTTCACGATATCAATCTTTAAATCGCATGCTATTTGAAATTTACCGATGTATCTCATTAAACTTGTTTATATTTGATGAATTTGATATCTGTATTGGAGTTCTATTTGTATTATTATAGGCAATGGTGCTGTCCCGCCAACCGTCTTGCTTGTTTTGAACAATGAGCATTTAATAAAAGATGGAATTGCACTCGAATTCTTAGTCGAATTATTCGTAACTTTCAAGGAGGAAAAAGGAATGTCATCACTTGTACAGGCCTTGAAACGAGGTGGAATCGAAAGCAGGTAAATACATTAAGTTACAGCGCATATAATTGCTTGATTTGAATTCATGTTTGCATGCAAGCAAGCTTTGAGCTAATAAAGTTGGAGAAGTTCAGGGTGAATTCGATTTTTGTGTTTTTCGTGTTCTTTTAATTCATTCTCCAAGAATAACCCATTTTTGAAGTTCTATGATTTTTTCCAAACGGATTTTTATTTTGTTTGGGTTTGTGTAGAATTTTGGACAGTCTTTGTTGTAATTGATTTTTAAGTGAAACATCTGAAAATTATACTTTAGTTACTCCTAAAAATATCGAATAATCAAATTTAATATTTTCAGGTTGATGGATTTCTTTCCTCCTAACAAACGCACTGAAGAGTACTTGAAGTCCGTTTTCCTCGAAAAAGGTCTAACCGAAATTGTCAAATTGCACAAGGCTCAGGCCAGTCAAGAAGCAAAACGGGAACTGCAACAGGTGAGTGATTTTTCTTATATATAATTTGAAGAATTTATTATATATAATTTGAAGAATTTATGACTTCAGAGGATGAATAATAGTGCCGATTGGCATTATTTCGCATCTTTGAGACCTTATTTGACCCAATAACAATATGGTCATTTTGAGCTGTACAAGATGCAAGATCAAATTGAAATTTTTGCTTACATTGATATTCTGATAAGAATGAATTTTGATGTCAATGAAAATTTCTACAATGTCGCTTCAAAAACAAATAAATATTTTCGGAAAAAAATCCCAATCCTTACCATACATTAATAATTAATTCTTTAAGCAAAATGATTATCTGAAAACGGCCACATAGAATCTTTAGCTAGAATATACTTTGGTCTAATAAACATTTTTTTTATGTTATAGGCTCTACTTGATGATATCAACGATAACAAATCTCACAAAGAAATAATTGCCGATATTAAGGAATTGGCTCAAAAAACAAACATTCCCGAACACGAAATTATAAGTCTTGTAAGTCATTTTACATATCTTTATTACTTCATTATCACGAACTCAGAAAAAAATTAATTACAATCAAATGATCGATTCGTTGTATAATTTTTTTTATAATCATTTTCTCCTTTACTTCAGATCTGGTCAACAATAATGTCACTCGGTGAATGGAACAAGAAAGAAGAATTGGTTACAGATCAAGCTGTTAAGCATCTTAAACTCTACACACAACTCTTTCAAGCGTTCACGTCGCTTGATAAATCAGAATTATCTTTAATATTAAAAGTTCAAGAATTCTGCTACGAGAATATGAATTTTATGAAAGCTTTCCAAAAGATCATTCTCCTGTTTTATAGAAGTGAGTTTGTACTTGAAAAATATAAAAAAAATAATACTCTGTACTAAGTGGTAGCTAAATTAAAAATATATTTACAGCTGAAGTTATATCCGAAGAGACCATTTTGAAATGGTATAAAGATCCTCATGCAACAAAAGGAAAAATGCATTTCCTTGATCAAATGAAGAAATTTATCGAGTGGCTACAAAATGCTGAAGAAGGTATGTTAATAAAAATTAGTTATTTTTATGTTAGTAAGATTTCAAGTACGTACGCTTTGGATTTAGTGAAACCTATATTCTTTAGTAATAAACGTCCGCATTAAGATAAGAGGAAGACGGTCTAAAAGACATCAATTTAGAAACCAATTTTAGGAGATAGGAGAGGAGATAGGAAACAATGTTTGTTTTCCATTTTAATTTCTTGACATCTATAATTCTTGATATCCTAATACAAGGTGGTATAAAAATTCCCGTCAGCCTGTCGCGAATGTTTCGTCATTTATGATGAGTCTTTTGTCTACGGCTATGTCCCTGAGACGAAACGGCAGTCGTCAAAAAACTCCACGAAAAAAAGCAAGACAAAGGCGCTGTTCATTCAAAATAAATAATGTAAATAAATTTATTTTGGACATTCAACCACCGAAAGTTCGTACCTCCAGATCAAAATATGAACAAGGAACTTTTACTGTAATGTTTTAAGACGTTTGAAGGAAATAATTCGGCGGAAGCGGACCGGTCTTTTTCATTTGATTTGGCTCCAGCGGACTTTTCTTTCTTCCTTTTCGGACTTCGGCTTTTCTTTCGTCTACCTTCTTAATTACACGTCCATTCATTACACACAATCAGTCATTGCAGCGTCCTGAGTCATGATTGTGGTGACTTCTGGATCGTCAAATAGTTCGTACAGCTCGTGGTTGTTTCTTATACGCTAGTGGCCGCTCTCATATTTTGCTACACTTATTCGCCTCAGGACTTGTCTTTCGAAGGCTTTCATGTTTCTCATGCCCATGTTTCATTTCCATAGCACAGCTGGGTACATAGCACAGATGGGTTCTGACATATTTTTATGACTCTTCATGATGCATATAACCGCGCCCTCAAATGGATCTATCCGTTGAATTGTATGGCTGTATTCTACTTTTGTCAGTAATACTTTTTGAACAGACCGACATTGCGAGTAGAGCAGCATTCATATAACCGCGCCACTCAAATTGTCCGCCTGTGCGCTGTATGGGTCAGGTAGAACGAGCACTTTTTCTCATTCGATTCTAAGATCGCATGACATACGAGTTGCTCGTATATGAGAATATAAATATTGTAGTTTGTGATAGATTTTGATTTGGCTAGGCGTGGAATGTACCTCGTATTGTCTCATCGAATCAATCAGATAAATGGTTGTTACTAAAAATAGCTGTGTTTAACGAGCTGCTCTAGGTTGAACTAGTTTGAAATATCTCAACAAAGTGTGTTGAATGAGCAATTCGGCTGCTCTAACTTGCCCGAAGTTGTTCTGATTTCTGTTTCATGAGCCTTCTCTAAGTTGAACTAGAGCAATTTAGAGCACGATTTTTACTCTACTTTTTTTGGTAGAGCAAGTTCGGGCAAGCAACCAGCTGTGTTCCAACTGTCACGGAACCGACTTTCAATAAAAAATTGTTACTGAAGTGCAGTTTTTTGTTAGTGAATTGACAGGTTGACCTTCTGACAAGTAATGAATTTTGAGAATTGCCTCTCAGCTGCACTCACTTGCTCGACTTTTTTCTGCCTCTCAATCGCTCTGGTTCGCTCGACTTTTATTGGACAGCCGCGCTACCATAACTTGCCTTGAGATGCTCTGCTTGTTTTCGTGCTCATTAAACACAGCTAATATCTGATACATTTGGATTCTATCATTTTCGTATATCAGTGGCATTCGTGTATCAGTGGCAAATTATCAGATTGATACAAACGACCCATCTCTAAGCACGACACAGGTCGTATTATTATCACTTACCCTGATGGCCAGTCCGACATTTGTGTCGAAGGCTCTACGACCTAGGCACTAAGACCTATTCCAGACCTATAGCCTCTCTAGTACTTCCTAATAACATTGTCAGCGTAGACTTTAATTTTAATTGGCACTGAGGTGATTTCGATCAGCTGCTCGATTTGAGACCAAATGACAACAAATCTACCTGATTTTTACCATAAATTTATCTCGGCTTTTGACAGTCGAAAGCAACCTGATTTATTTCGTCAGTTATGCTCGAAATGTACGGATGTCAAGTAGACTAGAAGCCCACGCCCGCTGAATAAAGACAAGATCAATTCGGTTGAACGCATTGTCATCTGTCAATGACCATGTTCTTTTGTGGATGCGTCGCGGTACGAAGCAAGTCGAACTTATAATTGTCCCTACTAGTCGAGTTTTACCAATTTTTCTTCTATATTTTTTTTTATTCTTCCATCATTATTTTCTTGACAAATATACATTAATTTTTTTGGTGAGGTGGGAATTGAAATATATACAGCCACTGAAGCAAAAATCCGTTTACCTCGAAGATATAAAAAAATACGTTTATCATCGGGGATATAAAATAATTGAATTCGTTAAATTTAATTGAATGAAATAAAATTCATCTATAAACAATTTTATGGTCCTCATACAAACGTGAATGGTTTATAATACACCCTGACTTGCCCCAAATACGCATTTTAACTAATACTTGCCAATCATGTACATTGTTCACCCTGGGATTTGAACCACGGTCGTCACATATATAAAAAGCTTGTGTTCGATTCTTCTTCCTATGACAAATACGATTCTCCTTCCTGTAACAAAGTTCACCTTCTTATGACAAATACGATTCACCTTTCGATGACAAATTACAACAAAGTGATAAATTACGGAATTTCCTAAAAAAAACACCTACGAAGCGGTAAAAATTAGTTTGAAAAGACATCAAAATAAAAATTTAACCTTCATATGCTCTCTTTAACCAGTTAACTGTGGCGTTCTTTTTGCAAAGCGCGGACCAGTTTGTGTCGCGATAATCAAGCAATGACGGATATAGTCGTCAAACACAGAGTAAATGGTGGCGCTGTTGAAATATTGGTTCAAAAAGCCAATTTCATTTTAGAAAATGAACAATTTTATTAGTAATATTATTATACAGTCGCTTAAAATGAACATATATTTATACATAATGAACGGAAAACTTATAAAAATAATCAAATATTTATAGAAGTTAAAACTTTAAACTGTTGCTGCCGTGTGATATTCACGAAAACAAGAAACAACGCATAGTGGCGCTTTACACGTCGAACACTAATACTGCGATTCTTTTTATAACAAATAGCACATTTTCGCGAACGATTTTTTCTTGCTGTACTATCTAATCTGTACTAGAGATGGGCAAAATGTCATGGCTCATGAGGCATAGCTCTTTCTTACAGTGCAGCGCCTGAAAAAAGCACAGCATAGTCTGTGAGCGAAAGCTTTCGTTTGAATAAACTTAATGAAATGCGAAGCGAACAGTGTACTGAGAGTGCGGCGCAATACTGTAAAATACTCTAAAAAAGAGCAATCAGTGATATGTCATGAGGCATTTTGCCCATCTCTAATCTGTACTATATAATCCGGGAAATGTTTCTCGATCAAGTGCGAAACATTAAATCTCGTTGACCAAGATTGTGATAATTTTTGCGATTCGATGGAATACGATGCAACTGTATCCTAAATTAATTATAATTTTTATTTGTTTGTTTCATTTCGTTTTGACTTTTAAATATTCTAAACATATTAAAATTTATAAATATATTTTTCAGTTTTCGCCAAAATCACAATTTAAATATAAAATTGTAGTAAAATTTTACGCATGACGGATATAGTCGTCAAGGCACAAAATTCTGCCACATCTCCATGACGGATATAGTCGTCAAACACACTTAACTGGTCAAATAATGAGTTGAAATGGTTACTTCCGATTTTACACAGGGAAAAATTTCTTTTTTTTCCATATCTAATTTCAAAATTAAAAAGAACAGTTAATTTTGTATACCAATCAGTATGTTTAATGTTTTTTGTTTTTTTTTTTTTTTTTTTTTTTGAATCTCAAAATCGACTTTCAAAAAAACCTTTTATCAATTTCGTCAATTATTCAGAAGCGCATAGCTCGGCAGCTGAACCTCATAGAAAAAAAATTGTAGTACCATTATGCACAATATGAACGGAATCCAGAACCTCGACTTTTTTTCGTTGTTCGTTTCACGTGATATGCCCCCATGCATTTTAATAACTTGGTGAGATTGAAATTTGATTACATGTACGTAGTTTCAGACGTGAAAAATTGTCTAAATTAAAATCTTTTATCCTCGAAATCCGAAATTGGTGAAATTTAATTTGATCAAATTTAGTTATAAACTATTTTATGATTACGTTTTACGAAAATGAAAGAACTGAAACTACGACTCATCAATAACTTGCTTTGTATTTTGTTTAGTCTGGGACTTGAACCAGGATCATACACGTAAAATGTAAATTGAGAGAGCCTTTTTCGGCTAAACTTGACTACTTTTTGTATGTTTTGTTTGTTTTTGAGTGTATTTTTTTGTTTTTGTTTGTTATTCTTCAAGTTTTTGTCCCTACTACCACCAGAGGACGAACAGGGATCACAAATTGAAGAATAACTAACAAAAACGTACAAATAATACGCGAAATGGCAACACACTGAAGATAATCGAACAAACAAACAAAAAACCACCTCCAAAAACAAACGTAAGCAGAAAAATACTAAAAACAATCTGTAAAATTGTCTAAAGGTCTTTTCTTCTATTTTTTTAATTCAATTCATAATTAATTTCTTCACAAATATACATTAATTTCTTGATTAGGTAGCAACTGAAATATATACAGCAACTGAAACAAAAATATGTTTAACTCGAGGATATAAAAAAATTACGTTTATCATCGAAGGTATAAAATAATTGGATTCGTTAAATTTAATTAAATCAAATACAATTTATCTATAAACTATTTTATGGTTCTCATTATAATTATGACACTCAGACTTGTCCCAAATATTCATTTTAACTAAGATTTGCCAGTCATGTACATTTTTCAGTCTGGGATTTGAACCACGGGTGTCACATACATATATAAAAAGCTTGTGTTCGATTCTTCTTCCTATGACAAATTACAACAAAGTGACAAATTACGGAATTTCTTAAAAAAGCACTTGCGAAGCAGTAAAAATTAATTTGAAAGACATTAAAACAAATTCAATCTTCATGCACGCTCTATAATTTCTTCACAGCGTTCATAACCAATGAAAACAATTGCATCGGAGGAAAAATTTGTAAAATTTACTCGGTATCATCTTGACTGATTATCGTGGTTATATTTAAGCGCGTGAGCGTTCCACAATAGGTGCGTTTTTTTATAGCGTAGCAGAGCAGGTTAACGTAGGGTTGCAAAAAAAACGAAACGAACAAACGCGACATGTGCAGGATTTTGTTGTATTCAATATACAGTAATCCCTTGACTTACGTCTCCCTTGTTATACGTTTTTTTGACTTACGTCGTTCATTATTTTGAGACCAAATCCTTGAAATTACGTCGTCCGTCCCTTGACTTACGTCGCCGTTTTCATAGAACAGATTTGTTTTATGTACAATTTGAGTTTTATACTTATAACAATCAAATGGATAGAACTAAGCGACAACATTCTGCTGGGAAACCGTACCCGAAGAAAATGCGAAAAACGGTGACTATTGGCAAGAAACTAGAAATTTTAAAACGTTTCGATGAAGGTAAAAAATCGACAGCTATATAACTGTTCGAACCATTATCAGCAATAGTAAAATAATGAGTGAAGCAAGTAAAGCAGGGGCATGACAAGTGGTACAATAATTACCAAAAAAAGAGCCCCTGCATTGGGAAAAATGTTGATTATTTGAATCAAAGACCTAAATCATCAAAATATGCCGGTGATCACGTTAACTATTAAGGCGAAGGCAAAAGGCTCATTCGAACAAGTAAACTTGAATCGAGGAGGCACTTTCGTTGCCAGCAATGGATAGTTTAAGAAAAGAAGTAAAATTCACAATGTAAAAGTAACAGGTGAAGCGGCTAGTGCGGACTATGTCGCAGCGAAGATTATTGAAAATGGAGGATATTGCGCACAGCAGGTGTTTAATGTTGTCGAGAGAGGCCTGTATTGGAAATGCATGCTCTCAATAACATTTCTTTCGATTGAAGAAAGAAGAGCTCCTGGCTTTAATGCAGAACAATCCAGGATTACTTTGCTTCTTGGAGGGAATGCATCAGGTGATTTGAAACTGAAACCTCTTGTTGTTTATCAATCAAAAAATCCAAGGACATTCAAAAATGTATGCAAGGAAAACCTACCAGTTATTTGGAGGTGCAACAAAAAGACCTAGGTTACTTCTAATATATTTCGTGATTGGTTTGATCAATGTTTCTGTCCGACAATATATAAATATTTGGAAGCCAATAATCTTTCTCCTATAGCGTTACTAATCATATATATAAAAATGTTCAAAAAAAATGGACCCGAAAAATTAAGAAGTGCAGAAATTTCAAAAGAAGTCAACACTTCTGTCAACGATTACAAAGCAGTTGCTCGAAGAAAAAAGAAAACAAACTTTGTCCCAAACGCGAATTTCGACCTTCTTCACCAGTAAACCAGTCAACCCACAAACAGTAGAAACAGAGGCTATTCGTCTGTGTTATGTATCATTCAATTGATGTGTTGCTTTTTAGTGCTTTATGTCAAATATGAACATATTTGTGCATATTTAAAGAAAGCCGTCTATTTTCTTCTTCGTAAGTTTTATAAATACGTATTCCAGTTGCTACTTGTTGCCTTCATTTCTATTTGTAATTTGACGTGTAGTCATGTACAGGCACTTGATGAAGGGTGAATGAAACTTCTGTCGACGAAACCCCACGAATTTCTTTAAAAAAATGAATTATGTACAAACTTAAAAAATAAATACGCCTGAAGTTCCTTCTACCCTCGAATTACGTCGCAAATTTTCGGAACCTAACTCCGACGTAAGTCGAGGGACTACTGTACTTAACGAAATTTGGTCTGCTCGGGTGTGTATAAAACGCACCTAATGTCGTCGTGGACATGATTTTGACTTGAGTGCGCAACATGTTGCTGTTCAGCAGCTCATGATCAAAGGTAGTGTATGGAGCAGTGGTTTGAGTACCTGCCTTGCACGCCGTCACCGCGAGTTCAAGTCTCAGTGCAGCCGGTAGAATGTAGTTCGATTTTTCACCTCTTTATCAACCGCCACACTTGCGCAGTCCCGATATACTCCCGGGTCGTAGGTGCCAGAAAAGGAGGGAGAAGAAAAATGTCTTGGACAAAGGAAACTAATCATCAGATATCCCGTTGATGTTATAGTGCCGAAGAAAAGACACAATTTTCTCTTTTATTATTTTCAATAAACATCTTTGTAATAAAACAATCTACATTATATGTCATTATTTTTTTCTCTTACAGAAAGTGAATCCGAAGAAGAAGACTAAACGGCCGTAGAAACACTACAGTACTGCGAAAACAGAAAAAAAATGTCAGATTGAACAATTCACAAGAGATATCTTTTTACCAGATTATTGTAAAATGCAAATAAGCAAGAAACTTAAGTAAATTTAATAAAAAAAACAACAACAATAAATCGTGTTATATGAAGTCCGATCACGAAACAAACAATACTAACGAAAATAAAGTTGATTCATTTTATGACGACTTAAGAGACAACTAAATACCTTATTATTATTGCCAAAATAAGAAAGATTTTATATGAAACCGGAAACCTTTTTTCTCTACACTTGTGTACGTACGTACACCAATAATTACGTAACTTTAATGACTTTTGGTTGATTTTTTAAAAGGTTTCTAGATATTTTCTTGACTCGGCAACTTTTCACTCATTGCTCGACCAAGACGCGATACTATGATATATGATTTACAATACAAAAATAAAAACAGCAAAAAGTCGTTTAACATTTTACAAGGGAAAAATTAGATAAGTCGAAATTGCATATAATGAGATGATAACAACTGAAAATCTATCTATTAAAAAGAAAAATCAAACGAAAAATATCGTAATACAATTGTATATTTATGCGCATTCGCAAGACGACTGATTAACTTGAAAGTAAAATCCGATAAAATAATAATTAAAATCAGTAAATTCCATAAAGTGATGAAAGTAGTAGGAATAAAAAGTGAACTTTTGGTGTTCGATTCAAATAAATTGATGATGGAGTCATCATAGGAGAATTGAGAATCCCGAATATGTATTTGAAGGGAAAAAGTAAGGACATGTTTTCGCTACGATATTTGGAAATAAATATGTAAATTATGGAAACGAGGAAAACTGTATTTTATTTAGGAATGATGAAAGTGGTAGTAGTTTTAAAGGTCATAAGATAACGATAGTTTCAAATGGAATTAGAGACACCCGATTGATGTTTGAAAGCGTCCTTTTACGAGAGTTGCCTGAAGGGAACAAGGAGAATCAATTATTTTTGCTTAAGAAAATAAAATTGGATAGCTCTTAAATTTTTTTCAATTATATGTAGAGTAAGCAATTATTTGGAATTATAGTCAAGAGGCGGCTTTTAATTTCCTGAGTTAATAAAGTTTCTCGTGCAAATAAATTGAGCAGCAATTTAGTTTAATAGTTTCGTCAGTGATAATGTTCTTCGGTCTAGATATTGCTATTAAAAATGATTTCGTGCCGAACGTATTGTAGTAATTGTTAGGTTTGCGTCATCATACAGAAAAACCGCACGATATTTTGGATACAACCGGAAAGTTAAGTCATTTTTTTCACACTAAATCCAACCAAATAAGTTTTTAACAAGCTGTTATTTTTCTTCAATGATGTAATCACGAAATTGTCGGGGAACTATAGTGGATGAGACAGGGTCAGGAGAAACGACGAATATTCTGTTAGCAATTGCTGGACACTTTTCAATTAAAGGTTGATTCACTTCATCCAATTATTCGCAGTGAATACCTATATTCAAAGTTTGCCGAGGTTTTACCAACACAAAATGAACGATTTCGTGAATACTCCGCCAAAGTATCATTTTGCGATTAGCAGTACTTTTTGGAGATTGATTCGTAGAGAGCCACTGCCTTTCCCGTTTCGGATATTTTTCATTTTATTTATTTATTGAATAATTTACGGAACAATGTTCCATTACATTAGTGTAGTAACACATTATTTTATCATAATTCTATCCTTTAAATTTAGCTTAATTCTATGCCTCAAGTTTTATCCAAGCCACAGCTGAAATAGTGTTTAAAAGTTTACATTCGAAAAATTGCACACTATATATTTAATGCGGGCCAAATTATCATTAAAAATATCGGCTCGACGAGATATATTATTACCAAGACGTTTTAGCCTCTCAACGGGTGAATGCATTAGGTAATTTACCCTATAGTTTTGTAGCATAAATATGTCATTGCACCTCGTGGTTCTAGAAGGGACTCTTAGCGAAAATTCACCTAGGAGAGAGGGTACATCGAGATTCCCATTAACAATGTTGAATAAAAAAGTTGCGTCAAAACATATACGTCTATCTGCTAGAGATCTGATGTGTAGTAAATCCATTATGTGGCGATAATTCAATTGATTGCGACTAATGCGCAGTTTATAACCCACGTACCTCAGAAATTTATTCTGGATTTTTTCCAAAGCCTCCGAATGGGCTCCGTAATAAGGATTCCAGAGAACACAGGCATAATCAAGTTTACTTCTTACTAATGATGTATATAACATTTTCAGCGCATTTACGTTAAAAAATTCGCTTGTACTTCTTATCAAAAAACCAAGCATTCTGCGCGATTCATCTGCGATATTTCTAATGTGAGATATAAAATTCAAGGATGGGTCAAAAGTGATGCCTAAATCTTTAACGGAATCAACGACTCTTATGGGATCATTGCCTAGCATGTATACATGATTAAAATTGCACGTTGTCCTATTGAAAACCAGTGATTCCAGTGATCATGGAATCAAAAAATGCTTCTGCGTTGTGCCTAAGAAGCAATAAATTGAACAGATAATACGAAACTCAAACATCTGCCATGCTTACTTATACAGAAGTCCCTCGACTTACGTCGGAATTAGGTTCCGAGAATATGCGACGTAAGTCGAAAACGACGTAACTCGAGGGTAGAAGGAACCCCAGGCGAAAATGTATAAACTTTCATTTTTTGAATATGAATGTATTTATTTTTTAAGTTTGTACATAATTCATTTTTTTAAAGAAAATCGTGGGTGTTCGTCCACATAGGTTTTATACTTGCACCCTTCATCAAGTGCTTATACACGACTACACGTTAAATTGCAAATAGAAATGAAGGCAACAAGTAGAAACCGGAATACGTATTTATAAAACTTACGAAGAAGAAATATGTACATATTTGACATAAAGCACTAAAAAGCAACCCATTAATTGTTATCATCTTTAGAATGAATAGCCTCTATTTTTACTGTTTGTGGGTCGACTGGTTTACTGGCGAAGAAGGTCGGAATTCGCGTTTGGGGCAAAGTTTGTTTTCTTTTTTCTTCGACCAACTGCTTTGTAATCGTTGACAGAAGTGAAGACTTCGTTTGAAATTTCTGCACTTCTTGATTTGTCAGGATCATTTTCTTTGAAGATTTTTATATATATGATTAGTAATGCTTTATGAGAAAGATTACTGGCATCCAAATATTTCTTTATTGTCGGACAGAAACGTTGACCAAACCAATCACGAAATATATTAGAAGTAACCCAGGCCTTTTTTTTGCACCTCCAAATAACCGGTCGATTTTCCTTGCATACATTTTTGAAAGCCCTTGGATTTTCTGATTGATAAACAGCAAGAGATTTCAGTTTCAAATCACCTGATGCATTCCCTCCAAGAAGCAAAGTAACCCTGAATTTTTCTGCCTTAAAGCCAGGAGCTCTTCTTTCTTCAATCGAAAGAAATGCTCTTGAGGGCAAGCGTTTCCAATACAGGTCTGTTCCGACAAGATTAAACACCTGCTGTGCACAATATCCTCTATTTTCAATAATATCATGTAAAGTGTTGGAAAGATCTTCGCTGCGTCATAGTCCGCATTAGCCGCTTCACCTGTTACTTTTACATTGTAAATTTTACTTCTTTTCTTGAAGTTTTCAAACCATCCATTGCTGGCAACGAAAGTGCCTCCTCGATTCAAGTTTGCTTGTTCGAATAAGCTTTTTTCCTTCGCCTTGATAGTTAACGTGCTCATCGGCATATTTTGATGATTCAGGTCTTTGATCCAAATAATAACATTTTTCCCAATGCAAACGCCAAATACGAAAACTTTCCTACGAAAATCGCGCTCACACAATTCTGGGAATTTCCAGAGGAACAGTTTTCATATGAACAAACATCTGTTCTACGAAAACGGCGACGTAAGTCAAGGGACGGACGACGTAATTTCAAGGGTTTGGTATCAAAGTAATGAACGACGTAAGTCGAAAAAACGTATAACAAGGGAGACGTAAGTCAAGGGATTACTGTACATAAAAATTCCACCTTCCTATGACAAATTACAACAAATTGACAAATTACGGAATTTCCTAAAAAAAAAAACACCTACGAAGCGGTAAAAATTCATTTGAAAAGGCATCAAAATAAATTTAATCTTCATGTGCTCTTTAATTCCTTCAAGGTGATCACAGCCACTGAAAGCCATATCCAAAATTGAATTGGAGGAAACATTTGTAAAATATCCCCGATATCAGGTCTGTTCCCGTACTACGATTAATTGCAATTAATTGCAATGAAGCGTACTAAAACGGACTAAAAAACTCTGTTTTAGTACGTTTCATTGCAATTAATTGCAATTAATCGTAGTACGAGAACAGACCTATCATCTGATTGATATTGAAATATTGAAAATTTACTTGCATCTGTCGTGATTATATTTAAGTGCGTGAGCTTTCCATAATATCATCGCATAGTATCATCGTGAACATGATTTTGACTTGAGTGATTATCAATGACCTGTTGCTGTTCAGCACCTTAAAATCCCAGACAGAGTGTGGAGCAGTGGTATGAATAGCTGCCTTGCACGACGTTACCATGCGTTCGAATCCGATTAAGACCGCGGTTGGTCTAAGAATTTCCTCTCATAAGCCCACTTGCGCAGTCCCTGTATCTGGGCCGTAGGTGGAAGAAAGAAGTAGGGAAATAAAATAATGTCTTTATCCTACCCTGCGCGCCAATCAATTAGAAAAACACCACTGATGACTGGTGCCAATAGAAAGACACATTCTTTTATTAATTTACAATAAACATCTTTGTAATCAAATCAATCTAATTTCATTCCATTTTTTTCTTTTACAGAAAGTGAATCCGAAGAAGAAGACTAAACAGCCGTAGAAACACTACAGTAATAACACTGCGAAAAATGATAAAATTGTTAGATTGAACAATTCACAACCAGATTATTGTAAAATGCAAATAAGCAGGAAACTTAAGTAAATTTAATAGAAACAAAACAACAACAATAAAACCGTCTTTTATAAAGTCCGGTCACGAAACAAACAATACTAACGAAAACAAAGTTGATTCATTTTATGACGGCTTAAGAGACAACTAAATACCTTACTATTATTGCCGAAATAAAAGATTTTATATGAGAACCTGAAAACTTTTTTCATTACACTTGTGGTACGCACGTACACTAATAATTACGTAACTTTCATGAATAAGATTGATTTTTTAAAAGGTTTCTTGATATTTTCTTGACTCAGCAACTTTTCCTTCATTGCCCGACCAAGACGCGATACTATGATATATGATTTAGAATACAGAAACAAAAACAGAAAAACATATCACAAGGGACAAAATTAGATAAATAGAAATTGCATATAATGAGATGATAACAACTGAAAATCCATCTATTTAAATCAAACGAAAGATATTGTAACACAATTGCATATTTATGCGCATTCGCAAGACGACTGATTAATTTGAAAGTAAAATCCGATAAAATAATAATTAAAATCAGTAAATGCCATAAAGTGATGAAAGTAGTAGGAATGAAAAGTGAACTTTTGGTGTTCGATTCAAATAAATTGATGATGGGGTCATCATAGGAGAATTGAGAAGCCCGAATATGTGTTTGAAGGGAAAAAGTAAGGAGATGTTTCCGCTACGATATTTGGAAATAAATATGTAAATTATAGAAACGAGGAAAACTGTATTTTATTTAGGAATGATGAAAGTGGATGGTTTTAGTTTTAAAGGTCCTAAGATAACGATGGTTTCAAATGGAATTAGAGACAGCCGATTGATGTTTGAAAGCGTCCTTTTAGTAGAGTTGCCTGAAGGGAACCAGGAGAAACAATGATTTTTGTTTAAGAAAATAACGAAATTGGATCACTCTTAATTTTTTTTTTCAATCGCAGGAAGTATCTATTATATAAGTAGAGTAAGCAATTATTTGGAATTATAGTCAAGAGGTGGCTTTTAATTTCCTGGTTTAACAAAGTTTCTCGTGCAAATAAATTGAGCAGCAATTTAGTTTACTAGTTTCGTCAATGATAATGTTCTTCGGTCTGGATATTGTTATTAAAAATGATTTCGTGCCGAACGTGATAACTTATTATAGTAAATGTTGTGTCTGCGTCAGCCTACTGAAAAACTGTAGGATATTTTTGTTACAACCGGAAAGTTAAGTCATTTTTTTAACACTAAATCCAACCAAATAAATTGTTAACAAGCTCTTATTTTTAATCAATGTAGTCATGAAACTGTCAGAGGACTATGGTGGAAGAGACAGGATCAGGAGGATTGACGAATTTTCTGTTAGCAATTACTGGACACTTTTCAAATAAAGGTTGATTCACTTCATCCAATTATTCGCAATAAATATCTGCATTTAAAGTTTGCCGAGATTTTACCGCCACAAAATGAACGATTCCGCGAATACTCCACCAAAGCATCATTTTGGGATGTAAACTGGACCTAGCAGCACTTTCTGGAGATTGATTCGTAGAGAGCCACTGCCTTTCCCGTTTTGGATATTTGTCATTTCCAATGATCAAGGAATCAAAAAATGCTTCTGCGTTGTGCCTAAGAAGCAATAAATTGAACAGATAATATGAAACCCAAACACCTGCTATGCTTACTTACCAATTTGTCAGAGGGTCGCAATGTTGATCAATCTTCTTCATAATCTGAAGTCTAGAACATTAGGTTAGCCGGATTATAAGTATTCCCCAGCGAACCATATTGCTGTCGTGTTAAAATTCTTAAATAATTCCTGCGGGATGTATGTGGTGGGACGTTATGTATGTATACAGCTTGGTAACTGATTGTGATATCAGCGGAGTAGCTAAGGTATTATGACAGTTCGCAGCATGTGTCCAAACCCGGACTAATTTGCCTGCCTTACAAACAACATCAAAACACGCGAAGCCATGCAATGGATTGGTATTATTATCGAGATTCCGTTTTTAGTTCAATTTATCTCAAATTCATAAGCCATGTTTTTCATTATGTTGTATTAGTCAGGTTGACATTTCTGTTGATATACATAACCAATGTCAGTCAGTGTTCAGTAATCGTGCGAGTTGGTAAATAAAACTTAGTGTAAAGGTGAGTTGATTTTTATACTTGCTCTTTTCCTATCGTTTGTTTCTGAAGTAATTGTTTAGTATCAATTTTGAATCAAAGTAGGTTTTCATGACTTGAATTCATAGAATTCCTCATGAATGCGGGAAACCGTACAATGAGTTAAGTTAAGTTGCATTGGTTTACTCGACTAGTTTGCCTAATTGAATCATCTATCAATGATTGCAAGAATACTATTCAATATTCAAAACGATTTCGCAGTCAAGAAGATGAAAAGAACTTTTAAATGTGCATAGAATTGTTGTTATAATAGTACGTTCGAACCACGGTCGAAATCATGTGGATTTTAGACTGTCAACGAGTTCATGTAGAGATATTCGCACTGATCGAAGTAATTTATAAATACATAATTAAGAATTTGAGCTGGGGATGTTATTCAAATTAATATGAACGATAAAAGTGTGATAGTCACTGCATTTGTTGAAATAGTGATTTGAGTGGGACAAAATTTGCTTGTACAGCAACTTACCACTAATTTCAAATCGTTTACCTTTTCCTAAAACAAATTTTTTTTTATTTTTTAGTTGTTTATAAACTCCGTAGTATACTATATACTATTGAAAACAAAACATTAAATTACCCTTTTATATTTTTCTTTTACAATTCAATGTCAAAAACATGTCAAAACTCTCTCATACATAAAAAAAATTACACATACAGGCACCATCAATATGATGCTGATAAAGGAGCTTATAAATACATTTTATATAATACTAGCTGACCCGTCACGCGTTGCTGCGATCTCAGAAGAAAAAAAAAATCGAGGAAACTGGTTTATGATAACTAGTGATGGGTCGCTCATGAGCGAGTCAATCAAAAAGAGCGACTCTTTTGAAGGAGCTGTGTGAGTCAACTCTTCAACTCTGTGCGAGTCAGCTCGTCGACTCTTTTGAAAGAGCTATGTGAGCCATCATTTAGAATAGCTCCGCACACTTCATACCTTCACTTTAGTGGCAATAGCGATATTGCGGAGCCACTCAACCAACCACCCGACCAAATAGAGCTTATGCATATACACACGGCAATACTTCATTAGACTACCGTGTGTGGTTTGAAGCGAAATCTAGGCTATTCTAACGTCGGAATACGAACATATGTATACGACTATCGTATTGCACAGTGAAAAGAGTCGACTCCGTTGAATGAACACTGTGCGAATGAGGAATAAAAGAGTCGACTCCATTGAATGAAAAATGATTGAAAGCACTGAGCCAGTGCGAATAGAATGTGAATGAAGAACCGTGCGAATGATGGATACTGATCGTGTGCGGTTATTGATGGCGACATTTTGTGACCACACAGTATGCGTTTACGTGCGTATATTTTGCTCTGGTTCACGAGTATTTTAGTAGCCAAATGTTGGCTATTAGGCGGTGCATTTCATAGGTAGATTTTACAGATGAAGCGTATACACTAGAACAGGTATATGGAACAGGTTCGTATCGAATATTTTCGTTCTTCAAAAAGTTTTTAGGGCAAAAGTAGTTGAAATCGGACAAAATCGGCCAATTTGGGGTTAAGGTGGTTTGGGACATAACGGGCCAAGACCTATTGCTGCGATATAAAAATTTCGGTTTTTTAGGGGAGTAAGGGGTTTTTTGGCCACAGTTTGGCAAAAACTGCCTTTAGGACGTTTTCGATGATTGGAAGTGGTCGGGGAGTACAATAGTGATATTTCAAGGGCAAAAACATTTTTGATAGGGGAAATTGGGCAAAAACGTTCATTTTTCCAAAATATTTTTTTTTTGACTAGCATGAATTTGGGGACCTTTTTGAGTTGTTTCGGGCGAAATTTTCATACAAGTCTGGGAAAAAGCGGACTAGTTTCGAAGATACGGCAAAATGAAATCTGACGGAAAACCGTCCGTTGTTGTGTTGTTGTTAGCAAAAATGTTGTTAGCAAAATAACGGCAAAATTACAACAAAAACAGAGGCAAATGGAATACGTAGAGCTTAAATTAAAGTTTGATGCTATTACCAGGTGGAACTCTACGTAATCTATGCTTGTGCGCATTCAAGAAGTAAAAGAGCCACTATTAGCCACCTTAGGTGTCCTGAACTAAAATCTACCAACTCCTTCTTCTGATGAATGGAATATTATGAAAACAGCCCCTGATATATTGAGCATCTTCAATGAGGCTACTCTAGAAATAAGCAGTGAGAAAACAGTATCGATTTCTAAAATATATATTATTATATCAACGATTATAAGCTACATTTCAAAACTCTGTCTGAACGAAAATAAAACTGCTGATGTACGCAGTTTTTTAAATGTGATCCGAAGAGAACTTTCAAACAGATTTAAATTATATAAAGAAAATATGTTTTGCCTAGAGAGCGTTCTTTTAGATCCACGATTTAAAAGACTAGCATTTCAAAATGAATCCACGTACAAACTTGCTTGTATACATCTAGTTTCGGTACCCACAGCACAAGGAACGCAAAATTCGTTATGGCGAAAATTTGATGACAAAGTCAACAGTGTAAGAACCCAGCAAAGCTATGTAGCTGCATGCATTAACGAAATGGATAAGTATTTACAACATGTAAATATACCCAGAACTGCTGACCCTCTCAATTGATGGAAGGAAAAGAAAGATTTACATCCCAGAATCTGGAGATAGTGAATCAACGATTGAGTAGAGTGGCCACTTATATGGAAAGATTTTCAGATGATTTTATGGTTTATTTTTAAATTTATATTATATGCTATATTATATTTTTAAAGTAATGTTATGTTATATTAGATTTAAGCTTATTATTATTAATAAAACAACAAAAAATAGCAATTTACTTTATACTTTTGCAACCATAAAAAAGTTGCTTGAAGTGGCTCTTTTGAGTGGCTCTTAAAGAGCGACTCTTTAAAGTGAGTGAGTTTTACGGAGCTGGCTCACTTCAAAGAGCCATTTTGCCCATCACTAATGATAACAAACAATTTAATTATTAATAGTGCAGGTTTAATTCTTTTTATTTATTTGAGTGCTTGTGGATACAGGATATTTTTTGTTTTTTTTTCAATTTACAAAATTGAAATTTGTGGTGGCATACCTGGCAAACCCAGTGACTTCAAGAACCCTGGTGGATAATTGACAACTTCGTCTTGATTCATCACAGTATCGATGGACATATACGTTGTGGCTTCACCTGGTATTCCGTTTTGAATAATGAATTTGACGGTAGCGACATCGTTGTTCCTAGCTGCTTATATTGCACGTGCACTGAACCACTGATTCTGCGCGATATTTGGGAAAACCTTTTGAATTAATTCGACTTTTGTTGATGTCATGTTACAAAATTTTGCGGATAATGTGATACATTGTGTAGATATGTCGATTGCTATCTCCCCTTTCCCAATATTCAGCAATTGTTTTGCGAAACGTTCAGCGGATGCATCATTTTGTAGTTGGACACGCATATTGGTTTTCAAATTCAATTTTTTTGCATGCCGCCATAGAACTGATGATTTGAGACATGCATTAAGTTCATCAGCCTGTGTTGAACGTGGTATAATTTGTGGATTTGCCTAAAATCACCTGACAACAAAATTAGTGCTCCACCAAAAGGCTGGAGCAATTTCCTCCGAAATCTTGCAGTGTACGATGAAGCGCTTCCAATGCTTTTTTTTGTGTGCCATTGTGCATTCGTCCCATATGATAAGTTGACATTTTTGGAGAACTTTGCCCATTCCGGAATTTTTGGTGATATTGGTGATATTGCATGTTGGCGTATCAGTGGTACCAGACTAACGGCAATTTCATTTTCAATGCGCTGTTCGACCACCATCCAAAAGTGTTGCTGCAATTCGTGAATTCCTTAGAATACTTCGCTGTTTTTCGTTGCGCCCGAGCTCACAAAAAAGAAATATCAGAGCAAAACTGGCACCGGTTCGTTCGTAAAAATTCCCTATTATTGCACCCTTGCCACACAAATAATTATTAAAATACACACACGGTAAAGAACCTAAAAGTACCTAAAAAAAAGAATCCAAAAATACCAATTTTTAACAGGCCAAAACCGTATAAACCTTTGGTTCGCATATAATTCCAACGTCTTCGCTAAAATTTTTATAAGTAAGTTTACTATTCCGTTCAAAGTTTGCTTCCGCACTTGACTGAAGATCAACAATAGGCGCGTTTTATTATACATCCAGAGTAGTGCAGGATATCGATTTACACACGAAACAACAACAACATCCAGACTACAAACACTTGTGAATTCAGTGAATTTCGTACTCGTGCTCTCTGTGGAACGTATTTTGAAAAGTCATATCAACTGGAATAGTTGGAATTTTCAAAAATTTTCCATGTCACCCTGGCAACCAGGATAAATAGTCATACATTTGAAAACGGCGTTGGTTATATGACAGCTCAAATTTTGACAACTGTCAAAACTGTGATGACAACTGTCTGACAGAAAAAAACTCGCGTGCTACTCTGCATCGTTTTATTATGCATCCAGGATACCTACTACACTCTGGATGATAATAAAACGCAGCTATTGAACTCGATTATTGTAAATTAATGTAGTTAAAGATGAACCCGAAATATTTTGACCTATGTTTTAAATTTCATTTTATAGAAAATTTTTTATTGAAATTAATTTCAGTAATGAAGTACAATTTAAAAAAGACATCAAAAATAAAGAGATTCTCATGCAGTTGATATACCCACTACCATAAAAATAAAAAAAAATTCTGAAAAATCAATGTACGCAAATATTTACCTCTGATAAGCTTTTCCTAAACTGAAGAGGTATTATTTGGGTTCTTTTTATGATCTTTTTAGGTCTTTTTAGACTCTTTTTATGTATTTTCAGATACTTTCTTGGTACTTATTAGATTTTTTTGAATTTCTTTGACCCTTTACCGTGATCGCATTTCGATATTTAGTATAATTCAAACTTTTTAATTAGAGGGGAGTTTTCGCGTGCATTGATTTTTTAGAGAATTCAGTTGGCTCGAGGTGTTAGGCTCATTCGACTTAGATATATGTACATATATGACGCAAAAAAACTGTAGCCCAACAAGAAAATCGAAAATGGTCCGCCCCAAAAAAAAAATCGAAAATTTGCCGCCCCTGAAATTTGCCGCCCTAGGCCCGGGCCTAGTGGTAAATCCGCCCCTGCTTCCAAGAGAATGGAAATTTACCAGCACAGAGATTGACATTGAATAAGATGGCTAAAGGGACACAAAATAAAGAAGCAAGATTTTTTTACAAAAAAAATTTGAATTCCATCCGGGCCCGGGGAACAGTTTGAGTCAAATGAGGACAAATGCAATTCAACCTCTACGGGGTTAGTTATGACTGAGGAGAGGCTAGCAGGGAAATCAAAGGAAACGCAGTCAGTAGCAGGAATCAATGGAATAGTGTAAACAGAAGAAAAAAATAAAACAAAGAGATTGCAAATGTCAAGAGGGTTGGAAGCGGTAAAGGCATTAAACACTAAGGAGTCAGGAAGAGAGAAGGAAGCTTTTATGGAGCGGACAAAAGACCAGAAACATTTAGGTTTGTTCAAGTTTAGAGTAGTGCTAATCTAATTTCTTTCTTGGCAGAGGAACGTAAACGAGAGAAGATAGCATAATCTTCACCAGACCGAGAAATCAAAAATTTCAAACGTGCTGAATTTTTATCCCTAAGGGCACACTTTACCCTCGCAGTAAACCAAGGGGGGGTCACGGGAGCTACGAGAACTAACAGGAGTATACGACGAGATCAACTCAGTAAGAATACCGTAAAATTTGGATACAGCAGAGTCAATATCGAGACCACGGAAGCAATCAAACCAATTAATTGAATTCAAATCATTAGACAAGCAGTCAAAATTAGTTTTTTTTTAAAGTTAAACCAACCCGCAGTGGATGATTTAATACGATTCGAAAAGCTAACAGACAAATTAATTGAAAGGGGAAGATGATGGGGGTCAGGGTGCGTGTAGGGTTTTGGAACAGACGATAGAGAAACCGAAGAGGACTCAACATTAGAAAGGATGAGGTCAACGATCTTGTTATTGGCATTAGGGAAACAGTTAAATTGAGAAAGAGAACAGGAAGAAAGAAAAGAAGATAAGGCAATAGAAAGGTTGTTGGTGGACATAATGCGAAGAAAAGAAGAGTCCCATTGAACCCAGAAGGCATAATAAAGTCGCCACAGATAATGATTGAGGACGAAGGATAGTTTCTATTAAGGTAAGTAGAAAGTTCAGAAAATAACTTATCATAAGTCGAGAAGGACAAGTTACAGGGTATATATAAGGACGCAACAAACAAAGAGGATGTAGGCGACAAAGAGATGGAAACAGCAACACATTCAACAGGTGAACTAGGGATAAAATCAGCGCAAAGTTAACTGTTGAGAGCCCTAAGCACAGCAATAAGCACGTCACTACCATCAGCCTTATTAAATACCAAACGATTGCGATCACAGCGGTAAACATTTTATGCAGGGAAAAACTCGGAGCTAAAAATGTCACCATTCAGCCAAGTTTCCGACAAGCAAATCAAGTGATCATTTTCATGAATAGCTGCAGTTTTAAAGTCTTCAAGTTTGTCAATGCCCCAATCACCGCAGAGATGGTATCAACAGTTCAATATCTCTTTCGAAAGCTATGCTATTTATCAGACGGATCATCAGCTGATCTAATTAACTTGTCAAAAATATTAATGTGAACTGTCTGCTTCAGCTTCGGTGCTATCCGAGATGTCGTTAATGTCGACTACTTAAAGGACAAGTTTGTGCGCATTCAGTCCTTGAGAGTCTAGAGATATCAAAACATATAAGGCGATTGAGCCAATAACTAGGTGCTCCTACGATTTTTAAAGTAACCTCCAAAAACAGCCTTATCAAGGCCCTCTAATCGTAATCATCCCATTATATTATCTTTCTAATATACCTGCTTTGCATATTTTTTTTCCCTGTTGATTAAAATGTTTTAAAATTTTTACACTGGCCAAACCTACCTTACTTTACTAATCTTACATTAACATTAATGATAAGTCTTTTTTGTATTATTGTTAATTTGATTATTATGTAACGACAAATCTTGATTGTTGAATATAAATAAATAAAAACTAATTACATTCATATTTTTATTACAATAGTGAAAAAAGCAAAAGCAATAATTTTTCTCCCGCATTCAATTTATACCTGTAATTCAGCACTATTTTAAATATAAAGCATTTCAACGAAAGTAAATCCTGTTTACTTATTCATACAGGCTTTTATAGACATGCTTGAAGTTTGCGTTGATTCCATTGAATCGGCTGTGGCCGCAGAAGAAGGAGGTGCATCAAGGATTGAACTTTGTTCTGCCCTTAGTGAAGGTGGCCTAACACCTACTGCTGGAACACTTAAATCCCTTAAATTGGATCTGAATTGCAAAATCCCTATCTATTGCATGCTACGTCCGCGTCGTGGCAATGATTTCAGGTTCACATCCGCAGAAATACAATCAATTGCCTACGATATCGAACTATTTCGACAATTTGATGCAGATGGCTTCGTATTTGGAGCTTTAGATAGTAAGGGAGAAATCGATGTGGAAAGTTCTAGAACAATCTTGCGATCTGCTGGTGGTTTACCCGTAACATTCCATCGCGCGTTTGATTTGACCAGGAAGGCAGACATGTTAAAAAATATTCGGCTAATAAAAGATCTGGGTTTTAGTAGGATTCTGACTAGTGGTTTCGAAAGAACTGCTGAACTAGGAATTGACTCCTTAAAAGAGCTTGTAGAGAATAGTGACGGTATCACCATAATGCCTGGCAGTGGGATAAATTCAGGAAATATACGCAAAATATTAACGACGACTGGGTGTAAAGAGTTTCATGCTTCGGCGAGGGTCAAAATGTCATCACTAGCAAACGACTCAACACAAATCTCAATGGGCGGCGGCAACGAAGATTTAGAGGCAAGAATGGTGACCTGTTCGAGATTAGTAAAGGAATTGGTTGAGATTGCTAAAGATTGTGAATTTTATGCAAAATAAAATATTTGGAAACATTTTTTTTTTGGCTTTATTTGATTGTTTGATATAGATGTGTGTTTATTTGATATTTGTACATTTATATTGCATACTTCATTTCCTTAAATTTTGAATGGCATGAAATTGTTTTCATCACGTGGGCGACAGTGAACCATAACTTTGATAGCTCCTTCATGTCCGGATCGTGCAAACTCAAACGCTTTTTTCACCTCAGTTATATCGAAATGATGTGTAACCAATTTCTTTATGTTGACCGATCCACTAGAAATAAGTGCCAATGCCGAACGATAACTGTAAAAAGTGAAGAATAATTAAAGGATTTAGCAATTTTCTTTAGTTTTTCATAAAAACAACTAGAAAAGAAAATATTTCATAGAACCGTAAGTACATACTCATTGCTGTAACGAAACGCTCCACGAATATCAATTTCGCGAATGATAGCAGTAGTGATTGGAATTTTAACCTCCTTTTGACACATGCCCACAGCAGTTACACAGCCACCAGGCCTGGTTGCCTGAAATCATATTTGACGTTGCTCTAATTCTGGTATCAAACATTATGTTAGTGCACCCTACCAAAATTGCCAGTCTTGAAGTAGTTTCTCCACCACAGCAATCAATCGTTTTATCTGGAAGTGATCCAAGAGCTTCATGAATATGCTCGACCATCTGATGTTCATGCATCTCGTGTCTGACCAACATAGTTTCTGTTGCACCAAGACTCTTCGCCATATCTAACCGGCACTGGACCTTATCGATCATTAAAATTTTTGACGCTCCCATTGCCTTTGCCGTCACCAGGACTACTAATCCAATGGCACCTGCTCCGAAAATTAGGACCTCGGAACCGAGACCAATACCAGCTCTTCGACACACGTGCACACCCACAGAAAGTGGCTCGAGAAGTGCCCCCTCTTCCATAGTAACGTTCGGTGGCAGTTTGAAGCAAAAGTCAGCAGGATGTTTATAATACTTCATGAGATTACCATCGTTGGGCGGTGTTGCACAAAAAATCATTTTCGAACATAAATTATATCTCCCAGTCTGTAATAGTATTCAGTTCGAAAGAAGCATTGATTAGGAAAATGAAATCGGAACGATGTTTGGCTGGAAGGTGCAAATATACCTTGCATGGTTCACAAGCTCTGCAACCAAATCCAGGTTCGATAGCTACGCGATCGCCACTCCTTAAATTCGTAACATTTTTTCCGATGCTCATAACAACACCAGAAGCTTCATGTCCCGTCACCATTGGCCTTTCGATGAAAAAATTACCAATTCTTCCATTGACATAGTAGTGAACATCACTACCACAGATTCCCACGCAGTCCATTTGAAGAAGTACTTCTAAAAAGACATACATTAAATCAATAGTCTATGTAATAACTATGTACATCAATATAGAATTGATACATAGCATCTTGACAATAATTAATATTTGATAATTGTTTAGAATTATCTAGAAACTTTGCAGGTGACTATGTACAGTCCCTCGACGAAGTAAGGAGAGTTGTTTGAACTAGCGTGTCTATAGTCCGGGGAAATTTAACATGGCTTCGGAAAAAATAGGGTGAAGCTGAATAGAGGTTCGGAGCCAAACTCTGTCTCTACAAGAGACAGTTTTACAAGCTACAAATTTTTCCTTTGTAACCCATTTTGGGTCTTGGGGTGGAAGTTAGTAGATACTTCATTTTATGATCAACACATATGAATATGATTAATTACAAGATTCACTTTGCCTCCAATATGACTATTTATGTCTCGGTTAATTCAAAGCCCTGTGTTTGATTAAGATTGATCGTCCACGGCTGGATTCGAACCGGTGCTCTCTTTACACAACTACAAAAGCTTTAAATATAATATTTTTTTTAGAAGAGCATATGAATTAGTTAGGCCCGGCCCTAATGTGTTTAGCGCCTGGTACATAGAAGGAATTTGCCACCCTCAACACATAGAATGCAAATATACTACATGAAGCACTACTATAGGTCCCCCAAATTGGTGTTTCGGTCAGGTTTTAGAAGTTGGAGGATGACTAGAAAAATATGTATCCCCGAACTCATCTCGCTCGAAAACAAACTGTTTGGGGAGCTCATTGTGATGGCATTATTTAGCATCAATCAAATGCAAGTAGCTTTGGTTACTTGGCCTACATGATCCTTCTAAATTTAATGCAATTTTCTGGCAGTGACAAGTGTACTTTCAAATCCTGAATTGCTACAATATTCCACCAAAAAATTGGAAGTTGGCTTTGAAATATTCTTAGTGGTGGTTAAATATAGGGAGTATGGCTTTAAATGAATCTGGTCGCAATATTGATTTTATCTACTATTACTATTTCATCGTTTAGGCTAATTTCTAAAAACAGTGCACACTGCATCAGTTGGTATTTGTTTGACAGTAGTTTAACGGGCAAGAGCAATTTAAATTTTGGACCAAAATGGACCAGAAATGAATTGAGCAAGTGTCATTTTATATGATAAAAAAGAAAGAAAAGAGAAAATAAAAAATATTTGCTTTCAATATGTTTTACCATGCGTTCAATGCTTCGGCACTGCACTGCATCGCAATGCGTATCATTAACATACATACATTTATTTACGTACAACGTACATACAGGGTCATGCAACGTAATATAAGGATTTCACAGCATAACATGAATATGAATTATATCGAACAGCACACCGAACACAATTTTGCTATGTAGCATATGAAACTTCTATGGCATAATAGGAGACAACACTAAGAACGTGGATACAACATTAGATCAGAAACGTCACCATACCTATTGCAATGGATACCATACTGTATGGTTGAAATTATTTTAATAATATGAACAATGCTTATAAAGAAAAGTAAAGTTCATTGTTATTTATGAGGGAAGCGACCATACACTTTTCTGTAAACAGAACCTTTTAATATGTAGTTGTAGCCATTACACATAATAAGATATTCTTAATGTTGCTTTTACTATGTTGCTATGAAAATTACATTTAAGTATAGTGCGGTTGAACATAAATATGCGAACTTTTACGGCGAAATAATGCAATTTTTCCCAAATTCAGTGTTACAAATTTATAGGAATATTAACCAAAAAAAATTTTCTGTGTACAATATGTTTAATTGTTAAATTTTCTTGTTCCTCTAAAGCTCCTAACGCTTCGTATGTATCAAATAGATTTTGCATCAGGAGATTAAAGGCGTTAAGTTGACTTTCAAATCTTGTATCATATAACGGCTTAAGCTCTCAACATTCGTCTTGGGAATGCGATAAATATTCAAAGAACTGGAAAAATACATAAAGCTGTTTGGCAAGGTCAAAAATATCTATTACATCTAAAAAAGACAGTTCGCTGTATTGTTGACAGCCAAATTAAAGGTGTTTGTTAAATTCTGCACGCGATATTGTCTGCACTCTACAATGGAGCCTTTATGATAGATTAGCAATTTATAGCCAACTGTTCATTAATTTATCAGAAATTGTGTCCTCTTACGGTCGTATATTCTGCTTCTAGAACTCCCATAAAATGCTTTTTGTTTTAATATACTCCTTTTTAAAGTGTGCGAATCTGATTACCAAAGATTGGGCAGAACCTGATTTTGTCTGGTGTCAAGTTGACTATCATTGCATATTTGCTTATTTTGATGTATTTAACGATTTTGTTTTTTAGTGCAGTTACAATAACGTTTACGGGTTCTTTGTTTTTACAGCTTTGTGATCATTTAAAGGAAGAGAAATATGGATCCGATCTTATTATCCGGAGCTCCCTAATAAGAAATCAAATTAACAAGCCAATCTAGGGGAAAATTATTAACATTTTCCAGTTTCCTATAATACATGTTTGTGCTGGATTTCCATTAAATTTTAATTTGTACGAAAACATAGGTTTATTACTATTTGCCCATGTGTTTTCACTTCATTAAAATCTAATTTTCCAAACTGAAATTTTCATTACACTCAAGATAGGACAAATCTAAGTGACAACACTAATCTCTGACCGTATACAATGTCTCTAAATGAATCAGTCCCAATCTTTCAATAAAAAAGAATATATTTATTTATTATTTTCTCCTTCGAATTCATCTACGATGATCAGTCAAACCGCACAAGTGCTCCATACTCATCTCCTTTTGTTACACGCAATTATGCTTTGATCTCTTCTTCTGACGCATAGGGTGCCATTGCTACGGCGCCTTAGGCGGTATCGGAGCGCCATTTGAAAGTGCACCAAATGAACTTGCTGGGGATGAGCAGCCCGTGGACACGGACGGTATAACTTTCCACTATTAGCCTCTTCAATCCTCTCGCGCACAAAGCATGTTAAAGTTGCCTTTCCGCCATTATGATCTAATTGTCAAATTGGAGGGGAACTACTTGGATTTGATCCGATTTGACAATGAGCAGCCAAAAAATTACTACCATCCCCTTCAATGTAAATCTTATGGGCATGTTCACTCCATTTCTACTACCTCAATGGGGATGAGAGATAAGCACCCCACCTCGAAATCAAAACGGGTTCATTCACACGCTCGGTATGCATACGTATATGCATGAGACATTTTGGTGTTTAAACATGCAATACATGATGCGAATCTAGTAACATATTTTTTTCTAGTATACACCAATTTTTATGTAAGAATTTGATAAATTTTAGAATTGCGTCAGCTAATCTTATGGTGTATGGATGGTTTTATAGTAAATAATCATACAGGTGCACACTCAAGCTGTTGCAGTAAGCGAAAAATGAACAAACTGAGCATTTAATATCTGCAACTTATTTTACATATAGATATAGGCTGTATGGTAGATATTGTAGAGGAAGATATTTTATTCTTGAATTAGATATTTTATTCTGCCACCTTTTGTGCTTGTCTTATGGTGCCGCCTGGACTCAAAGCACCATGTGCACATATAAAAGAACCGGCTCTGAAATTAGTTTGCTAGTGGTATCAGCAATCAATTGATTTGGCAAGATTTTATTTGGCTATCAGTTCTAGGATGTGTAATTGTTTATCAGTCAGGTAATTATTCGAGAGTGGAATAATTCTTTAGTAATGCAATTTCTTTTAATCTAATGTAGGAACTTACACTTTTCATCTTTGTTCTTATTTTTGCGACTTTCTGTGTTCACACCGATAGGAACTTAAATCCAAGAATTATGATAAATTAGAAACTGACAATGTACACAACTTACCATCATCTTCAATTTCCGGAATTGGACGTTGCTCCTGTAGGGTGAAAAATTTCGAAGTAATGTGTTAGGATTATTTTAGTTATTTTGTTGTTGAGACTTTACAATATAGGCGTTAATAATACCGAAATATATTGGGATTTCATAATTGTGTGGCCAGTCGACTAGTAAGCTATTAGCTGCTAATTTAATTATGAAGAATAAATTATTTACAATAACCAAGCAAACTTTGAATGAAAACAGGTTCACATTAAGTAATTATAATAAATTGAGCAAAATATTTGAAAATTCTTTTTATATCGGTTGTTTTTATTTGTTTGGACATTTTTTTTCACTTTATTAATTTTTCAGCTACTGACTTTCATTCACATGAACTTACACGTATCGAAAGATAGTCGAATGTTACTTCAATGCGAATATTTTCAAACTAAAACAGTATTTTTACAAGTACACTTTACGTACCAATCTTAAATCTTCCGGACCGTATAAAACAGCAGCTAAATTATTATCCATACTAGGTTGTCCAGCGAACATATCTGAACTAATACAACAATACGAAATTCGATCAAAGATTCATCGGAGTATGAAAAATAACTGGAAGAAAAATTGTAGGACTAAACGAGATATCAGCAATTGAAAAAATCAAGCGCATCGACTCATAACAATATGTACGAAATATCTATTATCCATTAGATTATCACATATTTTTGCTTATCTTGGTCTGTGATACTTGTCTGTTTTGTTATATTAGACATAATTTGATACAAACGAGAATCTACTGTTTATTATTCATGTATCTTGTCGGTGAAAATCATTATCATCATTATTTAGTTTAGATAGTAAAGTGGTATATTCACTTTCACAAATTCATACTGCTGATGGAGTCGATTATTTCTACTTGATTAGCTACTGAATGAATGGCAGAACTACTTTTAATGATTTTTACAATCGATATAAGTTGACATTAGACAAAATGAAGGTACCTTCATCAATCTGGAATATAAGTGCAGGTATTATACTACAATGCATGAAGAATGAAAAGACAATCATCTATTTATATGTTTTGCTTAGATTTTAGGGACTTGAAATTCAATAGGAACTGGTGCCTTGGCGTACGTCAACACTGCTCTGCAGAGAGAGTCTAGCTTGGCGTTGCCTTCGAACAATCTCGTCTCACTTGCTTTTGCAAACCGAATTTTACTCACTTGCAGGGGTTAAAAGTTTACACCAGCAATATTGATTTTATCAGGGATCTGCATTTAACTTTATTGCTCATATATTTCAGTGCTGCGTTGGTGAGGTAAAATATCTATGGAATGATCCTCCTCTTAATTTACATGCAAGCTTTCCCAATTTCTTCAATTTCAGGTCAACAGAATAGATACCATATGCGCACTTACGATGACATACCATGAAAATGTGTATGGATCAACGGAGAGGAGAATTTCAGCTTCTAGTTTGGCCTTGGTGTCAGCTTTCTCGTTTCAATTATGCCTCTCATAGTCAGGGATTCACAAAAAATAGTAGATTTTTGGTGCCCCCAATTCAGTTAGGGCTTTCCTCGCCTCTGAGAGTACAACTGAATGTATGTGATTGTGGTTGACAACCTTGAGAACCGCCTAGCTGTCTGTAATGATCTTAATTCTGATCTTTTTAGTGATCCCTACCTTCACTATATTCATGTGGCATATAGTCCAATTTGACAGATGGTGGTCTCTTTAAAGATCAGAAAGTGCACTTGGGTCCTACGATCTCTGCTCCTAATCTATCGTTGGCCCATCTGTATACCACATTTGCGCCACTTTTTGCGTGGAGATGTACCTTTTTGGAATATTGTGATGTTGAATTGTTTTCCGAAGGTTGTTCTTTTAGCTGTCGCAGTCCCTTTTTTATCGCCAGTGATCAACATTTCCATATTAGGCGTGTTTTTTTGCTCCCCCTATCTATAACAGAACAATGCTATCCACTGCAGACGCATTGGAAACAACAACAACAACTCCCCCTTTCCATAACTGGAGTTGTTGCTGTTTCCAATGCGTCTGCACTGTTTAGGATTGTTCTGTTATGGATATGGGGAGCAAAAAAACTCGCCTATTATATTTCCAAAACTCCGCAAGAATTTTAAAGTGGTCTGTTAGGTCTCCTGACTTGGATTTGCAAGACCGTTTTAGGATAAGATCCTAACATTCCTCTGCCTCTTGAATTTTGAGGTTAAGTGGTTTAAAGTTTAGAAGCGCCTCCATTCCTGCTGTTAACGTGAAGCTCATCACTCCTGTATTTAGTTTGTTAAACTTAATAGGAGCTATTTTCCTGTGTTTGTAGTGATTTACAAGTTGAAGGGTGGTAGGGCATCTCTCATCAACGTCCAAAAGGGAGCCTGTCAAAAGTGTGATGATTAGCCATCAACGAGACCAAAAAAACATTGCCTCTGGAGTAGGGTATCCTATCACCGTGGTCTCCATTATGGGAGCACCCTTTAATCCGCATCTGACGGATACTAGTGTGCCGCTTTTCTAGGTGTAGTTCACTCAAATATGGGGTGGAATTTCTCAAAGTTGATAAATGAAGTTTACGTGTTTTTCATTCATAGAACTACACAGTGGCGAAATTATACACAAACACACAAAAAAAATCAATAGGGTCTCAGGCTTGAGCTAGCAAGCTAAACTCAGTCGAAACACCAAAATGTGCCTTTGCTACGAGTGATCGGAAAATCATGCACTGTCAAATACTAATGAGGGAAAAGTGCCTCCATTTAACCTTCTTGAAAGCAGAGAGCCTCTTCCTCCAGATGTTATAGTGGCATATGCTGTCCATTGACTCCGGCTTTAATAAAAAAATATGCCCGGAAGTTCCTTTTATTGTTCAGACTCCGTTGTGCGAAGCTTGGTCTAGCCGAGTAAAAACTTAGGGGCTGCCAAAAGCTTTGCCATTTTCTTTCATCTATAGTTTTAGCTTTTCATCTATAGTTTTAGCGCCATCCTTTTTAGATCCGCGGAGATAGGCGTTGTGTGGCTGCTGCATCTCATTTATGTGAAGAAGGAAAGGACGATGGAAATTGGCCATCCCAAAAAATCTCTTTAACTTACTTAATGATATTGCCTCAGCTCAATATGGGGAGGAATTAATGCCTTTCGGCGAAACCTCATGACCTAAGAATTTGACTGAAGGGCGAAGCAAATGGCATTTCTGTAAGATGATGCTCATCTCTTCTATGCTCATCTTCAGAAGTTGAGGTTACCAAAATTTCGTCGAGGTAGATGAAGCAGAATTTCAGTCCAGGTAGTGAATATACCATATACCATATAAGATAGGTTTTTTTGCACACTCGGGCAGGGTAAATTAAGGTAAGTTTAGGTAAGTATATTGAATACAACAACAATGCGCAGCATAAAAGTGCAAAAAACACACCTAATCTGTCGATTTGTGACGGAGTGGAATTCACACTGACTCCTCCTTGTGAAGAAAACAAAGCTATTCGTACTCGACTATATTACATTTTAGTGCACACGAAGCTTCGATTTTTCCCTATAACCTCTTCTTACTAGTGCGATATCGTCCGCGTAGCCAAGATTGGTTGAGCCCTTACTGTTAAGGGTCACGAGAAGGCTATCAATTAGTAGCAGGCAGATAATAGTCCTCCTTAGTTTGACCGTTTCGTTGCCACTCTTGGGCATGAACACCTACAGAATGGTTTTCAATGTTTCTGGTCTAGATGATTTAAATGATTTGAAGGTGTTTACTGCCCATTCAACCTTTTCACACATGATTTGCTTAATCTGCAGTGTGTGAGGTTTTTCGTTCAGGGGCTTAGTTTTCTTACTCAGATTTGCCATTGCTATTAATTTTGCATCCAGCAAAGTGTGTTCTAAGCAGCGCTTCCAGTGTGTCTCAAAAGGGTTTGAAGTAGGTGACCTTTCGACAGAACTTTCTGTATTATAAATGGTGCTATTCAGCCTCTCAGCCTCACTTCAGGCATTTCGTTTGGATTTCCGTAGTTCTTTGTTGTATTCTGAGTTTTTTTTTATAGGCCTTCCGCTTAGATATATTTTTCGATTAGTTGAACTCTGTTCTTGCGGCTCTTCTTAATTTTTCTTACTCCTTGTTCCACAATAGCACATTCGTTTTGGGAGCAATAGTTTTCTCAATGCATTTAACATGGAAGGATTTGATAATTATTCTAATGACTTTACCCACAATGTCCTCTAATTCCGTCTTCGTACTGAAACTCGGGGGCAGACCATCAAGATCCGCTGTAAGACCTGTCTGTTAATCTTTCCGGTCTGTGAACTTCGGTTGTCTTTACTTCATCATTTTCACGATATCACTTCCTAGTTAAAGTTTATACCGAGCAGAGAACAAAGCTTCTGTTAGGATATTCTGCTTCTTCGCTAGATGCAGGGCACTGTTTACTACTAATGTGAGGTCTATTACCTCTTGCCTGTAATCTACCAGGAACGTTAATGTCTTGCCCTTATGTGTTATACCTAAATTGCTAGTAAGGAGGAATTCGAAAAGTGACTCACCTCTAGCGAGTGATGTGCATTAGCATCACAACCAATTAACAGGATTTTGTTCTCCTTTCTGCAGTGGTCTACAAGTCTCTTAATATTGATGTTTGGGACCTGGTAGTATAGCCTAGGGGTATTAGCCTCATACCGAGCTCATGCTGCTACTTACTTCCACGGAGGCGGCTTTAGCATGATGCAGGTTTGCCTGTAGCCCCTATCTCCTGTTTCATATTGGTTGGGAACCGTGCCGACATCCTACCCGTAATAACGACCGTGTTATTTTTACTATTCGTCATGGAAGTGAATGAGTGTTGACCAGACTTATGACGTCGATTTCGCCTCGTAGCCTCTCGTTTATCGCTCTAAAGCCAATAATCATATACATTTTTGCTCATCGCCATATAGGAAACATACTGAAACGGTTTGAGGAGTAACTATGAACTAATGCTCTAATCACTATTGATAAAAATGCCAGTTCCTTTCCACCGTATTCATTTTCAGAATTATTGCGTTGAACTTAAGAAGAGCACCAAATAGCTTATTTCTGCTGAGGAAACTAATATTGCAATGCGCAACTACTTTTCTTATATTGAATCGTCACTTAGTTCAGATGGTCCTAAGAAGTTTTAGTCATATGTGCGTAGCTTGAAATCTTCTTCCTCTATACCTGATTCTGTTTCTTTTAATAATTCTAGTGCTTCTACTCTGCAAGGAATATGTAATTTATTTGGTAACTTTTTTTTCCACTGTATATTCTAATTCTTCCTCTCCAATCTCCAGCATTCCTCCTTTTCCACCTGCCTATCTTTACTTAAGACCAATCATCTTGAAGTCTAATCTATTATATCTACGTTTGACCCCAGCTATTCTCTTGGCCCTGATGAAATTCCTAACTTTTTCGTTAAAAAACTTGGTTCTTCTCTTTGTATTTCCTTGTCCATCACTTTTAATATTATTCTGTCTAATGGCTAGCCTAGTGGGTAGAGCACTGGCTTCTTGCATGTGGGGTCCCTGGTTCGAATCCAGGTTCGGACGAGGATCCGCGCACCAAGCTTTTTAGTTCACCTAGCTCTGATTAGGTACCTGATTTAAATCAGGGGTAAAGTGAGTCGTGGAACTAATCACTCCACACTCGTATCCACAATGACTAAAAAATTGTAATGAAGCTCTCTACCAGCTTCAACCCCTAGACCCGTACGAGGGTTGTCGTGGGATTGCTTTAATGGTATTTTCCCAGCTTCTTGGAAAGTGTCAAGCCTTTTTCATATCCTCAAGTCTGGTAATCTAAACCTAGTCATTAACTATCGCCCGCTCTCAATCATTTCTTGTTTTTCTAAAATTTGTGATCGTCTGGTTTTTAATCATGTCTATGATTCTCTTCGACACGTTTTTGCTGCTCAACAGCACGGTTTCGTGAAAGGCCGGAGTACTACCACTAACCTTGTAGAGTTTTCTCACTTTGTTGCTTCTGCTTTAGACAGTCACCACCAAGTAGATGTCATATAGACTGACTTCTCTAAGGACTTTGACTCAATCAATCATGACCTCCTTCTTTTTAAATTAGAGCATTATGGTATATCGGAGCACCTTCTCTCCTGACTCTCATCGTTTGTACTTAATCGTACTTTTTTGTCTCTCTCCGTAGCTCCTCGTCTTCCCCTTTATTTCCTCCCTCCGGTGTACCACAGGGATCTATTATCGGGCCTTTGCTATTTAATAGCTTCGTCAACGATCTTCCTAATGTGTTTGCTTCTCCTTGTCTAATGTACGCTGATGACCTGAAAGTTTTACGCGTTATCAATACTCCTTCCAATCAACGATTTGAATTGTCTTGCTTCCTGGTGTGATTGTACTTACTTGTCCTTGGATATCTCCAAATTTTACTCAATGTCTTTTACATTGAAGCCTTGTGCTTTGGAGTTCATTTATTCTATTTGTGGCATCACCCTTTTATATGTGGATCATTTTACTGACCTCGGTGTTGATCGAAAGCTAAAGTTCGATATTCATATTTGTACCATCACTCGAAAGCGTCCCGGATTGCTGGTTTTGTTGTACGTGTTTGCCACAATTCCTTTAATATTTCCACTTGTGTGTGTGTCTTTTTCTTTCCCTTGTTCGATCTATCCTTGAGTATTGCTCTGTAGTCTGGGGTCCTTGTTTCTGTTATTTGTCTGAGGCGGTTGAATCTGTTCAGCGAAGATTTACCCGCTGCCTTATTTTCAAGTACAACCTACCATATTGTCCTTACAGTAAACATTTATCAACCCTTAATATTCCTCGACTTGGTCAGCGCAGAATTGACCTCGATGAATGTTTTCTTTTTAAAGTTTATTGCAGCTATTTATCTTCATCTTTGGCGTGTTTTTTTGCGGCACGCTAATGTACCTTTTACACGTCCTGACGTTCAGTCGACTGTTTTGCGTTTACTGAGGACGCATAATAATCTTCAGCTTGGTTCTCTCCCACAGTCTATTGGAATTTTCAAAATTTTAGTTCGTAGTGCACTTTTTTCGCCTACTTAATCATATTTTATTTATATATTTAGTTTTCATTTTTTTTGTTACATCCGTAACCCTTTTTTCTCTATTTTTACTTTTACTGTATTCAAGTTTTGTACTTCTATTCTTATTCTGTATTTTCGCATTGTGTATTTTTTTGTTATATATATATATATATATATATATATATATATATAACTTTACTCTATTCTAATTTTTGTACTTCTATTCTTATTGTGTATTTGAATTTTAATTTTATTTTTTTATTATATTTTTATAATATTTTTAGTCATTTTGAAATTAGGCATCTTGCCTGTTAAATGAACTATTCCGAATAAATAAATAAACAAACAAATTTGTATCATTAGACCTGTACTATAATGGCATGTTCTATGCAAGAATATTTGGATCATTTATCCTTTTCCGTTATAGCTTTCATTGCCGTTTTTCCATTTGAATCCCTCCAAATTTATGTTTGCATATTTTTATCCCAGTTATAAAACAAATGAGCGCCCTGCCTCATAAGACAGTGTAGGTTTAGCTAACTTGAAAGTTAATTTTAGCGTGCCAGATACACAAGTTTAGCTTTCCTAGTTTGGTTTTGCAAAAGATCACAGCCGATGATGCTGACGAAAAAGATTACTGACTTCGAAATTTTCGCACCCCAGCTCATGATTTTTTACAAAATAGAAAATTTTTTTCAATTAGGGCAAGTAGTTTGCCAATAACATCGACTGATTTGACAACTTAAACTAACACCACACTATGCCTACGAAATATTGAATCTTGAACACTAAAGGATAAAACTGGGACATACATATTTATTTCAAATTAAAAAAAATGGAACACGTCAAGCAGCAAATGGTTTTGTATTGTTCTTATCTCGTGGTTGACAGTGGATCATGACTTTGATGGCACCTCCATGACCATATCGAGCTGTTTCAAAAGCTTTGGCAGTCTCCTTTATATCAAAGTGGTGCGTGACAAGAGTTTTAGCATTTACAGCGCCGCTAGCTACCATAGCTAATGCCGTAGTGTAGCTGCAAAATCAAATAATATCATTAAGAAACAAACAATTTCGTTTCAGATTTCATAATGAAATTTATAATTTATATTTGATTGAATTTTAAATCCTACTTGAGTGAAATCGGAAGTGAGCTTTGAAAACATTCTCAAAAACTTACTCATTGCAATAACGGAAAACTCCACGAATATCTACTTCGCGTACTAGAGCGTTTGTCAACGGAAGTCTGACTTCAGCCTGGCCCATTCCGACTATAACAACAGTTCCACCGGACTTTGTCGCCTATGAAAGAAAATGTTATTAAGATTGGTTCAAATGAAAAATTCAAACAATCTACCAAAATAGCCAATCGAGAAGCTGATTCCATTCCGCAGCAATCGATTGATTTATCGGGTTTGGTATCAAGCGCATCATGGACCTTTTTCACTAGATCCGTTTCACTAATATCCTTTGAAATTTGCAACGTATGAGTAGCACCTAAACTTTTCGCTAAATCTAATCGAGACTGTACAACGTCCGTTATCATAATTTTTGATGCGCCCATAGCTTTGGCAGTGAGCAGAGTAACCAATCCGATTGGTCCAGCACCAAGGATAAGAACCACAGAACCAAGTCCAACTTCAGCACGCCTGCATGCATGAACACCGACCGAAAGTGGTTCCAAGAGTGCAGCCTCTTCCATTGTAACGTTTGGTGGAAGTTTGTAGCAGAAATCGGCCGGATGTTTGTAGTATCTCGTTAGATTTCCATCGTATGGCGGTGTTGCACAGAATACCATCTTCTCACAGAGATTGTATTTACCAGTCTGAAAAAAAAAATTTTTAAAAATATTTTCCACTTTTTACACATCTGTAACAACATGTTTCTGATAAACTAAAACTATATTGACTCGAAATTCAGCACTAGCAATCGATTTCTAACTCTGCCTTTACTAACTTACCTTACAAAACTCACAAACACGACATCCTGCACCTGGTTCGATCGCAACACGATCTCCTATCTGCAAATTCGTGACATTCCTACCAACTTTGCAAACAATACCAGACGCTTCATGGCCAATAATCATTGGCTTGTTCACAACGAAGTCACCGATTTTTCCATGTACCAAGTAATGAACGTCCGAGCCGCAGATTCCAACACAATCCATTTCAAGAAGGACCTCTAAAAAGCATATAGACTTATTAATAAGCTGATTTTGATTGGTAAATTTTTATACTTACCATTGTCATCGATTTCTGGTATCGGACGTTGCTCCTGAAATGAATAGAAATGAAACAAGTCAATAATTTGAGCTGAATCGGGTCATTGTATGTTTGAATCACTTGATAGAAAGGAGCACTATATTAGAAGAGTTGAAAAATCAATGAAAAGCCAAAAGGATGTTTGTTTACCAAGCGTAAGTCTTCGATGCCATATAGTACAGCTGTGAGATTATCTCTGTCACAAGTCATTGTTTATGTGCTCGTACATAGTACTGCAGTTTTAAGAATTCATTGTATATTATGCAATAAAGAGGCATGCGCTGTCTTTGCATCCACTACATTCTTTTGTGTTAATTTCACTCTATTTCTTTTCTGGTGTGAAAAACATTAAGAGTTAACAGATGGGGCATTTCACGTGCTTTCACACTCACTAGCTGCCCTAACCAAGCTCTCGGTACCACGCTCCATGCGACTTTTATGTATTGAAATTCACCTACTTCCTAAAATACTGGCCATCCCATTCTAAAACTTTTATGATAAAATAAGTATACTTTAAACTTTGTTTTGTTATAAAAATAAACAAAATTAGCCTGGTCCAAATTATTCAAATTACGAGTTAAAGTGTCTACTTTCGGTTCCACACAAGAAAAAAAAATTGTTTTTCAAATCTAATTTCAAAATTAAAAAGAACAGCTAATTTTCTATACCAATCATTATGTTTAACGTTTTTTAGATTTTGTTTTGAATCTCAGAATCCGCTTCCAAAAAAAAAACTTTTATCAATTTCGTCAATTATTCAGAAGCCCATAACTCCGCATCTAAACCTCATAGAAACAAAAACTTGTGCATCCACATTCATATCTTCTAGAAGTACCACTATGCACAATATGAACGAAATCCAGAGCCTCGATTTTTTTTCGTTGTCCGCTTCACGTGAAATGCCCCAGATACGAGATCGCGAACTAAGGGCAGATTTTCTTTGTGCTACATAGTATCTGCAAGTCAAATCTAACAGCATTGTCAATTCAAAGGATTAGCATTACATACAATTTGCAGTTTTCGTGGTTGCACAGGCTGAAATTTTCTTGAAAGCGTGACATTGTCATGACATATGACTATTTATGGGAAATTATAAATCATTGCTCTCGTTGAAGGGAATTTTGCAGACACCGGGCAGACTAGGATTATTACTTCGTGTCGATTTTAAGCATGTTATGTCACAAAATTCAATATATATCTAGCTTCGAAAGGAAAAATCGGTTTTTTTATTAAAATATGTTATTTGCTTTCGAACACCTTAATAATCAGACTTGCGATCTGTCTGATTTAGGTTGTAATTTTGTAGTATTTTTTAATTGAAGGATTCTCATTAGTAGTATTAATTAAAACCTGGGCAATCCATTAGCATACCGCCCACTGTGCATGCTGGACGCTGCGGAGAAGCTTTTCGAGGGGTTACTCAAGCCGTGGCTGCTGTCAGCAATGAGATCTGCTGGTGATCTTTCTTGCAGGCAGCACGGCTTCCGAAAAGGGCATTTAACAATAGATGCCATCTCAGAGGCTATTCGGGCTGTAGCAAGAGCGGAAGAGACATGCCATGAAGCCAGACCGGACGTCCTGCTGGTAACGCTGAACGTACAAAACGCTTTCAATTCAGCGAGGTGGACGGACATCCTACGGGCCCTTGAGCAGATGTTCCGTATCACTGGCTACTTGCTAGCCATGATGCGGGACTACCTCAGGGACCGCTGGTTGCTCTATGACAACGACGAAGGAGTCAAAAGGATACCTGTCAACTCAAGTGCGGCACAGTGGTCGATCTTAGGACCTGACCTCTGGAACATCATATACGACGATCTACTGCGCCTGGAAATGCCTGCGGATGTGTTTCTGGTAGGTTACGCTGATAACGTCGAAGCGGTAATCACTTCCAGATCTGCTGAATTCGCTCAGCTCAGACTTAACCAAGTCATGAGGAGGGTGGATCGGTGGATGACCGAACATGGCCTCCAGCTGGCAGTCTTAAAACAAAGATTGTTATGCTGCCGAAGTGGAGGATACCAACTACCATACCCATAACAGTTGACTCCGTCGAGGTCGGGACACCAAGCTGACGTATGGGGATCATATCCGCAGGGCATGCGACAGGGCTCTAGTAGTCGTCACTTCGCTGAGTAGGCTAATGGCCAACGTCAGTGGACCCAGTGAGACGCGACGGAGGCTGTTGATGGTAACAACCGATTCCATCTTGCTTTATGGAGCCGAAATCTGGGGAGATGCGCTCCAAACTGAGAAGTTCCGGAAGCGCATTGCCAATGTCCAGCGCAGGGGTGCCCTGCGTATCGCCTGTAGCTACCGCACGGTCTCAGAAGAGGCTGCGAGGATGGTATCGGGAGTAATCCCGATCGACCTGCTAGAGCGAGAATGCAAAGAAGGGTACCTCTTTCGCTCAGAACTGGCTAGAACTGTCGCTCTGACACACGCGCGTACGCTTACCCTCCAACTTTGGCAACAACGTTGAAATGAAAGTGCTAAAGGACGCTGTACGGCTAAGCTAATTGGTTTCAGTTGAGCCTTGGCTTAACCGGAGCCACCGACCGATAGGTAAATTTTTACCTTTGTCAATCCTTGACAGGGCACGGTTACTTCAGGAAATTCCTGAAATGAATGAGTAAGGTGGTCCACCGTACTGCCGGTTCTGTGTGACTGAGCTCGATGATGCTCAGCACACATTCTCTATGTGCAGTCACTTCGTAAGTTTGAGGCGCACCATTGAGTCCACGATTGGACTGGTAACGCCTGAGACGACGATACAATGCTGCGAAACGAGGAGAACTGGCGTGAAGTCTCAAAATATGTTCAGAAAGTGCTGCGCTTAAAGCGGGAGGAGAGTTGCCTTACGGACCCATGTTCTGAAGTCCGTAGATACCGATAGGTGAGTCAGCACGACCAGGTTGGAGCAGTGCTTAGGCGGGTCCCGAATCGGAATTTCGAGAGCTTGTAGATTGCCCTTTTTTAGTGATTCAAACCACACATACTGGTAAGCATCTATTTTTTTTTGCCATCTACACTAGGGGAAAAAATTAATTCTAATAATATGTGATTAAGGTATAATTTAGTATTGGGTTATTTAGATTTAAGAAAAACAAATATATTAGATTGTAATAACGGCTAAATTACTTGGATGGAACTGATGTGTAACCTGATGGAGGATCCTAGCAGTAAAGACTCCACTCATCTCTCATCACAGGCTGTTCAGAAGTGGCAGAGGTCGACTGAGCAGCCAGGTCAGACTAACCAGCAAGAGCCCAATAAAACGAGAGACGGCTCCGGTTGACCAATTAGTGTATAGAGAGAGTGGCTATAGATACCATAAAAAGTGATGGCATAATCTCACCGGACAACTGGAAGCTGGTGCAAAAGTCGCTTTTGCCGAGTTTCATCGATTCGCTCAAAGCAAAACCTGGACCATCGCTGAGATGTCTTGTAGCCGGATGGTATCAAGGCCGAGTCAAGTTGGTAGCTTGTCTGGGAATCTTTACAAGCTTGCAATAAGCAAACTAGGTGAAGTATGGCCAGGCGGAAAATTGGAGTCGGTGCAAAAACACCAGATTCCGAGCAAGTTGAGATTCAGGGCATGGATGTCCGCCGAACTTTCTTCACCTGAAGAAATCATGCAAGTCATAAGACTTCGCAACAGTGACCTGCCTGTAGACGATTGAAAGGTGACCAAGATCAGCAAGCGATTCGGGGAAGGACGCCAAGCCCTCATTATTATAAATGACGAATGTCTTCTACACCTAAAAAACCGTGACTACATGATCGTTCTGCGGAAGGTTGAGATAAATGTGCTTACCCGCAAAAGGAAGGCTGTGGAAAACCTCAACATTTGCATCAGAGGGTGAGGGCAGTGCTGTCATGAATTGAGAGAAGAGGAGGTGGCCATTGGATCTGACGAAAATCTGGACATCACTATTATTCACAAAGGTGAAGATTATACAAATTAATCTTCACTATTCCATCTGTGTAAAGACGCAGAGGAGACAGTGTTAATCCAAGAGCCATGGGTCGGAAAGGATGGTATGTAGACAGGAACAAACTAATGATACTTGAACTTCTAGGTAAATCCAGAGCCTGTACTTTATCCAGAAATCTATAAATATTCTTTTCCTTTCAAACTTCAGTGACAAGGACAATGTGACTATTGTGGTCGAGGCGAAACCAAAGTCATTTGGGACCGCTGCATGCTACGCGCACGTGAAGAAGTCCGTGCATCCGAGTAACCATGCAAGGTTACCGCTTTTAATAGGCGTGTCTAATAATCTGGCCATTAGAAACATTGGTAATTAGAGATGGGCCAAATGGCTAATGTCTCACCACTGATCGCTCTTCTTTTCAGTATTGCGCCGTACTCTCAGTACACTGTTCACTGTACATTTCATTAAGTTTATTCGATCGAAAGCTTTCGGTCGCAGACTATGCTGTGCTTTTTTCAGGTGATGCACTGTAAAAAAGAACGATCAGTCGAGAGCCATGCGCCAATTTGCCCATCTCTATTGGTAATGAATCGACCTTCCGAACCTCCAATAGAAGTGAGGTTCTAGATATAAAACTGATATGTGAACACCTTCTCACAATATAAAGAGTTTTGTAGGAGAGGTCATTGTCAGAACACATTTACGTGACATTTTCGTAAGGAGGATTGCTTCATAGTGAAGCGACTCCTTATCTAAACCGGAAAATAGCTGATTGGGAGAAATTCCGAATAGACCACGTTCCAGCACTCGCCAATCAAGAAGATCTGAATAAGGCACTGAGCTCTCTAACTGATTCATTCAACAAGGCCACTGGGATATCCTGCAGCTGAAGTAGATCCTTAAGGAAAAAGAAGCCCCAGTGGTAGAATAGTGAGATTGCGGCTTTTCAAAGTGAATGCAGGAAGGAACTCAGTCTTGCCAAAAGTTTTAACGGTTGGTCAAACTACAAAGTTAAAGTAAAGTTATTCAAAAATGCCGTGCGTAAGTTGAAAATAGCTCCATGGAAATCTTTGTGAGCTAATATTGAAGGTATCAATGAAGCCGAGCGCCTGCAAAAACTTCGAAGCTTAAATCATGTCGCTCCGAGCTGCATACAAAAGTCCAATGGTAGTTGGATTCAAAGCAGCTGAGAGACGCTTAATGTTTTGATGGGCACTCACTTTTCTGGTAGTGAGGAGACATCTCTTACATTACCGTTAGAATCATATGGGAATGCAAGTTCAACTCCTGACATTTCTAGCGCACACATAAGATGGTCCATTCTTTTGGCCCATTCGAGTTACCAGGTGATGATGATATCATGCCGGCTGTTATTTGGTGGACATTAAAAGGCACTTTGCCTTAGTTCATGGCCATATACAATGCCTGCTTAAGATGTTCATACATTTCTTTCATCTTGCACGAAGTGAGAGCTGTATTTATCCATAAGGCAGCGAAAGCATTGCTCGCTAACCAAAAGATTATATACCGATCTGTCTAGGCTCCTTTTTATTGAATATTTTAGAGAGGGTAGTGAGAGGGTAGATATTAAATAGTCAATGTCTTCGACTCTACTTTGATCTGATACGCTTCTGCCAAAAGTGCTCTGTAGTCTTCCGATTGGTATTCTGAAAAAAACTGGCCATAAGACAGAGATACATTAATGACGCTGTTAAGACTTAGGTGGAAGAACCTTCTTGTGCAATCGCAAGGCAATTTTGATGAATTTTTGACTTCGAACACACTAGAAAGTTACTCAATTTGGGAAAAAAATGCCTGCATGAACTGGTGGCTGCTTTAATTGGACAATGCTTGTTTTACAGGCATGCATGCAACGACTTTTGCTGGAGCTGAAGATGCGATGAGGAAGAGGAGACAGTTCTTTACCCCCTGTACAAATGACCGACCCTTGTCAGAAGAACGAAGCAGTCTCTTGGCTTCTACTTCTTCGCTAATCTAAACTAAGTAGCATCTAAAAAGGATCACTCAGTTCATTAAGGACTCAGGGTGGGTGTAGACATAATGAAGGTTGTACGAGACGAATGCAGTATTACAATGGGCCCTTAACGTGACTAGGTGTGCCTTAATTGGGTTCTAGCTGGAGAAGGCAGCCGCTGAACCTACTTACCTGCCTTCTATCATTGTCTAGAACAAAAGAAAACATTAAAATATTTTTAATTTTTTCAAAATCCTCTTCATTCTATTTTGAATTGTCTGTCACGATTCTTCTCAACTCAAAACGTTTTTTTTCTAAACAAAAAATCCCTTAATATTGGGTTGGCCACAAAGTCATTTCGTTTTATTTCATGATTTGCAAAGCAATTTCATTAGCACAAATAAGAAAAATTGATCCATTATGTATTAGTCATTTTGCCCGATGAGCTTTTGCCATTTGATGCCGATGCCTTTTCATAATTCAGCTTTCATAGAAAATTTTTAGAGGCAACAAGCTGAATCAACTCATTTTTGACAGCCTCATTTGGATTGAATGTTTTTCCATTCAAATGATTTTGAAGTGAATGGAATAAATAATAATCTGATGGTGCAAGGTCAGGACTATACGGTGGATGAGACTATCTATAATTGGCCGAGAAAAGTATCGCGACTGGTTGAAATATTGGTACTTTAGGTCCGCCATCTTGTACGTTAACTGTTTTTACGACCGGCCTTCTATATGACTGCCAGGTTTCTCAACCACAATTTCCAGTATGCTTCGACTTTTCATAGATTATTTATTTATTTTCGACTATTAAATAAATACTATCTTACTATAATTTCTCCTTCTGCACTTATCAAACCAACTTACCGTAAGAATCAGGAAAAGAAATTAACATTTAGATCTTTAGTGGAATTAAATGATTTATTTCTACGGTGTGCAAAGTATTAGTTAACAAAGCATTATGTAAATATTTTCGAAGCTCATATTTTGATTGTGATTTAGTCTATTCCTATTTCGCTATTGTAATAATTCTGAAAACAACGTCAGAATAAGTCACGTGTAAACATTGATGTTAAGTATCATCGGAGGACAGATTTATTAAACGTGTTCTTCCTGCACTGATAACAATATCAAATTGCATTTAGCTTGATTACAATAAGATTTGATATGGAAGTTTACAATCCTGTCTTGTTAAATTGGTGCAAAACAAAAATATTGAAATCTCACGTTTGATAACCTAAGTGACATTATATCATGTTACCATTACGATATTTCTTTTGAATTTCTATGAATAAAATCTATGAAACAAATCATTATGAATATTATACGTAACTTCACACGTAAATGACCTTTACTGACTTCATTTTTTTGCATTTTTTTTTGGGGGGGGAAATTGATTTAAATTGATTGGTATGATAATCCATCGCAGAAGATGGAGCCTGGCTGTCACGTTGTTTTAGCTCCCAGCCTTATGATGGAATGTCAGCTCAAATAGTTCAAATATTAAATAAAATATTTGAATATTTATATACATGTATGGCATGCAAGTTTATTACTTAGGTAAGAATGTGGATTTTTAAATAGCACGTGGTTCGTAGCCTGTGATTTTGGTGACATTTTGGAGTCCCAATTTTCAGTTTTGAGTTATACTTTTTAAAGTGTGAAAATATTCAGATCACGGCTTGGACCCAAATGATTACGTTCAGAAAAGAAGTGTTGATATTTTGGGTTAATTATAATTATCGGAAATTTGATTTAATAGTTTAACACTTTTGCATGTTTCTCTAGACAATATAATAAATGGTAGGTAAATAAAAATGCCGTACAAAAATCTAGGGATTTTTTTTACCGAAATCTAGGGAATTTTTTCTTTGACCGCGACCTAGTGACCTAGTGTTACCTATCGTGGAGAACGAAATTGTCTGGTTACAAAACGCGTCAAAATGCCAAACGACAATTTTTATTTTAAATTTTTGTTCTATTGATTGAAAAACTGCTTCGAATCAAATTATTCGCGAATTGATATTCATATTATCCAACTGTGAAATTTATATTCATTGAAACCAACATAATTTGACCTAATCTCCTAAAACTACAATAATCTGTAAATAGGAATTCTTTCGTGCAATATATTTTTAACAAAAAACTAGGTATTCAAATCAAAAACAAACATTCATATAGAAAACAACAAACGTAGCATATAACGAAAAGTCAACATTTATTATCCAATTCAAAATATGTTTTCTCGATTCCAAATTGCACTTCGCAAAATCTCTAAATTGTATTTTTGTTTAGATAATCTAAAAACACTGGGAAATTCGAAAAATCTTGATAAGCCGGCGCCTACTTATTTTTTTTTCATTTCTTCGCAGAACTTGTGTGGGTTTATAAATAGAATTTCACTAAAATACTTGAAAAGTTGTCGTTTCTAATGAATTATCATATTTCCATACCAATCTCATGTCTTCGATTCCATAGAGAACTGCTGTTAAATTATCTTTAGCCATCTTGATAACGTGCACTTGAACTACTTCTTGAAACCGCAAACTGAGAACTGAATACTTCACTGAACTCCTCTACTTCACCAGCAACTGTACTGAACTACAACCGAAATGATCGAGTCAAGTGAATTATGTTGTGGGGAAGAGCAAGTAGTAAAAAATGTCATCGTGTGCTGTTACATTGCCTGAAAAAAGTATTTGGATATTTTGTTTTGTATTAGAAATATCACGAGAGTTTCAGACAGCTATTAGCTTGTTGTGCGCTTTTAATACTGTGCAGTGTACCAATGCTATCAATTGGAATAATCAACTGCATACATAACAGTGCTTGATGTAATAGAGGAGCTTAAAGCACATGTAAATAATGATGAGACCACGTGACTAGGTAAATATTTGTTCTTCTGTTCCGCTAAAAAAATCCCAAAAATATGGAAGCAGATTTCATTTAATTTCTCCAAATTGCGTTTAATATTTTTTTTTGATTACGAGAAAATATCTTTAACCCTAGCGTTATAGTGAATTTATATGAACCTCTTTATTTCTATGGAAAATATAAGTATGTTTCGAAAACATAAGTATTTTCAAAATTCCTCTTTGCACAAAAACGGTAACCCTTCATCATATTACCTCTATTGTTAGCATGCGAAATCTCTGTTCGCTGGAACTCACGACTAGGGTTGGAAAACTAATTTTATTCACCGGTGAACGGTTAACCGATCGGCTTTTCGGCGGTGAAAGCCCTGAGGTGGAAGATTTTAACCGGTTAATCGCCGATTTTTTGCGAAAAAAAATCTGGAAAATTTTCAAATCCTGTATATTTAAATGAAAAATGAGGTCGATCAAGATTCAAGAATTTCAAAAAGCATCTATTTTTATGACCAAATACAGTCAACAGAAAACCGATAAAATGAAAACAATATAAAATTCAAAAATAAATAATGAGTAGAATGAGATCATACAAAATTGTAAACTTAGAGCTAGAAAACACTCAATAAAATATAAATTACTTAGACTTAGACTAGTCAAAAATCAGTCTCTCGAAAAAACTCAATGCAAACTGAACTCAAAATAACGCTATTTACGATAAATACATTATAACATGTAAACATTTGATTATAGAACCGGACACAATACAAATTTATCTCAAGACTCAAACCTATCTTCCTGGTTAACAGATCGTAGGAAAACTAGCATGTTCAGGTTCTTAGGAGATAATGTACTCCTCTTCGTGCACTTCACACTACCTGCTGGGAAAAGAGTAGCTTGAAAACAGTTGAAGTGGTCATAAGGGGCAAATAGAGCATGGCTAATTCGTAGAGTTGTTCACATCCAATTCTCGTAGAGTCCTACACCTCCATAGGATCTGGGTTTGTGCGCCTGTCCACAACGACGGTGCTGAAATGCGCTTTAGCTGCGATGGGATGGTGTCTGCAGCCTTCTGGTCGATTGTCCCCGCGGGGGGGAGACTGTCTACCGCGGATCAAATCCCAGAAAAGTAGTCCTCACCATCATCGTCAGGCGCAACGTCCAGGGCCACAGGATGGCTGGATTTTAGCACCATTTCCGGTATACAGCTACCTGAAAACCAACGTAAAGTTACATTCGCGTATCGATGTCTTAACACTGCACACGCCTATCTTGTCCACCCTCGTTTTGATCAAAAGCCCCGGGTCTGATACGAAGGAAGTAGCTTTACCATCATCCACACCAAATGCGCCTGTCCGTCTTCTCCACCTTGTCCGCCTTCAACTGGACTGCTGGACAGGACGGACGTGTGCATGTGGCAGCACCTTGAGTCCCTTGCAAATTATTTCCAACTACGAAGACTACAAATCGAACGACGAAATAATCACCAAAGTAGCTGATTATGGAAGAAGCAGCGCGTAGATTCTCAGAGGCTAACTTTTCGTACCGAGGGTCCAGAAAGGTTGCTGCTGCATATGGGTGAAGTAACTTGATTTCAGAAAATTTTGAGTTGACTTCCGTTAGAAGTTGTCGCTTGACATTGAATGACTTGGGCTCTGTTGGCAGATAGGCCTTGACCACTTGAAAGTTTAGATGAATTATTTAGTAGGTGCACCAATGTATCAAAAATATATACAGGGTGGCCCACGAGGTCCGGTGTTGTTTTACAGGTAGACAAAACTTCGTGCATCTGTCGGTGACAAGCAAGAGGCGAGTAGTGAAACTTGGTGGAGCCTTCCAAGTCTCACGTCTTGTTGGCAGATGCACAAGCCTGCCTGCCGAAAATCTCGGAGTTCGTGGGCCAGCCTGTATATCATAAGTGCCACGCTTCTCTCACTGTTTTGATACCGTTCACAATAGGGATAACGTTACTGAGGGTGGCATCTTTTTCTTTGTTTTTTCTTCATATTGGTTGCCTCCTCTAGAGGCTTCAGGAGGTCCCTGATCCCCACTAATAATTGGCGGTGGTCTTCGCTTTGTAGAGCCACGTTCACGCTGTATCTTGAGAAGTACGGCAGTAATCTTGGACGAGCTTCAAGCACTTTTCTTCTGATTTTCCAGTCTTGATTTGGCCAGTCCGAGGCAGCTTCACTGATGCGGAACAGACGCACAATCTATTTCACTTTCATGAGCAGAGCGTGCACTGACAGTTCTACTGAGTCTTGTGTTGCCCCCTCGTCCTGGATATCCTCAAGCATGGCTTCAGCATCTTCTTCGTTTTCAGGTTCATTCGCTTGAAAATTTAACTAATGACTAGATAATAGTGAACGAGAACTTCACACGAATAACACAAATTTAAAACAAAATACTAGTACTCTAACAATGCTCGCTTTTGGCGTGTTCAATCACACTGGAGAGAGGGAACGAGAAGGCGATACCAGTGCTCTGACACGTCAAAAATCGAGCAAATCGAGTCGCGACAGTGAGGTGGAGTGAGTCAGCCAGCGAGGAGAGAATGTCGACGCGCAGTGCTGTAGCACACGGCGACAGCACAGTGAATCTGGCTATTTCTTTCTCGAATTTTTCTTTGAAATAGAGAGCAAAATTTGCAGTGTAAAAAAACGGTTAACCGAAACATTTAATCGATTTGGGTGAAAGCGGTTGCCCGGTGAAAATTAGTCGATCGGTGAATCGATTTAACCGGTTAATCGTCACCGATCTTTCCTTCCCTACTCACGACCCGATATTTATATCTGGTCAAAATTCGTAGTAGAATCAGGTCTCGTGGATTTAAAATATGGACAGTGGTGCCATCTTGAAAAATCACTTGGAAAAATAACTGAGTTTTTTTTATATCTGCAATGCAGTCATCAGATTTTAAAGAAATTCACACTGTAGGTGGATCTTAGTGCAAGCCAACTTGAACATTATGATAGGGATCCAGCTATGGGTCTTTATATTATATTTTTGCTAAGAGCTGATATCATTAAATTCTCAATTGATAATAATCTTTTAGGTAATTATAATGATTTTGTAGTGAAAATCAAAAATAAATGTTTGAATTTTGAAAATTTTGATATTTTCGCGGACAGTAACTTTAAAACTCTTTCTACTCCTATAACTTCCAACGCAGTCATCAGATCAAAACGAAACTTACAGGATGATTTGACCTTGATGAAAACCAGATTTGATATATTTTTGGCTCCAGTGTTACCAAAGGGTTGTAAGCAACATGCAGTTTTCATATATTCATACTTATAAAATACCGTTGTATTTCCATATGAAAAACATATGCAGTGAAAATAAGTAATAAGTAATTAAATTTTGCAAATTTTGAAAATAATTTGGATGGCAACTCCAAAAATATTTCCGATGCAGCCATCAGATAAAAACGAAATACACAGGATGTGTTAATTTTGACGTAAACAGTCGTGATAGAATTTCAGTAGCAGTGCTCAAAAAGTGTTGCCAGCACTGAACGATTTGCATATATTTGTACCAGATGATGCTGTTACCAACATTTTTATATAATAAGCACCTTATAGTGAAAATAATTATTAATTGCATTACTCTCACTAATTTTAAAACTCTTTCGAATGGTTAACTGGTACCTATTTCTAGCTTATGGGCTTCCGTCGTCGGATCAAATTGGTACAATACGGCGCTACGTGAAAAAATAAATAAGTAAAACCCACAATTTGCTTTTCTCTTTGGAAAGTATGAAAATTCACTTGTGTAAAGTTTGTATAGTAAGTCTGTATAAAGTTTATAAAATTGTGGTTCATATGCGTGACTGACTTATTTTTCTCAATTCTCATTTTTCCTACCCTAATCGTAATTTATCGAATAAAGCAGATGGTGGTGTTGTTTTAATTGCCATACACAAATCTATATTTAGTACACTCTGTGATAGCTTCGTGGGGTCTCACCCTGTTTCTATCCGTATTCCGGTGTCGCATAACGTTTGTTTATTACTCGTAGTGCATCCATTTCCACATATTAATTTTTTTAGTGATGGGTTCAAAAACGCCAAACAGTTTGAAAAAAAAAACGTTTGGCTGCAAAAAACGAACGAACAGTTTTTCCAAATAGCGACAAACAGTTTTTCTAAAACGAAATGTTTTTTCTAAAACGAACAGCATTTCTAAAACGAACCGTTTTTCTATAACGAATATTATTTCTAAAAACAATTACTCCAACAATTCTACAACGAACAGTTTTTCTAAACCCAATCGTTTTTCTAAAACGAATCGTTTTTCTTTTTCTAAAACGAATCGTTTTTTTAAAACGAACTGTTTTTCGTTTTTTTTTAAACGAATCGTTTTTCGTTTTTTTAAACGAACCGTTTTTCGTTTGTCAAAACGAGCTGTTTGGCAGTGGAAAACTGTTTAGCTGCGGAAAACAGTATTTTCGTACTTGCGAGCATTTTCGTACTTGCAAGTATTTTATTCAAATATTCAAAAAGTTTTTAGGGCAAAAGGAGCTGAAATCGGACAAAATCGGCCAATTTTGGGTTAGAGTGGTTTGGGACATAACGGGCCAAGATCTATTGTTGCGATACAAAAATTCCGGTTTTGTAGGGGAGTAAGGAGTTTTTTGGCCATAGTTTGGCAAAAACTGCCTTTACAGCGCTTTCGATGATTAAAGGTGGTCGGGGAGTATCTTAGTGATATTTTAAGGGCGAACAAATTTTTGATAGGAGAAATTGGGCAAAACGACAATTTTTTCAAAAAATTTTTTTGGTCTAGCATAAATTCGGGGACCTTTCTGAGCTGTTTCGGGCGCAATTTCCATACAAATCTGGGAAAAAGCGGCCTAGTTTCTAAGATACGGCAAAATGAAATCCGCCGGAAAAACTGAAAGTACGAAATGCTCGTGAATATGAAAGCACTTGCAATTATGAAATACGAGTGCATATTAATATTAGGATACTATTACTGCACTGTTTGATTGAAATGAATCAAATGGACGAAATTTATTGGGTAAATTCTTGTTTACATATATAGTTCACGATAATACTCGTACCTAGTATTTTTGAATTTCGTACTAGTTACTGGCTGTTCCAAAAAAAATACCTGTTCCAGTATATACACTTCATCTCTAGTCCGAAATATATTGCTTTGTAGTTTACTGGTGAAGCTTTTTAGCGTTACTGGTCTTTGTCAGTAGTGGCTAAAAAAACACTGGAAGAAGCTAAACGAAATTATTCCGCCCATATTGAAGCTTGTCTTTCTTCTAATATCTCGAAGCCTCTCTAGTCGTATATTCATTCCGTCAAATCTTCAATTTTCCGTCATTTTTTTTGCTGAAATGAACTACTGCTTGTATTCCTCAAGATATTTGTGATTCATTTGCTAGGTTTTTCGCTTCTTCTTTTTTTTCTCCTAACATTTCTTCAGGAAACCCTTTTTCATCTGTCTTCTCTTGCAGATATTGTGCTGACTAATCGTTTTCAGTTAAAAATCTGGATAGCCTTGCTGGATACCTCTACAAACAGTGGCCCTGTTGGTATTCCAAGTGTGTTTGGTAAGTCTCTTGAATCTTCCTTTTGTCTATTATATTTAACTTAATTTTTTCCGTAGGTATTTTTCATTCCAGTTGGAAAGTTGTCAATGTTTTTTTTTCGATTTTAGAGTCGGAGGGCACAGGCAATATTGCCAACTACCATTCTATATACCTCCTCTCTTGTTTCCTTAAGTAAGTTTTCCTAAGAAAGGAAAGTTCATGATAGAATTCACAGTGCTTTTAGTGCACTTGTGCACAGTGCACTTGTATTTAAAAGAGCAACATGAATTCATTCAACGGCTTGTGGTCTACACTGACTTCGCAAAAGCATTTGGCACTCCGCATTTTTGAAACTTCCAGTACCCTTATCTCCTTGCATTCTTGCTATGTCGTTGATCGCACATGCTGTGTTGTTTTTAACATCTGTTATTCCTGTCTTTTCTATCCTACTTCTGACGTTCCCCAAAATTCCATCCTTGGCTCCCTCGTTTTCACTTTGTTTATCAAAAACCTTCCTTGTAACTTCAAGTTTGATTAGTAGATGACCTTAGGATTGATCGTGTTCTCGCTACACATATTGATTGTTTTCATTTACAATCGGAATTCTTCAATTTAAATGAGTAATTTTCTGTGAGCTCGACCTTTGCTCTGAATGTTTTCAAGTGTTTTTTTATGTGTTTTCACAACAAACTTAATCCAATTCTCTTTGAACTTATTGTCTGGTTGCCTACAACATAAGGACCCTTAGCATCATTTTTGATCCAAAACTAAAATTTTAGTTACATGTTTCTTTTATCGCCTGTAACGCTTTGAAGGTAGCTGGTTTAATTCTACACGGCTCACGCTGCCCGACTGATGTCAACACGTGTGTTTTTTTTATTTCGCTGGTTCGTAGTATTGTTCCCAAGTATGATCTCCTTGTTTCGTGTACTTGTCTAATGCTGTTGAATCCATTCAGCGTAAGTTTACTCATTGGCTTCTGCACCATATCGTCCTACCTTTATCGCCTTTATGATGATCATCCGCTTTTCTTAAATATCCACATGCCGAGTCCTGCAGGGCATTCCTTGATGGAATTGTATTATGGTTTACTTTCTTCTAACATTTGCGTGTCTCACTACTTAAGGACTCGGTAAGAACTCATTCGCTTTTTAATACTCTCTATTTGCTCGAACTCTCGTTGATTTTCATTCTCCTGGACCCAGAATTGTAAGAAATCATGATATAAAACCATGTTATATGTCCATGAAACCATGTTATATGTCCATGTCTCCTCCCTCATTTTAAATCCTCGTTTTTGATACAGGAACGTAGCTTCTATATTGCTCATATTTCTTCCATGTCATAGTTTTTATTTTATATTTATGTTATCCTATCCCATTTTGTTACTGGATTGTTCCGTTAAAGGGTTTTAAATAAATAAATAAATGTAGAAATATATATCAAACATATACTTGATAAAACCCCATTTATATTTTCGAATGTATGTATAATTCTTTATAATTGAATTAATCATATAAGTATATGCATCTATATATACCATTTGCAAGTCAAATTCACTATTTTGCAAGTCATTTTAACACTTTTGCAATTCAATTTAACAATTTTGCAATTCAATTTAACACTTTTGCAATTCAATTTCACACTTTTCCAATTCAATTTAACAATTTTGCAATTCAATTTCACACTTTCGCAAATCAGTTTAACGTTTTAAAAATGATATTAGTTAACTTCGAGTGTATCAAATAAATAATGTGAGTGATTGTTCAGCAGATGGGAGTTGGAGCATCATGTCCAGGAAGTAGTAGTTTGTGCAGTCTGATGGTATGATATTATTGACACCTGCAGCAATTAAATTTGGCAGGGAAAGCTCCTGTGAATCATTGCCTAGAGCTTCCCGCACAAAGCCTTTTACTTTTGAGAATACTTTTTCAATTGGGCTGAGCATCGGAGAATATGGTGGCAGAAACACCAGAAGCAATCCTGCCGACTACACAATGTCTTGGACCTCTCGACGCTTGTGGATCTTAGCATTATCCATTATAACTAATGAAGCTTGCCAAGAGGTGCCAAGATTCGCCATCAATTCCCGTATGAAACAACAGAATCGCCCAGGGTTACAGGTCGAATTAGTGTACAGTAAATGAGTACAGAAATTAATTGGCTGATATTCACATCGATAGATATTGTTCAAAAATAACCGTATATTATAACAGTAAGATCATACGGTTACACGCAACGCAATATTAAGCTTTCTAACAGTCATTATCATGGCAATGACTATTCGATTTTTTCAATTTTTACTAGGACTTGCGTATCATTTCATTCAAATGAAGTCAGAATGAAATTATTTGATAATTTTTACTTGATTTTTTTATCATTTGAAAATATTTTTGATAAGTACAAACAGTAACAAATCTTTTTACTATTAATGATGAAATTCAATTGCTATAATAGCAAAAGTGTTATCATACGTAATTTACGAATTAGTAAAAATATAATATTCACTTATTTTTTTAATACTACTCTTCCGATTTTAATTAAACAATCACTCACATTCGTCATTGCTTCTACTCATTTGGCACACTCAAAAATAACTAACATCACCATTCCTAAAGCGTTAAACTGATTTGCAAAAAAGTTAAATTGAATTGCAAAAATGTGAAATTGAATTGCAAAAGTGTTAAATTGAATTGCAAAAGTGCTAGATTGTTTTGAAAAAGTGTTAAATTGAATTGCAAAAGTGTTAAAATGACTTGCAAAATGGTGAATTTCACTTGCAAATGGTATATAAGTAAATATCTATATGTAAGTAAATACTTTCGATTCTTTTCTGTAAATTTGATAATAAATAATTTTGCACAATTGTAGCACTAGCTGCTTTCATCTTGAAAATAACTTACTCGGCTTTCTAATTGTTAGTCAAGGCTTAGTGACCTTTAGCATATAGGCGTATAATAATTTTGCTCCCTAAGATATATCAGGCGTAAAAAACAATTTATTTAACTTACATTTCCTAGACACCGTGTAGCGAATTGTGTAATTGAGACGGCCTTAGCACGCCTCAGAACCAAACCGAAGCCCAGCACCAAGAGTGCTAAGGTGCAAAGTGGAATGGCTGTTGTCATTCAATAGGCAAATTAAAAAAAAAAAGAACTGCCCCGAGAGCAGGGTACCCTAGAAATGGCCGTGAAGGTTCCTCGTTCGCATTGACCGAGTACCCTTTAACTATCTCTATGCCTTTAACCAACACTGGGGTGCCGCTTTGCTAGCTCGCTGCGGCTGGGGTGGGTCCATGAAGCTATGGAGTTGGTTTGCTCTACAACCGTCGTCCGCAGCTTCTTGGCCACCTATATACAAAACATTAAATGGAAACTGTGTTGGTTTCAATAGTGGTTACGTGTTTTTGAACATGTATTATGTAGTTAGTAGCTTGTAGATACGATTCAAATTTATGTTCATGTTATTTTAGCTTATTTCCAAAATTAAAATACTATCAAAACCGATTATGATGTTTCTTTCCATAAAGTTGAATTTGTCAACTTTATATATGCAATTTCAATAAATACAAAAAGATGGTTTTTCACTTTCCTTTATTCACATTCAATATTATTTACAACATCACTCCTCTACAATTGTATATTATTTAAATCAAACTTTTCTTTCAATCAACTGCATCTACAATATATGGACAAATTAACGCACTACCTTGAACTGGTGTCCACCCCTTTCTTTTTCATTCAATACGCATGGCGAGTGTAAATACATATTATTTCATTTGAAGATTATCTATGATTCTACAATGACGGAGCAAAACACATATCTACTTCTTATAATACACATGCATAATAAGTAATATTTCAATACGATGGACTATTATTTTGCATAAATTCGTTTAACCAAGAACATTTGCTGCTAATATACATATGTTAGAGATTAATAAACAAAATATGATTTTCAATCAACACTTGTTTTGTTTTAAAATGTAACGTACATATCAAATTATTTTCAACAAAAAAAAACCATTCCATCAGATAGTTGACTTATTTAGCCTAAAAACATTTTGTTGATTTTTTTATGGGGAATAAAGTTAGCATTAATTACGTCTGAGTATATTAAAATCTCACGCTTTTGGTTAAATTCTATTCGATTCGGTGTTTAGCATGGCTGAAATATAATCAATTCAAATGGTATTTGACATGAAGCTGAACATTGCTCATACAATCAAAGCATTTTATGTTAGAAACGTAACTGCATTTTATTTTCAGTTCAATTCACAGCAAATATTACGATTCCTCGTATTTCCAGAACAATTTTCCACCAATACACTTTGTCATTTAGGATCCTTTCCGAAGGAACATTTTTGGATATGTCTTCAAATTATATAGGTAACTCATCGGAGCTCTTATGCAAGAAATTTGCATTTATCAGCACGGCAACAATTACACACCCTAGGGCATTATTTTTAAGTCGATATTTGAAACAGGATATGAAACACTACATAGACTATTGGAATTTCTGAAATGTCAGACCTTGATTCCGAGTAAATGAACTTTACTTAAGTCACCTGCTCGGCTAGCCATTTTATTGTATAGACATCACCTCATAGCATACGGATAGTTATTTGATTTTTTTGGGTCATAGTGGTGTTCCGTAATAGGCCACTGTTTGACAGTCCCAAACCTAAACTTGAAAATTAAATTTCGAGCCCGTACGATATTAATATCATATGCCCTTAAATATTTCTGTAATTAAATATCTTTTTCGATTTGGAGATAAGTCTACCAGCGAAACAATGTAATTTTTAACGACTACACACAAAATAAAATAATAAACACCAATTACGAACTAATAAAACCCTATCAAAAATTCATTCAAAATAAAAATTAAAACCAAAATGCAATTTCTTGTTTTTGTTGATTTTCTCCTTTTTAATGTACAAGAACAAATCGGAAAGCATTTGTTTTACTATTCCACAGAAAAATAATAAAATAACACTTTAAAAATTACTTTACTACACTTAAAATACTGAAAATATTAACAATTGATTGTTTTGATTAGACCATATCATGCTATACCACAGATGTCACACTTAGCTTGCACAGCTTCTAACTGTAACATTCGCTTGGCCTGAGAAGTGAATTCTCCGATTTTTTTTGCTTTTACGTTATTCGCGCTTATCTGTGAGAACAGTTCGATCTTTGAAATTTGTTAAACAAATAATTTCATAATTTGCTGACTTCTTCTTGAATACTTTGTGGGAAATTTTTCGTTACAGTCCGGGATTATTTCGGTCAATTTTTATAAGATGTTCAATGTGTAGAACGAATTCGTTTTAAGATTGTCAGGTTTTATTTGGGGTTTTATTTGTTTCAATTTGTACATTCAAATGTTTTTTTTTTTTGTTTTGTCGATTTCTATTATTTCCACCACCACATGGATTATACGTCGATGCCGACAAGAAATATATGACTGCATATTAATTACGTTCTACACAAAAATGACGGATAAGATGTTTATGACGTCTACTATAGAGTGCGAAAAAGTATTCTTTCTACATACAAACCAATTACTTTGAATGCAGCGAATTTTTCCGCGAAATTGGACTTTGCAACAAACAAACGTCCTATTTACACAAACAAAATCAAATTCAATTACGTGGAAATCTGGACAATATAATAAAGGATCGTATTTGCGCTAATTTGGAAGAAACATTTAACGGTTGAATTATTGTCTCGCCAGGATTATCAAACACTATAACACTAACATATTATACAAATATACAAACGGAAAGTTTCGGTAAATTCAAAGTAAGATGCTGTTGGCTTGCTATCGGAAGCAATCTTTACAACTCTCATAGACAGACACGTAACGTCAGACCTACATTATAATCTGTTGCAACTATAATTTCCCACTCGCATTCGATTAAATTGCATTCACAAATGTGCGATGATGCTTCAGCTTAAATACAATAATATTGTTTTACAGCATTTCTATCATACGTAACATCGAAAATATCTTTTATGGCAAAACTTGTAACTATTGTCCGAACAAACGAAGTGTTTTTTTGCGCTTAGAGAAACAGAAAATTGAATATTAATTCGAAAATAACAGAAAAAATATGCAATGTACACAGTTCGAAATAAAAATTCGTTCTACTGACAAATGAAGGAATAGATTTTAATTTTGTTCACCTTCTGGGTGCCATTTGATTTCACAATGACTAAAAAAACAGCTTGAAACGCAACAATCGCTTTCAGATTATATGTGAAAAGTACAAACAATGTGTAAAGCTTAAAAATAGTAGACCACGAATTGTAATAATATAGTTGCAAGCAAAATATTATCGTTTTTTTTTATCAATTCTATAATTTTCTTCTCGTTTTTTGTTTTTGTTAGTTTTCATAAATTCAAAACAGGAATGTTGTGACGTTTCTTTCCCTAAACTTTTCATTTCGTTCACGAGTTGGAACGAATATGTTTTCTTTTTATTGATTTCTTTGTTCGTAAATTTCTCATAATACAGTTTTTTCCCCTTCATACAGATTACATATAGAATATTTTAACGACTTTAATTAGATTTCTCATTAAACACTTTAAGTTTTAGATTTTTGTTTTGTGTGTATGTGTAAATATACTGCTATCGAACTTTTTGCTTAACTGTATTTTTTTTTTTTACTTTCATGTACATTTTGTTTTGGTGAAGAAGTTGATTCTAATTCAAACGGTTCATTAAACTTTTCTGGTTTTTTTGTTTGTTTGTTTGCGTTTTCTAATATTTCATTTAAAGTGAACTTTATAAACTTATTACTGTAAAACATAACGTTCGATGATAACGATACGAATAGCAAATGAAAGTTGTTTAATCAGCAAATTTGCGGTTCGTATTGCGACCAAACAGTGCATTACGAATTTCAGGAACAAGCTGTTGCGAAATAAGATCTAATCGTGATTCCAATGTGTTGGGGACCTGAAATTTAGATATGAGAATTATTGATGGTATGATGGTGTTTTGGTGAGAGCTTAACATATCTGGTTTTTTTTTTCTAAATTAAAATATTTATTTCATAATATACGGAACTAATGCCCCATTATACTATAGATTAAATAAAATTTTATTCATGTTCTAGGATTACAATTAATACTAAACTAAAAACCTGACTCAAGAATTTATAGAAGCTTGCACATTATTTATTTTATGTGATTCGCATTATCATTAGAAATATCTGCTCTGCTTGAAATGAATTCTATCAACTCGTTCGCTTTAAACGTTCCATAGGTGAATGTGAAGATAGTTTAGTTTATAAAATGTTATTGAAAACTTGTTGTGATTTTTATTTTTTGCATTAGGGACTTTTAGGAAATTCTCTTGCTAAATTGCTGGAAAATCAAGATTACCATTCACTACGTTAAAAATGTTGCATCAAAATATTTCCTTCAGTTTACGGGGTTTATTATTTTTAATTGGTTCATAACAGAGACGTTTTTTTTAGAAAATCTTAAAACCTACATATCGTATAAATTTTATAAATTTGTTCTGAATTCCATTCAAAGTATTTGAATGTAACAGGTTATCCATTTCGTGCTTGAGAAAGTAAAACCCTGTATACCGACATCTATCAAAGATACACGTCAACCACGCTGTCATTTATTTAGTTGAATGTTTGCCATTTTAGAATATGGATCATTTAGCAGGAGAACAACCCGTTAAAATTATTAAATTTTACTATAAAAACGGTGATTTTCTTTTTTTTTAAATGTTTTTCGATAAATTCAATGAATTTTCTTCAGTGATGAGGCCCATTTCTCTCTTTGTGGATACGTCAATAAGCAGAACTGTAGAATATGTGGCTCAGAAAATCCACAAGTGATCGTAGAGAGACCATAACATCCGGAAAAAGTCACTGTGTCGTGCGGATTATGGTTTGGTGGCGTGATTGGGCCATATTTTGTTGAGAATAGTCAAAGACGAGCCATCACCGTCAATTCTGAGTGCTCTGCCCGCATGTTAACCCATGATTTTTTGGACGGAAATCGAAGATTATGATCTTGACGATATGTGGTTTTAGCAGGATGGAGCAACAAGTCACGTAACACAGGCAAATCGAGCTCTTTTTCAAGAAAAATTTCCACGAAGTGTAATTTCGCGATTCAAAAGTTTATAAAGCTCATGGGGCATTTCACATGAAGCGGACAAGGAAAAAATCAGGGTTCTGGATTTCGTTCACATTGCGCATAATGGTACTTCTAGAGGGTATAGGTTAGGTTAGTGAAAAGGGCTGCCGGGAACAATTTCTTTTCCTGTGTGAAAACGGAATTAAGCATTTCACCTCGTTGTTTGTTTATTTTAATTTTGTTTATTTTTATAACAAAAGAAAGCTTATGATAAACGTTTTGGAATGGGATGGACAGTAGTTTAGGAAGTAGGCGGATTTCAATACATAAAAGTCGCATGGTGCGTGGTACCAAGACCTTGAAAAATTGAAAACTTTCCAAATTCAAATGAAACCATCGCTTAAGCTTAAAAATGATGTAGCTACAAAGTGGAATTCATATTTATGATGTAACTACAAGGTGGCATTCGAAGCTTTTAGGTTCGAAATTTTGTGAAATGCAGGAGCCAATAGAAGCTTATGTTAGTGGTATTCATAGATCTTTTCAAGCATTAGTATCCGGGGAGTGGGATTCGTGAAAGGGAATGTGTAAGGTGCTGAGTCCATTTAAACAAATAGCCATAGTAATAAGTACTGAATTAGAAGTCTCGGTGCCCAAAGTAATGATATTATTAAAAGTAACGAGCTTCCCAATCACTACCGTACGGTTCCTTCGAATTTTATAAACACAATTTCATCGATAGATAGGTGACTTAGTATAGCATACCTAAGCTTTTTGAAAATCTATACTTTATCGTGCGATGGTTTCGAACATTGGAATTACTCAGTTGAAAGTGCTCATATGTCATTATAAAAAATCAATTATTTCAAATAATTGTACAACGTACCCTTTGTTTTAGAAGACTTATGCGCATTGTTATTTTAGGTCGAATAACATTCATATTTCAGTTAGATCGTCAAAAAATCAAAACCGCGAAAGTTCAACCCGTTAATAATGTAAACAGCACTAATAGCTATTTAACGATCGTTATTACTACAACTTACTGATTCCCATTAATCACTTCACAAACACGAAAAACTGAGATTATCTAACAAATCATTACAAGTACGATTAGATAATAGAACCCATGATAATAGTGTTCATATGCTTATAATGCAATCATTATTTATCAATGAAAAATTCTTTAGCAAATGGTTCATTTGCTCTGATATCGCAAGCTATACTACCTGCATAATACTAATGTATCTTAGCTTATCAGGAAATCTAACAGTTAATAACATCTATTTAGGATAAGATTTTTTTTCATACAACACAACACGTTAAGGCCAAAATTGAAGGAATTTTAAATCATGTCTGAAGCTAAAGCTTTTTCGCGTTACTCGTCGCTCCACATTTAATTGCTTAGAATTTGATGTCAAAATAAATATTAAATGTAGAAATTAGATGGATAAAACTATAAGATAAACATTATTTGATGATGAAAACTTTTGGATTAAGATAATTTTTTTAAATGTATAGCTCGGAATACGATAGTTTTTTTTTTAAAATAGTCCTAGTTAAATAAAGGCATACAACTAAAAGACGTGCAGAAGCTATCCACAGTAACAAATTATACAGTTTAAACTTCTTAAAAATTCCACAACAACACAAATTCTGCAAACAAAATTTCTGTAGTTTTTAAAAGCATATTTACGGATTATTTCCTAGATTTCGATAATCATCATAGAATACTAGCAATTTTTCCCCAGTTCTCTAATATGTATATGAAAATGAAAACATATTTCGAAACTTACCCTTACGCGTCCATTCAATGCGACAATTTCAACTCCTCCGCATGTATCTGGCGCTAAGAAGTTATCCATATTGATGTTAACTAGAACATCTTTTCCAATTTTACTCTTGTATTCTTCGTAGATTCCGGGCAAAAGGCTTTCGATAATAGGCACGTCAACTTTACGGCAACGTAAGGTCACGGTACTTTCCATGGTTTGGAAGAGAGCTTGCAGGATCAGTTGCGTTAAAACCTGCCGGTATTCGCTCTCGTTCTTTGTAACATCACCTAGACGGCGTTTCGCTTCTTCCAGAACATTACGGACATGATCTTCGCGGACTTTCAATACCTGTTGTAAGAAAATTTCCAGTAAAAATATTAAATCTTATCAAATTTGGTCTTACCTTCAATCTGGCTTGATTCAACATATTTGAAGATTGAATTTTCTTTTGTAATTCAACTTGTTTCTCTTTCTTTTCGAAAAATTCCATGATCTTGAGACGTTGCTGTTGAACCAAACGACCCTTTTCAATGTTGAATTCTTCCTCGGCTTTGGCATCAATTTCTTCGGCTTTTTCATTGGCTTCTTGCTCAATGAATGCCATCATGTGCTTGATCTTGAATTGAAATGATTGCGAAAAAAGGCATTAGCGTGGGATGAATATTTAAAAGCTTGTAGGCTTACTTTTTAGGGTTAATGATTTTTGTATTGCTCAGGTAGTAGTATTTTTTCGGATGTGAATTTTCAATTCTACGCCTTTCTTTAGCGAAAAATGTTTAATCTTGACCTTACCATCGGAGTTACCTTTTTAATGAGCAATAGTAAAGTAAAAAAGCAAACCCATTTTGGTCTTTCAGAGTCAAAATAGTAGAAAATCATTTTCATAATTGATTTCTTTTGCAAGCATGAATTGATTTGTTTCTTTTGACTCAGCCACCTATTTAGAGCTAGATTAACTCAAAACTTGGTGCTCGATCCTCCGTGCGTACCTGGATTCGAAACAGGATCCCCAAAAGGCAGAGGTCAAATGAAGTTATCCCACTAATACTCGTTCATAGAGATTTGACTCAGGTACGTTCTCAATGCTAAATTAGCACAAAGACCAGTGTGTGGTCATGGCTATTCGAGCCAGGGACCACACACGCTAGCAGCCACTTCACTATCTACTCGGCTAACCAAGCTTCAATTCATATTCGCGGTACTCGCCAAATGCATTTGAAAATAATTCAATAAAAAATTCAATGAAACAATCAACATTACCCCAACGGTTCCATTAAATCATATGATACTTTTTAATTTAATTATAGCAAAATGAAATATCCAAGCGGCAAGATAACAACATAATAGCAAGCACATGTGGTTCATACTTTCCATGATCTGCTATATCAAATCATAGCTTGATTGAATTTATCGCACTATAAAAAATGTGCGTAAGTAGCTGTTTAATAAGCTGTGCGTAAGTAGCTGTTGATGTGCCTACGTGGCGCTATTCTCATTAAACATTGACATATATGAAAAGTTGTACATAATTTTCTTAGAGTCTTTGAGAAGTCAAGTAAACAGGTTAGTTTTTAAGGTAAATACTAATATAGTTTGTTGTGATATCTAACATCAATAATTTGTCGCGACAAATTATTTAAACTCATTATTTGTATTTATTGTTATTTTCTCCTATTTACAGGAATAAATTCAAAATAAATATCGCCATAATATCTTATTTGGTCTACAGCTTACTCATTATTTTATAAATTTTAAGTTTCGAATCATAAGATTCTTACAACATGAAGCTGATAAATCTCATATTGTTTTTCAATATTTTGTGCTTCCGGGTTCTGTTTCGTAAGGTGTCGCAACGAACTTATATTTTCCAGGAATAAACTACAGTTAAGAACCATTTTTCAAATTTGTTTTCTGTTAGTGATTTGTTTGTTACTTTGCAAAAAGCCGTGCTGAATGTCGTTCTGAAATTCTGCTTGTAGATTCGCGCACATAAAATTAAGTGCTTTTCTTTACAAATTGACATTTCTTATTATGTGTACTTAGCGAAATTATAATATAAAGTGAAATACAAAGAGTAGTCTGAAGTCCTGAAGTAAGCGAATTTTCCAGAAAGAAAATATTAATTCAAGATTGGTCAGAAAGGGTCTTTGCAATAAATTTCAGATCGTTTGTACGAGATTCAAAAACAATCAAATGATAGGGTTTCGAACATTATTTAATGTATGTTTTATGATGTTTTTTTTAGAATCTGATCCCCGATTAGAAAACGAAAAAATTGTACCACCTAGAAAAAAGCGGCACGCACATTCAGTTTACGGTAGCTAGATAAGTGGCCAGATCTGGCTTTTGAAAACACCCCACGCCAGACTCAAAAAACTCCAAAATAGTATCAATTTAACTGAAAAACCCCCAAAAAATATTCATAAATTACAAGGCAAAACAATCAAAATTTGTAAAATTTATTATATTGATAAACCCTAGCATACATCCTTAATTACGGAACTTTTCTTAATACGGTTTCCTGTTACTGTGTAGGTATAAATTTTGTGCAGTCTGATTGTTCCCGGAGGACATTAATTTAATAACACACCATGAAAAAGATATAAAAATAAAATATTTAAAAAACACGAAAAAAAGAAGCAAATGGCAGAAGAAAGAACGCACTCATAACGCGCAACGGTTACTAAAGCTCGTGCCATACTTAACTGCCAGGTCCAGATTTCTACTTAACAGCTAGGTCCAGACCCAATTCAACACGAATTTCTAGAAGGCGGGGGAGAAAAAATTTTCACCAGCACTTAAAAACTCATGTTGAGTTGAGCCATTAAAATCTGCACTAGGACAAGCAAAATGTTGAGGTTCAAGTTTTATTCTTCTACCTACAAGTGAGTATGGCAATATGCAGCTCATAGTAATAGAATATAGAGCCAAGCTATATATCCTAGGTCGGAACAGTGTGGCCAGAGTGGACTATTTTCCGCCAATTGGGCTATCTAAAATTTGAATTTGCGGGAGGTTTTTTCATTTCGCGGGTTGGCGGTTTTTGGGCTATCTACTTTTATGAAAAACTATATTTGGGCTATGCAGTAAAACCTACTAATCGGGACACTGTATGATCAAACCACCTGAACAATTGAGCTATAACATCACCGCAAATACTATTTCTTGAAGAAAATTCACTCTGTAATCGGGCAACCTCTAGAATTGGACCGTGATGACGACGGAAATTGAATAACTTTGGAATATTTTGAAGACACTGGAAGAAAGCGGTTGAAAATAAATTTGCCATACTACCAAATAGATAAATTGTTGTATTCATGGTCTTCTAAAGGCGGCTTTAGATATGCGGTGTTTGTCAAACACCTCCTATTCGCCAAATACCGAACACCTAGTCAAGTCATTTGCTTGGTGCTTGCGGAATGACAAGCACAGTGAATTAGATATTCGGGGATTGTCGAATGTTTGCCAAAACTGGAACATGTACGAGCTGCTCGTCGTTGTTCCCTCCCGCAATTTTTTGTGAAAAAACGAAATATTTGCTGCATCTCTGAGCATTAATAATTAATTATATTTATATCTTTAAACATGGATTTAAATATGGATGTTGATTCAGCAGATTCAGTTGACATTATATGTAATTATAAATACCGAATGTGTAAAGCGGGGATCCGAACATACCCAAACACAGTGCTCGTCTACTTTGATGTTTGTTGAAAGTTCGACAAACTACGGGAATAGCGAGCACCCGAATGTTTGTGCTTGGCCTAGGGCAAGCACTAGGCGAGCAACCCAACCACACATGCGAAGTTTGCCAAACTAGGTGCTCGGTATTTGACAAACACCGCATATCTAAAGCCGCCTTTAGACACGCTCCAAAAATTTGCCATTATCCGGCCAGATACTTCACAGTAAAGCCCGTCAAATCACTACAAAATTAAAACTTTGTGATTTCAAGGCATCAAATAGAAAGCTAAAATTCGTTAAAAAGGACTACAATCTTCACTACGGCACGCTTTGTGGCGAAGAAGCTGATGTTGATTTAGACACAGTTCAGGAATTTCAGTCACAGCTAAGAATGTTATGTGATGGCTATGATGCTTCAAATATCTATAATCTTGATGAGACAGGAGTATTTTTTAGAGCAACACCTCAAAAATCACTACGTCATAAATTGAAAAAATGTACATATGGAAAACCTTGAAAGAAACGCGTGACAGTTGACATGGAAGCTGCATAGGAGAAACCGAAAGACCAATATCGCTGGGAAGAATTGACATTAAGCGAAGTTTAAGCACAACTTGGTGAGCTAACACAAAACCTTAGATGACGGGTGCTATTTTTAAAGAATGGATGCAATTACAAACATTACCATCTTTTTTGATAAAGCTAGATGTGATAGCATTGATAATCTCTAAGACATCAAGCTACAATTGTTTCGACCTATTTGCACTTCTTATTTACAGCCTTTAGATCAGAGTTATACCAAACATACTACACTTATATGATGGACCTCATATTATGAGCTCTGGAAAATACTGAGCGTTCTTCAGACCCAATCAAATTAGTTTTTATATTTGAAGCTCTCTGATCATGAGGATCTACTTGGAATAAAGTGTCTCCACTTACAATTACAAAAGTGTTTTTGGAAATGTGGGTTCCCTCGAAATCCGAGGGTCGAAAGTGGAATCGTGATGAGAGTTCAAATTCAAATTCAAATATTCCAGCAGACACTCAAAATTTGTCAGGATACGATCAGTTTACGACCACAAACGAATCTCTCCCGGAAGATTGAGAAGATGTCTTTTTTAAAGGATGACGATGTCTTCTTTAATTTCAAACCGAAGAAACCAAAGCAGTTTTTGTTAATTCCGATAGTGAATTCAAATCGCAGTCATTCAAAATTCAATGTTTAAAAATTATTTATTTTATTTCAAAGCACACTTCAATTTTTTTCGCGAAACGTCGTTTGGCGACCCCCAAGTGAAATTTTCTGACGTATATCTCCTTTTGAAAGTATTTAAACGTCTAATCATAATGTTAACAGCTGATCGTCTAATTGAAAAAATAATTTATTTCAAAACTTGGGTTCATAGTTTTGAATGTATGAAATCGGATAAAATATTTACATTTTAAATAAAATATTCAGCCTTTCTAGCCATTAAGACTGTTTCTTATACTAATTGAACTTTTGTGCCATCCGAATTTGAAAGTTTATTTTCTGTGTGAACATTCTAGGAAAGTTCTTGAAAAAATAAGTGGCCTTCTACACTTATTTTTTCAAGGACTTTTTTAAAATGTTCACACAGTTCCTGTAATTTATCACATTTTTCCCTTTTCAAATACGTTGTAAATAAAATTTTATCTGTATATGGTATGGAACATTTCTACTGTTTCAAACGACTTCTGTGCTCCAATTAGAGCATTTATGTTACTTCGTACGAGTTTTACGGATTTAAATATTATAGTTTAATCAGCTTAAATGAATTAATTTAGTTCTACATCTGGTGTGGCTCTTTTTGGGCTAGAAATAAGAAATCTTGGCTATTTTGGGCTATGAAAGTTTGAAATTGGGCTACATTTTCTCACAAATATCTGGCCACACTGGGTCGGAAATATGGGATATGTATAGTGTTCTAACTAGAATCGATCACCTATATTTCGTTATGTATCATCCATCTACGAGAAAACTATATTAGATGCAATATTTGATATTGCATATTATTTATTTCTTGATGTAAATGCCTTCTTTGAATTCGGTTATTAATTTTTCTGGGGTGGTTTCCCTCCAGAAATTGTTCTTGATTTTTTAAATGAGAGGTCCGGATAATGTATTACGAGCATCAGGCAAATATATTGAAACTGAAAAATAAATTTGAATTTTTATTTGCAGACGATATACGTTGTCTATGCGATTATAGACAAGAAGGGAACCGTGATCACAAATCAATAACCTTTATGAGTAAATTATTTCCATGGATATAAGTCGGAGATGTTAAAATTTATCACAACCAGCGTAAATAACAATTAATGATTTCCAACTGCAAGTGGTCACACCAGTCAAGTATGCACTGTGTGCCTGATGAGAAACAGTGCATGCTTTCGAAACCACTTTGTCAAATTAAAATTTTCAAGATAAATAAAAATTTTTCAATTTTAATCATCCCGCAAAAAACAATGCTTATGAAAAATAAATTTGAATTTTTATTTGCAGTGCGAACTTAAGTTAACGAACTTAACGACCATATTCGACCATATAAAAACATATTCGTGGAGCACTAGTAGATAATTTGGCAAAAAAAGTACTCTAAGTAATGGTTCTCTAAACAACGATATCACCTCAAGAGTAACATATCGTCGCTGTGAAATCAAACCGGCATATCTGCAAAATACACATTCTTCGCTAGAGCGCTTTAAAGTTTTCGCATGTGGGCTATTTCCACGTGAATGCAAAGTGGAAAAACACCATTAGACGGGTTTTTATTCAACTTTACGATATGCCGGTGCGACATAAAAATAGAGGGGAAAATAAGGAATTTTTTGATACCAAAAACTCAAAAACTCAATTTTTGCAGATATGCCGGTTTGATTTCACAGCGACGATATCATGGAGCTTAGTTACATAGAAAAGCTAACTATCACTTTACAGAATTTTAGGTTGCATACTTTTTTATCTAGATTGTGCCTAAATTGAAAAAAAAGCCGTTTCGAGGGAAACGCATTTGAAACCTTCTACTGGCTCTAGTTAAAATTTATAAAATAATGAGTAAGCTGTAAATTTATGTAGATTTTCTATAAAATTCTATGCACCTGTAGATCAAATAAAAAACTATATATCTGCAGGTTTCCCTGTAAATAAGGCAACTCTCATTATACCTACACGACGACACAAGCTTTTCATATAAAAAAAAAAACGAGGGACGCTCACTTAATCGCTCGGTTCATCAGAATGAATGGAAGTTTCAATACAAAACTTTGACAGTATATTCTCGAATAGTCTTGCGAATCAGACAAGTGTGGCCTATTATGTATTGCTGAAATTTTCTCAAGCTCTTAGTGGCGATTTCTACCGACAAAAATGAATGGGTTTGATGTGAACTATGCCGAATTAAAGACATAAGAGAGACATAAGAGAATATACACAACAAATTAATTTTTCATCATTACAGATCATGTTTGGCTCAACTAGATACAAACTATTTAGAAAGGCAGTACTGAGAAGTATTATCGCTCTTGCCGTATCCACCAGACATTGTGCCTTCAGATTATTATTTGTTCCGTTCGATGCAATCAGTAGTTTCTAAAGCACAGTCCACTTCTTTTGTAAGTATCAAAATTTGATTGAATAGTTGGATCGCGTCCAGAAAAATAAACATCTACAGAGAGGGCATCCGTTTATGGCTGAAAGGTGGTCCAAGGATGTAGCTTCTGATGGACCACAATTTGAATAACGTTGTATGTCATTGCATAAATATACAAACGTTTTTTATTTGTCCAAAAATGGCGGAATCATATTCGTATATCCAACAAAAAATTAAATAATGTTATTATGAGTTCAACTAACTTTTACTTCCTAAATTTTCTTCTTCATATTTTTGAATTGTAGATTAATTATGGCAACGAGGAGTGTAGATAATTATTTGAAAATTAGTTGAACCAAAATTGCTGGGTGTTTTTAAACACTTGGCTATCATATATTAAGTTCTTTTTCTATACATTTCGAAGAGATGTTAGTTTTTTAGCATACTTCACACATTGTATGCGCCAAGGTAACATTTGGGAGATGAACGAAACATCACAAACTATAAATAATCCTACAACCCCTCTCGAGTCTAGGAGTTAAAGCTGGCAGATAGCTTCATTCACAATGTATACGAATGTGGATTCCACACTTTACTTTACTCCTGATTTTACACAGGTACCTATTTAGAGCCAGGTTAAGGCCAGCGACAGGTGAAAAAATTGGCACAATCGATTAACTTTTCGGAATTGAGTTTTTGCCAGGAAAGGGTGATTTGGGTCCTTCTTTGAAATATTTACCACCCATTTTGCCAAAATAGACCGATACTCTAAGCCTGTTTTAGAGGGCATTCCCTACAGCACTAAGATAGTACAATTTTCATAATTTTCGGCTAAAAACGCGGCTATTGTTTCAATTTTAGAATCAGCGTGGAATTCGTGAAAGGCTAGGAATGGCTTATTGATTTTTATTTAGTATTAATTTTGAGGAAATGATGTAGATTATGAAATTATCAAAGAAAATGTGAAGAGAAACTTTAAACTTGTTATTTTCGAAACTATCTTTCATCTACGGAAGAATTTTCAAAATACGATCATCATTTTTTAATCGAATACTCAACCAGACTATAGAAATCTAATGCAAGTTGCGAGCAAAGTGCAGTTTGCAAAGTGCAATGTGGTCAGGTCGCCAGAATATACAAAAGCGGAAAATTTCAATTTTTGAATATTGATCACATTCAAAAATTCGATCCTTTCTTTTTGTTTTGAGACTAACGATTCAACTTGCGTTTTTGTTTTTAAAGCATAGAGGAACCAAAACGCTTGGTCCGAAATCTGTGTGACGTAAATTCTTGCGTAGGAAGGTTCACATCATAAGCGCTGAAACGACCTAAACCAAAATTTGCTCTAAGACTTGTAATTGATATACTGTATCAAAAAAATTGTACGTACAGTACCCTAGCTGTAATATAAACTCTTCTATTTATTAAACAAAGAAAACTTTTCAATTCTTTAGGTATTTATAAATTCTATACTGTTAAAGCTCTTTAGAGCAAAACAATATTTTGTTAAATTAGGTTTTAATGTCATAGTACAGCAATAAAAAACTTAAAAAAAATTGCACGTACATCAAAAAATTGCACATACACACAAGATTAACTTATGATCTCATGCAAAAGAAATGGTACTTAGTTTCCAGTGCACATTTACACACGCCCCTCATTTATTGAAGGTAGTACTTGTAAATGCTCAATAGAGCCATGCAGTAATTCTTCTTAAAAGTTTTTTTTTCTAAAATGGGCGAATCACACCTCAACGCTCCTGTTGAAGTGAAGAAATCAATCGTAAATTTTAAGGAGCAAGGTAAAGGTTATGCTGAAATATCAAGCATCATTGGCACACCACGTTCAACCACGCAAATGTTTATAAAAAAAAATTTCAAAGTAACAAAAGTTTCGTAATTGCCCAAGGAAGGGGTCGGAATAAAATTTTAGTTGACGGTTTGTAGAGAAAATTGAGAGAATTATTAAGAAAGATCCAAAAACAAGTTCTCCCAAAACAGCTGCAGACCTTAAAAGAAACGACGGAATATCGTTGAATGCCCAAACAGTGCGAAATTTTCTCCATAAAAAGTGTTACAAGGGATGGATGCATGCATTGCAAGAAAACAACCGTTCATTTCGAGGAAAAATGTTGGCCGACGCTTTGAGTATGCCAAAGATTATGTAGATGGGCGACGATTTGTTCGACACATTCAATTCAGCGCTGCAAACAAAATATTTCGGGCCCCACTGTTAAATACGGAGGTGGTAATGTTTTGGGTTTGGAGAGCGATGGAAGCAAATGTCGTTGGAAATTTGGTGTTTGTGGAAAGCACTATGGACAAGCATCAGTACTTCGCAATAATAAAGCCTAATTTAAGAACCAGTGTTTAAAAACTTTGGAATTAGCGACGAATTTTCACTAGTACATGACAATGATCCAAAACATTCCTCGCATCTAGTAAAAGAGTGGTTACTGAATAACGTGAAATCTGTGCTTCCTCATCCACCCCAATCGCCAGACCTTAATTAGATCGAATATCTTTGGGAAGTTTTAAAAAAAAAAGTGCTGGAACATCATATCATAAGCCGAGCTCACCTGAAGGAGGTTATTTTTGAAAAGTGGGGAAAAATAACACCTGAAATTACTAGAAAACTAGCCCTTTCAATGAACAATCACTTAAAGAATGTAATTTCAGCAAAAGGACACCACACACGCTATTAGAAGTAGAAAATGTAATTAATTTTTTGAATGTATGTGAAAATTTTTGATGTACGTTCAATTTTATGAAATGAATTATAGCTTAATTTTAAAAATTAACAATAATATAACGGAATACTGTTTTGTTTTAAATAGTTTCAGTTGTGTAGAACTTATAAAATTAATAAAAATATAGAAAATGTTTATTTATAAAATAAATTAGTTTTAATTAATGATAAGTTTTTGTAAAGCCAGTAGAGCAATACGTGCAAATTTTTGACACATTCTAAGTATAATTTTGGCAAGAAATGTTACTTTGAGAGAGAAAAAAAACATTTTCGCTTATCCTTGGTCCGAACTGAAAGACTGTCTGTACCTAGATTCGAACCAGGTACCCCATACACAAAGAGCCAGTGCACTAGACCGGTAAATCATATTCCCGATGTTCTAAGTTTCAAGGAATAAGAGAATTAGATGAGATAACTTTCATACTAAAGTCATCCAATTCTATTCGTTTACTTCCAACAAATAAAATACCAAATAAATTTTCTGACAATTTGCATATCTTTTCAGTTATGAAAAAGGATTTAAGTATGTTTGACAGAAACGAATTAAAAAATTCATCCTTATTAGCGTCAAAGCCGAAAAAAATATACATCGATCTCATGCACATGTCGTTTTTGTTTTCGTCCACATCATAGACACTATTAAATGCAAATTCGCCTCTGCTAGCCGGCCCACCTGCGAGCCGACGTCAAGAGTGCATACAATTAACAGGGTCACTGATCCGCTAGTGCCATAGAAACATAACATTCTGGCTAGAATCTCAAGTTCCGAACGGAATTCTGTTTACAAATCTATATTGACCATGCTTAGAATTTCAACGTCAAGCTATTTTTAACAATTTACAACGCTGATATAAAACTATACGTAGTAAATCATCTATCGACTATTGTACTCAACTATTTCTAAAAATATTCCCAGCTACATTTATAATCCTGAAATCAAAAGATTCTATCGAAGCAGTAGTTACATAAGTCATCTTATGACGGTAGCGACTTCAATCATTATTACTGTGCGAGATAAAAACCATCACGTAAAGTTCTTCTAAACGGCCAATTGTCACCCAGCGACCCATTCCGACCCTCCTCAAGGCCTCATAGTTCCAGCGATTACCCCGGGCGATATAGTCATGGTGGTCATGGTGTTAATCAACTGTCAAGTCATGTGACATTTACTTTACCGCTCCAATTGGAATATTTTCATGTTTCTGGCACTTTATCCAGTATTTCATTTATTTGCCTTAATAGATTTCCGTTTGGGGTGATATTGGCCATATTTCGACTACTAAATATCAATGAAATCGTGATCAAGTGATGTTTTATTAATTCACATGACAAAGTTGAGGTCCCATGACCCGAAAAACTTCCAGTCCCCTCATCACTTGTCAAAGCGACCGATGCGCGAGGCTCGAAAACCACCAATTTCAGACATCGAAACGTGCACTTTTCATGCAAAAATCCACTTCCACAATTGGTCCGTTCAAGCGACACGCGAATTATTAATAGATATGCAATAGTATCTGGCACATTCATTGTTTTACTCACCTGTTTTTGTACATCTGCATCGCTTAGAGCCATTTTTGCAGATTTAGTTTTTGGACTTCACGACGAGGAAAAGAAAATTTTACTTCAACACTGCAAAATAGAGAAATTGGATTTGATTTAGACGGCAAGGACGATAAATGCAGGTTTCAAGTCAACATTAAAGTTCAATCTAGGCACAAATGTTCTGTTCACTTCGAATACACCAAATATTGACCTGAGGTAGCAGTCGAAAAAGGCCAAAAGTACTCGACACTTACGGGAGCGATTCCGTCTACGCCTACTCCGTCCACTTTGAGATGCGAGAAATCCAACTTCGTCGTCGTCGCCGTCGTCGTGAATATTCAATAGGAACTTTTCTTCAATGCAAACGATCATATGATTTGGGAAATTCAAATTGGACGAGCAAAGTACCATAAAAGTCAAATATGAGTTGGGGAAATTTTGTGGTGGCTAGATTTGAAAAATGAAATTGAAATAATGTTCATGGAATCAGAGACAATACAGGTCTGTTCCCATACTACAATTAATTGCGATTAATTGCAATGAAGCCGTTTTTTGTACTCCGTTTTAGTACGCTTCATTGCAATTAATCGTAGTACGGGAACAGACCTTACGTCTCTAAAATGAAGAAAATAATAAAAATTACTTTGATCGCATAGATCGCAAAACTCTCAAACATTAAGCAAGCCTAAATAATAAAAACTATTCGATTTGGTTAGCCCATCTACTGTCAACTGCAAGATTCCTCGGAGTTTAGGCCATAAGTTTAGCTTAATTGCATTTGATTGAAGAACATTTTTTAGCCGGTTGGAATTTCTATTTGGTGACTCCAAAAATTGCAAATTAAAAAAGAAATAATTTCATCCACTTATTTCAGGTGCGAGATCTTTGTCACTTCTCGAATAGCTATTGAAGTGATATTATTAGTATATATGCAACTAAATATTATCAAATTTGGTAAAAACAACGACATGGTTTTCGCGGTATTTGTAAAAATCTGTATTTGAGCAGACAACATTGCGAAGCTTGATCACACTGCCCAGAGAACACTCTCTTCCATAATAGTCAAAGAGGTATAAATAAAAATTAAAGTTTTTTGTATTTATTACTGTCCATGATTCCTAAAATCTGTAAAATAACAATTTTTATTGAAATTAAATTGGAGTTTTTTCGAAAAGCAAACCGATTCAAATACCCTTATCGCCATCTCGTGTTCATAACTACAAATAGTTAGTACTGCTCCAACTCGACTTGTATAGTTCTATAATCATCCCGTTTCGCTGGTTTCGCGGGATCTGTACTGTACCGAAAATCCAATATGGCTGACACGAATGATTGTTTTTGAGCCGATTGAATGTTAAAGGAGACCAAACGATTTCGCATCGAAAAAATTAACCAGTGCGAAAGAGAGCGCTATTTGCACATCGTTCACGAAGACGACAACGAACACAAGACGAACAACGACGTTTGAAGTGCCGTCGAGGAAATAGGAATTCTTGTCCCGTGTCCGGTGTTTAAATTGAAAATAGCGTTTTGTGAAGAGCGCTTTATCGAGCGATTTGTTTATCGCTTTCGCGTTTCAATATTTAATTGATATTGTGTTTTCTGAACGAGTATCGTAAACAACGCGAGTTCATTGAACTGATTTTCTGCGTCTCGACGGGAATTGAAAATCCTGTGGTTTCGGAAAAGCGGACAGTACGAAGGATTATCGGAAAATTCAAAGATAAGCTGAAATCTGTGTCTTCGTAGCACGCGTTGGTCGCATTGCGGTTTTCCAGTAAACGTGTTTAAATAAACATTTCTATGTTCATGTTCATGTAAGGGATATTCGAAAGATTCATTCGATTGTGGACATATTGCCCGACGGGGCTTCTGCTTCGCTTCAAAGAATATCCTAGTGAGAAGTGATCAGTGCGTGTTTGTTAAACGTGGGAAAATCGTTTTGCCGCATACGAATATATTTCGAGCTTTATTCACAACCGGGAGCTTTTCAGAACATTTTTCATCGTTCTAACGGAGTTCCCGACCATATCAATCGACTGCACACTGACGGGGCTATAAAAGAAGTGTTCCAAACGTCGGAAGTCCCTTTTTACAGCCTGCATCCGCAGAGGAAACCCCTTGGGTCGAACAACTTGCGAAAGATCGCCCAGAGGACGTATAGACAGGAAGACCAGCTTGACCGGGGATTGGAATTGATCTTCGGGTCGCGGCCATTTACCAGCAGAATTTGGTGGAATGTTAAATGCGGTATATGCCCATCGCAGATTGAATGTTGCTTGTTTCATACGCCTCAAGTTGTTGTTCAGTTAGGTAAGTTTCGGAGCGTTATTTCTTTGTTTTTGTGATGGTTGCTGTTACAATCTAAATCATTTTGTTCGGTGCAATGGATTTGGGTTGACATAAGAATTTCGCCGGTATCGAATGATTATAGTTCATCGGGTACTGAGAATTAATAGTTTTAAGCATATGACATTGTGGGGAGCATTAATATTCGTTACCATTGCATGTCGGAATAGAATTTTTCTGTGATCCTGATCATAAAACACACGAGCCAGATAATACAAGGATGGAAGAGGATGTTTGTTAATTCTGAGATAATCGCCTTCCAGCTCCATGCCCGAAAGAGATGCACATAGAGCAGTGAGCTGTCATACTACCAACCCTTATCAAGAAGCATTACCCGATACACCGAAAAAGTACAGAGAGACGGAGTGAGAAATTTCCCTTTGTTTACAGTTTGGGATAATGGTGTTGGCGCAATTTTGACTGGCTGTGCCAATTATATTTTTGTGGTTTTGTGAATTCTCAAGCAAATTAGCACCGAAATGCAGTATAAATATCGATCTCATCGCGGTAGTTTAGAATCACATTTTCTCAATAGCGTGTTCGAAGCTAATTACAAGTAAAATTCAATCACTTGTCAAAATTCCACCCATGAGCCTACAACAAGAATGGACAAGAAAGTAAGTGCATCGTCATAAATCGTCTTCGTGGTCATTCGAAGTTCTATGTGTTGATGTGATTGAATTTTTGCTGAAACACCAAATTTACATATTTGAGTTTGGAAAATGTTGCTGGACTGCTGCATTCGAAGATCGGACGTAGGAACGAAACTGTCCGACTCATCTCTCCAGCTGGCAATTCTCTTACCGTAAAGTGAATTAATAGATATTTATTGTTCCTTCTGTTCTTGTGTCGATTCGGGCGGGGAAATTTCCTTTGCGGAGATTTGTACCCTCCGAAGAAAAAAATGAGAGAATGAATGAGAATTTTCTACTTGTCACCGCCAGACCCTGAAATACGATTTGACAGGTGGGCAAAATAAAGGGATGAAGATTGAATGTAGTAAAAAAACCAAATTACATTTGACAGCAGCAAGTTGTCCCCATTATATTAGCAAGTATGAGAAACAACGATAGCTACAATGTAAGTGTATTGGTTTTGGATTTGCCCCTGCGGTACTTGAACAAATCTGACACTGAAAATTCGTGAATGGCAAAAAGAGACAAACAGTCTAGGACTGAAGCGACTGAAGAATGCGTAATTTGACGTTTTTTCCGGTTGATAATGCTGTACCGCTCTAACATTCAGATATGAACGTTTCGTTGGAAAGAGACGGCTCGGTTTGTGTGTTTTCTTTTGTGTGATGTCTTTTCGTGGAGGAACTGTCCGTCGTCGAGTTTGCTTTTTCTCCTTTTTTCACGTCAATTTTTGTGATCCGCTGTGCATAATTTTTGATTTTTTGTTGATAATTTAATGTTCGCTAGTAATTAATAAACTCTAACTAGACTCATGAAGGTGCGTAGAATTCACTTAAAGTTTGCTATAATGTGTTGGATGTGTGATTTAGCGATAATTTGTGAGAATTGAAGGCGAGAAAAGTGAAATCGAGATTGTGATGAGGGTTTTCCCTGTGCTTGCTTCGCGGTTTTGACAAGATGTGCGTGCAAGTCGCTACGGCTCTGAAAGTTTTAGATATCTAATGGGCTCAGGGCTCCAGTGCAAGGGCCCCATTAACATCTCGGATACACCCACTAATCTCAAGGCTAGGATTTCGCGTGTGCTACATGATCCGCGAAGGCTTTTCATACACGATTGTGCACCTGCTCTGTGTGTGGTTCAAGGGGCCCACTCAAGGGCTGTCCAAATTTTTTGGGGCTCTTACCTAAAATTTTTTTGGGTAATGGCTGGAGTCTCGAAATGATGTAGAGAAAATTGGGTTTTCGTAGGTCTTTGTTAGCTAATGAGGTCGCAACGAAAATTGCTTTTCGCGCTTTCGAGTGCGACAATACAAATCGGAATAGTGTTTACATTACTATTTGTCAAATAAGTGATTGTTGGGAAGAAAACGCGCCTTCGACGCGGCCCGAAAACAAATCATCCGGCTCTTAGCAGTTTCTGTCAATCTGTTATTTAGAAAATATTCTATATAGAAAAATCTAATACTAATAAAATATTCCTGCTGTGTAAATAAGTGTCGGAACGATGAACTGCAAAACTTGCGTTTTGCTCCAAGGTTAGCAATGTACATATCTGGAGAGCATTATTTGCGCACTTATTCAAATTGTGCAAGGCCTACGTTCTCGGTGCACTTCATTCGTCGAATCTCTCTAAAAGCATTTGTCGTTTGTGTATACGACAACAATAAAACGAAAACTGGAACCTACGTTCATGGAGATTTGGAACTGATAACTTTATCACGTAGAGGTGCTCGAATAGCGCGCTCTAAAGATCTGGACGTGAATAATTCCATTCGGATTTAGTCTTTTTCCGGCTGTAGTGGCTCTGAAGTCGAACTAATAAACATTTCAATGAATTCCAGGTAGGCAAACAGCTAACTTCAGGCACATTTATGTAGTTACGCGGAAGCAGAAATAAATGTGAGACGAGAGTAATGTTTTCATAACTGTGGCCTTACACAGACGATCATTCGTAAACAAGCACGTCAAGACGACTATTATGCTAAAAGTGGCTTTTCTATCTAAGTAGCTGTATATGAAGTAGTTTCTGATAGATTATAGACAAAAAACCAGCATCAATTCAAAATATTGATTTAAAACTCTGTTATGTGTCACTAATTTAAGCTGTTTAGAAAACGATAAATTGACAGTATAAAAAGTAAGAACTCAAATCACAAATACTGATTTTTAAAAGCTATGCGGAAGTCACTAAACAACTGGACCCCATAAAAGCGAAATTTAAACCCGCTTCAATTTTGTGCCAGTGTGCTAAAAGCACCATCAAGTTCAGTTAGTAATATAAAATTTATCAAAGACAACAATAAAACCTAAAACGAATGAAGGACGTTTCGGAAACTGTTAAAACGCGGCGTTCCCAAGTAAATCCGGCCCCAATTATTTAAAAAAAACTAAGGGATGGTGGTTTCTTGGTAAAAACCAACAATGAGAAAAACAGCAAAACCTTAACAACAACGGTCGCCGTGTACACTCGATCAGGGTTGTTAAACATCCAACAGATTATTAATATCGAAATTATGTACCAAATTATTAACAGCGGGCTAAAATGGCCAGATATTCCTCGGACTGTTGGAGAGTTAACTAGCAGAGAGACCAGATCAGCCAGTAGCCTTTCGGTTTGTACACCAAGAACGGATAGACTGAAAATGCATCCAATACAACAGGCTACAACTTTCTACAATACATTGCCAGATATGGCAAGGTACTCAAGCAACATCGAAAGATATTGAAAGAAAACTTAAAATTGCACATAAAAAGTTAACAACCACGCACAATGACAATAAACACCAGAGTTTTTTGTATACTTTTCTTTGGACACATGTCAATGAAGACAATTATGACACAATACAAGAGAGTCTATCATAATGATAAGAATTATGCTGTCCCTTATACAAACAAACTAGTTGTCTGTGAAGCACTATGAAACACTTACCCGAGAGGAAAATGATGCACACGGGCTGTGTATGCTGATAGAGTGATGCAGAGAGTGGAAGGAAGGAGGAAAAAAATCTTCTTGAACAACATACACAAGAACTTAGTTGACAAATATATTGTTGAAAATACGAAGCAGCGCCTTGCCAATGATGAGCTGAATTTCCAAATTCCTTCTTTGAAGGGTTTTTTTTATCCCGAAAAAATTCCAAAAATAAACACCACTTTTATTGAGATACATACGAAATCATATCCAAGCTGGCGAGAAATAATATGTGTATATAGATTTCGGCAGTTTTAATGCAAAAAAAACTTGAATGTTATGCCCGATTTATACGTTGGGACGAGCGTCTCGGGTACAAGAGTAAACAAGACTCAACAAGACATTGGACGAGACTCAACAAGACATAGGGTGTATTGTTTACTTAGGATATTGCACCGTACAACACGGACCATACACCATGCACCTTTCATAGGGTGAATTGTTTACTTAGGATATTGCACTTTGCATCTTTCGACAGTTGTGAGCTGTTTTGTTCAGTTCAGTGAACGATGACTGAGGTACGGGCTGTGGCTATTGCAACTGCCTGGTGTGCGTTGAGTTATTTCAATCTGGGACACGCAAACACATGTTTGAAGTCCCGGCGAAAAATTCGAAAATTTAAATGAGCACATGCTACCCTCTCGAATCCCTTTGACTTGATGCATAAAACCGACTTCGCTTCCAGCGGCTTCGAACTAGGACGAGACGGTCATAAACAGTCAGGCACAGCAATAAAAGGATCATTATCCCTTCGTAAAACAAACAAGAGCCGACGAGCAAACCATTTACACACTCGTGCTTGCCATGAAAAACACAGCCGAGACTAGACAAGGAGACCGTTTACACACTCACCTTGTCTTCATTTGGCATTGCTCGGCGAGAATGTAAATTCGGCTTTAGACGATGTTATAAGAGCCAAAAATAAGGCCATGTTTCAAAATAATAATGTTTGTGCCAAGTGCTCAGGCGGACGCAAAACATCCGAATGTGTATCTGACACAAAAAAATTATGTGAACTATGCCCTGCACTGTCCGAGCCGCTTTAATCATAGATCTGATAGCAAGAACTGTCCTGAATATCAAAAGGCTATTCAATTCATAATTAGGAAAACAAATTACCTCAATGAAACTGCCTCTAGTAAGAATTTATCACGCAATATGTAAGGAATATTCGGAATAAACTCGAGGTAACAGCGAAGATCGCTGATATGATTGTTTTAGGCGAAACGTGGATTTACGCAAACTATTTCGACGCGAATATTCCATTCATCATAGAACCTTGTACACGTTAAGCTTATACTTAAAAAGAGAAGGCATGTGATTCCCCTAACTACAAACTTATTACTCTCATTTCGCTTCCTAAGGTCTTCGAAAAACGGGTAAATTCGAAATTATTGAGTTATCTTGGATCGACGCATCTTATTAATGTCTGTCAGTACGACTTTCGTCCCGGGCGCACCACTGTTGGAGAGATGGAACCGGTGTCTCCTTAACATCAGTGTATCTTTGGAGATTTCGAAGGCTTTTGGCATCGCTGACGCCCATTCCTATTAGCCGAACTATCTGCATTTGGTTTGTCAATTGGATTGAAAGTTCCATCGAAGATTATTCCTTTCAAGGTGCTATAGATGTACCCTAATAATCTAACTCCCTTCCATCTATTTATAAATGACCTCATTTCCTTCATTTTCAATCCGATTCAGATATTTTGCTTACTGCTGTACCTTAGATACGCGTACTATTTTGGTTCAGTGGCCTACTCTCGGGGATTAATACTTGTGTTAGCAGAGATTGCATGTTCACTTCGTTAAACGCGGACCTATTAAACGCAATCGCTTTTGGCTTAGAGAGCCGTGTTGTGTTTAGGAAGAAGGCTGCCATCTTTCACTCAGGCCGTATCCTTCTAGTCACAATATTTTCGTTGATGGTGTAGGTATTTCAGATACACCCTCGCTAATTCTATTAGCAAACTTTGTTGGACTGGTAAAATTTTCCAAATAACGGAAAATGCTATGAAATGCCTGGAATTTCCTTCGGAGAGTTTACGAAATACTTTACTCGATTAGACATATCGCTCGTCTGCAAGACTCTCATTAGACCCATACTTGAGTATAACTCCCACATATAGGTTGGAACAGGCTGCACTGCTTTAGCGTGATTTAACAAAGTCAAACGCAAACATTTCAAACTTATTGACGATGAAATAATTACTTCATTTATTAGTACCCTAGAAAATCGACGTAATGTAATCGACTTTATTGCCATTACAGTCGATCTCGGTTATAACGACCACGATATACAATGGTCACTGGTCTGTAAAGAAACAAATAGAAAGTACGTTAAGAAATTTTTGTACAATTTTTTTTAATTGTTATTTTATTTTATTTGTTTTGTTTTGTTTTATTTGTTTTTTTACACTAAACTATGAAAATACAATGAAATAGAAACGAATGTTTGCTCGAATATAAAGAAACATTTATTTGGTCCCTTTCGATTCGCTATGGCCGAGTTCGACTGTACTATGAATATTGTTCTAACGAAATATCGAGACTGATTTATTGTCAAGCATTTCCTATGTGCAATACTCGGACCACTCATCACTCTCACCCGCATACTCTTCAAAAAATCGGCCAAAATCGGATGTCAAAATCAAAACTTTTGACATATGTAGGTCCACATGGATCAGAATGGACGAGCTCCAGCAAATTGGTGGATATTGTACCAAACCAATTGAATGGTTTTCGGAGCTTGTTTCCCCTTTATGCAAATAACATATTTATTCAAACCCACAGACCATGATTAGGCATGTCCATTCAAAAATAATTAGCGCTTTTAAACACTTTTGTTTCCCAACCTTCGATGCCATAAAACTCGATCGAATTTCGTAGCCAGTCTCATAATCGATTCAGTGCTGTGTTGACCGACTAGTGCTGTTCCTAATTCACAATCCAGCTTCTACATACCATCCGTTAAAGACGCTTTTACCGCACTCTTATTTAGAAGATTTTCAGTCCGACAATATCGATATCTATTCTGAATCCCGCTTTTTCGACTTTAGACCACAAAGTCATAAATTGATTAATTCAGTCCTCCAGTGACTTGCAATTTTTTTTGTTTCAATGAGACTAGTTGTTGTAAAAGAGTTACTTTCCTTTCGAGACCAGTGTCATCAAAAGCTTTTCATAAATTCGACCATGCTTCGAATATAGATTCAGCTGATAAAAGAATTAGGTCCGATTTTGATTTTAAATCGAGATTCAAATTGTCGGCTGCTGGTTCACAGCAGTTCCAGTAGTCTTTTATAACTGTGGAAAATAAGATAAACGAACGCCTATTTTCATTGACTGACCAAATGGAAGAGAAAGAACTCCTTCATTTTTCTTTGAAATCGACTTGCATCGCCTACTTATTATAACATAAATTCAATTATAACACTTATGGCATAGAACAATCAAAATTTCCAACATCCTCCGGGCCGGCAATTAGTTAACTTCAAGTACGTATAGATGCTGCATTGATCACAAAAGCAGCAATTCATTTGCAAAACGGACTAACCAAACTGTCACGCTCAGGAAAGACATTTTCTATAGTCGCAAGTTTTCAGTGAATACGAGGTTTTGTGTGATCGTATGCCAAAACTACTTTAATCCTGGAATGGTACCGATGAGTAATTTTTACTCACATGCGGTATATATTTCGTCGCGCATCAGCCAGTGGGCTGCCATGAGATTAGAAGCTATATAATCTTTTTATGTTTAGTTAGAAAACGTAATCAACGCCTGTTGATTACGTCTTCTGCCTCCCATAGAAGAGTTAACATCTGATCTAGATCGATTTTTCGTTTACTAATCAAAGTCTTCAGTCGTTTTTTGACTGATCGAACCACGCGCTTCCAGAATCCGCCCCACCATGGTGCTCTTTCGACAATAAAGCGCCATTCGATTCTTTCCTTGTTTAGATAGCTTCGTATAATCGTTGTATTCAGACTTTTTAGCTCGAAAGAGGCTCGCTTAAAAGTTTTAAAGTTATCAGAAAAAATATATCTTTGGAATGCCCCTCCGCACAATAAACCTTCGGAAAGCAGCTAAACTTTTCAGTTTCTAACGTGGTTACTAGTTCCATTTGAAATGCTCTAGTCACGGCACAGGTAAACAGCAGAATGTAGCACTTCATTAATGTTTCACCCGTAGAATGTTTGACATAAAGTGGACCAGCAAAGTCTACGCCAACCGTTTCAAATATCCAGGATGCAACTATTCGCTCTTTTGGTAAAGGTGTGCTCATTAGCTTCTGGCAATTAATGCAGCGTTTGGTCAAGTCTTGTACCAAAGGTCTTGCCTTCGGTATTCAAAATCTCTCGCGTATTATATGAATGAAGATATCTTTCATGAGATTCCCGTACGATGAGACTCGTAATCGCTGATGATTTGAGAGGGATAATCGGATGTAAAATGTCTTCGGCTTCGTCGAGAGCTTAAAGCCTACCGTTCACACGTAGAATCCAATTTTCATCTAACATGGGATTAAGGCTTAAAATCTTCCATTCACGAGGTACTTCTCTTTTAGCAATGAGGGCTTCGATTTCACCTGGTTAACTAACATTTTGAACATCATGCTGCAGTTCGGAAACCCGGCAAAGTTTGTACGACTGGTGAAAATGACCATGACCGAATCCACGTCACAAGTGCTGATTCAGAATAATATGACCAACTCGTTTTCGACGAATACAGGGCTAAAACAAGGGGATGGATTAGCTCCGGTACTCCTTAACTTAGCGCTTGAGTATGTCATCAGAAAAATCCCCGTTGACACGAGAGGAACTCATTATTTAAATCGACACAACATTATGTCTCGTTCGTTCAACGACGCCAAGGAAATATTTGTAGCTCCAGACGAAACCGCCAAGGAAGTTGGTCTTCAAATTAACGAACCAAAAACAAAAGTTATGACTCAATCAAAGAAAAGGACGCAAATAAGACAAAACATAACGATAGGGGGCTATAATCTTGAAAACGTAGATAACTTCGTGTACCTAGGGACGAACCTCTCGAAGGATGGGAATGAGCTTGACGAAATCAAACGACGGATTCAATTAGCCAATAAGGCATTCTTTTCGGTGCTTCCCACTTTGAAATCTCGATGCGTACAGAGGAATACATCTATAAAACAATTATTAGACCTGTGCTATGCTACGGAAGCGAAACCTGGACGCTGACCCAGACATCTGAAAAAGCCTTGAATACGTTTGAGAGAAGGATATTGCGAAGGATCCTCGGTCCAATACGAGAAGAAGATGGATGGCAAATCCGATACAACAACGAGCTGTATACCATATATGACGAGCCGGAAGTCTCTACCGTCATACGACTCCAAACACTACAATGGGCTGGCCACGTCGAACGAATGAGCGACGATCGAATCCCCAAACGATCAATAAGCCACGCAAACGCTGGGAGGATTCGATAGATGCTGACAGCAGGTCACTTTTGGGAGCACCGAACTGGAGGACGCGGTCACTACCGAGACGAATGGAGGCGAAGCATTAAGGAGGCTAAGGCTCGATTCGGACTGTAGTGCCTCGATGATGAACTAACATTTTGAATGTGTTTGATCCAATATATTTTAGAAACACTCAACTCGTTGACCGTCAAATCATTACCATTTGACCGTTGGCTAACTTTTGAGACAAAATGTATGATCCAGGCAGTAATGCTTAGTAGCCTAGTCCATCTACTGAATCGTTCAAATCGGAATAATGGTTCACTGATAGTGGCATGCGTCGTCTCCTCACCTTCTTTAGTCTGCACGGCAAGAGTAGCGAAAGCACCATCAACGAAAAACGATGCCAACGCACTTTCGTTGAATGTTTCAACCATTCTGGTCCCTCCTTTCAAACTTCAGATTTAATGCCACGCGTAAGCAAGTCTGCCGGATTCTCCTTGTCAGGACAATGTTCGCAACGAAAGCCGCCATTAGTTCTAATCTAGGTAGCGAAAGCTCTCCTTTGTCGCCTTCCTTGAGAGGAGCAACTCGACTTTTGTCACCCAGGAAATGAGTGCTGACGTTTTTGCCATTGTACACACATCGTAAATATGCAACTGCTCCAAAGGCATGCAAACTAGCATCTCAAAAAGTATGTAGCTCGCAGTAGGATAAATTCGTTAAAAGTGCAGCGCATCTGGGTATTGTAAAGTCGCTCGTCATCCGTAAATTTTCGTAAGAATCAATCAGAGTTTTAGCAAATTCTTCGTTCAACGAATCATCCCAACCAACATGATTTTTCCAAAGGTCTTGGAACATGATCTTCTGTTTGAACAGGTGACATTATACCCAATGGATGGATGAAATACTCGCGAAATCACTTGAAGAACCGTTCTTTTGGTTTTTAATTGTAGCACATGTTCTTCAAGGAAGCTCAACTCAACACCTAACTCATCAGATAAGACGAACCATTTCATTCGTAGAAGTTTTTGCACATGAGGATACTCATATCCATCGTTTTCAAAATAACGTCTCATCAACACATCATCGCTGTTCTATGTGCGCAAATTCATTCCAGCTAGGTTCATTTTATTGACTGCCTCGTCGTATAGCCTTTTGGCTGATTCCACATTATCACTGTAGGTTGCTACATCATCGGCGTATAAAGATTGCTTTAAATTCTCACAGCTTTGTGGATACGATTTATGATACTAAGGTGTTTATTGATAACAGTCGCTAATGGGAAGGTGCTGATTGTAACACCAAATGTAACACAAGTCATTCGATATATACAAATTATTCGCTTCGAAAGCGGATTCTCGTACCAAACTAACCGATGTGCGTTCCGGGTTTCGGCAACAAAATGTGGGAAATAATATAAACGAGCGTCTATTTTCCTTGACCGACAAAATGGAGGAAAAAGAACTCCTTTGTTTTTGTTTGACATCGACTTGCATCGCCTACTTATAATAACATAAATTCAAATATAACACTTATGGCTTAGAAAAATCAAAATTTCCAATAATAACTAAGTATGATCTCGCCATCACATTTCACGTGCCTAATTTTATCATCCCTTTAGCTTGTCAATTTATGTATCATTCAATTATAAGAATTGAATTAAATATTCAAAAATAAAAATTGGATATCGAACACCAATTCGATGCACTAAGCTCCGAATTGATTACTCAATTGTTAGAAAGAATAATTATTTCACGTGACCATTATGTCTTCTGTCCAGGCAAATTCCCTGTTCCAACAGGCAGTATCCAATGGGTACCTTATCAAACTGATGAACTGAACTGTGTTAAAATTCCATGTTCTAATATAGACTTTAATATTTATCAAATATTCACTGCCATTATTATTCAGATAATTTGGAAGACACCTGCCATGCTTTTTCCGAATCCACCAAAATGCTCATATATTAATTATCATTGAAAGTACCTATAGTAATAGTATCAACTTATTTAAACAGTACTTCAGAAAACTTATCAACTTATTTAAACAAAACTTATCAACTTATTTAAACAGTACTTCGGAAATAAGTTCACTTCATTTCAATTACATCAAGGGGTCATCAGGTCTTTAACTTCTTGGATTAAATTGGAAATGTTTTTGCGGGATGATTAAAATTGAACAACTTTTTATTAGCATTAAAAATTTTAATCTACATTGAAAATTCTATTTTTGACAAAGTGGTTTCGAAAGTATGCACTGCTTCTCATCAGACACCAGCACACAGTGCATACTTGACTGGCGTGACCACTTGCAGGTGGAAATTATTACATTTTTATTTATGCTAGTTGTGACAAATTTTAACATCTCCGACTTATATCCATGGATATAATTTTACTTAGTAAAGGTAATTGAATTTGATCACGGTTCCCTTCTTGTCTATAAATCAGCATAGACAACGTATATCATTTCTACAGCATCGAAGCCGAGCATATTGAAACGGGAAACTTCGATCGATTTCCAATTTGATTCTGCTTTCGGAGGCTGATTCCGCAAAACGATCGAAGTTTCCCGTTTCAATATGCTCGGCTTCGATGCTGTAGAAATGATATACGTTGTCTATGCTGATTTATAGACAAGAAGGGAACCGTGATCAAATTCAATTACCTTTACTAAGTAAAATTATATCCATGGATATAAGTCGGAGATGTTAAAATTTGTCACAACTAGCATAAATAAAAATGTAATAATTTCCACCTGCAAGTGGTCACGCCAGTCAAGTATGCACTGTGTGCTGGTGTCTGATGAGAAGCAGTGCATACTTTCGAAACCACTTTGTCAAAAATAGAATTTTCAATGTAGATTAAAATTTTTAATGCTAATAAAAAGTTGTTCAATTTTAATCATCCCGCAAAAACATTTCCAATTTGATTCTGCTTTCGGAGGCTGATTCCGCAAAACGATCGAAGTTTCCCGTTTCAATATGCTCGGCTTCGATGCTGTAGAAATGATATACGTTGTCTATGCTGATTTATAGACAAGAAGGGAACCGTGATCAAATTCAATTACCTTTACTAAGTAAAATTATATCCATGGATATAAGTCGGAGATGTTAAAATTTGTCACAACTAGCATAAATAAAAATGTAATAATTTCCACCTGCAAGTGGTCACGCCAGTCAAGTATGCACTGTGTGCTGGTGTCTGATGAGAAGCAGTGCATACTTTCGAAACCACTTTGTCAAAAATAGAATTTTCAATGTAGATTAAAATTTTTAATGCTAATAAAAAGTTGTTCAATTTTAATCATCCCGCAAAAACATTTCCAATTTGATTCTGCTTTCGGAGGCTGATTCCGCAAAACGATCGAAGTTTCCCGTTTCAATATGCTCGGCTTCGATGCTGTAGAAATGATATACGTTGTCTATGCTGATTTATAGACAAGAAGGGAACCGTGATCAAATTCAATTACCTTTACTAAGTAAAATTATATCCATGGATATAAGTCGGAGATGTTAAAATTTGTCACAACTAGCATAAATAAAAATGTAATAATTTCCACCTGCAAGTGGTCACGCCAGTCAAGTATGCACTGTGTGCTGGTGTCTGATGAGAAGCAGTGCATACTTTCGAAACCACTTTGTCAAAAATAGAATTTTCAATGTAGATTAAAATTTTTAATGCTAATAAAAAGTTGTTCAATTTTAATCATCCCGCAAAAACATTTCCAATTTGATTCTGCTTTCGGAGGCTGATTCCGCAAAACGATCGAAGTTTCCCGTTTCAATATGCTCGGCTTCGATGCTGTAGAAATGATATACGTTGTCTATGCTGATTTATAGACAAGAAGGGAACCGTGATCAAATTCAATTACCTTTACTAAGTAAAATTATATCCATGGATATAAGTCGGAGATGTTAAAATTTGTCACAACTAGCATAAATAAAAATGTAATAATTTCCACCTGCAAGTGGTCACGCCAGTCAAGTATGCACTGTGTGCTGGTGTCTGATGAGAAGCAGTGCATACTTTCGAAACCACTTTGTCAAAAATAGAATTTTCAATGTAGATTAAAATTTTTAATGCTAATAAAAAGTTGTTCAATTTTAATCATCCCGCAAAAACATTTCCAATTTGATTCTGCTTTCGGAGGCTGATTCCGCAAAACGATCGAAGTTTCCCGTTTCAATATGCTCGGCTTCGATGCTGTAGAAATGATATACGTTGTCTATGCTGATTTATAGACAAGAAGGGAACCGTGATCAAATTCAATTACCTTCTTGGATTAACCTAACAATGAGCATAATTTGCCATTTAGTTTATTCAATTAAAATAAGCTATAAAACACATTTTCTGACTCATTAAGATTGTGCTCTCTATATCTAACTAGCAAACCACAAAACTTTATAGTTCGATAAAAGTGAATTTCGTACTATACACGATGTTTAAATTTAATTTTTGCAAACTAGGTTATCATGTTATCAGAATGCTATTTGCTTGTTTTCATTTTCAACATTGTTATAACGATAAATACTCTCGTGATTCTGCTAACCACTAAACAAAATAATCGTGTATGATGTATTATTTCAAAGATGTGTTATCCAAATATTATTTTCTTGTATTTGCAATAAAAAAGAATATGTCAAAATCGAAATAAAACACGTAAAATATTTGATGTTTTTTCGAATACAGTATTATTTATCTCCGCATCACTAAAACCGTCACAAAATAAAATAAACTTGTGTCACAAGTGTATTTGACAAGAATATCTTAATGAAATTTTTAAGTTTTTCATGTTGAACGCCTTCTTGTAGTTTCTAATTTCCTCAAACGGCCCTCAAGATGCAAAAAGATACTTTTACGTCATTCTCCGTCAATTCGCACATCTTTGTTAATTCACAGATTTACAGAATCTCGACAAATTTTAAACGTCAGTTATTTGATGTTTTGAATGATGATACCTGCAATGTTTACATTGAGCTACAACCGCCTCTAATCGACATTTAACTGGCAGTATCAAGTCTCCAAGTTGATAAAGATCGGCCGGGTAGTAATAACTGGCCGTGTACGAAAATAATATTACTGCCAAGTTCATACATGTCGTAATTTGATTTAATACATATAATGCACTAAAGATGACAACAAATTCAAAAGCCAGGCATGATGGCTTGGCATAAAACGTACTTTGAATTTTATTTAGAATGCAAATATTGCTGTAACCGCTAGGTTTGTCGATTTAGCTGTTGTTACTTGATTATCACGCATTTAATCCGTACATTGAAAACTTTACCCGCGCAATTTAATGGTGGAGGTTTTAGCGCGATTCATTCCTAATTTGAGTGTTTCTGCTATTCGGTTTTCGTTGTGAGATGTTTAATTAATTTGCATATAAAGACTATTGTTTACAGTGAGTGTGGATGTTCTTAAAATGCTTTAATTTGTTTGATGGGGAATATTTTGTTTAGCTATCATTGGCTTTAACACGTAGGTACAGGGCTGAGCAAAAACGCAGAAGTGTACTGTTTACATAAACAGCCTAAGTGTTTGCCTTAAACTAGCATTATCTTGTATCTGTGGAAATATCAAGCGCAATAATTTCGAAAATGGAACAACTCAACTTCCAGAATGCATTCTCATCGTTTTATCCGCAAATCTCGAAAATAAAATGTTCGGCATATTAATAATAATAAAGTTTCTTAATTATATCTAATTACTACGGATTTTTCCAACAAATTTAACTTTTTTTCTGGTTTTTCAGGTTATGGCAAATTTAAATTTCCAGCAACCTCCAAGAAGTATAGCAAGTGGCAACCTATCAGCTCGTGGTTCGACAGGATTTGGTGGCAGTTCATTATCTGGACATGCGACGCCACCGGCCGGAATGTCAGGAATGTTTCCACCCGGTAAGTATTCAATAATACATTATCCTGCACGAACTGTATGTGGTAATTTAATGAAATATCAAAAAGAGAACCTGCTTTTCCTAGGCGGTGGAAACTATGGTCAATCGCAACAACAACTATCGCCCAATCGAAATGCTCAGCTGTCGGTTGGTGGAGCGGGAGGAGGAGGTGGTATGCAGCAGCTGCAAGGTGGCGCCCGTGGTGGAAATATTTTCGGTCAACGATCGTTTGCAGACCGAAGGATGCCTGGCGGTTTGGGAGGCAGTTCGATGGTGAGTTGAATGATTACAATTTTTTTTAAACTCAAAAATGTGTTCTTACTAACATTGTTTTTTTATTTTTTTTTCAGTCGAACATGGGGTCATTCATGCAAGCTTCCCGTGGTGGATATGGATCGGGCAGCGGTGTTGGTGGCGGTAGTTCTCTTAATAATTTCCATTCAGTGTTTGGCGGAACGCCGGGTGAATCAGTGACGCCAACATTTCTTGATCTCTCCGAATTTCCGTCATTGAATGCTCGCGGCCAGAATGACCAATCACTGCCTCAGACAAATCCATTGCAGCCACCTGGAAGTAAACCTTATGGTAATTTTCTAAGTTCTTGTGAGTTTATCAATGATATCATATGTGATTTTGTATGTTTTATTATATTACTATTTACCAAAATAACCATATTGCAATGTATTCATCTCATTTTGTGAGTCATATTTCAACAAACGTAAAATTTTCTATTAGAATTTGGGTACATTGATTTATGTGTGATTTGGTTTCTATACAATATTTACTTCAATTGTCACTATGTCCTGTATTAATCGTTACAATGTCTATTTGCATTATTACTGTTAGGTATTATAAGAAATATTTATTATTTTCAAGCATTCGTTACAACTAGGATAGACATTTAACGTAAAAAACCAAAATATTTGTAGCAAATTTGATAATATGTAGTAGGAAATCGGCTTACTGTAATGTCCAGGACAGTTTCCCTAGTAGAGGTAATGTCAGGAAGGCGCGATATTAAGTAATCATTTAAAGTTACTTAAGCTCACGCAAATATTTATTCAATAGCAGGCCCCAAACGACTTTATAGTTAGGTCAACATTGACTCATGTAGCTAAAAATAATAATTAAATTAAATTCTTGTCTCCATCAGTTTCATTAAGAATATACGAGAGTGGCTCAAATATGATCGAGATAAATAAGATCGCTGAAATGCTCTGGCACGTTTATTTATTTATTTATTTATTTCAAACCAAACAAGGTGTATACATAAAACAAATAACAATTTACATTTTTTCAAGCTAAACTAAAATAAAACATGATAACATTTCCCAGACTTTTGTCTGGTTGTCAATTTGAGGCGGAAATTCCAAGGAAAGAAAATAAAGGAATTAGGAATTCAGCGCTATATTTAAAGCGCTTTTGAACCTGACTTTAGAGATAGACGGGGAATATCGAAAAAATTTACAAAAATTCACAGTTTTTCTAGGTAGTTCCCCTCACTAGTTACGCATTTTGTCCACCTTTCCGGAAGCATTTTGATGCCCGTATCGAAGAATTCCTTGGGCAACTCGGACAGCCATGCGCGCACGAACTCCCCTACCTCGTCGTCAGTGTTGAATGTTTGACCTCCGAGGGTATCTTTCAGTGGTCCAAACATGTGGTAGTCGCAGGGTGATAAATCCGGACTGTAGGGAGGGTGTTCCAGTACCTCCCACCCCAATTCCAATATTGTATCGAGCGTGAGACGCAGGGTATGAGGGCGCGCGTTATCCTGGAGAAGAATCGCACTTCGTGCTGGAATTCCTCCGTTTCGAGCGATAAGCGGGTTTCACGTGTGTTTTCAGAAGGTTAGAGTAGTCTGCAGCATTGATGGTACGTTGGGTGTGCTGGAAGTCGACGTACAGCACGCCCCGGCGGTCCCAGAACACAGTACACATAACCTTACCCGCGGACCTGGTTGTCTTCGCTTTGACTGGCGCGCCTTCCTCCTTCTTCCTCCACTCTTTAGACGACACCTTGCTTTCGGGAGTGTAATAATGTACCCATGTCTCGTCTGTAGTGAAGATTCGCGTTAAAAAACCGTCCCCCTCCGCCTTGTATCGCGTCAGCAATGGGCGACAAATTTCCAACCGCGTGAATTTTCGCTCGAAGTTCAACAGTTTAGGAACCCATCGCGCCGTTATTTTGCGAAATTGAAGGTGTTCGTGGATGATAGACTATACACTACCAATACTGATGCCGAGTTCAGCCGAAATGTCTCGAACATTCATCCTACGGTCCTCCAAAATGAGTTGTTCTACGCGGCGAATGTTGTCTGGTGTGATGCTGGTTCGCGGTCGACGATCATGCGGCTCATTCTCGACGGTTTCGCGGCCATCTTTGAATGCTTTGGCCCATTTAAACACAGCAGCCCTACTCAGGCACTCACTACCGAACTGATTTCGCCAACGCCGAAAAACGTGTTTTTAACGCCTTCACATACTAAAAAACGAATGACAATACGTTGCGCAACGGCGGTCGGCACTTGACGTTCACTGATGATCGTTAGCACGCGCGTGAAACATGCGCTCCCGACGAAAATTATGCCACACTGTTTGTAAGGGACCCAGCTATCACATACTCAAGCCAAGACCTTCAAAACATACATGCGCGCCATCTACAGCATTTGTCTCCATCATATTTGAACCACCCTCGTACATTCTGTCAAAAAAAGTACTGGAAATCGTCGAATAAAACGCACAATTTGGATTCATACAGAAGATTTAGTTCGTTCGCTTCAAAGTAGGCTCCATTTGTGTATGCTGCATCACTTATGCCAGCACTTTCTTCAATCTTCGAAGCATTTTTTATAGGCACTTAACAAGATGGCCTGCAGCAACTATAAACTATTTTTTTTATGGCTTCTGGCGATTCAAAATTCGTTATAAATCTGCTGGATTCAGTGTTTGTTCAATGATTTTTCGCATTTTTGGCTTTATCAGTTTAAACATATCAATGCCAATCAAACGAATTGTTTTTGTCCATAATTCTCGACATCTTTATCGAATTTACTCACGCAATCGCTTCCATACGGCAAAATAGTATTCTTTATTTGCCGTTTGTCCTTCCGGAACGAATTTATAGTGCCCCAAACCTCGAATATCGAAGAAAACAACGAGCTTTACTTTGAGCGACTTTGGTGTGGCTTTTTTTCGATTTCCGTATGTTTTTAGTCTTGTTGAGTTGTATGCTCATCAAACCCACAGACTTACGATCTCTCGGCAGCCTTCTGAAGGTTTTGCACTACACGCAATCCCGTGTTTTTGATAAAGTTGAATTGCCTTAAGCCTTTGTTTACATTTGAACCGAGCTATACACGAAATTTCGTTCACAATACACAATTTAATAAAACTTTTTATTCACCAATTTAGTTCTTTACTAAAATCGAGACTGAAGTATACAGATTTAATTAGGTGATATAATCAAACTCTTCGACTATACTAGCCGCGTTTTTGTGCCTCTATCCAGAACAGATTAGATTAATAGCAATCCTCTCTCAATTGTTGTCTTCAATACTCTATTTTAATCTGTTCTCCACAAAACGCGGCTAGTATTCAAAAATGAATTCGACAAATCCTGCTTACACTTTATACCTCAGCACAGTACTACCAATTAACAGGAGAAAATGCACATGAGAAAAATTTTAGGCGCGATTTTTAACTGAGGTATTGTAAATTGGGGTATATACAGGGTGATTAATTATGAGGTCTGGTTTTTAATCTCAAATAAAAGGCATAAAGTTGAATTCTATAGTAAAAATTTTATTGTGAGTCGAAATAACAATCTATGACGTTTACTTTTTAAAGATTTTCTCATTTAAATGTTGACCGCGACTACGCCGTAAATGGTCCATCCTGAGGGTCCAATTTCGGACGCTGCGTTGCAGCATAGCGACCGGTATCTCGCGAATGACACGAGTAATGTCGGCTTCCACAGCGTCGATTGAAGCTGGCTTATCCCTGAAGACCAGAGACTTCGTGTAACCCCAAAGAAAATAATCTAAAGGTGTGATACCACACGATCTAGGCGACCAATTTACTGGTCCAAAACGTGAAATCAGGTTTTCACCAAAACGATTTCTCAATAAGTTCATTGTTTCTCTCGCTGTATGCGAGGGAGCGCCGTCTTGTTGAAACCAAAGTTCACCGATACCACCACGGCCTTCAATTTGAGGTAGTAAAAATCCGTTATCATGGTGTAATAGCGGTCGCCATTGACGGTTAGTTTCTGACCGTACACATTTTGAAAGAAATATGGACCGATGATTTCATCGGCCCATAAACCAGTGGTAGCTGTTGGAGCTCTTCAGGTTGTTCATCAGCCCAAGTACGGCAATTCTGTTTATTGACGTATCATTGCAATTCTGTTTATTGACGTATCATCACAACAAAATGGCCTGAGTCCATTTGGCTTGAGTCCGTTTGATTTAAGTCCAATTTAGCTCGCCACTCACGATAGAGCCTCGATCCAGCCAGACCATTCCATTTTCTGTCATTGATTTAGAAAAAAATGAAGATAAACTTGAAAAATAAATCTATTAATAGACCAGAAGCATATGGAGGAGTTTTTTGCAATTGCAACTTGCATCCACATAAAGCAACGATAGCCAAAAGGAAGTGGCGAAAATGGTAAATTTGGTAAAAAACTCACACTTGAGCTTTCTGATTGGCAAAATTATTTAAGAATGAATGATACCACATATATGTAACACGTTGCTATAGTTGGTCACCCCATTTATTAAACGAAAGGATACAAATATGAGGCAAGTTATCATTCCTCACGAAAGATTGACCGCTACTTTGCGGTACTTAGCAAGTGGTTGCAGGTTTCGGGTCAAATAATATAATATACATTCATGTGACCTATATTATTCGATAACTTCCAAAACAAAATCATGGCCACCACTATCCATTATGCTGAATTTTTCGATTAAATAAAGTAATCACAGAAACAGTCAATGAGCTTGTCACAGGTCAGCGTGCAAAGCAACACTGCCACGTTGTTTGGACTGAGGCTTCAACACACGCGACTAGTCCATTTTATGGATTGTCCAAATTCGCTCTACTATTTTTCCACACACGGTCGAGTCAAAAAATAGTCCGATGGCCTGAGTCCATGGACTTTGGATTAATTGGAAATCCAATTTGGTTCTTTGAGTCCGTCCGAGTTCTCCCATACACGGTGAGATTTTGGCCTGGCCTCAGGCCATTAGGATTGATGGACTGTTCGTGAATGGGGACCTTAAGTCTTTCCATAATGATTTGTCAAACAATGCTGAATAAAAATTGCATTACAGTTTGACAGAAGTGACGCGTGATCTGTCAAAAAAGCCTATTGAAAATCAAACCTCATAATGAATTACCCTATGTACTCCTATATTATGCTGTCGGTAGGGAACGTAACACGTTTAAAAATGTATCTTCAAAAGATATTCTAGTTTCGCTGGCCACAGTTTAAATGTCACTTACAAAATAAGATCCTTTCCGACCGAATTCAGGAATTCCAGTGTTTTTGACATGTGAAATTTTTCTGTCTCGAGAAATTGTTCTATATTTTAATGGTTTTTTTTAACGCCGGCTCCAAAATCACTTCGCTTAGTTAGGAACTCCAATAATATTATGCATGGAAATGGAAACATTTGTAACTCGATTCATTTGCAAACAACTTATCGAAATGAGGTAAAAACAATTATCGAAAATTTAAAAAAATGATGCAGTGCTGGAATTGAAAAAAATGATAATATCCTGCGAGGCAATCCACATACAACATTTTGGGCTTTAGTGAATCTTGGTGAATTTCCAAGGTTCCTTTCATCGCTGCATTTTGATCTCTGAATTCTCTTTTTCTGTTACTTTTAGTTTAAAGATAGCCCAAATATTTTCATTGGGATTCATATCTGCGTTATTCGCTGGTCAGTCAGTTTCCTGTTAGATATTCTGAAACATTCCTTGCCGTATGACACAAGATCTTATCGTGCACGAAAACTCTTTTTCCATCATCGATCATGGGCGGTAGCATCTGTGTTTGCAGGACTGTTAAATGTTGAATGACACTCGTTTTTTCACCAAATAACTATAGTGAGATGAGTCCTTTGATGGTATTGCCGGACAAATCATGATTCTAATTGGTTGCTTGGCTTACTGGTAAATAGAAAAACCTAAATATTCCCATATGAACCTACGAATGGTCCTGGACTTTGGTGTAGTTAAATGGACCTACGAATGGCCCTGGACTTTGGTGTAGTTAAACCTCGCCATGTCGTCACCTTATAAAAAAATTGAAATGGGTCAGATCAAAAAAGGAATTTATTGAAAAGTGTAACTCCAACATAACTAAATAAGTATTCTATTTAATTGCAATTTTTTCACGTTGTTAATATTTCCTTTCTTTTACTATCCTGGCGTAGTCTTTGCAACTTACGAGCTCCTCTTCTACAAAGCGCACATTGGACAAGTTGAAGTCTGTGATATTTCTACACCAACCTGTCGCAGGGTACTCTTAAGAACTTACTGAGCAACATTTGGTCTTCTGTAGTCTGCCTCTTTTACTGCAGCATTGATGGTCGAACAGTTTTATTTTTAGCAAACTTACGAATAACCGGTTCAATCTCATTTTGTGAGCTATTTACAGATGGCTTTGTTGCTTGTCATACATCCAAAGACTTCGAAATTATGGGTTTGGTCACAGTACTGATGTCTTTAGATTTAAATGTCCATATTACAAATTTAGTAATTTGACGGAAACAGCTATTGTTTTTACAATCCAAAGTCTCAAGTGAGACTTAAATTCGATACCATTCGGTAGTCATAAAATCAAAATTCAAGGAACAACAAAACTCAATACTCGTGCTTACCTGAAAATGGTTGCAGATATTCCTCGTTGTCTCTAAAACCCTTCTAGCGCTTTGGCTTTTTGCAGAAAATCCCTTCAATTCCGAAATCCGACAGAGTCGGACCAGTTATTTCTGGAGTTTCGCACTGGCCTTCGACCCTTACCTTTTCCCCCGAATATATTTTTTGGTACAAGATGCTCATCGATTTGTTGCACGTGATCTGCCTACTGCAGCTTCCGCAATTTGATGGCACCTCTTGATCGAGAAATATTTCGTACAATATCTTATTCTTCCTTGGCCGCTCTACTGTTTTGCTCCAATTATTCGCCTAAGTACTCGTTTTTGGCCCAGTTTACACAACCATAGCACTGAACACGTAGTATTATTGACTTATGGGCTTAATTATTGACTGCAGCTGGTCTTCAGTATAGTCAAAACGGACTAGAAAGTTTTGTTCGTGAGATCTATTCGTCGTTTTATTTCGTCAGTTTAATCGCATTTTGTTATCAATTTCGCACCAAAGTAAATTAAGTAAATTATAACCATCAAAAGTTAAATTTTGCCTATTTGGAGTCCTTTCTTGTTTGCATCATGGTTTTTGTTTTCATCAGGTTGATTATCAGGTCTACTTCTTTAACTTCCTAGTCAAGATTCAGCAGTAATTCTTTGGCGGATGGTATTAGATTCTAGATAGTAATTACTTATAAAAAGGACTATTTCTAAGACTATTTATTTCATTGCTCCGAACACTCCGATTATGTGCATTCAAAGCTATGATCGGAGTGAATTCCAAAAAAATATACAGCCCTGGCCTCGAACATCAGGTTGAGCGGAAATTTTTATGAGGTGATGGTAATTTCGTCATATCTCTATGTGGTATGGCACTTAGGTAGTCCTATCATAAAATACAATACTTAGTATATATACTAAGGTCACCAACAGCGACCTTTTTCATCCAATTGTTAGAAAAATAACTAAACTTTTCAAAATCGTTCGTTAAAATCGTTCTTTACCTTATGATTTTACGCAAATTTTAAGTTTTAATCTAATTCTTATAATCTAATATCACTTTGATTCCGCCATCCGTTATTATATATAGTTGGTCGCATGGACAAATTCCGCTTATTGATTTCATGATGTATCTAAAGTGGCAACTCTGATTGTGGCTGCAGTCCATGGTCACAACGAATGAACTTCGCGCGAATGAAGCTTGTCGTTCGAATTTAGTTGCAGAGAACTTATTTAAATAGTGTAAATCTCGTTTTTTTTATTCTGCCTTGTAAATATGTTCGGCTCTCATATTATAAACATGTAAAATAGGCTAGCTAATGTTTTTTAAAAAAACAGAACGAAAACGTCCATTTTATCGACACAAATGATACGCAACCCATTTCAGATATTGGATTTGAATTTCATCGACAAATCGTCGCATAAATAATTTGAACCGAATGATTGGGACAGCCTTTGATTTCTTGCTGATTTTTCTGGAAAACTAGTTAGTGACAAACTAGTCACACAAGTGGTCTGTAGATAATTTTTCGAATAAGGATTGATGATCATGATGATAGTGACGTAAAAACTTAGGAAGCTAATAGCGAGCTGATGCATTTCGTCTGCGCGTTTCATCTACTGGTTTGTAGGCCTTCTAGCGTATGAAACAATGTGGTGTCGTATTTTGGACTTCGTTGTTTCCTCATCGTCTTCTGCGGGTCTTATTCGACGACCTAATGGCTTTTCGTGGTTCGGAATGAATCTTTGTGGTGGATGAGTCTCCATTATGATTTTCCATACACACTTAAAGCGGTTCGGACGTCTGCGACAGGGACGAGACCATCTTTTTCTTCAATGATTTTAGCCACTCCTACCTTTAACCACAATAGGTACCTGAGGAGTAACGTGAATCGTGGAACTAATCTCTCCACACTAGTATTCACATTGATTGTAAATTTGTGATGATGTTCTGTACCAGCTTCTTCTGCTGACAAAACACTTTAGTGCGCCTATGAAGCCATCCGTTGTCAAATAGTTAACAAGTTCAATCTGAACGTCCTTAGTTGAAAAATAGCAAAATATCGCGACGTGAACCTTTTGAGGTCCCTTTCCTCTCACCTTGCATTGTATTCTCTAGCATTCAAAAATGGTCTAGCTAGTTATACTCTTTCTGAATGTAATGACCCCATTTGGCTTTGATTTGTGACAGCAGTTACAATGATTCACCAACACCCGTGCGGCAATAATGGCCAGAATCGCTGTTGCACTTAGGTGTCTCAGTTCTAAACTCTAATGCGGCAATGGGTGATTTGTGGATGTGAACCATGGGCAGCTGTTATTTTCTCATTAAAACGGAATTCCATATTTAAAAGACCCTGCAAGCTCAATTGAAATGTATTGCAGAATCCATGGATAAACCTGGACGAAGCGTTACAGCTACAACCAAAAAATGGTTGTCTGCATGAAAGGTATTACTTTATCTGACACGGTCATGATGTAATCGTTAATTATTGAGTTCAGGAGAATAAAATCAGATTCACATGAAACACAACTATACACGAGTGATGATATCACTCGTGAAAGTTAATATGACGACAGTTGCATATTAATTTGAGTTCGAATTTTATGATCATAATTCTAAAGGAAAACTCCTCATCTCAATTTGTATAACCCTCATTATAAAACTTTATCGTGCCTTCCTGGAACTACGCATATTTAATTTAAGTAGTTATTCATATGATTAAGGGCCACAGAAAAGGGATAATCCGTATCTTACAACTGATTCAGGTAAATGCTTGCAAAATAGCATATCGCTCTGTTGTGTAGATAAAACGTGACTGGTTTGTCATTCGGTTTGATAGCTAGCTTCGGTAAGGTATTCGATTTGTATCTTGTGTTTTATAGAACTAAAATATCACAGGTATAGTTAGGCTCCTAAAATAATTCCTATTGAATATAAATAATCGATTTGAATTCTTTGAAATTTTCCTTATTTGAGTTTAGTATTTTGTGATTACAAAGATTGTCCTCAGTAGGTGAAAGTTCTTAAATATGTCAAACAGTCTGAGTGCATTAAATTATATTTTTATAGTTAGTTTGTGAAGACTAGAGTCTTTCGTCATAAAGCTTGGCTCAATAAGTATTCTTTCCGTAACAATTTGTTGCGAATTACAGAGAAACAAACGAAATCAGTCCAATGATCTCCTTTCGCGAATAAAATTTATTGATTAGCTGTCAGTCAGCGATCTAAAATATGTACAACAATTTGTGTTTTTCAAAGGCATACTTTATCGTCACCCTTGGTTTCTCAACTTCATCTTTCAAAAAAAATGCAGCTAATATAAATAACAAATCCTTTTTATACTACATATGCCAACAACTTCTTGATATAAAATACACTAGAATAATTGTTTTCAATTTAATCTATCCTCAATCAGTCTTCATTTGTCTGAAATAACTAAGCTGCAACTCAAAAAAATTACCTGGCATTTCCTAAGGCCATACCTTTATTTAAAAGGTTATTTGTAAAACTTTCGGCAAATATAGCAGCCACACCTTTTCGTTCCATTGATTTCATCCTTTTCTTGAAGCCTATTCTTTACCTGTATCAAAATTATAGTTTGCCTAAATCTAGTTGTCAATCTCGTTTGTAGACAGTAAAAAGCATTTTAATTTTTATACTGACAGTGAGTGTTGTCTAGACAGACATTACGTTTTGACGAGTTTTCTAGGTATCTTATATCTGTATGATAGTTTATTCGAGACAATTCTGCAGTTATTTGCGAAATTTCAACAACGTTGAACATTTTATGGCCCTAATGTCACGTTTTCGGAATTCGAATATAAGAAAATGCAAGTCATTTAAGGAGATCTAGAGGTGAATTTGAATAGTTTATTTATAGGGACATTTACTTAGGGCTCAAATTATAGATTTGTAAAACTAAAATTAGTCAAAAATAATGCATTTGGTTTTGTTATGTAACGTTCCTTCCATCTTTTCATTATGGCTTTGGTGAAATGTTTTTAAAAAAAATTCTGCTTAATCTATCGAAATAACTAACTGCCGTCTCTCTTCGAATTTCCAGTTGGGATGGTTAAACAGCCTACGGCGGAACAATCGGAATTTACGATGTCAAACGAAGATTTTCCCGCGCTCCCTGGTACCCAAATAACGGACGGCACGACATCAAGTGGCCTTTCGGGTAGCATAGAAAACTCAGAAAAGGGATCTGTGAATGTATCGGGTAATAATATTGGCGGTATGGATCTGCAGATCGACTCGATATCAAGTAACGATAAGATTATTAAGCGAGGCGTCCAAATATCATCGGATGGTAAGATTGAAGTTAACTTTTTTTCTGAATATTTCCAGATTTTTCAATTATTGCATCTATTACAGGTAAAGTCACAAATATACCCGCAAGTATGGTTAACAACCAGTTCGGTATGGTTGGGCTGTTAACGTTCATTCGTGCAGCCGAGTCGGACCCGAATCTAGTGACGTTAGCGATGGGACAAGATCTGACTGGTTTAGGTTTAAATTTAAATTCACAAGAAAATCTACATCCAACGTTCGCTGGACCATTCGCAGATCAACCTTGCAGGTAAGAAAAAATCCTATACAAAAAGTATACGAAATTGAGTACTGTAAAAGCAACTTTACGAGCGCAAATATTTGTTCCTTGTTCACTTTTCCGTCCCTTACATTATGTGTGGACTAAAACGTAGTAAATAGCTTCCTTTAAAAAACTCATATATATAATTTCTCACTTCAGAGCGCAAGACATAGAACATAATGTGCCGCCCGAATACTTGGTCAATGTGGCGATACAAGAAAAGCTTGCAAGTTTGACGTTAAAGAAATACAAAGATGACCTACTTTTCTTCTTATTTTATACAAATGTCGGTGATGTGATGCAACTAGCAGCTGCTGCGGAACTGTAAGTAAACTCAAAAACTACATAATATTCTCAATAAAACCATCCGCATTAGTCGATAATAGACAATTACAATATTCGTATTATCTCATTTACTTACAGACATAGTCGTGAATGGAGGTATCATATAGAAGAGAAAGTTTGGATAACACGAATTCCCGGCGTAAATCATTACGAGAAAAATGGTACAAAAGAGCGAGGTACATTTTATTTTTTTGATGCACAGAACTGGAGACGAGTACCCAAGGAGTTTCAAATCGATGCAGAGAAATTAGATAAATGTCCAAATCTAAGTGCACTAGTGAACTTAAACGGACAGCCTGTATAATATTAATTGAAAATAAGGATAAAAATAATACAAAAAAGAAAAATCGAAAAGAAAAAAAATCCAAAAAATAACAAGCATGAAAAATAAACATTATTTAAAAAAAATGTTTTGGCTATTGATTTGTTATTTTTAAGATTGAATTTCAAAGTGTTTTGTTATTATGGATTGTAGATGTTTGTAGAATATGTTTTGCAGGAAAAAGATATAACACATATCTAACTGACATACGATCAATCGGATAATAATCTAAAGCAGTCGGTGTAACAGTCTGTCCACGATGTTATTTGTCACTCCATATTACCCATATGGGAATAATAAAATACTGTTAAATTCGGACTAAAGGAAAAAGTCAGCTGTAGTTAAATTTCATGATAGAGAAGACAGTTGATTTGCTTTTTGCCACAGTTCAAGGCGTTCGCTTGGTGAGATAAGGACCAAGCTGTAGTTAATTGTCTCCCCGGAATGCGCAATAATAGCGAGTTAAAATACACGCATAAGGTATCGTAAACATTGATGAAGATCTAACCGAACGATTAACCTCACGTAATAAAAACTTGGAACTAAGATCAGATAGCGTAAGATGTTGGAAGAGCCTGAAAAACAGACACTCGTGAAGAAATACTCGTCGTGAATTTTCCCGAGGAGGAAATTTAGAGTAAGGACAAACGATTACAATAAGGGATATGCAATTTAAATAATAATGACCGTGTAAATCTACGTTGAACGTCTACAGCATCATTTAAATACAGGTGGAGAGACCAGACTAGAAAATATTTTCAAGGATGCTACGGACAAGTGAAAATAAATTCATCGAAAGTAGTTTAGGGTTCAAGTTTAGACAGCCATAAGAGGCGATCCGAACATTGAATAGGAAAACATTAGTCGAGATATTTTACAAGTGTAAGACATTTGACGATTTGTAGACACATTCAAAGTAAGAAAGTTCATTGAGCACCACCCACTCAGACCACTAAGATCATATTGCAACTGGTGGCAATTATCAGGCGATTCAATTACGGTGAACATCTAAAATCCAACAGCGAATAGAAGGCAATGATAACGGACAAATCAAGGGAAATCATTGATAAATACCAGGAATAACAAAGCACCTAGTATCGAACCTTGAGGAACTCCAGAAAGAAGACAGTATGGGCAATATGTACAAGATTTCACAGATGCAGCACAGCTAAGACCAGAAACATAGGATGAGAACCAGGACAAGAGAAGATCAGATACTGCATAACCTTGGAGCTGTACAACATAAGCTTGTGGTCTACAATATTACTTGCTTCTGTTGGTCTAAGGCCGAAGTTAGTGAAGGCTAAGAAGTTAGGGCCTGAAGATTTGCCTTTTATAAACCCATGTTGCCCAGGAGCAAAAAAGAAATGAAGGAAAGGAAATAGCCTATTGTAAACAATTCTTTAGAATACTTGACTAAAGTAACAAAGAAAATAGGACGATAATTGGGAACGCAACTCGGGTCACCGGATTTATGGATGGGAGGAGAATTCCAGTAGGACAGAAAGGAGCTAGAGGAGAAGACCAGAAATAATAAACAAAGGAACCCACCGAGACGACAAAAGGGATGTATTGAACAGGTTCAGGATGCCGTCAGGACCACGTTCATCAAGACATTCAAATGAGAACTCTATATCTACGGGATTAGTATACATAAAAGATAGGGATGGCGAAGGAGAATGAAGTAATTCATAAGGAGTTATCGGATTCTCTTGGGAAGTATTTTGCAAAATGAGGATTATTCGATTCGTTAAAATACTGGACTATTTAGAGTTAGAATTTGACCGTCATTAAAATCAAATCAAAAACATGATGTTCCCAAATTGAAATGTAGAATATTGATTGAATTTGGCAGTGGAGGCTTAAGTACGGCATAAACGACGACCATGGCTGTCGACTGTGCTGACAACATGGCATGTTGATGATTTAGGTCTGTCTTATGTAGGCAGGTTGACAGTTGTGATTTCAGGTGGGTCCAACGGTTGGAGTAAAATCAAAGTCTTTTGACTTTTTTTGGGCGGATACTAATCTATTGTAAGTGAGTATAGTGTCGAATATCAATTTTGAATATAAATTTCGTTGGGTAAAGAATTCTGTATAGTAGATGCAGAAAAATATTGACAGTCGGCAAGGCCGATAATTATTATTAGCTTGTATCGGATTGTCGATAGTATTACATAATTTCAAAAAAAGGATTAAAATAGAGCAACAACAGTTTTTATTTATGTATATAGCTTTTAATATATAGCTTTTAATATCTCAAAAAATTGAGGCAAACAACCGAGTTGTAGGCATTTATAAGTTCGCGTTAATCTTGGTAAAAATGAATGAAACTAAACTGATGATTTAGCAAACAACACTTCAAAATTTTCGGTGCACCGATTGTCACGGATTGGATTACCAAAATTGATATCTTCATAAATAGAATCATGTGAAAAGTTACGACAATTTGGTAGAGGAAACATTGATCAAGGAAGATACGACAAGAAGAATGTATCAAGGTTGAGAACGGCAAGACGTTCATAATAACCTAAACGAGGGAAACCGTGCTTGTAAAGTAACGAACAACTAAATTCTTCTTCTTTCCACGAATTCAATGCAATTCTTATCACATTCGTCTTGAGGAGAACATAAGACACGGGCATATTCAAGGGTTCATGAAACAATGGAGGAATACAAAATTAAGGATAGTTGTATGGATTCGAATATTTGTGATGATAGAACAAAAGCTGAAAGCTTGAAGGCTCGATTGACCAAGTCGTGGATGTGAAGGTCAAATCGGAGTTTTTCTCGAACACAACCCCAAGTTCCTTGATCGAAGCGAGAGGAGAGAGCCGATAAGTATCCAATTAATAATTAAAGAAGGTAGGGGGATTTTTATGAGAGAGAGTGGAAAATCAGTGTTTGGCATTTGTTTGTGTTCAGACAAAGCTTGTTTGTTTTACATCAGCTTTCGAGAGTTGTAAGATGTGATTGAAGAAGGCTACAGTCTTCAATGGACCTTATGCTCACGAAGAGTTTAAAATTATCAGCATAAAATAGACAGTCAAAAGAAAGGAGCGAAAGCAGATCTTTCACGTAAAACAGGCAAGGACAAAACCTTGTGGATCACCGATTGTGGATTCAAAAGGATGAGATATATAGGAACCGTATTGACCATAACAAGATCAATCGCATAGATATGATTCCATCCACTTGGTGAGGATACATAATCTAAACAATTTGAAAAGACGAAGGCCTTGATCATCATGATCAAAAGCTTTGGAGAAGTGTGTACATACAGCGTGAACTTCAAGGTGAGCCTCCAGAGGTTGAACAACGAAATTTATGAAGTACACGAGATTTGTTGTAAGATTGCTAGAAATTGCCAAAAAAACTTTCACGAAAAAACATCAAAATCTACTGATTATTTCCTAACTTGATTTCCATAATATATTAATGTTCAAATTGATGTTCATTAATAACTATTTTCTTCTTATCTGGCATAACTCACACTCTGCAAACGCACTGAATTTTGAATATGTGTAACTAACAAATAGTTTGATACTTTGAACAGTGCTGATCATTTCAAAATGCAAACAATCATTGAGATCTATCTGTATAATAAATACTATTGCCACTTTTATACTTCTCATTTATTATGCATCATTTAAAAACATCAGCTTCATCTTCTAGGCACGTGGTGGAATGCATGGTTCAGATGGTTCTTTAGGTCCAGTCAATAATTTGAGCAATTCCGTGACAGTCATATCCTTCAAATAGTCGTTGGCAGCTGGTTCGACAACATTTTGAATGGTTTCTTCGATGGCATCAACATTCTTGACGAAGACGTTCTTGACAACCTTTTGGGCGATACTGTTAACAATCTTCATGGTCAATTTTCCGATAACGAATCCAGTTGATTGGAAGTCAACATTGTCCAAGCTAACGGTGGGAACGAATTCCATCAATCGCATAACACCATTGACCATACCGAAACGAATAGCAACAGTGACGCGCAAGTTATTGAGGGTCATGTTCAAGTTGCCGCTGTTCTTGATTTTCAAGAAGGATACAATCCACGATTGCAAGTTCAAGTCACCACGAACGTTAATCGCGTTGAATTTCATGCTAAAGCCAGCCCTAAGAGTCAGGACATTCATAGTGACGTCGCTGACGTCGTAGTTGTTCAAGCCAGTGACGACACCATTTTTGAGAAGACCGTAGATCCTAGCACAATCACAAAGTTATTTACAAGGCATATTACAAAAATCTAGAGTTGGAAAAAAACAACGCGAATCCTTACTTGACGATCCAAAGCTTTTGATTCAAATCGAATGAGTCGATGGTCAATGGCACCAATGGAGGAATATCCATGCCAGGGAATCCGCATGGCATCTGTTCCTTCAATCCATTGAGGGTATTTTCAAGGGACTGGGAAGGAGTCTGGGCTGCAAGTCAGAAAAAAAATTAATGAAGTTCTCACAAAATGCTATTTACCATTACTTACCATAGGCCAAAGTGGCACAAGCCAATATAACGATGATGAATTTCATATTGCTGCAAATCGTGACCGAACTCAACCACAATTACATTTTTGAAAACAAAAATGTGTCTTTTATAAGAAAAATTGAAAGGAGCCAACGTGTTATCATGCGATTCTCATGTAGCTATCGTTTTTTTCTACATGAAACTATCTATGCGAATCATCAAAGATTGCCAGTGGCATTAATTTGTTTATTAATTTCGTATCGCGCAGGTTTTTATCGGTATCGCCAATATTTTTAATAACACAAGAGTTTATCAGTGTATCTGGTATTGTTCGATATTATTCAAATTAATGCTCCTCTATTATAGAATCGATTGAATGATTTGCGCCTATCATATATCTTTAATTTTTGACGAATTGAGTTATTTGCTTATCTTACCCCCAAACATGAATTTCTTCGCAGTTTAGAAAGCTAGTATGTAGTGAATTTGCTGCATTATTTTGTTGTTGATGTAATTAAGATAGTTATCTGTATTTAAAATGACAGTGATTACGGATTTACGTCAAATTTGGAACACTTTTGAGGAGATAGTGTTGTGGCATATTAATTATAAAGTTGGAACTTCAAATAATTAATGTCTCTTGGACGGAAGGAACGAAAATATGTTAACATTTTGCTTCAAAAAATGGTGTCTTGTGATGTAGTAAAAAAAAATATCATTATCTCAGTTCAGATTTTTCGCCCATATGTTTAAGATAGATTTGATTTATTATTTCGTACAATTTTTACATGGTTATACGAGTTTCGAGTTTAGTCATTCCGTCTAACTATTTGCTGAACATACTTCATAAGACGAAATAGGAGCATTGGAGTAGTCATTCCTTGGTACCAAGAACATTTTCACGAATACCTATCGAGCATTAATAATAGGTTTAGATTCATAAAGGTTATTGATTTGTGATCATGGTTCCCTTCTTGTCTATAAATTAGCATAGACATATAAACAGACATACAGGGTGATTCAGATCAAAGTGCCTTGGGGTATACCACGTGATTCCATGAGGTGAGTTGATAAAAAAAAATTGTTGCACGTAAGGAGACCAAAAATTTCATCATCAGAGTCCTTATCTTAAAAAAAAGCAATTCAGAAGGCAATCAGCTTCTACAGGTAATTCAATAGAAGCTTTTAAAACATAAAGTATAAATAAGAGGCTACGATTAGATTGATAGACATATTCGGTTTACAGAGTTAGAAAGAAATTGAATCGGAATAATTAATTGTTTATGTGATTTAAAGTCTTATTACTTTCAAGTAAAGGTAATTTATCCTAATCTCTGACAAACTGTTATATCCTCTCTTGGAAATTCAGGAGCTAATTTCTACTTTTCTAGCTTTCTTTATGTCTTTTTCAAATGAAGAATATGCAGATATTCATTTGATTTATGGCGAAGCTCAAAAAGACAGTGGGCTAGCCAGACGGCTATATCAGGAAAGATTTGTCAATCGGAAAATCCCTTACCACAGAGCTTTTGAGAATTTAGATAAGCGCTTAAGGGGTTACCACCACTTGTAACTTTGAAATTTTCCTTATATTTTTTGTTGCATTTTTTTAAAGTATAACTATCTGAGAATACATTTTTCAAATTTCAAGTCGATCCGAAAAAAATTGACCGAGATATGACCGTTGAAAGAGAAGAAACCGTTACTTATACAACCGGCTAATCTGCCGTCTGCCGCGCTCGACCCTCTCTCTGGTTTCTATCTATTCTTGCGGCCGAGAGAACTCGGGAAGGCAGAATGCTGAGAAAGTAACAGCAAATCGCATTTTTGGAAGCGGCATCATCGACGGAAGATCTATTATATGCAAAGTAAACAAAAAATTGTTTCCTCCGTGCAAACTGAAATTGAAACTTTAAACGCGTTTTTCTCGAAATGACATTTTTGAAGTCGGTGACCAAAATTACTCGAAAACTACTGAACCGATCTTTTTGAAACTTGGCAGGCTTATTCAATGCATAAAAATGTAGTGTTTTATTGTTCGATTTGTTTTTTTGATAAAAAATTGCCGTTTTATAGCCAAAAGACGACCGTTTTTTTAACTGAAAATCGAACCATTAACTTTGACTGTCCGCCATTTTGTGAAAAATGGATATTGTTTTAAATCCTTCGATCAAACACTAGTTTATACTGTTATTTAACTAAATCCGTCGCAATTTTTTGTTTGGGATGATCCAGTTCGACACTATGTTGGTCATCGCAGAAAAGGAATTGAGAAAATTAAAATGCCATTGTTTTGACGCCCATTAGTAATTTAACATTGTAATATTTTTCAATAAAAAAATTGCTGAAAAGGTGTTCAATGTATGCACTTTAAGATAATATAATAGTCGTTTAATAAAGTTTCGTGATTTTCTTAAAAAAAATCATGAAAATGACTTTTTTTTTTGCGCTACAAGTGGGGGTAACCCCTTAAGGGAACGTGGGACATTTGCTTCTAATACATAGATTGGATCAAAGAGCATCAAGAACACATTAAGACGTAGAAGACGAGACATTGCGGATGGTAAATGCAGATCCGAACACCAGCACCAGGAGAATAGTGCAAAGAGTTGGAGTATCTCAATCGAGGGTTTGGGGTACTCTTCATGATAGTCAGCTGCATCCGTACCATTATACAATGGTACAAGCATTACAAGTTGGAGGCAGTGCACGGCGACTTGGATTTGGATGCGTTAACATAGGCCGGAAATAACAGCAAAAGTGTTATTTACAGACGAAGCTACATTTAGAGATGGTGGTTTTAATACACATAATTGGCACTACTGGGCTTCTGAGAATCCACACGCCATAATAGAAGTAGGCACCATCAAAGTAAGTTTAAAATAAATGTTTGGTGTGGGATAGTTGACAATCATTTGCTTGGTCCCTTCGAAATCCCAATTGTGAATCGTACCGCATATCTTTAATTTTTGCAAACTGAATTAGAAAATATGTTGGGATATGTACTTTATTGTACGATGGTGCGCCACCACATTATTCTCAGGAAGTGAGAACTTACTTGAAAGAAAAATTCAATGAACGATGGATAGGTCGCGGAGGTTCAACTCTTTGGCCTCCGCGGTCACATGATTTTAATCCGTTAGATTTTTATTTATGGGGTTACCTAAAAGCTGTAGTCTACGGTCCTGTCGTGAACTCAAGAGAAGACCTCTGAAGCAGAATTCAGTCCCCCTATGATTCTATAAGAAGTAATAATTATAATTTTAGTAGAGTAAGACAATCATTAGTTCGCAGATTAGAGCTATGTATTGAGAAGAGTGGAGGCCACTTTCAACACTTACTGTAATTACTTAATAGTTAACTAAACAAATTATACTGTTACAAAGAATTCGTGTTCTTATTTTATAGAAGTTATTGTTGGGTATTGTGGTAAGAAGTCTTCCTCTGTACGGTCACTCAAATGATGAAATTTTTGACCGACTTGAATACACATAATGAGCTCATGTAGAAAACCTGTGGCAGGTAGCGGGATGGAATTTTTGGCGAATAAAGAGCTTTGTTAAATATACATAAAGAGCATTGTTAAATATACATATAGAACATTGTCAAATAGAAATAAAATTTCATTCTGCAGAAATAAATTTCAAAGATACATTGGTTAATTGTTTGAAATTTCAACGCAAAAAGATAAATTTTGGAATATCCGTAATTAATTTTTCCAAGAATTTTTTGCAAATAATAACAAGTGATGTCTCATTTGAAAGATAATTGTAATACCTTTCAAATGAGGTAAAAATATTTAGAATCGACAGGGTTGTTCAAAAGTTAAAAGTAATCAATTTTACCAGGATACATTCAAAGTCGACAAATCTTTCAAGGGCTATAGCTCGTAAAGGGGGCGATGTAAAACCCTAGGGGGGTATGTCAAACAATTTTCTTATCAATTCACCTCAAGGAATCACGTGATATAGCCTAAGGCACCTTGATCTGAATCACCCAGTATAAAAGATATATAAATTAGCATTTATGAGGAAATTATATCGTTGGATATAAATCGAGGATGTTAAAATTTATCACAGCTAACGTAAATAAAAATTAATGATCTCCCACTGCAAGTGGTCACATCAGTCACGAATGCACTATGAGCTGATGTTTGATGAAAATCAGTGTAAATTTCGAAACTACTTAAAGAATTTTCAATTTTAATCATCCCACAAAATAAACTCCTTTAGGTTTATATTATTTGATATGTATAAGATAGCCTGATTGTGGAAGATACAACTTATACTACATATTAGCTACCAATATGCCTCGAAATCCGACCCTAGCCTATTTTACAACAATACAATATATCAATATATCGGTCAGCAACGGATTGGGATTATGTATATATTTCTGAACCGATATATTTAAAAATATCTATTATATTTTGAAATTGCAGTAATATGTGCTTTGTAGACAAATGATATCTATCTCTTTATTAAAATTAGCATTCAATAATTTAAACAATGGCACCTATCATTCAAGCAATCCAAATATACGTACGATTATTCAATCAAGATCAAACTTGAACTTTGCCTATCGCAATGCACGCAACTAAATAAAAGAAACGCTAAGTGCAGTTTCATTGTCATTTTATTCGATTTCCATGAATATCGATACAAAGTTATGTGCAACGACAAATAATTATATGAACTAAAGTAACTCGATTCGAAAAATCACAACTTGTAAGCAATTACAGAAAAAAATAATTATAATTAATTAAAAGGTATAAAATTCAATCATATGAAAGTAGATCATATTGTTGTTTTAAGCGCAGGAAGCATAGCTTGGTGGTGGAGCATTATTGATTTTTGCAATATTTTGCATGATTTCCAAATCCTTGATTACTAATGCCAGTGTCTGCGCCGTATGAGTGAAGTCAGTTGAATCGAGATCATTCGATGGGTTCAGAGATTCTAGTTCTGAAAAGATAATAAAGACAAGATTGCCAAATAATCAATCATATGTCTAGATAGTATTTATTGAGTCTACAAATGCATGCATAAAATTATCGAATTCGCTATTATTAGTTTACTATGGGAAAATTGTGTTTACAACAGTGTTTCTAAAATTAGCTGCCTTAAAGTTATTAAAGTAATTTATAGCTTTCATTCAGATCTAATTTCATTTCGAATTTTTATATTCACAAAGAATAAATGATATCTTTATTCATATATAAAATCCTTAAATTATAGCTCATTAGCGAGACATTTTTGAAAGGAAAAAGCGAAATATTCTTTGCTTGAAAATTACGACGCATTTTTTATTGGCGGCAGCGTTTGAAACTTTGCATACATTCGATACCATAATGATTTTATTGCAAATAATGACTTTATTGCAAATAAATACAATGATACAATAGGTAAAGGAAAGAATATAAAATATATTGTAATGGCCAGGGGCATCCCATTGACTAAGAATTCAGTCGTTAATGCACTATCCGAAATAATAATTTAACAGCATCAAAATGCAGAAATTGTTGAAGGGAAATACTGAAAAAAATATAAGCAAATTCAGAACTTTTTTTTTGGTCAATTACATTGTGGTTAAAAGTAAGTAGACAAATCGGAACATATATTAATGTTGTGCAAACACGCTTGCGATGAAATTCACTTAAAACTGATGTGCGACAGTTGGTGCTATAGGTATATTCCAATGATATTTTTGGTGTGCGATTAAATTCACGAGCAAGTTCGTTCATCTGTAGTTTGCTTTATGTGCTAATATTGATATAATTGGGAATTTATAATTTAATTTATTTACCAAACAAGGCATCATACACAACAGCAAAACATTAACAATTCATCATGACAACAACAAAATACATATTCTTTCAACACATTAGAAAACAAAATACATTACAACTTTTATTTTAGCTACTTTACTTTAATATATTTTATTTTAATTTAAGCAAGTTTGATGGGAAATTAAGTTGGATTAGAATGTTGATAGGGCCTTTGATAAGTTTGTTTTGAAAGTGTATTTAGAGATCCCCGAAGTGTAGTTTCTGCTTATAGAGTTGAATATTCTACAACACCCATTTATGGGCTCGTTATATGCATAGGTAGTGTGGTGATTGTATTCCTTGAGCAAAGTTGCATACCTAGTGCGTCTTGGTTGGTCATTGAAAATAATTTTGTTGGAGAGAATCTCAACATTGACTGCACCACTTATAATATCAAGGGTTAGGCAAGCGCTTAAAAGTATTCTTCTAGAAGAGAGAGGCATTAAATTAAGAAGGCTAAGTCTGGTTTTGTAAGATGGAAGATGTTGGAAGTCTTTTGGATCATAGAGGTCTCTCAAAGCGAAAAGTAAAAACTGTTTCTGAACAGATTCCACTCTATCACTATGTAGCTCAAAAACTGTGTTCCATATTATGCAGGCATATTCCAAAAGAAGACGCACCAGAGTGATATTTAATGACTTAGTAACCCATATATTCTTGAACTCTTTAGCACGTCTCTTAATGAATCCGAACTGTTTATTAGCCCTGGCAAGAATTTTGTTATAGTGGAGGTTGAAGCGCATCTTGTTGTCCAATACTACTCCGAGATATATAATATGATCAACCCTATTCAAAATGGTGTTGTTAAGGCAGTAAGAATACTTTTTGATTGTATTCTTACGGGAAAAGCTTATTACATGGCACTTGTTAATGTTAAGATTTAGATTATTCTCATTGCAACACTGTTCGAGAGATTGAAGCTTGGATTGTTGGAAAGTTGCGGCAGATTGCGTGTTTACGCTGTGGTAGATTTTTAAGTCGTCTGCATAAAAGAGATGGGGTATACCAAGCAGTATCTCAGAAAGATCAGAAATGATGATGTTAAAAAGCAGGGGACCTAGATGACTGCATTGCGGTACTCCAGAAGATGCGAAAACTCTTTTAGATAAGTGGCCCTGGAATATAACAAGCTGAGTTCGATCGCGAAGATAAGACTGGAGCCAATTAAGAAGGGACCCTAATATACCAAAGTTGCGAGGCTTGTATACTAGAGTTTGATGGTCAACCCGGTCGAAAGTCTTACTAGAGCCTATATAGACTGCATCAATTTGACTTCCTTTTTCCATTTCACAAAGCACATCAGAAACCAGAATCATGAGATTGGTAGAAGTCGATCTACCCTTACGAAATCCATGTTGTTGCTCATTTAGAAGAAGGTCGATTATGCGAGTAAGTTTTTCACAAACTAGATTCTCAAAAAGTTTGGGGATAACAGATAGAATAGCAATCACCCGATAGTTATCGACTGATCGTTTATTACCACTTTTGAAAATAGGCGTAAGGTATGAAGATTTTCAGAAAGATAGAAAAACACCTAGGGACAGGGATTTATTGAAAATCATGTGCAAGGGTGTGATCAATTGGTCCGCAAATTGAACCACGAAGAAAGGAGAAACCAAATCAGGGCCTGGTTCTTTGCCGATCTTTAGTTCATGAATAGCTTCAATAATAGCCTCTTGTGGAAGGACAAACCCGTCGATAAGAGGTCGTGCGGTGATTCTAGCAGACATAGTAGAAATGGAGGTTTTTGGCAAACAAAAAGTATTTTGAAAATGAGCAGCGAAAAAGTTACATATGGCTTGTGGGCAGGAAGAAACCATGTTACCACGGGACATCAAACAAGGATAGCCAGTTGTTTTACGTTTCAAGTTAACGAAATCATTAAACTTCTTGGGATCGCTAATGATATTTTCCCCATTGAATTAACATAAAACTCATATGCTTCGCGAGATATTATAGAACATTTTTTGGAGAGCTGATCGTATTAGACCCTCATTTAGCAATCTTTCATTTTTAATTGCTTTGCATAATTTATTTATACTCTTTGTGAGACCCCTTAAATTATTGTCGAGCCAAGGCTCTGAGAGCTTCGTTACGAATAAATGAAAGGCATTGAAAATCATTTTGTAAAAGGAAGACACCGATTCATCTAAATCTAATAACGAAAGAGCAATTGTCCAGTCTACTGTGTCCAAATAGTTTCTAATGCTTAAGTAGTCAGCATTTTGAAAATCATATACAATTTCATTTTTGTACGATTGGGTGAAAGAAATATTTGTAGCGGAGTGATGGAGAGTGTTTGAGAAAATATTCTCGGCGTCAATTGAGATGTTTAATAGTATAAAATTTGATTCTTTTACGGACAAGAGTAATTCGATCAGAAATTCGATAAAAGAAGGCGGTAGCTGTCACCGTAGATGATTGCAACAGAGACGATTGACTTTTGAAACAAAGTTTTTTGTGTTGGTCTCGTGTAGAGTGCTCGTGGCAGTTATAAAAAAAAACTTGCCGAACGAGAAGAACTGTAGCAGAGAGAAATCGTAAATCCGGAATCGTCAAAACCGTGTTTGATTTGGGCGTAAGTCTTTAGCGCTGCATACTTCAAACAATAAAACTTTGCAAATTGAAATGGAGATTGAAATCCGATTATAGTACAGGGTGGCGCTAAACTTTATGCCCTTCGACTCGAATGACTATCAGGAAAAAATTATCTTTAAACATTTTGAGACCCTCTTTAATTTTTCATAGAGCTATCTAGCTTTAATTGATTCCTGTACAGAGATAAAGTAGAAATTTTAGTGATAATATCAAAATAATGACGTTGCTTAAGAATCGGCAAAAACATACCAAAATTCGAAGAGGATTAGTACGTATAACTAATCACTAGTAAAATATGTAGACCCGCTATTACTTTTGTATTTTTTTATTAGCTTCATGTGTTATCTGGAGTATAGTAAAAAGACGATTGGAAACATAAATTTATTCATTCAGATTTCGCTAGTTGAAGTTAAAGCACCAAATTTACCAAAGAGTCTTGATTTTAACGATCATTAGTAAATTTTAACGATCATTTGTAAGGAAACGTGGCTGATATAAAAATAAGTGGTCGACCGTCAGTACTTTCCACAGAATGATAAAGAAATGTTCGATCATTGGCTGAAAATAAACCGCGAGTAGGAACGCGAACAACGACGAAACGGCTAAACAATTCCCCGGAGGCCGCTAAAAAAGTGTCGAGGCGGACTGTTCAGCGATACATTCGATCCACTAACTGGGGGGCGACAAGCCTACAGACAACGCATCAAACCTTTACTTTCCGATAAGAACATTCGAGACCGGCTGAACTTCTTATCAGAAGCTGAAAAACCTTCGAATTACTGATGACAATGCCCGTGGTCGAGCCCGGCGTGCAAACATCGTATTTACGGACGAGTTGTGGATTACTGCACCCCATACCTAATCGACAGAATAGGACAGTGAAAAGCAGCGATCCCGCAAATATTCTCGTAATACAGATCCTGAAATTCGACTTGAACGTCATGTTATGTGGCGGAGTGAGCAGTCGCGGAAAAGCCAACTTCATTTTGCTGAGCAAGGAGTGCCTGTTAATGGAGAATATTACAGAGAAAGTATCCTCCCTGTTTTTGCACAATGCCTTAATAATCACCATCAATTGATGGACAAAAGGAAGTCATTTTGATGCAAGATGGAGCCAAGGCACATACATCTTTGAAAACTTATGAGGTGATTTATGAACACTTTTCTAATGTATGGATTGATTGGCCTGGTATTTCCCTTGATTTAAACCCAATGGAAAATGTGTTGTCCAGATTAAAGGCGAGTATCTTTAGAGATCCCATAAAAAAAAATAGGTAGCAGCTGATTCAACGTATACAAGTTGTGTGGGACACAATTCCGGTAGATTATCTAAGAAATTTATGGGAAAGTTTCAGAAAGCGAATTTTAAAATGTATAGATAACGAAAGAGTACATATTTCATACGAATTATATACACTGTTACCTAATGTCTGTATTTTATAATAAGAGGATAATATTTAACCAAGAGGATAATATTAAACCACCAAAATGGAGTGGACTCGCTCCCAGAAAAGATGGGACGCTAGTGTATTTTCATGACGGATAAAATATACGTAGTGAAATATGCATTGTTGCTAGAACGGCAACTTTGGAAGAAACCATGCATCGACCATGGTACCAACTATTTTTGAAATGACAATTCATCAAGTATTCAAACATTATTTTCCTAATGCTGAATTCAAAAGCTGACTCTTTCATTTTGGCCAAAATATTTGGCGCAACATAACTTAAAATCTAATTTAACTAAAAAAAATATTTATCTCAAAATATGGGATGAATGAAGAGTTCAGTAGTATTGGGTCGTCAGTCATATTGATATGTATTTGTATGAGTTACTCATTTTCAAATTTGAGGTGGTACAATGTCATACTTCAAATGAAGTGTCATGGGGCATTCGTTCAATTATCTATAAGTTTCCAGTGCCGTTGGCAGCCATATAGCCACATACCATAACGCCGCCGCTACGGTAGGATAGAACATTTATGCTAAGTACTGGCTACGTTTTTTTTATAGATGGGGGATTTTTCATTATTGATTTTAGCATACTTCCACAAAAGATAAGATTTTCATATTTTGGAGAATGATTTAATATAGTAAGTAGTTTTTGAATTCGGCGTTAACTCAAAAATGAAAAAAAAATTAGGTAAAACGTTTATGCTAAGGAGAGCAGTACTGTTACTAATATACTAAACAATTTCCCAAAAATGGTAGCTAATTACCACCAAATTTTTTGTTTGAGTATCGTGCAAATCAAACTCAAAACTAAACTCGCATGCATACATTTTCGCCTTGTACAGCAATCCCTGTGCCTCAAGTATCACAAGTCAATCGCTTCGAAATTAACCAAAGCACCTCAATATGACAAAAAATGAGGTGGTACAAATCAAACTCAAACTAGTCTCGCGTACATACATTTTCCATTGAGTATTACAATCGCTGCGCCTCAAATGTCTCAAGTCAATCGCTTCAAAATTAACCAAAGCACCTCAATATGACAAAAAATGAGGTGGTACAAATTTTGTCCCGTGTACTACAATCGCTGCGCCTCAAAAGTCTCAAGTCAATCGCTTCAAAGCTTAGAAGCAATCGCTTCATCTCCATATGACAAAAAAAGAGGTGGTACAAATTTGAAACTTGAGGTGATGTGACATTTTGTAGCTGTGTATGGGACATTTGTCATGCATCTTGTATGAGTAACACAACACTAGAGTTCAGCATTCGAGCTCGTATACTCCAAAGTCTTGCCGTTGGTTTCTTCAGGTATTATCAAAAATATCTGATACTTTCCATTCTAACGCTCATTACTCTAGGTCTGGACATTATTTCATTCGACTTTTGAATAGCTTTGATGGTGCTGACTTAAAAAAAGTTGCACAATGATTTCACAAAAAAATAAAATTAGGACTGAATAAAAATTGCCAATTTATGTTCCACACTTTTAGTCCGCTGTGAGTTCGCTGGCAAATAATTTCGACGCGTTAAAGTGCTGCAACATCGATAAAAAAAATTGTTCCATAAAAGGATAAGAGAAATCTTAAATATTATACGAAACAAAACATTTTATTTTTCAATTTAACACATAGCTTCAGGGAATTTTAGCAAATATTTGGGTTAAATGTATTTCAATTAATGTATTTTGTATTGAGGGATTTAAAAACTTGTTAGTTTGAAAGTATGAATTATGATATCGTAGAATTTTTTTAGGTAGTTTTTTGCAATTTGAATTTTGAGTTAAGGTTGGTATGGGTATTCTGGGCAACCATGTTAAAAGCAATGATATCCTCCTGCACTTTTAATTTGATTATAGAAGTGCTCACTCAATTGACTACCAAATTTTCTGTATTACTAAGAATATTAAATGTTCTCTCCTAAATAAAAATTTTGCTGGCCTGATAGCTCTACTTATCGAAGAAATATTCGATATTGTATGACATGAATATTATAAAACATAAGAATTGAAAATCTGTGAGCACATGGTTAAAATCTTACAGTATTTTCTTTCTGACCGATCGTTTCAAGTTAAAATAAACAGTTACAAGAATAATACAACTGATACTCCAAGCAATTCCCGCAATAATTTTGCAATTCCTGCGAAGTATCTCTGCATCTGTTGTCACTCGTGCAAACTAAAAGTTACATACATGATGCAGCAATACAGTTTATTTCCGAGAAGAGATTAGCGAGTAGATGTCCCTACAAGTTTTATGGCAAAGGGGGGCGGGGGTGGTGGTAACTTTTCGGAGCATACTTTTTCATCTACCCTGGAGTGTGGTAGATAAGCTTGTTTACATGTTTTTTTTCATGTGCCTCTTAAACATATAAAAAAACTCACAAACATTCCAAGTCGTCATTAAAATCGGATAATATCAACATGCCGTTGAGAAAGAGGATGCTGTTAGTAGCAAATGTTTTGGGAAAATATATCTCAAAAACGGTTATAGCTACAAGAAAAAGTTATACGATCTTTTTTGTTGGAAGCTACAAATTCGTCATATATTGTTTTTCTGAAGACGTGACCGTTACTGAAATATTTAGGAAAGGACATTTTTGGTGACCTTTCAACACGCCAGTATCAAGGTTCACACCAAAATTCAGCTTTCCCCTAATTTTTCCGAAGTTTCGCCTTTTTTACGTCGGATATTACTGGGCTAATAATAGAGGAAAAAATGCGTTGAAGTCTTATTGAGCGGTAACAATAAATACTATGGATACTACGCCTTATAATTGTGATGTTGATTGCGTATTCAAGCGGTACGACAAACTTTGATGTCCTTCTCGTATCCAGTGCATAGAGTGCGGTTTTAGTTATTTTATAAGTAGGACATTAAGTATGGAATGTGTAAGGAATGATGAGAGTGTGCTGGTTAGCGAAATTACATTTAAATTACTTCTCATTAAAAAGAAAGTTTGTTGCGAGTAGAATTAGTGAATGAATCATGTAAACGGATCAAACAACCTAGGATTGCAGCCTATAGGCCTGTAAACGCTGTTAGTGGGTGTCTCGACCAGATATAATTTATATCATAGCATATGTGATGTTTAAATGAATGAAACATTATCAACAATGAAATGGCCGCTTTTCATCTCTCATACAATTCCATTTATAATTAAAATCTATCATAAATCTGAGAGATATGATTTTTAGGGATTGCTTCCTGCCAAGCTGAAGTTCGATTTCAAAATGAAATATCATAACATAAAATGCCCACTGCGAAATTTTTGTAAGATATATTTTTTATCACAATTTATGTTATGCTAGATTTTCTGTCTGGTGAAGCCACCGCCTTAAACAAGGAGGTTGCATTTGTTTGTAATTCTAACGGAACAAAATTATTGTAGAATTAGAATCTTATTTTAGATTAAACGCTATCGGTGCAGATGAAATCGGCTTTTCGTAAATTTAGAAGTATTCTCAGAAGCACCACATGTTGACTAGTGTTGGAAAATATCGTGATTGTTCAATGGATTATTGAACAACAACAAGTGAAAGCTGATTTTTCGAGCAAAATCATCATAAGAAATGAAGCTCATTTTTACCTTGATGGCTTCGTTAATCGTAAAAATTGTCGCATTTGGGGTTCAGAGAACCCACATGTGCTTGTCGAAAAACAAATGCATCAATCAAGTGCCACTGTTTGGTGCTGATTTTGGGATGGAGGCGTCATTGGACCATACTTTTTCGAAAATGAGGCTAGTCAAGTAGTAACTGTCACTGGTGCTCGATATCGCGGCATGAGAACCGAGTACTTTCTGCCTGAATTGGATGATATTGATGTGGACGACAAGTGGTTTCAGCAAAACTGTGCGACATGCCATAAAGTCCGTGAAACGTCCCAATTTCTGCATGAGACATTTCCTGGTCTGGTCGTGTAAACTCTCGTTTTGGAGATCAGAATTGGAATAATAGAATACATGCAATTGAATAAAACTGTGTTTTCTATTTAATTCAAATCTTGCGTAAATTTTGGGATACCCTATATTTACCAGAAAGTACAAAGCTCATAGATTCGACTAATCGAAATTGAACGGACTCTCTATTGACTTAAGCCAGAAAGTTAAATGCTTAGGACTTCTCCTCAACTTAAACGAAACGGTGAAACGGTAATTGTGATTTTCAATCATTGTGATTTTAAGCAGTGATTTTTAATCACCACAGTAATTTGGAAAAAGCTATGTTGGGAAAAACTTAATTGAAGAGTAAAAAATAGAAGAGTAACAGTAACTGTATTTTTAGCAGTCAAAGAGCGTGCAAAGTAAAAGTTATTCTAAAAAATAATTAAAATGCTGAAGGCTTCACCTCCAGCATTTGATCAGTACTACTTTGGGTGGAAGATTAAAGTTAGCTCCAAAATCAAAGGAATTTTTCAAAGTAGAAAGAGAAAATGGATAAATTTTCCGTAACCGTGAGATTTCCTGACTTTCCTAAATTATAATTGCCTTAGCAAAAAAAAAACTACGCCGTATTTGATCGACCAACTAAAAATATCTGAAAATAAGATCTTCAAAATAATTCTTCCCGACACATTTTAGTTTTCGACCAGAAAATTAAAACCTTTAGCGCCAATTCTCCCTATCAAAACTCTGGTGGAATTTCTAACCCCAAAAATCAATGTAGTTGTTAGGGTAAAGTTTAGCATCTTACACATTATTTCTAAATTTGATTGCATTTTTTTTTTTAAAGAATGAAAACCATTCACCTAGTTTGAATTTTGACAATACAAATTAATCCTATATTAAGAGAAGGCATATGTAAGCCTTATGGTTGCTTGTCCTAAATACCAACTATCAAAAGGATTTATGTAAGCAAAACAATATCAAAATATATCTTACCAATAATATCCGATTCAATATCCTGTAAACGCTCCATCGCCAAAGCCTGCTGTCTTTGTATATGCTCCAATAGTCGATGCTGACATTCTACCGGATCAATAGCTGCCTCCGGTTGCGGAATATTTGGAACATTAAATTTGATTTCAGGCTTCACTTCCGGCTCCTCCTTCATTGCTGAATTACTTGATAGCTCAGATGTTCCAGCTACCGTACCATCTTCCTTTTTAATTTCACCTTGTCCGTCGCAGTCGGTTGCATCCTCCCTTCTGCCCATATTGTTATCTTGTCTCTGGGCGTACACATCATCGATCTCATTCTTTTTAATTTTAGCCGCGACTGACTCCTTTGGAGATGTCTCCCACTTTTTAGCCCACAGGTACATTTTCGGATGATCTTTATTTTCGCCGATATTGATTTTTACACGGAGACTATGCAAAAACCTTTTCAGCTCGACCAGGTTTCCGGCCAAAGTGTGGCTAGTCCGTAGGATATTGAATTTGTCTTGAAGTTTGGGATTTGGCGAATGATAGCTTCCCGTTGGTAGTTTGCCTTCGTATAACCAATCCTGGTCATGAATATACTTCATACTAGCTCGAGCCAGTGCTGGATTCTTGCAAATCAAGCAAACGTATTTTTCGGGAACTTGACATTCTTTTTCGATGCCGTTACAGATACCGTGCTGCCAGCACAAGCACAGTTCACACTGAATCATCAGACCATCTTCTTCCCCGAACGAACAGATGCAATTGATGATTTCTTCTGACCGCATGCGGACGATCTTGATTACTTCTCCATTTTCCTGGATGTATTTGGGGCTTTGGTTTGGAATTGGATCCGGAACACTTCCAGTCGTGTTACCATCTAAATTCGGATCTTGGACAAATGTCGGGTGCGACAGTTTGGCTTTCTTCGCTATTTTCTGTTCAGGCGTGCCGTTGAAAGAGTGTCGCGTTTCCTCCAAGTCGGTCAGTTGGAAAGAAGTGTCAAATACGCTCGAAGTGCTTGCATTTAAATATTTCTTCTGGAATCTCTGGCGCGAGCTTTTACGTTCCCCTGACTTACGTGACGATGGCTTTGGCGGAGCAGGCTGTGTATGAGTTTGTACTATTGGCTTTTGTTCTTCGATGATCGGGACAGGAGTTTCATCGCCCGTCGGATGAATGGGGCTCGAGACATCGGGACTGGCGGGCAAGACAGATGAATCAGTAGCTGTCTCGAGGGTTGATGATTCTGGAGCATTATGCGATTCATCTTCTGTTGGCTGAATCAAAAAGTTGTCAGCACTATCTTGGCGCGGCGTCGATGAATTTGGCGTGAGCGGTGCTGGAGCCGATTTGCGATGAATTCTGTTTTGCAGGTCTTGCTGGTGTAGCTTTGCAAAGTATTGAGAGTTTGGTAGATAGTTTTTAGGCAGCGGCTCATCAGTTGGGTGTCCTATAGTTCGTTTACATGCAAGCTCTTGCATGTTTGGACAAACACCAAGCAGTCTATAGAATAAATTGTTAGTTGTGTTAGCTGCAAAATATATTTCCCAGACTTACTTTGATATATCATCATGATAGTGTTTGACATGAATTTGCAAATGATTCTCTTTGCGGAAGTTTTTGTTGCATCCTTCTTTCGGGCAGCGGAACAAATTATCGACAATTTGCACCTTCAAAGCTCCCACATACACTACGAGTGGTATAAAATAAGACTTTAAAAATAAACACTAGTAAAGAACCTACCATATCCATCTTCAACTTGGGTTGATTCTTCTTCATTCAGCTTTGGAGGATTTGCTTCATACGATGCAACAGGTGACGACGGCAATAATGACTCTATCGCACTTTCACTGGCACTTGGCAATAGAGTTTGCGGTTGCAATGGTGGAAGAGGTTCTAATGGCGGAGGTGGTGGCTTCACCGGCTGTGGTGGTTTATAGTCTTTAGTGTAAACGTAGGCGCCAATGTCTTTTGCGCGTCTTCGATGTATACTGAAATCATAGACGTCTGGATTGTAGTGCTGCCCCAAATCCTCTATGAACGTCTTTAGATCAGCCTTCGATCGAAAACGTTTCCCACTTGAGTTGACCAAGATAACATCCCATTTACCAAGCACATTGGAGCGTTGATACATATGCTTTGTCCAACCGGATGGCAAACGCCAGTCATCCACCACAACTGTGGGCTTCTTATGATCGCCGACAGTGAGAAAACCTTCACGTCCGATCGGTTGATCGTTGACCCAATGACAGCACCATTCACCATCTTTGGGAATCTCGGGCAAATTCAGTTCTGCCAAGTTCAACGAGCTCATTGAAATCAGTGGCCAATCCTTTTTCGCTGGCTGAGGCTTGGGGGCTTTGGGCTTGTCAGGCGTTGCGCTTGCAACTGGTTTTTGTGCAACGGGACTCGTTGGTGTGGCGGAAGATTGAGTTTTAGAGACAGGTAGTTTTAATTTACTTATGTGCGCACTTTTCAGCACTTTCATGTATCCGTCGTCGAAGAGGATTTCATAGGAGTCATTGCCAAGGATTTTCTGGACGGTTGCTGGAAAACGACGCGATCCACTCCAGCGCGCCAGGCACTTTTCCCCCAAAACAAAAACATTCGGAGATTTACTGGCCGCCGTTGCCTTTTGTCTCAATCGGCTGCTATTCATCGGTATCCATTCCTCGGCGCCACTGGGTCCTTTTGACTTCCCACTCTTTTCGAAGCGAATTAAAACTTCGCGCTCATCACTGTCGACCTCAACCACTCGCGCAGTGTGCCAAATGCCATCAAAATCTTGTGCTTCCAAACGTACACCGGGCACAAAGCCAGAAACCGTGTCATTTTTACGGCCTCCTGCTGCAGCAGGTATAGCACCCATCGGAACCAAATTATGTATGTCCTGTGTAGTACTCGACGAAGACAGAGGGCTCCCAAGCTTTGGCATTTTTGGGTCTGTTTCGAATGGCGAATCTTGTGACGATCGTTTCAATGAAGATTTCTCTCCTCCGGTCCCCTCAGACGGAGACGCACTTGTATTTTCACCACTAGTAGATACCTCCCTGAAGAAAACAAAATTAGTCAACAGAATTTCACAATATGTCGTAGAACTTACATTTCACTTTCAAGTGCAACTAATGGGGCTGGGTCGTTGGACGATGGGGCAAATGCAGGTGGTGCTACTTTGCCCCACGGGAAAATCGTCGGTACAGATCCTTGCCTCAAAAGATATTTGCTCGATTTAACAGGCTGGAAATCGGCTCGCCGAAAGTGACGTGAGCAAACTAGAACACTTTTCGTAATGTTTTTTTCTGGATCAATGCGACAATTGGACAGCCAAACGTCACGGGTTTTCGAATCGAATGGAAACGAATGGAAAGTGACGCCTCGATGCTGTGGACTGCCTGATTTTGACGTGCAGCCAGCGATTATACAACGACGCGTCATATTTTATTATTGTTTTTCTTTTGCTTTTACTATGTTATGTCGTCACACGGTATAAATCTCGTCGTTGTTGTGACGGTTGAGCATGAGGCTGAGGCTGATTTGTTGTGGAATTGATTATGGTGGCTCAAGTACTTAAATATATTATGTTCACCAACTAGCTGGTAGATATAAGAAGGTTCATACGGAGGTTCCGATAAACGTGTTTAGTTAGAATAAAAATTATGCAGAAAAATGGCTAACACCGGGAAAAGCTTGCACAATAAGAACTGTCATGGGAACAAGAACTGTACAGGAATCTGCATTATCAGCAAAAGACGCCATGTTCATACTAAAAAGTGGCTGCGAAATATGAAGCTGTGGACACAGTAGGAGGATTTTTTTAAAAATAGCATTTAAAAATAGCCAATAACGTAAATTTAAAAATAATCTTGGCAAAGCTAGACGTGCCCCCTCTGTCGATTGACAGTTCTACCGGTTGTGTTTTTTGTGTTTTTGTGATTGTGTGTTTGATTTTGGGGTTGTTTATTATTTGTTTGTTTGTTTATTTTCCGTATGTTGTCTTTTCGTGAATTTTTTTCAAGTTTTTGTTAGTTATTCTTTAGTGGTGTTAAGGCAATAACTTGAAGAATAGCTAACTTACAAACCTGTACAAAAAATACCCGATAAAACAGCAACAGAAGTCGAGTTTAGCCAAATTTGTTTCGAAAAGAGCAGTCTGATGTTTGAATTTCAAGATGATGTTAGTTTAATTTAAAATTATTTAGTCAACTGTTCAGTCTGCGGACAATTTAGAACCAGATTTAGTGACAGGTTATCTATTAATTTTTGTATGCCAATGTTCAATATTAAGCCCAGCTCTATAATTCCTTTACGTATAATTATTCGCGATTATGATCTAAGTCTCCTCTTCAGAGGTTTAGATTTTATTGAAAAATGTATTTATTCGACGAAAAACAAAAGAATAGAAACGAAGTATAGTTCTTTCATTGCATTGGAAAAATGATAATAGGAATAGCATGGTTTTCCCTACTTTAGATTTTCCACAAAGGAAAAGTATTTCAATTTATTAATCCATGAATTCTGGATTAACTAGTGTGATACTACGATGTTCCACGAGGATCTGCTGATTTGCTCACAAATAGTAACAACCCAGTCTAGTTTTTGGTGTGGGATGCATGAGAGTGGATTGGGAAAGAGAGGTCTGGTATCTCTAAGTACTCAGGCTCCAAAGACCCATTGTACTCATACCCCTAGCCTACCATAGTTTTCCATATCTCTTAAAGAGATCCGCAATCAATGATGGAGGAAAGAGGGTATCCTTTGCATACGCGCAACATCCAGCCGAAGCATTGATATCAGAGACACGCAAACGCTAGCCATTCACAGAGGAAATGTTCCGCAGAGTCAGCCTCTTCTAGGCAGAATGGACAAAGGCCATCCTGTTCAATATATGTGTATATATGTATCTCCTAGGCAGTTGTGTCCAGTCAGTATGTCTGTCTGGAGACTGCAAACTTTCCTACTCCTGCTGAAGAAGAATCTCGTAGTCGCATGCTTGGGCTCTGAAAGGATAGCTTTAGTGTGCACGGCCACACCAGATGGCATCTATCACTCTTTGTGAGAATCAATTACCAATTTCTGAAAAATACACTTAAGGGGGGTTTAAGGCTCTGTAGTGGAAGCACCGACTACAGTAATTTCATTTCCTTCAACACTGCCTTCGTCCCCTGAGCAGATGCATCTTATTGAACCTGGCAACAACCTGCGCTCTTGGACACAATTCGAATTAATCAGGGGGCAACTTAGTATCAGCAGCGCAGCTTGAATGTCACTGTAAATATCAAATTGTTTCCCTCTCCACTTTTTAACAACTGCCCAGCAGGCAATTCTCAAGGTAGCGAATATTTCTGCTTGAAAAACAGTAACGTGCTCTCCGGAAGAAAAAGCCAACCTGTTCTTCGCTGTAATACAATTTAATAGGATGAACTGACCTACGATTATCTTCTGACAAAAAAAAACGGGAATTCTTGATGTCGTTGAAGCAAAAATATGAAATATTAATCTTGACACGAAGAAAATTACCAATTTCAACGAACGAAATGCAATTCGTTGGTAAAACATTTTTCGAATATTTAAAAGATAATTTATTCTTCTGAGGTAGTATCTGCTGGGGTAGTATCAGAATCTAGTCCCAAAAAATATGGTACGGGTTAAGCAACGAGATAGTGAAATCTACGGAACATATCAAGTAAAATCAGTTTATGCTAGTTGGGCTAAAGTTTTGTCATTGATAGTCAACTATTTCATCCTCTACAGCTAATTTCATGCTCATCAGTTACCACTTTTGCGTTTACAATAGAAACGATGTGTTATATGGGAACTTATCATTCCATTTGTATTGATATCGGAATAAAATTGATGCAATTAAAGATTACTTCAAATCTAGAGAAGTAAATTTGACACAGTTTGCGCAAATAAGCGGGCCCAATCAGCGAGTCTAATCATTTAAGCATCACTTAATATTATTTTCGTCTGCGTAGCAAAACGTATTGACCTTGAATCATATTTCCTGCAACCGAAATGTGAACTTAATCCTTGACGAAAGCTCTCAGACCGGTTTCTTACCGCAACTTAATCCATCTTAGTCTTATGCGCTCATCATAACGGAACTTCTACCAAATATCCATACGCACAAAACAATACGCACCTCTTCGTTCCCAATCGCTCCCCCTGGTCGTATCGGTAACACAACAGTTCTACTATGAAAATGCGATCAATGGTCAACATTAGAGGAAAGGTTTGTAAGGTGTTTGTTGGAATACACACACACACCTGTCGGGCGTGGAGGAACTGAATTCGAAATCAATATGGAAGCAGCAGTACGAGTAGTCTGTCGTGTGAATGATGAAAAGTAAGGTGATAGACGAAATTAGTTACAGGTATATGTTACGTTAGTCCGACCTTCACGAGTCCACCGAAGAGATAGCGCATCTTTTCATAACTGCAATCGCATCATAGCATCGGATCAAGCTTTCAACGCTATTTGCCAGGCGTGATATTAAAAAAAAACTGTGCTAATTAAATCATCAAAGATTCATCAGCATCACTGGCACGGAATAAATACGGAATGCAATGAGTCTCATAGAGGAAAACGTTCTTTTAATAACGCTTTTTTCCAAAGAAACACTCAACTGGAACCGAGAACAGTTCTATCGGAACTATTCGACCGATATTTAATGAGTTGTAGATTTTTTCTACTACACCATTTTCCGCCACTCACAAATCCAATCTTTTGCATTTTGATACAATTAAACTTGAGGCGATATGTATTATGTAGTGGGATATTTCAAAGAAGAATCATTACGAGTCAACAATTTTACAGGAACGATTTCGGCTCGTCCGATTTTTTTGTGTGTGTCTGAATAGCGTCTTTCAACGAATATAAGATAATAAAAATTATTTAACGGTTTCCCGGATTCGAATATGAATGACTCTAATCGTACTGGGAAAGATCATAGCGTACACACAATAGACGAATAGGTGGTATGCGCGTATGAATCTAACAATGTATGCACTAAATTCGATGATATCGAGCACAGTCAGATTTCAGATTTAAATCTGCCGAATCTTTTCACCGGCTCGGCAAGGCCCGCCGGCCAATAACTCTTTCGATGATGCCTAATCGAACTTAATTTGGTGAATTTGATTTCAACGAAATGCCTCAGTAATATTCGCAGTATTAAGAGTTCATTGATAGATGAAGGAAAATGTAGTTTTTTGGTTGTTCGAATTGCAGTGTAGAAAGTGACCAGATAGCCATGGTCCACAATTTATTGGTTGCTTGGAAATTTATACAGTATACGATTGATGTAACCGTACTGAATTAATTTTGTGAGATCAGCAAAGAATATAATGGTAAACAGTAGTATAAAGAAAACGATACTGTAATTGAGGTCAAACTATGTACATATTTACTTATAAGTGTAATAATACTTTTCCATATATACCTTGTATAAAAATTTATTTTTTATAGTTAAAAAAATAACGTAAAATACGCTAAAAATATGTTTATCATAAAATTACATTTATCACGTTTATATTATTATTCTCGCCAATCATCATATATTACCTAATAATTGTTTGTGACTCTGATTTGCATAATTATTTTCATCTTGTTTTTCTTAAGTGAGCCCTTTTGTTAAGAGCAGGTTTCGGAGTTTATATATTTACACAATCTGTTGGTGATCCGCGGATGGGATGTGTGGGCGGATTGGCCACCACCGGTAATGTCAATCTACAATACGGACGAACAAGTAGTATACATAGTTTATTGAAAATTGATTGAAAAAAGACTTGCCATGCGGAACTACATACACTGAAAGAAAAACTCTTGGTTGGCACAACTATTTTTAATAGTATTGCAACGATTCATTCAAAATCGTTAAATGAACTACGGAAAATAGTTATTTTTACTATGTTAATATAGTTAATTTAACGATATAAAAGTAGTTGGCTCTGGTTGTACACAAAAATATCGCAACGTTCATGAAATCAACTGTTTTAATTGTTTCATAGCCACGAAAATTAGTTGATCAATAGAAAAATATTCATCAATTCACTCAAAACTTCAACGTTTCGAATTATCAACAGTTTTTATGGTACTTAAACTACTTTGCAATAGTTGATTTCAACAAACGTAATTCAGTGAGTAACGTCTTTGGAATTATTCTACGCAAAGTAGAATGATTTCAACATTTGGACGTTTTTCATGCTCCGAATGAAATTGTTTATCAACCACGCGTCATGGTGCATAAAAGTAATCAACAATTTTGTTATGGTTGTTTTAACTATAGCCCTAGTTGATGCAAAAACAACTAAGAAAAACTGTTGATTTTTCATACTCCTCATACTCATACTCCTATTCTATCATAGAAGTTTCATATGCTACATGGCAAAATTGTGTTCGGTTTGCTGTTCGACATAATTCATATTCATGTTATGCTGTGAAGCCTTTATATTACGCTGTATGACGCCTTTTGTGCAATTAATGTATGCATGTAAAGGACACGCATTGCGATGCAGTGCAGCGCCGAAGCAGTGAGCGCATACAGTGTATATGCTCTGACCTAGCTTTTTTCTTACTTAATTGTCTGTGCCACTTTTATATGGCTGTTTTGAAAAACATTAAGAATTATGGGCTGCTAATATTTTTTTTAGTCTTTTGGCAAAACAGTAGGATTTTATTAAAGCCTTTACGTTTACCGCCCCGGACAAATGTCCGGGTTGTACGTTTCTAGAGCTAACCCTGCCAGGACACACCAAAATGGGCTATAGTTATTTCGTACTATGTACATTGTTGGAATACCATTGTTTGTGGTTGCTTACTTTTTTTGCACCACGGACGTTGTTTATCAACCACGCGTCATGGTGCATAAAAGTAATCAACTATTTTTTTATGGTTGTTTTAACTATAGCCCGTAGTTGACGCAAAAACAACTAAGGAAAATTGTTGATTTTACCAAAATTTTTCTTTCAGTGTATAGTTTACACTCTGAAACTTCTCTGATCTCGAATGACCCCGAAATTTTCCGGCCCTTTTTCGCATTTAAAAATCCTCCTCTATTACTGTATCTGACTAGCATTTATTAACATTACTGGTGCTCATCCTTAAGATGTTTACGATCTCTTTGGACTGTTGTTCGCCCCAGTATAATCCGACTCATTTATTCCCTCTTCTCTGGGCCGGTAAATTTTCATCTTCCTGGAAAACTGTCAAACATTTTCAAATTACCGTTCAACAACACGAGCAAATTATAAAATTGTTTTATCAAAATGCGTTTTCTGTTCGATCTTAATTTCATGGAACAATCTTCAGCGATGAGGCCCATTTCTGGATGAATGGGTATGTTAACAAACAGAATCGTCGAACTTGTGATGATACCAAACCACATGACATCCAAGAGCGTCCAATGCATCCGGAAAAATTCACTGCTTGGTGTTCATTTTGGGCTGGCGGCGTCATCGGTTCATTCTTCTTTGAGAAGGACGTTGGTCAAGCTATCACCGTCAACGGCGAGCGCTATAGGTCGATGATTACCAGCTTCTTTTGGCCTGAATTGGATGATATGGACACCAACAGCTTGTGGTTTCAACACGACGGCGCCTTGTGCCACACAGCTCATGCCACATTGGACATTCTGCACGAGCGATTTGAGGGCATGGTCATCTCACGTGGAAGTGATGTGAACTGGCCACCGAGATCGTGCGATTTGAGCTTGTTAGACTTTTTCGTGTGGACTTTCTTAAGTCGCAGGTCTATGCGAATAAGCCACAAACCACAGCGGCCCTCAAAGTAAACATAATCCATGCCATCGGTCAAATTCAGCCTGATTTATGCGCCGGAGTCATGGAAAATTGGACATTTCGGATGCGCGCCACCCAAAGAAGCCGCGGTAGACATTTGAATGATGTAATATTCCGTACCTAATGGCATCGATAGGTCTTTCAAACGAATAAAAAATGTTGATGATATCTCACACACACTTTGTTTTATTTAAATTTAAAAATACGATGTGCTTATTTTAAAAACCTATACAAATCTATAAAAAAACATTCAACTATGCTAATCTTGAGCTACTGCCACTCAAATCAAATCACTATCGTAAGCGTTTCATCTCCTGGATTTATTCTTTCTTAACGAATCACACCTATTTTTCTCCCCATCTGACGTATCGTCCTAACCGTTTCTTCGTCTCTTCTGGTGTGCTTCAAAGATCTATACTTGGGCCTCTCAAGATATTCTGCTGCTAATCTGCTTCTTCAGGAAGATTTACATTCCCTCAGAGAGAGAATTTAGGTTAGGCTCCACAGCTGTCTCCTTCAGACAGACTCCGAAAAAGGCACATTTAGGCACAATAGGGCCCATTGTGTTACCGATTTGCGTAATTCACAATCCTTATTAAAAAAAGAGCCAACCTAAGTCCTTGATGAACTAGATGAACTGGATTCAGTGAATCTTAAAGGGTTCACCGAAGCCACTTTGGTTAGGTAAGTATAGAAGAATAAACGAAGAGACTTCATTCTTGTTCAAGCGAAGAAAACACTGCAGTAATCTGGCAAACAGAAGGAAAGCTTCAAGCTTAGGTCTTTGAAAAATATGCCACACCCTTCTCTGTCGTTTAGTTTGGAGCCATTGGTATATATTCTAACCTCACTTTTCGTTGCGCCAATGCGTCCAAAGTTGAAATTTGTTCAGCTCTTGTTCTTCGTTCCGTTCGACGCAACGGTTGCATAACCATCCTTACTTTTTGCAATGGGAAGTATATGGAGCTTTTCAAATTCAACTCAAATGCACGCAACTCGAAGCAAACGACATAACTGAACCTTAACGCACTCGCCGTGTTCATTTTTGAAGAAGTATGGCCCTATGATGCCACCAGTCTGCAGTGCACAGCATGCAATGCATTTTTGTGAGTGCAGCGGTGTCTTCATAACTTGACGGGGACAGATGTCGCGACCTTGCTTATTGACGTAGACATCGAGAGAGAGAGAGAGAGAGAGAGAGATGAGCCTCGTCACTAAATAAAATTTACCCGTAAAACAGAGGGTAAACTTCCAGTTGATTTTCGGTCCATTCTCTGAACGTGCGGCGAGTTCGATGTATATACGACTTGTTTTTGGCCTACAGTCTAGCAATGTGAAGCGGCTGCAAAAATTTGCAATCACATGACAAATAGTACATGCTGATGGATGAGTATACGGTCCATAAAACTCACGAAGCGATCTTTGAGTGTGCAAAACTGAACACTGATTTCGGAAATAGAATTTCACAATTTGTAGACGCTACTGCAGGGTCCAATCAGTATATCTGTCTATTTTGTCAGATATTCCTGAATAAAAATGGCAGTAGCATTGACACCTCTCATCAGCTTATTTGACAGTGGTGAGTTTCGAAATGTGGCACCTGTAAAAAACAGTCTTTATAAGCTCAAACTTGTCAACACTTTTGCAGCGACGGGCCATACACTTAGAAAAGGGTTCCTCGTTGTTAAACATGAGGGCCTGACGTCGGTCATCGGATAGCTGATTGACCTTGACCACTTTCCAGTCGCGTACAGGTAGGTCATTATTGTTCAATTTTATGACCTCGAAAATATCCTCAGATAGGCTCGGATCCATGCGCTGGACTTCGGTTTGATCCGAATTTGGTGTTTTAGGATCACTTCCGATTTTGTGTGTCCACTTAAGAGCTTCTTTGTCCTTATCGGACAGTGTCTCTGGATGGACCTTTTTAAACTTTTCTAGAGTCCGGGAGGAGCTTCTCCAGATTCTGCCCGTGCGGAGCTTATGCAGAAGTGGGGCTGGCACCTGAAATATCTTCAGCAGATATCCACGTCAGCTCAGTTGCCGTTCAACGTGAACTTCGCTTGGTATGAACGGACTTCCTCTCATCAGCCCTCAGCTTTGTTGTCTTGGCACGTTTTTATTCAATGATTGCATCGGAAGTCACAGAAATAGGCAGTTTTTGAGGTTTGTAGCCCACAAAATTGACGTTAAGACAAACCTATCTTGTGAATTTAGTTTCCATTCATTTTCGTTTCGTTTCCGATAGATGCGTTGGAAACTGTAGAGGAAGAAAGGTTTTTAAATTTACCGCCCACGAAAATTTAATAATAGGTCTGTTCGCGTACTTTCAGTCACTGAATTTTCAGGAATCATGTGGTGCAGGAAATTCAGGAAAAGTACGAAAACGCTCTCATTACATTTCCTGAAAATTGACAAACAAAAGTGTCATTTGTCGCTTTTTGGGAGAACAATAGTGTCTATAAAGTCATCCTAAGCGGTGATTAATTATCGCCACAAAAATATTCGTCCTTCATAATAACATTACGCCAAAAACCGTTTGACAGTTTTCAGTATTTTTCAGTAGCTCAGACCCTACTGAAATTTACTGAAAGAGGGGAAATTTTCAGTTTTCAGTAAAACGGAGTACAAAAACGGCTTCATTGCAATTAATTGCAATTTATCGTAGTACGCGAACAGACCTAATAGCAGCTGGCAGTAAAAAAAGACATAAATACTACAGCTGACAGCTTTTTACTAATTTTTCAACCAAAATCCTAGCCAATTTGTATAGACGTACATGTACACAAATAAGGTATAGAAAAATCATATTATCCAATGGTAAATAGCACCCACTGTACGGCCATTCGTAGAAATTCGGCAAACCTTCATCGAAACCAAATGAAATTCATGATCCATATGATTAAGATAGAATAACTGCTTTTCGGCAAATTATTATGGTATTTATGTGAAAAAAATTAATTCGAGAAGCGTTCACGGAACGAAATCAATGATATTATCCAGATAAAGATCAAAATGCGCGTAAGATCTCGTTAGGTAACAATGGTCGAAGAAAGTTCATAGGCATTTGCGAGTGAGTACGTACGTATCGATAGCCTATAAGCTCTATTCGAGCTTACTAATCCTCTATCGACATTCATATGCACAATGACTTCTCACGCAGAATGTGGAACATCCTATTTTGGTTGCCCCATTCTCTCAGCTCCGAATTACGTTGTCGTAAAGCCTGTAATAATGACCGTACATTAAGATATCAGTCACTCGATGAAATCTTGCATCTGGCCAATAGGAGTAGTTAATTGTCCATTGCTTCTTCGGTCGTTAGGCACATGCGTCGTCTTGCGGTGTAAGTAAATGCTTCTGCGGTGCATGGACCGAATGTGTATCATTTGTAATGGTGCAAATCAGCATTCAACATCTATTTTACATACAAAATAATCGTATAGTTGAGATGTGGAGATGCGTCGACATCAAATGTGGAGCGGAATGTTCCGAGCAGTAACAGCATAATATGCTGAAGTGGATCAATGGCAAAGTTAACAGCACTGACATGCTCCGTAAAGATGCAAGGCCATTATAAATCGATAATGATACTTTATACAAATTGTTCTAAACTTACCAGACGAATAACGAAATGGCATCAATTGGAATGAAGTGAAATTCTGGCGTTTTGCTTAGACTTTGCACCTGTGCTGATTTATAGCTGATGCAGAAGACTGACTAAACTCATTCGATTTGCACTAAATGTTTTGACAGAAACTTTTATCGATCCAACAAGAGTCATTAATAAACACGCACTCGTAAATACAATTAGTAGATCTATATTTTTTTTCGTTCGTAGTTTTAGGCAAAATTATTGGATATTTTTAATGGATTTCCGCAACTTGTGCAGATCACGCTTCTTGACTTTTTCGTGTACATGTGCTATGTATGTTAATACCCATTATTAGATACCCGCGAAATTTATGTATGATTTAGATAAAGACTAGTTATGATGGCGTTAACTAGGCTACTTTCCATCACAAGATATTTGTGGATTTACTGAATGGCAATCATTATTATTACTATAACGAGAAAGTTGATATTGCGGAAAACAAAGAAAGTTTTCGATTAAATTAAATTATAATAGACGTATAAATTAATTTGGCCCAATGATATGCATACATATTGTATTTTTCTAAAGTGCTGGTAACTATATATGTTTTTTTTTCAAACTACCGACGCATAATTTTTACGGTTATTGATTACTCTGGTACGATGCCAAAAATTGATGTTATCATGATATGTGAATAAAATTCGGAAGCTACTCACATTTAATAAACACAGTGAAGTGCATCCAAATATGTGAATAGTCATCAGTCAAACTCTGGCAAAAAGGTAAAAGCTGACTAATAATTTTTCTGCAAGTTCGCATAGGTGAAATTTGAAATATCATTTTTTTTTTGCGAAAGTTGGAATGCTAAAGAAATTTGCCAATGTGGATTTATTAAAAATGTGTTTCTATCTGAAGATTTTGATTAATGTTATTTGAGACATGAACATTGCTTCAATTTTTTGAAACAAAAAAAAATGAGTGGATGCGAGCACCACAAATAGAAGAAAACTAACCACAACGAGAAGAGAAAATGTATCATTTTTGATTTATCTGAGTTCACTTTTGATTTCGTCAATTATTATCTACCAGACATGTGCTTTACATTATACATGAATCGTAGCCAAGAAATAATTCCAAAATTGGTCAATAGAATCACTAAAAGGTTTTTTTAATTGATGAATATCACAAAGAAATAAAATGAAACTATTAATTTATCTTTTTTCTTAATTTCTTTAATGATATGATTATGATTTTTACTCACGCTGCTACATTTTAATATTTACTGCACAAAAGCTTCTACTTGTACCATTGGTATTGTCGTTCATAGAATTCGAGCTAGGGGGAGGGGGGATTTATGGTTGCGATGAAAGCTCTCTCTTCATCAGCCTAACCGACCAAGCACGTATCTTCCGACACTTTAAGGTAAAAAAACCCTCTTATGTGACATTGTTCAGGTCCTTACGCTGCTTTAGCTGTAATATTTTTGCGCATCATTTGTCTAACATGAAGATGGATGATTCCGTCATCAATGAAACAATAATATGTATGACGGTGAAGTAACTGATAAGATAGAGCTTATTAGGGTGGGCACTTAGCTCGTATGGGCGAGGACAATCTGGCCCGGATAATCTATAAATCAGGATTATTAGAAAGATATGCCAAGGCAGGCGCTATCTTTGATGGAGTGATATCGTGCGCCTAGTCACCAAAGAAATGCTGACGATAGCCGCCTGGACGACGGTGGCTCACATTTTCTGCGGCACACATCTGTTCTCAACTAGAAAAATATGTTATATGTTACATTGATTATCCTCTATCTGCCGGTGAACTTCAGATTTTTTCATGCAGCCGCTTAATTAATGATATGATAATGTACATTCCGATATTACAGCTTCATATGAATCACGTTAAACAAATTGCTTTGTTGTAAATGCTTCCAACCAATCTAATTACTTTTGATTACTTCTTGTCTAATTGTCTATAGGGGCATCAAAGACTTCGGTGACATTTTTGATCCAAAATTAAAATTTGACCAGGGTGTTTTTAGATAATCTGTAAAGCATCGAAAATAGCCAGCTTCGTCTTGTGCTGCTTGTTCTTGGTGACCCATTTTAATACGTTTTCTGTTTTTATTTTGCTTTTCCGTAGTATTGTAGAGTATTGTCAAAAATTTCGTGGCTGGAGAAGGAAAGAAACGAAAAAATAACGACATAGTGAATTGACTACTGAGCAAAATATGGAGTTAACGGCTAAATTCTTCACATTTCTTTCTTTTAAGCTGAAATTGGTTCTGTGAAAAAAAAAAACTGTTGTGTAGCATCTTTTTCTTGATGCTGATATAAACCGTAAGGACGAAGCGATTTTCAGTCTGAATCTGCGCTACTCAACGCGTGCGACTGATATTAGGTTGTTTAGTAGGTAACTCAAGTGTTTCTTTAACCTCAGGCACAAAATCTCATTCTAACTCTCTGTTGAGGCATATAGAATCCAAAGATAGGTCTTTTGGATTCTAAGGAGATTCGAAAACGTGTTCCCTGAGATACTGTCGAAAGAGGACACGAAGACACTTGTATATTTGAAACTAAATGAAACAACTCAGACTCAGCCCAGACTTCTACAGCACTGGCTAATAAGAAACGATAGAGGCCAGTTGACCCACTAAGTAAGTCGTTCCAGTAGGAGTCTTAAAATGTAATACTACTTCGATCGGAATAACTCGGTTGTTTAATGAATTGGTCAAACAAGGTCTGATGAGGGCTGCCATCGATAACAACAAAAGCTAGATCATTGGCGACAGCAGCACTGAGAGTTTGTGCGAAAGGGGTTTCCAGTGGGATTCAATGATTCGCTCAAAGCAAATTCTAGGCCATCATTTTTCACGCTTCCTAGTTAAGTGTGCAGAAACGATCATATCACCCCCTGTTTATAATTTTCAATAAATCGTTGTCATGGGATGCATTTCCGCATTTCTGGAAATCAGCCAATATCACGCCAATTCTTAGAAGAGGTGATAATCGCCATTTTGTAAGCTATACGCAAGCTGTTTGAAAAATTTTTTTATGACAAACTTACAATCATTATTGATCCTCTCTTAAACGAGTAACAAAATGGCTTCAAAAAAGGCTGGTCTACTACCTCCAAACTAATGACAATAGCCTCGAATGTGCTTTGTAATATGCAAAAACCGCGTCAAATCGATATTACATACACTGACTTCAGCAAAATCTTTGACCGCGTTCACCATGATATTTTGAAATATAAGCTCCAAAAATTTGACATTTCAGGAAGCCTTCTAAACTGGTTGAATTGTTACCTTCAAATTCGAACGCAACATGTAAAATTCTAAAGCCGTCTTTCCAAAAAAATTACCGTCTCATCTGGGGTACCTCAAAGCAACCACCTAGGGCCACTTCTCTTCAATATTTTTGTTTCGGATCTCTCGGAGGTGTTTTAAGACACTCCGGACCTTTTTTATGCGGATGATTTGAAAATATACCACCCTATTCAGCCCGAAACAAGATGCAAATTTTCTTCAGCTGAAACTTGTGTCACAACTGAAATGGTGTGACCAAAATAAACTTACTCTTAACGTTAAAAAATGCCGTACCATAAGTTTTTTCCGCCAGACACCTACTCTTAATTTTGATTACCACCTGAATAATCAGCTCCTAAAAAATGTTGATAGTGTTGTAGTTCTCGGTGTTGTCCTGGATAAAAAACTGTGTTTTAATCTTCAATATGAAAGAGTTTTTGCAGGAGCTAGCAAGCAGCTGTGATTTATTAAAAGATGTGCGAAAGAATTCAGGAACGTATGGGTTACCAGGTCTCTTTTTATGTCTGTAGTTTGCCCATTAATCGAATATGCTTGCTTCGTCTGGAATCCTATTCCCGATATTCTTGGCAATAAACTGGAATCTGTTCAAAAGCAGTTCGTGCTTTTTGCCTTGATAGACCTCTATGTGTAGTCCACACGATTTCGAAAGTCTTCCAACTTATAGTTACAAACTTAATCTTTTAAATCTGGCGACACTTTCCTCAACGAGAGCGGTATTATTCTCATGTTTAGCCTTTGATGGTTATAGGGGTTTGGTCAACGTAGAATATCTTCGTAATACAATTACTTTCAATAATTCTGTAAGATAAATTAGGCACACACGTCTCCTGAATGAGCATCAACATCACACTGTCTATGGAGACAGGGAGCCGATAAATAGATGTTGCAAGATATTTAGCAATTTTCCAAACTACTATTCCTCGCCTATCTTTAAACTCATCTCCTTTCCACTATGATTTCATGAGGGGCAAATCCACAACTATTAACCTGCTGGAATTCTCCAAAACCATGATTCCTTCGGCTGAGGTAGGATTTTAGGTAGACTGTATTTGTACGAACTTCACGAAGGCTTTTTATAAGCTGGATCATTAAATATTGTTGTGCAAACTGCCTTGTGTTAACTTTCCACAGTTATTTATTAGCTGGATAGCTTCGTTTTTGAAATGCCACACCCACTGTGTATCTTTCCGTGGCACACTGTCATCAAAAATTGATGTCATATCTGGTGTTCCTTAAGGAAGCCACTTAGGACCTTTGTTATATATTTTGTATATGAATGATCTTCAATCTGTCTTGAAGCATTCTTCCATTTTAATTTATGCGGATGATGCCAAAATTTGTAAAAAGGTATCCAATATTTGTGACTGCTTGCGAATTCAAGCTAACCTTGATGATCTTACAATTTGATGCGATGTAACAAACAATGATAAGCGTACCATTATTTCGTACACGTGCTTAGTTCCCTTAAGGGGGGAGATACATGTAACTGCTAAAACAAAAACGATTTTTTTTTATTGCATCAAAGTGTTCGAAATACTCTTAAAATATACCAAAAAAAGTTTTGAAGCGATATTCGTATTAGTTCTCGAGTTATAGTCAGTTATAGGCAGCGCGGCGTTACCCAGGTCGGTCGAGCTTTAGAACTTTAAACGCGTTTTTCTCAAAGCAGTACTTTTTCAATTTCCGTACAAGATATCTCAAAAAATATTGAACCTATTCGGCTCAAATTTATATCACATGTACAAAAGAGTATTATCTCATCGTTGAACCTACATTTTCTTGTAATTTCGGAAAAATAATTAGTTTACCAATGTTTAAAACGTGATTTTTTTGAAAAAAAATCGATTTTTTTTTTAATCTAATATTAATGTAAAAATTTGATTTTTTTTTCTAAATTTTATTGGTTCACCTATGAATTATAGATCTCATTAGCATATTTTTTTTTCTCTGAACGTTGCAAGTTTCTCGGAAAAGGCGTTAAGTTGTACGAGGCTGTTTTTGATGTGTTTTTTTCATTTGCTCGCATCGCCTCCATTTTGTGTTAAAAAGTTATTAAAAAAATATTTTCATTTACTATAAGATATGTACTTTGAGGATTTAATATTAAAAATTTTCTGAATAAACAACATATATATTTTAAGTCAATCTGAAATTAGCAATTTCTTTTCCATTTTACATGTATTTCCCCCCTTAAGATATTCTTACATAGTATTCGATTTAGGAGTACTTTTAAATAACGTTTTCATTGCCAACGACCACATTAAAACTATTATAGTAAGAGCTTCGTCTATTATAGGAATTGTAAGGAGGCGATTCAAAGACAGACCCATCCTCGACTATGTCTGTATAGTTTGGGCACCTTATTAGCAGGTGTATGTCGACCGTATTGAGTCTATTTAAAAAGTTTCTATACTCTTGCTTGCGATAGTTTGTTTGGTAAGTTTCTCTTCTTTTGCCTCCTTTCATTAATCGACTTATGTTACTGGTCACAGACACACTTAAAAACAGGCGAGAAAAAACTTTCTTCTTTACTGCTAAGCTCCTCTCAGGGAGTATTTTCTCCGAATACCTTTTATTTTTTTCTTATCTGTAACTTTTTATCGGAGCAGCAACGCCTTCAATGAGCGAGCACGCTTCGTCCATCAAGAGAAACTTCAATCGTGCTTATGATAAATTCAATTATAATACATTTTTCTCATCTTTCAAAAATAGCTTAGCAAAAATAGACCACTTTGATGGCCTGGATACTTAAACAAATAAACAGTTTGTATCTTTATAATGCAAGTAATACTAGTCTGTATTAGACAAACTTTCTCGAATAAAATAATAAATAAATAAAATGCAACAAAAATGTTCAAGAGTAGTTATGCAGTAGTTATGACAGGACAATTTCCCTCTTTGCCCTCGTACGCCGCAATAGAGGAGGTAGTTGCTTCCTTTCACCTCCTCCTGCGCATTCCATTGACTTTTATATAAACAACCAAAGGCGATAACTTTCTAATTTTTTTCTGAAAAAGTCAACAATAAAATATTTTCTTAGAATTTCGTTATTTTACCTGTTTTCTTCTTAGATCAGATCAGCATCTGCAACAGTTGCAGCAACGATTTTTCTTCAACTCAGACCAAGTGTAAGTGCAAAGTCCACCTTTTTGACTGTTGTAAGTAAATACTCCTCTTATTTTCGTATATCTGCAAAAATTTTATATCAGACAAATCATAACGAGTTCACAACATTTAGTCTTAGTCTTAGATTAGTACTTTAAAAACAACATTATTATATCAATTTTGATTTATTAAAATGCCATTGTAATAATTTCGCAAGGTCAGATGAATTCTCAAGGCAGAGAAATTACTGGAATTCAACATAATTTGCGTTACGAGAAAGCCAAGTGAAAAAAAATTATGAACGAAAATTTAACATTCAATTGTCATGTATTGCTTTATATTCTGGTGGGATTTTGATTTCATGATTTGTTTCTAAACGAAAAAAGTGTGGAAAATAAAAGAAAATTCAATGAAGCGGTAGATTGAATCTGGCTAGGCGTATACGTAATACGACGATACAAAAAACATCATAGAATTAGATAGCATAATTCAACCGAAAATACAATATTTACGGTAAATAGCTAAAATTAAATTTCTTCGAGAGATCGAATAGAAAATAAGCTATTTAGCGGAAAGAGAGATTAATTATTAGCACAAGAGAACTATCTTGAAATTCACGTTAGATGAAAAACACTCATTATAGAGAAATTACTTAGAAACCACAATTCCTGATGTACTGAGAGATTGTGCATATTGATTTTATTTTATATTCGCGTAGTGCTATCAAAAAAGGTATGTTGATAGGATTTTTCACTTTTTGATACAGACCAATTACTGATGTTAGAAAAATATTTTACGATACGGACATATCTGCACTAACTTAACATCAAATTGCACACTTGCTCGCTCCTTCGTGATCCAATTCATCGTTTATGACGCACTACGTGCAATACCGTGCCCTGTTATTATGCTCCAACATACATATTTCCAACATCCACCTGTGAGGCATTGCATATTATGTTAAGCTTAAGATACTAACGCTGCTCGGTGCTAGATATAGATACGGCGCAAACTTAATCTAATTTTTGCTCTTTTTCAGCTTCAGCTAACTTCCCATTTGCCGTAGCTTCTATTACCAGTACGTATCCCGTAGAAGCTTGGATATGCACATGCATTTGGCTGGTGAGTTGCGCGGCACGGTCTTCCAAGATCAATCCATATATTGATGATGTTACTAATGTTACTGACGATGTTGATTATGGCCCGGTCGCGATGATGATCATGAAGATGAAAATGATGATGTTGACGGAGATTGGCATCGGCGTTAAGAAGGCCTGACTTGCGCTTAGCATACATCCCATACATCCCATGCCATCATCGTTTTTCCGCTTTTGTTTCGAGCTGTAGTTCGCCGCTTTCTTCTTCTACTCCGGCAGATAGATAGATAGTTACTTCTTGTGCTCGAACGCTTTCCGCCAGTTCGCCTCGAAATTGTTCTACAATTTCCGGAAGGAAAACACCTGAACAAGATCGATTGCCTCACATTCAGTTGCCGATCGCAGATCTGTGCACTTGTTCTTTCCTGGCTCGAAGTGGTGATCGATTGTTATTAATCGCGGTGATTTACGACGACGATCTGATGATAGTTTGAGTTGCAAAAAAGTCGTTGAGATTGATTCGTGTATGGATTGATACTTGACGTTGAACAATACTCGAGGAACAGTTAATTTACAGTGATTGTGGATTATACGGTGATATTGATGTTTGCAGTGTGAATATTGTGAAGTTTAAAGTTAGCGGAAAATGTAAGAGATCATCCATGGATATATGTATAGTATAAGATTTAAAATCTAGCATATTAGTTTTATGATTAAAGAGTAATTCAAGTATTGTGATAAAATTCAAATCAGAACAAAACTTTTCTGTGCTACTATAGTCGTAAATTGAGCTTTCAAAAAAAAAAAAAAAAAATCCTAAGCAATGTTTTATCTCAGGTTGTAGTGTCTGTGTTATTTCAAGCTGTATCCAATAACCGTGCTATATTAGCTAGCATTTTTCATCTAAAAATATAATGCTTTAATGTTTGTAACATTGAGACGGCTTGTGGGCTTGAACATTTGAAAGAACAAACTGTTTATCTCAAAAGATAATCGAGCCGATTTTCTTACACCGATTAGTTTTAGTAATTGGCTAGAGCTAATTGTACTCATCAAACTATGAATAAGTTTTCAATTGCAAATTTATACTTTGATCAAAGGTTCAATAATTACTTTCGTGGTATAGTAAATCGATATTAATACTCTATTTCGTGTCCAGTGTTATAATATCGTTTGCTACCTTCTTACATTTTTTCGTATTTTCACTAATACTGAACATTGAAATTGATATGAGTGAAAGTGCTGAGATTCATGTGAAATAACCTATAATTAAGCTCTTGAAGCACAATGTTTTCCCTAAAACGCTCGGCATAGTACGTAAAAAAGTTGACGTGTCAAAACATCTTATCAGATATATATTAAACGAGGTTTGAAATTAGCTCTAGAATTGGCAGTAGTTTGAAACAAAACCCTTTCCAAGAGGAAACCACTTTTTATAACGTTACATCTTCAAAGATTTTGTACTTTATAGCGTATACGCACTGATTCAAGTCTTCCTCGCATGTTGCTCTACAACTGTTTTTTGTGCATGCAAGAATCGTATTGATTACTGTTTTTTCCCCGAGTTTCTTGCTTTTGTTTTCTAGTTGTAATGTAATTATCTCATAATTCTACCTTAGTGTATCCAGATGCCTTTCGATTATTTTGTTTGACGCTTAATACTCAATCGTATAAATTTCTGAAAAATGCGTACAGTAGGCCGAAAATTTGTTAGGAAGTCAATAATTTTCCGGAGTCAATCTAATGTTTCAAGTAATTTTCTGTGCGTGGTTTAACTGCGATTTTTTTCTTGGGGTTTTTGTTCATTTTTTGATGTTTTCTCTAATTATTCGATGATCAAAACTTCAGTTCAGAACAATATATGTATGTATATTGGGTTAAATTTGCAGTTAGAAAAACTATTACGATGCAGTAATTTTCAGGTTTTCTACAAAGAAGTTAGGGGAAATTTCGTTTCAAAAATAAATTGAATATGATGTCACTAGGGTCACTAGTGATATTGTTTGCAACAGTTACTATTTTCAACAGCTGGAATGCTTAAAACTTGATATGCTTTCGTGATTCAAACTAGCGATCGAACAAGCTAGCTGTCTCTAGCCACTAGACTATTCCTCGATTAATATTTTGGAACTATCCTGCTTCATCGTTTGAATTCTAACATATTTGCGTTGAGCTATCAAGCTCGTGTATCCTCGAGGGTAGAGTACTAGCTCCTGGTTTTTGAGATTCCTGGTTCAAATCCAGGCACAGACGGGAATCTATGCTCCGAGTATAGCCTAGCTCTGATAAGGTGCCTGAATCAAAACACAGCAAAGTGTTAAATGTGTATCTAATTATTCCACACGCGTAAAAATTTCTGCAATGAAAATGGAGTCTCACTACTTCCACTTCGCAGCTTTTCCATACATCACAAGGCTGACAACGCTCATACGGTATTTTGCCAGTACTGGCAGCGCAGTGTTTATCCCCAAATCCGTTTTGTTTAGGTATTGCCTAAGACAACCGTGCACTTTGCAGTTGACAATAGTAGAAATTCATCTCCCCGTGACAACGGCTAACCCAAGGATCTAAAAGACCAATCAACTTAGAAGTTTTGTCTGTTTTGGCTGGCTCTAAGTGAAAGAGGTATCTTTTCTTGCGTTCTCGCTCTAGTAGACTATCGGCATCACTACCAATACCACCAACGTGGTCTCTTCTGAGACAGGTGATACGCAGAGTACGTCTGCGCTGGACACTGGCAGTGCGGGTTCAGAAATTCTTAGTTGGTAGCATATCTTCTTAAGTTTTGGTCACATGTAGCCATCAAAACCTTCGATCTCGTCTCGCTGGATCCTCAGAAGTTGGCTATTAGCCCACTCAGTGAAGTGATAGCTCCTAAAGATCAGCCACTTATCATGTTAATATGGTTCTAATAGGTTTGTTTGGTATCCAGGGTTATTTGATTTTTTTTCGCGGTTGAAAGGTGAAAATCTTCTTAAAGATGTGTCGTGGCTCCTGCCATGGAACATGCCTGATTTTTACCGACTAAAACCACCTCCTTCTTCTTCCACACTACCCACGGGACTACTTATTCAGCATTGCTTCGCAAGGATGGATCAGCCTTTAGCTGCTTCTAAATGTCCTTTCTTCTTCCTTCTTTCTGTTTCTTTTTGTGTCACGCAGTTTGCGATGAATATTTTTAAGTGCTGTTTCGGCGGCTTTCCACACAGTTTGGGATTTCAGCTCGCAGTTTACGATATTTACCGCTGACATAGTACCATCTCTAGGCTACTTTTACATGCATCAAAGCGCTGATAGCTAAACATATAGTGTTCCGCATCATCAGGTACATTTTTGCATGGGTCATTTAACTGACTTGACACCAACATGGCAGTCTCTGTCTATAAGACCGACATGTTCGGGCAGATTTGGCAGTGGTTACCACTGCAACATAGCCAAATGAACCTGCTAAAACACTTCCAAAGGCATTTCCAAACGCAGCAGATAATCGTACATGATGTTTCGGAGGCTAGGTCCTAAAATGAACCCTTATTGTACGTCAGAGGTGACAACTCTTTTTCCCAGTTCTTTTTCGGTGCTGTACAGCAGCCATCAATCACTTAGATATACCTGTAATATGGCCACCAAGTAACTAAGAATACGAAATCTCTGCTTAAGGGCTAGAGGGATGTCTGTTCACCTCACCAAGTTTATTTATTACTATTCAAATCTCATTTAACAGAAAATCCAATTATAAAACGAGATACAAAATATAACAAAAATCATTAATATAAAGCAAAACAGGAATGAAAATAATAATAAAAAAAAAAAATGAAGAAAAAGTAAAGAGAAAAATGCACAATAAAAATAACTAACAGACTACGTTAACATATCAATAACATGTTTTTTAAAAGAATGAAAAGACATGGACAAAGAACCAAACTGATGCTCATCATGGCTTCTAAGTATCCTAGGTATTGGTGACTTAAAATACACAAGAGTACGCGCATAAGAATTAAGGAATAGCGATTGAGCTCTAACCGGGCGATCAGACACACGTAAGAAATGACACACGCGAATGTTGGAAGAGAGTAAGCCATGATAAAGCTTATATAGAAGACATTCATCCAGGAATATTCTGCGAGTACTCGGCAAATGGAGATTTAAGAAAACCAGACGGTCATCATAAGTACGATAAGCAACATTAAACTTGAACAAAAGGCAGCGAGTAACCTTACGCTGAACGGATTCAACAGCATTAGACAGGTACACGAAACGAGGGGACCACACTTGGGAGCAATATTCAACAGAAAGAGAAATAAAAAGACGAACACATGTGTTGATATCAGGGACGAACGCATGGGTTGATAGTGTTGATATAGTTGGTGGCGTTTTTTCCAGTGCTACCAGCAGGACGAACGGTTTGGTGCCGTGACCTACCGCCTTCACTTTTGCTACTGCCCCAAAAACCTCTAACGTAGCATCGATTGTTGAATGTGCTTCCCAAAAGCCGTGATACCTAGCAAGCCAATTTGACTGCTGACAGCAGCTGCGCCTTGAGTGACCATTTAAAAAGCTTCCCTGTAGTGTCCAACATGCACAGTGAACGTTATGTTATTGGGATGTCCAGATAATCTTTTTGCTTGTCTACAAGTACCAGTAGAGCTACTACGCGTAGAAAACATGAATTCTATAAATCAAATAATATACGTTGTTGGCTCTCTGCCACTATTTCACGTGCCTCGACTGGCACTCTATTAGGCATCGGAGCCTTTCCAAAATCCATCTACTAGTCCTGCTAATGGGGTTAATATATGTGTTTTTGGTGAAATGCTACTTATTTGTGTATTCTTTGGCTATGAACATAATTCTATGTATATGTCAATGTTTCAAAAGAGCTCTTAGAGCAAATATTACCCTTTTCAATCATGAAAAACAAGGAAGAAGTGACAATATTTATTTGCCATAAATTTCTAAATTAACGAAAGTTATCAATAACTGAAGCTTGTATCGTCTAGTTGGTAGAATGCGTGGCCACATCAAAATATTTTCCTGGATCCGCGTTGAGTTTGTACTCAAATTGTATCGCACATGCATTCGGTCAGTGTTCAAGTTCAGTGGTTTCTTACTGCTACGTAGGTAGAGTCTAGTTAGAGTCGAATTCTGATTGAAAATGTTCCCTTTGAGGTTTTGTGCCGAATACACTTTCTCGCTTAGACTATACACTCTTTGGCTGGATCCGCTAACAAGAACTTATGCTGAAATACAAAGTCTCCGAACTGTATCTGCTTATCAACCTTGCCATGCACTTGTTTGAGTTTGCTGGTGACCACCTAAAGTACGTATCGCGCAATGTTGTATAAAAGCCTTTCTCAGGATCGGCTTTATTGCTCCGTTATCAATGCGCAAATGCTACAAACTTCGTCGTCCTGTCCGACTTATTTTACTATAAGCTGCTGCAAAGTCTCCTCTGGTCTCATAGCTGCGAAGTGATTTTCGCCATACCTCAGATCAAAAACATTAGTGAGGCTGCAATAGCTTAAGAAATTATCCACACACCATTAGTTGAACTGCACGTTCCTAGTTTGCACTCTGCAACAGCCTCAAATTACTTCTTTTTATCGAAAGTGGGTGCTTTGAGTCCTCTTACTAGAGTATGGTACACATGCTGGTCTGCACAGTGCAGAAACGCAGAAAAAAATTACTCAAGATCTTCTATTGTCTATTGTAATCATTTTGATTATATTATTGGACTTAAATAGTTTATTGAAAATACAATAAGAACTACATCTACATTCATCTTGCAATAATTGTGTTTGTTTATTAATAAACTTCTAGTTTTCTTACAATTTTCGAAGGAAAATGTCAAATTTTCTTCTACAGCTAATTTGATATTTACATTTTCCAAACATATCACACCGCTCATAATATTCTGTTCAATTCAGCTACGTGCACGTTTACGCACATAAAACCAAATACTAGAAACTTATAAATATTTTAATTTTGTCAGTCAATACACCTTTTTGTGGCCAGAAACATTCATCAGTGGTACTGGTTAGAAACTAACAGAATATTGGTAGTATTATAAATTCTATTAGAATAAACCAATTCAATAATATAACTACAACTCAAAACAAACGGTGCTGAGCTCTCCATCAATTTATGATAATATGGAGTATTAAATAGCTAGTGTTCATATTTTAGTATTAAAATCATCCGTTACTAACTGGTAAGTGTAACTGGATAATGTTAATGCTAATATTATGTGTCCGAAATTTAAAACAAAAATGTGCAAAAACCAGGTTACCGAGATAAAAAGAAAAACAATTACAGATATGATTAATATTGAGTAATACGAGAATATGATATAATTTGATCATCGAAAAGATTGAATAACAGAAAACGAAAAAAAAGAAGCACCTAGAATTTATACAAAAATATTTTATAATACTGATCAGCATTTTAAATTAGATCATGAAATTAATTACGTGCACGAGTACCACATGAATTTTAGTAAGACATATTTTAGATTTAATTCATCTGGCTGCATCTGTTATTGTCTTTATATGAACGGTTTGATTGTTAGATGACTTATTCATCTTTTTTTAGCTGTTTTAGCGCGTATTTTAAGTTTTTTAAGATACCATTTGAGATGAATAGTTCAACTAATCTTTTCTACGGTACCTAGTCCTACAACAGTTATGTCAATAATTCAATTGGATTTGCATATAAAATCATTATGGTTAGTGCATTATAAGGGCATGACTTAGTTGTTAATAGGTCCTTAATGAAAGTAAAAGCTTCAGTTGGTGTTAATACGCTAAAATTTTAACAGCAAAATAAAGTAATCTCACGATAACCTTTGTTGGGTCTGGGGGTTGAAGCTGATGAAAAACTTCATCACAAATTTTCAGAGCTTTTCGGAGCTCAGTCCCTCGTCCGAGCCTAGCTTCGAACCAAGGACGCCACACACTAGAAGCCATTGCTCCATTCACTAGATTACATGAGCTTTTAATAGTACTTGGGGTAAATAAACGTATTGCGTTGAGTAGATTGCAGAAGCGCAAGCCAGCTAAATTTTCCGATGTGTTGAAGGTTTTAAAAATCGCTCATAGATGCATACTCTGAATAATGAAGTACTGCAGTGACATGCTCCCTGTTGACAACAGGGTAAGAAGTCATACGAATCTATCCTTGCAAATATCATACGTTTGATAAAACATTACCTTGGTCTAGAGAATTTTTGTAGAAAAACTGGTGAGAGAGTGCTTGAAAACAATTATTGACGGTAGAAGGTAGTGAGTTTTAAGCTTTTTGTAATAAATGGTTGCAATGCCTGTAGCATTCGTCTTCTTTTTCACTAAACTGACACATGCATATTGCCAAAGTCACAGTTAAGTTTCAACGTGAATTCGATTCTGACAAGTTCCTCCAGTTTTATTTGAGCGAGCTTGCTACGATTCTGGAAAGAAATACGACGACTTTTCGAAACCTGCTCTGAGCTAAAGTACAAAAATCAAGCAGCGGAGCTTCCTTAAGTCTGCTTAAGTCCACCTGATGTTGGTTTGCCATACTTGAATAAAATGGTTGCAAAGCCAATGGCGAGATACCAGGCCTATCTATAATACTGTACTAAGAATGAATTTATCCAATATATATTGTTTCTATCTATACAGGGTAGTATATTGTCCTGAGGGTATCCTCTTTTTATTCGATTCCTAACGGGATTGCCTCGTGGAGAATATTCTTGCATCTTATGCTTGCATCATTTATCACTGCGCACGTGCTACTCATAGGACCAAATTTTTGATTTCAGTGGTTTGATAACCAACGTTATATCAATCAGTATAATAATAAGATATGACGGATAAAAATTCGATGTTAACTCATTGTCTACTTTTTTTTTTATTTATTTCTCATTCAGAAATAAAGGCCGATCGCAAAGCAAAATAATCTCTACAAGAGCGCAACCATCAAATTTCAATTCAATTCTTAAACGTATGACCACTATGCAAAGCAGCTAGAATTAAATTAACTTATCTGAAGAACAATTTGCGAAAAATGCAAAACTTTCGCTACCATCAGACCAGAAAGATAGCATAATGATTAGTGATAAAATAAAAAAAAAATTGTTTTTATAGTAGTTCCATAAAAATGAATGCTTCTTATTTATGCCACTGTATCTTGTGGAAGAATTGAGACTTGAGAAAAAGTCAGAAAAAAATACTCTGGTCAACCTTCTTTTCCGCGTTTGTAAGCATTGATCTTAAATTGGTAAGCATTGATCTGAAATTTAATGAAATTAACTAACTTCCTTACTAATTCGGGCAAGGCGTTATAGAATACTTAACCATGCTGAATGAGATTTTAGGGATTAGTTCTTACTTTGCCAATTGCAAGATTATTTAACGGATTTTGCTACTGCGCTCGTTATCTTGCCTACACATTATATGACATGGTAGTTTCAGTTCTTTATTAATATTCCTTGTTCAAGTTTCATTAATTAGTGAATATCTAATAAGCTTGATTCCTTGTGCACGATTGAAATTGAGGTTTTGAAATTGGGGAATTCAATTTGCCTACTATATGTAGGCAATTAATCAGCTTACATAGCTGATACAAATAAAAGAAAAGGCATTGAATGGCAAGGAAATTGCACTATGCGCCTTCATGCATATAGAAGGAGCGTTTGACAACGCAAGATAACAGTACCCCGCTCTCCAGAGGAAGGACGCCCCTCAAGAAGTGGCAAAGTGGGCGAATAAATACTAAGGCATCGAGGTGTGTTTGCGGAGGCAGAGGAGGTGAAAATAGGCGCAAACACCAGGAGGGGATGCCCGCAGAGAGCGATTTTATTCCCCCTGCTCTGATTCCTAATATTTGATGACCTTCTCGTGACCCTCAACACTAAGGACCTAACTGCACTCTGCTACGTGGGCGACATCACGGTAATAACTTACACATATATACCTTGAGAGTCAGAGTGACATAACCCTTAAATGAAACAATCCAATAGTGCGAAGAAGAGGGTTTATCCATTAATCCTCAGAAAACTAGCATAGTACCATTCACCAGAAAAAAAAACCGAAATAGGAGCCCTAAATATTAGGAGCATAGTCAAATGTCTGCAGAAAAAGGTAAAATATCTGGAGTCCACCTAGATAGGAAACTCACCTGGGACAATTATCTAAACAAAAAGACACTGAAGGCCACTGAAGGCACTCTCGGCGACAAAACAAATGCTTGCACGCAATTGCGGACTATTTCCAAAGCAGACACTGTGGGCATACAAACAAATGGTGAAACCCATCATTCTATATGGAGCTCTAATGTGGTGGTAGAAAACCACAAAAAAAACTGCTGTTAATAGGCTCAACAAGCTTCAAAGGATGGCCTGCCTGTTGGTTGCAGGAGCAATGAGCTTCACCCTAGCGGCAAGAATGGAGGCTTTTCTAAACCTAGAACTACTATACTTCAAAATCCAGGAGAAAGCAGCGACACAGGCTATTAGGCTACAACAGGCCCACAGGTACAAATCAGCAGATCTTAAAGGCCACCTCAAAATTCTGGAGGACATCAGGCTCATAATGGAAAAGTCAAACGTCACCGATCAAATAAAGATCAAAGTAGCCTTCAGGAATAGGTTCAAGGTGACAATTCCATCAATGGACAAATGGAAGGATGGCCCGCCTCCCTTGCACAAAGGAGTGCAAATGTTGTATATGGATGTTTCAAAGATGAATTGTGGAGTAGGAGCAGGGATCGTGAGTCCCAAGTGCAAAATCCATTTTCCTTTCCCAAAGAAGGCCACCATCTACCAAGCAAAACGATCTGCCATACTTAGAACCTTGCAAACAATAAGGAATACTAAAAGGGTCAGAATTAAGATCCTATGAGATAGTCAAGCGGCTGTCAGGGCCATCTATCACAATCAAATAAATTCAGCTATACTTTTAGAGGTGAGAGAGACCCTAAATGAAATAGTGGCACAGACCAGCCTCGAACTGAAATGGATTCTCGGCTATGAGGGACATCAACGGAACGATGAAGCTGATACCAAACTCAAAAAAGAAGCAAGAATACTCTTCACAGGTCCTTCTCCGTATTGGGGCTTTATAAAGGCAGATCCGGACAAACAAATTAAAAATCAAAAACTACTGCCTAATCTGGAGGGTTTACAAAACTCAACAAAAAAAAATATACCTTAGCTTTGATAACAAAAGAGCAAAAAAAATAGAAATGGCATAAGAGCGCTATGTAGAGCAATGACAGACCACCTTCCCTGCAAAAAGAATCTTCACAAAATAGGTAAGGAGCGGGATGATTGCTGCATATACTGTAGGGAAACGACAGAGTCTGTAGAATATATAGTCCTGGACACACTCTGTCCAGCACTAGCGAGATGAAAACTAGAGCTTCTTGGCTCTGCTCATCCCTTCATCAGGGGCATAACAAATGTCCCGTCAAGGAACATATTCAGGTTCATAAGAAGCCTGGATATCCTATAGGATATAACGTGGAGGAGACACAATAGACCCCGGAGGTCACAGTGCCAGGGGCCTTTTGGACCCACTCCACGCTATCAATCAATCAATCAGAGTTGGCATTCCAAATATTATTTATATTAATTAATTTTTAAAAAAATCTTATAGCTAATATAACCAGGACATTTTTTCATTTAAAGCTAAAAAAGTTTCTGTTGCTTGTTTTTTTCCGCAAAAGCTACTTTGTCTTATAAATTAATACTCTGAATACTGTTAACGTACAAAAGAAACAAAAGGGGACCGAGTATGTCAATATTTACTGTGCATTCATGAATTTCATATGTATAGTGGCTTCTCATGATATGCCTATTATAGTCCTTCATTAGAACTGAAACTTTGTAATGAATATCATATACTTGCAGCCTCTGGAGAAATATGCTATGGTCAATCGTGTCAAAAGCCTTCTTTAAGTCTACTAATATCACCACAAATATATAAACATAAAGTTGGAAACCTTAATAAATTTTTCGATAACCTCATGCTGTTTTGCATTCCATAGAACATTATTGAGCGTAAGGCAGCTTCACCTTTATAAAACTATTTTTTAATCGCAGCAACTCAAAATTGTCTTTTGGACAAAATAGAAATTTTTTTTCGAGTTTTCAATATTTACGAGAGGTTTGAAAATACGCAATATTCCTCTTCATAGTTTGTCTTGTTTTGTAGACAATATCATTTGCGTAAAATAATGCTTTTAATTCTGAATTACAAAATATAGCCCAACCTGACGTGATCTTTAGCAAATCGTTATTCAAGAAATAAACATTGAAGGGCTTAAGCTAAAGCCCTGTCTTAGACCAGTATTTATTTTGAACCAGTTGGTAATATTGCAGTTTTTGTAGCTTCGTAAAAATTTTCTAATATATCTGCAAGTTACAAAGCTTGAAAAATCGTAGCTTTTTATTGACGGTATAAAATATAGTATAATATAGTAATCAACGCAGAAAAAGTACGGCTTATTTTTATTTTCCAAGTAATTCCTGGCAGAATCCATGAACAAAAATGTCATTCACGGGAATAAAAATTTTACTTGCATCTAGTCTGATATTTGCCGAGAATTTTTTTATCTATACTATATGCATTTATGTTTGTATTCATGAGTTACATAAGGCATCGCTTTCTCTGAAATTTTTTTTTCGACGCTAATACTTTCTTGCAGCTGCTTAGTGTATATTTGAATTCATTCAATCGAATTTTCAAAATATCAAAACAAATCTGATTAAAATCACCTATCAAATCGTTTGCAACGCTTCATAATTAATAAAAAAGAAAAAACAACTCAGTAATTTTCTGCTGATTCATGAATTTTCTACTAACGAAAGTAGAAATTTTTTTTAAAGTTTCACTTGATTGTAAACGTACGCAATTGTTCATTAGGAACATTTTCATTGTTTCACAAAACAATCATCATTCATTGAACAGATTTCGATTTCAAAATGATTTTCTGATCTTAGAATCGAATTTAAATTGTTAAATTAAATTTCATAAAACATTTTGTGCTAATGAGAAAAATGCAAGTCCGGGTTCTCAATGTTATCTGAATACTTACAAATCAGCACTTCAATAAATCAATTAAATTTCCTTGTAGTATATTAAGTGCAGACATACAAATTGATGTTTCTCAGTTTGTGTTTCATTTAATTCTTCAGATTTTATACGAATGTGTGGGAAATTCTAGGCGCGTGCACTGTTATAGGCTTGAAAAAAGGTTCTCGGTCAATGCATTGAATGGAGAATTATAAATGGATGAACTACAAAACTATATTTTTATTTTATCTTTTGAAAATGAAAACCTAAACACTTTTAGACGAAATAATAAGGCACTGGGCCATTCCCATAACCTTTGAATTGCTTTAGGCTTGCATATAGATAAGAGTCCATGCCGTGATTTTCACTTTTTTCCAAGATTTAATAAACAGTTATTTGAAAGTATTTGAGTATACAGAAGTTGCACTATTTTCCTTCTTACTATAAAAATACCAAATTTTGTAAGATTTCCAAGTACACAAAATCTAATCTCGCATTGCCTACAAACTGAAGTTTAACTTTCGAAACCAAGAAACAACCAAAAAATATAGTATTTTGATATTATCTAGAAGACTTTTCTACTGAATGGCAATAATTCTGTCATTTTTGTGAAAATAATAGCGGTAATGTGTAACACAAAAAGTAGGTGAACTGTGTTCGACGGTTTCACGGTATTTAAAATACTGCCTGATGATACTTTGACGAATAGATTGACGTGAAATTTGTACAGCACATGAATTATGAATAGCTGAGCAAATTAAGTAGTGCTAGCTAATTAATACACGACAAGTATATTTGAAAGATAAAGTAATTTTGATCATTTAGTTTTCAGGTTACTGCCTTAAGTCTTTCGATTTCAAGATGTGGTATTGACATAGTGCGGTGATTATAAAGTAATTAAATATTGTTGAACCAACGAAACTACTTCACATTGAATGTAAAAGATAATTATTTTGTAGTTAAGAGTCAAGTGATGAAATTCTTGCCCGTATACATTGATATTTATATTCTTATATGGTTTTTATGAAAAAATGATATCAAATGCAAAAAAGCTAAAAACTCTCGGTTGATACTTGTTCTTATTTACTACAGTTTAGCTGCACAGAAATCCAAACCAATTTTCGAAATCGTACTTGCACGCAAAATTTGAAATAATTTTCAAATCGATTTCACCAAAATTGAGGGTATCTGGAGTATTTTTTTTTTGAAAATTTAATGACTCACTGCAGTCACCTGTAAAAGCAATTAAACAAAATCAAAACTCACAATGAACTTGGAAAAAATGCAAATATTTTAATCAGGAAAGTGAAATATTCCGAAAAAAAAACAACAAACTCCGAAAAGTCATCATCGTAAATATGGTCATGCTTTCGCCTAATTTTGCAATTGTAGAAAAATTTAGAAAATTTCCAAGCGAAAAGTAGATTAGGCTACTACTGCGAAATCATCTTCAGCTGTATTCTCAATGACCCATAGCACGCAGTTAACTGCAAAGAACATGTTCATGTACAGATATCTGAATGAATGAATGTTTGTTAAATTTGACGCGTATAAAGGTTTGCGTGTTGTAGTTATTGGGTAGCTAATGTTTCCGCCGCAAATCTGAAGTAGTTCATGCCAAAAGGTATAATAGCATTGCTGTGTTGTTATAAAACCATATATTTATATTTTTTTTAACATTTCATGGATCGATGATGAGTATCACACAAACTTAATTGGGCTTCGAGACCATGTCTATTGTGGTAATAGCTACGGTTGTAAAATCTTTATCTGTTAGATGATATAATTTATAAATATGACCGGTATGTAAAAGTGGTCATGGTCATATTCGAAAGGTGAAAGAAAAATTTCTAGTAATGATTTGGCGGGTTATATATTTAAAACTATACAGTTAGAAGTGAAATGGAAATAAACCTAATTGATTAATAGTAGGTGAAACCATAATTGAAATGAAATGAAATATAATAAATGTAGCTTGTAAAATCACAGCTAATGACCAGCAGTCATAAAAATTTCCGGTTCAGTAATGTAGTGTAAACTTTGAGAAGAAAAAAAAACAAAAAAAAATTCTTACTTGTGAAAAATCAAAATTGAGAAAGAATTAAATTTTATTGGATGCAATTTTCATTGAGAGCTAAAGTGGTAATATATTACGCTGAAACTCTTTTATTTTAATATTTGGCACATTTTTCACTTATTATTTTAGTGACTTTATTAAATATTAATAAAAAAATTGTCGATCTTGATTCCATATAAGTGAAATGTTAGATAAAGGTACGCTAGATAGAGGTAAAGCTGACGGTTTTCAGCTAAATGATGTAGATTTGTTCTCGATAAGTAAAGACCACCTAGCGTGAGAAAAACGATGAAATAAGAGTAAACATAAATCTAAAAAGACAGCTTAGAGCAAAAATTTTTAAGTGACTGTGATAAAACAGGGACTGTTATGCCCCTTTTTATAATTGGGCTGTGATACTTGCTAGTACAAAATTTTCCGAAACATTTGAACTTGTATTTTATCGCCTTGTGATCCATATGTCAAGGTTTTTATGTAATGAAATCTAAGATTGGGTTTTTGAAAATTCAAGGAAACTTTTACTTGATACAAATAGAACGTTTACATACCGAAAAACTTTCACGTAAAGCAAAACTCCTGAAAAAGTGGCATCAGGGGTGATGACGATGAATAAAATAGATGCAGTGACAAAACTTAGTGGAACTCGTAATGTCACAGGTCGTCAAAGTAAATTCACTACATAGACATTGATCTATTGTTATTGTAAGCTTAATGCGAGCCGCAAAACTTTTTCTAGAAACTCCAACCTTGATCAATTTGTATAGACACTGAAGCTTTTCTAGGCATTCAAGCCGCACACTCTATTGGGTATTCTATCCATTCAGGTGTGACACAATTTTATCATGCAGTTACAAACTTGTGTGCTTGGTTCTTTTAGATTGCATTAATTTCAAACCAAACTCCTCAAAGACAAAGAGATTTTTGCCCTTCTCATGAAATAGGGAAATTTTAGCAATAAATCTTCTGGCGCTAGATATATAGCTGGTTTTGGGATTGTGGTGAAACATAGCACCTAGTACCATTATGCAAAATTCATAAGAGTAGGCACTATGTATTAAAGCTTGCAAAGCCATGTATTATAGTCACTGATTTCGTACGTATTGTATTATAGCACTCATGCATTACAGCCCTATTCAAAAGCAAAGTAAAAGCAAAATGTTCAATGTTTTACACAATTTCGGGATTTTGATAATTGTGATGATGAAAATTCATTTACATAACTCAGATTTTACGAGTGTTTTTTGACTTTTTATTTATTACAAATAAATCTTGCACAAATCCGAATTCAACCCATACACAAATCCAGGTTCAACCCATGACCAAAGCCGATGCTCGATCAATAAGCAACAAGAAATTTTTCGAAAGTTTATTTTGGTTAATGTACTTGAATGTACTTGGTTAATGTACTTGCTGAGATTATGTTCATAGTAGTTGGAGCTATGTTACACTGGAATTGAGACTAAGTGCATAGTAGAAAAGCCCAAATTTAATGAGAAGTGGGCCTTTATATTTATTTTACAGCTGGCAGTACTATGTACATAGCGTATGCAATTATAGATACTGCGCTATGTTAAATAGGAGCGTGCGCTATATAGATTGTGATATCACGGCGATATGAGCTATATTTTATAGCTCAGAGTATTATGTACATGACATATGTGACCATAATTGCTACGCTGTGTTACATAAGACTACGCTTTGTTACAAAGGACTACGCTACATCACTAGTACTTATTAGTTCATCGACTTTTGGATCACCTTTAACAAACAATGAATTTTTACGACTTTTACCTTCTATCCTGCCAAACTTATACAGTATAGCTGAAAAGGGAAATTTTCGAGTTTTACATTTAAAGTTAATTAAATAGTAGTTTTTTGGCTCCTTGATTATTTTACATCAATTGTCCGGGGGTTCAAAAATTTAAATGCAACAAACATTTTTCACCTTAATTTGGCACTGACTTTAACGGATGCAATGTTTTAAGCAGTCGATTATTTAGGCATAAAAAATTGGAGAGTATTGGGAGGGAGCAGATTGTTTTACTGCAGCGTACGAGGGCAAATTACCCTACTGCTTGCCTACTGTTGGCCGGTTTTTGTTGCATTCAACCACGCACTACACTTCTCCTGCACTATCTCAAATTGTTTAGTTCTTAATCAGTTCAATTAATTGAAATTCTATTTTTTCTCGACAAATTTCAAGAATGGCATTGTCGTACTCTGTACTATCTCGCTCCGTAACATTTTCCACTCCGATTTTTCAAAGAAAACTAACATAAAAACTTTAGTGCATCAGAACCGCTGTAAAACTGATTTTCGAAGAAATTGTCCTGGAGTGACGAAAAAAATGTGGAAAAACGTAATACACTTTTTTGTAGTATCAAATCAACCATTTTTTACTCAAAGCAACAAAAACCATTTCCCGCCAGCATCTCCTATAGCATAAATGATGAATGTGTTCAGTGTCCAACACTTTTCTAACGAAGCGGCAATAATCCTACCATAGCAGGCTCGTGCTAAAATCAACCTATCTTTCGAATTTCGTTTTCATCTGAAGAATTCATTGAACGTTTCAGGGATTAAACTACGTTTGAGGCTGCCATCTGAAAAATTTAAAAATTGGTTTCTTATTTTTATTGTAGATGCTTTGCATTTAAATAAATAATGGAAGTATCTGTTGGTGCAATATTTACGAAAATATCTGTTGCTGGCAATCCTGTGCTAGCAGCATAACCAAAAATATACCGAACCTGCTTCAAGTTAGGTTCAACCTATCCCGTGAATTTCGTTTCGATTGAACGACTGCGCTGGAAGTTATAAGGGTAAAAAGAGTTTTAGGGTTAAAAACATTTCGAAACCTCAATATTTGTTGATGACTGTTATTGCAGGATCGTTAATATTTGCAAATTTAATGATAAAACCGCTTTACAAAACTCCTATGAAATTTGGCTTACAGTAAGGTGAATTTACTACATGGATATCGTTTTGATTTTATGACTGATAGCAGGCCAAGATTTACCATAGCAGGCAGCTCTATTTTAGTTTTCAACCAAGTTTTTGCCAAACGTGGCTCAAAGTAAGGTTCAAGTATTGTGTGAATTCCGTTAAAATTTGTTGGCTGGATCGGAAGTTATAGGTCAAAAAGCAGCTTTTTTTCGCAGTGATTATTTAAGATGGCACCACTGCCACAGGGTTGCCCGCATTTCAAAATCACTTGATCAGATCTGGTTCTAATTAATACCTACATGTCCTGTGAATTTCAGATTATAAATTTCATACTATTTCGTAATCAGTTCTCGTAAACAGAATTTTCGAAAGCTGAAAATAGAGGTAATTTGATGATGGGTTGCTGTTCTTGTGCAAGTTGGAATTGTGAAAATTTCAAATTGACATGATGGACAAAGGTTAAAATTTATCAATAATTTGAATTTTTTGTCAAAAAGAAAAAAATTTTCAGCAGGGTCGATGATTTGAAGATTTTTTTTTTCATGTGCCTGCTGTAACTAGAAGGTTTCCTGCACATTCTTGTGTGTATAGTTTTAGTCAACATCAATACGCTCTGCAAATTTCACGATGATCAAATGTTTCTGTCAAAAGTTATGACAAATCGAAATTTGAAAAAAATTATTGCCTTCTTTTAGGCACTCACCGCCCACATAGGGTTGATAGTTTCCAACGTTTTATCATAGACAAGCATAAAACATAGCAAGTTTTCATTTTCAGTACATACTCCTAACAAACGTGTACTCGGCATAGAAATATAGGGATACCTGAAAATTGACTAAAATGTCCGCCGCCGCCAAAGGGTTAAAGATATTGTAACTTCAATTAATCACTGCACTAGTTATATACATCTACGTCTTCTGAAAATTTCAACCCAATCGGACCAGCCACTCCAGAGATTATCTCCCTTAATCTTTTTGCTTATATATATATATATATATATATATATATATATATATATATATATATATATATATATATATATATATATATATATATATATATATATATACATAAAGAAATATAAATTTTCGGCGAAACGAAGCTAGTACTAATTTTCTTGGAAAATCAGTAAAAATTTACCGTTTTTGGTCTAGGTAAAATTTATGTTTACTTGCTTGGTACATTAATATTTGAGATGCTTTGATGCTTGAACTGTTTGGTCATACATTTGTACATTATTCAAAAAACGAATACCTTTCTTCAAGTTTATGTTCTTAAATGAATGTGATGTAACATTATAACACGAATATATTATTGGACGCTCAAAATTGTAATTATAATCCAGCTGAAACTAAAATATCATAAATAATTTAAGAATAATCAATATGAATGTTTGCAATTGAATGAGTATTCACATTGCATTATAACTTGTTTAATTTGACGGAAAATATTTTTTCACTTATTTTTACAGTCTTTTCATAATCTCAATAAAATACAATGTACAATTGTGAAAAGAAAATTATTATCTTCTTTCGTAAAACGAAGTAAGTAATTTTCTTCTTGAAACTCGCCTCTTATAAAATTCATACTTTGTTGCTAATGAAGACATCATGTCATCATCATCGCAGTAGAAAAGCGATTCTTAATGACAATTCTATTCATAGTAGTAAGCACTTAATCGTTTCAAGAAGTCGCTTTGAAAATTACTCAATTTTAAATAATTTGAATAGCAGCATTTTAGGCAGTAATCTTTAAGCAAAAAAAGTTTGAAAGCAATGTAAGACAAAAGTAGCGCAACTCAAATTTCTTTTGCATGGTATGAGTAATTATCTAATGATATCAGATAATCGTTTCCTAAAAATCAGAAACGAGATAAAGGTAATTAGAGCTATAGTTTTCGAGTGATTTTTTTGTTTGAAGTGAAGCTAAACGATTCGATTTGACTGATATTTTACGAATTTGTATTTTCTCACATTGTTCAGTAAATATTTTTTTTTTTCAGAAATGACATTAATGACAATTAAAAATTAAATAAGTTTAAAAAATCCATTTTGAGTACTTCGTTTTGATGAATGAAAAATATTACATTTTGAGCGCTTGGGAATCGCATTTTCTAGTCGGGTGGAAAAGACTGAATTAATGCTTTTAGTTTAGCCATTGCAAATATAAGGTGGCCCAAAAGACAGTGCTCATGTATTTTTTTTTATATAAAAAGCAAACCAAAAAACAATTTGGAAATTTTAATTTATTTCGTAAACATATATGATCAATATATATGATCGTATGTTTACAGAATACAGATAGTATTTCTAAAACACGTCATCCGAAATTATCCTGCAAATTCTTGAGTTCGTCCTTAGCGTAGCTGCTCCGTCCTTACGACTTTTCTTCAATATAGGATGCTTGAGTACACTGCCTTGAAGCAGACACCAAACATTTTTCCCAAATAGTTGGAAACATTGATTTTTTCAGTGTTACGTTACCATATGTGCTAATGCTCCATCTGGTATTAACATGGTTTGTTATCTGATGAATATGATTTGCTATTCAGGCATTCGGAATAAATGGTAAAATGTTGCTTCAGTATTGAAATAATCTCTCTTTCTTTCCACGCAAGCGGAAAGTACAGAACTAGTACAGAACGAGTAGAGATTCTTTCGTGAAAACAGGTTAGCGCTCTTAGGCCTCCCAAAAAGATAATCTTTCGCTTCCTTTTGCAAAAGTTAAGTCTACTACCTCAGACATTCTTTACAGTAAGTACATTCTTTACAGCTTTATTGGTTTCACGTTGGCGTGACTTCTCCAACCAGTCGATCTAACGTGCCAGCAACAAAATTGTATAGCCCCAACTGTGTTCTACGTGTGGCATTAGGTGCCGGATAGTCACCGGTTGTCGTGGGTGCTTTGGAAGGACGGTTCATGGCCTATGCTATGTGTCGCCTACTTATAACGCGTACCAGCAGACAGGCCAAAACCATTGGGAAACAACTAAGACAATCAGGAACCTACCTCAATAGGGTTCTATTGAACCTAGAATTTCGGATTAAAATACCCATCTAACCTAAATAATTAAACTAAATTAAATAAATAATAAAATAATAACCAAACGAAATTTTAAATGTTGGCCTCGTCGACAAGTTTGATTTTTTTTTCAGTGATGAGCAGAAAAACTGTTCACTTCAAATACTTTGGTACCTGTGTGGTACTTAAGCAGCAAAATAATGAGATCATAGGCAAAAAAGCAAAAAAATTAATAGACGAATTTCTCTTGTACGGTACTCTCGCTGAACTAATCGGTGCACTGGAATTAGTTACAAATTTTCAACATTGATTTGTACTTAATGGAAATATCTGCTGCAGTAGTTTTTGCAACGATTCCCAAGAGCCATCTGGGATGGAATCAACGTACCACCACCTATTTTTCTTGTTGACTTACTTGGTCTGCTCCAGATGGCCAGATAATAAAAAGCAATTGTTAGCTGATACCGTCATTACAGATGGTTGAAACCAAACTCCCTGCTCGTCTATGCAGTATCTAGTCAGCTAACAGGTACCACTACCCGCAGAACAACGACCGGTTATCACAATAATATGCAGAGATTTCCTCTGTATAAATGGGAGCGGTAGCGAACAGCTATCCGTAAAATGCGCCGAAAAATGAATATTAATCTCCGTTTTGGATTTTCACTAGAATGAGGATGAATTTTAGCAATAGTCAATGCAGGGAGCATTTTTTTAATAGATGAGGATAAATTCACTCTGTAAGTGTTCAAGTGTTTTAAATATTTAATCTGTCATTGATATGCCATGAATTAACCACATTGTTCTGTTAAGTGGTTTTGATATATATCAGGTTTAAAGTGGTATATAGAGATAGGACCAAGTTCAAGAATTAATACATTCTGATTTTTCGCTATTTAGTTTTGGGTAAAATTTTTACTTGAAATTCTATGAGGCTAGATGTATGCTATTTGTTGCAATGTTGGTGACCTTTCATCCAATGCATCCCTAGCTATTATGCACAGCCCTAGCTTTTATGTGTGCCACACTACCTAACTTATACTTTTCAAATTTTATCAACGCCATCATAAACAAAGATTCTGCTTCAAAAATAAAATAAATATACTTAACTTGAAGGGTTTTTTTAGCTACACTACGGAGAAATTGGAGGTTGTCCTTAAACCATGCATCTGCCGTAAACTTGAAAAACGTGGCTTGTAAAAGAAGCTAGTAAGCTCATTCAAATTGAGTTTCTCTTCAAACTTTTCGGTGATTAGTTAGCAATTTTTGTGTTCTTACGATCTAATCGTGCACAAATCGGTAAAAAAAACTGGACGCAATAAAATATATTTATCTTTTTACTATCAGAATATAAGAGGTCTAAAAACCAAACTGGTTGGCTTTCAATACGCGGCATATTAGATTTAGCACGACGTTGTCAGAATAGTGGAGAAATTAGGCATTTCGAATTGTGTTACTCTCGACACACAAAATCTTTCGTTATGATCGATACACTATTATATACTCTAAATTTTTTTTGGGGGGCGTCTTGATAGCTATAAAAAATTCAGCCCGCTCCGAATTTATTAGGAGTTCACTTAACAATTTCTTTTGGCTGTGTTACTGCCATTCCAGTATCCATTTTACAAGATAGCCTAGATCGATAAATAAAGAGGACATAGTTCATCCAATTCGGAAAACAGATGATAAAGCCTCTGCAAACATTTTCAAATAATATCGATTGTTTCATTCTTTTCAAAAATCATTGAACGATATCTTCATTGTGCGAATACTGGTATTTCATTGTAAAGGAACAATAGGGCCCCCTTCCGGGCTACCTAATATCAACAAATCTCGTACACTTCCAAAATTTTGCTCTAGAGATTTACAGCGATGTTCTTGCAGTGTATAATAACTTATCCAAAACTTCAAACCTTCAAAGTGTCACATTTTATCCTAAGTTCATCGCAAACATTCAAGTCTATGCAGGAATTCTTACTTTTGTATTCATTTCTTATCCAGTTAACCTTTCAATACGTTGTGAAGTCTCCTAAACTTGAATGTGATACGAAACCCATTGAATACGTCCAAAGGAAATTCACTCATTCATTACTCTACAAACACGGTTTTCTCCGTTCACATTATGATGATCGTCAAGTCGTTTTCAATCTCGATACATTGTCGTCTCATTGTATCTTCTCCGATCAATGTTTCCTCATCCAAATGTGCCGCACAATTTCAAAGGATCCTATTTGCGAAGCTATCAAGTTCCGTAATCCAATTCGTAATTCTCGGTGCTCAGAAACTTTTGAGGTAACGTTTGCTAGTTCTTCAATTTACTTTCATTCGCCTTAACGGAGATGAAGGGAAATATAACAAGTCAACCCATAGTATCTATCACAGAATTATAAGCATTTTCTTTTAAATAAATGAAAGAAGCTGTTGACAAAAAGAAATAAATTTTACTACAGCGCACTGTTAGGACTACAATAAACAATTTATTTTTAATGGCTGCCTTTCATTCTTACAGTACGCAGTGTTTCGGATGGAAAATTAGCTACTGATTGTTTTAAACCTCGCTTAAGACCTTCTACCGTTGGGTGCCATTTTCTGCAGACTATGCCCTCTAACTCTGTCTGCAGTTTGTAGTCCATGGGACTCAAATTTGGGCTTCCAGAAGGCCATTTCGACGTCCTTATACATTCTGGAATATTGCTTTCCAGCCATGCTTAGCTTTTTACTTCTGAGCAAAATTTTGCTGAAAAACCGAGCGGTGGCTGTTGAACAGTTTAATGTTCAATGGCTTCACACATACCTCAAGCATGTTAATCTGACCGTTTTTTGCTGGTCTTTTTACGTCATTCTCGCAAAGATGAAGCTCTGTGACACGTTCGTAGTTGACACCCAACCATATCATTACTGACGCTGGATGATGTCTCCACTGTTTCTTTTTTGCAGCCTCTTGGGATTCTATGGAGCTGTGTGCATACACCCTATTATTTTCACGGTTGTCTTTGCTATTTTACCGTGAACATTTTTTACTAATGTTCCAAGAAGAACATTAGTATTAAAATCACTTTGGCCAAAAATTCTTATATATATATATATATATATATATATATATATATATATATATATATATATATATATATATATATATATATATATATATATATATATATATATTTATTTGTATATATATATATATATATATATATATATATATATATGTATATATATATATATATATATATATATATATATACTATATATATATATATAATCAAAAAATTGCAGTGAAAAAATCTTAGGAACGCGCCATCCGATTAAACTGAAATTTTCAGGAAACATTGGTGTATATGCAGAATAGTGTTAGGTCCCACAAAAACACTTTGGCGCCGGCGGAAATTTTAGTGATATTTTAAATATACCTATTTTTCTGTCAACTAATAACTTTCGCAAAAATAAAGTTTATGGAATGAATTTCGAACGTGCTCCAAATGTGAATATGATATTTTTTTTAAATTTAACCCTATGTGTGCGCTAGGTGCCTAAAATGAGATTGGGAAAATTTGAAATTTTTTGAATTGCGATAAAACCAAAGGAAAACTTTTGAAATTTCACATCGGACAAGAACGGTAACTTTCTTCCAATTTACCTATATTTATAGGCATTATTCAGAAGGAATCTGGTAAAAAAACCATTAAAGAGTTGCCAACTATTGTTGGTTTTGTATTTATTTGCAATACCTTTACTAAGCGATTTTATCGTAGTGAGAGTAAACAACAAATATTAAGTTTTCGGAAATTTGAAAACTTTTACGACTGGTAACTTTAAATTTTTTTGTACTCCTATAACTTCCAATACACTCTCATCGGATCAAAACGAAATTCGCAGAGTAGGTTGATTTCAATCTGAGGCAAGTGTGATATATTTTTGGCTTTGACGCTAGCTAAGGGCTGCCAGCGCGAGGCGATTTTTGCCATTTTCGTATCAATAAATGCTTGCATTAAGTATTCATATCGCGACAATTTACAATGAAAATAAGCTACCAATGTTTAAATTTTCCAAGTTCTAGAAATTTTTTGGCTCCAAACATCTTTCGTTTTATGACCCTAAACATCTTTCTATCCCTGTAACTTTCGACGAAATTATCAGATAAAATCGAAATTGATAGAGCTATTTAATTTTGACGTGAGGCAATTGTGGGAGACTTTTAGTTGCAGTGCTGGTAAATTGTTGCGAGCATTAAGCATTTTCTTGTTATTCAAAAAAAGTGAAAAAGTCCTAAGTCATTACATAATCATGATCCCGAGCTCTGAAATGATTTTTCAAGCAATAACATTTTTCTTAGCAGTTTCCAAATACTTAAATTAACCAAGAAAAACATTTATTTCAGTCCCAAATAATTTGAAATATCCAGCTCCAAGAATTTTCATTTCGAATCCTGTTTTCGTGGAACTATCAATATTCGAAAGCGAAAACTGGTAAATAATTCAAACTCCCAAACAATTGACATGTCAACAGAAACATTATTTCCAAGCGATTTCCGATTGAACACACCCAATAAATTTTTACTATTGTTAACCGACCAAGGACAATATTTTCCCCTTCACTTCACATTCTATAAAATTTCGATGATTGATAAACAAGCACAACACTCGGAATTGCTATTCTCTTCAACTTTGTTCCGGCCATTCAATTTCATCCTCCCACTAATATTGAAAAGTTGCTTCAAAGATTTGTAAACAAGTTGTTGAATAGAATGATTTAGGCCAATGACAGACAGTTCGGTTTCACCGAAGCGTTTAACGCTTCGGTTTGGCGCGTCGGCTGCCACATACAGCGGTTTTCAGAAGCGTTTATCGAGTCGGTTCAGTTACAAATTACGTCGGAGTATCATATAGATGCTTGTGAAAAAAGTAGTTGCGCGCACATACATATGCATATATATGTAAGTATATATATGCATATGCAATTTGGGCAAAATGATTCTAATACTAATTTTCTTTGAAAATCTGTAATTGCCTCCTTTTAGAAACCAACTGCCCACAAATGTTTCATTTTCCAATACTGTATCCTAACCATTCTTAAAAAATCTATTTTCTTATCAGATTTTCCTTCCCCTATCCCATGCATTCATCAATGCATCCAGAAAATTTCAGCTCGATCGGACTACGCAGCAATGAACTAATCGAAAAACGCTCGAAAACCGAGTCGGTGGGTCATTTCTCTCATCTACCGACGCGATTCCGAAACCGAGAGGCGGTTCGCACCGCGGTGTGTGTCATCACAATGCTAAAGTAATGCACGACTATACCGACTCGGTTTTCCTCTCGGGAAACGCCTCGCAAAAACCGCTGTGTTTGTCATTGGCCTTATCGAAACGACTATACAGCAGACAAATGGAATGTTAAAAGGATCATCGGTGACTCTACGGTTTTTTCGATGTGAAGTCAACCGTGTTTACATATTCCTAGAAAATTTTCATACATTTAACCTTTTCGACAGTTTCGATGATGGCTATTTTTATGATGTGTTGTTGCGATATATATGGTTTGTTTTTTGTTTTTTTTTTTTGTAATTTCCATGGTTTCGTTATTTGCGGTAGCGGAGTTGTTTTTCATGCTTTTTATTAGAGCGAAGCTGAAATCCCCAAAATAAATTGTAAGCGAACTGCATTTTTCAAATAATTCATTGAAACCTAAGCTACGAGGAATTATATTGAAAGCTTTCAGCTAAATCCATGAGAATTTATGTTTGCATTAATCTTTTTACTTAGTGATGGAAAGTTTACTGAGCCAAAGCGATTTCATCTGGTTTCAAAACTTTGGAGTGTTTGGCTTTCCTAAATCTTGGAATTCCTGAAATCCTTTCCACCCTATGAGTATAAATGCATTGTTAAGATCAAAGTGATTGTTAAGATCAAAGTGACACCCGAAACAGGTTGGAGCACGTGTGGTAGAATATGCACTCAAAATCTGCACGATTCTTCTACTGTTCATCGAACATTAGTATTTCTAGCGGTTCAGTTGCGCCGCTAGGGTTTTTTCATCTGTAAAGAAGATTTGCCGATGTTTTTTGTTGCTTTACCGCTGAAAAAGCTTTTTGCATCGTGTGATTTAAATTTTTTCTACTGCTATGTTAGCAAGTGTCATGCTGATATGCCGATTTGATCATGCGAGGATATTAATCTCCCGAGACTCGATGACTTTGACAACTGGAAAAGTACGTACGACACGGGAACGTCCTGAACGAGACCGATCTCCTATACTCTGGGTCTTGTTGAATTTTTGGATCGCACGATAAACAAGTCTTTGCGTTATTTTCGTTTACACGTGAATGAACAAACTTAAAATCAACATCAGGTGTCAACAATAGAATTACGAATCTAAAAATAGCGACTTACTCGTTCAATTTTGAGACAGAACTGTGGCACAGAACTTGCCTTAATGATTTGGCACATTCAAAGTTAAATCGATAACTAAAATAAATAGCTCATGGACAGCATGTAATCGGATTATTATCTACATATTGTATATTAAAAAATAATTGTACTTGCATATACCACATTACACGACATACTGTGAGCGTCAAAAGTGAGTGCACACCTTTCAAATCTGATTTTGAGCTTCAATAAAAAAAAAATCACCGATTGAAAAATATTTCTGATTGAGTAATATCAAACCCTTATTTGTTAAAAACTTTATACAAAAATATCAATTCCATATATTATGTAACACAAAATTTCCAGAGGAACAAAAACGAAAAGTCAATAAAATATGAATCAAAAGTAAGTGCACACTTGTTCAAACGTTGCCTGATTCTAGCTGTAAAAAAAGTCACGGATCTTTAACTATAACAGAATACTACTTCAATCTAATTTCTAGGAAACAGCAATCGCAAAAATTCTTGGTAAAGTCATTTTTGAAGGAGTTAGTTTGATTTAAAACGTACTAGAAGAAAGGTGTGAAAATGAGGAAAGAAACTGAGCCATAAACACGAAAAATTATAGTGAATTTGCATTGTGAAGGTTAAAGTTTACGGGAAATTTGAAACATGGTAAAAAGACCACACTGTGCAGTTAAAAAATTTACTGACAAAGACAATAAATTCAAAATATCGGACAATTTTAAAAGAATTGGACGGCCAGGGAAATTAAATAGAAAAGAAATAAGGTACATAGTGAAAGAAGTTAACGATGATCCACGTTCAAGTGCAGCAAAAATAGCTGAAATCTATTCTCCGACACATAATCAATTCGTTTCAGCCTCCACCATTCGAAGAATATTGAATGAACATGGGGTATATAGCATAGCACGACGAACGAATTTGTTTATTTCTAAAGCGAATAAGAAAAAACACAAAAATTATGCTAAAACATAAAAACTGTACTTATAATTTTTAGAAAAACGTTTTATTCTCTGATGAGAGTAAATTTTAAATATTTGGCAGGCATACAAAGAAAAAAATTTGGCGAACTAAAAATACTGAGTTCCATGAAAAAAATTTTTCCGGCACAGTGAAGCATGGCGGAGGATCTGTTATTGTTTAGGGGTGTATGGCAGCATCGGGAGCTGGAAACCTTGAATTTATTGATAGTACAATAAATAAGCAAGGCTATCTCAATATTTTGCAGCGAAATATGGCTGACAGTGTTGCGAAATCGGAATTGCCTAGGACGTGGATCTTCCAAAAAGATAACGATCCTAAGCACACTTCCTATTTGATAAGGTTGTGGTTGCTTTATAGAACTCCCAAGGTATTGGATCATCCCCCCAATCCCCAGACCTCAGCCCCATTGAGCACTTGTGGGATTATTTCGACAGCAAAATTCGGCAACGTCTAATCACAAGCAAGGAAAGTTTGAAAAATGCTTTTAGGGAAGAATGGGATAATATACCATCAGAATTTACCAGAAAATTAGTAGAATTCATGCCTAGAAGACTGAAAGCTGTTTTAAAGGCAAAGGACAGTCAAACCAAATACTAATTTTTCTTAAAATCGTTATATGAATTTTTATTATATGAAGTGTGCACTTACTTTTGACTCGTATTTCATAGACTTTTTGTTTTTGTTGCTCCGTAAATTTTTTTTTAGTGAATATATGGAACTTATTTTTTAGTATATTGTTTTAAACGAATAAAGGCTTAATATTCCTTCATAAGAAATATTTTTCAATCGGTATTTTATTTTTTATTGAAGCTCAAAAACAAATTTGGAAGGTGTGCACTCACTTTTGATGCTCATAGTATGTATGTGAAAGATGTCAAAATGGCAAAAAAGTTGGTGACGATCTGAATAAAAATTTTCTAGTATGATGCTTAGCCTTCATCTCCCAAATAATTATATTTAACTCATATTTATTTGTTTAGTTGCAAATTGAAATCATTTCATCCTTAATCATTCTTCAACTCCGTGATTCGTTTTATGACACAAGTTGTGTTTTGAAGAATGTATTTCATCTGCTTTTTTACTAGTTTACTTTCTCATATACGCTTCGAGACTGACTATGTGCTAGCATTTTAACACGCCAAAGAATTGTTAATAGTTTTTCTCAACTTAAAAAAAAAATTACATAAATTTTACGACCGATTATGAAATGTTACTTGACCAGAAAAATCCTCTTAATTTCAGATCTTATGCAAAAGTGCGAGCTGTAATTAAGTTGCGTGTTCGGCGAGACGCAATTAAACAGTGCTTTGAGTTGAACATACCATGAAAAACAGTATCAATTCAATACAGTGTAACTAACATTTAACTGCGGAAGCGAAATTGAAATACAGACACAAAAAAAATCCACAATGCGGTTCTTGTTAGGCATCTTCACAGTAGCAACGGTAAGTACACTGGAAAAAGTTTTTTCTCTCCATTATTTCTTATTTCTTCAGTTTCCCCCTGTCTCCATATGACTTGATAAACGTGTTCACTTCACTTGTTACTATTTTATGATTTTTCACGGCTGGCTGCTACCCCTAATAGATTTTTCTCGGCAAAGTTCTAACTGATCTAACGACACTGAACGCCGGCAAAAGAACTGGAGTGCAGTCGATACAGACGAAGTGATTTTTTTTCATAGTGATAGACGTTCAGTTTGTTGTTTACATGCATGTGTACTATCGGTTGGTGGTTTTCTTGGGTTGGAGTGTTGTTTAGTAGTGCCATTAGGTAATTTTGTTTTTTTATTTATACGCGGCGAAATGATTGCAAAGCCACGAAAATGTCGAGCTGCCGGTGATATCGAACTAGATATGTCGGAAGAGCAAGACACGGCGCGTCCTCAACCTATATAAAAGTAAATACAGTCGGATATTTGCAAGATTACAATTTCTTCGGGTAAGTGGTGTTTAAGAAACGAAATCAGGTTACCTGGTGACATTTTCACGCTTGGAATATCAGAATAGAATGCATGAATGAAGACGGCTGCTGTGGCTGCGACAAGCATGCTCGACTCATTCGATTTGATAAGTAGATCTTTCGATATTAAATCGTCCGAAACGTTATTATGCGTCAGCGATATTTGTTCTAGATTGGTATCGATGTAAAAGCTGCTTAGTTTTAATATTTACGGAAATAGTCCAGTGGCTTTAGGCAAAAAACGCCAATCTGCGAAAAAATCCAAGTGAAGGTAACTCAACGGAATTATCTTTGTTGTGATATCAGAAACACTATGTGAAAAGTCCATTAAGAGGTTGTGAACGCAATAAAATTTCTTCAAGGTCAAAGGTCATAAAAATCAGCTTTTCTGAATCACCTGAAATGTTAAAACTTTATGAAAACTGTGTTGCGTAGAAAATGCATGAGTTTGCTGGGTTTTTTCGAGTTAATTATTAGTTAATACGACTCGAGTATTTTTATGAGTTTCAAGTGATACTGAAGAGTACAAATTTTTGCAGAGAGCACTGTTTCTAAGCTTCTTTTTGACAATTAATTAGCCATTGGACAGAAAGTATTTTTCCCTTTGTTTCTCTCAAATTTTTCTGACAATAATCTGCAAATGCCTTCTCATTTATCAGACAATAAACACGTACTCGTAGATACTTTTGGCAAGTTTAAGATTGTGGTTGTGAAGGCTATGTAATGCGATGGTTACTATTGAAAAGGGTTCCATACAAATTGCACTAAAATCTCAAATCAAGAGTATGAGGTTTTAAAGTAAACAAGGAATAAGAAAAATATACTCTGGTATTGTGATGTGTGCAATATTGTGATATGTGCAGTTAATAAATAAAATAAAATGAATCTTAGCTTGCGGTCATGTTTGGCATCAAGCTGTATATTAAAGAAAAGGCACATTTTCAAAGGTGCATTCATGTAAAGCGGGCACCAGTCCTTCTATAATTAAAAAATATGTATCAGACATACTAGATGCTGTGAAAAAGTATCATAGGTGTAGCTATCATATTCGAACGTTTTAAAGTCGGAGTTGAAGTGTGAAAGTTGAGGAACGGTAGTGTTTTATTAACATCTAACAGCGAAAACAACAATAGGAGGCGATTTCAAAACATAAGTTGTGAACTCAGCAGCCAATATACAATTGAATGCTTAAGAGAGTGTCATCCCACCCTAGTTGTAATTGGCTTAGAGAAGCATTATTCAAGTGATGAGTTGAATTTTCAGTTTTCATCTCTAAATCAGGGTCTACCATCAGATACAAAATTGAAATAAAGCATTATAACATGAATAATAAAAGAAATAATTACGGATTATTGAGGCTTCAGGTGATGTATATTCTTAAATGGTCAATAAATACATTAACACTGATTATGGTAGCCATTACTGTAAGGAGAATTATAATATCAGAAGATGTTATGAGGGTCTAAGGTACGGTTACAGATCCAAGATATAGCACTAGGGCAGTGGCTCGTTTCTATAACTTACGAATAGACAAGATCTCTACTACAGTTCCCCGTTTGACGTCATTTTTACGTCACTCTCCATTAGTAACATTCGAGCAAAAAGCTCGGGCATTTCCATCTCTCTACTTGTGTTTGAAATTTTCACGTTCAATCCCTCGACACATACATTTTGCCACATAATTTGCAACAACACTGTACACAAACTGCCAAACTAAATTTGAGTGACGTCATCGGATAGAGATTTTTCTCTACTCGAGTTACAGAAATGAGCCACAGGTGATGTTTGCACCACATGGTCAAACAAAAAAATATATGAACTGATCGATGAAACTCCTGAATGATTATAAACACAGAGCTGACAGTAAAGACTATCCTGCAAAAGCTGTGCGATTTTTTATTGGGAAAACTGATTATCTTACTTCAAATTGACCTACTTTCATCGAAAATACTTGATGCAAAAATTAGGAGCGTTAGGAATATATTCCAAGAGCTAGAAGCTACAACAAAAGTTCCGATGCAGATATTATTATTGATATGTAAGCCAGATGGGAAGTGGACAAGCAGGTCCCTGGGTTCGGATGAGATTCTGATTGCCAAGCATCAAAAGGCAGGAATGCTCACCGTTTTCAGGCTTATACAAATTTATAAAGATTGTTTAGTGCTATGTCATGTACTTGCAGCCTGAAAGACCACTAAGGTTGTATTTATAGCCAAAACAGGTAAAATCAGCCATGCGTATCCGAAGGACTACAGGCCAATCAGCCCCACTTCCTTCCTTTTTCCTTAAAATTTTCGAAAGATTATTAGACCTTCACATCAAGCAGGGACTTGGATCTCAAGCCCTATCGAGAGCCCAAAATGAGTACATGAAAGGGAAATTTGTTGAGATGGCTCTCCATAGGGTAATCCTCGAAACAAAAAATAGACTTTATTACAAAGAATACGCTTTGGATATTGAAGGCGCCTTTAATTATGTGGATACAATAGCCATTATGGAGAACCTGCACGAAACCAACATCCAACCCGCTATTTACAGCTAGATAAGCAACACGCTTAAATGAAGGCTCATATCAGTGAAGTGAGAAGGAGTGCAAATCATAAAGAAGGTCCACAGAGGCACACTCCAAGGAGGAATTATATTCTCTCTTGTGGAACCTGATAGCCAATACAATTTAAAAGAAGTTAAAGAGCAAGAGACTTATGGCTGAGAATCCCGCATGCCCATAGCCAGCTTGTCGAGTGTGCTCTCGGGCTTGTTGAAGAGTGAGCGAATAGCGGACGCCTTTGCATCAATTCAGATAAGACAGATCTTTTACTCACTGGATCTACACGACGATAGCTAGGCTGACCTTTGCTTACGACTGCTTGGTCTGATGGTGGCCGGTAATGAATAAAATTATCTTTGCTGACATGGCGAACAGAGTTCAGCGATTGGTTGCTCTCTGCACTACAGGTTCCTTAACCTCGACTCTTTTGTCTGCTTTGAACGTCCTGCTTCATATTCCCCGCTTGACCTGTTTATTAGAGGCACTGCCGCAGAAGCTCCGTCTGGTTTAGGAAATCGGGACACTACGAGTCAAGATCTTTCGGTCACAGCAGTATTGAGCGGAGGTACGCAGGAAGCACTGACTACTTGGTCCCCACTCTTTGGTTCGAGTGAAGAAATCAAGCGACTCTAGGAAATGGGAATGGGATCAGCAAATGGGCACACTAGCCCTTACACTGACAGATCTAAAACAACTGAAGGAGTAGACACTATAGCATATTTCGCCGATCACGAAATAGAAGCAGCTTCCTACTCATTGTAACATTTTCCAGACGGAGGTCTCTGCGATACGTACAGCCGGAGAACTGATGTATTCCAAAAATACTTCATGCGATCAGCATCCACTACATGCGACGGAATCAACATTATTCAAGTGGTGGTAAAAGCACTGATATCGCACACACATAAGTAGGCATAGAATACCAGCTCTGGACCTTCCTCATGCGCGGATAACGTCTGCAATTATAGGCCCGCGCATGACTTAAGCGATGATCTTTGAAATGATAAATAGCTCAACAGGACTATTTATTAGCTCAATAGGGCTGTTTATCAGCTCAACAGGGCTGCTTGTCATCTCATCTGGGCTGTTTATCAGTTCGAAGATCATCACTTAATTCATGGGTGGGGCGATAATTGCTGACGTTATCCGTACACGACGTCATCCTCCTCCTCAATGAATACGAGGGCCCAGAACTGATATTCTATACCTACTCACATAAATCGAAGTGCTTAATCGACTGCATTCAGTCCCTGAACAGATTAGGCAACAACAGAAGAATCAGAATCTTCTGGGATCCCGGTTACAAGGGTATTGATGGAAATGAGAGGGCGGACGCTTTGCGGGCCAGTCTTCCCCTGTCAGGATCGGCAAACATCCCAACTCCTATTCAAACGATCAAGTACATGATTGATTCCAATATGATGCAAGGTGTGATTTGTAGATAGCGAGCAACTCAGACCTGCAGCGAAATCATGTGTGGGGAATACAGTCTCGCCGCCATTGAATACCTACTCAAATTGACGCGGACTGACTGCAAACGGCTGGTTGACATCATTACTAGCCATTGTCTTGTTGCAGTGTATGTACTCCCAATTAGCGACATTTGTAGGAAGCGTCAAGAGCCGAGAGTTTCTGAAACAATCCAGCATCTCCCGTGTCACTGCCCGGCACTGGAAAAAACCAGTTAGCGCTGCTTCGGCGGGCCCTGGCTTGTGGGTCTCTTACACGTGGCGGAGCCAAGGTTGAAAGACACCCTTCAGTTTGTCTTCGGATCTGGAGCCTTCGACGGCCACTTGGACTGAGCCTTTTTATCTCCAGGTCCTCTTATCTGGTATCACTTCGGACTAAGAGGTCTATATGTAACCTTGTATCAGCCATTAATACCTAATCTAACCTACGCGTAAGAATAATACCAAATGATCAAAAGGTGATTGTCAATTTTCATAAAACTGGACACTGGTGATAGAGGCACACCCATCAACCCCACTTTTATTTAATGCTACCGAAGTTTTTGCCAATCATTTTTGTAATGGAGCAAAGATCAACTTCAAAAACATTGGGACAATTTATTTGACTTGATATTGACAATATCTTTGGAATTTCTGAAAGGGGGCTATAATATGAAAACCATTCAAATATTGTTTTCACGTCTTCATCGTCTCTTTTTACACGCGAATCGCTCGCGTCAATATGCCGACCGACTGTATCCGTTTTCACATCAACAAGTTTTTCTAAACCTTCAGACACACTATTCATTGCATGAAAGTCCAGGAGCACATAAGACACACCATTCCAAAATAACCAGTTTTGTAGTTTTGTAGAAAAACAAATTCACAGATATTCCAAGTCGTAATCAATTTCAGATAAGATAAATATGCCGTTGAGAAAGTGCATACTGTTTGTTATAATAGCTGTTATAATCAAAATATCTAAAAAAAAAAATGGTTATCTTTACAAGAAAACGTTGTTAAACCTTTTTGGTATAACATTTTCTAAGCTGGAAATTTGTCATATATTGTTTTTGTGTAAAAGTGACCATTACAGAGGTATTTGCCAAAAATCACTTTCAGTGACCTTTGACCAAGTGCAAAATGTTTCCCAGCACTCGTATCTATGGGACTTTTGACATTTCTTTTAGAACATCAGTATCAAAGTGCCAAACCACAATGTCTAATTTTTCTAGAATATTTTCCCTGGACTTTCCATTTCAGACAAAAAGGCAATTCTGCGAAAAAAAACCCAAGTGATGGTATCGATCGGATTTATCTTTATTGTGGTATCAGAAACACTATGTGAAAAGTCCATAAAGAAATCGTGACCAGTAGATTTTTTTATTCATTTGCAGGAAAATAAGCTTTTCTCAAATATCTCGTTAGCAATTGGTTTTACATCTATTGGTTTCACGTGGATTCTTGTCCGCATCGATTTTTTTTACCATACAACCTACACAAAAGCTTTATATCGAAAACCCACCAGGAGAAATTAACTTTTGTTGCATTTTCGATCAGTTGATCAGTTAATAGATTAGTTGATTAATCTTCCAGCAACAGTTTTCCTTATTGTTTTTTTTCTAAAAAATACAATGTGATTACAAATGAACTGTAAAATAGAATGTAATAGTGAGTATACTCCACACTTCAGGCTTAGTTTGTAGCTTTATTCATTTCTTCCATCTTTCTTTCGACCAAAATGCCTAGTTGTTCTCGTGTCGTGCGGTTTTTGAAGAAAACTAATTCAATGCTATGACTTTCAACACATACGTCAAAAATCATGAAATATCCACCCCATCGATTCCAAACCGAAATATCATTTCATTTGTATCATCTAAAATACAAGGTCATTTGATTTTTATTGCAATAACTTTTTTTTAAACACTTTCGCTCGATTTGGGCATTTTTACTATTTTTTTTTGTTTTCTGTTGATTTATTGTCATTATTAACCTAAAGCTCGATAAACTAAAATTTCTCTTTCATCCAATCGATTGATCCCAAGATATTTAATACATTGAATTACAATTGTTCTACTGATTGATTGGTAATACGAAAAATGATTGAAATCACGGTAGGTAATTGAATGAAAACAATGAAAGTGTGAGAAATTTTGAAGAATTGCAGAAAAATTGCACACATGCCAGTTTAAGACTTAATGAGCAGTTTGATCAATTACTGTTGTAGCTTGAAGTAATGATGAAGATTTGGGCGATGAAAGCTTGAAACACCAACAGCAGTATTGTACATATGTTCGTCGTATCTTAGATCTTAATGTATCAGCAATAATAATCATTTATAACTACAACACTGCACCGTACAATGTGCTTGGAAAACACTAGAACTGCTTATGTAGATGTTTATAGATGATTGTAGTTCTATTTATGGTGGTGGTTGAGCTTGAGTCGATGATATGTATTTACGGTAATATGCATGTACAGAAAGTTAATTGCATGGATGGGAGAGGTGATTGGCACGTGGTGGAAGCTGAAGAACCACGGGCATTTTCATTTTAAGAGAAATGAAGATGATTGCGAGCAATTGAAATGCTCTAGTCGAGCCGGGAATGTGAATGGATCTGAAAATGGTGGGTTCAGTGTCGAGATGATTGATGTTATTTCTAATTATTTCCAAGTATGATGTGTAGATTTAACAAATACATGATTCGTCTTAGTAAAAAAAACCTGCAAATTTTTCATATCTCAAGGGCGGAACTATGGCATTAACTTTATAATGAGGAAAACTAAATCTGACAGGAAATTTGCTTCAGGAGTTTTCTCTTCAAATTGTTTTTTTTTGGAATTTTTTTTTGTTATTTGAATAATTTATACTGATCACAGGTTAGTCCAAAGATATAACTACCATTTTTCATCGAAGTACTTGAAGGAGGGCCGATATGGTCTAGCACTGGCTTCTAGCGTGTCCGTCCATATTTCAAATCCAGTCATGACCTTTGAGCTAACTTAGCTTTGAATATATATCTGGATTAAATTGGGTGTAACGTGAGCCCTGGAGCTTATCATTCAGCACTAGTATGCATTTAATACTTGTATACGAATGTGATTGAAGTCTCTGCCAACTTCAAACTCCAGACCTAACAAGCGCTTCAGTGAGACTACTTTACGTATCACTTTCTTATGCCCTCAAAATATACATTAAAACTTAAGGATTTACAAAAAATATCATCTATATTCACAAATTCATTCCTTCAACTTGGATTTTGATAATAATATCATGATAACAGATGGAAACATTGATATGTTAATATCTTCAACCAACCCGTATACGCCACTGCCGACTTAATTATTTAGTTATCAGAAATCGGTTCACACATAAATGAGCCCACTCTCGTAGGTGACACAATCAATGCATTTGTGCTTACTAGTAATGCAAGTTGTAAACTCCGAATCTAATAGAATGTCAAGAACAATGCAGTAAATATTTGTTGAAGCTGAAACCCCACCTAAGATTCTAGCTTGGCCAGACCCTGTTCTAGTTCACGCATAAATGAAATACAGTTTCACAGTAGCAAGATTACTTTACGGTTACATAAATAGATTCATTGGTAACCAGTGAAGTTAGTGTGGGATAATCCTGTCACAAAAAGTGCGGTTAACCTTAGCATTCTTTCAAGTAAGCGTTGGTATGATACCTTAGCCACCAGAGCGACATCTAAAGGTAGGTATCCATATGTTGCATTTCTTCCGTATCGTATCCCTGTTGCGTATCATTCACTAAACGGATACGGTGTCCACACTACTCAATACTCCATGTATCATCAATACGATCCGTTGCGAAAAACTCGACACGCAGCTGCAACGCTTTTATTCACTAATCTATAGTGTACAATGCAACGTGTCCACACATGACTCCACTTCGTATCGTATCATTCCTTTGATGCGACGGCAAGAAACCGCCAAGTGACCGATCGAGCTCGTTGCGTTTCTTTGTATCAAATTTTGATACGCAACGAAGATACGTTTGTCGTATCCACTGATACGTAACGGTGATACGATACGCGAAAATGATACATATGGATACATACCTTAATATATTTGTAGTATCAGCTGTTTCTACTATACTTTCGTTCCGTGGCAGCTGCTGATTGAGCATCCGTTCCAAATATTACACCCTCTGGCTAAGATCTGTGGAGAACTCGTTCAATTTAGGTAAGAGATCTATAATTTGTTGAAAACAGTGCTTGCTTTATTTTCCTTGGATTGATTTTCAAACTGCACTCCTGGCTCCAAAGTGAAAGACTATTTAGAGAGTTATTTAGCCTCTCCGAAAGCGCAGATATATACTTTCCTGATCTTATTGAAACTATGTCGTTCGCATAAGCAACCATTTTGCAGTCAGCACCATTTAGCTTCAACAGAAGAGTATTTTGCGTAAAGTTCTACAACAGAGGAGGTAGGACTCAACCTGGAAGTGTGCCCGTGCTGACTCGTCGCCGTAAATGAGCATTCCCCAAAGAAAATGAAACCAATATATTCCTGAAAAGCAGGTTGATAAAAACTATCAGCCGTGTATCAACAGCAGACTTGATGTTGTTAAAGGCCCCTTTAATGTTTAGCGAGCTAGCACTTGTATACTCTTTAAGAGCAACATATTTCTCATCTTGTTCAATAAAGACATGCAAAACAGTTTCAACAGACTTGTCTTTGTATGAGCACGGTTTAACTGCGTAATCAACATAGGATTGATTGACTCTTTGCTATAATAGCCAATGATCCTTTCCAGAATAGAGCTAGGATATAGTCATAGTCATATACGAAAGCCCTTGGGCAAAACATGTGAAATTTTTCCTCCTTTATGAATAAACAAAATTTAAGTTTCCCACTTACTGGAGGGAACATAAGAAAAACGCAAGCATACTTTATATGTATATATTTCTCAGTCATGATAAGGCTACTTCTATAGATAGTTGGATGTAAGCCGGAAGAACGCTATTAAAACGCAGAGATTCAATCGGGTCGAAAGATAGTCTACCTCAAGTGGGAGTTCGAAATGCTAAGGGGTGGCAGTAAGCTGGTAGTTCGATCCATTTCATGCACTGCGTAGAATGAGGTACTATGATTCCTCGGTAAATGTGAGTCCATAAAGATAGTTAATGTGTCTGTGTTCAAGCTAATCAAAATGATGTCAGGGTTCCTGATGCACTATAGCCATCGTTAGTTTAAAACCTTATGAATGTGGTTTATTAAACTGAGATTTTTCATATTTCTGCATAAAAATCTCCGTGAAGATCTTTTTGTCTTGCGTATCGTGTACTTAAAAGCCTTAAGCTTCATTTTATACGGTGACCATTCATTAGACCGTTATACAGCTGCACTCTCTCCGCAGAATGACGATTTCCACATTTCACCATAGGAGTTTTAATTCCTCCTGGCTTTATGTTTGCTACACGCTGTTTCAACTGCGGAGTTGAGAGCACTAATAAGGGTTTCAACCGCCTGATCCAAGTTATAGTAGCACTTGATTCTCCCCAGGGCAATATCTAGTGAGAAATAGGCCAGGAATCAGAACAGCTTCCAATCCATCGTTTCCTTGCTGATAAAAGGATGTAAGTATTGTCCACTGGCCAAAGTAACGTCAACAATTTATCTACAATTTGAACTAAAGAAGGACCACTCGCCACCAGAATTTACAATGGGCAGATTATAAGCAAGTTTGACGTCAAAAAGCTCCTCATCTCAGCCATTCGTGTTGGAGATACCCCACACTTCATGACGAGCGTTAGAGATAGTTCTCAGATTAAGAGGATCGATAATTCTTCAATAAGAGGATCCAATCAAACGATAAAAGGCTGCAGCTACTACATAATTTTAGCTCCTCTCCTGTCCAATAAAAGCGGAGAAGTAAGGCAGTTGGTTCTGCTTTGGAATGGTAAAGGGTAACTTGAAGAACCTTTGCCATAACTAATTAAAAACAAGTCAAGGTCCTTCTCTTGGTATGCAAAAGTTGTGTTGGACACATACACTGTTTCCAGAATCCAGAGGCGAGGACAGTCACCCAGCTCAAATATAGTTTCAACGCTGCTCCTATCATTTGAGAGCGATTCCATATCTGATTCTCCCTTAGATGCTGTCTCTGAATAGTTGATACACCGTTCCAATCACATACTTTGGATAAAGCCTAGCAAGCTCAAGATCCTTAAATCCAAAGCCTTTAGGACTGTCGTTTCGATAGATACGCAGGGTCTATTTCCCGGTACCGTATTTGATAATGCTCTTTCGGCCCTGTATCTAAGTTAGTCAGCAGGCTTGCCAATTTTAGCAACCCTGTAATCGCCGTAAAGAGATTAGGATTGAAAAGCTTATCAATCTCCAGAATTTAAACTGAATCAGAATGAAATCAGGGAATCCGTGCCTTGCGTCTAGATCGACTGAAGATCTCGTCCTTACGCATGATTTTTAATTTGTCGACTAGCCAAAGCTATCTCTGCTTCGAGATCGCCAGCTTTTGGAAGTCGGCTGAGCATTGGTTGTAGCACAGCGCCAGTCTCACACACCACTAGTCAGCCTGCGTCATTCACTGCAGATGGAGGCTTCGTGTTGGTTTTTTTTCCGTTCACAGTAGGCCCAAAACATAGCCTGCTTTATTTTCAGCCAGTTTTCTGAAGAAACTATTCCATATCACCATCAAGAACAGCATCTAGCATCAATAAAAGCCCAAATTAGATACTCTTTGGTTATTTCATTGAAGTGCCGAGTAGAATGGTCACCATAATATCCAGCAGATTCTTTTGCTCAGCTGACCAATGTCGTTTCTGGGCAAAACCAGCAGAGTTAGAAGCAAGTGGTTGCTCTCCAATGGTTTTTGTTTCACATTGGTAGGCTTTTCTTTCCTTATCAGACAATGTGTCAGGGGAAACTTATTTGAGATTCCATAGAACCTTAAGCCTTCCAATGGTATGGTTGTCATGGCTCTGAAAATTTTCGTGTTTTTGTGGAAGACAAGTCTCGCGGTTGCATGGCTGGGATCTGAAAGGAAGAACTTAATGTGCCTGGATAAATCAGAAAACATCCGTCTCTCTTCAATTACCCACTTTCGAAAAAGGCATGTGCAGCTGCGGTTGGAACACCAAAGGCAAGTTTAGGACCCTGTAGTGGAAGTGGCGAATCTTTCTTAACAATGGCGTCAGCAATTTTATTTCCTTCAACACCACAGTGCGCCGGTACCTGTTATTGAACCAGGTATCGTGATTAGTATCAAGCAACAATTTTCTATAAATCGAATGCGCGCTGTGTATTTCCTACTCCTTGTAGAAATGAATGTCGGGATGGTGTCACCCTCGATAGTGGACTTATTCATATGTACACTGATGGCTCAAAGCTAAACAATACAGTCAGGAGTGGTGAGCTGAATCTCAAGCTGTCCTTCCGTCTACCAGACTACTGTAGTGTCTTTCAGGCGCAGGTTGTGGCTGTTTTTCTGGTAATTGTCTGTCTTCTGTGTAATCGAATATTTGGGGTCAATATTGATATTTTTACAGATAGTCAAGCTGCTATTAAGACTTTTGCTGGTCCTTGTATAGCGTCCATGATTGCTGCTAAATGCCGTTCATCTCTTAGTAATATATGAGAAATTCGGCTCTTCAATTGATTTGGGTACTTAGACATAAGGGTTTCCAGGGTAACTGAGTAGCAGATAAACTAGCTAGGCTTGGTACCTTGCTACCGGAGGTCTCATGCTCCTTCGCAATACCGATGACATCGGCCAAATTGGAAATAAGTAAAAATATCTTGAGGACGCTAGGTCCTATGTAGATGAATCATCCTGGGCGATAACAAGGCAGTCTTAGGTAGTAATGGATGCGCTAACTCGAAGCGCTCTGCGTTGCAATGTGGGCGTTCTTCTGGGTCATTGCCTCATAGGACGGCATGCGTAACGATTCGAAGCAGGGTTCAATGATTTCTGTCGGAGTTGTGGCTCTGATGACGATGCCTGAATTCCATCTCATGTGCTAGTTCCCGGCTTTGGCAAGGAGAATGGTGGTGGCACTTGGTGCACACTTTCTCTCAAATCTGACCAAACTGTCCCTGGTCAATTTAAAGGGGATAGTGCGTTTTGTCATTTCAGTGAGTGGTCAAGTAGAGAGAGTAATTAATTATTGTGGCATCACAATGGGCCTCTCTTGTGCCTAAACGTGTCTGTCGGTAGGTCTCTGTCGATCGGCAGCCACTTCAACCAACCTACCTGTGTATTTCTACATACCACACTTAAATCCTGACAGATTGCAAGTGTGGCTATAAAATCAGCACAAACTTTCGCGTGCAGCCGTTCTTATTGCAGTTTTTTTTAGTAGGGAATCAATTAGAATACTCTACAGGAGCAATGATAGGACAGCCCCTTGAGCAAGTAGTGGTGATCAAAGAGTTAGACCTCATCCAGTACGTGCTATCCAGTTATCCAGTTATCCAGTTATTGATATAAATATTCCAGAATTTCCGGTTATAGATCAATAACCACTAGTGATGGGAAATTTCGTTACTTTTGAGTAATGATAACGAATCATTACTTTCAATCGTAGTAATCATTACTTTTATATCGTTACTCATTACTATTACTACTATCTATGAGGACAGCTCAAAAAAATGTGTACCCTTACGACAACAACGGAAAATATGTACTCTTATGAGCATGACATTCTTAAAAGATTTAAAAAAGATTAATTAGTAAGAAAACAGTTTTATTTTTAAGAATATAAAAAAATTGCTCTTGACAAATACCAATAGAGAAGGAACTTTATACCAAGCTTAATGAAAATTTAAAAATTTTTTATTCGAAATTAAAATAAACCATCATCCGTAAATTTTTTGGTCTTCGTCTACTTCGCCTGTCCGATATTATTTGGCCTGTTTTTGGAAATATTCTCTCACACAGAAGTTGCTGGTACTCCTAAATATTTTTTCGCGAACTTTCCTAATCTTGGATAAGTTTGTGACCTTGTTTCCCACTATTTAAGAGGATTTTGATTCCTCCAATTGTTGGGCTCTTCACTGAATTGTCATATTTAAATGAGGGTCTTCCGAATGTTGGGGTTGATCTGGCACATGCAACTATTGTTTCTAATACAGACCACAATCTAATCTAATCATCAGGTCTAGTTGTTGTGCTTGGGATTGAACTGGCTGTAGATTCTTCAGTCCCAAGATCAATACTTGAAGTTTGAATGACATCAATTGAAGCTTGCATGTTAGTTTGTTCAGCTTCTTCCTTCAGTTCGTCCTTCTCTTTCACTACAGTCAAAGCTGATTCATCGCCGAACTCATACTTTTTGAAACGCGGGTTTAAGTATGTTGCTTTGGTAAGATGGGACCAACTAACCCTGTTGTCATCTTTATGACTTTTCATGGATACCAAACTTTTCCTGAATAATCTTAAACAGTCGATTCTCCACTTCGCCTCACTGAAGCAAGAAGTTTGCGGAAAATTTTATTAAGAAGTGTTACAAAAAATGTTTCGCTTATTAAACATGCACCCACTAGGGAGCCAATCTCCTCGGTAAGGCTGGACATGAGTCCAGGGGCATTTTACCTCCCGCGGTCTCGTAAATTATACCCTCGTGGCAACCTGCAGTCACGAGGATGGCCTCAGCACAGCCAGAGAAGCCAACTGACGACCCAAAAAGGATCTCGACCTGTTAATCCTTAGCAATTTAAGTGCTACTTTCAGTTTTCCCGGACGGTTTTCCGGCGGATTTTATTTTGCCGAATCTTCGAAACTAGGCCGCTTTTTCCCAGACTTGTATGAAAATTTTGCCCGAAACAACTGAGAAAGGTTCCCGAATTTACCCTAGACAAAAAAAAAAGATTTTGGAAAAAATTGACGTTTTTGCCCAATTTCATCCTATCAACATTTTTTTCGCCCTTAAAATATTACTAATGTACTCCCCGATCACTTTCAATCATCGAAAGCGCCGCAAAGGCATTTTTTGCCAAACTATGGTCAAAAAACCCCTTACTCCCCTACAAAACTGAAATTTTTGTATCACAGCAATAGGTCTTGGCCCGTTATGTCCCAAACCACTCTAACCCAAAATTAGCCGATTTCAGCTACTTTTGCCGTATCTTCGAAACTTGGCCGCTTTTTCCTAGACTTGCATGGAAATGTCGCCCGAAACAACTCAGAGAGGTCCCCGAATTCATGCTAGACCCAAAAATAGATTTTAGAAAAAATGGACGTTTCTGCTCAATTTTCCCTATCAACATTTTTTCACCCGTAAAATATTACTATTGTGCTCGCCGACCACTTTCAATCATCGAAAGCGCCATAACGGCAGTTTTTGCCAAACTATGGCCAAAAAACCCCTCACTCCCCTACAAAACCGAAATTTTTGTATCACAGCAATAGGTCTTGGCCCGTTATGTCCCAAAACACTCTAACCCAAAATTGGCCGATTTGGTCCGATTTCAGCTACTTTTACCCTAAAAACTTTTTGAATATTTGAATAAAATACTTCCAAGTACGAAAATACTCGACAGTACGAAAATACTCGATACAAAAATACGCGATACGAAAACACTTGCAAGTACGAAATACTCGTGATAACGAATTCAAAAGCCATCAAACATCCAGCAATCGAAATCGTTACTCATCTCATTCCTTACTTTGTGAATCGATCACGAATTCAAAAGTAACGAAATGGTATCATTAACCTTACTCATTTCATTCCTTACTTTCAATCACGAATTCAAAAGTAACGAAATGGTCAGAACTCATTATCGTTACTCGTTACTCATTTCATTCCTTACTTTCGATCACGAATTCAAAAGTAACGAAATGGTCAGAATTCATTATCGTTACTCGTTACTCGTTACTCATTTCATTCCTTACTTTCGATCACGAATTCAAAAGTAACGAAATGGTCAGAATTCATTATCGTTACTCGTTACTCGTTACTCATTTCATTCCTCAAAGGAACGAAAAGTAACCATTACTTTGCACACGTAGAGACTAGAGACCGGTCTCTAGATCACCCCAAGCTTGGATATCATTGCTGCCCGTTGACTCGGTAACGAAATGCATTTTGTGTGTCGTTTGGCCTTAGAACGACGAAGGAACGATTGTGAGAAAAGTAATGGTTACTTTCGTTTTCCGGTAATGATTACTTTTCGTTACTTTGAGTAACCATTACTTTTAAGTCGTTCATTACTTTTTGAACACCACTAATAACCACCTCTCTGTTAGGGGTAACAGAAATGGGAAAAATCCCAATGTTTAAAGTTGTCAGCCCTTCAGAAGTTTTTCTTCTTTTTCTCGTCCATTACATGTGATGAGAATCAACGTCACAGCCTACTATCAGATCCTTCAGTTCCTGTGTTAGCGGTGGGAACAAGGAATCAAAAGGAAAGTAAGTTAAGGCGACAATCGTTCGTTTCAGTCTGGTAATTTTCCGGTACTTCACGACGACCGCTGACAGATCCCGGCTTGAAAACTGTCTGAGCGTAGTAGTATCAAGCAGGTTGGAAACTAAAACATATAGTCCTTGGTTTTATTAATCTTTTATCATAAAACATCTTTGACTTTTTGATTGAACTGAGTCTGTAGTTCCTGTTGCTTTGAATCTATGACTCCTGTACAAGTGCAATTTAGAGAAAATATTGCAATTTTGCCAATTTTTCCCTGAAAAGAAAGGACGAAGCCTTGGCATGTAGCAAGTTGATACAAGAACAAACTTTATTCCTGCAGGCATAGAAATGTCTGCGGACCCTTAGACAAAGTTCGCGTGACCTCAGTAAAAGAAACTCTATAGGCGAGAAGTACCACTGGATCTTTGCGTTTCGTTCTGGAAACAGAGAATATTTGTTTCAAATTCTACTTAATTTAGTGAAATTTAACCGCAGACAAGAAGTAGCTCAACATCATGAAGTATCTGTCCTCGAGCTCCGAGAAACGTCTCTGATCAAGTAAGATCATCTAGTTGAAACCATCTTTACCGGTGGTGAATCCCCAGTTTCAGCTAACTGAAAAGCATCCTTTCCCCTGGCACGACCATAATCGGACTTCTAACGGAGGCTGAACTTGCCTTTCCGGGGCCTTTAGCCACAGAAGATGCCATCAGCAAGTTCAAAAATTCACTGGCCATGGTATCTTTCACGATAGTAATGTATGAGTTTCCGCTGCAACCAGTCCTCCATTGCATCCATACATGAGGTTGGGGCCTGGAAAATCCAAGCTTCTCCGTATTGAGCACGCCCAGCACGGGTGGGTTTCCAGGCTCAGTCTGGCCCCCACCTGCAGAGATTGTATCCTTAGGATGTTAGGCATTCGATTGTCGTCACTCTTACAGACAGTATAAAAAATCGTCATTCAAAATATGAGAAGCACATGTATGATGCATATGAACAAATAAGAGATATGTTTTTTAGGGTCACCTTCAATATACATGAAACCATTTGCTTTAATGTAAATTATGTTTATAAAAAACAAGCATTAAAATAAACGTCGTTCTGAGCCTGCAGAGCGCTAAATGGGAAAAATTGATAGTAGTTATTTTTCATCCATTAAATTTAAAAATATCTTGGAAATAAAGCGGTTGAAATGTGAAAATTCGCGAAAAATGTCAACCTTTAACATAAGGGTATACCGACAATTCTTCATTTACTATACTTTTAAGCTGTTTCGCGATATTTACAATTACAATATTTTTAAGTGTCAAGCTTCAGATTTCCCACGACAAATAGTTTTATGTACTTATTTTTCAGTTACTGTTTCTTGTTTTTTATGAAATATTATCTAATTAGAAAGATAAAAAATATTTTAGGCAGAACAGGTACCAGAAAAGAGTTTCACGCAAGATAAGAATTCGTTTCTAAAAACAAATATAAGACAAATTTTAGTTTTTAGATGCCCATTAAAATTAATTCTCGATCCACCACGGCTTATTTGTCCCCTTTTAAAGCGAGACGATGCTAGCATTTCAGCAAGGAACGAAAAAAGAACAGATACAAGGCAATACACATTTGATCAAAGCCTCTTAGTAGCTCGCGAAAAAGAATTTGCAAGCCGACAAATTTCGGCTTATGAATGGAAATTTTGACGTTACCGTATTACGCAGAAGATGGTACGATCGTCAGTAAATTGAAATTTTATGTACATGTTGAGATGCATACACGCTTTGAAAAATCCCAAGTATGTAGGTCGATATTTTCGAAAGAGAAGCCGGAAGGAATTGGGTTGCATGGACGCTTTGCCTTTGATATATATACATATATATATATATATATATATATATATATATATATATATATATATATATATATATATATATATATATATATAGTGGCGGACAAAAGTCTACGGTTAATTGGAAGCTTTAATCAAAAATCCATTGATGCGTATTTTGTCAGTAACGTAAATATATACATATATAAAAAAACAAAAATTTTTTTTTCGTCCAGTGTAAAAAAGACAATAAATCGTGCTCGGAAATTGCGAAATTACTGAAACTAAGCCGGAGTTCAGTGTAAACCATTATCAAAAATTGTGAAAACACTGGTTCCATTGAAAATAACCAGTGTACTGGCCGACCTAAAGCTATTTTTTAAAAGAGGTGAACAAAACTCTGAACAAAAATCCGGAAATAAGTCCATGCAAGAACGGTCACGAAAGCATTAAATTCTAATGGGTTTCAAAGCAGAACTCCACGTAAGAAACCATTAATATCCGCCTAAAACTGACTTCTGCACTTAGAATTCGCCAAGGCCCGTATTAACAAGAACATTGATTATTGGAACCGAGTCCTTTTTACCGAATAGTTGAAATTTAACATTTTCCAGAAAGGTGGTCACGTTAAAATATGGAGGAAAAAAATACAGCTGTAGGGACCAAAAATTTGATTTCTACTCCCAAGTACGGTGGAGCTAATGTTATGGTTTGGGGAGCTGGTCGGCAGATTGACTTTTGGTGAAACTACTATGGACCGCTATGTTTACAAGAACCTGTCGAAACAATATTTGAAGCCTTCAGTTGAGAAGTTGTGCCTTGAAGGGAGTTGGATTTTCTAACAAGACAATGATCGGAATCGTCAAGAGCTGGTAGTTGTACTATGCTCCCAGGCAGCTTAATACGCTTTCCTAAAACCCGGATTTAATTTTCGGGCAATGTGATTCCAATACTTATCTAAAAATCAGTAATAAAGACAGTCTTTCCCGGCTACTAAATATACCCACTTAACCCAATCTATGTCATTATTTTACTACAAACTGAAAATCAATTATTTAAATTAAATGGTAGTAGAAGTAAATAGGTAATTCACTTTGAGTAACCTCTTGAGTTCAGTGGCTTCAAGATGTTGTAAGTACTATTACAATCGGTATACGTCGCGATCATGTGAATCTTTATCTACGTATTTATGAAGAAAACTGTAACTTCGCTTACTTGCATGTCCATAATTAGCCTATGTATTTATAACATTCTTTTGAACGTATGTGAGCATTTTCAATAGTTGACCCAATTAGATTTTCTTTCCATTTTTTTTTACTACGGTTTCATTGAACAATACTAATTTCCATTAAAATTCCTACTTTTTATGCTTTAACTTACTAGTACCTGAGCTCTAAATTATAATTTACCAATTTACTAGAATACCGAACTCAAGAACAAGCAACACAATTCTTTTAGATTAAACCCAGATCATTATATGTAATAGAAGAATTCTATGAATATCGAAAAGAACCATTCTGAAAATACATATAATCAATGTTATTAAAGTTTTTGTGGTCAAGTTTAATCCGTCTGAATAGCCGCCAATTTCAAAACACAGCCGTAAACTCTTTTCACAATCTCATCAGCACTCTAAAAACACAGAAACAGTTGCGATTTTCGAAATGCGCCGCTCGAGCACACTCTCTCAGCTTATTATTTATATTATCGAAGAAAATAACACTATTTCGATAGATTTGCATTCTTAGTACGCAAACAGTAAGTCCAGTCAGTTTCGATGAAATAGAGCACACCATTATTACCGTGTCTTCTTCGATCGTCCATTCTAAATAATAGAATTAATTACTTAACGATACCGCACTGCCGCTGCGATCCATTTGATTTCGCTCAAATAACAGACCACTCCACTGACTCACTTTATTGTTCTAATGGATTGTTAACATGTTAATCGTATCGAACAGGTGTTTGGTATTAAATCGAAAAGAGGTGTAAACATTTATCGACTAATTGACCATATGACCTAGAGCTTCAGGTCCATGCAACTGGAGTGTTTACATTGTGCATCATTCAAAGATAAATTTTCTACTTTTGGCGGAAACGATTGTGTAATGGTGGTATAAGACCACAAACAATCGATCACTAGTAAAACAGATTCCAGATAGGCCGGGGAAAGAAAGAACGAAGACGAATAACTGCATTCAAGAATGAATTCGACCGTTACACGTTCGGTGGGTAGCTACCATTCGATGAGATTCGAAGTGTAAGTGCAGATACATAGCATTTAATCAAACGGACTCTAATCACTGGTCATAGCATAGTTTACGTTTTAACAATATCTCGTAGATGTTTTGGTCAGAGTGGAGGGTTGGAAATGTAGTTGGATGTATCGATGGAATGTGATTACACCTTTGAAGTTGTGACAAAACTGCATCTGTGGCAGCAATTAATAAGTTTAAATTGAATTGAATTGATCATAGTTTGAGATGAAGTTGGTTTTGTAGCCATTTCAACTCCCCACCAAAACCCTATCTTTTAGTCTTGACAGTGTATATTTTCGATCGATACTTACTATACTCACAAAACTATCGCAACAAAGAAAGTTTTCGTGGCCTAGCAACTATCATTTCTACTTGTATAATGGTTCTGCCTCATTTCACTGCAAATGCAATTTCCTAGCGGCATCTTATCACGCGGCTTTAAAGTGTTCTTGCAGCTGCGACCAGCAAGTGAATTGACATTGTCAGAAGTACGACAATGTGGAAAATCAACCTGACGGCAATGTTCTAAATCGGTACAGTATAATTACTAGCCATTAGACACAGTGCAATACCGTGTTCGAAAGATAAGAATGAAAGTAGATTCTGATACAGTGATATACGGCTGTACCGTAATGCCCAAGTATTAGAATAATTACTTCCACGATGATGAGATACTTTTGCTAACGAATGTGCCTGGATACAATCGCATAAGATAGACTGACTATGCTCAGCAGCTTCAAAACAAATCCGAAAGTGTATAAATCGAATTTGTACTTCAGTGAATCTACATAATGTTCTATCATGCATATGTATGCCATACAAATGATTATTAAATTACAATTTCATCAATATCTTTCAAATTAAGGTCTCGGAACGTTGGCAAAAAAATAAAATGTTTTCCCCCGATTGTATTCGTTAGTGTTTTTTTCCCGTTCCGGCAATATGCTGATATTCATTTTTCGCTAGATTCGATTCGTTTCTAATTAACACTTTCATCGAATCGATATGATTTTTTTTGTTTAATTTTGTTGCTTTCGGGGCTTTATTTCACTTCGAGTATGTGTATCGAACAAATAGCGAATTCACTTCAATTCCAGACGATTTGTTGCTTTATGACCAGTAACGGTTCCATGTCGATGTACTGTATTTTTCGGTGTACCCATTATGTTTTCGGTTGTTTAAGGTTCCCAATACTTTCATCGCCGCTCTAATGACACACAAGCGATGAGGAGGAAATTCCACAGTTTTCCATTGACTTTCGTACTTAGTCTGTGGCACAATTATCCGGATGATTGGTAAATTTGGTTGAGGAAGATCCGTGCGACGGAAGTTTTGTACTGTGGTGCAGATATACATTTTTTTTTTGTTTTGTGGTAGATACTCTAATTTGTGTACTGACTGTCAATATTGAAATCGAATCCCGCTGGCCCATATTAGTCTCATTAGGGAGATCATATATCATGATTAGTTAGAAATGCCTAATAATCGCTTTCGCTGGTTTTTTTCGCCGCAAAGATTCGAGAATCGGAGCATGACTAGCAAATTTTATGATGATTTATTTAAGTTTGTTTAGGTCTTACGGTTTGATGATAGATGTTTGCTCGCTATGCCCGTAAATATTCGTACGAGCTGTAAAAATTTGAAAGTAATTTGGTCTGGCGGTATGTTTGGGCAAATTTTTATGGAATATATTTTGTAGATGCTGTAAACTTTAATAGAACCGATGTCAGCAGAAAACAAAGTGACAAATAATAAAGTATAGAAGCTTAATGACAAATAATCAATAATCAAAAGTGATGCGAAATATCGAGAACTTGACGTCGAAATTGAAAACAAAACTCTAGCGCATCAGAACCACTAACAATTCTAATGTTCGATGAATAGTAGAGGAATTGTGCAGATTTTGAGTGCATATTCTACCATACGTGCTTCAAACTGTTTCGGAGGCAAAACACCACTTTGATCTCAACAATGCATTTAAACTCATATAGTGGATAGGCTTTCATGGTTACCACTTGTATGAATTTCAAAATTTAGGAAAGTCAAACACTACAAAACTTTAAAAGTAGCAACTCGTGTTACATAAATAAAGAAAACGCTCAGTGTTTGCAACACTTTATTTAAGCACTGCAGCTAAAAGTCTCCCACAATTGCCTCACGTCAAAATCAAATTACCCTATCAATTTCAATTTTATCCGGTAACTTCGTCGAAAGTTACAGGGATAGAAATATGTTTGAGATCACTATCCGAAAAATTTCCACAGCTTAAAAAATTGTAACATTAGTAATTTATTTTCTTTGTAAATGTTCGCGGTATGAATACTTAATGTAAACATTTATTGATACGAAAATAGCAAAAAACGCCTCGCGTTGGCAGCCCTTTCTGACAAAAATCTCAGGAACGCGCCATTTTCAGGATACATTGATGTATATGCAAAATAGTGTAAAATAGTACTCACAAAAAGCTAATAATCGTTAACCCTTTGGCGCCGGCGGCCATTTGACTGATATTTTAAATATACCTATTTTTCCGTCATAAAATAACTTTTGCAAAAATAACGTTTATATAATGAATTCTGAACGTGTTTTAAATGTGAATATGATAATTTGTTTTTGAAATTTCTAACCCTATGTGTGCACTAGGCGCCTAAAATGAGATTGAGAAAATTTGAAAATTTTTGAATTGCGATAACTTTTTACTAGATGTATATTAAAAACGCAACCAAACGCTCGATCAAAGAAAAACACGTCCGTTTGTTGTGACGATCGCTTTAATTCTGCTCACAAATACATACAAATTACATCTAAAAAAAATACATAGAAAATTAAGAGAATACTTATACTAGGGTTTTCAGAGAAGAGAGTATGCACTCCTCGGCAGACCTGGCACACTCTCGTCGAGTGTCGTTAACATACCATCCCCCGTGTTGATTTCACCATCAACACAGCTATTCAAGCGGTGCAGTTTGACGACAGGTCGACGATAAATTCCTGACTTCGTTTTTACCTCAGCTATTCGGACTGTTTCATCTTTCCCTGGCATAATTTTTACGATGATTCCGAGAGGCCATTCACCTCTAGGAAGTTGACTTTCGTTAATGACCACCAATTCTCCTATTTGGAGGTTTGCTTCCCTCGTTGACCACTTGCTTCTGCCGATTAGAGTTGGTAAATACTCTTTCAGCCACCTTTTCCAAAAAAGATCCGTTAGTGCTTGTGATACACGCCACTGTCGTCGCAGTGAAAGATCCTTTTCGGAAAACAAGCCTGGACTTCGAATGTTTCCTGACCGACCAATCAAGATGTCGTTTGGAGTAATACTGCATTCGTCAGCAGGGTCTTGAGAGACATATGTAAGTGGCCGACTATTGACGTTGTATTCGGCCTCGGCAAAGACTGTTGCTAGAACTTCGTCCGAAGGATGTTGATCATTCATTATTGCCATAATTGTTCTTTTAAAACATCCTATCAGACGTTCCCAAGCGCCACCCATGTGTGGAGAGGTTGGTGGAATAAACTTCCATTCAATTTGGCGTGTCGATGCTTCTGCCTGTAGTAGTTGTTCGTTGACTTCTTCATATGCTTCCATTAATTCGCGGCTCGCTCCACGAAAATTGGTCCCATTATCAGTCCAAAAAATTTTTATTTCACCACGTCTGGCAATAAATCGCCGTATTGCCATAATGCATGCATCGGTTGTTAAAGAGTGAGCGATTTCCACATGTATTGCGCGCATCGTTAAGCATGTAAATAAAACTCCGTAGCGCTTTTCAATCCTTCGACCTACTTTTACATAAAACGGTCCAAAATAGTCAATTCCGGTAGCTGTGAAGGGTTTTTCATGAAACAGCAATCTTTCTTTTGGTAGAACTCCCATCTCTGGCTGCAATGGTTTTGAATTGCGTTTTTTACAATACCAGCATTTGTGAATTACATTTTTAACGATTGACCTCACGTGTGGAATCCAGTATTTTCTTTTCAATTCATTTACCACTGTTTCAATACCTTGGTGGTTATGTTTTTTGTGGTAATGCATGATTAATAAACGGACATACTTATGTTTCCCGTCTAAAACCACTGGCTCTTTTTCAGTTACGAACTGCTCGGCATTGTAAATTCTTCCACGTATACGTATAACACCAGTTTGGTCTAAAATGAGTAGCTGTTTTTTCAGCCTTCCGTTTCGATTTGGTTTTTGGCTTTGAATATTGCACAAGTCAACTGGAAAACAAACTTGCTGAACTCTTTTTTGCCATTGAAGTTTACTCCAAAACAATTCTGTAGGTGTGATTTCACCGCAAATTCGATTATCAGCTTCGTTTCTCGAATTGTGAATAAAGCGCTTGATCCAGCTAGTAGTACGGAGTAATCGAGTCCAAGAATAATATGTTTTGATAACGGGCAACGGGACTTGATTTTCTGACTTGTATGTTATGTTCACTAGCTCTGTTTTAATAATTTCTTCATCGTTATGAGGAGAAAAATATTGTTTTGGCCATTGGTTTGTATGTGTATAAAGAAATTCGGGACCCTTGAACCACACATGATCGATTGTGAAATTTTGCAGTCGGTTTTCTCTGGTACAGCTGTCTGCATTGTTGAGGTTTGTTGGTATCCAAAGCCATTCATTCACCTCTGTGCATTCTAGGATCTCTCCGATGCGAACAGCTACGAATGACGTTAGCTTACTGGTGGTATTTATCCAAGCAAGAACTGTCCGCGAGTCTGTCCAATAGTATCTTTTCGCAGAAGTCAAATTGCATGATTTAACAACTTGGTGTGTTAATCTGGCTCCCATTACAGCTGCCAAAAGTTCTAGTTTGGGAATTGTTAATGTCTTCAGTGGTGCCACTCGTGCTTTTGCGGCAACAAGATACACGTTGTATACTTTTTGATGACTAATGCGAACATATACTACAGATGCGTATGCGTTTTCGCTAGCATCGTTGAATGTATGAATTTCCATTTGATCAGGATTGACGGGGATGTGTCGTGGAATTGTTAGCTGGCTTATTGCTTGAAGTTCTTTGAGCCATAATTTCCATTTCAGCATCATTTTTTCTGTAATGAAATCATCCCATCCAATGCCTGCACGCCAAATATCTTGCAGCAGAATCTTTGCCTTTATAATAAATGGTGATAATAGACCAAGCGGGTCAAAAACTGACATCACAGTTTTCAGAACTTGTCGTTTTGACGGAACTGTATCACCGGATAAAATATTTTTGTCGATTTTATTAAAATTGAGGCTGTACGTAAATGAATCATTCTTAGAATTCCACAACATTCCAAGTACTCGATGGTATTCTTGTGAATTTTTGTCAACTTCCCATATTGAGGCACCAGATTGTAATTCAGGTGAAATACCATCACGTACCAATTCTGAATTCGTTGTGAAGTTCCGAATTTCAAACCCGGCTTTGGCGTGTATAAATATTACGTCATTTATTAGATCTACAGCATGCTTTGCATTATCGGCACCATGAAGATAATCGTCGACATAATGGTTATTCAGGATTGCTTCGCTTGCTTCTTTGTGAGTTTTCGAAAATTTCCTGGCATTGTAATTTTTTACAAACTGCGCCAAAAAGGGTGATGATGTTGATCCAAAAATCATCGCTTTCATCCGATATGTCGTTGGCTCTTTTTCGCGTGCTGAATTGCGCCAAAGGAAGCATTGTGCGTAGCTATCTTCATCCGTTATCTCCACTCTATTAAACATCTCGCGAATATCTGCTGTAAAGGCAATTTTATGCATACGAAAATTGCAGAGGACAGTGAATAATGGTGTTAGCATATCGGGCCCAGAAAGTATGTAATCATTGAGCGATTTTCCATTTACTTGTGCAGCAGCATCAAACACCACTCGAACTTTTCCAGGCTTATTTTGATTTATCACGGGAAAATGTGGAAGATACCATAAACGTTGTGCTGTTTTTAATTCGCGTTGTGTGACCTGTATTGCATATCCTTTTTCAATCATTTTTTGTATCTCTTGGCAATATGCATTTCGTTTCACCTCGTCGGATCGTAGTCGTTTCTCCAAACAGCGAAGTCTTTGCAAAGCCATTGGCTTTGTGTTCGGAAACATAAATGTATCGTCTTTCCATGGTATTGCGATTTCGTACCGATTATTGTTATGTTTAATGGAGTTCTCAGCGATCTCTATTGCTCGTTTTTCTTCTTTACTGCTGCGCTTGTCTTCTTTTGGAACGGTTACGCCAAAATTTTCTAGCTTAAAATACTCCTTTATTGCTTCGTGAAATTTGTCATCCGCTTCGCAGCATACGAATGCTGTTTCGAAAGGATTTTTACTGCGTAAAGAAGAAACTGCGCCATGGATTGTCCATCCGAGTGCAGTCTTGGATAGAATTGGAGATGTCTCGTGAGGCTGAATGATTTGTCGGGAAACGATCAACTTCGCGTTGTTTTGTCCAATCAAAAGTAATGGCTGTGTATCGCTTCCAACTGATGGATCTATGTGTTGAACGTATGGATATTGTTTTATCAGTTGGTCGAGATTGTATGTTTGATTCGGTAATTTGAAATTATTCACTGTGCGAACATCTTTCAGACAGATAAACTTAGATTTTTCGTTTTTACTTGCGATTTCCGTCTGAACGGTTTCGGAATCGTTGTCATATTGGTACATGTCTCCAGCCCCACGGTAACAAAGAGGTTTATGGACACCTTTCAGACCTAAAGTTTTTGCGATTGATGCATCAAGGAGTGTTGTTGTACTGCCTTCATCTAAAATGGCCTTTAGTTCAATAGTTCCTCGGGGGCCACGTAGTTTAACCGGAATCATCTTAAGGAGCACATCACAGTTCACATCCACAGTGCAAGCGGTCACGTTTCCACTGTTCGTTGGTGCTGCGTGTTTATGCAGTAGCTGGTGGTGGAATTTTTCACATTTATCGACACCACACGGTTTTCTATTACCACAGCTTCCTCGATGGTAGCTTAAGCAACAATAGCAAGCATGGGCATTTTCAGCGAGTTTCCATCGACGTTTCGTGTCGGCGGATTTAAAGATAGGGCACCGGTCTAAGCTGTGCTCAGTTGTTTTGCAAACAGTACAACATTTTTGTTTAGAAGTGTTCGGTGAATATTTTGTAGAACTAGAACATGTACTTACTTCCTCAGCATGAAACGTTGTTCGCGACGTAATTTCCGCCATACTATCCGCCCACGTAGCCAGAATTTTCAAATTTTCTTCTCGAGGTCCTATTCCATTTGACAGTAAATAGCTACCCCACTGGGTGGTCAAATGAGCTGGCAGTTTGCTCACGAATTTTGCAATGATATGTCGCTGATCGACGAAGTTATATATTGCATCATCCACGATCGCTGCAATATTTTGAACCATGCAACAAAGCTCCAACAGTGACTCACTATTCACTACTCGCGGAAGTCCATTAATTTTTTTGATTATTTCCGAAAGAATAACATCGGGTTGTCCATATTTCGTTTTTAAAATAATCAAGATAATGTCAGGATCACGAGCCGTACATAAGAGTAACTCTACACTTTGTCTCGCTTCGCCACGTAAAGATTGATCAAGACGCACTACATTTTCTTGACCGCTAAAACCACACAGTTTGGTCGAAATCTCAAATTGAGATAAAAATACCGGCCACTTTAAACTTGACGAACCGTCAAAAACTGTTAAGTTATTTCCAATTATCTGCCGCGATAGAAAACTGTTAAACGATTGTTTTAAGTCTCGCACTTGCTCATCAGTCTCACTCACTCGTGCAGCATTGCGTGTCCACTCACTAATCGATTTTATCTTTTCCGCGTCATTATCATTTTCCTCACAGACACTTTCAACCTCAGTATTTTCACCACTAACACTTCTGTTTTCACTAGTGTTACACTCTTCCAGCATTTCCACTTTGTTTTCAATTCTTGCTTCAAATACTCTAAGCAACTGTCTCTTTTTTTCTAACAGTTTTTCCTTCAAGGATATGTCCTTTTCATTCACGGCACTCTCACCAGCACTTTTCATCGTAATGATTTCGCTCTCGATATCAATTATCTCTGCTTCTTTAAGCAGCGCGTCTTCTCTTAACTGACCGATTTCAATTTTTAATTTCGTTTCACTGGAGCGTGATTTAATTGAATTTTTCACACTTTTTTGTGAACATGTTGACGATTTCACCGACTTAATCGATCGCGCCGACATCGTCTCTTTCACGGGTTCTAGTTTTTCCTCGACGCGGTCAAGGATTTTACTTGTAATTTCAAGAGCGTCCAAAATGGCGTCACAGTCCAGATCAAAAAACACCGCCACTGATTTTAGCTGTTTTAAGCTAAGGGATTCACTTAGAGTTTTACTATATTTGTCACGCTCTTCACTTTTAAATGAAAACCCTGAGAATTTACGAATATTTCTTTTGACGAAATTAGGTTTCGCGTACCGGCCGTACAACACAAAGTTTATCGCGCTTAGAATTTCCGACGATGTCTTTTGTAACTTTTCTTCAATCTGACTTAGATTTTTGAAGTATGTTACAGACATTTTCAAATCTACCGCACGAATATTCCACAGAACGGCTAATCCGGTTCGAAGGACCACTTGTATATTAAAAACGCAACCAAACGCTCGATCAAAGAAAAACACGTCCGTTTGTTGTGACGATCGCTTTAATTCTGCTCACAAATACATACAAATTACATCTAAAAAAAATACATAGAAAATTAAGAGAATACTTATACTAGGGTTTTCAGAGAAGAGAGTATGCACTCCTCGGCAGACCTGGCACACTCTCGTCGAGTGTCGTTAACACTAGATCATCAGATTATTATGAAACTTACAGGACATATTAATAATGTTGAGTTGCACACTTGCATACTTGTTTGATGAACGTGCTGGCAACCTTGTAGCTACAAAAGGCACTGAAAGTGAAAACATTCAAACCATTGAATCTCCTAAAAATGCCCGTTTCTTACAATAAAAACCAACTTGTTTACAAATCTTATGTCTACACAGTCAAAGTAAAACGTTGGAAATTCCATGTCCCAATTTACGTATATTTTTAGCATCAAAAACTTCTGTTCACGGGAACTCACGAACCTATAATGAGATGCAGTTGAAATTTACAGACCACATTGGACTTAAATAGGACCAGGTCTGATAGAAGCGATTTTGAATTGTGGGCAACTCTGTGCTAGTGGTGCCATCTTGAAAAATTACAAAGAAAAAAAACTGCTTTTTGTCCTATGAATTCTGATTCAGTTACCAGATTTTCATGAAATTGACATAGTAGCTGAACCTTGCGCTAGACCGTGTTTGATAGAAATTTGGTTGAAAAATTCGATTGGTGCTGCCAGTTATTGTAATTTTTGTGTCTTTGGTTTTGAAAATTCGCTCAGGAAAATAAAGCTTTTTGCCCCATAACTTCCAGCGCAGTAATGATATCAATACGAATTTCATACAATTAATTGAACCTATTATAGGCATTATTCAGGCCAAATCTGTTTGAAAAACCACGATAGGGTTGCCAGCTATTGTTGGTTTTGTATTTATTTGCAATAAATATAATGTTTTCGATTATTTGAAAAATGTTGTGGCTGGTAAATTTTTTTATACTTCTATAACTTCGAACGCAGTCATCGAATCAAGACAAAATTCGTAGGGTAGGTAAACTTCAACGTGAAGCAGATGTGATATATTTTTGGTTTTGATACTGCAAAAAGGTTGCTAGCATGAGTCGGCAGTGCTATTTTTGTATCAATAAATGCTTACAGTTAGTATTCATACCGGAAACATTTACAATGAAAATAAATAACCAATGTTTAAATTCCCAAAGTTCTGAAAATTTTTCGGATCGCAGCCCCAAACACAAACTTCAGTTACAGTGCTGCAGGCACTGAGTATTTTTCTTCATTAATATTATATGAGATGCTGCTTTCAAAGTTTTGTGAAATAAGCAACTGATAACATATATAATTAACAAGTGTTTTGCTCTCGTAAACTTTGAAATTCATGCCAGTGGTAATATCTGAAACCTTTCCACCATATGAGTTATAATGCATTCTTGAGACCAAAGTAAAACGTGGCGTTTGAAACAGTTTGGCTGTAATAAGCAGCTCGTGTGGTAGAATATGCACTCAAAATCTGCACGATTCTTCTACTGTTCTTCGAACACTGTTCTTCTTCTACTGTTCTACTGTTCTTCGGCGGTTCAGGTGCGCTAGAGTTTTTTCTTTATAATTTTTCAAGACGGCACCACTAGCACAGAGTTGCCCGCATTCCCAAATCGCTTCTATCAGGCCTGGTTCTACTCAATACCGATACATTCTGTGAATTTCAGATGTATCTGATAATAGGGTCGCGAGTTCTCGTGAACAGAAGTTTTTGATGCTTAAAATATAAGTAATTTGTAGGAGGATTACCGTTCTTGTCCGATGTGAAATCTTAAAAGTTTTGCTTTGGTTGCATAAACAAAGCATAAGATTTCTATATGAGTTGATTTTCACTGTAAAAGACGACAATTTTTCAGGAGAGTCGATGGTTTGAAGGTTTCACCTTCAATGCCTGCCGTAAGTGCAGGATTGCCAGCATGTTCATAAAAAAACTACAGGAGTCTACAACTTAGTAACACTAATATGTCCTTTGAGTTTCATAATGATCTGATAATCTGGTCCAAAGTTATCACAATTCAAAAATATTCAATTTTTCCCAATCTCATTTTAGGCGCCTAGCGCACACATAGAGTTAAAAGTATCAAAAAAAATTATCATATTCACATTAAGACCACGTTCAAAAATCATTCCATAGCTTTATTTTTGCGAAAGTTGTTTGTTGACAGAAAAATAGGTATATTTAAAATATCACGAAAATGACCGCCGGCACCAAAGTGTTAAATATTATTAGCTTTTTCGGAGACCTGGCACTATTCTGCATAAGCACCAATGCATCCTGAAAATTTCAGTTCAATCGGATAGCGCGTTCCTGAGATTTTTTCACTGAAATTATTTGATGATATATATATATATATATATATATATATATATATATATATATATATATATATATATATATATATATATATCGTATATATATATATATATTTATATATAAATATATATATATATATATATATATATATATATATATATATATATATATTTATATATATATATATATATATATATATATATATATATATATATATATATTTATATATATATATATATATATATATATATATAAATATATATATATATATATATATATATATATATATATATATATATATATATATATATATATATATATATATATATATATATATATATATATATATATATAGAAATATGAATTTTTGGCCGAAGTGATTTTTATACTTATGTTCTTCGAACATTAGTAAAAAACATTAGACAAGACATTCTATAATAAGATATATTCAGAGTAAGACAGTGCATTGAGCACCACTTACTTAGAGTACAAAGATCATATTACAACTGGACACAATCACCGAGTGATTCAATTACAGTATATATCTTACAGTCATCAGAAAACATTAGGTAAAAAGGGCTGATAGGAGAAGAGGTGCAGAATTCACAGATACGGCACAGCTACGATCAGAAACATAGAATGATGACTAAGATAAGAATAGGTTAGCTACCCCATAACTTTCAACATTCACAAGAACAAAATTGTAGTCAACAGAGTCAAAAGCCGTTGCAAAATTTGTGTATACCACATCAGTTTGCTAAGTGATAGTTAAGAGGCTAGAGGTAGAAGGTCTGTCTTTTATGAACCCTGACTACTCAGGAACAAGAAAAGAGTGAAGTATACGAAGTAGCCTATTGTAATATCTCCCTTATTTTCAAGCAAAAAAGGAGGAAATGATGTTACAATACATAGTGATGGAGAAAGTGTTCAGGCCAATTCATTTGGGATCGGGACGCTGCCAGGACCATAGTCGAAATTAACATCAAGATACTCAAACAAGGACTCAACTTCTAGGGGGTTGGTAAGAATAGATATTATGGAGCAGCATGAGGAAAAGATATATGCAAAAAGGTCACAAATCTCTTGTGTATTAGCTGTAATGACATCATTATTAAGAAAAATAATCGGAAAAACATTGGGACTTTGTTTAGGGAGTAAACATAAGTCTGTTAGAACATATAGAGAACTAAATGGTAGCAGAGATATCACGCAAGCAATTGCTGCAGCTGATCGTTCAAACAAACATTCTGTTGGGCTTAAATTAAATTACAAATTTGACTTATTAGCTTATTATGTCTTAGATATAGCGGTTTTACAACTTTACCAAGGTCTTAGCCTAATGTCAATGTGTATTTATTATGCTTATGAAATTCTTAGCCTAACTTATAATCTGAAAGAAATTTGGGATTGGGATGTGATGACAGGGAGAGAAAGTAAGGCTGCAGTCAATTTCATACGCCTCTGGAGGAAAGATAACGTTCAATTTCGTCAGGCCATCGGAACAAATGCGGCGTCGAGTATACCGTACCGGTCATGCGTCTCGAGTAGGTATGGCCTATTATATAGCAGCATCTTACCTTGTAGTGTTAGTAGTGTATGGGAATCGTGCAAGAAAAAAATGTCAGTTAGGCTAACATGCTTGTGACTGAGAAGATCGTAGTATTGTGAGAGGGTTTGTACATTTTGGACTAGGCTGTTGGGATGGTGAGGATATTTGCCGAGGAATTTCAAAGATAGGTTTGTTAGGAACAAATCTATTTTTAGGATTTTGTCTTAAGGCTGATACTGAGACAATCGTCAAGCTAAATTTTGACAAGTCTCCATTATCTGATTATCCTTTCGAGCGAAAATTTTGACCATGCAGAAAAGCGGAGACACTACTCATTTCTGATGGACAAAATGTCAAGAACTTCAATTTTCTATCGATTTTGTTATTGAAAAAACATTTTCACAATTCAATTTTCAAATTCAAACACCAAATGTTACTTTTTTGCTCGAAAAAATGAACTGCACATACTAAATTGGCGTGAAATGATTGGAGACTTGTATCAATGCCATCTGCATTTGCAAAGCGAAAGCAACTTCTAAGCAACTTTCCATGCTAAAAAGTGAACACAACTCTTGCTTATTTTTAAGCTAAATTTTCACGTGAAATTTTGTATGAAAATTACACGTCAAATCAAAGAAAGTGCTAAGGTTTATACAAGTTGAGACTGCTATGGAATTTGTAAGAGTTGGATTTGCGGCGAAGGTTGAGGCAATGCCGCAGTATTTTTCGCTCCGTTGTTCCCAGCCTTTGTATTTGGTGTGAGGAAAGATCAGACCAAGCAGGAAAACCATGGAAAATGGTAGGACGAATTAGTTGCTTACAGGAAGCACGCCTGAAGGAATTCTTACAGTGTGTTGAGCAGTGTACAAGGAATAATACACTATGGTATACAAGCAGGACTTTAGTGAGCATGTTGGTCACATGATATATTGGAAATAGTTTGTTGTTCACCAATTTTCTCAGGTGCGTAGCGGTGCTATGTTTAGGGATGGGATTGTTCATATCTAGGGCTATGGAGAGAAGGAGTCGTCTGGTCGTTGGGGGAAGCGTAATGTGGTCTCGAATGATGATGTATTCTAATTTGGACAGGTTGGTCCACTTAATGGTAATGTGCCACCCGAGGAAGTAGTTATGAAGTATACTGCAGCTGATCATTGCTTTGATAACTCAAGTTAATCATCATGATAACTGAAAGCTCGATACTTAGCATGATTTACATCTTTTGGCTTGAAAATGGACGCCACATTATGCCAAAACTAAAGAACATAATTTGGTTTAGGCTGAGAAGATTAGACGAAGTGTAGCGAGAGATGAGGTTGGAGAGGAAATTATGAAATAAGACTGCGATTCGTCAACAGTACATCCGTAAAAAAAGTACCAGTTTGTCCAACTAATTTCATTCGCCATCTTAGCAAAGTTCGCTTTATGACAGCTAAAGCCTAATGGCCCAGAGAGGGCTCTGCTGGATAAAAAGTTAACAGAAACTACTATGAAAAGAGGAGAATGGTCTGTTATTATGAGAAGGAATGTTTGATAGCATAACGTCAAGAATTTTATTGTTGATGTGAGGAATAGTGGACAATTGAGAAAGGGAAGCCATTGAGAAAATGAAAGTGGTAATCAAGAAAATATTAGAAGCGCAAAGGATGGAGAAAATGTTATCATTCCAGACTAGATTCAAGAAGCTAAAGTAGCAAAGACGAAATGATTGTTCTGAAAACTATAGAGTTTAGCACCGAATCAATCGTAAACAGGAACATGGCAATTACAGCAACATAAACCAAAGAGACAATCAGAGTTTTAGAGGGAGATAGAGCAACACGACCAACAATCGATTCAATAGGAAGAGCATGATGGAAATCATTACATTGTAAATTAAGAGAGAGAGATTTTTATATAAGAGATTTTTATATACAGACTAAAACACCGCTACCATAATGTTTTATTGACGCAGTACGATCGCGTAAAGAATCAAACTCATAGCAAAATCATCCTTCTGACAGCGTGTAAAAGGATGAATTTGAACTGCGAACGCACTGATAATACACATTAATTTTATTACCGAATTTAGTTTCGCAAACCCGGCAGACCCGGAAGGTGCCGGGTACTGTATCAGGTGCCATTGTTCAAGCCAAAAAAAGGTGGCGATGTTTTAGTAATCCAGGTTATCCTGAATCAATTTCGTAGACGTACGGAGTGAGGGGACATAACCCAGCCTAGCGGATTCATAAGATTTAATTTTTGAATTGGAGTCAATTAATACTCCCTGACACTTCACTATCAGCTTAGTATCAATGACTTCTCTACCATTTCTTCATATGATTACCAACTCTTTTTTGGTGAAAGTCAATAACAGTCTGTAAACCCTCATCCAACTACTGCTTACTTGCATTATGACGTTCAGCTTAAGTTGCGCGTGTTATACATCAAAAGCAGACGAAACCAATTTGGTTCGATCACAAGTTTCTGTTCGCAACAATACGTTTCAGACGTTTTTAACTGGGATCGACCCTTAACGTGATAGTTTCACTACACAGTCCATTTTTAGCCTCTCAGAGTTCATTTTACCATATAATGAAATGAATTGTATTAATAACAATAATAAATCAGACCTATTATATATATAATAATAATAAATCAGACCTATTATATATATATATATATATATATATATATTATTAGTGGCTATTATATATATATATATATATATATATATATATATATATATATCAGACTATATGAAATGTATTAATAACGATAATAAATCAGACCTTTCCCTGCTACCTCTTCTAAATTTATTTTCCAAAAGGGGACAGTATCATCAATAGAGTCATATATATACACTTTTTTACGATTTAAAGAGCTCCTTATTTCAAATTGTAGCAAGTCGCACATACTTGCAATACACAGAATTGGCCAGAAATCACTCTGGTACAATGGTGATATCAAGAGAGTGACATATACCTTGGCTTCGTTTAATTTGAATGACAACTTTCGCTACTTGAAGTTCTTGCTTTAGTTCCAATTGCGCAGTAGAAAATGTTATTTGGTTCATCGTTAAATATAGTCAGTTAATATAGATACCAAAGTTGACATCAATTAATTTCAGGTTGTAGCTCCGGCCCGAATATAACAAAAAAATTAATATTCGACAATAAGATTCGACTAAGTCTGCGTATTAGCAGAAATCTGCCAGTAGTAGAATATTGTTTTTTAGCTGGCGAAAAAATACAGTCTAAATAAACCATTTTTTTTAATAAACTGATAATTTTTTTTCTAATTGTTTGAAATTGTAAGCGTGATTCGAATACACAAACATTTGTCATGTTTCCATTACTAGATTTTCAACTTGTTTTTCTTTTCGCTTATTTTTCAATACTTTGGCGTCCATAGTTCAATTAAGAAATTCGGTCAAAAGCAGCTTCGAAATAAATCAGTTAATTATCAATGACATCCAATACGACAATTTCGTACGACAGCAATTTGAAATTTTATTTTGATTTAAGGCAATGACGTAATATTTTCTCATTTTTCAGCTGTGCTGAGCACTATTTAAATTTCGTCCAGAAAGCTTTACATAATTAAATTCAAAATATGATTTTTGCTTTCAAACTCTTACTTTCGCATGAATAGACCTGCGTAAAATTATTGATATCGTAACTTGTGTAGACTGAACAGATACAGTAAAATATTATATTAATATTTATTGAATGAAGTGTAATAAAACAACTGCTTGAAAAATTATGTACATAAACTCCTCTTAATTTTCATAAAATACACCGCCAACACAGTGCAAATCAGTCAGATTGTGACTGACTGTATCATAGAGCATATCTCATAAGCTTTGGCGTGAACATAAAAAAGTTTTGCTAATGTTTACTCATACATCCCACATTCATTGCAATATTCTGAAAACAACCTTTATTTCTGATTTCAATGTTAATTTCGCTACTGTTGAAAAGAAATCATATTGTCAAATTTTATTTTAATTCGATTAGTATTCAGGTGAAATTTATGCACATTTAAAAAAAGCAAGTTACTTGCCTAAGTCTTTCGTTTCGCTAAGTGAAAAAACTTTTCAAATTAAAATTTCAAATGAGATGATTAGTTAATAAAAAATCAAATAAATGATGGTGGCTGGTGTGAAAACATAATATCACATTAAACTTTACAGTGAGTAGCGGAATCTGTTTTGCATTGATTTTATCAGTTATGTTCTAGTCTAGTTAGCAATATGTCTAACTGAAATGTACATTGAACTATTATTATCTGTGATTTTTATTTGATTATTTTAATTCAGAATAGTAATAAATATTTCAACTGAGCGAATAAACTTAGAGAATTTATCATAAATGAAATAATAGATACAATTTATTTTCGAAATTCGAAGCATCAAACTAATGAGGATTCTGTTGAACACAGATTTTTGTGCTAACTTCTCCTGAATTGCATTTTTTCCACTTGGATATTTCGCTTTAAGAACAGGAAACATATGAATTCAATTAACTTTGATTTGTCTAACCAGCTGGGTTCGAATTGTTATGTATTATTGACTCGAAAAGATTAAAGATGTCTTTTGGATTAAAAAATAAATTACATTCAAGTTAACAACCAAAATACTAACTTTTTTAAGTTTTCTCAAAGTTTTATTAACGGTGAGGTTGATATTCGTAATTTCATTTTAGTTCTTTACAAAAATTTACAACCTGGAAGTTATTCTGAACGAGCTAGATTGTTTGACTTGTCACTGGACATAATTTAAATACAGTTTTTGCTAACTTGAATGGCTGTCTATTCATTGATTCTGTTTCAAAGAAAGGCTCAGTAATAATATAATAGTTTAAAATATAACACGGATTTGAGTTTAAAAATGCTAATCCTTTTCTTTTCACATATTTTCTTCTCTAAGATAGTGAATAATGAGGAAGAGAATGGATCGTTTTTTTCATCTTTCCAAAGAAGTGTCAGGTAGATTACATTCTTAATGTAATTACCATAGACTAATGACAAGTATTAAGAACCTAAACATTTTTAGATAAGATAGTTCTTCGTTATATGTCCCTCTTATCTTTAGGAATGTTAAAGGAATGTTCGTAGAAGAAAAAAAAATTACTGTCTTAAAGCCTCCACGGAGCTCCCTTCGTTATTTAAAATAAAGATCATGTCAAAACTTAAAGTGTTCTTCAAGTTTAGAGGGTTTTGCAGTAAAAGTGCATTCAAATTAAATATTTATAGCGTTCCTAAAGACGTTTTTCTGGGATTAGTATCATGTTTTACATATTTTTGCAAATACAATATTGATTATTCATGGATTATTCACATAACAATCATTATGTGAATATGTGATAGACACTGAAGAAGAGGGCAGATTACCCTCGAAATATCGATATTTGTCACAAAATTCAATATATCTAGCTTCGAAAGGAAAAATCGGTTTTTTTATTAAAATATTTTTTTGAGCTAGGAAAAACTAATATCCAAAGGGTTCACTATCTCGTTAGCAGCCAAAGATTTCAAAGCCAACTAAACTTTCCAACTCAGAAAAATTATATTTTTGACAGCTTTTAAATTAAATTGACTTCTAAATTAAAATTTTGGTTTTTAAAAACTTTAAAGAAAGCAACGAAAATTTACTTAATTAAATACCAAAATTAAATAGTCCCACTACATCAATTTCAATCAATAACAACAAAAACAATCAATAGAAAAATGGAAATTTTGTACCTCACTTATATATATGATTTGATTGGTTTCTATTCAGAGATAAAAAGGTTTGCTTAAAGGCCGGTTTTTGATCATGGCTGCTGCTAGTGCTCTGCCCACCCGGCTCTTCAATAAATGTAAATATTTAAATAATGTTCGAGTAGAGAACCATTTTCGTTTGAAGTTTTTCTGGCTAACACTGGCAGGTCAAACATAGATCTGTTGCTCCATAAAGTACCAGATAAGAAGATCTGGAGCTCACAGGTTCAGTTCAAGCAGCCATCGAAATTTAGAGTCCACCAGTCAAGGCTTATCCAAGCTTCGTTCTCTGGTTTTTCACAGCATCGAACAGGATTGGATAGCTTCTGGGACTTCAGGTACCAGACAGTTCATACAGGTGTCACTGATTTAAGAATTGAAGGCAGCTTTATTGCATGTGATGTCAGAAGAAAGTGGCTAATAATGGCAAATAGTTGTTTACTGTTACTCGTTGAGTTTGTAGCGTATATTTATGTGCTCCTTTAGGTGTTTTGGATTCATTCGTATAAATACTAAGGACCACTGTACCTATTAGCTGATTCCAATTCTAGAAGATGCTATGCTCGTTACATATTTTAGGTCAACTGGGAAAAATGAAGCAGGATGTTTAATGCAAATAAAGGATTCGTCATCAAGCTATTGGTGTTAAGGCACCTAAAATATAAAGCAAAGCTAATTTTTTAGCCAACAAAGTTAATTTTATGTATTGCTGGCCACCAGACAACCGTTCACCTTATTATCGGCGTGGGGATTCAGAACCTTAGAAGAGAGCTAGCACCCCCTATTTTATGCAATAAAATTATGCAATAAAATTATTGCTGGTGTACTTTGTGTCTCTGCCTTTTTTACTTTTCCTCTCAAGATTAATCGTCCAGGTCAGTCCGTTATCTAAAATAATACTGTCGCATGCATGAATTGCATGTTTTGGTTTCACAAGAGAGGAGATAGAACTTCCCGTTGGGGTGTGCCTCTGAGAATCATTCTTATGATTCCTCTGATATCAGTATTTGCCAAAGAATGCTGTTTATACAGCTGAAGGTGGGATTGTGTCAGAGCAGGATGACAGGATGGTCCATAATAGCTGTTATATGCACATTATTTATTTAAGGCACTTTCAATGTCCAAAATGGTCCCTAAGACTTGCTATTTATAGTCCCTATTCCGAGAAATGCAACCGCCTCAATAGATTTCTTAAATCTGTACTCGTTTCGGGCCCAGACTAGTTAATGCTTGGTCATAACTTTGTCTTTTCCCCTCATATCATGGAAGCAGGCTATCTATCCGTCTGGGGGCTTGTAGTAGGAAAGTCATCTGAGCTGTCCGGAAAATGAGTATCAACGGGGATGTTCAAAGTTCCCGTGCTGTAAATTGCCAATTTGTGAAAGAATGATTAGCACGTAGTTTCTTAAGCTTTACCATATCCAAAGTGGTTTGAATTCTGTCACACATCTTCGTGGCTTTTCGTCTTTCTGATTTATAGAACCTAATAACGTCTCTGTACTCGTCCCACCATTCTCTGACATAAGCTGCTTTGAGTCATCTGAAAAGATCCCGTATTTATCTTTGACGATAACTTAGATTCCTGTTCCACCAGAGTGACATACGGTTGCGCTTAGGACAGACTATGAGACAGTAACGTTCAAAAACTCTTCTGAGTTTGTCTATTAGTGCACTTGCTGCTTGCCCTAGATGTGCCACTCCTATGCTTTTTCCAGCCATGTCATTCTAAGAAGAGAGATTAAACTATTATCAACTTCACATTTGAATGGGTCAAAGTGTCCGTTCCTACGGTAACGAAACGGGTAAAAATTGCAGGTTGAATTAAAATTCAGAGTAACGCTTATGTATCCATAAACAAAGAATGATTGCTCTTGAAGGATCCTCCAGCTCTCTATCAGTTTTTCATTAGACCCATTGGACTCGCCTTTCACGTTTTTGCTGAAAGACATTCTACCGAGAGGGAAATTTCCCCGATTTGCTAGGTTTAGGTTATAATTAATAATAAAACAGAGTAGAACCTGATCTCTTTCGCAGTCTTACGAGCAGTAACTGTTGCCTCCATTGCGATTCTGTGGCTAGTTTTTTCACGCCTTCTAGCGTAGAGGTTCTAATCGTGTGCCATGTAAGCGAATGCTAGAAGTATGTATTCTTTTTTATCCCCCTCATTCTCTAGGATAGTTAGATCATTTGAGCTGAAATTAGAAAGAAGATAAATCTTACCAGTATGACTTGTCTTATTTTGACTAATTTAATGTCCAGCAGTCCAGTCCAGCAACTCAGTCTCCCAAAGAACTCCAAAGGACCGGACTAGTGCCACGTCAAACTTATCAGCCTAATCTGATATAGATCTATTTGCAGAAGTTTCAGGATTGGCCCCGACATCTTTTTTAACCTGCAACCATACATGCTGGTGACTGGAAGTTGTTTCTTCTAGGCTAACCATGCCCACAGGTAAACTCAGCCTACATCTCAGGCCATCTTGCCAAAAAGCGGATAGAACAGAGCATCAGACTCCTTGGTAATTTGCAATACGTACCCCCAGTATCTGCCTCTTTTCCTGCGCCACTAGTTTCTTAGCGTCTGCCAACCCTGCGCTGTAGCATCCAAGCTCTTTCTTTGGAGTAGTTTTATGGCCACTTACGATTGCACTAACCCACGCTACTTCCTTTGCTTGGTTGTATCAAAATGGTTACTCTGTCTTCTACCTCTGATAGAGTACCTTCAATAGTTACAATCTTAAACGAAAACATGGTCAGTTCAGGTTGTTTCTCCATTCGATCAATCATCTGACTGAGCAGGCTGACTCTACGATTTTCCATTTCCCATTCCACTTACTTACTTTTTCTTTGTTTTTTTTTTGCGATGCAAGAAACAGCTATGGTCAAACAGTGCCATAATTTGGTGCTTTTTTGCCACATTACTAGCCTTTATTATCCTTCTTCGTTTAGAGATGGAGGAATGTTAAACCTCTTGTCTATGATTGCCATTTTTCAGCCCTGTTAATCATGAATCGCCCGCTAGAAAGACAGAGGCTACCAGAAAAACTAGTTCGTGGCCAAGCTTGACTCGATCTTATAACGAAAGGCAAAGTCTTTCAGCGCAACCTTATGTTTACGTCCAAATTATTCGCGGAATTTCGCTACTTTTCGCTACTGCCACACTAGCTCAGCTTAGTCATTCCTTCTTCTCCGGTGAGTGAGATGGAATATCGCCAAGCCTATCGACAATGCGCAGCGCCACTTCATACTTGGCCAGCCTTTCCCATTCTTCTTCACAAGGGCCTGTTCTTCTTCTATGGTTCAGCGCCTGTGGCTAGCTCAAGAGGTAAAAGAAATTGTTTCTCTGGTTCGGTCGAATCCATGCTTTCCGAATCCGGGTTTACGGATACTCTGGCAATCATGACCCTTTTGTTCGTGTAGCATGAATGGCTGCTAGTAAAATCGTCAACTTTTACAAATGTTCCTGTTAAACGTGAGGACCGGTAAAGCTTAAAACTCCTTCTGAAAAGGTTCAGTACTGGTACTCAAATCCATTTTTTTTATCACGTATAAACTTTAAGCAGTATTATTGCGTTTTCTTTCAAATCTCAAATTTATGACACTAGCATATTAATCATTTGCTTTGACCTTGGCACTGTCAAAATAAGAAAAATCACCGTCAGATTCCTTACGAGCACAGTTATTTCGCAATTACCATCGACTCGATGACGATCATTTTTCAACTTTCCATTGGAATTTTCCCAAACTGCTAAACACAAATATTTGACCCAATTTCACGAATTCTTTTCTACTTCTTCCTGCAATCAATAGATTTTCACCTGCTTTCTTTAACTAATTTCATTTTTATAACCCAATTCGAAAGTGTTCACACATCGAGATAGTAATGTTATCCGGATCCACTTCGAAACTCAGCAAAGAAGAAAAAAACACAAGTTGAGCTCGGCGTACACGACGTACGTACATGCCTTTTTTACTTTTGAATAAGTACACGCGGGTACGTATCGTAATTGGAGAATTACTCAACTACCACATTACTACTAATTTTCGGTATTATTCTAACGTTTTTCGAGCATTGGCGGTAAGTGGAATTAAGTGAATAAAAGGAAAGTTTACGATAGCCTTGCTATTACTGAAATAATAAAGATACTTGACCATTTACTCATCGTATTGTTGTGACTTGATGCAAGTGGTAGATGCTGTTGAACTGGAAGGTGGTTTTTATTGGCGGCTTAGATGGTGTGGTGATGATGAGAAGGCTTTTAGTTTTTTTTTTTAGTTGCATGTAATAGAGATATTTGGCCTCATGAATTATGAAAAATTACTTGAAGATCACAATTGGCGCCTGTGGCGATTATTTTTAGTGCCAAGCTGAAATGGATTTGAAATTTTAATGACTAGACTAAAAACTGCAGACTGCTATATGCACATTTCATTTAGAAAAAAATAGCACGGATTTTTTCATGCGCACATGCATTTATGAAATAATAAATTGATTGTACTTTCCCCAAATCTCCTTATGCGATAATATTAATTTCACATGCCACATTACTTTGGCCCTATATGCGCTGTCAATGCAGTTACTTCTGAAGACACAACACTAAATCTGCATTAAGAAAAAAGTAATCAACAACAAAAAAATATTCCATAACCAACACAGATTGTTTCCATTTTCGAACATCAAACACTCTCATTTGTTCTCACAGTGGCAAAGACATCACCCAACTGTATCATCATCAACCATTTTAAGAAACGCAAATCACAAATGTCACAACGGAATCAATTATTCGTAGTTCTAGAGAAAATCTCAGACACTGAGCTTGAGCACCAAACAAATAAAAAGTCGAACTCAGCCAACAGAAGAATATGAATGAAAAAAAAAAAAACGAATGAGTAGATCTTGCAGATTCACTGGAATTAATTGCTAACCTAGTTGTAGGAAAAGCTAGAACGTAAAAATGAACAGTTATTGAAAACTCAATTAAATGGAAAAAATGGGTAAAGCGGAAAATGAAATGCGAAATTTCACTAACTGCAAGAATTTAGATGCTGCGCTATGTATGAGGTTTACTAATTTTTATTCGCAGTTCTGGATCAGTTGTAATCAGTTGCATTCTGAACGATGGCTAACGTACAATGGTAATGAGTATGAAAATAGTATCATGTGCAGGTTTGAATTGCGAAATCATTTGTGTGCTACAAATTTTTTTGCGATATCTAATACTGTTAGCGTATTGTAGATTTTTCACGGGACTTATTGAATTCATGGAATGAGTATTGTTTTCAATATTTTGTGTCTGTCGAATTAGTTGGGTCTATGGCAAAAAAGATAAGATAATTTTGGAGTGGAAAATAGAACTCGATATGTCGGAAGAAATAAAAGATTTTTGAAGGTAATGAAGTATGACTGGATTTGGGTTTTGATCCAAATGTACATATCGAAGTAGATCATTCGTCGGTAAATAATGTTTCCATACTCTTGAATAGGTATTTGGCTCTTTTGTACAGGGACTAAGATAAAAGAACTGGCATATCTAATAATGTTAGCTTGGAGATACACGATCATATTGATTATCTGAAGAAGCCAAAGTGTATACTTAGTCGAAGGTTTTCGTTTGGTTATTTGCCATAAGTGAAACATCTTCTAATATTTCATTTTGATATTGTTTACAGGGAAAAGCTTTTTGTGTCAAATTGCCAAAAAGTGAAATCTTTATTGAACTAATAATCGATTGCTGACCAATTTTTTCAGTAGTGTAAGTGGCCGAAAGAAATCGGCATGACAAACCCCCGAGTGACCTATCATACTGCGGGGTATATGAAATTTGTCTCACTAAAAAATCCCACGAAGTTCCAAATGGGGATCAACCTGAGCAACGTTTACGTATCGGAGCCCCAAAGCTACCAAAGCTCATGGGCCGGTAAGGCTGCCGTCCTTAAATTTTATGCGCAGTACATTCTCAAAGTATGTTGGCACAGTGTGCCAGTTTTCTTTGTGTCGCAGCATTGTATCTACGATTGTTTTTGACATACCATGCCAAATATAGATTCAATGTTACGCCTCAAACTCGCAAAGTGATTGTATGCAAAAAAAAGCATGCTGAGCATTGTCCTTCTTAATGCCCACCATATTCATTCTGCTCAGGTTTTTTCTGAAGTAGCCATATCCTGTCAAGAATTCACTGGCAGAAATTCACCTCTTCGTGGCTACAGTTAATCGAAGGCTCTATTAGACCGAAAAGCTTGGCCGTTTAGCGTCGTTTGTCTTTTGTTGCCAAAGTTAGAGAATTTGTGTTCGCGCATACACCAGAGCTCCAGTTCTGTCTAGTTCTGACCGAGTGAGGTACCCATTCTTGCGCAAATATATGTAGGGATTACTCCCGATATCATCATTACGGCCTCTTCTGAGACCTTGGAATAGCTACAGACAATACGCAGGGCTACTTTGCGCTGGATAATAGCGATGTGCGTATGGAACTTTTTAATTCAGAGTCCATCTCCCCTAATTTCAGCCCCATATGGCAAGCTGGCATTGACTGCCTTCATCAACTGCTTCTGTTTCGTTTCACTGGGTTCGCAAATGTTGACTATTAGCCTACTAAGCAACGTGATGACTCCTAGAGCACTATAGTATGCCATGCGGATATGTTCTTAATAGTTAAGCTTGATATCGACTTTTATCCTTGTCTGGAAGTATCAGTCGAGCAACTTTCCAACGCAACGGGAGGACCCCCTCATTTCAATGATGGCTTTCCACCACATTTTTATCAAGCCCCGGACTCTTTTGGCTCCTCATCCTAGACATTGCACTCTTCAGCTCCTGAAAAGAAAATCATCCGCTTGGTTGACAATCATCAGACTAACTGCTCTTGAAGGATGCGCTGCGGAGAGCGAAACAATAATATTTACCATAAATGTCGGGGGTCAGTGTTGACTTTCTCACAAAACGCCTACCATTTGCAAGTTCCGCTCCTCGTGATGCTCTTGATTAACTCTTTTTTGCTGCGATGTTAGCAGCATAAAGTTCAGTTGTTCCCGATTTTTCTCTGACTTGTTATGGTCTGCGCTTGCATGCCAAAACAATGGGTCGTAGTCTGGTGATTTTACTCTTCAATCAGTATGCATATTTCCTCTTACGAAAAGGCTTTTGCTTGTGCGTTGATTGCTACTCGATACACTAGAGTACCAGATATTTGATGGTCCCTTTCGAAGCTCAAAACGTGCGATACGACCATCTCGTTCCTATTAAGATTAGCGGCATTCAAGTTTAGCCATTTACCGAGAGAGCGGCCTGACCATTACCTCCTCTCGGAGATTTGGAAGGTATTGTTATTGTGATTACTCGCTGCCTAATCTGCAGCCCTGTGAATTTCCTTGAATAGCTCCTATGTCTTTCCTTGATTTTTCATGGTATCGATTATGCCTCTGAAAATTCTACTCAAACTCGATACCACTATCATACTTCTCGGTACATAATATGCACTGAGCCTATGCAGAGCAATCTACTGCCTGGTGGCCAATCTGTCCACACTTCCAGTAAGTGGCACTTTGGTCTTGACCCTTACAACTGCGTCTTGTGTGATTGTGGTCCAGGCACCAATAGCAGCATGCCATCTCAGTCCAACTTCATACTCGGCGACTTTTGTTTACTTTATGTTTACTCTTTAGGTAAACAGTTACTTTTGTTGCACCGAAATTTGCCGAAAACCAGAAAATTAAAGGAACATTTTTTGGAAAAAAAACTGGCAAAAAGAGCCAAAAGTGTTAAAAGAGTTAAGAGCCAAAAGTGACGTCTCGTTCTATATCTATATTTCACTTATTCTCACATTGACAACTTCAAACTGATCAGCTGTGGGACTACTTGACAGTCGGGATCACATTGCAACAAATCGCCAACAGAAAAAGTTCGAGTAAATTCTTGCAAGAGGGGAACTTCGCCCAAACTGAAAAACGACGTCACTTTTTGGTTTCGGGGAAAGTTAGGAACACATTTTGAGCTAGGGAATACACTGAGCTGGGGACCAGCCCTTTTATTTTAAATTTTATTTCCGCCCACTTGAGTTTAAGGGAGCGTGGCTTTCACCTCATCAGCTTCTGCCGCCCCAGGCTCGCGTTTGATGGCGGCAGTTACTTCTTGGCTGAAAGTGAGGTAATCGAGGTCTAGTAGCTCTAACTTGACTCTAGGAGTGATAAGTTTCACAACTGCTGGCTAACTACAGCGGTCCGAATTGAGTTTTGCAATTTTGGGCGGTCATCACAGCGTGTGATTTTGAGAATCATCCTTCCTCCTACAGTCATTCTTATAAGCCGTACTAGCACCCCTGATGCATCCAGCGAGACACTATGTAAAATCGCCTTCGGGACCTCCACGTAAGCTCAACGGAGCTGATTTTGCGATGAAAGCAATCAATATTTTCTAAGCTGTCTCCATCTGCTTCTTCACTTCTTTTTCTCTTCCTATAGAATACACTGAACACTGAACTTTCTGAGCCTCATTTAGGTAAATGGGTGCTTTTGGTGTATTTACAATGTTCCGTTTTTCTTTTTGTGAGCGGCAATCACCTAATATCTAAGATCAGAGTCCAGTATTTCCTCCCTGATCCGAATGTCTTTAGAACTTGATTTAGCTACACGCCTATTTCGCCATGCCCGATCAAGTCCCGGGTTCCGTCCAAGAGTTCCTCAATCTTTACCTAGGGCATGTAAGCACTGGTGGAAATTGTTGGTGTTTCTTTCGTCCACCACGCCTGTTTCAGATGAGTGAATGTGGATGACTCTCCGGAATATAAGGAGCAATACAAGTGTAGTGAACATTTGTGATCTCATGGATATCGGTTGCGTATGGGGCACTAACCAACCTTTCACTTTACGCTGAAATATTTGACTGGAGAAGAGTTCCCTGAATCCTCGATTTTCTCTTAAATGCGAAATGGTTAATGTAGGCGGCTCCTTCACTCAGCGAAGCGGTTGCCATTTCCAAGCATTTTCTTCATGTAAATTAGCTTGGAAGCTATATTTAAAGCAAAACGCAGCTACGAGGTCAATAAAAATAGCGATTTTTCATAAACAATTCCTGGAAAGACGTTTTGACTGATTGATGTGAAAATGTATATACATATTTTGGTAGCTTTTGACTTTATTTTGATATTTTTCATTTACGAAAATAATGATTTTTGGGCATATCTCACTCCGCTTACTTAGCGCTAACCTGTACAACTTGGTGTGCTGATTCTGTCAGGCTACCAGTTTGACTCGCCCTTGGTGTCACCTGACCGCGAGTCATCTTAATGATGGCCCACGATGTGCTTTAATGAAGACCATATAGTAAAGCCACTTATGGTAAAGCCGCTTATGGTAAGATGCCTGGGTTGGCTTGATTGTCGTTCTTCGTGGATTCCACTCAGTATAATCGAGCTTCTCCCTCTCATTAGTACTGGGCTTTGGTGCGTTGATAATGCAAGGGACAGAACCAAGAAGAGAGATCTAATTGCTACAGGTACGTAAAGCAGGCTATAAACCCAATTCTCCAAAGCACTTGATGAAATTGACGAGCAAGGTACTCGTGAATGGCTAAACAGGTTTTCTGGCTATTTTTCTTGAAGGTAACAGTAAAGCCTTCTAGCCACTTCAGTTCAACCATAAGGGGATTCTGCCGGAGAAATCGTCCTCTCTTTGGTTTTAAGAACAGGGATTTCGATTGAGGGAGTCAGACTTCTGCCCAAAAAAAATTTGGCTGTTTTGCGTTTTGGAAATATTGACGCTGTTGGGTCCGAACTCAGAGCCATTATCTTAGCCCGAATTTGCATCCAGTCAACAGGATGATCTTGAGGTTATCTATGTAGAACAAGGAGGCAATGCGAGAGTTTCCTTAAAACCTTATGGTAACAATAATTCAGAGCTGGATAGCTGCTAACCAGAGGCTTATTTCAACTGAATCTGCATTGCCCATTTAATGGTTACAAAACTCAGAATATTTTCTGAGACCCGTCGCTGTTTTATTAACACGAACATAAAAATGTTGTCTGGAACTGTTCACAGACAGATTTCACTCTGTCACTACCGCAGCAAAAAATGATTAAGACTGGGGATCTGACCAGCATGAAGATAATAATCAAAATCAGCCAAATGGCCTGTGGACAATAGCTAGGGTGTGCCAAGAATAAATACTGCCCAGGACGCGCGACGTAGAAGCAATCTATATGCATGCCATATATTTCTATGGGAATAAACAATTGGGGAAAACAAGTATGCAAACTGATCATGTTTTAAGCATGGTTATGATAACTTTTTGGGAATATTTAACCGTATATGATTACTGAGTGTCTAAAAGTTAACAAAGATAATCTTCTACAGCTGATGTACGGGAAGAACTAAACAAGGTGTCTTCAAGCGAGCACGATATCTCTGGATTGGATCATCTAAAATGAAAACAACAAATATGTTTCGTTAATATACTATCTAGTCATTAGTCAAAAGATTAACGAACATATTAAAAAGCCTTCAATTAAAATATATTTATAAAGCTTGTGGGAAAATTTGAGACTGCTCACTGACTCTTGTTCCAAAGTTTTGTGAAAACGTCTTCGAAGCTTCAAAAGCACTTTATACGTAGTCCGTTTTTGATTCAACTTAAACTTGAACAGCTTTATTATATGGGTATGAAATAGACCATGCCCATATCATACCCTCCTGCTGAGAACTGTTATATTTATGGAGCTAGTGCCGGTTGCACTTTGACTCGCTTCCTCTCAGTGAGCGTTCATGCGCTCTCCTTTTCCTCTCTAGTTTATTCAAGTCTCTTGGTCGCTCCCTCGTAGATCAACTACTTTAGGATCTTAATGCTCGTAGTGTTAATTAGATATCGTTTTCTCTCTGTTCTTGGAATCTTAAGATAGCAAGGGTGCTGCCAGAATATCTGTCGATTGTGTCGAATAGTTTTAGTGCCTTGTCTCGTATGAATTTGTCTATTGCTTCTATTCGTAAGTCCTTGTGTATGTCAGTGTTCCTGATGTACCAGGGTGCCTTTGTTAATTTCCTCAATGCCAGGTTTTGGCAACTTTGTAACTGTCTCTTGTTTATCCTGTGTGTTTTGTAGAAGATGGTGCTTCCATATGTGATGGTTGGTCTAATGATCTGCTTATAGATAAGAGCTCTGTTCTTAATATTAAGCTTATTTGAAACAAGTAATGGGTACAGCAGGTTCATTATTCTGCTAGCAATTCCACGAAAGTCTTGTGTCAAAAGTGAGGCCTAGGTATTTGGCTGTCGTTTTCCATTCTATAGGTTCGTTGTCTACTGTAAGTTGGCTTTGGTTTTGTCTTCGTCGTCTTGTTACAAAGATTGCTTGTATTTTTCCCGCATTGATACGAATCTTCCACTTCTGGAAGTAATCCATCAGTGTATCTATGTAATGTTGGAGATTGCTGGTTATAAATTCAGCCTGTCGAGATGTGTAGTAGATGCAGGTGTTGTCTGCAAAAAGGGAGATTTTCGTTGTGGGCGTCTTCGGGATACCTGCAGTGTATAAGGTATACAACAGTGGTGAGAGTGGAGAGCCTTGCGGAGCTCCGATTTTTATTGGTCGTGTGCTAGAGAAGTGGTCGTTAATTCGAACGGAAAAGGTGCTCTCCGTTGCTGTAGCAGCCTTTTATAGTCCGAGGTGGTGTTATCCGCGAACTGTTTTTCTCTCTAGTGAACTTTTCTCCGCTCTTCGGTTGGAGACCGTGACGCGGTCTGCATCGTCTGCATCGCTTTTACAAATATGAGTGTAACTTCGACAATATTTGTTGAATTGACATGAAATTTTCTGTGTATGTACTTAAATATGTGTACATTGAGAAATGAAGTAATGTTTTTTTTAAAGATTCTAGCTGCGTAAAAACCCCTTAAGTTCGATTCGAACTCATGACATTATTTCTTAGCACTCAGACAAAAGGTTTGTTAGTTTACAATGTTGTATCGATGAGTAATAAATACAATGAAATGAATTATGGACGCCTCGTGAGAAAACGGGATTCCATCTTTACTTCTTTACTTCTTCTCTGATCATATTCCAATTCACTCGATATGTTAGTTTAAGATAATTGTTATCTGATTGATGGTTAATTGAAACACCGGCGATTCAATCAATCACTTTTAAATTCATTTTTGCACAAAAACAACCCGTATAGTCATTAATTAGTCATTAATTAGTCTTCACCGTAAAATCGATTATCGCTTAAACTCTTTTTTGAATAGTGCTTCTTTTTTAAACAAGCCTATCGAACTGTGTGAAAACTAGTATACTTCCAGTGTTAATAGTCTTTAAAAAGAACGTAAAAAAATCTTTATTTCACACCGTATTTAAGCACTTGTTTGAAGTAACAGAGCGCTTCAAGCAAGCAACTGCATGAACTTATACTATGTTACACAAAGAACAGTATTGAAATTTACGGTTCTCATCTTTTATAACTCCATTAAGACAATATCGTTCCACAAGTCATCAATTTCACTCTAAGCGCCGAGCGTAATCACAACAGAGCTAATTTTTCAGAAGTATTTACCGCTTTACGCTAAACCGTATACATAGATTGAGCGTATACAAGATTCCGCGCCACAAAGCAGCCAGCCTCACATCAACATTGCAAAATCTTTCTATTCTTTCAACTGAAGTGACCGCAGTATTATATCTCGACAATAACTCTTGTTTTTTGCATAAATCCATCGTATCTCACATAATTTCTTTTTCTTAACAGCTCGTTGCGATCGCTATTGCACAGAATCATGATAATTATGACGGTAAGTTGTATCGATATGAATGCCATTACGTGATCACCACGTTGTCTATGGATCGTATATATTACAAGAGAATGAATGGCTAATTGACATGTGAATAAAATGCTTTTTATGTGAAAAATTGCAGTTAACGGTGTCCGGTGTTCGTTTGCATCACAAAGTTCTAGCGTCGGTGACCTAATCGTGGCACGACTGAAACGACCTACTGGCTTCAAGGGATCACCACTGTTCGCTGATGACCGTTCCATTGATCCTCCAAATGATAAATACTGTTCCATCAAGGCTGACCCGAATGATGTGTCGAGTTTGTATTTCGATATGCGAGTGACAGACTTCAAGCGATGTGGTGTGCTGAAGAGAAATGTAAGTTAATGTCTAAGTTGATGATGGAGAGTGTTGATGGTGGCTAATTGTGATTGTGGAACTGTTGTCGTTTCAGGGCTACGTGCATATTCGGATTTGGTTCCCGCAGTTCCCAGGAGTAGTAATGCAATCGGATCAGGAGGTGATCATCATGTGCAGACCACCAGAACCGACAGTTATTGAAAATAAGGCTGCAGGATTTGCAGGAAGTTTGTGAGTAGTGCCATTTATATATCTAATATGTTGTGAATTTCAACACAATTCAAACAAAACTATCTCCATTTTGCAGCCACAATAGTGCACGTGTCTCGGGAATCGTTGAGGAGACTCCCGGTCGTCTGGAATACGAAGTCTCTTTGTACAAAGAATCACTAGCGGCAGCGCGTATTGGCTCACAAACAGACGAAGACGAAGATGTAGCGGCTAAAGATGCGCCTGAGCTGCCGGTCGACCAAGCCGTTCCCATCGGTACTAAACTTCAGATTCGAGCTCGCATCAGTACAGAGTCAGCATGGAAATACGTGAAACTGATGGAAGTTACCGTTTCACCCGACCCCGATGAAGCTCATTCTGCAGGATCGGTGTCATTAGTCCAAGACGGTTGCCGTAATCCAGATTTCGTTTCGATCATACCACATCAACCGGCACGATTCATGGACCGTCCATACGAGGTGTTCCTCAGCTTCGAGGCATTCCTCCTCAGTTCCATGCGCGAACGTGCTACTCTGTGGATTCACACTCAAATCAAAGCGTGCATGGATGTCAAGGACTGTCAGCCGGAATACTGCAGTGATCCATTCCAAAAGACTGGTCTCGGAAGGCGGCGAAGGAGTATCGATGATGGACGCAACACAACAAAAGAGTTCACCAAATTCAAGGAGAACATCGAATATACTGTAATTATGCCAGGAGACTACGATAGTACTCAAAACGAAAATGATTGCAAGAGCTTGCTGGTTATGTCTGCGCTTCTTGGCGTTTTATTGGCAATCTGTATTGCATTTGTAAGTATTTTGTAATATTTTATTTTATTTTGGAAAATAACTAGCCATTTGTATTATATTCCAGACCTGTCTGCTCGTCTTCAAACTACAAACGCAGCACAAATCCCACATGGACAGCAGTTTCGCGCAAGCGTGCAAAGGATATTCAGGCCGAACCATTGTTCAATAGCTTTAAAAAATACTCCAAGCAATACATCACTTAGACGCATAAGTAATTTTATTTAATATTTATTTAAGTATATATGAGTAATTTATTTATGACTATTTATTCTATTTATTGCCGTTCGACTTGCATACAAATCATCATTCTTCATCATTTTATAGTTATAGCACGGTTCACTTGACTCTTAACCAAAAATGTGTATGATTAATTCATTTTAAACCTCTACAATTTAGTGTACCGATTTTATTTTGAAATAATTGTTGCGAAGAACGTATACGTTACATAGCGGTTAAGTTAAAAACAAAATCTGTATTTGCCTTGTAATTTATAGGTAACAGTTTTATTTAACTTTACTTTTATGTTGAAAAATTCTTTTAAATGAAACACGGGAAAAGTGCATTTTGGGGTAAAAAAAAAATTGTTTGTTCTGTGGAATTGTCATTTGGAGTGTAATGATTAATTTCCGTAGATAAATGTTTCCGTTCAAGGAATAATATAAAATACGACTGAATAAAAATTTGTTTTGATTTATTAAAATCGAAATATGTTTCAATTTTTAGTATTTATTTTTGTAATCGACGAGAGTATGGTAGGCTCGTACAATGTTAATTCGATATGATATTTTCACCTGAGCCGTGTTAGCGAATTCAATAAAGCCTTTCAAATGCCGACAGTTGAAGATAAAATTGTAAAGTACAAATATGTTTTAATCGCTAGACAGTTATTTAGATTCCAGAGTCAATTAGCAACGTTCCAAAAAAGTTTCATTCGCTATTGAAGGCTGGTCCACATTGAGAAAACAAATTTGCCCAGTATTTCATCCAGCTGTGAAATGGCGATAAAAAGGTTTTTACTGATTTTCGAAGAAAATTAGTATTAAACTCGTTTCGCCGAAAATTGCTCATATATATATATATATATATATATATATATATATATATATATATATATATATATATATATATATATATATATATATGTATATATATATATATATATATATATATATATATATATATATATATATATATATATATATATGTATATATATATATGTATATATATATATATATATATATATATATATATATATATATATATATATATATATATATATATATATATATATATATATATATATATATATATATTAGGTTGCTGCAGATGAAATGGCCGATTTAGCAATGACATAAAGTTGGCTGCAATTTTAGTGTATTATGTTGGCACAAGGCGGCGCAAATGATATGACATATTGAAGTATAATGACTGCTACCTTGGTTTATGGAATCATTTCTGTTTTGCACTTCATAATGATCGTAAAAAGAAAAAGAGAAAGTGAACATGGAAGTGAATCAAAAACGGCTACTTTTATTATACGAATTTAAATTAGAGCACAACGCAACGGAAGCAACGAGAAATATCAACAGCGCATTTGGGCCTGATACAGTTAGTGAGCGAACCACTCGGCGGTGGTTCGAAAAATTTCGATCCGGAGATATGGACCTTGGAAGTGAGCCACGTGGATACCCAGGACCATTGATCGATAACGACGAGCTGCGTCCATTAGTGGAGTCTAACCCCCGCCAAATCATAAGTGATCTTGCCGAGAAATTAGGCGTTCACAATTCGACAGTTTGCCGCTACTTGCAGCAACTTGGAAAAGTGAAAAAGCTTGACAAATGGGTTCCGCATGATCTTACCGAGCAAAACATGACGTGTCGAATGGAGATTTCAAGCTTTCTTCTCTCCCGACACAAAAAGGAACCGTTCTTGCACCGAATTGTGACCTGCGTTGAAAAATGGATTTTATACGATAATCGTCGCCGATTGGCCCAATGGTTGGATGCCGATGAAGCGCCAAGACACATGTCAAAACCAAGCCTTCATCCAAAGAAAAGAATGGTAAGTGTTTGGTGGTTTGTAGCTGGAGCTATCCACTATTCGTTCCTGCAACCTGGAAAAACCATTAATGCTGAGAAATACTGTGTTCAACTGGATGAAATGCATCAGAAATTGATAGTCCAACGACCTAGGCTTGTCAACAGGGATGGAGTGATATTGCTTTATGATAACGCACGACCTCATGTACCGAGAACAACGGTCCAAAAATTAAACCATTTGTGCTATGAGACTCTTCCTCACCCTCCATATTCACCAGACCTCTCACCAGCAGTTTACCATTTCTTTAAACATTTGGATCGCTTTTTGACAGGAAAAAGATTTAAATGCCTTTGAGGAGTTTCTTCGAACCAGAAACTCGGACTTCTACAAAACTGGAATAAATGTACTTGTATCTCGTTGGGAAAAGTGTGTACCTATTTTGATTAAATAAATTGTCTTTATAAAAAGTAACAGCTGTTTAAAAATTTATTACTAAATCGGCCATTTCATCTGCAGCAACCTAATATATATATATATATATATATATATATATATATATATATATATATATATGTATAAATATATATATATATATATGTATAAATATATATATATATATATATATATATATATATATATATATATATATATATATATATATATATATATATACATATATATATATACATATATATATATATATATATATATATATATATATATATATAGATATATATATATCAGCAAAATGATTAAGTGGTCAGCTACACTTGGGACGTCCAGAAAAAGCTCTTTTTCAGGATTTTTTTTAGACACACATTAAAGTGATTAATTACAAATGTTTTTTTACTTGAAAAAAATATATTTGTAGAAGCTATTGTAATTTTTTTAAGGCACAAGGCTGAAAATTAGTCGAAATAGAGTAAATTTTCGAGGGGTCCAAAAAAAATATTGTTTTGCTGTGATCACTGTAGCTTGTCACTGGATCATCCGAAATAAAAGAAAAATCGGGGATTATTAGTTAATAATATAGTGCTTCAGATAGATGAAGGACTTTGGCAGATATTGATTTGTCGAAAAATGGCGGTTGTTGAAAGTCAAAATTGTATTTTCGACCAAAATTTCACTCACATTTTCGGCTATTGAAAAAAAGTATATCCTCCAATCAAAAAATCCTTCGTTCATCCGGAGGATAAGTACTTATCAAATAAGTGGGGAAAATTTCATGCTAATCGATAAAGTCGTTTTCAAGTTACAGTGATCACCGACTTCGAAAACATAGTTTCGAGAAAAATGCTTTCAAAGCATGCGAAAAACGCTTTATGCAATAGAGACGACTTCATTCAAAGCTATTTAACTCCATAAAGAATTGTCCGATTCGTCTGAAATTGGCAGAGAATGCTCTTGAAATATGCTACTTTTTGAAAATGCAAAGAAAATAAAATCGATTTTCTCAAAATTATAAGTGTACCTGCCCCCTTAAGGGATATAATCTCTAGATGTGTAAAGTAGGTAGGTCCATGACTTGCTAAAATTCAAATACAGTGAAACCTTTCTATGTTGACCACCTACGGTTCGGGTTGATGTCGGTCAAGATACGCAGGTGGTCAGTTTAAAGAGGGGTGCTTGTTTCATTAAACACCATTGTCTTTTCATAGAGCATTTGCATAACAATAAAAATTACTTGAAGATTCATGAAAAGAAACAAAATAATGCGCCTAAAGAATTATTTATTGCCGCCATAGTAGTCATATAAACTTATTTGCTTTGTCTTCGTATAAAGTGCATTAGCTTCTATTTTATTTCTTAGCTCAAACACTGTTTCAATTAAACTTGGCTGATGAGCTCCGGCGTATCTTAGGCGTAGTTAGTAAATTTAATGGCCTGCTTAGCGGTAGGTACTGGTATCACCGAAATAACTATTTTTTTATATGAACTATTTTTTTATATGAATGATTTGAGGCAAGACTGAAATAATTGGCTGTACAGTTGAAACCCGCTCGATGAAAACATTTCCTTATTGTATATTCTGTCACCTGAAAGAATTTACCTGATCGCATCTAAAGCAGTTACTTTTCTCACCATTTCGTAGGTTGAGCCGGAGTCAGTATCTATGATGGAAATTAAGTGAAGCAAAAGATTTTTTCCGATAATGTAGCTTCGCATATTGGATAATGAAGGGCTGGAGCTTAGATGTCAAATTTGGAGACAATAATTTTATTTGTACATTCGAAAAATAGGTGTCAAGTTTATGATTTGTGGCATTATCCAATAAAATTATTATTTTCCCCCTTGTTTTTGCATTTCTTTATCTATTTCCTCAAAAATTGCGGTTGTAATCTATGATTTTTTGTTCGATTTTTAAAGTACGGGCGGATCTTACACCTTAATGGAATTTGTTTTAAAAATCCGTGCGGTTTTAGCTTCTCTTCTGTTGCACTACAGCATAGCAAAATGCTCAGTCTTTCCTTGGCCATCTTGCTCCCTTTACACTTTTCGTTTTTTGTCACAAGGCTTTTGGTTGGTAGCTGTCTATTAAACAAACCAGTTTCGTCAACATTAAACTGATCTTCAACTCTATATTCCTTAAAAAGGTCAAGTAATTTAAGTATTCAATGCGCCGCTGCTTCATAGTCAACATTTGCACTTTCACCGAATAATGCTCTAAATTGGATATTATTTCGCAACCAATGCTTTCACTTGAAGTAATGGGCCAGTCACTGGGATACTTTTTGATCGGCACTTCTTACGAAATTCTAAAACTTTTTCCTTGATAGGCTCAAGCTGCGTCTTCTTCAATTTCCGTTTTCTTTCTAGATTAGCATTTTGGTTGAATGCTGTTAAAATCAATTCTTTATTCTTGATAATGTTATCGACTGTAGATCTCGCTATTTTATATTTTTCCGCTAAAAATCGCTGGCTTTTTCGGCGGCGACTTCATCTCAAATTTCCTTTTTCGTAAGCAAATTTAGTTCTACACTTGACTTTTTTGTGCCAATTTCCGTCTAGAAAAAAAAATCTTAAACATAAATACATTTCACAACAAATAATTTTCTTTCAACCTAGAATGCAAAGCCAAACTTAAAAAAAAAGTAAATTTGCACTATGTCACAGTGGCGAAATTATATTTATTCATTATTTTCATTTTCATTTCAGTAGCCAGACAGATTTTTCTTAGAAAAACCAAAGTGGTCAACGTAAAAAGGTGGAATGTAATGTGACGTTTTACAGACTTCCGGTCAAGTTACAGGTTAGACAGGTGGTCAGCTTGTAAGGGTGCATTTGTATTGGGAACGAATTGAGCTAGGAAAAACTGGTAAAATTAGCCAGGTGGTCTGCTTGCGGAGGTGGTCAACTTCACAGGTTTCACTGTATCTTTAACTCTTTGGCGGCAGTGGGCATTTTAATGAATTTCAAAGTACTCCTTTATTTCTAAGCAGTGTAAATTTTTGTTAAAAAAAGTATTTGGAATTAGAACTTATTATGTTCTAAGCTTGTTTATGATAAAGAATTGGAAATTCTGAGCCTTGTGTGGGCGCTGAGTGTCTGAAAGTAGGCAAGGATTTTTTTCAAATTTCGATTTGCAAGAACTGATGAAAACAGTGGATCATCGTGAAATTTGCAGAGCGTATTAATGTTAACTAAAACTTCGCACACATGAACTTTCAAGACTGTGCGGGTAGCCCTGTAGCTACGGTAGGCTCCTGAAAAAAAATTCTCCTGAAACATTTTTGACTTTTGAAAAGAAATTCAAATTATTGATCAATTTTGACTTTTGTACACCACGTCAAATTAAAATTTTCAAGAACGGCAATCCATCATCAAATTACCTCTCAAATTACCTCGGTTTTTTCATTAATTATACGATATTCCGTTTTTCCCTACATGATAGCTTTGATTGACGACCAGAACGAGGCTTGGAGTTAAAATTTCCTGTCGATTTGAAATTATTTATAACCCTTTCAACTGATGAATATTGTCTCTCCACTATTTTTGCTATATCTCTGTGGCTTTTTTCATCTTTCCATGATTTTATAATAATTTACTTTTTACTAACATTTTCATTTTCCATGTCGAAAATAATATTCTTGAAACAGCCTGCACAATAAACTAATAAATAAGCTGTCAGAATGAATAGTACTGAATGCCTTATGCATTAAAATATTTGAACAGTGCATTTGAAGTGAATTATTTCCAGGAATCTCAAAATTCAGCATGTTAAAGCAGATTTTTTCCGCCTTCTTTTTGTATGGTTTCTGGCTAAAGTCTTGTTGTCTCAAAATGTATAAAAGAAGAATAAATAAACTTTTGTACGTTGAATACTAAAGATCTGCTTAGTGAATAGAAAAAAACAATTAAAAACTATTTGTTCTTCATTTTCTTACGATACGAACTGATTGGAAGCACGTTGTTCCTCAAAGTCGACCCAGTGTGCATGTCGAAACTTCCGGGCCAAATGGTGCACTTCTCCACGTTAAAATGGTGAGTCCGGCACTGCAGGTCTTCGTATCCCGCATCGACTACAATACTTCAGTCGAGACGATTAAGCAATTTGCAGCTGCTACGCTTGGCTACATGCCACCACTTCTTGTCTGCGAAAAACTGACACTTGACAACTTACCAAACCAGGAAGTGGCTTCTTTCCGTATAACTGTATCTACTGGCGTCAACGAGCTACTACGAAAGGACTTATGGCCTCTTGGTGTTCTAGTCAAAGAATTCACCAGAAATCCTCGTAAGAATTTGCATCCGAGAGGAGCGAGGAGCTCCAGAACTTAGGATTAAGACTTTATTATCGAAATTTCCGCGGTTTGAGGACCAAAACTAATGAGTTCAGGCTCTCTGCCACTTAAGCTTCGGATGATATAATATGTTTTACAGAAACTGATGATATCTTCGATTCGGAAATCTTACCTGACCACATGGTTTTCCGTAAAGACAGGGATCGTTTGCATAGTGGTAAATCCGATGGTAGAGGTGTTCTCATCGGCATTAATAAGGCACTCAACGGAACACTTTGTCGTGATTTTCCTTTCTATCCTCCTGTTGAGTGTATTTTCGTGCGCATCTCCTTACCTTCTGCCTAAACCTTAGTAGTTGCTTCAATATATATCACCTGCAACCTTCCTCGGTCAGTTTATGAATGCTTCCTTGCGGAACTTTCTTCTTACCTCAACATTCGTTTTTCCACCGCTTAGGTTCTGCTATGTGGTGATTTAAACCTCCCAACTCTGGATTGGGATGATGCCTATTCGATTATCATCTCAACTAGAAGTGTCTCTTTAATAATTCTTCGTTTCTCTCACTTTGTTCCCTCTCACAGCTAAACAGCATACCAAATGCCAACAATAGAATTCTGGACCTTGCTTTGTCCAATCTCCCAAAATCATCACTTCCTTTAAGTGCTGCTTTCTTTCCCGATATGCCTCCTGACCCACATCATCAACCTCTTGTCCTTGAAATCTCTAATATTGATTCTATGAGGAACATAATCCCTTCTCTAGTACGTTTCAACTTTGACAAAGCTGATTTCACTGGCATGGCGATTGAATTAAATCGAATTAACTGGTTCTCTTTCTTTCGTGGTCTTGACATTGATGATGCTTTGTGCAAATTGTATATTTTCCTCTCAAACCTTATTCCGCAAATCACACCAACTCATCGTCTTAAAAAACGGAATGATGCTCCTTGGTTCAGCAATAATGTTGCAGTCGCATTCGAAGCCAAAAATGCAACTCGTAATTCATACAAAAGATCTGGTTCACCTGCTGACCTCCTTTTTTTATAAAGAACTACGCTCTAAAGCGAAAGAAGCTGCCAGACAGACGATGTGCACTTATATTGTTGGCATTGAAGTGTCAATCAGAACCAACCAACCCAAATTCCTTTTGGTCATTCATCCGTTCCTTGAAAAACTCTCCCAGCATCTCCAATGGTATGAATTTGGGTGATACAGCCGCTTCCACTCCGCTTGAAGTGTGTGAACTTTTTGCTTCTTACTTTTCCTCTTGTCACAAATGCCCTCCTCCTTCCCAAAATCTTATCTTTTCATCTTCTCTTTCTGGCTCTCCTCTTAATGTTGTTGATAATTTTAGAGATCTTGGTATAATATTTGATTCTAAGCTTAAATTTGATAAGCATATTTCATATATTATCGGCAGGGCAGGCATATAAATCAGCGGTCGGGGAACTTTTTTAACCATTACCCCAAAATATTTTTGCATAAGTCGATATTATCCCTCCCCCCCCATTCTGAATATAAAAAAAAACAATGTAAATTTTAAATAAACATTATTTATCGAATTAATTTACATTTACATATTTATAAAAAAAAGTTCATGAAAATAGTAAGTATGTAGTAGACAAACAATATAAAAGTAAATTGAAACAAACAAAAATTAATTCAAAACTTTCCCCCTTTAGGTTTTGGAAAAATGATGTTGCTTCATGTTTGATATAATTACTTCAAAATTGGGACTTTTTTATGTAAGAGCAATTTGAATACAGTCTTCGGCGTTTAATCGATTTCTGTTTTTCGTTTTTATGTTGATTAGAGTGGAAAAGCCTTGTTTTCAAAGGTTGGTTGTTGCAAATGGCAGCAACTTTTTTACCGCCTCCTCGTGTGCAATTTTGAAAGCCTTTGCAGCATTTGACAACCAAAAAGACGACAGATTTGCTTTGGTCTCAAATTGAATACGTGCTTCAATATTGGATCGAAGTTCAAAAATTGCGTCTGCCAAACCTGGAGGTTTTTCTGGTATGTTATTAATTTCACATTTAAAAGGATCTACGACCCAATTCACAGTATGTACATCAAGATCTGGAAAGTAGTCAGAGAACCGCTCTCTGAGTTTGGTTAGATGTTTTAAAGCTGTATCCTTGATGTCATCAAAAGAAATATTTTCACAGTCTTCCGAAAACAAAGCTAGCTTTGAAAAAGAAGCTATCTTGTTCTGTTCTGCTTTATATCTCCAATATTGAAGCTTTAATCCAAACGCTGATAGTATTTCTCTGGCTGAAATGATATTAATATTTTTTCCTTGCAATTCTTTGTTCAATATATTTATATTCTCAAAAATGTCAGCTAAATATGCGAGATATGCAACCCAGGAGGGGTTTTTAAACTTATCTGCGAGAATATTCTTTTGATCTAACATAAAAGTTTCAAGTTCAGCTTTAAGAACTCACACTCGATTTAGAACATTTCCGCGAGAGAGCCACCTTACTTCTGTATAATAAAGTAGATCCGTATATTCCGCTTCACCGTCCTGACATAATTCACGAAATAGCCGCGTGTTTAGTGCATGTCCTTTGATAATATTAACAATCTTGATGACATCATGCATAACGGCTTCCAGTGTAGGTTCCAAATATTTCACAAGAAGTGCCTGGCGATGGATCATACAGTGAGTAACTTCAATATTTGGATTACTTTTTTTCACCAAAGCCGAAAAATCATTAATATGACCCAACATAGTTGGAGATCCATCAACAGACACAGCAATACAGTTTTCCCATTTTAAATTAATGCTTTCAGTATTAAAGTATTCATTTACCTTATTATACACATCAATTCCACGAGATCTCAACTCGAGAGGAGAACAAAACAACAATTCCTCTTCAATTGCATGTATACCTTTGTAGCGAACATATACAATTAGCTGTGAATTGCTACTAACATCTGTAGTCTCATCAAGCTGAATAGCAAAATATTTAGCCTGTTTTAGTGAGAAAATAACCTGTTCCTTTACATTTTCTGCTAAGATGGAAATCCTTTCTTTTACAATGCTTGCAGACAAGGGCACTGTGTTCAATTTTTTCGCCTCTTTCTGACCACACATGATCTTCGTCATTTTCACAGCTGCTGGTTTAATCAAATCTTCACCAATAGTATATGGTTTCTTGTTTCGGGCAATCAACCAGGCTACTTCAAAGTTAGCCTTTGATGCTGAACGCTGATCAAAAGAACCTAACCAGTTGCTGTCCAATCTTTGTCTTTTAACAGACATTTCTAAATTTATAAAGTATTCTCGCGGTTTAGATGACAGATGTGGATGCAAATTATCAAAATGTTTCTTCAATTGACTTTTTTTGAAAGATTCTGAAGTCAGTATTTGTACGATGAAACCACAGTGTGTTGTATACTGTGGTTTCATCGTATCTTTGTCTTCTATTTGTGTAAAACCATAATTAAGGAATTCTTCTTGGTATGTTCTTTTCCTATTTGCTGCCATCTGAAGGGTGACAGAAACAGTGGTTGAAAAACACTTACATTAAATTAAATTTTCAAATCGCGCTTACCTTGATAGTTGAAATTTATGATGAAATGATGTGTCTCGTCAGTAATTTGCACACAATCTAACGACGCGTCGGAAACCCGTGCATAACTGACCGTTGAGTGCTAAATTTAAACATTACAACGTACGCAGCGCCTCTAGTGATTGATGCAAGAAACACCGTAACGCAAGCACGCACACACATACACAACGCGCGTCTCTTGCTTATCACGCACACACCAAACGAAAAACTTGACTTCAACCCGAATTAGCGGCCCGGCCAGTATATCGCGCTAAATTGTTTAAGTTTGTAAACATACTAACACGTTTGTGAAATAGCAATAGAAATATTAGAAAAATTTCCCTATTACCCAAAAAAAGTTCATTTTTACCCCATTTGGTATAATTTACCCCAGTTCCCCGACCGCTGCTCTAAATTATCGGGTTTCATTATTAGATCCTCTAAATCCTTCGTTAATATTTCCACCGGTATACACCTTTTTCTCTCCTTTGTATGCAGTGTCCTCGAATATTGCTGTCAAGTGTGGTGTCCTCATTATGTCTACTTAAATACTGCGTTGGAGTCTGTTCAAAGCAGATTCACTCGTACGTTGTTCTTCAAGTTTCAGCTTCCTCACCGTTCTTATAGTGATCACCTTTCGTTCCTAAATCTTCCTTCCCTCGAATCACGCAGACATTTCCTAGATGAGTGCCTACTCTATAAATTATTGCATAGGATAGTTGTCGTGAAGCAGTTCATGGCACGCGTTCTACCGTTGTGTTTAGTGTGCCATTTGCGCACACTGATATTTATTTTTTTTCTCTACTCTAGCGGTTACCAAGACAACACAATAACTTATGGGCCATTTAGATAAGCGTCCATGCGTCCACGCGTCCATGCGTTTTTAGATTAAACGAGTCAAGTCAACTCAAATCCAGTTTTTTGAAGGCGGGGCTAAGGCGAAAGTGGTCGGATACGGTGATTGATATACCATTGACTTAATTATTTTACTTTCGCTCTTTGTCATTTCGAGATGATAAGTGGATGGATGGATTGGTAAGAGAATGGATATTACACGCTTGCAACGATGGGTTTTTTTTATTTTCATATTATTTGAATTATATAATTATTATAATAATTAATATTTTTTTTAATATAAAATAATTATTATAATAATTAATATTTGAAAACATCGTCGTGATTAATTTGAAAACATTACTAATTCCCATTCCTCAATTTTTCCCCATTTTTTTTCTTCCTTCCAAACAAATAAATTGGTAGCAGACAATTGTATATACTATCCATATGACTATATATACCTTCATATATAATTGTTTGTGTCTAGATATTCGTATGCATTCTAATTTTTTCGTAATAGTCCTGCACGTAAGGATGCAAAAAAAATATTATCCACATCATCATATAATAAAATAATCATATTTAAATGATCATCAACGAATCATCCACACATGCCGCTGAGCGAAAGAAATCATTATAAAATCTATTGTGCATGAATTAGCATACTCCACCTCCTTCGCTTTAGGTCCGCCTATATAAACCAAATCAAATTGACTCGTGTAAGCAAAACACGCTAGATCGCATGGACGCGTGGACGCATGGACGCTTGTCTGAATGGCCCATTACAGTTTGGTCCTCTATCGCCGACATTACGTGCTTTGAAAACTTTTTAAAAAAATCATATTTTGTATACTATGTAGTACGTAACTTATTGTAGTTTTTCTTTTTTTTCTCTGCTCTCTTTCTAATGTTGTTTTTTAGTTTGAACTTTTTTAACTTGATTTTATTTCTTATTATTTTATTTCCTTTATATTCATATTGATTCTGTTTTTTTATTAGGATTATTATGTTTCTGTTTTTTTTGTTATTTTAATATGATTTTTATTATAATATTCAGTAATTGGATTTGTCTCTTAAATATATGTTAATAAATAAATAAATGAACGCAGATTTTTTCTAGCAAGCATATATTATTCTACCATTGTAAGTCGTGATGATTTAAGTTATTTGGGAGACTACAGATTATATTATTTGAATGATATGGTCTAGTTTGTTTTCCAGGCATGAGAATACATAACGTTGCCTACATGTAAAGTGTTCATCTCGACTTCTGGCAATATATGTATGCTATATATACATTTACTCGAATATAATAAAATAATAATAAGTCAAATTTATTTACAACTGGTGTTTTTGTATAAAGGAGCATTTGCCAAAAATAGCTTTAACGTATCACTTAAATATACTCCAAAACATTTTGGTTCAGATAACTTTTTGCGGGTAATCTAATGCACCTTACAACGATGACGTAACATTAACTGCCAATGAATATTAAACAGCTTAACAAGTTCAAGCGATAGCTACGCATATTACTCACCGGTTTTTTAACATTACACCATTAGAAGCAGACCATATAAAGCAACTATCATGAAATCAATCGATAGGTAGACACCCAACTATGTTGTTTTTGGCACGTTTTCAAGCCCTCCTGCTTGGGTGCCAAGCAGAGTTACACACTGCTTGACCACTAAATTATTTGTTATTGGCTTCGCTAATAATGTAATGGCACTTGCCATGCAACCTTGGCCTCCAGTCATTCACAAGAAACAGGCATTCCAAATTGTTAAAGGGAAGTGAAACAACGTTTCTAGTTTTCACAGAAATGTGTTTGATTGTACGAAAAAAAAAACAGAAAATACGTTAAAAATACCTGAAAGTGTGACTTTAAATGTTTAAAATCACGATCTCTAAGTACACACACTTAGCTAGTTTACTTGAAAATATTTAAACTTAAACGTTCATGTGATTTCGCAAGCAAACTGGTGCATACTAATTGTGTTCTGTTCGTGGGCATAGTCTCATTTCGGATTGAGATAAATTTTTTGGAATTACATATATGTACGTTGTTGGGTAATATGCAAAACAATACACCCAAGTCAATTTACTACAAAGAAATGCCTTTTAATTTTAAGCGGCACGTTCGTCTGAATTTCAAAGTCAGAAGCATAGTAAATTCGTCTTGATGATTTATTAGCACTGCTTGTAAGTTTTATTGGCACTGGTTAGGCAAACAGGTCACGAAAACAGTCCCCAAGAGATGACCTCACTCATGTTGCAATTATTTTATTTATTAAATACTCAACTTCAAAAATGGCTGAATTAAATTGCGGTGCAACAGCCTGATTAGATGTATAGAGACGATAAAACATATTCAAGTATATATGATTTTGGGCAGTAACCTTTTTCATGAAAGGTCCCAAGTAATTCATTGAACGCATATTTGTACATAGTTTTACTCATAAACTAATACTTAAGTAATGACATATGTACGTACTGTGCACACAGTGCAATCAAAATAATTTTCAAATCTTACTTGAAGAATCACTGTAGGAAATTGATTGCAATTACAAAATATGACGCTGATTGACTTTGCCTAGGTCTTCCGTTGAATTTATGTTACTAATGTAGTAGCTTCCTTGAAAAATCAACGTAAGCCTTGGAGAATGGATGTAACGTTGTGATGTAAAGAATTCGGATATGAAACGTTTATTTGCTTTTCATTTTCATGCATTTAAGATTATCAAAATTAATTGAATTATAGAAGGCTAAGACTAATTGATTTGAAGTGTTATTTGTACGGAGATGAGAAGTTATCATATGTTGGCTCAAAAATATTTGTATTTTTCATTATAAGATTAGCCTTCTTTCTGTTTGTTCCTTGTTGATGTGTTAGCATAGCTTTTCTTGTTTGTTGTGCGGTAAAGACCTGGCTTGTGGCTAGTAGAAATTTGTCGCCACGGTGAGTTCTTTCAATTATATAACTAAGGTCAATTGTATCTTCTTTGACTAGAAAGATGTGTCATCTAAGCTGTGGCTATTGCATCAGTACTATTAACTCAGTCATTACATCAGTACTGCTAATGTTGTACACATATGGCCGATTATGATTGGAAAAAATTAGCTAGCACAATCTTTATTCACATTCTGGCAATTGCTTTTATTATTCTTCCTCGATTTTCTTCTTCTTCTAGTCGCCGATGCTTATAAGTAAAACTCGACGTATGAAATGTAGTAAAGAAAACTTTTGGACGACTAAAATCAAACGAAAAATTGTTCTCGATTCTTTTTCAAGGTTGACCTCAGCATGGATTAAAGGGTTAGTCCACTGTTAAACCGCTCAAAATGATTTTTATTTAAACAGCTACAAAAAAAAACTATTGAGGATATCGTTTTGAAATTTTATACACATCTTTATTGAGGTTAAAAGCTACCATTTTCATTGGAAAAAAATATTAGAAAACAAAATGGCGACCGTCCCAATGGATCCCCCCAGCACCGCCGAAAAAAAAAGCAAATTGCGCCTCGTAAATTCCTGGACAAAATAAACATCTGTGAACAAACTACTAAAAATACATCATTAGTTTTGAGTATAAAAGACTGCACGGATCTTAATTTAGAGGCCTGAAGCGATTGAAAAAAATAAATTTGTATACTTTTGAACATTGGTTACCCAGTTTTTCGGTTTATTTCAATCAAAAAAATGTTTCACAAATCGTCAAAAAATTTATTTTTGTTCTAAATTTAAACCCATGCAGTAGTTTAGGGTATACTAAATAGCTACATAAAATTTGAAATAAATCGACTCAGTAGTTCTTTCGTGAATTTACGACGCGCGCCGCAAAAGTATGTTATTAATAAAACGCGTTTAAAGTTTTTTTAACTGAATTTTTGTAAATGAGTCAAATAATTTTCAACTTACGCCTAATCAGCGAATCCTGGCTAATAAAATGTACCCTCCACATCTTCTAGCTCCTGCTCGTGTGCCAGTTTAGCCTTTTTCTCTCAATACGGCCTTCTTTTGATGTGTCTGAGCTTCTTTTTTCAGCTGTGAACAATTTCTCGCTGTCGTGCATTGATCCAAAATTAAAAGCGTTGTGACCTGTATTGATGCACATAAAATCCATAATTGTTATCATTGGCTTGTATCCTTCATGAAAAGTGCAAACGGCTATCATTCCAGCTATCTCTGTCACTTTTAAGCCGTTGAAGGTGTGCTTGGGATCTATACGCCAAACCGTTTGGTTCAACGACTCGTTATTATTTTGGGTGTTAGAGCCCAGGCATCTTTTTAGGAGGTCATGACTCGTCAAATCATCATAGATTGGCTTTAACATTAAAAACTTTTCATCACCAATAGCTGCAGGATGTCGGTACTTCTCATTTTTTTCCTGGGCTTGCTGCCATTTACACCAGGAATCCTCTCCGCTTGGGCAATAATGATACTGTGGTTTTTCGTCGGTCGAACAGTTCTGATAAAGAGCTGCCAATGTTTTTGAATTTTTAAATCGATTTGAAATTTTGTAGACGTATTTTTGAGACCAAAATCTATCAAATTATATACAAAAAAATAATCGAAATTTTTTTTTTTAACAGTGGACTAATCCCTTAACTCAATACTTGGATTCGTGCATTCTGTCACTTGTATTCGTCATGAGTTTTACGAACTCTTTGGAAATGGTATGATTTTCTGAGTTTCGGCAGTATCAAGCTGTTCAAAGAAGTGAAATCATAACAAAATTTTTTTAAAAGCAAGTAAAGTTATAATAAGATATTCAAAAAAATCTACTCATCCACGATTTTTGACATAAATGAGCCCAAAAAGGAACAAAAATATCAAAAAGTAAAATGGTACATAAATCAACGCACCCGAAACCTTCTGCCTCCCTCCCGCCATCTGAAAACACGAATTGAATTGAGCCATGTAAATAGCCTCCAAACAAACCTCTTTGATCATGGTTCTTCTGTACCGGAACTCCAAAGGTAGAAAGGTTTTGAGTTCACGTGAGTATCAAAATTTACTAAATTAAAACATTTGCTGTTTATTTCCACTACAAGATCATTATCATTAGTAAATTTAATGGTAGTATCTCTCAGTTGAAAAATGTCAAAAATTTCCATAGCTGGGAGCCCTAACCTAATTTTTTCTGCCGAAATTCTACCAAATTTGATTTACAGTAAGTAAGTTATAGTATGAATTTCGTTTGATTTTGATGATTGTATCGGAAGTGATATTTTTTGAGCAGCCAGTGCCACAGAATTAAAAGCATATTTGAAAAACGTATAGCACATTTGGCCCTAAATTAGACCAAAACATCCTGTGAATTTCATTTTGATTTGATTATTGGCCTGTCAGTTTTTGAGAACATCAATTTCAGATGCTAAAAACTAAGTAATGTGGTGAAGGGTTATCACTCTTGTGCAATGAGAAATTGTGAAAATTTAAATTTGAGTGACAAGTATCGAATTTCTCATTCGTTGATATTTTATACCAATTTCAAGTGAAATTCATAATTTTTCAAATCAAAATGATAGATTTTCGATACCAATTCATAAGTTTTCGAGACAAATTCATATTTTTTACTAATGTTCGAAGAAGAACATTAGTATTAAAATCGATTTGGCCAAAAATTCATATTTCTATATATATATATATATATATATATATATATATATATATATATATATATATATATATATATATATATATATATATATATATATATATATAGATATAGATATATATATATATATATATATATATATATATATATATATATATATATATATATATATATATGTATATATATAGATATATATATATTTCATCAAAAAATTTCAGTGAAAAAATCTCAGGAACGCGCCATCCGATTGAACTGAAATTTTCAGGATACATTGGTGTGTAAGCAGAATAGTGCCAAGTCTCACAAAAATTTTATAATCTTTAACCCTTTGGCGCCAGCGATCTTTTTAGTGATATTTTGAATATACCTATTATTCTGTCGGAAAATAACTTTTGCAAAAATAAAGTTTGTGTAATGAATTCTGAACGTGTTTTAAATGTAAATCGGATAATGTTTTTGAAATTTTTAGCCCTATGTGTGCGCTAGGCGCCTAAAATGAGATTGGAAAAATTTGAAAATTTTTGATTTGCGATATCTTTTTACTTGATTATTAGATCATTATAAAACTTAAAAGACATATTTATGTTGTTAAGTTGCACACTTTCACAGCTTTTGATGAACGCGCTGGCAACACTTTAGCTACGGCAGGCACTGAAAGTGAAAACATTCAAACCATCGAATCTCCTAAAAACTGTCCGTTTCTTACAATAAAAACCAACTTGTATACAAATCTTATGCTTTATCTACACAACTTTGGAAATTTCATGTCAGACAAGAACGGTAACCGTTTCCCAGTTAACCTATATTTTTAGCATCAAAAACTTCTGTTCACGGGAACTGGTGAACCAATAATCAGATATAGCTGAAATTTGCAGAATATATTGGACTTAAGTAGGACCAGGTCTGATAGAAGCGATTTAGAATTGTGGGTCACTCTGTGCCAGTGGTGCCATCTTGAAAAATTACAAAGAAAAAAACTGCTTTTTACCCTATGAATTCTGATTCAGTCACCAGATTTTCATGAAATTGACACAGTAGCTGAACCTTACTCTAGACCATGTTTGGTAGAAATTTGGTTGAAAAATTCGATTTGTGCTGCCAGCTATAGGAATTTTTGTGTCTTGGGTTTTGAAAATTCGCTCAGGAAAATAAAGCTTTTTGCCCTATAACTTTCAGTGCAGTCATGCAATCAATACGAATTTCATACAATTAGTGGAACTTATTATAGGCATTATTCAAGCCGAATTTGGTTGGAAAGCCACGACAGGGTTGCCAGCTATTGCTGGTTTTTGTTTATTTGCAATATCTTTATTACGCAATTTTATCGTAAAATTTTCAAATGGTAATGATATTGTAGTGACAATAAACAGCAAATATTAAGTTTTCGATTTTTTGAAAAATTTTGCGGCTGGCAACCCTTAATTTCTTTATACTCCTATAACTTCGAATGTAGTCATCGCATCAAGACGAAATTCGCAGGATAGGTTAACTTCAACGTGAAGCAGATGTGATATATTTTTGGCTTTGATACTGGCAAAAGGTTGCTAGCACGAGTCGGTTGTGCTATTTTTGTATCAATAAATGCTTACAGCTAGCATTCATACCGGAAACATTTACAATGAAAATAAATAACCAATGTTTCAGTTCCCAAAGTTCTGCAAATTTGGTAATAATGCACCATATGAGTTACAATGCTTTCTTGAGACCAAAGTAAAACGTGGCGTTTGAAACAGTTTGGCTGTAATAAGCAGCTCGTGTGGTAGAATATACACTCAAAATCTGCTCGATTCTTCTACTGTTCGTCGAACATTAGTGATTCTAGCGGTTCAGGTGCGCTAGAGTTTTTTTGAGTCAAATTCATATTTTTTTTTTTCGTGTCAAATTCATAATTTTTACAAGTTAAATTTATAATTTTCACGAGTTGAATGTTGAATAGTTTGAACTTATGGCCGAAATTGATAACATATTAATTTAACTTGAAATTATGAATGAATTTGATTTGAATTGAATTTTATGAATTGAAATTATGAATTGAATTTGATTTGAAAAATTATGAATTTAATTTGAAAATTGTATATATATAAAGATATATGAATTTTTGAGCAAAAAAATTCTTAATTTCTTGTATAATAATTATATACATAATACTATATAATAATAATTTTCTTCGAAAATCAATAAAAACTGGAAAAACCGGTTTTTGAAGAAAATCAGAGTAAATGTTTTTACTTTGTTTCTGATTTGATTTAGTTGAAATGTTCTAATGTTCAAATTCTCATGACCAGATCACGGACCATCAGGGCGGGTACTTAGCATAAGACGAAAGGGGCCAAATCGCCCTGTCAAAAGTTTAATTCATTTGATGATCCGATTTTTTCGAATCTAACTAACTAACTTAAAAACTATAGGGATAAAATGATTTGAGAGTTGTCGACTGTGGATATTTTGAAAATTGAAATATTTCTCACTTACTTTCACTGTGGGATGTTTTTCATATAATATAATTAATTGGTTTATGGTTAATTTGAAACGCGTGGTCGAACTTCAGCAAGTGAGGATACATATATCTTCTTTTCGTCAAAGATAAACCTATTCAATTAAAATATTAATATAGTACTGCCAACACACGAGTAAAACAAATTTTACCATGGTTTGTTCATTTCAATTCCTGTTCAACCTCCATTGCTTTTATTTCTGAAGTAGATTATTCCTTTCAAAATCAGCTTTTTTATTTTTCTCCTTTAAAGCTGTTAATGCAATCTCTAACTCCGCGCTGATAAGTTTAAAATGATACTGAATTTTATATATACATATATTTTATACATAAACCAACAAACCATGGTAAAATTTGTTTTACTCGTGTGTTGGCAGTATTAAGGCGGAAATAGTAACGCTGTAGAGATTTAAAGGCTGGTACTGAGTTAATCGTGAAGCTAAATTTTGACAAGTCTCCATTATCTGGTCATGCTTTCGAGCGAAAATTTCGGCAATGGAGAAAAGCAGAAGCTCTGCTCATTCCTGACGGATAAAAGGTCAATAATTTCAATTTAAACTTATGGAAGAGGAGCACATATAAACATTTTCTCTTCTGGGAAGCCTAATAAAATCAGACTAGAAAGATAAATCTTTGGTCATAATAAGTTTCGACCACTTCTTAGTTTTTGACGTGTGACTTCTAAGCATGTGAGCTATTGAAGAGTTTAATGAATAGGAACGGGAAAATTTATCCCTTCGGGAGTCATTTATATGTCACTCTTTTTGCAGTGTACATGAATCTTTCATCAGCAAATAATTCGCCCTCACATCCTTTAAGAATATTAACCAAAATAGCTCCAGTATAAACATTCTAGCACTTCTGATGAACATTCAAGCGAGCCCAGCAGTTCAATTCAAACAGACTTTTCTCATTGCACCCACTATCTCTTTCAAAGATATTTGCAACTCTATATGCTTATGAAATATTTAGTACTATTAAATTAGAGGTAATTTTCTTTAAAATTTCCAGTACGTCCCCCTATAAAATCATGCTAATTAAACCTTGATCTTGAATCGTCACACCGGTTTCCGTAACGCCATCATTCCATAATGAATTAGCAAAGCCCGTAGCAATCGCTAGCTCCACTCTCAAACCAAAAACCATAACGATTCGCCACAAAGAAGCCAAGAAATCGACAATTGATTCGAATCGAAGATCAAGTTCAATTTTGAATTGCCAATAAACTGAATGAAACAAGCTCGAAAATTGCTCAAAACCAATGTCAATGTGTAAAGTGTTGGAAAGTCGGACGACAATCTGCATGTCATGCTCGAGTGCTTACCACCGACGTTTTCACGTTGGTTGGTCTTTGTTGCACCGCTACTAATTGCCTTGTTGAGTAACAGTCAGATATCATTTTTTCGTGAAGACATAATGACATCAGCGATATTTCAGATAATCGTATCCATTTCTCCGTTTGCGCTGTTACGAAAGCTCTACTAATTGCAAGTGAAAAGCATCTTTCGTCTTATTTACCCGAATTCCAGCTAAATACCATTGTTGTTGCAATTATGCTATTGACAATCGTCATTATTTGCTCTGATCTCACAGTCTTCATCATAACGAGACTGTTAACCTTAAGACGCTGATGGTATTAGAGCTTGGGACCGAGCATAATGTGGATCATGCAAATCGCATAAGCTACACTTTAGGGTTTAGGCAGAAGCACCTAGAAATTTACACAATACAGACATCTATTTGCCATCTTATGCAATGTGTTTATACTGGACTGATCTGCAGGTGGAAGCTCCATATTTAATTCAATCCGTAGCCGAGACTGATTTGATTTCAATTGAAAGAAATATGTTCGATGGAGGAAATCGCGTCTAAATCGAAGATACATTATTGTATGATGCGCATACGGCTCCATCATAATTCATACAAAAGTAAGTAATTTATTCGAAAAGAAATTGTTTATTTATAAATGTTTATTGCAACTTTCTCCATTATCGCCGCACGACTCTGTGTGCATTCTTTATATGGGTGTGTGTACTTCAGTGACCGTAAAAATGGTTTCGAATTTATGTACCACAGCAGATGCTTGCTACAAGGCAACATTCGGACAATTGGGGTTTTTGTTGTGATTTTCATGAAATGGGACGCATCTTTTGCAAAAATTTGCAAAATTTTTTTTGGAAGCGCAATAAAATTATCAGTAAATTGCTTGAAGAAAGTAGAAGTTGTTGAAAAAGACAAAAAATATTTATGATGAAGTGGTGTTTTCGTGAATATGCTTAAATGAGATGTTTTATGAATGTAATTGACCATGCAACATTGTACATGTGTTATTTACATTGTTTAATGTGAGCAGTAAAATTTAATTATTTTCAATTCTACTAAACTGCAGCTTATATATTTCAGAAACATATAGTTTCATACATAACAGTTTATTTATTTAATTAAGATATAAAATCAATTTTTATTTTTCACGGATAAGAAATGATCAGTTTTCACATTAGTTATAGCAGGAAGTACGAAATAGTAATACAAAGTAGAAATGAGAAATGAAAGTTATCCATCAAATAATCAAAAGAGTGTAGATAATCCAATTAAGTTTTAAAAAAATTTAATAGCTAATTGTTTTTCAATTTGAAATTGTTCAGTTTTACTTTATATATCGTACTCTTCCATGTGCTTTTGATATTAGTAGATTGAGGGTTAAATAGTTTAGATTCTAAGACAATTAAGTGTCTTAATGTGAGTAAACAGATGAACCTTTTTGAATAGTTTTAGGTTCAATCCCAAAAGACCATGTAACTGATTTTGTTCAAGTTGATTAGCAGATTGTGTGCACTAAATACGAGTAAACTTTAGACCAGTCATTGCATATACTGAAAAAACACATAGCGCCAGACGCCATAATTTATAGACTTCTGGCGCCATGTACATAGCCGATTTCGGGATTGTGATAAAATATAGCGCCACACGCCATGGTACATGGCGAAAAGTACATAGGAGCAGACGCTATGCTTATAGCCCTCCACGCCATGTACTATAGTCCTCCACGCCATGTACTATAGTAGTACATGGCGTGGAGGACTATATTTCATAGCGTGGAGGACTATATTACATGATGTGGAGGACTATATTACATGGCATAGAGGACTATATTACATGGCGTGGAGGACTAAATTACATGGCATGGGAGACTATATTACATGGCGTCACGGCCTGGGGGCTATTATCAAATATATCAAATGATTCTGGATCCGCTTGTAAAGTTGAATTTATCAGTTGAATCTATCATTCGGACAATTGTCATTACGTTCAAAAATCAATAGCAGGTAGCAAAATCACAGTGAATATCACTACGATTTCATGAGATCATTGTCATACATCGTTATGTATAGATAAACTCAAACGTCACTTGCTGACATTTATACATCCCCTCACACAGTATGGCTGCGAGTTATAATTGCAGTAACAAGTGAAGCCATATTCCTTGGCTCATGGCCAGGGGCGGATTTGCCACTAGGCCTGGTAAGCCCGGGCCTAGGGCGGCAAATTTCGGGGGTGGCATATTTTCGATTTTTTTTTTGGGCCGCAGCTTTTTTTTCTGTCGTATATGTACATATATCTGAGTTGAATGAGCCTAACACCTCAAGCCAACCGAATTCTCTAAAAAATCAATGCTCGCGAAAATTCACCTCTGATGGTTTTTTTTCGGACATTAAAACGTTTGACTTATAATAAATATCGAAATGCGATCACGGTAAAGGACCAAAGAAACTCAAAAATACCTAAAAAGTACCTAGAAAGTATCTGCAAATACCTAAAAAGAGCCTTAAAAGACCTAAAAAGATCCTAAAAAGAACCCAAATAATACCTCTTCAATTTAGGAAAAGCTTATCAGAGGTAAATATTTGCGTGCATTGATTTTTCAGAAAATTTTTTTTTATTATTATGCTGCAGGGTATATCAACTACATACGAATCTCTTTATTTTTTATTTTTGACGTGTTTTTTAAATTGTACTTCATTATTGAAATTAATTTCTATAAAAAAAAATTTCTACAAAATGGAATCTAGAACATCAAAGGTCGAAAAATTACGGGTTCATCCTTAACTAATAACATATCGAACATTAATTTATAGTCGTCGAGTTCATAGTTGATCTCCAGTCAAGTGCGGAAGCAAACTTTGAACGGAATAGTAAACTTACTTATAAAATATGAGCCTAGACGTTGGAATTATATGCGATGTAAAGGTGTATACGATTTTGGACTCTTAAAAATGGGTATTACTGGATTCTTTTTTTTAGGTACTTTTAGGTTCTTTACTGTGTGTGTATTTTAATAATTATTTGTGTGGCAAGGCGCAATAATAGGGAATTTTTACGAAAGAACGGTGCCGGTTTTGCTCCGATATTCTTTTTTTGTGGGCTCGGGCGCAACGAAAAACAGCGAAGTATTCTAGGGAATCGAAAAAAAAATCGCGCATTGTTACATATAATACAATTCACGAAAAGGGCGGCAAATATTTCTGAGGCCTAGGGCGGCGAAATGGTCAAATCCGCCCCTGCTCATGGTACTATGTAATATAGCGTGTGGGGCCATAATTTCTGCGCCATGTAATTATGGCGCTGGGAGACATACTGCATAGCTCAGGGTACTATGCACATAGCTTGTGGGACCATAAATGCTGCGCCATGTTACATAGGACCACGCGCTATGTAGATTCTGATATTATGGCACTGGGAGCCATGGCGCAATGGGCACAATGTGGATTTTTTTCAGTGAATAAAAATTGCAAAAGTGTCATTGGCGTAAGCCGTTAAATAGCCCTGAGGAGTTGCATTTAAGAGCTTTAATTTATATAATTCACTTATGCAGATGTTAAACATTATTGGTTCAAGCACAGCACCTTCAGGAGTTCCACATTTAACCTCCAGAGTCACTAAAGAGTTTATTTTTTCTATGAATTTTTCCCGAAGTGCTGTAGATGGCTTAATTAGGAGAAGGAAAATATTTGCTATGAGTCAGAAGGTATATATGCGGAATTTGTGCTCAGTATTGGAAAGTGGTGCCATCTTGAAAATTCACTGCGAAAAAAACTGCGTTTTCGCCTATAAGTTCCGATTCAGCAAACAAATTTCAACGAAACTCATACAGCACTTGAATATTACTCTAAGTCTGCTTTGGTAGAAATTCGTTTGAAAAATTAGGATATAGTTCCAGCTATGGTGATTTTTGGCTCCTAAATTTTTCAATTTTAACCATCCCGCAAAAACCATTCCAATTTGATTCGGCTTCGGAGGCTCATTCCGCAAAACGATCGAGTTTCCCGTATCAATATTCTCTGCTTTGATATGTTTTAGAGACGATATACGTTGTCTATGCTGATTTATAGACAAGAAGGGAACCATGATCACAATCAATAACCTTTACAAGTAAAATTATATCGATGGATATAAGTCGGAGATGTTAAAATTTGTCGCAACTAGCGTAAATAAATATTAATGATTTCCAACTGCAAGTGGTCACATCAGTCAAGTATGCACTGTGTGCTGGTGTCTGATGAGAATCAGTGCATACTTTCGAAACCACTTTGTCAAATAAAATGTTCAATGTAAATAAAAAAAAAAATTTCAATTTTAATCATCCCGCAAAAACAATTCCAATCCTAAATCTTGTAAATTTACTCAGCAAAATAAAGACTTTTTTTTCGCTATAACTTCCGATCCAGTCATTAAATCAAAACAAAACTCATGTAGTAAATGGATATTATTATGAACCAGCTGTCGTAGGAATTTCGTAGACAAATCATGAAAGGGCTGCCAGCTATGGTAATTTTTGTATTTTGTTTTTTTTTTAGATTTCTTTACTAAGCGATGTTGTCATTAAATTTTCAAATGGGAATGATCCTGCAATGACAGTCAACAACAAATACAAACATTGGCTTTTCGAAAATTTGAAAAGTTTTGAGGGTGGTTTCCCTAAAATTCTTTACACATCTTTAACTTCCAGCGTAGTAACCCAATCGAAATGAAATTCACAAAGTGGTTTTAACTTAACTTGAAGCAGATTTGCTGTGATGCTAACACAAGATTGCCAGCACCAGACATTTTCGTAAATATTGCGCCAACAGATGCTTCCATTTTATATTCATATGCAAAGCATTTACAATAAACTAATCAACCAATGTCAAAATTTTCCGAGTCTTAGAAATTTTTCTCCAGACGTACTTAGTTTATTCGCTGAAACTTTTGATGATATCATCGCAATATCATCGGATGAAAACGAAATTCAAAGGATATATTGATTTTAGCACGAGCTTGTTATGGTAGACTTATTGCTGCTGTGTTGGAAAAATTTTTCAGCACTGAACATTTTCATTTGAACAATTGTAGTATAGGAGATTCTGTCAGGAAATGATTTTTGCTACTTTGACTAGGAAATGGTTGATATTACACTACAAAGAAGTGTATTACGTATTGTCACATTTTTAAGTCACTCAAAGATAATTTCTTCGTAAATCAGTTTTCTAGCGATTCTGCTTTCATTTAACATTGTTTATTGGCAATGTATTCTAAATCAAGTTTGACATTCTCCAGACAGATCGTTGCATTACAGTTGATTTATTTTGGGTTTTTTTGTTAACTAAACTAAACGAATGAGTTTCATGTTAATGTCCATTTAGACTTGGCTAATTGAAATACCTCTATGTACGTTAAAGAAGGTAACAAAAACTTTATATTTAGCATATTAAGTCTATTAAAAACTAAAATTAAATTCTTAGTATACATACTACAAAACAATTTACCAAAGCGAAAACATTTTTGGTAAATTAGAGGATATTATACATTAATTATAAGAAGCATTAGATTGGCTGATTGCGAAGAACCTATACAATTCACTTGTAATAAACACTTGGCTAAAAAAATGAAAATTTAAACTGTTATGTTAATGATTATCCATAAATCGTCAATACATACGAGTACTTTAACGGAAACGCAGAGCAGTGAGAAATTTTATAATTGCATGAAAGAGATAGTTTCAGTGGCGGATTTATGCTGGAGTTAGGCCCGCCGCAAATTGAGCACAGCCTAGCCCAGCACACGGCCAGCCCACGCGTGGATCAAACTGTGCCAGACCTGTTTGAACAGGCTGCCGCATATTGAGCCCAGTCCACGGCTATCCCACTAATTCGATTGACACGCATGGGTCTGTTTGTTTATCTCGCACAGTTTTCGTGGGCTGGGTCAGTATTTTATTTCATTCTTCGTGTGTCTTTTGTTTAAAATGGATGTTGAGAAATTAATTGAATTGGTGCGAGAAAATCCCGTGCTATATAAGACTACTGATCCGCACTACATGAGAACAAAATTAAAAGAATATGTATGGGGAAAAATTGGCTTGGAAACTAATAGCAATGGTTTGTTGTTTTATTTTTATACACATGTTATAAGTTATAATTTAAATCATTCATAGCGACTTCTAACTGAACTGGCATGGTTGACTTGGGTTCAATATGCGGAGACTCACCCACCCCATGTGTGCGGGAAGCACATGGGTTGCTCGTGGGCGATCCGTGTACTGGGTTGGGCTGGGCACAATTTGCGGCGGGCCTTACAATCAATGCAACACAACATTGTTGCCATGCTTTGTCGGTGGAACGAGTTACAATCAATGCAACACAACATTTACCGTCATCTGTCACTGGCTATTTTAACGAAAGAAAAAATTCAATTAATATAGATAGTTAAATGTATTTAAGTAATTAGTAGACGATTAGTTGATAATTAGTATAAGTATTAGTATATACTTTAAAAGTAACCACTATAAATAACACACCTAAGTAAGACTAAGATTAGACCAATAGAGACTGAAGAAGAGGGCAGATTATCCTCGAAATATCGATATTTGTCAGAGAATAAAATATATCTAGCTTCAAAAATGAAAAAATCGTTTTTTTTTATTAAAATATTGAATAAACTCATCGCAAACGGTCTTTGATAAGCAACTGGTACTTCCAGAATCATTGATTCTCAAATCGTTCAATATGACTGGCTAGAAAAGAGGTTCCAATTCAGTTAATTCTTCCAAAATTATACAATAATTTCCGTTATGCGGATCACCGAACTTTTCATTTTTTCGCTCTGAAAGCAATGCCTCGTGAACACAGTCGCTGCGCTACGTTCAGAACGTTTCTCCAATAAGTAGTTTTATCATCAAAAGGGCATGCAGTCATCCATCTCACTTCTAACTTTCAAACTGAGGATACTATATTTATACTATGCCCCAAATTTTCCGCTGCTGGTAAATCCGCCACTGGATAGTTTTTGACCAGGTTTATCGTATTCAGTGAAATAATAATGGTGTATTAACTTGAAACATTTGGTTTTTTTATTGGGTAAAAGCCCGTGAAGCCCCTTTTTCGTCTTCAAGGTTTCGCGATGGCCTTTTTTTGATTAAATTTTTATATTTTTTTTTTATATTTTTAATTTTCTTCGGCCCCTTTTTTCTTTGTTTTGTTTTGTTTGGGACAAAGTCAGTGGGCTGAGTGACCTTGCAACATCTGGGAGCTACGTCTGGTCCTTTACAGACAAAAGTCTCTTCCCTATCCCTTGTGTTATATTGCGGCTACTATATTTTCATGACGGATGAAATATGCGTAGCGTCCTACCTTTTCCGCTCCATGAATCCACTCCATGTTTGAAGAGCTAGCAAAGCGACCAACTGGCATGCGCTGGGGTCAGATTAAAGCCATTTCTAGAGTACCTTGCTCCCGGGGCACTTCTTTTTTATTCATTTGCCCTCTTGATGGCTCTCATCTCACTTGGCAGGCCCTCTACTGCACTTCGATTCAGTTCAAGCCCCTGCAAGTTTCCCCCATTATTGAAATCGCTACACAATCGCTTCGGTATAGCGACCAGTTAAAAATCCGAGCAGCGATGCGCAGTCTTCGTCAACAGAGCCGGACCAGTGTTTTCTAGATTTCCCCACTGATTTTCGACCCTCGGCTTTTTGTTGCCTCTATAGCTATACTCGTCCATTCAGTGCACGTGACCAGTATATTGCAGCTTCCGCAGTCTGAGGATTTGAGAATGTTTGCGGATGCTTTTGTGATGGTCCATGTATCATGGCACAGTACAGGTTGTATTATTGCCATATAGACTTAGAGCTTTGTTTTACTGTGTTTTCGATTGTTTTTACTAATGTTCGAAGAACATTAGTATTAAAATCGCTGAGGACATAGATGTGTATAACAGGTAGGTTCATGACTTGCTAGAATTCAGATATCTTAAACCTTTTGGCGGCGGCGGGCATTTAAGTGAATTTTCAGGTGCTCCTATATTTCCAAGCAGTGTAAATTTTTGTTAAAAAAAGTACTAGGAATGAAAACTTATTATGTTTTAAGTTTGTTTACGATAAAGAAGTGGAAATTTTGAGCCTTGTGTAGGCGCTGAGTGCCTAAAAGTAGGCAAGGATTTTTTTTCCAAATTTCGATTTGTCATAACTTCTAAGAAAAACAATGGATCATCGTGAAATTTTTAGAGCGTATTGATGTAGACTAAAATTTTACACACATGGACTTTCAAGACTGTGCGGGCAACTCTGTAACTACAGCAATTATTGATAAATTATTGATAAATTTTGACTTTTGTCCACCAAGTCAAATAAAAATTCCCAAAATTCCGCGGTAAACAAGAATGGCAACCCGTGATCAAATTACCTCTATTTTCAGCACTCAAAACTTCTGTGTACGAGAACTGACGATCGGATAATGCGATCAATATGAAATTTACAGGACATGTTGGCAATTACTAGGACCAGGTTTGATAGAAGCGATTTTGAAAAACAAGGAACACTGTGGCAGTGGTGCCATTTGGAAAAATCGCTGACAAAAAAAACTGGTTTTTGGCCTATAGCTTCCGATTTAACCACCAGATTTTAACAAAATTCACGCAGCAGGTGGACCTTACTCTAAGATAGATTTCATAGAAATTTGATTGAAAAATTAGTATAGAGACGCCAGCTACGGCAATTTTTGTCTCGTAAATATTTTAAATTTACTCAGGAAAATAAAGATTTTTTCGCTATAACTTCCGATGCAGTAACGAAATCAAAACCAAATTCATGTGATAAGCATATCTAGTTGCGTTTTTAATTCTGTAGGAATTTCGTTGAAAAACCGTGAAAGGGTTGCCAGCTATGATGAATTTCGTAATTTATTGACATTTCTTTATCAAGCGATGTTGTCATAAAATTTCCAAATGGGAATGATCCTGCAATGACAATTAACAACAAATATTTACGTTTCAAAAATTTAAAAAGTTTGGACGATGGTAACCCTAAAATTGAATTCACTCCTATAACTTACAGCGCAGCCATTCAATCGAAACGAAATTCATAGGCTGGGTTTAACACAACGTGAAGCAGCTATGGTGCTAGCACATGATTGCCAGCACCGGACAGTTTCGGAAATATCGCACCAACAGATGTTTCCATTTTGTATTCATAAGCAAAGCATTTACAATAAAATAAGCAACCGATATTTAAATGTTCCGAATTTTGGAAATTTTTCGGATGGTAACCCCAGACATAGTTTAATCGCTGAAACTTTCGATGACATCCTCGGATGAAAATGAAATTCAAAGGATAGGTTGATTAAGCACGAGCATCTTATGGTAGATTTATTGCTGCTGTGTTGGACAAATGTTGCCAGGACTGAACATTTTCATCATTTGTGTTATAGAAAATGCTGTCAGAAAATGATATTTGTTCATTTGAGCAAGAAATGGTTGATATGATACTACAAAGAAGTGAATAACGTCTTCACACATTATTAAATCCTTCGAAGATAACTTCTTCGAAAATTAGTTTTCTAGCGTTTCTGATGCGCTAGACGTTTTTGATTGTTCAAAAACGGAGTAGAGTGTTTTATTTTTATACAAAGTTCATGTATGTAAATTTTTGCATCTTAGTATATAAATTTATGCACATTTTCTAAATCATAATCGTGAAGAGCTATATTTTCCCCATCGCAAGTTCTCCTTCTTGTTTGAGTCATGAATTTTATTTTCATCAGGTTAATTTTCAGGCCCACTTCTCTAGCTTCCCGGTCAATTTTCAACAGTACTTTTTTTTTAGCGAATGTTGAGGAACATGACAGGAGGTTGATGCCATCTGCGTAGGCTACTATTTGGTTTGATTCGTACAGAAATATACTCCTTGCGTTGACAAGCAGCTTCCTTACCACGTACTTAAGAGTTAATTGAACAGCAGAGGAGCCAGCCCACCGCCTTGATTTGGTCCGACATTTGTGTCGAAGGCATCATTTAGATAGTTACTGATTCTGGTTTATAATGTTGTCTATGTTATCGTTAATTTGGTCAATCGGACTATTTTTGTTGGGATGCCAAATTGCAGCATTATTTTATACAATACATTTCGTTCAATACTGTCATAGGTTTGTTTTAAGTCCACGAAAATCTTGTAGATGTCGGTGTCAAGCTCCCATCATTTCTCGCACACTTGTTTGACTGTAACCAGTAGATGACCTTGTCAGCGTAGAATTTAATTTTATTTTCTAGTATTTTCGTCAATATTTCATAGGACATACAAATTAACAATATGCCTCTGTAATTTATGATGGATTTACACCACTCCTGTGGTATTTTTCTTAATCCCTGATATGCTGGCTCACTTTGTGGATGGCTTTTATGATGTAGCTTCCACCGTTTTAATGACTCAGCCGGAATTTGGTCACTTCATTTTTTCTAACATGGGAAGGGCTATTAGGAATTTAGCAGATACATCTCTCGGCTCTGATTTTATTGAGACATGCGAAGGGTTGAGGAGTTTTCAAAAATGACGAGCCCATCTCTCCTTAATCTCACTATTTTCGGCGATGATGTTGCCGATTGTGTCTTTATAGAGTGACGTCTAGGGCTGATATCCACGTCTTAAACTTTTTACTACTTTGTAAGCTTGCCTAGTTTTATTACTCGCTGAGTTATCGTCGATGCTTTTTAATTGCTACTTTTATTACATCTAATGATCTTATTCTCTTATAAGTTTTCAATAGTCACCTCTCCTAAACTATTAGTAATTATATTTATAAACTTTTTCAAACTAACGTTGGGTTTGCAGCTATTAATTACTTGGTTGTAGTTTATCTGATCTGATTTTAATTTCAAAGTTTTAAAGTTTATTTAATTAAAAATTAATACACATGTTATCCCAATTTTTATCCAAACTTAATATACATGACATTGATTTTGAATAAAAACCGAAGAACTTAACTCATGAACATCTCTTTCGTCATGACTACGTAACATACATACATGAAATGAGTTAAATTGATCAGATGATGCTTGTTTCCATCATGCAACCAATCATGACCAAAACTCAGTGTCCAGCATAAGCATCATAAGTTTGAAACCAGTTTTTAATGCTATACTTGACCAGTAAACATTGACTATCTTTGGTATCACCGCATGACTTCTTGAATTACCAGCCACCCAAACGTGGAAAATTGCCTTGTCTTCTTCCCTAGTCGATGTTTTTGCTATCCGAAATAGTCGAAAGAAGACACATGCTCAAACGGCGACACTATCTACAATATTTACTTGAAATTCCAAAAAAATGTCTTAATCACATATTTGCAATTTGAAAAACTTTCAATTTCATTTACGGCAACATTAGCTGGTCGTAGAGACCTAAGTGAAATTTTCAGCTATCGCCTGTAGCGTACATCATACTCGTATGGTCTTGCACTTGGAGCTACGCACGCACCTACTCGCATTCAATTCAATTGAACTTTTGCTAAATATTTGTCAACCGGTCGAAAGCATAAACGGTCAATAAATAAGTCAACTTAGATCGTGCATGCTAGGAATACAGGTAAGTTCGTAGATATGTGCATACATTTTACTGAAAACTCATACATGAACCTGCAAATTTGTACATACGAGTATATTTACAACTGTCGTGACAACAAATATGCATTCACGATTTCTTTGACCCACGAATTATTCAGGGAATCGAGTTGCTTAGCCCGCGAGCATGCATCTTAAAGGTTTACTGGCGCCGACCAAGCTATGAGCTCAATTTATCTTCAATTGTTTGGATAAATCTTGGACACAGTCTGTAGATCATGCTAAGTAGTTAAGTAGTTGACTGGGCATGAAAGTGAAAACTTAATGCTTTTGAGGTTTAGTCCTAAGGAGTGATTTAAATTCGCTGTTAAATAATGTTGATAGATTGTCGCAAAATTCTACCTGTGGCAGTTTGTGTTTGGGTTGAGTGATATATTTAATTCATAAAGTCTTCAATATAAGCTTATTTTTATGTAATCATGCGTAACAAGTGACTTCTTGGAATAATTGAGATAAGCAACAGTTGCAGAGTAAATTTATGTCTAGCATACATCGGGAATTATTCGCCGAACGTGTAAGCTAGTGATGGGAAATTTCGTTACTTTTGAGTAATGATAACGAATCATTACTTTCAATCGTAGTAATCATTACTTTTATATCGTTACTCATTACTATTACTACTATCTGCGAGGACAGCTCAAAAAAATGTGTACCCTTACGACAACAACGGAAAATATGTACTCTTATGAGCATGACATTCTCAAAAGATTTAAAAAAGATTAATTAGTAAGAAAACAGTTTTATTTTTAAGAATATAAAAAAAATTGCTCTTGACTAATACCAATAGAGAAGGAACTTTATACCAAGCTTAATGAAAATTTAAAAATTTTTTATTCGAAATTAAAATAAACCATCATCCGCAAATTTTTTGGTCTTCGTCTACTTCGCCTGTCCGATATTATGTGGCCTGCTTTTGGAAATATTCTCTCACACAGAAGTTGCTGGTACTCCTAAATATTTTTTCGCGAACTTTCCTAATCTTGGATAAGTTTGTGACCTTGTTTCCCACTATTTAAGAGGATTTTGATTCCTCCGATTGTTGGGCTCTTCACTGAATTGTCATATTTAAATGAGGGTCTTCCGAATGTTGGGGTTGATCTGGCACATGCAACTATTGTTTCTAATACAGACCACAATCTAATCTAATCATCAGATCTAGTTGTTGTGCTTGGGATTGAACTGGCTGTAGATTCTTCAGTCCCAAGATCATTACTTGAAGTTTGAATGACATCAATTGAAGCTTGCATGTTAGTTTGTTCAGCTTCTTCCTTCAGTTCGTCCTTCTCTTTCACTACAGTCAAAGCTGATTCATCGCCGAACTCATACTTTTTGAAACGCGGGTTTAAGTATGTTGCTTTGGTAAGATGGGACCAACTAACCCTGTTGTCATCTTTATGACTTTTCACGTATACCAAACTTTTCCTGAATAATCTTAAACAGTCGATTCTCCACTTCGCCTCACTGAAGCAAGAAGTTTGCGGAAAATTTTATTAAGAAGTGTTACAAAAAATGTTTCGCTTATTAAACATGCACCCACTAGGGAGCCAACCTCCTCGGTAAGGCTGGACATGAGTCCAGGGGCATCTTACCTCCCGCGGTCTCGTAAATTTTACAACCCCAGTGGGGTTATAGATACCCTCGTGGCAACCTGCAGTCACGAAGATGGCCTCAGCACAGCCAGAGAAGCCAACTGACGACCCAAAAAGGATCTCGACCTGTTAATCCTTAGCAATTTAAGTGCTACTTTCAGTTTTCCCGGACGGTTTTCCGGCGGATTTTATTTTGCCGAATCTTCGAAACTAGGCCGCTTTTTCCCAGACTTGTATGAAAATTTTGCCCGAAACAACTGAGAAAGGTTCCCGAATTTACCCTAGACAAAAAAAAAAAGATTTTGGAAAAATTGACGTTTTTGCCCAATTTCATTCTATCAACATTTTTTTCGCCCTTAAAATATTACTATTGTACTCCCCGATCACTTTCAATCATCGAAAGCGCCGCAAAGGCATTTTTTGCCAAACTATGGACAAAAAACCCCTTACTCCCCCACAAAACTGTAATTTTTGTATCACAGCAATAGGTTTGGCCCGTTATGTCCCAAACCACTCTAACCCAAAATTAGCCGATTTCAGCTACTTTTGCCGTATCTTCGAAACTTGGCCGCTTTTTCCTAGACTTGCATAGAAATGTCGCCCGAAACAACTCAGAGAGGTCCTCGAATTCATGCTAGACTAAAAAATAGATTTTAGAAAAAATGGACGTTTCTGCTCAATTTACCCTATCAACATTCTTTCACCCGTAAAATATTACTATTGTGCTCGCCGACCACTTTCAATCATCGAAAGCGCCATAACGGCAGTTTTTGCCAAACTATGGCCAAAAAACCCCTCACTCCCCTACAAAACCGAAATTTTTGTATCACAGCAATAGGTCTTGGCCCGTTATGTCCCAAAACACTCTAACCCAAAATTGGCCGATTTGGTCCGATTTCAGCTACTTTTACCCTAAAAACTTTTTGAATATTTGAATAAAATACTTCCAAGTACGAAAATACTCGACAGTACAAAAATACTCGATACAAAAATACGCGATACGAAAACACTTGCAAGTACGAAATACTCGTGATAACGAATTCAAAAGCCATCAAACATCCAGCAATCGAAATCGTTACTCATCTCATTCCTTACTTTGTGAATCGATCACGAATTCAAAAGTAACGAAATGGTATCATTCATTATCGTTACTCATTTCATTCCTTACTTTCAGTCACGAATTCAAAAGTAACGAAATGGTCAGAATTCATTATCGTTACTCGTTACTCGTTACTCATTTCATTCCTTACTTTCGATCACGAATTCAAAAGTAACGAAATGGTCAGAATTCATTATCGTTACTCGTTACTCGTTACTCATTTCATTCCTCAAAGGAACGAAAAGTAACCATTACTTTGCACACGTAGAGACTAGAGACCGGTCTCTAGATCACCCCAAGCTTGGATATCATTGCTGCCCGTTGACTCGGTAACGAAATGCATTTTGTGTGTCGTTTGGCCTTAGAACGACGAAGGAACGATTGTGAGAAAAGTAATGGTTACTTTCGTTTTCCGGTAATGATTACTTTTCGTTACTTTGAGTAAGCATTACTTTTAAGTCGTTCATTACTTTTTGAACACCACTAGTGTAAGCTTGACTTTTTATCAGGGGCATAGCATCAGGGGTAACGGATGTATCCCTACATAAAACAAAATAAATTATGAAAATGGATTCACATTTCAAATTTATCAGTAGAGTTCCACAAGAATGTTTTTGAAAAACGCCTAAAATCCGTATATTTTTCTCTGATCTTCTCAACTTTTCAGTGCTACTTGGTAGAAAAATCCTAAAAAGCTCTGAAGTTGATCTTATTCTTGGGTGCTGAGTAATTTTCCACTTCTTCGATTTCTACAGGGCCAATTTTTATTCCTCCAGATGAAACCACGTGACTCCAATATTTCACTTCACTGCAGAAATGAATACATTTTGGGACTTTTGGGACTTCAGGTAAGCTGCTGCTAACCTTTCTAATACGTCCTCCAGATTTCGAATTCACACTTTAGGTTCTTAAAGTGTTCTCCGAATGTTTTGTCAATAACAATATTATTGTTCAGACACACTAAACATATCTTTTAGCTTGGTTCATGCAGCATGCACTCTACAAACGTCCATGAGCTGTTGTTATTAGGTTTTGCATGTTCTATATTATTTCAGTGGCCTCAGTTTGTTTAGGAAGTGGCGAGCGGCCGGAAGCGCATTGGTGATGAATTTTGCGTATCGACTCGATACGTATTAGCTCGTCAATAACCTTCTTTTCGTGCCAGGAAGATATCAGTGCAACGTTGAATTAACTCGATTCTTTTTGGTACTGCCCATCATTTAGTGGTGAATGAATGAATGAATGAATGAATGTATGGAGCAGGTCCAGATGGCCCATAGCAAAGCGACCTATTTTATTCTATATTGCTTCCACACCAATTTGTCGTAACAGATATCCAGACTCATTATGAACTTGTATAAGTCCCCAGACAAGTCTTTTCTAATGTCCTAGATGGAGGGAACAGCAGAGCCAACCAGCTTTAATCTTTGATGGACAGTGTGAACAAGGAGACGAGAAGACATTTTACACTCTCTGTCACTTCTATGCAGTATCTACAGCAGTCGTCTCGCTCTTTGTCTATCTTGTTGTAGTACTTTATGCTAGGAAGATGGCTTGTTAAAGCTCCACTTAGAGCTAGAATATCACTTTGTGAACCAATCTCCTATTTGCTTCTTGATGGTATTGTGGCCTTGAATCTTATCTCGAAGGTTGCCCTAGCCTTTGTTTGGTCGCTGGACTTTAGCATTTCCATCATGAACTGGATGTCCTCCAGGATACTTAGATGGTCTCTTAGGTCTCATGATTTACACCTGCAAGCCTTTTGTAGGCTTCTCGTCTGTTTTGCTGCTTCCTTTTGAAATTTTAGGTGTAGAGATTTGAAGTTTCGAAGGACCCTCACTCTAACCGTTGGGGTTGACCTTATTGCTTCTGTAATCAGCAGACAAGCTATTTTCTGAAGCTTTTCGAGCTGTTGACAACCTTTTTTGTGCACTTTTTCTCACCATACTGCTAATCCATATAGGACAATAGGTCATAACTGGATTAGCGTTTGTATACCTAGAGATAGTCCCCGATTGCGTCGAAGCATTTGTTGTTTTTTGTGTTTCGGTTATACATCTACAGTCTCCAAGGAAGCGATGAAAAAAACTGGATTAGCTTTCCTTGCTTAAATAGCCTATGTTGGCTTCCACTTCTTTCGGCAATCACACTTCAAATGCCGCTTTCTCAACTATTCCACCGTTGAGGTGTTCCGCCTTTCGGTAGCTCCTTGGTGATATCAGTTCAAAGGCCCATGCATTGGTCTGCGCTCACAGACTCTAGCGTTGATACGAGATTGGTATGCCAAAGCGTAGACCAAAGAGTTATTCAGCTTAGATTTGTCAGCAAAACAAAGTGCTGGTTTCAATTCTTCATCGTGTACTTCCTGGATTGTATTGACAAAAGCATTCTTCACCATTTCATCCTGATGTTCTGTATTCGACGTAAGGTACGACAGAGCCAGCTGCTGTAAAGTCTTCCTTGGCTTTTTTACATGCATTCGAAGCTGCAAACGATGAACCTTCTTTAGGAAATCTTCAGTGCACCTAATATCTCTCAATCATTTGTCGCGCCTCATTAGCTGGAATGTTTTGAACCAATTCTACCATGGCTTCTTTCAATTATACCATTCGCATGGTCACACGTTCTCGATCACTTCAACAGTTGTAATCTACAACAGCCTCAAACTGGTTCTTGTAGGTGGTAAAAGAAATTTGTGAGACGGAAGTGGGTGCTTTGAGTGCTTTATTGCAACTTTGAACAGTTCCCACGTTTTTCACGTGCTGTGAATTTGATTTCACTGGGTCTTCTTCATAAAGTGTAACAGTAAAAGTACCAGTAAAAGTACTTCTTCAAGTACTACCAACTTTTACCCTTCTTTACTGAGCTGCTGTTGGAATTGCTACCTAACTTCCATCAGCTGCTACTCGTTTTTCTAAACATGCTATTTCGACTATTCCTTAGTTCTCCAAGCTAGCTGGAGCAAGCTCTGCAGCTTTTTGGATAAATTTTTCTTGTATTTGTTGATTCAATTGATCTTTAATTTCTGCGGCTTGGTGAGAAAATTTCTCGACTTTTTGATCAAATTTCTGTTTCCTCATATAAAAATCAACTTACTATCACAATAAATTGCTCTGAAATTGCTTCAGTGTCAAGATGCACACAAGGATAATTTATAGTAGTTCGAGCATTTCTGGATAATCAAGACATCGCCAGATGTTCTAGCCCGCGCTATTTTGCTCGATTACATCGTTTTCGGCTGTTTTGGACTTGTTTGGTTCTTTAGGCATTTGTTTATACTTATGTGCTATGTGTTGTAGCTCCTAGAAGCTTTTTGTTGATGTTCTGACATTCCTGACAGCTACAAACATATCGAAACAAAAGTTAATCGGAATGTATACTGATATTGTCAGGTAATATTATGCGAATGCTGGGGAAAATACACCAATTAGTTTGTGGTTTTGCGCCATACTGAGAAATTGATACCCTACAGCGAACACTCACTAGCTACTAATGTGTCATATAGTACTTCACCGTAACGACGATCATATATTCGTAATTTATTGCCAGCACTGCATAAATATTTCAGTTTTTTACGTGATACAAAATGACCGTTCTCTTTTTCTGATTTTCATCCACCGACCTGTGTCGTAAACATTTTTAAAATTTTGTTGAACATCAGTAAAACAAAAACGCACGCAAAGTTCTGGGGGGTTTGGGCGGAGATTTTTATCATTCTGATGAAGTTAATGTGAAAAATTTGAGCCGTCCTCAACAAAAAGTTTGAACATGGCACCTATACTGATTCATAAAAGACAGCCCAGAGTTGGGGAGTGATAGACCCGGTCGAATAGCCCACAGAATGCTCATGCAATTCCAAACTGCTCCAATTATTATCTCCATTACACTCTTCATAAGCTACTTGAAGCTTTGCGATTTGCAATATTCGTGGGGACGACCCAGGCACTTAGATATCTCAATCAACCAGTACCAATTTTCAATCTTATTCTTCTCTAGTCACGTCTTTAGATCGTTTGCATAATACATTATCCATCAACTCATACGTCACTTGACCCACCCTGGTTCACAATATTTGGGGCAAGTTCAGCCAGACAGCTATGTGAGTGTTTTCTTACCCATACCAACATTCGCAACATTCGCTCTAAAGCTTATGAAAGCAGAGAAAAATTGATACGGGAAGCTTTAGAGACGATATACGTTGTCTATGCTGATTTGTAGACAAGAAGGGAACCATGATCACAATTCTATAACCTTTTCAAGTAAATTATATCGATGGATATAAGTCGGAGATGTTAAAATTTGTCACAGCTAGCATAAATAAAAATTAATGATTTCCAACTGCAAGTGGTCACATCAGTCAAGTATGCACTGTGAGCTGGTGTCTGATGAGAATCAGTGCATACTTTCAAAACCACTTTGTCAAATAAAAATTTTTAATATAAATAAAAATTTTTCAATTTTAATCATCCAGCAAAAACAATTCCAATTTTTTGATTTGTGTTGCAGCGCAATCAAAGCTTGACATTATATGCCCTGTGCTTGGGATAATTATCACCCTGGAACCAGAAGTCGTCACCAAGCCCCAACTGAACGCTTTGCTTCATATTGGTCTTCAAAATATTTAGATAAGCGAACTGATCCATTTTTGACTCTATAAAAGCTAGGTTGCCAGCTCCTTCCGCCGCCATATACTTCCAGTCTATCACACCACCTCCGCCACACTAGCTTTCGTCCTTCGATGTCAAATATACAGCACGTGCTTTCGTCCAAGAATAAGACACGTTACCAAAATTCTGGAGGCTTGTTTATGAATTCATTCGCAACACCCATTCATTTTTTTCTATTGACTTCCGATATTTACGGTTTCCTACGTGACACCTGTGCGCAAAACCCATGCTCCTTTAGTTTTTTGCGTATTGTATCTTCGTGGAGATCCTTGGCAAAATAATTTTTTTATGCTTTCGCTTATTTGAGAAGCAATTACTCTAGGATTCTTTTTCACAGATTGTAAAACAGTTCGCTGTTCGCGCAAAATCAATTTGCTGGGTCGGTCATAACGTGGCTTTGACGCAAAGGCACCTGTTGCATTAAATGATTGTACGACATATTGAACAGACGAGTGAGTTCTTTCTGTTATTTGCCCTATTTCAAGGAAAAATTTGGCTTCCTTTCAAAGTTTCAGGATAATATTCTTCTCACCTGTACTAATTTCTTTAGTTTTGGGTGCCAGCACAAATTGTTATAAGCAAAAAAATTAAAACAACTAAAGTTGTATATTCAATTCAAAATCAGCAGCCAATTAAAATAGAACTGTCATCTGGTCTAAATATATCACCGCATAACACGGGGAATTCCCCCGCTTTGATCTGTACGGAAACTTTTTCTGATCGAAGGTGCTACCATATATTGATTTTGGGTGTGTAGGAAGTTCTTTTAATTAGTAAACATAATAAGATATGATGGGAATTGTGAAAAATGTCGATTTTACGAGATTATAAAAGAAACCAGTCAAATTAAATAGATATATCATATGTTTTAATATAATAGCTTTATTTTCTTGCATGTACGGATACTTTTTCTGGCAAGTGTATATATAATTCTCATTATTTGATGATTCTGTCCTGTTTTGGTTCACATTAATAATTAGATTGTGCCCTAAAGGCCGAAGGCGTAATGCATTAGATCGTCTTGTACTGCAATTGGTGGAGTCAATTTTTGCTGATGTTTCTAGATATCTGTCTCTTTGCTAGGATGAAATACGATTTATGTGGGTGAACATGCGACAATATGAACATAAAGCTTGTTTACCGGTTTTGTCTTATTATTGATGATAAGAAATTTTTCTAGCTATCTTCGACTGGGTGTTTTTATTTGATGTGTGTATGTAAAATGTGGTCGAAGCTGAAGCAATTCATTTAAATTGGAAGAATAATATGGAGAAACACGAGAGTCCAAAGATTATTAATTTAAAATGGAACGAGAGCCAGTCCGATCTGAAAACAGACCATTTCTCTCACAGACATATACATGCATCAAACCTAAAAACTGGTCATCCTTATACATTATTGGATTCATATAAGAAGTACATTAATGAACAAATAAGTGGTGGTTTTCATTCAGTACCACTGAACGATACCAGAGTATCCGCGGCAGTAGTCACATCCATTGAAATTGATGATGGCATAATGCTCAATTCTCACGAATTTCAATGATTCCCCATTTTTCATGATACGATGGTACTCCTTACCACTGCCGCCAGCCAGAGCCACCACTATGACACCAAAATGATCGTCATTTTCACAACTGGAATTGCATGGAGTTGTTGTTGTTTGTGGTGTTTCCGCCACAGGCCATCATGATTCCAACTGCTCCCACCAGACAATCGATATTTAAATTTTCAATATATAAGGGTAAGTTGTATGGAATTTTTTGCCAGTTAACGTTTACCGCCCGTTCCATTTCGTTCCTTTCGTTGACAAAGAAAACAATCTTTAGATTTTTGGCTGCTATCGAAAACCTCGATAAGACCGTCGAATGCGACAACGAATTTTGTGTTGAGTAAAAGTGTGTTGTGTATGTAAATAGCAGTAGCGATCGCGACTATCGTTAGTGGTTGATTTACATTCGTCTAATAGATTTCGTGGTTCGTCGGTCGACAGCGTCGCGCGAAAAGTGAAATTTTCAATTCGAATCAAAGAATAATAACGAAGAACCTGCAAAGATCAGTGATCATGAAGGCGTTTGTTGCTGTTTTGTGTTTGTTTGGTGTTTTGAGTTTAGGAGTGGCACAATTCCCGAATGGACGTGTCTTAGATCCACCTGTACCGGCTCTATGTGCACAGCGTGTAATTCACGAACGTACACCTGATGGCAAAGGGTAAGTTAATTTAGATTCGAGTGCAATCCGTAATCGATATGGAATTGGATTATGGCGAGTGAGAGACTTAAATTGGATTTTAAAGCGGTCTTATGCTTTCATATGATTTTTTTCTAACTACACTTATGTGAATATCTGATTGCATCAATTTTCATTCAGATACTTTTTCTCATGGAGAGATCCAGCACTGAAAGGAGTCGAAGAAGATTGGCTAGGCGCTAGAAACTATTGCCGAAAACGTTGCATGGACTCAATTTCGCTGGAAACGAGTAGTGAAAATGAGTGGGTGAAGAGCCGACTTGTTAACGAAAATGTAAGTACAGATTTTGAGGATCAAATTTTAATCAAATATATTAACCATTTATCGTTTGTGCACATTGATACATCCGCTATAGCTCAAGTTACTGACCAAAAAATCCATAATCATTCACTGTGTAAATCATTTTTGATGAAAAATACACGGAAATGTATACATTTCTTATGTTTTTAAGGAAATCATTCAGTATTATCAATCCTAAATTGAAATACCTACGATGATTTCACTATGAGTTCTGTGATGTGCCATATTTTTTGTGAAATAGCCACTTCAAACATATTGAAGATATGTTGTTAATTGTTAACAGTTGTGTTAAACAGTTGTGATTTGATTAGTCTTTAAAAACTGCAAAAAAGTTTCGTTACCTATGTGCTCTATAAAAGTACAATATGAGCGATAAAAAGATAACAAACTTCGCTGTGATTTTTCGTCCCTGATCTTCGAAAAATTTGACTGGAATTAGAACATCAGATTGATTTCCATTTATTTCATACTATTGATTGAAAATTCAAAACATTCACACGCTATCGAAAACATATTAGCTTTTTTTAGGTTTTTTTTTCTTTGTTTCAGCTTTTTTAAAGCCTATCTTTATCACGATTAATTAAAATTTTTGAATCTATATAATAAGTTTGATCCATATAATTAAAATAAATTGATATATTTAAGCGAATAATATTTTATAATCGTTTGATTTGTGCTCTATATAAAGTCTGTGAAAAGTAAAGGTAACACTCAATAACATCGAATATATGTATATCGAAATAGACTTCTTGCGAGAAAATTCTTGGGTTCTTCAAAAATTAGTCCCTGCAGACAAATTTGATATAGATAATGTCTGTAAACTGATTCATATTTAATTTCAAATTTAGAGGAAGGCATTACAGTTGATTTAAATTTTTCACCTTACTTAAAAGCCAATCATTTACCATTTTAAATCATTAATCACGTTCGATCACCGATTTTCAGGCTTAACAGTATGAGGCTAAAGATATTTTTGTGAATAAATAAATCGAATCGGAATCAACTTCATTTGAAAATTATTCTAAAGCTGGGGTCAGGTTCATGGTGAGTTACCTAACATCGACTCTGGCCTGAGCAAGCAAATGGACTCAAGATTATTCTGAAAGAACTTTTAACGTTTGTTGCTTGCTCTCCATCGATGTTGCCAAAAACTGGAAGCTTAGCGTACGTACGTACACTAAAGCTTTTGTTTCGTCTGGTTTCAAACGTGTGATATACCCTTCTCTGCCACTTCATCAACCATTCTCATCTTGGCAATTCCGGCAGTGATAGCCGCCACTAGACACACATCCGTTGCCGTTTCCAGGCGCTGTAATCGATCGTGCAAGATGTGAAAGAGTCAGGTCCGAAAATTGACCCCTGTGCTGCTCCTGAAGCTATAAACCTTCTCTGAGCTCTTTCATTGTCGTCAAACTTTAGGTATCAGTCCATAAGACAGTCCCAAGTCATGAACAACAAGTAGTCAGAAATGCGGAAACTATACTCGAGGGCCCAAAGGAAGATTTACATACGATTTTTTACAGTTTCAAAGTAGGGGAAAATGCTTCATTTAAACCTGTTATATAGGTACTTACTGCAATCATCGCTCCAACCATTTCATATGTGACATTGTACACTTTTGGAGCAAACTTTCTGTGACCTGAGCTTAGTATCAGCGTCAGTTTCTCTACGTAGTCAATTAGGGATTGAAGGAGGTAGGAATATTCTTATCTCCCTTTGCTCACAAGTTAAATACGTTTTTTTTTAGATCCCAAATTAATAAATGAATTCAAATTGGAGGATCTAATTTTTGCCTCTATACACTCAATTTCTTAAAAAATTATTTGCTTTTGGTCTAAATATATTAGTTCAATTTTTAATTTACTTTTCTTTCTCACCTGGTGGAATTGAAGGCATTTTTTCTGCCAATAATGCCAAATCTCAGGGAATCACCCTTTGTAGCGAATGCTTAGATATGGCCATAAGGAGACAAATATAGGAGAGGCTAATATCAATTATTCCATTATTTTTTAAGTAACCGAAGGCAGTAGATCGCTGCTTCGGACTGGCGCGCTAGTGAGCTAAGCTACCGGCTTCATTTTGAACATCTAGCGTCACCAGCAAGACAAATGACCTGGCGTTGTGACATGCCTGCTCCGCTCTTGCTACTGCCCCAACCGAAGAGGGCTCTGACTGAACGATATAACATAGCTAATAGCATTATGATAAAAAAAAATTACGTAGCGCTTACTCTCATGTACCCTAGCGTGGCAAGTAGGATCGCACACGCTATTTACATAGTACCTTGAGCTATAAACTATAGGTGCCAGAACTTTATAAAAAAATTATTTTTTGATATTTTCTTCCATACATATAGCCTGCATATAGTCCTTCGTGCCATACATTGCATAGCATGAAAGAAGGCGGTATAACAGCGAGAATTGAAGGAGGTCGTATATCCTTGTGGGTAGAATGGTGGCTCCTAGATTATTAGGTCTCTGGTTTTAATACGGAATTGATTGGACGTGAAATTTTTTTTATACGGGCCTAAAATACAGCATGTTAACGCCTATAATATATGACTGTGCAAGCTATAATACATAGGATCTACTCCTATAAATTTTTCGTTATGGCGCAGGTGGGCACTATAATATATCACAATCCCGAACTCTACTGGTGCTATGCTTTTTCTTAGTGTAGAAGAATTGTTTCTATCGAGAATTTTCAACAGGGATAAAGGCACTTTTTCTTTAACGTCAAGGTTAAGGGGATAGCCTTTTCAAAATATTGCTTAGCTATTGCAGTAAAGAAACATACATAGAAGACTCCAAAATAATTAGTCCATTCAAAGCAATTCTGTGACCCTCGATTTGTAGAGCGCTGGTTTTAAGATAACACAAAGCAAACAAATATTTTTATAAGGGTATGTTGGAGCTTGAACCCACAAGCAGTAGACTGCTGCCTTCGAATGGCGCTTTAATGAGATGAGCTGCCGCACCCTCGTTGATAATCACAGTAGATTACTTAGAAGAAGGTTATAAACAAAAAGAGCGAACTCATGATATAAAATACCTATGATAATAGCGACACACTTGAGATAAGTCGATAACTTTTAAACAAAAACCCATCAATTTTTCATAAAATGGGTAGAGCACCGGCTGCTGGTGCATGTTTTCTTAGGTTCAAATCCAGCCACGGACAATCAACCATGATCTCACATCAGACTATGGGCTGACACAGTTGTAACTAAGTATCAGGGTCAAATTAGAAATAAGGTGAGTCGTGAAACTAATCATCTTACACGGGTGCACATTGATTGTAAACTAGAGATTGCGTCTTCAAAAAGTCCTGAGTACTAGAAGATAACACATCAATATAAGTATGCTTCTCAGCTGTCAACAATGAAGAGATAAAGGTTTGGTGGAATTCTTGATGCTCTTTTGCAGCAGTTTGGTACCTACTAATTACAATTACGTGGCCTATTCAAGATGTCAGAAAGTGTGAAACTGTCACATCAATTACTCATGTGTGAAAAAGTGTAGTGACTTCACAAAAAGGTCGATAATTATAACTAAAGGGCTGATAAAAATTTATCACAATTTCAACAAAATAGTTTACCTATCGATGATGATGCATATTTTGTTGATTTATCTGATTTGATTGATTTACACCTTTCAAGATCATCAACCAGATATGAAATTGATACATAAAAAAGTGAAACTGTCTAGTTATCTCATCACAGCATATTTAGAGTCGTGAGGACTGAAACTAAACATTTATAAAAAAAATTTAAGTCTAGTCAGTGTGGGCTGGAATGAAAGATATTGCACCACTCACTTTTGTAGTTTTTATCGGCTGTGATTTTTAAATAACTGAACGCGAATATAGCCTAACATGTACTCGTGGAGTTGAAAATTGCGCAAAGTATGTTAATCTTGCAAAGTTGATTTTTTAGTTTTATGTATCACCATAATCGCCACAAATAACGGTGGTCCGGTCTAGCAGACGAGAAATCCAGTCATCCCAGTTTTGCGCCACCGTTTTCCAGTTCGATATCTATATCATTTCTTTGGTCCTCCTCCGTCCTGATGTTTTCAACTTTTTTCGATAATCCTACCCCCATAGACTTTCTGAGCCAGATCTTTTTCGCTCATACGAGCTAAGTTTCCAACCCACCTCAGCTTATGAAGCCTGATCTTATCAGTGACCTCACGGCCCCGAAATTGCTTACATATTTTGTTGTTGTAAAGGCAGTGGAATCGTTCATTTCCAAGGTGGGGTACCGAATACTCATCAGAGAACCCTCCTTTTCGGCACGGATAGGAACTCTAAGTTTTTTTTGCTAAGAACCCATGTTTCGGACGAATACATGAGGGCAACAAAAGCCAGCAGTTGGGTGGACTAAATTAGGATGGTACCTCTCATGCTTCCGTTTGTCCTCCCAGATGTTGGCCAAGACAGGGTGTCCCCTTGCTGTAGACCGATGATAATTGTAAATAGACGCGATAAGGATCCACCTGCCTATATTTAGGTTTGCACATCCGTCACTATCAGTCAGCATTGCCAGGTTTATCAATTTGGTTGAAATACCAAAACCTCTCATGGTCAAGCAAAGTTTTACGCTGGCTATGCTATAATAGGCTGCGAATTCAATCTATTGCTGATTTGCCTGGAGTGAAACCTTGCTGGTATGGGCCGACTACATTTTGAACAAATGAAGAATAGCAAAGAACACTTTATAGATGATACATCTATAAATTCTATACTCCGTGGTGTCTAGCATCTTGATTATAGGACAGGTCAGCTCAGTGTTTCAACTATCAGGTAGAGTCTCAATGTTAGATGCATTTACCAATGGTTGATGAACCGTATGATATAATTTTTCGCCTCCATATTTAACTAATTTTGCGGATTTTTGCGTAGTTCTATGTAACGTAGTTCAGAATTGATGGTGTCATGCGCTATAAAATATAGCTAAAAGCCCAATTTCCATATATTATGGGCTTTTTCATACATAGTCTCAACGCCTATGTAGCATAGCTCCAACTACTGTGAAAGTAATTTCTTCACATATCATTCAACTAGGCATCAAGCAACCACTTTCTAACAGGCTCGTGTAGCATAGCGGGTAGACGATTGGCTCTTGAAGAATGGGTTCACGGGTTCGACTCTGGCTTGGAGCAGTATTTATTTGTAATAATTTAAAAGTTAAGAAATAAAATTTGAGCAATGTAAACAGAAATATCCACAGCCTACTATTGTAAAAATGTAGAAATTTTTACTTTACACTTTTACTTTGTTTTTTTTTTTTATCAGGGATATAATGCATGGCGTGTAATACAGAGTGCTTACTCCTATAATCAACCATGCATATAGCACCAGCAGTATAAAAATGTATGGTCTTCTTATTTCTCTTCTTCCTCTTCATCTCGTTCTCCTTCTTTCTCTTCTTCCTCTTCATACCGTTCTCCTTCTTCCTCGTCTCTGCCTTCTTCCCCTTCTACCTCTCCTTCTTCCTCTTCATCTCGTTCTCCTTCTTCCTCGTCTCCGTTTTCTTCCTCTTCTTCTGTTCCTTCTTCTTCCTCACCTTCTACTTTTTCTCTTTCTTCTTCCTCTCCTTCTACTTTTTCTCTTTCTTCTTCCTCTTCTTTTTCTACCTCTCCTTCTTTTTTCTCTTATTCTTCTTCCTCTCCTTCTTCTTCTTCTCTCCTTTTGTTCCTCTACTTCTTCTTCCTCTCCTTCCTCTTCCTCTTCTTCTTATTCTTCTTCCTCTCCTTCTTTCTCCTCGTCTTCTCTCTCTCCTTCTTCTTTCTCATCTTATTGTTCCTCTTCTTCTTCTTCCTCTCTTTATTTTCCTCTCCGTTTTCTTTCTCTCCTTCTTCTTCCTCCTTTCTCTTCTCCTTCTTTCTCTTCTTCTTCCTTTAATTTTTTTTCTCTGCTTCTTCTTCCTCTTATTATTCTTTCTCTTCATCTTCTTCCTCTCCTTGTTCCTCCTCTCCTCCTCTTTCTTCTTCTTCCTCTCCTTGTTCCTCCTCTCCTCCTCCTCCTCCTTCTTCTTCTTCTTCTTCTTCTTCTTTTATTAGTGCTAGACTATGCTTTTTCTCAATGTTCAAGCTACAACCAAAATGAACTTTGCAGACATTAGAGGGCCATTTGTTTAGCATCATAAAAACAATATTTTGATTGGTAGCTCTTAATTTGAACGTCGGTGCAGTATTTGAAATGTGGCAGTGTACAAAGATTCTTGTGGATAAATTTGGGATAGATTTCCATAGATATTGACGAAAATCTATTGGATACAAAAATCATTTTGCTTGTTATACGTAGAAAATTTACATTTTAACATTACATCAATATCCTTTGATACTTCAAAAAAGTATTTGCATAAGATTATAATGACTAATGAAATTCAATGCGAGAATCTCGAATATTTTATGTATAGCATTCACACAATTGACCAGATCTATTGTTACAATTTTGGATTACATTCGAAACATTCGTTTTTTTTGTTCGATGGTTAAAACAATATTCATAATGATATTACTTTCATTTTTGAATTACTTTTGAAATATTTTACGGGGCATAAACTCAAATGTTTGATTCAAGTTCAAGTCTGCATTGTCTTTATATTTACTCACTCAACAGCCAGATCATATAATTACAATGTGTAGGTGCTAACTTCATTCGGAATTTAGACCGTATATTATTTTGTTTAAATCTTACCTTGAGTTTCACTAGGTTGAACTCAAAAACCTTAAAAATAATCAGTAAGCGTCTGCTATTGAAACACAAAAGTGAAACTTGTATGAAAACTTGTGGGATGAATTTCTGTTATATTCTTCAAAAACATGAGATTCACCACTTTTTAAAATTCTTTGATTGACCCAGAATCTCATCCGAAAAATTCTCTTGGCCTGGACTTTGAGGTACAAACGTATTTTTGAATATTTTTCTGAGCCCAATAAGAGATTTTGGTAGCAATGACACTGCATTACATAATAAAAAAATGTTCATAATCAAAAATTATACAACAATGAACCACAAGGAAACATTGGCTTAATTAAAAATTCAATGGTGCGCCGTAACTTCCGGAGTTGCATAACACAATTATCAAATTCGTTGATTGAAAAGATAATACATCACCTAGCGTTTAATCATAACAAACTGCATTGAAACAAAAGCTCAAAAATAAGTATAACAACAAGCACAATACTCTACCTCCGTTGAAAGTCATGAGACTATTTTAATTGCTCGCAGAACTGTGCGTACAAAATTAAGAAAAGAAAACAATGCACACCAAACTATTTTTAACTACATCCATCCCGCATTACCGTTGTGTGTATGATTTCGCGCTCGCACACAGAATATCTAATATTCATTGTCACATAACAATTACACAAGGTGTTTGCCATTTAACTCGCAAGCATTGTATACATGCGGTATTTGTTCGAGAAAATCATAAATTCAACACATTTTCCCCGCTATTATTAACAAACAAATACGAAAATTTCACTTTAGCTGACTTTGCCTTCCCATGACCATGAACAGATGGCTGACAGTAACTTACCTCATAGAATGACAACAGTACGCATTTTTTTCAATAAATTATTTCAATATTTCATTCAAATGTATTTATTTGTGAGAAAAAAATTCACAACTTTTACTTTTTACTGAAAACTCATTTGCACCGTCAATAGTCTAGACCAATACTGTTGTATTTTAAATTACTGAATAAGTCATCTTGATGACAACATAATTTGCGAAACAATCTTCATTAGCATTTTGAATTATTAATGAAAGATCAATCGGACAAAGTGACAAAATGCTACTGAAAAATGCAGATTTACAAATCGCAAGAAAAAAACACGAATGTTTTTCGCGAGTTCATTCATCGCAGATGGTAGATATCGTAAACAATCAAAACAGGTCCTATTGATCAGCCTTGCGGGATACCGCATTATCTTCCATCGATCATAGTCTTCCGATTGCGAAATCTCAGCAACCAGCCGTGCTATACCGAATTTTTGATTATATCGTTTTGAAGTCTTTGGAGGAGAAAGTGAATCGGATTTAAAGTAATCGTTAGTATTTCAATGCTTATTATAACGCCACGGCTAGCTACGGCTTGTCGCTAACAACCACACCACAGTGTCGGGGTCTTGACATCACTGGTACAAGTCGTGCTTGAAGAAAATATCAGAATACAACATCGAGTGTAAATACTGCGGAGCAATCGCAAAAAGAAAATAGTCGCTTATGATTCGTATCGCTCAGCGCGACTTCCAAGATATTGTTGCATTTCGAACAAGAAGAATTAACGTCCACGACGAAGTTTGCTTTGTTATTTAGATGAAGCATACGAGCCACACTAGATACATACCTATCTAAGATTATGTAGCGCATGAAAAGTATCTTCGATTATTGACATTGCTCCGGTAGCTTTCAACGAAACGTAAGTGGATTTCGTACGTGAAAACTTTCTCACGGATATAATTGTTGCATTGAATCTTTTTTTTTTTTAAAAAAAACTAAAATATAATAAAGCCAGTTGAGAGAGAAATTTTTCCGGATGAAACTACGCTAACGTTGAGTAATTTTTCGATGATTACGATCGATTGGTTTAATCTCATGCTAGCGGAAACTTTTCGATGAAATTGATTGAATATTGGTGGATTAACTCGCGATGAAATATTAAAAATTATAAAAGAAGTTCGGTAGGTAAAAAAAACACTGACTGATTGAAAACAGGAAGTTGCAGTGAACGAGAATGCTAAAAAAATGTGTCTCTAATAAACATTCTTTCGATCTTTTGAAGCAATTTTGCGGTTAATAACACACGTCAAAATTAGGTTTTTAATTAATTAGTGGAAGAGACCTAGTTTAGTTTTGATTGAAAGTAGAGACTTTGAGGCTACGTGCGATCGTTTCGATTTCACTGCCATATCTGGAATACATTTATTATTCAATGTTCGTGATTGCCATTAAAACGAGTGACTCACGCCATTAAGACGAGTGACTTTAAACCATTTTTCAATACTGTGTTGCATTGTTTTGAATTTTATCAATGACAGCACCAAATGGGTGCTATATAAATCGAGGCGCCAATTTTTTTTAATGTCTCCTTCACGTAAATCAATATGTGCATTTAACAATCTAACACTCACAGTGGTTAGCCATAGTACTTCTTTCGAATTTAAATTTTCCAATGTCTTTGCATTAATAAAATTGTTGAAAACTGTTTTGTTGTTTGGGAGAATGCAAATGTTTATTTGAATTCTTGCCTTACATGAGCTCATTTTTCATGTAGATCTATGCTAGTCTCAACACTTCAAGACATATTTTAATCGTTTCATTTCTTTTAATTCCAGGTAAAATACATTTGGACGAGTGGTCGTTTGTGCGACTTCAAAGGATGCGAACGTCCTGACTTGCAACCGGTCAATGTTAACGGATGGTTCTGGACAGCCGTTCTTCAAAAGATCGGACCAACGAATGACCGTAGTCAAGGCGATTGGTCACCGACCGGTGGTATTGGCCTTCCACAGCCTGATAACCGTGAATTACAGCAAGGTGGTGCTGCCGAAAACTGTTTGGCAGTTTTGAATCAATTCTACAAGGATGGTGTCAATTGGCACGATGTTGCTTGTCATCATCGTAAACCATTCGTTTGTGAGGAGAACGATGCTCTATTGAAATACGTGCGTTACACAAATCCTAATTTGCGTGTCTAGAAATGCAGAAATAAGATACAAACAACAACTAATGTTCGGCTTCGTGACGATTTAGAACGAAAAAAAACCAAAAATATTTTATTGTATTTTATTAATATTGTGTAATGTATTTTATTTTATTTTAATTGTAAGATTCATTCATTGAGTAGTTGATGTTGACAAGTATCATAGATTGAGTCATAAACATTTTCCCAACTTTCATTTTATTTATGCTACAATAATTATGCTGATTGTTAAATTTTGTGAAATCGAAATAAAATTTTCAGAAATGACGAAAATATGATGTTTTGTTAGCTCAGACCAGGATAGCCAGCCTTTTGTACAACACGCGCCAATTTTTTGCGCAGACGAGTTTAGATGTGCCATTTAATTCGACCAATTTTTCTATCTCTTAGGTTCACGGTTGGAGTAAAAAAATAGGGAAAGTGGTAAGAAGTGTTTCGATTAGGGGAGGAAAATAACTCAATCACGTAATGAAATCAATTAATTTACGCTAATTCAAAAGATACACGTTTATCTGAGTACTAATCTGGATATGATTTCCTGCCATATTTCTCGCCCGTTTTTACTGGTGAAAATAGAGAAGGGAGTCGAGTACGATGATGCGTGTACCATCAACTTTTTTACTGATTTTCTAGTTAAACTAGTTTACTGATTCACTGCTAAAGTTATGAAGTTTCTACTTGTCCGAGCGCACAAATGCGAGTGTTTATTTATTTATTTATTTTCATCAAACAAGGTATAATAATATTATATATAAATAAAATTAATATAAAAAAAAACCAAGCAAATTTAAAAACACATTTATAAAATACAATACAGGTAAATAAACATTCAATTAATAAATACATAATAGCTAAATCACATGTAGGTCGCAATATTAAACACGCAAAATGAAATTAAATAATTAATTAATCAATTATAAAAATAATTAGTCCTAAGTCATAAGAGGATATATTAGGCCGGTAGACTAGAGAGGGGGTAGGATAAGAGAGCCTTGGTAACTTTTTAAAGGACGCTTTGGATATCGTGGGGGAAAAGTGTTGGCTCATATTGTTGAATATTTTGCAGCATCTGTTTATTGGCTCATTATCAGCATATGCGGTGCTATGCTTATATTCAACTAGCATTCGTCGGGATCTAGTGACTCTCACGGGCTTATTAAGCACAAATCTTTCCTGTATATAGTCGACATTAACAGCGACATTTTCAATGACATCGAAAGTGAAGCAGGCGGATAACATTAATCTTCTGGATGCAATAGGTGATAAGTTTAAAAGTCTAAAGCGAAATTCATATGATGGTAAAATGCTAAAAGCACTAGGATAGTAAAGACCTCTAAGAACGAATAGCGAGAATTGCTTTTTAATAGATTCAAATCTCTGGCTGTGAAGTTCAAAACCTGGGTTCCAGATAATGCAAGCATACTCAAGAAGAGGGCGAATGAGCGCGGTGTATAGACATTTTGTAACCCAAAGGTTCTGAAACTCCCTGGCTCGCCGCTTAATGAAGCCTAGTCGTTTACTTGCTTGAGAGATTATTTTGTCGTAATGAAAATTAAAGCGGAGCTTATCATCCAGCACCACACCGAGGTCTAATATGTTGTCGACCCTACTAAGTGCCGTATTGCTTCAAAGGTACGTATAATGTTCGCACGTACTTTTTCGAGAAAAGCTAATCACATGACATTTTGCGATGTTGAGAGGTACGTTGTTCACGCTGTACCAATGTTCGAGAGAATTTAGTTTTAATTGAAATAAGTTGGCATATGAAGGCGATTTTATAGTATAATAAATTTTCAGGTCGTCCGCATAGAGTAAATGAGGTACATCAGATAAAACCTCTGACAAGTCTGATATAAAAATGTTAAAAAGTAAAAGGCCAAGATGGCTACCTTGAGGTACACCTGAATTGACATGAATTGTTTTAGAGATAAGCCCTTGGAATTTCACATGTTGTGAGCGGTTGTGAAGATAGAAGCTAAGCCATCTTAGTAGAGATCAATCAATTCCGAATTGCTGCAGCTTGGAAATCAAAATGGAGTGGTCAACACGGTCAAACGGTTTGCTAAAGTAAGTGTAGACTGCGTCAATTTGATCACCTTTCTCAATTTTACAAAGAACATGTGAAACCAATACTATTATGTTTGTAGTAGTAGAACGACGTTTCCTAAAACCATGCTGCTGTTCGTTAAGCGGAGCATCGACCAGAGGGGATAATTTGGCACATATGATTTTTTCAAACAGTTTAGGAATAGTTGATAAAATGGCGATACCTCTATAATTTTGAATTGATCTTCTATTACCATTTTTGAACTTTGGTGTAACGTAAGAGGTTTTCCAATACGATGGAAAGTGCCCAGAAGAAAGAGATGTATTGAATATGATGCGAAGAGGAGAGATTAACTGTGCGATACATTTAATAAGAAAAGTCGGAGGAAGAAGATCGGGTCCAGGGCCTTTGTTACAATCAAGCTCCAAGATAGCTTTAAAAATATCATCTCTGGAAATAGCTATAGCCCTCAGCAAACATTTTTCTAAAGACTCTAGGGAGGTGACAGGGTGATGAAGTACTGGCAGGGCTAAAAACCTCTTGAAAGTTATCTGCGAAAAAATTACAAATTTCTTGAGGAGGAGAAGACATTGATGTTCTATTGCACATAGAAGAGGGATAACCGGTTGTTTTCCGCTTCATATTCACAAAGTCAAAAAACTTTTTGGGGCTGTGAATTATATTCTCGCCGGTAGTTTTAATGAATCTGTCATATGCTTCATGAGACTTTTCCTGGAATTCTTTAGCCACTGCATTGTATTATTCTTTGATACGATTGCTTTATTATTTTTTATTGATTTGTGAAGCTTATTTCTATGATTTCTCAGACGTCTAAGAGTCTAGTCAAGCCAAGGCTCAGAAAGTTTATCTTTTCTCATAATTTTAGGGACATATCTTTCGACCGTGTCAAACAGTATATTGTAGAATGAATTTACATTGTCACCAATAGATTGGGATGCAAGCGTATCTGTCCAATCGACATTTTCAAGAAAATGGTGAGTGCTATCATAATCAGCATTACGGAAATCGTATTATTATGTACGTTTGAAAGACATTAGAATCTGCAGTGGATAAATCAAGAGTAAGAGCGGAATGATGAAGGCAATTAGAGAAAAATTTATCTGCGTCAATAGTCGGGCTAACCACTACTTTGTCATAAGCGTTTCTAAATATAAGGTCTAACCAACGATTAGGAGTCGGAGCAACCTGCTGCAAATCATTACCATACAAAGTACTCACAAGGTTAAAATCAGAATAATCAAGATGGTTAATAGGTATTAGGTAATTATCAACTTCATCTAGAACGAAACGTAAATTAGAGCGATCAAAATCTCTTAGTAGTATAATTTGATCCTCAGCGCTACGAGATGCCATGACAGTAGATATAAATTCGCATATATAATTGTAAACAGAGTCGTCAGATCTAGGCGGGACATAAAATAAACCAATATATACTGATGTCCTGTCGCATGGTATTCGAATAATTTTATGCTCAAACATATTATGAGGTCGACAATTTCGCATGAGAAGGTGCTGCTTACAGCAAGTAAAACACCACCTCCTCTTGACTGGCCAGAGGAGACGTAATCACGGCCGTTTCTGAAGATTGTGCAATTACTATCGAGGATCTCGTCATTAATATGTGAGTCATTTAACTAGGTTTCAGTAAAGGCAAGTACGTTGAAATGACATAATTTGGTGTCAAGGAAGAGTTTATTTAATTTGCCCCTTATACCACTGCAATTGTGGTAAAAAATTCTGATACCTAACGTTATACCGGGGTTTTCGCAAAGAATTTGAAGTCGGATGATTTTTATCCAAAGTTGTATTTGATAGAGTGGAATACGAGGGATTATTAAAAGAAGAGGCCCTGCAGCTATACGTTAAAGTTTGAGGAGATATGACTCAGTGCTATGGATATTCTGGACTGGAATATTTAAACATTCAGTGGTGGGAGCTTCAGATATGGGTATATTATTATCCTGACAATTCCTAGTAGTTTTCTGGATTTTCCTAATTTGCAGACTGTGCAATTATTGTTTACATTAGTATTACTGCTTATATTCCTAAAATGGTTGCTGCTGTTGGTGGACTTCTAAGGGAAAAACTTGATGCTTTTCCAGTCATAACTCCTGCTGCTTCCATCTACGTTGGTAAAAAGCCAGGCATATTTATCGGGGATCCAGACTTTATAATGCTTAAATGGTATATTGTTATGTTGAGGTATGTGCTGAATATGAAATCCATTAATACGAAAATAGCTTTTGATAAGTTTTCCAAGCCGAGAGACGTTGGTAGATATAAGGACTCTTTCGACGAAAAATGGCACATTTTTGCTTGAAAATGAGTGGTCATGTTGAGAGTCGTAGAGAATGCGTTTTAACCAATCATCTTCTGACCAGTATGTGCCGAACACAAAAATTGTTTTCGAGGACCAATCTCAGCGGTAAGAGACTCTAGAAGAAATTTTTGTATTGAGTTAACTTTCACACTCGTTAACTCAATACGAAAATGTCTTCTGGATTCTCTTACCGCCGAAACTTTCCAACGAAATCAGATGAGCTGTTCGCACTGGCCGAGCTGATTTAGAGTTTGAGCAGGAGGTGTTACTCAAATTAATATGAACGTATATTTGTTTGAAAGTGGTTTTGTTTATTTAAAAATCATATGCAGTGTCACAAAATCAAAACGGAACAAGTTAAAGAATAAATTGAATTAATGAAAAAAGGTTACATAAATGTTCCAAAAAAATTACAAAATTTTGCATTTTTTTCTGGTAACGGTTTTATATGACATTTGTTTATTTATTAGTGCTTAGGTGGCTTTATCTTTTGGTTTTTAACTGTATTAAGCTGATTTTGCACTGACTTCACCATTTTGTTACAAAAGGAAGGCTCAATTTCGTCCCATTCATCCATCAAACCTCTTTTTAATACATTTCTAATAGTTATAGATTGTCTTTTTTATTTTTCTCAAGTAGCTCCATAAATGCGTGAAAGCATTTAAATCGGGCGACGGATACTTGGGGACAGCTATAATGGAGCCAATTCCCTACATAATAGGTTTGGAATCGTTATCCTGATAAAAAAAAACGTTTCAATCCCCAATTTTCGACCACTTTCTTTTTGCCTGGCTCTCAATTATATGATTATTCCCAGGTCCAACCGCTGACATCGAACCCTGCACTTGCAAGGACCCTTCACAATGTTTAACGCTTGGCCACAGATTATTTTCTTTGAGTTCTTCATTCATTCTTCTCCATACATACGATCTGCCATACGATTTAATAACGTTGTATTTGCTTTCGTTGGTGAATAAAACTGGCCATTTTGCATCTCAGCTGTTGCTGAAAGAGCACAACAACGACGTCAAATATTCACAAGAAACACGTGGGGTGCATTTGAGTACGACATTTGGCTGCATTTGAGTACGACGAGACTTTTGATTATGAAAGCCACAAGCTTATAAAAATAGAAGCGATGGACAAAAATTCAGATTTTGCGGTGCTCTTAAATGGAAAGAGGAAGCAGCAGGCATATGTTGTTCGGGTGGAAAAGTAGCCCTTCCTTCAATAGGCGAGCCAGTTGAACGTCTTAAAGAACTTTTCTCTTATGAAAATGAGTCTCGCCGTTTTCTAAAAAAACATAAAGAAATACAATACATGGTTCCATGTGACATCTTTTGGAGCGGATAACATTGTATCAATGCCAGGATCATACATCATGCGAAACATCAGTGTATTACTCCATCGACACAGTTATGTCATCCGCTCCAAAACTCTTTAGAGTTATCCGGAGGGCCAACACATAAGTTGGAATTAAAGGTATTTGTACCCATTTTGTTAATGCGCAACTTGAACGCGCCAAGATTATGCAACGGTACTCGGTTGCGAGCCATCGAACTAGGAACAATTATTGTGAAGGCCACAATCTTAACTGGCGAAGTCAAGGGAGATAATGTGCTTATACCACGCAACCCCAATCATACCTAACCACTTATTATTTAAATTTAAGCGTCTGCAGTTCGCATTAAAAATTGCATTTTCAATGACTGTCAACTAATCACAGGGTCAAACCTTAAAGGTAGCAGGAATACATTTGGGCACGCCATGTTTTTCCCACGGTCAGCTCTAAGTAGCTTGCTCACGCATTTCTACATAGCAAAATCTGCATGTTTACGCAGAGTAAAAAAAAATATTTAACTTAGTTTTTAGAAGTGTATTGCCGTAACTACCTATTTATTTATAACTTTTGCATATTAGAGAATTAAATTAATTAATTTAAGTCATCATCAAATTCCTCAGTTTCAATTTACATACATTACACATAGAACAAGGGTCTTTCAAAGTTTCTGTCTGTCTGTAACGCCTTTATGCCTAAGCCGCAGAACCAATTTTGATGAATTTTAGTGTAAACATAGATGCGACCTACGAAAAGAAAATAGGCTACTCGCAGTACTAATCCTGCGCAGACGAAGTCGCGGGCAGAAGCTAGTTTTATTATATTTTCATATATTAGAGTGAGGAGTTGGCAGAGCACCAGTTGATTGGTTTCCAGAGGTCATTTTGAATATGATCGGAATCTTCTTGAAAATTAATCACACAAAACATCTTGAAGTCATCCTGAAGTAATAGGCAAGATTAGTTTATCGATGAAGGAAATTAATTTACAGTAAGCAACATCATTAAAGGACCAAAAATGGATTCTTGTGAAACTCCAGACATGAGACGGCAAGAAGAACATGAATTGGTAGTTGCATATACGGTTATGAACATAAGATGTTATGAACATTCGAAACCACTTTGTCAAAATAGAATTTTCAATGTAGATTAAAATTTTTAATGTTAATAAAAAGTTGTTCAATTTTAATCATCCCGCAAAAACAATTCCAATTTGATTCTGATTTCGGAGGCTGATTCCGCAAAACGATCGAGTTTCCCGTTTCAATATGCTCGGCTTCGATCAGCTGTAGAAATGATATACGTTGTCTATGCTGATTTATAGACAAGAAGGGAACCGTGATCAAATTCAATTACCTTTACTAAGCAAAATTATATCCATGGACATGGATATAAGTCGGAGATGTTAAAATTTGTCACAACTAGCATAAATAAAAATGTAATGATTTCCACCTGCAAGTGGTCACGCCAGTCAAGTATGCACTGTGTGCTGGTGTCTGATGAGAAACAGTGCATACTTTCGAAACCACTTTGTCAAAATAGAATTTTCAATGTAGATTAAAATTTTTAATGCTAATAAAAAGTTGTTCAATTTTAATCATCCCGCAAAAACAATTCCAATAAGATGAAACGCAAGAAGGAAGTGAATCGAAGAATTCTTAGCCTTCTAGCTTTAAAAGCAGTAGCGATGCTCAACGAAATCAAATGCTCTGGAAAAGTTGATAAGTAGAACATCTACTTGTCCTTATTGATTCGAAGCAGATGCAACAGTGTTTGTGGAGGACAAACAGTTTGTAAGGGTGGTTTTAACGTTGCCAATTATGCAATTATGCTTGCTTCGTAATTATCACCTTTTATTCATTCTCCTTTTTTATACCACGTCTTGAGTTCCGCAAGAGTCGGTTCTCGGCTCTCTGCATTTCCTCATGTTTATATACGATCTTAATTAATTTATTCTTTAGTTTCCCTGTCTGTTGTACGCTGATATTTAGGATGATAAAATTAGTGGATGACAGCTCTCAGTTACAGAACGATTTGTGGCAACTAATGCTATATCCATTCTATTACTATGAATATTACGAAATGCATCCAAATATCCTACATATGTAAGTCATCTATTATTACGTTTTCTTATCCCGAATTTGGTTTATCCCTCAGTCTTGTTGAGAAATTTCTGGTATTGAGTATTTAATTCGAAACTTACATCTTATATCCACATATTGCCTTCGATATCAAAGATCTCTCGATTCTTCATTCTCAGAGCATCCTGGCATTTTCATGTTATTTATTGTCATCGAATTTAGTGTGCTCAGCTCATCATCGATGTTTAATTAATGTGGTTGAGAATATGCAACGAAAATTTACTCGACCGCCATTCCTTAAATTTTGAATTACCTACTATGAGTATGGTATGGTACATCATCCTGAAAATTGCGTCCTTCGTGTCACGAAGTGATCCTTGGCTTGTAAAGATCTTGACAAATGTTGGCTAGTATTATTATTTAAAAAACTTATGGTCAGCTGAAACAATGCTCAGTATCACAATTAAAGTTGTTTTTGTTTTATATTATCTGTTTCTGTTTTAAATATTCTTAAAGAGGAAGTGACAGTTAGTAAGCCACCACCCAATCATTTCAACTCAAAGAAATAATTAAATGCAAAATTCTGATGAAAAGGTTATAAGGTAATAAGGTGATTAAATGCAAAATTCGGATGAAGAAGGTTATTTGAGCAATGACAGCATGCCAGTAAACCAAAAATGATCCCAATATGGTGTCGAATATTATTGTTACACATGTCATGCACAAAGTTGTAGTGTTAACAAACTGCAACCAAAATTTAATTTGAAAAAAAAAACGAAAAAATTTCCGTTGATTTTCAACAAATAACGACTTCCTCTGAATACCTTCATATTTTCCGAGCGTACCCATGAAATCCAACAAGTGATGCACTGCATTATCAGCATTACAGTCAGCTACAAATTTATATCCGACGAGATCTGTCAACAGGACCGAGAAAATCTGAGAATTTTTTCTAATCATAGGATAGTTAGTGAGCGATTTGGTCTGTTGGTTTGTTCACGGGAGTTGCTCTTCCAATTAGATTAAAAAAATCATATAATGGCATCGTTGCTGTCTCGATCCGCTTTCTTAGCAGAAGTCCTTGTTCCCAGAGCCAGTCAGAAGGTATTTAAGTGAAGTTATTTAGTGAAATATTAAGTGAAATCATGAAAAAAATGAATTGTAAAATCTGGCGAACGACTGACGTAACAATTTCTGACTTGTCAAAGACGTGATCTCGGAGTGGTCAAGTGCATGCTCAGCTCTCGGGGAGTATTCGCGCGGGTGCTAAAGTATGTTTAAATTTAGTTTTGAACTTGAAATCAACGTTGAGATTGTTATTGACGAATTATCGCCTTCGATCGTTGTGCTAATGTGTTATGGTCCGTTTCGTTCGACATTCGGACAAGTCGCGTGAGTTGTTTCGGGAATGATATGATTTATATGACGTAGCGATTGGTTCTTACGTTGAGCAAGGTTGATGATTCAATTTTTAATTGCAGATTCTTGGCTTGGCATCTGCCGGACAGCGACGTCACTTGAATGTGCAAGAGCATGTCTCATATACCCTGTTAAATGAGGCCAACATCCCCACGCCGAAGTAAGTAAGCACAAAGTCGATTATACGATAGAAAGTGTTGCTCTGGCGCTTAGGACATTGGACCTAACCGACATTCGATCATAACAAAGCTGACCGGCTTTTGCCAGCTGTGGAATTTTGATGGGTCCAAAGGTCTCGTGCTGTCGCTTCGTATACTATCTCCACATTTCACTGATTGATTAGCTTTATTGTTTGTAATTTCGATTTACGCAAAATTTTTGCTCAGCAAAAGGAAGTGATAATTGACTGAATGTGTTTTGTTGTCTATTTTTAGATTCGGGGTAGCCAAAAGTGGGAAGGAGGCCGAAGATATCGCAAAAGGTTTGAACACCAAAAACCTTGTCTTGAAGGCACAAGTTTTGGCCGGTGGACGTGGAAAAGGTCATTTCAAAAATGGACTGAAAGGTGGTGTTAGGACTGTTGAAAAGTAAGAATTTATATACTGATATTAATAGTTCCTTGTAATTTAAAATACAAGAGGCGCTACTACTTATTTGAATGAATATTTTCAATGAAATTAGCTTTGTTAGCTTCTTTCGAAATGTTACTTAACGTACTATTCTGCATTAAAGCTGATACATTTACGGCACTCGTGATTACTTTCACCTGTAATTGTTTTGACCTTGATTATATTACAAACGTTTCGAAACCTATTGAGCTTAATAAGACTGAAAACAGCTGTGTAGCATTGAACATGTGAATGCGCAATATGAAAACAAACGCTCTGTCGCTTTACACAATAAATTTATTTATGAGTTCGAATTTCAATCAGTTCTGTTATTGGAATTGTTTTTAATTGCAGAATGAAGATTTGTAAATTTCTGATTATGAACATCTGGCGGTTATTAATCAAGATTTACGATTCAAAACTGTTTTATTCGATTTTTTTCCCCAATATTTTTGAGCATACTTGAATGTATGCAATCGTATGTCGTAGATAAATGTTTATTATAATTTCATTTGAAATACAGTTACTACTCTTCAGTCTCGTAATGCTCTTTACACAATTATAAAATATTAAAAAAATTTAATATTCCTTCGACAAACTGTCCACATTAATATACATTCTGAATAAATTTTAGCCCAGCGGAAGCCCGCGCTATTACTGAGAAAATGGTGAATCAGCTGCTAGTTACGAAACAAACCGGCGCAGCAGGTCGCATTTGCAATTCAGTTATGGTTGCAGAAAGGAAGTTCCCGCGTCGAGAATTCTATTTCGCCGTGATGATGGAGCGTGCCTTCAATGTATGCAAGCAGTTTCTAACACATGCGCTTTGAAGATCTAACTAATCATGCTGTATAATTGCAGGGACCTGTTATAATTGCATCATCGCAAGGTGGTGTGAACATCGAAGATGTGGCAGCTGAAAATCCTGATGCCATAATTTACGAACCCATCAATATTTCCGAAGGACTTACTTCCGAAATTGCATGTCGTGTTGCAAAGAAAGTCGGTTTGGACGAGTACTCCGATGATATCGCCAACATGCTCATGAACATGTATGACCTATTTGTGAAGAAAGATGCTCTACTGATTGAAATCAATCCGTATGCTGAGGATGCGATCGAAGGATGTAAGTTTATTTTAAAGACATGAACTTAAATAATAATTTCAAAATGTCTTGTATCCATCTCGATCATAAGTCATTAATCGAAAATTTATTTTTATATTCTTACATATATTATCATTGATAATCACGTGATTGAACGGTATTATAGCTAAATGTAAGTATGAAACGTTAATTTTTGCAAATGCCAAATGCTGGTGGAGGTTTACACGCTTCGACGCAAGAAAATCCCAATCCCTTTTCTAAACCTTTTAAAAATCAACAAACACAACTTTTATTCTAACACTGTTTATGTTTACCTACTAAGTTGTATTAAAACACTATTATCAATGACCAATTACAATTCAGATTGATTATTCGAAATGACCTTTGCATTAGGACTACATGCCAGTCTGATTAGATAATTTATTCGTGCCTTAATGGTGTAGTTCTTATGATATTTTATTTCACCGTAGTGCACGCGTTCACTACAATATAGATATCATTACATGAAAATGATATTTAGAGTGAAATCTTCCGACATTGTATATTTCTGAAGTTTGTACTTAATATCATGCTTACTGCTGATATGATATTTATTTTAAGGTGGCGATCGGGGCTAACGTTTGATACTTGATTACGTATGCCTGTATGGTTTGGTGCAACTGCCAAGCAGTTTCATGTTAATGTAAATATTGTGTTATATTCATGATAACGCTGAATGGCTTCACATATATTTACTATAAGAGTTTTTTAAATTTGCATAATTAACACGGTTGGTGAAGTTTAATTGAATCGGTTGAATATAAACAGGGGATGCTAGTTTGTTCAGTTGCTTCAAGTCTAAAATGACACAAAAAAGTGTATCAGTAAATAATAGCTATTTAAAATAGTTTTCAATAGTCAATGGTTGTATTATCATACAGCAGTCAATGCATATTCGTATAGGTATGCATATTCCCAAATGGATGAAACTGAGAGACATTCCAATGGTTCAAGTCTTACGATCATTGTTGGTCGGAAGTGGCTATAGCTTTATCAATCAGAATTAAAATATCCAACCCGCTCTATTTTCATATATATGTATCTTATTATAGAATATTGTACAAACACTTTTCCTTTGTCTGGTAGCTGGATAGGCTAGTACTAATTTTTCAAGTTTCTTAATATTACGGTACATAGAGGGCGTTCAAAATGGATATATTTTACAATGGATTAGTTGCAGAAGTAGTAGATCCCATTGTAAAATGAGAAACTGTTGGACTGACTTAAAAAAAATCCTATTTCTTCAGCATAGCACAAGGCTATTTAAATTTCCAGATAAATAAATTGGTGTACACGATATACTATGAGTAAAGGAGTAATATATGAGCTAAGTCCCAGAATTAACACTGCTTGTTTCTGCCTTGATCGTTGTTCCCGTACTGAATGAAGTGCATGCGAACAATATGTGGGTTGAATTCGGTTAGTTTGGTAAACAAAAAAGTAAATGACGGCTTTGCTTTTACAGCGTTTGTCGATATTTTCGTTGAGGCATCAACTGTCATAGAAAAATTGTGTGCTTAGCTTGCACATGATTTGATTTGATAAACACAAATATGTACGTATTTAATGAAAAATGTTGATTGGTGTAAAAACGGACTATACGGCTCTGTGCAAAAATTCGATGTACCGAATTTTTTTTTAACAAAAAGCCGATTTTTGAAAATATACTATCAAAGTTTTGTCAGTTGTAAAAAAGTTGATTTTGTTATTTGAAAGCATTTACTTGCACATTTTAAATGCACAAATTCATCGTTACAATTTTCTTCTAATAATCAGCTGTGAGTTAGCTGAAAATGTGCCAACGTTTTTGCGAAATCTTAAAAAGGAAGCGAGGCAATTCTTTTAGGAAATAAGTAAATATGGTTCGATTCAGTTTATTAATTAATCAATTGAATTTTAAAAATATGTTGTTTTGTAAGTGAAAATTCTAGACCATTTTCTTTGCATTCTCTTGAATAAAAACTAAAAATTGAACGTTTAAGTCTCCATCAAACCAACTTTAATCTACAAACTTCACTGATTTAGTGAAAACCGTGGCTGGCCGCACCCGGGGCTAAAAAAAATTCCTGTTTTGTATTTATTGTCTTTTATTTGCCAACAAAGCGTCTGCAAAACGCGTTAAGTTTACGGACATTTGGATTAATTAACTCAAATTGATTCTGGTTGTGCTGTTTCTATGCACAAGCGGAATGAAACTGTGGGAATGAAATTGCCACTTTCCCCAAAAATTTTGCCCAAAATTTTTTGAAACTCATAACTTAAGTTTAAACAATAAAGGTTATAAGCGAAAAACAAGCTACAAAAGAGGCATTTGTCTTGATAAGATGATATGAATCCGGCAAACTAAAAAAACATTTCAAAATGAGCTTAAAATGTTATCTACCAAACTTATAACGAAAATTTATCTGTAAAATATATGAAGTGGCTGTAGTTATTGTATTATTACGGCAATTTTTTTGATTCCTACGCTTATCAGTTTCATTTAGTTTTGAAGCATGTTTCTTCGTCTATCAAAGAAGTCCGTATTTTCTTGTTTCTTTTCGTGCTCTACAAAGCGTAAATATTTATTAGTTGAAATTTTGTCAAAAAAGGTCTCCCAAGATCGCTAGACGGTGTTACAATTAGAGAAGCAACCACATTGTTAAGTCAATTGCACGATGATGATTTCATTTTTTCTCAGAACTTTTTAAGAAAATATTCGGTTGTGCAGGTATTCTTTTTAATGTTTGTATTCATGTAGCACAGAAAGCAAAGCACAGATAGCAAAGCACAGATAGCATGTAGCACAGATAGCAGATAGCAAAGTGCCAAATTTATTAATTCTAAGCTAAATTCTAAGCTAGTATAATCCTACAACTGTATGGCAAAAAGATTGCATACTTCAATGCATGATCTTCGCGTGTTAGGAAAAGAAGTTTGTGATATAAATACCAGCCAGATTCATGAACGTTTTGAGAGTTTAATATCTAGTGGGCACAGTATTGGCTTCTAGTGTATGGGGTCCCTGGTTAAAATCCAGGTTCGGACGAGGGGCCGAGCACCTATCTTTGAGTTCACCTAGCTCTGTATAGGTATCTGAATTTGTCAGACATGTTTTAAGAAATTTTTTGATATTACCATTCTAATGGTCATAACGGGATGGAATTTTTGGCTTAATAAATTATGTGCATTATTCGTCTTTGCTTATAAGTACTGATGCGAGTTCAAACAATATGCAGTTATTTGTTTTTCTAGGCATAATTCGCCATCGTGACGAGTTTCTCGATTTCGCGTTTTACGAAATTCAGTTTTGTACCAAAATTACCATAAGATGTTCTGGAACGATTTACAAGCAGGAGGGACACCATAAGCGACAAAACTAAAAGTTTACGTTACAAATTTCTGTAATGTAGAGCACATGGTTTTCCGGTCCGCGCTTAAGTCTAAAGAACATTTACCGACTTATTGCTTATTATATAACATCTCCACTGCCGCATATCATAGAACTTGAGAAAGGGTTGATATTTTCGGGACAAGCAGTCGTTGATTGGCTTAGTTTTTCTCGCCATATTTGCAGGTTTTGAGTCAGCAGGAACAACACAAAAATTGGCAGAAATTATTGTCGGGTTCGATGTATGTAAGCTCGGCAAACGCAAAATTATCGCGAGTGGCCTGCATCTGGTCAATGTGTTCTTGAAGACATTTACTGTGTGACAAGAGAGGTGTTTGTAGTTTCCATTGACACACGAGACAGTCAAACATCATTGGCAGTTATGACAGACTTTATTACTAATGGCACGGGTATATATTCTGGTTGTTGGCGTGCATATGACTGTTTCGAAAAGGTGAACTATTTGCATCTCACAGTTAATCATTCAACAAATTTTATCGGTCCAGTTACCGTCGCTCATACTCAGAATATCGAGATTTTCTGGATGAATTTACGCGGGGTAGCTTGCCCCATTGAGGCCATAAAAAGCTCATTGGTCCGGTTATATAGCCGTATTTTTGTTTAAGTGGTATTTTGATTATAACGCCATAATTGATGCGTTTTCCAATGTCATGGCAACTATGTTGGCTGAATGCTCCTAATGTCGGCCTGCTTCAAAAGACGGCCATCCAACACTTTTTTGTCTAATAAAAAGAATCAGATTCGTTAAAACGAAATATAAAGTGCAATACTTGGAACAATAGCCAGTGTACTTACTTTAGATGCCTTTTTTAACAAGTTTTATCCGTGCTGTGAGACAAGGAAGAGCTGACAAAAAAGAGTTGCAGCAGGTCAATTTTAGGGGCACTGTGACCGACTTTTGGAACAATCACCCCACCTGGTCGCCGATGATATTACCTGCGAGTGGCGGCTGCTTCAAAATCTGCCACTTCGTAGGATTTATATTTCCCTATTTATATTCTCTTCTATCTTCTTGGGATTTATATTCCTCTATTTGAAACTAGTCATAGTTGAGAATTGTAATCCTTTTTTTTATTATGATTGGCTACAAACTATTATTGCTATTGGTTATCTGTTTTATGTTTTTGATGCATTCTTACCAGCCCTTCTACTTCCTGTGACTCCACAGATGCCATACCTTTTCAGTCCCACCAGAGAGTTATCAAAAGCTTTCTAGGTAGTAGCACCGCCTTTAGATAACTCTACTTATTTTGGCAATGATCGGTTTCAACCTACATTATCATATGTAAACCATTTTTCGCCTTCCGTGATTATTTGAGAAATCGAGTGAGCTAATTTTATCGAAGTAAAAAATAAGAGACAGAAATCGATCATAATTTTACTGAGGTCCATTCATAAGGTTTCAAAACATCTAGTTCTTTTTTATCTAGCCCCATTCAAATAGTTTAAAACTGATTTCTGATCAAAGCTCAGCTCCTTAGTTATCTCATGAGTACTTTTGTCGATCATCCTTTACTTTTGCAAGGATTTCATCGAATTTTTCCTGATCCTTAAACTGATCGTTAACATCAATTATATCTTTAACACCAATTTCCCCAGAAGTGAAACCTCTGAACAAAAAAGACGCTGTATGTATTACTTCTGCATTCTCACTATAAACTGCACACTTCTCTTCTGGAAACCTGAGATGCATTTTTACCGCTTTTATTGAAATATAATTTAAAATATAGCTTCTTCTCCGTTTATCTCGCTCATTTTGAGACGCAAATAACAAATGACGCGGAAACAAAACCACTTCTGTTCTGATTTATTCTGTATAATATATTGTGTATCGTATAGTATATAGTGTTACTTTATTCAAGGTTTTATGAAGAGCCTGCTTGTTGCATCTGCTCTTTATGTTTATCAAGCAACACATGCACGTGACATCAATATTTTGTCGCAAAATTTTAAGTGCACAAAGAAAATATTCGAAAATGTCGATATCGTAATGAATATGGTGGTAAAAAGTCAATATAATAAAAATAATTGGATGCACGCATGATTTATTCATAACTTCGAAACAATTGGTCATTTACATTCATCAAAAACAAGTCACTAATTTCAAAAACAAAAACTGCACTCGGCTAACAAAACAACACAAACTTTTTCTTATTCGATTTCCATTTTTATCCCGATTCTTCCTATCTCTAATGCTTCTATTAGCCATTCTATCTTAGAGCTGAATTTATAAATTGTTAGCACTAAAACTTTTTTAATTCTGATATTTTGAATTCCCTTTAATCGCTGTTTATGATAAACATCACATGCATGATTGCAGCTTTCTAATTTTACATCCAAAGTTTTTCAATTTCCTCAAAGCTTTCTAATGCAATTGAATAACAGTTTGAAGTTTATCCTTTTTATTGGTATACTAATGAAAAAATTTGCAATCTTTTTAGTTTATGCTCTTGATGCTAAATTCCGTTTTGATGACAACGCTGAATTCAGGCAAAAGGAACTGTTCGCCTTGCGTGACTGGACTCAAGAAGATCCTAAAGAAGTCGAAGCATCCAAATACGATCTGAATTACATTGCTCTTGATGGTAAGTTGTCGACAAATTTCATATATTTTAAGACTGTATAAAGGACAGTAAAAGATGGTGTGTTTAGTAACACGCCATAAGTTTTGTTATACGTTTACAATAAGTTAATAATTTTAGAAAAGAGTTAATTTAAGGGGCTTTATAACATATTCTAAAATTCTTTTTTAGCGTAATACGGCTCAAGTTTGAAAAATATTTTCATGAAATTGAAAAAGTATCCTACCTGGCGCACTCCTCACCAAACCATGACAAATACAGGGTGATAGAATGTCAAAAGTTCATTTTGAGCTTTTCTGCAAATAGAATTCCTCTTCTGTAGTTAAGAATGAATGAAAAAGGGAACCTCCAGAAGAGCTCACATTTTTCGATATGTATTTGTATAAGCCTTGAAGATAGCGCCGATAGGCTCGTGCCATCTCGAATAAGTTCTTACAGCGATCTAGTTTAGATTTTTAATTCTGTAGGAATTACCTTTAACTTGTCTTTGAGAACATATATTTTATAATTGTTGGGTTCTAGCCTAGAATTATTCGGTTCTACGCCCACACTCTTACTACGCATAGGCGGAGAACTGTAAGACACAAATGTTGTCTCAAAGTACAAGTTTTGCCCATTACAGGTAGATAATTAAGCACCAATTCTAAAAATTTTAATTAATTTCATTCAAATTTTTCATCACTATCAACCTAGTCCATCTACTTATAATAATTCGCCACAGGCACTAGCCGAAATACTATCTCATTGCTGCCGTCTTTACTTAATATAATGAAACTTACATCCTCTTTTAGGCTATGGAAGCTACTCAAAAAAAAAAAAAAAAGAATTGGCCATTCGTCAATCGATATCAAGTGATAAACTTCATCTTAGGGCACTGCAATCTGAGCTCTGTTGGAAAATGTTGTCGTCTTTTGCTCACTGTACCACATCTGCATAATACCATTTCTAACAGATTTCTTTGCAATTCTAATGAATTGAAAAACTATCGAAACGTATTCGGTTTGCGTTTTCCAACATTTAATTCTATTAAATCGTTGACAATGTGACCCTTAATGGGCTCTCTACACAATGGACCAAGATGGACCGCTGCAATGGTTGCCATGATATCCACCATCACAAAAGAACCACTAGGTGGACTAGTTCCGATTTGTTGGCTGCGCATGATGACCCTCTTTGATGTGATGAGAAAAACCTTTGCCATCACCACTTCCAGCAGTGTCCCATGACAATCGATTGGATGAGAGCGACGTAATGACTTTTTCGGAAGACTTTCTCTGTAGTAATTTAAAACAAGCATACCTAGACTCCCTAGCTTTCAGCCACACTTTGTATCCTCGCTTTACAGATTTTAGGGGCGGAAATTGCTTCAAAATATGTGGTCCATGAATACCATCATACTTTTATTCATAGGCCCACTTTAGGTTTATAACATTCCGAAAACGATTTTTCTAGTATATCAAAAAGTGGTCATATTTTATATAGCTTATCGTAATTTCGACTACTTCTTTTGGGTATTTGGATATGTATGTTGGTCCGATATCTTTGTTCACAAAATTGACGCAATATAGGCTCATGCCTACAAGACCAGTAATATTTAGCGAAAAAAATATTAAGTTCTTAAGCAGGAGTGGATACAAATGAGCGATTGATGTCTTTTTAGATTACGTAAAAATTAGTGTGACAAGATATACCAGATATGTAAATACTGGATTTTGCCCATGTATTGCTCTAGTTACTATCAAACCGTGTCATTTGCGCCGCTTTTTTTTGTTTTGCCATCTGATAAAGATTATAACTTTGATAACTTTGATCATGCAATAGTCGTTTCCCTTGATATTGCGAAGGCCTTTGGCAGAGTCTGACACCCAGCTGTATTAGCCAAGCATCGTGCATTTGGTCTTCTCTCCATCCTTGACAAGTATTGAATGGTCAGAGCAGCACATTTTATACCCATTTTCAAGATTTTTTTTTAGAAAACTGTTAATAGTTACTTGATTGGGATAGTACCTACAGTAAAGAACAACCTTTGAAGAGTATCCAAAAAAAAAATTTATTGAAAAATATCGAAAATTAAGCTCGTGACATGAATTTGACATTTTCGTTCAGGACAAAGAGTTGATTTGCGGTGAGACACATAACTAATGACTGGATCATCGTAAACAAAAAAACCAAAAATAGTTCGTTAGTTTATGAGTTTTTTGAGGTAACGCTGTCGAGTTTTTCCAAATATCTAGATTATTTAATTTTTGGTATAAGTTTGAAGTCAAAAAAACGAAAAAAACGGAAATTTTTTTTTCGAAATTTCTGTTTTCAGTTGTAAAAAATTCCATAAATAAAAAAAAAGCAAGAAATAAAAAATATCTCGACAGCGTTACCTAGTAAATTGCCTACAAAAATAGTGTGCAAAATTTCAGAAAGATCGGTCGAGTAGTTTTCGAGTTACATGTCTCACCGACTTGAAATATAAAATTCCTCAAAGAACGCGTTTTAAAATTTTAGCTGTGTAACAAAAGTGCGTGAAAAATTACGAAACACGTGTACCGTAACTGGTCGATGAAATGAATGTATACTACTACAAGTCACATATATAAGTGTTTTTACTCAAATATAGCACATACAGGTGTGGATAGAGTGGGAAGACTCTACTATTACGTATTTGAGAGCTGCGCGCGGCTAATAAAGCAGGAAAGGAACGCGATTTGCGCGAAAATATGAATTTGAGTTATTTGTATTGTTAAGCCGATAACTTCGTTAATTTTGCTCGGATCGACCTGAAATTTTGTATGGACACTCCTGAGTCAGTATACACTAGTCACTGAACAAAAAAAAATATCGATTTTCTGACCATATCTGACCATAAGAATATCTACAAGTCCACGAAGTTCCGCGTCGAGACACGCCTAAGCGACTCTTCAAACCAGTCGTGCTGGCTAACCTATCGATACCCACGGACTTAAAAAATCTACCGCAGATTATGGGTCGTAAAGACAACCCTCCTCCCGCTTTATGCGTAGTATGTTCTGAACGTATGTAGCGACGGCGCACCAGTTCTCTTCATTTTGCAACATTGCAAAGGTGCGCGCCAAACTTGTGAAGCGCCTGTGCACAAAGAATGTGGGCTGAGCATCGTCGTACTCAGTCATACGGTATCGACAATACGGTGTGGCCAACTTACGTATTTTATTCTGAATTTCCTGAAGTAACCATGTTAACCATCTTTCCGTGGTTACAGCTAACTCAAGGATCTATCAGATCAATCAGCTTAGCTGTCCAGCGTCCTTTACTCCTTTCAATCCAACGCTATTACCAAAGTTGGAGGGTTTGCGTAAGCGCTTGCGTCTGAATCTCAGTTTTATCCGACTCAGAGCACAATTGGTACTCTTCATAGCGTTCTCGTGCTAATAGATTTATCGAAACTTCTGAAACTGCTGTTGCTACAGGCGATACGCAGGCCACCCCTGCGCTGGACGCTGGCAATGCGCTTCCAGAACATCTTAGTTTGGAGCGCATCTCCGCAAATTTCAACCCCATATGGCGAGATGGAATTGTTCGTTACCTTGAGCATCAACGTAATGTGGGTTGTCTTTCTCTTCTTTTTCGCTATTCATTGTTCTAATAAAAAAAGTGCAACACCCGAGCCTTTTAGCGCTCGCACTCACTTTTGGTCAGTGCCAGCCGTACTGTTAAATTTCGCTCTTCTTATCTAGGTCAATACCATTTTGAAACATCCTACTATCTGCTTATTTCAACGCGACTAGGAGCTACAGTTGTTTATGTGAAACGTGCACCGCTATCTCCTGCAATCTCAAACCATTTCCTTCCGTCGAGGCTGTGCTATAGCATACTACGGCATATCCTGAGCCTTGGCATCTTCATAGGACTAAATATCGCGGTCAAAGCACTTAACGATGAATGTATCATATGTTAAATTAATTTTACCTTAAATGTATTGTGATAGTAAATATTTTCCCCCATTTTGATATTAGGAACGATTGGATGTTTGGTAAATGGTGCTGGTTTAGCTATGGCAACTATGGATATTATTAAATTGCACGGTGGTGATCCAGCCAATTTCTTGGATGTTGGTGGCGGCGCTACTGCTCAAGCTGTGAAGGTATATAGTCTTGAAAATCGCCCAGTGGTAAACGTTGAATTTATTCGTAATTTTTATGATGCTCCTAGGAAGCCTTCAAAATCATTACTTCGGATTCAAAGGTGCATGCAATCCTCGTTAACATTTTCGGTGGTATTATGAGATGTGATGTAATCGCAGAAGGTATTATTGCTGCGGCGAAAGAATTAGACATGAAGACACCAATTGTTGTCCGATTGCAGGTAAAATAAAATTTGATTTTTTTTTAGATTTGTTTAAAATGATATGGAAGTATTTTTATATGCTTCTAAAAGTTACATATATGTGCTATTTATAAATTATTTCCATTATCCATTTCCATTTTCCCTTTGAACTAATTTATAACTAGTTATTTTAAAGATAATACCCAAAATCTCTTGAAAATCATTACTTAAAATATATGTCTCAAGTATAATTTATTTACCTCCCACAGGGCACGAAGGTGAACGAAGCTAGGGATCTAATCAAGAACTCTGGTCTAAGAATTCTTCCGCGTCACGACTTAGACGAAGCTGCCAACTTGGCCGTCCACTTAGCGAAAATTGTTCATTTGGCTCGTGAAGTTAAAATGGATGTTAATTTCGAAATACCCGAGTATGCTAAGTAAAAGTGTTCTATTGTTGAAAACTTTACGCTTCGTTAGATAAGCTATTTAAAAACAAAAACTTTAAAACAATTGAAACTGCACCAACATCAACTCCATGAAATTTCAGCACATATAAATCGGATACAATTCGAATCCTAGGATGATGAGTGTAATACTCAAAACCAAAAGAAACAAACACATTGTTCTAAAACACTAATATTAAGTGAAATGACAAATATATTCTATTTATTTTCTTAGTTATTTTTATTTTATGATGAATTTGTTGTTTCCGTCATGACATCATCTTAAATATTTTCTTAGAGTCATATATTTTTTGTTTGAGAATTCTAGTTTACATGATAAATTTGTTTCAAATCGTTCAGTATGACTTAATAATGTAATGTTCTTTTGAATGGAACCTAATTTCCTATCAAAAATGAAGAGTCGATTTTGAAAATCAATCAATCAGGCAAGGAAAAAAAGAGTGATTGTAATAATAAAACAGAAAAAAAGAAACAGAAATCGGATGACTGCCAGACGATTTGCAAACCGAAGAAAGCACGTTAGAAACAAATTTTTTGATAAATGTAATAAATTAATTGTTGAAATTGATTGTAAACTCTACTTATGATTATTAAATATTACCAAAAGAATTTCCGTTGTTTTCGTGAGAATAGTTATTACAAAAGTTAAAGCAATAAGTAGATTGTCCAGAATAGATAGTCTATATTTTTCCGCAAGTATGTTGGCTTTAATCAAAGCAAGGGTAGTTTCGCATTGATATTGATCGGTCTGATCTAATCTAAAAGTGCATATTATTAATGAGCACTCTTAGATTGGATCGGAACTATCTTTTGGCAAACCGGTTAAAAATACATGTAAGCCGTATACAATTAGCACAGTCGGATTTATTTGAGAACGGACGCGATATATGGATGCCCACAAGAGGGTGTTCTATCGCCATTCTTGCTGATTTTGCTAATCGACTCCCTGCTAAACGAACAGCAGCAAGAACCACTTAACACGCAAGTTTATGCTGATAACGTGGCAAAACTATCTATAAGGGTCAATAATCGTCAATTAGGATTGAATGTGGTATGCAGAAATATAAAACGGGCATTGGATTCAATTGACAATTGGTGCTCGATGCGTGGCCTGTGAGTGAAATCAAATAAAAAGAAACTTGTTTTGTTCGTCTTCGTCGTAGCACTACAGCCCCTGTCGGGCCTTGGTTTCTCGCAGGTGACGCCTCCAGTTGTCTCGGTCCAATGAGCGCGTCCTTCAATTTCGAAAACCGAGCAGCTTTGCACAGTCTTCGTCGACAGAATCAGACCAGCGTTTTCTGGGTTTTCCCACTGGTCTTTGACCCTCCGTCGAATACCTTCTTGGGTACTCGATGCTCATCCATTCGTTGCACGTGACCAGCCCATTGCAGCTTCCGCAGTTTGATTATTGTAGCAACGTCTGGCTCATTAAAAACCTCGTACAACTCGTGGTTGTACCTTATCCGTCATTGGCCGCACTCTTGTTTAGCTCCAATTATACGCCTGAGGACCCGTCTTTCGAAGGCGTTCAGCATATTTGCGGATGCTTGGGTAAGGGTCCAAGTTTCACATCCGTAGCACAACACAGGTCTGATTATTGATTTGTAGACTTGGAGCTTCGTCTTCCTGTGTAAGCAGCTGGTCTTCAGTAGGGCCAGAACGGAGTAGAAAGTTTTATTAGCGAGCTGTATTCTCCGTTTAATTTCATCAGTTTCACTGCCTTTCGTTGTCAATTTCGAGCCTAAGTATATAAATTCGTCCACATTCTCTAAATTATATTCGTCCAGAATTATATTTCGTCTAATGGAGGTCTTCTTTCTTGTTTGCGTCATGATTTTTGTTTTCGTCTGATTGATCTTCAGGCCTACTTCTTTGGCTTCCTGGTCAAGTTTCAACAGGAGTTCTTTGGCGGATGTGAAGGAACGTGACAAGATGTTAATGTCACCCGCGTAGGCCACTAATTGGTTCGACTTATATAGAAACGTACCCTCTGTGTCGACAGTAATCTTCCTTATCACGTACTCAAGTGCTAGGTTGAACAGCAGAGGGGCCAACCTATCGCCTTGCTTTAGTCCGACATTTGTGTCAAAGGCGTCAGTCAGACTGTTGTTGATTCTGACTTGTGATGCTGTCGACGTGATCGTCATTTTGGTCAGTCGGACTAGTTTTGCCAGGATGCCGAAGTATAGCATTATTTTGCACAGTACGTTTCGGGCAATATTGTCACATGCTTGTTTAAAATCCAAGAAAATGTGGTGGACGTCGATGTTAAATTCCCAGCATTTTTCGAGCACTTGTTTGACTGTGAAGAGCTGATCGGTAGTTGATCGACCAGACCTAAAGCCTCCTTGGTACTCCCCAAGGACATTTTCAGCGTATACATTTATTTTATTTTTTAACATTTTCGTCAGTATCTTATAGGGCGTACAAAGTAGCGATATGCCTCCGTAGTTTTCGCACCGAAGTTTGTTTCCTTTTTTGTGGATAGGGCATATGATAGATTTGCACCACTCCTGCGGTATTTTTTTTGACCCCAGATGTGCTGGATCAATTTGTGGATGGCTTTTATAGGGCAGCTTCCACCGTACTTGATTAGCTCTACCCGAATCTCGTCAATGCCCGGCGCTTTATTGTTTTTCTGGCTTTTTATGGCAGAATTGACTTCTTCCAGCGTTGGAGGTGCGATCAAGACTTCGTCAGAGACGTCTATCGGCTCGGATATTATTGAGGTCTGTGCAGGATTACCAAGAACACAAAACTAAAAGCACTAATGCTTCCAATAATAAAGGGTACCACTCTTCAGTTATCAAAGAGTAATCTTTAACAAAAACATCATGGAGGAAGCATGTGGAAGTGAAGCTTACTCGAGTTTTTATTGCTTTCGGGCAGTGCAAGAGAGCTTTCGCCACCACATGGGGTCCGTTATCTTATGTCGTTATGTGGGTCTACGTATCAATCATATGGTTAATAATTGCATACGCATCCCTGGTGCGGTAGATTATTGTGACGTTTTCGTATGCTGAATGAAGTTAGCCATACTACGAAGGACCGTACGCCTAGGCATCTGTGGTGCTACGAATACTATTCTTGGGGTGGCTCTTGTGCTTCTCAATCTGTCTCTACTAGACAGCCGTATTTGTAAAATTCAACATAGTTTAAGACGATTTTGGGTACTACGAGAGAAGCGAGAGATCTTTTTGGTTGTCGGGAGGCTTTCGGACGCTTGAATATCTCTAATCGATTTCGGAAGACATGATGTGATCTTTTTGAGCAAATGTGATACGGAGCACCCAGATATCTGCATGAAAGGATGTTCCGAGATTTTCTTCACAGATGGATCGAAGAAAGACATTAGATATGGCACTGGTGTCTACTTGTATTGCAAGTTTCTGAACCTACCTTAGGTGTGCTGACCGAATCGATACCCATAAAGAGAGTTGGCTATCTTCTGATATGGCCAAGCACACGAAGCTCTTAGTCTCAGAACCTAGCTATTTCTCCTCAATAAGAGTAGGAAAATTTTTACAGACATGGAACGCATTATTTTGATTTGAGTGCTTAGAGGTTCCAACTGCCCCATTTCTAACCCACGCCCACATACACATTGGTTTCGATCAGCACTTGTTTCACATAAAAAAAAGTTAGCTGTCCCTTTTTTTGTTTTCGCTCGACGGTTTTTTTCTTGTTCCAATTTCAAATCGTCGAAAGTCTAGTCAAGAGATTGCAACCTAAGCAATAAACTGCTTAATGAAGTGATATTTCCACCAAGCTCTAAATTTTCAAATTCAAATGCCTATTTTTTAAGACGCCAGTTAAGTTTTGTGTATGGAAGCTCATTTTCCTAACATAGAATTACCCTTAATAATTTTTATCCAATATATTCCAGTATCATTTTTCTGTAAAGTGAATTTTTCGACACTACGTATAGCACAACCTGACATGATTTTGCTTGTGAGAGTATTTTCAAATATAAATCGTATTTCTTCCTATCTGTGCCAGAAATATCGATAAATATTGTCTGGAATTATCTCCATCTACTGTATCTCATAAACCGGAAAAAAACCCTAGATCCCATTATAAAAGTTCAAAAGAAACTGCTTGAAATCAAAACACGAACTGATTCTCATAGGACGAGAGATATCCAGAATAGTCTCAAAGCATTTCAGCAAACTAGTGAGCGTTCACTAAAAACGATAGTTTCTCGACAAACAACAGACATATCCCTCATACGAAACCGAGCCTGTTCGTAAAACGATACGCAGCAATAATTTTGCTTAGGATGACCGACGCAATAAATAATAAAAGCCATGTGTATGTGCCCTATGGCCTATGCGGCTCAGTAGCCGATTTTACATAGACTTTTCCCCTAGTTTGCTGGTCGCGGTATCCCAAACAAAATTTCGGTTTAATTCGGCTGTGCTGTAAATCCGTCTGTGCTGAACAGTGTTCTTATATAACGATGTTTTATGCTCGTCTTTAGCAGCCTATATTACTTTGTTCTTCCAGCCTTTCAAATTTACTCTTAGGTTAGGTTAGCAAAGAGGGCTGCCGGGAAACGCGGCTTGCATTAGGCCACCAGTTTGGGCCCATTTGCCACCTTCCGCTGGCTTTTTAGAGCTGCCAAGTGACCACTTCGCCAAACTGGATCAGTTGACTCCGCGTGACGGTACTGGCCACTTCTGCTAACCCTTGAAAATGGTATGCACCAAAAATTTTGAGGCGTTTATTATTTAGGGCCGGACAATCGCAGAAAGTATGCTCGATGGTGTCCTCTTCCATCTCGCACCTCTTGCATAAATTGCTCGATGTCAGTTCCATTCTGTTCGCATGAGATGCGGTAAGGCAGTGCCCTGTGAGCAAGCCGACCGTGGCTCTTAAGCAGTTTCTGCTGAGCTTGAGCAGTTTCCTGCTTTTGGTTGGATCAGGTGATGGCCATAATGTCCTGGCCACCCTGCAGTCCAGCCTGTTTTCCCATTCGGACTTTAGTTTGGCCCATACGGCGGCATCAAGTTTGTTTGTGGCGTCAGCGATTGACCGAGGTACAGTGATACAAGGGCTATTGCTAGCTCCTGAACCTTTGCTCGCCAATTCATCGGCTTTTTCGTTGCCTATGACCCCACTATGCCCTGGCACCCACATAATCCGGATAGGAATATGCCTTGCCTTTTCATTGAGAGCCACTTTGCAAGCGTTAACAGTTTTTGAAGAACATCTGTAAGACGCAAGAGCGAGAATGGCTGCCCTACTGTCCACGCAAATCGTCATTGATCTGGTTGACATTCCACTAATGGACTCAACTGCCATGCGTATAGCATGTAATTCCGACTGAAAGACGGTAGCATGGTCTGACAGTCTACACCACAGGTTAAGGCTCAAATCCTACTACTATTTTTTTGAAAAGTGTCACATCATTTACTCTGCAACTTTACCGTTGCTGAACCTCTGCTGAGATTGCCTCCTAAAATCTTTTCTTTGCGCGCTTTTCATCGATAGTTTGTGCTATTTCAAACTCTTTTCGCGCCATTACGCAGTTTCTTCGGAGTGCCGGTTCAGTGCTTTCTTGATAATCTTGTTCTTAAGATTTTTTTGAAAATAACTTTGCTAATTTACCGGTTCTAATTTATGCTTACGATAGTGACATTTATAAGCTCGGTAGTGGAACTTTTTTTGCCGGCCATCTGGTGATCTGCTTCAAATTATCCATCCAAGTTCATCAGTGACAATTATAAGCTCGGTTACACAAACACTAGTCAAATCACCCACCGAAGTCCATCAGTGTTTCAATCCCAAGCTTCCAAAGCTTTGGTGCTTCTAAGCTCATAGTGATTACTTCAATCAAGTCTCGCTAAATTCTCAAACCTGATCGATCGTGAAGCTTAGTTAGTCGAGACACTTGCCAGCCTTCTGTCGTAGTGCTACCAAGATTGTGCTTTTGCTTATAAAAGTGCTACCAAGTTGCCGTATCGGTTTTTCTTATATTGAAATTTGTTTTACTGAATTTTATATATATTTTTTGGACATGTCGCTCTGTTCCGCCAATACTTGCTGCGACAAAGCAGATAAAACACCTCTAATAACTTGCTTCGGATTTTGCGGACTATCCTTTCACTCAAAGTGTGCAGGTTTTACTGCACCCATGGGCGACTGCATCAATCGCGCGGACTCCGGCATCCACTACTATTGCGATAAATGCCGGAAGTTCTCTATTTCAACGTACGTTGAGAGACTCAGGGCGAATCTTCGAAACTTTGCTGCACTCGAGGTCTCTTTCAACGTTTTAAATAAGCAGCTTGAGGATTCCCGCAAGGAGACCGAAAGGCTCCTTAAATTTGCTTTAACGGAGCGTCCATCTACGTCCGCTTCGACTGCCTGTGAAGCGACTACGTTCTCGCCTCCTGCTTCACCAATTTCTCTTGAAATTCCTCTACCAGCTGGTATTTGTACTCGCAGCCAAAAGCAACTGCTTTCTACTCAGCCCCAGCTGCTGCAGCCTAACAGTCAAGCTCGGCCTGTTCTTACTTCGGCAGAATCGGTACCACCAGTGGATCTACGTCAAATGAATTCACCGAGCTCACAGGCGCAAACTAATCCGTCATCCAAGCCTCCAGCTCAACGTAAGCGGGCTTCACCAGTCCCACAACGCGATTTTTCCGCTAAAGATGCTGATGCCGTTTTAATTGCTTCATCTTCCGACTCCTTGCTATCGGTTAATGCACCGTCTGCAGTGCATCGTGAACCATCAGGAGGTCTTCCTCAGCATTGTCAACCGGCTCGTACTCTACCGCGATTAGTTGTTGCTTCGCCACCGTTGCATGTGTTTGTATCGCGTTTCGCATACAATACCCCAGCAGAAACAATCATGGAATACATCACTGCCAAACTTGGCTACTTACCGCCTCTGCTACTTTGCAAGAAGCTAACACCAGACAACCTGCAGAATCAGGAAATTTCTTCGTTCAAAATAACGGTAACTGCTGGTACGGATCTTCTGCTTCACAAAGAATTCTGGCCATCTGGTGTACTGTTTAAGGAATTCACCAGGAGACCTCGAAAAAATTTTCATCAAACAGGATCAAAAATCTCCACAACGTAAACACCCTAGCCTTAGTTGACAATGTGTGCTTAACAGGAATCAGAACCAATGGAATCAGTACATTCGAATTTAATAAGATCAATCCAATTCATGTATATTACCAGAACGTTCGTGGACTTAGGACCAAGCTGAGCACTCTGAATCTCTCCTCTACTCTTTCTTCTGATCATATAATATGTTTATCGGAAACATGGTTAACAGTAGATATTTACGATAATGAGCTGTTTCCGTTTCATACAGTCTTCCGCCGTGATCGTGATCGAGCTACATCAGGTAAAAACGATGGCGGTGGTGTATTAGTTGCAGTGCACAGGTCTCTTCAAGGAACACTCTGTATGGATTTCTCTCCGTCTCCTCCTATTGAATGTGTTGTTGTGCGCGTTACCCTTGCTCCCACAAAAATTCTCATTGTTTTTTCAGTATATGTTCCTTGTAATTCCCCAGTTGCGGTTTATAATAATTTTTTTGATGAGCTATCCACCTACCTCAACATTAGCTTCCCTTCTGCCTTATCTTTAATATGTGGTGATTTCAACTTACCGAACCTGATATGGAATCATAACTTTTCTAGCATAATCTCATCCTGCAATATTTTCTTGATAACCTCATCCTTTTTATCTTTGTGTTCACTCTCCCAATTAAACTGTGTTCCCAATGTAAATAACAAAATACTAGACTTTGTTCTATCTAATATTCCCCCTCATAATATCAGTGTTCAAACCGCCTCCTTTCCCTATGTCCAAGCTGACTTACATCACCCTCCTCTCTCAGTCACACTTCAAGTTGATCTTCTGACCATTAGAGCTCCTTCTCGAGCCATGCGCTTTAACTTTCATAAAGCTGACTTTGTTAGTATGATAACTGAAATGAACTCGGTTAACTGGTTCTCTTTCTCTCGCGGCCTCACTGTCAATGACCTTGTCTTAAAATTTCACAACTTCCTATCCAACCTTATCTCCCGTTTCACTCCTTCCAGACGTCCTCGCAAGCCTAATGACGCTCCTTGGTTTCGTCGTGATGTGGCGACGGCCCTGAAAGCTAAGGATGTCGCTCGAGCTAGATTTAAACGAACAGGCTCTCATGAGGACTTCATCGAATTTTCGAGGCTACGATCTTCTGCCAAAACTGTCGTAAATCTAGCTATCCGAGATTACTTTTCCAACATTGAGTCCTCCATCTGCTCTAATCATCAAAAACCCTTTTGGTCTTATGTCCGTTCCCTCAAAAGTTCCCATCGTTTCCCCGATTCCATGTTTCTCGATAATGCTATGGCATCTAATCCACGTGAAATTTGCGACCTCTTTGCAAAATATTTTTCTTCCTTCTTTTCCCAACATAATCATATCTTGCCTTGTGAAATTCCCCATGTTGCTTCATCCTCTCTATCTTCCATTTACACTAATCCTCTTGAAATTGAATCCTTACTCGATTGTCTTGATGTCAATGTTGGTTGCGGTTCTGATGGTATCCCTAACCTTTTGGCCAAATCACTATCATCGTCCTTATGTGTTCCCTTGTCAATTATATTTAACCTCAGCCTCTCCTCCGGCTCCTTCCCCTCCAGTTGGAAATCTGCATATATTTCCCCCATCCACAAGTCTGGAGACCCAAGCTGTGTTTCCAATTACCGTCCGATTTCCCTCCTTCCTTGTTTTGGAAAAGTTCTCGAAAGAGTGGTTTCTAACAGGCTGCTTCCTCTCCTCCATCCCTTCCTTGCTCCGGAACAGCATGGTTTTGTCAAAGGGAGGTCTCCCACCTCTAATCTTATTACTTTTACTAACTTTGTTGCTTCTGCCTTAGACCAACGGAAACAAGTGGATGTCGTATATACCGACTTCTCAAAAGCTTTTGATTCTGTTGACCACAGAATTCTCCTTGCAAAGCTTCGAAGTTATGGGGTGTCGGGTTCTCTTTTGTCTTGGTTTTCATCCTATGTGTCTGGTCGTTCTTGTGTTGTATCTGTACAATCGTCCACCTCTTCCCCCTTCTGTCCTCTTTCCGGTGTTCCTCAGGGCTCCATTCTCGGTCTTTTATTATTCCTAGTATTTATAAATGATCTCCCTTCCTTTATTCGTTCTCCCTGCCTATTGTTTGCTGATGACTTCAAGATTTTCAAAGTAGTTGAATCTACCAACGACTGCCTCCAACTCCAAAACGATCTCTGTACTCTGTGTGACTGGTGCTCGAATAATTCACTTGCTTTGAACATATCCAAATGTCATCAGATGTCCTATACGTATAAAATGTCACCCTTAATTTACTCCTATACTCTTTACGGCTCTTCCATTACGGCTGTGAATGATTTTAAGGACCTTGGTGTGCACTTTGATCAAAAGCTCAAATTTGACCTGCACATTGCATATATAACTGCCAAGGCCTCTCGTCTGTCCGGTTTCATTCTTAGATGCTCTTCTTCGTTTACTAGCATCGCTACCTCTTTCCATTTGTTTTTTTCACTTGTTCGTAGCATCCTAGAGTATTGTTGTCAAGTGTGGTCTCCTCGTCATAAATATCTCAGTGTTGCAGTGGAACACGTTCAGCGTAGATTTACTCGCTCACTGTTATTTAAATTCAAAATCCCTTACTGTTGTTATAGTGATCGTCTTTCCTTATTCCAAATTCCTTCATTAGAGTCCCGACGAGTGTTCCTCGACGAGTGCTTACTTTTCAAGCTGCTCCATAGCCCCATGCTCTCCGATCTTGGTTATATGCTGTGTATACGTAACGTCAATCGATCGGATAGATCTCAATTAATGTTTTCTCTTCCTTTCGCGCGTTCTGAAGTTTATTTCAACTCGCCGCTATTGCGTATGCCCAGGAAGCATAATGATCTTCAGCTTGGTCCTTTTCCGCTAACGTTCTGTCAATTTAAGTCCCAAATTAAAGACATAATTCTTAAAGCTTCTTTTAATGATTGATTTTCTATTTAATTTTAGTACTATGTTTGCAATTTCTTCTATGTTGAATTGTACATTAGCTATAATTTGTTGTTCTTATATTTTCATTTATTTGTTAATTTTTCTATTTTCTTCTTTTGGATTTATTTAATTTTTCTATTTTTGTAATTGGGCAGAAGCCTGTTGAAATGGATTTAAATAAATAAATAAATAAATCCGTAGAAAACACGCCCGAGCCAACTCCTGTGTCCGTCTTTGACCCGTCCGTGTAAATTCAGACGCCCCCATCGGTGGTAGCTTCCTTTTTCTTCCAGTCTGTTCTTGACCTGGAAATTCCTGTCAAGATGTATTATTTTGCTCATGTGGTCCGTGTCTTCTGCAACGAGCCCAAATCTTTTGCGGCATTCTGTAAGAATACCGCTGTGGCCCCACTGATCTGAATCGTTCCACATGCCGGAACATTTAGCGCGTATCGCCGCTAAGCTTGTGCTTCTAAAGATGAATCGATCTAGGGGCATGAGTCCCAAAATCATTTCCAACCCTGCCGTTGGGGCGGTCTTTAAAGCGCCTGTAATACATATGCAAATTAATCTTTGCAGTCTTGTTAGCTCCTTGATATTAGTTTTACTCTCCGCTGCCTTCCACCATACGATCGCTCCATACACCAAAATCGGTCTGACTACACATGTGAATATGTAATAGGCCGCCCTATGTTTAAGACCCTAGGTATTGGAGTAGGCGGACCGGCACGCGAAACTGCTGCGCGAGCCTTACCAATTATGTGCTTCACGTTAGGCCCCCAGTTGAGTTTCCTGTCTAGTATAGGGCCCAAATATTTAACACTATCAGCAAGTTCTAATGTTATTCCGTTGAGGTTAGGCGTGGCAATAGCCGGTACCCTGTGTCTCCTTGTGAAGAGTACAAGTTCGGTTTTTGTCGGGTTTGCCCTAGGACCGACTTTTCTGGCCCAGGTTTGGACATGGTCCAGTGCCGATTGCATAAGGTCCGACAAAGTTTGTGGGAACGCACGTCTCACAAGTACCACAATGTCATCGGCATATGCCACCACCTCAAAGCCACTGGCCCTTAAATTCTCCAGTATTTCGTTGACTGTCAGGATCCAGGAAAGGGGAGATATAATCCCTCCTTGTGGTGTTCCGGTTCCGACTATTCTTTCCGCTTTTCCTCCAAAAAGGTAGCCTCAATCTGCCTGCTCTTGAACAAGTCCGATGCCCAGGTCGCCAGAGTTTTATCCACTCCATATCGAACCAAGGCATCGATGATACTCGCGACAGTGACATTATTGAAGGCCCCCTCAATGTCTAAGAAGGCTGCCAACGTGAATTCCTTCTGCCGTAAGGATTTTTCTATTGTACCGACAACTTTGTGCAATGCCGTATCTACTGATTTGCCCGCTAGATACGCGTGTTGATCAACAAAAAACTTAAGCTCATTACTGCTAGAGCAGGATGTGCAGATCAACAAGCCTCTCTAGTGTTTTGAGCAGAAACGATGTTAAGCTGATTGGTCTAAAGTCCTTCACGTAATGATGATTCAACCTACCAGGTTTCGGAATGAAGACCACCCTAGCTTTTGTCCATTGCTCGGGTACTACCCCGAGGCGGAGGCATGCGGTAAAAATACGCTGCAGAATGGGAATGATGGTTTTATCTGCCTTTTGAAGCATGATGGGTGATATCTCATCAATCCCTGTAGCTTTGTAAGGTCGGAATGTGCCAATAGACCATTCGATCTTGACCTCATCAACTACTTCCTTGATCAGCCGCTCAGACGCCCGGTGGATTCCTTGAAGTACGTCCCTACGCGGTGGTGCGCAAGCTGATTCTGGAAAGTGGGTTTCCATTAGCATGTCCAGGCACTCTTTCGGGTCCGCCGGGGGTTACGCTTAGGACCTTCCTGATTCTGGCAGCCTCTGTACATCCGTCAATGTTCTCACAGAATTCCCTCCATGAGTAGTGCTTGGCTCGTCTTATCTTCTTTTTGAAGAGCGACAGCTCCTGCTTGTAACGGTCCCAGTCTTCAACGTTTCCGGACCGCCTTGCGTTGTTAAACGCCCTTCGTGTGCGACCTCTAGCCTCTGTTAGTTCGCCATTCCACCATAAGGTAGCGTTCTTCCTAAAGGGCTTTTCCGGACACACGTCTTTGAAATCTGACACTAAGATTCCCGTTAATCGGTTCATCTCCTGCAAATTTACTCTACTGTGAGTAAATAATTTTAGCTCATTTTCAATTCGTAAAAGCTAAGATATTTGAAATCGTCAAAACTATCGCTAATAATTCATAAAAGTATCACTTTTAACGAGTATATAGGTGATATACCTGTATACTCGCTAAAACCGTATTTTTTCTAATTCATTTACGAATCGTTAAAAATGATTCTTCTCGGATGGCCATTTTAGTAGGACCAATGAATCGTTTTCGATTCATTTGCGAGCTCGTTAACGATAAAAACATTCGTAAAATATGACTCTTTTATGAATTAATTACGATGCATTTGGTTTGCTGGGTAGCGAGACGCCTTCGTTCAATGTCTTATAAAGCGAGTCTTTCGAAGCGAATCGAGTGCGTTGTCTGGCGGGTTAATTTAAAAGCGAGTTTATTGCAACGCGAGTGATACTGTTACTAGCGTGATAGTTAAAGTGTGTACGTGAATTTAGTAGTGTAAAATAAAGCGGTTTATTTAAAACAATTATAATTTAAAATAAATTAAATAAATTAAAATAATTTAAATAGATTCAAATTAAAATAATTTAAATAAATTAAAATTAAAATATGTGTTTAGTCGCAGTAATTGAACTGTTATATGTCGTATGCAGAGTATTTATAGAATCCACGAAGCGAGTTTTCAGTGAAAAAACACAACAATTCGTGTGATGCTACAGACCATTATTTTCTATTAAACGTGGTAATTCGTAATATGTGGACTAAATAGAAAGTAACATGTTTCGGACAGTGAATACTATAAGAAGTTGTGTGGACTAATTTTGTTGACTAACTGAAGAACGCCAAATGCCAAAGCTAGTAAATGAATTAATATTGGCAGAGTTGAAAGTAAAGTGCCGAAAACGAGATCTGCCGACGACTGGAAATAAAACGACTTTATTCTCACGGCTAAGGGAGCCTTTGAGCAGGAGAGGCAATGAAAGATCCGCAAACATTCGATTTCTTGGACGAGGAAACCAGCCTAGAACTTGACAAGAAATAACGAATCAGATAGTAGAAAAATCCGATGATAGACTTACTGGTGAAAATGGTTTCCGATATGAAGCAACAATCCCTGGACATTTTTGATTAGAAACAGAAGCAGCAAGCACTGGACATCGGTCAAAAATTTGTGCAGAATGCTGAAGACAATAAACAGTAAGCGACGAAACTGAGTCGGAAATTTAACCAGCAAGCCCAGAAACTAGATCAACAAGTCCCCGACGTTAACCCTAGAAACACAATCATATTCTTTTATGGCGCTAAAGATAATCATACGTCCCAGAGACGTATGACGCTTTCTCAGTGTATTCAGTGAGATCCAGCTACTTTTCATCAATTATTAATAGATACTTGAAATTATTATAAACACTTTTAGGAGAAATAAAACAAAAGTTTTGCAAAAATAAAGTATAATTTGAAAAATATAAACCTAATGCGTAAACTTCTTCAAAAATTAACAAAAACTAATACCTTTTTATTTATAGGAACTTTTTAGTTGACTTTCAGTCTACATTTGTTTTTTCAGTACTAAGCTTCTATAAAAATAATAGCTAAATCAAATCATCAAAACTTATTCTAACTAAATGCACTCAAGGCACACGTCATTTCTATGTTCTTTGCAAACAGGCTTGTAGTACTTCGCATAAGACATTCTTGATATCCTTCGTATTTTTGATGGGCAACATGAACCAGGCAACATGGAGCAGGCTCCTCAGAATATTTTAGATCAGTACTTCCACTAGTAAGTACTTGGTAGTAATTCCAATATACTTTGAAGAGTCCTCATTAGAGATGGAGCTTTGAGCCTTATTCCAATATATGGTGAAGTTAGGTCACTGCTAAGTTTTTTATAAAATTTCTTCGACTCCGAGGCCTTTCGTTTTTGGCAATGATGTTGTGGCAATAAATTACATAGGAATTGACGTAGGCTATGTTTAAAATGCCATAAAGTACAGCCATTGGCCACCTGCTCGCTTCCTGGAGCACGAAATTGCCGAATATATTTGGTCAAAAGTGTTGCAGTCTGGTTGTAGTACATACATAATCATTTCTGACTTTGCTGTTGTTTGGTTTATGATACTTTCTTTCAGGATGACAACAAGGGTATCATTTTTAATGGTTTTGGCTTATACGATTCAAGTGTCAGACGGCCGTCGTAACAGAGCACTCGATCAAGTATTTTTCATTAGTTCTGGAATCTCCCGTTTATTTGAGCGTACGGTGCCAATTTGGCGGTCGTCGTATCGTCTATGGTTACTGCTAGAACCTAAACAAGGACAAGGCAAGACGATTATTGTACACAGCGAAAACAAGTGATTAACTGTTCCCAGGAGAATCATTCATCACTCAGATGACAAACTGTTTTCATTCACGGCAATAACGTGAGGTAATGAGGCAATGACGTAATGAAACTCTGCCATAGATTGTTTTCTATATTAATTAAATAGAGTTTGCAGGTTTCCATCAAACGAAGCTGTCGGCTAAGAAGCTGGTGGTTACCGACAAATCTAATAAAAAAATATTTTTGTTCATGTATCTTTTTAATGCTCCAGCATAACATTTTTTTTTGAATTTGGAATAAAGAAGACTGAAAATGTATCGTTCAACGATAACAATAACAACTCAAGCGCATCAGAACCACTAGAAAACTGATTTTATACCGCTAACCGTACCGCTTACTGTACTGCTAACCGTACCGCTAACCGAACCGCCTACTGAACCACTTACCGTACCGCATATCGTACCGCTTACCGTACCGCTTACCGTACCGCTTATCGTACCGCTTACCGTACCGCATACCGTCCAGCTTACCGCATCGCTTACCGTACTCCTAACCGTCCCGCTCACCGTACTGCTAACCGTCCCGCTCACTGTACCGTTAACCGTACCGCATACCGTACCGCTTGCCGTACCACATACCATACCGCTAACCGTACCGTATAACGTACCGCTTAATATACCGCTTATCGTACCGCATACCGTACCGCTTACCGTACCGCTTACCGTACCGCTTAACGTACTGCATACCGAACCGCACTGCTTACCGTACCGCAACCGTACCGCTAACTGTACCATCTACCGCACCGCAGCCGCACCGCAGCCGCACCGCAATCGCACCGCAGCCGCACCGCAACCGCACCGCAACCGCAACCGCACCGTAACCGCACTGCAGTCGCACCGCAACCGCACCGCAGCCGCACCGCAACCGCACCGCAACCGCACTGCAACCGCACCGCAACCGCACCGCAACCGCACACGCACCACAACCGCACCGCAACCGCACCGCAGCCGCACCGCAACCGCACCGCAGCCGCACTGCAACCGCACCGCAACCGCACCGCAACCGCACACGCACCACAACCGCACCGCAACCGCACCGCAGCCGCACCGCAACCGCACCACAACCGCACCGCAACCGCACCGCACCGCAACCGCACCGCAACCGCAACCGCACCGCAGCCGCAACCGCACCGCAGCCGCAACCGCACCGCAGCCGCACCGCAGCCGCAACCGCACCGCAACCGCACCGCAGCCGCACCGCAACCGCACCGCAACCGCACCGCAACCGCACCGCAACCGCACCGCAGCCGCAGCCGCACCGCAGCCGCACCGCAACCGCACCGCAGCCGCACCGCAACCGCACCGCAACCGCAACCGCACCGCAGCCGCACCGCAGCCGCAACCGCACCGCAACCGCACCGCAGCCGCAACCGCACCGCAACCGCACCGCAGCCGCACCGCAACCGCACCGCAGCCGCACCGCAACCGCACCGCAACCGCACCGCAACCGCAACCGCACAGCAGCCGCACCGCAGCCGCAACCGCACCGCAACCGCACCGCAACCGCAGCCGCACCGCGGTTGCGGTGCGGTTGCGGTGCGGTTGCGGTGCGGTTGCGGTGCGGCTGCGGTGCGGTAGATGGTACAGTTAGCGGTACGGTTGCGGTACGGTAAGCAGTGCGGTTCGGTATGCAGTACGTTAAGCGGTACGGTAAGCGGTACGGTATGCGGTACGATAAGCGGTATATTAAGCGGTACGTTATACGGTACGGTTAGCGGTATGGTATGTGGTACGGCAAGCGGTACGGTATGCGGTACGGTTAACGGTACAGTGAGCGGGACGGTTAGCAGTACGGTGAGCGGGACGGTTAGGAGTACGGTAAGCGATGCGGTAAGCTGGACGGTATGCGGTACGGTAAGCGGTACGATAAGCGGTACGGTAAGCGGTACGGTAAGCGGTACGATATGCGGTACGGTAAGTGGTTCAGTAGGCGGTTCGGTTAGCGGTACGGTTAGCAGTACAGTAAGCGGTACGGTTAGCGGTATAAAATCAGTTTTCTAGTGGTTCTGATGCGCTTGAGTTGTTATTGTTATCGTTGAACGATACATTTTCAGTCTTCTTTATTCCAAATTCAAAAAAAAATGTTATGCTGGAGCATTAAAAAGATACATGAACAAAAATATTTTTTTATTAGATTTGTCGGTAACCACCAGCTTCTTAGCCGACAGCTTCGTTTGATGGAAACCTGCAAACTCTATTTAATTAATATAGAAAACAATCTATGGCAGAGTTTCATTACGTCATTGCCTCATTACCTCACGTTATTGCCGTGAATGAAAACAGTTTGTCATCTGAGTGATGAATGATTCTCCTGGGAACAGTTAATCACTTGTTTTCGCTGTGTACAATAATCGTCTTGCCTTGTCCTTGTTTAGGTTCTAGCAGTAACCATAGACGATACGACGACCGCCAAATTGGCACCGTACGCTCAAATAAACGGGAGATTCCAGAACTAATGAAAAATACTTGATCGAGTGCTCTGTTACGACGGCCGTCTGACACTTGAATCGTATAAGCCAAAACCATTAAAAATGATACCCTTGTTGTCATCCTGAAAGAAAGTATCATAAACCAAACAACAGCAAAGTCAGAAATGATTATGTATGTACTACAACCAGACTGCAACACTTTTGACCAAATATATTCGGCAATTTCGTGCTCCAGGAAGCGAGCAGGTGGCCAATGGCTGTACTTTATGGCATTTTAAACATAGCCTACGTCAATTCCTATGTAATTTATTGCCACAACATCATTGCCAAAAACGAAAGGCCTCGGAGTCGAAGAAATTTTATAAAAAACTTAGCAGTGACCTAACTTCACCATATATTGGAATAAGGCTCAAAGCTCCATCTCTAATGAGGACTCTTCAAAGTATATTGGAATTACTACCAAGTACTTACTAGTGGAAGTACTGATCTAAAATATTCTGAGGAGCCTGCTCCATGTTGCCTGGTTCATGTTGCCCATCAAAAATACGAAGGATATCAAGAATGTCTTATGCGAAGTACTACAAGCCTGTTTGCAAAGAACATAGAAATGACGTGTGCCTTGAGTGCATTTAGTTAGAATAAGTTTTGATGATTTGATTTAGCTATTATTTTTATAGAAGCTTAGTACTGAAAAAACAAATGTAGACTGAAAGTCAACTAAAAAGTTCCTATAAATAAAAAGGTATTAGTTTTTGTTAATTTTTGAAGAAGTTTACGCATTAGGTTTATATTTTTCAAATTATACTTTATTTTTGCAAAACTTTTGTTTTATTTCTCCTAAAAGTGTTTATAATAATTTCAAGTATCTATTAATAATTGATGAAAAGTAGCTGGATCTCACTGAATACACTGAGAAAGCGTCATACGTCTCTGGGACGTATGATTATCTTTAGCGCCATAAAAGAATATGATTGTGTTTCTAGGGTTAACGTCGGGGACTTGTTGATCTAGTTTCTGGGCTTGCTGGTTAAATTTCCGACTCAGTTTCGTCGCTTACTGTTTATTGTCTTCAGCATTCTGCACAAATTTTTGACCGATGTCCAGTGCTTGCTGCTTCTGTTTCTAATCAAAAATGTCCAGGGATTGTTGCTTCATATCGGAAACCATTTTCACCAGTAAGTCTATCATCGGATTTTTCTACTATCTGATTCGTTATTTCTTGTCAAGTTCTAGGCTGGTTTCCTCGTCCAAGAAATCGAATGTTTGCGGATCTTTCATTGCCTCTCCTGCTCAAAGGCTCCCTTAGCCGTGAGAATAAAGTCGTTTTATTTCCAGTCGTCGGCAGATCTCGTTTTCGGCACTTTACTTTCAACTCTGCCAATATTAATTCATTTACTAGCTTTGGCATTTGGCGTTCTTCAGTTAGTCAACAAAATTAGTCCACACAACTTCTTATAGTATTCACTGTCCGAAACATGTTACTTTCTATTTAGTCCACATATTACGAATTACCACGTTTAATAGAAAATAATGGTCTGTAGCATCACACGAATTGTTGTGTTTTTTCACTGAAAACTCGCTTCGTGGATTCTATAAATACTCTGCATACGACATATAACAGTTCAATTACTGCGACTAAACACATATTTTAATTTTAATTTATTTAAATTATTTTAATTTGAATCTATTTAAATTATTTTAATTTATTTAATTTATTTTAAATTATAATTGTTTTAAATAAACCGCTTTATTTTACACTACTAAATTCACGTACACACTTTAACTATCACGCTAGTAACAGTATCACTCGCGTTGCAATAAACTCGCTTTTAAATTAACCCGCCAGACAACGCACTCGATTCGCTTCGAAAGACTCGCTTTATAAGACATTGAACGAAGGCGTCTCGCTACCCAGCAAACCAAATGCATCGTAATTAATTCATAAAAGAGTCATATTTTACGAATGTTTTTATCGTTAACGAGCTCGCAAATGAATCGAAAACGATTCATTGGTCCTACTAAAATGGCCATCCGAGAAGAATCATTTTTAACGATTCGTAAATGAATTAGAAAAAATACGGTTTTAGCGAGTATACAGGTATATCACCTATATACTCGTTAAAAGTGATACTTTTATGAATTATTAGCGATAGTTTTGACGATTTCAAATATCTTAGCTTTTACGAATTGAAAATGAGCTAAAATTATTTACTCACAGTAGAGTAAATTTGCAGGAGGTGAACCGATTAACGGGAATCTTAGTGTCAGATTTCAAAGACGTGTGTCCGGAAAAGCCCTTTAGAAAGAACGCTACCTTATGGTGGAATGGCGAACTAACAGAGGCTAGAGGTCGCACACGAAGGGCGTTTAACAACGCAAGGCGGTCCGGAAACGTTGAAGACTGGGACCGTTACAAGCAGGAGCTGTCGCTCTTCAAAAAGAAGATAAGACGAGCCAAGCACTACTCATGGAGGGAATTCTGTGAGAACATTGACGGATGTACAGAGGCTGCCAGAATCAGGAAGGTCCTAAGCGTAACCCCCGGCGGACCCGAAAGAGTGCCTGGACATGCTAATGGAAACCCACTTTCCAGAATCAGCTTGCGCACCACCGCGTAGGGACGTACTTCAAGGAATCCACCGGGCGTCTGAGCGGCTGATCAAGGAAGTAGTTGATGAGGTCAAGATCGAATGGTCTATTGGCACATTCCGACCTTACAAAGCTACAGGGATTGATGAGATATCACCCATCATGCTTCAAAAGGCAGATAAAACCATCATTCCCATTCTGCAGCGTATTTTTACCGCATGCCTCCGCCTCGGGGTAGTACCCGAGCAATGGACAAAAGCTAGGGTGGTCTTCATTCCGAAACCTGGTAGGTTGAATCATCATTACGTGAAGGACTTTAGACCAATCAGCTTAACATCGTTTCTGCTCAAAACACTAGAGAGGCTTGTTGATCTGCACATCCTGCTCTAGCAGTAATGAGCTTAAGTTTTTTGTTGATCAACACGCGTATCTAGCGGGCAAATCAGTAGATACGGCATTGCACAAAGTTGTCGGTACAATAGAAAAATCCTTACGGCAGAAGGAATTCACGTTGGCAGCCTTCTTAGACATTGAGGGGGCCTTCAATAATGTCACTGTCGCGAGTATCATCGATGCCTTGGTTCGATATGGAGTGGATAAAACTCTGGCGACCTGGGCATCGGACTTGTTCAAGAGCAGGCAGATTGAGGCTACCTTTTTGGAGGAAAAGCGGAAAGAATAGTCGGAACCGGAACACCACAAGGAGGGATTATATCTCCCCTTTCCTGGATCCTGACAGTCAACGAAATACTGGAGAATTTAAGGGCCAGTGGCTTTGAGGTGGTGGCATATGCCGATGACATTGTGGTACTTGTGAGACGTGCGTTCCCACAAACTTTGTCGGACCTTATGCAATCGGCGCTGGACCATGTCCAAACCTGGGCCAGAAAAGTCGGTCCTAGGGCAAACCCGACAAAAACCGAACTTGTACTCTTCACAAGGAGACACAGGGTACCGGCTATTGCCACGCCTAACCTCAACGGAATAACATTAGAACTTGCTGATAGTGTTAAATATTTGGGCCCTATACTAGACAGGAAACTCAACTGGGGGCCTAACGTGAAGCACATAATTGGTAAGGCTCGCGCAGCAGTTTCGCGTGCCGGTCCGCCTACTCCAATACCTAGGGTCTTAAACATAGGGCGGCCTATTACATATTCACATGTGTAGTCAGACCGATTTTGGTGTATGGAGCGATCGTATGGTGGAAGGCAGCGGAGAGTAAAACTAATATCAAGGAGCTAACAAGACTGCAAAGATTAATTTGCATATGTATTACAGGCGCTTTAAAGACCGCCCCAACGGCAGGGTTGGAAATGATTTTGGGACTCATGCCCCTAGATCGATTCATCTTTAGAAGCACAAGCTTAGCGGCGATACGCGCTAAATGTTCCGGCATGTGGAAGATTCAGATCAGTGGGGCCACAGCGGTATTCTTACAGAATGCCGCAAAAGATTTGGGCTCGTTGCAGAAGACACGGACCACATGAGCAAAATAATACATCTTGACAGGAATTTCCAGGTCAAGAACAGACTGGAAGAAAAAGGAAGCTACCACCGATGGGGGCGTCTGGATTTACACGGACGGGTCAAAGACGGACACAGGAGTTGGCTCGGGCGTGTTTTCTACGGATTTGAGCCTTAACCTGTGGTGTAGACTGTCAGACCATGCTACCGTCTTTCAGTCGGAATTACATGCTATACGCATGGCAGTTGAGTCCATTAGTGGAATGTCAACCAGATCAATGACGATTTGCGTGGACAGTAGGGCAGCCATTCTCGCTCTTGCGTCTTACAGATGTTCTTCAACGGTCACTCGTCAGCTCTAACAAGCCAACGGAGGGCGACAAATGGGCCTAAACTGGCGAACCAATGCTAGCCGCGTACCCGGCAACCCTCTTTACTACCTAACATAACCTTCTCTACGATTGTTTTGTATTTGAACTTATTGTTAGCCCATAGTTTGATGCGATTTTCACCGCAAGATTTGCCTTTTTGCTCTATTTTCTTGACTTAATAAATAAGTCCATCCTGCAAGCCTGCTCAATCATCTGCAACCACAATCAAGTGTAACTGCCAAATGCCTGCTTTGACTTTTCACAAATTATTTTGTGCCAAAAAAACAACAACGATGGATTCACTAAATTCGAGTTCACTCTAATGTTAATGCTTTTGCCACCAATTCATAGCATGTTGCATTGATATTATTTTGGCAGTCTCGACATTTCCGACAAACTCCATTAAGTAGCAATTATCTTGTTTTTGAACCGGCATATTTACTCACATTTCCATTCTGCCTGTAATGCAACAGTCCGAAAAATAATTGAGTTGAATTAATGTCGAAACAAAAGACAGTCTAATGCCTCCAAATAGCTTGATTCAATTCTTTTCGTCTCATATATGGTACAAACGGAAAGGGAGCGGTTCTAATTGCCTGGCACAAGAGAACTGGTCTTCGTCAATAACCGAAGCATGTTCAAGATCAGGTACGTTGGGCGCACAGTGTATCCAACGTTGTTCCGTTTCCTCGCACATATGTACGTAAATGTACGCATATATACTAATATACATACTAGCATTGTTGCTAGCCACAGATGCAATGAAGCAGCAACATCATTTAGCGATCATCGCATTTCGAGATGAATACGATGACCAGACCAGAAGAACAGGATGGTGGGTACCACAGCAGCAGGTAACAACAACAGTAGCAAACACAAGATAATAGTCAATTTCTTTGTAGATATTTGGTGCCCCATTAAGAAGTCAAGCAGCAGGCGCAGATCGTCTGATGATGATCATCATCATCATTGCCTTAAAACTTTGAAAATTGATCATGAAATGAGGACTGGAATAGCGTTAAGATATACTAGACACAGTTATTGGACTAAGAATGTGCTAAAGTTACAGTGGGACGAATCATGTTGAGCTCAGTTATGGAAATTTAAAATAAAGCTTAGAAGAGTACCATCTTCGATTGCTTAGCATTCATAACAATATCTCACAGTTAATTTTCGTTACTGTGTTTATCTATTGGTGTCTATTGGGTTTTTCGTAAAAAAATCAGTATGTGCCTCAGAAGTTAAGTGTTACATCAGAGGGTAAATTTTCCTTTCTTCAGTTTCTCTCGTATATTAAAATCTGTGACTTTTTTATTTGATCAACTGGCCCTTTGCGTTTTATTGAAATTGCTTACCTATTCTTTTCGACATAATATTTCATACAATTCCTTTTCCTTACTTTCTATTCCTTACTTCCTATTCCTATACCGATTTCCAACGGCTCTAAAATCTTTCTTAACATTAGCCATGGTTTTGTTTCTCTATTCAGAGCAGAGCAGAGTAGAGCAGAGTAAGCTGATCCGCAAAAAACAACGATCCGGAGAACGATCGTTTAGTCGTTAAGGTTGCTGCAACTAAAAAAATTTAACTGCCAAAAACAATTTTGAAAGTCGTTTATTTACAATTTTGCTATATTAAAAATAATATTGACTTTTAGCATTCATTCAGCAGATAATTATTTAACGTGGTGATGCAAACGATTTCAAATGCAAGTTTTAATTTCTGCGAACAGATTAGTTGAGAACGCAGTTGCATCAACCGCCAAAGCTGATTCGCCTACATACATAAGTATTGAAATATTTATCCAGAGCAGAGTAGCTACCCCGATTAAATAATTGAAATAGGAGTTTTTTTTTTGTTGCTACTCAACTCTTGAATGCTGCTACTCAACTCTTGACGAAAGTGCCAATTAGTATGGTGTTATTTACTCAGTTACTTTAAAAACAACTTCCCTTTAAATCATTCGAGCTCCACAAAGAGTTGCAGACTGTTGTCATAATTGATAGTTCAGTGTTCATGGTCCAGCCTCAGTGACACTAGACAATGCATATCATCTATTTGCCTTGGAGTCGCCCATTCTTCTTGAATTTAGGCAAGCTGCGTTCAAAAGAAAGAAATTTTTCTTCAGATCACTTTTATTGTGAGTTGTGACCGTTCTACGGTAGAATAGAATGTCAGTAAGTTCACAGCACACGAGCGTAGAATGTAGCGGTTCTAGCCCAGGTACGGTTTATTCAGATCAAGAATATGGCATGGTCTAGCGGGGCAACTGGCACGATCATTGTCTCCAGAAACCGTAAACGGTTTTATGAAAAACGATTCAAAATTGGCCCCGGCGGACCGATCTGGAGCGGAATTTAATTGGACAAATGTGAATGGAGTCGAACAGTGCTCATGACAACAAAAGAAATGAACACATTCGACGGATTGTTATGCTACGGATTTGAAGGTGCACCCGATCTATTCCAAAGAAGTAGAATTAGATAGGGAATCTCTATATTTCGAGTTCTGTTACTGTCGAGATGACCGAAGATGGTAGGATGGTAGCTGAGTGCACTAAATCTACAGGCTTTTGGTAGTATAGGAAGCGAATGGAGTTTATTCAAGTCACGATTCGCTTGAATGGCTGCATTATGTTTGATCGCTAGGTGATTGGTTTTGAAGTATGATATTACGCATAGATGCTGAACAATCAGAACAGGCAATACGAAATTGGAGTTTCGTCGCCTGCAGCATGATGAAATGGTTTGATACGGTTGAAACGACGCTTCAGACTTAACTCGATATTGAGTTTAGATAACTGCGAGAGATTGAATGTTGCGAGTTGTAGTAACTGTTGGGATAATCAAGTGTCAATAGGTATAATGTACTTAGCTACTAGCTAAAATTTTTCATAACTGTACATGTATTGGTGTCCATTGTATCCATAACGAGGTAGATGAATGATTTTTTTATGACAACCACATTATTCACCTTTATGTTCAATCCTCATTCATTAGGGTAGTTATCCATGTTTGGTATTTCGAGTTTCGAAGTTATTTCTAAGTTGGTATGCACTTAAAACCTAATTTTACGCATCTCACTTACGAAAAAATCCTATAAATAAAATCAATACTTTCTCATGCCAGCACTCATTCAATATATGCGGCTCCACAAAGATCCATTCTCGGTTTAATGTTGTTTTGACTTCTTATGTATGACCTCCCTTCTTTGACAAATTCATCTTGTTTTTGGTAATAATTAAACTGTCGATTTTGTTCAACATATATCAAACATTTTTTTTAAAGATAATATATAATCATAATCATCGGGGCACTACAGCTCGAATCGAGCCTTAGCCTCCTTAATGCTTCGCCTCCATTCGTCTCGGTTCAGTGACCGCATCTATCGAATCCTCCCAGCGCTTGCGTGGCTTACCGAATGGCCTGGCTCCGCTCGCTCGCCCCTTGAGAGATCGTTTGGGGATTCGATTGTCGCTCATTCGTTCGACGTGGCCAGCCCATTGTAGTTTTTGGAGTCGTATGACGGTAGAGACTTCCGGCTCGTCATAGATGGTATACAGCTCGTTGTTGTATCGGATTCGCCATCCATCTTCTTCCCGTATTGGACCGACGATCCTTCGCAATACCCTTCTCTCAAACATGTTCAAGGTTTTTTCAGATGCCTGGTTCAGTGTCCAGATTTCGCTTCCGTAGCATAGCACAGGTCTGATAATTGTTTTATAGATGCGAAGCTTCGTATTCCTGTGTACGCATCGAGGTTTCAAAGTGGGAAGCATCGAAAAGAATGTTTTATTGGCTAATTGAATCCGTCGTTTGATTTCATCAAGCTCATTCCCATCCTTCGAGAGGTTCGTCCCTAGATACACGAAGTTGTCTACGTTTTCAAGGTTATAGTCCCCTATCGTTATGATTTGTCTTATTGGCGTCCTTTTCTTTGATTGAGTCATAACTTTTGTTTTTTGGTCCTTAATTTGAACACCAACTCCCTTGGCCGTTTCGTCTAGAGCTACAAATACTTCCTTGGCGTCGTTCAACGAACGTCACATAATGTTGATGTCATCAGCGTAAGCTACTAGAAGCTACTAGCTATGTTGACTCAAACAATAGAGTTCCTCTCGTGTCAACGGGGATTTTTCTGATGACATACTCAAGCGCTAAGTTAAACAGTACCAGAGCTAATCCATCCCCATGTTTTAGCTCTTTGTTCGTCGAAAACGAGTTGGTCATATTATTCTGAATTAGCACCTGTGACGTGGAGTCGGTCATGGTCATTTTCACCAGTCGTACCAAGTTTACTGGGATTCCGAACTGCAGTATGATGTTATATAATGCAGTTCGGTTGATACTGTCGTACGCTTGTTTGAGTTGACGAATAATTGGTGGACATCAATGTTGAATTCCAAAATTTGTTTGACCGTATATATTTGGTCATTTGCCGATCTTCCACGGCTGAAACCACCTTGATATTCACCAAGAATTTTCTCAGAGTGATGGGAAATCCTTAACTCTAAAATCATTGTCAAGAGTTTATACGACGTACAAAGTAGTGATATGCCCCTGTAGTTTTCGCATAGAAGTTTATCTCCTTTCTTGTGAATGGGACATATAACACTTTTTCGCCACTCATCCGGCATTGTTTCTTGTTGCCAGATGCCTATCAACAATCCATGGATTGCCCTTAAAACGGAAATCCCGCCTGTTTTCAGGAGCTCCATGCGGATCCCATCGATGCCCGGTACTTTGTTTGGTTTCAAGCACATCTAAAATACTGGAAGCCCACCTTTTTTGAACATGATCCATCTGATTAAAGGTGCGGCTGACCGGGGATGCCCATGTCCTTTTATGAATGTCGCGATGCGGGAAACACGTGGAGCTTACGATGAGATTTCTGCTACTCGCAAAGTCGACCAGTCGTTGTCCATTGTCGTTGCATAGGTCGTGAAGACTGAATTGGCCGGTGGTTCCGCGGTGTGTTTCCTCTTTTCCAACCTTTGCGTTGAAGTCGCCCAGCAGGAGTTTCACATCATTTGATGGCAAAGAAACATATAGCCTTTCCAGAAGGTTATAAACATTATCTTTCACTGCCTCCTCCTTATCTTCAGCAGGGGCATGAACGTTAATGAGCCAAACGTTAAAAAAAACTTTGCACAAATGCGGATCGCACACAATCTTTCGTTGACAAGCTTGAAGTCGATTATTTGCGGTTTCATTTTTTTGTCCACGATGAAGGCCACTCCAAATTCGTGACTTCCCGATGACTTCCCGCTTTTGAAGATTGTATACGATCTCATGTCCATAATCTCAGCACCAAACAGTTTCGTTTCCTGGACAGCGAGAATGTTTATTTTGTAATGAGTGACCTGTTCCAGGAGGGCTTTGACGGCCCCCGGTCTGTAAAGTGTTCGTACGTTCCAGGTTCCAATAGAGTAGTCCATATTTTGTTTGCGTGATCGTTTCCGTTGATCCAATCCAAGTATCCGAGGCGAAGTATCAGGTTCCTGAATAAGTCAAGTTTTACGGGAACGGGTTATTGGCCCATTGCCCAACCCCCAACCTGGAGGGCCAGTCTGGTTAATGTTCTCAATTTAATGCGCGGGAAACTGGCCCTCATCCTCCTTCGTTGGCAACATTCATGATCTAAAATGTCATGAAGGCTGCCGGCAGCCACCCGATGTGAAATTGTAAAATCCCATCTTCGGGGAGGTCGAAGGTAGGATTCAGTAGCAGAGCTGTAGATGTTGTTTCCAGCAGGCATTTCTCGGGATTTCAATTACTTCTTCGGTAACCAACACCCGATGACGCCCCCGTGGCCTATGCTACCATTTGACTGCCGATGATGATATACGAGGGTGGGGTGAAAAGTTTCCGGCCTGACCAAGAGATGGCGCCACTAGGTCTACTTTTGCAGCGGCGTCCTACAGTACCATTCCTTTCAAGCTTGTATGCACAGTTTCAGCCCAATCGCTACGTTAGTTTGCGTTTGAGAGCACAGTGCGCGAGACGCTTCCGTTGATTTCGTGAAAATGGAAAAATTGGAAAAACGTGCTGTTATCAAAAACTTCTATTTGAAAGGTTTTACACCAAAACAAATAAAAGAAGAGATAGATTCAACACAGAGGACTCCTCCCCATTATATTCAACTACTCAGCAGTGGGTTTCTGAATTTCAAATGGGTCGTGTGAGCACCTCTGACGAACCTCGCTCAGGACGGCCCGTTGAGGTCACAACTTCAGAAATGATTGAGAAAATCCATCAAATATTGTTGGAAGTCTGCAGGTTGAAAGTGCATGAGATAGCTGAGACCTGTGGGATGCCAATTGAACGTGTGCAAAATATATTGCACAACCATTTGAGTATGGAAAAACTGTGTGCAAGGTGGCTGCCGCGTTTGCTAACGCGTGACCAAAAACTAATTCGAAAAAAAATTTCTACCGACAATTTGTCGCTGTATAGGCGTAATCCAAACGAATTTTTGCGTCGATTCGTAGCTGCTGATGAGACTTAGGTCCACTACTACACTCCTCAAAATAAAGAACAGTGAAAACAGTGGGTTGGAAAAGGGGAACCAACTCCAAAGAAGGCAAAAACGGAAGCGTCTCGCGCACTGTGCTCTCAAACGCAAACTAACGTAGCGATTGGGCTGAAACTGTGCATACAAGCTTGAAAGGAATGATACTGTAGGACGCCGCTGCAAAAGTAGACCTAGTGGCGCCATCTCTTGGTCAGGCCGGAAACTTTTCACCCCACCCTCGTATAATAGTTCATCTTCAAAATAGGTAAAATTACAATCTAAGACTCTTTGCCAACTTGATGGTAGACAATATATTCCTCTCCAATAGAAGTCTTCGTCTTGCTTATCGAATAAGTTTCACTATGCCGTTTCAAAGACTCCGCAATTTTTCAATTATCGTCCTCGCATGGAGCTATCCATCGCCCTAAAAATATAAAAAAACTGATGGCGAAATATCGGGAGAGTATGGTGGATGAGGCAAAGTTTTCCTGCCAATTTCATTTTGGGTGTTCCTGCTGAGTTCCGCCGTATGTAGTCATTCCTAGTCCTGGAGGTACAGGGCTCCCTTTGTGTTCATGAGCACTACATGCTTACGTCGTAGTTCCTGATGAATTTTTCGCAACTGCTGAGGGTACACTTCAGCCGTAATGGTTTAGACGGGTTCCAGTAGATGATAGCATACGATGTCTGCGTAAATCCCCCATACCCACACCAAGGTTTTCCGATGGTGAACGCTTGGCTTCGGTATAGTTTCGGAAGGATCGTTTGCTGCGAACCACTGATATTTACAGCAGCGATTATTGTATATAATCCATTTCTATCAATTCAAAAACGCTTCCGCTCTTTTCGCAACGACAGCGAAGTGCAGACCCCTATACGTTGCATTTTGTTGTTTTTGTTTTTTTTTCACATCATCCATTAAACATCGACAGAACCTAGAGTCGGGTTTGAGCCGTGAACGAGCCCATACGTGTTTTTTGGAGCGGAAATTTCGTTCCAACGTTAGCCAAGGACAGAAATCGACGACAAAGGATTAAAACTCCTGTGTCAATAATTCGGTAAAATTTCGCAATTCCTTTAACTGCAAAAAAACTGTGTGTGTTTGACAATCAAGCTCTAATTGTATTGTTTTAGGACAAAAATATCCCGCAGGATGATATGATCAATCCGCCATTGATGAAAGCTGCTCGAAAGGAGATCAGTCCTACTGCAGCGATCACGGCTCTAGGAGCAATAACTGCAGAGTATCACCATCGAAGATCAAAGTAACAACATTCAACAAGGCATCAATCATCGCAATCGCTCCTGAAAGGATGGAGATATCCTCCGTCGACTGAATCCGAAACAATAGCCTCGTTTATAATGTGGTTTCAAACCGGCTTAGGATTAGTCAAGCCGTGTTGTATACGCGCAGTGGATTGATTTGAGTTAAGTCAATCCGATCACGAAATTTTACAGGATTGGATCGACTTGGGCGTTAAAAGACGCAGATCGAGTGATTGAGGATTGAAAAATTCGAAGCCGACTTCACGTTAATGTATGCGACTGCAATGCGGCAAGCTTCACCATCGTTGAAGTGAATGCAATTTTTGAATACCTAAAATTTATGAATCGAGCACATATGCATTTTGTATGTTATTTTTGAGATTCTAAGGAATAGAATAATATAATTGTTGAATAATATAATTGTTACTATAGGTATGGTCGCGTATTGGAGCAGCAACATATTTTTGCAGGAGGCTCATTTTTGTGGCGCCATTTCGCTTGCAACAAGAGTACAAAATCAACTTACTGAGAATGTATTTCCATTTATTTGAATAGATTAAGGTACGCGAACAGACCTTTTGAGTTGCATGTTACGGTTCAAAATAATTTGAAAATCGACAAAACTATATGCATACTGCATGCATACTGAGTGGACACATTTTATTGGAATTAACTAGCCTTAAGCTATTTAGCAGATGAATATGGAAGGGCACATCCCTAAATTTCTGGGAGTGAAAACAATACAATATAAATGAAATTCGTACCGAAGCCCCAATAATATTATCATGCAGGACTAAATAGTTTTTTCGGAACCAGAACGCACGGGGACTTATAACGTCTCCAGACAATCCCACATGTTGTAAAACCTGGTGCGAAAAAAATTAACTTATACTGTTAGCAGGACATGTTTCTTACGTTTCACAAAATGTGCGATTGTCTGGTTATTACTTACTAATGAAGGAGAGTCGGACCGTGTCTGTAAACTCAGTTACAATAAAAAATACCAGAATAACCAATAGCACTGGTGGATGATTTGTTTTGCAACCCGTATGCTAGGTAAAAGTGAGTTACGTAAACAATGGAAAAGTGTTTTGTGAAAATACTATCCTTTTCACACAAATGCAAATTTAATAAAGAACTAGAAATGAATGCAAGCTTTTCAATTTATTTTGGAGTTTTACCGTTTCGTTTGTTAGAGGTAGGGCCATAAAATTTAATTCAGGTATATGTGTCGGTATTATTAATTATTTATTATTCATTATTATTCATTATTAATTGACGCTAACAAAGAAAATTCTTTATTATTGTTGATATCAGAAGTCTTTGATTGTCCATTTCAACAAGCTTTCACATTTTTTCACGTTCAAATTTCAAAAAATTACCGCGTCTATTGTCGCACGAAAACACCCACATGATATCTAAAACTCAATCGCGTTTCAAGTGACTTGGTCAATCCTGTCACATCAAAGACCTACTTTGAGTTGGCAGCCATTTTTATTTCAATCCAAGTCGGTTTAAGCCAGTCTAAGTCGATCTGCATTATAAACGCCGCTAATGGTCACGATATCGTCACAAACGAAATCAGCACATTTCAACTTGGCAGATAGGATGGTAACTAAAAGCAAAGCAACCTCTCAGCTTAGGGCCTCGCGAGTACACACAGAAAACACATTCATCACTCTGGTGGGAAGAGACCAGCCGGGAAAAGCTGCCGCAAGCGAAACTTTGACAGTATCAAAGCCCTGCTAGAGTCCACCGATTTTCATTGATATTTTAATTCTAAACGCTCTAGCAAAGGCTGTGGAAAACCACCAATTATCGTGTAACTCGCTTTAGTGGATGAAAATTGTAAGTTACCGTCGAATCGCTGAAAATATATGGCTGGCTGATGGAGCATCTCAAGTCAACAGCTACTCCTTTACGCACAAGGAGCAGCTGAAGACAGTGGCAGTATTGAGCGGACTGTTTTCTGAGTTTGAGTACGAGACTGTCATGAAGGACCTTAAGAACTTGAAAGTGAAAGTCGAGTCTGTGACACAATTGTCAACAGCCTCGTTGAGAGCCAATTAGGTTGGCCCCAACTTATACACAGTGGTAGTAGAAGGATCAGATGAACTGGCCAAGCTATTGAAGGTAAAGTATGCTCTTCACTAGAAGATTACTTGGGAGAAGCCCAAGAAAGGCTACAGGTGTAGCGATTCCAATCCTGGTACAGTTTTTCAATCCCGGGATTACGGGATTAAAAAATTGAAAATCCCGGGATCCGAGATACCAAACAAAAAACGACAAAATAAGGCAAGTTTCTAAAAATAACAGATTATATTATGTGCCATCATTTCAAAACTACAACAATAAGTAAGTTCAAAACTGTATAAAAAAAAAGTTACTGCATAATTACTAATTTACATAATCAATGCAAAAAAAAACAACATAAAAAACTCGCTTTTACTCGATACTTGTTGGTGGGATGGTCAATAAATATTGATGCGCCTGCTCCAAAATAAAGTCCACGAGTGCCACCACTTTCCAAAAGATTCATTTCTTTTGCAATGGTTTTAATTACATCAGTTTCTTGCGGCATTTTACGATCAGTTATTTTCATACTTTGATCTACATATATCTATTTTAGCTCTTCTTGTAGCGCCAATTGACTTGTCCCGATTCAATATGGATATCTACTGGGTTCTTTTTAAGTAATTTTTTATAATATATGCGTTGTTTGGTTTCGAAAGTGGATTCTATTTCAGTTGGTCAATTTTTGCTGGCACAACGTGAATTCTGGAAAAAGCTTAGCATACTGGATAGCTCGGTACACGGACGAAAGTCCAATATTGCAATTTTCATAGCGTTGGCAAGAATGGGCCGTTTTTCTCCTAACTGCCTAAATAAAAATATTAACGACGCATTAGCAGTGCATAAATTTGTATCTCTGCGACTTAGGGCTTCCACAGTCAATTTAAAAGGAATAAAACTTCAATAATTTTGTAAATCAAATCAAACTCAGTTGCTTCTAATCGATCTGGATATTGAAGGTCTATTAATGCCTTCTGTATACTATTTTTCAAAATGGAAAACCGTTCGAGCATTGTTAAGAGACTATTCCACCTTTTTTTGCAACCCAGTAAAAGAGACAGCTGTTTGCCTTGCTCGGATTTTACATAGTTTACGAACTATCTTCATGCAAGCGCTGATGTCACAATCGTTTGTCAGATCTAGTGTGTCTTGCAGGCGACCGGGTTCAACGTGGAAAGCTAACACAGGACCGTCCAAAACTTCGTGGTCGTCGTCCAGACTATCACCTGTTTCACCAACTCCATAATCTGTAATGGACCCCCTATTACAGAGAACATCGCATACTGCCAAGTGAAAGCTATGCGCCAAACAATTGCTCTGCATCAACTAGTCAGCCTACTTTTCGCATCACTTTTGGACCATCAGTTACCATGGCAACAATGTCTTCCCTAGAGAAACATCAAACTCAGCAAGACACTCTTTCAATATATCTAGGCAGTTTGCAGCTTTCATTGACATCCTTAGTCTCACCAATGTTAGGTTAAGTTGGGTTAAAGTGGCTGCCGGTCCACAGAGGTCTGCCGACCGACATATAAGCACAAGAGAGGCCCGTTGTGATGCCACAATAATTTGTGACTCTCTCCTACTCACTGAACTCGGGAAACCATCTGCTTCCCTTGACAAATCGCCTTATCCCCTTTAAATTGACCAGGGACAACTCGGTCAGGTTTGAGAGAGCACCAATTGCCACCAACCTTCTCCTTGCCAACGCCGGGCACTGACACAAGAGGTAGATGACGGACTCTTCCTCATCCTCTGAGCAACAGCTCCAACAGAAATCGTTAAACTGCACTTCCAATCGTTGTGCATGCCGTCCTATGAGGCAGTGGTCCGTAGTCCGCATCCATGAATACCCAGGACTGCCTTGCTATTGCACAGTATGATTCATCTGCCCAGGACCTCCTAGCATCCTCGAGATATTTTTGCCTGATGGCCTGTTTGACCAATATCATCGGTAGACCTATTGAAAGAGAGCAGGAGACCTTCGGTAACAAGGCTCCAAGCTTTGCTAGCTCATCGGCCTCACAGTAACACTGAAAACCTCTATGTCCAGGTACCCAAATCAATTGAAATAGCCACAACCTCCGCCTGAAAAACACTACAGTGGTCTGGTAGACGGAGGGACAGCTTGAGATTCAGCTCATCTGAGTATACACCACTCCCGACTACATTATTTAGCTTTGAACCGTCAGTGTACACATGGATAAGCCCACTTTCGAGGGTAACACCATCACACCATTCATTCCTACCGGGAATGCGAGTTGTGAACTCCAAATCCAGTAAGTATTGCGGAGCAATGTAGTCAACACTAGCTAGTGCGGGTAATCTCTCGGCCAAAATTCTCGCATGGCCGAATTCTGTTCTATTCCATGCTGAGATACAATTTAGTCTCACAGCAGCAAGATTAGCTTGCTGTAAGATAAGTAGATTGGTTGGCAGCCAATGAAGTAACACGAAGAGTGCCTTAGTAGGAGTGGAGCAGAGCGCACCAGTTACAAGTAGTGCAGCTATTTTCCGCATTTTTTCAAGCTGCCGTTTACAGGTGGCTTTAAGAGCACCCTGCCACCAGAACGCCACCGCAAACAATAGAATTGGCTCAACTACAGCAGTGTAAAGCCAAGCAACAGTACAAAGTTGTAGTCCCCAATTCGCTCCTATGGCTCTTTTACAGCAGTAAAGTGCGTTGAAAGCCTTCCAAGTTCTTTCTGCTACATTGTAGGTCCATAGCTATTTCGAGTCAAGGATCAGCCTTAAGTAGCTGACCCTCTGGCTCAAGTTAATGGAGACCCCATTCAATCGCGGTAGCTCAAAAGAAGGAACTTTGTACTTCCTTGTAAACAGCACTAGTTCCGTTTTATTAAGATTCACATTCAAACCGCACTCACGACTCCAAAGTGAAAGTATGTCAAGAGAGTGATTTAGCCTCTGCGATAGCGTAGATAAATACTTTCTCGACACTGCTACAGCTATGTCGTCTGCATAAGCAATCATTTTGCAGCCGGCACGGTCCAGCCTCATTAGAAGAGTATTCACCGTGCGGTTCCGCAGCAGGGGAGAGAGGACTCCACCCTGAGGTGTGCCTGTACTGACTCCTCGTCTTACGCTGGCATTGCCCACGGAAGATATAACCACTCTACTTTTGAGAAGCTGTACAATAAAAGTAATCAGCCACTCGTCCAAATGCAGCACCGAGAGAGCCTCAACAATTGCGTTAGCATTTACGTTGTTGAAGGCCACCTCGACGTCCAAGAAGGCGGCAAGCGTATATACCTTAAGAGTAAGATATTTCTCATCTTGCTCAATCAGGACGTGGAGAGCAGTCTCAACAGACTTACCTTTGGTATACGCGTGTTGTGACTGCGAGATCAACATAGGATCGATTGATTTTTTAATATGGTAATCAATGATCCTTCCCAAAATCTTAAGCAGGACTGAGTTAGACTTATTGGACGGTAGTCCTTTGGCTTAACATGAGAAAATTTTCCTGCTTTCGGAATAAACACAACTCTAGTTTCCTGCCAGCTGGTGGGAACATACGAGAAGCGTAGGCAAGCGTTATAAATCTCCCTGAGCCATGGTAGCGATACTTCCATGGACTGCTGAACGTCAGCCGCAAGCACGCCATCAGAGCCCGGGGATTTAAACGGCTCAAAGGAGTTAGTAGCCCATCACAGTTGAGAGTTTACGTTTCCACAGAAAGATCTAAATGAGAACCTCTTTGCCTTGCGTACGGCATCCTTAAAAGCCTTCAGCTTCGTTTTATGCAACGACCAGTTATTAGACATTTTCGAGCTACTGGAAGGACTGGAAGGAAGCTATCAATTATAAGAAACGCTGAGTTCTTTGAGACGAGTTTTCTGAAAATTTTATGAAGAACCATTGGAAAAACATGAATATGCTTATGTGTTTTATTCAGAAGTTTTATAAAAATAGGGTCCTTTCTTATGCAGCCTTTTTTCACCCTTCTAATCAGTTCATCCGGCATAAATAATGAAACCCTCACATTTCGAATACTCCAACTATCAAAATATGACGCTCACGATACCTTCGAACCAATAATTATCTGAAGCACTTCAGGAATGAAACTGTTATTCGTGATTGCATCAAACATTAATTTGAGTTCATATTCCGGTCGTTTGAAGAGCAGTTAGTGGTACCATCGCGACCATCGACTTAAAACAGTTAAATAGACAACGATGAAAAACCACATTTCACTAGTTCAAATAAGAATGAAGATTACCACAAAAGAAGTGATGACCTCTTCGGGAGGTGGTCTGATCAACGAACTGAAGAGTTTAATCGCTGTCCCTTCTATCCACGCACGCCGAACACAACCTGGCCGAGCCCATTCGTACGGAACTGAACGTTATTTGAGATTCTGTCAGTGATTGAATGATTTTCAACATAATTAGAAGCACTTAGTGCACGTATCCTCAAAACTAGATCGCGTCAAGCGTACTGCTGTATTTCATTTCTTGTTAATGTCTAGCTCGAAGCAATACATGAAAATCGTTTTTCTGATCTACAAGTCAAATTAAGCTGACTGTTTTTTGTTAATTTTGAAGAAGCGTATCTTTTCGCTAGGAGGCGGTCGAGACCTATTAGGTAATGTGAATATTATCATAATGACTGAAATTTGAATTTTTGCTATTGTTCTTCGCATGGTTTCGAACTGCTAACAAATCATTCGAGAATAGATGCTTTCGAATTAGTCGGACCAGGCTCTGGCCAAAAATAACTTCTTTGAATCATGATATTTGTAAATGATAAATTGGCAACTCAAGTGAACGGTAAACAAAAATATCAATTTTAATTTGGCTTAAACCTCCTTCGCCTGTACGTTGGAGGCTTTGGTAACATAGATTTATTACTATTGAAGCTATTCCGTTGTTTTTTCAGCTTGCAATCAGTTTTTGCCATTCTCGAGATAATTAATTTAATTTTAATTAAAATTGAAGCAGTTTGCTTCAAACTAATATTCTCGTGTTTCGATTGATTTTCTGGCAAAATTATTACTGCCAAAACTTTTTGTTGCACGCCATTACATTCCTTACCCTTTGACTTTCGGGCGTAACCTGTGTTTCTCTATAATTGATTAGTTCGTTACAACGTCGTAAAACGTCAACCCTAAGCACCCTTGATGTAAGAAAAATCGTTAATAACGGCTTCCAGCATTATCTACGCCTGAGGCAATTGAAAAGTCCATAACCTCACCCTTGAAACGTGCCAAAAATAAATTGGTATTAGTAACCCTTCATGCGTTAAGCACATACAAAGCAAATAGTGTCCATAAAAAGATAAGCATACCGGCTGCAAAAATGACGCAATTCACGAACACGAAGGGAGAATGGATGCAAGTGTAATATCTGTGGGCCTGGCATTACGGCAGGCAAATCGATTGAAAGTTTGTAACCTGTTGCACAAAATCAAATGAAGTAAATATTGATCCGATCGAAATTGTCTCGATTAATTTAACTGGTTTTCGATGGAAATCTGTATTTTGGTTATAGTTTTCACTTGCCCGAATTCGGTAAGTTTATTTTGCTAGAAAACAGTTCTAGTATAGATCAACTGAAAATTGGGCTTCGTACGGTTTTAAAAATATAGTATTGAGATATTGTAGCTTGGGGTGTTATTTCTCTTTTTAGATTTAAACAAAAAAATTTTAGTGAGTAACTTTTTCTTATTTTGTGATTTTTTTACTAATGTTCGAAGAACATTAGTATTAATTGTATATAAAAAAAAATCAGTGACTATTTCTCGGGAACGCGCCATCCGATTGAGCTGAAACTTTCAGGATACATTGGTGTATATGCAGAATAGGTCCAAGCTTCACTAAATGTTAATTATTTTTAACCCTTTGGCTCCGGCGGCTATTTTAGTGATATTTTTAATATACCTATTATTCCGTACACAAATAATTTTTGCAAAATTAAGTTGACAAAATAAATTTCGAACGTTTTATAAATGTGAATCGGATAATGTTTTGGAATTTTTTAACTCCATGTGTGCGCTAGGTGCCTTAAAAGAGAACGGGAAAATTTGAAAATTTTTAAATTCCGATAAATTTTGACAGAGCGATTCAATCATTACGAAATTTTCAGGACATATTGGTATTATGTAGTTGTAAATTTGTGTTGCTTAAAATGAGCGTGTTGGCAACTCTGTAGCTAGGGCAGGCACTGAAAGTGAAAACCTCCAAATCATCGACTCTCCGGAAAAAATGGCGCTTCTTAAAAAAAAAGCCACTCGTATGTAAATTTTATGCTTTGTTTACATAGCCAAAGTAAAAAATTTGATATGTTACAACGGGCACGTCTGGTAACCCTTGCCCAATTTACCTATATTTTTAACATCAAAAACTTCTGTTCACGGGAACTCACGATCCGATAAGCAGAATTAATTGAAATTTTCAGAATGTATTGCTCGTAACCAGGTCTGATAGGAGTGATTTTGAAATGCGTGCGATTCTGTGCCAGTGGTGCTATTTTGAAAAATCACTAAAAAAGATAACTGCTTTTAGCCCCATAAATTCTGATTGAATCGTTGGATTTTAACGAAATTCACTCAGTAGCTGAACCTTACTTACAAAATTCGGTTGGAGCTGCCAGCTATGATTATTTTTGTGCCTTAAATTTTGAAAATTCGTTGAGGAAAATAAAGCTCTTAGCCCTATAACTTCCAGTACAGTCATGGTATCATAACGAAATTTATATGGCAAATTTAAATTATTGTAGGCAATATTCAGTAGAAATCTATTTTGAAAAACAATGATAGGGTTGCAAGCTATGTATGTTTTTGTATTTTTTGACATTGCTTTAGTAAGCGATTTTATCATAAAATTTTCAAATCGTAGTGGTCTTGTAGTGAAAATACACACCAAATACTAAGATCTAGAAAGTTTGAAAGTTCGTGCGAATGGTAATCCTAAATTTCTTTGTATCCCTATAACTTCCAATGCAGTGATCGGATCAATACTAGCAAAGGACTGCTAGCACGAGGTGTTTTTTTTATTTTCGTACCAATAAATGCTTGCATTAAGTATTCACATCGCGAATATACAATATATAACAATATAAATGACAATACATACAATATATAATATATAAGACAATAGCAATAATATAACAACAATATATAACAATACACTCAAAATCTGCACAAATCCTCTACTGTTCTTCGAACATTAGTATTTCTAACGGTTCTGATGCGCTAGGGTTTTTTTTAATTTTTAGAATGATTTTGAGTATTTTTTGAGTTTTTTTCCAGCAACTGCTCAATTTTTGCTATTGCCAATTTCGACCTAATCTTTTATCAGCTGCTCAAATGGCCGAAAATTGACCGCAACTGGTCATTCCGTTTTAATCGATTTTAGGTATTGAGTTTCCAGCAGCATGTCCAGATACTGGTTTGGGTCCTCTGCTCAATCTCCACTTTCCCTGAGAGGAAAGGTAGGGACACTTTGGGTTACATTTAGGACTTTCCTGATTCTGGCAGCTTCTGTACTTCTCTTGATGATCTCAAAGAATCATCTCAATGAGTCATATTTGGCTTGCCGTATCTTCTTTTTGAAGAGCGAGAACTCTTGCTTGTCTTGGTCCTAGACTTCAGTTTGGGCGGATCACCTTGTGTTACTGCCGTAAGTTCACCATCCCACCATAAAATATCGTTTTTCCGTAAGAGTTTCTCCTTTCAGGCTTGTGCAGTCTAGTGAGTAGAACACTGGCTTCGGTCCCAGGTTCGAATCAAGGTTCGGACGAGTGATCGCGCACCAAAATTTGAGTTTACTTAGCTCCGAACAGGTACATGAGATCAATCAGGGGTGAAGCTAGTCGTGGAGCTAATATATTCAGACTGGTATTCACATTGATTGTAAATTACTACCAGCTTCCGCCCCTAGACCCAACAAGAGTTATTATGAAACAACTTTACGTTTCTCCGGACACACACCTTTGAAATCTGTTATAAAGATTTCCGTTGAACCGTTCACTTGCAGGTTGATTCGTCTCCTGAGATCCAGAGCATTCAATTCCCAGAAATGTATCTTTGCTTTCATGGAGCGAACTTGTCATTGTGCTGCTCTTGGGTTTCAAACTCTTTCGAATTAGATTTCAGAACTACTGATGTTCCAGCATAAAAATTGATCGTTGGAGACGAGAGTGTTGATAGGTCAGACACCCACCAGCTCTGGATTGTCTGAATGTCTGAAACTTGTTAACTCGTGCAGGGTGACAGCCTGAACCAAAACAACCAAACTATTCGACTTTAAACACCAACAATTTGTGATTGACAATGTCAAGAGCATTAGAAAAGTCTATATACACTACGTCCACTTGTTATTATAAATTTAAGGTAACGAGAACTGTGCTTGTGAAGCGGATGAGTAGACTTACCTCTCACAAATTCATGTTGCGCAAGCCAGATGATAGGATGAATCACAACATACATTTCAGAGTAGACAACTTTTTCAAGTAGCTTACTGAAACAAGAGAAGGTGCGTTTTTTTGCACACCCAAGCAGATCAAATTTTGTTAAGCATATTGAATATAAAAACAAAAATCCTGCACTTGTGGCGTCACTGAAACAAAAAATGTTAAGCAGTGATAGTTTATGGGTTTACATGTAGAGTGGGCTGATAACAGTAAGAGTGTTCTAAACGGTTCGTACCACTGCTGTTGATTATAGTGAAACCGGCAGTTTGAATTGAATGAATTTGCATAGCACTACGCAATTTTCAACTATTTTACATCAAATCTTGTAGTGTGCAGATTGTTTTTGAGTGTTTCGATGCACATTACATTGTAGATTGTTTCATATGCAAGTTTCATGTCTGATTTCAATTCAAATCTAGATAAGATCTCATTCGGGTTTTTTGCATGGATTATTCTAATTTAACAACCAATCTAAGCAAAAGCTCAGCGAATGCAACAACATTTTCGAACAACGCAATTTTTCTGTTCGGGATCGTGTTTTTGCAACCCTACGTTAACCTGCTCTGCTAGGTTGCAAAAAAACGCACCTAGAGAAGGGAAACAGGATGATAATAGAATTCTACAGACTTTCCAGACAGAAAGAAAAACGCCAGACTATATGCTAGAGTTTAAGAGGGTAGAAAGTGGCACGCACAATGAAGGATATATGGATCAATGATAAAATTGGGAATGCAGTCAGATCCACCGCCGGTACGCGAATCAAGACTGAGTAATAAGTAAGGAGAAGCATTTTGCAAAAAATTCGCTTATGGCCTGTGGCGATGAGGAGGTAGCATATTTAGTAATGGAGTTTCCTTCCTCAGTGAATGAAAAAATGGATGACTCCAAATTAGCAGTGTTCATTTATTGCCTGTTTCATTATTATTTTAGCTGAAAAACCCAGGATTTTTCTTTTATTCCATTAAATATATCTTCCTGTATTAAAATGAAAATTTTCCTTTTCTTCTTAGATGAATATACAGTGTACCAATAATGTCTTCATACATATTTGAAACTTAAGTATTAAAAAAGAATGAGTTGTTGGAAAAAATTTGAAAAAGTTTTGATGCAGATTTATTCATGGAACGTTTTTATTTTATTTGGAAACAAAAACTAATCCATTTGAATTATTCATTACAAAGTTATTAATTAAAAACAAAACAAAGTCAACAATTCGCTTCCAATAAAGTCTTCGTACACTTACGAAACAGTTTATGAAAAATCTTAAAAACTATAGATACATTTTTTGTTAATATTTAGTTGGGTAGCCTTTGTTTTAATCACGACTTTGAGATGGTGTGGCATTGATTCTGCAAGTTTTTTGCATAGCATGGCTCTATTTTCGCCCATTCCTACTGAAGAGCCTGTTTCAACTTAGGTTTCGAGCTAATATGATGAGTCCTGATCCTTTTTTCCAGCATGTTTCATATGTGCTCAATGGGATTGAGATCAAGACTTTGCGGTGACAGTCTGTCAAGGCTTTTCAAATCGCGAAATCTCACCTGAACATCAAAGCTCCAGCTCAACAAGTCATTTATTATAAATTAAAGTTATTTATTTATAATCGTTCAACAAGGACCTATTAAGCATTATCACTCGGGGCTCAGTGAACCGTGTTGTGCTTAATGCGTCCAAAACCCAATGCTGTCATCTTTCGCTCAAGCCTTATCCTCCTCCTGCTAGCGACACTATTTACGTTGATGGTGTGGGTGTTTCTGAATCACCTTCGCTAAACCTCTTAGGATTTGACATGTCTAGCAAACTAAGCTGGACCAGCCACATTTTTCAAATTGCGAAAAATGCCTAGGTTTCCTTCAGAGAGGTAAGAAATACTTTACACCATCAGTCATAGCGCGCATCTACAAGACTCTCGTAAGACCAAGACTTAAGTATAACTCCCATATATGGGCGGGGGTAGGCCGCACTGCTTTAGCGGAACTAGGCAAAGTCAAACGCAAAGCTTTCAAGTTTATTGGCGATTAAACTATTACCTCACGTATTGAATCCCTTTAGAACTGGCGTAATGTTGGTTGCCTTTCTCTTCTTTATCGCTATTACTATGGTCCTTGTTCTAATGAAATATCAAGTCTGCTGCATTGTAGAGCATCTCACCCAGTACCCGATCCTCTCAACGCGCTCACTCTCATACTCTATCGTTCAGTGCCATTTACACCGTCAAATTTCACAATTCTTTCTTATCTAGGTCAATACGATTGTGGAACAGCCTATCATTTACTGTTTTCCCCGCTGACTATGAGCCACAATTGTTCAAGCGAATCGTGCATCGCAACCTCCTGCAAACTCAACCCTTCTTCTCTTTCTTTCCTTAAATTTCCTTCCACCAAGTCTTTGCTATACTGAAAGAGGGCATCCTCTCAGCTTTGGCATCATCAAAAGATCCAAACGCGGGTGCTATGCAGGTGATTGAATTGAATTGAATATATTTTTATTTTAAATCAATCGTACATTCTTAGCCTAACTTAAAGTTTAATAAACAAGAAAACTTAAAATCTAGCGGCTGCTGGCTCTGATTAATTTTATTTTTTTATATATATTTTTTTCGGAGCACACACACACTAATGGTATTACTCAGCCTGTACAACAGCTGTGATTACCTTGGCATCCGTGAGCCGCCGCTGTACTGCTATCTTCGCGGGGCGCACAAATGGCTAATTAGCACTACCTGAACGCCTTATTGACCGAATCAGTCCATTCTCAGGCCTGTTTGTTTGTCTGTAGAATCGTGTCTTTAATTCCACAACTCGGTCATTATACACGAGGTTTTTCGGCCACTTCTTAGTTTCCGGGTTGTAGAGCCTGCCAGTGCAGAAGCGGAGGATTCTTCTTTTGAACATCTCCGCTTCGGCCATGACAGTCTTTGAGCAGGTAATCCAATATGGGGATATATAAGCCGGGATGAGTCGAACGAGAGTCTGATGGCAAATGGATTTAGCTTTGGTGGTCATGCTTTTAGGCGAAAAGAGGTCGGATGCGTTGATATGCAGATTTGGCAGCTTTGATTTTTCGCCGCGAAAAGGGATTAAACTTAGAAAATTTCTGGAAATCGATTCCGATGTACTTTAGAGATGAACTAGGAGTAATCTTAGATGTTTGAACGAGACAGCGAGTTTTTTGGCCTTGTTGCGAATAGTTTGAGATCCCAGATACTTAGAAGGATTGCGAAATACGCATAGCTGAGTCTTACTGCTGTTTGGTTTGATGACCTAAAGTAAAAACTTAGTTCTACCAAGTAGTAACCCAGGCTCTTCGCTGCTTTGAGCGGGTCTTGGCTCGATGCGAATAAGAGTGTGTCATAGGCATATTGGAGGATTTGCTCTTGTAGGTTAGCGGTCAATATGGTATAAAAAACTGGTCCAGTGACAGAACCTTGTGGCACTGTTGATACCACAGGCTCTATGAGAGAATAATGCAGGTGATTTAAAAATCCTCCGAGTAATCAAAAATTCTGTTGGCTTCCTGCTTCTTCAGGATAATTTAAATGCTCCCTCTGGTTTATGTAACTCGCATTGTTTACTCCTGAATATTTCCAAATGTCTATCTATGTTTTTTCAGAGACAAATTAAGACATAGTTCAATTCATTGTTTCACAAGTCAATAATCTATATAGATGATTGACAATCAAAATAACTGCAATCATTTTTATAGACGATCGGCTTTTGACTGCCGTCACCGACGGTTCGAATCAAACTATCAGCAACTAGCTTCTTCAGCTGACAATCCGGTTGCTACCAGAGCAAATGATAGCAGCATACGTCTATCACATCCGTAAAGCTTGATTTGAAAATAATTAAATTTTTCGTATTGATATATATAGATGAGTTTTTCATTGAATATTTTATAGCCTGTTCAAATAGCAAAAGAGATCAATCCGTCTCCTTTATTTAGTAAGTTTATTCAATCTATTTGGTTTTTCTCTTTTTATGGATACGTATGATCTACCAGTGATCCTGCCTGTAGTTCGTGTGCTGGAAAATTAAAATTCCAATGCCATTCAAAATGTAAATGTTTCAAAATTTGAAGTATGAATGTACAAAAAGAAATATGAAAAGTCTTGATCACTCAAAACTTAATTGTACTATCTACTACTTAAATATGACATAAAAAGACGTTGTAATGAGTTAAAAAGTACGTGCCTATCTTGAAAACACGTTCGGATTTGATCACATCCCGTAACTGCTTCATAGCCTACCTATTCAATTCGTGATCTTATCTCACAATCTCATAAAACCTAATGACCATTGTATATGGTCATTTCGATGACAATCTGCTAAATATATTCTAATCTTTATAACGAAAAGAGAATCGGCTTCTATTACTCGGGCAACATCATTTAACTCGTATAAATCATATTCTGGAAGAACAATTTATTTATGAAATATATTATCTGAGATCTGCATGATCCTGTTCTACTTCCCTGCCGTGCAAGAACATTGCTGGCTGAGCATGCGACGGAACTGTAATAAACGATCGTAAATATAATGCTGTGAATAGACTTCACGTAAAGGAAAACTAAATGGCAATGAAATGTTTCATAAAGATGTATTGTAATAGTTGGGTTTTTGTTTAATCGAAATAAAATCTGCTATATAACACAAGATGTATAGAATATTTTAAAGCCTACTGTGAAATAAAAGTTTAATGACATCATTGATATTATCTTGCATTGTTCCTTTTTAAATGAACTAGTAGTTTTATCGCACATCCTATTTTAAAGCAGGGTAACTGTCAAGATATTTGGCAACTTGTTTGAGTGAATTGATTTGGTATGTTGATTTGAGTGAATTTATCTTATTTGGAAATTCATTTTCATGGCCAACATTCTATTTTAAATACCAGAAAAAAAGTTTTAAGATTGTGTATGTATAGTTTTTTAATCTATTTTTTGAAAATCAGACGCAAAATAAAAAAAATTGCAAGATGATTGGAATAGGTAAAAACTATATATCACTGAACTATATATAATTTTTGGAACAAACTTAATCTAAAAATCGAAAGGTTTTTCCAGAACACACATTTCTTGTTAGATCTAACCACGCAAACTACCCATCCCATTAGCTCAAATGATTATAGTAGTGAAATAGTCTCCTGCAGCTACTTCATAAAACTAGTGTGCCTACATTCTCTTTGCTAGACGACTCGCGATCAGCCACCACAAGTAAATCTGCAAAACATCTTCGAGGATCGAGTTATTATTTATTTATTGCTACTGCTCCAACCATGCGTCTTTTTATACTCATAGTGAAAAAATCGCGACCGTATTTCGAACCTGCTATTACAATGGCAAGACATTTGCCAAAGAACTGTTAGCATGCCAGTTATGCCAACGATGATTTATAGTGTAAATTTACATTGGAACATTTACACGTGCTCTCAGGTTACTTCCCGACGCGTCCCAGTCCATCTGTATCGGCGGCAATAGTTAGTTCAGCGATAGAATAGAATGCATTATTAAAATATCTGGATGGTTATCCTCGTTTAATGGTTTTCGTACTTTTGTACGGCGTGTGATCACTTCGGGATGGAATGGGATTTCTATCATTTCGAGCTTCAATAGATTGAGCTGCTGCTTCTGTTGTTCAGATATATACATACATATGTTCGAAGATGAAAAGCACTCATAGAACAGAGAATGGGTCGATCAGATTCTGTGCCACGCCTGGATGATTGCATAAATTGCCAAGTATGATGTGAATTTCCGTGTTTCTTTGAAAAACATAAATATCCGCATGGAAGATGTACGTATTACATGCATGTTTTATAGTACAAACGTACAAACATACAGTGGTGGACAAAAGTTTTCACACATAGCCGTTTGCTAACTAAAACAAGTATTAAAACAAAGCCAACAGAAAATATTCATTTCATTATTTTGGGAAAACAATTATTTATCCTTAAACTATTATATACCTTAAAAATTAATTTAAAAAAATAATACCCTATCCTGGAAAATAGCAAAATATTTTAAATTACACGTTTTTGTCCAGACAAAAGTTTTCACACACTAAGTTTGAAAAGATTTCCTATATCAAGTAAGTTGGAATGCTGGCAAGACTCATGTTGATAATTTAACTGGAAAGTCCCGTTACATATTTGACTGGAGGTAAAATGTATTTGCGTGTATGGTTTAGTTGTAAAGTCATTAAAGTAGTGATCATGTCGCGCAGGCAGAAGGAAATCACGCAAGAAGAACGTAAAATAATTTTGAATTTATTCAAACAAAATAAATCGTATGGAGAAATTGGAAATATAATGGGTAGAAGTCGGTTTACAATTTGCGGTATTGTAAAACGATACAAAAACGACGCAGAATTCGAAAGTACTCCACAAAAAGGACGCCCACGAAAACTAACAACTAGGGAAGAAGCGCAGGTTGGTCAAATACAATTTGTTTTGATTTATAAATCCTATTAATGAATTACAATTCTAACATACAGGTTGTAAGAATCATTAAGAAACAACCCAAAACAACATCATCAGAGGTGCAGCTCAAGTTAAAGTCAATTTTAAAAAAGATGTTCACCCCAAAACCATACGCAGACTCCTTCATCGCAATGGATATTATGCACGGGTAGCTAGACGAAAACCTCTAATTAGTAAAATAAATAAAAAAAAGAGATTGCAATTCGCGAAAGACTTTGTAAATAAGCCTGAAGGTTTCTGGAATAATGTATTATTCTCTGACGAGAGTAAATATAATTTATTTCAGTCTGACGGTAGAACCCTGGTATGGAGAAAACTCAACACAGAGTTAAATGCAAAAAATATTACTAGTACAGTCAAACATGGTGGTGGAGGAGCTATGGTTTGGGGCTGTATGGCTGCTTCATGTTTTGGCGAGCTTATATTTATTGAGCAAATGATGGATCAAAAACTTTACTTAAACATTTTTAAGGAAAGTTTGAAAAAGAGTGCCGAAAAGGTGGACTTAGATGATCAATTTTATTTCCAGCATGACAACGATCCGAAACATACGGCTCATAATGTTAAAATGTGGGTTGCTTATAATGTTGCTCATACTTTACCGACTTCCCCACAGTCACCGGACCTCAACCCAATTGAGCATCTGTGGGAAGAATTAGAACGACGCTTGCGGAAACATACAATTTCCAGCAAGAAACATTTAAAGGAAATGCTTCAATTAGAATGGCAAAAGTTAACGGCAGATTATACAAAAAACCTTGTGTTGTCGATGCCCCGGAGATTAAAAGAGGTCACTAAACAGAAAGGACTTCCGACGAAATATTAAATATAAAAAAATGACTATAATTAACGTAATATCACAAACTGTGTGAAAACTTTTGTCCGGGCAAAAACGTGTAATTCAAAATATTTCGCTGTTTTCCAGAATGGGCCATTATTTTTTTTAAATAATTTTTAAGGTATATAATAGCTTAAGAATGAATAATTGTTTTCCAAAAATAATGAAATGAATATATTCTGTTGGCTTTGTTTTAATACTTGTTTTAGTTAACAAACGCCTATGTGTGAAAACTTTTGTCCACCACTGTATATAAACGACTTGAAGGTTCATTGAAGAAATAAGTTTAATTTTTTTGCTATTAATCTTCTGATTTTGCGTGGTTCTCATACAAAGCTTGAATCATTTGCATTACATTTGCATTAAAATAGCAATCAAGAGTTTCCATGAAAAATCAGCAGAAATGAGTAAGAAAAATGAGCGAGTAATCAATTATATCTACTTAATTTCAGATTTAGTTAAATTAAGAGAATGATATTGCTTGAAAACATAGATGGGCAACGGTAGTTCTAGGCTCAACTGACGTTCAGTGAGCCTGGTGTGTTTGAAAGTCGTACAAAAAACCAAATGAACTTTGAAACATCTTTAAATGTTTGGAAATAGCATATCCACAATGACTGTTTAGCAAAAAATATAAAAACGACTCAAAAAGAAATATTATTTTTTAAAGTTTTGTTAAATTGTTTGTCGGTCAATAACCTCTTGCTGAAAATCAAATTGATGGTACATATTTCTACCCAAGGGTTTTGTCCACAGCGTCAAATAATGATAAAGCCGTATCACTATAATTTCACGCAATTTTCAAAGAGGAAATGAAAACGAGTAGCATACAAAAAAATCATGGTAGATCTAGACTGAGAATCGAAAATACAATTTTACATAGCGAAGAGAAATGACTTTAATATAATAACACAGGAGGCTAAAAATATTGTTTTAGGAATAAATTCGAAACAGCGGATGGATATTTACTGTTAGGAATGGGAGATCAATGAGAAGACTAACACCAGATATTGGCGATGAATTAAAACACAATGCAGCGGACGATGCTACAATACTATCTTCTAGATCAATATTACCAAGGATCATCGGTGGTCTAAAGATAACAAACCTTGAAGAAGAACCGAAGAGCCACGTAGACAGCAGATCACATTTCTGTTATAAAAAATAAATAAATAAATATAAAAATATACTAAAGTTGTTTCCGAATTCTCGGAGTTATCTCCTGGATGAAACGATTCTGGCAGAGTTACATAAATCCGAAGCAGCACCAAGGTATTGGTGCTGTCAGTCTCGCAGAGATTGAGTAGGCTGAAAGCCGTTGTTTGAAAAAAATACAGTTTGAATATGTTCCTACTAATATAGCGAACTTAAAATCAAGAATGAATGAATCAAAATGAGAGATTATCCACAATAATCATAAATTACACCAAGAGGGATTTATACGGCGCAAGAACTGAGTCCTGAGCGTTGACGCCTCATGAGAAATGGAAAATCCACAACCTGGTAGTGGAGAAAGTATGCGCTAAAGTTAAACCTCCAACAATTATATCTCTTCCAAAGGACACATTATGACAAACAGTTTACTTCAACAGGGGTTGAATACTTTGACCTCTTGTTGATAAAAAATGGACAGAAAATCGAAAAAAATCGAAAAAATTTTACCTGCTTCAATTCATTTAAAGCAAGTCCATACTTTAGCAACAGATGCATGTTTAAGGGAGGAAATACATGTAAAATCGAAAAAAAATAGCTAATTTCAGATTGTTTTAAAATGTATATAATGTTCATTCAGAAAATGTTTAATATTAAATTCTTAAAGTTCATGTCTCACAGTAAATGAAAATATTTTTTTAATAATTTTTCAACACAAAATGGCGGCGATGCGAGCGAATGTAAAGAACACATCAAAAAATGCCTCGTACAACTTAACGCCTTTTCCGGGGAACTTGCAACATTCAGAGAAAAAAAATATGCTAATGAAATATATAATTCATAGGTGAACCAATAAAATTTATAAAAAAAAAAAAATTAAATTTTTACAATAATTATAGATTAAACAAAAAAATCGATTATTTTTCAAAAAAATTACGCTTTAAACATTAATAAACAAATTATTTTTCCGAAATGACAATAACATTTAGATTCAACGAGTAGATAATACTCTTTTGTAGATGTGGTATAAATTTGAGCCGGATCGGTTCAATATTTTTTGAGATATTTTGTACGGCAGTTGAAAAAGTACTACTTTGAGCCCCGCGCTGCCTATAACTGACTCTAACTCGAGAACTAATACGAATATAGCTTCAAAACTTTTTTTGGTATATTTTAAGAGCATTTCAAACATTTTGATGTAATAAAAAAAAATCGATTTTTACTTAGCAGTTACATGTATTTTCCCCCTTAATGGCATTTCGAAGATAGTAGTATAAAGAGGCAGAGTAAAATAACAATTTTGGGAGATAATAGTACGAACTACAAAAATGCAAGTAGAGAATTAGTTAGCACTGCAGAATAACTAGATCGAACGCTATTGATTATAGCTGCAGCAATCATAGCATTTTATTAACGTTTTCTACCGTCAAGAGAACAAAAAAAAGAATGTTTTAACAGCTGCAAATGAGCATTGGTGGCAGTTCTTAAAGAGCCATATCCGTCGGAAGAAGTACTGCGAAGTGAAGTAAAACTGAAGTGAACTAGAATCCTTACTTAAAAGTCGATCGCTGACATACAAAACAACAGAAGTAGAAGGACCCATAAACATATGTTGCAACGACGTCTCAATTAACCAGCACTCAAATATAAAACCATCTTGTTTTTTCACTCACATGGGCGAACTTACAAGCCGACAGTGAAAAATATCCCAATATTGTGAGGATGCTTACCTAACTTAGAAGCAGGTAAGAAATGAAGCCAGCATACTGCTAATATAAAACCAGACGGAATGGTCGTCATTCAAGAAGCCAGGATCTCAGCCGCATACTAACAACAGCAGCTTCACTCGGATTAGTCATTTTCGGGGGTGATTTCAACGCTCGATCACAATCATGGGGCAATTGTATTGACAACCCTTATGGCGTGACCATAAAGCAATGGCTGACGCAAAACCCTAGCCTTATTAAACCTATCTTCCCCCAGGAACCTACCTTTCGACGATCCTCATCCATAATTGACTTCTTTCTTATATCTCCGAGCCTGGTCAGCTCTCTCCCACATTTCGGCACCTACGAATGCCAAGTCCACGACGCTGAATCCGACCATCAGCTTATCCAATTGTGCATCCAAAACGATCGTGGCCTAAATTTCTTGACTGTAGATCCCGAACTTTTCATCACATACGATAAGATCAACTGGGATCAATTCGCAATAGATGTTGCAAATCATATGCAGAACATCGGTCTTGACTGTCGCGTAAGCTTTCCTCGCAGGAAATAGATGAGGCTCTTGAAAAACTCAACCAAATTACGTCTTTAGTCATTGATAGCTTGGCTATCCCCAAAAAATCCACAAACTTTGCCTTCCGTGATTTACCGCAAGATATCGTTCAGCTTCATAATCGGCGAAAATCTTTAAGACGACGTCTTACCAGAATCTTCCACAGATACCTCAATACGGAAAACAACTCATACAGATATACGTCCGCATTGATTAAAGGCATTAATATCCTCATCATGGTCAAGACCAAAGCCCATGTCAGTAAGAATTTTGAAGAACGTCTTCAAAAAATAGTTCCTGGCAAGGAAATGTTTCAAGAAATTAATAAAATCACTGGCCGCAAAAAACTAAGAGGTAACTTCACTTCTAACGGCAATATGCTCCCTGATGACAAAGCCACTGCCGATGCAATCGCTGCTGCCTTTTCTCTCATCTATCGCGGTGAGAAACTTAGCTCTGATCCATCCTTTGCCTCACTCGTCAAGAGTTCTGTCTCTAGTTTTCGCCAAGAAAATCAACTGCTGACTCTTTCTAGGTTCAGTACAACAAATCCTTCCACAAACCCCTAAGGCCACGGTTCCTTCCTGAATAAGGAAATCCTTCTATTCCTGGTTTCGACCCTCTCCTCTAAAAAATCATCCGGAGTTGACAAAATATCTAATTTTATCCTTAAAAAGCTTCCTACTTGCTTCTTTGAGCACCTGTCCATCCTATTTAATTCCTGTTTAAATATTTTCCCATTGCTTGGAAGCGTGCGAAAATATTTCCCATTCCCAAAGCATCAGGAACTTGCGATGTCCTTAATGCGCGTCCAATCTCTCTCCTCTCAAACGTGGGAAAACTACATGAAAGGGTTATTCTAAAACACCTTAATAATACCATTGATATCAATCATATCATACCCGAAAGACAATTCGGTTTCAAACCCAAACACTCTACAGTGGACGCACTAATGATTCTCAAATACGCCGCGCCGTAGAGGAAAGCATGCAAAACAAAAGGGTTTTGGGTGCATGTCTAGCTGATCTACAGAAGGCCTTCGACTCCGTTTGGATCGAAGGACTCCTGTTTAAAATGATCAATTTCGGTTTCCCAACTTGGTTAATCAAAATTGTTGATAACTTTCTAAGCGGAAGAAAGGCTTTCGTCACCTTCAATGGGGCTTCCTCTGACGAATTCCAAATTGATTCAGGTGTACCTCAAGGTTCCATTCTCGAACCAATTCTATTTAACGTTTTCACGGCAGACATCCCAGGAATTTCATGTGACTCTCCCACATGTGTTTCTAAGTTCTGAATTTTGAACGGATTACACATAGAAGTCAAATACGTCTTCTTTCCGACACCTTTGCATGAATTTGTTGAAGATAATTTCAGTCTAGTCAACATCATCACAGTACGTTGGCGGCCCATCTAGATGCAGTAGATGGGAAAATATATAGCGGCAATCTTCGTTGATTAGATTAAGCAGATATCATTGATCACAAAATCTTATCAAATGGGTTAAATTAAAAAAAAAAAAAATACCAATTGGATTGGAGAATATTCACCAAAAATCAATCGGATAAAGTTAAATATAGAAGACACGGAACCCTCTTTGTCACTCAATGTCCGATTAAAACCCATAGGATCTACACAGAGAATATTAAATGCCTAGGGTCAATTTCAACATGAATTAACCTAAGTGAAGATACTATTGCTTTTGTTAGCATTTTCGACACCTAAAACACCTCTCCTCAGAGCTCACTGATAACCTCAGCCAAACGTTGTCTGTAACTGAAAATTTGGAAAGGATGGAAAGGACCTGGTGTGGGAAAATATCGTAACTAACTCCTTTGGCACTGCCTTTAATTAATCATCTAGAGCTAAGTCTTCTCGTCATACCAAAAGTAGTCATAAGTCGTCACACTAGTCTCAACATATTGCCTGAATTCAAATCGGTTTGTTGTTCTGTGTTTGAGACAGTATCTGACAATATGTTAATACAAACGACACTTCGAAGAACAATATATTTCTAGCATTCGAGGTTCATTTTTTCATTCCCTATAAAAAAAAGTAAATTGGATAACTCTTCAGCAAATCAGTAAAAAGAGATAGTTAATGAAGCTCCAAACGAAAAAAAACGCAAACCTTTGAAACAATTTGCATCAATTTTTAGCAAACTGGTGTAAATGATTAGCAAACATAAAATTTAATTTATTTTTGCGATTCATCCCAGTTAATTCTCCTAAACTCTACACCAGTTCATTTCTATCGAAAGAACACGTGTTCGTACCCTATCAGCTCCTAGTGCTCATGCCACGAGCCACTGGCATGATCCTAGGTGAAACTCTTCACCTAGTCGCATCCAATGATTCACATTAACATCTTTCGTCCTCTTTAATATATAATAGAAATTCCAACCTGAAATGGATTTTCAATAGCGGCTCGCTCAACAGGCTTACAGGATGTACGATTCAAAAGGAGTCTTCTTCATGGCTCATTTTCAATTTCTTCGGTTCATAAGAAGGCATATGTGTGTGCTGTACAGTGCATGAGAGTACGCGTCGTTTCGTGCCGGTAAATAAGCACAAGTTGAAGATTCGATGAATTTCTTTCACTCGACGATACGACTGCTGCGCCGCTGCTGCTGCTGTTTTATGCCCACAATTTTACGATTTTCTTTTTGTGTTCTGCCATGGCATCTTCCTCGAAAATCAAACATCTGCCATCATTTGAGTCAGCTTTCAGGTAAAACGACGACCATGCCATGTTCTTTCTTAAATAGCACAAAACAGCACAGCACATAATATAGGCTGCTTGGAACGGCCACGACTCATCACACAGAGGAAGAATATCATCAAAAGATTTTACACCTGGCCCTTTCCGCTATACCTGAATCACCTTTTGTATTGTTCTGAGTTGCCCTGCGGAGCAAGTACTGAGTAAGACCTCGAAATGGAAACACATTTTCATACTTGGATGAATTTTGGTAGATTTTTTCCCTATCGAGTTTTTGGATTTCAACGCAGGGTAGAGTTGATTATTTATGGGTATCAATATTATGAGCAGTTGGATGCGAAATTGCAGTAGCCTGTCGTGGTACCAGGCTGTATTCAATTCAAAAATCAAAACATTAGATCTGAAATAAGTGTTAGTATCCAAAATGATCATTCGATCATTTGAAAATTTAGTCTATTTTGTTTCGCATATGTGAATTTTATGTTATTCAGTTTATGTAGCTTAATGTGCATATGTAGAGGTTTCTGTTACTTTCAGGTACCTACTTACCAGAGCTTGTGAAGCGAACTCGAACACAAAATTACGATGCACCGAAGACGAAATGTTTTCAAGTCAGATGAGCCGAAATTTATCTTTAAATCGTCTTTAAATCAACTTAATTATAGGGCCCGACTGTCGATTCTACGTATTTCGTGTAGTTCAGGTACATCAACTTCATCACTCTGACTGTCATTGTTTAGCTATTGCAAATGCAAATGCTAAGCCAACAAAAAACCTGAGGGCTTACCATGAAAGATGGAATACAATTAGCTGTTCCGTCTTTTCTCTATACTAATTCATTTCTGACGGAGAAAATCTCGACACGATCATATTTCTGAAAAAGATAGAAATGATAATGCTGGGATCTGGGCCGTAATTTATGCGTAATGTTCTTAATCACGTATTATGGCAATTCTTGGCTGCCAGTATGTACTGCGGTAGGTATATATATTTGAAGTGATCACAGTGCAGACGAAAAGGGCTTTGTAGTTCGGCAGGGCGATTTAAAATGTTTTGTAGAACAAAGATTGCGTTTAATTAAGTTCTTTTGTGAAGATTTGTATCTAAACCGCTTGTCAGCATTTAAACGGAGAAAATTGAAATGGGTGAATTTGAAAATTAAAAAAGGGTAAATTTAAATTTCCAGGTATCATATGTCTTTTTAAATGCATATAGCATAGAACTTGGTCCACCTCGCCCTTCTCGTTTTTTATGAAAAATCAAAAGTAACAAAAAATATTTTGAGAAATTTATTTATGAATTTTATTCATCGTGATTTCTGTCTCACTCTCTCAAGTTGCAGGGGCCAAATGGTGGGAGCTTAATCATTTTCTCGCAATGGTCTATATTGGAATAAATATGGCAAGTACAATTGAAGAGTTAGCATCGATATTCCACATATGATGAGAATTTTAATAAAATTTTATTAAAAAAATTACATTAAAAACATATATTTAACATTAAAATTATTTGTTGTGTATTGTTTCATGTCTTTTTCCAAAAACTGTGTAAATAACCATTTTAAAGGTCCGTATTTATTATAAATGGGAGTATGACCAGTGAATTGTGCAAGTAGTTGAGCGCAGGATATGCTGGGACGAAACATAAACGTTAAAAGACTCTATACATCAGAAATATGGAAAGCCAGGTAGTGCTCCTGGAAGGAACAGTGAGCCAGAATTGAAGCCACTTCGGCCACGGTGAGATCTTGAAAGCTGCTTTCAAACATTCTATCATGCGAATCCTAGTATGCAAGCCCAATGACAAGCAACAGCTTGGAAACTTTGAAGATTTTCGTACAAATATTCCGCAATATTTGATTGACTACCCCCACTCCCACTGGAGAACCGGCGTCCGGCTTCTATGATGCAGAAAGGCCATCAAAACTAGTTTGGGCCATCGATACCTTCAATCCATTTAAGTCTCCAGGCTTAGATGGGATTCTGTCTGCCATGCTTCAGAAGACAGAAATGATCATCATATCCTGGCTTATACCAATTTATGAAGGGTATCTAGAGCTCGAAATTTATACCCTGTGAGACTGCAATCTGCCTAACCACAACTAACTATTGTTAACTGGTTTCACTCAAAAAATTTTCCCACATAATTTCTTAGTAGCTAGTTCTGGAATATTGAGCATTGTCCGTAGTACTACAGGCTTGTTAATTTTGGGTTTTGGGGATGGATTTTATGTGGTGTTGTCGGGAATGGAGGTGAGGTGTTTACGTTCACTATCTGCGCAAACGCCTTCTTCAGACTCTTGGGGTTCCTTGGATATCTCTCATAGCTGGCTAAATGGTCACCTCCACAATTTACACACAATGCACTTTTTCCACACTGTTTCGTGAATCTGGGGAAATAGTGTTCCCCTTCGCACTTAACTTATTTGATCTGCACATGGCAATTACTACCCGGGAGTCTCGAAAACAATTGAAAATCTTCTGCATCATCGTTTTACGTTGGGGAAACCAGACAGCGCTACTTTGGTTAGTTGCTGCTAGTGAACCTCATGCGTGATGAACATTCTTTGCAAAGATGTTTCGGTGGCCACTCGGACTGAATCTTCAACCTGCAAGGCCAATATGTCTACGCATAATATTTTGTCAGCCAGGAAAATCTACTATGGGGTAGTGAATTAGTTCACTCAAATTAATTCATATATTTTGATAATAGTGTATATAAAGCAGAGCGTATTGAAAAATATCACATTTGAAATATTTACTAAGTGAGGTTTGGACGATTTGGGGTTCATATATCAGCGATGAATGGTTAAGAAAATGTTCAAACAATTAATAATGCATTGATGAAAACAAGTGCTCTTTTATGTGAAAAATCTAGCGTTCCCACTATGAATAATTTTTCGAGCCTGAATTTTAAATTGAATAAGCAAATATTTGAAGAAGGTATCTTACGAATACCTAACTACATAAACATGCACTAAATAGCAAGGAGATAGGTTTAGCAACGATTATCATTATTACCTTTATACGATTATCATTATTTAAAATATGATACTCACTTTTTCAATATAAACTTATACATATAAATTTCAAATTTCAAGGCTAACATGAATTTATTGGGAAGCAAACGGATCGAAATTCCTCGTCAATCATCAAACATGATTATCGTTTTGAGATTGTATCACAAATTTTTCTCTATCTATCAAGAGCTTGTGAGCCTGCCCTATTGCATCCTAATAATGTATGCAGGCACTATTCTTTGATTTTCTACAAGTCATTTTTCACTTTGCAACATTTATCTGCAACAACCAGAGCTCCGACAACATTCACGATGTCGGCTTTATCTAGGTCTAATTAGATTTGAATCTGCGTCGAGTTGATTTTCATCTCGATTACTTCCTGTCGCTTTGCGTGTGTACTGCAGAACTTAGTTAAACATTTATGCGATGTTCGATTTCAATCGTTACAATCTACAAGTATGATAATTGCATCTATTTATCTCCATAATCGCTTTATTTATTTCTCGTTGGATAAGTCTAATCGCTTTAAATGGGTGGAGCATTTTTAACATGGAAATGGAGTAGAATGTGCGTTTTTTCTGCGTAGTTAGCAGTAGAGTAAAAAGATTTGATGAATGCATTGAACGAACGCAAATATTTCTAATGTAATCTAAATTTTTTTCAATTAATTTTTGACTTAAAACGATTGAACTTAAATTGAAATTAAATATCAAATACGCTGAGATTTGAGCCCAAATTACTGGATCGTTTGTACAACTCTTTTTATAAATCATTACGTCTTTGACGAATTGCCAAAAAAGTTAATTTTCAAATTTTTTAAAAATGTATGAAAAATAACTTGAGCAACAATTTTATGGACTTTCTATAAGCGTTGCTGGTTTGTTACACTCACTCGCATAAACTGATTTGCAAATTCAATTCATTTATTAAGAAATTCATTTATGAACTTTTCAGTAAAATTTTTATATCAAATGGTAGCACACATCATTTCACTGGAAAGAAGAATTTCACTTTTACACTTTAACAAAATTCTAACATTCTAACACTAAAATTACCTAATGATTGATCCAAACAATAGTCGCGTTCTATCGAGAGCTAGTTAAAATAGTAGTATTGAAAACAAAAACAATATTTTCCCAATTGTGATTTTGAATACAACTAATCTCACCAGCACTTGATAGAGGCGCAAAAATAACGCAGCTTATGTCGTAATTGCCACTGTAGCACCTGGCAAAATTGTCGTTAAACATCAGCTCCGTCTATTACAATATAGTAGAAGTATACATAATAATATTTTTTTTATTGTAGATGGTCAAAAAATTGTTTTCCAAAAGAACCTGCGGGCTATGTAAGATGTTCAAATAAAGTCTACCTACAGGCCTCGAATTTCCGGGTCAGATTCGCCTTCGCATTACTTGAGCAAGGCTGTGGTTGCTCACTTATTTTTGCCCAATAACTTCACAAACCACCATAGCTTTTAGGTCGGTAAGATAGTCTTCTTCTTACTTTGTGTGCAGTATTTCTTAGATGTATTTTGAGACTGTGCGCCAGTTATCCTGGTTACATAGTTTCCACCATCGGCTCTGGCGTGGTCAATCTAATCGTGGCATCGAGGTTGCTGCTCTAACTTGCGAATCAATTGCACTGAAAAATGTATGGTGAGTATCATCGTACTCATTTACATAGTATCGACAGTACGACGTACCCACTTTACCCATTCTGTTAAGGCACCGTGTCTCGTTATGGATAGGCACAAGTAAAAATTTATCTCTCCGTGGCCACCGCTGACCCGTAGGCCTAGAAGACTAATCAGCCTCGCTGTCCAACGACTTTTGTTACTTGCTAATTAGAGTTGTTGCTAAAGCTGGAGAGTTGTCATATGTGCGTGAGGTAAAGCTTCTGTTCCATTCGGCTCAAAGCGAGTGAGATACTCTTCTCTCCACTCCTGCGCAAGTATATCTATCGGGATTTGACGATACTCAGGGCACCTCAACGCTAGATGCTGACAATCCACGCTCTAATCTTCTTCCTTTGGTGTGCGTCCGCCTTAAATTTCCACCCCGTACAGTAAGATGGAGTAAATCGTCGTCATCAACAACCTCCGACTCATTTCGCCAGGGCTACTGGTCTTGGCCATCAACCTGCTCAGTAAGCAGACCGCTCTGAAAGCCATATCACATAGCTTACAGATACAGTTCTAGTAGATCAGCTTACTGTCCAGGGTCACCCTCAGGAACCTTACCCACTAACTCGTCTGGACCTCTCATCGGGATGACAGTCGGTATCACAATATGACAATCTTTTTCTTCGACAGCACCAGCTGTAAATCATGGTCGGTTATCCATCATTCTATCCTCCCCATGACTTAGTTGGGCATACTCGGCAGTTCTATGAGTGTAATTATAAAAAGAGTAATTCCAAAAAGGATGTCAGGTCCGAGGATAGATTCCTCAACTGCCACTGAGGTGATAAACCTCCTGTGAACGCCTTCACTGGTTTTAAGCAGCAGCTATCAGTGATCAAATATTCATGCATCATGAACAACAAGTAGTAAAGAATGCGGAAACTATACTCGATGACTCAAGTACATCTGTTTACCTCACCGAATTGAAGACATTTTGTACATCTACCCTCTCTACTCTTTCTAAAGACCCAATCACTTGCTGAGATGGCATCAATAATTGAATGCCACTTCCAGAAGCCATTTTATCTGTCAGAGAGATTTTCAGCTGTTCTAATTGCTAACAGCAACCATGGTTCCAGCAACCGCTCGAGGAGATTCCCCTCCGTGTCTAGCAAGCAAAGCGAATGGCACGCGGGCAGATTTGATAAGTCTTATTTTTTTCTTATCGATATGCGCCAGTCGGACAACATTGAAAGACTCTCGCTACTTAACGGGAACTATATAAATCCAGTAATAGCCGCGGTTGACTCTCCATTACAACTTTAAGTGATTCGACGGGCATTCCATCATGGACCGGGGCTTTAATTCCAAACACTGTATTGAGTAGCTTCTACTCCATAAAGAAAGGAACATTCTCCGATGGACAATGATACTATTATCCGTCTTTGAAGAATGAGACGTTTGTCACATCGCTGGAACACTAAGCAATATGCAGCCGAGTCCACGCGTAACCAATTTATACCCCCTCCGCCACGGGTCTAAATTGACCTCCTCACAAAGAGGGTACCATTTATTGAACTTGCTCCTCTGAATGGCTTTGGCCCATTTCTTTTTTACCTCGGCAGACTGCGGTCTATTTCTTTCCCGCTGTGCTCTGCGACTGCATCCCAAAGCGACGGTTGCGTTCCTACCAAACGTTCTTCAGAATGAGCGCTGTTGAATTTGTCTGCTATCAACAATGTAGTAGGTGATATAGTTATGATGACTGCCTGTGTAGTCCTCCATCACTCTCCAATCACTCACTCTAGTTGCCAGTCATTTTGATGCCATAGTGATATCAGGAATGGAATTATTAACGCCGAGCCTTAAGGTACTCTTATACGAGCAATTAAAATTGACCAATTCGGAGCAATTCCGGAAAATTTTGACGTCACAAAAATATGCGCCAACATCAGCAATAGACGATATGGATCAATTGTTGGTCAACTCGTTGCTCAACAGCGGTTAGTGGTGGAGCAATATTCAGTAATTCGGCAAGGACATCATACTCGGACAATTCAGTGCCAGTAATTATTCAGCCATGAATGAACATGAAATTTTAGCCGGTGCTTGTACATTTGTAATTATTCAAAATCAAACGAAGAAAACAAAAACAGGTAAATTTGGATGCGACCATATCTCGCCAAAAGTGATTTCAAATTTGACTGATGAAATAAGTTTGGACGGTTTTTGTTCAAAAATTTTCACAAAATGTAACGTAGTGACTTTGAATTAATTGTGAATAAAGTTGGTCCATTAATTGCAAAAAAACGTACGAATATGAGACAAAACTCGTGATAACTCGCAGATTTTTAGCTACAGGTGATTCGTTTAGAAGTTTAATGTACCAGTTTTGAGAGTCCGGTTCCTGCATTTCAAGCAAAAGTATGCGAATCAGTTATTGATGGATGTCATAACGCAACTACAAGTAGGATCTCATAACACAGTAAATGTTGAAGAATCAATTGATTAAACAAAACTTCATTCATTTTTTTATTTTATAAATTAATGTATACATCTTCAGTAGTTTTAACTAAAATTGCATTCACCGAACGACAACAATTACTCGGAGTTTGCCAAGTTCAGTGAAAACACGACAACTATGAGACGAGCAATACAAATAATCTTTAAAAATGTTGCCATATTGCCGAAATATTGCCAAATTCGCATTATGTTGCTCGGTATTGCTTCACTAATTGCTCCATTAGTTTTGGCAATAGTCGTCGGGCTCTGAAAGTTGCTCGTGTAAGAGCACCATTAGGTATATTGTATGTTGTTACAACGTATCAGTCCATATCCTAGTCAATTTATAAACGAGTTGTTTCTTGGCTACCCGTAGCTTAGATGTGTCTTAACACAATCATATTTTTGTGTAACTATTGAATTTTTTTAATCATTTGTACATTTCGTTTAATCCACGCAGGTTACATATTCTATACAAGGTTTGCAATGCAATGCGCTACAGCCCATATTGAATCTTAGTCTCCCTGCTACACTTCCTTTAGTTATATTCAGTTGGAAAAATCTAGGACTGCACATTTCAGTTAGAACAACCTAAGACAGTTTGAGATTCCTCTTTTGTCCAAATTTTTTGAGATCTGCCTCTTAGCACCTGTCTTAGTATCGCCGTTCATTTTTCATTGCTTATGAAACTTGTCAGGCCTTCAAGCTCATAAAATAGAATATAACACTTGAAATGATGCAATTGCTTACGCAACTTGAATAGGTGATACAACGTGGATTCGCAGAGTTTGACAATGGAGTTCAACTTATTTTTAAATACTTTCTATGTATGTAGATACCTTAACAGTACCGTATGACTATAGTTTAGCATACCTTCCACATCTTTCACAAGATATGTACTAGCTGCGTTTTTCATGTTACCTATTCTTCTCATCACTTCAATCTATTGTGCAAATAAAGATACAAGCTATAAAATAGATATTACACTGCACTCACTGTCCCAGAATTCCTTTTCTGAACTCGAATAAATTCGCAATGTTTTGTCACCAATCGACTGGCCAGTTAGCCATTTGTTCAAACAGAACCAGTGTGCTTGCATGTCAAAGGATTGTCTGCCGCCAGATAAGTATCTTTCGAGAAAACCGATAATTATCGAGCGAATGAACGACATGAATGAATTATTTGCAAACAGACACCGTACTAACGGGCCGCGGCGACGTTATTCGCAACAGGAGACAGATGGTCTTGTAAGAGATGTTGTCTGTTCGGCTAATCTTTGCCAGCCAACATGATTACCATCGACCAGAACGTGGGTCATCTGCCCTAGATGTGATCTGCACGATCACCGAATCATACATTGTGGGATTCAATTGGCAGTAATATGTAAGTGCTGTTGGATTTTGAATAAAAAGAGTCTTGTAGCTGATAGCTTCAGATTTTTTTGGGTTGGTCTATTCAAATGAAAATTATTGGCATTTGACATCAACTTCTGATAGTTCAAATTCAACAATTATTTACCATATACCACCGTATGTTTACGAATGATTGATTATACCTATATGAAAGAAGATCACGTTTCGAAATCTTTTGCTTAAAGGTCGTTAGGTTCAGTCATATGACATTGATTGAAATCCGTGAAACCTCGTTTGGGTAAACAATCAAGAGACCAACATTTTTTGGAATTACTCTCCTAGAATTTATACAATATTCATTATTATAAATATTATTAAGAAACACATATTGTATAGTAGTATATATACTTCTGGTGTTATACTCATAGTTGATTTCAGGATTGCGATAAAATATAGCGCCATAGTGACATGCCAAAAAATTTACAGCAGACAATTTTTTCAGACAATTTCGGTATTTTGAAAACTGTATAAGATGGAAGCTCCTATTCGCATTCCTGAAAGTCTAATTTCTCATAAATAGTCCTGCTTGAGTCCGGAGTCTAACCCATGACCCTATTCTTTAAGAGCCGACGCTCTTTTCACTAGACTACACGCTTATTGTAAAGCTGTTGTTATTTAGTATTCTGTACTGATGTGTGCTAAGACTATGTTCATAGTAATTGGGGTTATGTTACATAGAAGTTGAGACTATGTGCATAGCAGAAAAGCTCATAATGTCTGGGGATTCGGCCTTTTTGGCAATATTTTATATATCAGGGAATTATGCAAATAAATACTGCGCTTTGTAGATTTTCTAACGTATTTTTATATCTGATTAGATGATCAAATATCTTTAAAAAAAAGCTGAACCTTAAGGTTAAAACATCAGAGCTGCTAAAGTGAGGACTCAAAATATGAGGTATTTCAATCCAGAGCATACGATATAACATGGATTGATAGAATGTATTTAAACAAACTAAAAAAACGAATAGATAATAAGTCTTAAGCTAGAACTGTTTCACTCTAATTCTAGAAGAGCACTTTTACACCGCTTTTAACCTTTGCTTACCGCAGCTCAGGTAATCAGCACTAGATTGTAAGTCACCTGATGTGAGGATAAGTTTGATGTCCGCTATTGTTTGGGAGTCTCAAAATATCCATAATATGACTTCGACGTCTGTCCATTTGGTTGAAGAGCCTCAGTGCTTTGTCATGTATGAATCTGTCATATGTTTCTACCTTCAGATTTTTCTCACAGTGAGATTTTGGCATGTCTGTAATGTTCTGTCTGTTCGTTTTCGAAGTATAACCAAAGGCTATACTTCTGTATAATATTGTCGGTCTTAGTATATATCTCTAGATTAGTAGTCGGCTTTTGGTTTCTTAGTTTTTGGATTTTATCAGTTCGAATAGGGATTGAAAGATTTAATTGTTGGTAGCCCGCTTAATCTTGATGCGTGCTGTCCAAGCCAGTCTGTCATCCAAAATTAGTCCTGGATCCGGAGCCGTCCACTGCCAGTCTATTTCTTCTTCTTTCTTTTCAATTTTTCTGGCAATTATTGTATTTTGCGTATGGTGAAGATTGACTAAGTTTTGTCAGTTTTTATTTTGATCTTCTATAAGTATTCTATAAACGTGTTTGCAGGGTTGAAGTAACAGCATCTGCTAGGTTGACTGCATAAAATATATAAGTACCATCCGCAATCTCTGGATTTCAGCTAAGCATAAACTTTACAGTAATAGTGATAAAGGAAATCCTTGCTCGACTTCAGTTGCCGTTGATAGCTACGAGGAGTAGTGGTTGTGCATCTTTAAATGAAAAATTCTACCCGACAAACTTGATAAATTGAATGGTTAATTAGAAAGCGTACAGTTTAAATCTAAGTACTGCATGCCAGACATTCCCAAAGGACTGGAGTAAGTCCAAACGCAAAACAGTATTAATGATATACAGTTGCTCACAGCTTATTTCATGTGATCAACATTTTTCATAAACCAAGCATAAAATTGGTATATTTTATTCTGAACTCAAAAAATAAATGATGCAGTTTAGTAGATAATTTAGATTCGAATATAAAACATCAAAAAAATTTCAACATCAACATAGGACGATTTATTGGGAAAAACCTATACAAGCACATAAATCTCATATCACAGCTTATTATTTTCATTCTTATCTTTCTTGGAAATATTAGATTCTAATAACGAACGGTAGATCAGAACATAAACAATTATGGTTGTAGGAAGAGTAAGTCTACTCAAAAATATTAAATTCAGTTATAATTGTGTGATTTTACAAGATGGGTCGACGCACTTCAATAGAATTACGCGAGTTAATTATTAAACACGTTCAAAGTGGGAAAACTCAAAAACAAATTGCTGAAATTGTTGATTTAAGTTCATCGACGGTTCAGTATATTATTTAGCGTTTTGTTCGAGAAAATCATGTGCACAACAAAGGAAGAAAGGCTCCAAACAACATTTTTACAGAACACGATGAGAGGTGGATTTTGGGAAAATTTAAAAAAGATCCCATGCTAAGTGCTCCAGCTGTGGCCAAGGATGTTGAAATGTTTCTTGGCAAAAAATGTCATCCAGAAACTATACGCAGAGTACTTAGAGATGCTAATTTTCATGGGCGAACAGCAAGAAATAAGCCGTTTATTAATAAGAAAAATCAAAAAGTCCATATAGAGCTCGCAAAAGCCCATGAAAACAAAGACATTTCTTTCTGGAACACAGTAATTTTAAAAAATTCACTTCAAAGTGCTGAAGATTTAGGCATACGTGATACATTCCGCTTCTACCAAGATAATGATCCGAATTATAAATCCGGTATAGTCCAATCTTGGCTTATTTGGAATTGCTCACACGTCATCCAAACATCCGCTCAATCCCCAGATTTAAATTTGATAGAAAGTTTGTGGCATATGCTAGAACTAGGTATTCGAAGACACCATATTTCTAATGTCCAAAGTTTGAAAGCGGCGCTTAAGGAAGAGTCGACAAAAATATTGTCAGATTATACTCAAAAGTTGGTTGACTCTATGCAGTCTAGATAAAAAGCTATAATAAAGCAAAAAGGTTACCCTACAAAATATTAGACAATTTTTTTAACAATTTTTCCAATATTTTTTAGTGTTTTTGTTTTTACACGAAATAAGCTGTGAAATAAAAATTATGTGTTTGTAAAATTTTTTTATCAATGTTGATGTTTGTGCAAATTTTGAAAATATCGGAGACTAAATTATCTTCGAAACTGCATCATTTATTTGTTGAGTTCAGAATAAAATATACCAATTTTATGCTTGGTTTGTCAAAAGTGTTGGTCACATGAAATAAACTGTGAGCCACTGTATATTAGTGTCTGTAATATATTCTCAGCTAAGTGTATTAGGCAGAGGTACTTTGGGCAATTTGAGTCAATTACATTTGTTCATCGAGATCTTCACCTCATCTTAATTCATCAAACGGAATGTCTCTGCCTCCAGGACATCAGAGTAGAGAATCATTCTAATTAAAATGGTTTCTTTTTTGTCCAAATCATTGCCTGAAGCTTTAGCGCTGTCATCAATATCATATTTTAGGTCTTTAGGTGGCATTGCTTTTCTGTTCTTTGACCTTAAATACTTCGACAATCACCAGAGGCTATTTTCAACAGGCCCGATGCTTTGCATCAGGTTGTTCTACTTCTCGCTTTCATGCTCTTGGATTTTACTGCCAATGAAGATCGTACTCGAAAACTGGTTTGCTTCACGTTTCAATCTGAGGTCATCTCCGGATTTGGTTTCTCCTTCGAATAAGCAATTTAATTGCATTGGGTATTGAGATCATCCTTTACTGTGATAATGACCGTGTTGTCTTCTTTGGCCTGTAATATTACATTAGTGAGGATATCAGCTGATTTTTCTAGGTCTATTGTCTACTGCTCTAGGTGTTTCTTGTCTGTTAGGCCCGACATGTGCGACGCGGAAAGCTTCCTAGTTGGTGATATTTATTCACCTAGGTGGGTCGTCATTAAAGACTTTGTTAATACGAAATAGTACTGGCTTATGGCCGGAAGCCAACTCATCGATAATCTTTTTATACACGTTATAGAGTATTGCGTCCGATAGTTTTGCATCTAGTGTCCAGCTATGACTCGTTGGGGACGTGCAAGTTGTAATTTTTTCTGCAATGACTATTTTTAGTTTGCGAGATTTTCACAGCTACCCTATCATGGTAATAGGCTTTAAGATCACCTGCAATGATAACTTGTAAATAATGCATGAAAGTCGTTGGTGAAGTTCTGAGAACTAGGTTGCTTATACGCCGAAATTAAAATGAAATCAAGAAAGTCATTTGGCACTTTTATTATAAAGCTGGAGAAAGTTGTTTGACATTCCTTTTCAGGAAGCTGACAGTGCCTTCTCTCCTATCAGTCATCCTACTACTGCTGTATAGGGTGTAGTTAGCTATCAAGAGATAGTTTCTTGAAGGTTTGAGGAAAGTTTCTATGGATGAGCGAGATATCAACTATAAAGTCAATTCAAAATTGTTTCATCTCTCCTCGCTTATTGAGGATTTAATCCACATCTTTGGTTGATGGTTTGAGATGTTTGCACTGGGAATATATCTTAAACTACCCGGACCATCATGAAGATCATAGCATGAAGTGAACTTTCGATACCTCATATAAGACGTCGGGCTCCAAAACCGACAGTTTCTATAACTTTTACTTTTTAGGACTATCACAGAAAGGTTTGCACCATTGAATTTCGTTTTACAAAAGGCATTGAAAGATATATTTAATTTTTTTTTCTACAAGTTTATTTATATCAGGTGCGTTTTTTTGCAACCTAGCAGAGCAGGTTAACGTAGGGTTGCAAAAAATGATCCAGAGCAGAAAATCGCATTGTTCGATAATGTTGTTGCATTCGCTGAGCTTTTCCTAAGATTGGTTGTTAAATTAGAATAATGCATAGAAAAAACCTGAATGAAATCTTATATAGATTTTAATCGAAATCAGACATGAAACTTGCATATGAAACAATCTACAATGTAAAGTGCATCGAAACACTCAAAAACTGTCTGCACACTACAAGATTTGATGTAAAATAATTGAAAATTGCAGAGTGCTATCCAAATTCATTCAATTTAAACTGCCGGTTTCACAATAATCAACAGCAGTGGTACGAACCGTTTAGAACACTCTTACTGTTATCAGCACACTCTACATGTAAACCCATAAACTACCACTGCTTAACATTTTTTGATTCAGTGACGCCACAAATGTAGGATTTTTGTTGTTATATTCAATATGCTTAACAAAATTTGATTTGCTCGGGTGTGCAAAAAAACGCACGTATCGATGGTTTACATTTAAAGTAGTTTTATTATTTATTTTCTGTTTTTATTTTTCAATTTTTTTTCGTAGTTTTGCTTTTACACTTTTCATTTTATTGTGCGCAACCGTTTGGTTGGGTCCACAAGGTAAAAAAAATGTTGAGTAATTCGGCAACTTTACTTTCCTTTTTTAATAGCCTTTTAACGATAGCACAATATCATTCTATTGGCCTGAGATCTGAAGCACCAGGTGGATTCATAAATTCTTCAACAAAACTCATACTGTATTCCTTATACCATTTAATGTTCGTTGATCGTAATGAGCAGTATTTAAGTCAGATCAAAATAATGTAGAATTGCTAGGGTCATTTCAAAATGACAGTAGTCTTTTTTGCAGACATTCACCATCATCATCATCGGGGCACTACAACCCGAGTCGAGCCTTAGCCTCCTTAATTCTTCGCCTCCATTCGTCTCGGTTCAATGACCGCGTCCTACAGTTCGGTGCTGCCAGAAGTGACCTGCTATCAGCAGCTATCGAATCCTTCCAGCGCTTGCGTAGCTTACCAACTGGCCTGGCTCCGCTCGCTCGCCCCTTGAGAGACCGTTTGGGGATTCGATTTTTGCTCATTCGTTCGTATGATGGTAGAGACTTCCGTCTCGTCATGTATGGTATACAGCTCGTTGTTGTATCGGATTCGCCATCCATCTTCTGCCCGTATTGGACCGAGGATCCTTCGCAATACCCTTCTCTCGAACGTATTCAAGTCTTTTTCAGACGCCTGGGTCATTGTCCAGGTTTCACTTCCGTAGCATAGCACAGGTCTGATAATTGTTTTATAGATGCGAAGCTTTGTATTCCTGTGTACGCATCGAGATTTCAAATTGGGAAGCACCGAAAAAAATGTCTTATTGGCTAATTGAATCCGGCGTTTGATTTCGTTAAGCTCATTCCCATCCTTCGAGAGGTTCGTCCCTAGGTACACAAAGTTGTCTACGTTTTTAAGGTTATAGTCCCTTATCGTCATGCTTTATCTTACTGGCGTCCTTTTCCTTGATTGAGTCATAATTTTTGTCTTTTGTTCGTTTATTCACGTATAATTTAGCACTGATTGTCTCCTCTGTGAAAAACCGCTGAATTTTCTATCCACATTGACATATGGTTTACCAAACTAGAATCTTCGGACTGAACTTTTCCACAGTAATTGTTTTCTTCGAATCACTGTCATTCTATTGAGTTGCTATTGAGTAATTCTGTGGTTACGCAGAAAAGTTATCTTTCAAATACGACTCATCGTCCATCTCTAAACAACGTTCATTTTTGGTTAAAATTTTCTTTCACAATTTCCTTGACCTAGAAATTCCAACGCCATATTGTTCATTAGTTTTTTTATCACTTTTGTTTCTTGTAATTCTTAATATTATTATTTTCCTTGATCCTGTGCACTGTGCTCTTTGATTTACTCGTTTTAGCAATATCTCGAATATAAGCTTTTTTACTCGTAGAAATTTCCTTCAGCACTTCTATATCTATTGCTATATGTTTCTTCTTTATTTTACGTAATCTCGACTTATCTTTCCATGCTTCACCCTCCTATACTCTTTTTAGTGCCCTTTGCACCGTTCATTTTGAAGTACCCGATAGCTTTGCAATCCTTGTTTTGTGAATATTCATTTATTATTTAAAAGTTGAAAGTAATTTAGCGCTCTTTTTCAATATATCATGACATAAATATTAAACGTACTGGTGAATATAAAACAAAATATTGAGAAACGTCAGATTTAAGCAAATGGCCAAATAAGATACTTCAAGGAAGCAAAACGTTTCGACCAAAGTACATGTGTTTGGGTTGCAAACAGTACATGTGTTTGGGTTGCATTTATATTGATTACTTATTAGAAAAGATGAAGATCATTTGATCACATAAATATCCTGCATAGTTATCATTAACGTTTTCAAAACATTTCTTTTAAAAATGCCTCTTAACGAATTTTCATTTTCTTTGAATATTCATCTGACATATGTTCGTCATTATCATTGCGGTAACATCTTGAGTTCAACAAAAATACCACATTCACCAAAAAACCATTCCAAACCAAATTTGAACGAAACAATCCGAAAATTAAAGACCAGCACACACAATCATCCGTGCCGGATCTGTTCTGTACTCGATGCATCGAAAAGATGCAGGCAGGTTGTTGCTTTCGAGTTGTTTGCTTCTTAATTGTCCCGATGTTGATAAGACGAAACAGACAGACATCTTCGTGAGACCATTACCTGCATGGTCAGCACAAGTTTCTGCATCGTCTCTACCGAGCTGGCAACAGGCAGTCGTTGTTTACGCCGCCGCTGCCTTCGCACTCCAGGCTAAGTTGAGTTCATTACCTGCAAGAACATTAGCCTAATGATTTGCACCTGTCCTTGTAACAGCCCGTGCCTATCGTTAAAAATTACGGCTGCGCATCACGGTATTATCGAAAGCAACCGATTGTAGGTTCTTGCTGTCGAAGAGATGGCTTCGATGCCACAAATGTTCGGATTCATGCTGGCGAGGGCATCTGGACTAACTAATATTTCTATTTCGTTAAGATAATTTCTTTTTCGCTTCCTTAAAAATTAGGATTTCAATTCAAACAACAGCAGCAATAACGCAGTGTTGTTGAATTCCAGATTTTCAATCAAAAATGTGTAAGAAGCATTTCATCAAATAGATTTTGTGTGCACATTTTCTTAGTCATCAACTTTTTGTAAGTCAGAGTAGAAATCTAATAAATCACATTTGCGATATTTATACCATATGCATTTTATTCAATTTTCAACTAAATTTGTGACTGGTTATCTACAACGATAACACCGTCACCAAATGCTTCAGTCATATATTTTCCTATACTCATAGCTGTCCATCACATAGAAACTTCTCTGAGCCTCTAGCTGTCGGAATTGATTGTTGTAACAAACGCTGTGACGGACGACCGATTGCCATGATTCTAGGGACAGATGTTTACGAAAGGTAAGAATTGAGGTATAATTAAATGAGGCTCAAACCATCACACGTTATGCCAGGAAAATATGAGCTATTATCTGAAATAACACGAATTACAGGCAGAAGGTTTTCGGTTTTCAAACTAAAATTTTATGTTATTTTATTGCATTTTTAAATCATTTGTTGAATTTTTAAGACAATAAGTTAAAATAACGTTGTAAACCGAGCTATGGGACTTGAGTGAAAATGATTAGGTAAGAATTATCGAAAAATTTTATAAGGGGTTGACGGTTTTCAATAGTTGAAAAATGTTTGGTATTATTTTAGAATGTGCAATTGACTGGTCAATAGTGAATACTTGGTGCGACTGTTGCGCGGTATAAAAAGTAAAGAGTCTTCTGGGCATGATGGAATGTCTAATCTTATAATTAAACATCTACCAATCTCTATGCCCAGAATTCTTTCAATTGTTTTCAACAACGCCTTGAGCAACAGCTATTTTCCGGACACATGGAGAGTAGCAAAGATTGTTTCCATTCATAAGAAGGGCAAAACTAAAGAGGCCAGCAATTTCCGTCCAATCTCTTTGCTTCCTAACTTGGGGAAGATTTTTGAGAGAATTTGGATGGAAATGATAAAAAACGACTGTCAGCTCACACAAATAATTCCCGAACACCAGTTTGGCTTAAGACGGAAGCACGGCACTCAGCACGTCATCTCATACTTGTATGATCAAATTGTGTCTCACTTGAATGAGCGAAACACTCCGACTGTGGTGTGTGCTTTCGATATCGAGAAGGCTTTCGATTCCGTTTAGCACCAAGGCCTTCTGTTTAAGTTGATCAAGTTTGGATTGCCGGAAAAGGTAATAAGACTCGCCGCAAGCTTTCTTACCAACAGACTTTATTATGTCAGCGTTAATGGAGCAGATTCTATCATTAAACCTGTGCCATCAGGAGTGCCACAAGGTTCTGTTACTGGACCAATTCTTTATACCATATTCACCGCTGACCTTCCTATTCCAGTGGGCCAACCACAAGTCCAATTCTTCCAATATGCCGATGGCACGATCTTATTCGCGTCGAGCCAAGACCCGCTCAAAGCAGCGAAGAGCCTGGAATACTACTTGGTAGAACTGAATCTTTACTTTGACGAATGGGGCATCAAAACAAACAGCAGTAAGACTCAGCTTTGCGTATTTCGCAACTTCCCCAAGTATCGGGGATCTCAAATTATTCGCAACAAGACCAAGAAACTCGCTGTCTCGTTCGGAACATCTAAGATTACTCCTGGGCCACCTCTAAAGTACCTCAGAATCGATTTCCAGGAATTTTTAAAATTTAATCCCTTTGTGCGGTGGAAAATCAAAGCTGCCAAATCTGCATTTCAACACATCTGACCTCTTTTTGCCAAAAAGATGGGCATGACCACCAAAGCTAAATCCAGTTGCTATCAGACCCTGATCCAGCCAATCCTGACTTATGCAAAAACTGTCATGGCAGAAGCAGAGGTATTCGAAAGAAGAATCCTCCGCTTCTGCACTGGCAGGTTATACAACCCGGTAACTAAAAAGTGGCCGAAGAACCTTCTCCTGTATCAGGAGTCGGGACTGAAGCCACTTGGGGACCGAGTTGTGAAATTAACGACAAGATTTTACGGACGGACAGACGGACATGAGATTGGACTGATTCGGACAGTAGGGCGTACAGGTGGCTCTAATGAGCCATTTATGCGCCCCGCGATGATAGCATTGCAACGGCAACTTATGGATGCGCTTTTCGGCTACACAGGCCACCCGTCAAACAGAAGGGGTTCGATTTAAGACCTAGGTTAAGATTAGATGTAATTAGGCTATGTAACTATAGTTAGACATAGGTTAGATCGTAATTTAATTGTAAGGTAATGTTTAAGAAAACTATAGCCAACGCTATCCCAGCTGTTGTACAGGCTGGGGAATATAATTAGTGTGTAAGAAACAAAATTCATGCAAAAAAAAAACAAAAAAAAAACGATAAGAGCCAACAGGCCCAAATAGTATAGCCGCTAGATTTTAAGTTTTTTCTTCTTGTCAATTAAACTGTCAGTTAGGTTAAGATTGTACAAATAATTTTTAATAAAAATATTTTTCAATTCAATTCACGTTTTAGCTCATAGTTAGCTTAAGGAAGTTCTACATTTTGCCTTCCGCCACCCAAAACAGGCGTTTTTTAGGAACACAAAACTTGGGAATGGCTCAATCATTTTTTCATAATTTGCTATTGTCTATGTCCTGGCGGAAGCTTTTAGTAAAATAGTGCATTGGGAATTATAATTAAGAACTTACATTTTGTAGTAATTTTTGGCAATTTTAACACAATATCACATTTTTACTTTTATTTTTTTTAAATCGGCTTCGTCAGGGCATAGGTAATGTATCGTAGAATATCTGTACCAAATTTCATACCTATCGGGTGATTATTTACCTGAGATCTGTGTTTCTAAAGGTTTACATCAAACAACCATAATTCCTCTAACCGCCTCAAACGTTTTAGATTGTAAATTGAAAATTAAATACTTCTAGTTGAAATTTTGAAACGGGACAGGCTGCAAAATGTGCAAAAAGATTTGTAGAATTTTTTAAGCCCATAATCTGTTTTTTGATATTTTCCAGGATTTTCAAGTTCCGAACCCCTTTAAACCAATGTTTATGCATATACTAAATTAGATAGTCCATTATACTAAAAAGTTTTCGAAGCACCACAGTTTCCTGTACATTCGCAAAACATTGACATCTAAACTCTCTTTTCAGATGTTCCTCGCTTCATTGACTAAGCAATACTACAAATTTGATATGAAAGAAAATATCTTGTGTTGAGAAGTACGCATTTGGCAAAGATCATTAAGGCGGCTTTAGATATGCGGAGAAAAGCAGAACAGTGTAAGTATCCAATATTTCAAAAAGGAGCCTACTCATTAATACAGGCTCATTAATTGTCAAAATTAATGAAAATTGTGTACCGTATATTATGTAAAATATATTTTTTTGAAGGTACAATGCAACAAACTTACTTGTGGACTTATTGAGAGAACCAAGTGGACAGTTCGAAAATTTTTGCAAGATGTCTTCCGCAGACTTTCACTACCTTCTTGAAAAAGTTGAAGCAATGATTGCTAAAGAAGATAGAAAGTTTAGAAAAGCAATTCTTTTATAAATTATTCATGAAAAGTACGAAAACCATCTAATTGCATTTCCTGAAAATAGTGATAATAAAGTCATGCTAAGCGGTGATAAATTATCGCCACAAAAATATTTGACCTTCAAAACAACATTACGCAAAAAATATGTTGCTTACCGTGCCACATTTGAATATTTTAACTCTCGCCATACACTTTGACATTTTCCAGTATTTATCAACAGCCGCAACAAATACCGAATGTCTAAAGCGGGGATCCGAACATACCCAAACACATTGCTCGTCTACTTTGATTTGGTTGAAAGTTCCACAAACTACGGGAATAGCGAGCACCCGAATGTTTGTGCTTGGCCTAGGCGAGCAACCCAACCATACATGCGAAGTTTGCCAAACTAGGTGCTCGGTATTTGACAAACACCGCATATCTAAAGCCGCCTTTAGATAATTCAACTGATAACGTACGGAATGGGCCAAACTTTATCACTAAAACCAGAGAAAAAAAATCGCTAAAAAAAATCGCTTAGTAACTGGGAGATTTTCTTTTGGGTGAAGAAAATTCCAAAGTATCTCTTCGTGCAGATATTCCTAGTCACTCCTGCTCAAAAAGATTACTTTGCATATTCTTCCGAAAGCTATTAAGGACAATTGAGCATTAAAAGACATCCCGAGAAACGGACAGAGTGCCCCACATCACCATTGTTTACCTATAGGCCAAGTTGAATTAGTCTATGGACAGAGCTTATCTCCACACTCCGAATTTGATTGCCGAGTGAAAGCAGGTTGAGAAGTGCATCAATGACCACCCAAGGAGTAGTACGCGTGACGTCACTGATATTTATGCACACAGTTCTTTGTAATATGGCCTACGAGCATTCATGGGCTTCACAAAAGCCTACTGCATCACGGTTGCGTACGTGATCATTGGCTCTACGAATATTACGCTTCAGACCCCATGTAGTGGCGAAAAAACTCTTGCACTGCCCGAAAGTATTTAAAGCTCGAGTATGCTTGACTTCCATATGCTTCTACCGGGGAAGTTTCTTGTCAAAGATTACTCTTAGATATTTCGGTATCCTTCATTATTGGAAGCACTAGTGCTTTCAATTTTCTTTTCCTGGTGGACAAAACAAGTTTCGTTTTACCAGGGTTCAATTTAACTTCATTTAACTGTCAATTAACTTCCTGTGGTGCATTTCTACATATCACATTCAGATCCTTAGGAACTGCTAGTCCAACTATGCCATCAGCATAAGCTTGCTTGTGAAGCAGGGAATCGATTTGACAACTTCTTTGGTGCGACGACGCCTACATACTTTCATCGTGTTTTTTCACTATTAAAAATTGGTCCTTCAACTCTGGAAACCAGAGAATGAAGCTGGTACGCATGTTGCTCCTCATTTAAGGGATTTGACTTAAGCATCCTGGTGCGTAAGTGTACGCATGATGCTCCTCAGTTAAGGGATTTGACTTATGCATCCTGGTGCGTATGTGTTGTTCAACAAGCATATCCTTGCATTTCAGTATATACAATGTTAGGCAGATTAGCCCAAAGCTTCTTGAATTTGAATAACCACTCCTTCTAGACTTTGTTATAAGGACTATGCTAGCCCGTAAGTTCTTTTCAGTTACTGAAATTTACGATAGGTTAGTATACTTTTTGCCAGTTAGTGTGGATGATCAGCAAGGATTGCAATAAATATTCCACTACGGTTTTTAATTTCTTCTACAATCGTCTCGATCCGAATGTCTTTGTGAAGATTAGCGTTATCAACATATATAGATCTAAGTATTTTGATTGGGTAATGAGGATGATGTCGATGTTTGATGGACGAGTTGCTCCTTAGAGTTAGGTCTAGATTGATAGCCAACCATAGGTCCAGATTTGCTTCAGGGTAAATTTATAGACGAGCACTTTAGAGCCAAGAGAGAAAAAGAGAGATAGAGTTTTGACATGCTATTGCTCCAATGTGCCGTTTCCACATGATCTTCCTTTCATGGTTCATTTTAAAATCCTTTACTTCGTTAATTTGAAGTCTATGTAGACTGTGTGAATTCGATAGACTTTTTCCATTACACACAGAGCGTCCGAAACTAGAATTGTCAAGTTTGCGTTTGTACAACCTTTTCAAAATGCTTTGGAATCGAAGATAAAATGGCAATGCCCCCATAATTTTTGATACAGAGTCTATCGCCATTTTTGAAAATTTGGTGTCATATATAAAAGTTTCAAAAAGGATGGGCAAACACCAGATTAAATGACCTGTCAAAGAATATGTGAAGGGGTGTACACTTACGCAGGAAAGTCGATAAAAAAAGATCAGGACCAAGACCTTTGTTACAATCGAGTTCCCAAATTGCTTTGCGTATTTCTTCACGTGATAATTTTATGTGGCTGGCAAAAGCTGTTGGAGCTGGATCAGAAGAAGAACGGTTTGGGTTGGTTGGATCTGGTGCATTGAAAAATTTCTGGACATTGTCTACAAATAAATTCCAAATATCTTTATGAGAGGAAGAGGTGATATTGTTATGGAACATGAAACTATTGGAAAAAAGATGCTCTGCGTCATTAGTTGCAAAGGTTTACAGGGAGAAGGAATGCGTCGTTTTGTTTAAACGATTAAAGGAATATTATTTTCATTATTTTTTTGGACGATTATAGTAAGATATTACTTCACAAAAATGGTTGTAAACAGATTCGTCCAACTATTACCTAGAATCTCTTCATTTTTATGGGAATCATTTCGCCGAATTGCCGTGAAGGCGATTAAACTAAAGTGGCAGGATCCACTGTCAAGATATAATATACTTAATTTGCCTTTTATACCAAGACAATTGTGATAAAAGAGTCTGAGGCCATTTAATGAAGGTGTTATGTTACAATTTATGCCTAGCAGAGGAGAAGCAGTTGTCATCAAATTATCAAGGGAGATAGTAGTCGTAGTCGCCTCAGTAGAGGTGACATAAGAGGCTAGAGCATAAAGGGGAGCTAATAATGGCTAAAATGCAAGCAATTTTGGTGGAAAGAAACGGAAACATTAGTAGGTCATGGTGCGAATAACTTGTTACGAGTAGAAGCATTGTTAAAAATACCATTCAACATTCAATTATTTGCTGATATCCTAGAGTGAGTGGGTTTTTACTAATGTTCGAAGAAGAACATTAGTATTAAAATCACTTCGGCCAAAAATTCATATTTATATATACATATATATATATATATATATATATATATATATATATATATATATATATATATATATATATATATATATGTATATATATATATATATATATATATATATATATATATATATATATGTATATATATATATATATATATATATATATATATATATATATATATATATATATATCATCATATCATCATCAAAAAATTTCAGTGGAAAAATCTCAGGAACGCGCAATCCGATTGAACTGAAATTTTCAGGACACATTGGTGTATGTGTATGTGCAGAATAGTGCCAGGTCTCACAAAAACTTAATAACCTTTAACCCTTTGGCGCCGGCGGCCATTTTAGTGATATTTTAAATATACCTATTATTCTGTCAAAAAATAATTTTTGCAAAAATAAAGTTTCTGGAATGAATTCTGAACGTGTTTTAAATGTGAATTAGGTAATGTTTTTGAAATTTGTAACCCTATGTGTGCGCTAGGTGCCTAAAATAAGATTAGAAAATTTGGGAAATTTTTGAATTGCGATAACTTTTTACTTAATTATTAGATCATTATGAAACTTGATGGACATATTAATGTTGTTAAGGTGCATACTTTCATACTTTTTCATGAACGTGCTGGCAACCCTGTAGCTATGGCAGGCACTGAAAGTGAAAACATTCAAATCATCGAATCTCCTAAAAAATGTTCGTTTCTTACCATAAAAACACACTTGGATACAAACTTTATGCTTTCTTTACACAGTCAAAGTAAAATTTTTGGAAATTTCATGTCGGACAAGAATGGTAACCCTTTCCCAATTTGCCTATATTTTAAGCATAAAAAACTTATGTTCACGGGAGCTCACGAACCAATAATCAGATACAGTTGATATCTACAGAATACATTGGACTTAAGTAGGAGCAGGTCTGGTAGAAGCGATTTTGAATTGAGGGCAACTCTGTGCCAGTGGTGATATCTTGAAAAATTATAAAGAAAAATATTTAAAAAAAAAAAACTACTTTTTGCCCTATGAATTCTGATTCAGTTACCAGCTTTTTATGAAATTGACACAGTAGCTGAACCTTGCTCTAAGCCGTGTTTGGTAGAAATTTGGTTGAAAAACTCGGTTGGTGCTGCCAGCTATGGTAATTTTGGTGTCTTGGGTTTTGAAAATTCGCTCAGGAAAGTAAAGCTTTTTGCCCTATAGCTTCCAGTACAGCTATGAAATAAAAACGAATTTCATATGATGTATGGAACTTATTACAGAAATGATTCAGAAGGAATCTGGTAAAAAACCATTACAGGGTTGCCAGCTATTGTTGGTTTTGTATTTATTTGCAATATCTTCATTAAGCGATTTTATTGTAAAATTTTTAAACGATAATGGTCTTGTAGTGACAATAAACAGCAAATATTAAGTTTCCGATTATTTGAAAAAAATCGCAGCTGGTATCCCTAAATTTTTTTATACTCCTATAACTTCGAATGCAGTCATCGGATCGAGACGAAATTCGCAGGGTAGGTTAAGTTCAACGTGAAGCAGATGTGATATATTTTTGGCTTTGATGCTGGCAGAAGGTTGCTAGCACGAGTCGGTAGTGCTATTTTTGTATCAATAAATGCTTACAGTTAGTATTCAAAATGAAAATAAATAACCAATGTTTCAATTCCCTAAATTCTGCAAATTTTTCGGATCGCAGCCCCAAACACCAACTTCAGTTACAGTGCTGCAGGCACTGAGCATTTTCTTCATTGATGTTATATAAGATGCTGCTTTCAAATTTTTGTGAAATAAGCAGCTGATAACGAATATAATCAACAAGTGTTTTGCTCTCATAAACTTTGAAATTCATGCCAGTGGTAATATGAAACCTTTCCATCATATGAGTTATAATGCATTCTTGAGACCAAAGTAAAACGTGGCATTTGAAACAGTTTGGCCGTAATAAACAACTCGTGTGGTAGAATATGCACCCAAAACCTGCACGATTCTTCTACTGTTCTTCGAACATTAGTGTTTCTAGCGGTTCTGGGGCGCTAGAGTTTTTTTTAGAAGTAATAGTCATCAAGTTGGATGAAGTTTTAGGATTTTGAATGGATGGATATTTATGTAACATTATGGGAAATACATTTTTTTCTTTCTTACTAATAGTTCCTTTCTTACGGTTACTATACGGAATTCCATTCTTCCACGGAATGAAAGTAATGAAGTTGCTGCTATTTCCATCAAAACTCATTTCAAGGTGAGATCATCTTGATTTTTAGAGGTTGAAACACTAGGAAACCTTTGTAGTTAGCAGTATGGTTCTTACCACAGTTGTTACATTTTGTAATTTCAGGATATTGTTTACTCTTGTTACAGGACTTCGTAGCGTGGAACTCGCAACAAGTAATACACACTGGACAGTATACATTAGTTTTTAGTGTAGCCATATTTTTGGCAATTTCCACATTGCACGACACCTTTACGTTTGACCGACTCTTCAAGGATAATTTTGCGGGGCATAAAATATCGTACGCAATAAATTTTGTGGATCCGACCTTTAGTTTTACTTTTAAGAGTGGCTGTGGCTGTTTCAATTTGTGAAATATACTTAAGAAGGCGAAAATTTAGTTTGAAAATAAGCAAAAGTTGCACTCAATTCTTAGCGTGAAAAATTGCTTGCAAGTTATTTCGCTTTGAAAATATTTATTTATTTCACCAAACAAGGTATACAATTAATTATAAATAAGATAAAAATAAAAATATAAATTGACATTACAATTCAAAATAACAAAACTAAACAAAACAGATTAATAACAGGTAAAAATACACTGAAAGCAATGCAAATAAATAAATTAACATTCTATTAATAAATATGACAGCAATATTACATGTAGGGCACAAAATTATTAAATACAAAAAGGAAATTAAATTAAATATTTTGTTAGTCATGAAAAGGGTACTAGGCCGGTAGACTAGAGAGGGTAGGATAAGAGAGCCTTGGTAATTCTGTTTTTAAAGGACGCTTTCCAAATCGTGGGGGAATAGTGTTGGCTCATGTTGTTGAATATCTTGCAGCATCTATTTATTGGCTCATTATCAGCATATGCGGTGCTATCTATATTCAACTAGTATTTGTCGGGATCTAGTGACTCTTACGGGCTGGTTAAACACAAAGCTTTCCTGAATGAAGTCGACATTAACAGCGTCTCTAATGACATTGAAAGTGAAGCAAGCAGATAACATTAATCTTCTGGATGCAAGTGGTGACAAATTTAGAAGTCTAAGGCGAGATTCATATGGCGGCAAATTGCTAAAATCACAGGGATGGTAAAGACCTCTAAGAGCGAATAGCAAGAATTGCTTTTGAACAGATTCGAATCTGTGGCTGTGAATTTCGAAAACCGGGTTCCAGATAATGCAAGCATACTCAAGAAGAGGGCGAACGAGCGCGGTGTATAGCGATTTTGTAACCCAAAGGTTCTGAAACTCCCTGGCTCGCCGCTTAATGAAGCCTAGTCGTTTACTTGCTTGAGAGATTATTTTGTCGTAATGCAAATTAAAGCGGAGCTTTTCATCCAGCACCACACCGAGGTCTAATATATTGTTAACCATACTGAGTGCCGTATTGCTTAAAAGATAAGTATGATATACGAGCGTACTTTTCTGAGGGAAGCTAATCACATGAGATTTTGCGATATTGAGAGGTAGGTTGTTCACGCTGTACCAATGTTCGAGAGAATTTAGTTTTAATTGAAATAAGTTGGCATCTGAAGGCGATTTTATGGTATAATAAATTTTCAGGTCGTCCGCATAGAGTAAATGATGTACATCAGATAAAACCTCTGACAAGTCTGATATAAAAATGTTAAAAAGCAAAGGGCCAAGATGGCTACCTTGAGGTACTCCAGAGTTGACATGAATTTTTTTAGAGATAAGCCCTTGGAATTTCACATATTGTGAGCGGTTCTAGAGGTAAGAGCTAAGCCAGTTCAGTATAGATCCTGCAATTCCAAACTGCTGCAGCTTGGAAATCAAAATGGAGTGGCTAACACGATCAAACGCTTTGCTGAAGTCAGTGTAGACTGCGTCAATTTGACCATCTTTCTCCATTTCGCAAAGAACATGGGAAACCAGCACCATTAGGTTGGTAGTGGTAGAACGACCTTTCCTAAAACCATGCTGCTGTTCGTTAAGTCGAACATCGACCAGAAGGGATAGTTAACCACATATGATTTTTTCAAACAGTTTAGGAATAGTTGATAAAATGGCGATACCTCTATAATTTTGAAATGATCTTCTATCACCATTTTTGAATATTGGTGTAACGTAGGAGGTTTTCCAATACAAAGGAAAGTGCCCAGAAGAAAGAGATGTATTGAATATGTTGTGAAGAGGAGAGGTTAACTGTGCGAAACATTTAACAAGAAAAGTCGGAGGAAGAAGATCGGGTCCAGGGCCTTTGTTACAATCAAGCTCCAAGATAGCTTTAAAAATATAATCTCCGGAAATAGTTATAGCCCCAGCGAACATTGTTCTAGATACTCTAGGGAGGTGATAGAGTGATGCAGTACTGACAGGGCTAAAAGTTATCTGCGAAAAAATTACAAATTTCTTGAGGAGAAGAAGACATTGAGGTTCTATTGCACATAGAAGAGGGATAACCGGTTGTTTTCCGCTTCATATTCACAAAGTCAAAAAAACTTTTTGGGGTTATGAATTATATTCTCGCCGGTAGTTTTAATGAATCTGTCATATGCTTCATGAGACTTTTCCTGGAATTCTTTGGCCACTGCATTGTATTCTTCTTTGATACGATGGCTAGAATCGATATTATTTTTTATTGATTTGTGAAGCTTATTTCTGTGATTTTTCAGACGTCTAAGAGTCTTGTCAAGCCAAGGCTCAGAAAGCTTATCTTTTCTCATAATTTTAGGGACATATCTTTCGACTGCGTCAAACAGTATTTTGTAGAAAGAATTTACATTTTCGTCAAGACATTGAGATGTAAGCGTATCTGTCCAATCGACATTGTCAAGAGAGTTGTGAATGCTATCGTAATCAACATTGCGGAAATCGTATACAATAGTATTATTGTAAGTTTGAAAGATATTATAATCTGTAGTGGATAAATCAATAGTAAGAGCGGAATGGTGTAGGCTATTAGAGAAAAGATTCTCCGCGTCGATAGTCGGGCTAACCACTACTTTGTCATAAACGTTTGTAAATATAAGGTCTAACCAATTAATTAGATGAGATTGACAGATGTCTCGAATCATTTCACGACAATTTAGTATGTGCAGTTCATTCTTTCGAGCCTTGAGGTGAAAATTGTATTGATTGTTTATCTAATTAACATTTTCACCTCTTATTTCTTCATTCTTCTCTGTCAGTAGTGCGTTGTAGTGATCACGACCATCAAAATTACTTACGAGATCCCGCGAATTCAATGATATTAATTTTGGAAAGACTGCAGTTAGATTGAGACGGAATCAGTGGTAAAGTAAAGAGATCTTTGATCAATCAGGATCAATGTTTTGGAATACACAGTTTTAGAATTTCACTCAATTCATAATTGAATTTAGTTTTTTTTTACATATGATATGCGCATAATCCCTGTTTTTGAATACCTTCCTTGTAAAATATTCCCCAACCCGAGATGGCCATAAAACAATTAACTTCAATTCACTTCCAGTTCGAACGCTCACATACACAATCGTCCCAATGCATTTTTAATAGTGTTTACTCATCTGTAAAATTACCAAAATAATTGCATCGAAACCGGATAATCGTCTAACCGCCATTTTCAAGGCCATTATCAATATAACAAGCCTTCTACCCGTTTGCCAGGCAATGATATGCACCCCTGCTAGACTGCATCATCATTTACACATAACTTTGCATTTGAATCGACTTCCGTCCTCAGCCATAACGACTTACTATATGCATCGTGGAAATTCTGCGACTTGCTCCTGAAAAGCAGCAACTCCACCAAATTGAAAAGACATGGCAATTGTATCGAATTCGGAGTTGAATAATAGATCCTTTCTTTACCACTGTTATTATAAATTGTGGCGTCGTATCAGATTCGAAGTATCATTGCACAAAGAAACTAGAGGAAGGTCTCCATAAAAAAACAGTCTAACCCTTCTTCGAAAGGAAGAAAATCCTGCAGGGTGACAATCTTGAATGGAATTGTCGTTGTCGAAAATGAAACTCAGCGTGAGAATTTGAAGTACAGTCAACAGGACACGATTCCGGAGCAGAAAATGGTTTGCTAAAGGGCGACCTGGAAGAGTTTGGGTAGTGCAATTATCCTGTTAGGATGGGACGCAACTAGGGATTCCAATCCCGAACCATATTTTCAATCCCGGGATTACGGGATTAAAAAATCTCAAATCCCGGGATCCCGGGATCCCGGGATTTGAAATCCAAAATACAACACAACAAAATAAGTCAAGTTTCTAGTAAACAGATTATATAATTTGCCATCATTTCAAAACTACAACAATAAGTGAGCTCAACACTGTATAAAAAATTGCATTATTACTAATTTATATTATTGATACAAATAAAAACAATAATTTTAATTATCCAAAACGTTGACAGTATCAAGACAGATATTAAAAATTACGTCTATTACAAATTACAACAAAAAATCACGACCAAAAACCACAACAACAAAACACAACTCTTAGAATTGAGATACATAATAAAGTAAAATATAAAAAATTCGGCCAAAGTTCATTAGGTTTTTCGGAAGTAACATTGAAGCAATAGCAAAGCATCCAAGGTATCGTCTCCAAGCATGTTTCTAAATTTATTCCCGATTTTGGACGCCGCGGAAACAGTCGAGAAATATTGGTACGCCTGCTCCAAACTATGCAAGTGCCACCACTTTCGAAAAGATTCATTTCTTTTGCAATGGTTTTAATTAGATTAGTTTCTTGCGGCATTTCATGATTGATTATTTCATACTTTTGCAGCTCTTCTTGTAGCGTTAATTGACGACTACCTTGTTCTGATCAATATGGGTATTTACTGGGTTCTCTTCATTTCTTTGGCTACCAAGCATAGGGCTCAGCATCTAGATCATTGAAGTATTTTTTTTAATATTTGCGTTGCTTGGTTTCAAAAATAGAGATTTTACTTCACTTGGTAAATTTTCGCTGGTACAATGTGGATTCTGGAGATAGCTTAGCATACCAGATAGCTCGGTACACTGACGCTCTTTTATTCGGTCCAATATTGCAATTTTCATAGCATTCAGAAGAATAGACCGTTTTTCCCCTAACAGCCTAAATACAAATCTTGATGAAGTATTAACAGTGCATAAATTTGCAAGTCTGCGACTAAAGGCCGCCACAGCCAATTTTACAGGGAGTAAAACTTCAATAATTTTCTGAATCGAATCAAACTCTGTTGCTTCTAATTGCTCTGAATATTGCAGGCCTATTAATGTATACTATTTTTCAAAATGGGAAACTATTCGAGCATTGTCAAGAGACTATTTCATCTTGTTTTACAATCCATTTAAAGGAGACAGTTAAATGCCTTGCTCGGATCCGACATAGTTTTAAAGAACGTTATTATTTTTCGTTGGAGCTTTTTTAAAATATAAAACTACCTAACGAACTTTCTTCATGCATGCGCTGATGTCGTTCGTCTGATCTAGCGTGTCTTGTAGGCGACCGGTTTCAACGTAGTTAGCTGATTCAGGACCATCCAAATCTTCGTGGTCGTCGTTCAGACTATCAGCTGCTTCATCAACTCTTTAATCTGGAATGGACCTCATATTATAGCGAACATCGCAAACTGCCAAGTGGATGCTATGCGCCAAACAAATATGTTGCTCTGTACCAACTAGTCTGCCTACTTTTCGCATTTCGTTTGACCCATCAGTTACGATGGTAACAATGTCTTTTCCTAGAGAAACATTAAACTCATATCTAGGTAGTTTCCAGCTGTCATTGATATTCTTACTCGCACCAAGCTCCAGTAAGAATTTACTAAGTAGATGTTTATATTTATATAGCGCCTATTTGCAGTCAAGGTCCATTAATCAAACATCAAACTGAACCGTTCACCTGAGATACTAGCCTGTTATATCTTATTTTTTATTATTTTCTTTATCCTGCTTGCATAGCCAACAACCTTTTTTTGATTGTTGTTAAGGATTTTGGTAAATCTGTGTATGCATTCGCTAGTATTAATTTCCTCAAATCATTCGATGTAATGAATGCACTAAATGCGAAACAGTCCATACTTATTTATATACAAACCCCTTTGTATTCTCTTGTTAGCTGTTACATCGGTTTGTTTTGCTCTATTCTTTACGCATTTTGATGTGCACTAATTGTTTTCTCATAAATATGGATTCTATTTGCACTTTTCGAGTCTTGCTGTCACTTGATTGCCGATAATGCTTGACTCCCGGCCCCGAAATCCCAGCCAATTTTTGATCCCGAAAATCCCGGGATTAGAAGTCATCAATCCCGGGATTTTCGGGACCAGAAATTGGCCGGGATCCCGGGATCCCGGGATTGGATTCGCTAGACGCAACCCTGAATTCAAATGCGCAGTGCCATTTCGAAGGGAATATGCTTATGTTAAAAGGGTTTTAAAAAGTCCTTGAGCAGCTTATGAGTTTTTAAGAAGACAGCACTATTCCTAGTCTCCTTGAAATTGAAATATTATGCTGAATGTTCAAGTGAAAAATCGAAGGATTTCAAGCGTTCGAGCTTCCAAGAAAGTGAGTTATGAGTTTAGGGTGACGAAAAATCAAAACATTCAAATGATTCATCTTCAAGTATGCATAAGCTTCCACTAAACGCACTCCATCTCCATTGAGGAGCACCTTTCTTGAACTGTCTGTCCCGCAGAGTCCAAATTGTAGTTGACTCAGCCTGTTGGGACGAACGGTTTGCGTGTTCGTATTCCCTTTGTGTAAACTATCAGGATGACTCATATATCTCAGTGTATGTATCATAATCATTGCCTGGTTGTCCCGAATCACATGTTGAATGCGTGCAAATCGCGCAATATTAAAAAGGATCAACAATTGGATACTTCCTCTGCGAGTGTCATTTGTTTTTGATTTTCGATTTACCTTTCTTGGGTTGTTGGATTTTTGAAGGTCCTGTAACTAAATCCTGTTGAATCTTGTCACGTTTCAACGGAAAGGAACCAGTTAAAATTGTGTGTCTCTTTTCCGGATGAAAGGTTATATTAATCACAATGATGAATCATAATTTGTTCCCTTCACGCGTTGTTGTCAGGAGGACAGATGTTTGCCTATCACTTACGCATTGGATTATTCACGGGTAATAGGAAGTGAATTAGGTGCGGATGGATTGAAGGGTGAATATTTTTTTTTATTATTAATTAGTGGATTGAAAAAAGCAGTTGGAAAACACTTTTTGGATCTATAGAAGAGGAATTAAAGTACTCATCTACGAAAAGATGGTATTTGATTTTTTTTTAGTTATGAATAATTTGAGAATATTCGTTTATGATGCTATAGAGTTACAGCCTATGACAATTTATAAATGAATCATCTCAATCTATTGTTCATCTACTACATTGTCCCTCAACTTCAGCAGGCAGTCTGTTGTTATGTTCTTAAATCTCTATCATTTGATACACTCGTTCGTTCTCAACCCCTTAGCTCAAACACATTCAATTATTGATTTCAAACATGAAGTGATTCATTTTATTTGGAAAACGTTCACCATGAAAGTTTCCTGTAAGCAATGGAAGTACTTCTTGAGTACTGATAACACTTCCCAAGAATTCAGGAAAGATTCTCACTTCATTTCTTGCTGTTCTTATTACGCTAATAAGTACTTCTTTTTTGGGTATTTAGAAGCAATGCCAGAAAAAAAATATTTGCAGTAAATGATTAAAAAAATCAGCTTTAATTTTGGTGGCAACAGGATAGTTATTTAGAAGTATCATTAAGAAACATACTGAAAAAGGATTTGAGGAACCAAAATTGATAAAAGTCGACTTGATGGTCCCCAGCCGGAAAATTTTATCACCAGAGGGTGAATAAGCGGTAGCAGGGGTAAAAAATTGAAGAAAAAAACTAAAAAAATACAAGATATATCCAAGAATACAACATAATGAGTTTAAATAAGTGTGTTGTATTGACATTGATCAACATTTTCGAAAATGTTTATCAATGTCTTTGAAATTATAGCTCTTCATCTATAATCCTATTTTTTCGGTTATTTCAAATGCAAATTGTACATGAAAAAAGATTAATAAACTTTTATTCTTGCCAAGGAAAGCACCTATCATCCTCGGATACTACTACAAAGTGGGATTCACATCAACTCCAATTAATATTTCATAAGGTTCCGACAATTAATTACAACTTATTTAGCTGTTTCAAATGTTCTCATCTCCATGCTCAGTGTACGAATAATCAAGTGAGTGAGTGTGAATTGGAGAAAGGCGTCAGGAACTCATAAGCGATCAAGTCAAAATAACCTTTTGTAGTAAAACGCTTAGTCTACTAAAGTTTTTCAGATGTATTAGTTAAGTTCAAGATCAATGGTAAGGGATAACAAGAAATCTTCTGCACATGCGAAACATTCTAGCTGAAGCATTGGTACTTGTTACTCACATACGCTTCTCAGCAGGAGAGCCAAACATTATCCTGCGCAACACTTATTCGGTATATATGTCCTCCTCTTCTGATCGGGCATCAGCTTTTCATAGTAGAGATGGCCGGTGCTTCGCAAGATGTCACATCAAGTGTCCCCGGCAAACATCATGATGAATCCTAAGGATTGCATATCTGCAAGTGGCTGCCAGACTGAGTCTGCAAATCCAGCTGTGCTGGGTGTGCTCAGTAGGGCATGGGCTCAAATTCTGCAGGTCGCAGCCTCATGTATGGGCCCTAGCTAAAGTGGAAACTCAGAGGCTGCCATCGTGGAAGATTCCATGGTTGGCAAGTTTTTGAACTTGCTGATAACATCCCATCTGGTTACAAGGTCCGCAAAGGCGAGTTAAGCGTTGGCTCGAAGTCCAACCACGAACTTATCAGCGGGGAATATGTTTTCTCCTGAGTCCTTACCAAAATGTGGAGTGACGAATTGAAGGAGGCAACTCCGACTAATGTAAACGGGACGCCAGCATTCCACGACTCACTTTACCCCTGATTTAAGTTAGTTTCCTAATCAGATCTAGGTGAGCTCAAAGCTTGGTGCGCGGACCCTCGTCGGAACCTTGATTCGAACCAAGGACTCCACATGGTAGAAGCCAGTACTGTACCCACTAGGCTACTCAAGCTTCTCAGCGATACTAATACAATAAAAATGCAAGCGTTTCGCTGGATACTGAATGTCAGGTAGTGAAATCTCTTAGCCTACCTGGAGAAGCAGAAGAAAGCTTGCCTGGTGGGGCTAAGGCTGTCAGATTGGAGCAGAAATGTCCTGGATGGATGACTTCAAATAAAACCACACCAACTAGACATAACAAACCAGATAAACCCCTCCGCTATTATCAGAAGAGGAATCTGTACAAGAAGTTGATGCTTTCAGGTCCAAATTGGGAATCAGCGATGACACTGAAAGGCAGAAGAAAATGGCTGCAATGGAGAGTTTCATGCCGGCCAGCACAGATGGCAAACCTGCCTTGGTGGAGCGCGGAGTAAACGCAAGGTTAAAGCGAAAACCGATGCCTGCGTTTGTGAGCGGAAGGTCCAGAAAAGTGCAAAAACCAGCAAGAGAAATCTCACAGAAGCTCGTGGTTTTTCAGACACAAATACACCATCTGTGAAAGCAGGGAGGTAAACGTACGCAGGAGCGGCGTCTTATTCTCTCGTCGATGTGATAGGTGTGTCCAACAAGGATGGCAAACTGACCGATGGTCAAAGCATTATCTTTAAGAACGAACTGTGGCGAGAGACAGTAGAGACGGGACCAGTTTATAACTTCACGCAGGCGATGCTTGAGGCTCCAACTGAACATCGAAGGTGTGGCTCACACAAATTGTTCCTGAATAAGGCATTGGCAGTCGGCCTAAATTTGCCATTTCGGACCCCAATCTCGTCAAACCCTACCATATAAGTTGTTGAATTTTTGGCCATCCCAAGAGTGCAGCTGACATAATTGGAATGGGCGGTAAGTTGAATCCGAGCATCGATGCAAAACACTGGATTATCAGGTATATGAATTCCAAGGAAGAACCCCCGTCTGGTCAAGATGATTTAAACCTGATGATCGTATTTGACCAGAGAAGTTTCCCAATGCTCAGGAAGAGATATGGTATAGTATTGACTTACTTTTTGTATATGGTTAAATTTAACTGAACCAAGAAAAAGTGAAGCATAAACTCTTGTCACTGTCTGTTGATAAACCTCCAGAGCAAACCGCAAATATCCAGTTGAACTTCTTTTCTATAGAGTTTCTTTCACTGAAGTCAAGCGGACATTTTTTAAAGGGGTCTAAAGACATCGATTCCGGACATTTCAATGCATAAGATTTGTTAAGAACAACTTGCAACATGCCAAAACTTTGTCCTATCTTTTGATAATTTTTTCCTCAAGCATCGCAGTGTCCCTGCAAAAATAACAGATGCACCTTATTGAACCGAGCGTCTCAGTTCAACCAAGTCCTGTATTATTGGGCATATTATTAAGTAGTCAGGGCTCTACGCAACGTCCGCAGTGCAGCTTGACTCTCAGTAAATGACAATAAGTTTTCTCTTACACTTCTTATTGATTTCACGATGTCAAAAATGTTTGCTTAAAAACCATAAACATATGTTCTAAGGAAAAGCCCAAATCTGGTGCTCCGACTAACTTCTGCGCAAAAAGGTTACTCCGTACTTTCTCCTAAAATAGAGTAGAGGCACTAAAGCAAATCCGGAGAGATCTCTCGCATCGAACTTTTAATAGAGCAGTGTCTGAGATCGGAATAGTCATTTCTCCCAGGCTTTGGTATAAAGACCACCTAAACTTATCGCCAAGGTGACGGGACATACCTCAGGGTTCCAAGGCTCGATTCCTTCCTTCCGAATAGATGCTGTTCGCGCCCAGCCATTTGAAGTTCTTAAAGGTCGTGATTGCATCTCCTACTTTGTCGCTGATGACCACAGATCAAGCTGTGTATCAGCATTCTCGACGACCGCAAACAGCAGAAGGTTAATTCAGACGGACATACGTACACATCTTTTTCATTTTAGTGGTGGGAGCGCCAGAAAATTAATTATTGAATAAATTCTACAGATACTTTCAACTTGGTAAACTCACCATCAAGAGCGTCTCCTACTATTTCCAGCCCCAGGTTTAGATAATTCTCTATGGGAGGTCTCCATTAAATTTTTATGAATGCTTTGCCACATTCTGTAGGTGACCTAGTCATTGCTGGTGCTGGTTTTAGAGGCTCGATTTGGGAGTTTTCTGCTATGTTTCTAGAGCTCCTGTAGTTCTCAATTGAGCAAAGACAAATTCCTGCGGCATCTGTCTTCGCTGGTCAAATAGGCAGTTTTATAGCTGCTTAATTTTTAATTAAGGATAATAATTTTCAGAGTGCTCAACCGGGATTCCATTGACTTCGCTGACTTTAGCCTACCTCCAGAACACGCTTTGCTTGCAAAAAGTCGATTAAATTTAGCGATTATTTTGGCCCAACCAGTGCTTTTTCTCTCCACCACCAGTGTTGAATACGTTGCAAAAGAGAATATTAAGTAGCGGTGATCAGAAACTGAGATATCCTTCGATAGGCGCCAGATTGTTATTAATCTAACTATTCCAGGTGGAGATAATAATAATTAATCAATAACCACACTTCTGGTAGGAGTGACAAAGGCAGGAGATAGCCCAGTGTTTAGAGTCATTATCCCCGCAGAATTTCCAAAATCTATGATTTTGTCTCCTCTAGGGTTGCATTTGCTAGTGCGTCAACTGGTGTGCTGTGATTAAACATCGCAACCCACCAGAAATTCCAATGCATACAATTCAGCGTAGTAAACCAGGGCTTTCATCTCCTGTTCTGGTTCCGAAGGTCAATCATTAAAAGTAAGGTTACTGCCCAATAACCTTCTACAGGTCTCTTTTTGGCAACTGTCATTCCAGCGTGCCATTAAGCAGATTGGATACCAGAGCTCAAGTAGCCAGTCTCGATGGACTCTCATCATAAAATATGTTTGCTCATTTGACTGAGATGCGTCCAAAGATCCTGCCGCCTTGAACCTGGACGAACACACTGTAAGAGGATGCCTACACTTTTGCCAGTTTTTCGCTTAAAAGAATAGACAAGGCCATGGCATGCTGAAGTTTATAATGAACCAAGTATAGAATATTACAGAATTAATAATTAACAATTCTACGTAGTTGAAAATGTCCAAATAGAGTAACTTTTCGTCCAATCACTTATTTGAGATATACCTGCCTTGAACTGACGACATCAGTATCGTCAGCGAACTTTTTAGTTTATAACCATTTAGTTCCTTGGGAAATACTTGGAGTGTTCACTGCGGAAAACTCGTTTGCACTAGCTGGAGTTATTTCTTTCAGTAAATTCATCCTCCTCTTTTGTGAGATTTTGAGAGAGGGCATCTTTTCCTTGGCACAATCGCAGTTGGACTTCCGGCTTTATGTGCTTTTTCGGAATAGGGAATCCAATCAGCAAGTTTCAAAACTCACAGGCCATTGACTCTTTGACAATGATAATCTGTACTCTTCTACCGCCATTGTAGTCATACATGAGGTTGATGCCTTTAGAATCTGAGTCCTTGTCGTACTGAGCAAGATACAGTCTTTAGTATTCATTCCCATGTTGTTTTCCAGGCATAACTAGTGTGACATCTTCCGATATTTAAGCCCTTCCGTCACGACATGGTGGTGTTTGAAGATGGGTGAAGAATGGAATAAAATTTATGAAAAAAATCAATCAAAAAGTCTGCTGAAGCCGAGGGCAACTTGAAGAATGCATCAGTTAGTACTGTTGATCTAACATCAAAGCCATATATGATAGCGCAACCAGCTTTGAATTTTACGTGACCATGAGGACAAAGCCAATTTCGCTCAAGTTTAAATCCATTATATGTAACACTCAGTAATTGCTTTCTTCTTTTTTTAGTTAGCTACTAGCAACAGCTTACTAATTAGCAGCTTGTTTTTTGATTTTTATGTTAATTTTGTAACTTTGTGTTGTTTATTATTCTTTCCGATTCTTGGGAAGTAATGGTACAAGTAAAAGTGCAGCGACATACGATTAGGTTTTTTCCATATGGTTTATTCCATGCTAAATTGAACTGAAGCTATTAAGTTAGCTGCGACATACGTTCTGGCTAAAACCGAATCGATTTCAGGGCCTTGCGCGACGGTTTTGTGACCGAAAGAAAAACTCATCAAAGTCAATACAGTGCGACATATGATTAGGTTTTTCCAGAACGGTTTATTAAAATTTGATTCAACCGAGCTGCACGGTACGCATTAAAAATAATTGAAGATTGTTTTCGGTTGTTTTGACTCGCGACCGCATACTGCTCGCAAACCTATCTGTGTGTCGTGTAATTGCGATGACGGGGAAAACTGGAGATGGTTTCCCATCCGGGAAAAACCTAATCGTATGTTGCTACACTTAATAACAGAAAAATCGTGAGCCATATCATACATCCTTCACCAATTAATTTCCTTCAACAAAATAGGCATCCACACTATAAGTAAATACATGCATAATAACATAAAACATCTTCACGCAACCGGAAGTTGTAAAGAATCGATCAGCTTCACATAAACAGAAAGATTCAAAATGATTTCGACACAAGTAGCAGCAAAAAAGCACTTACCGAACAAAATCCAACAAATACACGAGTGCATGTTTTGAAAAAAAACTATCTCTAGTACGAACAAAAAAGTAAATAATCCATTCATCGGTGAAAAGGAGCAGATGTTTCGTGATCTTACTATATTCACCTGAAGTACCCGTGAGTATCTGAAACGAAATGCGGTTGCTTTTCGCTCCATTCCCAATATCTTTGCTTCGGACCGAAAAATCCATCCTTGTACTGATGGTTCGTAAAATTTCTTTATCATCATCTTATAAGCACTGGTCGTATACAATGAGAAAGAGATTGAGTTGCATCTTGCACGTTAGATTAATGCTCGGCTTGAGCTTCGGACTCTTTACTAACAAACAACAGTACCGACGACGATCTGCTTGAATGATCCTTATTTTACCTTACAATATACGCACAAATGTCGAATAAAAAACAGCAGCAGCAGCAACAGCAAGAAGAGCAGCAATCATGGGAAAATAACCGAAAAATCTGTGCAAAATGATCTTTTCTCATAGTCTTTCGGTTAGCTGAAAATTATGTATGATTCTGTGGGAAGCAGGTGATGCCGGTGTTGTCAAATGATTTTGGCAGGAAAAATTTGTAGTTTTTAAAAATTTGATATAAGAAAGAGTCTTTCGATATCAGAGACATGTCCAAATTTGTACAGGGATGCAGTTTAAATCAACTGCTTTACGGTTATTTATTCATACCCAATGGAAAGGACGAAAAATCCAGAAAAATTTAAAACTGAGATGACATCATTAATAGTTGACAGTTAAACAACAGTTTAAGTATTGCTTGAAACCAGCTGCAAGTTAAAACCATCCACGCTTTTAGAGAAACCCTGCATACCAAATTAATTCATATAACGCGCTACTTTCAGATACGACGTGCATGTCAACTGCAATGCTCCCGAAACAAAACAATATCTTAAGTCATCTTAAAAAAAAAAATGCTAAGAGCTAATAATTTCCAAAATGAAATCAACATCACGACAACTCGTCATTACCGCAGCCCCCATCTGCTCCACTCAGAGCATATGTGTCTGCATTCACCTCGATATAATGTGCGGACAAAAGCATCTGTGCTTCGTTTGCCGGACGATTTAAATTCAATGCTGATGCATAAAAATTGACCGCCAAAAATGCGTCAGGTGCAAAAGTCAACCTGGTCGGATCGGCCGTGTTGCAATAAAACCGATGCTGGTCGTGAAATTGTAAACGACAGCTTGCAAGTGGTCAAGATGAAACGATGTGCAAACTACAGGGCAATAAAGTTCGATTTGCAAATGTCTAGTGTTCCGAGGACACAGTGTGCACTGTGCGAAAGATGTAAACAAAAGACTTCCATGTAAGACTATCCCGTCCGGTCGGTAATCCTAGAACAATGACCGGATCAAGTGTTTGAGATGAAAACTAGACTATGGAGATGATCCGAAGACCTTCTGCGAAATTTGTGATTTTCGGACCACCTTCGAGCTGTTAATGGAAGATTAAATTTGACGTTGATCGAAATGGAGGCGGATAACCTTGAGTACTTACATGTTTCAAGGATTTTTTTTGGTCACTATGCAGGACTTTACACTATCTACTACCATAAGAAAGTACACGTATTCATAGCTAATTTTGTAGGATACAACTTTAAATATAAGTAGTATACAAATTCATTTGCTCTGCATAGGGCCACGCACAAATGTCCATGAACGACCAAGCGAATATCGCGCTAGAATCTAGATCGTTCTTATGCACATTATTTTGTTGATCTATATTCTAGATCAGCAAAATAATGTGCGTAAGAGCCACTAGAAAGACTCATTTGTGATGAAAAACTGACAAAATATGTAGATTATGCTTCATATTGCATAATAGTTGAAACATTTACTAAATCCATTTATTGTAATCACGACAACATATAAAAGTCTAGCGCATCAGAACCGCTAGAAAACTGGATTTCGAAGAAATTGTCTTTGAGTGGCCAACAAATTTGGTAAGACGTTATAAACTTTTTTGTAGAATCATATCAACCATTCCTTATCCAAAGCAACAAAACCCAATTATAACATAGATGCTGAAAATGTTCAGTGCTGGCAACACTTTTCCAACGAAGCAGCAATAAGTTTATCATATCAAGCTCATACTTAAATTAACTTATCCTTTGAATTTCGTTCTCATTGCAGGATTTCATCGAAAGTTTCAGCGGTTAAACTCTGAAAATTTAAGGAATTGATTCCTTATTTTTATTGCAAATGCTTTACATTTGAGTACGTAATTTGAAGCATTTTTTGGTGCAATATTTACGAAAATGTCCGATGCTGGTTACCCTGTGTTAGCAGCAAAGAAAAATACTCGTCTATACCAAATCTGCTACACGTTAAGTTAAACCCACCCTGTGAATTTTGTTTCGATTGAATCACTACGCTGGAAGTTATACAAGTGAAAAGAATTTTAGGGTTACCACCCTCAACACTTTCCAAATTTTCAAAACGTTAATATTTGTTGTTAATTTTCATTGCAGGGTCATTCCCATTTGCAAATCGAGTGGCATAATCGCTTGGTGAAGAGATTCCAAAAAATTACGAAAATGGTCATAGCTGGCAGCCCTTTCATGATTTTCTTACGAAATTCTCACGACATTGGGTTTACATTAAGGTCCATTTATTGCATGAACTTCGTTTTGATTTCATGACTGGATCGGAAGTTATAGGGAAAAAAGTTTTATTTTGCTGAGCAAATTTGCAAGATTTAGGAGACAAAAATCACCATAGCTGGCAACTCTATTCTCATTTTTCTACCAAATGTTGACCAAATGAAATTTGACAGCTGAATCGGAAGCTATAGGTCAAAAAACAGTTTTTTTTCTCAGTGATGTTTCAAGATGGTACCACTGCCACAGTGTTGCCTGCTTTTCAAAATCACTTCTATCAGACCTGATCCTACTTAATATCAATATGTTCTGTGAATGTCATTATGATTGGATATGCCGGTCATCAGTTCACGTGAACAGAAGTTTCGAGTGCTGATAATAGAGATAATTTGGCGATGGGTTGTCGTTCTTGCGCAAACCGGAATTTTGAAAATTTTAGTTTGACATGATGGATAATGGTTAAAATATATCAATGGTTTGAAGTTTTTGTCAAAAAGCAAAAGTTTTTCAGGAGGCTCGTTGATTTGAAGGATTTTTTTTCAGGACCCTGCCGTAGCTACAGAGTTACCCGCACTGTCTTGAAAATCCATATGTGTTAAGTCTTACTCAACATCAACACGCTCTGCAATTTTCACGATGATCCAATGTTTTTGTCAGAAGTTATGACAAATCAAAATTTGAAAAAAAAACCTTGCCTACTTTTAAGCACTCAGCACCCACATACGACTCAAAATTTCCAACTCTTTATCATAAACAAGCTTGAAACATAATAAGTTTTCATTCCCAATGCTTTTTTTAACAAAAATTTACACTGCTTGGAAATATAGGAGTACACTGAAAAAAATCCACATAGCGCCCAGAGCCATGTAACATAGCGCATTATTTATGGTCTCATACGCCATGTACATAGTACTCTGAGCCATGCAATATGGCTCCCAGCGCCATAATCTCAGAATCTACATAGCGCGTGGTCCCATGTTACATGGCGCAGCATTTATGGTGCCACACGCTATGCACATAGTGCCCTGAGCCATGCAGTATAGCTCCCAGCGCCATAATTACATGGCGCAGAAATTATGGCTCCACACGCCATATTACATAGTGCCATGAACCATGTAATATGGCTCATGGCACTCCAATTATAACTCGCAGCCATACTGTGTGCGGGGATCTATAAATGTCAGCAAGTGATACTTGAGTATCGTCGATAGATCGACAACATTCTCAATCGGCTAAGGGCGCATATCATTGAATGGCTCCTTCGGCGACTCTAAATGCAGCCAGCGCCTGTTTGTTGCAAGCAAGTGACTTCTCCGTGTGCTCATTTATGGTAAGTAGCACTGTTTTGACTGATTTGCCATGTACTATAGTCCTTCACGCCATGTACTATAGTCCTCCACGCCATGTACTATAGTCCTCCACGCCATGTACTATAGTCCTCTACGCCATACAGTATAGTCCTCCACGCCATACAGTATAGTCCTCCACGCCGTGTAATATAGTCCGCCACGCCATGTACATGGCGTGGAAGACTATAGTACATGGCGTGTCGGCCTATGTACTTTTCGCCATGTATTATGGCGTGTGGCGCTATATTTTATCACAATCCCTAAATCGACTATGTACATGGCGCCAGAAGTCTATAAATTATGGCGTCTGGCGCCATGTGTTTTCTCAGTGTACTTGAAAATTCACTAAAATGCCCGCCACCACCAAAGGGTTAATGATAACTGAATTCTACTGACTATATACATCTATGTCCTCCGAAAATTTCAGCTCAATAGGTTCGGCCACTCCAGAGATTTATTCCCTTAATTATTTTGCTGATATATATATATATATATATATATATATATATATACATATATATATATATATATATATATATATACATATATATATATATATATATATATATATATATATATATATATATATATATATATATATATATATATATATATATATATATATATATATATATATATATATAAAGAAATATGAATTTTCGGCGAAACGAGTTTAAGACTGAATTTTCTTCGAAAATTCAGTAAAAAAAGAATGAATTGTTGCAAGAAATTTGTAAAAGTTTTGATGCAGATTTATTCATTAAACAGTTTTATTTAATTCGGAAACAAAAACTAATCCATTTGAATTATTCATTACAAAGCTATTAACTAAAAATAAAGCAAAGTCGACAATTTGCCCCCAATAAAGTCTTCGTACACTTGCGAAGTGCCACACGAACTTTTTTTAGTGTTTTTTCTATGTATTAGATGTTGTGAATGAAAATACGCAGTTAATTGTTTTTTTATCACGTCTGATTTTATTTGGTGAAGAAACATAAGTTATAAAAAAAAAATATAAAATTGTTCTTGAGAAACATATGAACAATGTGGTTTGTTAATTAAAGGTCTACAATTTTCTGGAATATTTGGCTTCCGGTTGGTCCCTTTTGGTCGTCCAGCAGTAACCAGCCAACATCTTTGGACTTCATCGACCCTGATAACCCTGCTACATCTTTGAAATGTCCTGGTGGAACCTTTGTCCATAATCATAACTTACAGCCCCCAAATACTCACGGGGAAAAACCAGGTGTGAGTCCAGAAAATGAATTTTAAGCTACATATTGTAACCCAAAGCTTTATTTGTTAATAGAAGCTCGTTAATCAATTGTGTACGGTTCTCACTCCTATGGTTAACCAAAAAATTTGCCATCAAGTTTTTATAGCATTGAAAAGCTGATTTTTCTAAAAATTTCTAGAATTTCGGATCTTTTATTAATTCCCTGATTTGAGGTCCTACGAACAGTGGCGTGGCGTGACAATTTACCGAAGGGAAGCAATTGGTTGATGTCCATGGTTGATTGCGCTTTAGGCAAATTCGTTACGTGTAATAGAACCCCTCTATAAAATCACCCAGGAATTACTAACAGGGACGTGAGAATATACATTTTGTATTCTTATGAAAATAAAAGTTGCTGTTTTACAACGCTGTGCTGTTTCGCAAATCGACCATAATTCGTTGCCGATTTCCATGAAACTGTTTCTTAAAGATTGTATAAGATCTAAATATGATACATTATATTACTTTGTTAGGACTGAAATATATCGAATAGTATGTATTTTTTTTTAGAAAAAATCATTAAACAGAAAAATAAACTAAGAATCTTTAAGTAAAATAAAAAGCCCACTCTCACTATTAACGATCTCTCCGTCTCAATTAGCACTATCAATTTCAGTTATATATTCCACGAGCTATTTTAATTGCTAATTATTATAGAAAATTTTTTAAAAATAACCTACCATTAAAAGTCCAACGTTTTGGAGCTAATTTTAGAAGCATTTTTTGACGAATAAATACAAAGCACATAAACTCATTGTCTTTACTGAAAAACTAGTAATAGATTCGGAAAATATCGACATTCGCGTATACTATTGAACGATTTAGATAAAATCAAATTTAGTCGATGTTCGAAGATATGAATAAATATTGCGTTTTTATGCATTTTTTTTTTACATGCCTGCAATCCAGATATTTTGGCAGATATTACAGAGGCTCCTCAAGGCTTTATGCAAAACAAGGTTAAATGAACGGGACGCAGTTTGGTTATTAGAAACATCTGTGCGATTTATGAAAGTTTCTTTAACTGCACCAAAGGTTGTTGAAAGTTGTGATCGATATGATATATCGGTTGTTTTTGTTAATATTATTGCTATGAATTTGCTTTTCTAAATTTCATTAAAAATATCTTTCAATATTTTTTTTTTAAAACCAACTAACGAGATCGTTTTGAATATAATTTGATGTTCCGGAAGAAACACTTGCTTGGTCCAAGTGAGCTGGCAATTATCGGTTACGCACTGTCAAAAGATTTATTGTCTTTAGGTGATCTACCCCTATTGCAAGAATACACATTTTCATTATGACTATGTAATGCTTCTTCTTGACATCCTAAATGACACAATGTTTATTAGAATCTTCATTGTTTCTCAATTTCTCCTAACTGTGAGCAATATCACTGAATATTTATATTGACTACACAGCAATTCTTCAAATCACCGGAATCAAACTTGGAAAGTAAAAGGACTGAATTGATGTGATCAATGTTATTTCCACCATGCCTGTTCACAGCTTAAACATTATTTAAATTACAAAATCCGATATTTCGCCAAATGTCTGAAACGCTTGAAAATAGCACACATGACCAGAAAAAATATTTTTGTTTAATATTACAACCAATAATCCGTTCCGAGTTTTTCATTTATTAATTTTGCGATCAAACTGTCGAGTAGATGTATGTCTTTGTTATAGAGACAATTTTCAAATTCGGTTTTGATCGATCCTGGTTGATGATGTCCTTTTTTTCAGCAAATTACCGAGATATAATGAATAAAATTTAAATAAGTTGACGAATTTTAAATTTTGACCCACAGAACAAGTGAATACATTTACCTATTTCAAGCTTTCAATATTTCAAATATCAATTAAAAGTATCATACAATTTTACACAGTAATTTTACACATTCAATTCTACCCAATTCTAGTCTACAACTTCACCTATTACTACCAAATCCTATAGGCTATAAGTGACTAAAAGCCTTCGCCAATTGGAAAAACCTTCATAAAAGTTTCTATACAAAATAGAACATACAAAAAAATAATGTCATAATATAAATCATAAATAAAACACATAAAAAACAACTTATTGAATCCATAGCCTCTGGCAATGCTTGTCACATATAGTAATTCAAATTCGCTCACAGCAAGTATTCTTCATTCACAAAAAAATCTGTACAAGCAAAGTAAAATGATAGCAATAACAATTTACCCTGAGAGAGGGGAACGCAGGAAATTGTTCCTCCGCTCTGAGTCTCTCTCTTGAGAAGATAATTTCCCCTAAGAAGCAACATTTTCATTGCTTCCAAACAGATCGTATGAGCACATTTTTTTTAATGACGTCACAGTCTAGTCTATATGGGGGCCAAACAAACGGCCGTAGATGCAATTTTTACGTTGCTTCCAAGCCGTTGTTGTGCTTTCATTATTTTCATTCTGTGGCGTTACCAGATTAACTGTGTGAGATGTTCACAATTTGATTAGAACATTTTTTTTAATAAATGTTTATACGCGATTATTTCACGATTTCGAAAAAAAAAACAATTTAAAATTTATTTCAGCCAAATGTAAGGGAAGCAATGCTTCCCTTGCTTCCATGAACACCACGCCACTGCCTACGAAGATGACCTCTTTGATGTTAGTTTTAATTGAATTGGCTTGAAGTGGAGGGTTGTGAATTGTCAGCCTTAAGCGATATAGATGGAACTGGTATAGGTAAACTGTCATTATGAGGAACATGTCTTGTTGCTGAAGATAAATTAGAATATCGATCTGTGTGGATGATCCTTGGATTTATACCTTTTATTGGAGTAAGACAAAAATATCAGTCTGAAACATGATCTCTAGGCTCAGTTCATAGCATGGGAATCGCAAACGGCATATGATATGATCCTTTCTTCCAATTAGCTAAAATTTTACACATGTTATGCAACAAATATGTGGGGCCCAAGATTTGCAAAACTAAAATACTCGCGGTAACATTTCACAATAAGATCAGAAATATTTCGCATTTAGTTTTTGAAAGTCAGTTCACCACAAATATAACAAAACGGGATAGGATCATTAATAAACTTTCTCGACATATTCGCGCAAGCACAGAAGTTAATTAAAACCAAAACAAATGAAATTAATAGTGAGAACTAATATATAGCACTCCTTTTTAACAGCCGTTCGCGTTTATTGCTACAATACCGAAATTGAACTTGACCTCATCACAAGAAAACTGAGGGTGATTGAAACAAAATAAGTGGGTTTTCGTAATGAGGCTAAGTAGTCAAAGCACGATCACCTATTAGAGTTCGCGTGGCAGGTAAGTGTAATTGGAAGGTACACTCAAAAAAATGTTGGTTGAATTTTACCCTTATAGTAGTAGGAAACTGGTTTCCTACTTTTAAAGATGTAAATTTACAAAAGTGCGTACAAAGAATATTTTACGTCTTAAATGTGTAATTTTTTTTTACGAGCAATTCGTGTAATTTTACCCTAAAAAGACGTTAATTTAGAACGGAAACGTATGAAATTTATGTATCAAAGTTTACTTATCCATAAAAATGTTTAAAAAAACGATAATAAAAGGTAAGTTTTTGCACTCTTGGGCAGGGTAAGTTAAGGTAAGTCTAGGTAACTTACCCTGCCCAAGAGTGCAAAAAACGCACCTAAAGAATGTTTTATCAAACAAATGACATCAAATGTACCTATTGCGAACAATTTTAGGAAGTTTGCACTACTTAAGGGGTAAAACCAAAGTAACGGTCGAAAAATTAGGCTTTTTTTGACAATTTTTTTTCGGAAACCTGGAACGGGAGTAGGAAATTTCCGTTAAAGGGCTTTATTGAGCACACATTGAAGTATGAGAAAAAAAATTTTTTATTATCATTTTCATACAAAATGGCGGCGATAGCGCCGATCTTCAAATAAGCCTTTTTTTTTTAAATGATAAACGGGCGAAAAGATTTAGCGCAAACGATGAGACCTGGATCAAAAGAGAAACAAAGTTCATTATTCACATACAATTAGCTATAGAATCACGTAGGCATTTTTATTTAAACTGATTTTTGTAGAAATGGCGCACTTTTGAATTTTTTATAATTATTTATGATTGTTTGTAATTGTTTATAATTGTTTTTAAAAAAATGTTTACATCCAATCAAAAAAACGGCTACGTGATGCTCAAGATATTGCATTTACAAAGCTACAAAAAAAATTTGAGACTGATCGGAGCAATAGTTTTCGAGTTATGATTTCGCCCAAGTCGAAAAAAGTAGTTTTGAGAAAAACGTATTTAAAGTTTAATGTGCATTTAAATCATAAAAATGTTATATGCACCTTTAACAACGATGCCTGCACCATACATTTGGCTGTCCGTGTTGGTGCTCGCCTGTATAAAAAAGCTATAAAAAGCCATAAAAAAAAAATTGGATTTTTTGAACCGGCTACTGTGGTGTTACCCCTTAAACAGGATTTTCAGGTAACCTCTAAATGAGTTTCATTTTCAATAAAATTGAAAAAATTTAATGATCCAAAAGTCAGCCACTCAAGACAGGTAACTGCCATAACATAAAATATTACCCCAAAATTAAATATCATTAACAAAAGCCTGTAAATAGATAACTTTAAATGTTAAAAAAGTCGAGAATCCTATCAAATCAAGTAAGCAAACTATAAATATTTTTCTTGTCAAATACTAAAACTTTTTGCAATTTCTTGAAGTTTATAATTTATTTTAGTTTGATATATACACTATATACATATTAACTCATAGCAATTATAGCTACACTTTTAATTATCTTATAGCTACACTTCTACACTTATTACACAAAAAGACTGACACTTAGCTGCTGCTATTCAAAGCAAAGATCACGAAATATCAGCCTCGTTCAGTCTGGCCAAATCACCGTCTTTCGTCACAATGTTACATCAATAATAACTCAAATTCGAGCAAATGATACAATTTTACAGCTTTGGTGTATATGAGAGTAGCGAAGTCTTAAATTTACACTCTTTTTGCTAAGGTTTACAAAACACTATTAAAAAAATTGTGATTCGTTATTTTAAACAGAAAAATGAATATAATTACTTTTATCAAAGAATTATTTTAGACCCACTTTTTAGAGTGTAACTAGTAGGCAAGTTCTAATAAAAAACAATGAAGCATCAAGAAATAAATAGCTTTTGGATTAAAATCCTAGTTTTTAAAATTAGTAAAAAATAAATCCTGTCGTTGAAACATTGTACATATGTATTCACAATTCACATACGTATCCATTGGTTCGCACATAATTCGTATCATCAAAAAGAATAATTCGATTAAAAAAAAAACTTCTCAAAACTCTATTTTTGCAACACCTGTACTAAGTTTCCGTCCAATTGGGAAAACAATTAATTAGCCAAAACTCTGTTGTTTTACTAATTAAAATTTTAATTGTACTCACCGTAAGCCCAATGGTATTCGAAAGAATACAAGCCCAAAATATGTATTATCAGATCGAACACCAAAACAATTTGACATATGGCAGGTGGAATACATTGAGCGAGGGTTGTTCCAATTATTGTCGCTACTGGATTGAAGAAAATTCGACCACAAGGTACTGCTTGCCAAAAACAAACAAACAAACTAGGCGCGTAGCATACATTCGATTTAGGGTTAATTTGATGTTTGAATGATCGTTATGTGTGGACAGGTGAGTTTAAGGGATGCAGGCATGTATGTGATTACAACATTTAAAACTTTTCTGTAATAAAAGATGATATCACAAAATGTTAATAAAGCTTGTGTTTCGAGTGTGGATCCTTTACTGTAATTATTAGATTTCACGAAATTGGACACAAAAGATGATTTAAATGGTAGAGATTTTTGATATCATTATGTGATTGATGCAATTGATTACTAATCATACTGGTACACCATTGAATGCATTGATTTCGGATGAAGTATTGAAAGTATCTATTTCATGCCGACTTTTATTTGAAATGTGAAATTTACAGAAGTTTAATGAGCTGCTCTAGGTTGACCTAGGATGAGATATCTCAGCAAAATGTGTTTCATGAGCAATTCGGCTGCTCTAACTTGCCCGAAGTTACCCTGATTTGTGTTTATGAGCCGGCTCTAAGTTGAACTAGAGCAATTTAGAGCACAATTTCCGCTCTACCTTTTTTGGTATAGCAAGATAGGGCAATCAACCAGCTGTTTGCCAACTGTCACGGTATCGACTTTGAACAATACCGTCCAATGGCGTAGATACCCATATGTACCGCTTTCCTGAGCTGGTATTAGCCTAGAACTGGGTGATACACTGGTGGTATCGACGATACTATGGTATCAATACCAAGTAGTGTACCAGTAGTTTAAGGAAACTGCTGATTATCTTGATATGGGATGACTTTCAAGTTGGAATTTTTTATTTGAAACCGGGTAATTACAAGCTTTATTTTGTTATAGAGAACGTAGAGGGGGCCCGTTAGCTCTACTCGCTAAGGCGTTAGGTTATGAAGGTGGCAATTGGGCCCAAACTGGTGGCCTAAAGCTGGCCGCGTTCCCGGCAGCCCTCTTCACTAACCCAACCTATAGAAAACGTAACCTGCTTTACTTGTCATCGAAATATTGAGTCTTTTAAGCAAGTCTCTCGCCGAACAGGCGAACTAAACTCCGTGCATGTGATGCTTCTTGTGGTAGATGAGCGGCTAGAGTATCTAAAGATTTTGGGAAACAAATATATGTCATTTGCATATTATGCTTTTCGATTTCCTAAATATACTAGCTCGATACCATTTGACATACATTTTGTCTATGCATCGTTATTTACAATAGACATTGTACTGTGCGGCAGTGTTTTTATAATGAAGCGCTTAATACTTTAATGCGGCCCCTAGACATAGGCGTCCCGTGACCTAAAATCTGGCAGGGGCCAGGGACCAAAAGGTTCAAGACATGCGATGATTTTGTCTTCCGTAAGGTACATGTACTGTTCATACAACTTATATAATTTACTACTACATTATATATTTGTAAATATATTCTTTGTTATTTGCTTATGCATAATGGATTATCAAATCAACTTTATGTCTGTGAATACGTAATAATTTGAACGGTAGGTATGAACTACACACGAATTATCTATGACCGCTAAGAAATGAACGTTTGTACGAATTATACGGGAATAGAATGGAAATAAATATAAGACTAAAATAAATATAAGACTATTTTTTCGTTTAGAAGCTAAATATATTTCAACTTATACTTGAAAAAGAGGATAGCTAAGTTTCAAAATATCTTTGAAGAAATTGGAATATATTAAGCTTAGAAGGAAGAAATTGACCTCTTGCTTCAAACTTTTGTTACCTAGAAAACCTAGAAAAAGCAGAAATAACTTGGCAAGATGGAAGAGTGCTGTAACTTACTCTTTTTGAGCCATTTGGTTTGCAGTGATATTTTGGTAGCCCTAACTGCGGGTCCAAGGCTAGCTGAAACAGCAAAACCTTTGAAACTAGTGCGTTTTGCTGTTTTCCGTTTTCGCGATCCTCTGGGAAATGTGAGATCCAGACTTTTCTTCTCTGCGAATAATTTAATTTTTTCCCAAACTACGTACAAGTCTTCTCGCTCACTTAGTAGTGTTTTAACTGTTCCATTCACAAGATCTATCCCATCCCTAAGAGTTGCATTTTTAGTTTGGAAATATGTGCCTAACATGTTCGTTATAAAAAGAACATAGTGAAAGATGAAAAGATTTACTACAAACTCAGGATTACTGATTGAATGAAAGATCCCCAATGAATAAACTAAGTCGTTGCATTTTCCCTCACTCATTTCTTTTTCTAAAGCCTCTAGTCCCATAGCTATCGATCACATATTTGCAATTGTGAAATCTCATTGACTAACGAGTCGAGCTTAAACTTCTCATTCCACGTCTTGAATTTAGACCAACTGCCTCTTCAAGCTGCTTCAACAATTCGTGTTGTGATGGCTTCGAAAAGTGTAGGTAAAGGGATTCGATGGCATAGAAAAAGGATCTACACGTTTCGATTGTGAAAAATGTGTCCATCAAAACAAGGATAATTTTATGAGTTAGACAGTGTACAAATGTGGCTGCCGGGTGTTTCATCTTAATTTAGATTTTTACACCACTTTTTTGTCCTACATGGCACTAGCACCATCATAAGACTGTCCAACAACAGGCAAATCGCTAAGTCCGTAGCTGTCTAACAGGCTGAAAATTATATCTGCTAAATACGAGGCATTTCTAGCTCATGAACAGTTTACAAAGCTTAAGAACCTTTCTTCGACTGTTAGCTCTTTAGTAAATCTGACAACCACGGAGAGTTCTTCCTTTTTGTGGACCCTTGCTTCGTCTGCCATAATGGATATCAGCCCGCACTCTTTTATTTCAGCTGTATTGTCCTCGCGAACGATTTTAGCAATTATTTTTATTAATTCATTTTGTGTTTTGCCACTACAGTTGTTCGCAACCTTGTTTTTAAAATTATTTTCAAAAGTTGAATCATGCTTTGCGAATAATGGACAAAATTCCAGAAAAAATGCACGGTTATCACTGGCACCAGTTTGATCATGTCCTCTGAAAGCACGTCTTTGGCGATTGAGACACTTCGTAAAAACCTTTTCCAAATAGTTTCGATTCATCTTGACAATATTGACTGTTGAAGCACCATACCTCTTACTGTCTTCCAAGCACTATTAGAGTTTTATTATTGTTGAGTTTTTATTATTGTATGCAGTATGTCCTTCAACACATTGTGCGTGAATTTTACTATCCGGATAATTTATCCAGATCGCGAAGTTTGGTCGAGCTGAAATTTTGGTGTATTTTTGGCGACAATGGAAATTCTATGGAAAATTTCGCATTGTGATAGTTTCACACCGAGTCATCAGACCATCACAAAACTTACAAGACTCATCAATGGGCGTAAAAAATAAGTTTCTGCAGTTTTTAAATAATGAATGGGCAGCCTTGTAGCTACCATAAGTACGTAAACACAAATCTTTCACACGGCTTTTAGAATAAAATGCAAAAGATTGATGAATATAATGAATAATACAGTCAAATCTAAACTTGTAAAATTCCCAAGCGGTATATACTGGTGTTGAGTAGATACAGGTCTGAAAAAAGTTTAATGAATATGATAAGAACCATGTGGTGGTTGTGTCACTATGAAAAAACACTCGGTGAAATTGAAATGCTATGCCTTTTAACTTTTGATTCAGTTATCAAATTATAATGAAATTCACACACATTTAACATGAAACCAAGTAGGTCATAGATAGTGTGAGAACACAACACAACCCACAATCACATATCCACACAGCACTATACAATACACCAAAATTCATTTATATAGTAGGCTAAGAAAAATGTAAATAAAAATATTGAAAAATAAGAATCAATAATATATTTTGTAATAAGCTGCCAAGACGTGTTTCTCTTGATAACATTAAATTTAAATTTTCAGTGGAAGTATTTACTTCCAAATTAGAATTTACTTCTAAAATAGCATAAAAGTGGCAGGGATACTATTTTTATTCTCCAAATGACTTCGAAAATTGTATTCTACGTTAATACCATTTTAATACTCAGACAATTTTTTGTGAAAAACATAATTGCATAAAACGCCAGCTTATAAAAGTGTTCTTATCTAAATACCTGTATATTGCCTAGTAGGAATGAACAAATAATCTTAATAAAGAAAGGATGATTGGCGAGGCACTTTTCGTCTTTTTCTGAACGTATAACTTGTCGAAATTAAATATTGCCGTCCATATCTCGAAATAAGCCCCATAACATCGTAATTAATACCGCAAATAACACAGTCTCTATGTTATAAGTAGTGTAAGCTGGTATATGCTTACACTACTGCACTACACAACTCTTGCTGTAACCACAAAAACCTAAGAGGCGAACACTTAAGTGTCTGCCGTTGGAAATATTTACTTTTCTGGGAGGGGCCAACATAGGGTCTGGGGGGGTCCCGGCCCCCTCTGGCCCTCCCCCCTACGGCGCGCCTATGCCACTAGACCATCAATATTATTGCAACAATATATTGCACAATATTATTGCTGGGTGCCCCAGACGATCAATATTTTTGGGCAATATTTAGTTGTCATTTGATTTCTCCGCCCTAATGCTGTCTCCTTACTGTGGGCCATCATCGGCCACTGCAATGGTAGCAATGATCGCCACAATTACGATCACCATCACAAATTTGCCTCCATACACTCGGCCGCTAGATGGCCCAGTCATGATTTTTCGGTAGCGCATGATGGCCCGCTTTGATGTGGGCGAAAAACTGCTCCGAAAGCCATCCTCGACCATCGCCATTTCCATGCTTCGCCACTGTCGGCCACTGCAAGCCATCGCCCGTCTACACAATGGACCACATGATGGCCCACACACATGGGCCACATGATGGCCCACAGTGAGGAGGCAGCATAAAATGTGTCAACGGCCACGATCGACGATATACAACTGAGCCAATGTTGCACAATACTGACCACAAACGATGCAACATGTTCCATATTGCGCAGTAAAAATCAAAACCTTTTTGATTCACTCAATATATTGCACAGTCCTTCAATATAATCCATCGAAGATCAATATTATTGTGCAATAATAGGGGCCAAATAAAACTGAACATAAAACTTTTATTGGTCTAGTTATATCCTGCTTCCATGGCCGATATTTTATAAACAGACTAGGAAAATTAGCTAAAACAAATTAAATTAATTAATAAATTAAAATTAATTAAATTATAAATGACAATTTGAATAGGCATAAAATTTTACTATGTGAACGAAAGTTGTCTTAAAAGTGGACTGATACGATCTTCTGTATACCCGTGTAAAAATGTGACATGAAAAAGCAGAAATGGACATGCTTGCTAAAATAATTACATGTCATTTCGACAAAGCGAATTTGAATATCAAATAGGATTCTTCCAAAATAAACTGGCTTTTTTCAGTCACACAGCAATATCAAATAACAACAAGCGCAATTACAATTCAGAGGCTCAACCTTTCTTCATAATAATCCGGTTCCGACAAAAGGATATTCCGTTAAGGGCTGCGGAATTTGCACAAATATTCATTCTTGTGTGCGTACTTACCACTTGCGCGCGATACTTCTCCATGTACTTATAGCCTTAAGGCTGGTACTGAGTTCGAGTTCACGTGAAATTTTGACATTTCCCCATCATCTGGCCATTCTTTCGAGCGAAAATTTTGACAACAGAGAAAAGCAGAGACACTGCTCATTCTTGACGGATAAAATGTCAAGAATTTCAATTTTCGATCGATTTTCTTATTGGAAAGTCATTTGCACTGCTCAATTCTCAAATTCAAACACTAAATGTCACTTTTTCGCTCGAAAGAATGAACTGCACAAACTAAATTTGCGTGAAATGATTGACAACATGTTTTAGTGCCATCTATGTTTTCGAAGCGAAAGCAACTTCAAAGCAACTTTTCATGCTAAGAACACAGTACCAAACTTGCTTATTTTCAAGCTAAATTTTCGCCGAAGCAGATTTCACGTGAAATTTTGTATGAAAATTTCACGTGAAATCGAACTCAGTACTATGCTTTAGCGTTAAATTTCACCTGGCAACAAACAATGCGTATTTTGCGTACTATTCGCAAAACCAGATTTTCAGGGGTTCTTGAAAAAGGCGGCCGCTGATCGATTTTTTTTTTTTAAAGTATAGCCGGCCTAGTTTGATATGGGTACATCCAACTTGAAAAGATTTTTGCAAGGCCTTTTTTTTGTTGAACGGTACGGATAAATGAGATCTATTTGCGACCTTTACCTTAAAATCTACCGTATGATTTGCATTCAGAATTTGATCGATTTGCATACATGAAGGTTTTGGATTCGACAACGAAACTGGTTTCGGTATTATTATAAGAACGGTCGGATGGTTGGCTTAAGTAAAGAAATTTGAAATTGTTATGGGATTAAGAGAACAATATGCTTAAGGAAAAAAAGTTGGATGAAAAGACATTTTCGTTTCCAAGGTTACAAAATGGAAAACGTAGCACCGTACAAATATCTGCAAATGTAGGGTATTTTTACGTTCAGGATAAAGATGCTATCAGTATTTTGAGCAGATTTTGCCGAATTTGAAAACAGTCGTTTTATCTATGTATATTTAAATAATGAGCTGGGGCATGTTAATTGAATTGACCAGGTAAGATTCACAAGTGTAATCTGAGGGCTGCTCTACTTAGGAATCTAGACTTAAATACTGTTTCTCTAAAACAAAGCCAATTTTTACTCGAAATATGAAATAACCATTCGAAAATTCTTTGAGATCTACGAATTTGATTATCATCGAGATAAAGTGCCCTTTCGATATCGGATATCGAAAGTTTAAATTGCAAAAAGCAGGTTTCTGTGAAAGTTTGTGAAGAAACCCCAAAGACAAACCAGCAGTTGCTGGGAAATCTATTTCCGATCTCATCAGGCAAAGTTCAAATGAACACCATAACAGCGGTTGTTGAAGAAGCCACGGGATGACTGGATCCGTTATAACATGCATAACTGATGAGAAACTCCTCGATATGTCAGACAGTGTAAGCGAAGTTAGAGACAGTGTATATAGGGACTAAAAATAGTCAATGAAAATCGATAACAAGAAGCGAAAATCAAAAAGAGATGAGAGAAAATTTGTCGAAGGTGAGTTGAAACAAATCAGCGCCAAAATTACGAATTATAAAACAATTAATCGTGAACACAATGGTTACTATAAGACGATGAATTCAACAAAAACAAATCATGTCTAAATAAATAAGCAAGTAATCATGCTTCAAAAAGATTTGCAATTCTACCGGTAGTCCTCAAGCACTGGATTCAAAGATACCAGTGAAATAAAGGGCAAAGTGGGCTCAATTATTGAAAGTACTTTTACTACTTTTGAACGCGAATCGAACAATTTCGTGACCAGGAAAACTTGTTATACTTTCCAAAATATCTTTGACGTTGGAGAACTAAACAGCGCAGTTCAGAATTTAGAGAAATCTGGCAAATAAAATACAAAATGGGCTCTAGTGGCAGGAGCGGTGGGACAGCCTTTCATTTAACCCGACCCTGGAATACCTTATCAGAAAGCACAATGACAATCATGATCATCAGGTAAAATCAAATAGTGCTGTATTCAGATTATGTCTTTGACATTCAAAATTGAGATATTTGTATTCCCTAAATTTCAAAGAGTCTGTGCAGGAAACCGACAGAAAATATCTTTAATAACGCTGGTTAGAGCGCACCTCACGATTCAAGCACAATCTTTATGACAGTGGATTTTAAGGGAAAGTAAGGGAGAAGAGTAAACATTTGAAAAGAAATCCTGATGCAAAGTACAATACATTTAGTTTAAGGGAGGCCGAAGATTTCAAAATGCATCCAAGCTCGTCTCATAACCATCAAATTTTCTTCTAACCTTACTCACACTGTCCTATGTTGGTTTCACGTACCATCAACGTCCTATATGGTTTCATGAGAACAATGTTAAATTTTAATAATGCGAAGGGTACGTTGGCTTTAAAACCTAATGTGGCAAATACATATTGGCCGAGCCCAGGCGAAATCTGGCGAGCCCGAGTGTGTGGGCGGTCCAGACAAGTGACTTTGACAGGTCTCGCCGGCGCTCGTGCGACTTCCGATCGGAGTGGGTTTTGGGCACGAGTCAAAGCGATTTCGTGACGAGCCGTCAAATGCCGTCCACTTGTTGGCGGTCTCATCTGACTTCGGCTCGCCTTGCCTCGGCCAATATGTGTTTACTACATAACGATTCGATTTGAGATTTACGGATTTTTTGGCAATAAACTTGAAAGCTTTTTTGAGTTTTTTTCAACAAGATTAACGTAGTTCAACCAGTGTCCTAATCTGGGTCTGATATAGTATTGGATTGTGGAAAAAGTTTTGTGGGTTTTGGCAAGAGCAACGTTCTGCCAAGAGCTCAAAAGCTCTGTGACTTATTAACGAAGAACTCAAGAAGGTTATTTTTTATGTTATCCACAGAATCAAAGCAGATGTCATCTAAATGATTCTGAAGAGACCGAGAAAAGTGGTATTCCGACGGCGTAAGATCCGGTGACTCAGGAGACTACGGTGACTGAAACAGGATCTACCATCGACGAAGATTCAAACACAAATCAAGGCAGTGCCAGTTACTTACTTGATTCTTCAGCCTGGTTTTGTAGATATCTTGGCCTCAAAGCTCTTCAGAGCTCCTACTAAAAGAGCTCCTACTAAGGTATATAGTTGCGATTTTACTGAAACACAGATCATAGGGCTATGATTGTCTGCGTTTTCGTTGAATCAAAACAGTTTACTTTCGATCCTAAACATGCTCTTATTTAAAATAAAATTTGAAAAACGTTCGCGCACATCAACTATTATAATTCAATAAACAATTCGCTGTTCTTTTTTGAATCACTAGTTCAAACAAAAATCGTCTTCATCCGTCAAAAGACTATTTAAAGGTGCTCATTGAATATTTCGAGCAGTCTGGACAATTTTTGAACATAATTGTCTAACTTTTCGCTCATTATGCTGTTTTCGTTCATTTTTGGATCCTTCTAGCTAATGCGGATGCGTTTTCCCCCTCGTAGTAAGACATGTGTTAAATTTCATATATTAAATATCATATAATTAAACAATAAGTCTAGATATACGTAACATCTTAAAATCTATTTCCTAAATTTCATTTTACCATATGTTTCACTTAGTCATCCATACATACGCTCAATTTAACTTTATGTGAGAATCATCATTTTTGCTTTGATACGTTTAGACTCAAGTCATGTAGTTATTTTTGCTATCTGATACTTTGTATGTTCGTATGTATATGCTTTAATATCAAAACATATTTTACCTGTACGAAACAATTTCCTGCAAGGTGTCAATTGCAGCACGAGCATATGTTTTGTAAAGCTGCATGCATAGGTCAATGATACAAGTGTCAGCAACTGTTGCTAAATAATGAAAATAATGAGAAATTGCTGACCCACGTCATTGACCTACGCATTCATCTGATCGACTGTCGTTGACAATGATTGTACTTTTTTTATATGTGAAACTTTGCATTTCGTTAATTTAGCATTATACGAGTTTAGTATATAAGATATTGATTATAGTGAATAAAGTCTCTTTCTTTTGAGATTGCTAACAAGATTAGTTGGATTTCATTTCTTAGAGCTTGCCCATCGGTATTGTACCGAAGAGCAATTAACTACTTGGACGGATTTGTATTCGGCCAGTATATTTTTTAAAGTAGACGGATTTGTATTCGGCTACCTGCGGGCAGATAAAAGAATCTGCTCGCTTTATAAACATTTTTGGTGACCCCGACGTGATTCATACCGAATCACGTCCCTTCATACAGATCAGAATTTTAGGAGAATTCGTTCGGTGTTTCTCACTTTGTGTCTCTTGTGGATTAGTTGAAAGGAAGAATTTCTCTTAATCAACAATCCATTCGCAGTAGTTGACTGCCCGGCCTTTTACTCTCTCAAAGAGTTTTAGAGCGTTAGTCTGGGCCATAACACAGACTAAGTAGGTTTTTTTTGTTTTCTACCGTTCATCTCGTTTCAACGTAGGAGCGTAGTCTGGGCCATAACACAGACTGTTACAATGGCCACTTTCGAAGATCTGGTCCAACATCAAGATGAAACGGGAAAGGAATTAGGGAGAGTCTTGGCAAATTTTAAGAAGGATTCCCTGGCTCGGAAAACAGCCGACTATCTCGATTCACGTTTGAATCAATTAACGGAGTTATGGGAGGCGTTTACTAAAGCCGATCATGAGTTAAAGGAGTTTGAAAGTACTCACTCAGATCACCCATACTTCGCCAACAAGTACTTCAGAGCAGTAGAGCACCAGTACTTAAAGGCAAAGGAAGCGATGCTACAGCTACGGTACGCTTCCAAAAGTGGGAAAAGTGGCACGACAGAGCCCCAGACCGAATCAGAAGCCGCATTCATACCCTTCAAGACATCGTTAGAAGGAGGTAGCGACTTAACCATTCTGATCAGGCAGCAGCGATCGAAGATGAATGCTGTGGAGCACATTATTAGAGGTATAAACTCTAATGAGGCTGAAAGGTCAAAGCCATATTGCGACATGAAGAGCGCAGTCGTCACGAGATATTGGGAAGATATACGCCGTCAGCACGAAACAATAGGTCAGTGCACGGCAGATCCCACAACCTGTGGCTATACTGACGACGAATTCAATAAGATTGAGGAACGCATACAAGATGCTCTTGTATTGTTGGCAAAGGGCGTCGAAAAGCATAATGCAATCGCAGCGTCCTCTGTCCTTCCGCAACAGCCAATAAAACTACCACAAATCACCGTACCTATGTTTGACGGAGATTACTCTAAGTGGAAATCATTTCACGACTTGTTCAAACAAATAGTCCACAAGCAGCAAATAGGTAACGCGCAGAAAATGTGGTACCTCAAGACAAGCCTTACAGGTGAGGCGGAACGTCTTATTCGACATATGCCCATATCAGATGAAAATTACAGTACGGCATGGGATATGTTGAACAATCGCTATAGTAATATGCGATTAATGGTTTCTGCGTTTCTGGACAAATTATTATCTCAGCCCACGATAGTCCAAGAATCTGCCAGTGCCATTAAAAAAATGCATGACGTGACAACCGAATGTTTGCTAGGGCTTAATAATTTGGAAATAGACGTAACAAATTGGGACCCAATGATCCTTCATCTCCTCATAAGGAAATTGGACAAAACCAGTCATAATCTCTACGAACAGTCACTGAAAGCACCACGTGAGCTACAGGGCATAGACGCCTTTCTGGAATTCCTCGAACGTAGATTTCAGGCTTTGGAAACTGTAGGCGCAGAAAAGCGATCAATTCATTATAATAAACTAACGTCTAACAAATGTGCAGCTTTGGTATCGGTGAAGGACGGTCCCATCATAAACTGCAAGGTTTGTAAAGGCACACATAAAGTATCGGCTTGCCAAGAATTCAAGCAGTTATCGATACCAGACAGAATAAACAAGATCAAACAATTGAGTCTGTGTATTAATTGTTTGCGTGATGGGCATCGGGCGTGGCAATGCACGTCTCGCAAATGCTTGAAATGTGAGAAAAGGCACAATACGTTGCTACATTTGGATCTCCTAACGGCAAGCGCGAACGATTCACACGCTAGAAAATTGCAGCAAGGGACAACTCCATCGACACTATCGATCGAACCCTCAAGAGGTAATGATAGTCTAGCCACGTTGTCAACAGAATGGTCCACGGGAGGAGCCATGGTATTGTTAAGTACTGCCATTATACAGACTCGCAACCATAAAGGAGTTTTAGTGGAGCTAAGAGCCGTGTTAGACAGTGGTTCACAAATGAACATTATTACCGAAAGCGCCGCCATCAAACTGGGCTTGCAACAAAGACACGTTGACCTTAATATTAGGGGGATAGGCGGTAATTGCCAACAAGCTCGAAGTAGAGTCAGCCTAAGGATTCATTCCAAAGTATCGAATTTTACGGCACAAATAGATGCCATGGTACTACCGCAAATCATATCAGCCCAACCTGCATATTGTTTGGGACCTTCGACAAGACAGGCCATCCCACGTAACATAAAACTGGCTGATCCCACCTTTGATCAGCCAGGACATGTGGATCTTCTCATCGGTGCTGAAATATTTTATGAGTTGTTATCAATCGGGCAGATACGACTGGCAAAAGAGCTCCCTCTTCTTCAAAATACAGCGTTTGGATGGGTCGTGGCCGGTAAACTAGAAAGTCAGCGGGTGTCAAACATAACTTGCGCAATTGCTGAATTAGATGAGCAAAAAATGAATGAGCAAATAGAGCGCTTTTGGAGATTAGAAGAACCAGATAACACGGATGCTCATATGACGACACAAGAGATAAAATGTGAAACAGATTTCGTTCAGAATACCAAAAGGACCCATGAAGGACGCTTTGTAGTCAAACTACCATTCAAAAAAGACCCGCAACAGCTGGGAAGTTCGAAGGAAATAGCTCTCCGTCGTTTCCTGCAACTAGAAAGAAGGCTTAGCAAAGATCCTGCCCTACAACAACAGTATTGCCAGTTCATGAATGAATATGAAACAATAGGGCATATGAGCGAAATTGACCCAACGTCAGTAATGGATTCACATTATATCCTGCCCCATCACTGCGTGCTAAAACCCGAGAGCACGACTACTAAGCTCAGAGTCGTTTTCGACGCCTCAGCGAAAACTAAAAACGGAATAAGCTTAAATGAAGTACTTTGCACAGGGCCCACCATCCAGGATGACCTTTTTACTATTCTCTTAAGGTTTCGAATACCCCGATACGTATTCACAGCCGATATAGAGAAAATGTATCGACAGATATTGGTAGCGGAACCTGATAGAAAATATCAGCTAATTCTATGGAGAAACCATCCCAGCGAAGAGATTAAGTATTATAAGCTGAATACCGTAACCTATGGCACCACATCGGCTCCTTACTTGGCGACACGATGCTTGCAAGAGCTTGCAGATCAGTCAATGCATCGATTTCCCTCTGGCGCTGCAGCACTGAAATATGACTTTTACATGGATGATGTCATGTCCGGCGCCGATAATCTATGCGATGTCATCGAGAAACAAGAGCAGCTTCGGGCTATACTGAGTTCCGCTGGATTTAAGCTGCGTAAGTGGTGCGCCAACCATAAAATGCTCCTGCAACACGTACCGAATGAAGATCAGGCATTAATATTAGACCTAGATAATGAAGGGCAAGTCAAGACACTCGGATTAATCTGGACCCCTTTAACTGATCAGTTCAAGATTAGAAGTGTATGTAATGATTCTGAAAAGGTAACCAAAAGAACAGCGTTATCAGACATTGCACACTTATTTGACCCACTAGGATTAATGAGTCCAGTTACCGTGGTAGCAAAAATCTTCTTACAGAGACTCTGGAGCCTTAAAATTGCTTGGGATGCCGCTCTTCCTGCTCAACTGCATTCCGAATGGCTCAAATTTCGAAAAAATCTTGGTGAATTAAATAAAATTACTATCCCTCGCCATGTCACAGGTGGGAAAATACCCAGGGGCACGCAGCTACATGTATTTGCTGACGCATCTGAAAAGGCGTATGGAGCCGTCGCATATATTCGCGCCACGCATGCTGACAGCACACGAACTGTACATATCCTTTGCGCTAAGTCGAAAGTAGCACCTTTGAAGACTATCACAATTCCAAGACTAGAACTCTGCGCTGCCAAGCTAGCTGCGGAATTGGTTCATCGCCTCAAGCGGGCCTTAAGTCTACCTGATAGATCGTGTTTTTTCTGGACAGACTCGGAGATCGTTTTGAATTGGATACACGCGGAAGCAGCGTCATTTCATACTTTTGTGGCCAACCGGGTAGCCACAATCCAGCAGCTATCACTACCTTCACAATGGAGACACGTCAGATCCGAGCACAATCCGGCGGATATTGTATCCCGAGGCCTTGCTCCGGAAGCCTTGAAAAACTGCTCTCTATGGTTCTACGGGCCGGTATTTTTACATGGATCTGAAGACAGTTGGCCAAAACCACACCGAATGGAAACCATTGACTTGGAAAAAAGATGCCCAAGGGCAGTATTGGCAGCCGTTCCGACAAATACCCAGCTGTTAAGCGATATAGATCATCGCAACTCGTTGAAACGTTTACAACGCATAATGGCATACACCTTGCGATTTATCAAAAACGCCCGAAGGATGGAGGGGATAGCCTGTTGCACTCTGCAACTGTCCGCCAAAGAGCTAGAGGAAGCTCTATATGTCGTCATAAAGGAAGCACAACGAGAGGAATATCACGACTCCCTGCATCGGCTTAAAACAACGAAGCAATTAAGCAACAGTGAATCACTAAGCAGTCTACACCCTTTTTTGGACAGTTTTGGGCTGATACGTGTTGGCGGCCGTTTGGAGCATTCAAATCTACCCTATGACACAAAACACCCTATCATATTGCCATATGGTCATCCCATAACGAAATTAATTCTGGAAGATATCCATCAACAACATCTACATGCCGGGCCTCAAGCATTATTAACTATCGCCCGACAGAAGTTCTGGCCTATCAAGGGCAAAACTGCAGCCAGATCAGTGGTGCAAAAGTGTATACGGTGTACCAGAGCTAAGCCAAAGCTTCTCACACAGTTAATGGGAGAGCTGCCTGCACAGAGAGTCCAACCAGCAAGACCTTTCGTTAATTCCGGGGTTGATTTCGCTGGACCATTGTGGACCCACTTTAAAATACGTGGAAAGCGTCCTCAAAAATCATATCTGGCTGTCTTCTGCTGCTTCGCAACGAAAGCCATACACCTCGAACTTGTCAGCGATTTAAGCACAGAATCTTTTATTGCTGCCTTGAAAAGATTCATGGGACGAAGAGGACATTGCCGCCATTTATATTGCGACAATGCAACGAACTTTGTTGGCGCAAAAAATCAATTATCGGAATTAAAATGCAGCATTTACGAACAGAAAGCGCAACAAAAGATAACTAGTTTTTGTGGCTCTAAAGGAATTGACTTCCATTTCATTCCACCTAGATCTCCGCATTTCGGTGGTTTATGGGAAGCGGCTGTAAAATCAGCTAAGCACTTGCTGATTAAAAACGTAGCACCCGCATCCTTAACCTATGAAGAATTGGCGACAGTGTTAATCGAAGTAGAAGCCGTTCTCAATTCCAGACCCTTAACTCCACTCTCCGAGGACGCCAACGACCTATCAGCTTTGACACCGGGACACTTTTTGATCGGAGAGCCTCTTACCACGCCAATAGACACACACGCGTTACCAAATTGCTCAACACTACCAAAGCGATGGAAGCAAATTCACGATATCAAGCAGAAATTCTGGCAGAGGTGGTCTTTGGAATACCTTACCGAGTTACAGCAGCGCCACAAATGGAAACAAACCTGCGAAAACGTCAGACCAGGTATGCTGGTGGTAATCAAAGAGGACAATCTCCCAGTCTTAAGATGGCGAATGGCATTATAAACAACATGCTTGCCCCGAATAGATTCGTCGTTATCATCAATAATTTTGTCTCCACTGTATGGTGCTTGCAATGCAGCTGTAACCGGCGTTGAGCCGCTTGATCATACAATAACGTCTTTCCCGTTTTAGCGGTAGTTTTGTATTTAGGCTTGTACATACCAAATCATTTTTCCGAAACCAAGACGAATTCGTTCTCAAATCAAATCGGTTTTAAGGCCTCCATTCACGAGCAATCCAAACGGCTTGAGCTGCGGTACTTAGCAAGCGTTCGTATTTATGAAGAACTAAAATTTACTACAGTTATTGTTAAAATAAAAATAAAAACAAAAACCTACATTTCTATATCCTACACCACGTACTTAAGAGTTTTTTTTTGTACAGTTTCTCTGTTAGCTTGGGGGTACTTTGTACGAAACAATAGGCGTGTTTTTTTGCTCCTCTATCCAGCAGAGAGAAGAGTTTATGCATTGAAAACAACAACACTCCTGCACCAGTGAATTCACTAGTACAGAAATTCTATTCCTCATTTGTAGTTCACGTGTTGAAGTGTAGAATGTGCTGATAGAAAAAAGAAAAGCTCATGAGAAGTTGTCTTTTTTGCTGTGAGGTGGCTTTGGGTTTTTCATGGTTATGTTGAATGTTTTGGTAGTTACGAAATTAGAAAAAGCTCTCATAATGTGTAGAAAGTTAAAAGAAGTAATTTTCTGTCAGTTCTTTTTCTATTTTCTATCGATTGTGGTAGTATATATTCGTTTCTATTTTCTATCGATTGTGGTAGTATATATTATTTTCAGCTGTTGCGTGCTACCACAGCAAATACAGCAACCTATGTCAGTCTTAGCGAATGCACTGCTGTTTTATACTAGATCGTTGTTTTTGCGGCATAGTTGTACTCTGCTCTGCATCGGAGCAAAAAAAACACGCCTAATATTATCCAGAGCAGAATTTTGTTTGGCTTTGTCGTGATACTCATGTGTAACTTGCCAAAGACATTCGTCTGATCTATATTTCTCAATTGGCTCCAAATCAAAATCATGGCCACCAGTGCCCATTAAGGAGAATTATTTGATTAAATTAAATGAGCGCAGAAACAGTCAATGACAATGAGATTGTCACAGGCTAGCGTGTGAAGGACTGCCAAGTTTTTTGGACTGAGGCTTCAATTCCAATTTGAATGGATTCTCAAAACTCGATCTACTATTTCTCCTACACACGGAGAGATTTTGGCCTGGCCTCAGGCGATTTGGACTAATAAACTGTTCGTGAATGGGGGCCTTTGATTCAGTTGACGTTTGAATTTGGATGCTTTCTAATTATTTTGGGGGCTGAGCTCATTTGCTGCAAATCTGAAACGTTCTCATTTATCGCCTTGAAGTCTTTTGAATGTATCATGAAGTCGGATATAATATGCTTTTTCTGGGGACTTACATCTAGCACACTTTTCTGCTGAGATTTGTGTGCAAACTTCATACGCGTTACGTTGCACTTTATGTCATCATCAGTAAGTGTCGTATAAAAAGGTGCTGACTGCAATTCTTTTTGCTCTGGCAAAATGGCTACCTGTTTCATGTCCACGTATATGTGTGCTCAAGGTACTTCCATGTCCTGAATGTGGTATTCCACTCTCCCAAATCAAAGGTTCAAGAAACTCATTCTGACCATGAACTCATCAGTAATGTCCGCTACCAGAAACTGATGCTGAAGTACAAAATCTCCGAGTTGTATCAATGTTTCCAGGACCGCAACATATCTGCTCTCAGGATCGACATAGCAGTTCCAGTGTAGATGGTGGTATTACAAACTTTCTATTGACTTTCTCTCACAGACTCAATTTATTTTCCAAAAAGTTTAGCTGGGAAACGATGTTATGCCTTAGGGCCATGGATACGACGAACCAATCTCCGGTCTTTAAGATTGGCCCCTCTTAGCTTCCTTGGCGGTTCTCAAGAAGAATTGGTTTCTTTTTAAAGTCACTTTTTACCGTATCGCTTGCATATTCCTGCGCATTCCTGGCAGTAAATTCCTGTTGTAACGGCCTCAACTCAGGTGTCCTGTCTTTGTACAGTTCCAACATCGGGGAGTTTCGCTAGCTGGTGATGTTCGATTCGTAGTTGGCATTTGGATTACACTTTCCTGTTAATAAATACCTCAGTTTCTATTTCTGGCGACAATGAAAACTCAAGTGCCTTTTTTCTCCACAATTCCAATACTGCACATTTCGGTTGGTTTCGGCTTTTTGACACAAGCATTCTTTACACTTTATGAACTCGAATATTGCCTTGTAACACCCGCTTCGTTGTTAAAGGTCAATAAAGCTTTCCTGACTATCCGCTCATCCGCTAATCCAAGTGCCCGTCGTATTTCCTCTCGTTGTACTGCTTGGATGAATGCATGCTTCGCTGTCTCATCCCCATGCTCTGTATCTAAAGTAGGATAAGATAAAAGCGTTAGTCATTCGATGTCCTGAGCAAGTTGCTTCAAAGTTTCCTTTGGTTCCTGTGCTCGCGTTTTAAGCTGTGAGCGATAAACCTCCTTCAAGTGATCTTCATTGTACCTCATATCTAAAGTATTTATCAGAGTTGGACAAGGGGGGTGGTGTTATTTACTATCCACTCTTAATGACAGTATAAACAGATCGATTTCTTCGTCAATTTCACCTACTGCTGCTTCACTTCCTCAGGTTGAATGTCTAGCTGCTGTTTTACTTTTGCAGCCTGAGTACCAAGTTGCTGCTAGAACTCTTGCTTGATTTCCGTTAACTGCTGCTCATTTTTGCTACCCTACTAGTCGAACTGTTCCTGCATGTCAACAGTTTGTTGATCTTGTTTTTGACTCAATCTCCTAGACTTCTACAGTTTCTTGGTCAATTTGTGGTTCCTCGAGCAGTAAATCCAACATCGCATTCTTCTACACACTGCTTTATTTTTCATGAGTGTACTCTTACTCCATTCCTTCAACTAAAAATCAAGCGTGCCTATTTCACACGATAAATTTTTGACTTCTTACTAAGTCACAAAGAGGGTCCGTAGCTCTGCTCACTAAGGCATCAGGCCAAAAAGCGGCATGCTACGGGGCCTGCGGTTTCGAATCCCGCCAATGCCATGGCTGCAAGTGTGATTGTATGTGATTGTCTATGAGGGTGGCAAATGGGCCCAAACTGGTGGCCTAATGCTGGCCGCGTTCCCGGCAAGCCTCTTCGCTAACCTAAGCTACTAAGTCACAATATTTTTCATGAATATTAACGTTTTTGCACAAATTCATAGTTTAAATATCCGTTAAAAGTCAATTATTGGCTCACAAGCCAAAAAAATCCAGCATCTGACACCAATTATTGCATTTTCCTTGTAACACAGTTACCAAGCTCGTAATTGACACTCAGAATCTCTTTGATATGAGCATCTTTTGCATTTCCTTCACTTTTCCTTTCGACATGATTCACTTTATGAGTCGTATTTTCTTGTTGAAGAGCGGTAGCTGATGCTTGTATCGACTCAAGTTTTCAGCATTTCCGGGCAACTTTGTGCTATTTAACACTTCTCGTGTACAGCCTCTAGCTTCCGTAATTTAACATATCCGTCATAGGCTGACATTTTTCTTTATACATTTCCCCAGGTACATATAATTGAAATCTGATAAAAAAATTTCATCTAACGGTTCACCTGTTTGTTATTCGATCATGGGTCCACGAGGGCCAGGTAAGCTGATTTATTGAGGTGCCCTCTATTTTCTTACACTAAGCTTCCCATTGGGGTGTTGTTATGACTCAGTTGGATGTAGGACTCATCATGAGTTGGTGATAATGTAAAGTAAAGCAATCCCACGACAACCCTTGTACGAGTCTAGGGGTTGAAGCTGGTAGAGAGCTTCATTACAATTTTTTTAATCATTGTGGATACGAGTGTGAAGTGATTAGTTCCACGACTCACTTTACCCTTGATTTAAATCAGGTACCTATTCAGAGCTAGGTGAGCTCAAAGCTTGGTGAGCGGACCCTCGTCCGAACCTGGATTCGAACCAGGGACCCCACACGCAAGAAGCCAGTGCTCTACCCACTAGGCTACTCAAGCTATGAGTTGGTGATGGGTTCGCTTATTGTGAGCAGCCCATAAAATAGCTATCCATTCACCGATCACTACATTCAGCTCACAAGCGACTAACAACCCTGTTTTGGGGGGACGGTTGGGGTTGAATTATAATCAAAAATGTTGCAGATGTCAGATGTGCAGATTTTAGGTGTTTGATTTCTCAGCGATTGCTCGAGATTTTATTTAGCACCCAGGTTTTTTTTTTCATCCTAAAAATATTCCCTATTCAAATAAACGAATCCCGGCGTGTACATGCTCCAGATAACTTATAAGAAATTCAAAAGAACTTCTTTTATATTTTTCATAGAACATGTAAAGATCCACTTATGCTGCTACTGTCTTGAGTTCTTTCTATTATTCAGACCAATGGGATTACAATAAAAAGGATTTCAATAAAAGCATTAACCGTGCAAGTAAGATCGCGCTTTCATGAAGACAGTGGCATTATGGCCAATACAACAGCGATACAAACTCGTAAATTTTCACCGCTTTCATATCAAAGCCGTTTATTTTTCTTGGCATTATTATTTCAAGATTTATAGACTCCTGTTTGAAGTGATATTATCCATTCAAGACAATCCTATGAATAGGTAAAGATTTACGAAGGGCATGCATGTACGCGCATGTATGGATTGACGTGCGTAACTGAAGAATCCGAGCAGATGTTCCAATTATTATTCCAAAGATTTTAAGCATACAATAGATGGCAAAGTAAATTCAGCAGTCATGGTGCAACAGCTCGATGTCTTCAATGAAACGATCTTATTTGATGGTCTTCCATGCAAGATCTCTTAAATTTGTATCTAAAAGTCTGGAAAAAGCACGTGTACAGCATTGTTTTATTAACTGACATGGGAGCTTCTCTAATGGCTTTCATAGGTGTATACCACACCTCAAATAACCTCTGAGGGTTTCCTTCGAATCCAAATGTTTGATTGACACTTTCAAACAATAGCCACATTCACAGCTAAATCAGATACTGCTAAATATTTCCCATACTTAATCACGTGCATGAATAGCAACATTGCGAAATTGAAAGCTGCTTGACATTCCCGTTCGGATGGACTGATTCTCGGCCTAATTTTTTTCGCACACAATTTTCAGCGTTTTATATTCGTTACACGAATTGGGAAATTCGCAAAGGACGCCTAGTAACCGAAACCTGGTCCGGTTTGAAAATGCTAGTTTTTGTGTCTTTTGTTCGATGGTCGGTTTGCGAAAACAGGATATTCCCCCTGGCGTGCTGATGATGATGATGGAGGGTCGCATGCTGATTCATTTTCCAGGAAATCTATAGCTATAGATGATGATGATGGTGATGCAAACAACAATCATATCTTCTTATGTATAAGTATAGTTGTGAGGATTTCCTTTAGTTTCTGCCATTTTGACGGATTAGCACGCAATAAAAGTAACGCGCACATAATACTTGACTAGTACTCTCAAGTGGAATGAATCGTACGCGGAGGCAAAATATTCTTAACGTTTTCATTTACATAAAGATACGTGGTGCGTTTAGTTGGGGTTGTGAGCTATTGCAAGGAACCATATTCGAAGATATTGCGCAGCAAAATTATATTTAAATGGCAATAAAAAACAATTTGGGGACGCAGGGAAGTATATGTGTGCGTGCAGATGAAAACAAGGCTTCGAAAGTGTTTCTCGGTTTAGATTGTTACTATGCGGGTAATAAATGAAAGTCGAATGGATTTGAAATTGAATTGCAGTGAAAAGTTTTTAATGTGCTCGCTGTAGAATATTTAATTTCAAATTATTCGGACTTATATGCACTACAGCCTTTGAGGCATTATATGGCTCCCATGGGATCAATATGAAATTCACTGTCAACGTTGGTCCTTAGAAAAACTGAATGACTAATGCATACGTTCTATACCATTTGTATAATGCTAATGTAAATTTCAGTTTTGAACCATACAGTTTTTTTCTCGAAAAACATGGCCCTACGAATTCGGTAAAGATATCGAATATATTCGGAAAAATATCAACACGGGATGGTTGATGTCATTTTAAATCCATATACAGCCAGTCACAAAAGCATAGACTAGTGATGGGCGATTGCGAGATATTTTAACAATCGAGATAATCGCAATCGAGAGAATCGCAATCGATGCGCCAAAACAATCGAGAGAATAATCGAGACAATCGAGATAATCGAGACAATCGAGCGATTCGAGGTAATCGAGACAATCGAGCGATTCGAGATAATCGAGCGATTCGAGACAATCGAACATCTCGCAATCGATCATTCGGTCGGTCGGACAATCGGTAGACGGCAATTGAGTGAGCCATAAAGTACGTTTCGTTGGCGCAGCCAATAAAAAAATGGTCAAATATTTCAGCAAAAATATTAAGTGTTATTATTTGATCAAACTGCAATTTTTTGGGAAATATTGATCCATAAAAGGATATGTTTATCTTAAGTTAAAATTAAGATATATTTAACTCTTTGGTGGCGGTGGGCATGTTAGTGTATAAGCACACGAGTATACACAGTACGCTTGTAGAACCGCTTGTGAAGAATATATTTGAATGGATTGGATATACTATTTAGTAGATTTTTTTACGTGTGCATACATATGGAATGTAATGATCAAATATGCATGGAAATTTGTATGGCTAGCATTTATCATGTATAAATGGCTGGTAGTTTTGCTAAAACTATTAAGTCTGATCAAAGTGTATGATCAAATATTATATGAAGTTGAGCTTTGTCATGCTGTTAAGTATGTTAAAATAAAATCTGCTTTTAGATAGTGCAGTTTGAAACCTAGTTTGAAACCTCGATACATGATATCGAGTATTTTCGTACTTGCGAGTACTTTATTCAAATATTCAAAAAGTTTTTAGGGCAAAAGTAGCTGAAATCGGCCAATTTTGGGTTAGAGTGGTTTCGGACATAACGGGCCAAGACCTATTGCTGTGATACAAACATTTCGGTTTTGTAGGAGAGTAAGGGGTTTTTTGGCCATAGTTTGGCAAAAACTGCTTTTACCGCGCTTTCAATGATTGAAAGTGGTCGGGGAGTACAATAGTGATCAACTCAACTTCCAAAAACTAACCGGGCCATCTTATGTGTGGGCTAGAGATTCTAGCAGAAAATCTGAAGATGCGTTCTCACTAGCAGGGAAGTAAGTGTCTATCAAAACAAATTCCATCGCACCTTTGTATACAGGCAAGAGCTGTAGGATTAAAACTTGGAAGTTTTTACAGGCCCCTTGCTTCATTCGTACCTTCGATATTTTTGCAATTTTTGCTTCATGAGTTTCTTTTTACTTTACGCACGGCATTCGCGAACAGCCATAATTTAACTTTGTAGTTTGAACAATCGCTGACTTTTTTCGCAAGACTAAATTCGTTCCTGCATTTACTTCGAAGAGCCGAAATGGCACTATTTCACGTTCGTTAGCTAGTGATTGGCTGCTAAACAGCAGACTGCTTTTTCTGACTGCTATTTACAAATAGCAGCCTGCTATTTACAAATAGCACCCTGCTATTTATAAATCAGCCAACCTTCTATTTTCCTCAAATGCTATTTGGAGAGCATAACAGCAAATAGTAGACATCGGTGAGCAGCAGGAAATATCAAACGCAGCGTGCATAATCAAATACATCACAGACTCCCAATTGCTATTTGATCTTATTGCATCAACCGTGCTGGTTTTATCATTTGTTTGCATGAATATTTCTCGGCCTGTGTGCCGCTCCCCGCAAACAAAATTTAGACATACATTGTCTAGTTGGCTGGCCGATACGGCTTCACACTCAGAACAGAGAGATTTAAGGAAATGAAATAAGCGTATACTTTTAATTTAATGAGGCAGTTTTACTACAAAGGTAAAATCTACAATTAGAAGAAATCGAGGGAATTACTACTTCAGATATTTTTTTTGGTGTCTCCGATACCTAAGATCTACGAGCTTTTCGTTATAACGTGTCAAATGGACTACTATCTCTGTCTCTATCGTACACATGGTCAACTCTGTTCACGGAGCAAAAGTCTGTCAAAATTGCCCATAGTGCCCATAGTTTACCTTCGCTACTACCAACGCTCAGATTCGGCAAATTTCTTCACTTCTCACTGCTGTTTTCATTTCCTTATATCTATCTCTTCTGAGGCTTCACACTATACACAACATACATATCAGGAGTAGGGCTGAAGACTTTTGTGCTCGTTTTAAATTCTGATCGAAGCTTACACGAATTAGCGAAACCAACGAAATGATTGCTAAATATAACTGAAATCATGGCGGGCGAGAATCTAGTCTATCAATGATATACGATACTTAAACACGTTCCAATGCTACAAAAATGCGGTCTTTTGCAATACAGACTGCTATATTTTAGTTGCTATTTTTGGGGTTTGAAACTGCTTTTTAGGAATAGCAATAGCAGTTGCTATTGTTATTTGCAATTGCCGTTTGGTCAACCACTAGATCCAGCTGAGTTACAGGACCTGACAGCGGCAATGTTGAATGCAGCAGTTATAGGGTTCACCACCTTATTTAGTCCTTTTTGATTGGTGAGCGCCGTGACCTGGACCATGTCACGGCGCATAAAGAAAAACTGATCGGAATCTTTACTTCTTTCTGTAGTAATTCTCTTACTTTAAATGCCACATATATTTGGTCTCCTCTCTTCTGCGCTCCTACACAAATAGGGAAGAAGAGCAGCCAACGCTGTCTTTGAGTGATGATGATTGATTTAAAGAACCTTCATTTTTATTGGTTATATAGCTGTTAAGATCCTCGTCTGGTCCGATTTCTCCCTATATTTTCTCACAAGAATCGATATTTCCACAACCTTATTTTTCTACAACCTTATCTTTCAAAGTGACCTGTTTATCTCTACTTTCCGTAGGGGCTTAATTAGGTGCACGGAGGTATACGTTTTAATTAAATCAAGTTGAACCCATAGCAGATAATGAAGTTATGGTCTTTTAAGTACGGAAGTGATGCTGATGATTAATGATGATGAAGCCTGGCCCGAGTAGCCGGAGACTTCACTGAACTTGGCGTCGACCAAGACCAATCATTTACTGATAGGTCACTATTACTAAATCTAATGAAGAACATGGCTTATCGAGAAGCCACGCTCTGGATCTAGGTTTTTTTTTAAATCTGGTACTTTGGCATTACCTCTAGTTTTTCGCCTGGTCAAACTTCTTACCAGATAAGTGACTGCTAGTTTGTAAATATATCAAGACATCGTAGAGAAAATATCAAGACATCGTAGATATGGCCAAGAATTCACCTTAAATAAGTCCTTGAAGTCAAATAGAAGAGCCTTCTGCTGCTACCATTCTAGCTAGTGCCGACGACCGCCCGTATCAGAACCTTTTTGGCCATTTCTTTTAACAGCCGAGTTATACCAGTAGGGGCGGACTTGAGTTTTCTCCGGCTCCTATAAGCAAGACTGACTTGGTTGCTTAACCAATCATTGCCGTTTCTAAGTATCCAGTGTTGCGGAACGAACTCTGTTATTTTCCATTGCCCATATATGGGACTTTTTGGGGTTGGGTCCTATAAGTCTGACCAAAGTTAACGCTTGGGGCTTGGGTGTCTTGAGCGGAGGCAAAACCTAACGTAACTGCTTTGGGGGCCTGAGTCAGTTTAGTTGCCGTTTCTCGTGGATTTCGCACAGCACAGACTTCTTTTAGAGGCTTCTTCCTTTCGTTAGTGTCCACTATTTTTACCTTGGCCCCACGATGGATCGAAACAGGGGATGAGATCGCATTGCCAAAGTTTCGTGGAACAGACCTAGAAGCGACTTCTCCAGAACTTTGGGCTAGAGGTACAAACAAGATGCTCTTGGATGGTGGAGCAGACTTTCCCACTACTTAAACTCCAGCTGATAGTGGAGTGCATGTTTTCCTGCCACTTCTCTTCCATCATTATGAGCCTTTGCGGAAGAATTGATCCCTGCCTTTGAGGTGGATGCAAGAGACATGGTCCGTCCGACAATCTTTGAGTAGAAAGATGTTGATTTTTTTTACTGTTTTGACTAAATATTGGTACATTTGGGTCCGAATTCAGGTTCGCTATCTTAACTCAAATATATAGGTACCTAAATATCACGCGTAGCTATTATCAAGCCATCATAACAATAATGGTTGATTTCAAGCCATCATGTCATTTTGGCTTGACATGAAATCATTGTGGTTTGACATCGACCCATTAAGACATTTTATCGTAACATGCAGCCAAAATGGTTTGACGTCAAGGCGAATTGGATTGAAAGGCAGCAGTTTGTACATGGTTTTTAGATTTCTACATTGGCGTGTAACAATTACTACTATTTATATTCCAAAGATCTATTTTTCTTATCGATTAACTAGTGTTCTTAATGCTGCATACACTAACTCTCAGACTGTGAATCTTTCATCGTCTATGCAAGAAATATGCAAGATACAGAATACAATGACCTTCCCTCCAACAAAATCGATTACTTAACCCACGTATCATTCATTATCTCCATGCGTGTGCTAAGCAATTTTTCAATTTGTTCTAGCCAACCAATCTCGCCATTAGCCATTTCGCTGACATCGGTCTTCTTCGAAAACTCAGAACTATGGTACTTTTCTTCAAAATAAAATATGTTCTATGAAAGAAATTACGGTAATATCACAAGCAATACCAATCTGATTATTTCTTTCGGTGGTGCACCAGTCGATGGCCATTAACAGCTAATCAGAAAATTATAGACAGAGCTTCGCAGTAAAAACCTTTCCGTTAACTCGCTTCCATTTGACGATTTATGATGGTAATAAAAACGTCAAATAATCAGAAACCAAGCTCATCGGCAGTATTTCAAATCGGCTTCCTAATGTATTTGAAATGCATATTCAATGAGAATTAAATGCATCTGTTGAAAACCATGCGTTGATGAATTTGAATTTCACCCAATATCAAATTTTCATTATTTTCTATAATGAGGTGGCCGAAGAACGAAGACATTTTGATTATCCATACTAAAGGTATCAGTTCTTTGGTTATTTCATTCAAATCACTGTAATTCAGTCAAATGACTTAATGTATCGCGTACGCATTGACTGAGAATTCACATATCATACATTAATTTTGTTGGACTTGGCCACATACTTTAGTTTCTATCTATGTATATACTTTAGTTACGGCTGGCCAGCATATTATGTGACTACACAGGTATGGAATTGGTCCATTGAAAAGACGAAGAAGGTGTGTTACAAATTTTCGGAAAACACTTCACTCTGCTTCACTTACCGTTATATTCATCTTTCATCTTGCCTATACATGTGTTTTAGGCATCGGAAACTTTGGATACGCTCGTTAGAAAGTGCACTGTACATTCTAGCCAAGAGACAAAAGTGATTTGCCGCAAAACCTACCGTTAACCTAACTATTTGTTTCCTCATTGTAATATTATGAGCCCGTTATCGACTGCAAACGCGTCAATTACTTTAAACTACTGAGGGTTTTGAAGACGGAGGAAATATAATATGTCAGTGCATGTGATAGGTTTGGTTCTTATACCCTAGGTTGTTGGATGTAGCGCAATCACTGTCCGTTAAAGCTTTATAAAAAAATGTATTATAGAGGCTGGAACTTCCTTTAAAATAGAGGAAGTTCATAAAAACGCAGCAACCAAAAGTTAGATAATTAAAAAACCAAAGAAATGGAGAGATTCTATAATACGCAAAACTCAAAAGAAAAGTGATGAAATAACATATCCTTGGCAAATGTTTTTTACTGAGTCCTAAGTCGTTTATTTGCGTGACTTGGTTCTTTATTTTTTTCTGCATGCATATTGTGGCCATGCTTCAACAAATCACCTGCATCTTTAAGAAAGTGCAAAATTATTTACTTTCCTTCAAAATGTGCTGAATAAGTTTAGTTTAAATTTATTCAGGCGGTCAAGAGAATCGCTTATTTTTGAATAATTTTTTATTCATCATCATGACGACGATGAGTAACATGATGCAAGAATTACTTAAAAATCAAAACATGTTGCTCCAATTTCTCATTAACAGCAAATGAACTCATTCAAGATCGCCCATTGGAATGCGAATGGCATTGTCCTGCATAAAGCGGAAATAGCCTGCTTTACACCAACTCACGACATTGATGTGTTTCTCTTATCGGAAACCCACCTCACAGAAAAAAATAATAAATTCAACATCCAAGGGTACATCTTCTACGATACCAAACACCCAGATGGTAAGGCTAGAGGCGAGTCTGCAGTACTTATTAAAAAACATCTGCTCCATCATCCTTTGGAAGAACTCAGCGAAAATTACATGTAAGCAACATCCATTTGCCTGCGTGAGCAGTCGAGTGAGATTGTAATTTCGTCCATCTACTGTCCACCGAGGCACAACATTTCAAAGGCAATATTCGAAAGCTTTTTCTCATCGGTGGGAACCAAATTCATCGTGGCTGGCGACTTTAACGCGAAACACACATTTTGGGGATCTCGACTGATAGCCCCTAGGGGCAAAACACTCTTCGACACACTACAAACCTATGTTTTTTGGCCGTCAGACATCAACAAAATTCCGGACCTCATAGACTTCGCGATCTCGAAGGGAATACCTCCAAACTCCGCAAAATCAGAAGTAGTTTTTGATTTGTCCTCAGATCATTCTTCTGTCATCATCACTCTGGACATGTCACCCCACTTCGCTTGCTGTAAGCGTAGATATTCGCAAAAAATCAACTGGAGTGCATTCAGACGACACCTTACCAGCTCAACATCTCTTAGTGCATCTCTCAAATTACCGGATGATGTCAATTCCGCTGTTATCCTTTTCAACGAGCATGTCTTGGAGGCATTCGACACCGCGATACCTAAAATGGAACTGCATCCCTCAACTCGAAAAACAACATACTCCTCATCAATAAAAATCTTAGTATAGGAAAAAAAGACTGGCACGAAGGAATTGGCAGCTGCACCGGTCTCCCGAAACTTAAACACGACTCAACAAAGCTTCTAGTGAGTTCAGACTGGCACTTGCGAAAGACAACGAGTTAAAGTTCCACTCATTTTTAGAGAGTCTCAGTCGCACTAAAAATGCCGAATATTCATTGTGGAAAGAAGACAAAAAAATGAACAAACTTACTATCAGGCAAGCCCCACTAAGAACTGTCAACGGGCAATGGGCCAGAAGTGACGCAGAGAAAGCCACCGCCTTCGCAGTTCACCTAGAACAGGTTTTCACACCTTTCACCACGGCAACGTGTGACTTTCCAACTAATGTCAATGCTCAGGACTCAGAACCAATCAAGACTTCGGCTAAGGAAGTGCAAGATATCATTATTCAGGAAACATGCTCAAAAAATTCTCCGGGAATTGATCTCATCACCAATGCTATGCTCAAACAGTTGCCACCGATCGTATTCTCTTGGCTTTCTAATCTATTCAATGCTAGCTTTCAAATTGGATATTTCTCTGAAGTTTGGAAAACAGGCGAGATTATAATGACCCCTAAGCCTAGTAAAGACTCTTCTCAAGTGAAGTCATACAGACCTATTAGTCTTTTGTCATGCGCCTCCAAAGTTTTCGAGAAAGTTCTGTTGAAAAAGCTACTACCGATACTAGAAGATCCACAAAAAATTCCAGAGCATCAACTTGGGTTTCGAAGACATCACAGCACCATTCAACAGGACCATCGAATCGCGTCAGACATTTAAATAGCATTTGAAGACAAGAAGTACTGCTCAGCAATATTTTTAGACGTAACTCAAGTTTTCGATAAAGTCTGGCTTGAAGGATTGATCTTAAAAATTAAATCAATGCTTCCAACAGCATCCATGAAAGAGTTTTCTCCTACCAAACCAACCGCACATTCCAGGTGAGATACAAAAGCTATTCTACCATTAAACATCGTGTACATACAGGTGTATCTCAAGGAAGTGTTTTGGGACCGGTACTTAACACAATTTTCACATCTGATTTCCGAATAAGCGAGAAAACAACTACAGCTACCTTTGTAGATGATGTTACCATTCTATGCACTGATTCAGATCCAGTTATGGCATCCCAAACACTGCAAGCCCACATCTCACTTCTTGAAGAATGGCTAGCAAAATGGTGAATCAGAATAAACGAATCCAAATGCATCTGCGTTGCTTTCACATTGCTAGAACTGTCTTGTCCTCAAGTATATCTAAACAATGTACCTATACCTCAAAGTAACGAAGTAAAGTATCTCGGAATGCACCTTGACAGGAGGCTCACCTGGTAACGGCACATTGAAGCTAAAAATTAACAACTGAAGATCAAATTCATAAACCTGAAATGGATGCTCAATAGCATGTCAAAACTTTCTCTCGACTCTAAAGTGCTCGTCTATAAGTCTGTCCTAAAGCCAATCTCGACATATGGCTTACAGATATGGGGTGCAGCTCACCCATCAAACATCAACATCATCCAGAGAACCCAATCAAGAATACCCCGATCTATCACCGGAGCCCCGTGGTACTTCCGTAACGCCAATCTCCATAAAGACCTGCGAATCGAGACGATTTCGGAGGAAATTAAGAACTGTAGGGGAAAGTATATTGCAGCCCTCGCTCATCGCCCCAACAAGCTGGCAAAAAAATACTAACTCATCGTAAATTTTAGCGATTGAAAAGAACTGACCCGTTGGACCTTCCATCTCTAACGTAGAAAAAACAACTTGCGTAGCCACTTTCGGTGCTTTTCAAACTCTTTTGCATGAACATTGAACATTGTAATTCTATAACATAGATCATAGCTTTGCTCTTTGGTTTCCGACTTTAACTCAATAAAGTAACTTGGGTCCAGAATGTTCACGTCTTCAACTGTGAGGAGTGCACATCACTTGTTTTAGCATGTAAGATTTTAAAACTAACTGAAGCTTTTTATACGAAGGTAGCAGTTTAATAAAGGTATCAAGAAAAAAAAAATCATTAAAAAACAAAGTAAAAAAAATGTAACACAATACAAACTGTATGATATGCTGAAGTTCGTAAAAATATCAAATCTTAAGCCGGCTTTAGATATGCGGTGTTTGTCAAACACCTCCTATTCGTCAAATACCGAACACCTAGTCAAGTCATTTGGATTGGTGCTTGCGGAATGACAAGCACAGTGAATTAGATATTCGGGCATTGCCGAATGTTTGCCAAAATTGGAACATGTACGAGTTGCTCGTCGTTGTTCCCTCCCGCAATTTTTTTGTGAAAAAAAAACGAAATATTTGCTGCATCTCTGAGCATTAATAATTAATTATATCTTTAAATATGGATTTAAATATGGATGTTGATTCAGCAGATTCAGTTGACATTTTACATATTTATAAATACCGAATGTGTAAAGCGGGGATCCGAACATACCCAAACACAAACTCGATAAACACATTGCATACATAACTGCCAAGGCTTCTCGTCTGTACGGCTTTTTCCTCAGGTCCTCCTCTCGTTTTACTAACATCAATACTTTTATCAATCTGTTCTTGTCTCTAGTACGTAGTATAATCGAATCCTGTTGTCAGGTCTGGTCTCCCCATCTCCGTCTCTTTAAATGATGCCATAGTAGAGTGCGTGCAGCGTAGACTTACACACTCAATATTATTTAAGTTTCACATACCCTTTTGTGAGTATACTGCTCGCTTGTCCTTACTCCGAACTCCCTCCTTAAAGTTTCGTCGACTGTTCTTTGATAGGTGTCTGCTCTTCAGGCTCCTCCACTGTCTTATGCTATCTGCTATGCTACCTTGCCACGATGCTCTTATTTCGCATGACTAAGCGCTCAGATAGATCATCGTCAGTGTTCTTAATACCGCTAGCGCGAACCGACGTTCTGTTCCATTCGTCGTTACTGCGTATCCCCAGAAGACACAATGAACTACAGCTTGGTCCTTTACCACTAACCTTCTCTCGTTTTAGACGGCATATCAAGGCCTTAATTCTTGAAACTTTTCATAATTTTTGATTTTTTTCCTTTTTAACTTTTCATTAAACTTTTTTACATACTGTTTTTCACTATATTTCACTTTCACTATATATATGTTATGAATAAATCTACATATAAGTATATTATTTTCTGCATTTCGAAGCAGCGATCTCTCGTTTTTTTCGTTCACTTCTAGTTTTCTTTCACCAGTGGGGTCATACGTACAGTATTCTTTGGTAGTATAAAGAGACAAGAAAAAATCTCAGGAACTGCAATTTTCAGGATACATTGGTGTCTATGCAGAATAGCGCCAGGTCTAACAAAAAGCTGAAAATTTTTAACCTTTTGGCGTCGGTGGCCATTTTAGTGATATTTTTTATCTACCTACTATTCCGTCACTACTATTGCAAAAATTAAGTTTGCGAAATGAATTTCGAACGTGTTTTAAATGTGAATCGGATAATGTTTTGGAATCTTTTAACCCCATGTGTGCGCTAGGTGCCTAAAAAGAGATCGGAAAAGTTTGAAAATTTTTAATTTGCGATAACTTATGACAGAGCTATCAAATCATTATAAAACTTTTAGGACATATTTTTATTATTTAGTTGTAAATTTGTGTTGCTTTTAATGAGCATGTTGGAAACCCTGTAGCTAGAGCAGGCGCTGAAAGTGAAAGCCTTCAAATCATCGACTGTCCTGAAAAATTGTCGCTTTTTGGAAAAAAAGCCACACATACATATATAAATTTCATACTTTGTCTACGTAGCCAAAGTAAAACATTTGAAATTTTACAACGGGCAAGAACGGTAACCCTTCCCCAATTTACCTATATTCTTAGCATCAAAAACTTCTTTTCACGCGAACTCACGACGCGATAATCAAATACAGTTGAAATTTACAGAATGTATTGGTCTTAAATAGGACCAAGTCTGATAGAAGTGATTTTGAAATTCAGGCAATTCTGTACCAGTGGTGCCATCTTGAAAAATCACTATGAAAAATAGCTGCTTTTAGCCTTATAAATTCTGATTCAATAATTCGATTTTGACGAAATTCACACAGTAGCTGAATCTTAAGCCACGTTCGGTAGAAATTTCGTTTGAAAATTCGGTTGGAGCTGCTAGCTATGGTAATTTTGGTGTCTTAAATTTTGAAAATTCACCCAGGAAAATAAAGCTCTTTACCCCATAGCTTCCAGTATGGGCATGGAATGAAAACGAAATTGAAATGGCAAAATGAACTTTTTGTAGGCAATACTCAGTAAAAATTTAGTAGGAAAAACAATGCTCGGGTTGCCAGCTATGGTTGTTTTTTGTATTTTTTGGCATATCTTTAGTAAGCGATTTTGTCATAAAATTTTCAAATCATAGTGATCTCGTAGTGAAAATAAACACCAAATATTAAGATCTAGAAAATTTGAAAATTTTTGCGAATGGTAGCCCTAAATTTCTTTGTATTCCTTTAACTTCCAATGCATTGATCGGATCAATACAAAATTCGCAGAGCTGTTTGACTTCAACGTGAGGCAGATGTGACATATTTTTGGCTTCGGTGCTAGCAAACGGCTGCGAGCACGAGTCGTTTTTGTTATTTTCGTACCAATAAATGCTTGCATTAAGTATTCACATCGCGAACATTTAAAATGAAAATAGGTAAACAATTTTTAAATTTTCTAAGACATTTTTCGGATGGCAGCTCCAAACACCTTTTTATCGTAGTAACTTTCGATGAACTCATCGAAATTGAATTGGCTTAGGGTCTATTATTACTAAGGGTATATTAGTCTGAAGTAGGAAAAGTAGCTAGTGGTAGAATACACACTCAAAATCTGCACAAACCCTTTACTGTTCTTCGAACATAAGTGTTTCTAGCGGTTCTGATGCGCTAGGGCAGAGGCGTCCAAACTTTTTGCTGCGAGGGCCAGTTTGGTATTTAAATTCATTATCGGGGGCCAAGCATCGTAAATATGTGAATTAAAAAACCTTATTACAAGTAAAGCAGCATTGAATTTTATTTTTTTATAGTAAATTACAGATATAACAATACTAAACAAACATGTCTAAATTATATTATTATAAAATTATTTCATGCAATTTTTAATGGGAATGGTGGAACTGGGTTTTTTCCTGGAGAGTTTCTTCAAATTTGGGATTCAAATCGGAAACACCAATTATTAGCAATGATTGCAAATGATCATCCGATAAATTTGCCCTATATTTAGATTTCAGATACTTCATCTTGGAAAAAGTTTGTTCGCACATATAGGTAGTGCCATACATAGAAATAAATTTACCAGCCAATTGCTTTAAATTTGGAAACTCTTTTGCGTCCAAAAATTTGTAAAAATCGATCAAGTTTCCTTCCTTGTATTTGTTCTTGATTTGATCGCTAGCTTGAAGATCAATTATTTCCATTTGAAACTGACTTGAAACGTCGCCAACGTTGCAGTCATCTGGATTTTGAAACAGCCGAATTTCCCTTGAATTTATGTCAAGATCAGAAAAACGCTTTTGAAATTCTAGTTTTAAATCCGCGATTACTTTTACTGCAAATATGGTCGGAAATCTTTCGTCAGTTTCTGTACTAAATTTTTCGCAGCACGTGAAATGGGAAAAATTACATTCATTCATATGACTTTCGAGCAATATCAGCTTGGCTCTGAATGCTTTGATTTGCTCGAATAAATCACAAATTAAGTTGTTTTTACCTTGGAGCTTTAAATTCAAGTTATTTACGTGTGTCACGTCTGCAAAAATTGCCAACTTACAGAGCCACTCTGCATCCGATAAAAGCGGTTCAGGGTGATTCTTTTCAGCAAGAAAAATTTTAATTTCCTTTCTGAGCTTGAAGAACTGCAATAACACTTTTCCACAGCTAAGCCATCGAACTGCTGTATAATACGACAAGTCAACAGACTCAGATTCAATTTCTTCGAGGAAAGATCGAAATTGGCGATGATTGAGTGCACGTGATCGAATAAAGTTTACGACAGAAACAACTGGTTTCAAAACGCAGCTCATGTCGACATGTTTTACACATAGGGCTTCTTGGTGGATGATACAGTCCAGAAAAATTGGTACTGTTGCTCCTGCGCTTTCACAAGCTTTTCTTATTAGCCCAACCACCAGAATATTTGCACCAGACATGTTTCTTCCTCCGTCAATTGTCACACCTTGGAGTCGATTCCAGTCCAAGTTATATTTGGTCAAGCTCTGTTGTAGTTCCTTAAAAATATCTGCTCCAGTTGTAGTGCCATGCATGCTGTTAACCGATGCTAATTCTTGGGTGACATTAAGATCGTCGTCAACTCCACGACCAAATACTAAAAGTTGTGAGGTGTCACTAACGTCGGTCGATTCATCCATCGCGATAGAATAGTGAGTGAAACGCTGTGCTTTCCCAGAAATCTGGTGGAGTATATTATTGCCAATATCGTCAATTCGACGAGCAACAGTATTGCGGGAAAGACTTATCGTTTTGAAAAGTTTCACCTTTTCCGGACATAATACCCCAACAGCTTCCATCATACACTCTTTAACGATGTTTCCATCCATAAAGGGTTTCCCTTTTTTTGCCAATAAATAAGCAACTTTCATGCTAACTAAAGTCAATGATTCATTTTCCGAGTTTGCCTTCCTAAATAAATTTTGCTGAGAAGACAAACTACGACTTATTTTTTCAAATTTTTCAGTACGCTGCTTGTCGTTAAATTGTGAGTAAGCTGAAGCATGTTTTGTTTCATAATGTCGACGTAAATTGTATTCGTTCATTACAGCAACAGTGTCATTGCAAATTACACAAATAGCTTTGCCATTCTTTGACTGCGATTGCACAAAGAAAATATTTGAATCCCCATTCTTCTTTAAAAACGCGGCACTCGTCATCTACTTTTCTTCTTTTTGTTTCCATGTTCAACTTTAAAAAATAATATTAACATAAGAATTAAGTTATAATATATTAAATATAAATCTAAACATACCAATTTACAATATATCAACTATAAAGAATGTAAATAAGCTCCGCGGCCGACGAATTTTTGGTTTGTCGTGGACAATCTCGTAGCTTTGCAGGCACTGCAGTTGAGTGCAGTCTGCCGCTCCGTGCCGCCTACGTACAGTCAGAGCACAAAATCATTCATGTAGTCGAGCGGCCGAGTCGTATCGCAGAATACAGAAAAAACTTGAATACCAGACTGTACTTTTTCGAGCGTGATACCGTGCTCATTCTAACCGAACGCGCTCTTCATCTGCGCGAGATCTAATACCGACGCGTCACGCTACATTTATATTTTACGAAATTTTTCAAAATCCTTGGCGGGCCGGATAAAATCGCCTGCCGAGCCGAGTTTGGCCCGCGGGCCGTAGTTTGGACACCTCTGCGCTAGGGTTTTCTTTTAGTAAACCTGTATATTTTATTCACCTGTATTACGGTGTTCCTGCTACCCCTGGTCTTTCGTGCAAATTCATCTTCTTTGAAATCGAAACACATCATCCAACGAGTTTGTAGACATCTAAGTATTAAGGTGTGAAAGTAGCTTTAGCTCACCAATGGTGCCTGGGAGTTTGAATTTTGATGGTAACTCTGGCAGAACCTTCAATTGAAAGTCACAAATTAATATTTCCTTTATTTGCGTGACAGAGACGAATGCTGAACTGAATCTGCTGTGTGATAGTATGGACGGAAATGAATTGTTTTTTTTTTGTAAAAGTATTCAAATGTATTTAAAAATACTCGATTACATGGGCACCAGAATTTAAATCTTTTTGGGGAAATTTACTAGCTTCAATATTTATTCATAAGTTTTATGTTTTTTGAATACGTAAAAGCTGCTTCACCGATATCCATATAAGAACTACCAAAGTGAATACTATTGTTTGTATCTTATTGTTACAACTTAGGGAAATAATCTGAAAGCCAAAATTTTTTGTCATTTACTGGCAGCTGTCTCTATTTCAGCCCCTGTTTTTGGCCACAAACTCAATCTCATCAATCTTCAACCTCGTTTATCCACACTTTTCACTAATATCCGATTTTACCATTCCATTTGAAACAATTCTTGCATTTGCTCCCCATTTGCATGAACTTAATTGTGTTAGCAACATCATTCATATGCATAGTTCTAGCCGTTACTGAGTATACCGCTTAAAGTGCCGACTATTTGACAAAGAACAGTTTACATTGTATCATGGTCCGATGGATCCTAAACTATGCGGAAAATTAAACTACTTTTTATGGCAACTACTAGAAGGCATTAAACAGCACACAAATCGAATTGACTTCTTTTTCCAAAGACAATGTTCTTTGAAAATCTCGACTCCTTCGAACGTCCGTTGCTAGAGTTTTGGATGATCTATGCACATATAGACAGATGTCTGGCCTAGTCAACGATTCTCATGCGCTACGTGAAGCGAAAAAGAGGCCGAACTTTTTGCTCCGTGCCCGTGTAATGTGTATAATTAAAATTAGAAGAATCTTGAAAAGTGACTTGGATTTACCAAGATCTTATCGGCAAAGTGTTATATTATACGGAAATGATTCATGTGAGCATTTAAGTTGTAGTGTTTAGTCAATGCTCTCGAAAAACGCTTTTGACACGAGCTCAGCGCTGCGATTTGGAACATGTAAATTTTATTGTTGCATAGTGCTGCTTTCTAGATCACTGATTTTAAGTGAGTTCAAATTATGTAGACTCGAGTTTGTATGGTTCTGTTTAAAATTTGACTTTCGTTCGAAAGCAACCAACATACTCATCGCGTTTTCGTTTGGTTAATACTTTTCAATACCCCACCTGAAACAATTGTATTTTATGAGCTGAGCTCGCTTCACATAGCGCATCTGTTCCTTTTGTTCATCATTTCAGGTTGTCTTCTTCCATTCACCTTCCCTTACAAGTATCACCTGGCGTAAAATCCGACCCGGCCTCCTGCTGTCCTTCGTATCTGCCTATGCCATGTCGTAGAAAGATCTGAGCACGTTCCTATTGTCAAACAGATCTCACTGGAGATCTCATCATTTTTCAGGAAAGAAACGAAATCCTTCAACCAGCTCACCTTGAGTCTAATCTATGGAAGAATTTATTTTTGAATGAAAACTCGAAAATCAACACAAAAAAGCAGAAGGAGTCGCTGTGTTGTAAGGATCAACTTGTAGTCACATGGCCGCGTGTCCTTTTTCGTTGACAATCCAACGATAAGAAATAGGAACATTTTTTTGAGGTTGGAAATAAAAAAAAACGATATTTCATCTTCTTTCATTTTGATGGATGATTCGTCATCGAAGGCAGATGCAGTAAGCATGCTGCACACGACTATTCATGCATGCCCTATCGGTAAATTGACATAGATGGCCGCCTAATTGAATAATAGGTTTTCGATTTTATCTAAATTATGGAAACCGTATGCATACAAGCAAATCCCTGATTGTAGTGAATGTCAGAAAAATGAACGAGTGCCGTGGACATTGATGTATGATGAAACTGAGGATTAAAATCACGCCCCTGAGGCTACATTTAATCACTTATCGATGGGGAGAAACTGCAATCAAGAAACGGGTTTTCCAGAAGGAAGAACAAATCTGCGTTAAATATAATATTCGAACATTTTATCAGTTTATCTTAGAGGGACATTATAGTACCTTCAAGTTTTCAAAAAATAGATTGTTTTGTTTGGATAGATTATGTTAGAATGAAGTTTCAAAAACATGATTTCAATTTGAATTTATAATATAAGATTGAAAGTCTAAAAAAAAATGTTTGTGAGCATATATGTATAGCGAAGCGCGCCAAGGGCATTTTTTCTATGATTTTCATTCACTTCGCTACACCGCTACATCGACTTTCTCTTAGTAACATCTGCATATATATATATACCTCTTATCACTTGAATAGCCCACTTGGAAAATCCGTAATAACTCTTCCATTGTTTTTCCGAGAATATTGGCATAAAAATCGTGAACACATTGTATACCGTAATGAACATCTACCTGGTATTGGGATTTAATTTTCGAAAACTGTGGCAATAAAAAATGAGTAACGAGAACGAGGCATTTTTCAGCGCGTCAATGGAATAGCCCATGTGGCAAAAACAGCCGAAAAGAATCAAATAAAAACAAAATTTGCTTCTCTTAATATAGGATGTGTCCCCCTTTCGCTTTTATTACTTCAAAAATTATATTTTTCAAACTTTTGTATAGAGCTTGCAGGTACTTTATTGGAATTTTTTTCCACTCCTCTTGTATGGCGGCTATTAGTTCTTCCCGGTGGTCAAATTGTCTTCCGCCTTCGTAAGCTTTTCGACTTAAGTATCTCCATACGTTTGAATAATATTCAAGTCGGGTGACATCGCAGGCCAGTCTAAAACGTTTAAATTTACCGACTTGAACCAAGTTTTCACTATACGCGCGGTGTGAATTGGGGCATTATCATGCTGAAGAATGACATCCTGGATTTCCAAAACCTCGCGACATCTTATTGCTTCGTTTTTCATTAATTCTAGGTAATTTGCAGCATTCTGACGACCGGACAAAACAACCAAATCCACGACCCCATTGAAGGAAATTCCTCCCCACACCATGACTGATCTAACCGCTGCGTTACGTCGAGACAATACCAATTCTTCCTTCCGTAAATCGTGCAAATAATATGAAAAGCCATCGGGTCCGTCTAAATTAAACTTTTTTCGTCGCTAAATATGACTTTTTGCCATTTTCTGGTACAAGTCACATGCTTCTTTGCGAATGCCAGGCGCGCTACATTATGACGCTTCTGTAGCACCGGTTTGCGCTTCAGTTTCCTGCGTCTCATATTCGGAGATCCTTTAACAATTCGACGAATCGGTGAAACATTTGCAGTAACTCGAACTTTTGCACGGATTTTGCTCACAGAGTCCTTCGAATTAGATGCTTCCCCCAAAATTCTTCGCCGTTCTTGCTCTATTGTCACTTTACTAACGCTTGTCACATAATTTTTACCATAATTATCCTTGTCCTTTAAAAAGTTTCTCACTACTTTATTACTTCTGTTAATTTGCCTGGCAATTTCACTGTTATTTAAGTTTTCTCCCTTTAAAACCGAAATGGTAGTTTTTTTTTCGTCACTCAATGATTTTTCGCGTCCCATTTTGCACACCAACACGTTGATCTCTCTCAAAAAATGAGTTTTAACATAGAAACAGTCCTCAAATTTAAAAACTCAAATAAATACTAACCGGAGATTGATACACTCGACACACAGTATAGACAAATACTAAGTGGGCTATTCTATTGACGCGCTGAAAAATGCATTTTTTTCGTTACTCATTTTTTATTGCCACAGTTCGAGAAATAAATTCCAATATCAGGTAGATGTTCATTACGGTCTACAATGTGTTCACGATTTTTATGCTAATATTCTCGGAAAAACAATGGAAGAGTTATTACGGATTTCCAAGTGGGCTATTCAAGTGATAAGGAGTGTATATATATATATATATATATATATATATATATATATATATATATATATATATATATATATATATATATATACATATATACATAGTCATATACGATTCTCTCACCTAGCAGCTGTAAAGGTAGAAGGGGGCATTTTGAGATACTAGTATTACCTATATATATGTAATATATGCCACGCACAAAAAATATTGAATTTGAACTTTAAACACGTTTTCTCGAAATAAACTTTTTCAAGTTGGCGTGCATGATTTTAAGAAAAAGTATTGAGCCAATCGTTCCAAAATTTTAACACGTTAGTCTACACATGTTAATGCTCAGAATGAACTGCGGATGAAAAAATCGGCATAACATTTCTTTAGTTATAACCGATTTTTGGGGGGAAAACGTGGATTTTCGAAAAAACGCCGCCATTTTGTTATTTTTCGACCAAATTTTTTTTCTCTTAGTTCATTCTAAGGCCGCTTTGATGTTGATTAAAACCCTTTGTTTTTTTTCCTGACTTTTCTGAAGGCAGTAATCGTGCACGCCGTGATTTTTTGGTGTTTTTTCAAAAAAATTGTAGCAGACGACAGGAAATTTTTTAAAAATTATTTTGTATAGTATGAAGCAAACAAAGTATACGGACAAAGTTTCATTAAGACATGTATTTCAATTCAATGAAAAATTAGTTTGGCAAAAATTTAAATTTTCAAATTGAAGGGTGCTATGTCCCCTTAATTTTCAACCTCCAGATCGGTGGTTTTGGGTTAGTTCAGTTTCTGGAGATTTGATGTGAAATCAGTAGTGTCTTTTTCACTTGCGCTGGATAGTTTTATTTAAAAATATATGCAAGCAAATAATGCAATAACTTTGCAATAGATTAAATTTATTTCCTAACAATCATTTCATTTCATGATTTGACTAGATCAAAAATATATATTTTTCTTTCCCACTGCAAATTGAAAAAAAGCAACGAATGCGACGCTTCTAACGCCGCAAAGATATTATATAAGCCACTTTCACACCCTCTATTCCAAAATGCTATTGATCTACCCTAATAAAAATGTATTATTCAGTGTGATGTACTTGTAAACTGGTAAATAAATCTTTGCAGTATTGGTGGCCAGTTATTTGACCAAAATTGAAATAATGCGTTACGAATGATCTAGGGGGTCAGCACCATCAATAAATTATTTAATTGAAGAACTATAAGGGGATTTCGAATATGATGCTTTTCAAGGATAGTTCGATATGTCCTCAGATTTCTTCTCTGAAAGTGGATTTATGTAAAAATAGTTGACTTACGGAGAATGAAGAGAATATTCTTGGACATATGTATGTGTTTATTTATTTATGGGTAGTTGTGAAAGCTATCTCCCTTCTTCTTCACGTACATAGTAAAAAGGGCTTTATATGTAGTTTTTGTTTACTATTGGCTTTAAGCGGCCATACAAAAGTGGCAATACTGATACTGTCATATCGAAGGACATGTACCACTTTCGTTTTTGCATCGAAAGTCATAAAATAGAACGATTTCCACAGCAAAAACTTCCGAGAGTTTCAAAAGTTAGAAAAATAAATCCCTTGTTACTAATGTCCGAATGTTAAAAAATCCTAGCGCACCAGAACCGCTAGAAACACTATTGTTCGAAGAGCAGTAGAGAATTTGTACAGATTTTGAGTGTGTACCACTACTTACTTTTCCTACTTAAAACTAATAGACCCTAAGTAATAATAGAATCTAAGCTTATTTTAATTTCGGTGACATCATCGAAATTTACAGCGATAGAAAGGTTTTAGGGGTTGTCATCCGAAAAATGTGCAGATCTTAGAAAATTTAAACATTGTTTACTTATTTTCATTGCCATTGTTCGCGATGAAAATACTTAATGCAAGCAATTATTGGAACGAAAATAGCAAAAACGCCTAGTGCCGACAGCCCTTTACTAGCACTGAAGCATAACTAGCACATTACTAGCACTGAAGCATAAAATATGTCGCATCTGCCTTACGTTGAAGTCAACCTGCTCTGCGAATTTCGTATTGATCCAATGACTGCATTGGAAGTTATAGAGATGCAAAGAAATTTAGGGCTACCATTCGCAAAAGTTTTCAAATTTTCTAAATCTTAATATTTGGTATTTATTTTCACTATACGATCATTACGATTTGAAAATTCTATGATAAAATCGCTCACCTTTAGTAAGCGATTTTATGCCAAAAAAGTACAAAAACGACCATAGCTGGCAACCCTATCATTGTTTGAAATTAAATTTCTACTGAATATTGCCTACAATAAGTTTTGTTTGCCATATGAACTTCGTTGTGATTCAATGACTGTACTGGAAGCTAAAGGGCAGAGAGCTTTATTTTACTCAGGAATTTTTCGAATTTAAGACACCAAAATTACCATAGCTGGCAGCACCAACGGAGTTTTTCAACCAAATATATACCAAACGTGGTTTAAAGTAAGGTTCAGCTGCTGTATTAATTTTGAATGACTGAATCAGAATCTATAGGGCCAAAAGCAGTTATTTTTCTTAGTGGTTTTTCAAAATGGAACCACTGGCACAAAATTACCCGCATTTCAAAATCACTTCTATCAGACCTGGTCCTACTTAAGACCATACATTTTTTAAATTTCAATCAATTCTGATTATCGGATCGTGAGTTTCCGTGAACAGAAGTTTTTGATGCTAAAAATATAGGTTAATTGGGAAAGGGTTAATAGGCGTGCCCGTTGTAAAATTTCAAATTTTTTACTTTGGCTGTGTAGACAAAGCATAGGATTTATATATGAGGGGCTTTTTTTTCCAAGAAACGACATTTTTTCCGGAGAGTCGATGATTTGAAGGTTTTCACTTTCAGCGCCTGCACTAGCTACAGGGTTGCCAACATGCTCATTTACAACTAAACAATACCAATATGTTCTGAAAGTTTCATAATGATTGAATAGCTCTGTCAAAAGTTATCGCAATTAAAAATTTTTTAAATTTTCCTGTTCTCTTTTTAGGCACCTAGCGCACACATGGGGTTAAAAACAACATTCCAAAACACAATCCGACTTACATTTAAAACACGTTTGAAATTCATTCCGCTACCGTAATTTTTGCAAAAATTATTTGTGTACGGCATAATAGGTATATTAAAAATATAACTAAAATGGCCGCCGGCGCCAAAGGATTAAAAATAATTGACATTTGGTGAGACCTGGAACTATTCTGCATATACACCAATGTATTCTGAAAGTTTCAGCTCAATCGGATGGCGCGTTTCCGAGAAATAGTCACTGCATTTTTTTGATGATATATATATATATATATATATATATATATATATATATATATATATATATATATATGTATATATACAGGGTGTTTGGTACTCGGTGGACACTATTGTAAGGAGGCATTCCTTGATATATTTTGACCAAAAAATTGTTCTACAGGGTGGTCCGGTTTTCAAAATCTACGGAGTTACAGGGTGGTCAATAAAACTGTTTCGGACCTGTACTCTGACTCACTTAAATCATTATATCTTGAAAACTAATAATCATAACGCATAGTTTTATGGCTTGTTTTTTTATGGAATCAAATCACCTTTAATTTGATGTAACATCCTAAATTGTAACTGTACCTGATTTTGAGATATTTACTTGAAAACACAAAATTTTGGCACTTCTACCATGCAAATTTTGTGTTCAATGTCGTTTTTCTCAGAAAATCTCATGAAAAGATACCATTTGAATTTTATTTTTTCATAGGCCATATTGTTGGCTACAAAAGTTGCATACATACTTATGACTTAGGTTCTACCATTTCGCAATTAGTAAGCGAAAATACATATCGCTTAAAAACTTAATATGCCATAAAGTGGCCCTCGTTGTCGATCCATTGCTTGACCTGAAAGAATCTAGAATCTCTTACATTTCTTAAGACATGATCTGCAGGACTTATTGGAGGATATTCCCCTGCAACGATTGGCTTCCATGTTTTACCAACACGATGGCGCTCCAGCTGACTATGGCCGACCAGTCAGAGATTGGTTGAATTCCAATTATACCAATCGCTGGATCGGTAGAAATGGACCAATACACTGGCCTGCGAGATCTCCTCATCTAACAGTTATGGATTTTTTGTTGTATGGGGACGGATGAAGGACCTTGTCTATGCAACGGAAGTATCAACATTGGAAGACCTTAAGACCAGGATCGATGCGGCTGTAACAGAAGTGAGGCAGCAACAGAGAAGTATGAATACGAAAAGAACGCTTGCGAAACGAGTTTTAGCGTGTATTCAAAATGAAGCTGGCCATTTTGAACATTTATTATAGCTGAAATAAAGCATAAAAACCATTACTAGATTCTTTCAGTTCAAGCAAAGACTGTAGATCGACAACGAGGGCCACTTTATGGCATATTAAGTTTTTAAGCGATATGTATTTTCGCTTACTAATTGCGAAATGGTAAAACCTAAGTCATAAATATGTATGCAACTTTTGTAGCCAATAATATGGCCTATAAGAACATAAAACTAAAATTGCATATTTTCATGAGGTTTTCTGAGAAAAACAACATTGAACACAGAATTTTCGGGGTAGAAGTGCCAACATTTTGTATTTTGAAGTAAATATCACAAAATCAGGTACAGTTACAATTTAGAATGTTACATGAAATTAAAGGTAATTTATAGTGTATAGAAAGAACTTTCTCTCAGATAAATCTCAATAAACGAAAAAAACAAGCAATCGATTACAAATAAATACTCTAAGGGGCATACTTTTGTCTAAAGAATATTTAAAATCAGAAATGAAACTTATGCAGGTATAGAATTAACTGAAGCCCTTTTCCCCCATTCACGAACAGTCCAAATGGCCTGAGTCCATTTGGCTTGAGTACGTTTGGTTCAAGCCCAATTTAGCTCGCCACTCACGATAGAGCCTCGATCCAGTCAGTCCATTACATTTTCTGTCATTAATTTAGAAAAGAATAAAGATAAACTTGACGAAAAAATTAGAAGCATATGGAGGAGTTTTTTGCAATTGCAACTTGCATCTACACAAAGCAACGATAGCGAAAAAGGAAGTGGCAAAAATTGTAAATTCGGTAAAAGAACTCACACTTGAGCCATCTGATTGGCAAAAATATTTAAGAATGGATGATACGACATATAACACGTTGTTATAGTTGGTCACCCCATTTATCAAACGAAAGAATATAAATATGAGGCAAACTATCACTCCTTACGAAAGATTGACCGCTACTTTGCGGTACTTAGCAAGTGGTTGCAGGCTTTGGGTCAAATAATATACATTCATGTGTCCTATATTATTCGATAACTTCCAAAACAAAATCATGGCCACCAGTATCCATTATGCTAAATTTTTCGATTAAATAAAATAATCACACAAAAATAATCATAATGAGCTTGTCACAAGTCAGCGTGCAAAACAAGACTGCCACGTTGTTTGAACTGAGGCTTCAACACACACGACTAGTCCATTTTATGGATTGTCGAAATTCGCCCTACTATTTTCCCACACACGGTCGAGCCAAAAAATGGCCCCGTGTCCTGAGTCCATGGACTTTGGAATGATTGGAAATCCAATTTGGTTCCTTGAGTCCATGAGTCCTTCCAAGTTCTCCCACACACGCTGAGATTTTGGCCTGGCCTCAGGCCATTTGGACTGATGGACTGTTCGTGAATGGGGGCCTTCCAAAAATATTTTCGGAAAATATATATTAAAACATAATCATAGTACGCTGATAATAGGTGCTATGAATAATTTTTATCATGCATTGTTTTTTTATGCTGAAATAAATGGTTTTTATTCAAATGATCTCGTTTTTACTGAGACTAAGTTACGTTTTTTTATTGAAACTAAAATCCCAAGATTTCTCCAGATTTTCTGAAAAAACTGCTTAAGACTCTCTGTATTTTTTTCTGGCAACGCTGTGTACGGATCCCATTCTGCGATTTCGGACGAATGGCGTTCGTCAGAATTTGTGGCTTCGCAGCAGTGTGGCCAGATATCTGCGAGAAAATATAGCCCAATTTCAAATTTTTATAGCCCAAAATAGCCAAGATTTCTTATTTGTAGCCCAAAAACCGCCACACCAGATTTATAACTAAATTAATTCATTTAAGCTGATTAAACTATAATATTTAAATCCGTAAAACTCGTGCAAAGTAACATAAATGCTCTAATTGTAGCACAGAAGTCGTTTGAAACAGTATAAATGTTCGATACCATACACAGATAAAATTTTATTCACAACGTATTTGAAAAGGGAATAATGTGAATAAATTACAGGAACTGTGTGGACATTTTTAGAAAAGTCCTAGAATGTTTACAAAGAAAATAAAAGCTTGCAAAAACAGCTTGCCAATTTGGGTGGCACAAAAGTTCAATTAGTATAAGAAACAGTCTTAATTGCTAGAAAGGCTGAATATTTTGTTTAAAATGTTAATATTTTATCCGATTTCATACATTCAAAACTATGAACGCAAGTTTTGAATTAAAAAATAATTTTTTCAATTAGACGATCAGCTGTTAACATTATGTTTAGACGTTTAAATACTTTCAAAAGGAGATATATGTCAAACAATTTCACTTGTGGGTCTCCAAGCGACGTTTTGCGAAAAATTGAAGTGTGCTTTGAAATAAAATGAATAATTTTTAAACATTGAATTTTGAATGACTGCGTTTTGAATTCACTATCGGAATTAACAAAAACTGCTTTGGCTTCTTCGGTTTAAAAATAAAAAAGACATCGCCATCCTTTAAAAAAGACATCTACTCAATCTTCCGAGAGAGATTCGTTTGTGGTCGTAAATTGATCGTATCCTGACAAATTTTGAATGTCTGCTGGAATATTTGAATTTGAATTTGAACTCTCATCACGATTCCGCTCTCGACCCTCAGATTTCGAGAAAACCCACATTTCTAAAAACACTTTTGTAATTGTAAGATTGTAAGACACTTTATTCCATGCAGATCGTTATTACCAGAGAGCTTCAAATATAGAAACTAATTTTATAGGGTCTGGAGAACGCTCAGTATTTTCCAGAGCTTACAATATGAAGTTCATCATATAAGTGCAGTAATTTAGTTTTATGTTTGGTATAACTCTAAGGGCTGTAAATAGGTGGAAAAAATGTAACTTGATGTCTTCCAGATTATCGATGCTATCACATTTAGCTTTATCAAAAAAGATGGTGATGTATCGGTTATGTGTTTGCATTTCAATATCAAGTGTCCATCCATTCTTTAAAAATAGCACCCGTCAACTAAGATTTTATGTTAGGTCGCCAAGTTGTGTGTAATGTCAATTCTTCCCAACGATCTTGGTCTTTCGGTTTCTCCTATGCAGCTTCCATTGCAACTGTCACGCGTTTCTTTCAAGGTTTTCCATATGTAAATGTTTTCTTTTTAAGACGTAGTGATTTTTGAGGTGTTGTTCTAAAAATACTCCCGTCTCATCAATATAATAGGTATTTTCACATAATATTCTTAGTTGTGACTGAAATTTCTGAACTGAGTCTAAATCAACATCAGCTTCTTCGCCACAAAGTGTGCCGTAGTGAATATTGTAGTCCTTTTTAACGGATTTTAGCTTTCTGTTTGATGCCTTGAAATCACAAAGTTTTAATTTTGTAGTAATTTGACGAGCTCTACTATGAAGTATCTGGCCGGAAATTGGCAAATTTTTGGAGCGTGTCTTAGAAGACCATTAATACCACAATTTATCAATCTGGTAGTAATGTAACCGCTTCAACCGCTTTCCCCCAGTATCTTCATAATTTTCCAATGTTATTTAATACCCGTCTTAGGGGGGGGCCCGGTAGCTCTGCTCGCTAAGGCGTCAGGCCAAAAAGCGGCGTGCTACGGGGCCTGCGGGTTCGAATCCCGCCAGTGCCATGGCTGTAAGTGTGAATGCGTGTGATTGTCCATGAGGGTGGCAAATGGGCCCAAACTGGTGGCCTAATGCTGGCCGCGTTCCCGGCAGCCCTCTTCACTAACATAACCTAACCTAATACCCGTCTTAGTTGGTTTTTGTTTTTTTTAAATACGATGCACATGACTCTTACTAATTTTAAAGCTATCGCCAGTTTTTCTTTGGATGAGCAATTGTTTGTCGGATGTCTAACTTATTGCGAACACTTAGATCGTTGTATTTTGCACTCATAGTAGATTTTTTCAGTTGTTTTGACGTTGCCTGATTAGGTTAGGTTAGTAAAGAGGGCTGCCGGGAAACACGGCTTGCATTAGGCCACCAGTTTGGGCCCATTTGCCAGCCTCCGCTGGCTATTTAGAGCTGCCAAGTGACCGCTTCGCCAAACTGGATCAGCTGACTCAGCGTGACGGTACCAGCCACCTCTGCTAACCCTTGAAAGTGGTATGCACCAAAAATTTTGAGGCGTTTATTATTTAGGGCCGGACAATCGCAGAGAGTATGCTCGATGGTGTCCTCTTCCATCTCGCACCTCTTGCATAAACTGCTGGATGTCAGTCCCATTTTCTTCGCATGAGATGCGGTAAGGCAGTGCCCTGTGAGCAAGCTGACCGTGGTTCTCAAGCAGTTCCTGCTGAGCTTGAGCAGTTTCCTGCTTTTGCTTGGATCAGGTGATGGCCATAATGTCCTGGCCACCCTGCAGTTCAGCCTGTTTTCCCATTCGGACTTTAGTTTGGCCCATATGGCGGCATCAAGTTTGTTTGTGGCGTCCGCGATTGACCGAGGTACAGTGATGCAGGGGCAGTTGCTAGCTCCTGAACCTTTCCTCGCCAATTCATCAGCTTTTTCGTTGCCTATGACCCCACTATGCCCTGGCACCCACATAATCCGGATAGGTATATGCCTTGCCTTTTCATTGAGAGCCACTCTGCAAGCGTTAACAGTTTTTGAAGAACATCTGTAAGACGCAAGAGCGAGAATGGCTGCCCTACTGTCGACGCAAATGGTCATTGGTCTGGTTGATATTCCACTAATGGACTCAACTGCCATGCGTATAGCATGTAATTCAGACTGAAAGACGGTAGCATGGTCCGACAGGCATGGTCCGACGGTAGCATGGTCCGACGTTGCCTGAACAAACGTTCAAATATTTACATCATAACTATCAAATAAATTGCATTCGTACTTGCTTAAAGGGAAAACATGCAACAATGCTCAAATAAATCAATATTTTATTATTATCAGAATACCAATAAAATTGAAGCTATCTATAACGTACCGAATTCTACACATTAAATAATTTTTCGTCAGAAGTTATGCAGAAACTATGCGAACAATTTTCTTGACCTTGAACAGATATTTTTCTGGAAAACTCCTTTTTGCACAATTTTTCATGCTGATCTGAAAACCGTTTTTGGTCCGATTACAAAGTATATACTACTAAGCCAATTTTTGTGCAGCTAATCTGGTTCACGGTCCAATTTTAAAGGCTTTTTTTTCAAGATTATTATGTGCGGTGATGTTATAGCTCAATTGTTTAGGTGGTTCGTTCATACAGTGTCCCGATTAGTAGGTTTTGCTGTATAGCCCAAATGTAGTTTTTCATAAAAATAGATAGCCCAAAAACCGCCAACCCGCGAAATGAAAAAACGTCCCGCGAATTCAAATTTTAGATAGTCCAATTGGCGGGAAATAGCCCAATCTGGCCACAGTGCTTCGCAGTTCGCAGCTTTCCGTTTCCAGTGGACGGGAGGCCTTAGACTTAGGTAGGCAATTCGGAAGTAATTCCAAATCAAAATTTCGAAAAGTATCTCCACTTACTTCTGGACATTTAGCACGTTCTTAGGGTTTAAAGTTTCCGAAACGTTACCATCCCCAAGTATGAAACACGTTCACATTTCATTTTGAACACTTGGATTTTTCGAAAGCCTTTTTTGACGGAAATTTAAGGGCATCTAAAATATCACTATTCAGGTCCGGATCAAAATAAACCAGAATCCAGAATAGATATAAAAATCATAATAATGCAAATAGGGATTATAATATTTATAACCTCCATTAACATATGTACATACATACAACATCCCACTTATAGTTATTTTGGCTAACAAAAAAAAAACAATATTCCGTGACAAGCCGTTTTGGATAGTTATTTTCTGATAGTGAGACAATAGTGATTGACTTCTTATACTTATTATGTATGTAGGTACTCACCCGAAAATCCGCAAAACCGGCTACTTCATTACATAACTATGAAACTATAAATAAGCAAATGGAGTAACCAAATATGTTCAGTTTGCATATAATGCAGCCCATAAGATGCAATTCTCCAAAACTATAGCTTTTGTGGAGCACTGAAGATAACCCGCATTTTTTTGACAAACATCTAAAATAAGTCTATCGTTTTCCGTAGAACACTCTGGAAAATGAAACACAGGCTGAGTAAGCAATTATGAGATATAAAACCGAATATTTACCGATAAATTCGCTTCACGTTCCCATCAAGCCACTGCAAAAAGATACAATGGAACGAGCAAAAATGGTACGCAACGTGCTTGTAAACAAAAGAAGCGCACGCACGCATTGCCGCAACTGGTCGCTATTCCATCCACCGAGGATTTGTGTGGATATGGCTACGGGGTGCAGAGACAAGGGTGCACAGCATAAACTGCTCGTGGTATTCCTTTGCTGTTCTTGGCTGTGTGTTGCTGCGTGCGCCTATTCAAATTCAAGTTCCATTCCATTCGAATCCAAGCCTGGCTCAGCCAGCGCAAGCGACCAAGAAGCTGTTGGACGCTTCTCGAGGGAACTCCGTTCGTCACTTGTGCGCGCGCTTCGAAACGTATCGGTTGTGTGTTCGGGCGAGTTCCTCGGCGCAGGTTGTCCGAGGTCTTCTTGTTCAAGTCTTTCTGAAGATGTTTTCACAAGTCTCAGAGTTTGCTCGTCGTGCTGCTGCTAAGATAGATTGTGTTCCCAGCGAGCTTAGATTTAAAAAAAATTTAAAGATACTTTCGAAATCGAATACAAATCTCATTCGTGTGTGACAACAAATAAACTGCGTGGAAATCGTAATTTAATTTGCAAGTGAGTCAGCGTCGCCAGTTGCGAAAGTCCCGATTCTCACGTGTGCAGCGTTACTGGGTAACATTCAAATCAGCCGGAAAAGTGCATTGCGAAATTATTAATCATACAATGTCTCGGTATTTAGATATCTGTTGCTTTGTCGTCTTGCAGTTAAGTCGCGCTCCGGCGATTCGTTTGAGATTCGAAGACAAGTAAATTACGAAACTTTCGAACATTTATCTCAAGCTGAAAGGCATGAAATGTTAATGTAGGTACTTCGCGAATTGCCACACTCTACATATCCCCAAAGCTCTGTTACGTACGTATGTAGCTCGTAATGACGACAAAAGACTCAATTTGTTGATAAACAATTGAAGAGCGACATAGTGGCGATTAGTAACGGTCGATCTAGTGCGCTAAGATCTAGCTGTTCGATTAACGGAGGAAGCGTGAATGCCGCAACAGTTGTATCGCTCGCTGAAACGAAAACTTTGAAGCGCGGCATGGAGACTAGGAGGAAGTGCGTTCTATTGGGTACTTCTTTTGTCCGTCATCGGTTTTTCCTCGTGCGATGAAAATGCGCGATTTTCATCATATCTGCATCGTACGTATTATGTACATATTGAAACTGTTGCTTTTTCCGTTGGTTTTGTTCGGTTGGTTATGTCGCGAGTTGAGTGCAACGCAATCGTGAGTAACGGAAATGGAATTTTTTACGGTGAATTTTCAGATGGTAAGTACCAAGTACCGTAAAATTTGTCACACATACGAGTAGATTTACCTAGTGATAACGGCAGGGAAAATCGAGAAATGGAAATTTCATGGATTTGTATGATTTTCAAGTTGTAACGAATTGAGTGGATGATTATTGGTTTTACGTACTTTGTAGTATTGTGTGTTGTATGGTAAATGCTGTCCCAGGAAATTAGAATTTTTTTGACGGATTTTAATTTTGAGTTTGAACTATACAAAATGAGCTCAAAATGAACTCTTTATGTTTCGGGAAATTTGGTAACATTTCAGGAAATTATTTACGGAAAACGTATTTATGACCAAGGAAAGTTGATTACCTACATAAAAAATAATATTCGGTTGCGGAACCAGCTGCTTGGGCAACGAACTTTTTGAGCAAAGCAATGTGCTGAGCATTATGTTTTAATTTAATATATTAGAAATGGCGGAAAATATGTTTTGAGTCGTTATTCGTATTGCTCATCAGTATTCGTATGGAATGGTGTAGTCGAAATAGTATACCTCCGTCTAATTTTATTAATCTTAGACTTAACAATCTATCGATGTTTATTCAACCTATTCTGGCAGGATGAGAAGTTAGGCATGTCATCTTCAACTCTAGTACAGTTTTATTTAATTTTATAAAATCGTAGTTGATAGAGACTGTTAATATTGGACTCGTGCGATTTGTCCTCGGGAAAAATTGTAGTAACTTTTCCAGCTGAGCATTATAAAATTTTCTTGTCTAATGAAACTATTGAAAATAAATATATTTCCAGCAGATACAGTAAAAAATCCAAATAGATTTTAAAATATTTATTTTACAATTAGTTTCATATTCTTTTGCAATGGAAACATAGCTAACGTGTCAGAAGCATTTTAAACTAAAATTCATACTAAAAAGAAACAAAGTAATAAAAATGGTTGGTAAGTTTATAAGGATGGCTAGCGGATAAAAACTCACCTTAAAAGAAAAGTCAGTTAGCCCGAAAATACGTTAAACTTCGAATCAGAGCTTAGCTAATGATTTAAACTTTACATTATTATAGATTATAATTTAACTTAAAAAAATCGAGTTAAATTATATCATTTTTGATAAAAATAAATCCCCTTATAAAAATGAGGCAAAGCCACTGAAATTAAATGAAGATTTTTTGTTTCAAAATTATGCCTATGTAGTTTATATCGTTTTGCACAAAATTTTCTCCATTCAGTTTAGCTCCATTTTGTAAAATTTAAATACGTATTCAGGCAAAAATTTTCTTTAATTTTGGCAAATTGCCTGCAATCTGGATCGTTTTATCTCAGTTTGAGTCGAAATTGGATTCAAATAGTCAATAGCTTTATAATGACGTATTTTTTTAGTAAACATTTCAGTTAACTTTCATAATGTTCGCTGCGATATCATGTTCGATCTAGCCGCTCCGTACGAAAATCCGTTTGTAGTATATTTTCTAGAGATTAATTAATATTTCAAACGAACACAAAATACATAAATTAAAAACATAAAACTGAAGAATACATAAAAGATCTTACTTTTTCAAGAAATTTAACTAGCTTTCAACGTGAGAAAATATTTCCATATGTAACACTTTAATCTGTGAAAAGATTTAATACTTGGCTAAAATCTCCTCCTTTAATGCTATTTTGTCCAAAACAATAGTATTCTAGTCCATCGGTTGGATCAGAGGCAGCCATTTCGGTCGTAAGTTGATACATTTTAATGATATTTCCACCATCACTGCGCAACTCGAATATTTTCGTCATCGCAGTTGCTAGGTGCATGCACAGTGCACAATAGCTAGCTGTATTATCTAACAACTAAACGGCTTTTGAATATTTTTTTTTGGGCTGCTTAATGCTCTCTAACTTGAAATCTTAACTGTCAGTTCCACAAATTTCGAAAGAAATTTGTGTGAATTACCTGAGCAACAAATGAATTGTGCAAAATAAGCTTGTTTTTAGGCAAGCCGATTTAGAGCGTGTATTATATACCTACCAATATGACGAAATTTTCAAATGATTGAAGTTGTTAGGATTTTTCAATTGAAAATGGTTGTATGTGCGTTCTTGCTGCTTTCGTTTATGACAAAAAAAGCTGGTTCATAAAAACTTCTCAAGCAGGAGCAGTAGGCTTCGTTTGCGGCGCTGATGCTTTTTCCGAGCAAAAATATTCTATTATTGTCGGCTGTATCATGAGAGTAGATCGGTATGGTGAAAAAAAACTGAACCTACAAATAAACTGTCAGTAGGTTGTGATGTCTCCTTTCCTTCACAAGCTTTCAAAGACGTACTCTAAATCACAATAGGGCTAACGTGAAGATAATTATATTGAAGAATAAAAAAATTCATTGAGATTAAGAGGTTCAATACACATTTTGGTAAAATATTTTTAAAAAGATATAGATGTTGCCTGTTTTATTTTGTTAAGTATTACTTTGTTAGTTTTATAGTTAGTTTTTCTATATTTAGTTAGTTAGTTTTTCTATATTTTTCTTTATAATAGTATTGAGTTTCCCTTCCAACATTATACTTATATTCTGGTCCAAACGGAGATTTGGTATTTTCGATCAAATTCCTAAATTAGAACTACGTTGATCCTTTTCTTTTTTTCTGACGATTCTGATTTTCGTAGACAAGATGAAGACCGAATGAAGCTACTTTCTAACTTATTGATAACTGCAATTTTCTGAAAAGCTCTGGAAACTTCGGTAGTGTTAAATAATTAAAATAGTAATAATTATAAAAATCATAATAATAATAATATAAAAAACAGATGAGTTAAAATATTTTTATTGATCCGCCAGCCCCTTATTTCAAAATCAATTTACCAATAAGGAATGTTCACCTACGTGGATGTTCACTTACGTGGATGTTCACTTAAGTCAAATTTCTTTAATTACGAATTTCAATACTGAATTGTGGATTCAGTTCAAAGTTTATGCTTTGAAAACTGTTCATCAAGTGAACGAAGGGAAAATGTTGATTTAGTTCAATGATGGCGAACATTTTGACGTTGGTTGTCAAAATTTTGAAAGACTCATATTTAACAAAGGTGTCGTGCCTCATGTAGAATTATTCAAATTTTTTGTTGTTTGCAACCGTAGTAAAAAAAAATACGTTTTTGTCATATATTTATATGCCGTTTTACCAAAAAACTCAACCAAACCAAAAAAAAAAACAAAAAAATAATAATAACAACGATAATCAAATGGTATGAAAAATAAAAATTATAGAAAAATAGAACTTAGTGACTTTGTGGTGCCGAAGTTTTTCCACTAATTCTTCAATTGCAGGTTCATATTTGGCGCACTTGAAGTTCCAAGTAAGCGCTGCTAGCTATATCTTTTAGCTGTAAGTCTGTAGAGATCTGTAAAAAAGCATTAAATCGCTATAACACTTGTGATCATTATTCTGGGGAAATTTTGCCAGATCCTTATTCTCGATAAATATAGTAATTTGTTCAAAGCACCACAATTTCCTCAAGTACTTTAGCGGGACTCAGTCATCTCAGTCAACATCAGTAGTCAGTCTACTGTAGGTTGTGACGAGGTCGATCAGCTATGAAAATCACAATTTTTTGTTGCAACTGACATTTGGAGAATCCCGATCTGACACACGACAACTTCTGCTAATAGACAATAAAAAGATACATGGAGTACATGTCTAATACCATCCAAATTTTACTGGTCCCTCAAATTCTACTATATTTGGAGCCCCTTCTATCGACATCAATGTTTAGATCACTGAAAGTTTAGAACACTGATATACTAATTGACACTGCATCTAACTTCATCAGCTCTTCTCTCATTCTAAAACCATCAAAATATCTAATATTAATGGTTTCATCCAGAGTACTTATTTTCAAAAGCTGACAATAATTGGTCGCACAATGCCTCCTTAAATTCCGCGTTCTGCTTACTACTCTTTTAATTACATTCGAAAAATTGAAACGTGTAGTGATTCAATCAAAAAGAGCCACTCACTCAATTGAGCTAGCACATTTCATTCACTAGAAATCAACAGGCACTCAGTCTTCAGCCATCTTAGAGAAATACTACTCACTGTATACTGCACATACTTAAAGTCATCATACACCTATCATTAGTATGCTCACCGAATTGATGAGCTGCTCTCGAGTTTTTTTTTTCTATTGGCATCGTCGGGATAAGTATGCAATAGGTCTGTTCCCGTACTACGATTAATTGCAATTAATTGCAATGAAGCGTACTAAAACAGAGTTTTTTAGTCCGTTTTAGTACGTTTCATTGCAATTAATTGCAATTAATCGTAGTACGGGAACAGACCTAATGTCTTATGCCCCTAAAGAGGCATTGAATTTACATTGAAAACAGCTCATTGCACCAAGCTATGACCGGTGAGGTGGTGAATGATCGTTTGCGACGATTGATGACACACTTTGAATCAGCTCTGTGCTGGCTCATCACGACACTACCGTCACGCCGACATATCATCTAATACTTAAATGCTCACAACTTTGCAAAAAAGTTCTTGACACCAAATTTCACTGTGAGCTTGTGACAGTAGCATGGCTGGAACCCCATGTACGATGTCTTGGAAAATGGATTTAATGTGGCTTTGACGTTAGCTTTGCCAGCACAGTGCCGCTGGCACAATTTTATTTTACAGAATTTGGACAATTTTGAGTCTGATATTGTCCTGCAAAAGACTCGTTTTGAAAATATTTGCCGATTTTGATTTTACTTGTCGCACTCGGCTGGAATATTTACTTCCGCACGGAAGCTTGCACACGTTCAGCTTATACCTATGTTCTTCTTAACAACAGTCAGAATAGATTCCGTTCCAGGCGCACCACTGAGAACTTACTTACATTTCTCGCTGAGAGATGGAACCGTTGTACGTTGAAGCAATGGACGTTTCGGTTCGTATTTTGGAGGCTTACTAGTTTGACTTTCAGCTCTATTATCCAATCTTTATGAATTCAGTATTCATTCGATCCTTGTCAAGTGGATCAGAATTTTTTTCGTACATCGCTCCTTCTAAGTTGTTCTGAATTCACTCAAATCCAGCGTCCATACTACCGATGCTGGTGTACCTCATGGTAATGTTCTCTCTCCAACTCTCTTCGTTTTGTTGTTAAAAGCTCTCTCTCTCTCTCTCAATTTCAATTCGATACATAGTTTTGGCTGACTCTAGCAGGAAAGCTACTTCAATTAACAAAAATTGCATGTTTACTTCGTCAAACAGGGACCTATTAATTATTGTCTCTTGTGAAACCAAAAAAAAATACAATGAAAAGCCAAGGATAAAAAATATACATAGTGATTTTAAGATCTACTTACACAACTTTTTAGAAACATTTTGAATATATGTAATTTTGAAGACTAAGGACCACACTTAAGTCAATGTGATGGCTAAGTAAACGCAACAACGATGAATACCAATGCGTGCAAATGGTCAAAGCGTATCGAGTACCATGAATTGCTTCACGGGTTGGGAAACGTACCTACACTCAGAAAAATGTCATTTAATAGAATCATATTTAAATCAAAAGTTGAAATCACTTTGAAATAAAAAGCGAATCTTATTTGAATTCCACTTTATTTATAAAAATTTTCTTTTCAAATCAAAATTTTTCATCATTCAATTAAAAAGAAACGTATATGGAGCCAAATCATATTTGAAAATTTTTGAATCAAAAATGTTCAAATATGATTTGGCGCCATATACGTTTTCTTTTTAATTCAATGATGAAAAATTTTGATTTGAAAAGAAAATTTTTAGAATAAAGTGGAATTCAAGTAAGATTCGCTTTTTATTTCAAAGTGATTTCAACTTTTGATTTAAAGTGATTCTAAAAAAGTGTTAAGTGGTGAAATTTTTCTGAGTGTACGATTCAATCATCTTATAAAACAACTTAAAGACTTGGCACTCATTTAGAAAAAGGCTCCATAAAGCTTGAGTAGCCTAATGGGTAGAGCACTAGCTTTTTGTGTGTGGGATCGCTGGTTCAAATCCAGGCTCGGACGTAAGATCACGCACCAAGCTTTGAGTTCACCTAGCTCTGAATAGGTGTCTGAATTAATCAGGAGTAAAGTGGGTCGTGGAACTAATCACTCCACACTAGTATTCATATTGATTGCAATTTTGTAATGAAGCTCTCTACCTGTTTGAACTCCTAGATCTGTACATGGGTTGTCGTGATTACTCTATTCTCTCCCTCTCTCTCCATGATTGCAGATAAGGTAAGTATAAAAACACGCAAAGATTATTACAAGGACAGTAGGGAACTCGAAATTTACAAAAAAAAAACGACCTATGAGTAAAGCTTCGTTGAACTGATTCGAGTGCCTTATTTAAATAAGCGTTATGAAGATATCAAATTTAATAACAATGTTTAAGAACACTACGCACAAAGGAACGAAAGAGGTGGAAATATCATCGAAGGCTTTGGAAGATCTAGCTATGAAACCGAAAAGTTAAATTTTACTACCAAATCTAACAATTAGTGTGATCTATAAGATATGCTTATCAAATTTAAGCTTCGAATTAAATCTTTAACATTACTAACAATGGGTGCGGTTAATTTATGCATCCGGAGTAGTGCAGGTTAGCAATTTGCACGCAAAACAACAACAACATCCAGAGTGCGAACACTTGTCAATTCAGTAGAGTTCGTACTCGTGCACTATGTGGAACATATTTCGATAAGTCATGTCAGCTGAAACAGTTGGCTGCAGTGATATATTCCCCAAAATTTCCATGTCAATCTAGCAACCAGGAAACATCGAAACGGATGAATATGGTCAAAAAATCAATGCTGTCAACAGATTTCTCATGCTATGAGTCGGAATATTCTTCGATTACATTTTAAAAAGAAGTAAACCTGATTCGAATTTTCTAGCAAGACATTTGTTAGTTCGAAATGTGACAAATGTCTGACAAACCAACTGCTGCCAACCAATTAGGAATGAAGCAAACTCGCATGCTACTCCGGATCGTTTTTTATGCATGCAGGATACTTACTAAACTCATGATTTAAAAAAACGCAACTAATGTTAAGATGAAAGCAGGAAACGCAATAGAAACGAAAAAATGTCTTTTTAAACGTTCAGAGTGACAGTATTATCGATGCACCAAGTGGATAAAGTGCTGATATCACTTTGTAATAAAGCGCAGTCATCAAGTGGAACATGTTAAGTTTGTCAGCATACAAAAATACAAAAAACAAAAAGACCGCACAAGAGAAGGGAGAACATTTATGAAAAAAAAGAAAAGAGGACTAAAGATGGACTCTTGTGGAACATCTGATGAATGAAAAAAATGAATAGATGAACAGAAATTTACAGTAACAAAAGATCAGGAGAAGATCGGCCATTATTTTCAAGCTTTTGAAAAAGTAGATTGTAGCTGATGACATTTAAGGCTAGGTAAAAGTCGGTATGCAATGTGTCGATCTGCTTCTAATCGTCAATCACGGAAAAGACAGCATGTGTGGAGGATAGGAGTTTAGTTAACGGTTAGATTACATGTTCTTCAGCTCGAGTAGGCTGGGTAAAAGACTAGGTTGGATTAAATAGTAGGTTCTCCTGTAAACTACTTTTCCAATGATCTCGTTAAAGCAGGGAACAAGGAAATGCGATCATTCATGTTTTCATTCATTCAGAAGGAAAATGTACATAATAAATACTTATGTTTAACAAGATGCAAAGAAAATCGAATTGGAATACCATCCAAATCACTGCAAGTATTGGCGTTGACATCGTTCATTAAAAGTTCAATTCCTATAAGGCTCTTCAGACACGAGCGTTATTCTAGAGATGACGTACGTAAAAGACAGAATTTTGCGAAGGAGGTTGCATTGTAGTGAGAAAAAAGAAGGAAAGTAAAGAACAAAGAGGAAGTGGAAGTAAAAAAAAAATAGATGAAAACTTAGTTCGAAAATCATCTTAACAGTTTTAATTTCAAGGAAATACAGATCTTTTCAATTTTCAGGCGAAATCTGGTTACAAGGCATAGGTCTGGTTTTCAGGCATAGATCTGGTTTTTGGGAGAAAATTCATGTTTTTATGCGAAACATAACTTCTTTGAACAATCATCCACTTTTGAATTTTTTACTTAAATTTAATTACATTCGAAGGCAGCATATTTCTAATATTTTTTCATGGACTTGCCTTTTAAGTCAGTCATACTTGATTACTAATCCATGTTTAAATACTACAATAAGTGTAAAAGTATTTTTTCGTTTCTGTGGCCTCCATGACTTGCTGCATGTTAGCCTTGACAGTTAACGCATTTGTTAATGACAGTTTTCTGAAGTATGCTCAGTAGTGTGCTCTTTCTTTATTGCAATATTGTTTTTGTACTTGCTTTATTGCAATATTGTATTATGTTACTAAAGTCAAATATTAAAATTATCTATATTATTACATTATTACATTCAACCACCAGTGAATGCTCTTCTCTCTGGAAACTTATTCAAACACTATTTTTATTCTATTAATTTTAAGTCAATTTTGAATTTGAAATCTACCAGAGATAATATCTGACAAATTTATCTGACAACATCTTGAAAAGGCAATAAAAAATCCGAAATAATTTCTAAGACTTAGACGTAGAAGTCTGACGAATGCCTTTCTGTCTTTTGCGTGGGCGACCACGGGGTCAAGAATCCATAAAATCCAATCACCAAAGACACTTCAAAACTGTATACTTACACGAATAGTGTTGAAGTGTGAAGAATCTAATAAGCATGTAACCGTCATAATCATATTCAGTAATTTCACTATTCAAAACAACTCTTAGCTCACATTGGAATTCACTGAGAAAAAGAACACATATTAGCACTTCAATTCATCGAATTGCCTTCGAAGCGATCATCATAAGTGTTTTCTCGAGTGCTCTCAACAGTTCATTTACACCGTCAGCTCGTTTTTTTTTTATTTTTTGTCTTCTTCGGTGTTTAAGCTTGTGCTGTGGATGGTTGTTGGTGGCACCTAACCGTACGTTTAATAATAAAGATAAAGCCCCTTCACATCTTAAAGACGTGTCAAAAGTTCAACAGAATCAGTCATTCAACCGTCGCTTGACATAGCCTAGCTAGTAAAATATGTACATGAAACTTACAACCTGCGTTGGTCGTAGAGGCCAGTAAAAGCAAGTAGCCTTGCTTCCGACTCGCAAAAAAAAAAAGATGTTAAAAAATAACAAAGTTGAAAAGTGAACGGAGATGTTGGTTGATGGATTTTCTGTTTATGATACTTCGGTGAGTCTTCAACCTTAGAGCGCATGTTTAAACTTCATGTGTTGGAGGTAGTTAATAATTACAGAAATTATTGTCTATTGTTGCTTTCGATATTCAAATTTAAATTCGAAGTTCGGAAATATTTCAATGCAATCAATACAACAATGGTCAAATAAAATATGTTTTGTCTCCTAACTAAAATCGATGGGCTTTATGGAGACTATATGGTAGATATTTGCCAAAATTTGCTGCAAAGATACAGCTCCGCTCTGTGAGATGTTGTTGAAAGAGTGGTCTTGAGTGTTTTGAAATCGATATTCTGTGAGATAGAGTTAAATATAACATATAACAAACATATAGCATACATATAACAAACAAATTCACCTCAAATGAACCAAACAAATCGTCTTCTCCAACACATTTAGAAGTCTCATTACGAAACACATTACACTCTAAAATAACCAAACCCCAAAATTGTCTTAGTGGTTTCCATCTTTAATGATTCTAAGAATGCATTTTTTCTTCATCTCACAACCAATCGAAATAATAAGTCTTGAGAAAATTAACGAATAACCAACGAAAATTCCGAAATAAATCGTCCCATATGATGCTCATGTAGAATGCTACACACTCCCTCTCAACTAAGATGCGACGATGATGATGGTCCGACGAAGAACCTCGACCATAGTGTTGGCCATAGAGGAGCGCCTCCGGGCTCCAAGACGAAATAAGCGCCTTGTGTTTATTTTGATTTCGACGAAACCCGAAGTTTTCTTTTCAACATAAATATCATCACGCCGGCACCACTAAACTTCATCCTTTGTCGGCCACGGAATTTTTCGCAGAACATATCCCAAACAAAGAAACCACAATGCGGACGTTGCTAAGCTTTAAAAACAATATAACGTTGCCGTAGCGATACTTTTCAGAGTTGCGGCAAAAATCAATGGTGACGGACGGGATAATAATTCGGATACGGATACATATCGATATAATAAATATCTCGCGAAATTCAATATCTTTTTCATACCCGCGTTTGACTTTCCGCAAACGTTTTTGGGTTTCCGTGTGGCGGTTTGATTGGTAGCCCGGGCTCCTCAGACATTTGAATTCAGGTAGATGATCGATCTTTTTATGCATGACAGAGTTACAGTTTTAGGAAATCAATTCGACTTGTTTCGGTGGTAAAATTCTAACCTTTTCAAAATTTGATGTTCGGTCCGGAGTCAACATTTTCAGTTGTTTCGTTAAAGGCAGTCAAGTAGTATTACATTTGTTGAAAGCGTTTTCCTTTAGCTGAAAGATATTTTTATTTTCCGAAAATCTGAGATGCGATTATCGAATGATTTACAGCTGAAAATCGTAGAGAAGCTTTAAAGTGGCCAGAGAGATCAGCTTAAAATTGTCGGTGCTGAAAAGCGAATTTGTCAATAAGTATTTAAATCCTTTTTGCGATAGACACTTATCGATGGCATTTACTGATTTATGATTTATTGCGGATTATGCCGTTTTACTATCATAAGGGTATGTATTGGATCTCTATTTTCGTTCTAAATTACAGAGTGATTTATTTACCTGACAGCGTAATATCGACAAAAATTTTATGATTAGCAAAGTGTGTGATATTGATTTTTTCTCTGCGTCTCTTTGACGGTAAAGCGAATGCCTAAAATTTCCATTTCAGGATTTTGGAATTTTTTTTTATGATGAAGCAAGGAAAACCTCATGGAGACCCTTGTGTACGAACACAGACGGTATCAATGAGTCACTAATACGCAATATCTTAAGCTCGACAGCCAAGGCTGTAGAACCTTGATGGCAGTTGGATTCATTCGGCCACCAATACTCGGGCTCTCCTTATGGACTCATATATCCCGGGGAACCATGGTACCCCAGCATAGGCGATGCTTCAACCGGAGCAGACCATCAGCTTTTCGCTGTCTGTGACTATTTCAAACTCCCAATTGAGGTGGACCATAATATCTGTTGAGCCCATTTAAAGCTCTAGACCCTGATGGTTTTTTCCGGCTAATATCCAACAATTTATGAAGGCCACACTACCATGGTTGAAGGAGATATATAATACGAGGTTGCGGTTCTCGTATGTACCCGCCAGCTGGCGGAAAATAAAAGCTGTCTTCATTCAGCAAAAAACGTTTCGCACGTTGAACCTGAGGAGTATCGTCCAATATGTTTTAGCTCTGATTTGCTAAAGATTCTGTAAAGGATCATTGGTTACTATATCAATAGTCAATTGATCCTATGTTAATTTCACTGTAGGTAGGTAAAGGTAATATGTTGAAACTGATCTTCGTGCTTTTTGGCAAATCTCTCTTTAAGAGTATACGCTTGCCTTCTTCATAGACTTTAAGGGGACTTTTAACTACATTAGGTCTGATGCAATTCTTGCGGTACTCGTATGACTGGGTGTTGATATGTGGTTGATAGCTTTTATTGAGCAATTCATCGAGAACATAGTTGTGTCCACTTCGCTGGGGAATGCTCATTTGCGTCGAGGGGTAAACAGGGGCATATATCAAAGCGGTGTTCTCTCTCTCTCCTGTTGTGGAACATTTCAATAAATACTCTTCTGATGAAGCTAGACCGTGTTTGGCTGCAAACTGACTGTGTTTGCCTTGTTGATGTGGACAAAATATCCAAAGCAATGTGAGGAAAGTATCTTCTGTCAAAACAAAAGACATGTCACCAAATTGATACAAAAAAAATAACCCCAAAACGAAATATAGGGATTGTCTACCCTATCCGAATTCTTGAATTACTCTTTTGTTATAGGGTATGCGTCATATATATAAACCCAAGTAAAATGGAGCTAGTACTATTTGGACGAAAATACTAAGCTCTTCGATTTGACTTACCGATATTAAACAGTGGCTTTATTGACCTGTGTGAAAGGGTCCAATATGTGGGACTGATTCTTGACCCAAAGCTGCTATGAAAATGGAAAATATAGCAGAAAAAGTACGTAAGGCGTTCAGTGCATTTGACTACTGCAAAATAGCCATAGGATTGACTACCGTTTGGGGAGGTGTTACGGTATCAAGTTGTTCTAAAGTCCATCTACTAATAGATGCTAGAAAAAGTGCGAAGATTGCCTGCACTATCTTACCTACTTAATAATCGTACAGCAAGTTAATCTGGCTGCTGTGAGACTTCATTGTATTTTGGCATAAACCAGAGCTAATTGTGGCCATACCCGCCTTTATCTGAAGGAGTTTCCTTTCCAACGGAAATTGTCCTCATAACTTCAATCTCGCTACTGGATTTCGATTATCCAACTCCCATTTCTGGTATCGTGATCGAATGATGGTGTCACCCTCGAGAATAGGTTTAGTCAAGTGTATACTGATGGCTCAAAACCAAGCAATAAAGCTGGCAGCGGTGTATATTCGCATGAATTAACTTTAAATGTGTCCCTTTGTCTCCCGAACGATTGTAGTTTCTGTCAGGCGGGGGTGGCTATTCTGTGTTAAAATTGCTAATCAACTATAGATTTCCTTGCTGTGGCCCTCTTAAGGTGTCCAGAATTTTTGCTGAATACCGTGCATTTCGTAGGTAGATGTCGAAATATTGGGTAGTGCGGTTGATTTCCGGAACGGAATATAGGGATTTTCGAGACAAGGCTTGGCACTTTGCAGAAGCAGGTCTCCTCCTCTTCCGGCATGGATACACCAATACCATTTGTCAAATCAACCATCAGGCAAAAATACCTTCAGGACGCTGAGAAGTCAATGTTCAAAATAAGTGTTACTAAGTCATCCTCAAATCGGTGCTTGAATCACTATTAATTCAAGGATTCTTCTAATAGTTCAAAGATTATGCAATGACAAAAATTAAAATTCATCTGAATACAAATTACTCGTAAGTTAATGAAATTTATAAAATGTAGCTGTCTTAAAATCAAAATCCTTATCTTTTTCCCCTACTCTATGTAGTTCTAAGCTATGCCGAATGAACGATTGCCAAAATTGCCCAAATTACACGAGAGCTTGAAATCTAGAATAAAGAAATGCAAAACTGCCAAATTATATATGTAGAAGCTTAGGTGGCAAGAGAATGAACGGAGAAGAATTAAATATTGAAAAATGTTAACTCAGTTTATTTATAATGTACTAATAATAAAATAAGAATTTTTCACGTTTGGGTTTCTCAGACCCTTTCAAGATGTAATCGAGACAACTTGACAGAAAGGAATAAGGGTGATTGTGAAAAGAGAAACTAAGCGTCGAATTTAAGCTGTTAAATTCAAGTGAATATAAGAAATGGAAATGAATAGCCTCATAGAAAATATAATGATGTGTGTCGTACTTCGAGTATACTGCAAGTATCTTTTGACTCTTTATTATCATCCATGAACAATCGGACAATTCTATGAATTCTGCCTAGACTTATCAGAGATATCAACTTGTATCATATCAAAATCTGCGCTGATTTTCTGGCATCTATTGCACTTAGGGAAATTCAAAATAGGGTCTGGAAATAGATAAGGGAGCTGAGACATCTATTAAGTTCGAGGTTCATAACGGTGAATATTTCATTCAATATTCACCATTCCAAAGCTGCATCAGCTGCCTTGCTCCTCCGCTTGTCTAGGACAGAGGATGAACTAATCTGAATCTAAGAACTTTCGGCTGCTAACAATCGGGTTTGCGGGCTCCGGACCAATGAATACAAACTGGTAGCACCCGACAGATTGCAGAAACCACGACTCTGTATTCTTGCTAAGAGTATCATTAATGTCCTTGTCCTTCACAATTTTTTCAATCATGGCAGACGATCATGACAGACGATCATTGCACATGATCATGACACACGATCATGGCACGCGATCATGACACTAGTCTTCCCTGCCACGTCGCCAAAAATGTGTGGTTGAGGCCACAAGAATTAATGTGCCTCTCATTCTGGGAGCTTACTCTAATGCTCAATACGAAGATTGGGGCAGCTCGAACACGCATGATCGATGTGAGGTACTTTTAGATTTCATCTTGGCCCAGGATCATCGCCAATGCTGGTAGTGAATCGAATTTCCTCACCATAAATCGTAGGGAGGCTATTGGACGTTTCCTTAGTCAGTGGACGTCATTCACATCTCTTCCGTATACTGGTTTGAGTGTTCGCTCTCTGATCACTGGTACATATCTTCTAACGTAGCTCACCGAACCTATGCTGAGTAGATAGCCTTAAGTAAGAGGGGACGGACTGGATGCTATTCTGATTCTCAACTCGATCGTCTTTGCAAATTGCTCCGAGATGTATCAACTGCTACCATGAATGTGATCAGGCTGTTAACACTCTTAATAGTGCCCTTAATTGCGAATCTATGGCAGCGTGTAACAAAACCTCAGCTAGAGGAAATCTCAGGCCCCAAAGTGGAATATATGAATCATCATCCTGCGGGGAGAATGCAGAAAAGAGCTCAACAGCTCTTAAAAGTATAATTAAGGGCCTCTATATAAAAAGAAGCTGAGCGTATTTAACCACTCCGCACGGAATACAAATAGGAAACGTGGAGAGTTTCAGTGAGGTAAATCGCCTTCGTTAGATTTTAAGCTCGACACCAAGAGCTATGGGGTGCATCAAGAATCCGGATGGCATTTCGACTAGTTTGAACGCGGACACTCTAAACGTTTTCATGGACTCTCATTTTTCTGGGAATTCTCGAGCTCCTCATTAAGTGGCGATGGATTTAATAAAGTGTTAACATATGTTTGGAAACTGCATTTAGATTACGACCGGTATTAGTTATTTAAAGTTTTGCATTAGTACGCGCCATGAGACCAAGCAAAATAATATAAAATTCTAACTTATATTTTTACATATTTATCATTTTTATAATGTTTTCTCATTGGATTTTTTTAAGCTATACTTACGATGCCTAATTGATTTATTTTCTCTTCTTTTTTAAAAATCAAACTAATGTGATATATTTTGTTTCATTTCAGATAATTTACAACTGGTAAGTTCAAAATGAACATCTTCAGATTCAACCGCTAGGACAGACCAGTCAAGCTCTATTAAAATTTTGCTAGTATCAAGAATGCCAAGCCTAAACAGATGATCTCAAGATAAAAAAGTCTTAGTTAAATCAAAAAAAAGTCGTACTGGTTTGAATGGTCTATTTTGGGCCAGGAAATCAGTCCAGTGATTTGATTTTCGAATTATTTTCAAATGATTTTCTCGCTCAAGATGACTCTCTCAAAAGAGAAGATTCTCTCAGTAGTGATGCTCGTGGAAAATTTCTCCTCATAACGATAGGAAGGGGTTTAATGAATCCTCAATAAAGTCTTCGCAACAATCCCTTGTTCTATCGGCCAGATAATTTCAAGTCAATTTGTAAAGCAAAGCTAATACTGCAATATGTATTTTAACATCACTCGTAACTTCTTTTCTTTTGAAATAGCTACTTGCTCATACAATTCATTCCGATATTGAAAAACAAATCGTCCAGACGTGATAATTTCATGATCAAACAATTTCGGTTTTTTTTTGCTTATAAGATATTTTACGTATGTACGTCAATGATCTTCACAATTTATGTACATAATTTCGCTTCATCGAACTGAAAATATCATGTTTTAAGCATTATAAGAGCTATGGCAGACCGAGCTCATCAAATTGCTTTATTTCTAAACTTAGGAGATGCAAACATAATTAATGCTTAAAGATACGAAATTGGTTAAAATAGAATTATTGGTAAAACTAGCTTATAAAAGTGATAAAATTATTGTGAGCATCATTAGGAACCCAAAGTGGGTTGAATTTCAACTAAACCTTGTCTAAAAATCGCAAAACAAAATCTTTAAAATTGTAAAACAAAATCAATCAATTTTTTTTAACTAAACGCGCTTTTGTTTGACTGAAACTTTGAAAACTTTCGCGTAAAAAATCCACAACTCAATAAAAATAATTCGTTGTCGTTCGCTGCATATCGTTGGGTTTCAATTTTTCGTCGGACTATTTATACGTGCCTCCTGAATGTCTCGAGCATTCTGGCAAATGATCAAAAAAAAAAAGATTCAATTTCTCCTTCGATAGAATGTTCTGGTCAAATAGATGGCTCTGACTGAGTTCTTCTAGCTAGTACAAGTGTGACTTCGATATATTTATGCATGCAGCTATATTTTATAAATAGTTAGGTAACATATCTTCAGGCTGCTCATATAATATCTTGATGCTTCTCAGTATGAGTGTTTCGACTTGAATTGAATTAATGTCCTTGAAAAGACTGATGTTTTATATTATATATGTGCTTTTTTCACTGCACTGTAAAAAGGAGCCATGAGTGGTGAGCTATGATCGCTTTTGCCCATCTCTACATTTTACACGTCAAATAATTATACGTACCCACCAAAAAAAATTAAAGGTATGCTCAACCATCTGCACTTAATAGTAAAACTTAAGTTATTTTACAAAATAATTTTCCAAAGTACCATTGAACTTTCATCGATAACATCAACATCAAACGCGTCGAAAGGCGTAGGCCTCAGTAACTACCTTCACTAGCTATAACTCTCAACGGAAATACCATTATCATATTCGTCATTTTTATTAAAAACCAGAAACAGGTTCATATATGCTTTTGTTGCATCTTTCATGAACGTGTACACATATTTTTTACAAAGCAAGTTCACCTCAGAAAATAAATCGTTTATTCAATTATCACCCCGATCAGTAAATTTTCCACAAAAAAAACCAACAAAACCCCTTTGATGTGCATGACAGAGTTTCGGAAGTATCTGGAATGACATACAATATGGAATAGGATGGTAAAAATTGACAAAGCTATGCATACTTGAAATACACAGCCAAATAAAAAAAAATTAAAATTTGTTATGCTAAAAAAAAATTCATAGTAAAACCACATTCAACTACTCACATCTAAATCTATGTATATAATGTTCCTGTTGTGCAGGCCAGTTGAATGTACTTGGTTGATAGTGTTTCTCAAATTCAATGCTTAGTAGAGACCCAGAGCCGAAAATTGCATTTAAAATATTGTGCGTGGGAAATTTGAGCACAATATAAATCATTCGCCTCGCCAATAACCGGCACCGCGGCTCAAGTGCTTCACTAAGAAGTTTTTGCGAGGCTCCAATTTTGTTATATTCATATGTGTGTACATATGTACATTATTCGGGATATGAAGGCTTGTGTGTGCAGTGATTGCTAAACATTATGATTGCGACGAGTGGTTTGCCCTCGCACCAATGACTCACATATTGCTTGATACAATTAGCAAGAGAACATGTTTTTAACCACGACAACGCGGCGACTGCTATGTCGCGAAAATAAGATGTCGGAGATTTGTGGTACAATATACATATGAATTTGCATGTACTGAGCAGTTTTTGTGCCGGCTGGAAGATATATTTGGCCGAAATCTTTCGGATATAATTCTATTTGACCAAAGTTCTGAGAAATAGCATGCGATGGTGAATGATGTAATGAGCTACCAATTAAATGAGATAAATTTTGGGTTGACTTCCTCGAAGAAAATAAGATGATTATGATGTTGGTTAGTTGCAATAGGATATGCTCTCTGGCTAGCTAATTAGCAGTTGAAGTTTATTTCTGATTAACGGTTAGATATAATCGCAAAGTTCTAATTTGTTTACTTAACCTATGGAATGTGTTAATAAACTTTTGTCGCAATTTCAATTTGCTGGTAAGAATCGACACTCGGGTCTTAGAAAAACCGGGATTTTCCAATGCAAACCGATATTTGAAGGGCGATGAAATTTCATCCTATCGATAAAATTTCAATTTCATCATTTGGTTTGAAGTTATATATGCATGTACATAGTTGGTAGGCCTGCTTAAGCTCTCTTCAACTTTCGCTTGATTTTCTTAGAAGTCTAGTATAACTTTTTTTATTTTACGTAAATTATTCTGAGGGTACATTGATTAGTGGCGGCCTATGTGAATTATATAACCGCAATTTTATAATAAAGAACAAAAATATTCTCAAAAATTTATGAATATTAGCAGCTTAGAGATTTAAAGCAGCCTTATTTTTCTACAATTCTCAATTGTTACAAAAGTTCTATCAAAAATCTTCGCGATAAATGGCTAATAATTGTCCCGAAAATGGTGTTCAAAATTACATAAGAAAATTATTTAAAAAAATGTGCTAAACATATCTCAGATATGTCTAGGAAAATGTGTCGAAATTATCTCAACATTTCTTTTTAAAATTGCAAAAAAAAAATCAATTAAAAAATTGCACCAACAAAATTTTAATTGCCTTATTGTGAATCCATTTTTATGGGTTTGTCGATGGAAACTTTAGTTATCATGTTGGTGCAATTTTTTAATTGATTTTTTTTGCAAGTTTGCGACAAATATTGCGTCGAAGATGGCCGAATGTTAAAGAAATTTACCGGAAATTCCATTAAAACATGCATAGAAAATGCCACGGACATCGCATGAAAAGTTGCTTGGAAAATTCCATGAAAAGTTGTACCGAAAATTGTGCTAGGTTAGGTTAGGTTAGGTTAAAGTGGCTGCCGGTCCACAGAGGTCTGCCGACCGGCATACATAGGCACAAAAGAGACCCGTTGTGATGCCACAATAATTTGTGACTCCCTCCTACTCACTGAATTCGGGAAACCATCTGCTTCCCTTAACAAATCGCGTTATCCCCTTTAGATTAACCAGGGACAACTCAGTCAGGTTTGAGAGAAAGGGGGCACCAATTGCCACCAACCTTCTCCTTGCCAGCGCCGGGCAGTGGCACAAGAGGTGGAGGACGGACTCCTCTTCATCCTCAGAGCCACAACTCCGACAGAAATCGTTAACTGCACTCCCAATCGTTGTGCATGTCGTCCTATGAGGCAGTGGCCTGGTGCGATGCGCATCCATGGATACCCAGGACTGCCTTGCTATTGCACAGGATGATTCATTTGCCCAGGACCTCCTAGCATCCTCGAGATATTTTTGCCTGATGGCCAGTTTGACCGATGTCATCGGTATACCTATTGAGAGGGAACAGGAGACCTCTGGCAACAAGGTTCCAAGTCTTGCTAGCTCATCGGCCTCACAGTTGCCCTGAAAACCCCTATGTCCAGGTACCCAAATCAACTGTACAACCGAATGTCTCGACATCTCCCTAAGAGATGCACGGCATTCAGCAACAATCATGGACACTGTACACGGACCAGCGAGGGATTTAATAGCCGCTTGGCTATCTGTGAAAATGCCAATATTAGCCCCGAATATTCGATTACACAGAAGCCAGTCGATTGCCTGTAGAATAGCCGCAACCTCCGCCTGAAAGACACTACAATGGTCTGGTAGACGGAAGGACAGCTTAACATTCAGCTCATCTGAGTATACACCACCTCCGACTCTATTGTTTAGCTTTGAAAAAAAAATTGTGCTAAAAGATGCATAAAAAATTGTATGCCACATTGTACAGGAAATTGCATGACACATTGTGCACAAAATTGCATGAGAACAGCTTTCAAAGCTGCACGGGAAAGAAAAAAAAAAGTCATGTGGAATGTTGCATGAAAAATTAAACGGGCTGAAAATAGCATAAACAATTATGTGACTAGTAAAACAGAATTTCGAATGAAAATTTCCCAGATAATAACGTGAAAAATTGCACGACAAATGCTTAAAAAAGTTGCAAGGAAAATCGCAAAAACCCCACAGGAAATTGAACCAAATATTGCGTGAAAAGTTGCATGGGAAATCGCCTGAAAATTTGCACGGAAAAATCGCATGAAAAGCTGCACGGAAAAATGAAAAAAGTTGCATGGAATATTCCATAAAAAGTTGCACCTAAAAGTGCATAAAAAGTTGCACCTAAAAGTGCATAAAAAGTTGCAAGTGAATTGCAGAAAAAAGTTTCATGGAAATTCGCATGATAATTTGCATGCCCAGTTCCATGAAATTCTGCCTGCAAAGTTGTACCAAATGTTTCCTAAAAAGTTGTTGGGGAACGGCACGTAAAATTGAGTGAAAAAATGCATGAAATATTCGCATGGAGAATCCAAGTGAAAATCGAAAAAAATTTCTTAAAAAAAAAACTAAAGCTAAATTGTGTATGAAAAGTTGCATGAGAAATTGTATGAAAAAATACACTGAGTTTTGCATGAATAGTTGCAAAAGAAAGTGCACGGATATTTGTATCCAAATTTGCATAAAAAGCGGCCTAATAAATGAATGAAAAGTTGCATGTAAAAATTCATGAAAAATTCTGCGAAGTTTCCTGGAAAAGAAAAGTTGCAAGAGGAATCGCAAAAAATGAAAAATGCACGAACCATCGCACTGAAAATTACATTAAAAGTTGCGCAGAAGATTACATGAAAACTTGCTCCGAAAGTTGCACGGAATATCGCATAAAAAATTTCATCGAAGGTTACATGAAATTTCGCTTGTAATTGCATGGAAATCTCTTAAAAAATTGCTTTCAAAATGACACGCAAAGTTGTAAGGAAATGTCCTGCGATAATTGCATGAAAAGCTGGAGGATTAAATTGCGTGGAAAAATGTGGGGAAATATGCGTTGGAAATTGAATAAAATAGTTACACCAAAAAACACATCGAAAATTGCTCTCGAGATTGTATAAAAAATTGCACGGAGAGTTGAATTAATATCGTACGGACTATTCCAACTGTATTTGGAAAAGAAATTACATGAAAAGTTGCAAGGGAAATTGCAGGAAAAGGTACAGTGAAATTTACCCGAAAATCGCCCGAAAAGTTGCGCAGAAAATTGAACGAAAAGACGCTCGGGAAAATGCATTTGCAGTTTCATGTAAAATCGCATGAAAAATTGCAAGAAAACAGTGTGAATAATTACCCAGAAAATTAACAGTACAGTTGGAAAATCACCGAAAAAGTTGCACTGGAAATGACAAAAAAAAATTACATCAAAACTAAAAATTGCATGCAAACTAATGATAATCACCCGGATAAAAGATATATGTAGATCACCTAGTAAGTAAGATCACCTAGTAATAATACGGTGTAGCATCAAAAGATAAGTTTTCGGATTAGATAAAAGTGTTATATTTTTTGTTAAGGGTTTTCAAATGTACCATAGTTTTTTAAACTGATTTTTCAGGCTATTTTCGGCGTTTTTGAAGTGAAAATTTCAACAAAAAAGTTATAAAACTTATAGTGGCCATTTATCAATAAAATATTTTGTTAAATCTTTTTAGTACAATTTTCTATATGAATTTTCGCAGTTTTCTTGATGAGTTTTTTTTTTAATGATTTTTGAAGAGTTTAGAAATGTTAAGCGATATTCGATGCAAGGTTTTGTAATGTTTCAAATTTATGATCATAGTTTTATACAATTTATGATAGTTTAATAGTCAAATAAACCATTATATTAAATAAGAAATTTATTTAAGCATTCTTGTTTATTTATTATTTCATCAGCACGCTCCAGTGCTAACGTAGGGCTATTGTTGTAGCCAGACACAATGATTCAGTTGAACCAGCTAAGTGCCCAAAGGATTTTTATCATAATGTTCCACTATTCGTTTACTTGTCTGCTTTGTTTTTAGTTTCGCGAACTGGTTTTTAAACAGCTTCAGACCAGTCTCGTTATAAAGGAGATAGTTTTTGGCCCTCGATTTGGTCACCGAGTTATAGAAGCTACCAGTACTGAAGCGCAGAATTCTCCGCTCGAATACCTCTACCGCTGATAAGGAACATGTAATCCAGAATGTGGATGCGTGTGTGAGGATTGGCCGAATAAGAGTTTGTTAGAAAATAGTTTTCACTTTGATGGTCAGACCTCATTTTTTTTGGGTCCAAATGCGGATTTGGTAGCTGTGATTTTTTGTAGGGATTCGTGAAAGTCAATACTAGGTTAGGTTAGGTTAGGTAAGAGGGCTGCCGGGTACGCGGCCAGCATTAGGCCACCAGTTTGGGCCCATTTGCCACCCTCATAGGCAATCACACGCATTCACACTTACAGCCATGGCACTGGCGGGATTCGAACCCGCAGGCCCCGTAGCACGCCGCTTTTCGGCCTGACGCCTTAGCGAGCAGAGCTATCGAGCCCCCAAAAGTCAATACTAAGGAGTAATCTCAGAGTTTTCGCAACATGACAGTGAGCTTTTCGGTCTTGCAGCGAATAGTTTGAGACCGAGCTTAGATGGATTGCAAAATTCACAAAATTGTTTCTTGTGCTATGTTTTATATCCCACTAGCCAAACTCCATTTTTCCAATCAACCACATGACTCTAAGATATTCTCTACTTTGAGCGGGTCTTGGCTCGACGCGAATAAATAAATGCTTGTCAGCTGGATATAGAAAGACTTTAACTATAGGCTAATCTGCTTGTATCAGGAGGTCAGCAGTGAATCTGGTATATAAAACAGGACCGATAATGGAACCTTGTAGCACTCCTGATGTCAAAGGCAAGTCGTATAATCTCTTTGGCAAATTCAAACACACGAGAATTACCTTAAGGGGTAACACCTATGTGGAACGCTGTTTTCGAGGGTGATATTTTGCATTTTTTTCCAAGGAAACTTTATATTTGATTGAAAAAATAATTACATGGCTTTATTATACATGTTTTGAAGTATACAAATTAATTTTTACAACGTCCTAAAATACAAAATGGCGGCTGTACCAGGCTACGAGCATCAGACGATTTTTCAAAGATGCCTCAACGGCCCGCAACTTTTCGTCGTCGCAAATGGTCTGAAACACAAAAATCAAAATTTTTCTTAAAGTTTGAACTAAAAGCAAGGGAAGTACGTACGGGTTTTCAAAAATATTGAATTTTGAAAGATTGGCGTACGGTTTTCCAAAAAAAAATTTTTTAGAAAAAAAAATCGTACAAAATCAGCCGTAAAAATGAAAATTTTCAATTTATCAGCAAAATCTTACGTACTTCCCTAGAAAATGATGTTGTGAAGCTTGCACCAAAATTTCAAATTGATCGGATACAAATTGGCTGAATAATAGTGCGGGCCGTATCAAAAAATGTGGTTTCGAGAAAAACGCATTTAAAGTTTGAAAACAAAGGGCGGCTCTTTCACGTTTCTCGTTTTCGCTTTGTGGATTTATTGCCTTTTTTGTGGCAAATGTTGGTCTACTGTCTACTTTCATACTGAATGGTAATTTACTAATGAGAAAAGTCGCTAACGGATACCTGTAGTAGGTATAAGGAGTTTGGAGCAGAGCGTGCCGTACGCGCGCCGCATAGGCTCCGACCGCACGACCGGGCGTCCAACGTTTATGCTCATAACTCGGAAAAAAAAATTTTATTTTTGAAAATAACTTAAGACGTTATTCTAGACATGTTTCCCTGCCATTTTAGCAAAAACAAACAAATAGATTTTTTTGAAATTTATACATAGGTGTTACCCCTTAAGTGCTGTTTGACGCACAAACCATCGATTCTCGCTTCCATTTTCAGTATTTCGACCCGATAGTTTTCTTCATAGACTGATATCCTATGCAAGATAATCCACAAAATTGGCTTCCAAACCATACAATCTCATCACATCTCCGTATGTTCAATTAAACACAGCCTCTTATCGGACAAAATGATCATGACAAGTGCGTAGGCATCACATTCGATATGTGACACATGACATAATTTAGATCGAAACAAATTACGTGCATTGAAATGAAATTTCCTAATAGATCTTCTCTCGGCATACGACCGAGCTGACTGACGTGAACAAACAACGAGACGTCGAACATAGAAAACGGCTTAGTAGGATTTAAGTTTAATCTTGATCGTATTGCATACGGCGATCACTTGAACTCCGGATCAACATCTCGAGGAAAAGTTCGAAAGCCATCCACGTAGATACTTCCCACGAGCGGTACTGTCGCGTCACACGACATGCCAGCTAGAATAGTTCGTTGTTCAATTACCGAATGCTAACAAAACGGTTTCTTCTCGATGACTAGATTTCCATTGCATCGCATTGTCGTCAGAGGTAAGCTAAGTAAGCGAACAATTATCTGGCACGAACAACATGGAGAAATAAGAGTAAAATTTCAGTATGCCTCCGCAATCAGTTACACAGTTCTGGGGATTATTCTTATTAACTAGATATAAGGTATGTCGTATAGATGTATCTTTAACATATGCAATGAATAATGATTTTGCCAAATTTTTCTACTTTGCATATACCGTTACAACGACGTAGATATAATATATATTTATAATCAAAGAAATCACTTCTTCATCTCTCTGTATTGTCTGAAATTAATAAAAGAAACGAAAAATTTTGATTGTGGATCAAACGCGTAATCTGTAATTGTTTATCTTCCGTTGATTCTTCTTACTCTTTGCAGATACTTTCCGTATACATTTCTATAGAATGATTCCAGCGGAACTTTTGGGTCTTCGCTTCGTTCAGTAAAATCTTTTCTGTGCAGCGAAACGTATTATTGCATCCGGGGTCGTAACGGCAACAACTATTACTGAATGTTGTGTGTAGTGCGGCATAATACATGTCTTCCACCCACCGTAAATTGTGTTGTCGTCGAAGTCATTAAATTGATAATTCGTGGTTGTGTTTTTTTTTTCTAAAATTGCTTATGCATATTCTATACGTTTTAAATTTGTTTCGATTCTCTCATTTCTTTTTAAATACTGTTGAAAGTTCAATATTCGAGATTTTCGAACAAAATTGAACTTGTACAAAAATTTATGTCACCCTGTTCTACTTCCTATTCGAAAATTAAAAAGACTGAATATTCAATTCATGAATATCTATGGACGAGGTTCATCTTCTGTTTATGACTTTTTTTTGTGACACTTTAGAAATTATGCAGTTATATATACTTTTAGTATATCTGAATGTGAATACCCCTTGCCTCGATTGCAGCGAATTGAGGCTTTTCTCTCTCTGGAATTCTTTATTGCTCCAAAAAGCTGCATTTGAGTTAGGTTTTTTTCTTGTTTGAACTTCTTGCTATTCATTTTGGGTATATTTAAGTACGTATGGGACAGACGAACGTCGACAATAATGTCGTGGATTAATACCAATTGAAAATATTGAAGCGGTTTTCTTTGCAAAGAATTCCAGCTGTATAGGTGAAGCCGGCGGATGGATGTGAGTCAATGCAAGTTAGGTATTTATGTATAGAGACTTATTGGCTTATGAGGTAGTTCAAATTATTCATCTCGTTAAATCAGATACGCTTGTAATTGAATAATCCCTGTTTTCATGCACTTTACTGGCTTAAAGTCTTATTGCAGATGAGGCAACTCTAATGAAAGGTGGCTAGAATCTGATTGCTCAGTATAAAATACAAAAAATGAAATTTGGATGTAAATGAATTTCCTGAAGCAAGATGTCAAAACATGTTTGTCCATTTCAGTATAATGGGTTGAGGAAAGAGTCTTAATGCATTATCTAAAAATTTTAGCACTTGTTTAGTGGTGTAGATCTTTAAGCGCATCGTTCTATTACGCCAATCAGCTTTTTACTTTCCGGTCCTCTGCAACTTTCACTTCAACTTTATTGTCAAAGCTGTTAAGTTTGGAGCTTCTGACTATGAACAAGAAAGGTTTCCATCCTTGTATTCTCGCGCTAGTAGACCTATCGGAACTTTACAGGTGATACGCAATGCACCATTGCGCTACAAACTTGCAACTCTAAACTTCTTAGTTCGGAGCGCATCTCCAATTTCGGCCCCATGTAGCAAAACAGAATTCCCTTTCGTATCACTTGGTCCGTCAATGTCGGCCATTAGCATACTCATAGAAGTGATGAATTTTCGAGCCCTATCACATGCTCTGTGGATATGGTTCCAATAGGTCGGCTTGGTATCCAGGATCAGTCGCAGATACCTCAACAACTTGCTGGTCTGAACAACTGTCATGGATATGACAGTTAGTATGATTCGCTTTGTCAGCACGACGATCTCTGTTTTAGAGACAGACTCGGTCATCCATCACTCTACCCTTGCCAAGACTTGATGAAGCCTGAGTTTGGTGAAATCGGCAGATCTGTTAGCTATAACCGCTGAAATGTCATTAGCATAACCTACCAAAAAACAATAGCTGGCATATCCAGGTGGAGCAGATCATCGTACATGGTTTTTGCGATGAGTCCTAGGATCCTTTTGGCCAAATTCTTAGGATGATGAGAAAGAGTTACAATGTCTTTTCCGCTGCGGTTTTTGATTCCCTCAGCAATTTCGTTTATTAGGACTGTGTGTAAACAAGCGTTGCGAAACTATCACGGGGATCCGGCTATATTTCTTTTTATTGGGTCCGCTGAATGACAGTTGTATTCGATGGACGAGCTGTTCTTCAAAGCTCTAAGTCATAACTACGAATCGATTCCAAAATAAATTTATTAATAAGCACTTTGGAGTCGAGTGAGAATGCTAACTCTCTTAACTTCAACTGCTGATTTTTACTTCAATGGATATGTTTCCAGGTAAGCTTCATTTCAAGATGCATTCCGAGGTATTTGACTTCGTTATTATGTTGGGGCTTATTCGAAGATAATTTCGTTTTAACAACATGAAAGTAATGTGAACGTATTTAGATTTGTTCATTTTCATTTTCCATTACATAAGCCATTCTTCAATATGTGAGATGTGCGCTTGCAAGATTCAGGATACCATATCTGGATCTGAGTTAGTGCATAGGATAGTGATATCGTCTATGAACTTTGGTGTAGTTCTTATTTACTGCAAGATCAGATGTAAATATTGAAAAATCACAGGTCCTAAAACACTCCTTTGTAGAACTCCAGCTTGCGCTTGGTGTTTTGCAGTCGTGAAGCTTATGTAGAAGCTGACTATTTAGCTAAGATGAAAGGACCTCATTTTGGGAGCATAGACTTGATTTGGTAGATCAACCCTTGGTGCCAAATTTTGTCAAAGACATGACTTACATCTAGACAAACTACTCTACCTTCCTATATTCACTTTTTATTGTGATATCTGACACAACTCTAAAAACTTGCTGAATAGTGAATAAAACTATGTGTTCTGCGGAATCTGGCGCGAATTCTCGAGTATTGGGAAAATTTTTCAGTATGTTTTTCTGGAGCTTTTTGAAGACGCTAAGTATTAGACTAAAAGGTCTATATGATGTCACTCAAAACATATCTTAGCCCTGTATAAAGGTCATTATAATGACGGCAGTTCTCCATGGATGTGGGAAATACCCGATTCTGAAGATAGCATTGAAGAGGTGATGATGAGATCCTGTGTTATCGCATTAAGAGGTGTGAAAACTTGCTCCACGTAGTGTCGTTCTTACCGACGCTTCTGGTTCAGTTTTCACTGGCGATTCTTACTGGAGCTTTTTTTTGATTCGTTTAATTGCGTTCCACAACGAATAGTAAGTACATATTTTTGATAGGAATGAGATTCACCAAGAACGACTAAAGTTTTAACTCTTCGGGGTATGTTAGTGTCACCTTGAGTTTTTTGGAAGCTTTGTTAAGCCAAGCCTTGTGTGATTGCAATTCTATGCGCCTCCGTATATTCTCCTGAACTCAAATTTGTATCGACGTAGATTGAGTCATCTATCTCAAGGCGAAAGTGCTTTGGGTTTTGGAGCTTCGTTAACAATTCAAACCATGACAAAGTCGTTGAAAAGGTGAACTGTGGTTTTGATGCCGAATTAGGATGTTGAGCTATTAAAGTGTTCTAGTTGATTTGATTGTGCGTTTAAGCTAAGCCACGTTCCATGTACAATGAAAACACGAAAAGAAAATCGCCCAACGAGACGTCAAAAACTGCTTCTGCGAATACCGAGCGAAGAGTTACTCCTTTTGAAATACCAAAGTCAGTTAGGTCCGAAAATTGGTTAGTGTCCGATGGCCAATGCGTTGGCTGACCTGTTGATTTATGTACCAAGCCGCAAGTTTGGAGAGTTTAAAGAGGGCCTTACCTGTAGTTGTTATGAGCCGAGAGCCTCAAAATATTTGTTGAACAAAAGTTATCAAATTTTGCCTAACTAGACAAAATAACAAACTCACATAAATAATACCCTGGGCATATTGATGTTGCCTGAATGTTGTCTTTGTTAACCTTCCATAGTTTTCTGACCTCTTTCAAACGATAGTAAAACAGTTATTGTTTTATGTGTATAACTGATTCTTCTCTACCCGTCGTATCTGGTTGTTTCGTGTCGCCAAATGTGTAACCAGGGACATTAAACTTTTTTTTTGTTCGTGTGATGTATCCCCGATATAAGGAACACATCAAGTCGTAGGTTAAAACGATGCAAGCAATTTTCACTTTGTGCTGAGTAAGACCACTCCATTCTAATGTGCGATCTTAACTGAGCTTATGTGGAGTTCGCTAGAAATTCAAGTATCCTGTTTGAATTTTTTATTTGCTCTTGCATCTTGTTACCCATATTTGGCATTAAGCCATTTATATTTTCTGATAGGGTTGACAGGATTAACAAAATCTCGTGCCAGCAATTATTTGAGTAGTGGATTCAGTAGAAACATGTGAGCTTAATTTGACTGCATCGGAGTTTTCGATAATTTTCTATGACAGGAACGTGCAAAGAATTCGGGCTAAGAGATTGGTCCGATGCCTGTTAAATTCAATACATGTTGAGCACGGTTTTGAGATGGACTCATTTTTTTCTTTAAGCAATTGGAAAACTGGGCAGCGTCTGTAGTTGGTAGTATGATGATTACCGCATTTGATACATTTTTTGATGAATGTGTCTTGTTTGCTCTTGCCGCAAGATTTTGCTATGTTGAACTAACCGTAAATAATACAGGTAATAAAATGGAGCTATAAAATTTAGTGTTACAAAGTTCATGACAATTTGTACTTTGCACAGGGTCTTACGTCAAATCGGCTCTTCCACTGTCATTCTGCGATTCATGAGGTATCACAAACTATACATTTTGTGGGTTTCTCCTTTTTTAGGTTACTGGTTCCGGGTTTCAATTCAATTTTGAATAGTACCTGCTGCTTCTTAAATTTGTTAAAAATATTCTGTCCTTCCGTTCTGTTCCTTCCTTTTTGTTCCTTCCATTCTGTTCCTTCCTTTCTGTTCCTTCTTTTCTGTTCCTTCTTTTCTGTTCCTTCCTTTCTGTCCCTTCTTTTCTGTTCCTTCCTTTCTGTTCCTTCCTTTCTGTTCCTTCCTTTCTGTTCCTTCCTTTCTGTTCTTCCATTTCTGTTCCTTCCTTTTTGTTCCTTCCTTTTTTGTTGCTTCCTCTTCGTTCCTTCCTTTCTGTTCCTTCCTTTCTGTTCCTTCCTTTCTGTTCCTTCCTTTCTGTTCCTTCCTTTCTGTTCCTTCCTTTCTGTTCTTCCATTTCTGTTCCTTCCGTTTTGTTCCTTCCTTTTTTGTTCCTTCCTCTTCGTTCCTTCCTTTCTGTTCCTTCCTCTCTGTTCCTTCCTTTCTGTTCCTTCCTTTCTGTTCCTTCCTTTCTGTTCCTTCCTTTCTGTTCCTTCCTTTCTGTTCCTTCCTTTCTTTTCCTTCCTATCTGTTCCTTCCGTTCTGATGCTTCTGTATTAGAAAAATAAATAAAAAAGTCTTAATATTTGTTTGATCGTAGATGAGATATATGGTATTGTTATTAGGTGAAGTTTTCCAACATTGCGTACCGTTATTGTTTGTAAGAAAAGTTCCTTCGGTACCGAGTGAAATTAGTATGTTAGTATAATCAAATATAGGGAGTCCCGCTCTCCCGAGGAACCCAGTGCGTAGAAAGAGGAACAGAAAGTCGTCTGGAAGCTGAAGAGTGAATTGCTCCATCAAAGAGGTAGCGGGGTTTTGTGATTCTAGGTACTTTTTTCCTAACACCATGTAACTTTCTTTTAACCTATGATATAACCTATTTCTTGAATATTTAGCAGTTTAAAATTAAATTAATATATCCGGAAATGTCAACCAGAAGTGATTATTAGCGTCTTGCATTTTTCATAATTATTCTAAAATCAAAATTACCTCGCGTTAGTATTTCAATCAACACGCTTAACTCAGTCTAAATCTTTTATTTCAAAATATGTAAACAGAGTCCAATTATATGTAAGCTTCAAATCATGGAATTGAAGCCGCAGTACTTTTCGTTTTCCTTTACATAATACCCATATACAATCTAATTTCAATTTACTTGAAAATCATCTTTTCTGCCGGCTCCGAAGAAGTTTTTTTTTAAACTTCGTTAATACTAGATTTTACGCAAGTGTAAGAGTATAAGAAAAGATAGCTGTTAAACTCCCAATAAGTGTTATCTTTTTATCTCATATTTCTAACATGGATTAAGTACAATATACTACTGCCTATCAAAAATTACAATATAATTTTCTATGTAATAAACCCAAATCTGAATTTAAAACATTTACGATCATTGAATTCGTTCTCTGATAAACTTTTCCGAACCCACTACAACAGCATGATGTGATGTTGTTGCACGTGATGTTCTTTTGCCGTAATTTCGATCCCAGTATGTAATTAATTTATCAGCCGACCTAAAAAACTACAAATTAATGTCCATAGTTTCATCATATTGGTATTCAACGAAAGCAGCATTCTGAAATTCAATAATCATCCGAAATCTGAACCAGTCCATAAATTCCAAATCAATCCGTTACATGCCATTATCCACATAACTCAGCAGTCATGTATCTTAATTCGAAAGGCTGCCTGTGCGCATTAATATTTTATACTACGACCATCGGCAAATTGTGTAACAGCACGAAAAACCATTACAGCACCGGTCTTCGACGTGTAACATATTTTACGATCAATATCGCCTGCTGTTTCCTGTTGCCCCGTCGCACACTCTCCAACGCGAAGAAGTCGCTCGAAGAAGAAGAAGATCAAACTACGAAAAATTCGATCATACCTAGAAAAAATAATCGTTAGAAGCTCCATTAATTTTCTATCAATAAATCTTCAAATTAAATCATAATTCAGTTAGGCATCGTTCAATCTTTCTTTCCGCTAGATCAAATGATTTCACATTCGCTCTCTTATTCATCTAGATCGACAGCTGCTGAATGTGAGTGGAGGCACCAGCAGCAACAGTATCACCAGCTCTGACCCATCCCGACTACAATCTCGCTGAAGAAGATTGACTTGTGCTGGAAGAAACACCTCTTGCGTGAAGTTACGCTACGACGATAGGCAGATCGGACTAGAAGTAGAGGAAGAAGACTATTAGGTTCGACGAAGAGCAGCTGTGCCGGCTGATCTAGTATGAAGCTCTCGAGTATAGGTAGAGGGTCATAATGCGGCAAGCTTACGTGAGCTATTGTGCTGGAAGTAGTTATAGAAAACTGAAAATCATGAATTCTCGTTTAATTAGCAACCGGTAAATTTCCGTGGCTGATCGGCTCGTAACTGATCGCATTTACAAAAGTACCTAGCAGAAGGCTTAGATGCTAGCGATTTATTAGTGAATGACTAGGTTCACATCTGAAATGTCGGTGGATCGTTGAGTACAAATTGAGGTGATCTCTGATAAGGTCGAAGTAAGTCTATGACCTTTAACTTGAAATCACCTGGCATCTGTTGCATTTGTTGCTTTAATTTTCATTTCCTGATGATTTGTTGCTTTTAATTCAAGTCCTCTGGAATTTGTAAGATTTTAACTGGAATACACATAGATGCAATTCAATCGTACATAGCTAGGTTATGTAATTTCACAAAAGCAAAAACATTTCCGAATTAAATTTAACATTTTGTTACAAAAATATGGCTTCGAAATTTTGAACTTTGGTTCAATCACGATAGCTACGAGGCCTATTGGTTTTGCAAATTATGCTGGGGAACTTTAATGGCTTCGCATGCCATTGCCAGCAGTCTCGTTACTCGAATATTTCCGTTTCAATTACCTTACCCTTTTCTTTTACTGTTTCGCCATCTATTTTATCTGCTGTAACTGCTAGTGACGTCCATGCGACTCTAAATCGCTCATGGTACAAAAACCCACCACAGTTCCAACAAATGCAGAATTATATGAGGTACCAACAGATCTCTGCAATTTCCTCAACTTGTTCATGAAGAACTACATCGGCCACAACATCAGTCACACGATCGTCTTCATCTTTAATACTTTTGGAAAATTCAACCGTTCTTGTAACTATTACCAACATAACACCAACTCATGTAACTCCGCTAAGTTGACCCATTGGACATATTGAATCTTCTTCTTCTTTGCGTAGTTTTAAGTAACATAGCGCAACATTTATGGTCGCACACGCTGTGAAATATAGCTCCCATGACTGATCTATGAAATATAGCTCCTATCCCGGAGCTTTCAAATATAGCTCTCAGCTCCTAGCTATGAAATATAGCTCCCAGCGGCTTAGGGCCTTTCCGAATTAACGTCTTCGCCTTCAGGTTGTTATAACAGAATGTGACGTCCGATCAAGTCGAGCTTGTCCGAATTTACTTATCTACGCCTTGTCATTGCTCTCCTGTATAACAGTTAACGAAGTTACGTTCTGATTTGACTTTTCGTTGGCTTGATTGTGTTTCGAGGCAATGTTACGAAACAAAGCCATAGATTTCGGGCACCTCGTTCTGGTCTGCTTCAAACTGTTAGAATAGATCAGCTACTCTGCTGACGTCACAATCTGAATTATAACAAGCTGAAGATGAGGACGAAGACGTGAATTCAGAAAGGCCCTTAATATATCAATCTAAAAGCATAGCATGGCATTTATGGTCGCATGCGCTATGTGCATAGTATACTGAGCTATAAAATATAGGTTAAAGGCCAAATTTTCATGCATTATAGAGTTTTCTGTCATGTACATAGTCTCAACTCCTATGCAACATAGCCCTAACTGCTATGAACATAATTTCAGCACATTTCACTAAAGTAGGCTTAATAACAACAGCTTTCTACTAAGCTTGTGTAACTCAGTGGGTAGAGTGGCCGCTCTTGAAAAGTAGGGTCACACAGAAGTATATAAACTATGGTCTGTGGAGCTCTTCTTTTTCTCAGTGCAGTATACACCTATATGATACAGCTGTTTCTGCTTCGTTTGATATGTGTGAACTTTTCTTCTTATTTTTCTTCTTTTTCAATCCACTATCTTCCTTAGATATTTTATCCTCGTCGTGACTAGAACCTGCCTCTCCAATAACTAAATACTGCTGATATATGCATTTTATTATATATCAGGGGTTCCAGAAGGGTCTATTCTTGGTCCTCTTCTTTTTCTTCTGTTGGTTAATGATCTCCATTCTCTCATGTGTCCTCACTGTCGTATGCAGACAATTTTAAAATGTTCCGAGTGATCGAGTCATAGGAAGATTACACTTTTTATTTTTGTTCTAGTTTTTTCTTCTTATTTTTATTATAAATTTTATAATTTCATCTTGTCTATTGAATTTGATTTTTAAATAAATAAACTGATTCAAACCTCAAGCTCATAGTAACTGCACGGATGCAGAAAGCCTTTTTCCATAGGCCACCGAGGGTATATAAGACTACTTAGTACCACAGGTGGAAGGAGGACGACAATACACTGGAAGTGTTGCTCAAAACACACTTCCCAGGGTCCACAGTTAACAATCATAATGGAAATGAAGAAGGTGAACGCCCTAAACGGACACCTTATTCACCACTAATTAAACAAATCAGCTCGTATGAAAACGTTGAATGAGCTGTAACGAGTCTACTTCAAAATGTTTAAATGACCAGACTCGTGGCAATCCAAGACGCATCCCGCTGCACAATGCACTCCAGAAGAGAGAAACCTCTCAAGAGGTTTGAAGTGGGCCAGCAAAGTACTGAGATATCGATGCATTTGTTGAGTTGGAGTATCCATAGTTTAAGTTAGTAAGTTTCCTACTAGTTGGTGACCTTCTTCGTACCCTCAATAGTAAGTGTTTGACAGCTCTCGGATACGCGAATAACATGACGGTAATAATAAGAGGCGCACATTCGAATAATTTGAGCCTTAAATGAAACAGCACAATAGTACGAGGAGGTGAGTCTATTAATCCTCAAAATCTTCATTTACCACAAAAAGAAAAATCGAGATAGAAGCCCAAAAATTAGAGGCACACAGGTGCATCTACTGGAGGAGGTAAAATATCTTGGAAGGGAGTTTGAAGTCATGTGAGTTTCATATTCTGGTGAGTTTCCCATTCAGGTGAGTTTCCATTTTAGGTGAGTTTCCTATTCAAGTGAGTTTTCTAAACTGAATTGGAAACTCATCTGAATAGGAAACTCATCTGAATAGGAAACTCATCTGAATAGGAAACTCATCTGAATAAGAAACTCAACTGAATGGGAAACTCACCTGAATAGAAAACTCATGTGAACAGGAAACTCGTCTAGATAAGAAAATCATCCGAATAGAACACTTATCTAGATAGGAAACTCACCTGGGACAGGCACTTTGGGAGTAAAAACAAATGCTTGGATTCAATTTTGGAATATCTCCTATGCAGACTCTCTGGTCATACAAGCAAATGGTGAGACCTATGACCTTTTATGGATTAGCAGTCTGGTGAAAAAAACATGCAGAAAAAGTGGTTAGCAGGCTCAATAAGCTTCAAGAGATAGGTAACCTGCTGATTACAGGAGCATGGAGCTCTAATCCAACGTTAGGGATGAAAGCCCTTTTTATACCTTGAACCACTACACCCGCAAATCCATAAAGGTAGCGACAAAACAGGCGCCTGATATATACCTGCAGACCTGTAGTTATATATGGGCCTTATGAGGAACTATAAAAGGCCATCCTTATCGCAAAAAGTACCATAGGATAGGCAAGAATCAAGATGACTGTTGTAGATACTACAGAGAAGTGATAGAAGTGACGAAGAATAAACATGCTTGGCTCTTCTCTTAACCCCATCTGGGATATTAGAAAAGTCCCATCTGGGGATATATCCAAGTTCATGAGGAGTTTGGATATACTTTTTGCCATAACGCTAGGAGGTACAATAAACCCAGGATGTCGTAGTGCTAGGCCGTCCAGACCTGCTCGATGCATTCATTCTGTCATTCATACCTCAAGCTCTGAAGTAAACCTCTAGCTCGAACCTCGCCATTTCATTAATTCCGATCAAATGAATACGATCACTATCGCCTCCTACATGCGAAACTTTCAAATCTCTACCAAATCGCAACATGTCTTCTTGAATTGTGTGACCCCGACGGGGCTACCTTCTCTTCAAACGGTTGAACCCATAACGCGCCAGCATTAATTCCAACAACAAACACAACGATCAGATATTATCACGGCTCATAGCCGTCATAGTCGTCATGATCGTCGCTATTCATCTTCATTTCATACACAGCGTTAATAAACTCTTGTAGCGGCTCGTAGAAAACTGAAGCAATCACAATCATGCCGTGAACGACGAAACGATGATGACGACGATCTGTTCTTGGGCAACATCAAAACAAACGGTACTTACGGTTACCTTTAACCAACCACCTACAGATCCAACAGATCACCGTAAGAAATGTGTGCTGGCCAACTAACTGAACTTCTTAGGCTTAAAACGATCTTCTTCTCTAAAACTTTGTACGTAAGAGAAAGAAGCAAAAAAAAAACGGTTCGTGCATTCTTGTCAGATCTGCAGTAAGTGCCGTGCAGGTTGAGGCGCGGGTGTATGCTGGATACGATCACCAGGATTTTGCTTAGCTGCGATCATAGTAGAAAATGCAGAAAATCGAAAAATCTATATATATATATACTCCCCTAACTGACGGGTCTACTCTAATCGCTTTAGGCATCCGAGTCTTTCTTTGAGCTTAGACCGAAAAAACTTAAATAGCAGTTTCGAGTTGAGTTCCGCCGATCTGCACAAAAATACATACCTATCTCGTCATCTTCGACAGATCGAAATTCAGAATATAGAAAATGATGATGGACCACTGCGTCGATATGCTGTGAAGAGTATCTTTTGTCGATAGTTTGAGTTGAGCCAATGCCGCGATGTGATCTTGTCTTTACGCTGATTGACGTTGAAGGCGCAATAACCATGTCTCAAGATCATCTGAAGATCACTCGGCTCACGGCCCGTCGAGGCACACACAACAGAAAGATGCCACGGCCGTAGAAATAGATTGTCGATGCTCTTGAATTGGTCTTTACTTTTGCAATTTACAAATTGGAAGTTTTAGCTAATTAGCAAGAATTGATTAACCGTTATAACAAGAGAAGATCGTCTTGAGAACGCGAACGGAGTGACGCAGAGTTTGCTGCCGTTGCTGCCGCTGTTCGGGACTTTGAAGTATGATGGGAAAATATTTGTTCATTTACGTTGATAGTTAGCGTACATATTTTGAAAGTTTTGTGTGGTTTTTGTTGCGTCCGCAAGATGAGAATTGTACACACTAGCAGCCGACAGTAAGTGGAACTCTTAATCGTACAAAAATGAAAAGTTAGCGCCGAATGCAGGACCGGCCAATAAATGACCATTATTACTTTTTTCCCAGATCATCAACTCCGATAAAATTCCAAACTTCACACCATCACTTTAACATATCACTGCTAATGGTGATCATTACTTTCAAATTATCCTTGTAATTAAAATCAATTGAAACGATAAAGCCCAGAGGGACGCCCCACAGATAACATTTATGGCGCTCAATTTGCAACATCAACAAAGTTGCAGACCGGTGGCTCTTTGAAGGCTTTTGTGAAAAGTTGACTTTTCCTTCCCAGAACAGAACGACTTTGATGCGATTTGTGTAGGCTTAGGCTTTGGGTCCACGGACGGTACAGATCGCTTTAGAAGTCTTTAGGGTTATGGAAAGTCACAGGAATGATGTTTAGCGAAGCTAATAAGTAGTGTGCATTCAAGTAAGATTGCTAATGTAGCTGTTTGTTGTTTGCTTGCTTGTCGTAATCGACTAGTTGCACGCAATCTGCTTTCGAAAGCCAACTTGGTCGCATAGTTATTGTACTAAGTCATCTATTTGATGTAAGTCAAGTGATTTTTCTCAGTCTCTGGAGAGTCGTTTTAGAGCAGACAAAGTTACAGACTGTAGTTTAATAAAAGAGAAGGATGTCATTATGCTTATAGAAGCAAAGATGTTTCGGGAAATAGTTCGAAGGTTGGTTCCCAAAATTATGTTTGAATGGCCTTGATTACTATTAAGAACTTTCTAGTATTTTGATACGGGTCCATAAAAGATCATTAGTTACAATTTTTAGCAAAAGTATATAATATCAGTAATATCTTAGCTTCTTAATTAAATATGCATTATAGTAATAACTTTCTTTCTTTTATTTGCAAACTTAACCTTAGTATCTGAATCTTACTAATAAAGGTAAGAATATTTCTATTTATTTGAGATTATAAAATTTGGCGCGTTTTTTTCTGACTAACGTAGCTAGAAAATCAAAAGTATTATGAAAAATATCTAATGTCCAAAAATAGTTTTCCAACATCAACAGAGAAGGATAAAACGTAGTGAATTTGATTGGCATGATTACTGATTTCAGTATGCAAATTTACTCTATTAAATTTAACCCCTAAAATGAACCCTGTCTTCAGCTTACAAATAAAAGTAAAGTAATCCCATGACAACCCTCTTACGGATCTAGGGGTTGAAACTGTTAAAGATCTTATTTAAATTTTACAATCAATGTGAATACTAGTGTGGAGTGATTCGTTCCACGACTCACTTTACTCCTGATTATTTCAGGTACCTATCCCGAGCTACGTGAGCTCAAAGCTTGGTGCGCGGACTCTCGTCCGAACCTGAATTCAAACCAGAGACCGCACACACAAGAAGCCAGTGCTCTCTCTACCAAACTACTCGAGCTTCTGAGGTTACAAATACCACCTTTAAAATGAGGAGATTCGCACCAGTGAATTGGTAAATGCGTCAATTGTGGTGGCAACCATGCTGTTAATTACAGTCGATTCTATTTATGATCTACGTGAACGTAAGAAAAAATTTTATAGAGTGGAAAGTGATTAACATTATTGGCAAAAAATACACTTAATAGGAAGCCTGTGCTGCCACCTTTTTTCAAAAATGGAATACTCAGTGTCATGTTAAAATTAGAGGTGGCTTTTGAAGTTGATCGCACGGACCTACAGAACTCTATCCAAACGTTCAAAGTTGCCGTGAAACGAATGGTCCCTATAGTTAAAATCGTGCTAATAAGAGGTTGACAACGGCTATATTCCGTGACCTGCGGGATGGAAGTTGGTTTGGTGAAAACCACTCTTTTCCCTCATAGCAAGAGCGATGAGAGAACTACTGCAGTAGAAATTGACCTAACACTAGCCCTTAAAACTCACGCGACTGGTGGATTTAGGGTGGATATATCATACGCGCAGATATAGGTGGTTTATTGTTACCAGTATATGGTCTGTAACCAAAGACTCAGACCGTCCTGGCAATTGCTAGAAATGTGGTGCGAAAAACTGTCCTGCAGACTCCAAGTGTATGCTTTGCGTCGAGAACCATGCCGAGGATAACAAGAAACACATCATAGGCTCGAGTGTTTGCGAAACTGACTCTCCATAAAACGCAACAGAGAGCTATCCAAGAAAACCTGCAGCATTGTAGAGCAGCTAACGACCTCCATACACAGCTTGTCAATGCTGATTGGGGGACACTCTCCGTAATACTGATGTCCATTTTGTGGTAGATAGGTCAATGGAATTACTTTAAGGCATTGGATTTGGCAGTGTGCTCATAGAAAACATTCGACGATGGCGTATAATGGAGGTAGCATTGAGATTGATTTTGATGAGAAATCGACCATTCTATCAAAGCACGCGTCAGTGATTGGCAGGTGAAGGAGGACTACACAGGTAGTGAACAAAACACTGAGTAGGTGGCATCATTGAATACGTACTTGGAGGGAAAATAACCACCCATAAGGCCACAGTGACCTGGAAAGAGGTCAAGGCTCCTCTTGGCAGCACTATTGAGAGGATAGCAGAGGATTTACTGCCTAAATGCCCTGTCGGAGACCCTTACGCGAAAGGGAGCAAGCCTATTTTTGGAATAAATAGATCACTAAGCTGCGATATATCGCTTTGGCATTGAAGCGGAGTGTACGGCGGACCAAAATTAGGCTACGGTGCTTTCTGCAGCTTACACGTTGACAAAGAATGAGTTAGCCAAACCGTTAAAAAGGAGCAAACGCTCCAAATAGTAGGTTCTTTGCAGGGAGATCAGTTTGAACCCGTAGGGGTGAGCGGAACAAATTGGTTATCCTCGGACTCGGCCCCATAAGATCTAGCACGCACATGGATATATGAAGCGCATGGTTGGGTCACTGTTCTCGGCGCAGATTGTCAAGAGCAGATTATCGTATCACTGTAAACCAAGCCGAGATTCCGTAATTCACGGAAGAAGGGATCAACAGTGCGATATCCAGATTGAAGAGCTAGAAGGCACCAGGCCCTAATGAAGTGTCATTAGGGTCTGCCATTGAGGCATTTCAAGTTGCTGTGAAGGAACCGCGAATTCCTGTTTAACGGCGGGAGACTTTCCAGCTGTTGGCGTATCGACCGCTTTGCTTGTTGGAAACTCCGAGTATGATCGGGCATAGTTTCTTCATCTTTTGCTATTCACTGGGAGTGGTACAGGATTATCTCAGGGATCGATGGCTACTGTACGATTCTGACGAGTGTGTTCGGAGAAGTCATATCACCTCAAGTGCAATGCAGGCGACAACACTCGCACCTGGCCTCTGGAACGTTGTTTACGGTGGACTGCTACGCCTGAAAAGGTGTTCTTGTTGGGCTACGTTGATGACGTTGCAGCGGTAATCACTGCTAGATTAGTAATAAAGTAATTAATAATAAAGAGGTAATAACTCAGGGAGAAACGGTGGTTGTCCGTCCATGGTAGCCGAAGCATAGTTTACCAAATTGTGTTTGCCATCTGCAAGATGTTTCACGAGCAAAGCCTTCGTGTTTAACATCAAAGCTTAGCATCATATTGGCACCCGGTCTTTTTTAGAATATTTTTTTATTTCCAAGGAACATTTAGCGATTGGGAAACTGTACAATTTTATGGCTTTCTATCCGATATAAAAACATCATATCTAAATATCAATTTCTTCCTAGCGTTCTGCAAGGTGGTTTTCTTGACCCCATATTGTACGTTATTTATGTTTCCTATCGACTCCCCAACCGGAACAAATTTCCACAATATTTGACATAGAGCCAAAAATTTATATAAATATTTGAAAGAAGACAGACGGAAAAGCGTTTTTTTTCCACATCAAAATATGCACAATTTTTCATTCAGAAAATTGTAGTGTAAAAAATTAATTGAAATATTCTTAAAAGATGCTATAAACTCAGTTTATTAGACTAATTAAGTTTACCATGACGTTTCATTCAACCCGACTATTTCGCAAAAAGATAATCCACCAGTCATATAAGCCATCAGTTGCCACTCCCCATTCATCTTTTGTTTATTTCTAGCGTTAAATTTATCACTAGCATCGAAACATAGTTGATCAACGGGAACGAAAATATCAACTTGCAAAAAAAAAAATCAAATAAGTAAATGCACGATTGGCTCAGTTTTTACGTCACTACAAACACACAACTGTACTCTTTCAAATATCTATATCAATGCAATTTACATAAAATCATCTTCGAAATCGACCAAAATCGAAGAACCGTAAAAACTCTCGAAAACATCAAATATCACCTGTGAATTCGAACTAATTAGCATATAAGAATTAATATCAACTCGTTTCAATATGGAGCGAATAGAAATTATAGTCAATTTGGAATGATGAAGAGAAGATATGTCACATGAGAATTACTTTGATCTAGCTCAGATAACTTTTTATGTAAATCTTAATCGAGATATATTTATTTGAAAAAATACCAGATATTTTAATTTAAACATCAGATAGATATATTTCGATTTTTCGGCAGATGCTTATGTTTCGAAAATGATCGAGCTTTTTCATATTTTAGTCTTAACAAGAAAACAGATTTCTCTCGAGTTTTGTGCTGCTGTAAATAGGTTGACACATATTTTCTAGCGATTTAATAGTTGAATTATAGCAGAGCACTTCAACTGAACCGAAGCTCAGAACAGAGTCTACCAAAGGTGTGATGAGCAACTATCAAAAAGGCAAAAATATATTAATTGCCCTTGGAGTAGGGTACCCTAAAAGGAGCTGTGGGGGCCCCCGATTCCTCATTAGCGGAGTATTGTTCAGCTCACACTGCACGAATGCTAGTGGGCCGCTTTTTTGGCTCCACGCGGCTGGGGTGGTTTATTGAGAAATGAGGTGAACTGGCTCCTGGAAAACAAAGGGACGCTTCGTGTTATTCATCCGTCATGAACACACAACATAAACTAATAAACGTAATATATAAACAAATATAAAGAATACGGCTTTTGACCGCAAAAGACTCGAGACCTCTCAGATATGGGCTGGAGTCAGGCAGCCTCATGCCGCAGATAGTGTGGAAGATAACACAACCCAGTAAATACTGGCTAAAAAGAAACTGGCCGAAAGTTCCTTTCTACGGAAAGGTCACCCAGTCAAATAGAACTTGAAAAGGAAAAGATTATAACGGGCTTACATCAATAAAAAGGCCAACAATATAAAAATTCATGTGGACTAATTTAATTAATATTTTATGCAACATTTATTTTTCAAAATGCCGTTTTATTGATGAGTGCAACGTCAGCTTTGAGGTCAAAAGTGGGCATACTCCACAATACACATTCTGATGCTCTCCGGCTTATCTAAAAAAAAAAGAAGTCAGCAACATTTTCAGTAAGCACGAAACAATAGAGTTTACTTTCTGAACATCTTTTCGTTGGATTTAAAATTAGTTTTAATATATATTTGTATTTTTCATAAGCTTTAGGTCTAAAATTATAATGTTTGGCCGACAGCGCTTATCCGAGTTTTTATATGTTAGAATCCTCTCCCCTGAAGAATAAGGCTAAGGCTTTTATTTTATCTCGGTAACAGAAAACATGAAACCAATTGACTTGCAAATACCCCATCAAAACAGATCACCGACATTTGTATGAGGGCGGTTCGATGTACTAAGATTCACCGCCCGATGGCGCCACTATCGCAAGAAAAATTTAGCACATTCTCGTAGACGGCTACTGTCAAAATTTCAGCCGAATTGAACTCGTAGTTTTGTTTTGACCGCGTGTGTAAGCCGGCGTGTCCGCGGGCTTTAGAAAGATGGAAAAGAGCAATATCGGTCGGTGATTCGATTCTTGTTTTTGGAAAGGAAATCACGCAGCGAAATCAAAGTGCGCTTCGATACTGTGTACGGGGATTCTTGGTTGGTTTAACGAGTTTCAATGTGGTCACACGTCGGTTTTTAATGAGCCACGCCCAAGTGCCCCGAAAACGGCTTCCACTGAGGACAACGTGACAAAAATCCACGATCTCGTATTGTCAGACCGCCAATTGAAAGTGCGCGAGATAGCTGAGACAATAGGCTTCTCAAAAGACCGCCTGGGTCATATCCTGCATGAAATTTTGGGCATGAGAGAGCTGTCGGTGAGATAGGTTCCGCTTTTGCACACTCCGGACAACAAGCGGAACCATGAGACCACTTCAGAGCAATGTTTGACGCAGTTTAAGCGCAATCCGTCGACGAATCATGGATCCACTGGTACATATCAGAGAATAAAGGAACAGTCGAAACAGTGGGCTTCACCCGGTGAACGTGCTCCGAAGAAGACGAAGACTGTCCTATCGGCTGGGAAGGTGCTGGCCACCGTTTTCTGGAATTCACAAGGTGTCATCTACATCGAATACCTGGAGAAGGGCAAAACGGTCAAAGGGCTCTACTATGCTGAATTATTGGTCGATTCGACGCCGAATTGCAGAAAAAACGGCCCCATTTGGCGAAGAAAAAAGTGCTCTTCCACCATGATAACGCACCGGCTCACACCTCCGCTGTCGCTACGGCCAAATTTGTCGAATTGGGCTACAACCGGTGTCCCATCCACCGTATTCTCCAGGTTTGGCCCCGTGCGTACAAACTTGAAAAAGTCACTCGCCGGGCAGAAATTTGAGTCGAATGAGGAGGTCATCGCCGCCATGGAGGCCTACTCTGCAGACTGTATTTTTCAGGCGGGTTAAAGAAGTTGGAGCATCGCTGGGTCAAGGATATCGAGCTAAAAGGAGACTATGTTGAGAAGTAAATCGCCACTTTTCCAAAATTTTCGTTTTTCTTTTGTAGGGTAAGTACTTATCGGACCACCCTAGTATATACATCCCGATTAAAAAAACTGGTCACTTTCACGTTCACTGGTCACATTCCAACCCTAGACGTACTGATGACGCTCGACGATCAGTATGTTACTGTTATTCTTATTTGAACTTTAAACGGAACATATACCTCTTTTGCAATCCAACTTATCGTAGAATACAAATTAAGCTCGAGCACAGTATTCCTCAGAAAAAGACCCAGTCTGTAGGCTCTAGAGTCACCTTATTGTTATAATGCTTCCATATCAAAGTCATCACCTCATTTGGACTTGGTGTCACAACTTTCCGATAATTAATGGAATGATCCGCAAAAGTGATGAGACATCTTCCTTAAACATCAAAAAAATTCTATTGTCCCACTCCAACTAGAAGACACTCTCGACAATTTTCTTGAAATTTGCTTAGAATAGCTACTGAAATATGTGGATACAAAGTTACGTGTTCGAGAATTCTCACGCACAATCGTTTCCTGCTTAGCTTTAGTTCATAGTTAACGACTGGTGTTTTGAAATTAAATGCTTTCATCATGATAATATCTGCACGTGACCATAGCCACAAAAATGTTCGCTCAATTGACGAAATGAAGAGTGCAGAAGTGGTTGACGAAGCACCTAGCGCACTTTTCTCAGACTCAAGGTGATTAATTTCAATCTCAATGATCGTTCTCCCTAAACGATGCCAAATTGACGTAATATAGTTACCATTCCCATTACTTTTGCTTTTTCACCATTGCTATGATAGCCACACTCACACGTATATTTGCAGCAGTTACAAATAGTTTTTCGTCTCGGCGTTCAAGCAAAACCAGTTTTTGACCCAAAAAAATTATAACAGATCATCAGATTTATCACTAGCCGAGGAAGTTACATTTCATTTCACCAATATTTACTCATTCCAAATATACGTAAATGCAGCCAAATTCAAAATAAGACTGAACCAAGCTTGGCTGGTGATCGAATACTCCAAGCTAGCACGAGGATCACATTCGAATTCAATTCCCGAAAAAACTTTCCCGAAAAAAATCACCCCTAGCGACAATGATACTTCCTTCAATCGCCTAATCAGCTCAAGATAGCCAATCAGGAGGCGGCGCCGTTGCCAAACGACGCACTACATTTTTGTGTGGAAGTCTACTTTCAAATAATTTTTGGTGGATATTTTTGTAATTGTGGATTTCTTCGGCTAATTTTGTGATTTTCCGTACACAGAAACAGGAAAATTTTATAAAAGGGTCAACGTTTAAGCCAGAAAAAAAAACTAAATTAACTTGGTCTCTCTGAGTCTCTTTATCTAGACCAGTTATTTTTAAAAAGGATATAACTCCCACTATTTTCTAGCTAAGCAAGTAAAGATGAAGTATCCAGTCGAATGTGCATTGACGCATAGATTCCGTAATATTACGTGCCAAAAGGTTTCGTACAAACAATTGCAAATGAGCTCCTTGCTATGTCAGTTTCAATTACAGAATTAACGCACATACTAATTGGACCAAATTCATAGCATGCTTCAGAAGGCCTCAAGGGCTGTCAAGTTCTTGAAAGCAACACACACCAGCAAAGCACCACACACCAGCAGAGCACCAGTCTATCAACTACCATCTTCAGAGCCCTAACCTCAAGAAACAGAAATAACCAACGCAGACCGTTAACAACACAAATAACATTACGCCAACTCGACGCAATCATCCTGAACGTGGTGCAACAAAAAAAAAACCACCTGAAGATAATAATCCACGAGTCAAACTTGAAAAATTTGCAGCATCCACCAATCAACGATTGTCAGTTATGAAGAAGTAAAAAAATCCTCTATGGAAAGAGTACTTGCACGACCAGTTATTCTCATTATGTTTTTGCTCAGCGATCAGTCTGATTAAAGAACCAAGAACGAATCATATTTATATCTGTGACGATATTGGTAATTGTGGCTGAAAGGAAGTGCAAAGAGCTTCTGGTGCTACACATAAGATTATTCCATCGTTCGATCGATCGACGAAGAAGAAGAAATCTGTCTTCGGCTCAAGGAACGTGGAGGTACTTGCTTACCTACTACACACCACATGCAATGAAATAATCGCCGTAGTGTGGTATATGTTTGTAATGTGAATAACGATGATGACAATCATATGAAAATATAAGATAAAATTATTGAATAGGATCTCCGTTGAAGTTGATTGGCGTGAACGAATTGACTAGAGTACAAAAAGTGGGAAGATAGAACTAATATTGCTATGAATTTATCAATAATTGCTTCGCAAAGACTTTTTCTAGTCAAGTATTTTTTTTTTGTAATTCCATGGTGATTAATGTATTTTGGTGCTGACAGTTATGTAGTTACAGAGGACTCGGTTGAAATCTATAAAATAAGCTTAGTTAGAAAGTTTTCAATTTAAACCCGACGACTGTTGGCTGTGGAGTCTGATTGATTTTGCGCATCGATAAATATTAATTGAAAGTAGCTGTACTTTTCGTACTTTTTATTTAAGTCCAATGACTTTTAGTTGAATAATTCTCTTAGAAAATCGCGATTTTAGCTCAGTCAACAAAGTTACATGTATAAACATTTAAGCGACTTTTATGCACTCTATCAAATTACCTTACTGTTACAAAACTGCTTCACCACAATCGTCTCGTGATCAGCACTTTAACGCCTTCCTCATACAATTATTTTCAATAAACATACCTTATCGCTTCAATTTTCACACTATAAGCATCCATTGCCAATGGTATAGTTCGACATTCATTCTTATCTTGAAACTAAAGATCATTTTTCATTCTGAGAATCAAACAATAAATGCTAATAGTACGATCTTTTAGGTTAGCACAACCAAAACGATAACTCTTTCAAAGCAACAAACTTATTCAATTTATTAATCTGATAAATATGCTGCGATTCAGCAAAGATTTATTTACATTCACTTCAGATACATTCTTTCAAATAATTTGATGATTCATATATTTATGTTAAGGAAGTAGAGCAAAATGTTTAGTCTATTCAATAAAACTGTTACTAAACGGTTGCTCAATTGAACAGTTGGTATTGTATTTTATTTATCTGTGTGTATAAGTTTAAGTTCTTCAGTTGCAGTTAATCATTTCGATCATATATTTAAATTAAACATAAAAAGATTTTTAACGGTGCAATATACCGGTATGAAATGAATACCAAAAGCGAGTTTAGTTTGTATATTATTTCAAACTCTAACACATTCAGTGCACTGTCGCTGTGCCGAATTTTATATTTTAATGCAAGTGTTTTAAACGATCACAAAAAAGATATATCAAATGATTCGAAATTCGATAGATTTTTATCACCATATCTTTCATCATCAAATGAAGTTCGACTTAAATGATGGCCAGAAACTGTCCTATTAGCTCGGTGGAGGCAAGGGTTGGTGGGAAATTTAGTAATAGAATTAGAATTGGTCTGTGCTTAAGGAGTAGCATAATTGGGACAGCCCCCATAGCTTGCAGGATGCTCCCCACCACAGTTTGCACACTTTGGTTTTTTTTCTGGGTGTTTATTACAGAACTTGTCGTGTTGAAGACTAACACACTTCAAGCATTGGGATTGTGCTTGAAATTTATTGAAAGAGTGGCCCGTTGGTCTTGGTTAGCTCTTGGTTTATGAGCTTTGTCTTGACAAACTTAATGGTAGATGGCGTGAATATCCTAAATGTGTTTTTCCTCAATCGGAGAAGAACTTTGATTAGTTTAGGAAGGTCCTTCCCACTTTTTCTGTAGGAATTCGGTATGTGCCTGTACCTTTAGCTTAGTGAAGATCTTGGTAATCATCCTGTGACATGATTTGAATACCCCAATAAACCCTTTTTGCTGAAACAAACTCGGTTATGTTGATAGCCCTCACCACTGTTCAGGTTGGTAATGAATGACAAGGACAGTTTTCGGGACTGCTTCGCGTCCAGTGTCTTAAGCGGAGATCTGAGAGTTAGGTTGAGAAACTGAGGTTTGTGGCAAAGATAGAGAGTTAGGGGTGCTTTGTTTTCCGGATTATTTGATTGAACTAAGTAAAGGAAATTTTTTTTTTGACAATCAATTGGCTACTTAAGCGTGGGAAGATAATTTTTTTACATTTTAAGTCTTACTCGATTTGGAACCGTTGGTGGAAGCTGTCAACGCCATTTTTTGGCTCTGCAAAATATATGGTACGTCAGGATTTATCTTCCGAGTTGGAAGTATCATCAGTGCCTGATATGCTGGCTTTTTCGGTACGGGGGCAAATTGTCGCTTCTGAGGGTGAAATTTCAAGTTTGCTGCATTTTTTATTATGAGTTTTCGAAAAATTAAGTCCAAAAATGTCCATAAGCATTATTACTTTTCGCAATTTATTAACTTAGTTTCTTAAAGAGTATTACTTTGTTCGTTAACTAAAGAAAAAAAAAATTAAAACAATAACACAACCAACTACAGTAAAGTTAGCAAATGGACTGAATACTATAGATATCTGATGAAATATCTAAAACGGTTTGCTAATTTTCTGTCCTTCAGATCCTTTTCATATCCTGGTAGCTCTTAATATCCTGTTTTGTTCGATAGTATTTAGCACCGCGCTGCGACCTATCTGCTCGAGGGCTAGACTGAGACTTCCTGAGGCTATTCATGGTACTATGGTATCCGGTCTATTTAGACGAAGATCTTTAAGGGGGAAAATACATGTAACTGCTAAAACAAAATCGATTTTTTCTAATTACATCAAAATGTTCGAAATGCTCTTAAAATATACCAAAAAAAGTTTTGAAGCGATATTCGTATTAACTCCCGAGTTATAGTCAGTTATAGGCAGCGCAGCGTTCCACAGGTCGTTGGAGCTTTAAAACTTTAAACGCGTTTTTCTCAAAGTAGTACTTTTTCAACTGCCGTACAAAATATCTAAAAAAATATTGAACCGATCCGGCTGAAATTTATACCACATCTACGAAAGAGTATTATCTCCTCGTTGAACCTAAATGTTATTGTAATTTCAGAAAAATAATTTGTTTATTAATGTTTAAAGCGTGATTTTTTTGAAAAATAATGAATTTTTATTCTAATATTAATGTAAAAACTAAATTTTTTTTTATAAATTTTATTGGTTCACCTATGAATTATATATTTCATTAGCATATTTTTTTCTCTCTGAATGTTGCAAGTTCCCCGGAAAAGGCGTTAAGTTGTACGAGGCAGTTTTTGATGTGTTTTTTTCATTCGCTTGCATCGCCGCCATTTTGTGTTGAAAAATTATTAAAAAAATATTTTCATTTACTGTAAGGCATGTACTTTAAGGATTTAATATTAAACATTTTCTGAATGAACAATATATACATTTTAAATCAATCTTAAATTAGCATTTTTTTTTTGATATTACATGTATTTCCCCCCTTAAGGATGTCACGAGTGTATTTTTCAATTATTTCAATCCTGAGGTGCTTATGTATGTTCACGTTTCTAATGTACCATAGGAATCGGAAAATTATCCGTGGTGCGAGATTTTGGCAGGTCTAGAGGTTTTGTTTGCTTGGCTTTAAGGTTTGACCAAATACAAAGCTTCCGTATATTAATGTTGGTCTTAGTATTTGTTTATAAATTAGTAACCTGTTAGTTTTGTTAGCTGCGTTTGTTAGGTTTGTTTAAGGCTTAAGTATAGGGAATTGAGGGAGTCTATTGCAGGTGCTGCGTTTGTTTTGTATGTGTGCCGTCCAAATTAGTTGATCGTCAAAAGTGAGTCCTAAATACGTGGCAGTCGGTTGCCATTAAATCTTTTGTTCGTTCACTGTCAGTTTTTATAGTGGCTTTCTCCTCTTCCACGTTACTAAAATGGTGGATTTGATGTCAGATTACAGAACTGGAGCAATGGCTTCTGCTTGGTTAAGGTGCACGTGTCATCGCCGAATGGTAATCATTTAGATACGGAGAATTTAGGGATGTCTACAGTGTAAATTTCCTTGGGGAAGATCCTTGGGGAACCACAGCTGAAATTTGCTTTTTAGATGAAAAGTATTTGAAAATCCTGACACCATTTTCCAAAATTTGAGAAAATATACCATAATTTGGATTAGAAGAGGGATTATGCGAAACTTCTGGATTTGAAAATTAGTCCTGCATGGTACACTTTGTCGAACGCCGTCGCTGTATCGAACATAAGTAGCCCAGTAGATTTTGTTTGGTTAAATCCTGTTCGGATGTGTTGAACCATCCTTGCTATCTGGAGTTTTGTGAATCCTAACTTCTCTCCCAAGAAAATATTGTTTGCGCAGACTTCTGCGCTCAAGCAAGAAAGCAGTATGCTTCCGGCTGATTTGTGTATTGATGACAGGAGGCTGATCCTCCAGTTCTGGGTCGATGTTACGTTTTTACCAAACTTCGGTCGAACGATAATAGTAGCTGATTCCCATGCATCTGGATACCCCTTCAAACGGCGTATGGCATTTATTATGTCTGGTATAACTTATATTAGGCTGTCTGGATAAATGATGTTTATGGTTTTTATCAAAGGCGATTTTCGTTCATTTAGTCCATTTACCAAAATCTTCACTTCCCGAAGGTTAGCAGACCTTTGCAGTTCTATCTCCTGAGATTCAGAATTGAGAAGGCTTGCGGCCGTTCGTTCGATATAGTCTTCATATTTCAAAATTCTTCAAACTTCAAGCTTGCTCATACTTCATCAGCCTTCATGCTTCTTCATACTTCTTCATATTTCGATACAGTCTTCTTGTTCAATTGTGTCAAAGGCATGAGCTTTGTCTGCACTGTTGTTTTAGGCCCTGTGTCCCATAAATTGGTGGCGTTACCGATTTCTGAAGTTGCTAAGCCGGATTGCTTTCCGAATTATTAAAGGGTCATCTGTACCTTTAGTTTTTTTTTGGAGTTAATTACTCCTCTTTCGATTTCGGGAGCTCGTAAATATGTGTTTGTTCATAACCGGAATTGTGATCATATTGCCCTCCTTTGCCTGCTGGATGGTATAAACGACGAAATCTTTTGATTCCTCTAAGTCACTGACCGTTTTGGGTATTTTTAGGCTGACTATCTCGGCCCAAGTTAGGAAGCTTCTCATTTGCTGATTTTTTTTCTCTTTTTCGTACGAGGTTATCCATGTGAATGTTCTCTAATCGAAAGAGAAATAACTTTTGGAGTGTGTCAGTTCATTGGGAGCATATAGGCTTGATTATAGGTCGGTGATGTACTTGTTTAGCTCGATATCAGCTTTGTTACTTCTCACTGCTCTTCAGTCATGATTGTAGACATTAAGGTCTCGCACAAAAAATACAGTACTTTCGTTATCGAAGAGTGAAAAAAATGTCAATGAAATCTTCTGACAATGATGGCCACTGTACACTGAAACGTATGTTTGCACTTTTATACTAGTAGGTACCATTCCTTTAAGGCCGAGTGTAGAGACAAGATATTGAATGAAATTTCTTCTCATGAAGAGCGCAATGCCTCCTCCAATCATGTCTTTCTATCGTTCCTGTATAAGATGTAGTTGGGGATACGGATGTTGTTGCTCGACTTTTTGGGCAGTAAGTAATATGAACTCCATGTCAGAAGTGATAAATTGTTAGAGGATTTCATTTACATATGTTTGATGGGATGTTTGGTGAGTTAAGCTAGTGAACATATTTTGAAACATTTTTGTCATCATATATTTCATTATTTTTTGTAATTCTTTCTTCTTCAAAAATTGACCCATGTGCTTGGGATTGGTTATGATTGGTGCGTTTTCTTGGTTAGTTTTGTTGAGAGACCGGATGGAGGTTTGGCTTTGTTAGTGATTGCGTTTATGATGGAGTTGAATTTCTACTTGCCATTTGAGCAAATGATTGTCACAAGCTCTTTAGGTTACGCGGTCAGCCACTATAGCTCGCAGTATGTTCGCCATCGCAGTTAACGCATTTTGGCTTTTCTTCCCTTGACTTTTTACAGTCTGAGAAGTGAAGTCCATCACGTCTGATGCATCAAAGCCTGACAATTGTTGACAGTGTTCAAACTACTAGCAGATGCGGGACTGAGACTGTCCATTCCGCGAATTTGTGCCTTGTCTTTCCATATTAGGTGACACATTTTTTGCATGTTGTGAATCTCCTTTTCATATCTCGGGAGGAGATTGAAAGTGAGGGGCCTTATTTGATTATAGGAAAGCACACTTCGATGGAAGGAGAGAGCCTTGGCGCTCTAAATATTCTTTTTAAATTATAAAGCTAAGATTTACTTCCCGGGAAGGTAGTACGTGTAGTACTCTACCTTCAGTTAGGTGAAAATCTTGGTGAAAATCTTGGTGATTTCCTAAGTTGGCTTTGACTCACTCTTTTCAAATTTTCAAACCAAACGTTCGCTTGAATCCTAGCTTCATGAACATTTTAAAGGTTTATTGGCGATATAACTTGTTCGTAAACTTTATTGCCAGTGTCTTCAGAAATATATATTACACTGACATGGAAGTAAATTAACTTTGTAGTATTTCGATAAATCTTAAGCCTAGAGATGAATTCGAGAGTCCAAATCTGTATGCCTTGTCATATATTTTATAAGCAATCCAGTGTTCTAACGGAAATTGTAACAAATATTATAACTTCATAAATTTTCCTGTAAGAAAATACTAATTAAACAAAAATACACCAGAATATCTATATCAAACCAAATATGAGCACTAAAACATGTAAAACTCAATTTCAATTCACTCCGGTTTCAATCTACCATCGTATTTTCCGCTCTGGTCAACAATCTCACTCAACATCTCATACCAGTCGTTTAGATTCTGCATACTTGCCACGAATAAATTAATAATGTTAGATTTTAATGGATGTAGGTAATTACGTTTGGATCGCCAGAACATTCACCATACGACAACCGCATCGTAGACAGCAGCGACTAGTCCCGAGTAACCGGCTAGCTATTTGTTGTAATTTTAATTTAAAGTTACTATCATTACACCAGATGGCTACCAATAATAATTTATAAGCTTTACAAGTGACTATCGTGAAAATTGTGGCTTTGATAAGTTGCTGTAATAGTCGACGAAGTAGCAACACCTTCAGATTCTGATCTCGAATGATCTTGATTCTGCAAAGGTTGGATGCTGTAAGTACGTTGGACTCTCTGGCAAAGATATCCGAAGGCGAACAAGAAACGATGTTACAGATTCCATCAATCATCACGTTCAGAACAGTTCCGCCTTGTGTGTGGAAAATGGGAGATAATATGTATGTGTATGAATCATATTTGATAAAAGGCAGGTGAAAAGATCCACTTTGTGGCGAGTGAAAGAACGTGATTTAATCGAAGATTGCAATGGACCGGTGTTAAAGAAGGGTTGTGGATGGTGTAATCATCTGCGAAATTCTATGAAATTTCAATAGTATACATATTTGCCAAAGGTGAACATAATAGTTTCGATTTACTATGTATGTATATATGTAAATATACAACCGAAAAACATTGAAAATAATTTAGACATATATCTTGGCTCCTTGAAAAGTTCCAAAACTTACATGAATCGAAATAAAAGCCTTTCACTAATTGAATAAGAAATCAATTTTTGAAGCCACTATTGAATTTTCTCACAAACTCATCTATTAATCAAATAGTAGCTGTCAAAATTTTCAAACTATTGACATCAATCAATTTGAAATTATCATGGAAAAATTCTCAGAATGAAAAATATCAATTAGCTTCTGAAAATCCATCGTCCCTAATCACCACCACCATCATCAGATTAATTCGACACCTCATCCAAATTAACCGTTTGCTTGCTTGATTACTTAACCGTCATTTCATACCAGTACCATTCGTGTTAATGTTTCATTTCGACTCGTGTCGCGATGTTCTTACACCATTTTTTGCCGTTCGGCCCATCACACATTTTGGCTTTCATTAAATCAAAATTCATTAACTATGCCATGTCGTGTAGTTAACTGTAAATTGAATTTGACATGTATTTTCAGATCATACACGCTAAATTAAAGCGTAGCTACATCACTATACCACCAAATATATACATTCATGTATAGTGGACGACACTGAATACTGGTATGACCAGCTTGACACGCCAGAAGTTAACGTTAGTTACTGTGGTAACGTTGTTGCTAGAGTTGAGTGTTCGGTGGCGCACGACTACCTACTACTGGTTGCACTCAGGGCTCCGATCTGGACAACTCTTGTGTTTTTTTTTGCCCTAGATGTTTTCATCTTCGTCTCAGAGGTGGTGAGTGTTGGCTCCCTGTATATTTTCATATTGCAGGTGGGTGAGTGTAATGATCTCTTAAGAGACGTAACTGATCTTGGTGCCCTCCTCCCCACGTTGTGCACGGGATCGTTGATGGTTGCTGTTAGTATTTTGAACAAGATCTGTACTCGTTTTTTGTTTTTTGTATTTTCACGTTCTTTTTCATAACTGTTATTGCCCGTTGGCTCATTGTTTACGTTGTCAATTGTGCCATGCGGTAATTTGAAAGGCAGCAAAAGTAACGTTATAACGGCAGGCGGGTGAATATGAAACGAAGATGGAGCACTTTAGGACGTGGTCAATAGGAAAAACAAATTTTAGGAGCATGAAATATGCCGCAATGTTGTTAAATGCTCTACCCACATGGTTGATTTGGTACTATCGCTTATGTCGTAAATGTCGCTGAAATGAAGTTGGTAATGGTTGCCTAGAGTAGATGGAATGATGCATGGTGACCGGCTACTGGTGTTAACTGTCGTGGGCTCAATGGAAATTTATTTGAGGATTAAATTTACTGGTGTTGATTATTGATCTATAGAATTAGCATAACTGGCTTTTGTAAGAGGGTTATGAGTTCTAAAGAATAGTGACTAGTTAGTTTTTATTGTGAACGGCTTCCAGAGATTAGTTCTTGAACTTAAATTTTTGATCATTTGAAGAGGTGAGCTGATTCAACTTTGCGAGTATTTGATGCTAGTAGAAACTGGTAAAATGTACTGTCTCAGATAAAGTCACGAAAACAGCTGCCATAAAGCAGACACCCACAGAGATCTTAAAAAGAATATAATTTTTAATAACTTTTGAGACATCTTTGTAAATATGCAGTGTTAAGATTGCGTATAAATTTGATGCCACAATAGCCGTGTATTATCCTATTTTCAACTATTCATTTAAAACACGACATTTAAAACTTCAACAAGCTTGAAATTTATCTTATGGTTGTCATTAAATTTTAGCTGATGAAATTTAATGAAAGTAGTATAGTTCTTCGAGATGTGTTCCAGCAGTGTGTGGGATTTTCGTAAACGACTGTAGATAATTTATTGATTTATGAGGACCACTAAGAACGTAGGGACGACCTCACCTTGAGGGAGTCGCAAAAATCTCTAATAAATATGAAGTGATTTGTCCGCCGCAATTTTTGCTATCGACATCTTTTTATTGAGTCGGTTTTTATTAAGAGGATTTTTATTAAATTTTTTTAGAATTTATTTGTTTAATATAAATATTTTTATAGTCGCTTTCTTTTCTGATTGGCTAAATTACAATAATATTGAACAGTATTCTAAATTTGGATAATAAATGTGCATAACAAAATTTAAAGAATACCCTTCGTCGTTCCAGTCCAGTTTTTTTTTTATAAAAGAGTAACTTGAACACAGTTTGATAAACTGGTTTATTTTATGTAGACAATTTGATCTATTGAGTTTACTTGGAGCTATGAAGGAAATTCTCAGTTGAATATCTGTTAAGTACGGTAACCTAATCACCGTCCTGTAGAAAAATATGATGCATCGCTATTGAGATCAAGATTAATCTAACAGATGTTTATGGTGTATCATTTATGGAATACAAGTATTATAACGCTGTTGTGGCTCCATCGAACATTATAAAATGGCATTCCTCAATTTAAGTTACAGACTATTTTGTACACAATATAAATAAAATAGGGGTCTGTTGCGATTGTCGATTGGATGACCATTCGACTGCCGTCGTTCGAAACGATAAAATTTGGTTGGGTATTGTGTAAGTGCAATCGACAAATATGTGTATTATTGTGAATTTAGATACAAGAGCTTGTGAATATTTTGTATTTGACACTTTTTGACAGCGTAAATCAGACGCGTTTGTGATCGTCAGTCGTGGTCCATGTAAAATACCGTCGATAAGAAGCGTCTGCCAAATCGACCATTATCAATCGACATTCACAATACCGAACTTCACAATCGACGAACGATGGTCGATAAGCATCGTTTATCGACTGTTTTTCGACAATCACAATCAACCCCATAGATTTGAATTCGATTGAGAAGTGGAAATATCAGTGCAAGGTAAGATGTTTTGCACACATTTACAAATAACAAAAACTGAAAGTCATCAAAAATTGGTCGGGTGTCATTGATGAGTACTGAGAAATAATAATGGTTCTTAATGAGAACCTTGTGGTAAACCGGAGAGAGGACTAAAGCGAGAAGAAAAATGACTATGAATTTTGACTATAGGAAATTGGCACAGATGCAATCGTGGAGCCAATCCAGCAAAAAAACCGCGAAAACCGATCTTAGCGATGTAACCTTAATCAAAGTTTATTTTGTCGAAAGTATTTGGCAAACATTTGCAGATATAACTGTGATACAAAATCAATTTGATAGAAGTGAATTTTTAATGTTAATATTATATGGATATCTCGCATTTAGAAGACTGCCAATCCGCGCCCTAATTTTTTCAGAGCTATCTATGATAGTATGACTGCAGAGATCAATGGTATAAAAAGCCGATCTTTTCGTAATCTCGTTATTAATGGGGTCCACTTTTCTTGTTATTCTCTCCTTATTATTCTCTCCTTATTTATTATTTCCTGATATATTCTTTCCTTAATTTTTTTCCCCCTATTCCCTCTTTAATTGCCTTATAGCCAACATAGTAGATCGTAACTCGTTCTTGCCGCTACACTCCCTCTTGCTCTCAGTTGCTATTCACACTGGTCTACGTGCTGATTTCATGTGTTTTGCATCTCATGAGGCACGTCAGTGTTATAGTGTTTTGGTTAGTTGAAAAAATCTCACTGGTCATCTCAAAAATCTCACGCAACTTCTTTGATAAAATGAAGTCATCTTTCGTCTCCCATAACCCCAAGCCTTTCTGACGCTTCATTCCTTCCCTGCACACTAACGAACAATATCCGTTTGGTGGTAAATTATCTTTCAGTTTCCTAGAGAGTGCATTCTGTTTGCTAGCTTCTCTTCTTCCTTGTTCGTAGCCCCCTGTAATCTGTCACCTTTAACTCCCTTTATAGCATCTCCTACTATCCTCCTTTCGGTGAACGCCATCGAAGTGAAAAAAAAAATTTGACATCCCTCTTAGACTCAAATGGCAGTATTGCAAAATATTTTTCATCCTCGTTATGAATCCTTTTGTCCATACCTTCCTAACCAAAACGTTTTACTCAGTGTTTTCTTCTTAAGTCGAGTGCCAATGTTTCATAGTACCTGAAAAGTTGTGCGAAATGATTGTACTTCCCCCCCTTTTCCTGATTTTGCTTCCGCTCTGGCGTTCCACAAGGTTCTATTATTGGTCCTCCATTTTTTGTTCCTGTTATCAGTTGCTGTATTTTCATCTTAATGTCTCGTTTATGCAAACGCTCTTTATCTGTTTCCGGAAATCTCGTAAGTCAACGATTGAATTATATTTTCCTCCACGTGGATCAGCACAAAGATCTTGAAGCTCTGCTCGACGCCAAAATAAAATTTGCTTCACATATATTTGATATTACCTCTAAGGCATCAAAAGTGGCTGGTTCCGTTTTTTATTCCTTGAATATATCCTCGTGTGTTAGTTTGTTTACCTATCGTGTGTGGTCCTCAAGTGTGGTCTCTTTGTTTCGTGTACTTTCCGAATGCTATTGAATCTGTTCAATGCAAGTTTACTCGTTGTCTACTGTCAAACTTCAATATTTTCTATTGTCCCTATGAAGAGCGTCTTACCTTCCTGAATCACCCTAAGTGTCCGTAGATTGTATCTCATCAAAGTTTTTATTACAATTTATTTTTGCATAATCTATAAAAACCCTCGAGACATCGGCCAGTCTTCAATGCTCCATTTGCTCATAAAGAGTTGAACTCTCACACCCTCTTTTTCCGAATGCTTCGCCGACACTATGCGTCCGAATTTATGACTTTATTTCGAACTTTTTCATCTTTTAAAAAACATGTATTGGATATATTACGTTTAGAATAGGCCCTGGCTGGATACTTACTAAAATAATTGAAAATGAATACCTATTTGAAGGACTTCCTTAGCATCGGCAATGAACCAGTAGAATTTTTTTTATTACATATTGTTAAAATGATGCATTATAATCAAAACGATTCTAATTACCGGAAACAATATACTAACAATCTTACTCATAATCTAAACTTCTCAACGAGTTCCTGCTGCTACCATCTGAACCAGCAATTTATCAGGTTATCTTATCGTTTCACGATCAAATGCCGAGAATTCAAAGACCTTACACCGGAAAATCATTGAATTAATTATAAATTCAAAATATGTGATTCCGTTATAGTTTTTCAAAAAGTTAACATAAAATGCCCTAACAGCATGTATTAGATGCAAGCCGGTTCCCAACACTGCCTTCATCAGCCTCCAATCTAGATGCAACACCAGTCGACGACCATTAAGATTTCTAGTTCATGTTTAAACATCACGGAAAATTTGTTCTTTCTTCACCTAAATGCACTCTGTTGGCTGCCCAGAGTCGCTATGCCGCCGAAGTGCTTTGATTTTCTTCGATCGCAACTTCAATGTTGTCGTCGGAAAATTGAAGAGTTTATCTACTTACAATACTATCTAGACTAAATCCTCCCAAGGCCCCACGTATCTACCTAACATTGCGAATTGTTTATTAGTACAGCTGCCCACAGACATTGCTGCGTCCTGAGATAAGAAGGCAGTCAATAGCCAAAAGCATTCCAGATTGACGACGATGCGTGGACTGACTATACGTACACAAGTTCGATACAAGACCACTTGCATGGCTAGGCTAGTTGAGTCTAATTGCCACCCCGTTTCGAGTCCATACAAGTTGCTCCAGTGTCGCTACGGTCAAAAGAAATATATATGATATATATTAGATGGTCATAAAATGGCTGATCCATGCGTTGATGTAAATGTAAATTGATTTGACTGAAATTAATGTTGTTAATTTCTCCAGTACCGATTGGTGCAATTGAATAGATGATACGTGGTAAATAGTTCAGGTATACAATGTCGGGAGACTAGAAAGAATTTGTAAATTGATAGTAATTAGGATGCCGGTGATTCTGAAATTTATTCGTTGGAGCCATGGGGAGATCTTTTAGGGTCTTGAGCGGAAATTCACAGATTACAGGTTCGTAATTAAAAATGTCCTTAAAGCAACTAACTGTGTAGTCTGATTGCGTTTTGATTTCAAAATCTCATAAGAATTATAGTAGTTATAGCTCGGCACTCTGTATGTATCGAAGACCGATTCATTTTCAATTTCTATCTCTTATATATTCTTTGTCGTTCCCAGTATAGTCCAGAGAAATTTGACATGGCGCTACAAGAAAAATTTACAAAAACTTTTTTGTAGGAAATTTCCTAAGCTACAAATTCGTCATACATTGTTTTTCTTTAGAGGTGATCTTTCCTGAGATATTTACGAAAAGTAATTTTTGGTGACCTTGGACCCTGTGTAAAATGTAACGCAGCACTCGAATCGATGGGGAATTTTGACATTTTGTTCGAAACGTCAGTATCAAGGTTCACACCAAAATCCAGCTTTCCCCTAATTTTTCCGAAGTTTCCCCTTTTTTTATATCGAATTTCCCTGGACTAAGTAAGAGTTTTCTAGTTGATGTGATAGCTTTTAATGTGTAGTTAAATCCTATGTCCGTTGTGTGTATTTACATACCGCGTTTATACTCTTATTGACTCCTAGTGGGGCCTAGTGTGCGTTCTTGGAATATTTCGTTTAACAGGGGGTCGATTAGGGTACTCCACAAAAGCAGCGTTAGGACATCTCTTGCGTGCATCTATCTGTCGCCTCGATTCACAAGTAGCAGTCAGCTGCAGTTTCCGACAACAACAATATCTCCGTCAAGATAGTATGTATCAATTTGACTAGGACTTCGTCCATGCTATGAGACTTTGCAACTTTATACAGCTTCCTAAAGGGCGTTCAGTTAAAGATCCCTTACTCTACATTTGGAATCGCTCCCTCAACTTTGAAAACCAGAAAATAAAGAGCCGACTCGCATGATTTTCCCCGCTGATATGTATATTGCTCCTCAATTTAAGGCATTCAACTTCAGCGTCCTAGTGTGTATTTGTCTTCCAATAAGTCTCTTCGGGCATTACAGCATAAACTAAGTTAGGTAGATCGGCTGAAAGTTTATTGGAAGGCTACGTTAACCTGTCGCCAAGGTGACAGAACATACTCCAGGGATAAGCATGTCCAAAAGATTTCCTTTTAGTCTGGCTCCAGGTAGCTAAAAGCTTAAGAGGCCTAGTGGGTAGAGCAGTGGCTTCTTGTGTGTAGGGTCCTTAGTTCGAATCCTGGTTCGGACGAGGGTCCGCTCACCAAACTTTGAGTTCATTTAGCTCTGAATAAGTACCCGAATTAATCAGGGGTAAAATGAGTCTTGGAGCACATCACTACCAGCTTCAACCCCTAGATCCGTACGGGGGTTGTCGTGGGATTACTTTAATTTACTGGCTCACTTTCCTCCCTCATCATAGCCGGATATCTGCTCCGGCCCAGAAACCGTCTCGGTTTCAGTCGCTGGAGCGCCCAAAAAGTTATTCTAAAATACAATCTGTAGAGTATCCTTTTCGAATTTGATAAACTCGTAATCCAGGCGTTTTAGAGAGTCCAGCTTAACTAATTGGTCCTTGCACAGCCTCGTGGTCTCTCTTGCGACTTCCAATATTTCACAGAGCGGTTTAAATACCTCGCTCTTGAAGGATCTTACAAATTTGTTGTAAGATCTTTATGAGTTTTTCTAGGTCCGTTATGCTGCGTTCCTCTTACAAATTCAATTGAAGAGTTTTCCGATATTCTTTCTTGTGCTTCTGTTGTTCTTGGTTCCACAAAAAAATCGTCTTGTAGCACCTGGTCTTGCTGCATCTACTCATGCTGATCGGGCAGGACTCTTCATAGCTACCTAGTATGGTTCTATTTAGAGTACTCAGCCGAGAATCCATTGGCTGCAGCGACTTGATCTTATCACTAGCACTTGTTTTGTCTACAAAAACTCGATTGAACTTAGCGCAATCAGAGTTTCTTTTTTTTCCGCCACAAATTTTGGATCTATAGATAAAGAGAACACTAAATAGCTGTGTCTTCTTCCTAGTGTTGTTCTTCTTCTTAGTGTTCTTCTTCTTCTTCTTAGTGTTGTTCTTCTTCTTCTTAGTGTTGTTCTTCTTCTTCTTAGTGTTGTTCTTCTTCTTCTTAGTGTTGTTCTTCTTCTTCTTAGTGTTGTTCTTCTTCTTCTTAGTGTTGTTCTTCTTCTTCTTAGTGTTGTTCTTCTTCTTCTTAGTGTTGTTCTTCTTCTTAGTGTTGTTCTTCTTCTTCTTAGTGTTCGTCTTCTTCTGAGTGTTCTTCTTCTTCTTCTTCTTCTTCTTCTGAGTGTTCTTCTTCTTCTGAGTGTTCTTCTTCTTCTTCTTCTGAGTGTTCTTCTTCTTCTGAGTGTTCTTCTTCTGAGTGTTCTTCTTCTTCTTCTTCTGAGTGTTCTTCTTCTTCTGAGTGTTCTTCTTCTTCTTCTTCTGAGTGTTCTTCTTCTTCTGAGTGTTCTTCTTCTTCTGAGTGTTCTTCTTCTTCTTCTGAGTGTTCTTCTTCTTCTTCTTCTTCTGAGTGTTCTTCTTCTTCTTCTGAGTGTTCTTCTTCTTCTTCTTCTGAGTGTTCTTCTTCTTCTTCTGAGTGTTCCTCTTCTTCTTCTTCTGAGTGTTCTTCTTCTTCTTCTTCTGAGTGTTCTTCTTCTTCTTCTTCTGAGTGTTCTTCTTCTTCTTCTTCTGAGTGTTCTTCTTCTTCTTCTTCTGAGTGTTCTTCTTCTTCTTCTTCTTCTTCTGAGTGTTCTTCTTCTTCTTCTTCTGAGTGTTCTTCTTCTTCTTCTTCTTCTGAGTGTTCTTCTTCTTCTTCTTCTGAGTGTTCTTCTTCTTCTTCTTCTGAGTGTTCTTCTTCTTCTTCTTCTGAGTGTTCTTCTTCTTCTTCTTCTTCTTCTTCTTCTGAGTGTTCTTCTTCTTCTTAGTGCTCTTCTTCTTCTTCTTAGTGCTCTTCTTCTTCTTAGTGCTCTTCTTCTTCTTAGTCTTCTTCTTCTTTTTCTTAGTCTAGATCTCATCCAATACGCACCCCTTTCAGTTATTAATCTAACTATTCCAGGTAAACATAGTGACATAGATAATCCCGGTTTTTCGAGACATTAGCCCTATAGAGGCTACAAAGCCTGCTGTTATCCCTGATTTTGTATTTGTTGCTGCCCCAACTGGTGTGCTGGCAGTTAGCATCGCAACCCACCAGATGTCCATTAACTCAAATCCAGTGTACTGACTCAGGTCCTTTAGCTTCTGTGTTGGCGGCGAAAGTAATTGATCAAAAGGACAGTAAGGTGAATCACGCGTTACAGCCTGCCATTTTCCCGGTACTGCGTAATGACTGCTGACAGGTCCCATCAGAAAAACTGTCTAGTTTTGGTAGTATCAGACAGATTGTAAACTAGTTAGAGCACATGTCCTCGATATTAGCGACCTTTCATCATCCAAAATTGTATCCAAAATTATGAATTTAAGCCGATTTCTAGTATCCAGTCACGGAACAATTCGGTGTTCACTTCTTTGATGTTTGGTTGGAGGAGGAGATTTGGAGGAGACCGTCAACAAACCTCGCTTATGTGAATTTGTTTACTAGACTTGACTTCGATATCGTCCTCTACCGCTCATTCAGATGAATAACAGGCAGATCATCAGTTAGTTTGCCATCCTTGTTGAGCAAACATATCACAATGATGAGGAACAAAGACGCAGCTTCTGCATACGTTTTCCTCTCTTGTTTTCTGGGCGATGTATTTGTGCCTGAAGAAGCAGCCTCAGCAAGATCCATCTTGCTCATTTCAATGGAAGCAAAGTGATAAAAACACTTATTCGCCATTCCACTGTCAAATTTCACAGGCACAAAAACCCATTCCGCCCCATAAATAAGACAAGGAAGCAAAAAATAAAATTAACAGTAATTAAATTTCAAATAGCTGCCATTCAGTGTATCGTTGAAGCTCGAAAAAATGTTGACTTACTAACAAAATAATTAATTTAAGGACTCGAAATCATTTGATCTAAAAATCAAAAATACTTTGAGGCACATATGAATTTCTTTTCAGAAACAAACTCTCTAATAGCTACTCCACTAAGCTCGACCAACATAAATTTCAAACGCATGCACATTCAAATCAATGTAAGTAGTATCACACAAATCATGCCAAAACATACTAGCATACCCTTAGTCTATCAAGATTTATAACCGTTGACAGCAAACAGTTGTGTAAACATTTTTTAAACACAATTTTTTTTTGCTCTCTTCGCAACTCTTACCTTTTTTTCTAGGCTTTGGATTGTATATCTTTGCTAACCTAAAATTTTTCAATCTTCAAGATTACAATCAGCAAATACATTCGCTGAGTTTCAAAGGTTTTTTTCGGCATTTGATTCGATTATTTATATTTATTTAATGTGGTGGGTGGGTGGTAACAGTTGCCTGCTGATAATGATAATCGTTTAGTTGGCTTGAAAAATAGACGGATGTTGCTGGAAGGCTTAGAGAGTTTGAAAGAAAAGTATGGATTGAAGGGCATTGACAAGTCAGAATGAGTCAATTGTGATGAAGTGTTGTTACTTGCATGGTGATTTGCTGCGTATAGGAGTTTGCATAAATTGGGCTCTGCGTGTGGAAAGTTTGCTAATCAAATAATTGATCTAAAGGGGTTTCCGATGTAGTTATCGATCATTAAAGAGTAGAGAAAATATTATTTAGCATCATTCCTATAAGTCTATAAATTTTGTAAATTCTGTTGAATGGATTACTGGTTAGTACTTATAATAATAATTTGCATATAGTCTAAGTTTCTTTCTGTAAATTGAGTCATAGAATGAAATATGCTCGAAACTTTGAAATCGAAACCAATTTCATTAATTTTTTTTCATAATGAAATTAAAAAACAATTTTATTCATTGTCAAAGCAAGTTTTAACGTATTTTGTGTTTAATATTAAAAAATTGTTTGTACAAAGCTATCTATATTTAATTTTCAAAACTTTATTACATAATATATGAACAACATTATAATATATTTTCTTTCTTTGTTTCAGATTAAATTTATCTTAAGGGAGTCAACTAATCACCAATTCTTCTAAATTCTCGATCACAACTCGATTTTCAACAAAAGATTTTTCGTAGAGTTAAAAAAACTTTCGAAAAAAAAAACTGAGTTTTAGCATGCTATCACTCACAAAAACACGAACAATGGAAATTGAAAGTATGTGTGGTTTATATTAACTTTTAGTACTAACAACTCCTAATTTTTATTTCAGAAAAAAAAACTAACTCTATGTATAATATAAAACTGTTACACAGGCATTATATACTAAACATCCCGGTGCAGGCCATTCGGCAAAATGAATGTACTGATTGTTTATTGGCCAAGAAATTGAACAACTAAAATCGAGACGAACATGACCTGAAAATATGGTATTCGTTTGTTAATATTTTTGCCGCCCTACTAACACTAATACTAATCTTATTTATTTAGATCTACTAATTTATGCAATTAAACTTTTAATGGATTATTTTTACAATCGAAGTGAATCGTTACCGTCGACTACAATTGCTAACTATGCATCGAGTAAAAATCTTAAACCTGGCTTTGAAGTGTAACTGTGCTTTCAATAAAAAAAAAATGCAGCGTGAGAAGAAGAATATTTTGAATTTGCCTAGTAAGCATAGAGTAGCATAGTTGATAATGGAATGAAAGCGGTAAATGATTATTTTTTTTCAGCTCAAAATTCATGTTTCAAATACATTTTTCATGCTAAATCGAAAAGGAATATAAATCTGAAAATTAAATTTCAAAATAATTTGAGCAAGTCGAGGCCACAACATTTGTTTTTACAATATGAGTAATTTTAATTCACTTTCAAAATTACAGTAGCTCAAAAAAAAAGTATTCGTCTGTTGACAGCTTCTATGTTTGAGAGAAGATTTTTATATTGTAATAAAAACAACAGAAGATAAATTTTAGCATTCTAATAAAAACAACAATACGGAAATATTTTAATTTGAAAACCAATTTTTCATTTAGATGCTAGGTATATTTTAATTTCTTGATAGATGATATTGATAGTGCGAAGGCAATCTTCCCTCTTCTTGATTGTTATTGAAGGGAAAATTGGTCTTCACAGTAAAATACTTGGTTTTGAAAGCTGGAAAAAATTGTATCAGATCAATTCAACAATAGACAATTCAAGTCCTTCATTATTCTTTATTACCTATTTTTGAAAAGTAAATAAAAAAGTTAGTATATATGTGGGAAAAACAAAAACAATTTAAATCAACATTTTGCAAGTCCCCTTGACTTCTAATATTAGCTTTGGGTCTATTCGGAATTGAATTACGAGATTTTCAGTTGTGTTTTTTTTTTTAAATATTGTTGCAACCTTACTGAATATTAGAACAACCTCTATGTCTTTCTTATTTGAAAAGTCTGTTTCGAATCCTTTTTTCTAATATGTCCCACAAGTTCTCTACTGCATTTACATAGGGAGGCTGTGTTCGTGTTTCTAAACTATCTTGCGTACAATTTTGTATATATCCTGACTAAAAATGTAGTCTCCAAACAAACCCATACTTTCCACGCTTTTCTGAAGATGATACTTGAAAATTTTCATATTTCCATAAAAAATACCCAATTCCCTCACTCCGTTACCTCTCATATAGCACCATACCATCAGTGACCCTCCTACGTATTTCAATAAGATTCTTTTCATTCATTTCACATTTCAGCTTTCTCCACGCTTACTCTGCCATTCGATTTGACTATATTAAGTTTACTTTTATCTGTGGAGAGCACTTTCGTCCAAAATTCTAGGGGATGATTTTTGCAGTTTTTTTTTTTTTTTGAAAAGTTGCGACATTTTTCTTATTAATTTTGCTTATATATGGTTTCGTACGAGCTGTTCGTCCATTATATCTAGCTTCATGCAAAACATTTCGAATTGTTTCATGCTATACCGTTTGATCGATCTCCTGTTGCCCCTCGGCATCCAGCTCTGATGCACTTTCTCTTTTAATTTTTCGAACGATTCCACTCATTTCCAGCATTCCATTTCCCGTTAGTTTTTGTTGTCGTCCTGACATTGGATCATCTGTATACTTGTTTGTTTTTAAATAACTGCACACAACGCTTTTAACCGCTGTAGCACACTTTCATTTATTTCTTGTATTTCTTTCTATTTATTTCGTCTTATTTCTTTCGAGGTAGTATTAAACCTTGTAAAGAATTTGAAAGTGTTCAATTGATATTCTTAAAATATTTTTAGTTATTTATTCTTCGAATTAGCCATAGTCGTGAATCTTAGATTTTTAAAAAGCTAATTGATTTTAACTTCTAGCAACTAAGCTTTCATTTCCAAGGGAAGCGAATAAAAATTTAATCACAATTTTTGGCTTCTTTTTAGTTGCCTGGCGATCGTTTCGTCTCATACTGCAAATCTCCTAATTTTGACTTACATCGCCTAAATTATACCGTTTTGAAATTTTACAGTAAACTGATTCCTATTAATTTCCTTATAATTCTATTTGAAACGCATATAGAAAGTACCGTTATTTAGCTAAATAAAATGAAGAAGTACTTGGAGGCAAATAGTTTTTTGGTGTGTAATAATGATACTTATTGCGTCTTTTTGTTATTTTTGTTTCCACAAATATGAAATGAAGTACTACCTTTTTATTTTACTTGTGAAGATTAAGTAATGAAGGAAGTAATGAATGTTCTATTGTTGTTTTTATTTTAATGTAAAAATTTTACGTTAACCAATGAAGCTGTCGCCAGAACAATACTTTTTGAATCAGCTTATAAGGGTCTAAAGTATTTTCTTGAATTCTCTGTAGCTTAAATTTCGCAAAATTTATATTTAGAAACCACATTTTCTCTTATAGCTGCTTGCGAAGAGTTACTAAGTTGAAGTTAAATATTAAGTCCAGTAAACCACGAGCAATAGCGAGACAACAATACGACGTCAACCACATTCGAATCGCAACATTTGTGAACAAGAACATCAAGATGCACACTCTGCAACCAGATTCATTGTTTAGTTGACAGTAGAGACTCCATGAAAACACAAAAGTAGGGAAAGTAATGTCTAACCAGCGTGCCCTTTAACAGATTCTGCTGCGGAATTAAGCATCGGTTGCCTGGCGATAATGCATCGATGAAGATCAAGCATAAAAATATATAAAATACATAAAATCTTCCTGGAAGAAATTATTAGGAGCTACAAACCTTGTGAATGAACTTAAACGAAGTACAATTTTATGTAGAGAGCATGAAAAAATACTCTATGCTAATAGATGCTAAATCTATAAATGGATACATATCCATTCCTAGTTTCAGTGGCAACCAATGCTTGATTCTGTAATGCCCGATGCTGCTGCTACAATAAGCGTTTCAGCTATCACCGAAGTTACTTCAGCCGGTGTAACAAATAGTGACAAACACAAGGTACGTGAACAAGTTACTAGCTCCAATCCTTCGAATGTTATAGTTAATTCAGCTGCTCCACTGCGCAATGTAACCAATGTGTATATTGAGCTAGCTACTTCAGATTCTTGGACAGCTGGGTTTTGCAGCCGAATCTTCCTCAAGTACAGTATCAACCTGGCTTTTCTGTAACATATCTAGGACATTATCGGTTTCTTGTTTATTCACTAGTATCGGACTGCGATGTTACCAATAAGTACTTAAGGTAGTTCAATTGCCTCGTATACTGCTTCTTTGCAATCGAATCATTCTCCAACACAAGCTCAACTTAGACTTTCAAAAGCAATCCTTCAATCACACCGACTTGTTTGTGCTCTTTGCCACCACCACCATACAGGTGTTTGTCTCGCGTTTCATACTCAAACCATAAGCGGTAACATCTATCAAAAGCAACTTCTTAGTAAAAAGATACCTGCAGAATCAAGAAGTCTCATAGTTCAAAATAACGGTTTCTGCTGGCACTGATGCTCTACTGTACAGAGATTTCTGTCCTTCAGGCGTTCACTAGAAGACCTTGTAAAAATTTGGGTCCTAAAAGACCAAAGAGTTCTCTAATATAAAAATTGGTTTGAAACTCTACTACCAAAACGTCCGTGACTGAGGACCAAAACATACAAGGTCAGGCTCAGCTCTACCCTAGACTTCGATAGAATTATTCAATTGATAAGAATCTGCCTGGCTCAAGGTATTTAAAACAATGAATAGCTCCCTTGCATAATATTTTCCAAAAACTCGTGACTGCACTGGCTGCGGCAAATCAGGTGGCGGTGGCGTCTTATTCGATGTAAATAATGCTGGGATCCTAACCAATCCGTCCGGTCCGTTCCGAGAACAATCACAGCAACTCCGTTATTCGTTCCAATTGTCACGTAGTCAGTTCTGTTGTATGCTGTGGCGTAAAATGAATAGTTAAATACAGACGTGTTTGAGCGGATTTTTTAAAACTTATTTGCGCAAAATAGCAAAATATCGCAAGCTATTGTGAGATATTCTTTCTGCTATTGCACTTCCTGCTTTAACAATCAGTTTCCAATCGCTTTATTAATAAAATCCTTGATCTTATTTCGTTTAATGTCCCCCCCCCCATCGCGCTAAATACAGCCATTTCTCCTTATGTATCATCTCTCCTCCACCATTCTCCACTTTTCTTATAAGATCAAATTTGCATATCCTTTCAATACTTTCAGTATATCTTCATTTATACGATGAACATGAGTAATCGCGGCTGTGGAAAATATTTTATATTGTTATTCTGCATTGTATCGTTATCTTGCGTATCACAATGTCTAAATTATAGCTTTTGCTTAAACTACCAAAACATCCTGAAAAAAATGTATTTTGGGTCTAACTAGCTGTTTTCGTTGTTTTGAATCGTATCCAATTTCATCAAAACGGGAAATTTTCCAACATTTCTAAAAACAAAGCTATTCCTCGATGGAAAACAATCTTTGATCAGCCAAAACATAATTGTGTGAAAATATAATTGGTTCATTGGACTCCAGAAAAGTAAGACATAAAATGAACACATTAAAATAAATTGAGAGTCGAAAGCGTTGAAGATTCAAAATCATTAAAAGTTAGACTATCAGGTAGCAAATGATCTGTGTGCCTAATACACAAGCTTTCGCATTTTACCACAATTTTTTCAACTATAATCTTTATAGTCAGTCGAAAATAACATAGCACCCGCTTCTACTAATTGCTAGGGCTTCTAATTAAAAAAAATCTAACAATATGGCCAATCACAATTCCAAACATTGCTTCAGAATGAATGGAAAATTATCTGATTGCATAAAAGTGAAGTGTCTATCCGAACAGACACTAAAACGCAGTCTATTATTTTTTAACACACATCAACCGATGCCAAATTGAAGGAAAAGTACTGAAACACTAAAGTTATAGGCCGACAGGTAACTTAATCCTTGAACAAAGGAAAAAATCATGAAATTTGAGATCTCGATATTTCATCATTTCAACAACATCTTCATCGCCATCATTAAAAAATATCAAATGTTTTTTTTTTCCTTTTTTCAAACTTCATGGTTCAATTTTGCTATTCAACGCGGCAGCGGCCGCATTAAGAAACGCAAATAAAATCTAGAGAAAAGATTCGCTGTATAGAGTGTGGAATATAAAACTCAAGTTTCTCTGGGTTTCTGCAGCCAATCTTTTAGACAGAGTCTTTTATGTCTTTTAGATTTCTACGCCCCGAATATATGTGTACCTGCATAAAAGCAGCGAACTTAAAATCTTTTGTCCTTCCACTCAAGTGGAGATTAGTGAACAACATACAGCGCAGCACAACAAGCAGATAAAAATGAAAATTAGGCCATGTGATGGCGGAATGTGAAAATAAATTCGAAGAATGGATGCAGACATTTTTTGTTTTGAGGCCAGTGTCTATCGGTACGAAAATCATCAACTCGTGTATTGAATAGCGATGCTGCTGTGCAGATAGGAGGATGGATGGTGGCTTATTGAAAGTAGATTTAAGTTTTTAGTCCTTGATTCGCGAATGAAGTAAGTTTTGTGCTGTGTATTTGTGTTGCGTGTAATTTGAGATGTGAACAAATGTTCAATGAAGTACGAAAGATAGTTGAGAGACAAATGAAGTGGAATGGTGATGTGGAAAACAAAGATTTTGGATATCAGTTCTCTAAAGCGAAGCAGTTAAAAGCAAAAAAAATCCGTGATAGTGTGGGCAAAAAGATTAGTCAGAAAATCGTTTGATGTCACTAAGAAAATATAGAAAATCTACATAAGCATAAACGGGTCAATCTAATGGTAAAAAATTTCTTCGAAATGCTTGTATTCGTTGACAATATTTCAAGTATTTAAAAACAAGTAATTTCACACAATAGTGACAGCTAATCTTTTTAGTAGAAAGACTGAAAATCGTACACGAGCACCAAAAAATCATTTTCAATTTGTTGTAAAAGCCAAAAACGAAATCTTGCTTCTTCCTATATCTTGCTCCTTCCAGTCTACTGCTTCTTCCTGTCTCCGGCTTCTTCCTGTCTATTGCTTCTTCCTGTCTTTTGCTTCTTTCTTCCTCGTTTCGCGTTGCGCTTTTTCCTATGTATATTTTTCAGCGCATTTTTAACGGCATTCCACGCAGTTTGCCATTCCAGCATGCAGTTTACGGTGTTTTCCATTGATATCCTTGCGCCTAATGGCGCCTCTGGGCTTCTTCTGTAAGCCTCAATGCGCGGACAGCTAAACAGCATGCGTCCCACATCTTCGGGTCACGCGAACTATCGTGTCCGAAATGGGACAGATGGTTAAGATATCTGCTATGTCCACTTAAAAATTTAGTCACGCCATCGCTCGATTTTCCGTGGATCATTGAAGCCCATCGCAATACGTTGGGGACTAACGTCTGCGTCCAGTGTCCATTTTGCTCCTCCTTTCAATTATTTTGCCAAGTATGAAGTGTCACTCTTCTTCGATCTGTCGAGCGCTTGTTGTCTGTACTTCACTTTCTTAAAGACATATCACATCAGACGTGATATGTTTGCTCATTGTAATATAGGAGATTTGTGTAGTTTTTCTTATATATTTCTATATTGGTTTTGATTGCAAGAATATCAATGGGCAGCATACTAGCTTTAACACACGGCCCCCCAGAAAACATTGATCGCAAAGGTCGGAGCGTAATAAATCAGCATTTATCGCCGATTTTATTTTGTGTTTTTGCCCGAGCTCACTACCCTTGAAATCAGTAGCCTTGGACTTTGCTTTAAGCCGCCAATATTCGGTAGCATAATAGCAAGAGTTGAGCTAACAACGAGGGCCTTGTTGTTTACTTTCAACAAGCGACGTTTAAGGCTCAGCTTGTCATTGATAATCACGCCCAGCTGGTTTATAAAAGACTAAGAAGTAAATATCCAGTCGTTAATCTTTATCAGCACTACTGCTGGTTTCCTTCGCTTCGCGATCAGTACCATTTCCGTCTTTTGGTCTACAAGTTCAACCCTGGTACTTTCCAGCCATGACTTAATTGACCAAGTTGATTTATTTGAGTATATTTCGACTTCTTCGGGATAACGAGCTAAAATGACGATTCCAATGTCATTGGAAAATGCTACTATAGTCACATTTCTGGTTACATATAGCTTAATATTCCATCGTACATTATATTGTATAGTAGAGAGCCAAAGACAGATCCCTGTGGCGCTCTCGGCGCTACCGAGGAAAGTTTTGATCCTTCTTCCAAGTTATAGCATAAAATTTTTTCCCTGAAGTATTCAACGATTATGCGTGGTAAGGAGCATGACACTCCGTTATGGAACAGCGTGTCTACAATACGTATATTCCTCACCGTTACAATTCTGACCGCATCCACGGTTGATTGCTCTTTTTGAAAATCTAACACGATCGAAAACTTTTCCCATCGTATTCGACAAGCATATTGGTCTATAAGAAGGTGACTCCCCAATAGGTTTATTCTCCTTGGAAGGAAAAACAAATTTTCAAAAATGTAATTTGATGAGAACTGTTTTTGTTCAATAGGGGCATTAAAGCTTTGTACGCTCCACTCTATGGATCAGAATCCTCCTCGTTACATAAAATCGGAAAGTATTCCCTCTTACTGTTAGCGATCGAAACTTCCTTCTTCCGGGCGTTTTTGTCGCTTTGTACTCTGGGACGCTGGCTACATCCCCTGGCTACATCCCCTGGCTACATCCCCTGGCTACATCCCCTGGCTTTGTGATATTTTTTGCCGGAGCTTTTGTATTTCCGCATTCCGCCAATATTTGCCTTCCTTGTCTTTTAGGAGAGGTGGTCGTGATATGGAAGAATTGCATGCTTGCTGAATCTCACTAACGATTTATGCTTCCTTTATCTAAACAGTTCCATCCTATTCTATGTCAGGGGGTAGTATTCTTCGTCGAACATATTTAACGACCACCCAACAACGTTCAACCAATGTGAGTTCTTATTACTTTCACGGTGCCAATTATGACTTGGTGGTTAACCCACCATTGTAAATCCTTGAATAAGACGTCACTCACAAATCACGATCGAGCCCGAGGACCAAGCCTGCGATCGAGCGCAGGCCTCGGCTATTGAAGGTGTTGGTGCTGTCATTGTTTGCATGAACAATATCTACCTACGAAAAAGCTTCCAGTAGAACTCACCATCTAGCGTTAGGTTTCCGGTTTCCCCATTACACTCAAGCGTTGAAGTTGCCGGCTATGATTTTAGGGCTATGCCAGTTCGCATCCATTGCTATGTTGTCCAACTGCGTGACTCCTGTATATTTAGATACCATTAATTTTAGCCCGTTTCCTAGCTGTTGCATGCGTCCCGCAGAGCTTGATTTCCGCACACCACTACCACTTACGCCAGTTATTCAAATGCCACTATGAAGATTTTGGTGTCTGCTTTAAGTTGGTAAACCGACTGTGAAACACCTGCGCTGCTCGAAAATTATTGAGGTTAAGCTATATGATCTTCATTTAGGCCTGGAATTCGACGCTTTTTGAAAAACTGGATACCTGCTGTTACCCTTTATGTGCCTGCTATCGCCACGTGTTTACTTTCTCTGCAGAGGAGATAATTTGGGTCCTTTGTGCAATCTTTGACTCCATAACCCCCTTCTGCACATTTTCGAAACAGCTTGGATGCGCCCTGCGAGATTTTACAATTATTAGCTATGTACCCAAATTCGAGGCATTTAAAATATTTTTTCATGGAAATCTGCTCCGTAAACTACAAATCACCCACCCGACTGGGACTTTGTCTGCTGCTAGGACCTGGTCGATAACGAGGTGTAAAGTAGCCATTTGGATACCATCTAAAGACTTTCGAAGTCCCGGGATGTTTAATTCCTCAATGTTCGCTAGCCCCAGTTGATTTTCATTCAATTGCAACTAGTTGGTGATTTACTCATATTATAGTACATTCACATGTTTGACAAGAGAAGCCTCCATTTTTTTGCTGGAATTCATTGTGCTTGGTTCCACTAGATTTAAGTTAAAAAAGCAAACAGCCCATCTGTGGGCCATATTGTCACTTAAGCCATTTAAGTTAGGATCTATCTTGACTTTTCGCAAAGATGTCCGCGTATGTTACGCCCTCTAGTAGTGATAATCATTAGCTCCAGGCGAAGCCTTCGCCGTAATATTCCCTTTTTTGTTTTTGCGACCTTGGTAGATTTTACCCTCATCTATTGCACAACATCCTTCGCCAGTTCACCAGGGGTTTTTCTGGTTACTTTATTGGTTTCAACGCTTAGAAGTAACTTCTTTCGTGTCTTCACTCTTTTTCCCTTAGGAGTGACTTGTGGATCGCGTGAGTCGACAACTTTCTCCCTTGGCCACTTTTGCTGGTACATTTTTGCTGTGGATCAATTAGCGTTAGCGAATATTTTAATTCCGGATTCCTTGCTCTTCGAATGAAGGCTGTAACGAGAGTTCGAGGATACACTCCGTTTGCCCGCCAACATCTTGCTATGTTGTTTTGCTCGTTATAGGAGCCAAGCTGCCCACTCCTTTAACGTTGTAACTTCCAGTTAAGCTGAAAGAAAGACCTTCGGAAGTAACGGTTCTTCGTTTAAACGCATATCCTCGTTTCTTTTTTTTCCTCCTAAACTTCCGTCGTTAGTTTCCGGGTTTAGGGTTTCTTTCTGTAGTCTTTTATATCTGCGGCCAGGTTGGACACCTAGTAGTGGTCGATGCTTTGTAGAGGTCCAATGATGCTGCCGCGTAGAGAGCTCATTGGGTTTCTAAGAAATTTCTTTTCCATCCTACTTCTATACCGTTCTCGATCGGGAACCACTTATTTGTTATTCGCAGCTAATCTACATATCTGAAGTCGAGTGTCGAGTTATCGATTGTTTCTCGAAGAGTATTGGATCCCATATATTCATTGAATTATATTTTATTCCTTTTGTTCATACGGAAGTCTATTTTCACTACCCTTTGTTGCACCTTTCTGGAATGTACAATAGTCTTAAATTGCCCCTTTTTGGTTTTTCGAATTCACTAATGCAGGAAGAAATGTTATCTTGAACTCCAGTTAACTCTTTACTGATTTTCTAAGAAAATTAACTTTCGAATAACTCTATAGGGAAAAGGTCCATTTAAAGTTAAAATTAAAATATCTCTAACACTTTGGCGCCGATGGGATTTTAGTGGATGATCAGGTACTCCTACAGTTTTAAGAAAAAAATAACTTTGGAAAAACAATTGTGTAAAATGAAAAGTTATTTTTAAAGCCTGGCTGTGACCAGGGTTCCCACTTTTGATACATTTGTATCATTTTGATACGTTTTTATTTGAAACTTATATATTTGATACAATGTTACAGCAACTCACTGATTTATGACAAAATGATACATTTTGTTAGCCAGTAAATAAATTCAATTTTTTTTAATTTTGCTGCCATGTGCCAACCAAATCTCTCTCTAGCAGTAATAACTGCCAACTTCAGTCTAGCTTACATTCTGAACTACGAAAGATATCTTATATGCGATGACTCTAAAGATTTGAAGTTTTCAAGCTATTTAAATAATAACGGGAAAATGAATGTTAACCGAGATTGGTTTATAAACCGAGTTTGGTTTATAAACCGAGTTTGGTTTATAAACCGAGTTTGGTTTATAAACCGAGTTTGGTTGAAAACATTTTAGGTAAATCAGTGTCATATGCCGACTGCCATGTTAACCTTAATAGCTGCACCTTATAGTTTACCTAAAAACGAGGTTTTTCTATATTAAACTTGGATGTAGAATGGAACTGATTAAAACTGAAAAGAGATTATAGGAATTTTGGGAAGCAAGAAGCCGAACTATGTTTGGGTGCCGCTGTATGACATACTTGTCCAAAACATATCCTTTCATTAATCATATTCATCAAATCATCAGTATTCCGATAGCTATATGGTTCCTTTTTAAGCCGAAGAATAATTTTTTTTTTTTTGGAAACAAAACCGCTACTTTCCCTAAAAATAATCTGCGCTTCGTATTAATTTCGTGAAAATTTTGAGCGTATTCGCAAAGAACCCATAGTCTGTTATAATATTTTTTGTGCGGCCTCAATATTAATGGCAATATGCAGATAAAAACAAAGAGCGGAAGTAGTTTATGATATATTTTAGGCTCTATATTATTCAATAAATATATGTAGTAGCTCCATACGAAGTTGTTTTGGATATTATTATTATTATAATTTCATGACTATAGTTTATTCTAATTTCAGTACCTCGACGCAAATACACTTTTGGGAACTTTTGATACATTTTTACGAATATTGATACACTTTTTGGAGAAATGTGATACGGCGGAACATTTTGAAGTGGGAACACTGGCTGTGGCAACAATATGGACACTTTTAATCCTATGCAGTCACAAAGTGCCTAAAAGTAGGCAATTTTTTTTCCAAATTTCGATTGGTCACAACTTCTGGCAGAAACATCAGATCAACATCACATAAACATCACTGATGTTTCTGACAGAAACCTAATTAAAAGTAAGAATGTATGATTTTAGATAAGTGTGCGGGCAGCCCTGTAGCTACAGCAGATACGTGATCAATATGGAATTCACAGAATGTATTGGTTTCGAATAGAAGCAGGTCTGATACAAGTTATTGGAAAAAGGAAGCAGCCCTGTAGCAATAGTTAAAATCGGCCAGCTTTCTGTCCTATAACTTCCGGTGTAGTCATCCGATTTTAGGAAAATTCACAAAGCAGAGGAATATTTGAGAATGTCTCCAATTATGCCTGCCAATGATATAAATAAATGAACAGATAGTCTGAAATGTAACTGAAAGAACTAATTTTGAATCCTCATATGTACACTGCTCAAAATAAAACAGGCAGAACATATGAAAATGTATGTTCACTTGATTTTGATGAAATATAAGACCAGGACCATTGAGCTTAAAAATGCTACATAAAGTATTATCTAGGAATATACCTGAATTATTCACTGCTAAAAAATAATCAAAATCTATTCATAAGCTGAAAATAGTCAATCTTCCTAATATCAAAGCAATTTTTAGTTCCACATTATTTCTAGTATAAGAAAAATATCTACCGAAGATACTAAAACCTCCCAAACATCTGGCAGGGATTTCTACTTTTTCTTCCTCTGCCAAAAAAAAAATCGTAAATTATGCTTCCAATAGCAACTGTCGCAATCGATTATCTTTTTCAAATCAATTTAATATACGTAGTAGAGCCATACCTCGAATTAATACATATTCCCCAATTTTTCGACATAACCCGTGTCTATTTAGAATTATGTAAATTTCGACATTTCAATAAATCCAATCAAATATATATGTATGTATCGTAGATAAGACATCTGTCCGTTCTCAAAACGTTATCATTTTTTTTTTCTTATCGATAAACGGTTGCTTCCTTTTCGATTATCTTGACTATGAAATGCCGCCCGTTGATAATTTCACTAGTAACAAATTCGATTTCATTTATCAAATGATATTCACCATCCACCACATTGCAATAAATATCTTACGAAAAAGGTAAAACCTGCCGAATTCGAAACGGCAAGATAAAAACACCGAAAAACTAAAAAAACGTGCGAACAAAATCAACTTTCCTGTTTTTATTCAAATATCTTGACACTGCATTCTAATGCTCCTCTACTCCGCTGGAAAAGCTGGTGTGATGACAAAATCTAAGCTCGTGTCTTGCTTGTTTGCTGCGTGTGTACTATTTGTTTAGCATACTTATATGTCTATTTTTTTAGAGTTCGAGTCAAAGACTTTTGTTGTTATGCGTAGCCTTCGTAGTCCGGAAACGGGGCGAAAATGACCTCTAGTTTATTTTGTTTTGGGACCAAATACGACAGAATCTAATTGCCTAGAAGAAGCAGAAATCTTAATATGGGCTCAGTGAATGTCATCACGAAAGCTGCTTAATGACAATTTTTTGTCACTTCTTGGTGGTTGGACTAAACGAACAGTAGATTGAAATTTCTTCACCTTTAAGCAAATTTTCGATGTAGCTAAGGTGGTCTCGACAGGTATCATATGCAAAACTTTGATGATGATCTGTTCTGGGCATTGAGCCTGATGTTCATGTTTTATTCAGAGCAAGGTTTGGTTCATTGAAATTGCTCTTAAATTTACACTTGGGTACGTTTTTCAGAATAATTATGCTATTTTGTCTGTATTTAACTACCTAAATAATAGAACTCCACCTTAAAAAGGTGTTATTATCTACTTTCGAGTAAACCTACATTCTTTTCAAACAAAGCTAATGCATTATCTCTGTTGTTTTTTCGTAAAACAGCGAAACAAATTGGAGAAATCCAAGAGACAATTTGAAATTTGTGTATAATTTCCGAAAATTTGTATCTAAATACTGGCCAGAACCCAATTCCCCTTAGCCAGTTTTCGTTTTACCTTTCTTAACCAGTTCAAGTACTGAACCCGATCCGTGCTTGGTCGTTGAATCGTTAATCTTCTTGTTACTTGCTCTCGCCAAAAACAGACTTTGTCGATTTGCATTTGGTGTTAATTTGTTGAATGTTCTAATGGTTTCATCTAATGTAGGTACGATATGTGTACTATTCTCATGATTATATTCAAATTAGTTGTGCTCTTCGTAAAGTTGTTGGTTTTATTTTTTGTTTTCATCTGCTCACCACGGTTTTTCGATTATCTATTTATTTCAGGGTTTTGCGAACATTTACATATTATTTTGTCATACGGGCTAATCGTATTCAGTATATTCTAATGGGATGTTCAATTCTTTTGTTTCAGGTAATTCGTATGGCGACGGGACGACGAACTAAGGAGAGTGTGTGCATGGATAAATCGTTTTCGTTATCATGATTTTCGCACAGGACGGGATGGTGTCAATGTTGTGTATTTGATAAAATTAATATTGCACTTGTCCCGGCCTATGCGCAATGATTGACTCAACAATAATAAATTCGATTTTAGATATTACAAATTATTGAGACAACTTCATATAATGTATTATTTTGTGATATAAATATATTATAATGTATCTACACATAGTCACAAAATTGAAGGCACAAACAATAAATATGAAAACTCTTAGTCGTTTATAAACTAATGTCACTTTATTATCACAATTTTTTTTATTTTTTATTAAATTGAAGACTAAAAATACAAAAATGAATAAAAAAATTTATTAAATTCAATTTTTTAAAGAATTAAGTAACAAGAGAAAAAATTAACTACAAAATTCAAGGCACAAAATTAAAGGCACAAACTTCAAGATCACTAGAAAAATATAAAATAATTTATTATCAGTAGTTATTTGGATATCCGTTGGCTTTGATTACTGCTGCTAGTCTTCAAGGCATACTTTCCGCTAACTTTTTTGTTATGGTTGGGCTAATATTTTGGCATTCCCTTGCTATTATTGACTTCAGCCCGGATTTATTCGCAATTGAAAATTTTCGGATTTGTTGCTCAAGTACTGACCACAAAAGTTCAATTGGATTAAGGTCTGGGGACTGAGGTGGAGTTTTTAATTGTTTTGGCGTATTATAAAGCAACCACATCTTCACAATGTGCGCGGTGTGCTTTGGATCATTATCTTATTGAAACCAAAACTCATCCGATAGTCCTAATTTAATAGCACCTCATTTTAAATTCCTTTTCAGGATATCGAGGTATTTAAATTTGTCCATAGTGGTCTCAATAAATTCCATATTGCCGACTCCTCCTGCAGATATGCAGCCACAAGGTGAACATTACCCCCTCCATGTTTTACGGTTCCGCACAAATTTTGTTTCTTTAGCTCGGTGTTCGCTCTCCTCCAAACTTTGTCTGCCATCAGAGCCAAATAGGTTGAACTTACTTTCATCACTGAATATTATGTTTTTCCAGAAATCTGGACCCTCATTACGAAAGTTTTCGCAAACTCTAACCGTTTTTTTCTATTTGCTTCTGAAATAAATGGCTTTTTACGGGCTATTCTTCCATTTAAACCAGGGTTTCGCAATGTTCCGCTAATAGTTTCCTTGGATATTGGTTTTTGGATCATATGAGAAACTTCAGCCCTCAAATTGTTAATCGGCTTCTTTGGACATTTTTTCTATTTCCCGTCGAATGTATTCCTCATCTTTAACTGACAGTAACTTTTTTCGTCCACGTCCCGTTTTATTAATATAAGTCCCGTCATTTTTCCATTTGTTGTCTACAGTTCTTACTGAAGAAAATGAGCTCCCAACTATTTGTCCTACTTCTCGATATGTTTTACCTTCACAAACAAGCTTAATAATAATTTTTCTTTCCGCAACTGTGGTTTCTTTTCTCCGTTTATCCATTTCAGCTTCTTTTTATTTATTTATGTACAAATACTTATTTTTTTTTTTTTTGAAAAACAACACACTTAACTTAACTAGTCACTAGCGTTCACCTAAAACTCAATATTTGTAAAGAATGAAAAGTAATTGCATCATCAAATTCTACGAAATATCTTATTAGATGCACGTGTGCCTTCAATTTTGTGTAGCTCGCAGGTGGACAGTTGACATCAAAATAGCAAACTTTGTGATAGATTCGACTTTTTTTGTATTAATTTTTTGTATTAATATTTTGTATTTTTTTGTATTAATTCGGTGTGTAAAAAAGATTACGCACTAACAGAATAAAATGCCAATTCGATAAATTTACTAGAATTGTAGTAACATTGAATAATATTTTGGCACTTGTATAGATTGTGCCTTCAATTTTGTGACTATGTGTATGTAGTTTTAAAATAATGTTGGTTTAAGATGAAACAATTGAAATAAAATGTGTTCGTTTCCCAATTGTTTATCTGATGATTTAAATTCGTATTAGGTTACTGCTTTTTTTTTAAATTCATAGATAAATATTGATACAATATGAAATCAAATTCCAATGTCTACAAGCTTTTACATTTGTTTGAGGCAACTTATTAAAATCTATATAAAAATAATAACTGGATTGGTTGCTGTGTTTCATTAATATACCGTTATTGGCAAGAATCCAACATATCCAACAACGGGATTATATGTTTTCAGGATAGCATAACAGGTTTATTGAGCATAGCACAGTAGATACAGTTTCAGCATTCAGTGGAGATAATACTGGCTTCACGGAGCGTTTGGTTTATTAGGAATTTAGCACATACGCACGCACCAGTTGTCAAAAATATTCATTGGAGCATTTTTCATTTTCAACATTTTTCTTTACAAGAAATCCTGTGAGCTTAAGAAACTAGCCCTAGTAATTGTCATCTCAAAATCAGGTAATACACCAGCCAATAAGTCTCGAGGATGACATATATGTAGATGGCTTTATTACTAATAAATGTGTGGCAACATCATTCGGACAGCAGGGCACAGCCTAGCGGTGAGTTTTTCGCCAGGAGAACTTATCAGCCAATCAAGCGACGGCTTTGAAAGGACTCAGACTATGCGATCAAGCCTCTTGAAGTATTTTATCGTTTGTTTAAATATACAGTGGCTCAAACGTATAATCGGACAGCGATAGTACTCAGGTAAAACATGTGAAAATATGACAAAATAATTGCACTTTAATAATGAAATGCAGCTTAAGCCTTTTCACACTTTCCTTAAATGTAATATAATCTGAAAATAATACAATTTTTTTAATTTGAGCACGTAAAATTCAAGCAAATCAGTAGGTGATTCCATAATCCAAGTCAAACAAATATTCGGACGTGCAAGAAAAATATGGTAGCACTTCCTAGCATAGCTGCGTTTTCTTAGAAATTGCCATGAATTAGCTTCTTTCAGTTTGTTGTCAGTGTAAACTTTCAGGTGAAGCTTGAAAGTGCAACAAGTGAAAAAATGGCGCAAACTACTTTCAAAATTCGTGAACTAATTATTAAGCTTTATGCAGAAGGAAATTCGGTACGGGATATAGGAGTTACCGTTGGAAGAAGCCGTTCTACTATCCACGATATTATGAAAAGGTATCGTGATGAAAATAGAATAAGGAACAAAAGCAGAAAAGGTCAAGGACAATTATTAAATGAGCGCGATCAACGGCGCATTCTGGCAGAAGTGAAGGTAAACCCACTGGAAACAGCCAAGGAATTGAAAACTTTAGTACATGACAATATTGGAAAGTAAGTCTGCGTTGAAACAGTAAGAACTGTTCTCAGAAAAAATGATTACCATGGCAGAGTTGTCAGAAAAAAACCATTCATAAGCGCTAAAAATAAGTCATGTCGTTTGAAATTTGCAAAGGAATATTTCCTCAAAGACTGTGAATTTTGGAAAACGGTAGGAAGTTTTTGTGGATATTAAATGAAATACTTATGTAGTTTATATACAATATATAGGTCTTATTTACTGATGAGAGTAAGTTCAACTTACATGGAACAGATGGAAGGAAGTAAGTTTGGCGAAAATCCAACACTGAATTTGATCCAAAAAATACCCGAGCTACTGTGAAGCATGGAGGTGGATCAGTAATGGGCCATTCAGACAAGCGTCCATGCGTCCACGCGTCCATGCGATCTAGCGTGTTTTGCTTACGCGAGTCAATTTGATTTTGTTTATATAGGCGGACCTAAAGCGAAGGAGGTGAAGTATGCTGATTTATGTACAATAGATTTTATAATGATTTCTTTCGCTCAGCGGCATGTGTGGATGATTCGTTGATGATCATTTAAATATACGTTTTGTGGATGACTATTTTATTATACGATGAGGTGGATAATATTTTTTTTGCATCCTTACGTGCAGGACTATTACGAAAAAATTAGAATGCATACGAATATCTAGACACAAACAATTTTATATGAAGGTATATATAGTCATATGGATAAATATATACAATTGTCTGCTACCAATTTATTTGTTTTGAAGGAAGAAAAAAAATGGGGAAAAATTGAGGAATGGGAATTAGTAATGTTTTAAAATTGATCACGACGATGTTTTCAAATATTAATTATTATAATTATTATAATTCAAATAATATGAAAATAAAAAAAACCATCGTTGCAAGCGTGTAATATCCATCCTCTTATCAATCCATCCTCTTATCAATCCATATATCCGCTTATCATCTCGAAATGACAAAGAGTCAATGGTATATCAAAGTAAAACAATTAAGTCAATGGTATATCAATCACCGTATCCGACCACTTTCGTCTTAGCCCCGCCTTAAGGGGTTAGGGGTAGTCAGAGACATGAAAAAATGAGAATTTTCAATAATTTTTTTTTGCCGGTAAATCATTTAATTTTATAAAAGTAATTATATGGCAACATTACATAATGTTTCGACTTGACCTCACAAAAATTTGAAGAAAAAAAATTAATAATTTTAAAAGTTATGGCTGTTTGTGTTGACTCAGCTCCAACAGAAATTCCTTGCGGTGACCACCACAGATCCTTGGAGATTCATCTTAAATCAATCGGACGAAAAAAAATAGTTTTATTAATAGATAATCTAGTGCCTGATCGAAGCTTTTTTTTTTAAAAAAAAAATTGACAAAATAGCGGCCTCATGAAATTTTTCTCCAGATTTTCGGGAAAAAAACAACAGCTAATTGTTTATAAAAAATCGAAATTTAAAAAAAAATAAAAGTTCTTCGATCAAGCACTAGTTTTTTCTGTTTTCCAAAAGCTGTATAAATTTCATTGAAATCTACTGAGCGGTTTTCGAGTTACAGTGGTCACCAGTTCAAAAAACATAGTTGTGAGAAAAACGTATTTAGAGTTTTACACTCGATTTATGTAGAGTAATACGAATTGTTTAATTTAAACACTTATGCTACCTAAAAATTGTAAATATATATAGTGAGGTATTTATAGATTTAGGTATAACTATATATTCATCAAAGTTGTAATTCATTCAATCGAACCCGAGAAATCGGTTGCTTGCAGCTGCTGCTAACTACCTGCTCTCGAGCGTTCTGGAGAGCCCGAGAGCCCTTGGTTAACTGTCGAGTAACTCGAAAAGTATTTGTCGGATTCACTTCAAAATTTCAGAGAATATTTTTAAGATATTATACTTTAAGGAAATGCAAAAATGCAAAAATAGATTTTTTGAAAATTCTGACTACCCCTAACCCCTTAAAAAAACTGGATTTGAGTTGACTTGCCTCGTTTAATCTACAAACGCATGGACGCATGGACGCTTATCTAAATGGCCCATTATGGTTTGCGGCTGTATAATTTGCTTTATATCGAAGGTAAAATGGACAAATTCGCAAAACTAAATATTTTAAAAGAAAATGTCAAGCAAAGTGCCGAAAATTTGGGTATTTTAGAGAACTTTGCTTTCTATCAAGACAACGATTCGAAACATACATTGGAAGGTGCAAAACTTTGGCTGATAAATAATTGCCCTAAACTATTGCAAACGCCTGCACAGTCACCGGACTTGAATGTTATCGAACATTAGTGGGAAGAACTTTCAAGAAGGCTCTACGGTAAATCATTTAATTCTATAAACGAATTAAAGCAAGCATTACAGAATGAATGGAGTAAAATTGAACCTAAGTTTTGTGAAAATTTAGTCAAATCAATGCCAAAGTCATTAAAGGCAGTGATTGAGTCAGAAGGATTTGCAACTAAGTACTAACACAAAAAATTATATAGAATTTATTATCTCTTTCTAGTTTGTCCGATTATTTGTTTGACTTGTTGTGTGGAGTTGTTTGTTGTTATTTTTGATTTTCTAAAGTATGAATTCACAAATGCGATATTTTATTATATGTCTTAAAAATACAAAAAATGAGAAAAAACTTCAGGTATATATAACTTAAATTGCGTAATTTTTTTTATCAAATTTTCACATGTTTTACCTGAGCACTATCGTTGTCCGATTATACGTTTGAGCTACTATATATATATATATATATATATATATATATATATATATATATATATATATATATATATATATATATATATATATATCAGCAAAATGATTAAGGGATATAATCTCTGGAGTGGCCGATCCGATTGAGCTGAAATTTTCGGGGGATATAGATTTTTATAACAGGTAGGTCCATGATGTGCTAGAATTCAGATATTTTTAACCTTTTGCCGGCGGCGGACATTTTAGTGAATTTTCAGGTACTGCTATATTTCCAAGCAGTGTGGATTTTTGTTGAAAAAAGTACTAGGAATGAAAAAATATTATGTTTTTAGTTTGCTTTTGAGAAAGAATTGGAAATTTTGAGCCTAGTGTAGGCGCTGAGTGCCTAAAAGCAGGCAAGGATTTTTTTTGCAAATTTCAATTTGTCATAACTTCTAAGAAGAATAATGGATCATCGTGAAATTTTCAGAGCGTATTGATGTAGACTAAAATTTAACACACATGGACTTTTAAGACTGTGGTTTTAAGACTATAGCTACAGCAGGCTCTAGAAAAAAGTCCTTTAAATCATCGAGTGGCCTGAAAATTTTTTGATTTTTGAAAATGAATTCAAAATATTGGCACACACACCCGCCTAGAGCCGCCGTGACGATCACATCGCACAAAGCAATTAGAGAGGATTTAAAAAAAAAACAGCAATTTTAATTGCTACCACGCAGCCGACAATTAGCCGACGGATTTACCATCACGGCCGAACTTTGAGAGAGCGAAGAAAGTCAGCGATTGGCTTAATGAGCTGGAGGGAAAACCCGTAAGCAAGCGACGAGAGAGAACACACGTGGACGAGAGTCTTCATCCGAAAACAATCAAAAATCCGGGCAGCCGACGACGAAATCAGGGACGAACGTGAGAGTGAGTATTATTAATTTACTGTGTTAAGTGATAAGTCCAAACAGATTGGAGAGAGTATACCTCCTAGAGGGGAAAAAAAAAGAGATGAAAGAAAGTGATCACTTTGAGCAAGTCTCGGATAACGAGGCTTGCGAATCGATTGTAGACTCCGACAGCGATTCAAGTGAGGATGAAGAGGAAGAATCGCTGAGAGAAAAAGATAAGACAATATCTGAACTTACGGCTCAGATAAGTCAGATCAACTTACGGATGGAGGAGATCCTGCAACAGCTCAGGGAGAGCCAGAAAGAATTGACAGAGCAGAGGAAACAGAATGCCGAGCTCTTTCGTCAAAACCAAGAGCTTATGCACCAGCTATTAGGAGTAAATAGCTCACCACCGTCGATAGTTCCATCAAAACGAAAGCGTAAAGAGGAACCAACCAGCGCCGCAATAAAACAAAGTGAAAGTGAATGTTCACCCATGGAGGCAGAGAATACTGCAGGAGAACAGTTTGAGAGAGAGTTCCCCGTCCTGCCAACACCAAAAAAGCCAACACCTGTGGTCTTGACAAAGATAATACCCCCCCAAAGCAGCAAACAAGTGAGCAAACCTAATGCTCAGGCCCAGGTAAAGAAGGACACAGCAACGACGAAATCAACAGTGCCAATAATCATTCGGCAACCAGAAAAATGGACCCAGTTAAGCAGAGCAATAAAAGAGCTAAAAATCGAATACGAGACGGCCAAAAGAGTATACCTGGGTATTCAGGTAATCCCAAAAACCCCTCAGGACCACAGGAAACTAACCAGGTTCCTGACAGCAGAGAAAATTGAATTTCACACTTATCTTCTACCCGAAGAAAAAAACCTAAATATTATAATTAGGGGTCTGCACGGGCTCACCCCAGCCGAAATTAAAGAAGACCTTGAAGAGCAAGGCTTCCACCCAATTGAGGTGTTTTTCCTCAAACTAAGAAACGGCCCTTCAAGACTAGTTAAAGTCCTTCTTCCTAGGCAAGAAACGGACATATATAATATTAAGGCAGTATGTCATCTGATATGCAAAGTAGAAGCCCAAAAACCACGTGGCGGACACTCGCAATGTCATAATTGCCAACAATTTGGCCATGCAGCAAACAACTGCCATGCACAAGCCAGATGCGTCAAGTGCGATGGACTCCACCATCACTCAGAATGCACTAAGCAAAAAGACGAAAAGGCCAAGTGCGTTAACTGCAGCGGAGAACACCCCGCTAGTTATGGAGGATGCCCAAAACATCCAAAAAATCTCAAAAAATCATTTGCACAGGTTGCAAAAGAGCGAACTCCTGCCACCATCCCTGAGGCTAAACCAACCAGATCCCCTAATAACCAAAAACCAACCCCGCCCCCACAACATAACACCCAGCTTCCAAACGCAGAATATATGAACCATATTTTCTCCAACATGCAGGAGCAATTCCAGTTCATGATGAAAAACATGATGGCGAAAATGGTACAAGGAATGTTTTCTGCATTTCCAGCTTCCACAAATCCCTCTAAAAAACTCTCACAATGAGTGTCCCCAACCATGTTTCAATCCTCACGTGGAATGCAAATTCCATAAGAAACAAAACAGGGGAACTGATACAATTCCTCTTTGACTGCAAAGTCGACATAGTACTCATTCAAGAAACATTCCTCAAACCTGGAGATCATCTCAGTTTTCCTAACTATCACTTTTATAGAAATGATAGACTCACTGGCAGAGGAGGTGGCACCGCCATCCTCGTAAAGAGAAATATAAGCCACCATCATATCACCATCCCTAACCTCGACCAACTAGAGGCAACAGCAATCAAAGTCCACACTCAAACTTTTGAGTTCGTGGTAATTTCTGTTTATAAACCACCAGGCTCACTCAACTTTACCCCAGATCTCTCTAAACTGCTAGACCAGGAAGGACCAGTCTTTATAGCTGGAGATCTAAATGCCTACCACCGACTCTGGGGGGACAGGAGCAGTAACAGAGCGGGAACAGTGCTAAAAAAGTTTGTTATGGACAAACAGGTTAGCCCACACATTCCAAATGAGCCAACCCACTTCGGGATAACTTACAGCCATGCACTGGACATTGGTCTTTCCTTGAACTTCCAGCACAATGTGCGGACCACAGTACTAGATGAGCTCTCATCCGACCATAAACCCGTACTATTCCTAATAGAAGACATCTACATTGACGATCCCCTAAAATACAGATCAAAAACTAACTGGCAGGCTTTTCAGAGTGCAATGGAGACCGAAATCCCACAGCCATCTCTTGAAACAGCCAGAGACATTGATAGAGCTATCGAAAGCCTATCAACACAAATAGCCCAAGTGAAGGAAGAATTCACCACAAAGATCCCAATAGAGGGCTATAACCCATACGAGCTCCCAAGGGAAATTAAAGAGCTGATCCGCAAAAGAAATCAGAAAAGGAGAAGAGCTAGACGCACTAGAGATCCCAGCTTAAGACGGGAAGTGAGCCGTCTCACAAACGAAATCAGCCAACAGATCTCACAATTCAAGAACGAACAGTGGGAAAACTTTCTCCTAAGTATGGAACCAGGAGACAACAATTTCTGGAGAATGACCAAATATTTTAGACAAAAAAACAAAGTAGCAATACCGGCAATCCACGGTCCTAATGGCCTCAAATATGACAACGAGGGAAAAGCAGAGGCATTTGCAGACACATTAGAACTGCAATTCAAAGAGAACACAACAAATCCAGAAGAATACGACCAGGAAGAAGAGATAGAAGGAAGAGCCGCTAACATTATAGAAACAGCTACTCAAAGAGAAGAAGAGATCCGCCCCACGGACATAGAAGAAATTAAACAGTTGGTAGCTCAGCTCAAAAAACGTAAGTCGCCAGGACTTGACATGATTACAAACATCTGCCTCAGACACCTACCAGACAACAAAATCCAACAGATAACGGATATAGCCAATGCGATCTTCCGAACAAACTATTTCCCAAGCCCCTGGAAAAAAGCAACAATAACGGTGGTTCCAAAACCACACAAAGACCTCACCTTTCCGCAAAACTGGAGACCAATCAGCCTTTTATCATCAATCGGGAAGTTAGTAGAACGGCTAATACTTTCACGACTTGAGAAAGTAGTCACTGACAAATCCATCATTCCAGAAGAGCAGTTCGGGTTCAAAGCCCACCACTCCACCGAGCTACAGCTAGCCAGGTTGACCCAGCACATAATAACTGGATTCAACCAAAAGAAATCAACAGGCCTTGTCATGTTTGACGTTGCCAAGGCGTTCGACAAGGTCTGGCACGCGGGTCTCATTGTTAAAATGTACGATTTCAATATCCCAAAACCTCTGATACAATTGACTGCATCATTCCTTGAGGGCAGAACCTTTTCCGTTCGAATAAATGACCACTTCTCAAGCACACGAACAATAGAAGCCGGAGTTCCGCAAGGTTCCCCACTCTCACCACTGTTGTATACCATATACACTGCAGACATCCCAAGGACACCCACAACAAAAATCTCCCTTTTTGCAGACGACACCTGCATCTACTACACATCTCGACAGGCTGAATTTATAACCAGCAATCTCCAACTTTACATAGACACGCTAATGGATTACTTCCAGAAGTGGAAGATTCGTATCAACGCGGAAAAAACCCAAGCAATCTTCGTGACAAGACGAAGAAGACAAAACCCAAGCCAACTTACAGTAGACAACGAACCCATAGAATGGAAAACGACAGCCAAATACCGAGGACTCACTTTTGACACAAGACTTTCGTGGAATACGCATATACAGAACAAACGAATACAAGCTAGCGTAATACTGAAACAACTGTATCCATTACTAGTATCTAAAAAGTTTAATATTAAGAACAGAGCCCTTATCTATAAGCAGATCATCAGACCAACCATCACATACGGAAGCACCATCTTTTACCAAACACACAGGACAAACAAGAAACAGTTACAAACATGCCAAAACCTGGCCCTGAGGAAACTAACAAGGGCACCCTGGTACATCAGAAACACTGACATACACAAGGACTTACGAATAGAAACAATAGACAAATTCATACGAGACAAGGCACTAAAACTATTCGACACAATCGACAGACATTCCAACAGCACCCTTGCTATGTTAAGATACCAAGAGCAGAGAGAAAACGACATCTACCTAAACCTACGAGAATTAGGAAGCTAAAGTAGTAGATCTACGAGGGAGCAACCAAGAGGTTAACAAAAACCAGAGAGGAAAAGGAGATCACAGGAACGCTCACTGAGAGGAAGGGAGTCAAAGTGCTGAAAGCACTAGCTCCATATTAAAACAGTTCACAGTCAGTCAAAATATTGATAAATTTTGACTTTTGTCCACCAAATCAACTTTTTCAAAATTCCGCGGTAAACAAGAACGGCAACCCGTGATCAAATTACCTGTATTTTAAGCACTCAAAACTTCTGTTCACGCGAACTGACGATCGGATAATGCGATCAATATGAAATTTCCAGGACATGTTGGTATCAACTAAGAGCAAGTCTGATAGAAGTAATTTTGAAATACGGGCAACACTGTGGCAGTGGTGCCATTTGGAAAAATCGCTGGGATAAAAAACTGGTTTTTGGTCTATAGCTTCTATAGAACCTTACTATAGATTTTATAGAAATTCGGCTGAAAAATTAATATAGAGTCGCCAGCTATGGCAATTTTTGTCTCCTAAATATTGTAAATTTGCTCAGGAAAATAAAGGTTTTTTCCTTATAACTTCCGATGCAGTTATGATATCAAAACGAAATTTATGTGATAAGTGGATCCTGTTGCTTCTCTAATTCTGTCGGAATTTCGTTGAAAAATCGTGAAAGGGTTGCCAGCTATGATGAATTTCGTAATTTATTGACATTTCTTTATCTGTGGGAGATGGGCAGGAATGGAATCGGCAAATGTGCCCTACAGCTCTTAGTATCTACACTGACGGCTCGAAAACAGCTGCAGGAGTAGGTGCTGCAGCATATTCTGCAGATCCAGCTATGGAAGCAGCTTTCAGGCTTCCGAATCACTGTAGTATTTTCCAGGCGGAGGTTTTTGCGATACGTAAAGCCGCAGATCTGATCTATGCCAAAGATACTACTAGCGAAGTATTAAATATCTTTATGAACAGTCAAGTGGCGGTAAAAGCAGTGATGTCTCACACATACAAATCTAAGTGTGGATTCGATTGCATCCAGGCCCTGAACAGACTGGATAACAGCAGAAGAGTCAGAATCTTCCAGTCATAAGGGCATTGATAGAAATGAGAAGGCGGATGCGTTAGCCAAGTATGGGGCTAGTCTTCCCCTTTTGGGAACGGTTGACATACTTACTCCTATCCAAACGATTAAGTACTCAATCGACTCCCAAATGATGCAGGGTGCGATGCGCAGATGGGGTGCAACTCAGACCTGGAGGGTAACCAAAATCATGTGGGGGTCATACAATCTCGCATTGACCAAGTACCTCCTCGAGTTAACGCGGATTGACTGCAAACGATTCGTTGGTATCATTACTGGTCATTGTCTTGCAGCAGCACATGCTATGAAAATGGGACTCCTAACGAGCAACACCTGTAGAAGGTGTCAAGAGCCGGGTGTCTCAGAAACTATCCAGCATCTCCTGTGTCACTGCCCGGCACTGGGGAAAACCAGACTGCGATACTTCGGTGAGCCCTGGTTGGTAGGATTCTCGCACGTGGCAGAGAAAAAGCTGAAGGACATCCTTCAGTTCGTAAAAAAGTCCGGGGCCTTTGATGGCCACTTGGACTGAATTCCTTTCTCGAGGTCCATTTATCTGGTATCACTACGGACCAGTAGGTCTATGTGTGGACATGTGCCAGCCAGTACAACCTAACCTAACCTATCGAGCGATGTTGTCATAAAATTTCCAAATGGGAATGATCCTGCAATGACAAGTAACAACAAATATTTACGTTTCAAAAATTTAAAAGGTTTGGACGGTGGTAGCCCTAAAATTATATTCACTCCTATAATTTACAGCGCAGCCATTCAAACGAAAAGAACTGCAAAGGGTGGGTTTAACACAACGTGAAGCAGCTATGGTGCTAGCACATGATTGCCAGCACCAGACAATGTCGTAAATATTGCACCAACATATGCTTCCATTTTGTATTCATAAGCAAAGCGTTTACAATAAAATAAGCAACCGATATTTAAATTTTCCGAGTTTTGGAAATTTTTCAGATGGCAGCCCCAGACATACACTCAAAAAATTTTTGGTTGAATTTTACCCTCATAATAGTAGGAAACTGGTTTCCTACTATTAAAGATGTAAATTTACAAAAGTGCGTACAAAGAATATTTTACGTCTTAAATGTGTAATTTTTTTTACGAGCAAATTGTGTAATTTTAAATTTTAAATTTAGGACGGAAAAGCATGAAATTTATGTATCAAAGGCTACTTTTTACGAGTCTTTTAGGGTAATAAGCACAATTTATTCGTGAATGTCCATAAACATGTTTAAAAAAACGATAATAAAAGGTGCGTTTTTTGCACTCTTGGGCAGGGTAGGTCAAGGTAAGTTTAGGTATTTTACCCTGCCCAAAGGTGCAAAAAAACGCACCTAAAGAATGTTTTATCAAACAAATGACACCAAAAGGTATCTATTATGAACAATTTTAGGAAATTTGCACTACTTAAGCAGGAATTGCAGCTAACCTCTAGACAAGTTTCATTTTCAATAAAATTGAAAAAATTTAATGATCCAAAAGTCAGCCCCTCAAGACAGGTAACTGCCATATCATAAAATATTACCCCAAAATTAAATATCACTAACAAAAACCTGTAAATACGTAATTTGAATTGTTAAAAAAGGCGAGAGTCCTAGCAAATCAAGTAAGCAAAATATAAATATTTTTCTCGTCAAATACAAAAAAAAAATTGCGATTTCTTTAAGTTTATAATTTATTTTAATTTGATATATACACTATATACACATTATACATATTAACTTATAGCACTTATTGCTACACTTCTAATTAACTTATAGCTACACTTCTACACTTATTACACGAAAAGACTGACACTTAGCTGCTGCTATTCAAAGCAACGATCACGAAATTTCAGACTCGTTCAGTCTAGCCAAATCACTGTCTTTCGTCACAATGTTACATCAATAATAAGTCAAATTAGTGCAAATGATACAATTTTACAGCTTTGGTATAAAAATAAATGAGAGTAGCGAAGTAGTAAATTTACACTCTTTTTGCAAAGGTTTACAAAATACTATTTATTATTCAGCTGATATGACGTAAAAGCAAAAAATACACATCCAATTGTAAAAAAAAAAGTGATTTGTTATGTTAAACAGAAAAATGAATATATTTACTTTTATCGAAGAATTAATTTTAGACCCAGTTTTTAGAGTGTAGTTCAATCGCAATGATACCCTTGGATACGAAATTCAAAGGATAGGTTGATTAAGCACGAGCATGCTATGGTAGATATATTGCTGCTGTGTTGGACAAATGTTGCCAGCACTGAACATTTTCATCATTTGTGTTATAGGAAATGCTGTCAGAAAATGATATTTGTTCCTTTGAGTAAGAAATGGTTGATATGATACTACAAAGAAGCGTATAGCGTCTTCACACATTTTTAAGTCGCTCAAAGATAATTTCTTCGAAAATTAGTTTTCTAGCGGTTCTGATGCGCTAGACTTTTTTGACACTATTGTCACTCTTTTACGAAGCGTCTTCGAAACTTCCAGAGCAAATTTTTCATAGTGTGTGGCGCGGCGGACAAACAGCCATGACTAGACACTTCATGACATAACTTAAAACTGCGTATTCGCAAACTGTAATAACGACATAAAGCACACAGTGCTACCACCTGATACAAAAAACATTTCCCAGGGTGTCCACCTTGGGGGACTCTCCCCTACCTCTCGTGTCTTAAAGACTGCTTAAATGGAATTGTTTTTGTGGGATGATTAAGATTGAAAATTTTTTTTGTTGACTAAGTGGTTTCAAAGGTATGCACTGATTCTCATCAGACACCAGCTCACAGTGCATACTTGACTCATGTGACCACCTGCACTGGGAAATCATAATTTTTACTAATGTTCGAAGAACATTAGTATTAAAATCGATTCGGCCAAAAATTCATATTTCCATATATATATATATATATATATATATATATATATATATATATATATATATATATATATATATATATATATATATATATATATATATATATATATATATATATATATATATATATATATATATATATAAATCATCAAAAACTTTCAGTGAGATAATCTCGGGAACGCGCCATCCAGAATAGGTCCAGGTCTCTTTAAATGTCAGTTATTGTTAACCTTTTGGCGCCGGCGGCCATTTAAGTGATATTTTTAATATACCTATTATTTCGTGCACAAGTGATTTTCGCAAAAATAAAGTTAACGAAATAAATTTCTAACGTGTTTTACATATGAATCGGATAATGCTTTGGAATTTTTTAACCCTATGTGTGCGCTGGGTGCCTAAAAAGAGGACGGGAAAATTTGAAAATTTTTAAATTTCGATAACTTTTGACAGAGCCATTCAATCATTACGAAATTTTCAGGACATATTGATATTATTTAGTTCTAGATTTATGTAGCTTTAAATGAGCGTGCTGGCAACCCTGTAGCTAGGGCAGGCACTGAAAGTGAAAACCTCCAAATCATCGTCTCTCTTGACAAAATGCCGTTTCTTCAAAAAAAAGCCACTCATATGTAAATCTTGAGCTTTGTTTACATAACCAAAAAAAAAAAAGATATGGTATAACGGGCACGCCTGGTAACCCTTGCCCAATTTACCTATATTTTTAGCATCAAAAACTTCTGTTCACGGAAACTCACGATCCGATGAGCAGAATTATTTGAAATTCACAGAATGTGTTGGCCTTAAATAGGACCAGGTCTGATAGAAGTGATTTTGAAATGCGGGCGATTCTGTGCCAGTGGTGCCATCTTGAAAAACCACTAAAAAAGATAACTGTTTTTAGCCCTATAAATTCTGATTGAATCGTTCGATTTTGACGAAACTCACACAATTGCTGGACCTTATTTTAAGCCACGTTTGGTAGAAATTTGGTTGAAAAATTCGGTTGGAGCTGCCAGCTATGATAATTTTGGTGTCTTCATTTTGAAAAAAAAAAATTTGGAAGTGAAAACATTCAAACCATCGAATATTCAAAAAAATGTCCGTTTCTTACAATAAAACCAATCTGTATATAAATCTTATGTTTTATCTACACGTTCAAAATAAAACTTTGGAAATTTCATGTTGGGCAAGAACGGTAACCCTCTCCCAGTTAACCTATATTTTTAGCATCAAAAACTTCTGTTCACGGAAACTCACGAACCAATAATCAGATACAGCTAAAATTTACAGAATGCATTGGACTTAAGTAAGACCAGATTTGATAGAAGCGATTTTGAATTGTGGGCAAGTCTGTGCCAGTGGTGCCATCTTGAAAAATTACAAAGAAAAAAAACTGCTTTTTGCCCTATGAAATGTGAATAAGTTACCAGATTTTCATGAAATTGACACAGTAGCTAAATCTAACTCTAGTCTCTGTTTGGTGGAAATTTGGTTGAAAAATTTGATTGGTGCTGCCAGCCATGGTAATTTTTGTGTCTTTGGTTTTGAAAATTCGCTCAGGAAAATAAAACTTTTTGCACTATAACTTCCAGTGCAGTCATGAAATCAATACGAATTTCATACAATTAATGAAACCTGTCATAAACATCATTCAGGCAAAATTTGGTTGAAAAGCCACGATAGGGTTGCCAGCTATTGTTGGTTTTGTGTTTAATTGCAATATCTTTATTAAGCGGTTTTATCGTAGAATTTTCAAATGGTAATGATATTGTAGTGACAATAAACAGCAAATATTAAGCTTTCGATCATTTGAAAAAACTCGCTGCAGGTAACCCTAAATTTCTTTATACTCCTATAACTTCGAATGTAATTAAACAACGTGAAGCAGATTTGATATATTCTTGGCTTTGATACTGGCGAAAGGTTGCCAGCACGGGTCGGTTGTGCTACTTTTGTATCAATAAATGCTTACAGTTAGTATACATACCGTAAACATTTACAATGAAAATAAATAACCGATGTTACAATTCGCAAAGTTCTGCAAATTTTTCGGATCGCAGCCCCAAACACCAACTTCAGTTACAGTGCTGCAGGCACTGAGCATTTTCTTCATTGATGTTATATGAGATGCTGCTTTCAAAATTATGTGAAATAAGCAACTGATAACGAATATAATTAATCCGTGTTTTGCTCTCATAAACGTTGAAATTCCTGCCAGTGGTAATATCTGAAACCTTCCACCATATGAGTTATAATGCATTCTTAAGACGAAAGTAAAAGGTGGCATTTGAAACAGTTTGGCCGTAATAAGCAGCACATGTGGTGGAATATGCACTCAAAACCTGCACGATTCTTCTACTGTTCTTCGAACATTAGTGTTTCTAGCGGTTCAGGTGCGCTAGAGTTTTTTATTTACGTTAGTTGTGATAAATTTTAACATCCGCGATTTATATCCATCGATATCATTTACTCATAAGGGTTATAAATCTGTGATCATGGTTCCCTTCTTGTCTATAAATCAGCATAGAAAACGTATATCGTCTCTAAAGCTTATCAAAGCAGAGAATAATTGATACGGGAAACTCGATCATTTTGCGGAATAAGAAGGGAAACATGATCACAAATTTATAGCCTTTATGAGTAAATGCTCAAGAATTTGTCAAATTGAAAGGCAACATCAATGTCCTCAAATCTAAAAGGTATTCTAAGGACAAGAACAGGTGGTTTTCAAAACTTGAAGCAATTGTAGATGCATTGCAGGCGTCATAAATGGACAACAAACATCCGATGCCCCAGAAGTGGTCCATCCGAAACCAAAGTAAATTGTGTTCATCAATCTCCCAGAAACTACTATCTAATCAACATATGACCTCACTGACCGTATAATATCCGACAGTACTAATTCACCATCAAGACTGGAAGATCGAAATTTTCAAAACCACATAATTTTCGTGTCTGTTTATGTTTCTGGTACGTAGAACCTGTGTAGTATTGATTTGTTACGCGGTTTTCTAGATTGATTATATCGAGCAAACAAAAGCTTTCGATATCGAGTTAATAGATCGAAGATTTGATCATTGTTCAAAGAATACTCATCTTGGTGATTTTTTCTAGATTCCTGAACTATCGAAAAGTGGACGAAAAAATTAGTCTGAAAACTGAAAATATAAATATTTAACTTCAATAAAGAGTTTTTTCTCGAACGGGACACCATTGGAGCTTGAACTTGTTCTCATATTAAATCAGGTACCATTTTAGAGCTTGATTCATTGCACATATTGGGCTCCGATGATGATGAATTTTAATTTCACGCCAAATAAACAACTTTAAGTTCTTCTTCATTCCCCTTCTAGCCACAAAAACTTGCCCATAGCGTGACCGGAAGAATACGTCCATTCGACCACCACCTTCGTGCGATTTACAGAGTCTTTTCATAATCAAAACACATCGTCGAAAAGACAACAAAATTCGATCCATTAAATGCATAGCATGTTTACTGCTCAGGATCTTATCGCGCAAAAAACCCAGATGAAACCACCGAAAAACAGTCCCATATAAATACCATCCATCCACGCTGGCTGCACCATCCGCCGAAACGAAATCTTGGCGGTCTAACATTTCCCGTCATTTGAGATCATCATCTTAGAGCTTCTTAAGCATAAACTCAGGCAGACGATTGCGGCAGCCGGACCTGAAGCAGTTTAGCCGCATCACTCAACGGCCAGAAAACAGACCTGTAATCCAAGGAGTGCAAATAATGGCGAAATTCGATCCGAAAATTACCACAAAAGAACACGGACCCGAATGCAATGCGAAACAAGGAAAAGGTGCAAATCGGGCAGGCAAAAAATGCGAAATTTTCGACAGAATCGAGATGCATCTTGCCATCTTTATGCAGGTACACGATACCAGAACACATCATAAGGTACATTTGCGATGGTTTTCGATAATCCGCCGGTGATGAAACACGAACCACGTTGATGCTCCCGTTTGAAGTGTAACCACAAGGTAATGTGTGTCTTTTTAATAACCGTGAAGAATTGCCGAGGCTCGAACACTGCGATCGAGACGAAGAGACCATCGGTGACGATCAAAGAATGATGCAATTAGTTTTTGTGTTCACGCGTTATTTACGGTTTTCTCAAACATGCATGATCACTGGAAGATTTTTCATGAACAGGTATATAAGAAGTTGGTGGACCGTTTCCACTACTGTTATCTGTTGATCAATCACATCACTATCTAAAGCTCTAATATTGTAAAGCCCGAAATCCAATAAAATGACAAAATCTGGAATTATAGTCTTTTGGTGCATTCAACAATTATATTGGTTTTTCATTTAGCTTTGATTTATTTTCAATACAGTAACAGTACACGCACATTTAAATTCCTCTCTAATTAGAAAAGAAAACAATGATTTTCAGGCTTTTGACTTTTGTCCATTTCAAATACCAGAGAACCGATCTAATGTATTCGAGTTTCCTGATTAGGTTAATTTGATGGTAATTCGATTTTGTAAGTGTGTGGATTATAGTCATTTCACTGCAACAGAAGCGAAGAATAAATAAATGCATCAACTTTACCGTTGATGCCGACAAGTTAAGTCAATTTAACGGAGATTATTGAATTGACATATTAATTTGTTGAACATTTTTTACGACGCTAGGCAAAGACAACCGATAAAAACATTTCTACATTGCCATGAATGACTTGTAAGAATTTAAGACCTTTGAAACGGCACATTGGTAAAACTGATGATAAAATGCTTTGGTAAAACAATAATTTGAATATTTGATTAATTTTTTTTCGAAGTTGGTTGTTGGACTTTTTATTGCATTTACCGTAATAGTATTCCATACATAGTTCGCCGTTAAAACTATTGAAAATTTTTTTAGGCAACCTTCACGGTGAATTGCATTTTTCATCTTGAAAACTTGACCCCGACGGGAGGCAAAACAACACAGGGCAGGCAATCAACAAATTGGATGGAGAACAAGCTGGATGGAGAACTCGCTCCGGCAGCTACTGTGAGTCCCATGTATGTACCGAAGCAGAACAGCTACCCAGCAGTCTGGTGGCGGGTCTATGGAATCGCTGACCAGTCCAACGGAAGCGGCGTTTGAGTCGGCTTCTAGCAGAGCTGTGATCAAAAACGGAGGTCGCAAGCTGAAAGGCTCGCAGGCTACTTAGCAGAGCTGTAACCGGGACTGGAAGTGATTGCTCCAGAGATCTGTCGCCACTAAAAAGGTAGTGGCAGCTCATCCCACTAAAGGGAGGAAGCGGTATGCTGACGTTTCAGGAGAGTCAAAGCGAGCAGCCTAGAGTACTGTGACGCTGGAATTCAAATGGAAACCCTAGGATACCCAAGTACGACTACGAGCAAGCACCAATGCTCAGAGGAGAAAATTTCGCCGAAGGGAAGTCGACGAAGAGGCCATGACAGGAGACAGTAGCTCGGTCCTTTGTTGACTTAGCTGCCAATCACCTTAAACTGGCCGTCATCTACTAACAGCAGCACCTGAAATGGAGGTTCTTAAACGGATCACCAAAGAACTCCTCAAGTTTGCTATGTCGATGGAAGAAGGGTCACTTCACTTTGAAGGCTGCAACATATTTCGCGGCCACATCGTGGTGAGCCGGAGTAACGTTTTCACGACAGATTGGCTTTGGTCAACCATTCTCAAGATTTTTGGGGACCATCCAGGTTTGGATGTGGTGAAAGAGAGATCCGTGCCCAAGCTAATTACAGCTAAGGTAGCGGTACTCCATTCGGACGCTTCTGAGGCTTTATCTTTGCTCTGAGGCTCTGGCGCTCTGACAGAACCCGTATCTGAAAGTTTCAGGCTGGTGATGATTCCAAACGGTCAAACTCAGCAACCAATCGGCGGAGCCTGATTTAACAAAATTGGTGCTTGTGCTTGTGACCAAGTACGGGCCAACAGAGAGTTGACTCGCTTCGGACTAAAGAGGATCACCATGAAGATTGGAATGGAGAAGGCGACTGAAGGAAGCCGAAGTGATGGTGGTCCAAGCAAATCTGCACCACAGTAGGGCGGCGACTGCCAATTTACTTCGGCATCTCAGTCGGGGGCACGTTGACATCGTGCTGGTACAGGAACCACTTCTGTATAAGATTGTGGTTTGTGGATTCAGCGCGAGAATCAGTGTGCTCCAGCTAACAGGTAGGGACAAGACAGGACAAGACATTGGCACCGAAAAAAAAGGTTAATGCAATCTTGATTCCTCAGTTAGGTGATGTGAATTCAACCACTGTGTATTAGGAGATGAGGATCGCTGGTAGCGTCACGTAGTGGTGTCTGCTGTTGGCGGTCTATTCACCATGCCACATAAATCCCATCACACCTGGACTGAGAAGATTGGCAGAAGCAGCTATGACAATTGATGCTGTCATCGGCTGTGATGCAAATGCTTACCACGAAATGTAGGAAAGTACCAACATAAACGACAGAGGCAGTTATTTGCTAGAGTTTCTAACTTCAACCAACCTAAATATCCTCAATATAGCTAACGAACCTACATTTATTACTTGTTAATATTACCCTAGCAACTCCAAGTACATTGGAAAGTTTACTCAAGAAAAACAAATAGACATCTCAGCGCACTAGACAACTTGGATCTGACGAGACCAGGACGACTTAGCAAATAGGCGAACCGATTAACAGGAATCTAAGAGTCAGCTTTCAAAGACGTGTGCCCGGAAAAGCCTGTAAGAAAAAACTCTACTTTATGGTTGAATGGCGAACATACAGAGGCTAGAGGTTGCACACGAAAGGCGTTTAACAACGCAAGGTAGTCCGGAAAGTTGAAGACAGGGATTGATACAAGCAAGTGTTATCGTCGATTTGCACAGCAAGAGCTCGATTGATGTGGCGAGACTCTGTGTTGATCAACACGCGTATCTAGCGGGCAGATACGCGTAAAGTTGTCGTACAATAGGAAATTCCTTGGGAAAGGAATTCACGTTAGCAGTTTTCTTTGACATTGAGTGGGTTTTTAACAAAGTCACTGTCGCAAGTATTATCGATGCCTTGGTTTGACATGGACTGGAAAAAAATCTGCTGACCTGGGCGTCGGACTTGCCTCAGAAACAAGCAAATTGAAGCCATCTTTTTGGAGGCCAAAGCAGAGAGAATAGTCGGAACCGGAACACCACAAGGGAAGATTATATCGTCCCTTTTCTGGATCCTGACAGTGAACGAAATACTGGAGAATTTAAGGGCCCCTGGCTTTGAGATGGTGGCGTTTACCGATGACATTGTAGTACTTGTAAAAGGTGCGTTCCTACAAACTTTGTCGGACCTTATGCAATCGGTACTGGACCGTATCCAGATCTGAGCCAGAAAAGCCAAGTCTTAGGGCAAAACGCGACAAAAACTGAACTTGTACTTTTCACAAGAAAACACAAGGTGCTGGCTATTGCCAATATTTGGGCCTTATACTAGACAGGAAACTGAGCTCGGGGGCTAATGTAAAGCACCGTATAGGTAATGCTCGCGTAATGCTCGCGCTACCTATCTGCCTGCTTTAATACCTGGGGTCTTAAATTTAGAGCAGCCTACTACATATTCACATGTGTGGTGAGACCAATTTCGGTGTATGGAGCGATCGTGTGGTAGAAGGTAGTGGAGAGTGAAACAATCATCAAGGTTGTTTATAGCAAGACTGCAAAGATTAACTTGCATATGTATAACGAACGCTTTAAGAACCGGCCCAACGGTTTGGTTGGAACTGGCTCTGAGACTTATGTCCTTGGATGGATTCATCTTTAGAAGTGCAAGCTTACCGGCAATCAGCGCTAGAAGTTCCGGCATGTGGAACGATTGAAATCAGTTAGACAACAGCAGTATTTTTACAAAACGCCACAGAAGATTCGGGCTCGTTGCGGAAGACACGGACCACATGAGCATAATAATACATCTTGGCAAGAATTTCCAGGTCCAAATACCCACAAGAACAGACTGGGACGGACGGATCAAAGACGGACACAGAAGTTAGCTCGGGCGTTTTTATACGGATTTGAGCATTAACTTATGGTGTAGATCGTCGGACCATGCTACTGTCTTTCAGTCTAAAGTATATGCTAAACGCATGGCAGGTGAGTTCATTAGCGGAACATCAACCAAACCAACGACGATTTGCGTCAACAACAGGGCAGCCATTCTCGCTCTTGCATCTTAGAGAGGTTCTTCAAAAACTGTTGATGCTTACAGAGTGGCTCTCAATGAAAAGGTAGGGCACATTCCTATCCGGATTATGTGGGGTCATAGGTAGCGAAAAGGGTGCTAATAATAGCCCCTGCATCACTGTACCACGGTCACATGCTGACACCACAAGCAAGCTAGAAACTGCAATATGTACCAAACTAAAGTCCGAATGGAAAAACAGGACTCGGGGTAGCCAGGACACTATAGCCATGCCCTGGTCTAAGCAAAAGCAAGAAACTGCTCAAACTCTGCAGAAACTGCTTGAGAGTGGCTGTCGGCTTGCTCACAGGGCACGGCCTTACCGCATCTCTTGCGAACAAAGTGCGACTAACATCCACCAACGTATGCAAGAGGTGCGAAATCGAAGAGGATACCATCGAGCACACTCTCTGCGATTGCTCGGCCCTAAATAATAAACGCCTCAAGATTTTTGATTCTTACCACTTTCAAGAGTTAGCAGAGGTGGCTAGCACCGTGACGCTGGGTCAACCGATTTAGTTTGGCGAAGCGGTCACTTGACAGCTCTAGCAAGTCAGCCGCCAATCGCAAATGGGCCCAAACTGGCGGCCTAATTCTAGCCCCGTACCCGGCAAACCTCTTTACAACCTAACTTAACCTAGAACAGAGCGCCAGAAGTATCTCTGGCTTTCTGACCTTCAATTCTGGAGCATATAATTGCCCCAAATGAGCTTACTTGCACCAGCAAGTACCCAAGAAACTCCAAAACACTCAATGGCTAATAGATATTATACTGCTGTAAACAGAGACTTGTTGACATGCTTTTAAAGAAACCCCTAATTTATATAGTTTACGGGCTTTACATAGAATTCTTAACTCAAATATAAATGTTATAAATCCATAATTGCTTTGATACAACATGGAATAACAAATAAATAAGTGGAGGGAATATAAATATATCCACTCCATGCAGCTCTTCAATTCAATTCAATTCAACCTATTCAAAATAATTCATTTTACAGGCAAGATGCCTAGTTACGAAATAAATAAAAAATATAAAGGATTAAGATATAATAAAACAATACAGTTAAAAATTAAAAACTCAATAAGAATAGAAGTACAAAAATTCGAATACAGTAAAGTAAAATTAGTTAATAAAAGGACTATGGATATAATAATAAAACAGCAAAATCCAAAAATACAGAATAAGAATAGAAGTACAAAATTTGAATACAGTATGAGTAAAAATAAAGAAAAAAAGAAGGATTATGGATGTATACATAAAATGATTATGTGGGCGAAAAAAGTGCACTACGAACTAAACTTTTGAAACCAAAGAAATTTGACGCAAATGAAGCATATTTGATCCAAAAATCGAAAGCGACGAACCACAAAATCAAATTTAAAATTTATAACTTTCGTTACTTTCTTTTAGTCTACAAAATATTTAAATTTATTAATTTATACAATCATAATACATTTTATTTCCCACTTAAGAGATGGTCACAATTGCGACACTACCTGTGCATATGTTTTCTTTGCTGTGTTTTACACCTAAGTGTATAAAAAGTATTTCCGAAAAATCTATTTCAATAGCCTTTTTTCGTTTCGTGAACTAGAATCTATCAAATGGTCGTAATTATCGTAAATTATCTTCAAATTGTTCGTTTCAAACCGTTCGACAAAAATGTTAAATGATTGACTCGACTTTCTATTCATTAATGTTCAGCATAAATTAAATTTGCCGTCAACATTTTTTGCCTTTGTACACTGTACCTAAATGATGCTAGAGATTTGCTCTTACGGCATTTTTTCGCGGGTGAACATAAACAGTTTCGTCGTACCTTAGAACCGTTGTTCATTTCGCAAGACCTTTCGCCAGCTGCAGAAGAATATGTACAGTTTTCAAGTCGACAATTAGCATGACGAGACTCGTGAGCTCATAAACTAGATGGCGAAATTCTGAGTCTGCAGCGAGTTGTCGTAGCTGGTGATAGAGTGATGTACCATGGATGGTCTTCCGAGATTATAAGAAACCTAAAAAAAATTATAAAATGGAACTATAAAAATAATTGATTATTAATTTAAGCATTTAGAAAAATGAGGAACCCTATGAATCTGATCAAAAAAGTGTACAGTTGCAGAAGATGATTCACAGCGACTCCCACATCACTATCCTCAAATTAAGTCACTCCACTGTACGCAGCTCTGGCCATTGTGCCAATGTTAAGTATTTATTGAGAAAAGCCAAGTGCCAATGTGATGGACTGCGCCGGAGGAAAGATTTATCGAGCGCGATACTAGCTAGGTGAACGGACCTAAGCCAGGATCAATTCCGAACTAGGGCTTTGGTCACAGAGAAGTGTTCCGCTGTTGTTGACCATATTCCAGGTTCAAATAGATCCAAATCGAAAACTCTAGCTTCGGTCAAAACCAGAACAAATCCGGTCAGCTGTGAATGTTGAACCGAGAATCAGCAATCAGACATCGCTCGCGAATGGAAGTCAATCTACTTGTACGTATAGATACTGCGTTCTGCTCAATTCGCTTTGAACTTGTTCCTGATACATTTGCAAATGGATGAAGTTCAACAAGTTAACGGCACTCAAAAGAATACAATGCTCGAGTACAGGCCCAAAGTGCAGAATCGAAGAATCTATCGAGAATGTGATTGTTGAGAAATTTATATTTTAATGTTCGGTCAATTCGTATGCGGGCTCTCAAGACTCGGGTGTAGCTAGCCGCATTCATTTGGTTGGCGGATAGGTACTTAAAGTTTTGCAGTTTCGCGGCCGTTTCGTTTCTCATATTTTTCTCTGTAGTAGATATTGCGGAATTTATTGAGTTCGATTTATTGAGCTATGAAATTCAAATTCTACTTGGTGTAGTCGTACTAAATGGGTGTGGAGGTACCGTTAAAATTTATGGCCTTTGCGGGAAGTTTGAGGTAGTTTCAGGTGAATCATAAAACACGAAGGTTTGAGTACTTACACTCAGAAGTTTTTGTTTTATTATTTTTCGTATCAGTACTTTACAGTAGGAATCTTATGGTTTATACTAGGAAGACAAGTGCATATTGTTAATACACCCATATGCACTTAAATTTCAATTTAATATCTAAGAGTTATAAAATATAATAATCTAGAGAAAAGTTTCATACTGGAAAATTGCGTATATTATTCTTCATAGGATCTTTGATTTGTCATTATATTTTGATTAGCTTTGATAAGTGTACGGAATTTAATAATGAACAAGTCAGTATAGTATAGCGCCCAATGTGGGCATATCAAATTCATACAATTTTAGCAGCTACTTGTTACTAGTCAAATGCTACTTGTTACAGTCAAATGGTAGCATAGGCCACGAGGGCGTCATCAGGTGCTAGTTACCAAAGGAGCTATTGAAATCCCGAGAAATGCCGGCTGGAAACAACATCTACAGCTCTGCTACTCCTACTGAATCCTACCTGCGACCTCCTCGAAGATGTGATTTTACAATTTCGCATCGGGTGACTGCCGGGAGCCTTCATGACATTTCAGATCATGAATGTTGCCAACAAAGGAGGGCGAGGGTGAGTTTCCCGTGCCTTAAATCGGGAACATTAACCAGACTTAACAGACCGGGGGCCATCAAAGCCCTCCTGGAACAGGTCACTCACTACAAAATAAACATTCTCGCTGTTCAGGAAACGAAACTGTTTGGTGCTGAGATTATGGACATGAAATCGTACACAATCTTCAAAAGCGGAAAGTCATCGGGAAGTCACGAATTCGGAGTGGCCTTCACCGTAGACAAAAAAATGAAACCGCAAATAATCGACTTCAAGCCTGTCACCGAAAGATTGTGTGCGATCAACGTTCGTGCAAAGTTTTTTAACGTTTGGCCCATTAACATTCATGCCCCTACTGTAGATAAAAATGAGGCAGTGAAAGATAATTTTTATAACCTTCTGGAAAGGCTATATGATTCTCTGCCATCAAACGATGTGAAAACCCTGATGGGCGACTTCAACGCAAAGGTTGGAAAGGAGGAAACACATCACGGAACCACCGGCCAATTTAGTCTTCACGACCTATGCAACGACGATAGACAACTACTTGTCGACTTTGCGAGTAGCAGATATCTCATCGTAAGCTCCACGTGTTTCCCGCATCGCGACATTCACAAAAGATTGATCATATTCTGATTCAGAAAAGGTGGGCCTCCAGTATTTTAGATGTGCGAACCTTCCGTGGGGCCAACTGCGACTCCGACCACTACTTAGTCTAGACTCGATATCGATGTCGAATATCATTGTCGTATGAAGCCAGAGCAAGTTCAAGATGCAAGTTGGATCTCGACAAGCTTCAAGAAAGGAGATAAATGACTATGCGAAAATTACAGGGGCATATCACTACTTTGTATGTCGTACAAACTCTTGACAAAGATTTTAGAGTTAAGGATTTCCCATCACGCTGGGAAAATTCTTGGTGAACATCAAGGTGGTTTCAGACGTTGAAGATCGACAACTGACCAAATATTTACGGTCAAACAAATTTTAGGAAAATGCTGGGAATTCAGCATTGATGTCCATCAAATATTCGTCGATTTCAAACAAGCGTATGACAGCATCAACCAAATTGAAATATATAACATTATGCTGCAGTTTGGAATCCCAGCAAAGTTGGTACGACTGGTGAAAATGACCATGACCAACTCCACGTCACAAGTGCTGATTCAAAATAATATGACCGACTCGTTTTCGACGAATACAAGGCTAAAACAAGGGGATGGATTAGCTCTGATACTCTTTAACTTAGCGCTTGAGTAAGCATCAGGATAATCCCCGTTGACACGAACAAAAAGCAAAAGTTTTGACTCAATCAAGGAAAAGGATGCCAATAAGACAAAACATAACAATAGGGGACTATAACCTTGAAAACGTAGATAACTTCGTGTACCTAGGGACGAACCTCTCGAAGGATGAGTATGAGCTTGACGAAATCAAACGACGGATTCAATTAGCCAATAAGACATTTTTTTCGGTGCTTCCCACTTTGAAATCTCGATGCGTACATAGGAATACGAAGCTTTGCATCTATAAAACAATTATCAGACCTGTGCTATGCTACGGAAGCGAAACCTGGACACTGACCCAGGCGTCTGAAAAAAGAGAGAAGGGTATTGCGAAGGATCCTCGGTCCAATACGGGAAGATGATGGATGGCGAATCCGATACAACAGCGAGCTGTATACATGACGAGCCGACTACAAAAATTACAATGAGCTGGCCACGTCGAACGAATGAACGACAATCGAATCCCCAAACGGTCTCTCAAGGGGTGAGCGAGCGGAGCCAGGCCAGTCGGTAAGCCACGCAAGCGCTGGGAGGATTCGATAGATGCGGACAGCAGGTCACTTCTGGGAGCACCGAACTGAAGGACGCGGTCACTGAACCGAGACGAATGGAGGCGAAGAATTAAGGAGGCTAAGGCTCGATTCGGGCTATAGTGCCCTTATTACTAAAACATTATATCAGCTTAAATAAATGGTGCATAAAACGACAGCTGTTTCAAAAAATACTCCTGATCAGAATATCAGGGAACAAAATATCCTGAAGGGTGCTAGGTTTTTCTAGGGGTGCACTGCAATGCTTTTATTGGCGCCATTTCTGATTAGACTTTATATTCGAATTAGTTCTCAACTAATCATACACTCAACATTATCTCCAGCAACAAAATTTTAGAACAAATGAAATAAACTTATTAGTTTCATTAGCTTCAAAACATAAAGACATCACTGAGAACAAGCAGAACTGCAAGACGAGCGTAGATATGAAAACAAAAAATGAAGAACTTCTAAGTAGGGTTGAATTCAAAATCTGGAACATCGTTTCGATGAGTAAATATCCTCCGAAAAAATTATGAAAATATCGAACAAAAAGAAGGCTGCCAGGGAAAATTATTTATGTGAAACTGCTGAATATTTCTATTATATTATATTGAACTATCAAACGAGACTTCACAGACAGAAGAAAGCAGCCTGGGGAAAAGACATGATCTGTGAAATAGAAAGAGCTAGAGAGCGAGGTCCACACCAGGCGCGGAAGTTCTAACGAATAGTCCGAAACATGATGCAGTACACACCACGCTACACGTACTGTAGCGACAAAGAGGGTAATCTGATCACCAATTCTGAAGGCATTTTGGTGTGATGAGAAGTGCACTTTAGTGAACTGCTAAACGGTAAGCTCAATGAAGAATTGGGGGCTTCACCAATGCAAGAAGGAGACCTTATACTGCCGCCATCCACCATAGAAGAGGTACGAAGGGCCATAAGTCAGCTAAAATTTAACAAATTCCCTGGAGCTGACGGCATATCAGCTCAGCTGATTAAATATAGAGGGCTTACATCACAACAAGCAATTTATGAAATTATATTGCACGTATGGGGGCGTGAAGAGATGCCAAAAGACTACCGCAAAGGTATAAAAAGCCCCATATATAAGAAAGGAGATGTAACAATGTGCAGCAACTATAGGGACATAACATTGCTGGATACCTCCTATAAGATACTCTCCTCTATGCTGAAAGAACAGATAGCCCACTACGCTAAAACCATTATCGGACAATATAAATGTGGCTTCATCCCAGGCGAATCAACAATTGATCAGATCCTTCATCTCAGGCAAGCGATGGAAAAATGTCTGACATTCAACATTCCACTGTATTATCTATTTACATACTTTAAGGCCGCCTATGATAACATAGCCGGAGTAGAACTGTATAAAGCAATGAGAGAATTTGGCATCCCAAATATACTGACACGGATGTGTAGGTTGACCATGACCAATGTAACAAGCCAAGTTAAAATAGCCGGATTGCTATCCAGACTGTTCAACATCTTCAATGGGCTCCGATAAGGGGATGGTCTGGCCTGCCTCCCCTTTAACCTGGCGTTGGATAAATCAATCCGAGACTCTGGCACTTCAACGAGAGGAACCATCATCATCATATCCAGCCAGATACTGGCTTACGCAGATGATATAGAAATAACTGGAAGATCAGAATTAGCTGAGAATCCTTCATCCAGATTGAGCGAGCGGCACAAAAACTGGGACTGCACATAAATGAAGGAAAGGCTTAGTATATGGTGGCAATACCTGCAGGAAGAACACTAGAGTCAGTCAAACGTTCAAGGTAGTTGAGCATGAATTTTGAAAGAAGTCTTGGATAATGGGGATCGGATATCTACCCGGGATGGTAATGGCGTTAAAGCATCTGTAATCGCCACAAGAACGCCATTCCCCATTAGCCTTGCGAACCATGTGTAGTGGAGAAGATCAGCTGCTGTTTGAGGAGCGGCATATCCCATGCTGTAGCAGGAAATTAAATTCTTTCTTGGTCGTCGCGAGCTTATCTGGTGCCAGTTGATGTGGTCTCGACACTATTGAAGGGCCTGTGGTTACGATGTGGTGTGCCACTTTGTGTCTACAGGGTTGTGAGAACCTTGTGTTGACCGTGATTGCATGGTATTTAGTGAGAAGGGCAACTATCCGTGGATCTGAGGTTTGCTCAAACAAAGTTTTAGAACAAAGTTTTAGAAGTTTGTACGAACTGTACGTGCCTTTCGATGGAAGCGAAGTAAGGGAATCCACAAGGATAGCATTTGCCAAGTCGACAAATAACCCATAATGGCAGAGAAAGTCTGCGCCTAAAATGGGTCTAGAAACATAGGCAAGAATGAAGTCCCATGCAAACTCACAACGGAGTCCCAGTTCTAGTTTAATCACCTTTCGTCCATAGGTGTTAATATTTGACTGATTTGCCGCGGCAAATCGTAGACCAGAAGGTGGAAGTTTTCCGGTTGCAGGTGCTGGAAGCACCGAAATATCTGCACCTGTGTCAATTAAATAGTGTCGTTTAGACAAGTTGTCGTGAATTATTAGACGACGGCTGGGTTATAAGTCACGTTTTTTTTACCGTCTGAAAAGAATGGTGACTTGGTTTTTTGATTCATATGATTTATTTGATGCATTTAAGTGCCTGTGAGCCAAATTTGTTGTGATACCAACAAACATCAGACTTCCGTGACTGGCTATATTTTGTTTTGGACCCAGAGCGTGACAATGCCTGCAGGTGCTGATTAAACTTCCTCGTGAGGGTGGCTACCTGTCTGGTGAGCTCTGCCACCCCCAGCTACTGTGCGGAAATTGCAACTTAGTGTTGCTGAGGTTGATTTAAAACCTCAGCAATCTTGTCGGCCATCTCCGCAAATTTTTCAAAGCTGGCTTCCGGAGAACAGGCCAAGATGACTTGCGACTGTTCCAGAGGGTCTTCAGCAAATCATGGCCTACTGCAGAACCCCCCAGCTGTCTCATTTCTCGCAATAGTTGCAAAGGCTGGCGGTCTCCCAAACTCACGTTCCTCATGAGGTGTTTCAATTTGGCGGAATCACTAGCCGAAAGCCGTGATACTAGTGCCCTCTTGAGGACCTCATACGGAGACTTCAGGTCAGGGCTCACAACCACGTTCCTGACCACCTTCAACTCCGTCGAACCCAGCGAGGATACCACATAATGATTTTGCGAATTGGCTTGGGAGAACCACTAAGCTGGCTCGTCTTTCCAAAACGCGGGTGGATTGACGGTCGTCGCATTAAGTTGTGGTACCGCGGACGCGCCTGAGGGAACCGCTTCCTCATTGTCTAACGACATTCTAAAACGAATACGCGACGGAACGAACGGAAACACGGCAGAAGAATAGGGTGACTGAAAAGTGTGTAAATATTGTATATATAGATAGGTGGAATGAGTAATTATAATTATAATAAAAGTTAGAGACGCATGCGCCTGACGTTATTTTGTAAATTTTTGATTCTATTGAGTGCAAATAAAGCCGAATTTTACTACGCACTCTCCTTGCATGCACTTGTCTCAGTAGCTCTTGGTTTAATCAACACACATATCAATAATTCCCAAAATCGAACCTTTACAAAAATCGATCAATTTGCTGTGGTGGCAGGGTTGTTTGTGTTCTTACACTTCTTGTCTTCGTTGTACAGGTCCTCCATGAGCTTCTGCTAGATCTTCTTCAGAACACTTGTTGACGTCCAAGTTGCGTGATTCTCTGGTCAGGCTACTCGTATGTCGTTGGTTTTGATTGATTCTGTTCGAATCGAGATGTACGTTGGTCGTCCTTTCCAAAATTTTAAACAACTTCAAACGGCTGCTTCGGTTGGGTTACTGCAATCCCTGGTTGAAAATTAGGCGTACGTGCCTTTTCGGGGTCACCAATTTGGTATTAGCTGCTTGTATCTGCATAAAATGTATGTTAAAATTGTTTCATTTCCCAGTTAATTAAATGAATTTAAATTGTTTTCAACAACCATTTAATATTTAATATATTTCGTAAGAAGTAAATAATATTTTAGATTCACAACAAGTTTGAACAACAATCAAAAGATCAATTTTTTTACTAGTAATAATTAAAATTGTCAACTTTTTTATATGGCATTTCATTTTTTTTTAAACTGAGCCTACGTGATGCACAATTTTAGTGTGATGTGTTTAATGTCAAGTAGTGTGCTGAGTAGTGAATGTGAGAATGATAAGTGTATGAGTTGGTGTATCCACAATCAAAACCCACAAAAGGCTCATACGCAGCCCTCAAGTGTTCAAACGGAACGTACACAGGTACCTCCTTCACTCTCAACCCTTCCTACTTCTCTTACCGTAGCTTCCCTCTTATCGAGGCTGTCCATCAGCGTCATATGGTTACCCCCTGAGCTCTAAAAAACACTATTCACACAGCAAAATGTCATTCAAAAGTTTCACAGATTCTGATCATCCACACTTAATGAGGTATGCTGGGAATAGTTTGCATGCCGTTTGCCGCAAGAACTTCCCGGAGTTTCTAAGTTGGCATCATTAACCTAGCTATAGGCTATCGATTAGGTTAATTTGAATTTTGAGTGAACTTGAGTGAAATCCGTGCTCTGTGCTCTAATCGAGATTTAATTTTTCCACCGTAAACTTTTTTTCCGATCAAAATCAAAAGAAACGTTGACAGTCTCCCGCCCATCTAAATTCCCTGCTTCTCTCGTATAATTTTGCGACAGGATATTTTCAACACCTGGTCTGACCACAACAGCCAATCAGGTCGCACGCTGAATGACATGCTGAGTACATGTACAATATGGGACGAAAGTTCACACTAAATTGATATTTCTGGTAAAATGTTTTTTGAATATGAGCAATGATGAATTTTAATGGGTAGCGAAACTTGTTCCTAGTTGATCAGGCAGGCTACAACTTCTCCTTTTTTTTAGACCGCTGCAGAAATTTTGGATTATATATATAGTCCGGGGAAATCTAACATGGTGCTTCTGAAAAATTAGGGCAAAGCTGAATTTTCGTGTGAACCTTGGTACTGGCGTGTTGAACAAAATGTCAAAAGTCCCCATCGATCCGAGTGCTGCGTCACTTTTTATACGGGGTCAAAGGTCACCAAAAATGACCTTTCCTAAATATCTCAGTAACGGTCACGTCTTCAGAAAACAATGTATGACGAGTTTGTAGCTTCAAAAATTTTCAACAAAAAATATTATATAGCTTTTTCTCGTAACCATAACCGTTTTTGAGATATATTGATCTAAACATTTGTTACTAACAGCATTCTCGTTCTCAACGGCATGTTGATTTTATGCGATTTTGATTACAACTTGGAATGTTTGTGAGTTTGTTTTTCTATGTTTAAGAGGCGCATAAAAAAAACATGTAAATAAACTTATCTACCAGACTCCAGGGTAGATGGGAAAGTGTGCTCCGAAAAGTCCCCCCTACCCCTTTGTCATAAAATGGTATCCCTGAGCATCCATCCCAAATCTTCAGAAATGAGCTCTTTGCCTACTCTGTGCCCACTGTTAAACAAGATAGGATCACTTTTTATCCTGTTAATTGCCTATTATTGACATCGCAAGACCAGCCCTACACCCACACCGTACCCACACTCTCCCCACCCCCGCAAACGAACCATCCCGAAATAACCGGCTTTTTAGTTTTTTTTTCCATACCGTCTTATTCCATGAACGATCAGAGCAAGGTCACGTAACTTCAGGTGCAAATTGGTTTCGAGACCTGTCATGTCTCTTTGGCGCTATGCAGTCATCACAGGATTGGTAAAAAAATGATTATTGGGGGATAATCTGCAGCGGGTTGAGCTCCTATAATGTCAAGAATGAAGCACACTTTTCCACCTACCCTGGAGTCTGGTAGATAAGTTTATTTACATGTTTTTTTTATGCGCCTCTTAAACATAGAAAAACAAACTCACAAACATGCCAAGTCGTAACCGAAATCGGATAATATCAACATGCCGTTGAGAAAGAAGATGATGTTAGAAGCAAATGTTTAGATCAATATATCTCAAAAACAGTTATGGCTACAAGAAAAAGTTACAGATTCTTTTTTGTTGGAAATTTTCTAAGCTACAAATTTGTCATACATTGTTTTCTGAAGACGTGACCGTTACTGAGATATTTAGGAAAGGTCACTTTTGGTGACCTTTGACCCCGTATAAAAAGTGACGCAGCACTCGGATCGAAGGGGGCTTTTGACATTTTCTTCAATACACTAGTACCAAAGTTCACACCAAAATTCAGCTTTCCCCTAATTTTTCCGAAGTTTCGCCTTTTTTATGTCGGATTTCACTGGGCTAAAAGCATAACCACCAAAGCTTAGACTCAGGGGAGGTAAAGTACGGAAAATGATAATACGCCTTTTGACAAATACATAAAACTCTAAAATACTTTGTTGCAACCAACAGTACTCTTTCGAGCCGCCGTCAGTGCAGCATAATTTAGTTTTTAAGACCTTTTTCTTTTAATAGACCAGCGTGCCCTATTTTGCCGACTAGCTCAGTCCGGGCGTGGGCTTTGGGTCAGAAGAAGATCTTCTTGCTACAGCACGCTAACGTATGACTTGAAACAAATAAACAAACACCAACATAAAACATACATACAGTAGGGGAAAGAAAAGAAACTCAGATCGGGAATCATTATTTATATTATTTCATAAATAAATTAACACAAAAAAAAATCGATAAAATCAAAAGATAAGGAACAAAAAAAAATCAGTTAATAATTCAGATCAAATCCAAAAATAACCAAAAATTATAAATTCGGTGTGGGTATTTTAACTAATTGTTACCCAAACCCGGCCGGGATTGGTTTACACCAATCTTCACATTCACACAGCAATTCATAGAATATTCAAAAAAAAAAATCAGAAAATAAACAGCAAATATACATAAATAGATGTTAATGAAAATAATAAGATAAACCAAATAGCGAAAAGAAAATATAAAATAAGTCGGATCAGCAATAATTTCCCTCACACCGATAAGTATGAAAATGAATGTATTTAAACACATTTGTTCAACTTCATCTTTAAATAACAAGAAAACATAATCAAAAGAAAATTAATATTTGAGTATATATCTGTAACTGATGTTTAAGGATTGCAATATTTACTCACGAACCTTCGTTGATATGATGGTCTTTGTTTCATAAGGTGTGCATATGTATACATCGGTATTTATCGTTTGGATTCCGGTACTAGGTGCTATAATCATATCGTTGACCGCGTTCGATTCAGAATTCGTTTAAGCTAACGTACTTTCGTAAAACTCTCCTTTCTACATTTACCTCCAATCGACCTGAATTGAACCGCCTGTATTTATCATATGGATTCCGGTATTAGGTGCTCCAATCGACCTGAATTGAACCTGCTGTCCTCTGCCTCGATTGCCAATTCAAAATTTTTGTTTTCTTCCATCAAATTCCTTGTTTTTTTTTTTGCGAACACTTATTGTTCTTTACTTAAGTGGCCATACTTAACCGCCTTGTACCTAGTACCGCCACAGCGTAAGGAGTTAGTTCCTAACCAGCGTGCGGACTCCGTATATGTATACGGCCCAAAATTTCCAGTGATCTAACCTGAGATTGTATTGTTAGTCAGTCTGGAAAATTGGAAGAAATCACATGGAACAGAAAGAGGTGCAAGATAAGATTCGACAACTACATACTCAGGCTAGATTTTTCGTTGCTCACATACGACTCACTCTCGCAAAAAATACCAGCACACTCTCAGGTTGCTTTGACAGCTAATGCATTGCGTAAATGGAGGCGCAATTTCAAGGTCGAAGTGTTTTTTTCTGGAAGATGGAAGGAGTTCACCCACTTATCATTCTATACACTTTGGTACCGCTAGAGCGGTTTCTTTCCATTTCCAGATCTTTCATACAAGTATGGCATTACTCATCCCACTCTTGTACAGTCCCATACAATAATTTCCACTCATGGGACATTTAGTGGGAATTTGCCAAACATTGGGATATTAAATATCCTCAGGTCAGATGTTGATCTGTCAATGATCTGTCAGATGTTGATCTGTCTTTGCACAAATTATGCAAGAGGTATCTCGATACGAACCAACTCTGAAGGAATTAATCTACAAAATGAACTCGCTTGCGGTCGTGTCAACCCGCAAGGTTTTAAGATCGATGCCAGGTAACTTAATCGAAGAGAACTTAATTCGAATCAAATGAATACAATATTGTTATTTCACAGTTCAACCCGAATTGGTGATTGCCAAGTATACAGACGGTTTTTGGTATCGGGCGAAGATTCTTAATGTTATCGATGAAGGACTGTGAAAGTAAATAAAATATTCTGATTCGCCATTGTAGAACAGCTGAAATATATTCAATTTTCCTCCATAGGTTTTCTACCTTGATTACGGCAACTCGAATGTGATCTCTTTTGAAGATGTTCGAATGTGGGACAGACGTTTCGACTATTTTCCATTTCAAGCGGTTCGATGTAAAACCGCTGGCATAGGTGAAAGACGAAGTCGATCAGTTGAAGCCGCTGAGCAGTTTCGCAAAATGGTACTAAACCTATCATTCAAGGCACTTGTTATGTATGACCAATACTATTTGTCCTGTTATGAACTTGATGAATTTAAATGCTTTCCTCCGATGGCGGAGATAATATCGAATATCTGCACCTGCAGCTATGGAATGTCTACAATAACGACGTTGCTGATGAACTATTATCTAAAGGACTCGTGGATAGAAAGGATGTATATGGTATGAGAACATATCAATTACTACCAGCATAAAAAAATCAACATTTTTTTGATGCTCCACAAATTTTTCTTTTTGAAGTTTTCTAACACAAGTTTTTATATATCTTGATAAACTGTATAGAATGAAGTAAAAAATGATTGATTTATATATATGAATATGTAAAAAAAATATTTGATCTCCCATGACTATAATAAAGTAGTAATTGATAATGTTTCTTAGTTTCAAGTATACACAAAATCACTTTAAGGTTATTTCTCTTTCAAACTTTCCACAAAAAAAAAATCGTTCTTATTCATGAAAAGTGACCTTCGAATATGAAACATGAATGCAATGTTCAGTAAACAATGTTAGCAAGTGTTTTAAATGACTTGAAGTTTGAAAGTGAATCAAATGCACAAACCCGAAAGCACACAAGCCATCATACATTTCATGTGATATCCGTCACAGCTTAAACTACTAGATAAACCTGACTGGGAAAGAAACTTTTAGAATAAATTGAAGGGCCGTATAGTGGTAAAGATAACATTTATTTTGTTTTTTTTTTTCATTCGTAACAGCACAATGATCGTATTGCTACTTTGGGGCAAGAGATGCATTTGCAGGCTAGAATATTCTTTGCCCATTTCATTGCACGTCCATTGGCATCCTACATACATACATTGTTGAAGAAAATCTATCCAGCGATCAAGAAGCTGCAAATTTCTCGCTAATCTATATCTACAGGTGCTCGACATTAAGCTATGGTTTTGTTTATTTTCAAATGTTTGCGTAGCACCTATCTTTCCTTGAACGCAGATATGTATCCTCCAGAAGTCTTATGGTGACACCGAGCATTGATTGCTACATACTGAACATCTTAGCAGCTCTCATGACTGGCAACGCTGATGAGGCAGTTTGTGATTTAAGTACGCAAGTACATTGACAAGTTATAAGTAAAATGATTTATATTTATAAAGATTGAATTCGACTGCTTCGACGGTGGCCACAAGCTCAGTGTCTATGCATTTTCTGGATCATGCAACTTTGTAGCGACAAACATGTTTGCAACAGGATTAGCAATGCATTTCGTTATAGGCGATATAAGCCTGTGATTCGTTCCTGAACTCTTAAATCAATGCAGTTTCATAAAGAATATAATGTCATATTACGCTTATACACTTACGAACTACAAATGCATTTCATTTTTACGCCCCAAAAGAATTACAATCACGTACGAGATTAATTAGTTCGCTATGGATATCTCGGCTCAGCAGTAAGATGCCATTCAGATCGAATCGGGCGAAACGGTTTATGGGTGTTGAATGATAGATTCACAGCCCATTAAAAGCGATAATTAATCCGTTGTTGGGCAGATTAGAATCAGGTGACAATGATTGATGGTTCGAGTGGCACGAGCAGATCATTCGGACGGCTTGCGTTCTGCTCATCTCTACGATCGCGACTACCAACCAACAACGCCCAGATCAGATGAACCATATCAAGATCTATTTGCTGAATGCAATGCATCTCGAATCGAACACGGCATAAATCATTCAAGTCGGAAGTGAGAAATATGTAAATTTATTGAAATTTCATCGTGTACTACAATTCATCTGTTCGAATCACACACAGGCGATCGCGAGTTGAAAACAAATCGAAGTCGTCTAGTCGGTCGACTCTTCTTGTTTATCTATTCGAGAACGTTGCGAAGGAGATCATTGATCTTTGGAGCGTAAAGCGAGCGACCGGAGTCATCCACCAACCAGCCAAGTCATAGTATCGGACACACGAAGGATAATTCGATGAAACAATGCTAATTTGTGTTATGTAGCGACAATTTGAATTGTAAAGAACTGTGTACACTGGTTTGTTTTATTTTAATTTATCGATTTGGTAAATCGATGTCATTGAAGTATGAACGGGTGTCTTTTGTTTTGGACGGTTCATGAACTCAATTTTTGAAAACAAAGTAGAATTCAAAATGTTGAAGACCTTTAAATACTGCGCAGTACATTGAATTTCAAAGGAAATTTTTTGTAAAAGATTTGGTGGACATAATTTAATGAAATATAAACATTTTCATTTTCTCACATGCAAATGTATAAAATTATAGGTAAATAATAATATTATAAATTATAAGCTCCTAGAAAAAATTGATTGAAAACATACTAATGTGCGGACAGAAAATTTACAGAAAACCAGAAATGTAAAGGAACATGTGTTGGGTACAAATTTACAAAAGAAGGAGAATAGTTAGGTATCGAGACATTCAGTTGTTCAATTGATTTGGGTCCTGGACATAGGGGTTTTTAGGGCGACTGTGAGGCCGATGAGCTAGCAAAGCTTGGAACCTTGTTACCGGAGGTCTCTGGTTCTTTCTCAATAGGAATACCGATGACATCGGTCAAATTGGCCATCAGGCAAAAATATCTTGAGGACGCTAGGAAGTCCTGGACAGATGAATCATCCTGCCCGATATCAAGGCAGTCCTGGGTATCCATGGATGCGCATCGCACTAGGTAGCTTTTAAGCTTAACTCAAAGCGCTTTGCGTTGCACTGTAGGTGTTCTAACAGACAACTGCCTCATAGGGCGACATGCGCAACGATTGGGCGTAGAGTTTAACGTGCCACTGCCCGGCTTTTGCAAGGAGAAGGTTGCCGGTACTTGATGCACCCTTTCTCTCAAACCTGATGGAACTGTCCCTGGTCGATTTAAAGAGGATAGTCTAGTTTGTCAAAGGAAGCAGATAGTTTCCTCATTTCAGTGAGTAAGAGAGAATCACTTATTTATTGTGGTATCACAACGAGCCTCTCTTGTGCCTATGCGTGTTGATCGTCAGGCCTCTGTAGATTGGCAGCCACTTCATCCTACCTACCTACCTCCCTACATTATTCGTTATCTATTTGCAACTAATTTATTTATGCGTTACTTATCAGTTTTGTTATAGTGATGGGCGATTGCGAGATGTTTTAACAATCGAGAGAATCGCAATCGATGCGCCAAAACAATCGAGAGAACAATCGAGACAATCGAAACATTCGAGAGAATCGAGACAATCGAGAGAATCGAGACAATCGAGACAATCGAGAGAATCAAGACAATCGAGACAATCGATTAAATATCTCGCCATTGTAGCAATCGAGAGAATCAAATAAATATCTCGCCATCGTAAGGATAGGTTTATCTTAAGTTAAAATCAAAATATCTTTAACTCTTTGGTGGCGGTGGGCATGTTAGTGTATAAGCACACCAGTATACACAGTACGCTTGTAGAACCGCTTGTGAAGAATATATTTGAATGGATTGGATATACTATTTAGTAGATTTTATTACGTGTGCATACATATGGAATGTAATGATCAGATATGCATGGAAATTTGTATGGCTAGCATTGCTAAAACTATTAAGTCTGATCAAAGTGTATGATCAAATATTATATGAAGTTGAGTTTTGTCATGCTGTTAAGTATGTTAAAATAAAATCTGCTTTTAGATAGTGCAGTTTGAAAGCATATCAAGTATCGAGTATTTTCGTACTTGCGAGTATTTTATTCAAATATTCAAAAAGTTTTTAGGGCAAAACTAGCTGAAATCGGCCAATTTTGGGTTAGAGTGGTTTCGGACATAACGGGCCAAGACCTATTGCTGTGATACAAACATTTCGGTTTTGTAGGGGAGTAAAGGGTTTTTTGACCATTGTTTGGCAAAAACTGCCTTTACCGCGCTTTCAATGATTGAAAGTGGTCGGGGAGTACAATAGTGATATTTTAAGGATGAAAAATTTTTTTATGGGGAAAATTGGGCAAAAACATCGAATTTTCCCAAAATTGTTTTTTGCGTAGCTTGAATTCGGGGACCTTTCTGAGTTGTTTCGGGCAAAATGTCCATACAAGTCTGGGAAAATGAAATCCGCCGGAAAACCGTCCGGAAAAACTGAAAGTAGCACTAAAAGTGCTAAATAAGAAAAGGTTGAGATCCTTTTTTGTTTGATAGTTGGCTTCTCCGGCGGTGCATTATGCCGTATCTTCGAAACTAGGCCACTTTTTTCCAGACTTGTATGGAGATTTCGCCCGCAACAACTCAGAAAGGTCTTCGAATTCAAGCTACGCAAAACAAAAAAATTTGGGAAAATTTGATCATACATTTTGATCAGACTTAATGGTTTTAGCAAAACTACCAGCCATTTATACATGATAAATGCTAGCCATAAAAATTTCCATGCATATCTGATCATTACATTCCATATGTATGCACACGTAAAAAAATCTGCTTAATAGTATATCCAATCCATTCAAATCTATTCTTCACAAGTGGTCCTACAAGCGTACTGTGTATACTGGTGTGCTTATACACTAACATGCCCACCGCCACCAAAGAGTTAAACATATCTTGATTTTAACTTAAGATAAACCTATCCTTACGATGGCGAGATATTTATTCGATTGTCTCGATTGTCTCGATTCTCTCGGTTGTCTCGATTGTCTCGATTCTCTCGAATGTCTCGATTGCAGCAATCGAGTCCAACTTAAATCATCGAGATGTTTCGAGAAATTTGAACAATCGAAACAATCGAGCTTAACATCTCGCAATCGCGCATCTCTAGTTTTGTATTCATCGACGGATATTTTTTTTAGTTTGTTTCGTAATTTTATGCATGTACTATTTTTATTTTTCTATACGTGCACACCTTGATTGGTGAACTGAATAAATAAAAAAATAAATAAATTGGAATTCATTTACTTTCACAGCTAAGATTTTAGTAAAATATAAAAAAAGTCCACACTGCCGAATTTAAACAACTTTATTATACATACTAATTTTCTCTACGAAAAACTAAGCTGAAATCGGACTTGCTTTTACTAACGGAAATATATACTATTTTTCAAATTCATAGATTTTTGGTACAAATTCATAATATTTTCCAGTCTAATTCATAGTTTTTCAAATCAAATTTGTAAATTTTCGACGTCAGTTCATAAGCTTTCAAGTCAAATTCATAATTATTTTAAGTCAAATTCCTAATTTTTTTTGAATCGAGGTCATCATTTTATTAAATCAAATTCTTAATTTTCACAAATATAATTCGTATTTTTTTTAGACAAATTCGTAGTTTTTTCGGATCGAATTCTAATTTGTGATCGACAAGATCTTAGTTTATGAATTTGATGCACAAAATATGAACTTACCTTAAGAATCCATGAATTTAACTCGAAAAAATATAGATTTCATCTGCGGCAATTGTGAATTTGTATTTATTTATTTATTTATTTATCGTCCAAATTCACAGAACAAATCCAATTATAGATTAGACAAGAAGAAAAAACAAGAAAAGAAAAAACAAACAAGAGAAAAAAAATACATATATAAAAATACATAAGAAAAAGAAAGAAAAATAACATAAAAACTAAGAAAATTAATAAAACTCAGAATGGAATAATAATACAAACAAAAGAGTAAAAAGCTAGTCGACCGAAAAAGAAACAAACAAATTGAGTATATTAGGACATATTCCAAATATAAGAAAGAAAGTTATTTTTTAAAGTGTTTTTAAACACTGATAACGTTCGAGGCAGAGGACCAAGGTTAATGCTATTGACGAGGCAAACGCAAAAGGGAGAAAAGAAATAGGTGTCGGTACGGGCGAATGTAACATTAAAGTTAAATAATAATCTACTATAGTAAAACGGCCCGACTCTCTAACAGAAACTTAATGATGGGGTCAGCCAATATACTGCCGTTAAAAAGTTTAAAAAGGAGGCACTCGTCAAGGAACACTCTAGGGAAGGAATTTGAAGGATGAAGAGGCGCATACTGTAATCATAATACGGAATACTGTACTTATACAACAAGGACCGAGTTAATCGGCGTTGCACGGATTCAACCGCATCGATCACCAAATTTGGGAACAGTATTCAAGAATACTACGGACAAAGGAGAAAAACAGATATAGAGAAGTGGAAAGATTAACAAAAAACGTTTAGAGGATCTAATGATGAAGCCAGAAAAACAGGAAGCCTTGGCAATGATGTGATGTCGAACTTCAATTTGGAATCAAAAATCACGCCAAGGTCCTCGATACTAGAAATAACATTGAGAGGAGAGGCAAGGACACAGTAGAAGAAGAGCAAAAGGGATGTTTTGTGGGTGAAAGACATTTGATGACACTTCACAACATTCAAAGTGAGGGAATTAGCTGTGCACCAGTTAGCCAAAGCATCCAAATCGCTCTGCACGGATTCAATCCCTCTCAAAATTTTAAGATCATCAGCGTACAAAAGGCAGGGTGAGTTTAAGAGGGAAGAAAGATCGTTAATAAACAAAAGGAACAATAAAAGGCCAAGAATGGATTCTTGCGGAACTCCTGAGGTAGGAAGAAAAAGTGTAGAGGAGCAAGAGTTACCAGTAACAACACAAGAGCGATCATAAACGTAGGAAGTGAACCAGCGAAAAAGGGCACCGAAGAGACCTAACCCTGCTAACTTTGACAGAAGAATGTCATGGTTCACAGAATCGAAGGCCTAAACAAAGTCAGTATAGAGGACATCTACTTGCTTTTGCTGGTCGATTGCGGAAGCAACGGTATTTGTCAAAGACAATAGGTTTGTAACTGTTGATTTACCTTTGATAAATCCATGCTGTTCACTGGCCAGCAGGGGCTGGACTAAAGAGTACACTTTATAGTAAACGACACTTTCGAAGAGTTTACTGAAACATAGCAGAAGTGATATGGGACGGTAATTACAGATGGAAGATATATCACCAGCTTTATGGATGGGGAATATATTGGCGGATTTCGAAAGGGATGGAAAGGTCCCGGTTGAGATGCTGAGTTTAAAAATTATTGACAGAGGAACACACAAGGAAGATGAAAGTGATTTGGTGAAAAGATTTGGAATGCCGTCAGCACCAAAGCTAGTGCTTGCGTCAAGAGTAGTGATGGGCAGCACCTGTGCGTGCTTAGCACAGTGTGCTAGCACACTTCGGTGTGCTGTGCGAGTGCGGCACTTTATAAGTGTGTCGGCAGCACACTGACACAATGACACACTGACACAGTGCCGACACACTGACACAGTGCCGGCACACTGACACAGTGCCGCACACTGACACAGTGCCGACACACTGACACAGTGGCGACACACTGACACTGCCGGCACACTGACACTGCTGACACAGGGCCGACACACTGACACAGTGCCGACACACTGACACAGTGCCGACACACTGACATTGCCGGCACACTTGTACTGGCAGGCACACTTCACGGGAACCAATGCTGTACGAGTGGCGTTGATTTTGCCCATTAATATGATATGTTTCGGTAACAAGGCGTTGTTTGAATTGCAGAATGTGTACACATTTTGCGGTTTCGAAAGCATTAGCTATTGAATGCATTAGTTAATGAATGAGATAATTAGGGAACGAAAAAAGGCAGATAAGATTTGTTGTTCGTATATTTTCTGGGTGAAAGTTTTAATTTTGAGTACACGACCGATGATTTGTGTTTTTCTAAATGCTGCGGACGTCTTCAAACGGGATGAAAGTTTAAACACAGATACAAATACGTTTATTTGCGGTACATCTGGAAGAAATGTTTTCACGTTGAAAATATTTGTGGAAAATAGGTTTTGAGCAGATAGAAGGGTTTTGTCGTAACATGCAACGATAAAACGATAGCGATAAAATGATCTGCTGCAGATAGAAGGTTTATGCTAAGTAGTGCTATGTTTTTAAATATTCAAATATTAAAGGAGTTTTTAGGGCAAAAGTAGCTGAAATCGGCCAATTTTTGGTTAGAGTGGTTTCGGACATAACGGGCCAAGACCTATTGCTGTGATACAAATATTTCGGTTTTGTAGGGGAGTAAGGGGTTTTTTGGCCATAATTTGGCAAAAACTGCCTTTACAGCGCTTTCGATGATTGAAAGTGGTCGGGGAGTGCAATAAGGACGAAAAAAATTGTTGATAGGGAACATTGGGCAAAAATGTCCAATTTTCGCAAGACATTTTTTTTTTGGTCTACCATGAATTGGGTGACCTTTCTGAGTTGTATTGAGCGAAATTTCCATACAAGTGTGTCAAAAAGCGGCCTAGTTTCGAAGATACAGCAAAAGTAGCTGAAATCGGCCAATTTTGGATTAGAGTGGTTTCGGACATAACGGGCCAAGACCTATTGCTGTGTTACAAACATTTTGGTTTTGTAGGGGAGTAAGGGGTTTTTTGGCCATAGTTTGGCAAAAAATGCCTTTACGGCGCTTTCGATTATTGAAAGTGGTCGGAGAGTACAGTAATGATATTTTAAGGACGAAAAAATTTATGAGAGGGAACATTGGGTAAAACGTCATTTTCCCAAAAAAAAATTTTTTGGTCTAGCATGAATTCAGGGACCTTTCTGAGTAGTTTTGGGCGAAATTTCCATACAAGTCTGGGAAAAAAACAGCCTAGTTTCGAAAATACGGCAAAATGATATCCGCCGGAAAACCGTCCAGAAAAATTGAAAGTAGCTCTAAAAGTGCTAAGTAAGAAAAGGTTCAGATCCTTTTTGGTTCGATAGTTGGCTTCTCCGGCTGTGTATTTTGCCGTATCTTCGAAACTAGGCCACCTTTTCCCACACTTGTATGGAAATTTCGCTCGAAACAACTCAAAAAGGTCCCCGAATTCATGGTAGACCAAAAAAATTTTTTTGCGAAAGTTGTACATTTTCGCCCCATGTTTGCTATCAACAATTTTTGTCGTCCTAAAATTACCACTATTGCACTCCCCGACCACTTTCAATCATCGAAAGCGCCGTAAAGGCAGCTTTTACCAAACTATGGCCAAAAAACCCCTTACTGCCCTGCAAAACCGAAATATTTGTATCACAGCAATAGGTCTTGGCCCGTTATGTCCGAAACAACTCTAACCCAAAATAGGCCGATTTCAGCTACTTTTGCCCTAAAAACTCCTTTAATATTTGAATATTTAAGAACATAGCACTACTTACCATAAACCTTCTATCTGCAGCAGATCATTTTATCGCTATCATTTTATCGTTGCATGTTACGACAAAACCCTTCTATCTGCTCAAAACCTATTTTCCACAAATATTTTCAACATGAAAGCATTTCTTTCATATGTACCGCAACTAAACGTATTTGTATCTGTGTTTAAACTTTCATCCCGTTTGCATTTAGAAAAACACAAATCGTCGGTAGTGTACTCAAAATCAAAACTTTCACCCAGAAAATATACGAATAACAAATCTTATCTGCCTGTTTTCGTTCCCTAATTATCTCATTCATCAGCTAATGCACTCAATAGCTAATGCTTTCGAAACCGCAAAATGTGTACACATTCTGCAATGCAAACAACGCCTTGTTACCGAAACATATCATATTAATGGGCAAAATCAACGCCACTCGTACAGCATTGGTTCCCGTGAAGTGTGCCTGCCAGTACAAGTGTGCCGGCAGTGTCAGTGTGTCGGCACTGTGTCAGTGTGTCGGCACTGTGTCAGTGTGTCGGCCCTGTGTCAGTGTGTCGGCAGTGTCAGTGTGTCGGCACTGTGTCAGTGTGTCGCCACTGTGTCAGTGTGTCGGCACTGTCAGTGTGCGCCACTGTGTCAGTGTGCGGCACTGTGTCAGTGCTGGGAGCACAGTGCTAGCACACTTAAGTGTGGTGTGCGAAGTGTGCTAGCACAGTAAAGTGTGCTGGTTTTACCCATCACTAGTCAAGAGACAACATTAACGATTCGACTTCTTAGTAAAAAAAAAAGCAGAAAGGGTACAATCAGGTACGGGAAAAATGGTTGATGACGAAGAGTTACTATGACGGGAGGTGAAAGAAGAGAAAAATTGAGCAAAGAGCTCACAAGAACCTTGAGGTGAGGACGCAGACTTATCATGAAGATACATAGCAGAACGAATGGCAGAGGAAGTTTTAAAGGATTTGATATAGGACCAAAAAGGCTTGGGATTGTCAGAAGTAATAGAAGTTTCGACATACTCAAGGCAAACACGCTTTGCGTCATTGGCTGCCCTTTTAGCAGCAGCTCGTAACCTTTTGAACTTCAAATGGTCATCAAGTGAGCCAGTCCTTTTGTATTTGCTACGCGTTGCATCTTTGGCTCTAATAGCAATCGCGACATCAACGGTGAACCATGGAGGGTTAGAACTTCTTTTACAGCGAAAGGAAGGAGTGTAGCAGGAAATTAAGTTGGACAAGAGGGAATAAAATTTGTAGAGAGCATCATCCACACTTAGCTCTCTGAAAAAATTATACCAGTTAGTACCATTTATTTCATTGGACAGAGCGGAATAGTTTGCTTTTTTAAAATTGAAACGAAGAGAAGAGGCAGATTTGTCTTTAGACGTACGGGTTAGAGTTAATTCCATAAAAAGAAGAGGATGGTGAGAATCGGGGCGTACATACGGAGATAGAGAAGGACTCAAGCAAAAGGAAGAAGGGTGAAGGTTTGTCAGAACGAGATCAAGAATCTTGTTGTTAGTATTAGGTACGTTGTTGAATAGGGTAAGTGAGCAAAGGGACATAAAGGAAAAAGTTGCGAGAGAAATATTGCTTAAAGATAAAATGCAAGAGAAAGTATCATCCCGATTCAGTGACGGCATATTAAAGTCACCACATATCAGTAAGGAAGGAGAAGGAAAGCAGCCATTGAGGTAAGACGAGATTTCCGCAAAGAAACGTTCATATACCAGAATAGGGCTACTACAAGGGATGTAGATTGAGGAAACAAGCAACACTGAGGAAGGTCAAGGAGAAATACGGACAATCACACATTCAACTGGGGCGGAAGGAATGAAGTCCCTGCAGAGCGTTCCATTCAGAGATTTATGTTCATCAATTAAAATACCACCTCCAAATAAAAGATTGCTCACAGATCAATCACGATCCCTGCGGAAAACAATATGAACGGGCAAAATTTCATTGCGAAATATATCCGCAAACAACCAGGTCTTTGTTAGGCAGACAATATCATCAGACGCGATTACAGAAGAGATATTAACATAATTAACCTTGGCCCTCAGACCACGAACGTTCTGGTAAAATATTTTCAGAGGTGGTTCATGTTCCGTTTTTGTTCGAAGTTCTGGAACGAAAATTTCTGGCGGGAGTCCTGATGAATTCCTTAACAAAAACTCCAGTTGTCCAGAAGTTATTCTTCAGAAGATCGGTAATACCAGTACTGATGGTAATGCAAAAAGAAGATATTTGCTGTTCTTCCAGATTGTCCCGTGTAAGCTTTCGACACAGCAACAAGCGAGTTATAGCCGAGTTTAGCTCGTACATACTCAGCATCTTGTTCAGCTGTGATTCTGTAAGCGAACCGAGAAACAAATACCTTGAGTGGAGGCACAATCACTTCCAGTTGGGGAATGCTACAAACAGTATCCATGGCAGCCGGAGAATTATCAGAGGTACCAGTCATCCCGTAGGTCAATTGTTCCGAGTTTGATGCAACTGACCGTTGAGGCGGGTTAAGGGGCAGGTAGACTTGGAATTTTTTTAAAATCGATTTTATTGTCTTTACTTTTTCTAAAAGTAGCATATTTCAAGAGTATTCTCTGCAAATTTCAGACGACAGTTTTTCATGGAGATAAATAGCTTTGAATGAAGTCGTCTCTATTGCATAAAGCGTTTTTCGCATGCTTTAAAAGCATTTTTTTCGAAACTATGTTTTCGATATCGGTGATAACTGTAACTTGAAAACGGCTTTATCGATCAGCATGAAATTTTCCTCACTTATTTGATATGTAATTATCCTCCGGATGAACAAAGGATTTTTCGATTGGACCATATTTTTTTTTCAATAGCCGAAAATGTGAGTGAAATTTTGGTCGAAAACGCAATTTTGACTTTCAACAACCGCCATTTTTCGAAAAATCAAAATCTGCCAAAGTCCTTCGTCCATCCGGAGCACTATATTATTAACTAATAATCCCCGTTTTTTTTTATTTCGGATTTTTTTTATTTCTACAGTGATCACTGCAAAACAATTTTTTTTTACCCTTCGAAAATTTACTCTATTTCGACTAATTTTCAACCTTGTGCCTTAAAAAAATTACAATAGCTTCTACAAATATATTTCTTTCAAGTAAAAAACATTTGTTATTAATAACTTTAATGTGTGTCTAAAAAAAAATCCTGAAAAAGAGCTTTTTCTGGACGTCCCAAGTGTACCTGACCCATTAATCGAGATCAATGATGAATCTTCGGGAGCTATATACTTTTTACCAGCAGAAATATCACGTTGTGGGACTGCTGGAGGCTTGGATTATGGATTAGAATTTGATTCGAAAAAATTATGAATTTCAAACGAAAAATTATGAATTTCAAAATTATGAATAGGTATCGAAAATTGATGAATTTAATTTTAAAAAATACTAATAAGACTCGAAAATTTTATGAATTGGTGCCATAAATCTATGAATTTGACTCAAAAATGGTATACATAAACATTTTCCAATTTATTATGATAGTCAAATTTTATAGTTTGATTAAGTTTGACTAGAGATCTCTACTCTACAAATATGAGATAGTTAATTTGAGTAAACATCTTGTCATAAACCAATATCTAACATAAACCCTACAGCCATTAAAGTTGAAAAAGCACTTAGTTGCCCTATAAATTTTGCATTATACAATATATAGTTCAATATTATTAACATAAACCTTTGCATCTAATTTACTAACGTTTAGACATAAAGTACATAAATGGAAACGCAAATGAAAGGTTTGTGACTTGAAAGTGTAAACGTACTGTATTAAATTTCATCACCAGTTTTATGAGCTTTCTAAGCAGCTGCTTTCCAGTTTTTTTTCTACCCAATAAAGAAGTGCTAACTTACGGTCACTGTTTTAATGCATTTAGCTCGATGTTTTTGTGCTGAACACATTTTTAAGTCGTTTCAATTTTACTGAACATATTTATTTCTATTCATCAGAGTAGTTATCTAATTAAAATAACGATTTATATGCATTTGCCCGTTATTCTGAACTCGCCCACACATTAGCATATCTCTTCATAAAAACATCGAAAGCCGCAAACTACATCTAGAGAAAATTAATCGTCTTATCAAAGCCCATCGGGCATCATTTTGTTGGATCTAACAAGCCCTCAACCATTTGAGGTTTAACCGATCGATAGATTCACCACAAAAAGATACGATAATAGCTGGCATACGAGCATATAACACGGCTTGATCAAATTGTCATCTTCACCTCAAAGTGTTATTACAAGACATTGTCATCAATATCGTTTAATAACTGTGCAATAATCATTTCGAATCGTCATCGGCCACGACATCGAGTGACTCTATGGACAAATGCACCCGTGAACATTATGATCGTGCGCGGGAACATTTCAAATTTCCGAACCATCTGAATTCATTTGACACTGGCTACACTGCAAGCTGCATCTTCGAATAGTGATATTGCTCTGACCATTGTAATTAAAGAAAACAGAATTTCCAAAAGAATTTCAAGACGCTTGTTGCAAGTGCAGTCTACCGCGTCGCCTGGCTAGAAGTGGCTACCCACAGTTGGACATGAGACTTCGATAGCATAGATTACTTGCTGCGCGCTCTTGGCACGATCAGCTTATTATACCTACCATCTCAAATACACAACAATCTTGCAAGCACTTTCTTATAGGATTTGTGTCTTGCATGATGTAGATTTCATGCGACTTTTTCCTTTATTTTCAGAAATTCTATGCTCGAGGAACGGTTCTTAGTAGCTGGGCTGATTTCTATCTGTAATTTATAGATACTTCTTTTTGGGATGATATTGCCTGTGAAGGAATTTAATGCGACATCAGAAATATCATTGAGTCATAGATTGTCTGGTAGCTGCGCATATGAATATTACTTACGTTGTCGTTTGGAATGATCATCGGGACGGGACATAGTTTAGCTTCTATCATGCGCGAATATGGCATAAATTTGTTAAATTTCAAATTCAAAGAATGGCGGTTTATTTGTTCAGTTTATGAGGTGCTTTGAAATATTTATAATGTATTTTAAGATTAATATTGGCATGGTCATTAGAGTCGGTATTGCTTTGGCTTTGTTCACTCGCTTTTGATTGTTATGACGTCAAAATTTTTCTAAGAATTCAGGCGTTACTGAATCGTGCCCCTGCTTTTTTTAAACAGTATTGTGACGTAAACTTTCCAATTTCTATCATATTATTGATATAAGTTGAATAAGCCTAACACCGGCGATCGTAAGTCTAACTTGTGACACGCCGGTCTCAAGCCTGAATAAAGTTCTTTATTATATGTATCTTGATTATGTTATTGCTTCCAATCTTCAGGCTATTTGCGATTTATTTGCTGCCATTTTCTTCCTCATCTTTTAAAAACATCACTAAACACCCTACCTTAACTAAATACCTTAACTAATAACCTCTGCTTTCTCCCGTTCCTCTCCTCTTTTTTCCGTATTTGGTACCAATCCTTTGGGAGCTAAACTCTCTACAACTCTACATCTCTACTACATCTCTACAACCTTTACTTGCTCCTGAGCAGCATGATTTCATCAAGGGCCGCTCTACTATGACCAATTTTATGGTGTTCACTAATTTTGTTGCTTCTGCCTTCGATTGTCAACGTCAACCTGATGTAATTTATACGGACTTTTCGAAGGCTTTTGATTCTGTGAGCCATAACCTGCTACTCAATAAACTTAATGGGTTTGGTATTTTTGGTTCCCTCCTCTCCTAGTTTTCCTCCTATCTTCATATTCGTCCTTGCAGTCATTTTAAATGGTTCCATTTCTTCTCTTATATATCCCACATCCGGAGTTTCTCAAGGATCTATCCTAGGTCCCTTACTTTTTATCTTGCTTGTCAATGACCTTCCTTCTGCTATCAACTTATGTGTTTTATAGGCGAATGACTTCAAATTATACAGGGCAATTAAGTCTACGGACGATTATCTCCAATTGCAAGCTGATTTGTTTGTCCTCAATCACTGCTACCAAAACAACTTCTTACCACTAAACATTTTGAAGTGTCACCAGATGTTATTCTCATACAAAAATGTTCCACATTTGTTCTCTTTTTCCCTGTCCGGTGTTTTCCTATCAGTTGTCCAACATTTTAAAAACCTTGGCATGGTGTATGATTCTTAATTGAAATTTGATGTTCATATCATCAATATTACGGTCAGGGCTTCTAGGATTGCTGGATTTATTATTCAATCTTCGTATATGTTTACCAACGTTTCTACCTGTATTCATTTATTTGTCTTCTTAGTACGCAGTACTCTGGAGTAAGGGTGCCAAATCTGCTCTCCTCGCTTTCAGTATTTATCTGACGCCATTGAATCAGTTCAGTGTAGTTCACTCGCACGCTGTTTTTCAAATTCAGCATCCTCTATTGTCAGCACCCCTCTCGTTTCTTTATTCTTCATATGTACTCGCTGGGATCGCGTTGATTGTTCTTCGATAAGTGTTTTCTTTTCAAACTTGGGCAAGGCTTCTTTTTTGGTTCCCAGGTAACCAGTCGTGAATTTCTCAGTTCTCAGTTTTTTTTCTATATCGTTTGTATGTACGGTTATGTACGGTTAAGCTTGGTTATTTTCCGGATTTTTTTTTCATTATCTAGAATGTATTGAAAATTTTATCTTAAATTGCAACTTAACTTTTGTTTAATATTTTTGTCGTTCGTTTTAAACGACTTAATTCTTGCTTATATTTTGTTTTTTTTTTTGTTGTCATTTTCATTTTTGACGCTGTAATTGGAGAATATCTGGAGCGCAATGAATAATAAATAAATAAATAAATAGCGTAAGAAAGTGTTTAAGTGGCTACCGCTAAGATTATCGCAGCCACTGTACAAGGTTAAGTATAATAGTTAGTATGCAAGGTTATAAGAAAATTCAAAATACAAATAAAATAAAAGTAAGAAGAGCCAGCTGGCCAAAATAATAAAGCCGCTACTTAGTAATTTTTTATTGTAAATTGTACTTTAGTTAAGTTAAGAACATACAACAAAAACTAATAATAAAATATTAGTCAATTCAATTCAACTACTACATATTATATTTTTTCCCTACCCACTCCGAATCCTCTTAAGCAAACGCCATCCAAAGCCGCCCTCTTCGACCCCATTGAGTGATTAAGGGCCAAGCGTCTGAATTTGTGCAGGAAAACTGGGAACACAGTGGAAAAACTTCTTGAAACAGGCCACAATAAGATCCCTTTTGTAGTGCTGACGATGAAACAAAACAAATAATTTGTCAATTTATGCCGGTTTTCAAAAAAAAAAAACAAAAAATCAAAAAAAAAACATAAAATAAAAAAAAACTCTAGCGCAGCTGAACCGCTAGAAATACTATTGTTTGATGAAAAATAGAAGAATCGTGCAGATTTTGAGTGCATATTCTACCACACTTGCTCCAACCTGTTTCGAGTCCAAAACCACTTTGATCTTAACAATGTATTTAAACTCATAGGGTGGAAAGGAATATCAAGATTTCGAGGATTATTCTGGTGACCTTGCCCACAGTGTCCTCCAGTTCAGTCTTCGTACTGAAATTCGGGTGCTGGCCGTAAAGTCCCGCTGTTAGGCTATTTTGATAGCCTTCGCAGTCCGTACACTTTGGTTGCCTGTACCTTACCCCTTTTACATTATCTTTTCCTAGTTCGAAGTTTATATGCCAATGATCAGAGAAATAAGCGACTTCTAGGACATTCCACTTCTTCGCTAAATGCGCTGCATTGTTAACATCAACGTAAGGTCTAGTACCTCTTGCCTGTTAGCTGTCAGGAAAGTTGGCATCTTGCCCTTATTTGCTACAGACAAATTGCTGATCAGAAGGAAGTCTAAGAGTAACTTAGTGTTGACGTCACTACTCCCCCATGCTGTGTGATGAGCGTTGGGATCGCATCTAATAATCAGCATTTTGTTCTTCCTTCTGCAGTGGTTAACGAGTCCTTTGATATTATTACTTGGGACTTGATCCTCATCCCCTGCGAAGTATATTGAGACAAATACTGCCTCCACTATTCCTCCTTCGATGGGGACCTGTACTTGGACCACCACTGTGTCGCTATTGGTGTATTCTTTTGTCTGTTATTCTGTTGCTTCCATGCCGGTTCCACTGCCCTCCATATTGGTGGTTGGAGTCACCAGAGGCTCCGGTGTTTCCCCCCCCCCCCCCTGAGTTTTTGACGTTCAACTTTACTTGCCAAAACTGGAAGCTAATGTTGCTATTTTGGTAGCAGGGGCCTGGTCCGCCGCTACTAATAGCATGGCGCTCTTGCCTTTATTTTCCCTGAAGAGGGCTCTCCAAGACTTAACATTGAAGTCCTTATTCTGGCGTTCTACGAAAGCCAGGACCTTCTCTCTAGGCAGGTCCGCTGCATTTGGAAGTAGCCAACAAGGGTCTTAGGGTTAGGAATCAGTAATTCCTCCGTGGCCCATAGGTGGGCCCCTTCCCACGGCCTTGTATTCTGGGCCTCCGCCCTTATCCACTCCACCCTTAGTTTGTTCTTACAGTGGAGGGACACGTAACCTACTTTGTAGGTGGTGCTGAGGAAGTAAGGGGCAGTATTCGCTCCTCCAGGGCATTCTGTATTTTGTCCATTTGGTCAGCCGTGAGAAAATCTTTCATCATGACCACCATTTTCACACCCTGCAGAGCTCCGCTGTAGGTTACTTGTCGTTGCCTTTTGCTGGGCTCGTTTTGGGGCCACGTCGATGCCCCTTATTTTCTTTGGCTGTCTATCCTCTGGAGTGCCATCCTTGGGTCTAGGCCTTTTCCTATTGGTCTCTGGTGCATTTGTTAGGAAAGCTTTTTCCCTAGCCTCATCTGTAGACATGCTTTTTCGCATGAAGAACTTCATGCGCTCTCTGACAGCACCACTCATGTTCTTCTTTTTTGGAATATCTTTCGATGACTCCTGCGAATTCATGTTGAGTGCTTCCATACTGCGCGAGAGGTCCTCCGCGATTTGTAACGAGGATCTATCGTCAGAGGTAGAGGGGGAGGCTGCGGGAACCTCTGCTGCCTTTGCTTCTTCCGGTCTGCCTCTCTCTTTTTGTGAAGCTGGCTGGGATATTTGGCCCTTGCCTTGTCCACCTTTGGTTTTTGGTGTCACACTCCTCTTGCATTGGCCATTCTTGTGCCTTTTTTGTTTGGAATACTCCTGAGATTTGGACCTCATCTGTTCCATTAATTTCTTTGAAGATTCACTGGGAAGCACTGGAGCTCCACAAATGGAAGGCTCTGGGGCCTTTAGATTTAGGTCACTTAAGGCAGCACCTCCTTTTTTGCTTTGGTTCCTTTAATTCTGGTCCCACGAGTAAGAGAAATATAAAAGACCAGCCGTATTATCCTCTTTATCCCAGCCTAGGCATTGAATTAGACGGGCTCTTGCCATCCGACACCCGAATTCGCATATTAGCGACATATTAGCTGTTCAGCCCTCGGCATATGCTGTTCCACCACTGACTTGGGGTTTTTTTTCCTTAAGGGTTAACTCCCCAAAGCGTGAATAATATTAGCCAATCTTTCCTTCACGGAAGATGGTTACCGGCAGCACCGCGAGGAGGTTAAGATCACACTTCCATCAAACTGAACAGTTGCGGCACGTGAATATTGCCATATTCTCCGTGTTATTCCCCCTATTCATCTGATGACTGTTATACATATGTACATATATATAAATATGAATTTTTGGTCAAAGTGAATTTAGGACTAATGTTTTTCGAACATTGGTAAAAATTAGGTGCCCACACATTCATCAAGTTATGGAAACTAAAAATGTTGTAAATTTTTCGCCTAATTTTACATTAAAAATTTCTAAAATTTTATCGTATTCAAATTAAAACGTGCCCAAATTTCACTTCGTAGGTTAAGTTTTTTCAAATGACATTTCTTCATAGACCATGAGGTACACTTTCGTCTAAAGTAATTTTGATACTAATTTTCTTCAAAAATCTGGAAAAAAAATCCACCGGACAGTATTATTGAAGCTTACCTGTTTGTGAGCCGAAAACTAACAGCATCAACACTAGACGCTAACAATGTTCACCAAGTCATAACGATTGAATGTGTTAGGGTCATTGGATTTTCTAGGTTAGGTGTTTTCATAGATTAATCTAACCACACTGGGCGCACATTTTTACTTTTTTATAAAACCTTCTTAATTGGCAAGAAGGAGTTTCTGTGCCAAACAAATGGGATCGTTTACCTAAAAATATATTGGCAACATTATTCTGCACTCCGAAAAGCTGAATTCTTTTGAAATATTCATAACATCAGTTGAAAATCTGAAGGATGGGCTCAAGCATGACGTTAGAATCAATAATTCTGCAAAGACCAGCATATGCATTACGATAATTGCAATAAAAAGATCGGCTCAACTTGAGGACGGTGATTATATATTTATAAGTACATTATTCCATGCAAGAAAGTGAAAAAAAAATCATCAAATTCTACGTTTGTCCTATAAGTTTGAATCTTTCTTCACTTTATCATAAGCCAATAAAGAGTTGTCATGAGTGAAGTTTGGCTTTCAAACATGTTAGCAACATTTTTTTTTTATTTTCCGACATGTGTGTCAATTTACTTAATCTCAAGCAATTCATCAAAGCGGTGTTGTATCTACGAGGCAATGAAATTAACATCGAATCTATTTTTCACTGCAGATACGGTTAGCGCAAATTGTAATGCATGCAAAAAACAGACGTGTGCGTATTCACACTCGGCCTGGACGTAGACTCCTGCCGACACAGAGGAATCTATCTTATTGAAGTTTTTGTCGACTAGTCGTGGCGCCACCTTGAAGGGATCTTCAAATAACTGAGCGCTGCACGGTATACGGAAACGAAATTTAGGTAACATAGCATTCGGAAACATAGCATTCAAAGTTTAAAGTTTTAGCATCATTGCAAAAAATAATACCAAAATGCAAAACCAATAACAAGAGGATATGCAATTTTTACATTTGTTCATCATTTCTCTCATTATTTAATAACGAAATAGATTTTCCTCAAGAACGTATTTTTTGGTTGCACAAAAGTGTCATGCAAAATTTCCTCTAATACTTATTTTTATGAGTACAGTTTTTATTTAATTATAAATAATTTAATTTTAAACAAATTCATTGCACAAACTGTATTCTTAACCCTTTACCGACTCCTCCGCGTCGTAAATGAATACTACCATAATAAGAAATCATCAGATCGAACAAACGTTAATATAAATGTAAAGTCGTGTGAATATAAATTATTATGTTTAATAAATTTTATTCAGCCTTAAGCTCCCAGCACTGTCAATTAAAATAATGTCGTTGAAATGATATTGACTCCGAGTTTGTGCCGTTTGTGGTGAGCAAAGAGGCAAAGGTGCACAGTTTCTTGACCGGTGTGGTGATGATAATGATAATGGTGGTTGGGAGGAACTCGGCGAATATAATTTAATATTAACGAATGTCCGATGATTCGTTGCAAATGTTGATTATAAGCGAGTATGTACTGGAATGCATAATTCCTTGCGGGCCTAATGGTCATGTGTTCATACTTTATCCTTTACACATGTAATAACTACCATCGTTGCGAACAGATGATACGAAGTGTGATAAATAGTGTACAACACCTGAGTTGTTGTAAAACTAATTTTGTAATGTTTATGCGGAGGCGATGTTGTAAATGCTGGGTAAATTACACAGTGCATTGAATAGTGTATATACCATTGAAATTTATTCGTTTAAGTACATGAATTTATTATACTGTCATTCTCAGATTGAAAGATGCTTCTTGATTTTACCAGTTTCGAGTTGAGTGCTTTGTTTGGTGATCTTTATTTATTTTAGATTCTAAAAGCGATGATGAGATGAAGTTTTGGTAAATATTGTTTGCGCGATCAAATATATTGTGTGTTGTTATACAACAAATTTTAAGTTAATAATAATACAGCTTCAAATTAAAAGTCTTTTTAAGTCTATATAATGCATTGGGCTCCAGAAAATATTCGTAAGTGTATACATAATGTAGTAAAATTAAAAATTACAATAAAGTAATTGAACTAAATTGAATAATAATATTTTTAAATTTGTTGAGTAAAAGAGTACAATCTTCACGCCAAGTATTCTTTAAAAACTGCTTGGAGATATTCAATTTAAAAACTTGTTGAATTATTTTCTCCAGGCATTTCAGCGTAAACGATGTAAGACTCATCGGTTTAAAGTTCTTTGAATCTAAATGGTTATACTTCTCCGAGTTTCGGTATAAAAACTACCTCATCCTGAGTTTAAAGCGACGGAAAATATACCAACGCTTCAATTGTGCCGGGAAATTAGTTCTCATGTTAAGTCTGAAGAGACTCCTTTTGCACTTGGCTAACATTAAAAAAGACTTCAGCTTAGCTGTCTGGTCCATTCTCTAGGACCTTGCACAGCCCCGAGGTCTCTCTTGCATCTTTCAACTTTCCACCGAACAATTAGAATGATTTCATCTTGATGGTCCTAGCCAAATTAGAATAAGTTGTTTGTGAGATTCTGCAGATGATCCAGTCATACTCTATGTTTTTCTTACAAGCTCAATAGAGGAGTTTTTTTAGCTTCTATAGTTCGCGGTTTTGCAAAAAAAACTCTATTGACGCAAGTGATCTTGGTATTCGAGCAGGCTTCTTCATAGTCACTTTATATGGTTCCATTTGTTGTGCTTAGCTGGTCTTATTAGGACCCTGGCAACTTAACTCTACTACTATTCCACTCTCTCTCTCTTCAAAAAGTTGAGTGAACCTAGTCCAATTAGTGTCTCTTTGGGTCCATCTCTACACCAAAGGGTGGTGGATTCTCATTCTGAAGGCTGTGACTCATTCTGGAGGTTGTTTAAAGCCGAAACTTCTGCAGACGACCTTGAGTTACAATTTCAGGATAACTTCTCTTCAGATGACGATCTTGCCAACGAAGATCGCATTGACCAAGCAGCTTTGAGAATAATAAGCTCAAGGATTTCACGCGCTGACTCAATTCCTTCTACCAATCTATAATAATTCAAAAATTTGCTGCGCAATATCAGCAAGCGCAAAGCCCCAGGCTATATCTACTGTTAACTATGAATGGAAGAAAGAGTAGAGGAGAGATGCAGCATGCTTGGCTTGGTCCTAAGTCCACGATTGATCTTATTAATTTCGAAAGTTCTGATTCCATTGGTTCTGATTCCTATTAAGCACACATTATCATCTAAGGCTAGAGTTTTTACGTTTTTACGTTGGTTTTGTTTGATGAAAATTGGTAGTGTAGCCTTCGGCCAAACAACTAAAACAAACTAAGAAAATCTCCAAATGTGCCGAAACATTTCCCTAAGAATGATTTTCCAAATCTCGTGATATTTTAGGACCTCAGACATACATTAAAACAGTCAAAAAATAAATCCGCGACAGAACTCTCAAACTTTCCGATTCTATCGAAAGTCACCCAAACATGTCCTTAGACATTTTAAAACAACCAATTAGTCAATTAGTCATACTCGTATAACATATCCTAGCCTTACGAAACTCACGGAATAAAGCAGTAACGCCAAAGTTCTAAATTAGACTAAGCATACAGTAACGCCAGTTACATGTATTGCCCTCCGCCACAAATAGAGTAAGGGTGCAAATACAGCACTAACTCCAAGAAAATCATGGTTCCCACAGAGAGAGAGAGAGAGAGAGAGAGAGAGAGAGAGAGAAAGAGATAGAGAGATAGAGAGAGAGAGAGAGAGAGAAAGAAAGAGAGAGAGAGAGAGTTTCAAGACTACATCAAAATGAAGTTTGTTATGCAAATAAAATTGCTAAGAAGGATATACAAACCAAATATTTTAACTTAAAGATCAATTTCTCCTTTAGAAGCTAGATGTATCTCAATTTCTTGAAATAATTTGAGGACAATCTGTCCTCTTCTTCAGACATTGACAGGAAATTGATTTTAATAAAGAAAAATTGAAATACATATTTGGTTTAGAAACCTATAAAACTTTGGATCAGATTCAATTAATTAAATAAATGCGAAGATTGTTATTTACATTTAAATAAATGAATTAAATTACTGACGCCACCAAAAATTCAGTCATGCACAATATTTCCTAAGCAATTAAATGAATGTCGAAACTCTTTCTTTATTTTCATCTGGATTTATGCCAGTGAACAATGAAAATAGGGAGAAATCTTACTACATCATTTATTGATTTTTATGATGCAAGATTTATTATATTATGAAGCTAAAACTGACCTTCAGATGCATGAGGAGTAAATTAAAATTGATAATGATAAGCCATATTTGCTTATATATGCATGTATTAGAAAAAAATTGAATAGCCGTTAAATCGTGTGCTAAATGTATTCAGTTCGCCTCTGCTTCCAGCGAGTGAAGACGTGTCGGTGTGATAATACTACTATTAATATCATCGTAGTGATCTTGACCAAGAAATCTTGCCCCTTATAGACATTCTTATTTATCATTTAGTGAAGTTACTAATAAATATTCTATTAGTGTCTTAAAATTATATTAGTGCAAGGTTTGAAGCGCAAACGGGATTCCTCTCCCATGCTCTTCAAGGACCGTCTGACGCTCCCTAGAAACCACACTGGAAATCTCGTCGACGACAATGGAGGAACAACCAGCTACGGAATCGATGCTACAAACACTACACCTAAAGCATAGTACTGAGTTCGAGTTCACGTGAAATTTTGACATGTCTCCATTATCTGGTCATTCTTTCGAGCGAAAATTTTGGCAATGGAGATAAGCAGAGACAATGCTCATTTCTGACGGATAAAATGTCAAGAAATTCACTTTTCGATCGATTTTCTTATTGGAAAGACATTTGCACTGCTCCATTTTCAAATTGAAACACCAAATGTCACTTTTTCGCTCGAAAGAATGAACTGCACAAACTAAATTGGCGTGAAATGATTGGAGACTTATTTCAGTGCCATCTACGTTTTCAACGCGAAAGCAACTTCAAAGCAACTTTTCATGCTAAGAACTTAGTACCACTCTTGCTTATTTTCAAGCTAAATTTTCGCCGAAACAGATTTCACGTGAAATTTTGTATGAAAATTTCACGTGAAATCGAACTCAGTACTATGCTTAAAAAGGTAAAAGTTCCCCCGATTGTTATCCTCAAGTTAGATCGGGATGTTGTAAACAAAATATTTGATGCTGTGAATATCACAAGCTATAACCTTCAGTACAACAGCGTTGGGAAAGAAGCTTTGCTGGATGATATTGATTAGGACGATAAGTTTCGTTCTTATCTCATCTAAAAGAGTGTATATTTTTTCGCCTACAAGCGAGCAGACTAAAAACCGCAAAAATTTATTCTAAATGGTCTCTATAATATGGACTGTACTGAGCTCCGAAAGCTCCTAAACGACGAGCACAGCTTGGCATGCATTGATGTCACAGGCTGCCTCCACTAGCAATTTCCCATTGCATGAAATTTGAAATTGCTAGTGGAGGCAGCCTATGGCATGCAATATTTTATGGTATGCCATAAATGGTAGGCAATATGGTATGCAATTTGCTCGGAAATCTGCCTTGCAATATTTTGACAGTTCTTGATTTCAAAATGGCGCTGAACCGTGGGCCTGGTTTATTTCGCGTAGAGATTCTGAATTCAAAGGGATTTTTTGATTTCGTTGAGCAATGAAAATAGTCTACAGAGTATGAAATGCTGGGAAATTGGGGAATTTCTTCGCTCTGCACTTCAAATAACTCCTTAAGAGCATTTGACGCTCAGATACAGCGCACGTCTCTCTCGCTCAGAGGCATTTTCGAAATGATATTGCATGCCATCAAATTGCCCACGCACAGATTGCATACCATAAATTTGACAGTCGTTGCAATCGGAAATTGCAGGGTAAATTGCTAGTCGAGCCCCGGTGTCAAGAAAGTTTTGATACCCGATGATGCACGCCGTTATGGTGACGAGACACGATTCATCGTATATTTTGCTCATGGCTCAGTGAAGTATATTGAACTAATCAAAATACACTCAATCAACCACATTAAACTCAAATGGAGCTTTCAATGAAAGAAATCAAACTATCCGAATCAGTGCAGGAAGTGTCAATCATATGGCCATGGGACATCTTTCTGCTTTTTAGCATTAAAGTGCTTGATATACGGCCAGCAGCATGACAAATCGAAGTGCCCAACGAATGACACTTCTCAAATCTGTTGCGCTCTTTGTAAGGGGAATCACTTCTCCAACAGCCCTCACTGCCCAAAAACGCGACGTATACCTACAAATTCGCAAGCAATCGTTTCAGCGTTTACCACATAAACGTGAGTTCAACACCAAACCTGTCCAAGCTCGAGTTCCTGTACTGAACAACATGGATTTACCATCATTGCCTGGTGCACGCTCTCAGCAACGTTTTAATCAAAGCTCTGGCATCAAATTCGAGCTGATTCGTATAGCGCAGTAGCGCGTAGTAATTATAGTTATGTCGATACTCCTAGCACAGACAATTTATCACCGGTTGCCGAGGCTAATAATATGTTTTCGGCTACTTATCCAGTAAATTTAGCTAAGGAACTCCTCATGAGACTTGCTTCGTGCCAGTCTCGTAATGATCAATTAAATGTTATTGTCGGCCTTACCACTAAGTTTGTATACAAATAAATGCCAAATTAATTGCTTGGCCTGGAACTGCCAGAGCATTCGTAACATACACCTGGAAACCTTTAGTTTCGTCATCCAGAAGAATGTAGACTTGGTCATACTATCTGAAACTTAGCTTAAGCAAGGTGATAAATGGTCTTATGCTAACTATAATATTATTAGAAGTGATGCAACTAGAGAAAGAGTCGCAATTCTCATCAAAAAAGGCATTTACTACCGTAGAATTCCAAATCTAACCGCTAAAGTCATAGAACATGTAGCAATAACTGTCCCAACACTTAACAATTATTGCTGTCTATTTCAGTGGCACTTAGTTTTAGTTTTCACAAATGTTTAGTTTGTCTTAGTTTTCACAAATAATATCCTCAGAGCTCGGGACCGGGCCATTCCTGTACTGACTCGGAAACCTGTATCATTCGAAATCGACCATACCACCGCTGCGTTAGTAAAATACCGGAACAACATTCGCAGACAATGGCAAAGATCCCGCAATCCTCACCTTAAAACCTACCTGAACGAACTATATATGCCAATTCGGTTAGTGCTCCTGAAAATACGCAACAATCGCTGGAATGACACACTATCAGTACAGGAAACTGGCTCTAAAAAGCTATGGAAAATACGCTTTACATTGTTTTAAATAGCCAACTTAAGTTCATTCCACCCTTAGAACTTGCTAATGGCTCTGCTGTAGCTTCTGCAAATTAAAAAGTAAAAGTTTTGGCAGCTAACTTCTACAAGCACCACACACTAACTCTCCGCATTAACGACCCTGAAACCAATGATGTTGTGCAACGTGAAACCTCAAGGCTGTCAGACTACACCTCAGATTTTAAGCCTTGTTGCCTTTGCTCTCCGATGGAGTTGAGAGCACTACTTAAAAGACTGAAAATAAAGTCTTCTACGGGAGATGATGTATCGCAAATATTCTTTTGAAAAATATTCCAATGAAGGCAATTGTTGTTCTTTCTTATATTTTCAACTGTTTTCTTAAGGTAGGATACTTCGCCGTCGCATGGAAAAACGCAGTTGTCATCTCGATTCTAAAGCCAGGCAAAAACCCAAAACTCCCTAGCAGCTATCGACCAATTAGTTTGTTGTCATCAGTGAGCAAGCTTTTTGAACGCGTTATTCTGTCCCGCATACGCAGTAAACTGGAAAAATGTTCAATTATCCCGGACTTTCAATTTGGTTTTATACCAGGACTTTCTACAATTCACCAGCTGACTAGAGTCGTCCATCATATTAAGGAACAATTTTCTTTGAAAAATTCCACTGGTCTGATAGCTTTGACATTGTCTGGCATGATGGCCTCATTTATAATTTAATTCGTTTCTCCTTTCCCATCTACTTATGCACAGTTATACGTTCTTTTCTATCTTCCAGATCGTTTGTGGTTAAATCACAGTGCCTTTCTAAAAAGCATAACATCCCCGCGGGCGTACCGCAAGGCTCTGTTCTCAGCCCGACTTTGTATAATATTTACATGTCACATATGACTCAATTCCAGGATTGCAACATCGCAATGTATGCTGATGACACTGCACTATTCTCTAGTGATAATAGCCCTGTTCGTATTGTCAGTAATCTCCAACAACAATTGCGTTTAATCAATGATTTTTGCAGCAAATGAAAGATCCAAATAAATGCTAGGAAAACTCAAGCGATAGATTTTAACAAAAAGCGAGCCACGAGAAACTTACCTAATCCACATATACAAATTCTTAACTCCCATGTATTATGGGCAAAAGATATTAAGTATCTAGGTGTTCACGTTTATGCAACATACAGAATTAATAAAATCGAAGATCCTGAAAAGCATCCCGTTAACCTAACCTCTTATAAATAGAAAATCGAAGCTTTCTGTAGCCAACAAATTGCTTATTTATAAATCTACCTTGCAACCTATAATACTATATGGCTGCCCCGTTTGGAACCACTGCGCTCTGACTCATAAACGTAAAAAATGTCTGGAATTCATTTTTAACCTCCCGTTTTTCAACAGCTGGCAAAATTAAAAACCGTTTTGGAATCCGCTGAACTTCTACAGAAAATTTTCTGATAGATGCCAAAACTCTAACAATCCTTTGGTTGCATCACTTGTCTACAGATAATCTTGGTAACTCTAATGCTCTAATTACCATGAATAATTTAGATTTAAGTTTATCTTAAGTTACGTTTAGGTTAGTTTTACGGCTACATTAGGTTTTAAGCTCATGACACTACTAAGCTTACCGTATATAAACAATCTTATATTGTAGTAAATGTTAGTTACCACAACTTAGATGTAAAGACTCTGTCTAAACTCTAAACTTAAGATATTGTTAGCACTAAATTACCAAATGCATCAATAAAGCCATTATTATTATTATTATTATTATTATTATTATTATTATTATTATAAATGTATTCAAGTGTAAAAATTTGTGTAGAAAATGTATATTTTTCGGTCAAAAAAAGCGAATACTCTCGCATAAATATTTTTTTGAAACAAACTGTTAAATATATTTCTACAACATTCTTTTTCATTTGCGCATACTTTAATATTTTGCATATAATTACCATTAAAAAAAACTATTAAAAGTTCAGTATTTAAATTAATCAACATAAATATTAACTTAACATAACTTCAACATCGCTTTAAACTGAATTTGAGTCATAAAGTCAACCATCGGGCATTCCCTGCGAAAAAATATCAAAAGAATATAACACACTGTATTTAAAATTTTCAAAACTTTATCTTGAAACACGCTCTACATCCACCATAAATTTTTATATTCAAACTTTCTCAACAGTCATTTTTCATGTACAATCAAAAACTTTTCACCAACTTTTATACGCTGCAATAAAGCACAGCATCGATTTTCCCCCTCTTGATAGCTAACATTAAAATAAATGACTTGCACACAACGCAACCTTATTACTAACAATAACATCTAAATATACGTCTACACAAGAACCTATAATACGGTTCTGATTGTAATTATTCTAAACGCCACCCCCCTCGGCTTCGGTCCCGGGCCCTCAGGATCCGACTGCAAATTTGTTATTAGTCAATTCCATAACCGAAATTAATTATATTTTATCGTTACTTCCCCAACGTTTCGACCCGATCCGTTCGATATAATGTTAAAAATCTTTATTCTCGCTTCTCTCGCATGAGCTTGGTGGCGAGCACGAGAGAGTAGAGTCATGCGCGCAATTATTCGACCTCGTCCTTCCGGTCGTTGTCGTGCTGGTGCTAAAACATATTCGAAGCTGTCCTCCTTGCCAACAAATACATTTCTAAATCCATCTCTAAGTCGGCCGGGAGAAGATAGTCGATTCCGTTCGACAGTTGTCTTGATTTGGACCGCGCCACGTATAGCAGCCAAGCCACCCCGATGTCTCATGCTCGGCCGTTGGACCGCTGTTTGGGGCTGAAATGGAATAAATTTTAATGCGCACTGGCAATTACGCAGCTTCCCCACGACTTGTGTTTAATGTTTTCCCATGTGTGTGAAATGTAAGGGAAATTTTTATTTTTAACAACTTACCTATACTCAAAGCGCCCGGAGCGTTGTGTGAAGGCACGAGAACACTAACAACACTCGTGCAGAATGTTACTGAATAACTCACTCGTCGCTTTTTGTATAGCTGAGAAAAATATGTGGCGTCATTTGGCTTTAAAATATATTGTGTTTATGCCAGTTATGGGGCTTGGTATAAATTTTGTTAAAGTTTGAATTGGGGTGGCTTAAAGTTTTCCGGAGCCCTAAATAGGTGAAATGAACTATGGATTAGGATGGCGATCGAAGCTCTCGAAGGAATAGATGTATGTAAATCTGTGCAAGGGCGTGTTCGAAGCAAGATAAAATTATTAGTGTTATGTAAAAATATGTGTAGACAAACTCGTCGTCCACAATATATTCTTACGGACACTATAGTTTTTAGATGCGGAGCGGAAGCTGGAAGGCATACCATAAGAAGTTTTATATGAACGTCTTTGAAAAAGGAAGTTTGTTGAAGAAGAAATCGATATTTCATTTCGAGAGGGTAGCATGGAATGACTTACACCGAAGAAGATGTATGATTGATTGGGGAGAGAGTAATAAATGTTTGTACTTGTATTGTTATTTTATTTGATGAAAGGCAACATCTGCTATAATATTTTCTAATAAATTGTCCATTTTTTTCCATCGAGAAGTAATGAGGAATTTGGTGTAATTCCAATGTAAATGTCAGTTATTTTAAATTAGCATAATTACTCAAAAAGAAAAGTTTTAAGAACTTGCAGATTAAAACAGCTTGGAAATTGAAATTTAATCTCCAAGATGCTATTTTATTAAGCTTTTCTATTGAAACAAACATTTGGTTTTTTTTTTCTGTCGATGGGAAAAACCCCTGCCAAAGTTTAAAAACTTACTACGTTTTTTTTTGCATTATCAGTGATTAATATTTTTAAATATTAACTGTTTCAATTATTTATTTAGTTCCAATATTTTTCTTTCGAAAAAAGTTGAACTTAAATCGAAATGAACTCGAAATGCGACTATAAATTTACCAAAAATTATGATTGATGGCAAATTAATTGTTATTTTTAGTATCAACCCTCAAAGCTAGATACCTTGACAACTGCCCCGCAAAAAGAAGTTATTTCGAGCAACCATATTCAAATGGTCCCCGTGCAGGCAGATATGAGTGCCGACCAGATGTCCAGCGCGGAGTCGATCAATTCTCTGACCAGTCCTGAAATAACCGTTCGTCCTAGCAGGCCCACCAGTGCAGCAACAAATTCTCCACACAAAAATTTCTTTCAGAAAATGAAAAATAAAATTTCGGCAAAAAAGAATGTTGGGGTTAAAGACAATAAAAATTGTGAAATTGCACATTGCGGCCCAAATGATATCAATAAAGCTAGGAAAGACTCTCTGCATGAAAATCCTACTCCAGCCCAGTTATCACCTTCTCCATATGCAAATTTCATCCGTGGTGAAGATTAAATACCATCCACAACCACCTTAGCTACAAAATTTCCATCACAACCTGCATCCAGTTTTTTAGACCCGTTAGTGCCTCTACATGTGAAAGCTACCATTGCAACAAGTGCTGATTTAGAAAATAGGTATCTACTTTCTCGGCTAAGGGATGGTAAAATATACGACAATGTTCGTCTTTTCCTGGCTTATATGCGCAAAGCCAGCGACTGCGCATGTTTTGAAGGTAAAACTAAAACTCATTTGAAAGTGATGATCCAGCAACCCGACTTTGATTCCCTTCATCTTATCTTTACTCGGTACCACGAGCAGCTTGGAGTATCCGCAGACCAAGTCAAAAGTGACCTAAAACTATACGCTTCACATGTCTACTCAAAATATATTTCTCAGCTTCAGAAAGCAAGGGAAGATTTCAATAGGTATCGATCCTAACAGAAAACAATCTAAACATGGCCTCAAACTTTTTTACCACAATTGCGGTGGTATGAGAGGCAAACTAAATCAACTCTTCCTTGACGCCAAATCTTGCAAATTCAATGCGCTAACCTTTACCGAAACCTGGTTGTTTATTTAAACGAGGAAATACTCGACGGTTGCTGGACCATATACAGAAATGACCGTAATTATATCCATACTGGACAAACCAGAGGTGGTGGTGTACTCATTGCCGCTCATAACTCCCTATCGAGTGAAATAGTCGAAACCGAATCACAATATCAGTTTGAACACAAATTTATTCAAATTTCTTTGTCCAAAGGTTTCTTGTACATTGGTACTTTCTACGTCCCGCCTAATTCAGACGATACCGTTTACAATGACATATGCGAAACCATTTCTTCTCTGGTCTCATCACTTAATGATAATGATAAAATTATAATACTAGGAGATTTCAACCGTCCAAATTTAAAGTTCGTGGAAGATGAAAACGACAACAACCTCCTTCCGTTCAATATCGTTGATTCATCTGATTTAAATCTTGTAAGTACATTTTACAGCAATGATCTGCAGCAAATCGCCCCGACTTCTAACCAAAATGGCAATTGGTTAGATCTAATTTTTACCAACAAATACGACGATGTAGTACCTTATCTGACAGTAGATGCAGAGCATCTTTTTTCCAATACTTCTCACCACTCTGCTTTTACAGTCGAGCTATCTATATCTGATTTGACAACTCCAAAATCATACAACAGTTCAGTTGTATATGATTTTCGAAATGCTGACTATGATAGCATTAACCTCAACTTGAATAATATTAGGTGCGTTTTTTTGCTCCGGTACAGAGCAGAATAGAACTATGCCGCAAAAGCAACGATCTAGTATAAAACAGCAGTGCTTTCGCTAAGACTGACGTAGGTTGCTGTATTCGCTATGGTAGCACAAAACAGCTGAAAATAAAGGGAGAAAATAACAAATAAACACTACCACAATCGATAGAAAATAGAAAAATAACTAACAGAAAATTACTTCTTTTAAATTTCTACACATTATGAGGGCTTTTTCTAATTTCCTAACTACCAAAACATTCAACATAACCATGAAAAACCCAAAGCCACCTCACAGAAAAAAAAACAACTTCTCATGAGCTTTTCATTTTTCCATCAGCACATTCTACACTTCAACACGTGAACTACAAATGAGGAATAGAATTTATGTACTAGTGAATTTACTGGGACAGGATTGTTGTTTCCAATGCATATATCCTATTCTCTACTGGATAGAGGAGCAAAAAAACACGCCTATTGACTGGAATAGTTCTCTATTTACGTTGGAATTGAACGATGCTGTGTCTTTATTCTACCAGTTCATTTTTGATGCGGTTGAAAAATTCGTCCCGAAAATAAAGAGAAAAGATAAACTATCTGTGCCTTGGTTGGAAAGAACTCTGAGGTGTTTACGAAATCAGAGAAATAAACTATATGAGATAATAAAAACCGACATCAATGCTAGCGAAGATATCAAGAGAAGATACAATGAACTAGCTAAAGAATTCTTAAGGAAGTCTCGCGAAGCATATGAATGTTATATTAATATAGTTGGGAAAAATATAATCTGTGACCCCAAAAATTTTTTTGAATTCGTGAACACCAAGCGAAAAACTTCAGGCTATCCCACAGCAATGTACAAAAATGACTCACTTTCTTCTGACCCACTAAAAATATGTGACATGTTTGCCGACCATTTTCAGGAAGTTTTCTGTCCACCCAGTGGATTATGTAACGTGTCGCTTGTCTCAACACCTCAGTTTGCTATCGCTGATGAAATATATTTAACTAGAGAGGACATTGTAAAAGCGATAAGAGAACTTGACATGAAAAAAGGCCCTGAACCAGATCTACTTCCTCCGAGCTTCATAATCAACAGTGCAGAAACTATCATCTCACCCCTGCTTATAATTTTCACCAAATCACTATCATGCGGTAGATTTCCTCAATTCTGGAAATCTTCTCATCTCATGCCAATTCATAAAAGTGGTGACAAGCGCTCGGTTAAAAATTATAGAGGCATTGCCATTTTGTTAGCTTCACCTAAACTATTTGAAAAAATTGTTTGTGATAAACTCATTATAGCTATTGATCCTCTTCTTAACGAACAGCAACATGGCTTCAGAAAGGGCAGGTCAACTACCACCAACCTTTTGATATTTATCTCGGATGTATTTTGCAATATGGAGAGAGGGTGTCAGATCGATACCATATATACTGATTTCAGCAAAGCTTTTGACCGCGTTGACCATGATGTTTTGAAATATAAACTGCAAAAACTAGGCATTTCGGGAAACCTGCTAGGATGGTTGAATTGCTACCTTCGGAATCGAACACAACATGTAAAATTCCAAGGTTCTCTCTAAAAAAAAATTACTGTCTCCTCGGGGGTACCTCAAGGCAGCCACTTAGGTCCACTTCTGTTCAATATTTTTATTTCGGATCTTTCGGAAGTGCTATCCGATATTGAACACCTTTTTTATGCGGACGATTAAAAATTATACCACACTATTCAATCAGAATCCGATTCAATCTTCCTTCAGTCAAAACTCTTATCGTTGGAGCGATGGTGTGACCGCAATAAACTTTTTCTTAACGTAGACAAATGTCATGCCATAAGCTTTTCCCGCAAGTCATGTGCTTTAAATTTTGATTACTGCCTTAGTAATCAGTTGCTAAAAAAAGTGGATAGTGTTGTAGATCTCGGAGTCGTTCTAGATAAAAAGCTGCGCTTCAATCTTCAGTACGACAAAGTTCTAGCAAGAGCCAGCAAGCAATTAGGATTCATTAAGAGACATGCGAAAGAATTTAAGAACTTATGGGTTACAAAATCTCTTTACGTATCCTTAATTCGCCCAATATTGGAATATGATTGCATCGTTCGGAATCCCATTTTCAACTGTTATAGCGATAGATTAGAATCCATCCAAAAGCAGTTTGTCAATTTTGCTTTGAGAGATATATATAACCCACACGATTTTGAAAGTTTGCCATCTTATAATTACATAATTACAATTAAACCTTCAGACACTTTCTTCGAGGAGAACGGTATTATGCTCATGTTTCATTTTTGATGCAATTAGGGGCTTGATCAACGTTGAGTATCTTTCGAATAAAATCACATTCAATAACCCTGTAAGACGTACTAGGTATACACGTCTTCTCAATGAACATCAGCATCGTACTGTTTATGGAGACAGGGAGCCCATCAATAGATGCTGCAAAATATTTAACAATTTTCCCAACTACTATTTCTTATCTATTCCCAAGACAAGTTTCATATATGCTTTATTCAAGGCTCTAAAATCTAAAAAAAAAACATTTTTCCTTATAAATTCCTCAAATTGACAACCAAATATAAGTTTTAAATATGGACTTCAAATTATTTATGCTAATTTCTTATAGTGTAGTTTAAGGAAACTTATATTTAATTCAAATTGTGATTTTTTATTATCTTTTGTTATATGCCTTGCTTGGCTTGAAATAAAATAAAAAAAGATTTCTCAGTAATTGTTAGCTTTTACTTGTTCTTACGGTTTTTATCATGCTTATTTAGACATACTAATATAAGCATACTCACTGAGTCTAACTTTGTCAATCTTAACAATTTTAACATCAAGAAATTCGACTTTGATATGCTGAGTGGATCTGACCAAATGTGACTGGTCTTCGGTTGCAAATTAATCTGACATAAACGTTGCTACCATAAACTTTCATTCCATCTTATTCGGTTGCTTTGCTCGCTGTATACCTTTGAGTAACTCTGTACCTTTGAAACATTTTCCATGGATCAAATCAGATTTAATCCATCTCAAGAATTTGAAAATTAAGGCTTGGAATTACGAAATGAGGATTATGAGGAATTACGAAATAGAGTCGTATTTGAAACCTCATCTGCCTACTCCAACTACATGGAGGAGTTAAGGCAGTCTTTCATAAGCCATCCCAAACGTATTTGGAATTTTTTAAATTCAAAAAGGTATCATGACGTATACCCTTTTTGTTTTATCTTTGACAGCATGGTCATTAATAACTCGCAAGCTAACAGTAACTTGTTTGCACATTACTTCCAATCTGCGTATGGAATACCTATCTGTGAGTTCGACATAACTAATTTCAATCACTTAATGGACTCCCCTAAAATGATGTTAGGAATGAAAGACCTATACATCAACACTGCCGCTATCCTAAAGTATATATCTCATCTTGAGAATAGTTTTAATCCATCAGGACTAGGATTACCAATCATAGTACTTAAGCGATGCACCGATCCTCTCTCACCTCTGTTGGCTCACCTTTTTAATCTATCCATTTCTTCTGGCATTTTTCCAAACTAATGGAAATATACGTCTATAACTCCAATTCACAAAAAAAGCAGAAGCGATGTATTGCACAATTATAGACCAATCGTCAAATTACCATGCGTTGCGAAGCTCTTTGAAGCTATAGTCGCCGAGGTGCTATCTTTCCAATCTAAGACATTTATCTCACTTTGCCATCATGGCTTTATTAATAGCAAATCTATCACTACTACTCTTTTAGAACTTGCAAATCTAGTCATCCCTACGATTGAAGAAGGTAAACAAGTTGACTGCATTTACACCGACTTCACGAAAGCTTTTGATAAGCTGGTTCATAATATTCTTATATGTAAATTAAATCTTCTTGAATTCCCTAATAAGTTTATTGACTGGATTAAATCCTATCTCACAGATCGCAAACAGAACGTTCGATTTCGTGGCACTCTATCCACTGACATAATCTCCACTTCAGGAGATTTGTCCTTGTGGGGCATGGAATTTCGAAAGTTTCAATTTGGAGGGGTTTTTTAAATAGACCAAGAATTAAATAGGCCAAGCACTCGCATTTTTTGTCAGAATTCGAAAAATGTTCAGGAGTGGAATGGATTGAAGAATTTTGTTCACGTTTCTGCTGTAACTAACTGCAAATTCATTAAACATTACACATATCTAGTTTTATTAAACATAAATACGTTCTGTGAACTTCGTTATGATCTAATATTTTTGTCAGAAGCTATCACATATTAAATTTGGAAAAAAATTCTTAAGTAATCAATAATTTCCTGCCTTAGAGTTAGAAGATTTTTGTTATCCTCATTCAGCAGAAGCGAATGAATATTTAACTGTAGAGCCTGGATTGACACTGATTTGGCTTTTAAGAAATACATTAAGTTCAAAAAAATTAAGTCTGAGCAGCTCTAGTGTCAGTGAGTGAGCAGCTCAAATGCATAAATAGTCTTTTCACGAACAAAAAGTACTGAATAAAATTAACTGAATTTCCAATCCAAAATGTGAAATTTTAGGTAATATTGTTGCAATCAGTCGTCAGATTTTTTATTGCCTTCGCGAGCTACAAGATATTATAGATTTTATTCTTTGCAATTTACAAAATAGAAAACCCGTCGATCCAAAACAACATGATTTTCGTTTTTTTCTTTCTTATTAAACTCCTTCGCAAACACTTCATTGATCAGGGTTTAAAATCACAAAACGTCAAAAGAACGTAATGCAAAAATTGACGACCTCAACATCGTCCACAAAATTTCATCAGTCAATTGAAACTCATAAGGACCAGGGTGGCAAATTAATTAACACTTAATCCAAAGACGTGAGCGACTTAGAATATCATTGACTGAGGATTATGTCGGGGAACTAATTTCAGTGGTAGCTCCCCCTAATATGAACAGTTAAACGTGGGCCGTAAAGTAAATTCAACTCAAAAGCGGTATATGTATACTGAATCTTCATTCTGTGTAGCATGCATTGCTTCAAAATTTGTTGCAGCCTGTATTCACCATCAGCGGCCGCTGGTAGAGATTTATGGAGAGACTGTAATGTCTCGTCAGCATGTTGCAAAATGGTGTTGAAAGTTTGCAGCCGCTAGAGATTCACCGAGGAGCATCGCAGTAGGCGACTCCGCACGGCATATCAACAGATTTCAACAAAGTGGAAAAGCTGATTCAAGACAACAGGATGATCATATGATAGCATACTTGTATATGAAGGTAGAATTAATTATGGTATTCGGAAGCGTTCGGAAGCGTTCGTTACATTATCTACGATATTCTGCAGTACCGGAAAATTTATTCCCAATAGGTACCACGAAATCTGTCCAACCAACACAAGGAGAAGCGCAAGGAGGCAAGTCTGCAACTTTTGCAAAGAAATTCCATGGAAGGGAACAGTTATTGTCACCGCATTGTCACGGATGACAAAACATGGATCCACCACTGCACTCAACGGAGTGGAACCACACCTTCTCAGTAAAGACCAAAAAGTTTAAGGTGACGCTAAGTGCCGGGAAGATGATGACCACTGAGTTCTGGAACAAAGTGGGCATCATACCCTGGAAGTTTTCAAAAAGTCGGTACAATGACCACTGACCGATACTGCGAGACCTTGATTCGATTGCGTGAAACAATCAGGAGGAAAGTAGGTAGGAATATTAAAGTGGCTGTCGATTGAATGAGACCTGCCGACAGATGCACATAGGTACAAAAGAAGTCCCTTATTATGCTGTTATTAACTCTCCCCTTGTTATTAAAATTAGGAAACCACCTGCTTCCCTTGATGAACCGCACTGTATTCTTTAAATCGACCAGCTATAGGTCTGCCAAATTTGTCTGTCAAAGCCGGGCATTGGCACATATGATAGAAGACGGATTCCTCGTCGTCCTCGGAGCCACAGTTTCGACAAAAGTCGTTGAACCCTGCGCATAGCCGTTACACATAACGTCCTACTATGAGGCAATAACCCGTAAGAACCCCGACGAGTTAAGCCTGCCTAACGCGATGTGCGACCACGGAGACCCAGAACTGTCTTCTTATCGCACAGGATCATTCATCGACCCAGGAACTCCTGGCGTCCTCGTGGTATTTTTGCCTGACGGCCAATTTGACCGATGTCATTGGTATTTATATTGAAAAGAGCCCTGAGACTTCCGATAGCAAGGTACCAAGCCTCGCCAGATCGTCGGGCTCATAGTTGCACTGAAAACCCCTATTATCAGGAACCCAAATCGATCGTATTGCCAAATGTCTTGACATCTCCCTAAAAGAAGCATATCATTCAGTAACAATCATGGACGCATTACAAGAATAAGCCGTTTTTCGAGGGTGACAACATCACGTCATTCATACTTGCCAGGAGTGCGAGTTAAAAACTTTGGCAAATCAATTTAAACGTCCGGAGCAATGTATTCAACACCCGCGGGAGCGAGAATTCTCTCAGCTAAGACATCGCTGAGCTCGGTTCTATGCCTTGTTGAAACACAATTCAGTCTCACAGCAGCAAGATTAGCTGGCTGTAAATTTAGTAGTTTGGTTGGTAACTAATAATGCAGAACAAAGAGTGGCTTAGTAGGGGTATGCGGGTGGTAGGTTGAAACGAGGAACTTTGTAATTCCTTGTCAACAGTACTAGTTCCATCTTGCTTGGATTCACATTTAAGTGGCTCTCACGGCTCCAGCGTGAAAGTATGTCAATAGAGTGATTCAACTTCTCGGAAAGTGTAGATAACACTACTACGGCTATGTCGTATGCATAACCAGCTACTTTGCAGCTGGCTCGGTTCAGCCTTATTAGTAATGTTCCACAACAGCGGAGGGATGAATCCACCCTGAGGTGTGCCTGTACTGATCTCTCGTCGTACATGAGCATTTTCCAAGCAGAAGATTACTACTTCTTTCTGAAGAGATGAACGATGATTACTATGAGACGCATATCAACATCAACTATCGCGTCAGGCTTACTTTGTTGATGGCCCCCTCAATGCAAGTTTCACTTCGTGAGCAAAATTTGTAGTAGAAGTTGTTATAAGTTGGAGTGGATTATTAAGAAATAGGTAAAAAAATCATTTTTAGTCGAGCTTATTAAGGAAAACAGCGTCAATGATTTCAATTTAAACTTTTTTTTTATAATATAAATAAGGCAAACAAAACATAATTCAGTCTTTACCATTTGTTTACGACACAGTAATTTTTTTTTATAGCACCCGTCAAAAAATTTGAAAAAGTCGAAATATTTTAATAATGATAACGGGGGTTCAAAGAAACTTTGTCTGGAATTCATAAATTGTTTCGCCAAAATCAAATTTATAACAGCTTTTAGATGTAGGCGAATCCTATTGATGTATAGAAAAATATAAGAAAAATACTTAAACGTACGGTGGTCAAAAATGTTAAGGTTTACTTATGTATGTTTCGAAGAATTGTTCTCAGATCAAGCTGCACTTATATATAATACAATTTGCACTAAGTTGTTCGTGGAATTGAAATAATATTGGACTAACAAATGGTTCCGTCAAAGCTCGAAGAAGGCAAAAAGAACAACAGAGGATAAAATACAAAAAATCTGTCTGATTCGAATGAGCCAAAAATAAAGTAGAATTCGAAGAAACTGTAGTTAGTGAAGTAGTTACTTCAAATGGAGTAAAGCGTGAGCCCTGGCCTCAATGTCCAAGAAAGTGGCAAAGCAAGAGTTTTCTCAATTTACTCAATGAGGACATGAAGAGCAGTTTCAGCAGACTTACCGTTGCTGTAAGCATGATTTGACTGCCAGATCAACATAGGATCGATCGATTTTTTATTATGGTAGCCACTGATCCTGTCCAGAAGCAGAACAGAGCTAAGACAAATTGGACGATAGTCCTTTGGCTCAGCATTCAAAACTTTTCCTGCTTTAGTGATAAATACGACTCCAGTTTCTTCCCAGCAATTGGGAACATACGAGAAGCGCAGGCAAGCGTTGTAAATCTCTCTTAGCCATATTTCCACGGACCGCTGGATATCAGCCGCAAGAACGCTATCAGGGGCCTGATTTTAAATGGCTCAAATGAGTTAATGGTAGACCGTCATTGAGGATTGGATATCCTAAAAGCCACATTAAGTTGGTGGTCTGCATCGTTTGATGCACCACTTCTAGAGGAGGATAATAATTGCCCGGAGAAGATGTGTCCATGAGAACGTTTAAATGAGCTGTGCTCGAACTTGTCCAAATACCATTAGGGCTCCATAGTCTTCGGTATCGTCCGTAAAATCTTATGAAGCCATTTTGCCTCACTGAGACTCTCCACGTTTCTATAGAAAGATTTCCATGAGGACTTCTTTGCCTTGCGTACAGCATACTTAAGGTACTATTACCTTCCAGAACGCCAAAATAAAGCACATTTTCAAAATTTTATATCTCAGCCCGTTTATTAAACATATCAATGAAATTTTTTTTTAAGCAAATCATTTTATTTACAAATTATGCTAAATAAAATATTTTTTAAAAAAAATTATTAACAGAGGGCGTCAAAGTTGAAGTCTCGAAAAATTACCTTCCATGGCCGACAGTTAATATCCGGATTGGTATATCTGAAACAGAATATCCAAAAAAAAATCTTAAAAAGTCAGACCTCGGGCAGGGCAATTCATCATCTTTTATGAAAAACCGATCAAAATAAAAAATGTCGGACATTTAAAAGAAAAGTGAAAAACGACATGTTTTTATGTAGTTTTTTCGCCGCTAAAAGTTTTTGTTATTACTAATGTTCGAAGAACATTAGTATTAAAATCGATTCGGCCAAAAATTCATATTTCCATATATATATATATATATATATATATATATCATCAAAAAATTTCAGTGAGATAATCTCGGGAACGCGCCATCCGATTGAGCTGAAACTTTCAGGATACATTAGTGTATATGCAGAATAGGTCCAGGTTTCTTTAAACGTCAGTTATTGTTAACCTTTCGGCGCCGGCGGCCATTTAAGTGATATTTTTAATATACCTATTATTTCGTGCACAAATAATTTTCGCAAAAATAAAGTTAACGAAATAAATTTCGAACGTGTTTTACATGTGAATCGGATAATGCTTTGGAATTTTTTAACCCTATGTGTGCGCTGGGTGCCTAAAAAGAGGACGGGAAAATTTGAAAATTTTTAAATTGCGATAACTTTTGACAGAGCTATTCAATCATTACGAAATTTTCAGGACATGCTGATATTATTTAGTTGTAGATTTGTGTAGCTTTTAATGAGCGTGCTGGCAACCCTGTAGCTAGGGCAGGCACTGAAAGTGAAAACCTCCAAATCATCGTCTCTCTTGAAAAAATGCCGTTTCTTCAAAAAAAAGCCACTCATATGTAAATCTTGTGCTTTGTTTACATAACCAAAAAAAAAAAAAGATATGGTATAACGGGCGCGCCTGGTAACCCTTGCCCAATTTACCTATATTTTAAGCATCAAAAACTTCTGTTCACGGAAACTCACGATCCGATGAGTAGAATTAATTGAAATTTGCAAAATGTATTGGTCTTAAATAGGACCAGGTCTGATAGAAGTGATTTTGAAATGCGGGCGATTCTGTGCCAGTGGTGCCATCTTGAAAAACCACTAAAAAAGATAACTGTTTTTAGCTCTATAAATTCTGATTGAATCTTTCGATTTTGACGAAACTCACACAATTGCTGGACCTTACTTTAAGCCACGTTTGGTAGAAATTTGGTCGAAAAATTCGGTTGGAGTTGCCAGCTATGATAATTTTGGTGTCTTCATTTTGAAAAAAAAAATTTGGAAGTGAAAACATTCAAACCATCGAATATTCAAAAAAATGTCCGTTTCTTACAATAAAACCAATCTGTATATAAATCTTATGTTTTATCTACACGTTCAAAATAAAACTTTGGAAATTTCATGTCGGACAAGAACGGTAACCCTCTCCCAGTTAACCTATATTTTTAGCATCAAAAACTTCTGTTCACGGAAACTCACGAACCAATAATCAGATACAGCTAAAATTTACAGAATGCATTGGACTTAAGTAAGACCAGATTTGATAGAAGCGATTTTGAATTGTGGGCAAGTCTGTGCCAGTGGTGCCGTCTTGAAAAATTACAAAGAAAAAAAACTGCTTTTTGCCCTATGAAATGTGAATAAATTACCAGATTTTCATGAAATTGGCACAGTAGCTAAACCTAACTCTAATCTCTGTTTGGTGGAAATTTTGGTGGAAATTGGTGCTACCAGCTATGGTAATTTTTGTGTCTTTGGTTTTGAAAATTCGCTCAGGAAAATAAAACTTTTTGCACTATAACTTCCAGTGCAGTCATGAAATCAATACGAATTTCATACAATTAATGAAACCTGTCATAAACATTATTCAGGCCAAATTTGGTTGAAAAGCCACGATAGGGTTGCCAGCTATTGTTGGTTTTGTGTTTAATTGCAATATCTTTATTAAGCGGTTTTATCGTAGAATTTTCAAATGGTAATGATATTGTAGTGACAATAAACAGCAAATATTAAGCTTTCGATTATTTGAAAAAACTCGCTGCAGGTAACTCTAAATTTCTTTATACCCCTTTAACTTCGAATGTAATATAACAACGTGAAGCAGATGTGATATATTCTTGGCTTTGATACTGGCAGAAGGTTGCCAGCACGAGTCGGTTGTGCTACTTTTGTATCAATAAACGCTTACAGTTAGTATTCATACCGGAAACATTTACAATTAAAATAAATAATCAATGTTGCAATTCGCAAAGTTCTGCAAATTTTTCGGATCGCAGCCCCAAACACCAACTTCAGTTATAGTGCTGCAGGCACTGAGCATTTTCTTCATTGATGTTATATGAGATGCTGCTTTCAAAATTATGTGAAATAAGCAACTGATAACGAATATAATTAACCCATGTTTTGCTCTCATAAACGTTGAAATTCATGCCAGTGGTAATATCTGAAACCTTCCACCATATGAGTTATAATGCATTCTTGAGACCAAAGTAAAACGTGGCATTTGAAACAGTTTGGTCGTAATAAGCAGCACATGTGGTGGAATATGCACTCAAAACCTGCACGATTCTTCTACTGTTCTTCGAACATTAGTGTTTCTAGCGGTTCAGGTGCGCTAGAGTTTTTTTTTTCTAAATTGTGGTGAATTTCCTTGCAGAATATATTAACAAACAAAACACACCAAGGTTTATTAAAATCAGCCTTGTGGAAAATACGCTATTTCGAAAAAAAAAACGCGGTTAAAGTTTCTACAATACGTGCGTGGAGCCGATGCGTGCGCTATAGGGAATTATATACAGTTGCTCACGAAAGTCAGCATACACCGCTTAAAAACGCGGAATTGGCAATATATAGGTAGAAAAAAAATGAAAAGACGGGTGAATCACGAACTTTAAAGGAATATCAGAGACATTTTAATCTATTTTACACAAAATTAATTAGAACATACATATACATACACAAATAACAAGAAATTCCGCTGAAAGTGAGGAAACAAAAGTCATCATACACCATAGAAAATTCAAAAGAATCAGTCTAAGCGATAAGTCATACTGCGATAAAGATTGCTACCGTGTTAATATCCAAAGATAAACATTAGTACATTGCAAGTCGATCAAACTAAAGTGATTTGGGTGCCTCTAATACTTAAAAATGAGTACACGGAAGGAAACGAGTTTGGAACAGTGAAAAATCATCCTTAGTGGACGAGTGGAAGAGAAGTCGTATGTTGAAATTGCTAAAATAGTTGGAAGAAGTCGGGCAACGATGCAAACGATCATACGGAAAGCGGAAATGAAAGGGAGAATACAAAATAAACAACGAACAGGTAGCCCGAAATCCTTAAGTAAGAGAGATGAGAAAGAGACTTGTTACGGAAAATAATTAAGGAGCCACAAAAAAGTGCTCCGGCAATGGCCACTGCACTTGCAAAGGCAACAGAGAAGCAAGTGAGTCCAGAAACAATACGTAGAGTTTTGCGTAAGCAGGGTTATAGCGGTAGAGTTCCGCGCAGAAAACCTTTCATTTCTCCAGTTAATGAAAAGAAGAGGCTTGACTTTGCTCGCCTGCATCTTAATAAGGACGACAATTTTTCGAATCAAGTTCTGTTTAGTGACGAGAGCAGGTATCATATTTATGGCTCTGACGGGCGCGGATACGTGTGGAGGAAGCGGAATGAAGCATTGGCAAAGAAGAATTTGCGTCCTACAGTGAAACATGATGGAGGGTCAGTCCTCGTATGGGGTTGTATGTCGGCCGCTGGTGTGGGGCAATTACATTTTATTGATGGTACTATGGATCAATGCATTTATTTAAAAACATTGCGAGGCGATTTGATACCTTCTGTGCAGAAATTAGGCCTACAGCCAGGTTGGATCTTTCAGCAGGTCAATGATCCAAAACATACAGCTAGAAATGTCAAGGAATGGTTGCTATATAACGTCCCTCGTCAGCTTCACAGTACGCCTTAGTCTCCCGATTTAAACCTTATAGAGCATTTATGTGAGGAATTGGATCGCAGAATTCGTGAGCCAGCCATAAGAGCAACTATTACTAGTAAAGAGACTCTGAAATCTGCTCTGCTGTGTGCCTGGATGAATATTCCACCCGAAATTACCGGAAATCTCGTTCGTTCGATGCGAAGGTGTTTAGAAGCTATTATTAAGGCTGGTGGAGGGCCTCCAAAGTATTGAGCTCACGTTTTTTGGTCATTCTCGTTCTTTTCGAAACATGGCTCGTAGTGTATGCTGACTTTCGATTGATGAATTTTTTTAATTTTCATAGCTTATTTCTTTCTGTGTTCGGATTTTCTTTATTGTTATGTTATGAAACTTATTTTTAATGCCAATAAAGCTACTTTTACGTTTTTATTGCCTTCTCTCTTTTTCCACTGTACCATATTTGTGTTTTTACATGCTGTATGTTGACTTTTGTGAGCCACTGTATATAAAAATATGAAAAAGAAAAAATCGATTTTTTTATATTTTCAGATGATAATAGTACCTTAAAAGCTTTCAACTTCGTTTTATACATACCTTTAAGCGTTGTTTAACTCCTTCCTGCGCTCTCTTCGCAGGGTGTTGATCTCCATATTCCACCATGGAGGCTTGCCTATGAGGTTAGACTTGGTCATTTAAACTTAATTCTACTTGCATTCAGAGAAATGGTTATTTCAGCCTATTTCACGTTCGATATCATTAAAGGCGTTATTATAGTTGAATTTCTTAGACAATGATGGTGATTAATAGCACTGTAAGGACAACAAGAACCAATAGTTTGCTAGAGAAATATCCAAATTCCACCACATATGCAGCTAATGGTCAGTTACGCAGTTGCTGCAGAATTTTCTATGGCGCTAGCAACTTTTACTCCCGTATGATTTGCAAACTATCATTGAAATCCTCCCTTATTCAAGACATTTGCACCCCGTAATTTTTAAGCTTTTTGTAAATATAGTATTTAAATGTTATTCATTTATTTGATTGTTATTTATTTAAATATATTTGTATATATTTCCGCGTTATTTATTGGTACTGTGTTCATTTGTAGTTTTTATTGATTTTCGAAGAAAATTAGTATTAGATTCGTTTCGCCGAAAATTCATACTTCTTTATATATATATATATATATATATATATATATATATATATATATATATATATATATATATATATATATATATATTTATAAAAACTGAAAATATCAAAATTAGAAATTATGAACCTTATATAGGCGCTGAGTGCCTAGAAGTAGGCAAGGATTTTTTTCCCAAATTTCGATTTGTCGTAGGTTTTGACAGAAACATTGGACCATCGTGAAATTTGCAGAGTGTATTGATGTTCACTAAAACTGTACCCACATGCACTTTTAAGACTGTGCGTGCAGCCCTGTTACTATGGCAGGTACGTGAAAAAAAATCCCTCAAATCGTCGCTCCTCCTGAAAAGTTTTTGTTTCTTGGAAAGAAATTCAAATTATTGATAAATTTTAGCTTTTGTGCACCATAAAATTTTGAAAATTCTGCTTTGCACAAGAACGGCAACCCATCACCAAATTATCTCTGTTTTTAACATTCAAAACTTCTGTTCACGAGAACTGACGGCCAGATAATTCGCTCAATATAAAATTTACAGATAATATTGTTATTAACTAGGAGAAGGAATTAACTAGTAGAAGTGATTTTGAAATGCAGGCAACCCTGTGGTAAAGGTGCCATGTTAAAAAATCACTGAGGAAAAAAAACTGCTTTTTGGCCCTAAAGTTCCGATTCAGTCAATAAATTTTTAACAAATTTCACATTGTAGCTGGACCTTACTCTAAGCCACATTCAATAGAATTTTGGTGCAAAAATTGAGGCAGGGCTGCCGCCAATTTCAATTTGTGCTTAATAAATCTTGTAAATTTGATCAGCACAATAAAGCTTTTTTCTCTATAACTTCCGATCCAGACATGAAATCAAAACGAAATTCATGTTGTAAAGAGACCTTATTGTAAGCCAAATTCCGTAAAAATTTCGTTGAAAAATCATGAAAGGGCTGCCAGCTAGTAGTTTTTGTAGTTTTTTTTTTTACATATCTTTAATAAGCAATGTTATCATTAAGTTTTCAAATGGGAATGATCCTGCAATGACAATTAAAAGCAAATATTTTATGCAAAACTACGGGATTTTTAAATCGGGATTTTGTATTATGGGATTTTGTAAACGGTATATTGTAATACGAGATTTTGTACCCAACCCCTATTGAAGCAATTATTTGTTTTATTTATTTATTTATTTATTCATTTATTATTATTCAACAGATAAAATCCAATTACTGAATATAGAAAATATAAAATACAAATAATTCACTAACGAAAGAATGAAAATATGAGCAAAATAATAATGAGATGATAATGATACAAAATAAAGAACAATAATAAACAAAATCAAAGTAAAAAAGTACAATTTCAAAATTAGAAAAATAGAGAAAAAAAAAGAAAAGGAAAAATGACTACGTTGAATTAGTAGTAGGCAAAACATTATTTTTCAGAAAAGTTTTAAAAGCATATAATGTCGGCGGTAGAGGACCAAACTGAATATCATCAGTAATCGCAACAGCGGAGAATAAAAAAAGATATCAGTGGGCGCAAATGGCACACTAAGCTCAGAAGAAGAGCGGAAGCCATGCACTGCAACACGGACAGAAACGTGACTGCTGATGTCGGAATCTACCAACCTATGAAACAATTTGAAGAGTAGGCACTCATCCAGGAAAAGTCTCCGTGATTCGAGGGAAAGGAGATGAAGGAACGACAGACGGTCACTATAAGGACGGCAAGGGAGCTGAAATTTATAAAACAGGGTGCGAGTAAACCGACTCCAACACAGTATTTAAGTAGACAAAACGAGGACATCAAACTTGACAGCAATATTCAAGGATACTACGTACAAAGGAGAGAAAAAGGTGAACACAGGTGGAAATATTAACGAAAGCTTTAAAGGATCTAATAATAAAACCGGATAATTTAGAGGCCCTGCCAGTAATATAAGAAATATGCTTATCAAATTTGAGCTTAGGATCACACATTACGCCAAGATCTCTAAAATGATCAACGATATTAAGAGGATAGCCACAAACAGAGTAGGACAACATCAAATGTGAAATTTTCAAAGAGAAAGACATTTTGTGATATTTCACGATGTTCAAAGTGAGAGCATTGGAAGCGCACCAAGTCTGTAGGCTGTTGAGATCGTTTTGCAAAACCATACAGTCATCTTGTGACTCAATCACACGAAACATCTTGAAATCGTCGGCATATAAAAGACAAGAAGAATGGATTAAAGGAGGGAGATCGTTTATAAACAAAAGAAAGAGAAGAGGACCAAGGATAGACCCTTGCGGAACACCTGATGCAGGATAAAAAGGAATTGAAGAGGAGGAATTAACAGTTACAATACAGGTACGGTCGAGGATGTAAGAGTTAAACCAGGAAAGAAGAGGATCAGCAATGCCATTGTACCTTAGCTTTTGAATATGGAGGTCATGGTTAACGGAGTCAAAAGCTTTGGAAAAGTCGGTATAAAGTCCATCAACCTGCTTTTGATGGTCAAGAGCGGATGCGGCTGTGTGTGTGAACGAAAGAAGGTTGGTTAAAGTGGATTTACTTTTGACAAAACCATGCTGCTCATGAGCGAGAGTAGGCTAGATGAAGGAGTAGACTTGCTTGTAAACCACTTTTTCAAGGATCTTGCTTAAACAAGGAAGAAGGAAATGGGACGGTAGTTTGAGATGCATGTACGATCACCGGCTTTATGTATAGGAAAGATGTTGGCAATTTTCCAACGAGAAGGAAAAAAGCCAGAAGATATACTTAAGTTGAACAAGATACAAAGAAGGACGCACGCTTCGCTCACACATTTTCAGCAGCCTACATATTTGACTAGCTCTGAAGTAGTCCACCAAAAAGTGGTGTTTAATATAAAACTCTTGAAAAGATTTGATTAAAATACCAAATTATTCCTCAACAAACGAGATAGGTTTACTATTCATAAATGAACACTAGAAAATAGAGCATATTACCACACAAATATCAACACACACCTGTCAGGATATTGCAATATATTTAGCTTCTTAAGGAAAAATGGTATTCCAAAAACATGTTTTGATTGAAAGCTAGAAAATTCGAATCATGTTAATTAAAATAAGTACAATTTATGATTTTCTTTCAATAATTTATCATATTCAATTGAGATTAATGTATTAAATGTTGGTTTTTATTTTGAAACAATATGCCATTGATATACATATGTTAAAAACAATTCATATAACCTATAATTTTGACTAAAAACCTAAATCATTTCTTTTTGAAGCGTTCGTTTTTTTTAAATTTAGTTGTCACTGTATATTGTATATTTTTATTTGTATATTTTGTTGTCACTGTTTGTGTGAAATCTGTGTGCGATATTGCATCTTTGAAATTATTAAGTATCATATGATATGTACTCGTATCAGTAATGTCGTAATGAGTATGGGACTTATATCAGTACTTGATTGTGATACTACTTGAAAGTAAAAGTATCGATACTTTCTTTCGATATCGTGTCCCTAAACGTTGTATTTCAACTATTTTTTTAGTGTAAGAAATGGTTGATATGATTCTACAAAAAAGTGTATAGCATTTTTCCACATTTTTTAGTCAATCAACGATAATTTCTTCGAAAATCAGTTTCCTACCGGTTCTAATGCGCTAGAGTTTTTTGATTCGTAGAAATATAAATCTGTTTTAATTTGGCTCAAGAGGTCACTGCAACGTTAGAATCAGAAGACTATGATTTAATTGTAGAAAGTATATTAGAATAAGAAAACTAAACAAAAATATTATTATTATATTAAAATAAATGGTTGTCATGCAAGCGAAATCTAGAACTGAGCCAAAAAAAGTTGCAAACGGAGTCCTGTAAATATTAAACAATTAATAATTAAATGTTGTCACCAAAATTTTGTTTTATTTATCGTTATCAGTCCCAACAAAATTAGTAATATCTATTGCTTTCAACTTGTCAGTCGACATTCGATTATATGAAATGAACGGTCTTAATGACATCACGCGTAAAACTTTAGTCACTTTCTGACTGTCACAACATTTTTTTCTTAAAATCATGAACAAGCATCTAAATCGGTCGATGGATACGTGCATGCAAACTCTTTCTATACTGCATTTAATTTAAAAGTTGATTAGAGGCAAGGTTAGTAATATTTTTTTTGTTTACAAGCAAAGCAAAAAAGATGATCAGAAAAAATTTCAAATCATGACTAGATTAAAATTCAAGAAAATACATCGTTTAATATTCAAAAATTTATAATCATTTTCTATCATGGAGCAATAACGTTTACAAAAAAATTATCGGCTGTTTGTTTTTATTCTCATAGCGAAAATTTGCCATATTTTCAATGAAACTAATTTAAAATATATAGCATCTTCACGTTAAATAAAAAATATTTTTCTTGACATCGGCCGCGAATACATCCGGATAATGCTAATAAAAAATCTTACGTAAATCGAAATTTTATGTTTTTGCTTCATAAAATTGAAATAATTTACGCATCATTCCTCTTGCTAATTAGTACTCTTATAATTCATGTACCAAGCGAATAGAATTATTTAGTTTGAAGCACAGAAAATTTCAACTACCACAAAAAATAAAAAACAAAAAATAAATAAAAAAAAACTCTCTGCTACGCGTGTCGTACTAAAAATAATATGTTCCACACATCGATGGCTGTTGCAATGAGCTCGTGAATTTTAATGCTGGCATGTTATTTAACATTGTGTTTTTGAATATAAAAAAATATGAACACTTCTAATATGTACAACATATACACACACATTTTTAGATAATTTTTCTGTGTCGATTTTAACATTGAATGCCTCGGTGAACGTTCTACTTTATACATTTTTATCTTTAGTTTATTTTTCGTTTCATGGATTTTTTTTTTCATGACGCGATACATCGCGATTGTATGTTTATTTTTCTGTCGAACAACAAAGTTAAGGAGAAATATGTTTTAGAAAAATGATAGGAGCTAGAGTCAATTTATGAAAATGAAATTTTTTTCAATAGCTTGTTTCTTATCTACGTGGAGAATGTATGTTGGTTTATGCGGTTGTTTTTTTTTTTCATTTTTGTAGCTGCTTGCTTAAACGAAATTGATGGATACCATGTAATTGACAATGTAGTTTTTGGATCAGGGGCTATATATTCATAGCAGTCGTTGAATTGAAAAGATAGTACGACTACTCGTACATAGTTTTGTGCATATGCGTGCTGGTTGGCAGGTATTTTAATTTTATGAATTTATCTTGCATTTTTATCAATTTATATGTTGATAAAAGAATTTTTATGCTTTTCAAAATTGACGATGCCCGTAAACTTTAATTCCATAACTTGAAATATATGTTAATGTGGAGTATTATAACAAATATAGCAATATAGCAACACATATAACAAAATGTGAACCCCATTGCTTGTGATTTTGATTACGCTTATGTCATGTCAGTGCTAAATATGAGCTTTTTTCAGGCCACATTTCACACCATGAGTCCACATTCTTATAAAAAATTTTAAACAATAAGTAAGATGCTCCCAACATTTTACAGGAATTGCCATTTTAGAGTTCCTCAGAGAATGACGATGTCTAAGACTGAAAGAAAAACTCGTGGTTGATTTAACTATTTTTAATAGTATTGCAACAATTCATTCAAAATCGTTCAATGAACTACGTCAAATGGTTCTTTTTACTATGTTAATATAGTTAATTTAATGATATAAAAATAGTTGGCTCTACTAACACAACAAATATTGAAAAGTTCAAGAAATCAACTACTCTAATTTACTCATAAAGGTTATTGATTTGTGATCATGGTTCCCTTCTTGTCTATAAATCAGCATAGACAACGTACATCGTCTCTAAAGCTTATCAAAGCAGAGAATAATTGATACGGGAAACTCAATCGTTTTGCGAAATAAGCCTCCGAAAGCAGAATCAAAGTGGAATTGTTTTTGCGGGATGATTAAAATTGAAAAATTTTATTGAAATTTTTTTGTTGTTGACAAAGTGGTTTCGAAAGTATGCACTGATTCTTATCAGACTCCAGCTCACAGTGCATTCTTGTCTGATGTGACCACAGTGCATACTTGACTGCTTTCGGAGGCTTATTCCGCAAAACGATCGAGTTTTCCGTATCCATTATTCGTTGTCTATGCTGATTTATAGACAAGAAGGGAACCATGATCACAAACAATAACCTTTATGAGTAAATTATGTCGATGGATATAAGTCGGAGATGTTAAAATTTGTCACAACTAACGTAAAAAAAAATGAATGATTTCCAACTGCAAGTGGTCACATCAGTCAAGTATGTACTGTGAGCTGGTGACTGATGAGAAACAGTGCATACTTTTGATACCACTTTGTTCAAAAAAAAATGTTCAATAAAATTTTTTAATTTTAATCATCCCGCAAAAACAATTCTACTCTAATTGTTTCATAACCAGGAAAAATAGTTGATCTATAGCAAAATATTCATCGATTCTCTCAACACTAAAAAATTTCGAATTAACAACAATTTTTATAGTACTTGAACTACTTTGCAATAGTTGAATTCAACAAAGATAATTCAGCAAGCAATGTCTTTGGAATTATTCTACGAAACGTAAAATAATTTCGACATTTAGGCGTTTTTTCAAGTTCGGAATGAAATTTTCCATGCAGTAGCCGATAGATCACTTCATCTATCAATTTCTAAGCATTTCATTGCCGTGTTTTAGAGGTACCGTGAAAAAGAAGTGAATATATCTTTGATATGGGGCATTTCACGTGAAGCGGACAACGAAAAAAAATCGAGGTTCTGGATTTCGTTCATATTGTGCACAATGGTACTTCTAGAAGATATGAATGTGGATGCACAAGTTTTTGTTTCTATGAGGTTTAGTTGCCGAGTTATGGGCATCTGAATAATTGACGAAACTGATAAAAGGTTTTTTTGGAAGCGGATTCTGAGATTCAAAACAAAATCTAAAAAACATTAAACATGATGATTGGTATAGAAAATTAGCTGTTCTTTTTAATTTTGAAATTAGATTTGAAAAACAAAGTTTTTCGGTACCACGCCCCATGCGACTTTTATGCATTGAAATTCACCTACCTCCTAAACTACTGGCCATCCCATTCTAAATCTTTTATGATAAAATAACTATACTTTAAGCTTTACTTTGTTATAAAAATAAACAAAATTAACCTGGTCCAAACTATTCAAATTACGAGTTAAAGTGTCTACTTCCGGTTCCACACAGGAAAAAAAATTTGTTTTTCAAATCTAATTTCAAAATTAAAAAGAACAGCTAATTTTCTATACCAATCATCATGTTTAATGTTTTTTAGATTTTGTTTTGAATATCAGAATCCGCTTCCAAAAAAACCTTTTATTAATTTCGTTAATTATTCAGAAGCCCATAACTCGGCAACTAAACCTTATATAAACAAAAACTTGTGCATCCACATTCATATCTTCTAGAAGTACCATTGTGCACAATATAAACGAAATCCAGAACCTCGATTTTTTTTCGTTGTCCACTTCACGTGAAATGCCCCATATTTCAGCTGAAATTTTTACGCATACGAAATGAATTAACTTTGCTTTTGAGTCGCGGCAGCACTGAGCTTCATCCTTGTCATTCTAAGTGAAATTTTACAAGTGAAATTTTTTAGAGCACATTTTTTTACAGCTCGTGAATTAGTGTCAAACAGTTTGCGTCAGGTTAGTAAAAGCGGGGTATATGTTTGCAGCTGCAGAATTTGCAACGTCCTACCTTATTTTTTCTGTCTTCCAAAAAGCCGGGCGATTAAATGAACCGTTTTGAAACGCTCGCTGTTTTGGACGCACTTAAGTTTAGTTTTAGTTCGGTAAATTATTAAAGTTATAAAATCTACATAATCCTTATTTTGGAGTTATAGGGAAAGGTTTCTTAGAAAAACGGCTCAAAGGCTTATTTGCGGACAGGTGATAATAGTAAATAATATTTTGCCGACTGATATAAAATGTCGATGGTTTATCTAAAATGCATAATTGACTATTTCTTTTATTCACGATAAACTGCCGTCCTCAACATAAATGCCTTATCATACTTTTTTTTCGTTTTTGAGTTAACACCGAATTTGAAAGCTTCATACTGTGTTGCATCATTCTACAAAATATGAAAAAAATAATTTTTGGTGGAAGTATGTTAAAATCAATAATTAAAAATACGCTATCTACAAAAAAACGTAGCCATTACTGAGCTTAAACACCCTATCTGCCGTAGATTTACCGCAAGACCAAAAAAGAAAACCAGGCTGATTTCAGACGAATCTGATTTTCCTGAGCTTAGAAATTATGAAGGTAGAATTTTAGCCATCTACAATCGTCTGATTACTTTAGAGTAATCAGACGATTGTAGATGGCAAAAATTCTACAAGGAGCCATGGGAAGAAGTGAAAGCCTAATGTAAAAAAAAAAACATTAAGTTGCATACGTCAACAAATTATTTTAAAACGCAAAACATACAAAATAATATATAAAACACTAAATTGCAAACACAATCAGCTAAAACTTGTGCATTTATGTTCATATAACATTTTGGAAGTAGAGCCAGATGTTTTGTCCAAGTTTATTATATTGCGAACTTAAATGTGTTTTCCTTTTTTTTTAAATATGAATAAAATTTTGAATCCAAGTGAAAGCATGTCATTTTTATTTTTATGTAGGTTTTTAATTCCACAGGATTGTTTTACAATTAAACTACTAAAATAAATGGAATTTTTTTTGTGAGATGAATTAAAATTGAAATTTCACTAAGCGGTTTATTCCCGTATCAAATATTATTTATTAATTTATTAATGTCCAAATCAACAGAACAAATCCAATTATAGATTAGACATAACAAAAAAAAAGAAAACAAATATATGCATAAGTATATATATATATATATATATATATATATATATATATATATATATATACAAAGAAAAAAGGCACAATAATATGAGAGTTAAAAAGAGAAAAATTAAATAAAAAAAAATAAAAAGAAAAATTAAAATTAAGTGAAATTCAGAAAGAAAAAGTAATCAAAAGCGAAATCGACCGAAAAAAAGATACAACAAAAGATTAAATTATGACATATTTCATGTACCTGGCAGAACGTTATATTTTAAAATATTTTTAAACATAGCTAATGTCCGAGGCAGAGGACCAAGGTTAAGGTTATTATGCTGACGAGGTAAACGCAAAAGGGGAGAAATAGGTGTCAGTACGGGCAAATGTAACATTAAATTTGAAAAATGTTCTATTAGGACGGCCCGAATCTCTAACAGCAATTTGAATGCTGGGGCCCACCAATATATAGCCGTTGAAAAGTTTAAAGAGGAGGCACTCGTCGAGGAACACTGTACGTGACTCAAGGGAAGGAATTTGAAGGATGGAGAGGCGCATACTGTAATGGCAATACGGAATACTGAATTTGTAGAACAATGAGCGGGTGAATCTGCGTTGCACGGATTCAACCGCAGCAATCAAGTATGCGTAATGTGGACACCACATTTGGCAACAGTATTCAAGAACACAACGAACGAAGGAAAAAAACAGATATAGAAGAGTGGAAAGATTAACAAAACGTTTAGAGGATCTAATGATGAAGCCGGAAAAACGAGCAGCCTTGGCAGTGACGTGTAAAATATGTAAATCGAACTTCAACTTGGAATCGAAAATCACGCCAAGGTCCTTGAAACTAGCAAGAACATTGAGAGGGGAGCCGAGGACAGAGTAGGAGAAGAGAAGAAGGGATGTTTTGTGGGTGAAAGACATCCTTTTCCACCATGTATTATCTGCTTGGTAAAGCTTTAAGGCCTATATACGTTATCTACGCTATTACAGACAAGAAGGGCAAAACCGATCGCAAATTAATAACTTCTTTGAGAACACATTGTTGTTGAATATGATTCGTAGATGTTAAAATTTACACAACTAATGCAAATAAAAAAAATTAACAATCTCTCACTGCAAGTGGTATGCAATATGAGCTATGCTCTATAAGCTAATATCTGATGGGAAACAGTGCATGCTTTCAAAACCACTAAGTTATATTTCAATTGTTAACCATCTCATAAAAACAATTCCATTGGATTCTGGTATCGGAGGCTTAGTCCGCAAAATTATCCATATTTCCACATTAAATATTGGTTGGAAAAGCTTTAAGCTGCTACGGTGTCTATGGTAATATAGTCAAGAACGGAAAAAGCAAAACCAAATTAATAAAAAAGTTTGTCAACTGCTACTAGTTTACAAACACTCAATGTATGCACACTATTTAGTTGTAGAGAAACCATCCCAATGGTTCTTATATGGTCATTCATTGTTGAGAGCACATCCCTGTTGTGCATACAATTTATTTGTTGAGCAATCATTTTTGTTTGCTGAAAATTGTTGCTGAATCACCCATTATTGTTTTGGCATCACAAACTATAGTCATTTACTATTTCGTATTATGCGCATTGTTGGAATACCATAGTTTGTGGTTGCTTACTTTTTTGCGCCACAGACGTTATTCTTCAACTATGCGTCATGGTTGGTACATAAAAGTAAACAACAATTTTTGTGTGGTTATTTTAACTATAGCCCGTAGTTGACGCAAAAACAACTAAGGAAAATTGTTGATTTTACCAAGATTTTTCTCTCAGTGAACGCTTTATTTCTGTTGCATACTTATCAAACCATTCATGGCCAGTTTTCTTCGTTAAAAAGGTTGAAACGGTTGAAAGACTGTTTTTCTATGCAGGTAATGGTTAAAATCTTCCATTACTGCCAGAAGATACCGATCTGTGTCACATGGTCTCCATTTTTCCGACTTTTTCGGAACAAAATGGAGTGGATTGGCCCATGGACTAATTGATGGACGGCATATTTCCTTTTCACCATGTTTTACTTGACGGTCGACATTTTACCTTTTCCACCATGTGCTCAAATCCAGCATTTGTGGAATGGTATTTATCCTGTGGTAATCGGCGAAATCGCTCGGCGATAGGCGGTCCTTTGAGTACTCACTTCTAATCTTTCGAGACTGTTCAATTGATGTTAAAGCAGTGGATCTGAACTGGAAGCACTGAAAACAAGAGCCTGTGATGTGGATGCGATCACGGCTGGAGTAGCAGTGAATGCTTCCACGATTTTTTCTGCTATTTCGAGTAGTTTCAAAATTTTCCTTCTCGAACGACACAAACGTCACACCACGCACGTAACTGGGGTGTGTTCAATGTGCATCCTATAGCTGCTCCAAAAGCATAGGATAGCATCACTTTAGCAAGTGTCAAAATTCGCAGTAGCTAGGTGAAGCAGCTATGGATATTGGACAGCCAAGAGCTGCTACGAAGGTCAGCCTTTACACAGGAAATTCAAAAATAATTTTGTTTCAATTTTTTTTGTAATTTTCGCATTTTCGCGGATCAGTTCAATACTTCCATTGCACTTTGGAAACTGCATGAAGTTTAAGAGTTTTCAACATACATCTGCACAATCCAGTAAAATTTTCCTAGCATATTGAAAACGTATTACTTATTTCCGGCTTTTGACGCCATATATGAGAAAAAGAGCAAAAAATAATCGTTGCGAATTTGATAATACAGGAATCAGTGCACCCGGCCTTTTACGCTTCGTGCTCGCCTTCTAAAAACTCAAGATGAGCTGCGCTGTGTACAACCCAACTTAAAACTCGAGTTGAGTTTAAGTGTTTAAAAGCCCGTATTTAATTTATGCTGTCACTATTTTCAAATTTATTCCTCATCTCCTGTGTCACAAAAGCGCAAAAACTTCTTTTCATTTCAATTTCCAATTGAAAATGACGTTTAAACTGCATGTCAGCTGTGTACGCACGGCCATTTTGCCTTAGCTACTTTCTTGCAATCCTCCAGACTGCGAGCAGCAAATAGCTGCTACCTTAGCAGCTATGCCGGAATCTTGGACAGCCCGACTGTCAAATAGCAAGCATCAGAAAGTAGCTATTTCGTGACATTGGACAGCCAGAGCTGCTAAAATAGCAACTAATAGCTGCTATAGCATGCACATTGAACACACCCCTGGTAGACACTGCATCGATAAAGCATGTAGCTTATTATCCTCGGCCAAGTTTTGCATCTAGTTTTTGGTCGCGCCATTCGAGCTCCGACAGCATTTGCGTCAGCTGCTGATTTGTCTAAATTTTTGTCTATTTTGCTGCGTGTGGGTTCAACGTGAATCAAGCATAGGGGTCACCAATTATAGAGGAACAATAATCTCTGTACGAAACAAACACAGAAAATAGAATCTGCTCGTAGGAACGAAGATGGCGTTCTATTTGTGGCCTACTCACAAGTACTCAGAAATAGTAATTAGTAAAAATGGAAGACGGCTATTGGCGCTACAGGGCCATCATAGCGTGCCATCTACTGGCATTCCTAAATTTTATGTTTTATTAAGCCACAGAATAGTTTCATTTTTAATAGAAATAATTATTTGTATGCCATCCTTATTTTTCATCCTAAAATTGGACGGTGAGTTTTCCCATTGTCCTTTTTTCAGTTTTAGCACACGAAGCCAATTATGTTAGTCATTTTTTTACTTTTCTCTGCATATGATACTCCATTATCAAGCTAAAGTGTTGATAAGTAGATTCTTCCATAATCTTTAGATATTCAATTTAGACTGTGTATTCGCGCTGTGATATTTTTAAGACAAGTAATAATCTTTGTGACCTCTGTTATCGAAGATAGGCTTAAAAAATAGCTTTCTCAATCGTTATGATTCTGTTTCTATTCACACTTGATGATGTAAACTACCCATTTATTTTAACACGAAAAGAGGATTGATGCATGTAATCATAGATTAATAGATGTTATTTTGATTATTACTGGAATTTATTTCATTCCTAAGGACTCTCCAAAGTTTTGTATTGTTACTTTATTGATTTGATTTATTTATTTATTTTCAATACCTTTTTTTTGGGTTTTGTTCTGGTTTCATCAAATGCCTTTCACTGGTTTTACTAAAGAGTTCCATCATTCATTTATTTAGACCTGCAAATTTTATTTCTTTTGTTTTAGTGTTTTTTTTTTGTTTTAGTGAAATACTACTATTTTTTTACACAAATGTTTTGTTATTTTATTGACCGACTTGTAGCTTAGTTTATAAGACCAATCAGTTGATCTAATTCAATTTTTTAAGGTTTTGTTATTTTTATTGCCTTCTATTATAAAAAAAAACTAGTGCATCAGAACCGCTAGAAAACCAATTTTCGTAGAGATTATCATTGAGGGACTTAAGATGTGTGAAAACGTTATACACTTCTTTGTAGTTTGATATCAACCATTTCTTACTCAAAGGAACAAATATCATTTTTTGACAGCATTTCCTACAACACAAATGATGAAAATGTTCAGCGCTGGCAACATTTGTCCAACACAGCAGTAATAAATCTACCATAACATGCTCGTGCTTAATCAAACTATATTTTGAATTTCGTTTTCATCCAAGGATATCATCGAAAGTTTCAGCGATTAAACTATGTCCGGGGCTGCCATCCGAAAAATGTCCAAAACTCCGAAAATTTAAGCATCGGTTGCTTATTTTATTGTAAATGCTTTGCTTATGCATACAAAATCGAAGCATCTGTTAGTGCAATATTGACGAAATTGTCTGGTGCTCGCAATCATTTGCTGGCAATCACCATAGCTGCTTCACGTTGTGTTAAACCCACCCTGTGAATCTTGTTTCGATTGAATGACTGCGCTGGAAGTTATAGGAGTGAATAAAATTTTAGGGCTACCACCCTCAAAACTTTTCAAATTTTTGAAACCTAAATATTTGTCGTTAATTGTCTTTGCAGGATCATTCCCATTTGGAAATTTAATGACAACATCGCTCTATAAAGAAATGTCAATAAATTCCGAAATTCATCATAGCAGCCTTTTCATGATTTTTCAACGAAATTCCTACAGAATTAGAAATACAACAAGGCTTGCTTATCACATGAGTTTCGTTTTGATTTCGTTACTGCATCGCAAGTCAAAGGGAAAAAGCTTTATTTTCCTGAGCAAATTTACAATATTTAGGAGACAAAAATTGTCATAACTGGCAACCCTATACTAACCTTTCAACCAAATTTCTATCTAATCTGTCTTAGAGTAAGGTTCACTTACTGCGTGAATTTCGTTAAGATCTGGTGGCTAAATCGGAAGCTATAGACCAAAAATCAGTTTTTTTCTCTGTGATTTTTCAAAATGGCACCACTGCCACAATCAAGCCTCCTATCAAGCCTGGTCCTAGCTAATACCAACTCGTTCTGTAAATTTTGTGCTGATCGCATTATCCGGTCGTCGGTTCTCGTGAACAGAAGCTACAAGTGCTGAAAATAGAGGTAATTTGATCCTTGATTGCCGTTCTTGTGCAAGGCGGAATTTTTAAAATTTGAATTTGACGTGGTGGATAAAGATCAAAATTTATCAGTAACTTGAATTTATTTCCAAAAATGGAAAATTTTTCAGGAGGGTCGAAGATTTGAAGGATTTTTTTTTAGGATGCTGCTGTAGCTACAGGTTGCCCACACAATCGTACAAGTCCATATGTGTTAAGTCTTAGTTCATATCAATACTCTGCAAATTTCACGATGATCCATTGTTTTTGTTAGAAGTTATGACAAAGCGAAATTTCAAAAAAATCCTTGCCTACTTTTAGGCACTCAGCGCCCACACAAGGCTCAAAATTTTCATTTTTTTTTTATCATAAGCAAACAGAAAACATAATAAGTTATCATTTCCAATATTTACTTTTGTACTCTGCATAGAAATATAAGAGTACCTGAAAAATCACTAAAATGCCCGCCGCCGCCAAAGGGTTAAAGATATATTAATTCTAACTAAAATCATGGACCTGCCTGTTATATATATCTATGTTCTCCGAAAGCTTCATTTCAATCGCATCAGCCACTCCAGAGATTATCTCCCTTAATCATTTTATATATATATATATATATATATATATATATATATATATATATATATATATATATATATATATATATAAATATATACATATATATATACATAGATATATATATATATATATATATATATATATATATATATATATATATATATGTATATATATATATATATATATATATATATATATATATATATATATATATATATATATATATATGATGAACTTTCGGCGCAACGGGTTTAAAATTGAACTTTATGGCCTAAATTCGTGAAAACGACCCATCTGATGTTAAAGTCCTTTAATGTTAAAATCCTCCTTATAGTAGTCGCTGCCGAAATCAATGCTAAGTTACACATTAATTATTCTTGAACAAGTATCGCCCGAAGCCTCAATGATCGATCACAATAAAATTATTTCTTTAATTATATATTTGATTGTACTTTATTCTTATTTTCTATTTTGGTGGTAAACCATGATTTAAAAAAGAAATCCGGAAATTGAGCATTTGGTCAAACAGTTAAAAGTAAATATAAAAACATAAATCAATATACCTATGTAAATCATGGCTAAACAAAATCAACGAAAATAGAATATGCAAGTGAGAGCGTATTAATTGTTTTATTAACTGCCCAGCGGTATCATGGCGAAGAAAAAATATAAACTTCAGTTCTTATAGAATGTCATGTTTCTTCACTCTTTTGAAAATTTCTTTGATTGTTAAGAGAAGTTTCGAATTGAACTACTCGCCCATCTTAGACTTGAACAATTCCTCGAAATAATCTACCCGCCCTGTGAGCTAAAACAGCAATAAGTTGAATAACTATTTGTAAGTTTATTTCACATTTCAGCAGATTATATTGCTCGACTGAAGGTCATTTGTTATAAATAACACAATTTAACAATGAAATTAAATTAAAGATAAAATGACTCACAATCTTCACTATACTAGTTTTTAGATAGCGAGTATGGCGAGCGAGTAGGTGATTGCACTTTATTAGCATTTCATCGCTTCTTTCAGGTCGAATTGATGAATAATTATGAACGCCCCGGTCTCAATTCGAATTCATCTTTCAGCTTAATATTTTTAATGTTGGAATATATAAAAACGTAAAATGAGAACATTTGTATTGGCATGTGTATGTGTTGGGAGCTTATGTGTTGTTCCTGTATGTTTTTAAAAACAAGCATCCTGGTTGATTTTTAGTGGTTACCAAAATCAAATCTTTTATTGAAAAATTAACATTCATCATCAAAATATTATATAGTAAATATTATATAGTACATAGTAAATTATACAGTGGCTTAAAGTAACATTCAGCCATTAGATATTTATTCTTCACGAAGCGATTTACAATATAAGAAAGAAATTGAAGCGAAAGATAGCAGTATTTTTACTTAGCTATATTCAAGTTGATATAAATTCGCGAAACAAAAGCAAAACTTATTACTCTATTTTTAAAAAAAATCAAAGATCTATATGCAATGGAATTCAACTCTTACTTTTTCTTCAAAAGCAAATCAAAGCGAAGCAAGCGAAAGTTATTTTTAGAACCCGAAAAACATTGAATCGCTAGAGAAACTACGAAAAACCCAAAATTAAGTGCTTCAAAGTTAGCCACAGCAGCAAAAAAAAATCCACAAAGAAGCAAATCCAGTAAAGTTGATAATTAAGTTGAGGAAGACTGATTCAGGAAGATTTACAATTAAAAAGAACCGGGCAAAAACGTTAAAATTTACAAAACTGTACAAAGATACAAAAAACTTTTGGAACAATGTGTCCTTTGCCGATGAGTGTAAGTGCAACGTCTTTCACTTTTTGATTGATTGAAAAGATTTTATTTTATTTGAGTTGTAAATTCTTAACATAGTTTAAAGTATAATTAGCTATGATAGCTTAAAATCTAGCGGGTACAATATTTTGGCCTGCTGGCACTTATAGTTTTTTTTTTATATCTATATATTTTTTTCTTACACAGTTTTTATCTTACACACTAATAATATTACCCAACCTGTCCAAGTAATGGGGCTACCGAGGCAACACTTGACTCAAAATCTACCTAGCACTACAATTAAATTCTAGCCTATACCTAATTATAATTAACCTAACCTAATTAGACCTAAAACTTAACCTAGGTCTTACATTTAGCCCCTTCTGTTCGACGGAATACCTACATAGCTAAAGAGCGCATCCATGAGATGTCGTTGACACGCTGACTTCGCGGGGCGCATAGTTGGCTCATTGGAGCCACCGGCACACCCTATTGACCGAATCAGTCCGTTCTCGTGTCCATCAGTTTGTCCGTAGAATCTTGTTGTTAATTCTACAACCTGATCCCAAAGTGGCTTCAGTCCCGACTCCTGATAGAGGAGAGGGTTCTTCGGTGATTTCTTTATAACCTACCAGTGCAGAAGCGGAGGATTCTTCTTTCTAATAACTCTGCTTCGGCCATGACAGTCTTTGAACAGGTAATCCAGGATGGGGAAGCATAAGTCAGGATCGGCCGGATCAGGGTTTGATAACAAATGGATTTAGTTTTGATGGGTATGCCCATGCCCCCAAATAAATGTTTCGATAGGTTTGGGGAGACTGGTGAGCACGATCTACTAAATAAAGGTGAACAGGATCTGCTCGTGGATAGAGAGTATCTTCTGGATGTAGATTCGAACCGATTTGAAGTACCTAAAAGGAGTAACAACAAAAATTTCAACTGAATTGATAGTGATGTGAGAATTACTTGGTGTGATTAGTCCAGAAGAAGTGCTGGGAATCTCTAAATTAATAGATGCTGGTTCTGCAGTTGAATTTTCCTTATTAGCTTCTACAGCATATGTTTTTTCTATGGCTGCACCATAATTAGAAAAAACCAGCCTCCTGGTTTGCAATTTAAAGTTCAGTTTTCGATCATCTTTGCAACTTGACTTTGCAGTTGAGCTTAAGCAGGTCCTGTTTTCGGTGAGAGGTTTGACCATATTGTTAGATGAATCAGGACTGTTACACGCTTCAGCATTATTAAAATTGACACTCGCAGGTGAATTTGATATATATTTGATAGGGTCTATATCATCTTCGTTTGGTACATTATTCGCTATTCGCAACGTTCCGTCGTCGTTAATATTGAATAACACTCCGCAAGGAAGTGAAGAAACATTCATACTGACTGTTGACTTATTAGTGTCCTCTTCGCTCTGAGATTTCGATGACTCCTCTAAAACCTTCAACCTTCAACAAAACTATATCAACATTGATTCCTTGTTTGGCAAGATCATCTGACACTTCTTTGATTACAGATGAAGCAATCACAAATCTTTCATTAGATAAATTTGAAGGATATATGTTGTCAATTGCCTCTTCGTTTGCATCCTCCAATACATTTTGCACTTATTTTGAATAGTCCACTGCCTCAGAATTAAAGGGAAAAATTCCGCATTTTCTAAAACCATTTTTTATAGTTTCATTAAGATTAATATATTTTATCAATATGCTCTCTAATAATGGCTTGAATATGCTGACATTGGCAGGCTGCAGAGTATGTGCTGTATTTGGTGGCAGCGCATATAGCAAAATACCTGCTTCATCACAACACTCACTTCATTGCATAGACAAATGGGATTTATGGCCATCAACCAGCAGCAAAACAGGCTTTGGTACTTGTTGTTCAACCAGCTCTAGCCTGGGTAGCGTTAGCGTTTTGAGAGGGGCGACTCGTGACTTGGACCAAAGAAGCCGAACCTTGATATCACCTGTAGTGCTGATTGATCGAATATAGATCGCAGTTCCGTATGCTTTTTCACTTGCGTCTGAAAAGGCATGTATTTCCAATTGCTTCGCCTTGCGGTCAATGACACAACGTGCAACTTTAGGTGATTCGAATGCCTCAAGCTCTTTTTGCAAGTTTGACCACATCGTTCTGATGTCGTCTGGAAGTGGTTGGTCCCAGTCAAGGCCTAAATTCCATAGCTGCTGAATGAATATTCGTCCACGAGAGATTATTGGGCTGATTATCCCCAAATGGATCGTATAATTTCGACAAATTTGCTAACACATTTCGTTTCGTTGGCGCGTCTTCATTTTGGTTGATGCAACCGAATTGTAGAACATCGTGTTTGGGCTGCCAGGATAGTCCCAAAGTTTTGACAGTAGGATCTCCCAGATCTGAGATACTTAACTTTGTCGCTACATTTTCCTTTGGAAGCTCTAGGAGTCGTAAGTGGTTTGAGCACCACTTTCTTAAGTTGAAGCCTGCTGATGCCAGGATTTTTATTACTTGAGTTTGAATTTCAACTGCTCGATGAAGATCATCACTCCCTGTTATTAGGTCGTCCATGTAAAAATGACTCATGGCTTCAGCTCCACGAGGGTACAGATTTCTTGAGTCATTGGCTAGCTTGAGAAGACATCTTGTTGCAAGGTATGGTGCTGCCGTGATACCATAAGTTACTGTTTCCAGCCGAAAATATCTTACCCTGGCACTTGGATTAGTTCGCCACATAATCATTTGTAAGTTTTGTTGCTCTTTGTCCACCCAAATTTGGCGATACGTTTTTTCTGTATCTGCAGTCATGATGTACTTATGAAGTCGAAAACGCAGCAAAATGGCCAGTAAGTCATCTTGAATCTTGGGCCCATTAATGATGATGTCATTTAATGCTATATTATTGTCGGTTTTTGCTGAAGCATCAAAAACAACACGCAATTTCGTGGTGGTGCTTCCTGGTTTTAGCACATAATGATGCGGCAAGAAATAATGCACCGTTGGGATATCACTTTCAGCGACCTCTTCCATATGCCGTAATTGTATATATTATACTCTTGCATGAATTCTGTATACTGATGTTGTATGTCTTCACTCCTAGCCAGTTTCTTCTCGATGCTCAATAATCGCTTAAAGGTAATGACTTTTGATTGTCCTAGAGTCTCAGGGCTTTGATGGAGTGGATATTTTACTATAAAGCGACCATGCTTGTCTCTGGCGACTGTTTGCAAAAAATGATTATCGCAAATTTTTTCCACCGGAGTCAAAGGTTTGAATTCTTTAGGCTCATCAATTTCCCACAAACGTTGGAGTTGTTTGTCGATGTCGTGGAAGCTTACACCACAAAATGCTTGGGAATTATTGAGTTCTTCTACTTTGCCAATTACAACCCAGCCAAAGACTGTATTTTGGAGAGTTGGTAGCCCATCTTCTAAAGTTAACTTTCCTTCTACTATGATGTCAACAAAAAATTCAGCACCAAGCAGAAGGTCTATCCGCTGAGGTTGATAGAATTTCTCATCGGCTAATGTTAAATTGCTTGGAATTGCCCAAGTGCTTATGTCTAGAGGATATTGTGGTTGAGCCGAAGCAATCTCTTTGATGACATGAACCTCGATTTGCTGATTGAAAGTGCCATTTATGGAACGAATGGTTATATTAGCCCTCTTATCACTGCGAGTTTGGGTATTTGATATTCCACTGATTTTCAGAGTGTGTGATTGACTTTCTAGCCTTAGTTTTTTAAAGAAACGCTCTGTAATGAAATTTAATTGGTATCCACTGTCTATAACTGCCCTACAGCAGATGGAATGGCCATCCCTATTGACGATGTTTAGTTTCGCCGTTCCAAGAAGTATGCATTTGCTTCTCATAAACTGTTCTGGTTGGACAGTGAGCGCTGTTTTAAGCTTCGGGCTGCTATTTCCTATTTTCTTTGTATCGTCATGCAAAAGTGTATTATGCTTCTTGCTACATTTTCCACAATTTCTGGAGATGCAAGTCTTTTGAAAATGTCCGGCTCTAAGACAATTTATACAGAGTTGAGCTTTTTTTTACCTCATCACGTCGTTCCGGTATGGACATTTTTAGGAAACGTTCACAATGATAAATTTGATGATCTTGTTTGCATAGGTAACACTCATTTTTTGTGAACGTGGCTAAAGTATGTTTGCTTTTGTTTACTCATTCGTTTGGTTTTATTAGCTTCTTGCCGGTTCCCAATGTCTCTAGGGACTGAAAACGGTTTTCCAAAAACCTTAAGAGCTTATTCATTGTTTGAATTTTCCTTGGTTCCTCCAAGGATTGCTCAAAAGCACAATGCGTTGTACGATCTAGCTTTTTCGTAATTATGTGTGTTAGAATAGCGTCCCAACTTTCCACATTGATACCGATATTGGCAAGAGCAAGTATACACTCGTTGGTTGTATCATGCAGGGCTTTAATGGAGCTTGCATCTTCCAAATTCAAGGATGGCTGCTTTAATAGCTTATCAAGTAGCGCAGCAACTATTAACCGCTTGTTCTCGTACCTGTTACGAAGGACGGACCAAGCGGCGTCATAATTCTCCTCGCACACTTGTAAGTGCTGAATCAAGCGCTCTGCTTTGCCAATGACGTTCGTCTTTAAGTAATACATCTTTTGAGCACGACTTATTGGTTGCTCATCAATCGTTTGGGAAAATAAGTCATGGAATTGCCTCCACTTTAAGTAGTCTCCATTAAACTTCAGTAACTTGATGGAAGCCCTCGAATGTGAGCTGTATGATTCAATCGGCTCGTTGATTATTTTTTCCTTAAGCTCGATCATTAAGTTGAGTACCTTTTCTTCCATGTCAAGGTACTCAGACTGGTCGTACTCAACGTAGGACCCTTCTTGTATTGATTTTGATATTTGTTTGTTGTTGGATTCTACATTCTTCCAACATTTTTGTTAAAACTGCAATTTTTCTTCGTAGAATATCTTCGATTTATTTTCAGCCGATTGCACTTCACTTATTATTCGATTGATTCGCTCGATCATCGTTCTGCTATTGTGTACGTATTTTTCAACGCTTGAAGTTCTCGCTTGTTTTTTCGCTTGGGCCAGCGTCGTGTCCACGCTTGCCCCGTTTTCAATGCTTGCTGTTAGCTGCTTAATCGCCATTTGCATTTTCTCTCTTATTGTTCGAAAGCCTTTCTCTACCTTTTCGTAGTCGTTTTGTTGAAAGTAGAGAAAATCTTCATGTGTTTCCCTAAATTTCTCGAGTTGCTGGTGGGTTTCTTGAAAATTATCGAACAATTCGACCAACTTCCCCAAGCGATCCCGTAAACAGCCAGTATGTTACATTACACGCCACATATCAATAGCACTACTTTGACTCCACCAACAACAACCTCGACAGAGTCCAGATTTAACCAGGCAATTACAGATGTTGAATCAAACATCTCAGCCCACCAAGTCTGGGAAACCGATCTGCAGCCACCCGCCTCAAGTCCACATCTCTTAGTACTCAACTACAGCTGTTTCGCAGGAATCATCATAGTTCTTGGGGTTCTCATCACATTGCTACGACGGAGGAATTGTCAAATTACAAAACCCACACCAGCACCGCGACGAAAACCTGCTCAAAAGCCTAAATTCAATTTCGACTTTGGCCCAGCCAATGCGGCGGAGGATGTCTAGTCATCAAATAGATTTAACTGAAAATACTGATCACACGGTATGCACATTCCGCATATCTCAGCTTAAAATAAATCCATTCAATTAATATTCCATAGCATAAACTCCAATGCATGTAAATTTAGCCAGCATATGCAACATAATCTGTTTCCGCAAATTTTTGTATTTAGCATTTCCATCATTGCAATTATTGCTTACCTAGTGTCTATCAATGACAACACACTGTTCAATGTATCTAAAGGCAATTTAAGTAAAGTTTAGAGTAAGCATTTTTTTTTACTATTTAAAGAACTAGATTGTAAGGCAATTTGTCAGTACAGTTCGACACGTAATTAAAAACGTTTCTCGGCTAAATAATTGTTTCTTTAAGATTCAGACAACAGGTTTTGGTACTTGTTGTTCAACCAGCCAGCTACTGACACAGTTTGCCACATATTCATAGAATGCTTTGCTCCGCATCCACCCAGAGTCCGTATTACCAAGGATCCAACCATTTGGTACGCTGTCCACAATATCTTTAGGAAGGCGTTTGTATGGAAAAACTACTAAGGGTGGTAGTATTTTGCCATCAGCCGAAAAGTTTAACACTGTTGTGATTGTTCCTTTTCTTTACCTGCTTCCACTTGATAAATATTTTTGTAGCCCCTAGGAGCAACAACTTCGCCAGTTTTGGGACAAAGGCAGAAGCTAGTCTCGTTGCCATTAATGATTCGCCTGGGATCGAGCAGCAAATCTTCTTGGTTGACTGATCGAAGAAATTCTTTGAACTCATTGAACCAGTTCTTAATATGCTGCGAAGTAACAGTTGCTCTGCCTTTATGTAGTGTTTCTGCTTCTCTTGAACTTAAAGAAGGATTTCTTCTAAAGAATAATTTTAGCCAGGTTCTTCCAGGGCGATTATTTCTAAACGGATTCACCCTGGCATCATCCTTCAAAAAATTTTGAACAGTGTTCAACAAACTATCATGCTTTAGAGGAAAGCCAGATTTAGATAACCTAATGCACCATTTAGTAATGGCTGTTTCCTCCTCAGTAGATAATATGGAACTTGGACCTTTTTTGTCGTACTCGTCAGGTATTCTTCTATGTAAACGATCTTGCAATGTAGCTCTTGGGATGCAATATTTAGCTGCAGCTTTACATATGCTTAGCTTACTATTGCGGATATCATTAAGTGCCATTATAATTCTATCTTTTCTGTAAGATTCTAGAATTGGTCATATACGGCCAGTTCCGTCTTTCTCCGTTTCGTTATTCATTTCCTTGGAAATAAAGAACAACTGTAGAAAAACTTTAAATGAGGCCGATTACTAAAATTTTCGACGTCAGTTTTCGACCATGGTAGATTTTTATGATTTATATGGGGCCGAATACTGAATATTTTTGAACTATACTGTATTTTTTAATAATTCTCCCTTATAGCCAACATATGACGTCATTTCGTTGGAAATATTGCCAAAAGAACATTTCAAGTGAAGTTTCAATACTCGGCCACCGTGGCCGGCAACTGAACATATCGTAAAATATATGATTCAGTATCCGGCCTCCTCATATTTTTCAATTTGACAGTATTAAATAAATTAATTTCAATAAAGTTAAGATTCTAGCGTGAGCAACTTACCCAGCAGTTGATTTTCAACATCGATCACACACAAAAACAGTAAATATTTAAGGATAATTTGTATATCACTTCTTAAGAAAATATGACATTCACATGAAATTTTTGAGTGCAGTGACAATTCCACAAACTGAATGAATAATTGCGTTCATCGGACTTGACACACAGCGCTAGATTTTACGCCACTTCGAGACTATGTTTCTACCAATCTGTTAGAGTATTTTTTTCCTTTTTTAGACGTTTGTTCCCTTATTTTCAAAGTGTATCGACAAAATGGCCGACTTCTGACGCATGGCCGACTTCTAGTGCACTTACCCTATAGTTCTTAAGCTATGGTTATGGCATGATAATTAAGTGAAAGAAGCCGCTGCTTCATCATCGATCCCTTCATCAAATGTAGCAGAACTCAACTTATTTGAAATTACCAAGTAAATTTCTCTGTCCATTTGCCCAACTACTCGGCAGAGGAGTGCAGGCCTGTCGCGACTTACAATCTGACAAGTATTAAGCTACGTATTGGTCGAGAAAAGTACCGATGGCTTAGGCCCACCATCTTGCTTTTGCGATAGGCCTTCTATATGACGGCCAGGCTTGACCACTGGCCGATCGCAAAAGCAATTAACGTACTAAGATGGCGAGCTTAATGTACCTTTTTGCGATCAGTCGACGTACATTTCTCGACCAATTCGACCAATAAAAGTACATTAGTACCTGTCAGATTGCATGTCGCGACCGGCCTTCTATATGACGGCCAGGCTTAACCCCAGTAGATATTCTTCTTCGGGGCTACGTCTAGTAATTGGTTTATGCCAACCATCCGCAAACTTTAAAGATACTCGGATCCAATATCATATGTGAATTCGCTGGAATATTGTCCACACTTTCCGCAAAAGTCATGCAGAATTGGTTTCAGTGGATCCGAATTTACTAGCGCTTCCACTGTGGTTATTTGCATGATGTTGTGGTTCATACATAATTACATTGATTGTACTTAAACTTGCAATGAAAATTTCGTTCATATCTGAAATCATTTTTTATTTAAAAAGATAAATGGGACCATGGCCTTCATATAAAAGGCCTATCGCAAAAGCAATTAACGTACAAGATGGCGGACCTAAGCTACTTTTCCCAACCAGTCTACCCAGTGATGTTTTTTTATGGTTAGAAATAAATTCACGAGATCCACCTACAGGAGATATGAGGAAACTCATATGTCAAGTTAATTAATGTTTTTATGGGATCTTTCACAAGCAATTTAGATATAAAAAGTCTTTGACATCAGACCTCAATTCATCGGAAAACTTAACCAACCACAAACGGCAATTGTTTACAATTCACATTGCCGAGAGTAGGTGGCAGGTATTCCAAATTGCAAAGTTCTCGCGTAAACAACAAAATAAGCACATCACTTTCACGACACTTATCCGAAATATCTTTTACGCGACAAAAACTTCGAAAGCAGTCTCTGGATAATAGACTCTATTCACTGATACAACCGAGCAACACCATTCACATTGTTAATTGTCAGATAAATGTCAAACAATTGTCATTGTGCAATTCCCAATAAATCTTAATAACGAGAGGACTACACAATTTTAAAAAGTAGCTTAATACCTGTCAGATTGCAAGTCGCGATTTTTTGAAAAAACGCGATTTTTTGCAAAAAAAAATCTGTTAATTTGTTATTGTAAAATTGAAAATATAAACAAATTCGAAAAAAACTCTCCAGTGTTACCTCGTAAATTATGTAGAGAAATAGTGTTCAAAATTTCAAAAGGATCGGTGCAGTAGTTTTGGAGTTATGATGGGCACCGACTTTGAAAACGTGAGTTGTGGGAAAAACGCTTTAAAGTTTTGAACACTAAAAAATTTGGGATGAAACGTTCATAAGCGAGTTCTATCGGTTTACTTCACACTGAATCATCGGTGTCAGGTCCATAAAGGATGTTGCTCTCATCCACAATGTCTAGAGCATCTTTTTGCTCCTGTCTACGATGAATCCTGCCTTCTTTTCTTTGCTTCTTTTTTAGTCGGCCTTCTTTTTTAGTCGAATGAAAATTTATTATTCCATCACATTTTCTGCATTTCACTCAGCCCCGGATCTAGGGGGGGACAAGCCGGGGTCCGTGCCCCGGGCGGCAGATTCAGAGGGCGGCAAAAACAAGCTAAGCTGACGAATACACTACTTAGCATTATCGCAACTTTGCGATGACTGAGGCGTGCAGTATAGTAAAATAATAAAAAAATAAAAATATAAATTGTTTATTTCGGACAACTAAATGATTTATATTGTGGTAGTGAGGCTTATAGTAGGTTAGCATCACTAAAAACACAAAGCACTTTAAATATAAACATAAAAAACATCGATAAAATCCATTTCGCTGCGCCGAAAGCGATTAAGGAAGCGAGCTGGTTTCTGTGATCACCCTCCGCATGAGGCAGCTCTATAGTGGCGAAGTGAACCTAACAGCGATATATACTACTTCCATCATCATAAAGATATTATTACATACTATTACTTTTGGCACCCACAGTTCCCCTGTGTAAAAGCAATATGCCTGGAAAAGCCTTACCTTAACTTGCTTCGTACAACAGGAAAATTTGCGAGCCAATATATTATCTCTGACTGGCAAAGCCCTGATATTCCCTATAGTACTTTAAGCACATAAATTATTCTCTTCGGGGCACGTAGGCATAGCTAAGACAACAATCGCACTCCCCGGTGTCCGCGAAACTCGCGGTCACGGCGGCCTGTTCAGTGGCAGTGTGCAAGTGAAACGCACTCACATTTGACGGCAGTTAGCGTCCTTTAGAAAGGGATACCGCTATGTTTAGACAGATCCTGCGCATTGTTATGGATTCTGTATTGTATTTGTCAACAAACTGTCTTCCTTTTCGTGGGTCTCACGAAACCCCTAGCGACCTCAGCACACAATGTCCTCAGCCTGGTCAAGAGAACTTCTTGAATTTAGTTTTCCTGCTCTCCAAACATAATTCAACTCTTAAGTTTCAATGGCAACACTTAAAAAAGGGACAAATATCATATTTATCAAAGACAATACAGAATAAAATTATTGACATAATGGCAAAACAGTTAGGAATAGCATTCTAAATGATATCAAAGAAGCCAAATACTACACAAAAATGTTCGATTGCACTCCAGATGTCTCGCATACAGAACAAATGAGCAAGGTCATTCGCTATGTAAAAAGACTATTGATGTGTGTAAAATAAAAGAAAGTTTCATTGATTTCGTAGAAGTTGCTGGAAAGACAGGGAAGTACATTGGTCAACAGATTATGGAAAAATTGACAGTTGATGGTTTAGATATAAGGCAATGTCGTGGCCAATCTTATGATAATGGGTCCACCTATAACAGAGTGCTAGTCTATAACAGAGTGCTAGTCTATAACAGAGTGCTAGCCAGGATTGCAGAAAATAATGAGCTGGCTGAGTTCGAACCGTGTATGGCTCACTCCTTAAATTTTGCCGGTGTCCATTCTGGTTCATCATGCCCGGAAGCAATAAACCTAATTGGAGTAATTCAGAAAGTATAATGCTTTTCTTCGATTACACTACTCGGTGAGATACTATGGAAAAATATGTTGCGAAACATGTCGCTGTGAAAGCCCTTATAAATAATTTTTCGGAAGTGGTGAAATCCTTGGAAGAAGTTGAGCTAACTTCCCATGCACCAGAAGTGCTGTAAAGAATTTTAGATTTATTTTTAACTTGACGATTGGGGCAACTATTCTCCGCGAAATCAATTGTAAAAAAGTGAATATCGAAATTCAAAAGGAAGATATAATCCTCGCGTGTTCCAATAAATGGCCCTATGAAAACTTTGCAAAAATTCATTTGAATATTGGTTAGAGGAATCTAAAGAAGTTGCTGGAAAATTGGCGTTCAACCTAATCTGCCAAATAAACAAATTCTGACGTGCGAAAAACCATTTGATGAGATGTTTGATGAATCACAAAGACTTCAACATGTTCAACTCTTTGCTAAGGCAACAATGATGGTATTTGATCGAATCTTATCAGACATTAAAAAAAGGGGTGGATATTGCTACCACGTTTAATTTGAATTTTGCATTTCTCAATGATACTGCAATTTTGAATATGTCAACCAAAGGACTGCAGAAGCATGAAGCAGATCTTGGACGAAAACACGAGCAAGATTTGAACACAGCTAAATTCTGCTAGGAGCTCTACGTTTTTAAAGAGCAAACTCCACTTTTATTTGGAGATATAAAAAATGCTAGTGCTTTCACTCTTTTGTAACAGATCTATGTGCATCATTTGCAGGATGATTTTCTTAATACTGGTATTCAATTCAAGCAAGGAACGTTTGTCGAGTCTCGTAATATTAGCAATACAAAATTGAACTGATCATGTGATTAACTATGACAAAGCCATAGATTTGTTTGCAGAACAAAAGCCCCGATGATTAAATCTATAACTTCAATGTGCAACATAATAATTACTTTTAATCTCACATTTTATTTCAGACCCTATCCTGTCCTATCCTAATTAAAATAAATGTCCGACAAGTTCATGTATTTTTGGAAAAAACATACTATATGTATGCTTAACAGAGAAAGAGCAGCGCTAGACCCGTCGTTGTGGCGTTCTATCAGTGAGGTAGTAGAAATGGAGTGGACATGCCCATAAGATTTGCATTGAAGGGGATGGTAGTAATTTTTTAGCTACTCATTGTCAAATCGAGTCAAATCCAAGTAGTTCCCCTCCAATTTGACAATGAGGTCGAAATGGCGTAAAGGCAGCTTTAACATGCTTTGTGCGCGAGAGAATTGAAGGGGCTAATGGTGGAAAGTTATACCGTCCGTGTCCAGGGGCTGCGTTCTATGGGGGAGACCTGTGTCCATCAGTGCGAGTCTTATGGCTGAAATGATGAGGTAAAAATATTGGTGGGTGGGGGCGGCATGTTTCAGTTTTTGCCCCGCCTCGAAAAAATTCAAGATCCGGGGCTGATTTCACTAGCGTTGCAATTGTTGAAAAGGCTAATAAAAAATCTATTATCCTATAGTATTTTTGAAGACCCTCCGTAACTTGATCTTCAATGGTCACTTTTATTTTTTTTAATGACGCGCTACTTGTCGAAATGTATTCATTTTTACGTTTTTGCGGATGTACAAATTTTTTAGGTCGATCGATATAATCTCGCACTAGTTGTTGCTCGATCAGATCTTGTAATTTTTTTCGGCATTTCAGCAATATTTTAGCACAAAACTAAACGAAAATGGAGCTAAAATGATGCGAAAATCGGAAAGTGCGTGTACGTCTGCTCGATAGAACGTTTACTGCCACACTAAATTATATACTCTCCATTGACTAAAGTTATAAATAATACAATATAAAATTATTATTGACTAAAATTAACACGTTTGTACTCGTTTTTAAATTTCTATTAAGAAAGATAGGGGTAGCTTTTAAGGTATTCTATAGAAATCGAACCAGCTGCCTGGTAACAATAGCGCGCTCGAGTCAGGTAGGTATAAAAATCCGACAGGTATAAAAATAGTCATAGCTTCGTCAATTTTGCTCTGATCGACTTGAAATTTAGACACAACATTTTTGAGATATTACCTAGTCATTCATTTAAAATAAAAAATAAAATCGACAAAAATAAATTTAAAAACCCTACTCCCCCCTTAAATCATTATATCTTGAAAACTAATAATCATAACGCATATGTATTTTCGCTTACTACTTGCGAAATGGTAAAATCGAAGTCATAAGTATGTATACAACTTTTGTAGCCAACAATATGGCCTATAAAAAAATAAAATTAAAATGGCATCTTTTTGCGGGGTAGAAGTGCCAAAATTTTGTGTTTGCAAGTAAATACCTCAAAATCAGGTACAGTTACAATTTAGGATGTTACATCAAATTAAAAGTGATTTGATTTCATAAAAAACAAGCCATAAAACTATGCCTTATGATTATTAGTTTTCAAGATACAATAATTTAAGTGAGTCAGGGTACAGGTCCGAAACACTTTTATTGGCCACCCTGTAACTCCGTAGCTTTTGAAAACCGGACCACCCTGTAGAACAATTTTTTGCTCAAAATATATCAAGGAATGCCTCCTTACAAAAGTGTCCACCGAGTACCAAACACCCTATAAGGACTTCATTTACAAATTAAGCTTTGCTTTTTTTAGAATTCATGTTAATAAATTGATTCTTTTATTGATAAATATGAGCATAGCTTAGTAAAAATAAATTTATTTTTTGTTCAAATTTTTTCCTTATAGGTACTTACTATTAATCGCTTCATGAATAATAAAAATATACCTGTCCAAATTTTACTTTGTGCCATTGTATGTCTATTCGTTGGAAGAGTTTTTCTGATTTTATAGTGGTTGTTACTGTTTTTGTGTGATAAGTTTATCAATTTACAAACTGGGTGATTTTTATATGATTTAATTTAGGACAACATCAACTCCTCATGATCCGAAAATTCATCATTTTAAGATCTTAAGCATGTTCATATTTTAGTATGCTCATTATTTACTTGAATATCGTATCTATATGTGCATAATTTACCTGCCCGCATTCGAAGAGGATAAGCAAGATATTTTAAGTCCCAGGTAAGCACCTATTCTTATGAAAACCCATGAAAAGAAGAAGCAAAAATTTAACAAAAAATTGAACATAACACAAACACCCATGAATCAAACAACAAAGGCATAAATAGTTTACCATCAAAACTAACATCTGTTCACAATACAATCGAACATGGCCAAGCCAAACTAGCTTTTATGAGTATTTTGACCCTAATTTTCTCTTAACAATTACGAATAAAAAACTAAGTCACTAAACATGTATTAAGCATCATGCATTAACCAAAAACACATTCCTCCAGCACCGACTTTTAAGTACGCTACTCACCATAATATCCAACCACGGTACACACACACTTGCACCCCTGCCTGTACGTACATGCATTCAATCTTAATAGCTTGCAAGAGCTCATACAACGATTCATCTTATCCCCTACCCAACTCGGCCATTCTTCAACATTCGCACGCCGTCTCCCTCTCGCATTCTAAAAAATATAAAAACTCATTAAAATACTTCATCATAATAACCGAATCAATAAAAATCCAAGAGCCCAGAGTTGCTGTGAGTCGAAGAACAATCATAAAAAAAAATGCCCACTGCCTCGAGTTCGCTTTGCAGACACGGCTACACGGCTACGGCTTCGTATCGATCTAAATAGGAACGCAGAGAAAAAATTCATCATCATCAATTTTATGTGTGACGCTGCTCGCTGCCGTATTATTGTTGTTAGTTATCTTGGACCCCGTTCGCGTCGCTTTTACTGCTTTTCTTAAATTAAATAAAAATAACATTATCGAGCTGCACAACACATCCAAACCCGAGCGCCCCAGCTGCGGCGGTCAGCGTCCGAACTGGAGCCAGAGGAGTTGAATGGGCGAAGAAAATCTTAAGAGAATTATAAAAGATACAAAGGTACGTATAAGTACAATTACTTATATCAGGTTTGCAGTTCGTGCGCTTTTCTTTCGTTTCGAGTCATCGTTTCAATCACTCGAAATCGAAGGTGGCCCCTTGCTGTAGTTCGGGTACCGCCGGCCTGAGGGGGAACGCTCACGAGCGGCCAACTAAATAATAAGCTGCAGATAAAATGTAATGTAAAAATCGAATTGAAATTGAAAAATTCGGATTTCTAGTCCCAGATCGGAGCCGAAACCGAAGAAAAACGCGGACGAAACTCAATGGCAACTACAAGACGGCACGGCGGCCGACTTGGTAATTTCTGATTTCATTCTGGAATGGAAATCGTTCGCTCGGCGGCTGTTAATCTCTTAAAACGACTGAATAAAAGCAAGACCCAAGCCAAAACCGAAGTGTATTTATCTTTGAACCTTTTTCTGCTTTTAAAATTAGTGCGAGCGAGACGGACTACGACGACAACGGCCCGCCGCACCGCCGCTTGCTCTTGACTGACGATGGAGAACGTCGCGGGCATCGTACTTTAATATTAAATTTATACACATTGTCTGCCATATTTTCTTATGCTTATACTTTTTTATTTTTATACTTTATTCTAACTCAAGCAGCCACACATCGACACCACCGAGCGGACGGGCGAATGTGCGCGCAGAGCGCATACAGCGTGCTTGCTTGTGCAGTCAGTGTCCACCCTTCCCGCAGCGCCGCGATCCACCCCGCACCTTGTCTTCGCTACATTCGGTATATTTGATATCTGAAAGATAATATGTACATTCCACACTAAATTTTGTTGTTATTTGATTAGTGTGCCGTCCGAGCATATGTGTTGGTGAGTGGTGTTTAGAGACGCGATGCTACGATACGGCAAGGCAACTCAGGTGGCGGTTAATGTGTGAGTGCGCGCGCTTACCCCAGGCTGACGCACACACTGGCAAGGGGAATTTTTAAATTTATTACGGAAATATACGCTAAAGTGGAGAATGTATAAAGTAAATTTTAGTGTTAAAAATCTCGCTGAGTTGTTCGGATCGTCGCGAGTTCGGTTCGTGAGCCTTTGTGTGTGTTGTGTGTCCGAAGCTATCGAAAAGATACAAATTTCTTGCTGCTGAGTGCCGTCCGCTCCTGGAAAGTGTTTGTCCTGTACAGAACAAGGTTAGAAACTTTTGATTCAAAAGTAGTTGACTTAGAAGTAAGCTGCGGTGGAGAAGTTTGTATCTTAATTGATGCAGGAAGTGAGCGAATGACAGACGCGAACAATTAAGATAATTGTCTCTCACGGCGCTGTTGCCCAGTTCATCGTTCGTTCGTCTTCACCCGTATCTACTACGAATTCCGATTTCATATCTCATTATTAAAAGAAAATCGTATCTATTGGATTTTTAGTAGTTTGTTGTTCGCGTCAGTGCGGCGCGACTTGATATACACATGCCGTGCCCCCCGCGCGTACCTATGCTACTCAACGGCGGTAACTGTAATCGGGATTTTCCTCTATCTCATCGGAATAACGAACGAACGACGCGCGTTAATGTTTGATTTTGTATTTACAATCAATTGTAAATATTTTACTTATTATTAGTCGCGGCAATGCTGAGTTTGACTCGCAAACAACGTGCCGGTCGCAGTAGAGGGCTTTCTTTTTCCTTTGTGTTTTTCTTTTTCGCTGGCTGAAATTGTTTTTTTTTCGTCTATATGTAATAATTTGTTGGATTTTTTTTTCGCTCTTCGTCTTGTCGAGTTATTCAAAAGAAAGAAGAAGAAAAATAGATTTTAATTATACATGCTCATACATAGACATAACGTTTGCAAGCGCGTTGGGTCGTACGATATTTGTAGGGTGCCACTGTACTAGTGTTAGTATGGGAACGTTGAATTGAGGTTTTTATTGTTTTTTTTTTTTTTAAATAAAAATGTTTTTGTAATATCTCTTTGATAGAATTGTTTTTTTGTTATCGCACGCGCATTAAACCGCATTATTTTTAAGTGAAAAATTTATTACGGAAGACCTCGAGTATGAGAATGTTGAGTTTTTACACTAATTCGTGCAACTATTGTACATAATCGATTTGACTGTTGCTAACCTGATGTTAATGGAATCGGTCGCGTAGTAGAGGCTAAGTTATGCTTGCTATACTACCTACTTAATATCGAGAAATATTTAGCAATATGTTGAAATGATTGGTCGATTAAAATTTTTTGATGTTTTATTCATCATACACGTTCGATGGAAATGTATGTAGGTATATACCTACATATGTAGATACAAAATGGTTGTGAGTAATCAAATGAAATTGGATTTCACTTGATTGGTAACTGTAATATTATCAAAAGTTTCAATACTTTTCTGTAATATGAAAGCATAACAAACGTACATATTTAGGTATGCACGGGCGGAAGAAGTATCGAAAAATGGAGCATAAAACTAAGATATATGTTCAGCGATAGTTTTTAGGCAATTACTAATTAATTAATGTTGATGCGGTTTTTTAACGCACAATCTTAACATTTTGGATTTGCATGCATAATTCCATTGTGAAATTTTTTACCATTGAAATTTTGATTTCTACTCATCACAGCCGAAAAAAAGTTTTTATTACCAATCATAACGATGAAAAAAATGGCCGCAAATCAAAAGCAAATTATTCTTTGAAACATCCGTTCACATCTTCGAATGGTTTTTGTCTGCATATATTTCGCCCGCATCTATTTGATTTGACAGATCTGAAAAGGATCGTCATTATGCGCTTCGAATAAATGCGCCGTCGAATTTGGCTACCAACGCTATACTTAAACACTTTGAGTGCAAAGCTAATTTTGATAAATGACCCCCAGGCCAAATATTTTATTTACCAAATATTTCGTGTTTCATTTCAACTAAACGTTTGGTAAGTAACCACATGCCCTTCAAAATCATGACTGAATATTATTATTTTTTTTTTAAGCAGAAGGACTTAATTTCCATGCAAAATATACTGACTATGTTTTACACTTCAACAGCTGTCATTCAAATAAGTCAGACGTGGCAGTCAATGTGTTAAGAGGAAACAAACAATTTAAGGATAGGGGTTTAGGTCTGATCCTGTCGAATGAGCGAAGTCCTTATGAATGCATTAAATTTGTTTCCAATTAATTTGCAAGACTTTAAGGGTATTTGTGAGAGTGAATTGTAAGAGAATCGCCTCATGTACTCAGGCCAGAATGAATCATTGTACTCAGAATCGTCCCCTACCAAGGCTTCCTGGATCTATTAGTGAAATCCAGCATCATTAATAGGGGATAAGAGGCTATCCTCTGCATGTACGCAACATCCCAGCCAAAGAACTGGTATCTGATGCGAGCAAACGCTAGACATTTGCAAAGGAAATGCTCCACAGTGTCCACTTCTTCTAAGAAGAATGAACATCGTGTGAAACATCTATTGTGTACATACACGCTAAAAAATCATTGTTCTACCCTTAATATATTTTGCAGCTAATATATTCATATTAAAAACATTTCTAAACATTATTATATTGACCTAGCAATAACATTATATTGCCAGCACATATCATTTTAAAATTTTATATATTGACATGCGTGTGGTGAATTTGTCTGCTACAATATTATATTGGTAGGCCAATATTAAATATTAACATGGCAATAAGTTATATTAATGTCTTACAATACTATATTGGTATTCCAATAGTATTAACGACACAGCGGTGTTCCCAAGCGGTCCCCCATCTAAGTACTTACCGCGCCCAACACTGCTTAATTTATGTGATCGGACGAGAACCGGTTATTCCATTGTGATATTGTCGCATTAAATATTAATATCCTTACATACAATACAAGCATTGTATTTCGTTGTTTCACCATCAATTTCACCACCCTTGGTTAATACATTTATATTGGCATAGTAATATATTTATGTTAAGATGTTAAAGCATTATATGTTTACAGATGTTCTTGACATAAAAAGTTAACAGCCTTAATATATAAAGTTAAACTGCAGATATAATATTGTAACTTCCTAACATAAAATATTGACCTGTTAAAATTATGTATTAGTGACAATGCTGTTACTATAACAATATTAAGGTGTTAATACATTGATTTCGGTCATTTCTCAGCGTGTACATATGACCTCCTAAGTGATTGTGCCCAGTCAATTAATCTATCATCCCCCTACAAACCTCCCTGCTCTTACTAAGGCGCAATCCTGCGGTCCCACATCAGAGGACAGCCATCTCCCTTTATGTGTATCGACTACCAACTGTTGAAAGATGGCATATGAAAATGAAATCGGTACATTTAAGGCAGATTCGAGTTCCTTTCGTCGAAGCACCGACCCTTGCTTTGCAATACCAACGACCATTTCGTCATATTCAACAGCGCAATGTCTCAAAGCTGGTGCACCTTATTGAACCTGCCGACTGAGTTCAATCATACCCTGCAGCTCTGAGCAATTTCCAAATTAGTTAGAGATATGCGTAACGCTAGCAGCGTAGCTTGACTTTCGCAACAAATATCGTTATGTTTTCTCCTTTACTATTCATCAATTGAACAGGAAGCAGTTCAGAAAACATATTCCACATCTAACGTCTACCTTCGAGCCGTCCGAGAAGAAGATTTCGGAGCATCTCTTCGTGCAGGCATCCGGTTGCTTCCAGTCACTTCTATTCAAAAACATACTGCTTCATGTCTTCTCTCCATATCGTTTTTAGGCACTCGAGAATCCGAAGGCATCGTATTGAACCTCTCATAGAACAATGTCCCACATCGCCGTCGTCTGCCCATAGGAATAGTTGAAATATTCTATGGGTAGAGTTCATCGTTCTGTAAGTACTCCAGGAATAGTGCCGTCAGAACCACAAATACCTACCTTTTGTAGTTTGGCTAACTTCCATCTCATTCTCTTAGATCCTTTCATCAAACACCTTTTCATTGATAACTGCTTTTTGTCAGTATGTTTCCTTTTTCAGTTTAACTCTATTGCCAATAGCAATAATAAAACACTAGATTTTGTCCTTTGGAACATCTCCTTCCATAATATCGCGCATCAACTTGACGCCCATCGTCCAGACCTCCTTGCATCACGATATCCAGTGACTTTTCAGTCACTATCTCTCCCCTTAAACTCTTACATTTTAATTATTATAAAGCTGACTTTGTAAGCATGGCTTATGAAATCAAGTTGATCGATTGGGACTCCTTTTCCATCGACTTTACTCTTGATGAATGCATTGTTAAAATTTATTAGTTTCTCTTCATCTCTCATATCTGATTGTGGTGGTGAAACATGTTTGAATTTCATATTCTTTATTACGAATATAGTGACCCTGTTCTAAATCCCTTCTTTGGAATCCCGAAAAGTATTCGTGTTGAGTGAAAAGTGTTCGTGTTGATGAGTGTTAGTTGTATAAAGTGGTTGTTTTCCTACGCTTTTTGACTCCGGCTCCAAGCTGCTACTTCGAGACGTTAATCTTTTAATATTTAATTTACCCTTCTCACAAACTGATTTATATTTTATTCACCATTATTGCTTATTCCCAGAAACACCGCGAGCTACAGTTTGGCCCTATATCACAGACGATCCTACAATTTAAGCGTCAAATTAAAAGATTCAGGTCTGATTCCTAGCCTGCGCAGAATATGTTTAGCTTTTTTTCATTATTATAATTTTATTATTTTTATCTTGATTACTATTATTATTTTCATTATTAAATTGTAATTCTTTTTTGTGTCATAATTCTTCAATATACTAATTTTGTAATTGAGCTACGGCTTGTAAAAATTGTTATTAAATAAGTAAATAAATACATTAGCTTCACAATAGTCCACCAAAAGTAACGTATGTGATGATCAACGTTATAATTGTTACGTGAATCCACATAACTGCATAATGCTTCATAATCCATGGGGTGAACTCGGCCTTAGACTTATAGGCCCTAGTGCGTATGTGTCGTTCAACAAGTTTCTCCAGGCATTTGTTCATAAAAGTTGTCAGAATGGTCGGCCTAAAGTTCTTTGGGTCTGAATAGTCATCTCTTTCAGAATTTGGTATGAATACTCCCTTCATCTGTCGCTATAACGATGGGGCATACCCCAAAGCTAGACATGACCAAAATAATTTTTTTAGATCTTCCTCCAGATGATCGATTTCCTCCTTTAGTATAGTTAAATAGATCCCCTGGCCTGGCAATTTCGCATTCTCAAAGGGCATGATTGGTTCTATAAGCTTTTGACTATTGATCACATATCCAGCTGTGCATTAGCACTTTCTACTGCTCCGGAGAGCATGAGGTTTCGTCAAATTAATAAAAGCCCTCTACCTGTTCAATCACCGGAAAAGAGGCTCTCAAGTAAAATCTGGAAAATATCCATTTTGGATTTAGCAAACTTGCCATCTTATCATCCGAACCGAATATTTTCCTAAGGGTTGAAAAACTGCTGTGATCATTTTAGAGGTTAGTTGTTATGCTTGCCAAGTCGCTAGTCTGAAGCAGCAATCGACTGTCCGCGGATTCGATTCGCGCGTGTTGAGAGCAGGCGACTGGGCATTATATCAGCGGTCGTCTCGAAACACACGCCCTCCGCCACAAATCTGCGGAATCCAGATTACATTAAGCTCTTTTTTCTACACAATATAAGTCCTTTTTGATCCCTAACTGTTGTCTGGAACACATTGAGAATCGTGTTCAATCCACAGATTGCGTTCTTACATAAAAGCGGCTGGTGTTTCCTCGTTTTTTTTATCCCGCATTTGGTGCTACCCATTGTTCCATTTTGAGGCCTCTATTGTTCGTTCTATTCATTAATCACCTTCCCAGTTGCATCGATTCCTTTTCCCTGCTATACGTAGATGACCTAAAGCTCTGAAGGTGTATTCCTTTCATTAAAGATTGTCTGCGATTTCAATTGGACTTAATTGCTTTGAATACTTGGTGCACTGTGAATTGTCTTTCCCTCAATATTCCTAAATTTGTTTTTACATCTTTCACAAACAAACATGTATCTATCTATCATTGAACCTCGGTTAAAAATTGATCTCCATGTTCAATTTACCACTTTTGAAGCTCCAAGAAGGGCAGGACTTGTTTAACGTGTACTCACTGTACACTCAATATCGCCACTTGTTTTCGTGTTTTTACATCGCTTGTACGTAGCATGCTTGAATATTGTTCATAAATAAGTTTGGTCTCCTCGTTTTCTTTACTTGTCAGATGAGATAGTATCTGTCAAGCGCCGGTTTACCCGATATCTCCTTTATAAGTTAAATTTTCCCTGCTGTCCTTAAGATAACCACTTGCAAATACTAAACGTTCGGAAGTAAACCTTTTTTGAGTATGAATGTTAAGGATTTTATAAATATGTGCAGATAGCCCTGAAGTTCCTGAAGTGATGCGGGACTACTTCAGGGACCGATGCTTGCTCTACAACACTGAGGACGGAGTCAGAAGGAGGCCTGTCCCCTCAGGTGCGGCACAGGGGTCGATCTTAGGACCTGACGTCTGGAACATCATGTACGATGATCTGCTGCGCCTGGAAATGCTTGCGCATGTGTTCTTAGTAGGTTACGCGGATAAAATCGCAGCTGTAACCACTTTCAGGCCTGCCGATATCGCTAAACTTAGACTTAACCAAGTCTAAATAAAGTGTAAAGTCGAAATAAAGTGCCCGAAGATGCTCCAGAAAACAGTCACTATTGCGCTGGGCTTAAACCTGCCGACCATAAGACGGAAACGGTACTAATGACGAAGCGGAGGAAACTACCAGTAGGACGGATACAGGTTGGCGGCTGCATAGTTACCCCGCAGCCTGCTATAAAATACCTCGGTGTAACAATCGACAGTAAACTGAGCTTCAAACTTATCTGGAACAGCAGGCAAAAAGGCATCAGTTGTGAGTTCAACACTCACTAGAATACTACCCAATATTGGCGGCCCGAAGCAAAGCTGAAGGCTACTGATCTCAAGTGTGCTGACCTCTATTCTAATATACGCAGCACCATTGTGGGCACAAGCGCTGCAAATAAAATCGAATCGGTATAAAATGCAAGCAGCCTACCGACTGATTACACTTCGAACTTACTGCGCCTTTCGAACAACGTCTTACGAGGCAACGTGTGCTATAGCCAGTAGCTGCCCATCAAAATTTTTGCGGATGAAGCGCTTGGACTCTATAAAAACGAAGCACGGACAGCAAGCCCGCGGGAGTTTCAAAGACTAGTGTGCTTAGTTTTATCTTAGTCAATTCTAGACAGGGCACGGTTACTTCAGGAAATAAAACTAAATCTGGACAACGATGTGACTCATTAGATTAGCAGGTACATGAATTTCAGGAAGAACCTCACCACTGAGGAAGATGATTTAAACTTAATGGTCGTACTTGGCGAGAGAAGTTTCTTGGCACTCAAGAACAAATACCGCAAGATATTGAGCTACTTCTTTAATGCAGTTAAATTTAACCAAATCAGGAATAATGTTAAGCATCAATTCTCTGTTACTATTTATACGTATGTCTCCAGAGCAAAACGCAAGTATCCATTGCTAATTCTCTCCCTGCAAAGAAGTTCACAGACATCATTTCGGGACATTTCTATGCCTGAGGATATAACATTTGATCAGATTGCTACATATAACTTGCAGCACACCAAAGCTTAGTTAGTCATTTCTCTTGAGAGGAAAATTGGCTAAACTGCCAGCTTCCTCCCTATATTGCATTTGTAAGGAACTGTAAATTCCAGGCAGCAGGATCTAATTCTATCAAAGGGGCAAAGATCTTTTATAGTGAAAGATCAACAATGCCAATGATATGTGCTCTGGTGTCCAATTTTCTAGTTATTGTTATCATTCCATAAAAACAATAAACTGAAAAAAACTAGTGTTTTCTAATATGAAGAACAAATCTTGAACAAAAAACTTATCTGGAAGAATTATGTGGAAGTGAAGCGTACTCGAATTTTCGGGCAGTACAAGAGAGCTTTTGTCGCCACTTGTTATGCCACCGGATATAGTTATGTGGATCTACGTAACAATTATAAGGCCCAATCAATACCCAGAACTAGCACTGTTTTTAATCTATAGATTCGATCAGGGTCCGTCGATTGATTTTAAAGCTCGACCTGCTGGATAAATCTTCAGCTGAAAACTTTTGAATCAGAGTTCGAGTGGTCCACCGCCACCTTAGCCGTAACTAATATGGGGGCGGAAGTCATTGCGATCACCGATTTCAAATGCTGCCCGATTCCTGCAGCAGTGGTAAAAAGAACGGCTCACAGGCGAATCCTTATTGCATCTCGGTATGTTTGATGTGGTTCGGCAGAGTCAGTTCTTTTGCATGATTTCGAGTCATTAACTCAAATAACTTCTCTGTGACCTGCACAGCATATTGATCCTCCACACTGCTGAACGCATGCTAGTTTGTCTGATCACTTTGCCATAAAGCTTTGACTTAAGTTCCGTTCATTTTTCAGCTTCATGGAAAGCCCCCAAAGACAACAAGCTCTTTCAAAAACATCGATCAGGGCAAATTTCAAATGATTAAAAACATAGAATAGAATCATCAGATTAATAAACTAATTAACCAGAATAGACGCTTGATCACACTTGACAAACATCAGAATCATTTGCTGCCGCCGAAACGTGAACGGAGGCACATTTGGCGCTACAAGTTAAAGCGGGATTTTCATAGATACGGAGGGGACAAACCGCTGTACAAGTTCCTGTTATCAAATATCAAGTGTTCCAGCAAAATTATTACTGAAATGGTTCGTAAATTTCGCAGCCATTATCTTGTGCAGCGGCTTGCTGACATACAACGAGGCCCGGACATGTTTAAGGACGTCAATCTGCTTTCTGGTAAATACAAAAGACAGGAGAAACCGGTAACGTTTGAATTTAGCTATGAGCAAATCTGATTGTTACACAGAGGTGTTTGCTTCGACATTCCAATCATAGCTGAAAGTTGCTTCAGCTGACTGTTTAGCACTAACATCCAGGTAAGAGTGGGGGGGGGGGTCAATCGATTCCTCAAGAAACACTACGAGTCTCTGTCCACATTTACATAAGAGAATTCTTCGGATGATTCGTGAGATGCAGATCCGATTCCATTTTATAAATAGTGCGCACCTGGTGCAACTGCTGCGCGGTATAAACAGCAAAAAGACTTCTGTGCATGATGGAATGTCTAATTATGTTATTAAACTTCTACCACTCTTTATGCTCAGAATTCTTTCCATTGTACTCAGCAAGGCTTCTTTCCGGACTCATGGAAAGTGGCTAAGATTGTTCCTATTCATAAGAAGGGTCAAAATTAAGAGGCCAGCAATATCCATCCTGTCTCTCTACTTGCGGTTTTGGGGAAGATTTTTGAGAGAAAAGATAAAATCATTGTCAGCTCACGCAGGTAGTTCCTGACAACCAGTTTGGCTTAAGTCGCAATCATTGGGTCTCTCTTGAATAAACAAAATATTTCAACAGTGGTGTGTGCTCTAGATATTGAGAAGGTTTTCGATTCTATACAGCACGAAGCCCTTCTGTTTAAATTGATCAAGTTTGGATTCCCACAGGAGGGAATAAGACCCCTTGCAGGCTTTTTTACCAGCAGGCAGTACTATGCAAACGTTATTGGGGCAGATTCTGCCAATAGGTGTCTAAGATCAGGAATTCCACAAGGTTTTGTCACTGGGCCAATTTTTCATACCATACTCACGCTGACTCATTTATCTTACTCAAACTTAAAAAAAAAATATGAAAATTAAGCCGGCGATACAAGTGAAATTGTCAAATATTCGAGTTTCTGTTTTTTGCATAAATAGTTAAATTAACATGTAAAAAATAAACGTACTGGAAGACTTCTGTATGGGCCTTGAATCGCTGATTAGTTGGTAAGTCGCTGTAATCATAGAGTTTATGTGTGTCAAAACTACGCGTTTTTTTAGATTGGCGGGCAAGATAACTCAAAAAGTTCTCAATCGATTCTTATGAAACTTGGCACACGTTTTTTCTATAGTATAAGCTTCTAGACCAAAAAAACTGTCGGAAAAAAGGTTCAAAAATAGTACTTTTTTTATGAGGCGTGCTAATTCACAATTTGTTTAGTTTTTTTTCTTGGTTCAACTAGAAGATATAATAAATATAATAAACACACGCCAGCCCATTTTTTTGATTTCAAATTGCTGTAACTGATGCTAAAAATCCCGCCGATTGATGCCTTTCGCCGCGAGGGTCTCAGGAGATCGGTTACTGCGTCGGCCATTTTGAAACAAAAAATAAAATAAAATTTGATTCTTGTATTTTAATATGTAATGAATAAACATGAACACTTTCAGAACAATTCATTTATTCCTTCTATTTTAAATAAGCCTCTGAAAAACGGTCTAAATGCAGGCGTTTACAGTATTGCCGGCCTTAAATAAAAACCATAGTTGCCGGTGGGCCAAAATAATATAGCCTCCAGTTTGTAATTTTTTATTGTTAATACATTAAACATATAAAAACGAACATAAAATAAAATCTAATTCAATTTAATGCTCTAATAAAATTTTTTCCTTGATGCTTGTTGCAGAAAAAAAAATTATCTAAGGATAGTTTTTCAAACATTAATTCAAAAAATTCTGCTAGCAAAGTACTTTGTAATATCACATACGCAGTAACTCAAACTCAGCTAATCATTTCTAAAAATAAATTTGTATGTATTACCAATGTCGTATGGTTACGCTGTACGAGCAGGTTACATTGCATACATACATTAATTGTCATGCTTTAATTTTCATTGGATCGCGACACTTGTAAATAAATCACTAATGAAATTTTCTGTCGAGTTCCCTTGCTATTAAAAATAATTTTAAGCACTAATTAAAATTGCTACCACATTTTCCCCCGGAAATCAAATATTGGCTGCAATCGACACGTTTACTAAAATTTCAATTCAATTCGAAAATATTTATATTTAAATATTTCAATTTTCTAATTAAATTCTCATTTATTTCCAACAGATTTCGTTGTGTGCATACTGATGCAGAACTTCAGTGGTGTTTTTCCGTAATAAACTTCCAACAAACTACAGCGTGTAAACGTCGTTGATACGTTGTGCGACGAGTAAAATAAATCAAAAAACAACAACAACAACAAATCGTAAAGTTGAGCAACTAGCGACGCAATATTCAAGTTCTTCCTACGTTCTGGAATATATGCATATTAATTGAAAGAAGTCTAATTTTAATGCGAAACGATTATTTATAATCGTCACGCATTCCCTCCGAGCAACAATCGTGGCAAATCATCATAACTACAGTTGTAACAGCGTTAAAAAACGTAGACGACGCAAACGTAACGACGACATGGGCGATCTGGATATATGCTTGATAAAGGAGTTCGCCCGACGACCTGGTTTCTACGATCGCAGTGATCCCCATTTCAAGGATAAAACATACGTACAACAGAATTGGGCGGAAATATCACACCAGCTGGGCTATGAAGGTGAGTTTTCATTGAATTTGAATTGTATATTCTGAGTCATGCCTAATACAATACAATACATGCACGTGCAAGAATAATCATTCGGCACTGTGGCATATGTACAGTAGAAGAAACCCCTGCACTTGAAAAATTGAAAGAAACCCTTTATGACTTCGATTAATCCATATATTCAAAGATATTGTAGCTCCTAGCGCACATATACTCACACAAAAAGTACCCCTCACGGAGTAGTAAGTAATTTTTGCGTGTATATGTTCTTACAGAGGGTCTTGAAAACCTGTCCTGAAAGGAAACGAAAACTGATATCTTGCCGAAATTCTTTTAAATGTGTGCCACCATAGTTTACTGCAAGGTATAGTGCTGCTTTGTAGTTTTAAGCCAGAAATATGAGCGAGTCGAATTTACCTGGGCGATAGCGAAACATTTACCTGTCAGTTGCTAAATTTAAAAGATGGCAATGAAATAGGTTTTGAGTTGTAAATAATACAAAGATAAAATTCCGGTCCCTCCTAAGAAATGCCATAGTATAATTTTGTGAAGAAATAAATATTTTTTTTTTTTTCATATGAAAACCACCACCTTAGAACACTAATTTTGAAATTTCTGTATATACCTGAAAGTTATTTTGCTCAACGTAGGAATATGAATAGGATTTTAGTGAGTTTTAAAACTGAATATACAAAAAAAAACCTTTACCTGCAAAATACGGATAAAATTCGTTTTCTTGGAAGATATTGATATTTCGCGGATGAAATATCTTATTTTTAAAGAATAATTTACATTTTAGGATAATATGAGCTGAAAAAGAGGTTAAATTATCCTCGAAATAGCAATAAATGTCACGAAATTGAAATTTATGTTGCTTTCAAATCGAAAATTGACCTTTAAATTGAACATTGTAATGTAAGAATATTCAACTACTGATCGTACGTTTGAAACTACTTTAAATGTGTTAATACACTCAGCGAAATAATTATAAGGGCACGAAAGCTTTTAGTAGTAAATTATGTTTTTTGAGTCATTGCGCTTTCAATAACAGTGTATTAAAAATTAAGAACCTCTCTTTTAAATGTTATAATAATAAGAACTGAAAGTAAGAACGAAATAATTATAAAGGCACTTAATACTTTTATTGTTTTTTTTTTGTTATGACTATTTATTACGTAAGCTTAGTAAGAACTAGGGCCGCCGTTATTGTTTATAACCTCTTCTAAGCGCCTTGGCATTGAATTTATTAAGGTACAGATGATTGCAGGGTCGATGTTCTTCCACTCCTTGTTGATTGATTCTCTTAGCTCCTTTACACTTGCGTATTGGCGCCCATGTTGAAAATCTTTAGCTGATAAGGTAGACTACAGATTCCCGATTGGATTATTTATTTATTTATTTTTTCCCCGGATTAAGTGCAGGCCAGTCGACAATCTTGATGCCACGGGACCTCAGAAAGTCTTAAGTTTTTCTCGAGCGATGGATAGCCGCAATATCTTGCTGAAAACTGAACAGCGCCAGCAATCTCCTCTCCGAAGTCAATAAGCACCTCATCTAATAAACTAATATAGTATTCTGAGTCCGTTTTTGTCGAAACGAAGCAAATAGATGTGGTACCCCCATATAATATCACTGCCCAAATCATGAGTGACCCTCCACCGAAATTTCGACGCTGACGCTTTTCTTTCGCAGAACCTTTATCCCGTCAATATTTATGTGAACCGTCTGGGCCATCTAAATTAAACTTTTTTCCATCAGTAAATACCATATTGTTCCATTCTTCGACCCGAAACCGGTAGTTTTCGGCAAATCGTAGTCTAGTCAATTTATGTCTTTTCGTAAGCGGAGATTTTCCACATTTTTTGTCATATGTGAGGTCCAAATTCCACTTCATTATTTGTTGGACTCTACGTACACCTACTTCTAAGTTAATTTGTCCTCTAATTTCGTTCACACTATTATTTTCTTCGATGGCAATCCGTGTGATCTCACTTTTGTCTATTTTAGACACCTTAGATGGCCTTCCTGATCGTTTGGTTTTACCGTAATATTTCCCCATTTTTATGAAATTGTCGATTATGCAGGTATATCTTTTTAAACGTTTGGCAATTCCAGAATTGGACTTGGCTTGCTCGTTATAAGCTTTAATTTTACCCTTTTCTTCTTCGCTTAGTGATTTTCCGCGCGGCGGTTGTAAAATATGTCAATAAATAAAATTTTAAATTCCAATAAGATTCGTATCATGCATTTAGAAAACAAGTACTCACGCGTTATTGCTTTTCTGAGCACCTAAACACAAATAAATAAACTAAAATCAAATATTTATTGACGTGCCTTTATATTTATTTTGCATTAAATAACAGTACTGACGAAGGCAATCCTATTTATTTATTATTTATTTATCAATCAAGGCGTACATGTATAAGAAAAAGAATAAAATAAAATAGTACATGCATCAAATTACGAAACAAAATAAAAATAAAACAAACTATAAAACTATAAAAAAAATACAAGACTAATAAATAGTGCATAAATAAAATTAGTTATAAACAGACAACAAATAAAGTAATAAATAAATGACAAATCACAAATAAATGACTAACAAATTAAATACCAAATTTAAATTTAAAATGAATATACAATGCATATATGTTAGTATGGTGGGGTGTGGGGGAGATTATAAAGAGATAGCCTTGATGATGTTATTTTTAAACGCTGATTTGGAGATCGTAGGAGAAAAGTTCTCGCTCATGCTATTGAATAGCCTGCAGCACCTATTTATTGGCTCGTTTGCTGCATATGTTGTGTTGTGTTGGTATTCAATAAGCAATCGTCGGGATCTTGTGACTCTCAAGGGCTGATTGAGTACAAACTTTTCTTTCAAGTAAACGACATTAACCACGTCTCTGATGACATCGAAGCTGAAGCAGGCAGATAATAGTAATCTTTTCGACGCAAGAGGTAACAAATTAATACATTTAAGGCGATATTCGTATGATGGTAGATTACTGAAATCATAAGAGTTGAAAAGATCCCTCAAAGCGAATAGTAACAATGAATATCAACACATGTTTATCTGTCATATAGTTAAAGCACGCTGTCACGCAGTAAGACATGATGTTCATAGCATTGCATGCTTAGTTTTGTATTAAGCTACCAAAAATTATATTATCAAAAATTTGGAGTAATCAGGCTTATCAAGCTCAGCCTTGATATGTGAATCCATTGCTTTTAGTGATTGAATCCATTGCGCCTGAAATTTCAATTACATTTCAATTTCGATAAAGACCAAGCCCTAAGTTAGGTTAGGTCGAGTGGCTGTCAATCAGAGAGTTTTGACGATAGACACACATAGGTACAGTAAATCCTGTAGAAATAATCGCCTTCGATATTTGTTTCTGTGATTCTAACTGGGATAAATTTCCACCCAAACCAAGATTTGCGCTTTACGCTTTGTTCAGTGATTTTCAACAAGTCAATCAAAAGTTTCAAAACAAGCCATTCCTTTATTATAAAATTCAAACATAGTTACTCTCAAATGTATTTTGGTAATGAGGAGATGTGCTTAAAACAGTTACTGGCTTGTCAGGGCCAGATCTTCCATTGGGCCGAAGGGCCGTAAATGTTTCGATCATCTTTAGTTCATAATAACAAAAATATCAAAATACAGAAATATTCAAAGTCCATTTTATTCTATTGGCAGTTTATACTCTTATTTGCTCTTTTTTTCATTACTTACTTTGTTCTCACAGATCATTAAATGCCTTTTAAATTTCAAAGCAGCCCTATTCGCATATAAAGTTCACTTGCAGTAAAACAGCAAAATTTACAGACACGATCCCTATTTGGGGCGCTAAAATTACATTAGGCACTTACTTTACTTTCTTGTATACTGCATTTCCCCTCCATTTGTGTTTTTTCACCTTCAAAAAATTTATCCCAAATCTACAAGAGCAATTGCCCTGACCTGAAAATGTATATTGCTCCATTCACCACTTCATTTCGTAGGAATGAAGAATAGTTCAGCGAAATTCGAAATAAAAAAGGCGAAACTGCGGAAAAATTGGGGGAACGCTGAATTTTGGTGTGAACCTTGATGCTGGCGTGTTGAACAAAATGTCAAAAATTCCCATCGATCCGAGTGCTGCGTTACATTTTACACGGGGTCAAAGGTCACCAAAAGTGATTTTTCGTAGATATCACCTCTACAGAAAAACAATGGCAGGTTGTATTTGTTGACGTATCCGATAAAAGAAATTTATCTGATAATAGAATTGATAAAAATTACACATAAGTTGTTGAAAATGTAAAATAGATAAGTTTTTTTGACTGGTTTCATGATGGCTAGATGACAGGTCAACATTTTTTACCTTCAAAAATTTGTTTGGATCGTTTCTAGTGGTTGAAAAGCCTAGAGAATTGTATAATCAAATAAAATAATTTATCATTTCTTGTTACCCACTCCCCTTGTATTATTTTGAAAAATAGTTTGATTCTATTCTTTGCTTCAATTTTGACTCTATCATTAGTTCAATTTAAAAAAAGTTGTAGCAGTATGACTAGAAAAGTGTTTCAAACGTGCCGAATGCTTTGCTAGATGAACGTTTCCCTTCCTTTACGGAATCGCGAGAAAAAAAACCTTTCTACGAAACGGGATGATAGACTTCCTAATAATTCTAGTCCGTGGTCTTCCGTTTCGATGTCAATAGAGGTGTGTAGTTTTTCAATTGAATCAGAGCTTAGTGATCCTTATTCATGGCCCACACTGATAAAGAAAATAATTATAATTATTCTACAGAAAGGCCCCGTCCAAATTAAAACATTCGATTTTATTCGATTCGATGTCACTAAAAATAGCTAATTTAGTCCACAGCACTATGAAAGATTGTTGGAATAATGGCAAGACAGCTGGTTTATATTTAATGCAAATGTTTTTGCTGCTTTATATTTTCAACTCAGAAAAATAGTCATTAATTTTCTAGTACAGGTTTTAGGAACTGAGGCCATTAAAGTCGAACTAACAAGGAACATGACACTATTGTAGTTCACATGACGAGTTTCAAGTAATGGAGGGACTTAGAGCTAGAATCGATGACAGGGAAAATCATAGACTGTTTCTTGTTCTTAAACGTTTATTAATAATCGTGCGATTTCTAGCCTCGCAATTTTCAGCGTTTAGAGAAGGCTCAGATGCATTATATGGGCCTGATGATAGCCATTTTCTCAAGTTAGTAGAAGCTGCTGCGGGATTCAATTCTGTTTTAGGGGAATATTTGAGGGGGATCCAGAGTGAAGAAACCCGCAAATAATACTTAATACGAAATTAAAATATGAAGCCAAAGATGAGCCTATTTGAGACTCAACAAATGTTTAATTTATAAAATCACACTTTAGCATTGCTCAAAGCTTGAAGAAGCGTTGACACATAATGGATATTCAGATTTAAACAGAGGCATTTTTATGAAGAAATTTCTATGCGTTCAACTCTAACTAAGGAGCACAACTCTTCCAATGATATCCTGGAATTTATTTTCAGTATTGAAGATCTTTGAAAATAGTGCTGACTTTACTCTTAACATTTACAGCGGAAGAACGATCTTTTTCAAAATTAAAAATGTTAATGAATTATTTGAGATCTACGAAGACGCAAGAAAGATTAGTAAATTTGGCAATTCTACCCATAGAGAATAGTCTTGTCTTCAAATTAAATAGTGATTGCTTAGTTAAAGGCTTTGCGAAAATTAAAGTCTGCTGTACTGTGCTTTCAACTAGATAAAAAAAAACTTCTCAGAAATCTAAAAACTCTCCACAGAATGTGTAATTTTTGTGTATTAAAGCGATTGAGAGATGATAAGCACAGCGAATTTCACTCTTGCCATTACCGCATAACAATCTGAGTTTTCCATTTATTTTATGTCTTTAATTTATATTTAAAGCTTATTTTTGTTTGTTTGAACGAACGAATAATTTGATATTCTTTTAAATATTAGAAAAAAACAACAGCATTACAGAGCCAAAAATTGGGGAAGAAAAATATTTTTATGCATATCGAAAACTTGAGACGAGAAAATTTGAAGAAAATAGTGATATGCTGTAGTGCTCGAATGAGCAAATGTCTAGTTTTTTCATAAAAATTTCATGTTGAGTAAAATACTAGCAAGTGCTAGTAAAGACTTGCTAAGAATTCGCAGTCGTGAAAGAGGTGATAATATAGAGGGTGCCAAATGTCGTTCTGCGCCGGGCGAAAAGAACCGGCCCTGTTGCTTGTACTTTTTGATAATGTATTGCACCAGCGCAAACGCCTGATGAAAAAAGAAATCACTGCTGTAAAGAGCATCGGTAGCTCTGTTCACTAACGCGCTAGTCCGAAGCACCGATCGCTCGCGGGTTCCCATGCCGCCATATGCTCATGTTGTCTAAAGAGTCGGCGACTGAGCATAATACCAGCACTTCCTTCATTAAATGTCATATAATATCTTTAGCGATGACTACGTATAAAGCCAGCGCTCCAGAGCAAAGTGTAGCAATTAAGTGCTTACAATAAAATAATTGAAATCGGCTTTTCATGTGTCTGCCTACTGTCATAGCTAAGCATACGCCTCAAAAGGTAATTAACATTGGCACAACAGATATAAACGAATACAATTACAATAATTGCATTAAGCGTCAGTATTATGTCAATGTCAGTATTAAATCTATGTTAAATTCAACCAACTATCCTATATATCTACATCTAATTGCTTGAAGATGGTGCCTAGGCTTTATTTGCTCGTTCAGAATACAAAACATTTTAAAATTTAACCGACCCTTATGAATATAAGACGCTACGTTACCAAGCAGAAGCTTGAGTAGCCTAGTGGGTAGAGCACTGGCTTCTTGCGTGTGGGGTCCCTGGTTCGAATCCAGGTTCGGACGAGGGTCCACGCACCAAGCTTTGAGTTCACCTAGCTCTGATTAGGTACCTGATTTAAATCGGGGGTAAAGTGAGTCGTGGAACTAATCACTCCACACTCGTATTCACAATGATTAAATAAATTGTAATGAAGCTCCCTACCAGCTTCAACCCCTAGACCCGTACGAGGGTTGTCGTGGGATTGCTTTACTTTTACGTTACCAAGCGAAAAAAATGTACTTCTACATCAATCACGTCGAAGTATCTGTCCAAAGAAACAGGCTTGAAGCCTTTTGGTCTTAAAGTCAATCTTTATTTCGCACAAATTTTCTTATCCTGGTGGACTATATTCTTATTTTTTTATTTTTGGTAAGTATTTGGTTTCAATATCTGGCTACTACTTTTTGAAGCTCGATCTTAAGATAGTTAACTATGTTCGTCCTATTGTATCAATCAAATTATTTTTAGATTAGCTTATATCCAAAAGCTGAAAAATTTTAAGAGATTCTACCATTATTTGCGGATATTCCAAACCACCGCTACTACATTAAGATTATACTTAATCGCTTTAAAAATATCTTCTTGGTGCAGTCATAGAAATCATTTAAATTAGTCTGCGTATTTTTTTGCCGTCTAGCAGTGCGTGCGCCTCTTCATGATAAAGTTAATTACTTTGTGTTATCAGCTATTTTTTAATTTTAATTTTTTGCAAATTTTAATTAAAAGTGTAAATATAATCCTTTAAAGTCATCGACATTAGTTATAACTTTTTTATAATGCGCTATTTTTTATACTAGCGTCTAATAACTTATATGCTTAAAACGTTTATGCATTAATCTCATTAATCAACACACTTTCGTTTCCTATTTTGCTCACCGATATTCTATAAATTGATTTATGATAGCCACGTGTTTTGCTTCGCTTAAAAAAATAAATATCAAATTAATTTTCGGTATTTGCTTTGGATTGTGCGGAAATAGTACGTATTAGTGATGCATTAAGCCGTGCTTCGGACTATACTGGTTGTGTAGTCGTGGTCGCTCTTCATCAATGTCGCATTACGTCACGAAAATCCAGGCTGCTAAGCCTCGAAAATGTCTCTAAAATTATCTTGTCTTCTAAAGAGAAGGTAAAAACAGCTCTTAAAAGTACTTTCTGCGTCATAGGGAAATCCCCATCAGGTATCACAACTCGAAGAAAGCAAAAAATACGCGTTCAAGAAAGTAATTTCAATCAATTGAAAGCGCATAAAAACTCATCTATACCCCACGTGGAGCAGCAACGTTGACAGCATAAGCTAGTCTAATAGCCTCTGGTCAGATGTGATCAACCTCTTCTACATACAAGGCATTACTTCACCTATTCCTTCATCGAGTCGAGCGGCAGAAGCTGTATTACTGGCTGATAAAATTACAAATGTGGTCCTAGATGTTCCTGAAGAACTTGTCCCGTCAGGGAATCGTTCTGGCCTTTTTGCTGATATTTTCAATAAAAACAAGGGACCTGGCAATTTCCTTTGATTTTGTACCGGTGATGCATGACAACATTATTGTTCCTTACGCTTCATGGCGAAAATATAATCACTAAGGTCATACGCAACTACTTCGTGAAAATAGAGTCATCTTTCCTTTCAAACAATCCTAAACCCTTCTGATCGTACATTTGATCAATAAAAACAGCAACGCAGTACCCTGAAACAGTGATCTTTGTAGATAATGTTCTTAATGTCCTCTATATAATTGTAATATATTTAGATACTTCTTTTCTTCTTCTTTTGCATCCTCTTACGATCCCTCCAATAGTTTAAACGCATCCGTACCTCCTTCTGTTTGTCTTTATGACAAATTCTCTTGAAGTAGGAAGCGGTCCAAATATTTTTATAAAGTCTCTTTCTTCTTCCTTATGTGCTCACTTGTCCATACTCTTTCTGTTTTTTCTTCCGTTTAGAAAACTTCAAGTTTATTCCAAACATTGAAGTCAGGAGACATTGAAAATGTTTCGAACCGCTGATCAATATCACTCCTACCCTGCTTTCCTAAACTCTTAGAGAAGGTCGCTCACAACAGAGTTTACTGTTCTGTTCGGAATCGACTTTCTAAGAAGCAAGATGATTTTATTAAAGATCGCTCAACTGCGATTAATTTAGTCGAATTTGTTAACTTTGTGGCTTCTACACTTTACGATGGACAACAAGTCGATGTAATTTACACTGACTTTACGAAAGCCTTTGATAAGGTTAATTATTTCCAAAAACTTAATTTATTTGGCATATCCTGCACTTTATTGTCGTGGTGCACATCGTATATCCTTAATAGCACTAGTAGAGTTGTCCTAAATGATTCTTCTTCGTTCTCTTTTTATCCCTCTTCCCACCCTTTTTAACCCTCTTCCGGTGTTCTTCCCATACCCTCTTCCCATACTCGGGCCTCTGCTGCGCATTTTTTTCTTTAGTATCCTTCGATCAATATTTTCATTCAACGCCCTCCTCTATGCTGATGATCCTAAGGTTATTCATAGATATTTGCTCCCGCAATGATTGTGTATTAGCCCTAAGTACGTGATGTGCCAGAAACTTTCTTCGCTTTTGACATTAGACTATTCTTGCTTCACGACTTTTCTTATCTTTCGCGCTTGGGCTAGTGGTTGTAGCATTTCTGCCATAGTTATTCTCAGACTCTGTAGCAAGAGAGTGAAATATGCTCGTGAACGGCTCTGGGTTCATACAATGATCTTCATCCCGTTAAAACCCTTTCAGGCCTCAGAGTACGTTCTCAGTCTCGTGGTCAGTAAGTTGATGATATAGATTCAGTTCAGTGTGCCAATCCTCGCATTGTCTCCCTGCTTGCACAGACAGCCATGGAATCATTAAGGTGACTACACTATCGAAATGTGTATCGAATCTGAGAAGGGTCCCATATAAAACAGAAATTAGCAAAAAATCAAATCTCGTCAGGCATAAACTTGGCACCAATTTCAATATACTCTCCAGACGGCTGAGCCATCTGTAGCAGCAAAAGCCACGGGAAGTGAAGTTATGGCTAATGAGCCAGCTCCGCAGACTATTGGCAACCTCGCTAGTAAATCTGCTATGATAAACTCGCTACTAAATCTGCTATGACGAGTGAGTCAGATCCATTACCTTCCAGCGCAATTATGGCTTCATTCTTGACCTTGTTTCGAGTATTCCAAGTTTGACATTGGAAAAGCTCAAAATCCCTTTTCAGGCAGTTTGTACAGGTTACAGCGAATAAACCACCCCGATTGTCAATCGTGTTGCTATGACCATAGGAGCGGGCTTTATAGCGTTTTCGTTTAGCCGATAATTATAGATGGGGTAGCTTTTTGGTGGCAATCAGCTGTTGATACTGCGTACCAATAATGCTAGTGCCCTTCGCACCACTCCTACCGGGGCACTTCTTGTGCTATTTCATTGCTAACTAATATAATAATCTTACAGCAAGCATATCTTGCTGCTGTGAGACTGCATTGTAATTCGACACGGGCTAGAACAGAGATCGGTCTTCCTACAATCTTATCTAAGTGAGTTTCCATTCCGGCGGATGGCATCTGTTAAACTAGCCATCAGGCGAAAACACCTTGAGGACGTTCTGGGTTGAAGAATCATCCTATGCGATCGCAAGACAATGTCAACTGTGTCGTGGTCAATCTCACGGATCACTGCCTCATATGACGGTTCGTGCTATTGTCGAAGCTGTGGCATAAAGGATGAAGAAGAATTTGGCCTTCACCTCATGTCTCAGTGTGCGACTTTGGCATTTTTCGATAGCGCTCCCTTCGACTGAAAGCCATTCAACCTTACCTTTTTGTGCAAGTTTTAATTTCTTTACTGTCCGTACGAAGATCGTCTAACATTTTTGAAACTCCCCTTAGTATATAACTTTTATTTAAGTTATGCTTAAATAAATTTGTATATCTCACTAAATCACTATCTAATTTCCTCTCAACAGCAAATCTTCTCAAAGACCGTATGTATCAGCTACGTAATCGTTACAATTTGGAAAAGCGCCGCCTGGAAAACCTTCGTATGGAAGATCCAAGCAAACAAGTCCGATCGCCGTGGCCCCTTTTCTATCACTTAACATTCCTCGATGGTCATATACGACCACGTCGTTCCTACAAGAGTATGATGCGTCGTCATTTGGATACGGATCGAAGCGGAAACGAAGATGATCCTTTGGCTATGACTGAAGGACGCAATATGCACCATCACAATGGTGTCAGTGGACACCATGTGAATGGTCGAAAACATGAGATCAAGTACGAAGCTGAAATTTATTCGTATGGAATAGAACAATTTTTAGAAGAAGAACATGTCAATATTAATTTATTCTGTAATTTCAGTGACGATGACCAGAGAACGAATGATAATGACGGTAGCTATTTAGATCCAACCAATTTTCTGTAAGTAAATTATTATTTTTAGCTGTAAGAAATTTGATTGCTTTAATTTTTTTTTTAACTAAATGCAACCGGAGAGTTGAAGTATGTCCTGTTTGTTTGGCTTTCATTTTTAATGAGTTTTTTTTCGAGGCAGTACATTCAAGCAAATTTGCCTGCAACATACAGCGATTCTAACTTTTCAACTTTCTTCCCAATTACAGGGCTGATGATGATAGCGTTGGTGAGTCAGCATCGCAAAACCATATGAGCGCCTCCAATTCTGTTACCAATCCAGCACCACCGCCTAGACGCACAGCAACTCAAGGAAATGGAATCAATGTGCGAAGCCTGGAATCATTGAAACGGAAACCGTCAACTACTTCTGATGATTTAGATCATCCCGCTAGCAAGAAATTCCTCGACACTCAAGCAGCTGCGGCCATGGCTCAAGCAGGCTATCCAATGACATTTGGCAATATGGGTCTGATCAATAAATTCGCAGCTTTTGGGCAATTTATGGCTGCATCGCTTTCCGATATCGAAGAGAAGACTGCCTTAGACTTGATTGGAAAATTCACATTCGAAGTATTGAAAGCTCTTCAAGAGAAAAAGGCTTAAAACAAAATACACATAATTAAAAAATTACAACCAGAGTAAAGATAAAATAAAAAAAAATTTATGACAAAAGCCTCCAGAGACATGATTAGAAATAGAAATTGAGATATACAGAAATCGTATTTCAGACATTATATGCTAAGTTTTATTATTTGTCGTATTTTTTAAATGCATGTGACTTGAATTTTAACGCTGCTTTTTACATTAGTTTATGTTTGCAACAAGAACAAAACTTTACGTTTCGAAGTATTTTATGTTGAAGTGGTCGAAGTATTTTATTGACTTGCAAGCTCGACGTAACACAATGTTTAATTTTCGCTTACATTAGTTCGTACTTCATTTTTTACACGATCCTTTCCGTGATAAGGTAAACTTATAATTATATACACGTACATATGTATTAACAAACAGTTATAGTTCGTCTAAAATAAATATTTTTGCGTTATAAAACACAAAGTGATAATGCTATTTCATTTCAACTGACTGATCGTTTGCAACATGTTTAATATTTTTTTTGTTTATGAGACCATATGACGCGCGAAGGCTAATTAGGTTCAGTAATTAAGTCAAACGTTTTTCACGCAATGCTTCCAAGAATTTATTGACTTGACAAAAAATGATGTTAGTTGCTCGTAATTGATACTTATATCAATGTTTTTTTCCTTTCCATATACAAGCGTTATCGGTAGAAATTAGTTCAAAATTATTTGAGCCGAATCTAATCGCGTTTGCATTATTTTACTACACTGTAGTATTTATTATGCATAAATACTTATTTAAAAGTAATCACAATATTCATCGGTTATAAATTACTATCTCATAGTAACTTATCTGCAGCTCGTATCTGTTATCATTTTTGTAGGCGACAACGATAATTTCAATACCTGTTATCTTGGATTTTCTTTGCAAATTGTTTAAGACGTCAGTATTCGTAATTGCTATTATCTGAGCTGATTATGTACGATTTCGTTCGTTGGGGTCTGCATACGATTTTACGTCTCTAGGAAAATCGTGTATGGCGCCAATTGAATATAATATGTAAATTGTATTTTCTATCAGATTTCAATGTTTTTCTTGAGAAAAGTTTTAATCAATTCAATTCAAACAGACAATATTTCCAGTTCAAATATTTTGCAATCGAAAAGTCAAAAATATATCTAAGGCTGGAGTTGGTCCTAATTGCAGATATCGAATTTTACACAGCAAACATATTTTATGTGTGGTTAAACTCTCGATTTTCGGACTTAGCATCTTAGAGCTTTGTTCCAAGATATGATGCACGCTTGCACATATTTTTATCAAACACTAGAATTGAACAATTGAAAAACGAACAAACGAAGTATAGTGTTTCACTTTTGGTTTACTTTTAAGAAAGTGTCACCTTTCCAGATATAATCAAAGATAAATCATTATGCTCGACACTAGTGCTAATGTTTTGAATTAGAAACTGAAGAATACGCTTTGTATCTACTAAACCAGTTTTCTCATAAGAGATTGGATTCCTTCGCAGTTCAACGCTCAAGATCAGAGGTGTCCAAACTACGGCCCGCGGGCCAAACCCGGCCCGGCAAGCGATTTTATCCGGCCCGCCAAGGATTTTGAAAAATTTCGTAAAATATAAATGTAGCGTGGCGCGTCGGTATTAGATCTCGCGCAGATGAAGAGCGCGTTCGGTTAGAATGAGCACGGTATCACGCTCGAAAAAGTACAGTCTGGTATTCAAGTTTTTTTCTGTATTCTGCGATACGACTCGGCCGCTCGACTACATGAATGATTTTGTACTCTGACTGTATGTAGGCGGCGCGGAGCGGCAGACTGCACTCAACTGCAGTGCCTGCAAAGCTACGAGATTGTCCACGACAAACCAAAAATTCGTCGTCCGCGGAGCTTATTTACATTCTTTACAGTTGATATATTGTAAATTGGTATGTTTAGATTTATATTTAATATATTATAACTTAATTATTATGTTAATATTATTTTTTAAAGTTGAACATGGAAACAAAAAGAAGAAAAGTAGATGACGAGTGCCGCGTTTTTAAAGAAGAATGGGGATTCAAATATTTCCTTATGCAATCGCAGTCAAAGAATGGCAAAGCTATTTATGTAATTTGCAATGACACTGTTGCTGTAATGAAGGAATACAATTTACGTCGACATTATGAAACAAAACATGCTTCAGCTTACTCACAATTTAAGGACAAGCAGCGTTCTGAAAAATTTGAAAAAATAAGGCGTAGTTTGTCTTCTCAGCAAAATTTATTTAGGAAAGCAAACTCGGAAAATGAATCATTGACTTTAGTTAGCATGAAAGTTGCTTATTTGTTGGCGAAAAAAGGGAAACCCTTTATGGATGGAAACATCGTTAAAGAGTGTATGATGGAAGCTGTTGGGGTTTTATGTCCGGAAAAGGTGAAACTTTTCAAAACGATAAGTCTTTCCCGCAATACTGTTGCTTGTCGAATTGACGATATTGGCAATAATATACTCCACCAGATTTCTGGGAAAGCACAGCGTTTCACTCACTATTCTATTGCGATGGATGAATCGACCGACGTTAGTGACACCTCACAACTTTTAGTATTTGTTCGTGGAGTTGACGACGATCTTAATGTCACCCAAGAATTAGCATCGGTTAACAGCATGCATGGCACTACAACTGGAGCAGATATTTTTAAGGAACTACAACAGAGCTTGACCAAATATAACTTGGACTGGAATCGACTCCAAGGTGTGACAATTGACGGAGGAAGAAACATGTCTGGTGCAAATATTGGGGTGGTTGGGCTAATAAGAAAAGCTTGTGAAAGCGCAGGAGCAACAGTACCAATTTTTCTGCACTGTATCATCCACCAACAAGCCCTATGTGTAAAACATGTCGACATGAGCTGCATTTTGAAACCAGTTGTTTCTGTCGTAAACTTTATTCGATCACGTGCACTCAATCATCGCAAATTTCGATCTTTTCGATCGAATCTGAGTCTGTTGACTTGTCGTATTATACAGCAATTTGATGGCTTAGCTGTGGAAAAGTGTTATTGCAGTTCTTCAACCTCAGAAAGGAAATTAAAATTTTTCTTGCTGAAAAAAATCACCCTGAACCGCTTTTATCGGAAGCAGAGTGGCTGTGGAAGTTGGCAATTTTTGCAGATGTCGTGACACACGTAAATAACTTGAATTTAAAGTTTCAAGGTAAAAACAACTTAATTTGTGATATATTCGAGCAAATCAAAGCATTCAGAGCCAATCTGATATTGCTCGAAAGTCATATGAATGAATGTAATTTTTCCCATTTCACGTGCTGCGAAAAATTTAGTACAGAAACTGACGAAAGATTTCCCACCATATTTGCAGTAAAAGTAATCGCGGATTTAAAACTAGAATCTCAAAAGCGTTTTTGTGATCTTGACATAAATTCAAGGGAAATTCGGCTGTTTCAAAATCCATATGACTGCAACGTTGGCGACGTTTCAAGTCAGTTTCAAATGGAAATAATTGATCTACAAGCTAGCGATCAAATCAAGAACAAATACAAGGAAGGAAACTTGATCGATTTTTACAAATTTTTGGACGCAAAAGAGTTTCCAAATTTAAAGCAATTGGCTGGTAAATTTATTTCTATGTATGGCACTACCTATATGGGCGAACAAACTTTTTCCAGGATGAAGTATCTGAAATCTAAATATAAGGCAAATTTATCGGATGATCATTTGCAATCATTGCTAATAATTGGTGTTTCCGATTTGAATCCCAACTTTGAAGAAACTCTCCAGTAAAAAACCCAGTTCCACCATTCCCATTAAAAAATGCATGAAATAATTTTATAATAATATAATTTAGACATGTTTGTTTAGTATTGTTATATCTGTAATTTACTATAAAAAATAAAATTCAATGCTGCTTTACTTGTAATAAGGTTTTTTAATTCACATGTTTACGATGCTTGGCCCCCGATAATGAATTTAAATACCAAACTGGCCCTCGCAGCAAAAAGTTTGGACGCCTCTGCTCAAGATCATACCTATCTTGAAATAGTGCTGAAAGTATTAAATTGTACATAAAGAGAGAGTAAGATAATTGAAGATGTTATAAAGTTCGCGTAAAATGAATATGTTGATGTTCTGAAAATGCATTATCATGTAAGTTGGAAGCAGTGTTCATGAAGACAGGTAATATTAATATTTTTGATTTTTATATTCTATATTTCGCATTGTCTTCAAACTAATCTAATTCTCTCTTTCTTGTTTTTTTTTTACTGCTACGAGTTGTGGAGTTTTTTTATTCGGGCTCAAGTCACTCGAAACGTTGAGTTGACAACTACTTTCTATTTCGTACGAATCTTTTTTAGCAGAAAAAACATTTGAATAGATCTTTCTAAAAATGTTACGAGGATTACAGGACATTTGGTGTTTGCCAAATTAGAATAATCGGTGGATGAAATGAATGAATAAGTCTCGGAAGGTTTAACTGAAGAACTACTAGTACTCTGTTTGTACAGGGAAGGCTAAACTGAAGAGCATCTAGAAGCATAACCCTTTTGGTTTGTTTACCAGCAGAACTATCAAATGATTACTTTGGTATTGAAACGATCTGAGAAACTTATTTTATCTGCAACGGCTATTGTTCAAAACGAGTAGAAAATTTGACCATGATGACTTGATCGACTTAACATATTGGACAAATATAGTTGCTAGATTTCTGTGTTGGATTTCAAGTTTATCGACAGTATTCTAATACATACTGGGAATTTGATTTAATGCTTTCACTGGAACTACTCCTCCGAAGCGGCAATATACAAAATGCACGTAGTTTTCGTTCACTCACTATACAAGTAACCAGAGCCGTCTTTGTTCAATTTGGGGCCCTGGGCACTTTAAGGCAAATGTGGCCCCTAAAACAGAGGGTTATTAACAACAGGCAATAGAAATCAACAGGAGCAGGTAGGAAGAATGCTAGATATGTTTATCAGTTATTTATACATATATACACATATTCAAAGTCAAATTAAATCAATAGGTAATTATAATCTGGAAAAGTAATTCTTAAACCATTATACGCAGGTTGGTAATTAAAAAGTCTATGCTGATTGAAGGGGTACTTTTCTAGATTTAAGACAAGCAAAATCATTAATTACTTCTTCAAAGTCAATCTCTTTGAGAACATCACATTCTATGGACATCAGCGACAAACTGGTCAATCTTTCTTGAAGCATTGTACTTCTTAATTCATTTTTTATTCTTTTCAATTTTGAGAAGGAGCGTTCCCCACTGCAGTTGGTTATCATCATGCTTAAAAAGATTTTCAAAGCAATTTGTACATTTGGAAACGTGTCTTCAATTTTGTCTTCTTTCAAAAGATGATATATACCTGAAACACTGTTAGTTTCTTTATTTTCACTAGTCTGATCACTTTTCAAGTATTCTGTTAGATGCAGACATTCCATTTCTGGCTCTTTCTCGCTAACATCGTTATAATAGACTTTAGTGAATTCTTTGCAACTTACACTCAACTCCTAGGGACTCAAAGTTTTCAAGCGAGATAAAAAACCGAACCGATGATTTATTTCCTTGTACGAATTCAATCACTGTTTTAGATGAATGCTCAGGGTATCGATTATAGGAATAAAATTTCTACTTTGAATTTCTCTCTCCCTTTTAGTTGGACTGATGGCGCAGAGCCATCAAATATTGCCTGACGTGAGCTTCTACCTCTTATTCTTTGAGATAGGTCCTTGTTGACACACTACGGATTTTTCTCTTTAGCGCACGACTCGAAGTCATCAAATTTGTCCCTGACGCTAATAACGAAATTTTTAAGTGAAGCTAACAAATTAGTTGCAACGTCCATTGTTATAGTTTTTTTTCAGAAGATAAGTACTTGTTTTGTGTATTCTTTCCAATATAGTGTTCCAAATTTCTGTCAGTATAATAAATTCCAGGTTTTTTGGACAAACTAAGAGCTTGGTGCCTAGTTTCTTGTTGCTGCTCTGCATCCTCTGCGATCGACGTCAATGCTTCTATAATTTGTTTATGGCCTTGATGCAAGGCGCTTACTGCATCAGCTCGCGCAGACCATCTGGTCTCAGAAAGACTTTTAAGAACTTTTTTTGAACCTAAATATTCAGTCAATGTATTCCATTGATGAGTAGAATCCGAAAAAAAACTGTACAAATTCTGAACCATTTGAAAAAAACTTGTTGCCTCTCGTACACACCCAGCGGCATGAACACCTACCAAGTTTTGAGAATGACCCGCACAAGGTACAAAGGTAGCAACATCACATTTCTCCCTGATTGACCAGCATACTTTCCTGACATATTTGAAGCATTGTCGTAGCTTCGCCCTATGCAATCTTTGATTTGTATATCATGATTCTCTAAAAATTGCTGGATGGTTTCCGCTAAATATTTTGATTTATGCTCTTTGATAGGTATACATTCCAAAAACCTTTCAATTGGAGCACGGTCTTTTACGTATCGAATTATAAAAGTTAACTGGTCAGTATGAGACAGATCGGGCGTGCTGTCAACGCTAATTGAAAAATATTTAGCTAATTTATTTTCATTTACAATTTTTTTTAGGACCTGTTTTCCTATTACGTCAATAAACTCATTACAAACATTCCCTGATAAATAAAAAATGTGTCCTTTCCAGGATTCCCAAATTTTTTTAGGTGATCTGCAAGAAACTCATCAAATGCACTTAATAACTCCACACATCCTAAATAATTTCCATTGTAGGGAGATCCAAGGATTTCATTGTCACCTCGAAACGGAAGCCCTCTCGATGCCAAAAATTTTACAACTGCGACAACTCGTTTAAGTACATTTTTCCAGTAATCCACTTCTTTTTGATATTGGCATAGCAAGTCTGTATCTACTCTACCAACTACTTTACTTCGTGCCAGATAAGTCATCATAGATTGTTTATGGGCTGGGCTATTTTCATGATCTAAAATTATGTCATTAATGTGTTTCCAATCATTACATCCGCCCGGAGAGCATAGGTTTATATCAGAAGGGTTAAATAAGCAGCAAGAAAAACAAAATATAGATTTTTTCGATGGCGAATACAGCAACCATTTTCTTTCAACACTTTCATTGTTCTTCAATTTACGATTAAATATAGCTTTATTGAAATACCTAATTACTGATTTGCCATCTTCTTTGTCTTTGTAGGTTTTGGACGCTTCGGAAAAGTCGCAGTCTTTATTTTGAAAATATGGTGGCCCTTTACCAATCCAAAATTCGTGTTTTTTTCGGTAAAATTTTCGTTAAAATGATCGGCAGGGTCGTGTGAAATATTTTTTAGGTCGGATGACAGCTGTTGCTCAATTAAAACAGATGTTGGTGAAGTGATTGCATTTTCTCCGTAGGGATGGACGCCTTCTGTATAATATGGCTCAAAGATAGGACTTTGCGAAGAACAAGTAGATTGCGAAGTTCCCTGAGTTCCCGCAACCTGTTGGTGGTATAATTCATTTTGTGGATGGTCTATTATTTGGTTACTACCCACAGAAACTCCTGGTGTAAAATATGATGTTAGTTTTGGTAATTTATCAATTACTTCTTTCTGATGTGCAATTCTTTTCTGAGCCACTAAGATATGACCGTTTTGACATTTTGTATACATTATTTATATACAAAATGCACTGAATTATCTAATTGCATTGAATTATCGAATTGCACTAAAAACAATCGCGAATACAAAATAAAACACACCGTTACAAGTTCAATTTTGAGTGAAATGGTTTTTTAGTCCGGAACAGAAATGCCGTCCCGACCGTGCTTTTCAAATAGGAACAGCAGAAATTAAAACGCCCTCCTCACACATTGATCGATTACACAGATCGATTTGTTTATGTTTATTCGAGCGATGCTCAAAATCACTCAAGATGAATCTGTGGGGGATATTGCTTGCTGAGTAATTGTGACGTCTGATTGTGATACGATACGCAAGAAATGCAACATGTGGATACCTACCTTAAGATTGATAAGACACGCGTTGCAAGTAGGGTCGTGTACATACATAAATGCTTAAAAGCTTATTTACCTGCGGGTATAGGCTTAAGCATCACTGGTTAATTCATTCGCAAATAATTTAGGAAAATCACCTACTAATAAGCAGATAGAGTTGCCAGTGTTAGGCCCCTGGTTCATGAGACTACTGTAAAAGCAGATAGATAATTATTATGTATAGTCAGGTAAATATAGTTTAATATCGGTTGGTGACATGGAAATAAGGGGCCCCATAGATCGCGGGGCCCTGGGCACTTGCCCAGTGTGCCCATGCGTAAAGACGGCCCTGCAAGTAACCCGCGAGGAGAAATCGTAGACGCGACATTCAATTACTAGTGGTTAATTTATCTATCTCTAATTAAGTACATGTTGTCTCCATGTGTTTTGGTCGAAAAATGTCCGCTTCTTACCAGAAATGTAGGATTTTTACTATATAGCTATGTTGAAGTATTATTTGTAGAAGTCATAGAATTTCTAATTCACGGTTTTGTTCTTTGGTATGCCCTGGCAAATCAAAGTTTTTTTCTAGGCAAAAAGGCAAATGGTGACTGAAAAGTATATTTATTTATTTATTTATTCATCACCAAGCTAGATATAGAAGTAATAGAAGTAAAGACATAAAAAGCAAATGAATGTAATACAAATAAATAAATCAGTTAAAAATAAACAGTTAAAAAAATATTGAAGAATCAAAACAGTGCAACTATAAATGCAAAGTTAAAAATAACCAAACCAAAACTAAATAAGTGAACTATAATAGATATATACATTTAGCTTAATATTGAAATTAATATATAATCTAAGCATATAAAAAGGAGGCTAGGCCGGTAGACTTTAAATGGTAGGATAAGAGAGCCTTGGTAAATATTTTTTAAAGGACGCTTTGTATATCGTGGGGGAGAAGTATTGTTATTGAATATCTTGCACCATCTATTGTCTCATTATCAGCGTATGCTTTCCTACGCTTGTATTCAATCAGCAATCGTCGGTATCTAGTGAATCTTAATGTCTGATTAAGCACTAACCTATCCTTTATGTAGTCGACATTAACAGTGTCTCTAATGACATCGAAACTGAAGCAGATAAATAACATTAATCTTCTGGGCGCAAGTGGTATCAAGTTTAGAGGTCTAAGGCGATATCCATATGCCGGTAAATTGCTGAAATCATAAGGATGGTCAAGACCTGTAAGAGCGAATAATAAGAATTGCTTTTGAACAAATTCAAGTCTCTGGCTGTGAACTTCAAAAACTGTGTTCCATATAACCCAAGCATACTCAAGAAAAAGGCGAACGAACGAGATGTACAGGGATTTTGTAGCCTTAAAATTCTGATAATAGATTGAGATACGAGAGTATTTGTCCAATCGACAGTGTCGAGAAATAGTGAACAAGATTACGAAAATCGGCTACAATACGAGGGCAGTTTGATAAGTCCGTGACTTTTTGAACTTCCCGCGCAGCTACTTTGAATATAACACTACTTCCTTCTACTGCCATACATTACTAGACTACTGTCAAACTTTGAGCAAACTATGCCATTTTGTTTGTTTTTGGCAGCCATGGAAAGAAGCATTTTAATGCGTGCATTTTAATCGAAATTAAAAAAGTGAATTTCGTGTGATGATTAAGTGTAACCTTTTGCGAAAGAAAACCGTTACCAAAACGGCATAATATGGAGACTCTGCACCATCAATTTAAATGGTTAAGAAGTGGTTTACGGAGTCCCGTTGTGGTCGTACCAGCACAAGCGACGCCGGACATTCAGGTCGCCCAGAAGAGATCATCAGCCAGAGATCGTCAATAAAATCTATGGAATGATATTGGACGATGGGAAAATGAAAGTGAGTGAGTTGGCTGAAGCGGTAAACACCTCACCTGAGTGGGAACATTACATTTTACACGAATATTTGGAGATGAAAAAGCTAACCGCGTGATGTGAACACACTTGACCCTAAGTGAAACTGTGTAACCACTTCAAAGAAGTGTTTAGCAATGTTTACTCGTAATAAGTTTTTGCACCGTTTTGTTACCGTAGACGAAACATGGATCCATCACATCACGCCAGAGACCAAGGAACAATCCAAATAGTAGGTGTCTTCGGTGGATAGTGCACCATAGACGACCAACGTGGGTCAGTGGGTCAACAAGATCATGGACACAATTTTTTGGGATGTAGGCAGTGTCATTCACATTGATTATCTTGAAAAAGGTAAAACGATTAACAACGAATATTATTCAGAGCTTTCGGACAAATTCGATATTGATTTGGCGATATTGGCGAAAAGAAAAATTCTGCTCCATCAAGACAATGCACGGGTGCACATGTGTGTAGTCACCATGGAAAAAATCCATAAATTGGGCTAAAATTTTTCATTCAAAAACTCACCCTCTTAGTATTATTGTTATTAGAATCTGTGTGAAAGAGTAAGAGCCAAATGGTTAAGGATATTAGAGAAAAGATTATCTGCGTCACTAGTCCAGCTAATCACTACTTTAGGTCCAACCAAAGATGAGTCTGCGTCCGTACGCGCGCATATGCGCCGAGGTAAACCACGCAAAGCATATGTTGCACCCAAACATAACTTTCCGAACAGCCAGAAAAGTGGCATGCTCCTTAGGCAACCTTTTGCTCAATTTTTGCTATGAGCTGTCCGTACGTAAAGTGGTGATGAGATACAACTTGACATACGTTCGCTTATGCGCTGTATGGACACTTATGTTCACTCTTGTTTGCGTATGTGAAAAAGTGCCTTTTTTGCTCTAAAACCGGTCGGTTTTGACAGATGATTACGTTCGCAGACTCATCTTTGGTTAGGGCTTTTGTCATAAGCTTTCGTAAATATAAGGTCTAAACAATTGCCATTTTGGTTGGAACTCGGACCTACATGCTACAAATCTTTACCATACAAAGTACTTACAAGGATAAAATCCTAATCAAGATGGATTTCTAGTATAATCCAGAATAATCAAGATATGAAGTAAGTAATTATCGATTTCATCAGGAAGGAAACATAAATTTAGGCGATTGAAATCTTCTAGGAGTATAATTGGATGAATGCAGATATCAGTTCGCATATATGATTGGAGACAGATTCGTTAGATCTTGACAGGATGTAAATTCACCCGATTAATACTGATTTCCTGTCGAATGATATTCGACATAATTTAATTCTATGGTGGAACAATTTTTGCGGAGTTGGATCAACAAGTTCACTTGAGAGGGTGCTGCTTGCAGCAAGTAAAACACTACCTCTTCTTGTCTGGCCAAGGAAGACATAATTACGGTCATTTCTGAAGATCTTCCAGCTACTATCGAAGAACCCTTTATTAAATGAGAGGCATTTAACCATATTTTATTAATATAGAACTGACGCTCTGACGTGCGCGCGTACGCTTATGCTCCAAATTTACCAACCGCGTTGGAGTGAAACTCATAAAGGACGCTGGACAACTAAGCTAATTGGGCTTACCAAGCCTTGGCCACAGCGTAAAGGCGCGTACACATACAACCAACGAACGGCCAATGACAGTTTGATGGAATCTTGGTCGTTGGCCTTGGCGTTGGTCCTGCCGTCTACACAGGAACAGATTCGGGCCAATGGCTTGGAGCCAAGGCAATGGATGCGGTTCGGGTTGATTGCCATTGTACACCTAGTGATTGACAGCGATTAAAATGCGGTTGTAAAGTGTAACGCATTTATGGTAGTAGAACGCATTTCGACACCATACAGTATATATGACAATATACAATAATGACAGTCAACTCAACCAACCATCCACACTACAACGGAGTCCCAAGGCCAATACATCGCCAACGCTTTGAAGTTACCGCCAGCAGAGCGAACAGCATCCAAGGCCAAGGTTGGCTCTTCGTACACACTAAGCGAATCCGAGCCAACGAATGGCTTGGCCGTTGGTCTTGGTTATTGTTGATCAGCTGATTGTAGGCCTGGAAAGTTGCAGGAAATCGCATGGACCAGAAAGAGATGCAAGATAAGATTCGGCAACTACATAGTCAGGCTGGATTTTTGTTACTCACATACGGCTCACTACTCTCTCATTGCTTGCGAAAATTCTAACACACTCTCAGGTTGCTTTGCCAGATAATGCGTTGGGTAAATTTAGGCGCAATTTCAGGGTCAGTGTTTTTTTCTGGAAAATGGAAGGAGTTCACCCACTTATCTATTCCTACATTTTGCCGTAGCCACTGTTACAGAGAGGTAAACTTCAGCTTTTGTCAGTTCTTGACAACGCACGGTTACTTCAAGAAATACCTGAATACACTGGGTAAGATTGTCACACCATACAGTCAATACTATGTAACTGATGATGCACATCACAAATTCTTTGTGTGATTTTGCTTCGCAAGTTTGAGGCGCATTATTGAGTCCACGCTCGGACTGGTCACGTCCTGAGATGATCGTGGCTGCAATGCTGCGAAACGAGGAGTATTGGTGCGCAGTTTCAACAAACGTTGAGAAAGTACTGCGCATAAAGCGGGAGGAGGGTTGCCTTACCGACCCATGAGCTGTGATAGCTTCTGAAGTCTGTGGTTCACCGACTCGGAACTTCATGGGCTCGTAGATGGGCTTTTTTTCCTCACAAAACCTCACATACCCCGCAGTCTGATAGGTCATCCTGGAATCTAGTAAGCAGATTTTTTTGGATGTCTACACTAGGGGAAAAAGTAACAATATTTTAGTAAAGGCAGGTACATTAAAATGGCACGATTTGACGTCAAGATAAAGCTTATTTCACTTACCCTTCATACCACAGCGATTGGGGTAAAAAGATCGGGTTCAATTTGAAGAGGATATTTTGCTCTTCAGCTATGCGTAAATTTTTGTGGAGATGTGTCAATAGACGGACGTCTGGTTGCAGAATTATGGATATTTTCAAGAATTATGAATTATTTTGACATTTATTGGTTGGAGTTTTCAATATGAGAGAGCTTTAGTTTGGAGATAAGTAGCAGTTTTCTGAATGATTATCAATTTGTGGAAAGTACAATTATTGTTTACATTAATATTATTACTCATAGACCTAATGCTTTTGCTCCTGTTGGTGGTCTTCCAAGATAAAAACATGATGCCTTTCCAGTTATAATTGCTGCTGTTTCCATTCCCGAGAGTAAAAAGTCAGGGGTATAGCTCTGGTGTCCTAACAGTGTAGCACCAAGATGAACGTTTGCTACTTTGTGGTAAGTGCTGAATATTGAATCCATTGATACGAAAACAATTCTTGATAACATCCCAGAATTGATACGAAAACAATTCTTGATAACATACTGTAAACGTTGAACTTAAAACTAGTAAAAAGATGGCATTATATTTGACACTAACAAAATAATGGGAAACAAGCAAGAAAAAAAAACGAAAAAAAAATTCTTTCATCATGTGTTAGCTCAAAACAAATAGCAAATAGTACAATAAATTTCACGTTACTATGAATACAGCTAATATAATTATATGGAAAAGATGGTAGTGTCGAAAGCAACTTCAAAATTAATTTAACTCGATAATGTACAGTTGTTAGCAAAAGTTGAGCGATAATAGTATTGATAGTAAAATATAGAAGTAATGATGAAACACAAAATTTCAATTCCGTGATGTTGATGAAAAACACCAAGAAGAATACAAGATTTAATAATAATTTTTTTATTTAATTTAAGCACGAAACTAACTACTAAAGAAGATTAAGCTAATTAGAAAAATAAAGCTTACATTAAACTTAGATTACATCGCTATAGTTATCAAATTCAGTTTATTTATTAATACTAAATTCTATTAAAATGCTCTTTTTTCCTGCTTTCTGCGTTTACGACTCTAACTGATGATTACAGAATTCGCCTGTCAACACAACATTCTTAAAACGGAAGATCACTACCAACCGTTTCAGCAGAAATAAGAAAATCTTCACTAACGATTCGCATTTTTCGAGAATTTCGTGGCACGAGGCTCACACGAGATTAATGAGCAAGTTTAAAATTAACTTTCGAAATTGACTGATGCTTCAATTTTTTTCAAAAGCGAAAATTATCTGAATGAAATCCAACCAATCTAACCAAGGTCACACGCCAGGCAAGGCTAGCCATTACCTAGACAACTAAATTAAATATGATAAGAAAAATGTCAGTCAATCATTATTTTTTTGGAACCTAAGTTCTTACGAACAATTTAGTCGGAATTGATAGCGATCCAGTATTTTCTTACAAAATTAGCTGCAATAATTTGATTTGATTATTCATCACATGCGTCTTTTTTTTAACGAAAATATGCACAGCACACAAAAAGAGTTTCGAAATCATTTCAAGCACGAGACGAAAGAAATGAATGTGGCTAATGTAATTATGTGATTAACGTAATTTACCACAGTAAAGTATAGTATTGATGGCTTTTATCTTCAATTCAATTTGCATACGGTTCGACAGGTATAATTTCGAGTGAATAGTGCTAAACACCTTCTCGTATCTCGCCTGCACCCGGGATAATTTGCATCGCATGCTGCGGTCCAATGCTTCAAGGGCCGAATTTTGCCGAATTTCTCATCAATGTATTATTAAATTCCATCGTATATTTATGCAAAACACGCAATATGCATTCAAAGGGAAATGAATTCGCATTAGGTAGTAAGGAAATTAAGAAGTCTGGATCAGCAATCGAATTATATTGCCGGGATCATCGGACCTGAGCTAAAGCGTTTTGGAAAGTTTCCGAAAAAAATAGTGTGCACCCTTGAATAAAACTGCCGTGAAATGAAGCTTGGGATGGAATAAATTTTGGTAAAATTAAGTCTGCAAATGGTGTTGCTGCATATTATCATACTTATGTTTTATTTAACACATTGACAAAGCTCATAATCATGTCACCATTTTACTCTTAAAGTCAGTAATTTTTTGAATTCAGTCCATTATATTCTCACAGTAATTAAAAATTTTAATCGAAAGATTCAATCAAAAAACATACTTGAGGTCATGCATATGAGACAGACTAAGAGATCAGACAAGTGGATTGCATTCGTTGAAGTTTGGGAAAGGCTGTTCGAATATATGGTGAATTTATATTTGAAAATCGATCTTGATTAGCATTTTGTTATCGACGACAATAATGTGATGAGATGCTATAAATGCCAAAGCGTTTAGCAATAAAACATCACATTGTTAAAAACACATTAACGCTGAATGTGATGGTAACCACTGAAGAAACTCACGCTTAGAGATAGCCGTGAATGCATAAACTGCGCTCAAAAAATCATATTCACGCTAAACACAAGCTGATAGTAGCGTACGCCCAAAGTTAAAATGATGGTTATAATTAACCAACATAAAGCAAATACAGCTTTTAAACGAAATCATGATTAATCAAAACATTTGTTTAAAAATATTGTCTTCGCTCATCCATCCGCAGTGTCGCATTTTTCTTGTAGTAACCCTCCATCAAGATGCAAGGAGTGCCCAGTAGCTGTTTAGAGTATAACTTCGACCTGATATACTCTGCCATTCAGGCCTACATGCAGACTCTTTCCAGCCTATAATATTCTTAAGATTTCCATCAGACAACTGCTTTTCCAACAGCTCTCACTGTGACCACCATCTTGCTGGTGAATGGGATGCCCCCTTTGCATCTGGGCCGATTGACTTTTCTTCTAACCGATGACACTGTTTGCATTTCGGCTTATATGGATATCTGGAGAGGGCATTCGCGTGAGAGGGCACGCTACCTTTTCGATGGACTATATTGAAGTTGTATGTTTACAACCTTTTAATCCATCGTGTCACTTGTCCTTTGGGGCTCTGGAAGCTGAGCAGCAATTTCAAAGCGGCGTGATCGGTCCTCAATTCGAAGCTTTGGCCAAACAGATATTTATGGAAATGTAGGGTAGCCTCGACTATTGCCAACAGTTCTCTTCAGGTGACGCAGTAGTTTCGCTCTGGCTTCGACATTACTCAGCTAAAGTAAGCAACCACTCGTTTTTGATCATCCAAATGCTGTGATAATACCGCACATATAGCTAAATTATTCGCATCAGTGCCCACAATGAATGTTTTCTGCAGCTCAAGAGATGCCAGCATCGGTGCTTCACATAGCTTCTGCTTAAGCTTATCAAAGGTTGCTTAGCATAGCAGTGGTGGCTGTAGTCAAACGAACCGGCGATAAAACGTTGCCAATCCCAGAAAACCCTGAAGTTTATGCTTATCATTGTGCACTGGAGAGTCTTTTACAGTTTCAATTTTTGCAGGGTCAGTTTTTTGTTCCTCCAGTGAGAGCCTAGTGACCATGGAATTTCACTTCACTGCAGAAAAAGTTGCTGCCTTTGGGACTAAGCTTCATGTGAGCTGCTCGCAACCTTTCGAATACGTTCAGGTGTTCTTTGAATGCTTTGCCACTAAAAATGTTGTTTATGTATACCATACATGTTTTCTAGTTCAATCCACATTATACGCGCTCCATGAGTTGTTCAAAGGTTTCAGAATCATTACAGAGCCCACATAGCATCACAACAAATTGCCAGAGCGGTTATATCTTACTGACTTCCCACTTTCTCCAAAGAAGAGACGGCTACGCTAGCTGAAACAGCCTCATTTTTTGACACCTTCTTGCTACAAACTCTATGCATAAGCTTGGCTTGCATTTTTGTCGGTAATCACCTCTCAATTGTCCTTTATTCAACATTGTGGAGCTCCTCTTGGCAATGGTTCCTTGGCGTCTTCGGCTTTTTGGCACACGCACACCTCATGCACTTCACGGACTCTTATGATGAGCGTAGGCCAAAGAATCCTTCAGATTTCCTTTGCTAGTCAAATGAAGTGCTTGTTAATTTCTTTATAACGAGTTCCTTAAACGAAAGCGCCTTTCATCATTTCATCTTGATGTTCTGGATTCAACCAGGGGTAGGATAAAAATGCTAACCACATCGAGCGGCGAAAGGTCTCACCTGGCTTCTGCGGACGTGTCCTGAGCTACGATCGATGAACTTGCTTTAGGTGGCGTTCACCATATCTCATAAAAACGCACTCATCAGGTTTGAAAAACTGGAGTGATTGCCTACTGGAATGGTGAAGTATTTTTGCTGCGGCTCCTTTTAAGGACACCATTAGTGTAATCACTCGTTCACGATTGCGGTAACGGTTGTATTCGGCACCATGATCAACCGACTTTTCGTAGATAATCCAAGAAGTGTGTCCGCCGAAAATTGATGCTTTGAGCGCTGCTTACGCAACTGCTGTTTCACTTCCACATCTTGAATATCTAGCTGCTGCTTCACTTCTACTAATTGATCTTCTAATTGCTGCTGGAACTGATGTATGACTTCCACCAGCTGATACTCGCTTTTGCTGGCCAGCTGTTCTAGCCACTTCTAAATATCGAAGGCTTGCTGGCCTAGTTCGGATGCAGTTTTATCGCTCACTGTTTCATATTTATATCGGAAGCTATTTTCAGCAGCAAATCCATCATTGGATTTTTTCCTTCGTTGCTTTGTTTTTCCTGGATATGTTCTACGTTGGTTTCTTGGTTGAGGTTTGAGGCCAAAGCCTTCCTTAGCCGCAATAGCAATGCCATTTTGTTTTCAGTCATCGAAAAATCAAGTTTTCAGTATTCTATGTTCAATTACGCCAATTTTAATTCGTTCTTTAGCGTCAAAATTTTTCGTCACTTTAGTCCACACAACCACAAATATTACTGCCCAGATGTTCGTACTTTTTATTTAGTCTACATAATACAAATTTTCACATTTTACACAATTTTCTGCCCACTACGATTGCAAAAGAATTCCACTTCTGACACCAATTGTTGGATTTACCTTTGCGAACACACTTCGTGGATTCAAAATTCCCTGTAATTACGAAATTAAATAGTTTTGGTTACTGCTACTAAATACACTTTTGTTCGAAACAACAATCATCACAACTAAATTGCTTTATTTGACACTCTACAATTCATTAAACTCGCGTATACACATTAATCATTACCGGTATCATCCGCCGAGAAACGCAATCAATTTATTTTTTTCAAAAGTCTACCTACCCAAAGACTCACACCCGAATACTTCCTTTAGCATTCTTGGAATGGTCGATTGTGATTGCAAGCTTCTGGGCTATTTCTCTTGCACTATGGGAATCGGTTTGTGCCTTGGCTTCTCGGAGTTTCTTATCCGCGTTTAGTACGGGATCTTTCATATGATTTCTCCGTTCTATAAGATACATTAGATGTTTAGCATGGAGTTAGTTCGAGACAATATTTCTCGATGTTTCTCGTTATTTCTGGCACTAATAGGGTGCAATGTGGGGAGGTATTGAAAATACTCGCCAAGCTTGTTGTTTCCGAATCTGCCGCAACTGATAGTATTTCGCCCTTCGTACTGATATGCTGCGCCTCCACCTTAGCAAAACTTCTGCGCAAATTATTTTATCTGTCATATCCACCTGGAATATTTCCTTAGGTATGGAAGCTTGCACACGTTCAGCCCATAGCTAAAAAGGGAGAGGCCTGCAATGTCTCTAGCTATTGACCAATTCCAATGATTTCGGTTCTGTCAAAGGTCGTTGAATCGCTCGTGAGTTCAAAATTAATAAAATATTTTGAGTCAAACCATCTTATCAACTACCGCCAGTATAGTCTCCGTTCTGGGCGCTCCACTGGAGATTTACTTAAATTTTTCACTAAGAGATGGAACCGTTCTCTCCATAGCTTTGGTGAAGCAATTGTCTCTTGATATTTCGAGGGCCTTTGACAGAGTCTGGCACCCAGGACTATTAGCCAAGCTTCGTGCATTTGGTCTTCACTCCGTCCTGGTCAAATGGGTTGAAAGTTTCCTCGTAGATCGTTCCTTTCAAGTTGTTTTGGATGGACTCTAATAATGTGTCCACACCACCAATTCCGGGGTTCCACGAGGTACTGTTCTTTCACCAACTCTGTTCTTTGTAAGTATAAATGGTCTCCTTTCCTCCACTTTCAGTCAGATTCATAGTTTCTCCGATGACAGCACCGTTGATTTCTCATATTCTTTTGACAGAGTGGCCGACCCTCTAAAACCCAATTCTGCCGTCTTAACCTCCTCCTGCTAGCCACACTATTTCCGTTGATGGAGTATATATATCTGAATCAACCTCGCTAAACCTACGAGTATTAGGATTAAACATCTCCAGCAAACTAAGCTGCACCAGCCACATTTCCCAAATTGCAAAAACTGCCATGAAGAGTCTAGGTTTCCTTCAGAGAGGCAAGAAATACTTTACACCATCAGACAAAGCGCAGATCTACAAGACTCTCATAAGACAGAGACTTGAGTATAACTCCCATGTATTGGCTGAAGAAAAGCTTTCAAGCTTATTGACCATGAAACCATTACCAGGGTATATAGACTAATAAATAGCACGGAAAGCGCGATATTTTCCGATGTTGAGGATTTACGGATCAGCTGGTGCCTGAAAAGAAGCCGCACAAAAAAGTGCGTTTTTCTATATGCAAAAGTAAGAAAAGCATATTCTCGACCCTGATACAAAATGTGAATGTATGCCTGAAAAGAGCCAAAACCAAATAAGTTCACTTTATCATATGCGAAAGTGAGAGAAGCATATTCTCGGCCCCTGCCAATCGACCAATGAGAGGTGAGATCCCATCAAGAAATAATAAACGCAGCGAACATCCGCTGCCAACAGCCAACATTGTCGTTAGTGGATGGCATAAACGTAACAGAGATGTTCTTTTTATTTTCCAAACGGTATCGGAAATAGTATTCCGCGTCAATTATCTTATTGCCGACCATTAAGAAAATTAATATAGCATAAAGCGCCAATCGTGAGAATGTGGGAATGAGTAGTGGGAATGAAAGAACGTATCTTATCGAAGCATTGCCACTGGCGGGGTATTTTTTGTTTTGTTTCAATTTTCGAAATCGGGCACTGCTATCTATTTTTCGCACTTTCTGGGGTAATGTCGTAATTTATATCGCAAATCACGCGCATTCCGTGCTGTTTATTAGTCTATATGCTCTGCCATTACTTCACGTATTGAATCCCTTGAGCATCGACGTAATGTGGGTTGCCTTTCTTTTCTTTACCGCTTGTAGAGCACTTCGAACGCGCAACACCCGCCTCTGTCAACGTGGTCACGCTCATACCCTTTCGAGCCACAGTTGTTCAAACAAATCGTGCACCGCTATCTCCTGCAAACTTAACCCTTCCGTTGTCCCTTTCCTTGAATTTGCTTCCGCCAAGGCTGTGCTATATAGCATGATAGGGCATCCTCTGAGCCTTGGCATCATTATAGAAAAAAAGAAGGCGAAAAGGTTATTGATACGTTTAAATGCAGATTCAGCAGCTTTGATTTTACGTCACGCATAAGAATCAAACCGCAGAAATTCGTAAAAATCAACACCGTAGTACTTTAGAGATGAGCTAGGGGTAGTACCTAATTAATTTTCAGGAATCTATGTTGCATCTTACATTTACAATTAGTTGGTTACATAAAACAGGAACACAATGTATAATATAAACACCTTAATTTGTTGCAAGTTATTAAGTTTGACATGATTTATTATTTCTAGCATAATGCTCATTGTTGTTGTCCTTGTCCTCTTTTCTTACACAAATCTATAATTCAGCTTTATTAAATATTATCTATGTTTAAACCAGTGCAATACATTTAATGACAGTACTAAGAATAATTATTTATGTATGTTTCTCTCAGAAAATTGTATACAGAAATTTCCGTTTTTTCCATTTTCTAAAATTTAAAATAACTGAAATTCGACTCAAAAATATTGAGCGATTTAATAAGATATCTACGTGTTGTATCTGCTGTTTTCTGCTTTGACAAAAAAAAATCTGTAATACTTACACTATAATTTATAGCCCCAAACCGACATCTATTCGTCTATTGAAAGCAATCAGCCAACTTGTGTCGAAAATAACCCCTTTGCATAAATCATGCTGCACGCTTCGATTTGATTACAGTAATTTTATTGCTCCACCGCTCATTACCGTCCGCCTCATGTACATCTTACTCATTACGCGTATCGAATCTTTCACAGCCATTTAAAAACAGATCATGTCGTGGACCGGTCACGTAGCTGAGAGAAAGAAGACTTCCATCGGCTGGCTCTATAATAGTAGTCCCGCAGTGTTGGCTGCCAACTAGTGAATAAACCTTAGAAAAAGACTAACATCTTCGAGACAGTAAAACGAATTTAACTGCTTCCAAAAATTTTCAATTTATCGCGCAAATTACCGGTAAATCATCGATTGATAGGCAGTTGATGAGACCAGAGATATAAAGATGCATCTAGAGATCGAAAGAAATATAACGGTCCGGCATAAATCACAACAGGACAGCTTTTTGTTGAAATTGATGGAAATTTTTGGATTTTCTGAAAAGTGTCGACTCGCGGGGGCACAGGAAGTTGTTTGTTGACTAGATACGACTGTGTAAAACTCGGTTCTAGCGGTTGGCGGACCGTTTAGATGTTTTATTTGGAAACAATTTCGCGAATATGTAGGACACATGGAGTCAGGAGGAATAATATACGTGATGTATGGTACAAACAGTGATTTCTTGGCAGCAGTAACTTATATTGAGTACAAAGTATAACGGATCGATTCTAGTTGTCTTGATCGAGCCCAACCAGTACGCTGTAGGTATTTACCTAACTGCGAATCAGACAATACTTGATTCTGCACGTCGCTGCGTTAACAAGATTACCAATCAATCTGTTCGCAATTCCCCATTTCGAAATTCATTTGGAAAACTCTTTACAAACATTATTCCATCTTGTCAATTTAAAATCTTCTTCGATAGCCCTTTCCGAGTCAAATTCACCGACAGTTGCCTTTCAAACAGATATTTCTGGATATCATGCGCGAAATTCGCAATTTCTCAAAATTATCTTTCGATTCATCGAATGCAAGCCACTAGACATTGTGAATTCTTCACGTTCTCATCAAACAGTTTCATGGCAAAAGCCCATAATCTAATATTTAGCAAGCTTCTCAAAAAAAAAACCGCTCGATTCGCTTTGCCGAAGGTTCTCAGACAGAATCAAGTAAACCAGCTGAAGACCAACAGTCGTTTCGTTACCGTATTGAAATTAATCAACGTCCGATTGGGTCGTTGCGCGAAACAAATTGATTTGGGAAATCGTGACGAAAACATACAATTTCATAGGAACATTCGTGCATAGTAGTACTAGCGGAGTGATGTTTTTGTTATTCGTCTGATGAATGGAAAACGTTGGCAATTAATCGAGACCGTTTAAAGTAAACATTTGAATGAATATGAAAAGGGTCAATAGGTTGAAGGTAATGGAACTTTAAATTCGATGGCTTTTGAGTTTCGGATATTTTTGGAATCGAAGTGATAGCTGATGCCGGAATCGCGGAAATCTTCGATTTGTTGAGTTATTGGGAAATACCAGGTTGTTTTTCTGAGGGAATATTAATACATACAGTCTGTCAAGAATGAGTTTACACATAGGAAAAAAATTCAATTTTTCATCTTTCTAATTATAAAATACTACTTTTTATTTATGTAAATGAATGTTTTTTTCTTAATTATAGTTATTTACATTATTTCCAACCGATATATACAAAAAAAATACAACTTTAATGCAAAACAAGAACGAAAAGACCAACGAAAACAATTATTGCAACTCTTGAAGTGTCAAGAAACTCTTTACACAAATTTTTATTGTATTTAATATTTACATATTTACAGGATATTGAATATTATTTGGTATATTTAACATTTGGTATGGCCACCTTTGGCATCCACCACACATCACAACCGATTTTTCATTGAATGAACCAACTTTTGCAGGTCATACGTGGTTGGTATTTTTTGCCATTCTTCGAGAATCGCAATTTTTAAGGCAGTTCGGTTCTTGGGTTGCCTTTTAGCGACTTGTTGTTTTAAGTAAGCCCATAAATTCTCGATGGGATTTAAGTCCGGACTCTTGGCTGGCGTATCCATCACTTTTCCGCAGTTGTATAAGGGCCACATTCGCACCATGTTCGCCTTATGTTTGGGATCGTTGTCCTGGTAAAGCTTAAAATTTGGTTTGCTGTTATGCATAAACCCGAATTTCTGCGCACTGCTTGCCAAATATGTTTTAAGGATATGCAAATATGGTTGGGCGTCCATGGTTGACTCGATGAATGCCAAGTCTCCTACTCCTCTGCTTGAGAAGCACCCCAAATCATAACGGACAACTTACCAAATTTTACAGCCGGAATGATATTTCGATTTTCCAACGATGTTAAAGGCTTGCGCCACACTCTAGCCGGTCCATCATTATAGTACAACATCATTTTCGTCTCATCGCAGAATATGACGTCGTCCCAGAAGTCAACGGGTTGAAAAAGGTGCATCATAGCGAAAGAAAAACGCTTTTGAATGTTTAGTGCAGAAAACAGTGGTTTCTTTCGTGCAGCTCTTGATGAGAACTTATTTTGTAGGATGGCCTGTCGTACTGTTTCATGGGAAACAGCAGCATCACACTCTTCCTTGAGTTCCCTAGCAAGTGTTCTGGTCGAAATCCAGGGGTTTTTATCAAGCTTCCTTATCATGAGGCGCTCTATACGTTTAGATATTTTTGGTTTTGAGCCACCTCCACACTTTGGCTCCAATCTATTCTCATTTTCAGCACGATTTATAACGTTATAGACTGCCATTTGTGCTACACAAAACATTTCCGACAGTTCCTGTGCACTTTAACCTAATTGGTGATTATAGTATATCATCTGAACTAACTCAAAGGATAATCTTTTGCCTGGCATTTTAAAACACAATATCTCACATATTTATGCGTATTAGCCAAAAATTAATCACACACTAATGATCAAATTTATAGAGCTTTACAATACAGACCAAAAATTACGGTAAATTTACCGTATCGTTGCAGTAATGCAAAAAAAAAACTTTTGTGTAAAGAGTTTCTTGACACTTCAAGAATTGTAATAATTGTTTTCGTTGTTCTTTTCGTTCTTTTTTTGCATTGAAGTTGTACTTTTTTTGTATATATCGGTTGGAAATAATGCAAATAACAATAATGAAGAAAAAAAAATTATTTATATAAACAAAAAGTAGTATTTTATAATTAGAAAGATGAAAAATTGAATTTTTTCCCTATGTGTAAACTCATTCTTGACAGACTGTATGCTATATGGATTGAAATAAGTGTTGAATTTTTCTGAAAAGTAGACATGTTTACCAGAAGAAGGAATAGGGAAGCAAATAACACAACACTGCATCTTTTGTGAAAAATGTTTCAATTGATTTGAATATTAATTTTCATCGATTGATTGAAGTAAGTTCTGACTTAGGTTTCTTCAAAAAAGAACAATTCAGTTTCTATTCATTGTTGTAATGTTAGATTTATTTCAACTCCTTTGTTTCTGTTGTTTGACGAATCATTTCCTCATATATTCATTTCTGTACAGCTATTCAAGCTTTTTTTTTAAACAATATGCTTTCAGACAGTTACCAATAAATTAATTACAAAAGTAATTCTGATATTTCCGTAAATTGCAAATTTTTTGTCATCACTTGTTATGAGCAATATTCGCTCCCGCTGCGTTTTAAGTTTTGTTCGAGCTTTCCTTCTTGATTTTATAAGTCAAGGCAATAGGTGCGTTTTTTTGCACACCCGAGCAGATCAAATTTTAAGTATGTTGAATAAAATAACAAAATTGCTGTTGTATTCAATATACTCAACAAAATTTGATCTGCTCGGGTGTGCAAAAAAACGCACCTTATGTTATTTACAATATCTATAAATAGGATGAAAAATGCGGGAAAGAGTTCCATCGATATTGAAAAAACTGTGTCAAATAAAAGTAGAATGTTCTAAGACAACTTCAGCCCCGACTCAATCTTGAGTCAATATTCTAAAAGCAGCTTCAATTATTGAAACGAAAAAAAATTTAACAAGGTCATTGTAGTCTTGGCTGGTGTCAGTAATTAGATCAGCTGGTGATCTGTTTGACAGACTGCACGGCTTTCAAAAAAGTCATTCAACTGTTGATGCCATCACAGTAGTGATTGGGGCGGTAACAAGGGCCGAGGAGACATGCCACAACGAAAAATCGGTTATTTTGCTGTTGACGCTAGATGTCCAAAATGTCTTCAATTCGGCGAGGTGGGCAGATATATATACTTCTGCGTTCCTGACTAATTGTTAGTCATAATGCTGGGCTATATAATGGCTGCTTTTTGAAGGTGTTCAAAAAAGGCTTATCACCTGCGAACTCAGAAGAGAGAGATGTAAGGAAATGAAAATGGCAGTGAGATGTGAAGCAATTTGCCTAGGCTGAGCGTTAGTAGTAGTAAGCGAATTTGACATTCACTTACTGTGCCGAACAGAAATATAGAGTGAGATGGATAGAAAAAAATAGTTGGCCATGTGCACGCGAATTTGACAATTACTATTGTAACTCAGCAACAACAAAAGCTAAGGTATCGGGGAAACCAAGGGGAATATCTGAGGTAGCAATTCTCTCGATTTGTTCTATTTATAGATTTTACCTTTGTAGTAAAATTGCTTCACTAAATTTCGTATATGTATACGCTTGTTTCATTTCCTTAGATCTCTATGTTCTGAGCCTAAGAACCAACACAAAGGTCTATCCTCGGACCTGTCTTCTGTGTTTCTCGTGGGTTACGCTGACGATGCGGAAGCAATAATCACTTGCAGAACTGCCGATTTCACCCAATTTAGACTTAATCAAATCATGAGGACGGTGGATCGGTGAATGGCCGACAACGGCAAACAGCTGGCGCTATTGGAGACTGACGAAGGATACGGACTGTCCTCCCGATGACAGCGGGTTCCGTAGAAGTTCAGATCGAAAAGCCGGTAAATTACCTAGAAGTGACGGTAAATGATAAGTTGACCTACTGGGACCACATCTGATCTAACATTGGTGGCCACAGACGGAGGTTGCTGATGGAGACGACCTTACTCCATCTTCCCGCAAGAGGTGGAAATTTGCGCGGACGCACTCCAAACAAAGAAGTTTAGAGCGCGGATTGCCACCGTCCAGCGTATAGGTGTATTGCGTATAGGGATTTCAATCCCGGAACAGTTTTTCAATCCCGGGATTACGAGATTAGAAAATCGAAAACCTCGGGCTCCAGGGATTCGAGATTCAAAAAAAAATACTACAAAATAAGGCAAGTTTTCAATAAACAAATTATATTATGTGCCATCATTTCAAAACTACAACAATAAGTTCAAAACTGTATAAATAAAATATGTTATTGCATAAAATGCAAAAAAAAAACAATAATTTTAATTATCCAAGACGTTGACAGTATGAAGACAAATATTTAAAATTACAACTATTACGAATTACAACAACGAATCATAACAACAAATCTCAACTCTTAAAATTGAGATATATAATAAAGAAACATATAACAAATTCTGCCAAAGTTCATTGGTTTTTTCGGAAGTACCATTGAAGCAATAGCAAAGCATCCAAAGTATTGTCTCCAAGCCTGCTTCTAAATTTATTCCCGATGTTAGACGCCGTGGAGAAAACTCGTTTGGACTCGATACTTGTTGGTGGGACGGTCAATAAATATTGGTACGCCTGCTCCAAATTATGTCCACCAGTGCCACCACTTTCGAAAAAAATCATTTCTTTTGCAATGGTTTTAATTAAATCAGTTTCTTGCAGCATTTCACGATTAATTATTTTCATACTTTCGCAGCTTTTCTTGTAACGTCAATTGACGATTCAATGTCTTGATTCAATATGGGTTTCTACTGGGTTCTCCTCACTTTTTTTGGCTACCAAGCAAAGGGTTCAGCATCTGGATCATTGAAGTATTTTTTTTCTAATATTGGCGTTGCTTGGTTTCAAAACTAGAGATTCTATTTCACTTGGTGAATTTTTGCTGGCACAATTTAGATTCTGGAGATAGCTTAGCATACCAGATAGCTCGGTACACTGAAGCTTTTTTATTCGGTCCAATATTGTAATTTTCATATCGTTTGCGAGAGTGGACCGTTTTTCTCTTAACTGCTTAAATAAAAATCTAGACGAAGTATTAGCAGTGCATAAATTTGCATTTCTGCAACTAAAGACCTCCACAGTCAATTTTACAGGGAGTAAAACTACAGTAATTTTCTGAATCAAACCAAACTCAGTTGCTTCTAATCGATCTGGATATTGCAGGTCTATTAATACCTTCTGTATACTATTCTTCAAAATGGAAAACCATTCGAGCATTGTCAAGAGACTATTATATCTTGTTTTGCAATCCAGTAAAAGAGACAGTTCTTTGCCTTGCTCGTATTTTACATAGTTTTGAAGATCGTTATCATTTTTCGTTGGAGATTTTGTTCAAATATAAAACTACCTTACGAACTTTCTTTATGCATGTGCTGATGTCATAATCATTTGTCCGATCTAGCGTGTCTTGCAGGCGACCGGGTCCAACATCAAAAGCTGATTCAGGACCGTCTAAATATTCGTGGTCGTAGTCCAGGCTATCAGCTGTTTCATCAATCTCTTTAATCTGGAATGGACCTCTTATTATAGAGAACATTGCAAACTGCCAAGTGAACACTATACGCCAAACAAGTATGTTGCTCTATATCAACTAGTCTGCCTACTTTTCGCATCACTTTTGGCCCATCAGTTACGATGCTAACAATGCCGTTTTCTAGAGAAATATCAAACTCCATCAAGCTCCAGTAAGAATTTACTGAGTGGCTGTTAATATTTATATAGCGCCTATTTGCAGTAGTGATGGGAAATTTCGTTACTTTTGAGTAATGATAACGAATCATTACTTTCAATCGTAGTAATCATTACTTTTATATCGTTACTCATTACTATTACAACTATCTGCGAGGACAGCTCAAAAAAAATGTGTACCCTTACGACAACAACGGAAAATATGTAGCATATATGAGCATGACATTCTTAAAAGATTTAAAAAAGATTAATTAGTAAGAAAACAGTTTTATTTTTAAGAATATAAATAAATTGCTCTTGACAAATACCAATAGAGAAGGAACTTTATACCAAGCCTAATGAAAATTTAAAAATTTTTTATTCGAAATTAAAATAAACCATCATCCGCAAATTTTTTGGTCTTCGTCTACTTCGCCAGTCCGATATTATGTGGCCTGTTTTTGGAAATATTCTCTCACACAGAAGTTGCTGGTACTCCTAAATATTTTTTCGCGAACTTTCCTAATCTTGGATAAGTTTGTGACCTTGTTTTCCACTATTTAAGGGGATTTTGATTCCTCCGATTGTTGGGCTCTTCACTGAATTGTCATATTTAAATGAGGATCTTCCGAATGTTGGGGTTGATCTGGCACATGCAACTATTGTTTCTAATACCGACCACAATCTAATCTAATCATCAGGTGTAGTTGTTGTGCTTGGGATTGAACTGGCTGTAGATTCTTCAGTCCCAAGATCATTACTTGAAGTTTGAATGACATCAACTGAAGCTTGCATGTTAGTTTGTTCAGCTTCTTCCTTCATTTCGTCCTTCTCTTTCACTACAGTCAAAGCTGATTCATCGCCGAACTCATACTTTTTGAAACACGGGTTTAAGTATGTTGCTTTGGTAAAATGGGACCAACTAACCCTGTTGTCATCTTTATGACTTTTCATGGATACCAAACTTTTCCTGAATAATCTTAAACAGTCGATTCTCCACTTCGCCTCACTGAAGCAAGAAGTTTGCGGAAAATTTTATTAAGAAGTGTTACAAAAAATGTTTCGCTTATTAAACATGCACCCACTAGGGGGCCAACCTCCTCGGTAAGGCTGGACATGAGTCCAGGGGCAGTTTACCTCCCGCGGTCTCGTAAATTTTACAACCCCGGTGGGGTTGGAGATACCCTCGTGGCAACCTGCAGTCACGAGGATGGCCTCAGCACAGCCAGAGAAGCCAACTGACGACCCAAAAAGAATCTCGACCTGTTAATCCTTAGCAATTTAAGTGCTACTTTCAGTTTTCCCGGACGGTTTTCCGGCGGATTTTATTTTGCCGTATCTTCGAAACTAGGCCGCTTTTTCCCAGACTTGTATGAAAATTTTACCCGAAACAACTGAGAAAGGTTCCCGAATTTACCCTAGACAAAAAAAAAGATTTTGGAAAAAATTGACGTTTTTGCCCAATTTCATCCTATCGACTTTTTTTCGCCCTTAAAATATTACTATTGTACTCCCCGATCACTTTCAATCATCGAAAGCGCCGCAAAGGCATTTTTTGCCAAACTATGGTCAAAAAACCCCTTACTCCCCTACAAAACTGAAATTTTTGTATCACAGCAGTAGGTCTTGGCCCGTTATGTCCCAAACCACTCTAACCCAAAATTAGCCGATTTCAGCTACTTTTGCCGTATCTTCGAAACGTGGCCGCTTTTTCCTGACTTGCATGAAAATGTCGCCCGAAACAACTCAGAGAGATCCCCGAACTCATGCTAGACCAAAAAATAGATTTTAGAAAATATGGACGTTTCTGCACAATTTTCCCTATCAACATTTTTTCACCCTTAAAATATTACTATTGTGCTCCCCGACCACTTTCAATCATCGAAAGCGCCATAACGGCAGTTTTTGCCAAACTATGGCCAAAAAACCCCTCACTCTCCTACAAAACCGAAATTTTTGTATCACAGCAATAGGTCTTGGCCCGTTATGTCCCAAACCACTCTAACCCAAAATTGGCCGATTTGGTCCGATTTCAGCTACTTTTACCCTAAAAACTTTTTGAATATTTGAATAAAATACTTCCAAGTACGAAAATACTCGACAGTACGAAAATACTCGATACAAAAATACGCGATACGAAAACACTTGCAAGTACGAAATACTCGTGACAACGAATTCAAAAGCCATCAAACATCCAGCAATCGGCAAAAAAACTCATCTCATTCCTTACTTTGTGAATCGATCACGAATTCAAAAGTAACGAAATGGTAGCATTCATTATCGTTACTCATTTCATTCCTTACTTTCAATCACGAATTCACAAGTAACGATATGGTCAGAATTCATTATCGTTACTCGTTACTCGTTACTCATTTCATTCCTTACTTTCGATCACGAATTCACAAGTAACGATATGGTCAGAATTCATTATCGTTACTCGTTACTCGTTACTCATTTCATTCCTTACTTTCGATCACGAATTCAAAAGTAATGAAATGGTCAGAATTCATTATCGTTACTCGTTACTCGTTACTCATATCATTCCTCAAAGGAACGAAAAGTAACCATTACTTTGCACACGTAGAGACTAGAGACCGGTCTCTAGATCACCCCAAGCTTGGATATCATTGCTGCCCGTTTACTCGGTAACGAAATGCATTTTGTGTGTCGTTTGGCCTTAGAACGATGAAGGAACGATTGTGAGAAAAGTAATGGTTACTTTCGTTTTCCGGTAATGATTACTTTTCGTTACTTTGAGTAACCATTACTTTTAAGTCGTTCATTACTTTTTGAACACCACTAATTTGCAGTAGAGGTAGACTCATCAAACGTTAAACTGAACCGTTCACCTGAGAGTCTAGCCTGTCTTATCTCACTTTTTATTATTCTCTTTATCTTGCTTGCATAGCCCACAACCTTATTTTTGATTGTTGTTGAGGATTTTGGTAGATTTGTGTACCCATTCGCTAGTATTAATTTCCTCAAATATATTCTCTTGTTAAATGTTGCATCGGTTTGTTTTGCTCTATTCTTTACGAATGAACAGAATGGGTAAGGTGCGTACACCGTACTGTCGGTACTGTGTGGATGAATTTTTGGCGATTGATTCTTTCGATTGTGGCTGAATTCTTTCGATGATTCTTTGCGTACAGATGGTTCGAAATTCTTGTCACACCATAGCCAATTGTTAAAACGATACTACGTAATGCGAGTAACTGGCGCACAGTCTCAAAATACGTTGAGGAAATACTGCGCAAAAAGCGCGAGGAGGATTGCTGGTGGCTTCTGATGTAACTAGGAACCGTTAGGTAAGCAAGCACAACCGGGTTGAAGTAATGCAAGATTGGAGAACGACCCAAACCTTCATGGCGTGTAGATGGACTTTTTTTTAGTAAATGAAAATCTTACATAATCCGTAGTTGGGGATCCCTGGTATCTTTTGATGATTTTTTGTTCGGCCATCCACAAAAACAAAAAAAAAAATGAACCCTAAAACGTCACAAGACAATTCACAGGCAGTCAATCGTACCCAACTCAACTCCGCTAAGATCAAAACTCTTATGATTTAACAAAATAAAAACACTTCAATAAAAGTTTTCTGTTGGTAGAGTCCAACAAAGAAGAAAAAAGAAGAAAACTTGTTGAATAATGCTTGGGGAGAGTTTGAGGAAATATTACCTAATTTAAAATATAATGTTTTTTTATTGTGCGAAGAGAGTTTCTAGCGAGAAAATGAATTTCCTAGTTTTCGCTTTGAATAAAGATGTCAAGATTCAAAGATTAGAGATTATAAAAAGACCTTGAAAATAATGACAGAAAAAAATTTTACAAAAGGAACACACTCTTAACTGGTTGATAATTATAGATTTTGGCAGTTTTTACTGCATTGAAGAATTTAAAGCTCCAAGATGTTACAAGAGTGAAAAAAATCGACCATACCGCTATAGTCCACAACAGTACGTAATATTGTGAAGACGATCATAGAACAACTCAAAAAAGGAGTTAACTACTCTATTCGGATTAAATAGGCTTGAATCGTTGACCTTATATTAAGAATTATCATGAATATCTAAAAGCGGTCCAATTTCTTAGGAAAACAATTTATTATTCGATTCTCAATAAATTTTCTTTTGCTCAGAGTATTTCACGCAAATGTTACGAGTTGAGATAGCTGCAAATTTTTTTGCGAAAGCTGATATGACTATTTTAGGTGAAACTTGGGTTTACAATAGTAAATTAACATTATCTTTTCGGGATGTTCTGTGGTGTTTAGTTTCTATTGACGAGCAATATAACTATTAAAGTGCTATAGAAGTTTTAAAATACTTGAAAATGATAAATTATTTAATACTGTGGAAACATCGTGATATTTACCACTACCAATGTGGCGAGAGTTAAAGGAGAGAATGGGGATCCTATGTCGCAGTGATCGCATTCCAAGAAATCTCCAAAAATTCGGAATACATCACAGATTTCTACGGACAATATTGATCATTATTTTAAACGGTGGTTCAGTTCTGGCTTCCTTCAACAAACTTTTGCAACGGTCTCGATTGCGCGCCGATATCATCCAATAAGGCACCTTTAAGCTTCGAGCGGCCTAATGAACGCCATGACTCCATAGCAAACAAAATCTCCCCTTGTTCATTTGCCGTAAAATCTGAGGCTCAGGATTTTCCGAGTAGGCTCTTTTTCAAAAAGCAGTTTTTTTTCGTAGTGATTTTTCAACATGGCACCACTGTCACAGGGCTGCCAATATTTCAAAATCACTTCTACCAGTCCTGCTCCTACATACATTCTGTGAATTTCATATTGTTCTGATTGTCCGATCATGAGTTCTTGTGAACGAAATTTGTGTGCCCAAAATAAAGGTAATTTGCTGATTGGTCGCCGTTCCTGGCCAACACGGAATTTTGAACATTTCAATTTGACAGGGTGGACAAAGAACAAAATTTATCAATCGTTTGCAGGGACGATGGTCAGGAGAATTGATGATTTGAAGAATGTTTTTATAATGCCTGCCGTACGCCTATAAATGGTTCCAGTTATGTATAGTTTTAGTCAACAGTATTATCCTCGGAAAATTTTGTGATGATCCAATGTTTCTGTCAGAAACTATGACAAATCGAAATTTGAAAAAAATAAATAAACAAAAGCAAAAACATTATCATTTTTCATATCCAATACTTATTTGTTACAAAAAAAAAATTGTTACATATCCAAATTCACTAAAATGCCCACAGCCGCCAAAGGATTAAATATATCTTAGTTTTAACTAATCATAAACCTACGCCGTATATATGTACACCTAAGTCCTCCAACAATTTTAGTTCACTCGTACCAGTCACTCCAGAGATTATATCCTTTAATCTTTTTGCTGCTTTATATATGTGTACATATATATATATATATATATATATATATATATATATATATATATATATATATATATATATATATATATATATAATATATATATATATATATATATATATATATATATATATATATATATATATACATATATACATATATATACATATATATATATATATATATATATATATATATATATATATATATATATATATATGTATACATATGTATATATGTCTTTTAACTAATCATAAACCTACGCCGTATATATGTACACCTAAGTCCTCCAACAATTTTAGTTCACTCGTACCAGTCACTCCAGAGATTATATCCTTTAATCTTTTTGCTGCTTTATATATGTGTACATATATATATATATATATATATATATATATATATATATATATATATATATATATATATATATATATATATATATATATATATATATATATATAAATATATATATATATATATATATATATATATATATATATATATATATATACATATATACATATATATACATATATATATATATATATATATATATATATATATATATATATATATATATATATATATATATATGTATACATATGTATATATGTCTTTAGATATAAATCTGAAATTTCGGCAAAACGATTTAAGTATTAATTGTTTTCGAAATTACGTATGACAAAGGAGTTCTTTTAAGAGTGTAAGGCATTTTATGTCATTTCGAGATGTTTACAGTGAGGAAGTTAGCAGTGCACCAGCTGTTTAACCTTCGGCATACAACGTGAGTCTATTTTAACCCCATGACTTTCAAAATGCAATAAATATTATGCATAACACAGCCAAGTACGTTGAATTTCACAGTAACTGGCGGTTGAATATTGGCCCGTCAGTTGACAGTGCTGAAAAAGTACTGCGAAAGTCATGTTTTTGTGTGTTATGTTTAATTAAAAAAAATATATGTTATTTTCACGTTGTATGCGGAAGGTTAAAATGCAAAAGTAGTTTTGAATATGTTCGCAATCTTCTTCATCTTCATGCAAATAAATTAGTCTTCACATCTTGAAGTCGTCAGCATATAAAAGACAAGTTAAGTTTATCGCCGAAGGAAGATCTTTTAAAATAAACAAAAATATAGTAAGGGGCCAAGTATAGATCCTTGTGGAGCTCCAGATAGGGGGTAAAATGGTATTGAAGAATATGAATTGGCGATTGTAACACATATGCGATTATGCACATAAGATAAAAGCCAAGAAAGAAGTGAATCGGAGAATCGACCGCCTTCCAGTTTTAGAAGCAGTAGCGTATGATAAACGGAGTAAAAAACTTTGGAAAGTCAGTATATACGGCAATTACTTGTCCTGAGTGTGAGGTTTGTGAGTTTTGAAAAACCACGTTACTCTTTTGGCTTTCTAGTCTCCTCAACGCTATTTTCCGAATTGCATATTTTCTTCAGGCTTAGAAAAAAGACGAGATCATAATGATCACCTAGCCTGGTGAAGAATCTTCCCAGAGTCTTTGAAGTCATATGGCACATTAGTCTTTTGCCTTGCGTCTCCAAAGTTTTCGAGAAAGTTCTGCTGAGAAATCTACTGCCAAGAGAGGGGAATTCCAGAACATCAATTCGGGTCATAGCATCATCTAACACATACATCAAAGACATGATTGAATCGCGTCAGATATCAAAACAGCACTCGAAAATAAGGAGTAGTGCTTAGCAGTCTTTTTAAACGTAACTCAAACTTTCGATAAAATCTGGCATGAAGGACTGGTCTTTAAAATGAAGTTAATGCTTCCAAAAAGCTTCTCACGAAATACTCTCCTCCGACCTAATCGAGCGCACATTCCAGGTTAGGTACAAAAGTTATTCTGCTACTGGTGTACTTCAAGGATGTGTTTCGGGATCTGTACTCCACACAGTTTTCACATCTCATCTCTCAATAAACGAAAAAACAACTACAGCTATTTTTATGGACATACACATCTCACTTCTAGTAGAACGGCTAGCGAAACGGAAAATCAGAATGAGCGTGACCAAATGCGCAAAAATATTATTATTCAGAAGACACAATCAAAAATACTTAGGTCTATCATCAAAGCACCGTGGCATTTGCATAAATTCATTTTTAAATTTTTGGTGGTCATTTAAAGTGAAAAGTTAGTGAAAAAGTGAAAAAATTCTAAAACTTATCGTTGGGGGAAGTATTTTACATGTAGAAAGTGTGTGTTAAGTTTGAAATGAATCGGTAATGTAGTTTTTATGGCAGTGAACCTAAAAAAATGAAGGCAATTTCATGAATTTTCACCAGTGATGCAAGTAAAGCCAATCGTGCTGTGGAAACAGTCAGTAATTCTATCTAGATAGTCTACGATGAAATTATTTTTACGTCGGTAAATAATCATTGTGCATTTATCTGCTAACAAAATTTAACCTGCATAAATTCTGAGTTTTAGATTCTGCCTCAAATTGAATCTAGACAATTGTGACACATCGCCACTAAGAAGCATATTTATTAAGCGACGCAACGGAATCTATAGTAACCATTCATGTGGAAAACTGAAGCACCAGCAAACATATACTCGTACATTCTATTTAACTACTTAATCATCATCCGAACGGTACATAGCGACGTGAAAATAGTCGAGCCGTGATTCCAGTTAAACTTAATTGCTAATCTTTGTAGACTTGTTCTATCTGTCTTTCGATCTAAATCTACATTTTAGGAGATATTCCCGCCGAGAACTGGGCTCCCTGCTGACTCCCGATCGTGCCTTGTTGTCCCATTGAACCAACCCGACTCCACCGAGACAAGTTCATGCGATCCTATAGCCACGACATGATCCTATACATTTTACCAAACTTAACTTTACCTGTTGCACGGTTAGTTATTTCCAGTGGAGTAAGAAGTGAATTCAAGTGTCTTCTCGCCAACAGACGCCAAGGATGACTGTAACATTGACACTATTTTCATTAGTCGTTCTTGGAAAATAAGAAGTTCGTGCACGGCTGCCAGAGTGCCAAACTAGCAGAAACCTGGGACTAACAAGAGTAGAAAACGTTTCAATGCGTTTCAATTGTAACCTCAACCACTTCAAATAATAAATTAATGAAGGTGGTTTGCATTAATCAGAACAGTTATAATCTATTAATTTGTATCTTCGAGATACTTTCAACGTACTGGGTAAATCTAAAGGCTTTTAGTTTAAATAATCAAACTCGAAATTTCTGCGGAAAGAGGAAACTCTTTGAAGCGTAATTCAACCAAAAATAAATTGACCAGATTAGAATACATCAAGTCTGTAATTTAATAGTGAAGAGTTACCGAAATCTGTCTTGATCTCACGCAATCGCACACATCGCAATAATAATCTGTATGAAACATGTGTATATCTGTCGCAGTGTCATAGCTGAGATAAATTGCATTCCTGCTTCACAATCTATAATCTGGCATGAATGCCATTATACAATCATTCGATTTAGAGTTTATCTAGTTCGCGAAGCCATTAAGTGGCAGAGCGAGTCGATAGCTTCTCGTGCACTTCCCGTTCGAATGGGAATTATTTATGAGACGATCTGACTAGCAAGATTGGCCGTCACATGGAGTACGTTCCGTTCCGGGCGTTCTGACAAGTGGAGACCAATTCGCATTTTCCGATTTAAATTTCAGGTGTCCAGGGAAAACTAAGTAACAGGACGGCATCTTCCACTTGCGCCGACTATTCTAAACCGCGGAAACGGGTTCAGTTGTGGACTGTGGCTGCGGTTGCCGCAATGACGCTGTCACACATTTTGATATATTTATGAACCAGTTTGAGTATTGCTTCGAATAGCACATACTTACGACACTGGTCGCAAAAGTAATTCTGCACTTAAGCGGTCTTTAACTGCACCCGTGATTTAAGATGATCTCGACGAAACCGATCGAGTTGCATTAGTTATGCACTTCTCTAGTTAGATAGGTGCGATGCAATTAACTTGAGATCGATGATGGTATTATAACTCACTTTTGCGGAAATTCAAACATTAATTACTCAAGAAGTGTTCCTTTCATAGAATCGTTACAACATTTATGAATGGTACAGTAACCAAAGTGATATTACAAGAAAAATATAAAGGCAATATCTTTTGAGCCAATGCTTTACATCGATGTTCGAATTTAGGCTACCGAACATGACAGTGATACCACCTTCGCTCTTGCGAGGACCAGGAACCCAATAGGTAAAATGGATGGGATCAGTGGTTTTGGCACTACAGCGTTTCGTGTCTAAAACCTACGCACAGATCCTACAGCCATTTGGCAAACGAGTCCAGGTAGAGGAAACCGGCACTGTTGATCAGGAAGACCACAGAAGGCAGAGGTTCCAATGAAAATCGTGAGATGTAATGATCACATGAAATTCCAAAGTTCGATCCTAACCGCTCTAGAAAGTTAAGGTTCCATAAAGCGCATAGCTCCTTGAGTCAAAATTGAGGTGATGGATTTTGTTTGCCTCATAGTTGACGAGGAGGTACGAGTGGGTTGGGAAAGGGGTGCCTGACACCGCTAAGCATTCAAACCCCCAACCCTACCATAGTTTTCTGGATTTCTTAACGGAAGACCTATGGTAGGGGAAAAGAGGCTCTCTTCTGCATACGCGCCACATACCAGCCAGCATTAATGTCATTTACAGAGAAAATACTCTGCTGAGTTAGTTTCTTTTAGGTAGGATCACTGTGACCAGATTGGGATATTTCCCGCCAATTGGACTATCTAAAATTTGAATTCGCGGGACGCTTTTTCATTTCGCGGGTTGGTGGTTTTCGGGCTATCTATTTTTATGAAAAACTATATTTGGGCTATACCGTAAAACCTACTAATCGGGACTCTGTATGATTGAACCGCCTGAACAATTGAACTATAAAATTAACGCACAAACTATTTCTTGAGGAAAATTCACTCTGTAATCGGGCAACCTCTAGAATTCGACCGTGAACCAGATTAGCTGCACACAAATTTGATTAGTAGTACTTGCTAATCGGACCAAAAACGGTTTTAAGATCAGCATGAAAAATTGTGCAAAAATGAGTTTTCCAGAAAAAATATTATCTGTTCAAGGTCAAGAAAATTATTCGTTTAATTTCTTTATAACTTTCTGCTGAAAAATTATTTAATATGTAGAATTCGATAGCTTGAATTTTATTGGTATTCTGATAATAATAATAAAATATTGATTTATTATTGTATGTTTTCCTTTTAAACAAGTATGAATGCAATTCATTTGGTAATTATGATGTAAATATTTGACGTTTGTTCAAGTAACGTCAAAACAACTGAAAAAATCTACTATGAGTGCAAAATACAACGCTAAGTGTTCGCAATAAGTTAGAAGTAATACAGTCATCCGATAAACAATTGCTCGTCCAACGAAAAACTGCCAATAGCTTTAAAATTAGTAAGAGTCAGGTGCCTCGTATTTAAAAATCAATAACCAACTAAAACGGAAATTAAGGGGACTTAGCACCTTCAAATTGAAAAGCAAATGTTTTTTTCAAAGGCTTGTTTTTAATTGAATAAAAAGACATATCTTAATGAAACTTTTTACACATACTTTACTTCTTTTGTACTACATTGAAAAAATTGTTAAAAATGTTTTGTGGCCCCCTGTCGTCTGCTACAATTTTTTGGAAAATACACCAAAAAAACCTGGCGTGCATGATAACTGTCGTCAGAAAAGTCTGAAAAAACAAACAACACGTGGTTTTGAACAACATCAAAGCGGCCTTGGAATGAACTAAAAAAAAAATTTGGTTGAAAAATAACAAAATGGCGAGGTTTTTTTCCCCAGAAATCGGTTATAACTAAAAAAAACTTAGTGCGGTTTTTTTCATCCGTAGTTCATTCTAAGCATCAGCATGTGCAGATTAACGTTTTAAAATTTCAGAACGATTGGATAATATTGTTTTTCTTAATCATGCACGCCAACTTGCAAAACGGTGTTTCGAGAAAATCGCGGTTAAAGTTCAAATTCAATATTTTTTGCAATAAATCTTACCGAAAATTAATCTGCGATGCCTGGACCATACAATGTATCTTCTTCTTGCTCATACTCCTCCTTTTCCAAAGCACGTTTTTCCACAAAAAGTATGTTTGGGGGCCAAACTCCAAACACCAATTTCGTTATTATTCTGCGTAACATTGCCCAAGCAGCGCTTTAATAAATCTTTTGATGATAAGTCATCATAAATAGGCTTTAACATTTCTTGTACCTCATCATTTAAAGGTGGAGGATGCTTGAAATTGTTTAATGCATTATCACCAGCTGCCTCCGCCTTGCGCCAGTTACACCAAGCCGTTTCTCCAACAGGACAATAAGAGTGTTGAGGGTTCTCATCAGTTGAAATTTTGTGGTAATATGCTGCCCAAATTTACTTGCGCATATTTTCAACTGAATCAGGATTTCGTCGTATAGCTAGGCCATAATATGTGGCAAAATTTTTCATTAATTTTAGTGTCAGTTGAACTTCTTTCGGACCTTTTTTTGGAGATTCTACACTTTTTTACAGCAATTTTTTTTTTGTTTTTTTTTTTTGCCAAGGCTAACTGTTTTTTTGCTTCTTTTAAAGGAGATGACTGACTTATCTTTGTCTACACTTTGAGTTAAGTCGATGTAGCGATATAGCCAAGTCAACGAACAAACAAAATTTTTTTTTTTTTAGAATTTCAATTTTATATTATTAAAATCATGTTTTTAAAGCTCCATTCTAACATATTCAATCAAAAAACAAAAATCGTATTTTCAAAAATTTGGAGGTGCTATGTTGCCTTAAATAACGTTGGAAAATTTTGAAGGCACTGGGAGAAAGCGGTTGAAATTAAATTTACCATACTACCAGATAGACAAACTGTTGTATTAATGGTAATCTAAGACACGCTCCAAAAAATTGCCAATATTCGACCAGATACTTCACAGTAAAGCCCGTCAAATTAAAACTTTGTTATTTCAAGGCATCAAACAGAAAGCTAAAATCCGTTAAAAGGACTACTATATTCACTACGGCACATATTCCCCCTAATATAAAGAACTGCTACACTACTGCCAAACTGGTGACCAGATGGTGTAATTCAAATCGTTTCCCAAAAATAAAATCGAGTTGCCCATACGTCAAGCGTCAGTCATACTTCGCAAGTGATACGTGAAATATTTTGATATTTATAATTAAAACAGGTCTTCTTTACTCCAATTAAAAATGACATGAATACAAAATAGTGCAAATGTGATGAAATGAATGCAAAGTAATGCGAATATACTAATGGTGACATTATAGCTGTGCAGCCATATCAATGTCCTGCTATACTGCTTCTAAGGCAGTAGTACAGCAGTACATTTTGCCTGCTGCTGTTTCACCATTTCAGCAGTAATAGCAGTGCTTGTGCACTCCTTCTATTCTTATCGTTTGTCCTTTTCCTATTTGTGGGATGGAAACGACCAGCCACGAAACAAAACATACTACACGTACGCAGCTAATATGAAGTAAATAGGTGAATTTTGGGGTAAAATGCTATCTCTAGCATTAAAAGCATTCACTGGTTTATTCACGCCTTCTGCAGCATTTAAGAAGTAGTGCTGTGTTTGCTGGGGCATAGGAAAAACCGAAAGACCAATATCGTTGGGAAGAATTGACATTAAGCGAAGTTTGGGCACGACTTGGCGAGCTAAAACAAAATCTTAGATGACGGGTGCTAATGGTACTTAGATGACGGGTACTAAAGAATGAATGCACACTTGATATTGAAATGCAAACACAAAACCGAAACATCGCCGTTTTTTCTGATAAAGATAGATGTGACAGCATTGATAATCTGGAAGACATCAAGCTAAAAAAAATTTCCACCTATTTGCACTTCTTATTTACAGCCCTTAGATCAGAGGATTATACCAAACATAAAACTAAATTACTGCACTTATATGATGAACACCATATTGTGAACTCTGGAAAATACTGAGAGTTCTTTAGACCCAATAAAATAAGTTTCTATATTTGAAGCTCTCTGGCAATTACAATCTGCTTGGAATAAAATGTCTCCACCCACAATTATGAAAATGTTTTTGGAAATGTGGGTTGCCTCAAAATCTGAGGGTCAAACGCGGCATCGTGATGATAGATCAAATTCAAAAAGTCTATTCGCGTATTTGAATCTATTTTAATATTGTTGTGTTTTACCGTTAAAACACCTTTCGTGGATTCGATATTCTTCACATTCGTGAAATAAAACAGTTTTCTTTATCAACACTAATTACACTTTTATTAACACAAGTAATTAGAACCACTAAATCGTTTACACTTTACGATCGCACTATTATAATTTCGCGTTGCAATTTAACACTTTTTCGCTTTTAATTAATCGCGCCCGGATACTTAATTCACTGTTTCGCTTTTCACAGTAACAGCCTTTTCACTGTATACGCTGTCTACCAACTGATTGCCAGCTCCTCTCGCGTGTCTCGGGTTCTCGAAGCCTCCTCATCTGGTTTCTGGAAAACTATTGTGAACGTCCGTTACCATGTGAGATCTGAGTCATGGTTTGGGTTCTGGAATGCTCCGCTTTTGCTTTCTAGAGGGCTCTATGGGCTATTTAGAAATATATTCTGTTGTGATGGGAAATGGGAAATTGGACTGTGTCTTAGGTTCTCGAAGTTTCTCAAACTGCCTTCTAGAGAGTTATTCTACGTTTTATCCCATAGATTGTTATTTTTTGTTGGCTATTTTCGGCTTTTGGCTATTTATAGATTGTTTTCATTTCTGGAACACATGATCAGAAAGACACCTTAACGGTTGTCGCTCTTTCGGCCGTCAATACGTCAACACATGTTTGTTCGTGCATGCAACAATATATTAAAATAGATTGACAGAAAGTCGTTTTGTACTCTTGCTTCAAGCCAAATTTTGCAGCAAAAAGAAGCCAGCTGCCAAATTCTGTTACTGCTGCAGTTTGCTGAAGTACGCGAACAGACCTAAAGTAATGAGAATTCAAATTCAAAACGATTAGAACCCAAATGTTCCAGCAGACATTCAAAATTTGGCAGGAGTCGATCAATTTACGACCACAAATGAGACTCTCCCGGAAGATTGAGAAGATGGCTTGTTTAAAGGATGATGATGTATTTTTTTAATTTTAAACCGAAGAAGCCATAGGAGCTTTTGTTAATTCCTGTAGTGAATTCAAATCGCAGTCATTCAAAATTCAATGTTTAAAAATTATTCATTTTATTTCAAAGCACACTTCAATTTTTTCGCGAAACGTCGCTTGGAGACACAAAAGTGAAATTGTTTTACGTATATCTCCTTTTGAAAGTATTTAAACGTCTAAACATAATGTTGACAGCTGATCGTCTAATCGAAAAAAATAATTTATTTGAAAACATGCGTTCATAGTTTTGAATGTATGAGATCGGATAAAATATTTACATTTTAAATAAAATACTCAGCCTTTCTAGCCATTAAGACTGTTTCTTATACTAGTTTAATTTTTGTGCCACCCAAATTCGCAAGTTGTTTTCGCAAGCTTTTATTTTATGTATGAACATTCTATGAAAGTCCTTGAAAAAATAAGTGTCCTTCTACACTTATTTTTTCAAGGACTTTTCTAGAATTTCCACACAGTGTCTGTAATTTATTCACATTTTTTCATTTTCAAATACGTTGTGAATAAAATTTTATCTGTATATGGTATCGAAAATTTTTACTGTTTCAAACAACTACTGTGCTACAATCAGAGGATTTATGTTACTTCGTATGAATTTTACGGACATAAATATTATAATTTGATCAGCTTAAACGAATTGATTTAGCTATTTGTGGCGGTATTTTATTTATATTTATTTATATTTTCTCGCAAATATCTAGCCACACTGGGCAGGATGCACAAAAGTCATTTTGTGTAACATGCCCGGTCAGTATACCAGTCATGGCTTTGTAAAATTTTCTACACTTACGGAGGAGGAATGCTGCTACTTTTATGTTTTTCCCCTCCATTTTTTTTCAATTTTTGTTTAATGAAAACTGCTCTAAATGGGTTAAAAAGTGTTGCTCCACAAAAATTGAGATGGAAAAATGCATTTAAAAAAAATAATTTTTTTTCCGATTATAAATTTTTTTTTTAATTTTTATGCGACAGAATGAGTTTTTTAAAAGTTAATGTGTTGAAAACCCTCCCGCTAAACCAATAACCCAAAAAAGATATTAAGAATATAAAACTTTTCAATATCATAATGATATATACATTGCCATTTACATCGCGAGCTCATTATACTGTTATTAATCATATAAACAAACTAATTGTATACAAAATTATTATTGTAATAGCTTAATTGTAAATTGCGTTGAAGCTTCGGAAAGGTAAGACGTCAAAATTTATTCTCATTGTTATGTGACATTAATAGCGAAGAAAAAGCCCTCGATTTTTGCATTTAAAAAACATTCCACGCATTAAAAAGTGTATAAAAAAACATGTGATGAAGGTGCAATTTACGAAGAAAAATACGCGATGGGTTTGCAATAAACGGAAATGTCGTGAGGAAATCGGTTTGCGCAAAAATACGTGGCTGGAACTGGAAGGTTCAAAGCTACCGTTAACCCTCCCCAGACACACTACAATTCGAGCACCTCCCTAGACACACCTGGGTCTATGGAGTCCTGCCGTTTTTTTACCACACTTCGAATCGTTTTAAAATCTGAAAAAATTCATGAAGGTAGATCGATATCTATAGAAAAAGAGCGTGCATTAGGTGATGGATATATATGAATTTTTATTATTGTTATTTAATGGAAATCGACACAAAACACGAGAAATACACGTATTCACTTAAAACATCATAGCTTTTTGTTAAATAAGTTTAAGAAAATTCTACTATACGAAATGTTTCTTGACATATAGTAGATGAAAGAAAAAAAAAGGACATAATGAAACTTCGAAAAAAGTATAATTATTATGACAAGAGAAAAAGTACAATTTTTTTGGAGTCGAAAATGCGTTTGAAATTACAATTTTTGGTTTAAAAGTAATGTAACTCAAAGTTTTATACGTTTTTGTGTTATTTATTATTACTTACACTTATTCTTATTAAAATAAATAAAGTAACTGAACAAAATTACAAAATGCATTCATTGCATACATGAAGCTTGTGTTCTTCGCAAATTTTTATTCCTTCGCTCGTTAAACTAAGTGCTAACGTTTCAATAAATTTAATCTTCCCAATGCAGTGTTCGCTTCATTAAAATTGTACAAAATGTTACAATTAACTACCGCTTGATCTAATATACCGAAGAAAAGCTTCGAAGAAAATGCACACTTTTATGCTTCCGTAGACACACATGGGTCTTTGGTGTCCGCAGCCAACTTTGACAGCTCAGCAATTCACGAAGAACGGAGGACCGAGCGTGACGTTCACTACGCCAGTTCTGGATCCAAGTACAATTTTTTAAGTGGAGGTTAGAACCCGAAATATTGACGTACCTGTGCGCCCTGACGATTTTCAAAAACGGCCGGACACCAAAGACCCAGGTGTGTCTAGCGAGGGTTAAAGACGGTGATTTTGTTTGTCTATTGTTGGGTGAATGAATACACCACCACCAAATTTTGCTTCAAAGAATTGTATATGTCGAATGACGCAATAACAGACTGGAAAATGTATTTGCGATGCGAGAAGTGTGTGCTGATAATTTGCTCAAAAATCCAATGATAATCGGAGGACCAGGAATGTCTGTTGAAATAGATGAGTCATCATTTTCTAAAAGAAAATATAATCGAGGCCGAATTGTACGGAATCAATGGGTTTTTGATGGCATTTGCAGGGAAACTCGTGAATGTTTTATGTATGCTGTTCCCGATACGAAAAAAGAAACACTCCTCGTAACAATTAAAGCGTGTATCAGGTCTGGAACTACGATATTTTCTGACAAGTGGAAATCGTACAATGATACTCCACATTTGGAAGGCTATGATTTTGAACATTACACTGTGAATCATTCAAAGAACTTTGTTGATCCAATTACTGGCGCTCATACTCAAAATATTGAGAATTTGTGGAAGTGTGCAAAAATGCGAAATAAACGGGAACATGGTACAGCAAGGCAAATGCTGAATTCTTATTTATGTGAATTTCTCTGGCGTCATCGATACAAAGATGAAAATTTATTCGAAAAAATGTTGAAAAATTATTTTGAAGTGTTATGATTATATTTTGTTTGTTTTTTAATTTGGATGTTACTATTTATATTGCGTTCGATGTTGTTATTTATTACATGTATTAAAAATGGGTTTTTTATGCCGACTAGGCTTTTTATTTGTTGCCCAACAATTGCTCACACTCCTTGTTTTTTGGGTTATTGGTTGGGGGAAGGGTCAGACCCCCCAACAATAAGTTTCTATGAATACATCTCATATTAACGCATAAAAATTAAAAAAAAACTAAAAAACTTAAAAAAATTATTTTTTTCTTGCAAACGTGTTTTTTCATGAATACATCTCATATTACCGCATAAAAATTTAAAAAAAATTTAAAAACTTTAAAAAAATTATTTTTTTCTTTCAAACGTGTTTTTTCATCATAATTTTAGGTAATTACTACTTTCGAATCAATTTTAGAAGCATTGCAACAACAAAAAGTGAAAAAAAATGGAGGGGGGAAAAACAGAAAAGTACCCTGCAGTGGTATTTGTGATTTATTTGTAATTTGCAATTTATTGAAAATAATTCATTTTACAGACAAGATACCTAGTTACAAAATGAATAAAAATAAAAATATTATAAAGAATTAATACATAAATTAAAATAAAAAATAAAAAACACAATAAGAATAGAAGAACAAAAATTAGAATACTGCAAAGTAAAAATAGAGAATAAAAGGACTATGGATATAATAATAAAACAGCAAAGTACAAAAATACAGGATAAGAATAGAAGTACAAAATTTTAATAGTAAAAATAAAGTAAGTAAAAATAAAGAAAAAAACGGATTAAGATGTGTAAATAAAATGATTAAGTAGGCGAAAAAAAGTGCACTACGAACTAAACTTTTGCAAATTTCAATTGACTAAGGGAGAGAACCAAGCTGAAGATTATTATGCGTCCTCAGTAAACGCAAAACGGGCGAATGAAAAAAAACGTCAGTACGTGCAAAATGTACATTGAACATTGAGGTTGCCCTGATAGGTCTATTATGATGGCGTGGCGTAAAAAAATCACGTCAACGATGAAGATAAATAGCCGCAATAAACTTTAAAAAGAAAACATTCAACGACGTAAATTCTGCGCTGGTCAAGTCGAGGAATATTAAGGGCTGATAAACGTTCACTGTAAGGACAATATGATAGGCTGTACCTGAAAATAAGGCAGCGAGTAAACCTTCGCTGGATAGATTCAACCGCCTCAGACAAATAACAGAAACGAGGACCCCACACCAGAGACTTGCACAGTGGCCCGAGCCCGCGGGTTGCGGCCGCACTGAACCGCATTCGCACAAGACAGCACGGGCTTCATGAGTGCGGTGACGTCACCGGGCTGACCGGGCGGGCTTGGGTGAGTTCGGTTCAGTGCGGCGGGCTCAATGCTCAATTAGCGAACCTCCGTCGCGTCCGTTCCGTTTGAGTTGAATTTCATAATTTCCACATACTTTGCAATGGAACACGGAGTGATAGCTATCCATAGATATGAGAGGAATGGATACGAAATGGGCCGAGAGAAATGAAGCAATTTTCGACCTCTGGTATAGCTGTGTGAGCGAGAGGTCGCAATGTGTTTGTATGACGAGGGCGGCGTGAAATATTGTAAAATTAAAGGGCAACTTTTTTGGTGCAAATACAAATTTATTACTATTGACGTAATGTAATTCACGTCAATAGCGAATCAATGAGTTTCGATTTGCGTTAAAAGTGTGCGTAGTATTAGCATTTATCTAGCATTTATCATGCACAAATGGCTGATAGTGTTGCTAAAACCATTAAGTCTGATCAAAGTGTATGATCAAATATTAAATGAAGTTGAGTTTTGCCATGCTTTCAAGTATGTTAAAATAAAATCTGCTTTAAGGTAGTGCAGTTTGAAAGCATATCAAGTACCGAGTATTTTCGTACTTGCGAGTATTTTATTCAAATATTCAAAAAGTTTGTAGGGCAACAGTAGCTGAAATCGGCCAATTTTGGGTTAGAGTAGTTTGGGACATAACGGGGCAAGACCTATTGCTGAGATATAAACATTTTGGTTTTTTAGGGGGGGAGTAAGGGGTTTTTTGGCCATTGTTTAGCAAAAACTGCCTTTACGGCGCTTTCGATGATTGGAAGTGGTCAGGGTGTATAATAGTGATGTTCTAAGGACGAAAAAATTTTTTGATAGGGAACATTGGGCAAAAACGTCAAATTTTTCCAAAAAAAATTTTTTTTTTTGTCTAGCATGAATTCGGGAGCCTTTCTGAGTAGTTTTGGGTGAAATTTCCATACAAGTTTAAGAAAAAGCGGCCTAGTTTCGAAACCTTTTCCTACTGGGCACTTTTAGTGCTATTTTCAGTTTTTCCGGACGGTTTTTCGGTGGATTTCATTTTGCCGTATCTTCGACAAAAAAAATTTTTTGTTGCTAGACAAAAAAAAATTTCACAAAACTGGACGTTTTTGCCCAATTTTTTTTTTTGCTCAGTCAAAATTGTTTTTCGTCCTAAAAATATTATTATACTCTCCGACCACTTTCAATCATCGAAATCGCCGTAAAAGCAGTTTTTGCAAAACGATGGCCAAAAAACCCCTTACTCCCCTACAAAACCGAAATGTTTGTAACACAGCAATTGGTCTTGGCTAGGGATTCCAATCCCGAACCATATTTTCAATCCCGGGATTACGGGGTTAAAAAATCTCAAATCCCGGGATCCCGGGATTTGAAATTCAAAATACAACACAACAAAATAAGTCAAGTTTCTAGTAAACAGATTATATAATTTGCCATCATTTCAAAACTACAACAATAAGTGAGCTCAACACTGTATAAAAAATTGCATTATTACTAATTTATATTATTGATACAAATAAAAACAATAATTTTAATTATCCAAAACGTTGACAGTATCAAGACAGATATTAAAAATTACGTCTATTACAAATTACAACAAAAAATCACGACCAAAAACCACAACAACAAAACACAACTCTTAGAATTAAGATACATAATAAAGTAACATATAAAAAATTCGGCCAAAGTTCATTAGGTTTTTCGGAAGTAACATTGAAGCAATAGCAAAGCATCTAAGGTATCGTCTCCAAGCATGTTTCTAAATTTATTCCCGATTTTGGACGCCGCGGAAACGGTCGAGAAATATTGGTAAGCCTGCTCCAAACTATGCAAGTGCCACCACTTTCGAAAAGATTCATTTCTTTTGCAATGGTTTTAATTAGATTAGTTTCTTGCGGCATTTCATGATTGATTATTTCATACTTTTGCAGCTCTTCTTGTAGCGTTAATTGACGACTACCTTGTTCTGATCAATATGGGTATCTACTGGGTTCTCTTCATTTCTTTGGCTACCAAGCATAGGGCTCAGCATCTAGATCATTGAAGTATTTTTTTTAATATTTGCGTTGCTTGGTTTCAAAAATAGAGATTTTATTTCACTTGGTAAATTTTCGCTGGTACAATGTGGATTCTGGAGATAGCTTAGCATACCAGATAGCTCGGTACACTGACGCTCTTTTATTCGGTCCAATATTGCAATTTTCATAGCATTCAGAAGAATATACCGTTTTTCCCCTAACAGCCTAAATACAAATCTTGATGAAGTATTAACAGTGCATAAATTTGCAAGTCTGCGACTAAAGGCCGCCACAGCCAATTTTACAGGGAGTAAAACTTCAATAATTTTCTGAATCGAATCAAACTCTGTTGCTTCTAATTGCTCTGAATATTGCAGGCCTATTAATGTATACTATTTTTCAAAATGGGAAACTATTCGATCATTGTCAAGAGACTATTTCATCTTGTTTTACAATCCATTTTAAGGAGACAGTTAAATGCCTTGCTCGGATCCGACATAGTTTTAAAGAACGTTATTATTTTTCGTTGGAGCTTTTTTAAAATATAAAACTACCTAACGAACTTTCTTTATGCATGCGCTGATGTCCTTCGTCTGATCTAGCGTGTCTTGCAGGCGACCGGTTTCAACGTAGTTAGCTGATTCAGGACCATCCAAATCTTCGTGGTCGTCGTTCAGACTATCAGCTGCTTCATCAACTCTTTAATCTGGAATGGACCTCATATTATAGCGAACATCGCAAACTGCCAAGTGGATGCTATGCGCCAAACAAATATGTTGCTCTGTACCAACTAGTCTGCCTACTTTTCGCATTTCGTCTGACCCATCAGTTACGATGGTAACAATATCTTTTCCTAGAGAAACATTAAACTCATATCTAGGTAGTTTCCAGCTGTCATTGATATTCTTACTCTACCCAAGCTCCAGTAAGAATTTACTAAGTAGATGTTTATATTTATATAGCGCCTATTTGCAGTCAAGGTCCATTAATCAAACATCAAACTGAACCGTTCACCTGAGATACTAGCCTGTTATATCTTATTTTTTATTATTTTCTTTATCCTGCTTGCATAGCCAACCTTTTTTTGATTGTTGTTAAGGATTTTGGTAAATCTGTGTATGCATTCGCTAGTATTAATTTCCTCAAATCATTCGATGTAATGAATGCACTAAATGCGAAACAGTCCATACTTATTTATTTACAAACCCCTTTGTATTCTCTTGTTAGCTGTTACATCGGTTTTTTTTGCTCTATTCTTTACGCATTTTGATGTGCGCTAATTGTTTTCTCATAAATATGGATTCTATTTGCACTTTTCGAGTCTTGCTGTCACTTGATTGCCGATAATGCTTGACTCCCGGCCCCGAAATCCCAGCCAATTTCTGATCCCGAAAATCCCGGGATTAGAAGTCATCAATCCCGGGATTTTCGGGACCAGAAATTGGCCGGGATCCCGGGATCCCGGGATTGGATTCGCTAGTCTTGGCCCGTTATGTCCGAAACCACTCTAACCCAAAATTGGCCGATTTCAGCTACTTTTGCCCTAAAAGCCTTTTGAATATTTCAATAAAATACTTGCAAGTACAAAAATACTCGCAAGTACGAAAATCTCGATACTTGATATGCTTTCATCTAAAAGCAGATTTTATTTTAACATACTTGAAAGCATGACAAAACTCAACTTCATATAATATTTGATCAGACTTAATGGTAAAAAAAACAGTTCGTTTTCGTTGATTGAAAACGACAGAAACGCCCATCCGGTACAATTTCCAAATGCTTGATTTCTTTAAAGTTAAAATATTCAATCTTGATGTAAATTCTACCATTTGTTTAATTCAAAAGCCATTTCGATTAAGGCAATACATCCGGTGCAATGAACACATATCATAAATTTCAGCATTCTGTACCACTACCTGCGATGTCATACCATCCTCGTTCTCGCCTAGCACGAAGATCAGCTTGCCTATGTATTCGGCTCGTATTTTTCACCCCTTGGTTTGACTCTTCACACCGGGGCTCGACTAGCAATTCACCCTGCAATTTCCGATGGTAGCGACTGTCAAATTTATGGTATGCAATCTGTGCATGGGCAATTTCATGGCATGCAATTTCATTTCGAAACTGACTCTGAGCGAGAAGGACGTGCGCTGTATCCGAGTGTCAAATGCTCTTAAGAAGTTATTTGAAGCGCAGAGCGAAGAAATTCTGCTACTTATGAAAAGTTCACGTGTAGGATTAGTTACTTTTTGGATAAGCGGGTGAAATTTCAGACGAAAATGTAACTATTATATGATTTGCTGGGGTACGAAGGGGAATGAGATAAAAGTAATTTGAAAAATCCACCAATCATCAACTGGGAGTCTCATAAATTTACTCATCGTCCAAAATCGAAATTATTTCATTTTTAAATCAAAAAATTATATATAATTTCACCATTCCGCATCAAAATTCGATTTTTTCGCAATTTCCCACCATTTCATATTGTGTGGACTATTTTCATTGCTCAATGAGATCTAAAAATCCCTTTGAATTCAAAATCCCTACAATTTCCTATAAGAAATAAAACATTCCCACAGTTCAGCGCCATTTTGAAATCAAGAACTGTCAAAATATTGCCAGGCAGATTGCCGAGCAAATTGCATACCATATTGCCTACCATTTATGGCAGACCATAAAATATTGCATACCATAGGCTGCCTCCACTGGCAATTTCAAATTTCATGCCATGGGAAATTGCTAGTCGAGGCAGCCTGTCAGTGCTGCCGCAATCCGCGGGCCAAAGCTGGCCCAGTGCGGTGCGGGCCGTGACGTCACCGCACATCGCGGGTCGGGCCGAATAATGCTCTGCTGTGCTGCGCTGCGGGCCGCTCTGCACGACTCTGCCATGCATGCTGCGGTGGTATGAACAGACCATGTGCGTCAGCGAAATCATATGACTGTCGAAACATGCAAAATAAGGCCAAATTCAAAGAAGATAATTCTGGACAATTATGGAGCTGCAACGACAGTTCTCTGTCTTCAACGCCGATCCACAATTATCGTATGAGGAGCGAAACTGATATGTTCTCGTCGTCGTCGCTATCTTCGACCAGCATGAATTCCCTAAACGCAATGAAAAATGTATCGATGAGCGAAAGCGGTATCGGAATTCTAGATATTACTATTGTGAAGCCTGCGGATGTGGTAGCTAACGAGGAAAATGGTGCATCCGAAGAAAAAAAAAAATACTTTACAACTAGCAATTGAAGGTGTTTTTGATGATTTTGATACTATTGAATAGGTTATTAAAAGTTTATTTCTATAAAAGTCTTGGCTTTTTGTTTACCCCTGAGCATGCTGCCTTCATAATTGTGTCAGTCGCTTGGGGCTCTTTTGGTTGTTGCATACGACTTGCTTTATGTGATTTTGCAATATATTAGAGAAAAATTTTGCTCCAACGACTAACAACGGTTATTGGTAATTTCCCATTCGGTTATTCGTAACTTTTCTATCTGCTGGAGCTTATTCTCGCAGAATGGTGCTTTATTGTGTCGTGACGTTATTATACTGTGTGTAATAAATTGCATCGGTGCGAGGTGATTGAAGAAGTATGCAACGTAATTGAAATTGCAAATGAGGCAAGGGGGAAGAAATATATTGTGAATGAAAACTATAAATAAATAAAACACTTCTTCTCTTGGTTGTATTTATATATTGCTGAAACAAGTTATTAATAGATTACATATTCTCTTCATTGTTGAAATAATCCGACCATGCTTTTCTAAATATCTCATTTTGCTGATGGCTTTCATTGCATATTTTAGAGTTTTCCTCTTGGCCATCACTAAATTTGACAGAGGTGCTTTCGGCATACGAATTGCTATTGGCAATTAAAAAATTGTGAAGAACGCAGCAGCACAGAACAATTTTTATAACTTTCTCTTGTTTTAATTTTATTGTTTTTTGCAGCACCTGAAATCGATTTGTTAATATGCCGAAAGCGCGTTCAACAGTTTGCCTTGCCCTACTGAGGCGGCGATTAAAGACTTGTTGACTTTCTTCTTGGGTGGTCAATGGGTACGGGGTCATCATATGCTCCATTAAAGGGAACGCATTATCCGCAAGGAACACATGTGGCAATGTTCTACCACTACCAATTGATTTCGCCCGAGGAAGATATTTATCTGGATTCAGTAAGACCTGCATTAAAGCTGAACGTTGCAGCACTTCACCATCACTTATACCTCCGTTGCATCCAACATCCACAAAAATAAATCTCGCGTCTGCATCCGCTACAGCCAGCAGTACCATACTATGAAATCCCTGGTAGTTGTAATACAGTGGAGCATCTTCTTTGGCTGGTGTGAAAGCTATATGCTTTCCGTCCAATGCACCAACGCATAGAGGAAACCGCCACTTCTTATTAAAATTGTCTGCAATTTCGGTCCATTCTTCCTTTTCAGTTGGAAACTAAAAAATAAAAACAACAATAAGAAAATATTTTAACCAAAACACATTTCCAAAAATTTGTTCTTTCAATATTTACCTTTAAATATTCAGCCTTCATGTTTCTGTAAATGGAATCGCACACTTCTATTACTGCCTCCGCTATGAAGGACTTGGACATTTTTGAAATGGAGTCCAATTCAGTGAAAGTTTCACCTGTTGCCAGATATCTTAAAGTTATTGCTAACTTTTCTTCTATCGGAATAGATTCCCTCAGAATGGTGTCCTTTTTTTTAATATCATCCTTAACGGCTGACAAAATTTTGCCAAAACAAACTTCATCCATTCTTAGGAAATTTTTCGCATCACAGCCCCATTTTAAATCTCTTAGTAAATTTTGCGTGTTTCCGTAGCGTTTCCGATTTTTCCGAGACTCTTTCGTCCAGCGACGTCGACGTCGATGCGAACTCTCTTCCTTTGTTTCCTCAATAGCAGCTGCCATATATAAACAAGCTGCCGATGCCATCAGCAATGCCGCAGCGATTTTAACGTTTTCGTCCATCGTATTATCTTCTGCAATTACATGAAAATTATATTTATTAAAATTATTTTCACATCCAACAATTAATGGACAAACAGAAATACCCACCTATTTCCTTCCAAATTGATTTTATTTACACAAAACGCTATAATTTTCAAAACACTCTTTACACGGCTATAAGTTACTTTCACAACGATCGCTCAACTCGAAATGAAAATTCAAGACCATGCACACGTTCATGTGCATAACCGGTATATGAACGCTTCCGTTGCTAATGCACACCAAGTGTGGAAATGGTGATTGTTGTCAAACCGGTTTGAGGACTGCATCAAGAATACAAGTGTGGAAAGGCCCATTCAGGAGATGTGTGCACCAGCGTTGCCAGAAAAAAATACAGAGAATCTTGGAAAATTTTTCAAAAAATCTGGAGAAATCTGTTATCTGAGAAATCTCTACATAAGTTTAGAAAACATTGACAAAGTGCGATAATTGAAGGTTGTCTTTTCAAAACAACATTTTCAGGATCCATGAAACTGATACTGATATATTTGGTTTTTATAATTTTGATACTGATATATTTGGTCAATATAATTTTAACAGTGCGTTTCGAATACTAAAATATAATCTTTCAGTCTATTTAACTAGGTATTCACTGCAAGCTCCTAAGTAAAGGTTATCCTATGGTAAAAATTACATTTCATTTAGAAATTTATCATTCTTTCTTTTGGTTTTCTCTAAGTAATGCCTTTGAATATAATTATTGAATATTATTTTCGTTAATCTTGTTATTTCCAAGTTAAGCCAAAATATATTTGGGGGTTCACTTTGAAAGAGCTTATTTAATTGTAGAATTTGACAAAGAGCTAGCCGCAGGCTGAGCTTTTCAAACTCTGTACCTTTTTGTATGACATTTTGATTTGCGCTATGTGAAATTTTGAAAATTTTACTTAAACATTTAAAATATCAAAGTTTCAGAACAAGTTTGAAAAAATCTGGAAATTTTGAATAATATCTGGGTGTCTGGAAAACGTTGTGAAAGTCTGGCAAATCCAGACTTAAATCTGGATCTGGCATCACTGGTGTGCACAGAGAAAAAGAGAATGGATTAGAAATCGCAGCTGAGAAATGATCCGATTTTCGACCTTCTGCTTATTGTTGTGCAAATGAGATACGAATGTGTGAGACAAGCCAAACCGACGATCCGGGAGCATGCGGAAACATTGGACAATGGTATGAACTTCCTTTCATTTAATGTATGTGCATTTACATGAATGCGTAATGCAAGAGCATTTCTATCACAAATTAATCATCTCCTAATGCTTAAACTCGCTTCTCAGAAACCTGAGAACAATCACATAAAAATTTGGCTGCAAATGGAATAATGTAATGTTTATATGCATATCCATACTAGATACAACATATTAACGCAATATTAACATACACTGCATACTTTTTGTGTGTGCATACAAAATATATAAAACAAACGCGTTTTATCCGATTTACCCTACAATCAGAAAAAGCACATGTGAATTCTGACAAAACTTTGTTCACCGCGTGGAAATCGGCTATACTTTTTCACATGCGGCGCCGGCGTTTCTCGTAAATAAGGCGGAGAATTACGGCTTTTCGGTGCTGAGTGCGGTAGAGAGGAGTGTATCGAGCGAATTTTTTGTGAGAGAGCAGCGTTGTGTGTGTATTAAAAAGGGCTAAAGCCCAGTGAGATAGTAGAAATGGAATGGACATGCCCATAAGATTTACATTGAAGGGGATGGTAAATGGAGGTAGTAGACAATGGAGTGGCCCTTCACATTTGAAATGTATTGGAGGGGACGTAACCAAGAGCTAAGGGATATGCGATATTTTGTCTGCCTCTTGCACATCTATCTCATTTGGAATCATACGTCATATGATCACCACGTGGAAAATATCTTGTCAAGTTGATAGATGGGACGCTTGGCGAAAGTTGCAGGGGTAGATGCAAAGCAGTTGTATCACATGGGCGACTCTACTATTTTATCTCTATGGGATGGTAGTAATTTTTTAGCTACTCATTGTCAAATCGAGTCAAATCCAAGTAGTTCCCCTCCATTTTGACAATGAGGTCGAAATGGCGTAAAGGCAGCTTTAACATGCTCTGTGCGCGAGAGGATTGAAGGGGCTAATGGTGGAAAGTTATACCTCCGTGTCCAGGGGCTGCTAAAGCCTGAATTACAGCCGTGCAGTGCAGTGCACTGAAATTTAGAACTCATGTAATTGCATGTGGCAATTCACATTAACTGCAGTGCAATGCAGCGGACTGCACTGCATCGTTTAGGCTAATTTCTAAAAACGCTGCAGACTGCATCAGCTGACATTCGTTTGAGAGTAGTTGACCGGGCAAAAACCATTTAAATTGAGGCGGAAACTCCGTTCCAGGCATTAAATTGTAAGTGGACGAAAAACAGATGCAGAAAATCTATATATCAAACCTCCACAAATTAATTTGACTTTCATTGTCAGAACACTGCACTACTTTCAATGTGCTTTGCAATTAGGGTTGCCAACTCTCCCAGAATTCCGGGATTCTCCCGGAAAAATACAGTTCATTTAAAAAATCTCCCGGCTCCCGGAATGCAGTTAATTTCTCCCGGAAATTTAACAAAAATTGCCTTCACGGAATTAGTATATTTTATGCTCGCTTTTATATGCTTATAAATAATACAATATTAATGATTAAAATTCGTAAATTGCACTAGATTTGTACAATTGATTAAATAAAAGATCTGAGTGCTTCTTTATATGAGCCAATAAATGAGGATAAATTGTACGACGATTACTGTTTGCTGCGAGAAGTACAAGACCTTGTCGCAAGTAAAACAAAGAGAGAAGACTTGCGATGGGTTTATTTTTTTTGAAAAATGTAAAGAAGAATCGGGCAAAGAAATAAAAAAACTTGTTACATTCGCTCTATGGATCCCTATCTGCAAATGTTGCCGCTGATCGTGTTTTCAGCGTAGTAAACGAACTGTGGTCAGTAGATATATAATACCAGTTCTGGCGCACTTAAGCAAAAGGGGGGGGGAGCAAAAGGGGTGCAAATAAGAGGAGCAATAAGGACCTGGTGCCTTCGATTATCGGCCCGCGCATGACGTAAGTGATGATCTTTGAACTAATAAACAGCTCAACTGGGCTTTTAGCTTATTTAACAGGGTTGTTTATCAGTTCAACTACCCTATTTATCAGCCCAACAAGGTTCTTTATTAGCTCAACAGGGTTGTTTATCATTTCAGCTAGGCTGTTTATCAGCTCAACTGGGCTATTTATCAGTTCGAGATCATCGCTTACGTCATGCGTGGGATGCGCGTGCCGACAATGCAGGCATCATGTCCTTATTGCTGCTCTTTGCTCCTCTTATTTACTCTTCTTTTGTTCCTCTTAAGTGCGCCAGAACTGGTATTATATATCTACTGTGGTGAAAAAATCGTAATCGGCTTAATGAAACACATGTAAAATCATAAATTCAGGTATGCACAAATTTTAATTACACATGTAAAGAATTCTATAGCTTTATCCTTGCAAATCAAAAGACATTACAGGCAACTCGTTGTGTAAAGAAATATCATTTTAAATAAATAAAATTGTTTTTCATTTATTTTTTTATTTTCCTCCCGGATTTCCGATCCACTGAGTTGGCAATCCTATTTACAATGCGTGCACTGCTTCGGCACCGCGCTGGACTGCAGTTTACTGCACTGCACTGCATGGCAATGTAATTCAGGCTTTACCTAGAGTCTACATTGTCCATGAGCTCTGCCATATGCGATGGCAACGAATGTCAGTTTATGGCATGTCATCCGGTGCCTGGGCAACGGCATGTCATGCCATATCATTTTGAAAATGTCGCTCAGCAGTGAACATGTGCGCGCTATCCGGTGTTTGAAAGCAATGCAAAGGTTAAAGGAAGCGGTATATGAGGAAAGGCTTAAATTGAGGAAGAGGCGAACATATATTTCCATAAGCAATCTTTTTTTTTGTATTCGTTTAGGGTTTGTAACATTATTTCCCTCGACATCGCCATTTTGAAAATGAAAAACTGTCAGAATATGGGCATGCTCATGGCCATGCAAATGTCTTGCCATATGGCTTGACATATATGGCATGCCATCAAATATGGCATGCCATGTACCGTCTACATTTTCCATTTCCATGGCAAGTCGAATGTTATGCCATCTCCCATGGCCAATGTGGACGCGGCGTTAATGAGCATGCCACTTTTCTGGCTGTTCGGAAAGTTATGTTTGGGTGCAACCATAGATATGAGAAGAATGGATACGAAATGGGCCGAGCATAGATATGAAAGAATATGTATGCGAAATGGCAATCCGGAATTGGGCAAAAATGTCCAATTTTCCCAAAAATTGTTTTTTGGACTAGTATGAATTCGGGGACCTTTCTGAGTAGTTTCGGGCGAGATTTCGGGCGAAGTATGGGAAAAAGCGGCCTAGTTTCGAAGATACGCAGCATTCCTAAATAGTAGCCCAAGCCAATTTCAAAGTTTGCTTGTGCAACTTTAAATCGTTCATTCACACCGGTTTTCATCATTCGAACAATTTTCTTCACCTAAATGACGTCAGTTCATATGGTTGATCAAACTTAATGCCCATACACGCTATCAAGCTTTCCCCGCTTATGAACAAAAGCAATCAATAAAACTGGCGATCGGGCGGTTTGACACATGTTTTATTTTCGTGTTTTCATCAATTAAAAGTGTAAATGTTTAGATTGGTCAATGAACAGTGCGAAAGTAATAAGTGTTTTGCACCAATTGCACATAGGATTTCGCCCTAGAATGTGTAATGTAAGTACAAATTCAATTTGAACCAATGCATCTATTTTTATCAGACTCGTGGATTCGACTCGTGGAAAGAAATGGTTGCTAAATGTGTGCAAGCAACATTTTCGACCACCCCTTACAAAATAACATCAAATTTCATTCAGAAAATTTGATAAATTTTGAAATTTGTGCCCCATGTGACACATATTTTATTTTCCCCGTTATTCCAACTAAAGAATAGTACTGAGTTCGATTTCACGTGAAATTTTCATACAAAATTTCACGTGAAATCGGTTTCGGTGAAAATTTAGCTTGAAAATAAGCAAGTTTGGTACTGTGTTCTTAGCATGAAAAGTTGCTTCGAAGTTGCTTTCGCTTCGAAAATATAGATGGCACTGAAACATGTCTCCAATCATTTCACGCCAATTTAGTTTGTGCAGTTCATTCTTTCGAGCTAAAAAGTTACATTTGGTGTTTCAATTTGAACATGGAGCAGTGCAAATGTCTTTCCAATAAGAAAATCGATCGAAAAGTGAAATTCTAGACATTTTATCCGTTAGAAATGAGCATTGTCTCTGCTTTTCTCCATTGCCAAAATTTTCGCTCGAAAGAATGACCAGATAATGGAGACATGTCAAAATTTCACGTGAACTCGAACTCAGTACCAGCCTTAACCCGTAAATCGGCCACATAGATATGAAAGAATATGGATACGAAATGGCAATCCGTGTACCCATACGTGAGTGTGCTTTTTTTAATACACGCACAACATTGCTCTCTCACAAAAATTCCGCTCAGTTCACCCCTTTCTACCGCACTCACAACCGAAAAGCCTTAATGCTGTGTCTTAATGCTGGGAATACCAGATCGGTGTAAAAGCGTGCAACGGGAAACAATGAAAGAAACGTAAATGTCAGTTTGATTTGTGTCGGTGACTGAGAGCATCGACTTTCAGTCAAAATTTTTCAAATAAAATTTGGAAATTTTTCGGCGAATTCGGTGGAAACGTACATTTACGTTTGTGCGCAAGAATTTGTGTCGGTTTCGCGAGTAAATTAGCGGTAAAATATTATAAAATAGTGCGATAATGAAGTGCCGCGTTCCAGGCTGCAAAAGTAGCTACCGAAGTGCTTCGCAGGGGATATCGTATCTCAGGTGCGTAAAATTAACCTTTGGCATCAATTTCTGTGTTTTTTTGTGTGAAATCATAATTAATTTCATTCACAAAAAGCATTTTAATCTCCACTCGCCGGTCGTGTGGAAAGAAATGTCAAACGACGTTCAAAATGGCGATCTCTCGTGCTTTTCGTTACCATATGAACTGTGTAGGACACACACCAGTACATCATTCTCCCACTAGTAAGCAAAATGTCGAAAATTAGCACATTTTTACTAGCTACTTTTGCAGCCTGGAACGCGGCACTTCATTATCGCACTATTTTAGAATTTTTTACCGCTAATTTACTCGCAAAACCGACACAAATTATTGCGCACAAACGTAAATGTACTTTTCCACCGAATTCACCGAAAAATTGATATTAAAATTGATTGAGAAAAATGTTGACTGAAAGTCAATGCTCTCAGTCACCGACACAAACCAATAGAGGTATAAGACTTTAGAGTGGCGGTATCCGTTTAAACGCCTGTAGGTGTGTGTCTCGAGCGTTTACTTGTTTTTTTGTAAAGTTCTTCTCCCCCTCGCCTTCACCTGCCAAGCTTTCAGGGCTGCTGTCAAGTACCCAGGCTGCTGTCAAGTACCCAGGAGTCAATCTGGAATCAAATACACAAACAAACCAAACGATTTTTAAGTATGCTATTTGGTTTTGATATGAAATCAACTAGAACAAGCCGCGTTTCCAGAACAAATAGAGCGATGCGAGTGTCGAGAAGTGTAGAAAATCATAAGAAGCATTAGATAAGGTTAAAAGTGGCAGTGGCACCTTCATTTACTATCTAAACACCGGAAACGAAATGTGAAGTGAAGTGTTGTTCCAAAAATACGCGCTCCTGCCTTCCTGGGTAATCTTTCTGCAGGTAAGTACTTACCTTATGGTAAAGTCTGTAATCGAAATTAAGTAGATTCGGATACTTGGCGTGGCCGAAAACCAGTAATTTTAGTGCAATTTTGCGATGCGGACTCAAGTGCTCGTCTTCTGGCCACGAATCTGACACCTGGGTATTTGACAGTTGCTCTTGAATTCCAAAATGGCGGAAATGCCAATGAAGTAGGCCTAGAAGTCTATGCATTGGGGTAACCGATTTTAGTTTGAGGAATTTAAAAAAAATGTCGTACGAACTAAATAAAAGGAAAAAAATCTACGATTAATAGTAGCGTATATTTCACAAAGAAGAAATTTTAATTTCTGGGAAAATTTTTGTTGCTAATTATTATAACATAGGTTAAAATAAGAAATTTATTAAAATGCCATGGTTTCGACTATCATAAATTCAGGTTAATTTTAGAAGAATAAATTCATGTAAATAAAAAGAGCCCAAAAAAATCTGCGTAGTGCCTTAATTCCGCCGAAACCGGCCCCAAGCCCGGTTAAAAAGGAAGAGGGAGGTAGTAGAAAATTTAGCATCTCATTTGCATTCAGATTTTTCATTGTAAGCAAACGTAATGAAATGAAAATAATTCTCTAATTAATCTGCGTACAGTGGTTAAATAGCGTTAAGGGGTTATATACAGTTAAAATCGATTTTTTATTTATTGCATTTTCAGAATGTATATTTAACTGATAATATTCCCTGAAAATTTCAAATCGATCCGACAAGTTTTTTCCGAGATATACGCATATTTCCAATCACATTTCGGACTGTTAGAAAGTAGGCGGAGTACAGACCGAAGCGCATGGGAGTAAGCGAGAGGGAAGAATGGCTCGTAGACACCATCAAATCGAGGTATTAGAAGCTGGTGAGGCTACAAAAGGTACATCTTATGGCCCTAAAACAGATGACTCCATGTTACTAAAAAATATATGATATATGTGTTAATTTCTTCCGAAACTTTAAACGCGTTTTTCTCAAAACTATGTTTCCAAGTCGGTGACCACGATTTCTAAAAAAACGGCTCGACCAAACGGTTTGAAATTTTAACACAACTTTCTCAGATATATTTCTCAGGTATTAAACGAAGGAATAAGATTTCGGATAATTATTTCTGTTTTTATAAACAATTTTAAATGGCAATTTTGATCAAAAATTCATTTTTTTTTTTTTACGAAGCTGCCATTTTGTCAAAAAACTGAATTTCGATTATTCCTTCGTTCAATACCTAGTTTTATCTATCTACTAAAAGAATCTGTTTCGTTTTTTGACTTGAGATGAATTATACCGGAGAAATCGTGGTCACCGCCGAACACCTTTTTTTGGAAGACCTTCAGGAGATCGTCTGGAGGAGCGCACCAGATCAATATTTTAACAAATTATTAGTGCCATTATAAATTTAGATGTTGGCACTAAATGCATGTATACTTTTTGTTTTTGTAAAGTAAAATACCTTTTCACAAAAAATTAATAAAAAAACGTCTTTTTCCGGCCTTCTAACTGTATATAACCCCTTAATGCAGTTAATGAAAATGTTGCAAGATAATAATATATAGTTCTTCAGCAATTCAACAATAAAATTCGTTTCGTTGTACCTTATGGAATCCAATATTTTAATTTAAAGAGAAAGAAGCCATATAAATCAATTTATTGGCAAATATCAATACTGAAGAACAATGACCGACCACGATGTGGAGTGCAGATTACCTTCAAATTTTAAATATTTATCTTTATTTAATATTCCCCTTTTTTCAAATACGCGCGCCAAATTAATGCCCCCAAAACGAGCAACTGATCTACACCCCGAAAGATATTCCGTTGTTTGGCTTCTTTACCACCACTCTTAATGTCTTATACCTCTATGGATGCATCCGGAGCGGGCGGAGCGGACGCGACGTATGTTCGCTAACTGAGCCTTAAGTTTTCTGGAGCTGATAATTGGATTTAGAGATTTGATCGTGTTCCTTATGGCTGCTCGTTTAGCAGCAATGTGTGATGTCCATTGGAGTTTGTTATCAAACGTGAGGCCTAAGTATTTGGCTGTCTTTTGCCATATTATGGTTTCACCGTCTACCATTAGCATGTGAGGTCTCTGATTTCTTTTTCTGGTTATAAAAAGTGCTTGGATTTTGTCAGTGTTTATCTTTATTTTTCACTTATGAAAGTAGTCTAGAAGGGAATCAATAGAGCGTTGAAGATTTGAACTGATGGAAGATAGAAGATGCATGTGTCGTCAGCAAACAGGGATACGTTTGTTCTATTGGAACGAGGGATGTCTGCAGTGCACAGGTTGTTCAAGATTGGCGAAAGGGGTGAGCCTTGGCGGACTTCTGCTTGAATGTGGCGTTTTGAGGAGAGAGATGGCTGTCTATTCTGACTTGGAAAGTTCTCTCTTGTAAGAAAGAGCCTATTAATTGAGAGTATGATTTAGGGATATGGAGGTTGATACGTTTGACGATCAGACCTGCGTGCCAAACTTTGTCAAAAGCTTTGGCCACATCGAACATGACCAGACCTGTGGATTGTCGTCTATTAAACCCTGTTTTAATTTGCTGTACAACTCTGGATAGTTGTAGCTCGGTGGAATGTTGAAGCTTGAAGTCGAATTGCTCATCAGGTAGGATGCTGTTGAGATGGACTATCTCATTTAGCCGGGAGAGGAAAGTATGTTCTGTTAGTATGGCCAGTGATGAGAGAAGGTTAATAGGCCTCCAGTTTTGAGGGAATGTAAGATCTTTTCCGGATTTGGGAATGACTATAACTGTGGCTAGTTTACAACAGTTTGGATATTTTTTAAAGAGAAATATACAGTTTATGATATCTGCGATGTCCTGGAGGATGTTATCCGATAAGTGTTTGAGACAAGAATTGGTGACATTATCAGCAATTTTTTTCTGACGCGCCTCTACGTCGCATCGCGCGGAAGGGTGAAGGGAGGTTTTAGTTTTGAGAAAAACTATCTGACACTCGCCTCCAAGCCTTGACGCAGAAAAGACGAGTGTTGCCCTGCACATTTGCTTGATATCGTGTTCCAGCGGCCAATAAAAGGTTCCCTCTAGCAGCGCTACGCAATCAAATTTTATATTAAAATTTGCAAATTGGCTTCGGAAGCTTACTCAATGATCCAGCAGGCTTACGGTTTTACAAGTTACAAGTTTTCAGGCGCCTTTAAGCGTGGCCGGGAAGAAGTTACTGACGAAGCCCTGACTTGACTCCTTTGTCAAGAAATGTTGTAGTTGTTTCAAGACCAGAATTTTTTTGCGACAGTAATAACCGATGATGAGAGCTAGATTTTTGAGTACGATCTAGAAACCAAGCGGCAGAGTATGAGTTCATATACAACATCAGAGCAGCTGTAACGCGTGCCCTAAGAGACATCCCGGAACATGCTATTCAAGCATGGAAATCTCGTCTCCAGAAATGCAAGAAGAAGAAGGATGTTATTTCGAAAAATTGTAATCATTTGTACTGACCAGTTTTTTTCTAAACAGACCCATTACTTATGGAACGCACCTTGTATAGCCTGAGTAATAAAACATCTGTTTTTGAATGCGGGTAAACAGAATAATGCTTACTCACTGTATATAAACACTTCCATTACCATTCACTTCCTTCCTTTCAAGCTATAAAATGTTACCGAGGTTTCAATATGCGCTGCACAAATTACGTAAATCTAGAACCAGTTACATACAATGTCAAGATAACCTGCGACTTTTATACCTATTCCTTAGTTTCCCTTATTAATTATTTTGTAGTAGTCATCAATTATCTGCTCATTCTGTAATAGACAACGCGTCAATCAGCCTTCTACCACCCGTGTGCATCCGAACGGGATCTAATAGATGATTTAAAGTCTCCTGGAAAACAGCAACAAATCACGAAGTGTTTCCATTAATGTTCACTGATATCAAGATATTAAGCTCTAATACTTAAACACAGCAAACTCAATTAGTGTCTTTAGTCGCGCTCATCCTTTACGACATCTGCCTGTCGATCTTATCGCCTGATCTTCCGGGATACTAACAACAGTAACCTCTAATCTGAGATCTGAAGCAAATGCGGTGGACAGGCGAGACAAGCAATCGTGGAGCGGAAGCCTTATAATCTGCTGGGAATAAATCGATTTCCATGGAGATAATAGCTTCTCAATGCGAGGACTGGGTGGCAGTGCTACATCGAGCTTGTTTATGCAAATGCATTATGTAGAGGCGTTAATTTTCAAGCCTCGTTCTAGTCGTAAAACAATCCGGTAGACACACTTGTCGGGATTAACCAATGTCCGGGAGCTAGCTTCACTCACCTGTATCAGACCTGCCCATTTCACCTGTACGCCAAAGCTTAATGCAGTTGATTGCTGATTTTAGTTTCACTTAAACAAAATCCCAATGCATTCGATTTTTATTGGCAATCTGATGCGCTTGCAGCATCTTTGATGCAAATCTTCAATTAACTACCTCATTTTATTGTGCGACATAAACGCTTTTATTGGAAGTTTGTGGTGAGTGAATGTTCGGCGCTTCCTTATTTACATCCCAAGCGTTGCATACTATTAATCTTCGGCTGTTAATTTACCTACAACCAGCATTTGTAGGTCGTAAGAAGAAAAGTGCGCACTTCGCATATTTCATTAGGACCACGCCTGCAGAGATAATCACCAACCAACCATAACTGAAGAATAAATTGAATATTCCTATAAAAGCCACGAATTTATTCCGATTGTAAAATAGTTTTACTGTTGAATGTTCAATCATTAAAATCATCTTAGAACCCAGAATACTTAGGCATGTCGAAACATCATGAACATTTAAATGCTAATAACAGTCACAAAACAAACATATACACTGAAACTGCCGACGCAACGCCAACCATGCCTCGTCAATATTTCAACTATTTTAATGCTTACAGCGCCACGGGAGCCCTAAATGTCGCCAATGAAACTCTCGAGATGGCTAGTGTCTCAATTTAACGGTTGTTACGTCCACTTATGGGTTTTCATTAAGAATTCGTTAAAATTCTTGATCAGTTTTTATCTAAGATTTTATATCGAAGACGATCTGTTGTACATGCGCGATATTGAATATTTGAATCACAGTTAGATAATTCAAACTATTGACGGCAGGCCTCAAGAGCAATAATTGTCCAAAACCAAAATAGAAAACAATCCATCGATTTGATTTTCAGGGTCAGAAAATGCCTAGAGTCTTTTCAGCGAATGCATTCGACTATTAACTCCTCATAAATTAGATTCGCTCATCTGGCTGCGAGCCATCCAAGATAATTACCTCCCGCTAGGAAAAGTTGAACTTCGTTTGTGCAAGTATTCAATCTTCGATTTATTGGGCTGTTTCGTCTGAATCGTCACGATTTCAGTCTATCTGATTGAACTTTGTAGCACGCGATTATGGCAAATATTCTGTAAGCGTTCACTGGAAAATAGAGAAAGCCTTTCATATCAGTATGCCCCCGAGAAATGACAAATTCTTTCCGTTCAATTATCTCCGGAACGGTATAATGATATTGTGGGAATAACAGCACTTGGTTATTGTTATTGAAGCAATTATAAGATGGTTTAATAGTTGGATTATGTGTGGATTTTTTTCGAAATATAAGATAAGATAAGATTAATATTTTTCTCGTAACATCACAATTCAATTAATTATTATTTTTATTCCATTTACGAGATAAAAACTTCATTTTGTTTTTGAACATTTTTTAAACATGTTAATTGTTAAATGAGTTGTGATAAATAAATGGGCGAAAAAAATGAAATCTAGCGAAGTGCCACTGGTTTAATGGCCCAATAGCGTCGTTTGCGTAAAGCGATGGATTACTTTGAATGAATTCACCAGCAAGGTGGAACTATCTTATTTTAGTGTAATATATTTAAGATTTTATTGATTTTTTCGATTATTTAAGATTTTACTGATTTTTTCGACGAATTCATCTGATGTCTCGATTCAGCGATGTTCATCTCCTCTACTTAATGAATCTACACACCATCCAGCTCATCATATCAATTTCCAAATTAATGACGATATACTAATGCAGTCTAACTTTGTAAATCGTTTTAACTTTAACTTCAAGGAAGTTGACTTTAATGCGCTGAGTGAAGTAATGACCGAATGCGACTGGTCTTCGGTTGTGAATGAATCTAACGTAAACGTTGCAGCCATAAACTTTCATTCTACCTTATTCGGTTGCTTTGCTCGCTGTGTACCTTTGAGTAACTCTGTACCTTTGAAACGCTTTCCATGGATCAAAACAGATTTAACCCATCTGAAGAATTTGAAAATTAAGGCTTGGAAAGTGTACAATTCGTCGCGTTTTGAAGATTACTATGAAGTTTATGAGGAATTACGAAATAGATTCGTATCTGAAACCTTATCTGCCTACTCCAACTATATGGACGAACTTAGGCAGTCTTTCGTAAGCCATCCCAAGCGTTTTTGGAATTTTGTAAACTCAAAAAGGTATTATGACGGATACCCTAGCTCTTTTATATCTGACGGCATGGTTATTAGTAACTCGCAAGCAATCAGTAGCTTATTTGCAGATTACTTCCAATCCGCGTATGCATTACCTCTCTCCGACTTCAATAAACCTAATTTCAATTACCTGATGGACTCCCCTAAAACGACGTTGGGAATGAAAGACCTTAACATCGACATTCCCACTATCTTAAGACATATATCTCGTCTTGAGAATAATTTTCACCCCTGTCCTGATGGATTACCGACCATAGTGCTTAAATGTTGCGCCAATTTCATTTCACCACTATTAGCTCATCTTTTTAATCTATCGATTTCCTCCGGTATTTTCCCAAACTTATGGAAATATTCTTCATTTACTCCGATCCATAAAAAAGGCAGCAAAGAAGTCGTGCACAACTATAGGCCAATTGCCAAATTACCATGTGTCGCCAAGCTTTTTGAAGCCATAGTTATCGAGGTGTTATCTTTTCACTCTAAGTCTTTAATCTCACTTTGCCAGCATAGTTTTATTAAAGGTAAATCTACCACCACTAACCTTTTAGAACTTGCGAACCTAGTCATCCTTGTGATTGAAGAAGGTAAACAAGTTGACTGCTTTTACACCGACCTCACGAAAGCTTTCGATAAGCTGGATCCTGACATTCTTATATGTAAATTGCATCTTCTTGAGTTCCCTAATAAGTTTATAGACTGGGTTAAATCTTATCTCTCTAATCGCAAGCAAAACGTTCGATTTCGTGGCATTCTATCCACTGACATAATTGCTACATCAGGTGTTCCACAAGGTCCCATTCGTTTTGCCATTTATGTAAATGACCTGATCACTTTTGTTTCAGGATCTTCCATTTTACTCTACGCTGATGACGCAAAGATTTTTGATACAATATCATCACTTAATGACTGTACGATCCTGCAACGTAATGGTCAAGCTTCGCTAATTGGTGGGCTCTAAACCGACTCACACTTAACGTTGAAAAATGCTCAGTTATCTCATTCTCTCACAAATCATCTCCGATTAATTTCAGCTACACTTTAAACGACACTCTTTTAACTCGCTCCAATAAAGTTCGTGACTTAGGAGTGCTATTAAACTCCGCTTTCACTTTTAATGACCACATTGACTCAATAAAAATAAAAGCCAACTGTGCACTTGGCTTCTTAAAATGACGATCTAAAGAATTCAGTGACATTCTTCTGACTAAAACCCTGTTCTGCTCTCTGGTTCGCCCTATCCTAGAATATGGGTGCTTGATGTGGTCTCCATATTACAAGGAGCACATAGATCGCATTGAGTCTGTCCAAAAGAGATTTCTAATTTTTGTTCTTAGTTCTTTCCGCTGGTCTGATCCAATTCGTTTACCTCCTTATGAAAATCGCTTGCAATTATTGAACATGGACACTCTTGAAACTCGACGTCAAAATTTCAAAGCTCTATTTGCTGCGAAGTTACTCACTGGAAACGTAAACTCTGAGTTTTTGCTATCTAAACTGAACTTTCGTGTTTGCCACGGTGAACGTAGACATCATAGCGCCTTATCCATCCCGTTTCATAAAACCAATTATGGATGGAATGAACCAGCCTGCGCAATAGCCCGAAGCTTTAACTCAGCGTATCAAATGTTCGACTATAATTATACTAGGTATGTTCCCGTACTTCAGCAAACTGCAGCAGTAACAGAATTTGGCAGCTGGCTTCTTTTTTCTGCAAAATTTGGCTTGCAGCAAAAGTACGAAAACGACTTGCTGCGAATCTATTTTAATATATTATAATATATTCAAGTACGGGAACAGACCTACTGTTGATATGTTCAAGTGTCGGCTTAAACGACCGATTAATTGTCATTCATAATTTCATATGTAAATATTTTTTCTGTAGTAATCATTCTGTTGATGAAATTGTCAATAAACTAAACTAAACTAAGTACAGTAGAAACTCGTTAGGCTTGTTTCACACGTACGAGGTTCCATTCGGTTCGGTTCGTTTTCGGTTGTAACCGAAAACAAACCGAACCGAACGAAACCCCTTCACACATACACGGTTCTCACACGGTTCATATTAGGTTTTGTGTTTTCTTCCTCAACTTTGCGTAAAATTTCCACACAATCGTTTTTCCATGCCTCTTGCGTCTTAAATGTATCTTCATATTTTGCACAAGTCTTGTCCCACAGCGCTACTTTAGATCGCACAGCACAAATCAGCCGATCCATATCAACATCTTATAAATCGCTCATTTTATCAGAAAAACTACAACTGATATTTTCCAAAAAATTGGAGGTAATTATAAAACTAATTAAAACTGACTAAACTAACTACACTTAGAAAAATACTTCTATTTTTTGAAGAAAAATGAACATATTATCGAAGGAAATTGGTAATGACTCTGCGCCAAAGAAATATTTACTCAATCCAAAGAGAAAAATTTCTTCATTTCAATTAACTGATATTGAATTTGCCCTGAGTAAAATTTGGTATAGTTTCAAGAAAATCTGGCATATGGCATAAATCGGTTCACGTACGATCACCGAAGTTAAGCTGGGCGCGGTTACTACTTAGATGGGGGACCGCTTGAAAGCGTCGCATGTTGTTGGGACGCAAAAACTCTCCCACCCTTCATATCATAAAAGTGGCTTACTTTGAAGAGAGTGAAAAAATAAAAAATAAGTAATAAAAAAAAATAGAGTCAATATCAATTTTTCCATCTTTTCTTATTTTCTGAAGCACTAGTATTATTTATGCCTAGTCGCCACTTAAAGCTATAATGTAACACTTAATCAATGGAGTTAGGACAACTGAAGACGAACAAAGTCAACTAATGAAGCCAGCGGAATTCGAACCCGCGAGCGGTAGATCGCTGCTTTGGACTGACACGTTAGCGAGCTATGCCATGGATCATAAGCTATCAACCCCTTATTTGTGTAGAGGAAATGTTGATAGAAGTTATAAAAACGATCAATTTTTTCGTCGAATATTGAAGCGTGGTTGTTTATTTATTTATTTATTAATCCCTTGCGCTACAGATACAATTCCAATTACAGCGTCAAGAAAGCAAAAATAAAAGAATGAAACATAAAAAAGAAAAAGAAATAACAAAAATAATTGAATAATTTGAAAACTAAATTAGGACTAAGATAAATAGCAATTCAAGGTAACATTTTCAATACATGCTTGAATTGTGAAAGAGATTGTGGGAGAAGACCAAGCTTAAGGGCATTATGCGTTCTGGGTAGACGCAGCAAAGGTGAATGGAAATAGACTTCCGTACGAGCAAACGGAACAGAGAAAACCTCAGAAGAACGACTTGGACGACTAGATTCACGTCTGGTTATCTGGGAACCAAGATCTGACAAAAAAATGCCTTGGCAAAGTTTAAAGAGAAAACACAATCTCCGAGATTGCAACGAGGACATGCGAAAGAGGGAGAGAGGAGTAGGGACAATAGGGGATATTGAATTTAAAAAGAAGCGAGCGAGTGAACCTGCGCTGAACAGATTCAATGGCGTCAAATAAATACTGAAAGCGCGGAGACCAAATTTGGCACGCGTATTCTAGAATACTGCGTACTAAGGAGACAAATAAATGAATACAGGAGGAAATGTTGGTAAACATATACGAAGAAAGCAAGACAAATCCAGCAATCCTAGAGGCCCTGGACGTCATATTCATGACATGAACATCAAATCTTAACTTTGAGTCAAACACCACACCCAGGTCTCTAAAATGCTGGACAACTGACAGGGAAATACCAGACAAAGAATAAGAGAAAACGAATATGTTTATATGCAAAACACATCTGATGGCACTTCAAAATGTTCAGTGGCAAGAAGTTGTCTTGACACCAGAGATTAAGAGCAAACAAGTCAGCTTGCAATTGATGAAAATCATTCGCAGACTTGACTGCTCTGTATAATTTTAAGTCATCTGCATATAAAAGACAGGGAGAATTGATAACAGAATGAAAGTCATTTACAAACAAGATAAAAAGTAAGGGACCGAGGATAGAGCCTCGAGGAACTACGGATGTGGGAAATATAGGAAAGGAAATGGAACCATTAAAAGTAACTCTACAAGGACGACTATGAAGGTAAGAGGAAAGCCAGGAGAGGAGGGGACCAAAAACACCGAAACCATTAAGTTTGAGGCGCAGCAGTTTATGGTTCACAGAATCAAAAGCCTTCGAAAAGTCTGTGTAAATTATTTTTTTATTTTATTTTATTTATTCACCAAACAAGGTACAAAATCAGATATAAAATAATAAATTAAAAATAAAATGGAAACGTAAAGCCAAGTAAAAAGTAAAAACAAACAAGTTAAATAAGTAACAAACAAATGAAAAAAGTAACAATTACATTAATAAATAACAATCAATAAATGAAAACATTGACATATAAACTATGGCTTAAGGTTTAGGGGTATGGATGGCATGCAAAAAGGAGGATTTGAAGGATGAAATTTTCGCTTTCTAGAGCGAAATTTTCGCTTGCCAGAGCGAAATGTTCGCTTTCTACAGTGAAATGTTCGCTTTTCAGACCGAACATTTCACTTCTTAGAGCAAATTTTTCGCTTTCCAGAACGAATAGTACTCAAAGCGAATAGTAAAAACTGCTTCTGAACAGACCCAAATCTTTGGCTGTGAATTTGGAAAGCCGGGTTCCAGATAGTGCACGCATATTCGAGACGAGGACGTACGAGTGAAATATATAAGGATTTAGTAACCCAAAGATTTTTAAAATCTTTGGCCCGTCGCTTAATGAAACCAAGTTGTTTACTTGCTCTAGAAAGCACTCTATCGAAATGTAGATTGAAGCGGAGCTTTTCATCCAGGGTGACACCGAGATCTAATATGTTGTCAACCCTGCTGAGTGACGTGTTGTTGAGGCGGTATGTATAATGAACGCGTGCAGTTTTGCGAGAGGAGCTAATTGCGCGGCATTTGGCAATGTTAGGGGGGAGCTTGTTCGCGGAGCACCAATGGTCTAGAGAGTTCAGTTTAGACTGAAAAAAGGTAGCGTCAGATGGTGTCCTGATGACATGGTAGATTTTGAGGTCGTCCGCATATAGTAAATGGGAAATGTCAGATAAAACGTCCGATATACGAGATATAAAAATATTAAAAAGAAAAGAGCCAAGACTACTACTTCCTTGAGGTACACCAGATTTCACGTCGACTTTCTTAGAAATAAGACCTTGGAATTTCACGAATTGCAAGCGGTCGTGGAGGTATGGGATATTATATGTAGTTTATCATATGATATTTAGAGTATCGTAACTCTCGGGTATCCTGGGGTGGAATTCTATATGATATATGATGTTAAAACGATTTCACAAAAGAATATTTTGTATGTTATGAAATGAAAGAATTTATTTAAAAAAAAAATTATTTTTGTATCGAATGCTAATTCCTTCAACAGTTTAAATAAAATTATCGTCATCAAATAAAACCAACCGCGTTATCAGAAAACATACTTTAGCACGATTTAACTCCACATTAAATTTTTTCTTTTATTTGTGTCCGAACGATGCTGTTACTATTATTTGTGGAAATAAAAATTGAGAAAACTAGTTTGCATAAAAATTAGATGTCTGCAAAACGCAAATGCATCGCCATGTTCACATAAAACTAGCAAAAAAAGAATGCGACAGTGAAATCGTGTTAAACACAGCTTCGCTAGCACAACTCAAACTTTAGTTAATCATTATTAAATTGATTTAATGAATGAAATAACGGCTCAAAAGCAATTCCACCGATAGCTTATAGTAGGTTCTCAAGTTAATTTTCTCTCATTCACACTACCATCTCCAGCCTACGATCCCGAGTTTTCATAGGGCGATCAACCTGTTCCAATCATATTTTCGCAAACATTAATTTATTTTCACCGAAAACTAAGTGAAATTCTTACCACCCGAGTGAGGTTTCATCGTATCTATTGGTCCAAGATCGTTAAGAATTCTTCATCAGATCTAATCGCATTCAACTCAACTGTACATATACACACAATTTCATTTCCATCCATTCTTCGCAGGTCATCATCGCCGATCATAAATGAAATGCCCCTTGACCTCGAGATATCCATCAAAACCTCCGGGAAAAAGATTTGGACAAGCGTAGTAGATATGAAAACAGTGGAAGGTGTTGCAAACGTGCTGAAGAATTAACTGACCATGCATTATACGAATTCCTATTCAACGCGATCTGTTGATATGCAGACAGTTAGCTGGAATCGTTTGAATGAAATGACTTCTCACAGCCACAGATATGTGACCGGCCAATGCCTCCTAGAAGTACGGGCCGTAATGCAGAATAATGACGTCACACTATACTGTCAAAGTGTCGCGAAAAACACACGTAGTCTTATGGGACGTCCGCGGGAAATCGTAAATTGTACAGGTTGTGTTGAAGTGAGTGAAGTGAAAACAAAGTGAGGTCCGCGGAACAGTGCTAGTGAACAGCTAAAACACAAATTAATGCGGTGCGTGCGGTATTATTGGGAAAATTCGCTACGAAATGTTTATCGGCTGGTGTTAGGTTATGTGACGTTTTGGGTCGATTCACTGTCGATACAATTGATTGACACAAAATGCAAGTTAAGACTAAATTTTATTTCTACAACGCGTCCACGCACTAAAAACTAACGTTTTATTCATATTTTAGCTTAAAAACCGCAAGTGAAATCTCCGTGTCTGTCGGCACTGCCTCGTGGAAATGTCAAAATTCACGGCTAAATTGACGTCATAGCTAAAACGATTACGTAGCCTGACGGCCCGTACTTCTAGGAGGCATTGGACCGGCCATCTGAGTTGGATGGTGAGGAAAAAATTAATCATTCTTCGATGAGTTGCTAGTTTGGATGTGTCCACGGATTGTGATTACTTACAAGGAAATGTATGCTGGCTGGTGGAAAGCCGTACGATTTCTTAAGATGCTTAGTGAAATGTCTTTCATCGCCCTTCGACCAGCTGTACTTGTGGACAAGCAACTGACTTGGAAATTAGCTCCTTCAAGCAAATGATGCGCTGCGTTTTAGTGAATAAACTGTAAATAAGTTGGAATCTCTCTTCATCTTACGCTGCATCCATCATATGCATTAACCAGTGGTAATCACTTCATTTGGTTTGATGGTTCGAATAGCTCATTGTTTGCTTTAGTCATGAAACCCGTAGCTGGAGATCTGTCATGCAACAAGAAATATTGCCGGCTATTTTTATTGGCGAAATTACGTTAGCGAGCTTCTTAACAGTGTAGTTATTCATCGCATAGATACTATGTGATTGACTTCATTACAGTGTTTTATAAATGTGTTATGATGATTGGAAGAATTCTAGCCACATGACTCGAAAAGCCTAGGGCCGGATTTGACCTTCTCGCCGCCCCTGGGCAGTTGTGAAATTGGCACCCCTTCTCATCTTCGCCCGCCCGTCTGATTCCATGAATCAGAGAACTATAAGATTACGACACGCGCATGTCTCTCTCAGCCCGCTGCTTGTGCGTGACGTCACCGGGAGAGTTCGGTTCATGAATGGACGCATTAAATTGTGATGGAATACAAATAAATGCATGAAAAATTGTTTATGGTTTTCTTTTGCAGCATTGTTTTAATATTATAAACTATCAATGAGCTTATTTAGATCATAGTAGATTTTATTTATGGAAGTATATGTGTGAAAAATGAAAAAAATTCAATTTAGTTTTTGTGTGTGTTATTGCTGTACTGAAAGTCATAAGAAGAATACTGTGACGGAAGAAAAAACTATTTTATATGTATCCAACAGATGCAAATATTCAGTCTTCTCAGGATAGATTTGAAGTTTCAATGATGATCCTGACTGTAAATTTCAGTCTAAAAGTTCAAAGAAGAAAAATGCAATTCCCATTTTTCACTTAAAATTAGAAAAGACAGCTCTATTGTAAAATAGAAACAAATCAGCCAGCGTAAATTAAGTCTATGAACTGAAAGATTATGTGCTAACAGCTTTTCCAAATTCTTCAATATCAGTTCTTCAAGATGGTTCTAGAAAGTCCAAATACAATCAGAGTTTCTTATCACGGTGAAAAAATTATGTGGAGGCCGGAACTCAGCTGCATTGTGAATGTATCTGTATTCTCATTCAATGAGATGGAAATTAACTCGATCAGAAAATTATGTGATTCAAAGCTTGTTCGAAAACTGCAAGCGACCAAAATATTATGCCTTGCAAGGTAGAATCACAAAAAAGGGACTGCTAATTTAACAAATGTTGTAAATTCATGTGGATTTTCAATCCATACAATTGTTAGTGATTCAAGAGGTTAAAGTCCCACAATCCATAAAAAGTTAGAAGTGTCCCAGTTTTCAAACTTAAAATTTAGGCACTTAAAAAAAACCCCAGAGACATAAAAATGCATTGACGACCAACATTTTTTGAGCTATGTGAGTCACGTAAAGTACTCCAGCGACCAACGGCCAGCCAGAGCGACCAACATTTTTTGAGCTATGTGAGTCACGTAAAGTACTCCAGTGATAGGTTGGGCTATTTAATCCGTCATATTGGAAGTCCTCCATTTCCCAGCTCATCTATTTCATATATATTTAGTAAGGTATTTTCTTGATATCTTCCCAAAGAAGTCTCAAACTAGCAATAGAGTTTTTGTATTGAAAATAAAACTAATTAAAATGAATAAAACCAATTTTTTTGGAGCTGAAATCATCAAAACCTTTATTAAATTGTCTTATTTACAATAATATTGCCGTTTACCTACATCCCGAAGAGTAAGCTTAGACTTTCGTAAATTTACAGACAAAATACCTACGTTTTGTTCCAAATCTACATCATAGATTTAGTTATGTCGTCGTATTATTACTATTGAAATATACTTTTATCATACTTTGCATAAATTGCACATACATTTTACCTGTACTACTAAGCACATAATTTAATTGTACATATTATGATTCCTTAATTGACGATTTTGGGCTTTTTTACGAAGAAACCGAAGAAACCCCTCAGAACTTCCCGATATTCTGAGTATGGGCGCCAGTCCCCGGATCGATAAAATTCATCGAGTGATACACTGTCAGATGTCAATAGCCTGTCTGGTCCAGACAGTCATATGCACACCAACAATCTGAATTTAAGGCCGTGCCATCAGCAATATTTTCTCTTATAGCTGCCAATAACGTTTTCCTGTCTCGCGTGTCAACGGGAACCTGAAACGCTTCTCTTGTCTCACGGCAAATACCTCCAAAAACCTATTCTCCTCCTCCATACAAGCCGACGACGATAGCTTTTCCGTTTGCCCAGGGTGCAATTGTCGATCTCAAAAATATTTCCGGGACCGCCGATTTTGCTTTTCTTCATGCTGATCCAAAAACAACATATTTCCCGACAAAAACTTAGCCAATGAATGACTGTTTGTCTCAAAAGCATGAATTTTTTCTCGAGTCTGATGACATGTGGCGGACGAGATGTAAGATAATATGCAACAAAACGCCAAAAATGTCCTCCAAACTTAAATGGGTACCTGAAAACCAAATACCCGTCATCGCAGAATGTGCACCTGATTTTTTGCCGCTTATGGTGTCCAACCTATAAGTACATGACACCTTAAAATCAAGGTGTCGTGATTTACACGGACTTTTTTTCAGTACTTCCGGCACAAAACTGCTTCTCTTAGTACGCGAAAACGAAATAAGGGGCGCATTTCAAGGAAACAGTACTGTCTAGATGATAGGACCATCGGTCGGAAGGCGTAGGAGAAGAATAATGACACCGTTTTGATCGTTTAAAAGTGGGAGTAGGGAGGTGAAGGCGCAGGCGATGGAGGGATCATCAGATTATTCCATTCTGATGAAGTACATTTCGATGTGGCATGGTCGGTGCAAATGAATGGCACGCGTGTATTGAAATTAAACAAACAAAAAAAATCCCCTCCACCAACTTTAGATGGAAAGGAAGGTACATGGTAACCAAACGCCGAAGATTAGTTCACGAGAAACTTGTAAATGAAGGTTAGGGCCATAGATTTGGAGCGGATGGCGATCGAGTGAAGATGTTTCCCCACAAAGCTATCGAATTCGACGTGAAACGGGGTCAAGATTTGCTTTACTACCGGACACGAAAGCGTATACTAGAGGCACAGCGTAATAACAACCAGCGTACCAACTTATTCCACTTTCCCAAAAAAACACTTTGACCTTGAAATTGCGCCTCCATTTACGCAATGCATTATCTGTCAAAGCAGCCTGAGATTATGTTGGTATATTTTGCGAGAGTGGGCCGTATGTGAGCAGCGAAAAATCTAACTTGAGTATGTAGTTGCCGAATTGTATATTGCATCTCTTTCTGCTCCATGCGATTTTTTCCAACTTTCCAGGCTGACCAACAATACAGTCTCAGGTTAGATCACTGGATTTTTGGGCCGTATACATATACGGAGTTGGTACGCTGGTTAGGAACTACTCATTACGCTGTGCTAGAGGTACGACAAGTTGTACTTACTGTGGCTATTAAATGGTACTCCTGAGGTGGTTGACAATGGTAAACTGGCCGTGATTTTTGAGTGATTTCAGTGCAGCACCCATTGATTCTCCGTAGTAAATGACACCGTCACGAACACTCGATCAGCTGCAATTATGGAAACAACTTAAATTAAATTTTTCTTACGAATTCCAACAAAATCTAACTATAAACTTCCCAAAATATCTGCGACTCGCGAGTTTGTTTTGAGTAGTCTTGACAAACCGGTCGCGACCTGCATCAACAACAATCAACAATACATTCAACAATATCTTGTCAAGTGACAGTTCGATCGGGAATTGTACTAAAGGAAAAATGGTACTGCAATGATACTAAAGGTGGATGATGTAGACTGTGGAAGCACGGCGGATTGATGGCCGTCATATAGTTGGAAGGAATGATGTAAATAGTAGGTCTGTTCCCATACTTTCAGTAACTTAATTTTACTGAATTTTCCTGAATCATGTGGTGGGGAATTTCATGAAAAGTACGGGAACGCTCTCATTGTATTTCCTGAAAATTTACAACCGAAAGTGTCAGTTTTCGGTTTTTGTGAGAACAATAGTGATTATAAAGTCATCCGAAGCGGTAATAAATTATCGCCACAAAAATATTGGACCTTCATAGCAACATTACGCCAAAAATATGTTGCTTGCTGCGCACATTTGAAAATATTTACTCCGTTTGACACTTTTCAGTATTTTTCAGTAGCTCAGACCCTACTGAAATTACTGAAAGAGGGGAAATTTTCAGTTTTCAGTAAAACGGAGTACGGGAACAGATTCATTGCAATTAATCGCAATTAATCGTGGTACGGGAACAGACCTAGTTTTGAGTTCAAATACCCGCAACGGTCCGTGAAAAGCCGCTTTAGCGGAAATAGAAATTTGTGCATGAAAAATGGATAATATCGGTTTCTTGGATTCTGACCGGTGAGGAACACGGACGTTTTGGGTGAAATTAGGTGTTCATCGAACTTTGTAATTTACATGTCGAGAAATCACGAGTGAAGCAGATTTAGTAGTCTACATCAGCGATTGTGGCGAGTTAAAGACAGTTGCGAAGGCTAAGATCTGGAGTATTTCGAAGATTCCAATTTGGTGGTCGAGGTTATAATATCAGGACGGTTGGAAGATAGTTCAACGTCGAAGAAGGAGAGTGTGCAACAACGTTTCAATCTAATACGAACGGGCCCCAACGAGGGAGTAGATACCTTCGCCAACAGCAGCAAAAAATAGACCAGGTTAGATAGATTTAAGTTTGAAAAGTGTATAATAGGTGCGTTTTTTTGCTCCGAGACAGAGCAGAGTACAACTATGCCGCAAAACAACGATCTAGTATAAAACAGCAGTGCTTTCGCTAAGACTGACATAGGTTGCGGTATTCGCTGTGGTAGCAGAAAACAGCTGAAAAAAGGGAGAAAATAACGAGTATACACTACCACAATCGATAGAAAATAGAAAAAAAAACTAACAGAAAATTAATTCTTTTAACTTTCTACACATTATGAGGGCTTTTTCTAATTTCCTAACTACCAAAACATTCAACAGAACCATGAAAAACCGAAAGCCACCTCACAGAAAAAAATACAACTTCTCATGAGCTTTTCTTTTTTCTATGAGCACATTCTACACTTCAACACGTGAACTACAAATGAGGCATAGAATTTCTGTGCTAGTGAATTCACTGGTGTAGGAGTGTTGCTGTTTTCAATGCATCTACTCTACTCTCCGCTGGATAGAGGAGCAAAAAAACGCGCCTAATATCGAAGTGTATAATAGTGTATAATGTAATGTATAAAAAGTGTATAATATAGAATATCGAAAAGTGTGCGTAGGCTAAGTTGATCCTACCTGACCAGGTAGAGCAAAATCGTGAAGATGGTGGTTAAAAATTAGCTTTCAATAAACTAGTAATTATTATTGTTAAAGAAAAAAAGGTGAAATAATGTTCCGCGTGAGGGGTAACAACGGTGCGAGACGCGAAATTAGAAAGAATCAGTGGGGCAATTAATTTTCATTTTACGGGCCCTTGAAATCGGTGTTTCGGTCGTCAAATTCTCGCTTCAGGGCGACGGACGTGCGGTCAATTCCGGCAACGAAGCGAGTGGCACCTACCCACCCCATTCCTCGTGAGCGATAGCCATCCGGAATGACCACATCTGCTCCCATTAGGAGATAGGGGAGTGTTACCTACGTTTTTCAGGGTAGTGCGATAACAGATGGTTGAAAAAAAGGTGAATGGAAACACCGGACCACCGTCTAAAGAATGGAGTAACTCAGATTCCGTCATCGTGGAGCGTAAATAATTTTTTTATTCTTTTCAAGAAACGCATAATTGATTCAGCTTTTGCTGATTTTCTAAGATTAGAATAATATTTTTGCAGCAAAACTTGAAAGTCTTAGATAATATGAAACTTTTTGAAAATTTTCCGCCCTTCCACTCTTCCCAAATATTTGCCGCCTTGGGCAGTTGCCCGTAAGTGCCCATACTTAAATGCGGCCCTGGAAATGCCGTAAATATGTTTAGAAAACTATATTCACAAGGGATATCTGTAAATTAATTATTATTTCGAATATTTGTTGCCATTGTTTGAAGACAGAACCTACTAATCAGTTTTATTAAAAATCCTGCCAACAACAGAACCGACTTTATCAATAGTTTTCCATCGAAAGCAAATTCCCTTCTCAACATATGCATACTATTCAATACTAGTAAATAATATCCTACACAGCCTCTGCTATCAACTTCTTTTAATCAAAAGCAGTTCACGGTGCAACAACCCCACTGTTCGAATTCGACGCGACACGATACAAGGACATGAGCCAGTCAACAAATAACTGAAAAATAATTCTAACATATAATTACCAAAATTCCACGCTGAAAGGACGAAATCAGTGGATCTGGTAAATTACGTTAATTGTCCTCAATAAACTTATTGCCATGTGTTCAGTGGTAAACATAAAGGCTGTCGCCCGGCCCGGAATTAGGTAGCTGTTTGTATGTACACATGTAATAATAAAAAATTTGTTCAATAAAAGCAGGTGGCGTGTAAAAGTATGTTTTGGAATTATGACTAGGCATATGACGTATTGTTTCATGTACGAATAGTTGCATGTGTCACGGGTATATGTCGATAACGATCAATTCAGGGCAATCAAGTGAAAAGGATTTTCTTTTCTACTTTTATTAATCTAAATGAGAATTCCAATGCAACAATCATTCTTCAAGAATAATGGCATTTTATATTACCCGAAAAACAAAAACATCAGCTGCTAGAGGGGGAAATCGAACCAACTTCAACAATCAGCAACATAAGCAGCGTTTCTTGCCTCTAGTGAGAGCTGGTTTAGGGTAGCTAGTATTGAAAACGCATTTTCAATGCTGCTTGTCTTAACCAGCTTTCGGTAGAGGCGCAAAAAATGCGCCTATAGACTAGTTTGAACTAGACTTCATTTTGAATTACAGGCAAGCCTCGGTTTACGTCGTTTTCGAGACCGGGAAAACGCGACGTAAACCGAAACGACGTATATCGAATCCAACAGAAATGTAGTTCATGGAAATGAAGAACGTGTCTCGTAAAACGATTTTTTATTGACGAAAAGCCATATTTAAAGTTCTTTGTTAACTCTAAGACATTTATTTAGACCTTCCCAAAATACTCTAAATCTCTCTTTATCCGGATCACATTTTTATATTTGCCGCTTGATTGAAGAAGTTGAAGGCTTTTAACATTTTTGCTAATGTTAATGTTCATCTCTGGTCATTAAAATGTGTTCTTCGGATTCTGCTGATCGCTCAAATATTTTAAAAGTTCTTCGGTAGTAGGGGTTGCTCATTAGAAGTTAAAAATTCTTCACATCCATTTCGGAAAACATTTTCTGACAACTTTTTCTTCTTCGGATATCTATTGCCATCTGAATTCTCGAACGATTCTATCGGCAAATCCTCCTTCTCCGCCACTTCCTTGATAGCTTCTTCAGGTTGATTCTTTATGATTTGTGAAACTGGAATATCGTCCAAGTCGGGAGTTTCGTTAAAACTTCCGAACGTCCTTTTCTCAGTTAGCCGACGCAATTCGAAATTTTCCCGACGTAAATCGAAACTCGGAATCCAAAAGTAAGACAACGTAAATCGAAACAACTTAAATCGAGGCGACGTAAATCGAGGCCCGCCTATATAAAATAAGGCATATAAATTTCAAGAAGATCCTCACCACTGATGACCATGGTTTAAGAAAGATACCGAATGATGCTGAGCTACTTATTGTATGCGAGTCAATTTTACCAAATCAAGAAGCTCTAAGGCACCATGCAGAGCAAAAAGTAAAGACCCAACGAAAGCTCTCTCTTGTACGATTACCTTCTTTGAGATCAAGCGGGCATTGTTTAAGGATCCCTGCAAGGTGTCCGCATAGACTAATTCTAAGCATTTCTATACCCGAAGGTATAAGGTTTGTTCAGATCAACTTGCAGTATGCTAAGTTTCGTGCTTTCTTTTGACCGAACAATTCTTATCCTTTCACATTGCGCTTGTACAGGAGCCGTCGATTCGAGTTAGCAGGATCCCGGGAGTCATCTAAACGAAAGGATACAAAACTTTTTCGGATTGAAGGGCAACGAGGTCAACGACTTGTATTCTGGTTTCCAATTTACTTGACGTCACGCTCAGACACTTTACTAGCCGGGACCTGTCAGCGGTCATCGTTCAGTACCGCGAAAACAGTGAGCTAAAACACGCAATTGTTACTTCCGCTTATCTTTCTTTTGACTTTTGACTTCGGCCATCAACACAGGGGATGAAAGGGCTAGTTCAGTACACTGAAATGGAGTAAATGGGACTGCGGCAGCAACAAACGACTCTTGATTTTATAACTTTTGTGTGGGCTAATGGCTCTAAACGCTGAGATTTCCTCCATCTCTATCACCACAAACATATAGTCCAGTCAAATTCGCGATTAACTTGGGAATGAGAGATAATAAGCTGAATTTTCATACATACCTTCATTTTGCGTTCTAAAAGTTATCGCAAAAGTCTCATAAAATCTCGTGTCTGCGTCGTAAGTTATTCAAGGTCAAAGATAAAAAAAACCCCTAGCGCATCAGAACCGCTAAAAACACTAATGTTCGAAGAACAGCAGAGGATTTGTGCAGATTTTGAGTGTTTGTTCTACAACTACCCAACGGGAAAAATAATGCTTACGGATATATTCGGTAAGCATTACGCGTAATGCGTGTAAGCATTACCGGACCATTACGCGTTGTTTCTTTTTAACATTGCATGTCCTAGGCTGGGAAGATTTATACAAGGGGAAACTCATGCTTTTAGCTCTATAGCTTTATGTATAAGAGCTTTTTGGAAAGTACGACATCGTATTCTTGCATTTATACGCCTCAATATGAATTAAAGCTTTGGCCGGCGGCCGATCGTATCTCTGCATGTGTGGTTTTTGCATGCTGACGCTCATTGGTAATTCCAATAGCGCATGCTCTTTGCTACTTCATACATTTTACTTACCCGTGCGTGATGATTTGAAATGCTTCGAAATTTTTATCTTTCCGCTTTATATAGCAGACTACCCATAACCGATGTATGCTCGCAAGTTATTTTCCCCTTGTTTGTGCGAATGATGTTGATTGGCCAATCTTGGACTTATAACATATGAGCTTTCTCCCTTGCAACATTCCCCATGCTCCAAGTCATTTATACGAGTATATCTTATAATTGCTGGAAAATAGCTGTGGAAATCGGAAATTGACATTACTAGCATTGTTTGATTCATGCATTACGCCGGCATACATTACCGCGATTCCCGTTGGGTAGTTACTTAAAACCACTACCACTAGCTACTTCTCTTACTTAAGACCACTGAGCAAGTCGGTAGTGGCTGAAGACTTCAGACCCCAGTCCGGGCTCTTTATAGCGCAATTTGAACCTGTCCAGGAGCTAGCTGCTGTATTCCAAATACCGTCTATTCTCTGGCAGAGAGTGACTTGGGAGAAAATCCTAAACAAGGAAAGGCTGCAGTGTTTTAACTGCCGAAATTTCGGACATATTGCAGGTAACTGCACCATAGTCCATCGTTGCGTGAAGTGCCTGGAGAGGCACCCACGTGGTGAATGCAAAAAAAGTTGAAGACGCCCACCCTGCATGCGTCAATTGTGGTCTTGATGGTCACCCAGCCAACTATCGTGGATGCCCGGCATACAAAGAAATGGTGGCCAGGATCGAAGCGAAGAATATTCGCCGCGACCAGGTCCGAAAGGATCGTCAGCAGTTTGTGACGCAGCTACAGGGTTGCCAGCATGCTCATCAAAAGCAACATAAATTTACAAATCAATATTATCAATATGGCCTGAAAGTTTCATAATGATTTGATCTGTCAAAAGTTATCGCATTTTGGTGTACCGGTTAAAAATTGCGTATTTTTGTTAAAATTTAATGCTTTATTGTGAAAAATTGGTTACAATTCAATTCTCAAAGTATTGGCCATCGCTAGCCACTATTTTTTCCCATCTTTCTGGCAATGGATGGATATCATCTCGAAAAAATTCGGCTTGTTTGGCGCCAATCCATAAATTGATCCAATTTTCGACTTGGCCGTGATTACGGAAGTGCTGGTCCATGACCCATCGATCGGAACAAATGATAATCGGAAGGAGCAATGTCTGGACTATACGGCGGGTGGGGTAAAATCTCCCATTTCAACGTTTCTAGGTATGTTTTGACCACTTGTGCAACATGTGGCCGAGCATTGTCATGTTGCAATATAACTTTTTCGTGTCTTTCAGCGTATTGCAGCCGTTTTTCTCGCAATGCTCGGCTCAAACGCATCAATTGCCGTCGGTAGACCTCGCCTGTGATCGTTTCGTTTGGTTGTAGCAGCTCATAGTATACCACACCAAGCTGGTCCCACCAAATACACAGCATGACCTTCTCGCTATGAATATTCGGTCTGGCCGTCGATGATGAGGCATGGCCGGGGTATCCATACGTTGGCCAACGTTTTGGATTACCGTAATGGACCCATTTTTCATCACCATCGATGCAAAAAGCCCTTTCTTCTTTGCCGTTGGAGCAGTTGTTTGCACGTGAAAAAACGGCGTTCGACGTCTCTTGGCTTCAATTTGTTTTTAATCGATCGGAAATGGTTTGCTGAGCGACTCCAAGTGTTTTTGCAAGTTCGTCTTGCGTTTGCGACGAATCTTCACTGAGTAATGCCTCCAATTCTTATTCTTCAAACTTTTTTGGCTGGCCGGAGCAGTGCTGCCATTTTAGCATTTTGAATGCTAGATCTAGCATTATTTTTTCCAAAACGGCATTCGAAATTCGTAGTTAGCATCTAGCATTATTTTTAGCATTTAAATTTAGATTTCGGAATAATCTGGCACTCATCTATTTACAATCTCGCCTATCAATTTTTTTCCAATAATAGCTCTGTTCGTGTACTGATATTGAAAAAATTATAGTGATTATAAAGTCTAAAATATAAAGATTATAAAGTCATCTATATTACTTTAAATATGGTAACGTTCAATTAAATCGTGTTGATGCTAAAAATCAGTGATATAATCTCATCCACTTCAGACTCCCAGGAGCCTCGGGCATCTACAAGTTCAAGTTTGCCAAAGTATGTGCATTCTAGTTAGATATTTTTTCCTGAATAAGTGAATCAATTGTTTTGTTAGGGCTTCAAATGCAAGCGATCGCACGGATAAAGCTGGAGAAAAGTCATCGTTATCCGACACTAATACTTTTTCTTAACTTAAAAATAAATAATTGTTGCTGTTTTGATTGTGACATTCCAAACGATGTTTTGAAAAATATTAGTAGAAATGAGCTTTATACAAGAGAAGCAAATTTAGACATAACTGATATGTCTGTAATAGATATAGAATCATTTTGAGGTGCAAATTTTAAACTTCTAATTTGTTTTTGTTACACATACGAGGGTTGATCAATAAGTAATGGTAATGAATATAAACCAAGGTGATTAAGCTTAAAAAATATATTTATTTTCAACATAGTCTTTTAAAAAGTTAATACATTTAGTCCATCTTTTTTCCGAACCCAGGGTACCCTTAGAAAAAAAATATTTATTTGGACTCGCCCAAAAGGCCTCAACAGTGGCCATCATTTCCCTATCATCTTCAAATCTCTCATTCCGAAGGTGTTGTTTGAATCGAGAAAAGAGGTAGAAGCCACTGAGAGCTAGATTTAGTGAATAGGGTGGGTGTTCAAGCAGTTCGAATCCTGTTTCTTGAATTGCATCCATCGCAGCTGCAGCCTTACGAGCCGGTGCGTTATTTTGAAGAAACAGAACTCCGGCTCGCAGTTTGCCGTGTCTTTTCTCCTTCATTGCCTCTCGCAATCTTCTTATTTGGTCAGCTTAGTAAGAGCCTGATAAAGTGGCTCCTTTTTCCAAATACTCCACCATAATAATTTTTTCAGCGTCCCAAAAAACTGATGCCATAACCTTTCCTGCTGAACTTGACACTTTGAATTTTTTCGGTGTCGATGAAGAGGGTCGCTTCCAAGTCATCAATTGCATTTTGGTTTCTGGATCAAAATGGTGGGTCCAGGTCTCGTCCATGGTCACGAAATGTGTCAAAAAATTCTCATGATCTGCCTGGAACTTTTCGAGATTCATCCTTGAAATGTCGACTCGTTTCTTCTTATGTTCGTCCGTTAACATTCTCGGTGCCCAACGCGCAGAGACCTTCTTCATATGTAACTTGTTGGCAAAGATTTTTCGAATACTATAATATGAGATCCCTGTGACCTCAGCTACATGCCTGAGGGTCACTCTTTGATCTACCAACACAACATCTTAGACTTTTTTTACGTTGTCTTCAGTGAGGGATGTGAATGGACGTCTTTCGCGGTGTTCATCTTCAGTGGATGTTCTTCCCAGCTGAAACTCCTTGGCCTAGCGTGCAACGGTGGAATATGGAGGAGCAGAGTCCCCTGATGTTTCCACCATGTCGCCGTGTATGCCTCTGGTAGACAGTCTTTTCAAACAGAGGTACTTAATGACAGCCTTAATATCATTTTTCCCCATTTTGATGTTCTCTCTTCGACTGTTCGTATTCAAATGAATGTAGCTCCCTAGAATCAACGCTTATTTATGTTTTTTTCATGCAGACTTAGTGAGTATATGTAGTAGTAAAAAAATGTTTTTTTGGAATTTTATGCGAATTGGAACTACTTTTTGATCAATCCTCATATAAATATACACATTGTTTTCATATTGAACCATGTTTATTTCAAATAAATAAGAAAGCACCTTTAAGCATTATAATTTTACAAGATCTAGCATTATTTAGCATTAAATAAAATTGAATCTAGCATTATTCCAAAAAAACAAATGGCAGCACTGGGCCGGAGTGCTCCTTGTCTTCGATGCCAAAATCACCATCACGGAACCGCTTGAACCAATTCTGACACGTTCTCACCTCTATTTTAAAGTTCGGATATGCTTCGACGAGCAATTCACGCGCTTGGGATGCATTTTTCTTCAAGTTAAACACGAAAATTAAAACTTCCCGCAAATGTTGTTTCGATGGCTCAAAAGTTGACATTTTAGTTGCCGGGCTAGTTCTATGTGTTTTCACTAAAACTTATAAACCAGACTGAAATAATCAGACAAAGGTATGAAGTTTCTGACGTGACAGCTGTCATTATCGAATTTCATGTCAAAGTAATAGATATGAAGTTGTCTGCAAATACGCAATTTTTAATTGGAACACCAATAAAAATTTTCAAATTTTCTCGATCTCTTTTTAGCCACCTAGCGCACACATAGGGTTAAAAAAAATGCCAAAGCATTATTCGATTCACATTTAAAACACGTTCTTAACTCATTTCGCTAACTTAGTTTTTGCAAAAATGATTTGTGGACATAGCAATAGGTATATTAAAAATATCACTAAAATGGCCGCCAGCACCAAAGGGTTAAAGATAATTGACATTTGGTGAGACCTGGACCTATTCTGCATATATAAAAATGCATCCTGAAAGTTTCAGCTCAATCGCATGGCACGTTCCCGAGAAATAGTCACTGAATTTTTATGATATATATATTTCTTTTGGAAACTAGATAGATTTTAATTTCGTGATAGATATCGATATTTTGACAAAAGAAGAAGGCAGAGTACTCTCGAAATAACGATATCTGTTAAGAAACTAAAATAGATCAAGCTTCTAAAGGAAAAATTGCTTTTTAAGTTAAAATATTTTTTGCGAGTTAAAAAATTGGTTCACATTAAAACAATTCTAGAATTGTTTAATTTAAGTTTAAAAGATTGCAATAAATCTGTTCAAAAAACTTGTTTGTGGCTTGTTCCTTCTTTTATGGTTCCCTGTAATTTACTGTGCTCAGTTCTAAGAAATATATAGACTAGAAAAACGTGATATATGCTACATAAAGCACTCTAATGATTAGCATCATCATAATCGGCTCTCCTTTAACTAATTTTTCCATAGCTAAGTACCCCTACGCACCGATCGTGTTGGTCAACACCATCCCTGTAGCGCAAACAAGATCGCCTCCACTGTCTTCTGCCATAAAATCTGCAGGCTTCTTTTGCTCATACAAGATAGGTGCCCAGACCACCGAAGCCTACCGACTCGGTAGCTCGGCAGTACTGCGCTTTATCTTTGGGATTATATCTATTTTAAGGTAAACTGTATATTTGCTAGCTTTGGCTAGTATCTATATCTAAGTATAACCAAAATCCTGACATTTTTCGTACTATTAACATATTTGATAAATAGGGCTCTTAACAAATTTTATTCCATTCACGAATGATGAAGTTATATATATATATATATATATATGTATATATATATATATATATATATATATATATATATATATATATATATATATATATATATATATATATATATATATATATATATATATATATATATATATATATATAAAATTTCCGGTGTGTCATTCAATTTTTCATAAGTTTATTATAGTATAGTAGTAGTTTATTATCGATGTGTCAATAGATTTTCTAAGAAAAAGGCTAAGGGACTTCTCGCTCCATCATTAGTGTAGTCTTTCGTAAATGTTGCGGAGAATACCCTTCAACTAGTTAAATGTACCCTAAAATATGCCAGTAATTTAGTAGCTACGTGATTCAAATAATAGTACGTAATTAACATAAATGGCTAGATATGGAACTAAAATATTCATATTTATTAATATCTTAACGAATACGAATATATTAGCCTGACCTCTATAAATAACATAAACACTGACAGATCTTACTTAGAACTATCTGAGTTCGAAGCCACTATCATACTCCAATAATTTAATTTGAATGAAATTCAATAATTGAAGTTAAAAATATTTATATTATTTAGTTAGATCTCAATGGGATTACTCAATGGTTCGTTGAAAAAATGTCTTGTGGTTTTAATTAGACAGCTTTCAACAAAGATTTCACAGGGACTTTAGTTTATTAGAAGGCTTCAATTTTAGGCTTCAAACCTTGACTTCAAAGTCTCAGTTATAAAACTATAATAAATGTATAACTGCCTGCTAACATTCATAAATACTAAACACTCATAAATACTAAACGAATACTTAACACGAACGACAATTCCAGTGCTCATCTTCAAACATATCGTGTTTCTCTTCCTTCAAACTACAAGGACAACCCATTTACTACTTCGAAGCCGAGCCGACTCTAATTAGGATCGTATGGATGTAGGTCGGTATCAGTAAACTTATGAAGCTTGCTGGCCTCGCATTCCAACGAAATACGTAGTTGTCATTCGACGGCTCGTCAGTCACAAAACGCGAACGGAACGTGCGCGACTCCTTTCGTCCGAAGGAAAAGCCTAAGTGTCCCGGAAAGTTCTACTTGCCGGGAAATGTTCTACTATTCAGTGCGAATTTGTTCCAATCCGCATCTGTGCCGTGCCAAATTTTATTCCCAACGCCAAAGCTCCTCAGTTCCTTTGATATGACCAAAATATGCCCGAAATCTTTTCTATTCGTGAAAAATCGATAAATCCCCCGACCACGAGCTCCGCCGGAGCAACTTGTTGATAAATGTGGAAATCGTATTTGGAAAATAATTCGAACTTTGTCGTCGCGTCCAATCATAATTTCCCGCGTCCGTCCGGATCGTCTGGTGTTGTTGCCAATAACGGGTACAAATTGTTCAGCAGAAACACCAACAACAACAGTAAAAGTAATTCGAATGATAAGGCGGAAATTAAGTGTGATTTAGATTTCGGTGATAGTGCCATCGGCCTGTGTACGCCGGTCTTGTTCGCCACCAGCCGCGGTCTGCATTTACGAACACGCCGCACCTGGCGAACTTTTGGCGCTAATAACGATTCGAAGGATAACTATCAAGTGCAGTTTTGTGATCTGGAGCGATGGGTAAATATTTCTCCTACAGTTTCATAGATTTTACTATAATTTCATGGAACTAAGAACAGGACAGTTAAAATGTTTTTGTTTATTCATAATTTTAGAGCTATTTTTTTAAATTAGTGCGGCTTCCTTCAATCTCATACATACATATTTCTACTCGCACTTTAGTCCGTTCCGTGCTATCGGTTATTAATAATATTTCCACTTAATTTCATCTAGCGATTGCATTTATGTTATCTTTTTGGTAATTTATTTTCTGTTTCGCTCAAAGCGTAAAAGTAGTTACAGTGGGTAGAAAAAGTTAAGGCACGAACTCTTAACATGAATAAAAAACTCTAGCGCATCAGAACCGCTAGAAAACTCATTTTCGAAGAAATTGTCTTTGAGTGAACAAAAAATTTGGAAAGACGTAATACACTTTTTTGTAGAATCGTATCAACCATTCCTTATCTCAAGCAACAAAACTCAACTATAACACAAATGATGAAAATGTTCAGTGCTGGCAACACTTTCCCAACGAAGCAGCAATAAATCTACCATAAAATGATCGTGCTTAATCAACCTTTCCTTTGAATTTCGTTCTCATCGGAGGATTTCATCGAAAGTTTCAGCGGTTAAACGTTGTTTGAGACTGCCATCCGAAAAATGTTCAAAACTCGGAATGTTTAAAAATTGGTTTCTTATTTTTATCGCAAATGCTTTGCATATGAGTATGTAATTTCAAGCATCTGTTGGTGCAATATTTTCGAAAATGGCTAATGCTGGTTACCCTGTGTCAGCAGCAGAGCAAAATGTATACCAAATCTGCTTCACGTTAAGCTAAACCCAACCAGTAAATTTCGTTTCGATTGAATCACTGCGCTGGAAGCTTTACGGGTGAAAAGAATTTTAGGATTGCCATCATCAAAACTTTTCAAATTTTTAAAGCGTTAACATTTGTTGTTGATTTTCATTGCAAGATTATTCCCATTTGCAAATCTAATGATATAATCGCTCAGTAAAGAAATTCCACAAAAATACAAAAATGGTCATAGCTGGCAGCCTTTTCATGATTTTTGTACGAAATTCCTACGACTTTACTTCACACTAAGGTCCATTTACTGCATGAACTTTGTTTTGATTTCCGCACTGGACCGGAAGCTATAGGGAAAAAAGCTTTATTTTGCTGAGCAAATTTGCAAGATTTATGAGACAAAAATCACCATAGCTGGCAGCCCTATTCTAATTTTTCAACCAAATTTTTACCAAATGTTATATAGAGTAAGATTCAAGTACTGTGTGAGTTTTGTTAAAATCTGATGGCTGAATCGGAAGTTATAGGCCAAAAAGCTGTTTTTTTTCTCAGTGATTTTTCAAGATGGTACCACTGCCACAGGGTTGCCCGCATTTCAAAATCACTTCTATCAGACCTGGTCCTAGCTAATACCAACATGTTCTGTGAATTTCATTATGATCGGATAATCCGGTCGTCAGTTCTCGTGAACAGAACTTTCGAGTGCTGAAAATAGAGGTAATTTGGTGATGGGTTGCCGTTCTTGTGCAAATCGGAATTTTCAAAATTTTTATTTGAAATGATGGACAAAGGTCAAAATTTATCAATAATTTGAAACTTTTGCCAAAAATCAAAAATTTTTGAGGAGGGTCAATGATTTGAAGGATTTTTTTTCAGGAGCCTGCCGTAGCTACAGGGTTACCCGTACAACCTTGAAAACCCATATATGCTAAGTCCTAGTCAACATCAATACGCTCTGCAATTTTCACAATGATCCGATGTTTTGATCACAAGTAATGACAAATCAAAATTTGAAAAAAAATCCTTGCCTACTTTTAGGCACTTAGCACCCACACACGGCTCAAAAATTTCAATTCTTTATCATAGACAAGCTTAGAACATAATTAATTTTCATTCCCAATACTTTTTTCCAACGAAAATTTACACTGCTTGGAAATATAGGAGTACCTCAAAATTCACTAAAACGCTCGCCGCCGCCAAAAGGTTTAGGATATCTGAATTTGAGAAAGTTGTGGACCTACCTACTACATATATACATCTACGTTCTCCGAAAGTTTCAGCTCAATCGAATTGGCCACTCCAGAGATTATCTCGGAAAATCATTTTGCTGATATACATATATATATATATATATATATATATATATATATATATATATATATATATATGGTATATATATATATATGGTGTATATATATATGGTATATATATATATAAAGAAATATGAATTTTCGGCGAAACGAGTTTAATACTATTGTTCTTCGAACATTAGTAAAAACCGGTAACGAAGCAAATTTTACAACATTAACGTAACATTTTTCACTGAAGTACCAAAATAGCGCAAAAAAAGTTAAGGCACGGCGCAGTTTCATCTGAAATTATTTGTAATTCCCGGGGGAAAAAAATACCGTTAAATGTACTTAAAATCATGAAAATATAATATTTCTATTCAGTCTGCCTTGAAAAGTGAACTGTCAAAGCGAGTAGACGTTGTGTCCAATCAGCTGTTGCTTTCCGATTGAAAAACAGACGAAACAAATTTTTCGTTCGATTTTAAATTTGGCGTGTGTGATTTGGAAGTGGTTCTCCTGTTCCTGTTGATATTGGACCTCGGTGATATCCTTCATTTTAGTGTTAATTTGTTCTTTGAAACATTTCGTGCACACTAACTGTTTTTTAATATAAAAATTTCTTGTATGACTGTTGGTGTATTTTTGAACGAGTGTTTTCGTTTTGATTGGTGTGTGTCTGCAATAAAATATCGATAGCTTTTTTCAGCAGTAGGAAAAGTGAGTGCTTCCAAGTATGAGCAGCGACACTAATTGTGGCAAGTGCCGAAGAGTGGTGAAGGACGACCACCAAGGCATAGCTTGCGAGGGCTTTTGCGGCGATAGGTGGTTTCATATTGGCTGCATTGGCATCTTCACCCAGGAATACAATAACATCGCATAATTAGGATGGAAAATGGTTCTGCAGTAAATGCAATGCTGCTTTAAAAACAAGCCGAGAGGATAAAATAATTTCACAAATTGAATCAACTCACCGGCTAATAAAAAAATAGCAGAAAAGCTTGAAAATATTCAGATTGATGCCTTTAAAGAACCTAAAAAAACCTTCATATGCAGACATGCTAAGAAAACCAAGTGAGCCAAAGCCCAATAAATTCAATAGAGGCAATAGAGGCAAGCCAAGGAAAGAGCAGGATCCTGGGAAAACCATCCAGGATTTGAAACAAAAGATAAAACCTTGCACATTGAAAACTCCGGTCGAGTATTCTAAGCCACTGCGAAGTGGGGGCATAATAATAAAAACAAATTCAATGGAAAACTCAGAAATATTATTAAAAGAAATAAACGAGCAAATGTCGAGCAACTATAATACAGAAATTACTAAGAGGAAGCTTCCCCGGCTAATGATCAAGGGTCTTCAAAGAAGATACACAACGGTCAAACTAAAAGAAGAGATAACAAACTTGAATCATTCAATTAATTTGGATGATGTATTCGAGGTTGTGCTCATGAGACAAACAGATCTTTATCTGGTAAATGGATAGCATTTGTTGAATTTGGGGGAAGGCTGTTTGATCGAATAGTCAACCAATACATGAATATTGATTTCGGGACACATTTTGTCATCGAGGACCATAACATCATGAGATGCTACAAATGCCAGGGATTTAGCCACAAAGCATCAAATTGTCAAAAAAAAAAACATATGTGCTAAATGTGCTGGTAGCTACCAGACAAATGCTTGCACGGTTATAGAATTAAAATACATAAACTGCTCCCAAAAAAGGAATAGCCACGTTAAACATTGAGCGGATAGTTACGAATGCTCGGAGTACAAAAAATGATTGCAATTAATGAACATAAGATACATTATAGTTTTTAATCCACTTCATAATGAATTAAAGCAAATTATTAAAAATCTTGTATGCCAATATAAGAAGCATTCGTAACAAATCCGATGATCTAAACGTCTATCTAACTACGAATGACATCAGTGTAGTTATTCTTAATGAAATATGGATATATCCAAATGAAGAGCATTTATATACACCAAACGGATATACCAGCTATTTCTACTGCAGAAACGCGGGCCGCGGAGGGGGTACAGCAATATTTGTAAAGTCAAGTATAGGATCAAGACTTATCACAGCTTCTGAGGTGTTCAACACAATCATAGTGGAACTTCAACTGGACCTAGAGAAGATTAAAATTGGCACTTTCTACAAAGCCCCGTTTGAGGACAATAATTGCTTCCTAAATTACATCGATCAGCTTTACTCATCAAATGAAAACATTATCACAATAGCCTACACAAACATCGACCTTCTGTCTTCGTCAAATGTTAAAAAAGCATATGAAGATGTTATAACATCCAACAATGCAGTTAAAATAAATTCGATCAGGCCGACACGCGTTACTAAGACCTCGAAAACCTTACTTGATGTTGTAAGAAGTTCAGACCTGGTGAAACGAGTTATTTATAATGATGTTGAATGGCCAGACTTAGATCTTAAGGTACTGAATATCTCGATCAAGACTTGCGTTAAAGAAAAGTTGCCTCCGAAAAAAATAACGATCAGCACTATCAACAAAATCGAATTCGTGAAATATGTGACGCAAGATTTGAGCAGCAATCCGCATGTAAATATTGAAAAACTGATAAGAATCCTGTCTGAAGCGAAAATCAAAGCAACATCTAGTAAGCAGGTAAGGGTTCGGAATGAATCGTGGATCTCTAAAAGCACTATTGACATATCCAGACTCAAACGAAAAGCCTATAAAATGTTGAAAACTGATCCCAACTGTGTGATGAAACGACAAAACTACCAGCATCTAAAAACCCAGTCAAATCGATTAGTAAAGGAAGAGAAAAAGAAATTTTACGCTAAAAGATTCGAAGCTTCATACGGAAATAGCGCTAAATACTGGAAAATAGTAAATGAACCGGCTTAAACAAAAAAGGCACTTCTCGGACCGCAATATGTATCAAGAAATTACAGATAGATGGATCATTGATTTCTTCTAGTGAGGTAATTGCGGAACACTTAAATAAATATTTTGCAGCGATTGGGTCGGATGTCACGCAACATTTTCTTCAAATATCTGAACAACACCATTTTTCAAAACCAAATCAATCATCTAACATACATTTGAGACCAACAATACCTAGTGAAGTGACAGAAATAATCGACAATTTAAAAAACGGCGTTTCACCAGGTATCGATAATATAACATCAGGAGACCTCAAAATGCTTAAGCAGCAAATAACTAAGGTTTTAGTGAAAATCATCAACAGCCATTTACAAGCCGGTACATTCCCGGCATGCCTTAAATGGTCGAGATTAACACTAGTTTTTAAAAGAGGTGACCCTTTCAATCCTTCAAATTATCGTCCAATAGCAGTCACCAGTGTGCTCAGTAAAGTGTTTGAAAGGATCATAAATGCTCGAATAATTGATTATCTCAAAGAAACATCAGTTTTGGCTCCAATGCAGTATGGTTTTCAGGAGCACAGCAGCACTATTGGAACTACCCTGGACGCGGTTCAGTTTATAAATCAATCACTGGATAAAGGTAATTACGTGGCAGCAATTTTCGTCGATCTAAAAATGGCTTTTCATGCCGTTGACCACGAGATTTTGTTTCTACGACTGGAAGAGTATGGGATTTTCATGAAATTTAAGTCCATTATCAAAAACTACCTGTTGGATAGAAGAATAGTGGCAAAACAAGGAAGCTACACCAGTCAGGAATGTTCTATAAACAAAGGTATTCCACAGGGATCGATCTTAGGGCCTATACTTTTCCTTATCTACGTGAACAGCGTTCAAGATCTCAGGATTTCTGGTAAGATAGTTTTGTTTGCTGACGATACGCTCCTGTTATATGCTGGAAAAGATGTCTCATCAAAGTACAGTAAATATGGATTTGGATAAATACTTGAAGTGGCTGCGCTAGAGCAAACTCGTTATAAATGTCCACAAAACTAAATACATTATGTTCGAGCAAAAAAATTAACGCCCTATTAATCCATGTATTCAAATTGATGGAGTTCAACTGGAGAAGTTCGATTCAATAAAACACCTGGGATGGATTTTGGATGAAAAGATGTCCTGGACCCATCACATCAACTACATTAGGAGTAAAATCGCACCATTTATCGCAACACTGAGAAGACATGATTTCCTGGAAAAACGCACTCAACTCCTAACCTTAAATGCTTTTATCTTGTCTACTGTTAAATATGGAGCAGTCTTGTGGAGCCAAACAACTAAGCATAACATCGAGCTAATTGGGAGACTTGTCACTAAGGCTATAAAGGTTATATTTAAGTTGCCGACCTTAACACCAACGGGCGACGTGTACACTCGATCAGGGTTGTTAAGCATCCAACAGATTGTTAATCTCGAAAGAGGTAAAATAATTTACCAAATTATCAACAACGGGCTAAAATGGCCAGATATTCCTCGAACTGTTGGAGAGTTAACTAGCAGAGAAACAAGATCAGCCAGCATCCTTTTAGTTTGTAAACCTGAACGGATAGATTAAAGCTAGATCCAATACAACAGGCTATAGCTTTCTACCATACATTGCCAGATCCGTTAAAGAGCTCAAGCAGTATCGTGACATTCAAAGAAAACCTAAAATTGCACATAAAAATTAACAACGCACAATGACGAATAACACCAGAGTTTTTTGTATACTTTTCTCTGGACACAAGTCAATGAAGACAATAATAAGTTAATAAAAGTGAGTTTATCATGTTGATAAGAATTGTGCTGTCCCTTATACCAAAAAACTAGTTGTCTGGAAAGCACTATGGCAAGATTCGCTCCAGATTCGCTTCAGTTTCGCTCCACATTCGCTCCAGATTCGCTCCAGATTCGCTCTAGTTTCGCTCCAGACTCGCTCCAGATTCGCTTCAGATTCGCTCATTTCGCTCCAGATTCGCTCCAGATTCGCTCCAGATTCGCTTCAAATTCACTCCAGTTTCGCTCCAGATTCACTCCAGTTTCGCTCCAGATTCGCTCCAGAATCGCTCCAGATTCGCTCCAGTTTCGCTCCAGATTCGCTCCAGTTTCGTTCCAGATTCGCTCCAGATTCGCTCCGGATTTGCTCCAGATTCGATCCAGATTCGCTCCAGATTCGCTCCAGTTTCGCTCCAGATTCGCTCCAGCTTCGCTCCAGATTCGCTCCAGTTTCGCTCCAGTTTCGCACCAGTTCCGCTCTAGATTCGCTCTAGTTTCGCTCCAGATTCGCTCCAGATTCGCTCCAGTTTCGCTCCAGATACGCTCCGGATTCGCTCCAGTTTCGCTCCGGATTTGCTCCAGATACGCTCCGGATTCGCTCTAGTTTCGCTCCAGATTCGCTCCAGTTTCGCTCCAGATTCGCGCCAGATTCGCTCCAGTTTCGTTCCAGATTCGCTCCAGTTTCGCTACAGATTCGCTCCAGTTTCGCTCCGGACTCGCTCCAGTTTCGCTCCAGATTCGCTCCAGAATCGCTCCAGTTTCGCTCCAGATTCGCTCCAGTTTCGCTCCAGTTTCGCTCCAGTTTCGCTCCAGATTCGCTCCAGATCCGCTCCAGATTCGCTCCTGATTCGCTCCAGTTTCGCTCCAGATTCGCTCCAGTTTCGCTCCAGATTCGCTCCAGTTTCGCTCCATATTCGCTCCAGATTCGCTCCAGATTCGTTCCAGTTTCGCTCCAGATTTGCTCCAGAAAGAAATGCGAAAATTTCGCAATGGAATGCGAAAAAATTCGCACTGGAATTCGAAAGCGAATCTGGAGCGAAACTGGGGCGAATCTGGATAATCTGGATTAATAAATAAATATAACACTGTGATGAATAGCTCACATATTATCCGTGGGAAAAACCGTGGGAATTTGCCACCTGGTCTGTGGGAAAAACGGGCATTTGCGAGGGAATTTCGGCCACAGAAGCCTCAGAACACTGGCGTAAACGGATATTTTAATGATATTACAGAAATGGATCCCTCCCAATTTTATGATCACAATAAATATGTGACGATGTCCTTGCGGCAATTTTGGATGATAAATATGATGTTTCACGGACTACCGAATTTGAAAACGAGTCAGTAATAATCTTGGAAACTGAAAGTGAGTCCTCGTATGATGAAGTGCAAGTTATGGACGTTTATATAGCATCAACTTATACGGAGCAACGAAAAAGTGTAGTGAAATAAAAAAAAAAAAATATTGGTGAAAAGTGCAAATTTAAAGCCTTTTGAAGAAAAAAAACTTTGAATTCAAAGGAAAAGTCAACTTAAGTGGACTTAATGGACTTCTGAATAAGACTTGAAAAATCTAGGCCCTGGGAGTATGGTAATAAAAATGTCGCAACCATTAATGGAGTCATGATACAATGAAAACAAGGTAATCCATTGCGCATGTCTCTCACTATCCCATTCTCGCGCTGGTGACAACTGTGAGTGATTTGCCTTTAAGCGAAAGTAAAATTGGGCACCTTCGAGGAGGGCGTTTGGGGTGTTAATGGAGCGATATTTCGATTTTGATGATGGAGTTTGAATGATTGGTCTGTGCTTTTAAATGTCCTAGAAAATCTCAAGGAAAAAGCTGTTGTACAAAACACAATGATGAAAAACTCAATAGCTTATATTACTGGAGAAGATATGAAATCCACTCGCGACAACGAATAATTTAGAGTGTTCTTATGGGTACGATGCTAGTTGTATGTACGTGCGATGTTGGGTTGCAGATTCATCCAGCCCGATAGCGTAATAGATACAAATATGCACTGAGAAACTATGATGTAATTGTTATATAGTAATTGTTATATATATATATAGTAATTGTTATACAGTTTCGTTCCAGATTCGCTCCAGTTTCGCTACAGATTCGCTCCAGTTTCGCTCCGGACTCGCTCCAGTTTCGCTCCAGATTCGCTCCAGAATCGCTCCAGTTTCGCTCCAGATTCGCTCCAGTTTCGCTCCAGTTTCGCTCCAGTTTCGCTCCAGTTTCGCTCCAGTTTCGCTCCAGTTTCGCTCCAGATTCGCTCCAGATCCGCTCCAGATTCGCTCCTGATTCGCTCCAGTTTCGCTCCATATTCGCTCCAGATTCGCTCCAGATTCGCTCCAGTTTCGCTCCATATTCGCTCCAGATTCGCTCCAGATTCGTTCCAGTTTCGCTCCAGATTTGCTCCAGAAAGAAATGCGAAAATTTCGCAATGGAATGCGAAAAAATTCGCACTGGAATTCGAAAGCGAATCTGGAGCGAAACTGGGGCGAATCTGGATAATCTGGATTAATAAATAAATATAACACTGTGATGAATAGCTCACATATTATCCGTGGGAAAAACCGTGGGAATTTGCCACCTGGTCTGTGGGAAAAACGGGCATTTGCGAGGGAATTTCGGCCACAGAAGCCTCAGAACACTGGCGTAAACGGATATTTTAATGATATTACAGAAATGGATCCCTCCCAATTTTATGATCACAATAAATATGTGACGATGTCCTTGCGGCAATTTTGGATGATAAATATGATGTTTCACGGACTACCGAATTTGAAAACGAGTCAGTAATAATCTTGGAAACTGAAAGTGAGTCCTCGTATGATGAAGTGCAAGTTATGGACGTTTATATAGCATCAACTTATACGGAGCAACGAAAAAGTGTAGTGAAATAAAAAAAAAAAAATATTGGTGAAAAGTGCAAATTTAAAGCCTTTTGAAGAAAAAAAACTTTGAATTCAAAGGAAAAGTCAACTTAAGTGGACTTAATGGACTTCTGAATAAGACTTGAAAAATCTAGGCCCTGGGAGTATGGTAATAAAAATGTCGCAACCATTAATGGAGTCATGATACAATGAAAACAAGGTAATCCATTGCGCATGTCTCTCACATGGAGTTTGAATGATTGGTCTGTGCTTTTAAATGTCCTAGAAAATCTCAAGGAAAAAGCTGTTGTACAAAACACAATGATGAAAAACTCAATAGCTTATATTACTGGAGAAGATATGAAATCCACTCGCGACAACGAATAATTTAGAGTGTTCTTATGGGTACGATGCTAGTTGTATGTACGTGCGATGTTGGGTTGCAGATTCATCCAGCCCGATAGCGTAATAGATACAAATATGCACTGAGAAACTATGATGTAATTGTTATATAGTAATTCTGTTAATTGCGGTTCTTCGTGAGCTGCGTTTTGAAAATATCTGCACAGTTTGAAACAAGATTTGTATTTTGTTATTAACACCGCACATTATGAAAATGCTTTATTAACACAGAAATAAGCATTTGAATGGCCACCGAAAGGAAATCAATAAAGGCAACATTTTTTAGACTGGATGTATGAGTAAAATTGGTCATCCCTGCCTTAAATATTATAGATGACAGGTGCCTATCTCCCAACCTACACTAACTCATTCACTACTTTTTCTGTAATATGTCTGAACGACGATAAGCTTACAACAGAGTTTACAATATAATTAGAGGTTAGTGAAAGGTAAGCATTGTTCACTGATACTGTTGCTTCCGCTATCGAAAAGAAACCTTTTCTCAAATCTGTATAGGCTTCATATCTTGCTGCTCACTTTGATCTTGATTTTCCCCCCGTGCTGCAAAGTAGTTTTTCTCTTTCAATATATATATATGACTATAGTTTATCAAGTGGAAATATTATATATAGTGGAAAATAATGAATAGTACTGTTGTTTTTATCATATTATAATTAGTGATTTAACATGAAATATAGTAAATTTTTTTAGAAAAACGAGTTTAACTACTAAATCAATAATAATAATAATAATAATAATTTATAACTATTTGTCTTATATGGCACCTGTTTCTTAATTTTTCCAAGAGCAGACTTAAACTTTTGTGTACTTAACATATTACCAACCAGGAGACTAATGTTAAAAATGCATAAAACTGATTTTTGGTATGCGAATGAGAAATAGAACTAATGTAAAAATCGTTTACTGCGCACTAGTTTTTTTATGGACAAATATGTAGTGGATCCACGAAAAATGTAATAATAATAAAACTAATAAAAATAGTATTGATGATTGAAATTGTCGACCATTCCACTATTAGATTCATATCATCTTTACTGTCGAAACCAGTAATGGGATTTAAAAAACGATTTGACTATAGCCATTTATTTATAATTTACTATTTCCGTTGAAGGTGTCTATTTTATTGCATTTTTTTAAAATATTTTATTTATTATGTTGTTTTAATTTTTTTCGAATTATTTCGCACACTATAAATTGTTGATTTCATTTGAAAAATAGATTTTTTTACAAATTTTCAATCTCAATTTAATTAATTGATACTTTTTGGTATGTGGGCTCTTAACGTTTTATTGCTTAGCATTTTTATTCAAAGGAAAACCCCCGCCATTGTAGGAACTGGATTTTCATAACGAAATCTATTAAACTTTGTTCTCATTCCGCTACAGTCCTTCGTTGAATAGAACCTACGACGTTCGAGATACGTTCAACATCATATCTCGTGAGGAAAATGAAGGTCTGTAGCGAACTTTAGTCAAGTGATACTAATAAAAACTTTAATAAGTAAACCAGGAAGAGGTTGATAAAAAGATCCCCTTGGGACCGGATACTTTTTACTTACCCTTGAGCCATTTGTACATACACGTTTTCTTCTGCGCATCCATAAAATTTGGCCACTAGCTCGATGACACAATTTCTAAGTGGCTGTCACCCTACATTTACACGCATCAATGAAATGTTGCACCACTTTTTAGCCATTTTCTTTTGTGTGTATGATGCTCAACTATTTGTTATCAATATTTAAAACTGTTAAATAACTACAAATGACTTTTTTTTTCTTTTCAGAGTACGAGTCGAGCGCACGTTCTAAGTATCAGTGAAGACAGTGAACAAATGTATTCAGACATAGGCATCAACCACATTCGTCGTTCAGAGCAATCAGGTTTGGAACGTTACTCGACGAACTCAACGAAAAATTCTGAGAATCGCTAGTGTTCGATACGGAGTGGCGCTTCAGCGTGAAAATAATTTGCAGGTGAGTAGTGAAGGGGAACGATTGTTGTTTACTAGTTTGCCGGGTAGAGTTGTCAATGAATTGTGCGTGGAAAATATAGATTAAACCGTGAAGTAGTGAGTGTAATGCATTGACGACTGAAAAATTGGTAAGTTCTAATCTGACGCTGTTGTTAAGTATATAATATGAATAGGTAATCTCATCGTAAATGCTTAGGTAAAGTACGTAGACTTCTTTTCCGATGACAGCAATTTTCAGCAAATACAAGTCGATTGGATAGAAAGAAAACATGTGAATACCAAGAATTTCTACTGTGCTGTGTTCCTTGAATGCAGAGGCGTCGGTGGTGTAATGGTCAGCATAGTTGCCTTCCAAGCAGTTGATCCGGGTTCGATTCCCGGCCGACGCACACTTTTGCTATAGCGAAGTACACTTTTTGTGTTATTTTTACGACGAATATGTAAATACATACTTTACAAACATCACTTTATATGGTGGAATGTACATAATGTACGAATAATGAATGTACATAGAATCTTTTACGGTTTTTTTTAACTGTTTTTCCAAGGAAATTAGTTTTCAATGTATTATTTGAAATATATCTATCAGCACGAGCTAATCAATTATTACCGACGTAGTACGTGTTGTTTGAGACGGAAAAAACTTATAACCTGGCACATATCAATGTTGAAAGAAAGAGCTTGTTTACATTGTACCAATGATCACGTAACTCAAGCTTGGAGCAAGAATGCATCAGATTTAATTTCAATGTGATAACCTTTTAGATCGTTTCCATAAAGTAAATGAGGTATAGGTCGGAAATAAATATACAGTGGCTCACAGCTTATTTGATACAGTGACAATTTGAAAATGCAAATCACTGTAACTTTGAAATTAAGAACCCTATCCAAAAAATTTAAACGTATTTGACTAGATGCATGTTCAGCGAATACAATGCAAACAAAAAAAGTTCCAGCAATATTCTTCGGCGTCCGGTAAAAGAGAAATACCACTGGCGCAGAAAAATTGCAGCTCACAGCTTATTTGATACAGACACTTCAATGCGAATAAACTTCTATTTTTCGCACCGTTAATCTGTCTTGTTTTTGTTTCTTGAATTTTTGATTGCGTTAGACATTGGCTTAGGTAATTTTTAGCAAGATCTTGTAAGCTGAAGTGCCAAAATGAGCCAAAATTGTAAAATGGGTCATGGCACCACAATTGAACAGCGCGAGTTGGTATTAAACCACTTTAAAAAAGGACAAAGTGTTCGAAAAATTGCTGAAAGTGTGAGTTTGAGTGTTTCTACAGTGCAGCACATAATTGAGCGCTTCCTACACGAAAATCGGGTAGAAAATAAGAGGAGAAATGCGCCAAACAATATTTTCACCGTATCCGACGAACGATACATTGTAAGGAAAGTGAAAGCAAACACAAAGATTTCCGCTCCAAAATTGGTTACTGAGGTTCATCGTGAATTAAGAAAGTCATGTAGTGCTGAATCCGTCCGACGAGTGCTTCGCGACCATGATTTCAGGGTCCGAGTAGCTCGTAGGAAGCCTTTCATTTCCAAAAAAAATACAATAAGCCGATTTGCCTTTGCCAAAGAGCACGTGGGAAAGCCATCCGCGTTCTGGAATACGGTTATTTTTGCGGACGAGTCCAAGTTTAACATTTTTGGCTCCGACGGAATGTTATATGTCTGGCGCAAGGCAAACACTGAGCTAAACAAGGAGAACCTCAAAGCTACTGTGAAGCATGGTGGTGGTAATGTGATAGTTTGGGCCTGCATGTCCGCAGCCGGAGTCGGAAATTTAAAGTTTATTGAGGAAACAATGAACCAAACAAAGTACCTTGATGTACCCAAAAACAATTTGCTGCAAAGTGCTAAAAAACTGGGTGTTCGCGACCAATTTCGGTTGTACCAAGACAACGATCCAAACCATAAGTCGGAAATTGTGCAGTCCTGGCCAATTTGGGATTGCCCTCATATGATGTCCCCGCCGGCACAGTCACCAGATATGAACGTCATTGAGAATCTGTGGACTTTGTTGGATAACAACATTAGAAAACACAAGATTTCTAATAAACAAGACCTGATGAAAGCACTGCTAGAGGTATGGCAAAAAATTACTCCTGACATCACCTAAAAACTCGTTGATTCAATGCCGAATGGGATCCAGGCTCTGCTTAAGTCTAAGGGCTATCATACAAAGTATTGAAATCAACTGGAAACCTCATAATTCACAACAATTTTAATGTTTAATCAAACTGTATCAAATAAGCTGTGACATGAAATTTGTTATTACTTTTAGTTTTTTTGTTTTTTAAGATGTAAAACAGCAACTTTGTAACAAATATAAACTTGTTTAATGAACAACAAACAATTGCCTTCAAAATGGTGTTCAAATTTTTTTGATATTATGTTTATTATGTTTTGAGTTATTGCAACTTAATTTTTTAAAGAAGCACTGTATCAAATAAGCTGTGAGGCACTGTAGGTCGGAAATAAATATATTAAAAAGAGGCATAGATCAGGAGTAATCATATTAAATGTATTAAAAAGGACTGGGCCTTGTGGTACACCAGAGTTAGCCAAAACATTTTTCGGAAAAAAATCCTTGAAATTTTACAAATTGTGTTCGATTGTAAAGGTAATCAGCCAGTTAAGTAAGAATTTGGCAAGTCCAAATTTCCGAAGCTGTGGAATTAAAGTAGAATGGTCAAATGGTAGAATGGTTTTGAATCCCACAGTGACAGCCTCGAGGCAATGCAAAAGAAATTTTTACTCTTCGCCTTGAGAGAACTGTACAACCGTTATGATTTTAATAGCCTACCCCCTTATGAGTTTCGACTGGGTCATTCAAACTTATCGACACTAGCCTCCAGAAGAATGTTGATATTGGCCTGCTTCACATTCGACGTCATTAGAGGCGCTATTAATGTAGAATTCCTGAATAGTAAAATTTTGATAAATATCCCTGTGACGAACACCAGGTCCAATCGTTTCCTAAAAGAATATTCACATGCGACCACATATGCAGCTAAATAGATGCTGCAGAATATTCAACAGCATAAGCAATTTATATTCCCCTATGATTTCCAAATCATCCTTCAAATCCTCTCTTTTGCATGCCATCCGTATCCCCTAACCTTAAACTATCAACTACATATCAATGTTTTATTTACTGATTGTTATTTAGTAATTTATTTGTTACTTATTTAATTTGTTTGACTTGTTTATTTTTACTTTACTTCTCTAGTTTTTTTTTATTTGATATTTTATTTGTGATTTTGTACCTTGTTTGGTGAATAAATAAGTAAATTAATTCGTGATTGTTGAGCGACCTTTTCTAAAGTCATGTTGTTGCTCCTTCAGACAGTGGGGAAAGTTGATCGTAGACAACCTTTTCAAAAAAATAACGGAATTGGAGATAAAGTGGCAATGCCCCTATAATTTCCGATATAGCATCTTTCCGATATAGAGTGTCTACAATTTTTAAATATGAGTGTGCCATATGAAAGTTTCCAACAAATCGGTGAAAAAGTCATCAACTGATATACGACAAGAACCAGCGAACTATCTGCAAAACTATTACAGCCGGAGCAACGCAAGGTTTCATTCTCATCTCTGTGGAATGCTGCTACTGCGCTTTCAGATTCCAGAAGATTTACTGTTGATAAGTTAAGCGGATGACATAGCAGCTGTCATCCCCTACTGAAATGTCTACATCGCTCAGCTCAAATCCAATCAAGTAATGAGAGTGAAAATCGTAGTCTCCAGTTGAAGATCACAATAACTGAGATTGTCATGCTTTCGAAAAAAAAAGGATACCAACTTTCATAATCATGATAAGATTGATTGATTGCATGAAGTAGGCTCAGAAAACTCCCAGCACTGTGAACTCCTGGGTATTTTGTGCCTCCTCTGCGTTATGTTGGATAGGATATTCAGGTTTCTGAGCTCTAATCTTCGACTCGTTAGTGCTGGAGAGTGTGTAGAAAGATGTGTTCTACCGTTTCTCCACACTATCTGCAGCAGTCGTCTCGCCCCTTAATTACTCTGTAGGGGTAATTTTTGCAAGGAAGGTGGGCTGTAAGTGCTCCACATAAGGTTCTTACGCCACTTATGCAGAGATCCACTGCTTCTTTTGTTCCTTGGTTGAAGGAGCCAAGGTACTCTTTGAGTGTTTCAAACCATCAAAATTAAGCCAGTGAATTTTGATCTTATTCTTATTTCTTGTAACCTACTTTGTAGGTATAACGCCTCTTTCGACCTCCGCCAGCATCCTCTCCTCAAGGACATTTTGTCAATTGGTCAGAGCTTTTCGATTCGGTGAGACGTCCTTGCGGAAAGTTCTTCGATGTGTCCGTCATTTTTACACCCTGCAAGGCTCCGCTATAGGCTAGTTGTCGCTGCCTTTTGCTCGGTTGAGAATGTTTTGGGGCCACATCAGTGTGTCTTATTTTCTTTGGCTGCCTGTCCTCAGGAGTGCCATTCTCGGGTTTGGGCCTTTTCCTATTGGCCTCTGGTGCATTTTTTTGCTCTTTCCCTAGCCTCTTCTATAATTAAAGATTTCATGCACTTTCTGGCTACACCACTCATGTTCTTCCCTTTTAGAATCTCCTTCATTGGTTTCTCTAAAGTCCTGCTCAGCGCTTCAATACTTCGCGAGAAGTTAGCCGTGATTTGTAAGGAGAACCTGCAGTCAGAGGTGAAAGGGAGGGCGCTTCGGAGCCTCTGCAGCCTTTATTTCTTCCGGTCTGCCTCTTACTCTTTGTAGGGAGGATTTGCCTTCATATGTAAAAGGGGAGGCTTCAGGAGCTTCCTTCCTTCTACCGTCTACCGGTCTGCCTCTTCTTTTTCATCAATCTGGCTGGAATTTTTGGTGCTTGCTTCGTTCACCTTGAAGTTTTGGTGTAGACATATGCTTAGCTCCTCTCTTAGTTTGGCCCATTTTGTGCCTCTGTTCTTTGGAATTCTGTTGGCATTTAGGCCTCGAATGTCACCCTAATTGCTTTGAAAATGCAATGGGATGCATTGAAGCTTCACTTTTAGAAAGCTCTGGGGCTTTTGGGTTCGGAGCATTTAAGCCAGCCCCCTTCTATTACATAATCATGATACTTGACTCAAAACTGACTTACGGAAAACATCTGAACTGCGGAACTGTAATCTTGACGAGCAAACACGTGGCATACGTGCACAGTGTTAGTGCGAATAAATGCAAACTTCTTATGGCGGGGGCACATATGATGCTGCTCTATGGGGCGAAGATATGGGCCACCGCCTCAAAATTTGAAAATTATCCAGCAAGGATGGCGAGCTTCCAACGCAGGGGAGCGCTAGGAATTACAAGCAACTAACGTACAGTATTAGGAAGCGCCATACTAGTTATAGCAGTGTAATGCTAGTCTACTTACTAACAAATGAGCATGGGAAGGTCTTCGTGGGTAGCTCAAAAATGGAAGAGAGGTAGCGCAAAAGCTTGAGCTTTGGGAGGAAGGCTGAACTACAAGCACAACTGATGCATGGACGATTAGACTGATCTATTCGAATGTATTGATTTTTGATGGAGCCTCTACTATATTCAACCACTAGACCCGTCAAGAACTTTAGCGGTTGAGCTACTAAACTTTACATACCAACCTCCAAGTTTCTAATTTCGAACGTTTGAACTACCTTTAAATGTTCTGTAAAGACGGTGATATTAAAGACCTCTTTGTTTCTTCACCTCCTCATCAATCAAACAGAAAGGATGCTAACCTAACCATACGTCGAATAGAATCATAATTGGCCTGAATTTCCTCTACAATATCTACAAACGTCATATTAACTCTCGGTTATCTAAGTTTGACACTTTTGATTTGCGATTTTCCCATGGCTCTTGAACAAATATGATATCCAATCACAAGCCTGTAAGGCCAAAAACTCTCCCTGCCGCTATACTTTCTACACTTCAAACATATCAGAAACTAATATTACACATTAATCATTTTATGGAGAAAAAAAAGTTACGGTGTCTGACTAGTGAAGATTTCAAAAAAAAAGTCTAGCGCATCAGAACCGCTAGAAAACTAATTTTCGAAGAAATTGTCTTTGAGTGAAAAAAAAATGTGGAAAGACGTAATACACTTTTTTGTAGAATCATATCAACCATTCCTTATCCAAACCAACAAAACTCAACTATAACACAAATGATGAAAATGTTCAGTGCTGGCAACACTTTTCCAACGAAGCAGCAATAAGTTTACCATAACAAGCTCATACTTAAATCAACTTATCCTTCGAATTTCGATCTCATCGCACGATTTCATCGAAAGCTTCAGCGGTTAAACGTTGTTTGAGGCTGCCATCCGAAAAATTTTCAAAACTCGGAAAATTTAAAAATTGGTTTCTTATTTTTATTGCGAATGCTTTGCATATGAGCATGTAATTTGAAGCATCCGTTGGTGCAATATTTACGAAAATGGCCAATGCTGGTTACCCTGTGTTAGCAGCAAAGCAAAATATATACCAAATCTGCTTCAAGTTAAGTTAAACCCTACCAGTAAATTTCGTTTCGATTCAATCACTGCGCTGGAAGTTACACGGGTGAAAAGAATTTTAGGGTAACCACCCTCAAAACTTTTCAAATTTTTAAAGCGTTAATATTAGTTGCTAATTTTCATTGCAGGATCATTCCCATTTGCAAACCTAATAGCATAATCGCTCAGTAAAGAAATTCCACAAAATTACAAAAATGGTCATAGCTGGCAGCCCTTTCATGATTTTTCTACGAAATTCCTACGACATTTGGTTCACATGAAGGTCCAATTACTGCGTGAACTTCGATTTGATTTCAACACTGGACCGGAAGTTATAGGGAAAAAAGCTTTATTTTGCTGAGCAAATTTGCAGGATTTAGGAGACAAAAATCACCATAGCTGGCAACTCTATTCTAATTTTTCAGCCAAATTTTTACCAGATATTATGAAAAATAAGGTTCAAGTACTGTGTGAGTTTCGTCGAAATCTGATGGCTGAATCGGAAGTTATAGGCCACTGCCACAGGGTTGCTCCAATTTCAAAATCACTTCTATCAGACCTGGTCCTAGCTAATACCAACATGTCCTGTAAATTTCATTATGATCGGATAATCCGGTCGTCAGTTCTCGTGAACAGAACTTTCGAGTGCTGAAAATAGAGGTAATTTGGTGATGGGTTGCCGTTCTTGTGCAAATCGGAATTTTCAAAATTTTTATTTGACATGATGGACAAAGGTCAAAATGTATCAATGATTTGAAATTTTTGTCAAAAATCAAAAAAATTTTGATGAGGGTCAATCATTTGAAGGATTTTTTTTCAGGAGCCTGCCGTAGCTACAGGGTTACCCGCACAACCTTGAAAACCCATAAATGCTAAGTCCTAGTCAACATCAATACGCTCTGCAATTTTCACGATGATCCAATGTTTTTGTCAGAAGTAATGACAAATCAAAATTTGAATAAAAATCGTTGCTATCTGCCCCCACACGCGGCTCAAAATTTCCAATTTTTTAACATAGACAAGTTTAAAACATAATAAGTTTTCATTCCCAAACATTTATTTCAACAAATTCCGAAATCTCCGAAAATTTCAGCTCAATCGGATCGGTCACTCCAGAGATTATCTCGGAAAATCATTTTGCTGATATATATATATATATATATATATATATATATATATATGTATATATATATATATATATATATATATATATATATACATATATATATATATATATATATATATATATATATATATATATACATATATATATATATATATATATATATATATATATATATATATATATATATATATATATATATATATATATATACATATATATATATATATATATATATATATATATATATATATATATATATATATATATATATATATATATATATATATATATATGTATATATATAAAGAAATATGCATTTTCGGCGAAACGAGTTTAATACTAATGTTCTTCGAACATTAGTAAAAAAATCTAAAATGAAACTCAGATTTGAAGAGAAAGTTACATTTCCATGACATGAGTGTGCTTTGTCGAGACTAAATGACTTTTCAACTCGCGCAATGTTTCTGTACGTTTCTAAATATCCATGTGTTATTCCCTCATGACTCCATTCCTCAGTCACTTTTCTTCTAACGTGGTGTTGTATTTCGAAGCTCATTTCTTCCGTGATGCCAATCCAACCGCATGTTATTAACTAGCGTGTACAACTGAGTCTTATGAAAACATGAAATTTTAATTACGAACTAAAAGTTGCACATTCATAGCTCGAGTTATCGCGAAAAACGTGACTATCCCATAGGATGAGGATAAAATTTCACTTAGCCATGTTATAATCCGTATAAAAGTACGTGTACACTTGTAAAGTGAGGAGTTATGAATGACTGGGGTTAGATGAATGTAAACAGAACATTCATTTGCAAACCGGAGAACTGTCTATTTACACCATGCTTTACTTTGTATTTGCTCAGGATGTGGAAAGCCTCTCTATGTTTAAGAAATGTATTTCAACTTCGGTATATGCAATTCCGGTGGCACATGCTTTCATCTTTATTCTTTCGAACAAACCACTCGTTTCCACACTTTTAGTTTGTGTATGGCAACAAGTGTTTCGACATTTATTTTTTCATTAAAGGAGAAAATCACGTAAAGGATGTATCCCTTTAAAAAAAAACTTTTAACCCTGAAAAAATACTAACAGCTGACTAATTGGTAGCAGACAAATTATAGGCGTTAAATTACGGCGAGAACTTATTATTAAACTACTGGGCTTAAAAATTTGAAATCAATATTTTACAATAGCATATTGAATGTCCTAGTTGCGAAAAACAAGTCCCATTTACGTTGTTTTTTTTTTTATTGCATGACGATATTTCAAAGATCATCCAATCTCTCCTTCAGTGTCTCTCAGGTAGTGGTGTTTATTAGGAATATCAAAGTGACAGAAAACTTATCAGAGAGTCCTCCCGCCCAAAAGTGGAAAGCACAGCAAAGATTTCTTTTCACATTTTAACCCAGTCATAATCCTATCAACATCCGAACATCAATTAAAAATGTCAGATCTTTTTCAAAAGTGACTCATCTGTGATGGTTTACACGAATCTTTCTACCACCGGGACTGCATCGATTGCTGATTATCGAAACAACATCAAGAGCTCTGCTACTGCTACTTTGACCTCTTCGAGTGTTTGATTTCACATCAGATGGCTGCCGGCTAACGAGGGAGGTGAGAACAAGATTTTCATGCCTTGAATCGGTGACATTAACCAGACTGCCTCTCCAAGTTGAGGGTTGGGTGATGAATCGGGTATCGGGAACATTAACCCTCCGAGTACACACCTATTTTTTCGATCATGGAGAACACTTGGGGTCAAATTGACCCCAAGCACCTTTGAACGTCTATAGAATCGCCGCCACTGAAGACTTTAATTTGAAAAAATTTGTAGGTATAGTTTGAGACCTTTTCTAGTAGCTCTTATGCATAAGACGTGCCTTAAATGTCCTTAACATACCTAAAGAAAATTCTCGAAAAACAGTTTTACCGAAAATCAGGTTTTTTTTACTAAAAAATCGTTATTTTTTTTTAATTTTCAATATTTTTGGCTAAAAATTTAGACAGATACTCTCAAGGTATGACAAAATCATAAAAAAATTAGATGTACATTGGACCTTAAAAAAAGTATTTATATTGCATATTTACAGTGGCGATTTTGAAGGTTTTTTATGTTTGCATATTTTTAAAAAAAATTAATAAATTTGTTGATTTTTAATATTTTGAGCTTAAAATTTATATGGTTAGAATAATACAAAAATCATCCCTATATAAAGGGTTGCAAAAAAGATATTCGTTACGCATATTGGTAGTAGTAATTTTGAGGGTATGAAAAATAATGAATTTTTTCATTTTTGAATAGAAAAAACTATTTTTTATTCATTAAAATATATAAAAATATTGACAAAATAAAGAAGAAATTGAAAAATTATTCATATCCAACACAATCATTACATCAAAATGCCCGATGCTCGTCGCACATCGGTCGATCGCAAGATGCGCACACATCTTTTGTTTTGTGGTCCTGTTTTCGAGAGCTCAATAAACATCTTGCTTTTTTATTGAGCTTTGGACGTTCTGAAGGAACATTTGGGATATTTATTCCTAAAATATTCTCGATCCCTTTTCGAATGTCTACACGTAGAATGGTATTATTTAATTTTTATCGTAAATATGGCTCGACGAGGTGAGCCACAACTTCTTTCAAGGCAGCAATGGCAGATTTATTTTTGGTAGCGTCAGTGTCAGTGTCTATTGATAGACCGATAGACACTGAAGAAGAAGAGGGCAGATTACCCTCAAAATATCGATATTTGTCACAAAAACTAAATATATCCAGCTTCGAAAGGAAAAATCGGTTTTTTAAAAACAGTTTTTACAAGCTGGAAAAAATTGGTACACATTAAAAACAATTATTTTTTGGCTTTTTTAAATTAATCTATCGATTTATAAAGTAAAAAAAATATTGAATTTTACCTCAAAATTGACGCCGAGTACACATGGGGTCTATTTGACCCCTTGATCTGCTTCAAAGGCTTCTCAACGACGACTGACGACGTGGGACTGTATGAGAACGGTTTAAACTAAAAGTCAAGGCACAGAAATACACTAAGGAACCTACAGTACCCCCCTTTTCCCCCAGGCCTAAGCGCTGCGATTGGTCAAAAAGGTCTCTGGGGTCAATTTGACCCCCTGTGTTCTCGGAGGGTTAACCAGACAACCGCGGCTACAATTGGATTTATATAATTCTTGCTTAGTGACGGAGGTCTTTCCGGCGCGATGCAAAGTGACTCGGTTTGTTCTCTTCTCATAGACGAGTGTAAAAAAGTTTTGGACTCCTTGTCGGTGCTATCACCGCTTTGTATGTTGAAAACTGCAGGCAAGCTACATGGGGGATTGCTTAAGCTCTGGCTGCAACCGACGATAAGATCAGATGATGGTGTTAGCTTTCGAAAAAATCACGGCTTTCGAAAAAATCACGGCTTCCGAAAAAGCACTCAATCACAAATACTATCCCTGAGGTTGTTAGGACAAAAGCGGAGGAAGTATCCCTCAGTAACAGACCAGTCGTTCTGCTTGAGACACTGGATATATGAAATTCTTTCAACTCAGCAAAACTGACAGACATCCTTTCAACTTTTGAGCATATTTTCCGCATTTCTGACTACTTACAGATCATGATGCGGTATTATATCAGAGGCCGATGGCTTCTGTACGACACTGACGAGGGTACTCCAAGTAGTCATATACCCACAGTGGCTTACAGGGGTCAATCCTCCGAACTGATCTCTGGAACGTTGTTAACGACTAACTGTAGTGCCTGGAATCACTCACAGATGTATTGGTAGATTGCGCTTATATGATACCAGCAGTAATCGTTGTTGCATCGTCCGAGTTCGCGAATTATGCCTTAACAAAGCATTTGAGGCTGGAACGGGGATTGACTTGCAATCGTTTCCAGCTGGCACTGCTGAAGACAGATATTATCCTGAATATCGCCTGGCATTCTTATGGCAGTGGGCTCGGCTGTGGTCCAGATCAACAAGTTGATGAGGTACCTATAAATGACGCTGGACACTATGCTGACCTACTGAGACCAGATACATAAGACATATGGCAGGGCTTAGCACACAGATAGCTTGCTGAGTAGGCTTATGGCCAATATCGGTGGCCCCAGTGAAATGTGTTGGAGGTTGCTGATGATGGTGGCCAACGCCATATTGCTATATAAGGTAGAAATATGGGCTAACTCACTCGAAACTAAGAAATTTAGAGTGCGGGTTACCAGCGTCATTTGCACATCACTTGCAGCCACATGGAGTCAAAAGTAGCTATTCTTGTGTCAAGAGTGGTCTCGATAGACCCACTGGCCAAAGAACACAAAGAAGAATACTTCATCCGGTACTAGCTGAGAAGTACTGCTTCGGCAACAACGCTGAGGTGCAAGTAGGAAAAGTCTCTGTATGGCTAATCTTATTAACCTTCTGGAATCATGGGTTAGTTGTTACTACGGAGAGGTAGGTTTCTAACTGTATCAGTTCGTGGCGAAAAATGGTTACTCGAGCAAATTTCTATACAAAATAGGTAAAGTGGTTTCACTTGTCTGCCAGTACTGTGTGGTTGAGTATGCTTACCATACATTATTTATATTTAGTCGGTTCAGAAGTTTGATACCCTCGAAAACACGATCGGCTCGGTAAATCCAGATCCAATCGTAGAGACGATGCCACTCAACGAGGATAATTTATGCTCTATTTTGAGACTATTTGCCTCCATTTTTACGCAAGTGCGTAGGAATTTTACTGGAAAAATGTTTCGTACGGTATTTCAACGTGCCCCAAGTCCAGAAAAGAGTCTTATGCCGCTGAATCTAAGTTCCATATAAATGGCCGCCAAGGCTCTTACAGATTATCGGAGAACCCTTAAATCGACATCCAACGAATGCAGGGGTGCCGCTGTATTGGTTCTAATTTGCTCCAAAAAAGAGGAAGCTATTTATTTTTTATTCGTTCTGAAAAAACAATCTCTAGTCGCAATATACAAGGAGTGACCTGAAACTAAGGTTACAAAACCTGGAGTAAATCATGTACATTTTATTTCATACAACCAATGCAACCAGCTGATAGTATATTTATTAGGTCATTTTTCGACATAGTCCCCATATCGGTTTAAGCACTTGCAGCTTCGTGGGATCAGTTTGAAAATTCCAATTGGTAAAAATAGTAGTGCAACTGAAGCAAATTTTCGGCTCTCTACGTACTCCTTAAAACTGTCATTACCGTTTCCTCCTGATTGTTCCGCATAATAGTTTCAAAGTTTCGCAGTATCGGTCAGTGGTCACTGTGATTCCTCTTTCCAAAATCTAGACGAGTATTATACTCCCGCTGCCCCATGTGAGCATCATATTCCCGGCAGATGGCTTCACCTTATATTTCTTTCCTTTGGAGAGCAGGTTTGTTTTCACTCTATTGATAGCCGCATACTGTTGGGGGTGTAGCGGTGGATCCATCCCTCGTCACTCGCGCCAATGCGATGAAAAAAACTATTCCCTTCCGTTCATAACTTTTGCAAAAGTTGCAGCCGTATCCCCATGCGCTTCTCCTTGTTTTGGTTGAACAGATTTCGTGGTTCAGCCGCAAACTTTCAACACCATTTTGCGTAATGTAGATGAGACACTACAGTCTCACCGTAAACTTCTACCAGCTACCAGTGATTTTCAGAAGCGGCTACATTCGAAATGACATAAATCGAATTCTGAGCGAGACCAGTTTTACAAACGAATCACTATTTGTGTTAACCTTTAACTAGCGCTTTAAGTGGCAGTTGGCTGAATTTCTGCACAGTTAGCTTCCGCATACATTAGTATTATCGCTTACTAATAATTTCTCTACAAAAGATGGAGACTACAAGAATATCGGCCGTGTAACCTTAGTATTTATATTGGCGAACACAGCGAAAAGAGGGTTCGTCCGTGGAGAGCTCAAAAGCTAGATAGCTAGATAGATGAACAGCTTTTAATTGCACTTCTACTAGTAGCTCCAGTTTATTGGATTCATAGCGAAGTGATCGGGGGCCATAATGCACTTTTGAATGTTTCAAGGCTAACTAACATGTCACGCTTAATCAACTGTCGCACTGCACTTTACTCCAGTGTTACTATCCCCACAATCAAACACTTCCATACCATTATCTATGGGCCCGGCACTGAGACAGAGACTATGGTTCACTTTCTCCCCAATAGAAGATTTTTCTCTACAAGTTTGTGAAGGAAACAAAATGAATCTACAATGGCTAGAATTTTAGCCTGTTTTCCAATTCAAAATAATTTTTCATCTCCTTATGTAACGGTGTGTAATTCCATTTCACGGTATGTACTTTTTACCGAGCAATGGTAATTGCTTATTTCAAAGCCGTAGTAAACGAAACGAATTATTCTGATTTGTTTGGAATCACAACAAGAATATTCGTACGATTTTAAAATCACACTAGTTATCAGTTGTGCATTCTTTTAACCGCTACAGTGTTAAACCTAAAAACTATAAAAATCAATAAGAATAAAAATCACAAAAACTATGTGGTGAATAATTGAAAATCGCCATCAAATAGTGCTCGTCAGGAGCGTTTAGTGTTTGATACAATTGCTTGCCACATGTGCGAAGTTTCGGCAGTTGTAACACTCCAACCTGGTTCAATGCCCCTATGTTGGCCACGGATGATGAGGGACTTAGTTCTTTCAGAGGTTGCAGTGTAAGTCGCATACTGACCACTGCTCTTGATGTGTTCGAAGACTTTTTTGTGTTTTTCTAAGGAGGAACATAGGATGAAACATTCTTTATAAGAGGTACAATACCTAGCAGGTTTATCTCACAGATGAATTTGGAAACATTCATCTTATATGCCGTGATGGGAGGAACTTTTACGGTCTTTTGAGTCGGGATTGTCTTAAGTGTAGTTTGCGTTATGTTGGAAAGAGTTACCTGCTGCTTTGTCTTTCGTTTCTTCATTAGGTTAATTACCAGGTTAAATTCCTGTTCATGGTCGACTTGCGATTTGTCTGGATCCATATTGCCCATTGTAGCAGACAGCGACGGCTCACTGACACCTGTCATCATGGTGGGAACTGTTGACCTCATCTTCGGTTAATGAGTAGAACCACTCATTGGAGGTTGCAAGGGCTGTTTTGATTACTTTACAAAATTTGTTTTTTTTTAATCCGGAAAAACCTTAAACTGGTATTCAACTCAGAATAAAAATACATCATCGTCTAGCGTTGAAAAAATACTATTCCAGTCAATTTGAGAAGATGACCTGTAATACGCTCATATTCAGCATTGCGAAACTTATATACAGTAGAGATATTGTAAGATAAGGAAGTGGACATATCAGATGTAGATGGCAGCTCAACTGTAAAGGCAGAGTTGTTTAGAGTGTTGCCAAAAAATTTCTGCATTAACAAATAACCACCTAGTCGTGTTCTCACAGGATATGGGCGGTTTTTTTTTATTTTGATAAATGAAAGAATGTTTTTGCCACAAAGAAATAAATGTTGCTAGGACTACAAGAAAAAAAAATAATCAAAGTGACCGCCTTTAATTCTTACATAAATTTTCAATCTGTTTGGTCAGTTATCTATGGCAGTATGCACGATTTCTAAAGAAAAATCAGCTATTGCTTGTTTTGAAGCTCGCTTAAGTTTCTATATGCTTGCTTATCGGCTACATGTTCTCAAACTCTGCGCACAGTTTGTAACTCAGAGGATTCAAATCTGACCTTCCAGAAAGCGATTCCGACGCCCGTATAAATTCTGGAACCTTGGTTTTCAACCATGTTTGTGTGGTGTACTTAGAGCTCAGTCGCTTATACTCCTCAAACATGTCCGTTTGATAGTTTTTGCTCCAGTTCTTACGCCTTTTTCGCCATCCCACCACGCCATTATTGACGCTAAATAGCGTCCTCGCTGTTCCTTTTTTGGAACCATATCATTTTGATGGCTGAATTCTTCTTCCACTGTGAACATTTTTTCATCAGTAAAAAAGATTTGTGGATGTTTGTTGTTGCCGTACCGCTGAAGGAGCTCTTTGCATCTTGTGATCCTAAGTTTTTTTAACTACTCTGTTAGCAAATGTCCTATTGGTCTCCGGAAGCTGCTTGTTCCGAAGTCTGATATTATCATTCGAAACGTAGTCCTGGTGGAGATGTTAATCTGTCGAGCTATTATTTATTGCTTACGAAGTGGATTTCGAAGATTTCGATTCTAAATGGATTTGACGACTGCAAGAGTACGTACGTTATGGGGACGTCCTGAACATCGTCGCTGTTTAATACTGTGGGTCTCTTTGAATCTTTTTATCGCATCTCTCAAATCTCACTTGCGAATTCTCTGCACTTATGTAATGCAATAACTGCTATTCAGTTTTGGTTTTTCACCACACTCCATCTTTGCACGTGAACGAATAAACTTAAAATGTACATCAGCTGTCAATAACAGTATAACGTATCTAAAAATAGCAACTACAGAAACGACGAACATGAGCAACGGTATCGCGAACACGTTAAATTTTGTGACAGAACTTATGGCACTACCAGATGTATCGAAATCGATGGAGTCATAAAGATTAACGGAAAGCATGTTGTCGTTATCATCAGCCGAGAATTGTTAGAGCAATAAAATTTACGGAAAATACAGAAGCGTGCGGTTCCTATGTAATGTGTTGCTGCTTTCGGGCTCAGCAACTGAATTCCTTCGTCACGATTGAATGCAAAACGTACCGTTGTGTGAAATTTGGATTGTGCAGACTCATTGAAAATACATCGATTAGAAAATCAGCCTGTAGCTCCCCATTGATGTTGTAACAACTTAGATTATTTATTTATTTATTCATTAAATATGCACAGAAAAATGTTCCAATTATATTCTTTTTTGCTCAGGGTTTGTTTTTTTATGACTGCATTCATTGGCTTGATATTCTTGATATTCTAGTATTTGGAAAATATGTACATATATGAGTTTTCCATTCCCGCTAGTACGAAGGTGGGGTGAAAATTTTCCGACCTGATATAGGAAAACATTTTTTCCGAGTTTTTTTTATTTTACTTTTCTACATTACCTCCATCAAGACTAATACTTCTTCATATCGGTGGTTTAAAGCAGTAATACCGTTTTTAAAGTCCGATTCGTCGAGTCCTTCAAAATACGAATTGACAGCGTTGACAGCGTTATCCTCGTTGGTCACAAATTTTTTTGCCTGCGAGCGGTTTAGCAAGATGGAGTAGCAATTCGAACTTCAGTGGGTTTATTTTAGCCATCGCAACGACCGATGTATGGGCAAGTGCGTTGTCGTGGTCGATTAACTAGTGCAACAAGAAGTTTCAAGGTCAATCAACGGAGAAGCCTATCATCATCAAGAGGGGGCGCCCACAGGTAGAATGTTCAATTTGTTTACATATAAACCTATATGTTATAATTATCTAACCATTCTTTTTCTTAATTAAATTCTGTTCATTCAAACTTAAACTAAACAAATCGTTGGTGATTTTTTTATATTTGTGTTAGTTTGAAGAAAAAAAGGGAGTGGCTCTCCATATTGAATAGATTTTACAGCATTTCGTGCGAATGTGGGACAAACGTAACGTTTCGTACGATTTTCTTCGCACTCCGCTACAACCGCACCAAAATCGTACTCTTCGAACGTATTCCTCCTGAATTCTTTTTCGCATCACAACTCTTCCACACTTATAATAACTGTGGTTTATGGTCTGTGCAATTTTGGTCTGTGCAATTTCGCCCTACACTAAGCCCAGAGCCAATTTCGCTGCAAACGAATGCCAATTAACGAGACGATATTCGCTGTCGCTATCCACGATTGTGTTAAAATCTCCCGATGGTGATGATTTTGATGATGAAATAAATTGGTAAATACTCGGTTTGGTCGCACCGCTGCGTCACCGAACAAATGCATGGACTATTCACCAGGTGTTCTTTTATTGACTGACTGGTTCCAAATTGGCGATGTTGCGAATCAGTTCCAATCCTATCGACGGCTACCAATTATTTTAATTCTCACGCTTTTCGCAAGGCTATTGATCGAGATTTAGACCGATTTGTCGAGCGACACACTGAACGCGAAACAAGGCAGCGATGACTTGATCTTTTTTGCAAGTCACCGGATCCAATTAGTTTGGCCGTGGATGGGTAGCGACAGGATCCAATTCGACCAAGCGACTCTTCCTGGTGCGTTTCACTGCTCCAGCTTTGCTTGAGCACAATTTTAATTCTCAATCGGACCCTCTTCTACGGTTACTTGCCGACTCATCGCGGAACTTAAAATCCTCACACTTTTTTTTTAACTCAATTTTTTTTTCGACTGTCTTTTCATTTCTCAGCTTACTGAATTTCATTTGATACATACAATCATCAAAGTATTAAACTGCATTTGACAACAACATTAATCATAAGCATTTATCTTGTTTGCTAAACAAACCGTTGGTGAAATAAAGCAAACCAAACAAGGAATCGGACCAAAAGTGACTCTCCTCTAAAATCACAGTTTAAAAACATTCCCCAAACAGTTGTATGCCATCTAATCCATAACACCTTGTTCGCCGAGAAAGTTGTTTTTGCCTATTTTTGGGGTCGGTTCACCTGCTCCAATATATTGTTTTGATTGTTGTTGTCATCTCGGGCTTGAAATGGTGAACCAAATTTTCATCCACAGTTATAAATTTTCGCAAAAACTCACTGAGATTTCGCTTGTAGAGTGCCAATTTTGCGGTCGAAACAATTTTCCGGTTAGCAAGTGCACAGAACTTGTTCAGGCACAAATACTCATGCAAAATATTGCGCACACCTTCAGTTTATATCCCAGTTATTTTAGCTATCTCCGTTACTTTCAATCTGCAATCCTCTATCACAATTTTATGAATTTTTTCGATCATTTCGTAAGCTGTGACCTAAACGGGGCGTCCTGAACGTGGTGCATCATCAGTGCTCTTAGGACTTTTTTTTTAAATTCTGAAACCCACTGTTTCGCTGTTGAATACGGTGGCGAAGAGTCGCTTAGTGTTGAATCCATTTCTTCTTTGATTTGAAGTGGTGTTAGGCCTTTCAAATGGAAATATTTAATAACGGCAGGTTATTTCGATTTTGCCATTTTCACTTAAGCACTCGACACGACTTAACCAATAGGCCACCAAACGAATACTAAAAGATCAATCGACCTGAAATTTCGCCTACAAGCTCGTCACGGATTGTGCTATAACTTAGCACTGCTGGCGACATACAGTGCGCGAAATAATTATAACATACAAACTATCACTAGGTATTTCTGAGAAAATGAACCGTCTCACACTATTGGTGATGACGTCATATCATTTTCGCAAGCGAACGCAATGTAACGGCACTTTAGGCTACTTGTTAATTTTTCGTTGTAGTCAGCTGGTGTTTAATTTTCTTCAGAAGCCCAAATTAGTAGTGCGATATAAATATAGCGGACAGTTGTACGTGAAGTATATTTTCTAGGTGTAAAATTGATAATTCGTCTAGATTTATAAGACTAGTTAGTTCATCGAGGTATACACAGCCTACTAATGAGTATTAGCATTTAAATGTGCAGTTTTTAATTCACAATTTTTAAAATTACAGTTCGAATCAATAAAAATGCCAAAGAGGACAACATTGACTGCTGAAGAGTGGGCTAAAATTTTAGCTTACAGGGATTGCGGGACAACAATCAGAAGAATAGCTGAAAAGTTGAACAGGGACAAAAGTACGGTGAATAATATCTTGAAAAACCCTGAAAATTACGCCAAAATCAAGAGATCAGGTCGTCCGTCCCAAGTCAGTGAGAGGTCTAAAAGAGAGATAAAATGACTGGCTGTTAATAAAAAGCTAAGTCCCTCACAAATACGGTTTCAATTGAATCTTCCCATCACTACGCGAAGGGTTCAGCAGATTTTGAAGAATAATGAAAATGTTAAATATGGAAAACGCTTGCAAATACCAAGGCTTCTGCCACGTCATAAATCTGCACGTTTAAAATTTGCTGAACGGTGTAAATTTTGAACAAATGAATCGGATTCTGTTATTTTTAATGATGAAAAAAATTCAATTTAGACGGCCATGATGGCTGCCTTGGATATTGGAGAGATGTCCGTAAAGAACGGGAAACGTGTCATAGAAGGAACTTTCAAGGAGGTTCCCTCATGATATGGGCTGCATTCGGCTCTCGGAGAAAGTCTGAAATTTGTTTTATTTCACATAAAATGAACTCAGCTAAGTATGTTGAACTCTTGGACGACGTGCTTATCACTTTTGCAGAGGATTTGTGGAGAGACGACTGGCTGTTTCAGCAAGACAACGCACCTATACACCCTGCGACGTTCACGAAACTTTTTTTTTGAGTCCCGGAACATACCGCTATTAAAATGGGCTGCTATAAGCCCTGATTTGAACCCCATGGAAAATCTATGGGGTATCTTATCACAACAAGTCTATTCACAAGGTCGTCAGTTTGACACAATTTTAGAGCTAAAAACGGCCATTATAAAGGAATGGAATCAAATTGGAACATATGTTCTTCAATCCCTTGTTAATTCCATGCCCCGTCGTTTATGCAAAGTGATACAAAATAAGGGAAGCCCTATAGATTATTAAGATTTCTTTTGGTGTTAATTATTGTTTTTAATTTTTGAAATAAAATACTTATAAAAATTTTTATGTGATATGTCCGTTATAATTATTTCGTTCATGAATTTGAAATATTGTATCTTCTTGGCTACAAAAAAGTTAAATAGTTGAAAAAACAATCCGCTGTTGCTTTGTTATCATTGCATGAAACATAAAACTAAATTTTTATTTTTTGAATCAGTATCTAGCAAATAATTTTCTCGATATTCTCTTTGTCCGATATAATTATTTCGCGCACTGTATATGGCTCAGGCCGGAAATATCGTATTCTCTCTATTAATATTTATCTATTAATATATTAATAATAATAATAATTCACACTGAAACACTCAAACAGATCTCGTGTTAAATTCAATTTAAAAGCAATCTAACGCTGATTCAATTCTTTTACAAATTTAATGCATGATAACAGTAAATTCGTTCATCCTACAAGCTAATTGTTTCAAAATATTATCCCGTTCGAAACAATGTTATCAGACCTCCACTCCAAAGTCGTTCACGCGAAAATAAACACTAAGCAGATTCTTCCAAAACAACAGTTCTCATCGCTCCCATCACACTTGTGGCAACTTTCTCGGCAATCCACAACAATATGCAGCTAACTACATGCTTGAGCAGTCAAATCCTACGATGAAGCCACTTTAACTATAATCAAGTGCCGGAAAATAGCCATTTCACCAGTGTATACGATGGCTGTAAAACCGTTGCTTATTTGTGCTTATTCGCCATATCATTCAACCTTTGTTTAGTTTCTGTTCCATTTCGAATGCAAAAACATTGCCTTGCTATTCCCGACCGACAGTAAAAGGCATACCCTCCATTCGAAGAGTTTGCCACGGCTGTGGCTGTCGAGTGAGGTCCTTTCGTTGTCGTATCCATTCAACGGTTGGTATGAAAACGAAAGACAAAAAGAAGAAATCGTCACTACCATGAACGCAGCAGAACGGTAAAATAATAAAAAAAACTAAAGGTAGTCGCTGTCAACTTTAACTTTCAGCTTGTCACTTAAGGACTCTAAAGTAGACGAGAAAAAAGGGTCACTTGGAAGTGGAAAAAATGAAAACTGGTAGTTAAGCCGCAATGTATCTGAGAATTTTTGAGAGTTTATTGTTGGGTTGCTGAGAGAAAGGCCGACTGCTAGATGATTGTAGTGGAGAGAAAGGATTTGTTCGAGGGACATCATTTAAGTTAAACTGAAGCCACCCACTGCGAGTGTATTTCTAAAGTTTTTACAACTTGACCTAATTGTGTGGCAAAATTTTCTCAAATGACTCTACTTAGTCGTCCTTTTTAGTAAATTGGGTACGTTTTACTTTAGGAAAAAGGATTATTGAGGGTTTTTACAAAACGACAATTTGTATCGTCACTATCTTTGCTCTTGATCTTTACAGCTAGTTTGCTGTTTCAAAAAGTTCTTCCTTCGGGTTCGAAATGTCTTGTAATTTTGGTGTTACCAATTCATGTATACGTCATTTAGCATTCGCTGGCGATAAGAATAGATTCGATTATTTCAAGCGAGTAGTTCGGGATCCAGAAAGCCATTTTCCATCTTCCCCCATAGCTAATTCGGTTCGTATAGTTCAATCGTATTGGTTTCTCAGAAAATGAAATCTCACCACGTCAATGTCTAGTGCAACACAGTTCAACCCTAAAATAGATATCATGTCGAGTCTAGTATGCCTATTATCTTCCTAGAACATACGTCCCCGCTGGGAATCGACTTGGATATGAAAAGCTCCTTGTGTTTCGAACTTCATTTGCTGTTTGTTTTTGTAGGCGCTTGAATGTGCTTACGACACAGTTTGTTCGTGCGTACGTTTGGTGAATTTCTCGCAGGTTCAGGACTACTTTCGAAAAAATGAAGTCCTCTTTGCTTTATCTGATCAGATCCTTAAATTTGGTATTGCTGTTATCCCCCTGTCATATAATTTACTGACGAATATATCCTAGAGCTGTGTATACGTAGACAGGTTTCTGATATGATCTAAAAATTCAAATGCATCCCCGTGGGAATTTGCTGTAGGAATCGAATCGTTTCGAAAGCGCTTTTCATTCGTTCAGTTAACAATAAAAGAAATGCGCGCAATAAACAGTAGTTCGAATCAAGAGTTTATTCGCTTGTCGGATACAGTTGATTGGAGATTTCTTGAAAAAAAATATAAACTTTCATGCTATTCATTGTGAAGTTTTGCACATGCTCGAAGTGTGAACAGTGAAACGTCGAGGTGATTTAACAGAGAAGTTTATTCCAAGACAATTAATTAGGATACTGAGCTACCATGGGTGAATCGATACGATATATAGATTTTTAATCGTGTTTAGATATTTTTCTACGAGATAGATTTGAAGACTTCTAGATATTTCTACAAAATATTTATTTATGGAAACCAGTTACATCTGAAGTCGCTAAATGTGGGGAGCGCCCTATATGTTGAAATATATTCTTCTCTCTCCTCTGTGAATCAAAAAGCGTCTCGTTACTATTGATATAATTCAGAGTATGAATTTAAAATTTAATATTTTCTAGGAGGAAGTGAAGGTAAGGTGAAACCACAAACTACTGGGGGAAAAATAACTCATAACTGTGTTTTATTTCTGAGATGCCCAGAAAAAAACAATACTCTATGAATATTTGTGCACCAGCCGAAGCAGTGGTCGTCTCTGTCTCGGGTTATCAAAGAAACAAACAGTAAATTGTGTCTATCCAAGCGTCTCTTTTGGGGCATCTAGATTATCCCCACAATAGTTTCAGACCACAGGAAATTCACGACGATCTTCATAGATTTCAAAGTTCAGTATAATTTTTACTGCCTTTCAGAAGACAAAAGCTTAAATACTGTAACCCAAACACTCCACGGTCTTACCCCTGAAGCGGGTAAAGAGGACCTGGAGCGACATTAAGGTGCTGAAACTGTGGCTCTTGATGGCACACAAGGAAATATATAACGTAAAGGACATCTGGTTTGGGAAATCGAATGGCAAAAATCGAACACGAGAAAGGCGCTATGTTCGGGCGCTCATCAATCAACAGCCACGCCAAAGCTCGTTTTGTCAAATACGACGTGCCCACCACTTCAGTGAAAGCATGAAACTGAGAGAGGTGCTAGCAAAATGTGTAAACTGTGGAGAAAAACACCCTAATAGCTATGAATGCCTTCAACCCGAAAAATTTGAGCAAATCTTTCGGCAAAATAATCAGTGAACACGCCAACATAACAACTAAACCTACAAACTCCAAGTAAGCTCCCAAACCTCATTGCGTATCCCCTGGTAAATAATTTAATAAAACACCGAAAAACCTCGAACATATGGAACACTTCTTGCCCATCAATTATATCAGAACCAGTGGCGGCTCGTCAGGGGCGGCTAATTGACTAATTGACTAATGTCACCCAAAGCAAGAAAGATAAATAATTAAAGTTAAGCACCTTATTACTACAAATTGATTTCTTAATCATATCTGTCTTATTCAATTTTAAGTTTTTCATAAGCCGCGAATACAATCCCAAATCAAAACTGGAGTTACATCGAAATAGGATAGTGTAAACGAATAAACGACCCGTTTGCGTTCGACCGTTTTCATCTCAATCTTGCTTCAATCCTGGTTTGTGTAAGCGGCTATCTTGAACAAAACATCAAGCAAGTGCATCGTTCCCACGACGGGCAGCCAACAGTCCTCCCAACCTACATCATTCCGTTCAAACATTGTGTACATACGAGTACGATGCATCATACACCCAACGAAGCGATGGTCGCATCATACCCAGCAAGTACAAGCAAAAATCAAGCAAAGACACGGTCGAAATTGCGGCCCGAACCAAACCGGCCGAGTCTGATTACAGTCTACGCTACTCCAAACTCTGCAGATAGCCTCTATTCGAAACAACATTTTCATACTGGCTATTTAGTTGGGTGTTTTGTAACGAATTTTATACCCCGCATATAGATGAGGCAATGCAAAAATTTCTGCGACCAGCCGCAATTTGCTGCTTAAAAACAGTATGTAGCGTAGACCCTCTGTTATGTTACTCTTTAGTCGATCTTAGGATGCTTTCTATTCGTGAAGAAATTAATTTTCTGTTAAATAGCATTGAAAGAATAGAACGAGGTTTCGAGGTACGAGGTTTCTTACTGTGTATGTAAAGATTAAGCTGCTAGAAAGTCGTTTTCTGAAAGTGTTTTTATTGAAAAATGAGCATTGGAGATGGTGTGGAAAAACTGAAAATAATACAAGTAAAAAAGGTGGTTGAAAATAATCATATTTTTATAGGATAAAACTTTATAGGATAAAACTTAAAAATTGGACATATGATTTGGACATTGATTGGACATTAACGGTTGTTGTGAATAACTAATTTGTGAAATGCATAATGAACAGTTTTTGATTTGGAAAACTAGTAATGCATTTGGTATTTGGCGTTCCAATACTTAGTCATTAAAAGCAAAATAAGGAAAATTAGTTGAAGAAAAATGATATTTTTTATGCTGAAATAATCAATTATTTCGCTGTGGGTAAGGCATAATATGAAAGAATGAATATCAAAAATGTTATTGTATACGCTTTTGAGAATTGGTTTTTGCGCTTCTTTGCTAATTTTAGAGACGTACTTTCTTAAGACTCATTAATTTATAGTACACTTGTCTTTCTCCTCCCCAATTACATCCTCTCTCTCTGTCTTGACGGCAATGCTCAAGCGCATTTCGTGGTTTTTATTGGAACATATTTTTGTACGAAGATCAAATTATATTTGCTTTGCCAAAAATTAAACTTATGAAATCCAACTTCCATTTTGGCTGACCTAAATTTTTATGCTACGAGCCGTCACTGATCAGAACAATTACACATTATGATCAAAAACTTGATTACCAAACCGTTTTAACACATGTTCGCAGCCCAAACTAACACACGAAATTCATCCTTCACCAGTAAAATGTGAGTCCAACTAAACATATTTTTAATTTCATGTGAATTCACAAAACCGGGTAAGCTGATTCAATTTCTTTGTGGTTTCAAAGTTGATATCATGCTCCTGCAGGAAACTTTCTTCAAGCACGGAAACAATCTCCAGATCCTCAACTACATTCTACATAGAAATGATAGTGGCACCGTTAGAGGAGGAGATCCTTGTGAAAAGAAATAGAAAAAAACCCCATTCTCCTCATCACTTCCTCAAAAGTTTAGAATCCACTCTCATAGAGGTAGGCTGGTTTTCTCGAGCTTATCGTGTTTTTGTCATACGAATTCCTTAACGCACGGGGCTTCGCTCAAAACATTCGTGCACTCTTGGACCACGAGGGTGCAATGTTCCTCGCGGGAGACTCAAACACCCTCAACCGCCATTGCGGAGCTGCTGAAGAAGCTCATCATAGAGTTGAAAACAAACCTGCACATCCCCCATGAGCCAAAACGTTTTGATCCTAAGAGCAGCAGTGTTTTAGACATAGGGATGTCACCCCGAATCCTCCAAAACATGCACAGCACTGTCCTCGATGAGCTACCATACGACCACAAAATGCTTCTCCCGCGCAACGGCAGCATCTCCATCGAGAAGATCAAGTAGCAACACCAGAAGCATTTGAAAAAACCAGCTGGTTAGAAAAGTCAATATAACTCTTTACTGACATATTACGACAGGGAAAAGTTGACAGCACGCTAAATAATCCGATAAAGGACGGACATAATCCCTATGAACTCCCTAATTGAAATTCGTTTACGATGGAGGAACTCAATCCGGAGAAAAGCTAGAGGTACAAGTGACGGTGAAAAGGGAGGCAAATTGGCTAACCAATGAAATGCATAATTAAATGCAGCAACATCAAAAGAGCAATAAAAGAGTCGAGCGAAAATGCATTGCGTAATTTGTTAAAATTTTTTGAATCGAAAAATAAACCTATAATGCCATTAATTCATATCTCATAAGGTATGAAATTCAACACACCGGGAAAAACAGACTCCTTCCTCGACCCTGAAAACTCTGGCTTCCAAGAGCAGCAACAATAAAACCAACAATAGATGAAACAAAGAGCTGGCGACAAAATTTGAATCTGCGAAAATAAACCAAATTAACAATGTCTGCTTAGTACATGCACATGACAATATACCATGAACGTAGACAGAAATAATTAGCGCCTTCCGTTTGAAGACGAACCCAAATATAAGGATAACGGGTAAATTATAGTATTGTCGAGCCCCGTCAAAAATCTTACCTTCCCCCAGAACTGGAGGTCAAACATTATATTCTCTTTAATTACCAAGGTGGTTGATGGCGTTTTCTTTTTTCGCTTACACAAAAAAAGCATCTCAAAGCTCCATTCGGGTTTTGGCAATACACTGAGAGTCAGTTAATAAGAGTGGTCAACATATTCGCACTGGACTGAATCGCAGAATTTCAACTGGCTTAGCTATGTGCCACGTAGATAAAACATTTTGGTTCATTCCTAAAAGGCAAACGTTTCCATGTCATAATAGATACATCTCTCTTCGCATCGGAGTTCCACAAGGATAATCCTTATCACCGCTTTTGTATAACTTATACACCGCTGGTATCGCTACACTGCCAGTCGCTAAATTGTTCTTGTTTGCGGATGATACCTGTACCTTCCAGACATCCAGGCAGGCAGATGTCTTTAGGTCAACTCTGCAATCCTCCACTAATACGCTTCTGAATGACCTCCAAAGATGTAAGAACAAATTAAACACGGAAAAACACAAGCGATTGTTATAAGATGCAAAAAATTACAAACGATACAAAAACTAACAATCGATGGCCAACAAATAAAATGGCAACGAACGGATAAATACTTGGAATTAACTTTTGATGATAGATTGAAATGGAAGACACACATCGAACGAAAATGCGCTCGTTGTAACGGAACCCCTACATCCCTGTTTCCTGTAGTCAAGCCCAAAAATCTTAACATGACTCACCGTTACAAATATATAAACAGCTTATGAGACCATCTATGATCTATCTTGGCCTAACTAGACCATCTTTTTTCCGCCGTTGGACGGTGGAAATCTTCAAAAAGATGGCCTCAGCCCTGCCGATAACAGATACCTTCTTGCTTGCTTTCTCCAGATAGGGCTTGAAGCTCAGTGTATTGTCTATAGTTGGGCGCAGGTATTTTATAGCATGCTGCGGGGTAATCATGCAGTCGCCAACCTTTATCCGTACTACTGGTAGTTTCCTCCGCTTCGAGTTTAGTACCATTTCCGTCTGATGGTGGGTTAGTTTAAGCCCAGCGCAACCAAGCCACGATTTAATCACTCACATTGCTTCGCTTGCATAGATTTCGACTTCTTCGAGATGACGGGCTGGAATCACGATGCCAATATTGTCAGTGAAACCTACCACCAACACATTTCTGGGTACTCGTAGCCTAAGTATCCCATCGTACATTATGTTCCATAGCAGAGGGTCAAAGACAAATCGCTGTGGAACGCCCGCCGTTACCAGATAAAGTTTAGGTTTTTCGTCTGAGTCGTAGCATAAAGTTATTTCCCTGAAGAAGTGGGCCAACGCGCCCACAATACGGCTCCACCTCGCGGGGTTAAAGGCGTTCTTTACGTCTAACGTGACCACAGTGCAGCAACCTCCATTATGTATCGCTTTCATTGCCATGTCTGGCACCATTCTGACAGCGTCCACAGTTGATCGTTCTTTCCAAAAACCGAATTGCCGGTCCGTTAGTTCGATTTTGCGTTCGATTTTCGACAACAATCGTTCGTATATGGCCTGCTCGAAAGCTTTCGACATCGTATTTAGCAGGATTATTGGCCTATAAGATGATGCCTCCCCAATAGGTTTATCCTGCTTAGGCAGGACAACCAGTTTCTGTTACTTCCAGTGCTTTTATGGTTTTCGTATAGCTGCCAGTACTTCTTCTCTGCTTATCGCCGACACGTTTTGAGGATCTGCCTGTGTTACCGGTAGGTCTGTATTACCGGTAGGCACCCCGATTTTGTGGGAACAGCGTTGTGACTAATTCCTGCAGCATCTTCGGATACTTTATTTGAGGAGAATTCTTTCGCTTTATTGTAGTCACAACGGCTTTGTATGCTCCACCCCAACAATCGAAATCGACCTCGTTACACAGCTTTCTAAAGTGCTCCCTCTTGCTTTTAGCGGTCCCAAGTTGAAGGTTCCCCCGGACGTATTTATACTGGTTCTGCAAGTCCTCGTAATCTGAGGTATCCCTGCGGCGTTGGCTACATCGCCTAGCTTTGAGACATTTTTTCCGGAGCTCCTGGATTTGTGCATTCCGCCAATACTTTGTCTTCCTGGTCTTGTGGAGAGAACGTCGTGACGTGGAAGCATTACACGCCCACTGTATCTCACTGAATATTCACAAATAAAAGTCTAGCCTTCTGCCACATCTCAAAGACATAAAAACGCAAAATACAATCATTCCAAAATCTTACACTGGAAAGGGTCTTCAGAACTCCATGGTATGTTTGAAATGTGGACTTATACAAATACCTGAGGATAGCAACAATAGACAAATATAGGAGTAAAAAAGCACTGAAACTATTCGACAAAATATTTAGGTATCTAAACCAAACTGTATATGCTCAGAGATTTCCGAGAGATCCTGGTGGAGAAATCTACCCATACTTCAAAAGAAGAATATAATCAACATCTTTCGTCCATAAAAGTGGAATGAAGGATGCTCTCAGCACCAGCTCCAATTCAGTCTAGCTCCATGGTAATGAGGTAAACAGTCTGAAAAAGTAAATGAAAAGTTAAACAGTGATGGACAGAAAATTATTTTTATTGAGGTTGGTGATTTATATTTACGTGAAGGTTTTTTAAGATCTAAAACAAGAAATAGCTTGAAGAGGAGACTTCAAAAAGTATGCATCACTTGATAGAACTCAAACAGTAATTCCAAGAAGAGCTAGACAATCAAGCTGTAAAAGTGAATCAGCAGTCCGTGAAAATTGAAGGAGAAATCGATCCTGAATCTCGTAAAAACCGTAAGATCTATTCCAAATGAATCAAGAGACAGTAAAGCACTCAAAGCATCAATTTTGAACTCACAACCTTCTTGTATCATCTGCAAGAAACAGGTTGAAGCCATTGCATTGCAACAGCTTCAACCTGCTTCAACCAACCAAATCGGGAGGGTGCAACTCTATTAATGGCGTCATTAATAGAAACTGCAGCTGAAGTTCTTCAGACCATCCCAGTTGAAAATTACACCAGCTAGTCTAGTCTCACAAATGCTTTAGAGATGCGATACGGCGAGGGTCATTTCAAGAAGTTATACTGCTCACAGTTGGAAAGCAAAAGCCAGGAAAAACTTTACAACAGCTGACTGAGTGCATCGAACATCCAACACTTTTGTTTTGTCTTACGTCAGATCCTGAGCATCGAGATGAAACAGGAAAGATGCATTCATCCAATCAGTACGAGATAAGGAAATTCAGTAGACACATCGGTTAGCGTTAGCAACAGTCAAAAATGCTTTGGCGTACGCATTGATCAACGAATCAGTGAAGCGAGCGTCCCGTAGCTAGATCCGAGTTTGTGAAATGAACGGTAAACGCGGTTGTCAAAGAACGATACCACCAAGGCATCGATAGCAGGTGAAGCAATTTTTTTTTTTTTTAACTAGGTAGAAAACGATCACTTGAGCCATGATTGTCGTAGAAAATAGAAGCCAAGATATTGCCAACGATGTGCAAGCTTGAGAATAAATACCACCGGGATAGCTAGCGAAACCCAACGATAATGGTACTGTGGAGAGAAAGGACACCTTAGAAGTGACTGCCGCAAATCGTATTAACCCAGGTACGGCCAGAGACGCGCAGCAAGATATAACCAAAGCGTTGAGACTAGTCGGTTGAAAATAACCACTTCTCCTTTAATAACGACAGGAAAACCCTCAGTGACCTTAAACCTTCAGTGTTTCCAGGCTATATTCTCACGAGAATAATTTTAGCTTACAATGAAGAGTCGACATCAAAGTTGGTAACATTGATGCCCAAGTAACGAAGTCGATCGAAGTCGAAGAGAAAAGAATTTGCAAAAACGTAACGACTTAACAACGTTGGCGATAGTTCGTCAGACGGCCAGCGGCGAATTCAAAAGAATTCATGGCGAGATCGTTGAAAAGATACAGCTCGGAGAGTTTGTTTTGCAGCATGAGTTCTTGGTAGTTCTTGGTCTACGGATGAAATTTTTAGGTCGTCATGGCTGGCTTGGCCTTTGGAGGGCTAAGTTGCATATTTCCTAGGTCATAAAAATGTCGAATTTGTTAATAGATTCATCCCCCTCACCGATTCGATGAAATTGCAATTTAAAAGCTAAATCACGCTGTTTACAAGTTATTGTCTGATTTCCAATCATCGAGAAGCGTAAGAGTTATAGGTCTCTTAACCAATTCCAAGGTCGTTAGGTCTTACTGCCTGCATTCTTCGTTAAAAGGTGATTTGACTTTGGTTTGGTTTGGCCCCTATACCTTAAAATTAAAACCAAGTGGCCACTTGACCTTTCTAGTTGCGATATTATTAGTAGGTATAAACTTGAATTGTATGCGCTTCTAGTAAAAATTTAAAATATGCTTTGATTTTAATTGCACAAATATACCTCATTTCACACAAAGTCTAAAACCTTCCATGACCACTGTACCCAATACATGTTAATCAAAATTAAACACTAGAAGGATTTGCGAAAAAACAATATTGATTTTCAAAAATATTGAAGGATTTCATTCACAATTGACAAAAGGAAACAAACCATTGAAAAGTTGAGGATGTGTGTATCTATTTTTGATTATTTGTCGATTTTTTCGACACAAAACAATAAAACAATACATGGGTAGCAGCCCGGATAATATGTTTGAAAAATAATCAAATTCATACGAGCTCTTTAGCTCCCAACTGCATTTCGCCGCTTCCACTACACCGCCTTCACTCCTTCGTGCCAACGCGTTTGTCGAACAATTAGCAATGGGGATCTCCAAAGAAGCAGCGTCGATCGCTGTGCTCAATGGAGCTGAAGACAGTTAGGGATCTGATCCGGAGGCCTGGCCCAGAGTCTCTATATGAGGTCTTCAAGAGAGCTTTCATATCATAGCTATCCACAAGTAACTCTGCTAAGCTGCGTCATCTGTTGGGCAACCCCAGTCTCTGTAACTGCAGGTTCTTCAGTAGTTAACGGTTTGATGAGGAACTTCTGGCAGCAGTGGCTTCAGAAACAGACACAGACTATTTAAGTCTATTCTCCAGAAGCCAGGTAAGCTTGCTTGGTAAGCTTGCAGAGACGGAAGAAAAAATAACCGAAGTGTTTTTTTTTAAAAAAACCTGCTTCTACGACTAAAATTCTGCTCAAAGTGTAAAGAATAAAAACGGATTTGTTGTGAAGTACACCAACTAGTGGTACATGTCTTACGACCTCTGTTGCTGACGAGCTTTGGCGAACTTTTTGGTGAACCAAAGACAAATAAAAGAAAAAAATACTCTTTCGAGTCTCTAGTCGCCGCCTGCTTCTTGAGTTACTACTTGAGATGAAGCTTTCTTCTCCTGTTTGTCATTCTTATGCACCGCCAATTTATATAATTTACGATTGTATGGACTTGTCCTCCATGAAATTATTGTATTTAATTGTAGCTTGATACTCCGTCCGTTGGAGGGATTGTCGCTGCTATCATTAAGTGGTACGTGTTTGTTTCGTTCAGTGTTGTTTGTTTCGTTAAGTGTTGTTGACATCTGACAATTCAGTGTGCACAACAAATGGCAAGGAGAGTTTTCTCTTCAGACGATGGAACAACGCGACTTATCACCCACCCAGCCGTCACTTAACTCTTTTCGGCAGACTATCTAAACAACAATTCCTTGTAGTTACAGGTGCATACATTTCGGTGCTTCCAGCACAATCAACCAGAAGGCTACTTCTTTTTGATCTTCGACTTGCCGCGGCAAACCAGTCAACTATCAACTCCTACGGACCAAGGATGATGACACTGGAGTAAGGACTCCGTCGTCAATTCTCATGGGAATTCATTATTTCCGATGTCTCTAGACCTATTTTAAGTGCAGACTTTCTCTGCCACTATAGGATAGTCATCTACTCGGCGACCACTTTCTTGGTGGATTCTCTTACTTCACTTTATACGAATGAAACGTACACATCGTACAAAAGTCTGAAACAGCGTTTAAATTGATTCATGCCCTCCTCCAAAAATACCATGCCATCGGGGTCAAAGGGAAAATACTTCATATCAGACAGTGTAAACATTTTAATTTCGTTCAATATAAACAAATAATACATACTATTATTACATAGGATGTCCTTAATACATTTACATAGAATGTCCTTCAAAATTACATCCACTTAAATCCACACAAAAAACGATTCCTGAAACTTTGTCTACTTAATTATGAATGCCAGTGTCGCTCAACTGATACCACACGATTGTTTGATACAGAAGCAATAGCACCACGAGCAGCAGCACGAGTAGCACAAGCACCCAAGCGGGTAAGGAAGAATGGAAAGCTTTCATGGACATGGCACAGTTATATGGAATATGAACGATAGGCTACGGCCCAATGACATCAGCACACTAATCGTATACCTATTCCTATAGAGAATATTATGCCTATAAAATACAATTGCAAAGCTGAGCGGGCTCCAGCGAAACGAAACGAATCCTAAGGATGCAGCATGCGAACATTCTTGTAGGAAGCGTGGACCAAGCCAGTGGCTCCGAGTGCTGCAGTTGGTAGTTGAGTGAAAGTGATGAAGGCTTCGGGCTGAACTTTCGGTTATTTTGCGGAAACTGTAACTTGAGAAACTTTATGTTCGACGCCAGGTCTAATAATTGCTGCGACAAGCACTGCAGATTATGCGTTACTCACAGTAGCTCGTGTAGTTTTTGGAAGTGCCGTTACTAATTCGGTTATGGTAACAACTACGTCAAGCAAAAAATTGAATTGTGGCAAAGCCAATAATCTATTATGCTCGGGTTAGTTATATGTGTTTTGATAGTGTATAAATTTTCAAAGGAGTAAATGGAAGTGGTTAATCCGAATTAGAGTGCTGTTGGTTTCATTCGAATTGTGGTGTGTTATCGGATATACGTGAAGATGAAGGTGAGAAAAGTTAATGTTAAACTATTCCCGTTCTAATGAGGAATGTGTTAATGGTCATTTAGTACATTTTCTATTAACTACTATTGTAACGTTCTTGTTGCCCGGGTAGCTCAGTCGGTAGAGCGTTGGACTTTTAATCCAACGGTCCAGGGTTCAAGTCCCTGCTCGGGCGGACTTCTTTTGATAAAAAGATACAATATAAACTCTAAATAAAAGAAAATAAAGCAAAGTAAAGGAAAATACTCAATTTAATTAAATCAAAGATAAAATTAGTTGCTACACTGGAGAAAATTCCATCCCATGCAGCGAATAAAGTGTGATTCAAGTGAATGTAGTATAATAATATTGGATTTGACTTGCGTACGTGATGATGGTGATAGTGTAACAAATGATAATCGTCGCTATTGCAGCTCTATCTTATTCTGATTTGAATATAATAGTTTAAATATGTATGTGACGTCAAATGTAAACTTAAGTAATGTACTAATTATATTTATTTTGCAAGTTTTTATTATACCCTGTGTATATTGAAATGATCAGAAACAGACTTCTTCTAATTTGTTTTCTACTTTTGCATTCACAACTTTGTCACGATTCAAGCTTCCAAAATTATAGATATAACTGTTTTTGCGAAATAGGACATCACATGTAATTTAACTAAATGAATGAGGGTGCAGGTTTTCGGGAGTAGAATTGATGCGGTTATAAATGATAATTTCAATTGTGAATGTGCTCAATCAAATCATTTCAGTAGTTTACTCATCTAATATTTTACTATTTAAATGATTTTTAATAAGTGAAGCTGTTTTGTGGAGTTTTCAAACTTCATCACTTGCACTTGAGGACCCGACGAAAATTCTGGAGACGACTGTCGATAGGGTAGGTCTTCAAATAGTAAAGATACCCGATTACAAGAAGTACCCTTTAGGGGCCTCTCTGGACATTGAAGGTACCTTCAATAATGTGCACATATATAACAGCCGTTATGGAAAACCTCCGCGCAATCAGCACCAACCTTTCTATATGTAGCTAGGTAAGCAGCATGGTTAAGCAAAGTATAATACCAGCAGAATGGGTGGGGGTGCAAATCTACAAGAAGGTCCACAGTGGCAAACCCTTAGAGAAAGTTTTATCTTTTCTCTTTTAGAAACTGATGACAAATAAAAGTTAAAAGAGGTTAGAGAGCAAGGTACTTATGATTGTGGCCCATGTCGATGACATTGCGATTATAGTCTCGCGTAGGCTCCCGCATATTCTTGACTAGCTCATTTAGTATGCTCTGGAAATGGTTGATGAGTAAGCGAACAACGTAGGCCTTGGTATCAACTCCGATAAAATCGACCTTATACTCTTCACGAGAAAATATAATATTCTTGAGATGGACCCAATCCGGTTGGGCGGTGCTAGATTAAGTCACAAGTCGAACAGTAAATACTTGCAACTTCTTCTGGGCAGCAAGTTCATCTGAAAAGTGAATCTAGAAAAAAAGCCGAAGTGGGCAAGCAGCGCAATTTACGGCCATCAAGACGATGTTGGGTAAAACATGAGGTCTCAGCCCTGTTCTAACGCACTAGATCCACATGGTGATACCAAGGCTGATCCTTGCTTACGGCTTCTTGGTCTGGTGGCCGGCAATGGATAAATTCACTTTTGCTGACATGCCAAACAGTATCCACCGATTAGCGGCTCTCTGTACTGCAGGTGCCGTAACCATGACTCCTTCGTCCACTTGACCGTATTGTTGGAATCAGGTTAGGTTAGGTTAGTGAGGAGGGCTGCTGGGAACGCGGGCAGCATTAGGCCACCAGTTTGGGCGCATTTGCCACCCTCCGCTGGCTTGTTAGAGCTGCCAAGTGATCGCTCCGCCAAACTGGATCAGCTGACTCAACGTGACGGTAGTGGCCACCTCTGCTAACTCTTGAAAGTGATAAGAAGCAAAAATCTTGAGGCGTTTATTATTTAGGGCCGGACAATCACAGAGAGTGTGCTCGATGGTGTCTTCTTCCATCTCACACCTCTTGCATAAATTGCTGGATGTCAGTCCCATTCTGTTCGCATGAGATGCGGTAAGGCAGTGCCCTGTGAGCAAGCTGACAGTCGCTCTCAACCAGTTTCTGCTGAGTTTGAGCAGTATCCTGCTTTTGCTTAAATCAGGTGATGGCCATAATGTCCTGGCCACTCTGCAGTCCATCCTGTTTTCCCATTCGGACTTTAGTTTGGCCCATATGGCGGCATCTACTTTGGTTGTGGTGTCAGTAACTGACCGTGGCACAGTGATTCAGGGGCTATTACTAGCTCCTGAGCCTTTCTTCGCCAATTCATCGGCTTTTTCGTTGCCTATGACCCAACTATGCCCTGGTACCCACATAATTCGTATAGGAATATGCCTTGCCCTTTCATTGAGAGCCACTCTGCAAACCTTAACAGTTTTTGAAGAACATCTGTACGACGCAAGAGCGAGAATGGCTGCCCTACTGTCGACGCAAATCGTCATTGATCTGGTTTTTATTTCCCTAACGGACTCAACTGCCATGCGTATAGCATGTACTTCAGACTGAAAGACTGTAGCATGTTCCGACAGTCTACACCACAGGTTAAGGCTCAAATCCGTAGAAGACACGCCCGAGCCAACTCCTGTGTCCGTCTTTTACCCGTCCGTGTAAATCCAGACGCCCCCATTGGTGGTAGCTCCCTTTTTCTTCCAGTCTGTTCTTGTGGGTATCTTGACCTGGACATTTCTGCCAAGATGTATTATATTGCTCATGTGGTCCGTGTCTTCTGTAACGAGCCCAAAATCTTAAGAATACCGCTGTGTTAGAATACCTACCTATCGCTTAAGAATACCTATCTGTAAGAATACCGCTGTGGCCCCAGTGATCTGAATCGTTCCACATGCCGGAACTTTTACCGCGTATTGCCGCTAAGCTTGCGCTTCTAAAGATGAATCGATCTAGGGGCATGAGTTCCAAAATCATTTCCAACCCAGCCGTTGAGGCCGGTTCTTAAAGTGCCCGTAATACATATGCAAACTAATCTTTGCAGTCTTGTTAGCTCCTTGATATTAGTTTTACTCTCCTCTGCCTTCAACCACACGATTCTTTCCGCTTTTGCCTCCAAAAAGGTAGCCTCAATATGCCTGTTTTTGAGCAAGTTCGATGCCCAGGTCGCCAGAGTTTTATCCACTCCATATCGAACCAAGGCATCGATGACACTCGCAACAGTGGCATTATTGAAGGCCCTTTAATGTCTAAAAAGGCTGCCAACGTGAATTCCTTTTGCTGTAAAGAATTTTCTATTGTACCGACAACTTTGTGTAGTTGTTGGAACTGCTTCTACAAAAAATCGGGGCCCTACGAGTTAAGATCCTTTGGCTACACCTGTAATGGGTAACATATACTGACTACTTGGCTCCCACTCTTTGTTTCAAACGAAGATATCAATCGATGTAGGGGATAGACAGGAATGAAACCATCAAATGGACATAGGAATCCTTATCATTTACATAGACGGATCCAAAACAGCTACAGGAATAGATGCTGCAGCATACTCTGCAGACCGCGATACAAAAAAATCCTTCAGACTTTCTGATCACTGTAGTATTTTCCAGGCGGAGCTCGAGTTGAAATTTTCAGGAAATATTGTTGTCCATTAATTCTAAGTTTATTTAACTAACAATAAAATATTTTAAACTCTTTGGCAATAGCGGGCATTTTTTAAGTACCCCTGTACTTCTATGGATATACGATCATCAACAGTTTTTTTTTTTCATCGGTCCTGGTTGTGAGCCGATTTCATTCAATTGGGCACCCCTAGACTCCGAGCATTCTGGTCAACGGCATTAATCCAGCGCAGGCAAGTTCTCCCACGCTGTCGTCTGCCGTAAAATCCTACCGCAGGGGGTTTTCTGAGCTGGATCCTCTTCGCTTATTCAAGCTAGGTGTCCTGCCCACCGGAGTCTACCGAGCTTTATCTTAGTAATTATGTCTGCTTCTAGTTAGATAACAAAGAATTTATGGTTGTAGTGTCTCCCGAATAGCCCTTCACATTTGAGGCCAACGATTCTCCACAAGACTTTCCTCTCGAGCACGGCTGAGGTCAGAGTGCTTTTTGCTGAGCATCCAAGTCTCGGATCCAAACGTGATTACTGGCAAGACCATGGTCTTGTACAGCAGAGGCTTTGATGTTCGGATGAGATTTCGGGATTTGATGAGCCTTGACAGACTGTAGTAGGTGTTGTTGGATTTGAGCAGCCGCTCGCGTATTTTTTCCTCCATGTTGTGATGGGCTGCTGCAACTGAACTGACTCAAGGTAGTTGAAAGATGGCAATACTTCAGATTCATGCTCAACTACCCTGAAGGTATTGCCAACTCTAGGTGTTCTTCCTGCAGATGCTGCCATCATGTATGTAGTCTTTCCTTCATTTGGGACTTGGTGACAATAGTCCCTCTCGTTGACGTGCCAGAGTTTTTGATTGCTTTTCCCAACGCCAGGTTGAAGAGGACCCAGGCTAGACCATCCCCTTGTCGGAGCCCATTGAAGATGTTGAACGCTGGATAGCGATCTATTTTAACTTGGCTTGTTACATTGGTCATGATCTGCCTACACAATCGTGTCAGTTTATTAGGGATACCCAATTCTCTCGTGTCTTTGTGCAGTTCTACCCTGGTTATGCTATCATAAGCAGCTTTAAAGTCTATAAATAGATGGTAGAGTGAAATGTTGAATTCCAGAGTATAGATCTGATCAATTGTTGATTTGCCTGGGATGAAGCCGCATTGATATTGCCCGATGATGTCTTCATTGTATGGGGCTATCCGTTCTTGCAGGATAGAAGAGAGTATCTTATAGGAGGGACTCAACAATGTTATACCCTTATAGTTGCTGCACATAGTTACACCTCCTTTCTTATGTATGGGGCATACTATACCTTTGTTCCAGTCTTCTGGCATCTCTTCATGCTCTTATACGAGCAATATCCTTTCATGAATTGCTTGGTGTAATGTGGGTCCTCCATACTTCATTAGCTCAGTTGGTATACCGTCGGCTCCAGGGGTTTTGTTAAATTTCATCCGACTTATGGCTCTTCGTGCCTCTTCTGTGCTTGGCGGCTTGCATTGGTGGAGCCTCCAACTCTTCGTTGGAGTGTCCGTTAAGCAATTCACGAAAGTGCACTTCCCATCGCTCCAGAATGCCTTCAGGATCGGTGACCAGATTACCCTCTTTGTTCTTACAGTACGTATGGTGTCGTGTATGGCCCTTGATCTCTAGCTCTTTCTATTTCACAGATCAGGTCTTTTTCCCAGGTTGCTTTCTTCTTTCTGTGATGTCTCTTCTTTGTTCTTCTGAGTTCTTTATATTCCACCTCACGTACCCGCGATCAATTAAATTGCTGCATTGACCGGTGTACAACATTCTTACGTTCAGTCGCTAGTTTGCATTCATCATCAAAACAGTCACTCCGATCTTTGCGACTCCTGCCTAAGATGGCGTCAGCAGTACTAATGACAGTATTCGTAAGGAGTGTCCACTTCTCATCTACGCCCGTTCTTCGAGAGCGAGTCCTAATGCAAGACCAAAGGTGTTACTGGTATTTTCACTGCGTAAGACAGCCGTATTGATTCGAACCTGGTTCGCGGATGCAATGCTTCGATGTAAAGTAATTCGCGCTCGGAGAACCATACCAACAAGTTAGTGGTCCGAGTCTAAGTTGGCACCTCGATACGTTCGTACCGTCATCAGGCTCAAGTAGTGACGGCGATCTATCAACACGAGGTCTATCTGGGTACGAGTGGATCCATCAGGTGATATCCAGGTCGCCTTATGGATATCTTTTTACGGCTACCTGGTACTCGCAATGAGCAAGTTCTTGTTTGCTTCCAGTTCTATGACTCGAAGTCCGTTGTGATTAGTGTTCTCATGCAAACTATGGATGCCTGCGTAATGCCTGAATACCGACCCCCAGCTTACTTTGGCGTTAAAATCTCCAAGGATGATTTTTACATTAAGCCTTGGGCAGGCATTGAGGATCCGCTCGACCTGTTCAAAATATGATTCTTTTTCGTCGTCAGCTGATTCCTCTGTAGGTGCGTGAATGTTTATGAGGCTGATGTTTACAAAGTCATGTCGCAAGCGAAGGGTGCATAGCCTTTCATTGATAGCGTTGAAGCCGATGATAGAAGACTTCATTTTCTGGCTGACGAAGAAGCCTACCCCAAGGACATGGTGTTTTGGATGACAGCTGTAGTATAAGTAATATTCTTTCTTATGTAAAACACCATTCGCTGTCCATCTGATCTCTTTTATTGCTGTTATATCAGCCTTATATTGAGACAGGGCATCGGCTAGCTGCTGAGCAGCTCGAGCTCTGTAGTGCGATCTTCAAAGCGTTCACCCATTTTCGTTCGCGTGGTCCTCGTTGTGGTGTCAATCCGGCTCCGAAGCTTGTTGATGGTTTCACCAACCTTACTTAAAAAAGACTAACCTGAAAATATTCGCCAACCTTTTCTGAAAAAAAGTTGTTCAGTTAACGTGATAACGTAATTAAATTATCGAATTATTAAAATACCATTAAACATATCCTTTTTACAAAAATATACCGTTCTTACAGTTGTCACCAGCTTCATTTTGGAAAAGATTACGCCATCTTCAATACGATCCTCTAATCTTAATCGGTAACATAGCCTTCCTGTTCCAGAACATCAAACGCTCAATGAAACGTAAACACGAACATTTGCACTGAAATCGATTCCAATATCCGAATAACACCATATACCAACCAACCACTGCATTCGTTCATTCACATTTCCAGTTCAACTATCTGCCAATTTCGAACGTATCATCTCATTCCTTTCATCTCAATTCTTAATTAGCCCTCCAGCTTTCGACGTTGTATCTCCGCTGAATCGATAATATGTAGCGATTGTATCCATTGAAACGAACACCGACCTGACTCCGAAAATTTCCACGTGACTTTCATTCGCAAATAGTCGAAATTCCCACGCTTAATTTAGGCGGACGTGTCACGTCGTAATCGATCCATCCTGTTGTACGACTCATCTTCTTCGTGCTTGTGTTCTACGAATTTCGCTACAAATTCAATATTGCTCCCCGGACTACAAACGAATTCAGGAGATCGAATTCGCTTTCTCATTGGATACGGATAATCAGACCACGAAAACTTTAGTCCTGTTTTCAATCAATGTCATCGATTTCTGAAGAAGAAGAAAATATTTGAAGAGCTAATCGTTCAATTAGGCACAATGAAATTTCAGTATTTGTGATACCGAAAATATCTAAGAAAATAGCATGTATCTTGCTACTTTCATTAAAAGTCATATTGGTTTTTTGGATTAACTTTTGATCGAAATTGGTGCTTGTTGATAAAGTTGATTAAATATTAAATTAAAGCGAAATTAAATACTAGTAAGTAATCAGCAAAATCGAATCAAATCAGAAAGTATTCAATCAAAGAATAAAAGCTCCTTATAATTGCTAATTAAAAGTTGGATTACAAATCCATTCTTTCCGTTTAATTGGTTTACAACTACATAAGTATTCAAAGTTCATTTACAAGCGGATTATGGAGAGTTGTTTGAAGAGTGGTAACTGTGAAAGTTTTTATTAATCCATTTACTTAGGCTGTCGTATCTACATTGTTTCGCAAAGTTGAAATTTTAAGATAGTTCTATCATTCATTGTAGATGAACTACAAAATGAATTTCGAAAAGTTTCCAGTAACTATAATGTAAGGTTGCGCAAAAAGTTTAAAAGCTACAGACGATTTCTGTCTGTCAACGTCGTGTGAATTACATTTGCAACTACAGTACAAATATAAATTTCATTGAATGAATTAAATTCAGCTTCAATAAATTATTCGCTCGATGTTCTATTGCTGGAATTGCCTGGCTTTATGCTATATTCGCCAGAACATTTCAAAAATGTATCCTCTTTTCTGAAGGCTATAATATGAACTCTGTCCTCTATCATCTCCACCTTGTGCGAGCACTTTTTTGTTAGTTTTTCTAATTTTCTTTTCAACCCTTTAATTGAAGCACGCCTATCTGTTACAAGTCAATGAAAGAAAATCAAACTTATACTTTCATGCTCCGTAAATTTTGTTATCCTCTTGCTTCCTTTTTCCTTTTCATTATTATGAGTCTTCCTGTCAACCCTAATCATTGTAATCCCCCAAAACAATTAACTATTCAGATTTTCATTTCTGTACGTGCTCTCCGCTCTCTTATACAAAAATTTAATTTTCACAAAGCCTGTGGCGACGCGAAGTGATGACTAGAATAAGCGCCTAATGGAGAGGAGAAGGGTGGTGCTACAGTTTAAGATGACGTGTCAAAGATAAAATGAACAAACAGGATGTGATGCTAAAATCATATAAGATAATAAGAAAGGGTGTTCCTTCAAAAGATGATATGTGTGAAGGTGACCACACCGTCAGTTATGCACGTTACATCACCATCACTCACGTAACAAAGTGCATTTTCCAAATCTGAAATCTTAAGGGGTTACATGGGTTTGGAATGATGAAAAAATCGATTTTTTTTTCTTTGTTTTTTCTTAAAGAACAACTCATCGAAAGTACTCTCTGAAAATATGAAGTTGATCCGAGCTATATATTAGAAGGGAGAGCGATTTCCCCACTTTGATCTATCCCACCTGTGTAAGTAATATTACTCATTTCTTTCACTTTCTTTTCTATCGAGGAGGGAAAATAATAATGGTAGGGTAATGAAATACTGAGTTTAGATATATTATTCTGTACAGGCTTTGGACATAACCAATGAAGAAGGGCAATTATTGTATGGGCCTGGTATCGATGATTCTATGTAAGTTAAAAAAAAAAATTGTTTTATTCTTACTTTAAACTTTAAACGCGCTCAAAAACTAATGCACCAATCTTAACCAAATTTTGCACACTTCTTTTAAATAGTATTTTCTTGTACTTGAACGAAGGATATTGTGTTTCGTTCATTGGAATTTAATATACATGGCATTATTTATTGAATTTTTGGGTCAAAAATTAAATTTTTTACTCGCGACGTTGCCAAAAGTTCAGATTTCAATATTTTTACAAATCCTTCGTTCAAGTACAAGTCAAACTCGTATTCTAAATTATTTGTATCAGATGAATCCAGCTCAAGATATCGTTGGCACCTAAATTATTTGTATCAGATGAATCCAGCTCAAGATATCGTTGGCACCGCATTTTTCGAGCCTTTTCGTAAAATAGCTGCCAGAGGGCGTATTATCAATATTTTTGTCTAAAAATTTTTTTACATATAGTTCAAGAGTTACTTTAGTTGTTAACAATAATTTATAATAATTTAATGCATTATTTTTTATTTTTGAAACATTTGAAAATGGCGTTTTTTTTATTCTCTGAAACCCATGTAACCCCTTAATCCAGAAAAGAAAAAAAAACTGCGTGAATCAATAAAGAAACAAGTAAAGAAACCTGGCATGTATGGTATCTGGCCAGGACAGGAATTTCAGTGACACATATTGTTGTATATAATAATAAATAATAATAATACTTTATTTCCAAATATAAGGCAATATATAGATTACAGTTTTTCAGTACAACTACTTGAAATAAACAGGCTCAAAATTAGATGAATAACGATAAAAGTGTCAATGAAAAGAAGAATAATTTTACTTGGTAATACCAAATAAGCAGAGCTCGTGCTTTGAGATCGTCAGTTTCAAACTTTCACATAACCTGATTATCATTAATCATTGTCTAATTTCATTGATTACAAATTTAATTAAAAGGTTCCCCAACTTAAAAATACATAACCATCCAAAAAACTATAATTAGAAATTGGAATTGTTTTTGCGGGATGATTAAAATTGAAAAATTTTCTGCTTTCGGAGGCTTATTCCGCAAAACGATTGAGTTTCCCGTATCAATTGTTCTCTGCTTTGATAGGCTTTAGAGACGATATACGTTGTCTATGCGATTATAGACAAGAAGGGAACCGTGATCACAAATCAATAACCTTTATGTATAATTAGAAGTTCTTCTCGATATATTCTCTCACAGCTTTGTTAGATTTATTAAAATTATTCAGCCGACAGATGTTCTGTGGTAAACAGTTCTATAGCCGCAACATGATTTACAGCCAATGCTGTCGAGAATCGAGATTTCTGCAACGCTCCTTGAAATCTTCTACGTGTCACTAGCCCTACTTCATTCTCTCGCGGAAACTCTCTGCTATAGGTCTGTTCCCGTACTTCAGCAAACTGCAGCAAAAAGAATAAATTCAAAATTAAGAAAAATAAGAAAAAAAATTACAATGAGTTGGTAGTAAGCAAAACATTGTTGCAAAATAACAGAACAAATTAAATTATGAAATAGACAAAAAAAGAGAGAGAAAAAAAAGTAAGCATATATACGAGTATAGAACAAACAGAATATCGAAAGCCAATTAAAAAAATCAAAATTAAAATTCATGTATCATATGAGCAAGGAAAAAAGATAAAAACGTATTAAATAGAAAAAGTAACGACTTTATCCTTTAAAATGGTTTTGAAACGTGACAAGGTCGGTGGCAGAGAACCTAGTCCGAGTGCATTATGCTGCCTAGGTGTACGTAACAGCGGTGAAAAGTAGTACGTGTCAGTCCGCGCAAAAGGAACGTTAAACGTTAACGTGGATCTATTTGACCGATCCGTATCACGAACGGAAACCTAGTTGCAGTGGTCAGATGGGACAAGTTGACGGTGCAGTTTGAACAGAAGGCATTCATCGAGAAAAAGTCTGCGAAATTTCAGGGATGGTATTTGCAGCATGGTAAGTCTCGCACTATACCCACAGTAAGCAAAATTGAATTTGTAATGAAAAGAGCGGGTGAACCTGCGTTGTACAGATTCAACCGCATCAATCAAATATTGAAAATGTGGACACGAAATTTGATAACAGTATTCGAAGATACTGCGTACAAAGGAGACAAACAAGTGTACACAAGTAGAGATATCTATAAAATATTTAGAAGATCTCAGTATAAAACCCGAAAGTCTGGACGCTTTGGAGGTTATGTGCAAGATATGTTTATCAAATAAAAGTTTAGAGTCAAAAATTACTCCGAGGTCTTTAAAATTTAAAACGACTTCGAGGGAGGCTCCAGAAACGTAGTAAGAAAATACTAGTGGGTAAGTTTTACGCGTGAATGACATTTGGCGACATTTTAAAATATTCAAAGTAAGATGATTTGCATTACACCAGTTGATAAGAGTGAGCAGGTCATTCTGAAGCTGTAAGCAGTCTTCGAATGTATCGATTACTCTGAATATTTTTAGATCGTCTGCGTATAGAAGAGAAAAAGAGTTTAGCAGACCCGGGAGATCATTAATGAAAATTAAGAATAATAAGGGGCCAAGGATCGAACCCTGTGGAACACCTGAGGAGGGATAGAATGGAGTAGACGAACAGGAGTTCATCGTAACAACACAAGTACGCTCATGAATGTAGGTAGAAAACCAGGAAAGCGGCGGACCATGGAAACCATATTTCTCTAATTTCAACAGAAGAAGCTCATGGTTGACAGAGTCAAACGCCTTGGAGAAATCTGTGTAAAGAACATCCACCTGTCTTTGCTGATCAATGGCGGAAGCAACAGTGTTGGTGAACGATAGCAAATTACTAACAGTAGATTTTCCTTTGACAAATACATGTTGCTCGGTGGCGAGGAAAGGCACAAATAGAGGATATACTCTGTTGTAGACAAATCGTTCTAATAGTTTACTGAAGCAAGGCGAAAGCGATATAGGGCGGTAATTCGAGATGCAAGCAGGGTCACCGGTTTTAAGTATAGGGAAAATATTGGCAAATTTCCATAAGAAAGGAAAAACGCCAGTTGCGATGCTGAGGTTAAATATTATCGACAAGGGTACACAAAGTGAAGAAGATAGTGACTTGGCTAGTATGTTAGGAATACCGGCAGAACCACAACTAGAGCTAGAATCGAGCCAACTTATTAAGTTCTCAACTTCTAAAGGGTTTGTATGGAAAGAAGAGAGCGCTTTCAGGCTATGCTACGATAATTTCCGATACCATTTGGAGAATAAAAAGAACATATCCGATACGTTGGTGGTTGCCAACGAATGTTCACTGCGTTCACTATTTCTTGATGGGATATCACCTCTCATTGGTCGACTCTCAAGGCCAAGAATATGCTTCGCTCACTTTCGCATGTGATACCTAAAGTGAACTTACTATTTGGTTTTGGCTCTTTTTAGGGTCTGTATCAGGGCCGAGAATATGCTTCCCAGAACTCGTGGACACCTACGTTGCTGGAGTCGCGCAGCAGTGGTGAAATTCTTTCCTCAAACGCGGTCGTATATGCCTGAGCCGTATAATCGTTCAGCAGATTCTCAACCGCGAAGTTTTTGGGAGGGCTGAATATCGATTGGTGCACTGTGCGTCTGGAGAATTCCAGGTCTGCTTGTAAATGCGAAGATGTGGAAAGCAAGTTGAGCTTAGAACAAGGTTCCTTCCTGCTACAAGCGAAGTCAATTAGACGATGGCCGTTATCGTTGCATTCTTCGTGGAGTCTGTGTCCTCCAATGGTCCGCCGATGCCAACTTTCATTCCCGACTTTTGCATTGAAATCTCCCAGCAGCTTTTTTACATCACTTGATGGAAGTGAGTCGAAGAGAGTTTCAAGACAGGCATAGAACTCGTCTTTTACAGAGTCTTCTTCTACTTCGGTGGGAGCGTGCACATTGATGAGCCAGAGATTGAAAAATTGCGCCTTGATACGAATCGCACACAGCCTTTCGTTTACGGGTTTGAAGTCGGTAACGCGCGACTTAAGCTGCTTATTCACTATGAATGCTACTCCAAACTCCTTGTGGCCCGATACGATTCAATCACTCAATCAATTTTTTTCTTAACAATAAATCTGTACCTGAAATATATAGAATTCTTGTGGAGATTTACGACGACCATGCTATGTCGGAAACAACATGCAGAGATTGGGTTAAACGCTTTATAACAATTATTTTTATATTTTATATAAATATTTATATACGCTTCGACGCATCGAAAAATTTTTAAGACAAAGAATTGGACGCATTATGCCCATGGCCCAATAACAACTGCAACTGAAACTAGTACTGCATTCAAATGAGAATGCAGGAAATATAATCAGAAACGGCACAACTGCAAAGTTACGGAATAGGATTAGGTCTATCCCAAATGATACTGGTAAGTTGCAGTGGCCATTGGACCTTCAGCCATATATTTGCATGTGTTCTCACTGAACTGCAGTTCTAGTTTCAGTTGCAGCTGTCATTTGGCTATAGGCATTGCTCGATGAATATCAGTGTCTCACGGAAAACAACTAGCAAAATCATTCGGAGTTAATTACACAACAGTTTTTAAACATTTAAAAGCATTAAGAATGATTCAAAACCAAGGAAAATGTGTACCATTCAAATTAATGCCCAGAGACGTCGAATCGCATTTCTATACAATTGAACGGCAGAAAAAGTATTTTTGCGTCGTATCGTGATTGATGATGTAAAGTGGACATACTACGATAGCCCCAAACGTACAAAATTGTGGACTAAGCCCGGTTATTCATCAATGTCGATAGCAAAGCCGACTATCCATGATTCCTAGCTCATTCTGTGTATTTTAATGCCTAACGAAATCATCATGAGAGACGTTGTCGAAAACGATTGATGCGTTTGAGCCAAGTATTGAAGGAGAAACGGCTACAATATGGGAGAGATCCGAAAAAGTGAATGCTTCACCTGCTTTATTCATGGCACATTGTTCCTTTCGATTACCACATTTTCCGATCCATAGTCCATGGCCTAGCTCAGCAGTACTTCCTTTCTTATATAAATGCCAAAAATGGGTTTATTCGTGAATGACCACAAAAAATGAGTCGTTGATTCCTCATGATATTTTCTATGCTACCAGACAGATGGGAAGTGGCTGGCGAGGGACAATAGTTTAAATGACATATTCTTTATTAATTGCTATGAATAGAGCATTCATTTTCACGAGAGAAAAAAAAACAGCGAGAACTTATCAGGATCCCAATAATGTCAACACAAAGTAGGCATTAGTAATGTATTGATACGCGATATTCGTTTTAACTGAAAAATTTCACAAAATGTACTGAGTAATTTTATTCAGCAAAATGTCAAAACAATCGGTGTCATGCCATTTTTGGTCAAAAACTGCATTACGGATAGGGCGATGTGGGCCGGCGCATTGTCATGAAAACCAGTCGCCTGTGCCCCAAAGATCTGCCCTTTTCTTCCGGATATTCTCCCTCAATCTTTTCAAAACCTCTAAGTAGAACTTCTAGTTGACAGTTTCACCTGGAGAAACGAACTCCGCGTGCACAACACCTCTGTAATCGAAGAAACAAATGAGCATTGTCTTGATGTTTGAAATGACTTGGCGAGCTTTTTGGGACAAGGAGAGGTGGGACTCTTCCATTGGCTTGATTGCTGCTTAATTTTGGGGTTGTATCAATAGCACCACGATTCATCGCCAGTAAAAAAAAAATGCAGGATCTTCTTCTAGCTAATTTTCAAGCTTAAAACATGCTTGAAGTCGACGCTCCCTTTACTCGTCTTTGAGGAGGCGGGGGACAAATTTGGCTGTAACATTTCTCATGTGCAAATCTTTGGATAAAATCCTCTGAATTGAACTCCATGACATTCCAGACATCTCGCAGAGCTGATCAATGGTTTAGCGGCGGTCTTCACGGTCTTCGACGTTTTCGTCAGTTCTTAACGCTGAAGGCATCTTGAAGGGAATTGATCTTCAATTGACATCTCTCCATTTTTAAAACGTGAAAACCGTTCGTAGATTCTACTTAGTTTTGCTTAGGGCAAAGTCTCCATAAGCAGTTTTAAGCATTTCAATAGTTTCCGTGGCCGATTTCCTCAACAGAAAACAAAATTTCACAGCCGCGCGTTGCTCTCGGCAATCGACCATCACGTTTTCGGCGAAATGGAAAATGTTGTTTTACCAAAAAAACCTCACGGGCGAACGGATGCACTCACAGCAACACAACTTCGCACAATGACTTAAAGGCTGCTGTGGCTCTGATGGACACTGTTGCCAGATTGGGCGATTTCTCGCCAATTGGGCTATCTTTCCGTTGCATTTGGCAGGGCTGTGGAGTCGGAGTCAGGAGTCGGAGTCGAGGAGTCGAAGCTAATTTTCATCAGCCGACTCCGACTCTGAAATTCATCACCAAACCTAAAAATTGGTGGACTATTTTTCAGTTTTTAACTGGATTGGGAAGAAGCTAGAAAACTTCTAGAGTTGCTATATCAACCTTATATAATGACGAAAGAATTTCAGGCAGATGACCTTACACCTGTTTTTTTTTTACAAAAATGGAAAAGTCTTATATTTCGCCTTTCAAAAATGAATGGAAACTTGGTCGATGCATTAAAAAATTCACTTCTTCGTAGAGAAATTTGTCTCTTAGAGAATGAAGTCCTTTTAGCTGCTATATATGTAGATCCTTCAGTCCGGGTTATCCTGATAGAAGATCAGCAAGCGCGTGCTAAAATTGCGTTATGCGAATTAACTATTTGTATGAAAGGATTGCATACGGAAAGTGAAGCCATGGCTAGACCACAGCAGAGAACCATTCAGTCGTCATCACTTCCCCCAAGTACTGAAGTTGATGATGAAAATGAATTCGAAAAATATCTTGACGAACAAGAATGAGCAAAGCGGCCGCGCTTAAGCTTGGAAAAAAGTAACGAAGGAGGAAGTTCATCGCAACTGGAAGCCTTGAAATTGGATTTTTATAGGGCAGTGAATGATGTTGAGAAGTTTGACCGAAGTTCAGTTTTGGAAGTAGAAGATGCCATAACGAAGTATCCCGAAATCGTCCAAAATACAGCATTACTCGTTACGGCATTGCCCCGACTCAAGTATTTGTTGAACGCTTGTTTTCTACCCTTAGAATAATTAAATCGGATTTAAGAGTAGCGATGATGTCAGATCTGATTGAAGCAATATTATTTTTAAGAACTAACTCGAATTAAATGTTTTCGGTGTTTTTATATTAGTGTGTGAAATGCAATAGGAATATTTTCTATTTCGAAATAAATCTCTTTGACAATATAGCGTAACATTATAATTTAATGTTACTAAACGAAACAAACTAGTAGGAAAATATGATCTAATTGTAAGACAAAAAACGATTTTAACCTTCTGGCTTTAACTGTATATTAGAGCTACGAATGTTTGGAGTAGAAGTACGGAGTCGGAGTCGTTATTCGGGAGTCGAAGTCGGAGTCGGAGTCGCAAATGTTAGAAGGCTTATCATTGGAGTCGGAGTCGGAGTCGCAAGTTTTTCTTCCCGACTCCACAGCCCTGGCATTTGGCGACGAAATTAAATTTTGGGCTACTGGGGACTTTTTGGGCTCCACTGACCAGCCCTGGTTTCAACTGCTAATAATATATAAAGTTGAATTCGCAACTGATTTCCTCAATCTTGAACGGAAATCTCTTCACTTCATGTTATAAATTTTGGTTGAACCTAAACTTTATTTCTAGTCAATTATTTGACCGTCTGACTAAAGTAGTCAGCAAGATGATTGAAATTTAAATCTGTGCTTGTAAAACTTATAAGTATGAGCAAATGATCAAAATACACTGAGCACGGAAACAATAGCTGCGTTTTATTTTCATCCAGAGTGGAGTAGGTATCCTGCATGCGTAAAAAAACGATCCGGAGTAGCATGCGAGTTTATTTCATTCCTTATTGGTTGGCAGCACTTAGCTTCTCAGACACTTGTCAGTTCAAAATTCAAATTTGCAAATCTGCAATGTCTACCTAGAAAATTAGAATCATGTGAATTTCTTTTTAAAAAGTAATCGAGGAATATTCCGACTCATAGGATGAGAATTCTGTTGAAAGCATTGATTTTTGAATCATATTCATCCATTTCAATGTTTCCTGGTTTTGTTTTGTTAGATTGACAGGGAAATGTTGGGGAATTTATCACCGCAGCCAACTGTTTCAGCCGACATGAATTATTGAAATACGTTCCACACAATGCACGAGTACGAACTCAACTGAATTCACGAGTGTTCGTACTCTGGATGTTGTTGTTGTTTTGCGTGCAAATTGCTATCCTGCACTACTCCGGATGCATAAAAAAACGCACCTAATGTGGCAAAAGCCAATTAAGTAAAATCTGCTGCTGGATAATAAATTTTCAAAGAAATATGTGAGCTCGATTTTTTATTACTATATCTAACTGCATCTAATAAAATAGTCGATATATGTTTTAGTATGATAAATAACATAAAGACTAAATTTTGAAATAAAGTGCAAATAAATTTTTTGGCATCTTTGATGCAAATTCTAGTTCTCTTGAATTTCAACAAAATATGTTGCAACGACTATAAAATACCACCAGATATGATACAAATACTGGATTCTTCAATTTATACGTTTACTATATCAGAAAATGAAATTGTTAATAAAGTTTTCGACTGTATAAGAGTATATAGATAAACAAAAAATAATAGCCCATGTGAAGTGGATAAAAAAAATTTTTTTGCATCTAATAAGAAAAATGTTTGGCATAATTTTGGCCTCGACCTATTGTGTGGCAAGTGTTGGGCTCTTTTGGGCTATTTTAAAAGTCAAATTGGGCTTCATGAACCAAAATTTTCTGGCAGCACTGCTGATGGACATTTAGTAGAACAATGGGTTCTCCTACTCTCCCTCCCCACCGCAGCCTAATTATCATTACTTTTGATTCCCCCCTCGTACATACGTCCCGATGCATATTTCATTGAAGGAAACATCATTGTCATATAACACTAAACAGTTATGCTATACTTAACAAATACCTTAACAATTTATGTTATGTTTCATGTGATTCATTTTTTATTAGTTTTCAAATATTTCTACCAAATAGTTTTATTTAATCTATTAACAGAGTATGACGAAATTTTTCGTTATGTCAAGAAATCTACGCTCTTTTTAAACTAATAAGAATAAGGCAAATTACCCTCGAAATATCGATATCTGTGGAAAAACAAATTAGGAATAACTAGTTTTTAAAGGAATCTCTCTAAAGGAATAACTAGTCCTCATATAAAAATGTTCGGTTCACATTATTGATCAATAAATAATATATCATGCATGCTAGTCGAAATAACTCTCTCTTTCACACATTCAACTGTGGTTGTTTAGCGCTCTCACTATTTTTTTGTTCTCTCCACTTCTCAATTGCTTTGTTTTTTTGCATCTACCTTAAATCTCTATGTTTCATCATGCATTCTTAAATAAATAGCTATTTATTTTATATTTAAATGCCTTATCTAATAGGCGACGAAAATAGACGACTTTTAATCAAATTCTCCGATAGATCTTTTGCTATAAGTTGACGCAAATCTGAATTTCTACTCTCTGTATTTTTGATAAGGATTTTGCAGTCAACAGTTGGAAGAATACAAAATGTGCTTCTATATTTTTTTACTATTATTAATAATTTAATAATGTTTTGTTTTTTTTAAATAAGTACTATCAAAAGTTCATTTAATATTATTTGGGCCTCTCTCTGATGTAAAGAATGTCTGCCGCCTTTAAACAAAACGTACAAAATCAATCCCAAGAAGTCTATCAAAATGATTCAGTTATGTATTCTTGTTCAACTTCTCGTCAGTACAAGAATGAATTTATTAATCATTCTTCCACATATTCTATATTAATTTATGAAAAAGAAGAACGCCCGAGCAGGGACTTGAACCCTGGACCGTTGGATTAAAAGTCCAACGCTCTACCGACTGAGCTACCCGGGCTCTGTGAAATGGGGTTGCCGATTCGCAAGCGGTCATCTTTAAATAAAATATGTAGAGATAGAGAAAAAGATTCTAACACGCAGAAGCGTTTATTATCTGAGAAAAAATCTGCAAGAACATTTGAAATAATCGCAAATGTTCATTGTTTTACATATTTGCCAATTTAATGTACATACTACATTGAAATCGGAGAGAGCTATTTGTATAGCAGTAAAATTAAATAATATTCATAATACTAATTAAAGCAAACTATTGATTTTAGTGAATTTAACAAATTGACTGCTTAGTGATTTGTAGTTACATACATATAATGAAATTATAAAGAACTGAACTGAGCATGTTGTAAGGTTAATTCGGTGAATAAAAGGTATGGTTTTAAGATTTTTTTTGGTGATACAGTGAGAGTTCGTTTTTTTCAATCAATTTCCATATAATAATGCAACATTTGAACAATATTTGCCTAAATATTCATTTCAAAATATTGAAAACTAAGCGAGTGACAGGGAAGAGATACCTGAGGAATTATGTGTAGAAGTATTGTGCAAAAATTCAATTATGTGAAGAAATATTATGCAAAATTTCAAAACGTCTGGTCCTGTATATTTGGAGTTATGGTGAACACGGACTTCAAAAATAACATGTTTCAGAAAAACGCAAAGCTGTCGAGCATGTATAGAAACCCGGCCTGGAGCGATGGACGCTCAAATACTCATAGCTTCGTAAATTGTTTTTCAATCGAATTGAAATTTTGACACAATATTCTTGAGAGATTATGCATTCATTAACCCGCATCCTCAAAATAAAAACGTGTAACTTATCGCCATGTTGACAGTTTTAAAGCGATAAAATATAATATATGCCTTTGAATGTAATCAACGTCGGAATAAGCATATTACAATTTAAAGGTTACACAGCTTCATTTTCCAGATAATTTAATGCAATCATTTGAAGTGAATTTTGTTTAGTTGAGATAAACTCAGACGATCGAATGTGTGATGTAATTTTTTGTTCACTCCACTTTTTAATTGCTTTGTTTTGTGACTTTAACCGAATAATATATTATTCCTTATGCAGTTTACAAAGCATATTGCTTTTTTTATTTCATATACAGAAAATACCATTAGAAAAACTCAATATATTGCTAATTTTAATTTATTTGAACATCACATATTCAAATTTGCTCGCTCTTTAAAAAAATGAACCACATTTTATACACAACCCTATACACATGTATATACACTGCAGGCAAAAAGTTTAAGACCACATCGCAGAAATGAAGCACACTTAGATTTATAAAACTGAAAGTACCTTTTTTTACAGTAAATGCCTGTTTTAAAGAGGGTTGCTATGAAGGGATTTAAAATGTACCTGGAATTTCCAAATTCTCAGTTAGGGTAATAAAACACGTTGGGTCTTTCCCACTTTAAAGACTTTAGGTGTCTACAATTTTTTTAAATAATTAAAATAAAATTTTGAAATTTCTGGGAATATGGATTTGAAATATTGTGAAATTCCTATAAATAGGTACCTTATCCTCAAAATATTTCATTTGTGAGTTTTTGTGCTGACAAGTAATACGGATTGTTATTTTCAGCGAATTTTATTCCGTGCTCTTGTGATATTTAGTTATTGGTACTTTTTAGCAAAGTTTTGGCAAAATTTCTGTTCAAAATGGGACAAGCGCGTAGTATTAAGCCGGAAGTTAGAAGTGTGATTGTGGCGCTTCATAAACAAGGAAAGTCAGAAAGAGAGATCAGTAATGAAGTGAAATTTTCAAAGACTGCTGTACATAATGCTATCGTTAAATTCAAGGACAGTGAAAGTTATTGTGCTGTAAGGAGCGGACGACCCAGAGTGACAACTGAAGCAGAGGATAAGACTCCAGCTTATGAGCAAAAGGGATCGAAAGTTAGCTGCACCGGAAATTCGAGCAGAGTTCAACGCGGGACATTCAAAGTCCATAAGCTTGTCAACTGTAAAAAATCGTCTAAGGGAAGCTGGACTCGTGGGGCGTGTAGCAGCCACAAAACCTCTGCTTCGAAAAGGTAACAGACAAAAGCGTTTAGAGTGGGCATGAACTCACAGCCAGTGGACGATTGAAGACTGGTCACTGGTGCTTTGGACAGATGAATCAAAGGTTGAAGTTTTTGGCTTTTTTATGTCAGCCGATCTGCTGGAGAAAGAATGACCGCGAACTGTGTAGTACCAACAGTAAAGCATGGAGGTATTTCTGTTATGGTTTGGGGGTGCTTTTTGCTTGCTGGAGTGGGTGAGTTAGTTCGAATTGATGGCACGTTAACTAACGAACGTTACAAGGAAATCTTGCAGAACACGGCCATACCATCAGGTTTGCGGTTAATTGGGTGAAATTTCACCCTTCAACAGAATAATGACCCCAAACACAGTTCTGAATTATGCAGAGGATCTTTACCTGATATGGAGAATGATAGAGTACTATTGAATATGACCTGGACCCCACAATCACCTGATTGTAACCCAGTTGAATTGTTATGGGAGGAATTAGATAGAAGGGTACGTGAACGCTGTCCGACGTCAAAGCAACACTTGTGGGAGCTTCTTCAAGAAGGGTGGAACAATATCTCCCAAGATACTGTAAGAAAATTAGTTCAAAGAATGCCAATGATTACTAAAGCAGTAAAAATGCCAAAGGATACTATTTTGATGAATGTAGAATTTAAAGTAGAAAAAGATTCTTTTTGTTTATTATAAATTTTGACTTGTAAACTAGAAAAACAATAAGCTGACATTTGACAATTACATAAAAAGTAATCAATTGTATTTTATCTAGAAATAAATAAATTCTAATTACCATGAAAACTTTGTTTATTTTCTCGATTCCTAAGTGGTCTTAAACTTTTTGCCTGTAGTGTATGTACATATTCGACTGAACATTCTACAATCACAAACTGTCCGACACTTAAACAAATACAAATTCTTTCTCCACTTAATATGTCCTTTTGAAATATTTCTTGTCTGAACATGTAAAAATACAAGTAGGACTCAACATACATATATCCTTCTTTTTTTGCATTTAATATATCACCAGTAGTCACATTTTTGTGTTTATTTCTGGAAAGACCGACCTTCCATGGCGCTTGAATGCTATCATCCGTAAATCATTCACATTTCTCATACGACTATTCAAATACATACATACATATTTACGTTGTGGTTTTTGTATGCATGATACATAGTATTGTTGTTCATATTTTCATTTCTCGACAGGGTTTGTATTGCTTTTATGAGAAAAAAAGATTTACGTGCTTTTGGTTAAATGCTGCCCCAATAAAGCGAATACAGGAATTATTAATCGTGCTTGAAATTATATTTTTCGGGAATTCGAAAAAAAAGTCATGTGAATTATATGGAGGCAAAATGTAACTAATTAAATTGTAATTTTTAAATGATTTTTTTTTTTTCAAAACCCAAAACAATGAAAAAGCTAATTTTTTGAAATATTGAAACACTATTTGATTTTCGAAAAATTAAAAATATACAGTATGCACCATTCGTATTCGTACAGTATTGAAATTTGCTGTAAATTTAAAAATTACTAGATTTTATGATTTGCACCAATGATAACACGAACTCCTGTTTCTCGTTTAAGCATAGTACTGAGTTCGATTTCACGTGAAATTTTCATACAAAATTTCACGTCCAATCATTTCACGCCAATTTAGTTTGTGCAGTTCATTCTTTCGAGCTAAAAAGTGACATTTGGTGTTTCAATTTGAAAATGGAGCAGTGCAAATGTCTTTCCAATAAGAAAATCGATCGAAAAGTGAAATTCTTGACATTTTATCCATCAGAAATGAGCAGTGTCTCTGCTTTTCTCCATTGCCAAAATTTTCGCTCGAAAGAATGACCAGATAATGGAGACATGTCAAAATTTAGCTTCACGATTAACTCAGTACCAGCCTTTAGTTGAAAAAATACATTTTTAACAGCTGGTGGTCAGCTGTTGAAATTATGAACATATGATTCAGTATCAGATTTGAATGTGCCATTCGTATTCGTACAGGCGAATGAAAACATTGTAACTATTAACTAAGTGTTCTTTTATTGGATTTATTATTTCCAGCATATCATTTGTAATGATATTGTAAGTATTAGCAGAAATTTTCTTAGTGATAAGTGGTTAATGTTTACTTTTTACATTGAAATAGATAAGATGGGAAGAAAGGGGTGTGAAACATCTTTGGAAGCTAGAAAACTAATTATGACGCTACATAGTCAAGTGAAATCATTAGGAGAAATCAGAAAATGGTTAGCCGAGCACGATCCACAATACAATATATTGTGAAAAGGTACCAAAGTAACGATAATCTGCAAAACTTGCCAAGAAATCTGAACCGGATCAAGCTAACGGAAAGAGATAAGCGATATATGAGTGTATTGGTTGGACCTAACCCTAAAATAAGCGCCCCGCAAATTGCCAGCAGGCTTCAAAAATATTTGAAAAAGAAAATTTCTTTAAGCACGATTCGACGTGCTTTAACAATATGGCTACATTAACTGTGTCGCAAGAAAGAAACCTTGCATAAGTAAGGTGAACCGAACTAAGCGACCTAATTTCACAAAAGAGCATGCGAATAAAGACTATACCTTCTGGAAACGGGTAATATTTACTGATGAGAGTAAATTTAACGTAATTAGGTGGGACGGTGTCACAAAAATTTGGCGGAAGAAAAATGCAAGCCTGTTACCGCAAAACTTAATATCGACGGTGAAATTCGGTGGCGGGTCAGTGATGGTGTGGGGGTGCTTTGTAGCTGGTGGGGCGGGAAAACTGCAATGTATTGATGGTACAAAATATTAATATAATAATATTGATGGATGCAACAAAATATATCAATCTTTTAAAATCAAATTTGCACGCTAGCTCTGCGCTAGGAATCAGGGATGATTGCCAGGATAACGATCCTAAACATACAGCTATAAATTCTAGGCTCTGGTTACTTTACAACTGCTCTAAGGTTCTCAAAACTACCCAAGGTCTCCAGATATTAACCCGATAGAAAATCTGTGGGCAAAAATTAAAGGAGAACTTAAAAAGCACGACATTAGAAATGCTCAGGACCGCAGAAAGGCTCTCACCGAAGAATGGGAAAAAATGTCACCGGCTTATACAGAACAGCTGGTCAAATCGCTTCCAAACAAATTAAGAGAGGTTATCAGACGAAAAGAATACGCTACAAAATATTAGTTTTAAGAATTTTTATTATTTCACTCCATATATACTTACTGTACGAATACGAATGGAACCTTGAATTTTGTTTATATTTTATGTTAATGATTGTTATTCGCAAAGTCTGCTATGAATTGAGATATTTTTGTATGAATAATGCTTGTTTTTGTTTAATAAATGATATTATTTTTTTTGTTGAAAAATAACGAATGAAAATGCCATTTTTCAAATGTTTTATACTTCACTGTACTAATACGGACGGTGCATACTGTAAATATCTTTCGTTACCAAAGTAACATAAAAATTTCATTCAAGAAAAAAATTTCAAATAATTTAATTAATTAAAATTAGATTGAACAGAATTTAGTAACACAGCCAATATTCGATTTTTTTTCAGCAAAACTTGATGTTTCTATTGAGTTTTGAGGAAGTTATTCTATGCAATTTCTACGTGGTCGTATTCTTTTCACCACCAAGCATCTTTGTGAACCTTTTCTGCATTTAGGACATCTACGTAGAATGTTTTAGCATAAGTTACATTAAAAATGGTAACAGATTTTTTAACATTTTTAACAGTGGCAATTTTAAATTCCATTGAACATTAGAATCACTGGAGCTTTTGAAATCTGTTAGATAGATTTTCCTTTTCAGAGAACATCAATCGTCATTAGATACTGACACTACAAACCCATCGGTGGCTCGGTCGTATATGCGATTCCGAACGCCATTTGCGATTTAATCATGACGTGACTAACTTTTACTATTGTTTATCATTAGTATTCAAATCACTTTGTCCAAAAATTCATATTTCGATGTATATATATATATATATATATATATATATATATATATATATATATATATATATATATATATATATATATATATAGATAATATATATAGATATATATATATATATATATATATATATATATATATATAGATAATATATATATATATATATATATATATATATATATATATATATATATATATATATATATATATATATATGTATATATATATATATATATATATATATATATATATATATATATATATATATATATATATATCTATATATATATATATATATATATATATATATATATATATATATATATATATATATATATATATATATATATATATATATATATTATCAAAATATTTAAGTGAAAAAATCTCAGGAATGTGCCATCTGATTGAACTGAAATTTTCAGGATACATTGGTGTATATGCAAGAATAGTGCCAGGTCTCACAAAAAGTTCATAGTTGTTAACCCTTTGGCGCCGGCGGCCATTTTAGTGATATTTTAAATATAGATACCTATTATTCTGTCAACAAATAACTTTTGCAAAAACAAAGTTCAAAAATGAATTTTAAATGTGTTCTTAATATGAATATGATAATATTTTTGAAATTTTTAACCCTATGTGTGCGCTAGGCGCTTAAAATGATATTGGGAAAATTTGAAAATTTTTGAATTGCGATAACTTTTGACCAGATTATCAGATCATTATGAAACTTTAGGGACATATTGATATTACTTAGTTGTAGACTAGTGTGGTTTTCTATGAACGTGATGGCAACTCTGCAGCTACAGCAGGCATTGAAAGTGAAAACCTTTAAACCATCGACTTTAATAAAAAATATTCGTCTTTTGCAGTGAAAACTAACTCACATAGAAATCTTATGCTGTGTCTATACAACCAAAGCAAAACTTTTGAAATTTCACATCGGACAAGAACGGTAACCCTCCTCCAATTTACCTATATTTTAAGCATTAAAAACTTCTGTTCACGAGAACTCACGATCCAATTATCAGATATAAATGAAATTCACAGAATGTATTGGTATTAAGTAGGACCAAGTCCGATTTTGAAATGCGAGTAACTCTGTGCCAGTGGTGCCATCTTGAAAAATCATATAGAAGAAAAACTGCTTTTTTGCCCTATGGATTCTGATTCAGCTGCCAGATTTTCATGAAATTTACGCCGTAGCTGAACCTTACTCTATGTCGTCTTCGGTAGAAATTTGGTTGAAAAATTCGGTTGGTGCTGCCAGCTATGGTAATTTTGGTGTCTTGGGTTTTGAAAATTCGCTCAGGAAAGTAAAGCTTTTTGCCCTATAACTTCCAGTGCAGTCGTGAAATCAAAACGAATTTCATATGATATATGGAACTTAATATAGGCATTACTCAGAAGGAATCTGGTAAAAAAATCATTATAGGGTTGCCAGCTATTGTTGGTTTTGTATTTATTTGCAATATCTTTATTAAGCAATTTTGCCGTAAAGTTTTCAAACGGTAATGATCTTGTAGTGACAGTAAACCACAAATATTAAGTTTTCGAAAAATTTGAAAACTTTTGCCACTGGTAACTCTAAATTTCTTGTACCCCTATAACTTCCAATGCAGTCATCGGACCAAAACGAAATTCGCAGAGTAGGTTGATTTCAATGTGATACAATATATTTTTGGCTTTGATGCTAGCAAAGGGTTGCCAGCGCGCGGCGTTCTTTTGCTATTTTCGTACCAACAAATGCTTACATTAAGTTTTCATGTCGCGAACATTTACAATGCAAATAAGTTACTAATTTTTAAATTTTCTAAGTTCTACAAAATGTTTGGTTCCTTTCGTTTTTTGACGCTAAACATCTTTCTATCCCTGTAACTTCCGACGAAATCATCGGCAAAATCGATAGAGTTATTTGATTTTAACGTGAGGCAATTGTGGGAGACTTTTAGTTGCAGTGATGGTAAAGCGTTGCAAGCACCAAGCATTTTCTTTGTTTATGCTATGTTATGCTGCTTTCAAAGTTTTGCAGTGTTTGGCTTTCCTAAATCTTGAAACTCCTGAAATCCTTTCCACCCTACGAGTTTAAATGCATTGTTAAGATCAAAATGATTTTGCACTCGAAACAGATTGGAGTACGTGTGGTGGAATATGCACTCAAAATCTGCACGATTCTTCTACTGTTCATCGAACATTAGTGTTTCTAGCGGTTCAGGTACGCTAGATTTTTTTTAGATAGATTTGGTTTAGAAATTTTTTGATAAGTATATTATCGATAAAAACATACTAATACTAGCCCTGACCTCAGTGGAGCGATAGTGTACACCAGCAAAATATAGATATGCCAAAGCTGTTGACCCGAACGACTATGTTCACAAAACCGGGACCTCTGGAACTCTGTAATAACCGTAGAGCGGGGACAGGCTGTCGTTGCCCCGTTGAGGACGTTAACGACATGAGCAAACTTAGCAACCACTGCCTTTTTGACTTATTGTAACTAAACTCGCCTATGTTCAATGCAAACTGTCAATTTCAATTATATATGACATATCCTTCAACCGAAAACGTTCGCTCCAATTTCAACAAGCAAATACCATTATTTGGCCTTAAGCTTAACATCTGACTCAAGTAAATCGATTCGTTAAATCAATAATCATGTTGGCACAAATATCATCACATTTCAAATCAAATATTCCCAATTCACTTGACTTCGATTAAATCGTATCATTCGCCACTATCTATTTTCGGAACGAAAGCCTGCTTTCGTGATGATATTGCGAAAATCATTCAATATATCCGATAACTTAATCGAAATAAACACCACTGCTGCGGCTGTTGTCGTCACCGCCGTCGCTAGCACCATATTGATTTCATTTTGGGATCAAGGATCATAAATGTCAATTCATCTAAAAAAAAAACGTCCGCACCAGCCCTCCCTTCACAAAATAAAGCTTTCATCAGTAAATTTACTCGAGGAATCTCTAGCATCCTCCGCATCTAACATTCATCGAGCTAACCAATTCCCACTCTATCTGGCATTTTTGGGAATGAAATCCGCCTGTCGAGTTTTATGGAATGAAGTCCCAACGCAACAGAGCCACTCAACCTATAAGTCAGAATTAACTGGATTTTATGGGAACCGCATTCATTTTATTTGGATTAGTAGTGTTGCGGTGTTGCTGAGTGTTCCGACTGGAATTCATTGACCCTCTAGATGGTGTTAGTTGAAGTCGTTAATATGACCATAAATTTAGAAATAGCAGGAAATCCGTTACATTTTCCATTCTGGCATAGTCCACAGGCTGCGAATTATTCATTCGAAATGCAAATTTCAGCGTGTTTAGAATGTTCTCGAACGAAGCAGCTGTTCTTTCCGCATATTCGAAAAATTATTTTTCTACCAAAACTATTGAGTTAATTATACATTCCACATTTATAATTTCATTTCCAGAAACAATTTGCAATTTCGAATTTCTTACTTCTCCCAAACAATAGCAAAAACTCGGAATTTTAATTAAACCACAGGCTCCGTTCCGAGCAAAAACAATTTCAAAGACAAGCGCTCCGCTCATAAACCAACATGAACAGCAATGTCCAGCCTGTTAGTGTTGGGAAAAACTTTCCGGAAAAATTTCGTCAAGCTGTCAAATATTGCGAACAAAAGAATGCGACTGGCTCGATTCAGACACATGGTCCTCAACTAAGAGGATTGAATGGACCGCAGCATCCAACAATCGAAATGTCGAAAGTCAACGCGAAAAAAGACAACGACAGGTCCTAACAACAATGAGATGATGGTCCCTCGACAATTGATTCGAAATGTGCTTACCTGTCTTGGGAGCTGGAACAAAACGGCAAAGATAAATTATGGAAGAACAAAAACTTGGGCAGTAACTTACGAGTATTTCAGCGAAATGCTGCCCGGGCATGAACTTACATCCGTACATACTCGTTCGAATAGGTGGATAAGACATGACTTTGTTATTCCTCCAGGAATTTTTCGAAATGAAGAAGAAGAAGTGAGGAGTTGCTGGGTGATGAGCGATAATCAGCTGTGGGTTTTTATGATGGTAGCAATGATGTGAGTATGATGATGATGATGATTGTGAAGACCATCCAAAGATTGATATAAGTGTTTTTCTGGAGAGAAAGATTAAGGCATGAACATTAGTGAAATACCACTCAAATTGGTTTAGTGCTGTAATTCTTCTGAATTATTGATTGCGTCGTAGCGATTATGTTCGAATAATTGTCATCAAACGTTTTGAGAAGCATTAATCTGAATTTGACTTCAATTGATAGTGAGTGGCCTTAGTTAAAGTTGAAATTCAGAAGAAAAATTTGAAATTAAAGGCAATATTTGAGAGTTAAAATTTGAATAACCGCTTCCGATTCGCACCCATTATGTTTCAAATCTATTCAAAACCAACCGATAAACGATCAGCAAAATACAGAGTGGGTCATGTGTCGTGAACTCGTGTTTTCTGCGAACACCTGACCTTCGGCTAGGTACCCCAAACGTATTCGGAAAAATATGATCTGAAAAATATAATACAAATAATATAATCCAAGCTGTCTTTTGGCAATCAATGCAACGTGAAGTTATGCTTTTATACAGTCGGCGTCATAACTATTTGTGAATAATCTTTTTATTCGTAGAGCTCAAAAATAAATTGATGTAGCAGGCAAAATAATATTTATTTCTTTTCCATACATAACATATAACAGTATAAAACTATCAAATAACAAAAACTTAAGAAAAATTCCATATAAAGAGTGCCACAATTATTTGTGCAAGAAATTTTTGTGGATCAAAATATTGTTTTAGAAAAAAAACAGTTGCTTATATTGGGCATTGTGTGAATGGATGTAGACCAATCATGACCCAAATCCTAAAGACTGATCTAAAAAACCAGACGGAAAGAGCTCGTAGCGAATCGGAGACAAAAAACTCTAGCGCACCTGAACCCCTAGAAACACTAATGTTCGAAGAACAGTAGAAGAATCGTACAGGTTTTGAGTGCATATTCCACCACATGAGCTGCTCATTACGGCTAAACTGTTTCAAACGCCACGTTTTACTTTGGTCTCAAGAAAGCATTATAACTCATATGGTAGAAGGTTTCAGATATTACCACTGGCATGAATTTCAACGTTTATGAGAGCAAAACACGGGTTAATTATATTCGTTATCAGTTGCTTATTTCACAAGATTTTGAAAGCAGCATCTTATATAACATCAATGAAGAAAATGCTCAGTGTCTGCAGCACTGCAACTGAAGTTGGTGTTTGGGGCTGCGATCCGAAAAATTTGCAGAACTTTGGGAATTGAAACATCGGTTATTTATTTTCATTGTAAATGTTTCCGGTATGAATACTAACTGTAAGCATTTATTGATACAAAAGTAGCACAATCGACTCGTGCTGGCAACCTTTCGCCAGTATCAAAGCCAAGAATATATCACATCTGCTTCACGTTGTTATATTACTCGTACATTCGAAGTTATAGGAGTATAAAGAAATTTAGGGTTACCTGCAGCGAGTTTTTTCAAATAATCGAAAGCTTAATATTTACTGTTTACTGTCACTACAATATCATTACCAATTGAAAATTCTACGATAAAACCGCTTAATAAAGATATTGCAAACAAACACAAAACCAACAATAGCCGGCAACCCTATCGTGACTTTTCAACCAAATTTGGCCTGAATAATGTTTATAATAGGTTTCATTATTTGTATGAATTGATTTCATGACTGCACTGGAAGTTAAAGGGCAAAAAGTTTTATTTTCCTGAGCGAATTTTCACAAAAAAACACAAAAATTACCATAGCTGGCAGCACCAATCGAATTTTTCAACCAAATTTCTATCGAACAGAGTTTAGAGTAAGGTTCAGCTACTGTGTCAATTTCATGAAAATCTGGTAACTTATTCACATTTCATAGGGCAAAAAGCAGTTTTTTTTCTTTGTAATTTTTCAAGATGGCACCACTGGCACAGAGTTGCCTACAATTCAAAATCGCTTCTATCAGACCTGGTCCTACTTAAGTCCAATGCATTCTGTAAATTTCAATTGTATCTGATTATTGATTCGTGAGTTCCCGTGAACAGAAGTTTTTGATGCTAAAAATATAGGTAAATTGGGCAAGGGTTACCAGGCGTGCCCGTTATACCATATCAAATTTTTTTTTGTCTATGTAAAGAAAGCACAAGATTTACATATGAGGGGCTTTTTTTGAAGAAGCGGCATTTTTTCAAGAGAGACGATGATTTGGAGGTTTTCACTTTCAGTGCCTGCCCTAGCTACAGGGTTGCCAGCACGCTCATTAAACACAAATACACAAATCTACAACTAAATAATGCCAATATGTCCTGAAAATTTCGTAATGATTGAATAGCTCTGTCAAAAGTTATCGCAATTTAAAAATTTTCAAGTTTTTCCGTTCTCTTTTTAGGCACCCAGCGCACACATGGGGTTGAAAAATTCCAAAACATTATCCGATTCACATTTAAAACACGTTCGAAATTTATTTCGTCAACTTTATTTTTGCAAAAATTATTTGTGTACGGAATAATAGGTATATTAAAAATATCACTAAAATGGCCGCCAGCGCCAAAAGGTTAAAGATTATCAACTTTTTATGAAACCTGGCACTATTCTGCATATACACCAATGTGTCCTGAAAATTTCAGTTCAATCGCATCGCGCATTCCTGAGATTTTTTCACTTAAATTTTTTGATGATATATATATATATATATATATATATATATATATATATATATATATATATATATATATATATATATATATATATATATATATATATATATATATTATATATATATATATATATATATATATATATATATATATATATTTATATATATATAGAAATATGAATTTTTGGCCAAAGTGATTTTAATACTAATGTTCATCTTCGAACATTAGTAAAAAGAGAGGAATAAAACATAGCACATCACGAAGACAAAAGGTGAAGAAAACGATGATCAAGAGTCCTACATAGTGAGCACAAGGCCATATCCAAAATAGCCGACCCATCAGTCGGATAGGGGAGAATAAAATGTAGTATATGAATGTATGCACGTGTCGTAACTACCTCGGCTGATAGAAGCCTGAATTTAACGTCCTCGCGGGGGCTACGGACAACAATTTTTTTTCTCCAAAAAGGATGGCGAATATTTTCAGGCTTCCTCTCCTGTAAAATGCTTTCCGACGCGGTTATGCCGAAACCATCAACAAGCCTCGGAACCGGATTAATACCAAAATTAGAAAATTTTCTCACAGAACGTTAGATCGCACTACAGAGCTCAGCAGCTGGCCGATGCCTTGTCTCAATACGAGGCTGATATAACAGCAATACAAGAAATCCGATTGACAGGGAGTGGTGTCTTGCAAAAGAAATAATATAAATTATACTACAGCTGTCATCCAAAGCACCATGTGATCGGGACACGCTTCCTCGTCAGCCAAAAAATAAAGTCTACCATCATCAGCTTTAACGCTATCAATGAAAGGCTCTTCACCCTTTGCGTGCGAGGCAAATTTGCAAACATCAGCATCATAAACGTCCTGTACCTACAGGGGAATCTGCTGACAACCAAAAAGAATCATCATATTATGAACAGGTCGAGCGGATCCTCAATGCCCGCCCAAGGCATGATGTAAAAATCATCCTTGGAGATTTTAACGCCAAATTGGGTCTGAAGACGGTGTTCAAATATTACGCAGGCACCCTTAGTTTGCACGAAAACACGAATCAGAACGGACTTCGACTAATAGAACTGGCAACATCCAAGATCAACATCCCTGGCAACATCGTTGCGAGTAACAGGTTCCCGCGTAAAGATATCGATTAGGCCGCCAGCATATCACCTGATGAAGCCACTCGTACCCAGATAGACCACGTGTTGATAGATCGCCGCCACTACGCGAGCCTGATGACGGTGCGAACGAATCGAGGTGCCAGCTTAGACTCGGACCAATATCTTGCTGGTATGGTGCTCCGAGCGCGAATTTTTTTTTGTTCGCAATGAAAATACCAATAACACCTTTGATCTTGCGTTAGGACTCGCCCTCGAAGAGCTCGGTGGAGGGAGAGTAAGTCCTGGGGCCAGGATGCCGGGCGTAGATGAAAAGTAGACATTCCTTAAGAATACTGTCATTAGTACTGCTGACGCAAAGATCGGAGCGACTGGTTTGATGATGAATGCAAGCTAGGGGCTGAACGTAAGAATGTTGCACACCGGGCAATGTAGCAATCTCATAGAACGCGGGCACGTGTGGAGGAATATAAAGAGCTCAGAAGAACAGAAAAGAGACTTCACGGACAGCAGAAAGCAGCCTGGGAAAAAGACCTGATCTGTGAAATAGAAAAAGCTAGAGAGCGAGTTCCACACCAGGCGCGGAAGTTCTACCAAATATGCCGAAACATGACGCAGTACACACCACGCTGCACGTACCCTAAGGACAAAGAGGGTAATCACCGATCCTGAATGCATTCTGGAGCGATGGAGAGTGTGAATTGCTAAACGGTAAACGAAAAATTGGAGGCTGCACTAATGCAAGAAGACGACCTTATACTGCCGCCACCAAGCATAGAAGAGGTACGAAAAGCCATAAGTCCGCTGAAATTTCACAAAGCTTCTTAAGCCAACGGCCTACCAGCTGTGCTGATTAAATATGGAAGGCGCACATTACACCAAGCAATTCATGAAATTATGCTGCACGTATGGGAGCACGAAGAGATGCCAGAAGACTGGCGCAAAAGTTGAATATGCTCCATACATAAGATGGAGATGGAGATGTAACAAAGTGCAGCAAACTAACACGGTTGTGTAGGTTGACTATGACCAATATAGCAAGCCAATTTAAAATAGCCGGATCAACATCTTCAATGGGCTCCGATAAGGTCCGGCCTGCTTCCTCTTTAACCTGGCGTTGAAGAAAGCAATCCGTGACTAGCACGTCAACGAGAGGGATTATCGACACCAAGTCCTGCCAGATACTGGCTTATGCGGATGATATAGACATAATTGGAAGATCAGAACTAGCTGTACGAGAATCCTTCATCCAGACCAAGCGAGTGGCACAAAAACTAGTGCTGCACATAAATGAAAGAAAGATTAAGAACATGGTGTCAGCATCTGCACGAAGAGCACTTAGATTTGGCCAAACCTTCAGGGTAGTTGAACATGAATTTCAAATAATGCCATTTTTCAACTACCTTGGGTCAATCGTAGCAGCCGATAACAACATGGAGGAAGAAATACGCGGGCGACTGCTCAAATCCTACAAAGCCTCTTAGAGTATGTCAAGGCTCCTCAAATCCCGAAATCTCACCCGTACATCAAAACTCCTGCTGTACAAGACCATGATCCTGCCAGTACTCACATATGGATGCGAGACTTGGGTGCTCAGCAAAAGGGACTCTGATCTCTTAACCGCGTTCGAGAGTTAAGTCTTGCGGAGAATCGTTTGCCCCATATGTGAAGAACGGCGATTCCGGAGACGCTACAACTATGTGTTGTACGCTTTCTTCCTAGAAGCAGATATAATTACTAAGATAAAGCTCGGTAGACTCCGGTGGGCAGGACAATTAGCTCGAATGAACGAAGAGGATTCTGCTCGGAAAACTGTTTGCAGCAGATTTTACGGCAGCATAGGAGACCTTGCCAACGCTGGAGGGATGGCGTTGACCAGAACGCTTGGAGTTTTGGGGTGCCCAATTGGATAATATCGGCTCGCGATCGGATCCGTTGGGAAAAAAACTGTTGACCGAGGCCAGGACCGTACCCCAGTTGTAGCGCCGCTGATGATGATGATGAAACATCAAAACGAAGCAAATTTAACAACACTGTGCGGAAATAAATGAAATTAGTAGGAGCTGCGACATAGCGGAAAAAATTGTTAGAATGTAAATAAAACTGAACTGGTATGCCATCTCAGTTAGGCGACCATCTACACTTTTTTTTTGACCGAATAAAAACTTGATTTTTTACTGCGACGTCGGTTTATTGCTCTTGAATAAGTGGCTGCAAGTTTACCTTAGTTAGAATTAGTTCAAGAGGAAGCGGAAAAATATGTTATAAGCCTACAACAAGCCTGCAAGTGCAAATCTGGAAACCTAAAGAGCCACCTTACTATCCAACTTCATCTATCAAATAAGGACAAAAACAACCGTTGAGGAAAGGTTTAAGATCAAAACTCCATCAAGGAATATATGGGATAACTATGCACACCCCTAACATAAAGAATCGCAAATGTGGTGTAATAATGACTCAAAGATGAATTGCGGAGTACGAAATGCACTTCTCCATCCCTAAGATACTTTTAGCCTCCCTCCCAGTTGTACTTTTAGAGACGAAAGAGGCCCTAAATGAAATTGTGTTGCAGAAAAGTGTCGAGCTGATATTGATTCTCACCCATGAGAAGTACGAAGGAAACGAGAAAGCGGATACCAAGGTCAAGGAAAGTCTAAAATGATCTACATTGGCTCCACCTCGTACTGGGATTTTTCAAGAAGATTTGGGAGTTTTAAAACACGCAGAATATTACCTCCTCTTCGATATCAAATGAGCAAAAAAAAAGTCAAGGTCTTCCGTAAAAGTGGAATAAAAACCCTATGTGGAGCCTTAACCGATCATCTTCGTTGCAAAAAGTAGCTCCACTGGGAGGAAACAAGCAGAACGATAGCTGCAGAAACTGTGGAAAAGCGACAGAGACTATAGAACACCTTCTCGTTCATTGTCCAGGACTAGCAAAAGAGGTATTGAAAATACTCGCCAAGCTTGACGTTTCCAAATCTGCCGGTCCTGATGGTATTTCGCCCCTCGTACTAAAGTGCTGCGCCTCCGCCTTGGCTAAACCTCTGCGCAAACTATTTTACCTGTCATATTCAACTGGAATATTTCCTTCCGCATGGAAGCTTGCACACGTTCAGCCCATACCTAAAAAGGGGGAGGCCTGTGATCCCTCTATCGACCTATTGCAATCGTTTCGGTTCTGTCTAAGGTATTCGAATCTCTCGTGAATTCAAAATTAATGAAATATCTTGAGTTGAACCATCTTATCAACGACCGCCAGTATGGTTTCCGTTCTGGGCGCTCCACTGGGGACTTACTTACATTTCTCACTGAGAGATGGAACCGTTGTCTCCATAATTTTGGTGAAGCAATGGTCGTTTCTCTTGATATTTCGAAGGCCTTTGACAGAGTCTGGCACCCTGCCCTATTAGCCAAGCTTCGTGCATTTGGTCTTCACCCCGTCCTTGTCAAGTGGATTGAAAGTTTCCTCGTAGATCGTTCCTTTCAAGTTGTTCTGGATGGACACAAATCTTGTGTCCACACCACCAATGCCGGGGTTCCGCAAGGTACTGTTCTTTCACCAACTCTCTTTCTTTTATTTATAAATGACCTCCTTTCCTCCACTTTCAATCCGATTCATAGTTTTGCCGATGACAGCACCCTTGACTTCGCATACTCTTTTGACAAAGTAGCCGACTCTCGTGGAAACGCTACTTCTGTTAGTAGAGATCGCATGTTTGCATCGCTAAACAGGGACCTATTAAACATTATCGCTTGGGGCTCAGCGAACCGTGTTGTGTTTAATGCGTCCAAAACCCAATGCTGTCGTCTTTCGCTCAAGCCTTACCCTCCTCCTACAAGCCACCATATTTCCGTTGATGGTGTGAGTATTTCCGAATCACCTTCGCTGAACCTATTAGGATTTAACATCTCCAGCAAACTAAGCTGGACCAGTCATATTTTTCAAATTGCGAAAAATGCCATGAAATGCTTAGGATTCCTTCAGAGAGGCAAAAAATACTTTACACCATCAGACATAGCGCACATCTACAAGACTCTAGTAAGACCAAGACTTGAGTATAACTCTCATATATGGGCTGGGGCAGGCCGCACTGCTTTAGCGGAACTAGACAAAGTCCAACGCAAAGCTTTCAAGCTTATTGGCGATGAAACTATTACCTCACGTATTGAATCCCTTGAGCATCGACGTAATGTAGGTTGCCTTTCTCTTCTTTATCGCTATTATTATGGTCTTTGCTCTAATGAAATATCAAGTCTGCTCCCTTGTAGAGCACCTCTTACGCGCACCACCCGAGCCTCCCAACACGCTCACTCTCATACCCTTTCGATCAGTGCCAGTCGTACCGTCAAATTTCATGATTCTTTCTTATCTAGGACAATATGATTATGGAACAGCCTACCATCTGCTGTTTTCCCCGCCAACTATCAGCCACAATTGTTCAAGCGAATCGTGCATCGCTATCTTCTGCAAACCCAACCCTTCCTTTCTTCCCTTCCTTAAATTTCCTTCCGCCAAGGCTGTGCTATAGCATAATAGGGCATCCCCTGAGCCTTGGCATCATCATAGAAAAAAAAAAAAAAGATTATAGCTTCTTCGCTCTGTTTTTCTCTCCATCTGGGACATGAGGAAAGTCCCGTTCCGTCCCGAAATAGTGATTGCAGAAGAAATTGGCTCACGTGGAAAGTCGGCACTTCATATTATTGAGGTTGATGAATCATATCATGAAAGAAGACAGTTTCTAGACAAAAATTTGGTCATTTAAATGCTGGACAAAGCACAAGTGCATGCGGCATAGGCAACACTGGCACTAGCAAAATCGATGTTTTCATCTGTTAAGGACTTTTGGCTCCGAATCGAACATATTTGGACTCAACTTCAATACTATGTAATATTTAAACATACGACGATGAAAAATAGACGACAATCAAATGCAATGATACAATAAGATGGACCAGCTATATAGAGGACAAACTAAAGACTTTAAAATATAATTTATCCCACGTACTACCTTTAACTGACAAATAAACAACATAATATGATAACGATGCACGTCTTATACTCAATTAAAACGATACTGCACTAAATATATAGCAGTTTTAATGTGAAAACAGTGAGCATCGATATTGTGTCATCAGTCATCACACTAAATCAAAAACTATAAAGATTATCTTGTTGATCTCAGGTGCAGAAAAAAACATAAGTCATCATCCCTAACTAACTAAGCATAAATCCTTTTATTTCTGAAATGTGAAGTCGACAACTAAACAAAACTTCCCTTATCATATAACTGCAACATATTGCACAACTTCAGTTGGTCGACACAAAAGAAACTTAAACTCTGCAGTTGACACATCAAATATGTAACATTATGAGCAAGAAGCAAACTTCACTCTATTCATCCTAACGGCCATGTGACCTATTTCGTTCATCTCCGCACAAACAACTCGGAACCATTTTCATAAATCTGCTGCTCCGACCGAGAACTCGTTTCTTGAAAAGTTTCTTTGGCACAGCACAAAGTGTAGCATCATCAACGTCCGTCGCCATCGTCGCTAAAAATGCATTCCCTATTTAAGTGACACTTTATACAACGCTTCTACGGAATTATAATCAAGTTCTTTTGCAGTCCTTAAGATGGACAAGCTTTTGAGTTGTAGCCCCATTACCTGGAAAATACATTTTGTCCCTGAGAATTTTCGTGAAAAAGTTTCCTGGACGAAATGAGTTTAACAAAAGTATCACATTTCTTCTGCTCGAAAAAATCTTGTGACAGGCTGTCGAGAAGAGAAATCGTTGATTCGAAATTGTTTTTTTGAGACGGTATCAGGCGTAAACAGGGCGTAAAATAAATGCTACTCCTTGAAACATTGCCAGAAGTTTGCCCAGTAGCCAACTCAACGTCGACGACTGAGGCGACAGTGCCTGTGCATATTTCACTTGTTATAATATTCTATCAATAGACAGACGAAGGCTCGTTAATTTTTAATAGGTCTCGGCATTGCAGCTAAAAGGGTACTGGTATTTCAAATTTTTATGGACAGACGCTTTGGTTTCCACATTTTTTATTCAAACGAAACAGTTTACCCAACCGTAGCCCTTGCACCACATGGCAAATTGTCTGACTTGCCCACAAAGTGTTTACTTTTGGGGATTAGTTGGAGGAAGATGCATCATACCCTAATGCATGTGTGCTGCACTATATTCTGCTACAGCATTTGGTGGTATCTGAAATAGTGTACAGAATCTGGCTGTTATTTCGGATGTATCCTCTCAACTAGGTTGTGGTGAATTAATTTTGAATAAAGTGATCCCGATTACATCGTTTAGAAGATTTACAGCGGTTTGAGCTTCAAGCGCATATATATCATTAAACAAGCAATGCTTTGAACGTTTTGAATACATTTTCTTCATAGATTTATGTTTAACTCCACAGTATAATATAAACAATTGAGTATAATATAAAATAATAATATAAACAATTTATGAATCCATTTTACAGATCATCATTTATGGCTTGACAACTTAGGACGGGCTTTAGCCTCCTCGGTTCTGCGACTTCATTCGCCAGTCTATCACTCCTAGCAAAGTTCTGCTATCAGCTTCTATCAAGTCTTCCCTTCGTTTTCTCAGTTTTCCTACTGGGAGCTTCACTTATGATCTACTCTTTAACCTTCTTCTAGGTAGCCGGTGTTCTTGCATTCTTTCTACGTACCCCGCCCATTGCAGCTTACGTAGCTTTATCTATACAAGTGTTTATCAAATATTTCATGCATCTCAGCATTGTAACGGAGTGTCCATTCTGTTCCTTGTTTCACTGGGCCGTAGATTCTTCTGAGCTCTTCTGGTTGGAAAACGTCCATTGGCTCATCGGAGTCGCTCGTTAGGTTCCATTCTTCGCTTCGCAATAGCAGCACGGCGTTTATACGTCGTTTGAACTCGTTCTTTTCCACACCTTTTCTATTCAAGCTAGCTCCTAGATACATGAAGCTATCTTTACAGATACATGGCTACAGGCCAATTAGCCTGACTTCCTACCTCCTTAAAGTTTTCGAAACATTACTAGACTTACATATGAAACAAAGACTTGGTACTCAAACTCTATCGAGAGCCCAGAATGCGTATATGAAAGGGAAATCTGTTGAAACGGATCTCCATAGGGTAGTCCTCAAAATTGAAAGGGCACTCCATTACAAAAAATACTCTTTGGGAGCTTTTCTAGATATTGAAGGAGCGTTTCTAGATATTGAAGGAGCCTTCAATAATATGCACACAACAGCTATTATAGAGAGTCTCTACGCACACTACACCCATCCTACTATTTTTAGCTGGATAAGCAACATGCTTAAGCACAGGAACATATCAGCGGAGTGGTCGGGTGCGCAAATCACAAGAAAGGTCCAGAGAGGCACACCGCAGGGAGGGTTTCTATCCCCTCTCTTGTGGAACCTTGTTACAAACTCAATTCTGGAAAAGTTGGAAAGCAAAGGACTCACGGTTGTGGCCTGTGCTGACGACATTGCTATTTTAGTCTCGGGTAGGTTTCCACATACCCTTGGCCAGCTCATCGAGTACTCTCTAGGGCTGGTTGAGGAGTGGGCGAATACCGTGGGCCTTAGCATCAACCCCAATAAGACGGATCTTGTGCTCTTCACTAGGAAGTACATAACTCCCAATTTAGACCCAATCATGCTGGGCGGCTCCAGGTTAAGTCTCAAGCTACAAACTAAGTACTTGGGCCTTATTCTGAATAGCAAGCTCACATGGAAAGCGAATTTGGAGGAAAGAATTAAGCGGGCAAGCAACGCGATTTATGCCAGTGCTGGGTAAAACGTGGGGTCTAAACACTGCTCTAACGCACTGGATCTACTTGGCGATAGCTAGGCCGAGGTCTGGTGGCCAGCAGTGAATAAAAACATCTTTGCTAGAATTGCGAATAGAGTTCAGCGGCTGGCGGCCCTCTGCACTACAGGTGCATCAGCGTCGACTCCTTCGTCTGCTCTGAACTTCCTGCTTCATCTCCCTCCGCTTGATCTCTTTGTTAGAGGCACTGCCGCAAAAGCTGCTGTCAGGCTTAGGAAATCAGGACACTTCGAGTCAGGATCCTTCGGCCACACCAGTATTGAACGGGTATACGCAAGAGGCACTGGCTATCTGGTTTCCACTCTGTGCTTCGAGCGGGGATATCGAGCTACTGTGGGAGACGGGCAGGAATGGAATCAGCAAATGTGCCCAGCAGCTCTTAGCATCTACACGGACGGCTCTAAAACAGCTGCAGGAGTGAGTGCTGCAGCAAATTCTGCAGATAGAGCTATGGAAGCAGCTTTCAGGCTTCTGAATGACTGTAGTATTTTCCAGGCGGAGTTTTTTGCGACACGTAAAGCCGCAGATCTGGTATATGCCAAAGATACTACAAGTGAGGAAATAAATATCTTTACGCACAGTCAAGCGACGGTAAAAGCGCTGATGTCTCACACATATAAATCGAAGTGTGTACTCGATTGCATTCGGGCCCTGAACAGACTGGGTAACAGCAGAAGAGTCAGAATCTTCTGGGTTCCCGGTCACAAAGACATTGGTGGAAATGAGAGAGCAGATGCGTTAGCCAAGTATGGGGCTAGTCTTTCCCTTTCGGGATCGGTAGACATCCTTACTCCTATCCAAACGATTAAGTACTGAGTGGACTCCAAAATGATGCAAGGTGCGACATGCAGATGGAGTGCAACTCAGATCTGCAGAGTAACCAAAATCATGTGGGGGTCATACAATCTTGCATCGACTAAATACTTCCTCGAGTTAACGCGAACTGACTGCAAACGACTGGTTGGCATCATTACTAACCATTGTCTTGTAGCAGCACATGCTATGAAAATGGGACTCCTAACCAGCGGCACCTGTAGAATGTGTCAAGAGCCGGGAGTCTCAGAAACAATCCAGCACCTCCTGCGTCACTGCCTGGCCTTGTGGAAAACCAGACTGCGATACTTCGGTGAGCCCTGGCTGGTGAATCTCTCGCACGTGGCGGAGCAAAACTGAAGGACATCCTTCAGTTCGTGAAAAAGTCCGGGGCCTTTGATGGCCGCTTGGACTGAACTTTCTTTCTCCATTTATCTGGTATCACTATGGACCAGTAGGTCTAGGTGTGGCATTGTGCCAGCCAGTCCAACCTAATCTACAGATATACGATCCAATTACAAAATGAGAGAGTGGGGATATTGAGTGTACAACGAGTGCACCGTAAAATGAATCTAGCATTCTTGAAACTTTAGATGTGATAAATTGTAAATGAAGATTAAATTTAAGACGGGGTTCGAAGAAGACACCACGGTGTTTATGATGATATACAGGTGACAAAAGACTGCCAGATAGTGTATAGTCAAAGCAAATAGGTACATATTTATTTATTTATTATCCAATTACAGCGTCAAGATTGAAAATGAAATATTATTAAAAAAAAATATGAAAAAATAGGACCGAGAAAAACGTTTCATTTACTAATTGTATCCGTCGCTTGATTTCGTCAGTTTCGTTGGCGTCATTCGATAGGTTGCTACCCAGGTAAACGAAGTTGTTCATCGATTTGATGCTAAGGTCCCCTACGTTGATGATCGAGTGCGCTGGCGTCCTTGTCCTAGATTGCATCATAGCTTTCGTTTTGTCCTCGTTGATTCGTAGTCCAACTTCCTTTGCTGCGGTGAATTAGTGAACACCATAAGGTTGGTCATAGTAGAGCAGCCCTTGACGAAACCATGCTGCTCAGGAGCAAGTAAAGTTTGTTGATACGGATAAACTCTATTATAGATAAGGCGTTCAAGGAGTTCACCAAAATAGCAGAGGAGGCATATAGGACGATAATTGGAAATTACAAATGGGTCACCAGATTTGAGGATCGGGAACATATTGACAGATTTCCATAAAGAAGGGAAAATACACCAGATGTCAGGCTAATGTTGAAAAGGATAGCGAAAGGAACACAGAGAGACGATTAGAGGTCCTGACGATATTCCCATATTAGGAATACCGTCAGGAGCGGAACTAGCATTAGAATCTAAGGTATGCATAAAAGCTTCAACTTCCAAAAAATTGGTACTAATCACGGAAAAGAGGAGAGGATCGGGAGAAAACAGAAGCTATATAGGTATTTAGTGGGGTTTTTTGAAGGGGGAGGAAAAAAAGGCAGCAAATAAATCGCAAACAGCCTGAGTATTGGTAGCAATATCATCAAGATACATAGAATCAGGAACTGAAGAATTGGACTTTAAGGAACGAATATAGAACCAAAAGGATTTTAGTTGATTAGAAGAAATTGAAGTCTCGACGGTCGAAAAGTAACCACGCATTGCTTACTTGTGCACTCTTTTAGTATCAGAACGCAAACTACGGAATCCCTGAAGATGAGTGGGTGAACACGTCATTTATACACATGTTGTGATCTATTTAATTTATTTTGATATTTCTTATATGCAAAAATAATGATTTCTAAAAACTGCCACAGACAATCTCATAGAGATCTTCTGAAAAATGTTTCTTTCGATGAGCACGATAGCTCTGGATTGGATTATCTGAAATGAAAAAAAAAAACAAAAAAAAAAAGATTTCATTGATATAAAGACTAGTGATTGATCTAAGGAATAGGCAAAATATTAATATTTCAACAAAATGACGGCTTTTCAACAACAAAATTTCGATTTTCGATTACCATTTCGGCCTTAAATTGTTTATAAAATGGAAAAAAATTGGAATGCAGTTTAAGAACTTAAGGCCAACTGCGTAAATGAAGGGAAAAGGAATTGAAGCAACTGCGAAGGTCATTAATGAACAAACGAATAAGAGAGGACCAACAATGGAACTTTGACGAACGCCAGATGACGGATAAAAAGTTGAGAAAACACAACCTGCGAAGATGACATGACAAGCACGATTAACAATATAGGAAAATATCCAGGAGTGTGGGACATCAGAAATACCGAGTTGATGAAGCTTACCCAACAACACCATGATTGACCCTGCCAAACACCTTAGCAAAATTTGTGTAAATGATGTCAACATGTTGTTCATCATCCAAAGAACTGGTAACAAAATTCACAAACTCAACCAAGATTGTAGATGTCACTGTAGCTTGTAGATGTCCCCTCTGTCACTGCTCCTCTTTCCATTCAACTTCTTAGAGAGATGGCTTATAGCACCATAGAGCCTGTTATGGATAATTTGTTCAAGCGATTTGGAAAAAAAAACAAAAAAAAGGATATAGTTGGAAACATTCTCAATAATCTCGGATTTAAGGATGACCATTCGAGTCTAAAAAAAAATTAAGGTTTCAATTTCAGGAGGAAAGATCATACTAACTTCAAGCCAAATAGGAGTTACTGTAGTACTGTTAGGGAATTGATGTAAGACCAAAAGAGTTTGGGATTATTAGACAGGAAAGAGGTCACTATTTGAGCAAAGTCTCCTTGACAGAAATGACAGAAAAAGTACAATTGATAACGAAAGCAATTCCCAAATTTTTTTTTTTTTTTTTTGTAAATAAATAAATAAATTGGCTTTGAAAAAGTTTATGCGTGGACAAATAGAAATCATTTTTTTTTATTTCAATGAACAGAGAAAGATATTCAAAGAAAGAGGAGGATGATGAGGATCACAATATTAGTAGAAAGCTGAGTTTCCGTTACACAAATAAATTCATCAGAGGAAATTAAGGAAAAAAGCTTGAATTGTAGGATTTAAGTTGCTTGGGTAACTGGAGCTCGAAACCGATCCTTTTGAAAATTGACAGGACCCCGACGATGTTGGAAGTAATGTCGACGGGTTAGAACGGCAGTGAGCCAGAAGTCAAGGTGTCATTAGCTCCTCAAGGTCGGTTTTGGTCGCTTGTATCAATTCTGCAAGGTACCAAAAATGTAATTTAATCTGGCAGCAGAACAAAAACGTTGGGCGTAAGATGCCATTGAATTTCTCTTCCACGATTTGCAAAGCCAGTGAAGTCCAGTATATTCTGCAGTAACTGAAACACCAAAATATTAATAGGTGTCTCAATCAATCCGGCGTTTTAGATGACAAGAATTAGAGCGCTCACAAAAGTAGAATTATATCTTGACTAAATGAAGACTAGTAAAGAATGTTTCTATAAACGGAGATTTACACCAGTGTCACCTCAGATAATTCAAAAAGCGATTAAAACAAAGTAAATAATAGCAATAAGTACCAACAATAATTCGAAAACAAAAAAAAAAAACAGAATACTTCCGTGCACCGACCAAATTTGCACGGAGTTAAAGGAAGGCTACAAAAGTGCAAAAATATAAAAGTTACGGCAATTATTTTTTACACGATTGAACTGGACTAAAAAAATGTTAATCCATTTTCATTAAAATATAAAGTGCTTCGACAATCGAATCTCATCACTTTATTATTATCATCTATAATTCATTCCATCCGAAAACTCAATCGTCCAAATCAATACACATCACAATATAATCAGACTTTGTGAGGTCATCAGTTTTCTATTACGATTTCAATAAATAGTCAATCCAATCTAAAATTCAATACAACAACAAAATATTAATCCCTCGCATGTCATTCAATTTATTTTCAGATGCAGTCTCGTTTTCTTGTTATCATTTGGCGAAGAAAATTATCGGTCATATTAATCGGAGCTATAGTTGCCTTGTTCGGTGTCTGGTCGTGGGCATTCTACAGCACAACTTACGAACCCGAAAACGATAGAGCGTTTTCCATTGTGAGTCCATTGTAACGTTACAAAATTTATCAACATTTCCATTTAGCAACCACATCAATTTAACAATGTTCAAATTCAATTTGTAGGGATTCGACGGCAGCAATAAACACGAGTATCTGCTACAGAGGTTAATTTCACAAGCGAATCGAGTTATTCAGCATCAGTACGATTATTCAAATCCCAATGCTAATCCAAAAACCCGGCCGATTCATGTGAAATTTATCAAGCCTACTATAGCTCAAGTATCGCCAGTGGCAAAATTCAAATTACCTCCAGAGGAATATCTTTTCGAGGGCGAACGACTGAAAATGCTACAGAATCAGCAGAAGAATAAGGACGAGGTCATGGAAGAGGACGACGAAACCTCAGCCGAACGGCAGTCACAGTACGAGCATGACTTGCAAAGGATGGGAGTTCCTGTCATCGCTGGAGTGGGACCAACTGGTCCGAGGCCGCCGAAGAGTCGCTTGGTTCATTTGGATTTGAAAGGAGCTCCTCCAAAGGTCAGTTGATTTATTACATTGTCATCCGAACCATTGCTTTTCAAAAGTTTTTGTCCTATCAAATTTTTTAAACCCCATTTCAGCTATCGTTCCTGAAACGATTACTGCCTACTCTCAAAATGCTCGGAGCGACTGGTCTGCTGATCGAATACGAAGATATGTTCCCATATACTGGCCCGATTGAGAGTATCCGCGCGGAAAATGCATATCGGCCCGAGGACCTAAAAGTAAATTTCCTCCTATCATTTGAATAAATTTTCGAATTAACATACTTCTTCATTGTCCCAGGATTTTTTGCAAGCAGTCGCTCTACATGACCTCCAGGTCATGCCGCTCGTTCAAACGTTCGGTCACATGGAGTATGTACTCAAGCTGCAAGGATACGAGCATATGCGAGAAGTGCCTGAAAGTCCACAATCGATATGCCCCAGCCAAGCTCAATCGATAAATTTCATCGAGGAAATGATTTCGCAAGTAGTAAATTTCCATCTTAAGGTCTCGACACCAATATCGGCTTCGGCATCCTCGTCATCATCATCCTCTGCATCCGGAACGAAATCGCAACCGACTCTTAATTCTGATGTAATGCTAATGCCCAATTTCACTCATATCCACATCGGCTGCGACGAAGTCTATCGGATGGCGGAGTGTTCGAAATGCATCCTGCGGCCTCGTAATGAGCTCTTTCTATCACATGTAACAACAATCGCATCGTTCGTAAAGAAGAAGTGGCCTCAATTGAAGGTCGTCATATGGGATGATATGCTGCGCGAAATGACGCTGAGCGATATGCAAATGTCGCATATTGGCACGTATGTGGAGCCAATGGTTTGGTTCTATGCCAGTGATATTTATCGATTCATTCAACCGCATTTATGGGATAAATACGCGAAAGTATTTCCTACGGCCTGGGCTGCATCAGCCTTTAAGGGTGCCTTCGGCGAGAGTCTGATGATACCGCCAATACAGCAGCACTTGGAAAACAATTTACGATGGCTGGCGGTCATTGCTGGAGAAGGAAAGCGGTATGCACAACGATGATGTGGAGATAAGTATTCTTGCTTGGTCAAGATATTTTCCGCCTCGGAAATCCCGATTAAAACTTGTCATGTAGCTAGGCGAACGAAATGGCTAGCTATTTATTAACTTGTCGTAGTCACATAAAAATAATTAATTGTCTTGTGTCTGCTGACGATAACCGGAATCGCGGTGATAACTTGATCAAAAGGGTACAACTTCCACGCATTAAGCACGTAACGTTAAAGTAAATTGCATTGCCATAAAATAAATTATTTTCATTTTCCGAAAGATTCTCGAAAGGAATTCAGGGTGTTGCTCTGACTGGTTGGCAACGATATGACCATTTCGCCGTATTATGTGAATTACTGCCGACTGCCATGCCCAGCTTAATCACGTGTCTATCGACGATGTCGAAAGGATATTTTAACGTTGATCCGAAGGATAATGTTTTATTGAATGTTTTGGATTGCCCGAATCGTCCAGACGGTCGGTAAGTGTACAAGTTAGAAATATCTGATTCAGGTAGTCTTAGCTCAAATTATCAAATTTTTGTATCAATATTGAACATCATCGTTGAACACCAATGCAATAAGACTATCCTTTCACAAGGAATTATTTTTCTCATTTAGAATATTATATACATACATTATATACATTTAAAATAATATAGCCCAATAAATTATGTATGTTTCGAAGTAGCAGGATAACTGAAATATCAATTTGATACAGGAGCAAAAAAAATGAGATCTCATTTCTCAATGGTCCTTTCTTTCGCACAAGGATTTATTTATTTGCCAAACAAGGCATCATGTAAACCAAGCAAAAAAGTAACATAAATACAAGCAAGATGCAAATTTTACGGTATCTTGAAGTTCATACAAAACATCGATTCCTAAATTTTATAGTTTGTACTTTACTCTTATTTTTTTTATTTATTTATTTTTAGCTAGTTAGGATAGCAATTAGGTGGATTAGGATGTTCAAACGGCCTTAAATAAGTTCCATGTTCTTAAGGAAAATCTTATGGGATCCATGATATATCAGAAATGAAGATATTAAAGAGCACGGGGTCTATAAAACGGTCTTGCGGTATTCCAGAAGCAACGATTCTTTAAAGCTAAGTTGACACGGAGCAAGTATACTTGGATCAAATATACTTGGACGTCCAAGTAACATCGCTTGGCGCTACTTGGAACGTGGAAACAGTTGATCCAAGCTGACTTGGACAGCGCGATTTCATCCAAGTATAGTAGGACGTCGGCCAACTTACTTTGATCCAAGTGCTACTTTGACTCATCCCGGAAAAATAAAAATAAGTAAACAAAGAAGAAAACGGAAGCTGTCTGATAGAGAAAACATTCAATTTATGGAGCTTTATGAGTCGGAAGTACCTTTGTCTACTTTAAGCTCTTGTATCAGCATATCAGCCACGAGTTCCACTCCTTTCAGTCACAAATCCGCCATCTTTCTGGAATTCACTTGGATATCCAAGTCATTCACTGTGACAACCAGCTTGATCCAAGTACACTTGGTCCAAGCTGCGATCCAAGTATACTTGCACGGTGTCAACGTGCCTTTAGATAAGTGAGCTTGGAGTTTGACGAACAGAGTTCAATCGTAAAGACAAAACTGGGTCCACTTAAATAGAAGCCCAGACATACCAAGATTAAGAATTTTATATACCGAAGTTTGATAGACAACCCAGTTGAAAGCTTTAGTAAAGCCCCTATAGACCGTGTCAATTTGGTGTTCTTTTTTTGCATTTATATAATGTCAGAAACTACGATCATGTGATTGCTGGAAGTGGATCTGCTCTCACGAGATTCATGTTGTCGTTCATTAAGAACAAGGTTGTAAATTTATATATACTATTATTTTCTCAGGAAGTTTGGGGATAATCACTAAAATAGTGTGCAATAGTAACCAACTGACCGTTTATCACCACTTTTAAAAATAGGTGTTAGAGTGAAGGTTTCCAAAAAGACAAAAAAAAACAAGTAACAACAATCATTTATTGAAAACTATGAGCAGAGCAACGATTAACTGGTCTGTCCATGAGACCACCATAAAACTAAGCGAGGGCCTGGTGGTATGTCTATGTTTAGCTCATGAACATTTCCGTCGATGAGAAATGTCGAGGTGATTCTCGTAGCAGTGAAAATTCTGCACGTGCACTCATATTGAAATTTTCACGAAGACATTGTTTTCATATTTTAGTTATTTCTTTTTTGGCTTCATTTTTCTTTGCCCATAAAACTCTCAACTCTCATGAAAAGATGTTTGTGAGGAAACCATTATTGAAATTCGCTTTTTCGATTGAAAATAAAGCTCATATAGTATTTCAATAAATCAATAAATCAAAATTATTTGTGTTAAGAAGCTGATTTCGGTTAAAAATTGGACTTAGGTAAAATTTGAAATGACTTTCAAAAGCTCAGATGTTTTAACAAAACTACTGCGGAAATTATGTTTTACTATATATCTATAAAAAAAAAAAATGATTTCATTATAAAAAAAAATCAAAATCAGAAGTGAAAATCGACGAATTTTTTTAATTTAATATAATTTACAAAGATCAATCAATGACATATTGCCCATTCTGTTCGATAACCTTTCGCCATCTTCCAGTGAGGTTCATAATTCGTAGTTTAGAGAAAGATCTATCTTAGTCGGCAAAAAATTGAACAGCCTCCGGAATTGAACGTTACATCACGCCAGGAATTTTGAAAACTGCGATATAAATGCAATTCTGGCGGTGCAATTTCAAGTACAGCAACACGTCCCATCCAAATTCTAACAATTTTTGGCGTGTGATCAATCTCGAGTGTGGTCTCGCATTGTCGTGATGAAACACTACTTCTTTACGGTGACGAGAGCTTGCTGTTTCTGGATGATGGATCCGGTCAAACAGACCAGTTACCAACAGTTCACATTGGAATTGATGATTGGGTTCTCTGGTAAGACCTCGACAAACACGAAACGAAAATCTCTCCAAACTGGGAGAATAATCTTTAGGTGCGTTTTTCGCACTCTTAAGCAGGGTAAGTTAAGAGCCCAAGAGTGCCCAAGAGTGCAAAAAACACACCTTTTATTTGATTAACGTCTGCTTTCGGTATATTTGCGCACCATTTTGTTATAAACAATCCATTTCTCATCACCCGTTATTAGTCGCTCAAAAAAAAAAACATTTCACAACAGCTCCAAAGCTTGAACAGACTTATCAAACACAGCTTCGTAAGGTGACCGTAAACGGTTGAATCATAGATATTCCATATTTTTTCAAACTCTCCTGCGAAGTAATGTAAATTTGACTAAATTAACACATTGCTTTGGTCGTCATTAACCGCGCGAGACCGTTCTGACAGACAAATGTCGAACTCAAAATTACCATCAACAAATTTATGGAATATCATTGGCGCTAACGTTTTAGTAAAGCAACAACTTTTCAAAATCCTGATGTGCGTTCTTCCCTTTACGAAAATAAACGAGTAAAAAGTGATGAAAGTGCTAAATTTCAACTTTCATCATAAACTCTTGTAAAATATCCATACAACCAAAAAAAAAATGAAACTGCAGTCAAATGGCATTGCAAAACCCTAGATGCAATATCTAAACATAAACTAGGACTGCGATGATTATATTTAGAAAATATGCATTCGGTTTTTAGTTAATCACGTAGTCTTTTGATGGCCGGTATCTTAGCACCTAGCTGTACTGCCATTTTACCATCGTTAGGTCACCTCAGATCAAGCATTAAAATATTTCTCTACGCCAGGAGTTTTTGTCTTCCATATTGATTTCAAAACCACTCTCATTGAATAGAGAAGTCAACAATGTGTAGATGGATGATTTATGCTGATTTTTTTTAATTTGACATGTTACTGCCATAATTTCAAAAACTGGTCTATACATTTCAAGCTACACTCTACAGATACTTAACAATCGTTTTCGTACGCAAAGACTTTCACAACTCACACAAAACAATTTCGCTGTTTATCGCTTGACACGCTTCTTCAAACTGCTTTCCTTACTTCGCCAAGGGAATATTTATAGTCGCCTGTTGAGTTTCTAGAGAAATATCGAATATTCATTTTTATTCGAATATTCACCTCTCGGTTGCCAAGATGCTCTGGTAGATTTTTGTTTATCTGTTCGAATAGATTACTCTCAATCTGTCTAAATGAAAAGGATGTCCTTCCCGTCGACAGTGGCTCTACAACCGCACTAAATAGTTTTCCTGGAAACCAATTAAATTAAATCTCAAATCGTAGTGCCTGTTCGTCGCGTTCCTCACTGCATTCTGAATAGAGTCTAGCCGTTATAGCAGCATGAAAACGTACTCCTTTGTTATCTTGGAGTCTTCTGGTAGTATCCTAGATTTCGATCTAATATATTTTTTCCGAGAACTTTCATCTAATACGCTTTCCCATTCAGACGTGAGGAGGACATACTTATTTCAGAGCTTATTACACTTTGTCTCATCATCAGTAAGTTCTGCATTCAAAGGCTCTGACTGTATTTCACATTTTTTCGTTAAAATTGCCAGTATTTTTACGTTTACGTCCATATGGTCTCCTTTTGGTTTTATTTCGTGATAATGTTTTTATTCTGCTAGTACTTCTATATACCATTTGATTTTTTGTTTGCCGAAATACAAGCGAAGCTTTCAAATTCTTTCCAAGTATACATTCATTAGTTATTTTTGTTGCCAAGAACCGATGCTTAAATACCCAGTCTTCGAGCTGTATCTGCCAAATGATCTCAGCATGAACTGGTGTTGATTCACCACCAGCTGTCCGAAGCACTTCCGTCTCCCGTTGCTGTCAACAGGACTTAACCATAATCTGCTCTCGGCCAATTTAGTTTCTACCGACTTCACTGCTGCTCTCCAAAAAGAAGAGTGGCCACTTTCGGTCATTTAAACTTACCGTTGTCCTGATATCCTTGACAGTACCTTAGCTCATGTTTCGTACGACTATCACGACTCAAGTGTCATTGCATTCCGCAGTACCAACATACAGGAACTCTGCCAGCTAATGATGGTCCAAGAGTAATTTTTTGATGCGCACATTCCGGCCAATGTATTGGCTTCCATACCTTTTTTCCACAATTCCAGTATGGAGGAGCACCACTCTTGGCCGATTCTCTGATTATTTCTTTTTATTGGCAGCGGCACTCGTCGTGCACTTCGCGGGCTCTAACGTTTCGTTAAAATGCCCGTTTTAGCGATTCGTAAGACACAGCTTAGGACTAAAAGTCCTTTGACGTCCACTTTTTAGCTAAACAAATAGCCTGTTAATGTTCTTCACCGCGCAACTCCAGCATAAAAGCATCTTTTACTGAAGTAATTTTCAACTGCTATGGTCTGAAGAGCTTCCGCTGTAGCTCCTGTTAGTGACACCACTAATGTCGTCGCACGCTGCCGATCATTCCAATAATTGTGCATACTCTGCAGCAGGTTCAAACTGTCTTCCTGGACTTCCAAGAAATCTGCCCACTAAAAATTGGTACTTTTAGCCCTTTATTACCAGTTGCTTCGCTCCGAATGGTTCCCATATTTCTGATCCACTTTAAATCTGATTTCAACAGATCAATTTCTTGCACAGCCTGAGTATATAGGCAACAATATGTTCACAAAAGTGAGTGGTCTTTGAAATTACTTAATAAGCGAATGATCATCTAATCACGAGTCTATTGTATAAAAGCAAATACATCAATGTTTTTGTTTTTAAAACTTACACTCGAATTGACTTTATAAATTATGAAAATGCTATAAAAAAAAAAAAACAAAAATATCCTAGTTTTATAGCAATGAAAGCATTTTACTACTATAAATATTTTTCACTGTTAGAATAATTATATATTTTATATTTTTTCGATTTTCAGCCGCTCCAGTCGACCGTGGATCGAATTCCAAACGATTCATCACAATCATTTATTCTTGACATGCTCATATCCCGGAAGTGCCGCTTATAAATTCATATTACAACTTTTCGATAAATTACATGAGGTTGCCACTTATTTAACTCATGTCCATACTCGATCAGCTTGGATGTCCGACTACAATATTAGACATAATTTCAGTTCACCGATACGTGTGCGCGAGCTTCTTTTAAATACACCACGCTATAAGTTCGATCTTCAGAACTTTGCCAAGCAAGCTTACAGAGTATTCGATGAAATATTTGATGAGGTAAAAAAATATTAAGATTTTTGCAAAAAACCACTGTAGATATCTCTGTTTACCTGAAATCAAATCAAATGGATAGCCATGGACAAATTTTATTAAGAATATTTTATTCAGTTTTTGAAGAATCACTAAAAATTATCATAGGCGTTTAATTAAGCAAATAAATTCAAATCCTTTCGTTTTAGCAGCAAAATAATTGTCTAGCCCTAAAGAGATGCTGATATTTTGTTTGATATTTCTTTTGAACTTTTCTTTGATCGTACCTTTTATTGATTTAATTTCGATCAAATGAATTTTCACTAAATCAGTTTATTCTGTTAGGAGATTGATTGATTTCAATATCTTATAGAATATTCATATTTCGAGGGTAATCTACCTTCTTCTTCAGAGTGCATTATTAATCAATGGATAGAAACTAAAGATGATAGTAGATTACCACCGAAATGCCCATATAAATTAAAAAACCCAAAAATATCTACTCTCTGTAGAACGCAATGAATTATAATAAATATTTATTTTTAGTCTCAATAGATGTTAAAAATAAAAGTGAAGAAAAATTTCCTTTCGTGCAGAACGCTAATTTACCATTTATCTATGAAAATAAACTCTATTAACATTTATCATTTTAGATTTCACTTATATTTTTTTACTTTCGATTAAATTGCCTAAATCGAAATGAAAAATACAATTCAAATAAAAGTTAAATATGATTTCATATCTATCTAATTTTTTTCTGTAGCATACCATAGTCGAGTTCATTGAGCAGAACATTTATCCTCTAATGGAACAATTGGACAAGCATGAAGAAAGTGGTCGAGCATTAATGACGCGTAAGACTTGGCCACGACGTCCTCTTCCTTACGATCGCAATCAAACACAACTGAATCTATTTCACAAAGCAACGGATATGAATGAATGAGCGAATGAACGAATAATGACTAGAAGGTGATAATAAAATGCAAATGAATGCAGCATAGTGCTCATGATGGCGTCAATTTTCAATCTTGTTAGAATTCAATAATACATTGATAATGATGATTCTATTAAAATGTTGTAAATTGTAGAGGAAAAAGTGAAAATTGTGTTATTTTTACATAAGCCAATAGATTTTAATGATATTATTGAGATAATAAAATGTAATAGAGTTTTGCTACTTAAGAAATTACAATTCATTGTTTATGCTTGTTTTTATTGAACGATACATAATATTGTAGCTCATAGAGTATTTAGGAAAGTTGATTCAACGATTTTTTTCAATGTGGCTTTACTGATCTGGTATACTAAGGAATTAATTAACAAAGATGCGTTCCATACGACGCTCAATGTTGTAGCACACTGTTACAAGAAAAAGTTATACTATCTGTCCTGAACGAAATCGCCTGAACTAAAAAATTTTAACACATAGTTTTTCTATAAAGTATGAATATTTTCATTACTGAGTTTTTTTTCCGAAAAATCACTTTTCTCGATGTAAAATATTTGCGGCACTCGGATTGATGGGGGCTTTGGATATTTTGTTTTGGAACGACAAATTCATGGTCCACGTCAAAATCCAGCTTTCCGGGAGTCTTTTCCGAAATTGGTCTTTTTTAATTAACTTTCCTGGAAGTGAAGCCGTTTGTGATAAGTGGTTGTCAATCGGAGAGTTTTACTGAAAGATATGGACACACATAGGCGCATTAAAGACTCGTTGTGATACCACGGATATACCCTCCCTCGCCATTGTAATCTGGGAACTATTTGGTTCCTTTGATGAGGTGTACAGTACTGCTTAGTTCGATAAGGGGGAGATCAGTCAGACCTGAGAGGAAAGGAGCTCGAAGAGAGTCCATTCTCTTCATTCTCAAACACAACAGTAACCTGGGGCCATATTATGATTCAAATTCCGAAATCGGAAATTAATTCCCATTTTAAACTGCAGACAGCTTCACTCGAATGGGTTAAATCGACTCCAGATTTCCAATATATTTCCAATCATGTGTCAAAATACCTATTTAAATTTAAAAAAACGGGACGGAGTTTCAATGTTTCTTGCTAACATTTACTCTATGGCAATTTATTTTGCTTTGCCTAAGTATGGTCAGTCGGAAATAACAAAAAATAAGGATTAAAATTTAATAAGTTGAAATAAGTCCAGTAGGTAAGGAGAATCTTGTAAGAATGTAATATCACGAATTTTAAAATTGGTGGCAAAACTACGATTTATAACACACGGTGTCTATCAGCTACCCGAGTTCCAGGTTTTACTTAATCATATCAATCGAACCGAAAAAACAAAGAAATTTGAAAATTAAAAATCCGCCAGAATCCGCCAAAAAATCCGACCACAAATGAGCTGTCGGATTAGACGACTCGCCTTCGGAATTTACAATCCGAAGTTGGCGGATTCCCGTGCAAACAGCAAATCATAATACGAAAATACGATTTGATTCATAATAGGCCCCCTGGTGCGACTTGCATCCATGGAGGTTCAGGTCTGCCTTGCAATCGCACAGTATGATTCTTCAGCCCAGAACTTCCTAGCGTCCTCGAGGTATTTTTCCCTGTGTCCTGGTACGCAAATCAACGGAGCTGACGAATGTCTCGACCTCTGCCTAAAAGATGCACGGCATTCCGTAACAATTCTGGATACAGTACAAGAACCAGCCAGCGAACTAATAGCCACTTGGCTGCCTGTGAAAATGCATATATGCACACCATCAACTGGCTTTTATGTAAATTGATTGCACAGAAGCCATTTGGTGTAAAAACAGCTAAAAGACACTACAATAGTCCGGGAGGCGAAGAGTCTGCCTTAGATTTACCTCATCCGACTACATACCGCTATCAACTTTATTGTCTAGTTTTGAGGCATCGGTATACACATGAATAAACCCATACTCGAGGGTGATACCATTCTTTCAATTCATCTCAACCCGGAATACGAATTGAGACTCCGGACGAGTTACGTAGTCAACATTTGCTGGCACAGGGACTCTTTCTGAAAAATTTTAGGATGGTCACTTTCAGTTCTAGTCCATGTTGAGTTGCAGTGCAGTCTCACTGCAGCCAGATTAGCCTGCTCCAAGCTTATTAGATTGTTTGGCAACCAATCAAGGAGAAGAAAAAGCGCCTTAGCGCCAATTCGTTCGGAGGGCCCCTTCGCACTTTTTCAAGCTCTCATTGGCAGGCGACCTTTCGAGCAAAACACCAACCTATGCAGTAGTATCGTCTCAACCTATACAGTAGTATCGCCTCATAGTAGTACAAAGCCATCCCATAATGCGAAGCTGTAAACCAAACTCGCTGCGGCAGTAAAGTGCACCAAAAGAATTCCGTGCTCCCTCTGCTATGTTGTCATTTCATAGGAGCTTCGAGTCAAGGATCAGTCCTAAATATTTGACACCTGGGCTCAGATTAATGGAGGTACCGTTTAATTACGGTAAGTTAAATTGAGGAACTTTGTACTTTCTTGTAAATAATACTAGCTCCGTTTTACTATGGTTCGCATTCAAGTCGCAATTCCACCTCCAACATGACAGTATATAAAGAGAGTGAATTAGCCTCTCCGAAACCGTAACAAGTCAGTCTGATGAATTTGAATGTTTCACGTGAAAGTTTGCCACAGTGGTAGTGTTCGAAAAAAGCGACCATCCTTGCAGATAGTTAAAGTGCAAAGATTTTAGACCAAAAATCAATACAAACATTAGCAAACACTGATTTCACAAACACTAATTTATTTACAATAATTATTTTTTTCATGAATATGAATTAAATATTAAATAAGCATTCTCGTTGCTTTTTGAATACTGTCCAAAATTTATTTGAAAAAATAGTTTTAAGTTTTTCTTTGTGTATTTTTGAAACCATTCACTATTTTTTCCATATTCGGCGCAAGCTCTAAAGCTCCAACTAATTTCAAACATTCGAACTCCATTCTATAAAGCGGAATGACTTCCGCATATAATATTTCCTGTCACTGCTGTGGCTATGTCGTCTGCATAAACAACCACTTTACAACCGGCAGTCTATCCGCCTCAGAAGAATATTTAGCGAAATATTCCACAAAAAAAGGAGAGAGAACTCCTTCTTGAGGTATGCCCGTGTTGACCCTTCATCGCAAGTGAGCATACCACTCTGTTCTTGAGGAGCTGTTCAATAAAAGTTCTCAGCCGCATATCATCATCCAGACCAACGAGAGTCTCCACAATCGCATCAGACTTGCTGTAATTAAAGGCTTGCTCAATGTCTATGAAGGTGGAAAGCGTATACTCCTTATGAGCGAGAGATTTTTCAATTTGCTCAATGATAACATGGAGAGCAGTTTGGGTAGACTTGTGATTGCGAAGGATCAATTGACAAAATGTGCGCTCATATGGAGATAAGTACATCAGGGCTCGAATTAGTCCAACTATCGATAGAGTTCTGAATACACTCTAGCATAAGATTTGTTTGTTTCATTAATACACTTCGGACTAACGCGTTAGCGAGCTAAGCTACCGACTAGGGCATTAATCCCGAGATTGAAATGGCGATCCCGAAATTCGGGATTAGAATTTTCGGGATCCCGAGATAATCCCGAGATTTCGGGATTTTATAAAAAAACTATATTAAGGGAATTTAAACAGATATATTGGCTTATTCGTACTCAATTAAAACTTTATTTCAATTATATATACATAAAACCGGAAGCTAAGTTCATTATAATGTTAAATTTATGCACATATGTACATGGGTACTAGCAAGTAAGACGTTAAGGGGTTACCTCCACTTGTAACTTTGAACTTTTCCTTTTTTATCTTGTTGATTTTTTTTTTAAGTATAACTATCTGAGAATACGTCCTTCAAATTTCAAGCCGATCCGAAAATAATTGACCAAGATATGTGTGTTGAAAGAGATTAAACTGTTACTAATACAATCGTTACTTATACTTATAAACGCGTTTTTCTCGAAATGACATTTTTGAAGTCGGTGACCAAAATTACTCGAAAACTACTGAGCTGACCTTTTTGAAACTTGACAGGCTTATTCAATACATAAAAATGTAGTGTTTGATCGTTCGGTTTTTCTTTTTGATAAAAAATGGCTGTTTTATAGCAAAAAGACGACCGTTTTTTTAAGCGAAAATCGAACCATTGACTTTAACTGTCCGCCATTTTGTAAAAAATGGATATTGTTTCAAATCCTTCGATCAAACACTAGTTTATACTGTTATTTAACTAAATCCATCACTATTTTTTGCTTCAGATGATCCAGTTCGACACAATGTTGGTCACCGCAAAAAGTGAAAATTAAAATACCATTGTTTTAACGGCCATTCGTAATGGTGCTCTATGTATGAACTTTAAGATAAAATAATAGTCGTTCAAAAAAATTTCGTAGTTTCCTTAAAAAAAAATTCATGAAAATGACCAATTTTTTCCGCTACAAGTGGGGGTAACCCCTTAATCTATAATTGCCTCTAAATTAATCTTATGATCTAATTTCATCTTATCTTCTTGTCGAATAAAGCTCTTTATTTGGTCATGATAGTTATAAAATTAGTTAAAAACGAATTGAAATTTAATCAGCATAACGGATGTTCCGATAATATAATAAAAATACATTATTCTTTTTAGTTCAATTGCAAAATAATATTGCTTTTCAATGAAACAAGTGATAAGTAATAATATCGATTGGTTCAAACTGCTGATTCGTTTTGAAAGTATGCTCTTAATAAACATAATTCGTCAAGAGTTTCAAAATTTAAACTAGACCTGATTTAGCTGCACATATATCCAGCTGCTGAAAAAGATATTTCGGGTACACTTTTTGGTGGGATATTAAGCATGTAATCATACGCCAGCTGTAATTCATTATTACAACTGGCTTCCGCTTCGGTTTCCATAAAACAATATATCTTTTAGTATTAAGTTCTGCTTTCTAATTCCCAAAATGGGTTGAATTTTATCAATCCCGAAATCTCGGGATTCCCGATAAAAAATTCGGGATCCCGAAAATGTCCAAAATGGGTCGGGATCCCGAGATCCCGAGATCCCGAAATCTCGGGATTGCATGCCCTACTACCGACCCTTTTGCAAGCTCAATCTCAAACTATAAACAAAAGATGCCCCATAATTAGAAACGAAAATAAACCATATATCTACGAAAAGCATATTACATTGTTCAGTGGTCATTTTATACCTGTCGCGTATATAATATACCAACTGTATGGATTTCATATCTTTCGCTACCAGAAAACAGAGAAACCCATATAGAACTTATACCTGTAGCGTGCATAATTATGATTGCTGTGTGCATATTTTGTGTACCCGAGTTATATTTTTTACCTGAAAGCCAAATTTTACTTAAAATGAGTATAACTCTGGATTTCCATATACTCATAATACCTTTTAAATCAATAGTTATACCTGTTGCTGGTATATGTTATGTATCACACATAAATAGAACAAAAATATATTTGTAGGGGCAATTTTGTGCCCACCACAGTTAATTATGGCTATTACGGATATTATTATTTTTGCTACACATATAGCAGAGCGAATTTTTTTTTGTGTGTGAAGCTATTATATGCTCGAAAAAAGTTAGTCACGCTGCAAAGGACGGTGTGCCTGGGTATCTTTGGTGCCGTTAGCACTACTCTGGGTGCCGTCCTTGATGCGCTTCTCAATCTGCCTCCTCTCGACATTCAAATTCAGAATGTGGCGATGAGCTCTGCCCATAAACTAGCTCTGCTTGGCTTATAGGTAGGTGAAGAGGATGTGGGGCACTGCTCTATTAGGGGTTCGATGCGTGAGATCTTGCCGATTTTCACTATGCCTTTGGACGCTCCAGTGGCCTTCATCGACTTCGGAAGAAGGTACGAAGTAATCCTCTTGAGCAGAAGTAACTGGGACGATCCAGATCTGTGTACGAGGAGATATTCTGAGATATTCTTCACGGACGGCTCGAGGACAGATGGTAAATCTGGAGCTGGTGTCTATCTGCATTCATCGAATGACAGGTGGGTTTCTTCTCTTGGAGAGCACGCTTCGATTTTTCAAGCACAAATATTTGCTATCCTGAGAGCTGCCTGTTGGGCAATTGAAGAAAGATGGAGAGGAAAAGGCATTGCTATTTGCAGTGACAGTCAAGCTGTACTGATGGCGCTGCGTAGACCCCTGACTAATTCGAAAATTGTTCAGGAGTGCAGAGCACGATTGTTCAGGAGTGCAGAGCAGATTCAATAGGGTGCATCTGCTCTGGGTACCGGCGCACTGTGGTGTTGAGGGAAATAAAATTGCTGACGCCATTGCGAAGCAAAGTTCGGGACTTCCACTACGGAGCCCTGACCCACCTTGGGTGTGCTGACCGCCTCTGCACGTGCTATTCTTCGGAAGTGGGTAGACGATGCTCACAAAGATAGGTGGACGACTGCTGATGTGGCCAGGCACACGAAAGTCTTCCTTTCAGAGCCCAACCATGTGACTCCAGGATTCTTGCTCAATAAGAGCAGGAAAGTTTGCAGAGCCATAATAGGCATTCTGGACACAACTGCCTAGGAGGACATATGTGCCGAATAGGTGTTGCACAGGATGACCTCTGTTCACCCTGCCTAGAAGAGGCTGACTCTGCGGAGTATTTGCTCTGTGAATGCCCAGCGTTTCCGCGTCTCAGATATCAATGCTTTGGCTGGGATGTTGCACACATGCAGAGGATAGCGTTTTTTCCCCTATAAGTGATCCTAGACTTTATTAAGAAGTCTACGAAACTATGGTAGGCAGGGGGAAATGAGTACAATGGTTCCTTTGGCCTGAGTGCTTAGAGGTGCCAATGCGCCTCTTCCCAATCCAAACACACACCCTCTATGCTCCCACAAAATGCTCTTCTCCTTACCTACGGCAACACCTTCAGTTTCGTTTGATACATTGGCCAGTCATTCAATCTTTTAGCGTTGTTAAATTCTGTTCTGCACTGCCTCCGTAGGATAGTGATTTCCACAATCTACTATGGATGCTTAGGATTTTCCCTGGCTTTTGGTGGATGCACGCTGCCCTGGCAACAGAGGTAAAAGTGCTAGCAATGTGTGTGCCGCTCACTGACTGAGGTAACGTCAAGAACCTCCCCCAAATTTGAGGTGATATATGTTTGCTCGCAGCCCACGTTCACGTTGAGCCAAGATGTAGTCAAAGAGTGCTTCACCCTATATTTTATGATGAGCATTGGAGTCAGGGCCCAGAATAAGGGGTACACAGATCCTTCACAATGTCACAGACGGGACATGCGCCACGGTCGTCTACCATGTAGCAAGAAACAAACCAGAATATCATACGATCTATTTCCGCTGCAGCAATCAATTTACCCTTGCCACGAAAATTGTGAAGAACATGGACATTGATGATATTCTTGGCAAGAATGCAAACTTGTGGTTTGTCCAGACTGTCAGGTGTAATCAGTCTCTAACCATTCATGTGCAAACCGCACGCCCGGTTGTTTACAACCCATGGTTCTTGGATTAGTATTAGCTCCTCCCTTGTATTAACCATTTGTGTGGTAGCCATGTGGTAACCATTTGGATGTAGTATTAGAAAAAAGTTGACAGCACTTGGCGTTTAAGCTCCTTAGATTCTACAAGGTAAGTGTAAATGAGGCCTTTTTATTTGTAAGGATTTGATGTGGAATAAGTTGATTTCTTTTTTTTATTGTTTTGCTAGTTGTAACTGAGTGATCTCGGTAAATTGGTGTTTCAGTCGTTATTTTCCCCAATTCTGGTTTTTAGTCGTAGTGGGTGCTACACATCTTGAGTTTTCCCACCAGTTTATTACTTCTTAGACGGCCTCATCTGCGGCATGATAGTCTATAAAAAAATAATAACTAAAAATAGTCTATAAAAAATAAGTCTATAAAAAATAATAACTAAAATACTATAACTTTTAGGTCTGATAACATTTTTCCTTGTTCTTGCATTTAGAAAGCTTGAAATCAACAATGACCACATAAACAAAAAATTACCATTCGTGTTTATGATTCATATCGACGTATTTCCTTGATATTTTTCATACCAAATATTTCAATTGGTGAATAACATTAGAAAAATTTCCTTAATTTTTTAGCGGCATTATATGATACGACACATCAGTTTAATTCAATTTTATATTATTAACGTCAATTGCCACCACACATTCTACTTTATCTTAGCCTTTGAAAGAAAACCCCAAGTAGCACAATGACAAGTCCATATGAATGCGCCGGGGTGGAATTTTTATGACGAAACTGTGTACCTTGGACTTGAGTTCATTGAAAACTCGAACACGAACTCTAATTTAGATGAAACTGACCTTCGTCAGATTGCGAAACATCTGGAATGATGCTAGCGGGATTCTCTAAACATGTTTACAATTTTTTTAAGTGAGTCTTTTCGTTGACATACTTTTGAAATTGGTATAGTTAGTTGTAATAGAAATAGATCTACATAATTTTAGGGTCATTTAATTATACATATTTAAGAAATTTAAGGTTTTTCTAACGCTGAATTTCGAGATCATTAATTGTTCCCGTATATTAAGAGCGATGTATTTGATTCGATTCATGAATCATTTTTTCAAGCCCTGCAAACATTTCGAAAGTACATGATTCAACATTGTTGTGAAATATCATTATTGCAACAGATTTCCAAGACAATAAAATTGCAACAAAATCGGCCGAGAAACATGTGCAGAGCAGAGCATCGCGTTGTACATAATATGGAAGATTCGTGTCGTTATTTATTGGAACACAACGACTTGATTGATTTTGAACACAATCATCGACTCTAGTAATTTCCACCCTGTATTCCACCTACTCGTAAATATTCCTTGGCTGCAATAACAATAAAAGGTAGATGGCATCACCCGCTGCGAGGCCAAACGCACTCAATTGCACTTTGTTGCTTCAGCCGACCGTCTTAGTATCTGCAAGCTAAAATCATACGAGCGGCAAGCTGAACCATATCAATTGCAACATCCACAAGACGTCTATTAAAATAAATCAATTGTAATACGTGTCTAGCACCACGTTCATAAACGATTGTTCGAATTCCATCAACTCAGTTCTAAAGAATAAGGAGTTGCGAATAGAAGACGGACTAAGGCTTCGCGCCTAGAATTGAGTTGTTAGTACAGAGTTAATATTTTTAGTATCTAGGACAACATCGTCATATAGGTGTTTAAAAACAATCTGATCGAAATTCAAATCAAGCCTCCAAAACGAATTATCCCTGCGCAACGGCAATTTGCACTAGATGTCAGTACTAAGAAGGGCAGGTGGAGCTAGGAGAATTCCAGAGGAAAAATCAATAAAATCTTTCGTGTGCTCGATACCTGTTCGTTTTCAGTGCTGTGATTTGATATTCAAGTGCAAAGTGAAGTGAAATAGTTTTTAATAATTACAAATACAGGAATTACAGTGAGCTTCATCTTGGAAGCATAGAAAAGTGACGACAATGGGTGTCAATGAAGAAACAAGCGCATCGTCCAGATTAACGTTGCAGCTCTTTCAGGGTATCTTCCAGGATTCGGATGCTGATGTTATAATCAGTGAATTTGAGGTTAGTATTAATCAAAACAGCGTATTAGGAGCACTTGAGGCGAACCAAATTAATTTGATTAGCAATTTGCATCTATTACGGAGTAAATAAATTTTAAAGATGAAATATAATATACAAGGTCATCATTTTTAATCAAACTAATTTTTAAAAAGATAATGGTAGTGATATGATAATTAAATGATATTAAAATATAGTTTCTGCCATCCACAAAATTCTTTTCATCAACGCATTCAATCTTAACTCATAGTGTTTAATAGCATGATCTAGATGTGATTCATTTGTTAAACGAAAACACTTATTGCGTCTGAATTAAGAAATTACTGGAATGCAGTTGGAGCAAAATGAACCAGAGGAGGCCTTCAACGGGCTCAAATTATAGACACAGAAGTATACCCGAACAGGAGGCTTAAAAGCCCATCCAAAGGGAAAGATTTGAAGGAACTATGTGTATAAATTTCCAGATGATGATTTCACTGCAGTATCATATTCCCGCAAATATAAAATAAAAACTGGATTTTGCTTAAATTAGGTCTATTAGGCAATTACTTCCTTCTTTTATGTTATATATATACAGTGAAACCTGTGAAGTTGACCACCTCCACAAGCTGACCAACTGGCTAATTTGACCAGTTTTTCCTAGTTCAATACGTTCCCAATACAAATACACCCTTATAAGCTGACCACCTGTCTAACTTGTAACTTGACCGTTTTATGCCCGGTCCAGACGCTAGGTTTTGCACAACGTTTTATCTGCGCAGTCAAAACGTTGCAAAAATAAAGAGCGTCCAGATGATGCAAATCTGTATTTATTTTAGCGCAGTTTTAGTGGCGTCACCATGGAGGAAGTACTACTCTGGTCAATTTTCGTGAAGAAAAAGAAATAAATGGAACATCTCAAAAGAACCCGGCGTTCACAGTGGTCGAGGAAATGGCTTCTAAAAAGACAACACTTTTCTCACATTAAATTACTGCGTGAATTAAGTGATGAACCTAATGATTGGCGGAACTATGTACTTGAGAATGGACATAGACACATACATTCATTTATTGGAATTAGTAAAACCATATATCACAAAAGAAAATACCAACAGCACAAAAAAAAAGCAGAAAAAAATACCAACAGCAACTTTAAGATTCTTAGCAACTGGCAGAAGCTATAAGGACTTAGAATACACAACAATTATATCCAAATAATCATTAAGTGAAATCATTCCCGAAACATGTGAGGCTATCTACAGAGTGATGAAAAATAAATACTTGAAGGTAAGCTGTAATACTTTATTTGTATAAAAGAAATATATAAATATTTACATTTTTAAAGAAACCAAAACTATACTTAAATAACTTCAACGTTTAACAAAACTCTTGTTCAACTTACTTAAAAAAGAATTTAATAAATGTACGTCAGTATTCAGTTGGCTTGAAATGCTGTCAAGTAGTCTGCAACGGAAGTGTGACTACGCTGAGATGTAAACTCTTCGGAAGGGTTTTCATATTGGTTTATAGTTGTGTGTTGTGATATTTGGTGTGTCTCTCTTTCTGGAACGTAGTTTTGTGACATAGGCCGTGAGAAGGACTGGTATTGTCCAACTTCTGAAGCAACAATATGTGGCATCCCCCATTGTCTAGGCATATTTTGTTGACAGCTATTCTGTCCACTAACTAAACCAAAACTATCTTGTCGCCGGCCTATCATATCAACAATTTGAAAATGTCTAGTCGGAGACCCCATCTCCACTTCAAATAAAACATCAGAAATTAGTTTCTGAGCAATCGTATTTTGTTCGCTATGGACGTTTCTGAGTTTATTAGCCACATGCTTTCCAAACACATGAAAAGTATCCGCTGTGTGTAACGAGTCCAGTTTCTTTCTAACCAATGCCATAACTTCAGCTGTACCATCATCATTTGCAACTCCTTTTCTCTTGCGAGTTGAAGACTGCGACCTTGAAGTATTGCAGGACAACGATATACTGGCAGACCAGGGGGTTGATGTTTCAGAAATAGGAGTCACGGGCGCTTCACTGAGTCCAGCGGCATCAGCATCACTTGCACATTCCTGAAGCTGAAAAAATTACAGAACTATTTATGTCTACAATTATTATTTTCTAATTGCAATTTTATGTAAGTACCTACTGTAAATATATGGAAAAGTTTCGTACAAGGCAATAAACTCAGTCAGAAACTCCCGTGAACATTGTCGAAGGTTTGCCATTTGCTAAAAATGAATAAAAAAACGTAGCTAATCGTCCACACGTAACGACTTGTCGGCACAATTCACGGATAACTATGCCTAACCACCTCAGTTATCGCTGCAACTGTACCGTCTCTGTGCAGTTCTCAAAATTGCACAGTTTTCCTATCCACACGCAACGTTTTATCTGCAACGTTTAAGACTGTGCAGATAAAACGTTGTACAAAACGTAGCGTCTGGACCGGGCATTAGTCTGTAAAACGTCACATTACATTCCACCTTTCTAAGTTGACCACTTCGGTTTTTCTATGAAAAATCTGTCTGGCTACTGAAATGAAAATGAAAATAATGAATATATTCATATATTTTATATATACACACCATGACATAGTGAAAATTTACTCTTTTCAAGTTTGGCTTTGCATTCCAGGTTGGTGGAAAATTATTTGTAGTGAAATGTATTTATGTTTAAGATTTTTCCCCCAAACTGGAAAATGGCACAAAAACGAAAGTCAGGTGTAAAAATATGTAAATTTGCTTACCAAAAAGGAAATTTGAGATAAAGTCGACGCCGGAAAAAGCCAGCGGTTTTTAGCGGAAAAATATAAAATAGCGAAAACTACAATCGTTAACATTATCAAGAATAAAGAATAGATTTCAACAGCATCTAACCAAAATGTTAATCTAGAAAGAAATCGGAAATTTAAGAAGACGCAGCTCGAGCCTGTCAAGGAAAAAGTTTTAGAATTTTTTAAGAAGTGCCGATCAAAAAATATCCCAGTGACTGGCCCATTACTTTAAGTAAAAGCATTGGTTGCGAAATAATATCTAGTTTAGAGCATTATCTGGTGAAAGTGCAAATCATCACTATGAAGCAGCGGCGCATTAAAGACTTAAATAACTTGACATTTCAAAGGAATATAGAGTCGAAGACCAATTTAATATGGACGAAACTGTTTTAAAAATAAAATGAAAAGTCGAACTCGTTTCCTTTATTTCTACCAATTTATTTTTCAAAAATCCGTATACTAGTATTTCGGCTATCACTTATAGCCTTCTTCAGCGATGTTTCTTCGTTTTCGAACTGTTTTGTTTTATAGGCAGCTTCCAACCAAAAGCCTTGTGACAAAAGACGAAAATTGTGAAGGGAGCAGGTTGGCCAAGGAAAGACTGAGCATTTTGCTATGCTGTAGTACAGCAGGAGAGAAGCTAAAATCGCACGAATTTTTGAAACAAATTCCATTAAGGTGCAAAATCTACCCGTACTTTAAAAATCGAACAAAAAATCATCAAACCATCAACCGCAATTTTTGAGAAATGGTTGCATAAAATAGATAAAGAAATGCAAAAACAAGGGAGAAAAATAATAGATAATGCCACAAGTCATAAACTTGACACCTCTTTTTCGAATGTACATATGTATAAAATTTTTGCCTCCAAATCTGACATCTGAGCTCCAGCCTTTGGACCAAGGCATTATCCAATGTGCGAAGCTACATTATCAGAAAAATCTTTTGCTTCATTTAATTTCCATGATAGATACTTATTCCGGCTCAACCTACGGAATGGTGAGAAAAGTAACTGTTTTAGATGCGATCAGGTGGATTCATTCAGGTGACAGAATATAAATACAATAAGGAAATGTTTTCATCAAGCGGGTTTCAACTTAACGCCATCATTGTATGATGCGGATGAAGTAAATTTACAACCAATTATTTCAGTTTTGCCTTAAATCATTCTAGATTGTGTAAGACCAATTTTTTTTTTTTTTTTTTTTTTATTTAAAAACAAATATTTTTTCATTTCGAAAATTACCTCCGTGTACCAAAACCGCCCAGTCGTCGAGGAGCTTTCACCATCTGTAAAATAAGGATAAGCCTAAGTCTTGTTAATTGATAAGGGTGGACACGAACCAATCACTAAATAAGTTTATTTATTTTAAATGCCCTCCAGGCATCAGCTTGCCGAACCAAAGCGGATCAAACACACAGCAGCGATTTCTCGCCGCCCGAACTATGATCCACTTAACACACACAAAGCAGATCCTTCGATTGGGGACGCAAAGCAACAGTTGGTCGAACCAGGGCGGGACACACACACAGTAGCGACTCATCGCCACCCGAACCGTGACCCGTCCAACACAGACACAACTGCTCCCCTTTTTATTAACTTAAAATTCATCCACAACGCCGAACCTCCTTTCATAATAAAACACCAACAAAACTACCAAACACCAAACAAAATTAACCAAACTTAGTGAGCCTACTCACCTTAAGCCTTTTCCTATTAACACTACTTTTTTTTCGTATGAATTTCTCGCACTATTAGCACTACTGCACCGGGCAAACTATCGCACTATACTACGCTCAACTTCTACTAGGGCTAGGACACTGTCTCGAAACTATGTAGCTCCTTAACAGATGTCACAAAACCCAGCATGTACCGAAAATTCACACCTACGAATTTTGTAATCCCTAACAGATGTCACAAAACCCAACATGTAATTCAAATGCATACATATTGGAATTCACATCTACGAATTTTCAGGATTTGATTACAGACGGAAAGTATCAAAGCAAAACTACATGCCCATAGTATGGGCAACGTTTTATGACTCTATCCCTCATAAAACGTACACACCGAAAAGGAAATACCATAAATTTGTCGAACAAAAACATAAGTTTATTTAGAAGAAAATGAAAAATGTTCTTAAGACTATTCAGGAAAATTTTCTTCGTATTACAATTGAATGATTTTCATTCTTTCGATGGCAATCGTATGGAAGAAATTTTAGAAGATGTTATGAGCTGATCATGAAATAGTTAGTTCGGTGATACCAGTACTGATTGATGGGGCTCGTGTGTTGTGATAGTTGGAGGTGGAGGTGGTTGCGATCGATTTTAGTGAGCTCGAGCTTATGGTAGAAGCAGTAGAAGTAGATATTTCTATGACGTCTTGGACTTTGGAATGAACATGGTACTGAGAAGTGTTTGTATAGTTTGGGGTAAAGATAGTCTTTGTCAACGGCCATACCACACTGGAACCACCGGTTCTCGTCCGATCACCGAAGTTAAGCAGTGTTGGGCGCGGTTAGTACTTAGATGGGGGACCGCTTGGGAACACCGCGTGTCGTTGGCACGCAAAACTTTTTTGCCCCACATATCTTTACCATTTCCTTTAATGTTTTGCACGATGGACGAAGCACTTAAATAAAGTGAACGGTAAAGTGTACGACGCAACCTTAAGGTAGAACTATAATGCAATTAAGTGAACTTAAGTGAGCGCTGAAACTGAACGAAAATTCACTCAATTGAAGTCGATCGGTTAATTTGCCCATAATAGAATTAAGTGAAGGTTCATGAAGCTGCCGTCAGAGTGGCGAATATGAATTTGAATTTGGAGGCATATGAGATGAACTGATGTGAGCGTTTACGCAATATATTCGAATAGATTTTTGCTACAATTGAAATATAGTTGTCTTCATAGCCTGCTAGCTCTGTTGCAAGAAATCGTAGAAAATTGTAGCTGAGCTGAACCTCAGCACTTTGCTGTAGATTATTAGATCTAAAAGATGGGCTTGGTGCAGGCTCTTAATTTGTGCTTATATTCAAATAAGTGTACGAAAGAAATGTTTTTTGAGCAATATTGGTATGCGACCGGAATATATTTAATCAACAAGGTCTTTACTGCTGAAGTTTAATATCAATAGTGGACAGCTGAAGCATGGTGTGGTTATTCTTTGAATCAAAAAAGCTGTGAGACGGCATTTTAAGTAGTTTATGTACTTGTATTTTTAAAAGTAAGTAATTTAAAGATACAAGTAAATAAACTACTATATAATTTATTATTTCGTATGTTGTTCAACGCGTTTTCTCTTTGAAATTATGTTTCAAACTCATTATTTCTACCTCCTGTAAAAATAGCATTTATGTGATCGGCGAAAAAATATTTTAGATACCGGTTATTCTGTTTACAATGTCGCGCAGAATCATATTCGAGACATCTAATTACTACTTCCTATACTGTAAACTGTCAATGAACCGTTTAACAATGAAAGGTATGTTCGCGTACCACGATTAATTGCAATTAATTGCAATGAAGCCGTTTTTGAACTCCATTTTACTGAAAATGGAAAATTTCCACTTTTTCAGTAGGGTCTGAGCTACTTAAAAATACTGAAAACTGTCAAACGGTTTTTGGCCTAATGTTATAATATTATGAAGGACGAATATTTTTGTGACGATAATTTATCACCGCATAGGATGACTTTATAATCATTATTGTTCTCCTGAAAACCGACAACTTACACTTTTGTTTGTCAATTTTCAGGATATGCAATGTGAGCGTTTTTGTACTTCTCATGAATGTCCCCCACCACATGATTCAGGAAAATTCAGTAAAATTCTGTGACTGAAAGTACGCGAACAGACCTAAAATATTCAAATATTTCACATACCTATTATTGCGTCTACAATACCGCATACGAACGATCATTACTTCTACCTCCTGCAAAAATACCAAGCGATCCACGAAAACATATTCAAATATTTTACGTGCCTTCTGCCATGCTTCTATTGGTTGTAGTCGGTACGCAAACCTCTTGTCAAATTTACTTAATTGATGTACGGTCCCAGTCGTAGGCCACTTAAGTGGCCCGAATTGAACGAAACTTAACGAAACGGCAGATAAGTACATTATGGGTATGCCGCTTGATTTCTATGCAACCGTACTGTCACTTAAGCTACTTAAAGCTCACTTAATTGCATTATAGTTCTACCTTTAATCGTATCGTCTATAAACACAGCCTTCACAGTCACCTCACAAAACACTAGCCAATCGCCACAATACTGGAGTGGACCGACCGGTAGAATGTTATCACTTTTCACTCATAATCACTAGAGCTCGAATAGTCACGCACGAAAAAAGGCTGAAATATGCACGAAAAATCAGTGAGATATGCTCATCGACATGCAATCAAAATGAGCAAAATATGCAATAATCATCGAAAAATTGCCAAAACATGGAAAACAGACGCGCATCGAGACCCACATTTCGACTAGACACACTCTTTCGAACTACTTCTGATGCATTTGTTTTTAGTCAATTGAGTCGAAAGTCGATCAAATATTTTCACGTCGAAGTATGCTTTGATTTCAAGTCCTTTCGATTCTAATATTTTGGTTCCCTAGACGACGTATATAAAGGTGGCTCTTATGTACACAGTGTGTTTATATGCAGTGGTATAAAATACGCAAAACGTCATCGTATTGTTATTGCTTGTATATTTTATGTCCATATTTGGAGGAGAAATACCAGAAGGATAAACAAGTACTACGAAATAAAATTTCGATGGAACAAAAATGATGAAAATATGCACGAGCGTGCATTTCAAGCCAAAATATGCTCTAAAGGCCGAAATATGTATGTGAAATATGCAAAATATGTATGCAACATGAACGTGCATAACTATTCGAGCCCTAATAATCAATCTTAATCACGTTGTCTGCAAAGCAATTTTTGGGTAGGATATGAAATCGAAAAAAAGTAGCCAGACAAAAAAACCGTTACTCACATTATCTAATGTTGCGTTTATACATAGGGACGAGCGTCTCGTGAGGGCACTCGGCAAAACATTGGACAAGACTCAGCAAGACATAGGGTGAATTGTTTACTTAGGATATTGCACCATGCAACATGCACCATGCACCTTTCGACAGTTGTGAGCTGTTTTGTTCAGTTCAGTGAACGATGGTTGAGGTACAGGTTGTGGCTATTGCAACTGCCTGGTGTGCGTTGAGTTATTTCAATCTACGCCACGCAAGGATATGTTTGTAGTCCCGGCGAAAAATTCGAAAAATTTAAGTAATCATTCGCTACCCTCTCAAATCCCTTTGACTCGATGCATAAAACCGACTTCGCTTCCAGCGGCTTCGAGCTAGGACGAGACGGTCATTAACACTCAAGCACAGCAATAAAAGGATCATTAATCCCTTCATAAAACAAACAAGAGCCGACGAGCAAGCTATTTACACACGCGTGCTTGTCATGAAAAAAACAACCGAGAATAGACAAGGAGACCATATAAGTTAACAACACGTTCCCGCACAATCAGCAAACACGCGCCCAAGTGAAAATGCATCGATCATGATTAACCAAATGCAGCAAAGGCAGACGCTGCATCAGCAGAAATATCGGATAAAAGCAATCATCGATACTAGAATAAGTTTCAGTTTATATTGTACATTCATTTCAATAAAGCTCGAAGAGCATTTTTTTTAACACAATCGAGAAGTAATTATTTAACTGGCGCCCGAGCAGGGACTACTGATCGTGACACCGCAAGTAAAGCACAAAGTTGTGTGCTCGCGTTAAAAGAAACTGGTCGATCGGTTAGCCACAAAAAGATCGCTAAGTCACTTCCTGAGGCTGGGCAAGTGATCCAGTTTTCTTCGGTTAAATCGGGAAAACGTAAAAAGTACCGTAAAAATAACGCGAATCGTGCGTGAGTGTATCTAAAACAACAGCAGCGGTGTTCGTTTGAGGGAAGGAGGCCCCCGGAGTAGCCTGCAAAGGTAAAAGGACGTTAAGGATTTAACAGCCGCCCTCAACATCGATTCAGTAGTCAATCCAAACTTAAGTGACGACGAAACGATATCCTGGAAGAAAAAGCAACATAGTATTGCTAAGGAATCATCGGAATCATCGAGTATGCGTTTTGAGCTTGCAGCAATAATATTGTAAGTCAAATTTTAAATTTAGTTTTAAGAAACTGAAATATTTTTCATTGAAAGCATATTGAAAGAAAAAATTAAGAGAATCGAATATTTTAAAATTGATTTACCGAAAAATTGAAAATTTTGTCAAGTGAATTAAATATTTCAAAAAGTGAATTAAATATTTCCAAACAAAAGTGAACAAACAGTACTGAAAAAGTATAAGGAAAACTAAACATAAAGACAAAGATATAGAAAATATAAGGCTCCAGTATTGAAAATATATAAAGAAAACTAAACACAAGGATAAAGATACATAAAATATAAGGCTTCTATTGGAAATCAGAATTTTATTGAATATATTTATTATTGTTTCTGGTAAAAGAAATCTTGAACCTTTTCAGCTAGTGAACAGTGTTAGTGTAAAGTGGAAGTTGATTATCTTTCGTCATTTTGAAGAAGTTATAAAACGGTAGTGATCTTTTCATCTTTTCATTCTGCTGTGTGGAAATCTTCCTTTATAACAAAATCATTTCCTACTTTATTGAAAATACCTTTTTGCTAAAAATCATCGGTGCGTCTCCACTTATCGAAAATCCTTTTGTTGTTCAGTGACGGTTCTTGACTTGTGAAATCCCTTCGTGTTGTGAGGATAATGGCCAACCGAAATAACTTGATTAGACCCCCCCGCTTAAACGCTGACGAACTTCCACCTATAGTGGAAGAAGTAGGCGCAGCAAACCCTCCAAATCCCCAACAAAACATTCAAAATCATGAAGATCTAGTTCGATTAATATCTCAGCTGGTTTCTGAAACCCTTCACATTCAAGGAAGACAAATGTTTGAGTCCTACATGAACCCCGCATCAGATCCCAACCAAGATCATGATATTCCCATAAACGTGGGCAACGAAAGGGACTTATCTGATATGGATAAAATCCCTGACGTAGTTAAAAGCCTACGAACATTTTCGGGCGACCCAAGTGAATTTTCCTCATGGAGGAAGAGCGTAGAAAGGATACTTAAAATTTACCAACACCTGCAAGGTACTCCAAAGTACTTTGGTATCCTATCGGTTATACGCAACAAAATTGTGGGACAGGCCGACATAGCCCTTGAGTCCTACAATACGCCCTTAAATTGGCCTAAAATTGCGAAGTGTTTAACCTTGCACTACGCAGATAAGCGTGACCTAGGTACTCTTGAGTACCAGATGACAACTCTTGTGCAAGGTAGCCATACCATTCACGAATTCTATCAAATCGTATATCATCATTTGTCCCTTATTCTCAACAAGCTGTCATCTATGGAGATGGGACATGAATCCTTAAGAAACATGACCCAATGCTACAGAGATAAGGCATTGGATACGTTCGTGCGTGGTCTCAAAGGTGATCTCCCTCGCCTCTTAAGTATTCGAGAACCTGTGGATCTCCCGCAAGCTCTACATCTTTGCCTTAAATTGCAAAATGTAGACTACAGAGCTCAGCACGCGTTAAGCTCACACAACACAATCAGAAGGAATCACCCTAATGTACCACCACCACTGCCACCTAAAAGGAATAATTCACCCTTACAAGGCCACATCCCAAGAAGAGATTTCCTCCCTGAATTACTACACAACCCTAGCGTTCCTCAGCCCCCACAATTTCGTCGACATCCTCCACAACCTAATCCATTTTTTCCAAACCATCGACCATTTGCACCCAATCCGAATTTCAGGCAATTACCCCCAAAGCCCAGGCAATATGAGCCGATGGACATTGATCAGTCGATCAGGTCAAGAGCCATAAACTACCAAAACCGGCCCCAAAATCAACACCAACACACAGCCCAAAAACGGCCAACATCTCAAATGGCCCACGTACCTAACAAACAGCAGAGGATATTTAATTTGGAGCAGGCTCCCACTGCTCCTGACGAAAATTACGACAGCGAACAATACGAACAATACGAACAATATTATAACTACGACGAACTAAATACCTACGAAAACCCACTTACCGAAAATGATAATAATAATACAACCACAGACACCCCTGACCAGAATACTGAAAACGAACAGGACAACGTCCATTTTTTAGATTGTTGAGCTCTTCGCTTCCATACATGGAATACACCGCGAAGAGCGGAGAAAGTCTCAAATTTCTTATTGACACCGGCTCGAACAAAAATTACATTCAGCCACGATTCATACGATATCCCATAATAAATGAAAAATCTTTTAATGTAAATTCTGTTGGCGGATCAATCAATATAACACACCATGCCTTTATTCCTTTATTTGGACCCAACATCGAAAAATTAAAATTCTTCATCCTACCACCATTAAAAACATTCGCAGGAATAATTGGGAATGACAGCTTAAAAACCCTCCAAGCAGTTATTCACACTAACAATAATTTTATGACGATCAAAGGGAATATCTGGATTCCCCTCAAACAACAAATTTCCCACACCGTGAATCACCTAAACCTAAGAACCAATCATATGACCGAATCACAAATTAAAACCCTGAAACATATTCTCGAAAAATACCCTAATCTAGCATCAGAGCCAAACAGAAGTCTGACCTACATAACTACTGTAAAAGGGGAAATTCGTACGACAAACAACGACCCAGTCTATGCTAGATCTTACCCTTATCCAATGGCGCTGAAGGACGAAGTCGAAAAAGAAATTCAACAACCTTTAAACGACAATATAATACGTCCTTCCAAGTCCCCTTATAATGCACCAGTCTGGATAGTAAAGAAAAAACCGGATGCATCAGGAGAAAAAAAATTTCGAATGGTCATCGACTACCGGAAATTGAATTCCATTACAGTAACCGATGCTTATCCTATTCCCGACATTAATGATGTCCTCTCCAACCTTGGTGAAAATCAATATTTTTCAATCATCGACCTAAAAAGCGGATTTCATCAGATTCCCTTAAGAGAGCGCGACATTGAGAAAACCGCTTTCGCCATCAATAATGGCAAATATGAGTTCGTTCGCCTTCCATTTGGCTTAAAAAACGGCCCAGCAATATTTCAAAGGGCACTAGACGACATCCTTCGAGAACACATCGGAAAACGCTGCCGCATTTATATAGATGACATAATAGTCTTCGGTAAGACTGAAAAAGACCATTTTGAAAATCTAGACATAGTTCTTAAAACCCTGAAAGATGCCAATATGAAAATTAATTTGGACAAATGCGAATTCCTAAAAAAGGAAGTTGAATTCTTAGGGTTTATAGTCAGCGTAGATGGCATCAAAACAAACCCCAAGAAAGTTGAAGCAATCGCTTCATTCCCGCTTCCCAAAACACTCAAAGACTTACGTTCTTTCCTAGGCATGTCAGGGTACTATCGGCGGTTTATTAAAGATTATGCAAAAATTGCCAAACCCCTGACATCACTTTTAAGAGGGGAGGATGGACGAGTATCAAAAAACTCATCCAAAAACAAACCAATCTCTCTCGATAAAGAAGCAGCTGTAGCTTATGAAAAGCTCAAAAATATTCTCATATCACAAGATGTTGTACTTTCCCATCCAGACTTCACTAAGCCATTCGAGCTAACAACCGATGCTTCCAATTACGCGATCGGTGCTGTCTTATCTCAAGATAACAAGCCTATTTCATTCTTGTCCAGAACTCTCAGTAAAACTGAGGAAAACTACGCAACGAATGAAAAAGAGATGTTAGCAATTATTTGGTCATTAAATTCCCTTCGAAATTATCTTTACGGCTCCAATCATGTACGAATTTTCACCGACCATCAACCCCTTACATACGCACTCAGTTCGAAAAACACCAATAGTAAACTCAAACGTTGGAAAGCCATTCTCGAAGAATATGATTACGAGTTACGTTATAAACCAGGTAAAGCGAACGTCGTCGCCGATTCTCTTTCTAGACCCCCTCAAGAAATCAAAGAACCGACTACTCTGACACACAATACAAACGAAATAAATTCCATGACACCTACAGAACATAGTGACGATAGTTCGGCACAAAACCTTATTCCTTCTGTCGAATCACCAGTTAACGTATTTAAAAATCAACTCCTTCTTAAAATCGGAGAAGAAAACAGTTATCAGATTGTAAACCCCTTTGAAAACTACACCAGGCACATCATTATTCAAAGAAACTATTCCGAGCACGACATAATAAACATTTTTAAAAGGTATCTAAATCCACATCTGACAAATGGACTCCTCACTGACGAACCTACTATGGGTCTCATCCAAACTATTTATCCCCATCACTTTAAAGACTACAGAATTCGCTTTACACAAAAACTGGTAGAAGACATTCCCAACGAGGCAGAACAAGAAGAACGAATCCTTCGAACTCACAAGAGAGCACACCGTAACGCGGAAGAAAACCACAAACAAATATTAGAGAATTTTTACTTTCCGAAAATGTCCTCCAAAATTAGACAACTGGTTAAACTTTGTACCATATGCAAAGAAAACAAATATGACAGACACCCGAACAAACCATTCTTAGAACCGACACCCATTCCAAAATATCCTGGACATATTGTTCACATCGACATATTCATGACGGAGAAAAAACGCGTACTCACAGCAATAGATAAATTCACAAAATTTGTTCAAGCCAAAGTTATACCAACAAAATCCGCTGAAGACGTCAGACGTCCCCTTCGAGATATACTATTTTTTTACTGTATCCCCGAAACGGTGGTAATCGATAACGAAGGTGCACTTAGATCCGCATCCTTAGAGTCCATGATAGAGGACGAACTTAAAATTAAGCTCTTTCGAACTCCTCCGTACAAAAGTGAAGTCAACGGTCAAATTGAACGCTGGCACTCCACTCTCATAGAAATCATGAGATGCCTGAAACGCGACGGACCTCCTAGACCCTTCGAAGAACTCCTCGAACGTGCAGTGCACGAGTACAATTTCACAATTCACTCGACTACAGGTAAGAAACCAGTAGAGCTTTACCTCGGCCGAATTCCAAATATCACCCCTGAAGAATTAGAGAATGCACGCCTTAGTAATATAGAGAAGATCAAACGCAAACAAATGACCGACATGATCCACCACAATAAAAATCGGCAACCTATAAAGACTTACGATACAGGACAGGTTATTTACGTCAGACAGAACAAACGAATCGGAACAAAACTAAACCCTAGATACCGACAGGAAGTTGTTAGGGAGAACAGAAATACGACTATACTAACTGAATCTGGCAAAATAATACATAAAGATAAAATTCGAAATTAACTTCTTTCAGGTTCATCGCCCACGCGATCAACGCAAACGTACAAATTTTGGACTATACCAACTCGCAAATTATATCTTTCTATCTGGGACAGACAAAGATAAAGGACGGAAACTTTAAAATAATTCACATTATAGACTTAGACCAGTACGAACGATTTATTACCGACGTTCACCCTATTCTGAATCTATCAATAATCCAACATAATCCACTCTCACGATATTTGATGCATGAATTCCACCAAATTGAGACTTTAATCCATAACCTAAAACCTCGGAAGGCGAAAAGATCACTAAATTTTCTAGGCTCGGCATGGAAATGGATAGCCGGAAGCCCTGATCACGAAGACCTAGTGACGATAAAAGAAAAGATAAACAACGTCCTAAGTAATAGTAATAAACAAGTTGTAATAAACGAATTGTATAACCAACGAATTAACAAGATTACGAAGATAACGAATGACATACAAAAAATATTAAATGAAGAAAAAAGGGCAAATAATAATAATTTTTCCGAATTAAAATACAAAATGAAAATTGTTAAAGAGGAATTGAAAAACATTAACTACGCCATACATTGGGCAAAAATGGGAGTCATCAACTCCCTCATTCTATCAAAAAAAGAAATAAATTTAGCTACCGATACATTAAACAAAGATTTATTACCCTTTTCGACTGTAGAAGAAGCCCTAGAATTAGCTGACATCAAAATTATTAGTAATCACGAAACCATACTTTATATAATCAATATTCCGATTACAAGACAGGAAACATACGAAACTCTTCTAGTTAAGCCAATTAAAAAAAGAAACATAATAACAGAAATACCTTTTGAGAAAATATTAAAAAATAAAGAAAAATTCTATGGTATAAAAACTAATAGTTGTAAATGTTATAACAATTTATTCATTTGTAAAGAATCCGATGTAGTAGATATTAGTTTAACCAGCTGCTTGCCAAGACTGCTGCAAAGCTCAAACGCCACCTGCAACAGAATCAACGGTCTGCAAATTCCAACCATCGAGGAGATTTCACCTGGCAACTTACTACTAAATGCGTTCTGCGGTCAACTTGAAGTAGAAGAATCCACGCACCATTTGAACGGGACGTACTTAATCAAATTTCACAATACTTCAATAAAAATAAATGGGAAAAACTATGAAGCGCATGAGATATCAACGATCAACGCACTGCCTGCAATACTCCAGCCTACACCCGAAGGAAAATTATATGGGGATCATTTTTCCCTTGAAATGCTGGACGAAATTAAAATCAACAACACCGAAAAGATAGAATTGCTAAAATCAAACAATGAAGTTCACCAGTACACGACCTATGGCCTAATTTCCATCTTGGCAGCCATAACATCAACCTACCTGATTCTGAAAACTTGTCTCCAGAAGCGCAAAATCTCATCAGCGGCGATCCCACCTACAACAGAAGTCACAGTAATCCCATCATCAATGTCATCAGCAATCAGCTATCCATCCACATTGGCAAATCAAACGCAACCCAGGTTTAATAACCTTCCGTACTTCTAACGATAGCGGACTATCGCACTTAGAGGGGGAAGAGTTAACAACACGTTCCCGCACAATCAGCAAACACGCGCCCAAGTGAAAATGCATCGATCATGATTAACCAAATGCAGCAAAGGCAGACGCTGCATCAGCAGAAATATTGGATAAAAGCAATCATCGATACTAGAATAAGTTTCAGTTTATATTGTACATTCATTTCAATAAAGCTCGAAGAGCATTTTTTTTAACACAATCGAGAAGTAATTATTTAACTTATACACACTCACCTTGTCAACATTTGCCATTCCTCGGCGAGAAGTAAACCCTGCATAATGCCTGTTTTACACATATGGCAAACGTTTCGTCGAGGGACTTGTGAAATTACTTCCGTCCATATCTTCGTATGTAAAAAAAACAGCCGAAAGTAAACAAGAGGACCATTTACACACTCGGCTCGCTAACATTTGCCATGTGTATAAACGCGGCATGACGTTTCATTGACAGACAGAGACTTTATGCTGCAGGTATTTCCCTTTCCACATAAGTGCACTGATATCGCACTGGAAGTGTATGTGCAAATTCACACATGCAACTGATTAGTGATTTTATTACTCGACGGATTGTTTGTTTACATAGGATGATCGATCCTATGGCTTCAGTACTACATGTGTTTTACATAGCTCCTTAGCTCAGGGGCCGTGATAACACTTGATTCATCCTTTAATGGAGATATTCTTGAGCAAGACTCAGGTGCATCCGATTTCTTTCGAAAGTGTTTTTCCTCTGGTATGGCCCTCGTATCTCCACTTTCCGTAGGAGATGATTCCTCTGGCTCAGAAATTGTTAGGTTACTTCGATATATATTCAAATGTATAAAGTCGAACCCGTAGCCGATCGTATAGTGACGGGCCTTTAACTGTAGAAAGCATTTCTCATTGATGACAACAGTGGTAACAATTCCATTCTTTTGATTGCCATGCTAAGTACACAATGCTACAATTAAATTTTCATGATTTTCATGCTACAATTAAATTTTCATACGATGAACAACTTATAATGATTATAAGCAAAAAATGTTTAAATTTCTAAAGTATTGAACATTTTGAACATCTTTATTTTAGGAAGCACGCGGATCAGGAAAGGGAGACAATTACACAGCTGCTCTATATCGTATTCACTTGAAAGGTTACCGCAGAAGTTCGTCAGATGGCAAAAAATCAAAATGGGAACAAAGCTTGATTTGCAAACGTTTACCGGATAATATCCTACGAAGAGAAGCCTACAAAAGCGTGCAACTATTTAGGTAAATCTATTTTTCCCCACAGAGCATTTGTTAATTTAAAAATATGATAACATGTTTGTAAATTTGATAAGCCTTCTAAATCTTTCCAAGATAAATGCACGGCATTTGAGATTATATTTTAAATTAACAATATTCAACCACGTCACGTAACTGCAAGCATAAGTAAATGGATCTGACGCGTTATTTTTAAAAAATTTCACCAATTTTTGTTTTGCTAGATAACTTCAAGCAAAACGCTGGTATCTTTTCTAGTCTTCGAATTTAATTCTGATATTTCTACCATCCCCAAGCAGCACTTTTATACTCACTTGCAAGGTTATTTCATCTACTCGTTTACTACTCTACCCATCAGGTCATTCCACCTTGTACATAAGCAATAAAATATCTTTAAACTTTGGTACTCAATTTTTACTTTTCATTTTTCCGTTTTACTTTTTGTGAAAAAAAAGGAGAAAATTGATATCCACAAATTGTGTGAATATACAATGAATATACACGGAATAGTGTGCGACAAGCGAATTTGTATTATTCATTCAAAATCCATGTTTAATTTTATTTGATAGCGAAAACTCACTCAACCTTTCATCAAACATCCTATCGCGGAAGAAGTGTAACAACTTAATATTTAAACGTGCTATTAATTAGTAATGCTTGTCATTAATGTATAGAAGTTAGAAAAGAAGCTTTAGTTCACACTTTACATAGACAACATAAGGGCTTCAACAATCAATTCTCACTTCCCAACGAAAATTTAGGTGAAAGCACTCATTAAAGACTCAACTAAAACTTTATAAGGAATAAACAAGTATTGTTGAAATGCTACTAGAGTGTAGAGCGATAAATAACTGCTTTCTCAATTTTCTAAAACGTAAATTTGCGATAGCAAAAGTGTGCGTCGGCCGGGAATCGAACCCGGATCAACTGCTTGGAAGGCAACTATGCTGACCATTACACCACCGACGCCTCTGAAAATGCCTAATTTAATTCAAAACATATTTCAATAAATAATTTATTTCCATAATTTAGAGTGCAAAATTACTACCTCTATCGTCACAGAGGCAAATTCTGAAATATTAATTTTCATAAATTACATAATTTGCATTTCTTACTTCCCATATTTATGATGAAGAAATAAGTCGCTGTGAATATAAATTTATTGAAGATATGAAGAATTAACGATGCTAAGAACCCTATTTGATTCATAAACTTCATTTAATTTTTGCTACTCTAAAAAAAAGGCGTCTTGTGGTGAGTATGATATCTCTGAATTGGATAATCTTCAATGAAAAAGCAAAAACGATTTTGTCAACATATAGTATTATTGAAAGGATAAGCAAAATATTAATTTTTAATGAAGTGGCGCCTTCTCAAAAATAAATTTGGATTTATATGAAAATTTTTTATTTTTTTATTTTTTTATAAAATGAAAAGAACATCGGCGATATAAAACCTTCCATATATCACTAAAAAATATGTTTATTAAGGGGGTAGTACCGGTTAGAATGCTAAAAAAAATCAGCCTAATTTTCAATATTTTTTCACATCCTTTATTTTGTATACATTTTAAAATTTGCTTGGATAAAATACACGTTTTGAAGGTTTTCATTTTTCTACTTATTTATAGAGGGCGCCAAAGTTCTCGAATCTCGAAAAATGCCTCGTCATATACTGCGGACAGATAATCTCAGGAATGAAGAATCTGAAACAAAAAAAAAACGAAACCGCATTTTCAAGAGGAATGTTTCTTACGTGGTAATCTACCAAAATATTTTTAAAAAAATGATCAAAAAATAAATGGCGGTTGTTTGAAAATATTTTTCGAAAAATCGTAGTTTTTTTCACTTTGTTTCGCTTGCCAAATTTTTTGGGTTAACTTTTGGCCTATATTGTGGTAGATTACCACATATTGAATAAAGTAGTGCACCAAATTTGATTTAAATCGGTTCGGCCAATCCGGAGAATAAGTGTCCGCAGTTTGAACAAACGTCATTTCGAGAAAAACGCGTTTAAAATTTTTTTCCATTTATTTATTGAATATTATTTAAAAAATATGTTTTTATCACCTACAATTGACCCTGGACCATACATAAGTATTCTTGAGTCCACATAAGCCAGTTGTTCTTGCAGTTGGGTAGTTTTTTTTTTGGCCAAACGCGACTTATGCGCTTTTCATCTTTTTTTCGCATTAATTAAAAGCAGCAGTCTGCCGTAAACTGCCGTAACTTCTTTATTTTTGGGAATATCAAAATAAAATTTTGAGACGTGATTTCTGAAGGTATAATAAATTGAAAAATGCAAAAAAAAAAAACAAAAAACTGATTTTTTCAAAATTATAACCGGTACTACTCCCTTCAGATTGTGTAAAAAATTGAGACGAAAAAGCTTTCGAGAAAAATGTAAACAAATTTTGAAAAATGTAAACAAAAGCTTTTTGCATCGCTTTGAGACGTCTTTATAAATATGCGTGTGTTTTCGAGAATGTTTGTTAGATTGACATGAAATTTTCTTTGTATATATTAAATGTTTGTGCATTACGAAAATATACTAATATTTTTGTAACACCCTAAGTGCGTATAACCCCTTAATGCGTAGATGTTCCCATGACTCTATGTATCGATTATAGGGTTGAAGTTGAAATGTCATTTTATACGCAAGCTGTTCAAAAAAAGGATATTTTAAATTAAATAAATAATATGCAGCAACGAGATGCATAATTAATCCGAAGCAAATATTGTGTTGCTAATATGATTCTTTAAGGGGGCTATGGAATGTTGAAGAGGTCCAAGTTGGAGGCAGTTATGCGTGAGCAAAAGGCCGCAAAACAGGGGATTGGAAGAAAGTATCCGCACGCGGAAAATGTACTTCAAAACAAACAGAGAACCTAATTTGCCTCTCGTGTTGGCGTTCAATTATTATTATGATACCGAAGAAGATAGGTAGCTACGGCTTATTTTGAAATGAAAATAGGTTGACTATAGACTTGACCACAGTATTCGAGTATAGAACGAATCAAGATGATACATAGGTGGACAAATGTGGAAATGCCAAAAGAATTGTGACTCCGATATTGAGCCGATGTTATCCAGGTAGGCACCCCTAAGCTCTGAGAGTTATATTTAACATCATCCCTCTAGTGCAAGCAAGATCTCGAGCGCCTGCCATAAAATCTGCCGATTAGGATTTTCTAGGTTCTGATGCTAGTTAATGAACACTTCTGAATCTGATGAAATCCTTGGACGAAAGATTTTTACTCGCAGTCGCCCCGAGGTGGTTAAAATCAGACTTCCATCAGTCGAAATAGTCAAGGCACGTGTATTCATTTGTTCAAACCATCACAGTAATGGAGCATGAATTCGAAGTAGTGCAATTTCTTCAATATAACCTTGGGTTAATTGTGGCAGACCAAAAGCAAACAAAGGAAACGGGAAACGAACGCGGTGCAAGAAGCGATACGATTGACAGAAGAGGGACGGTATAACATCCTGGGCCAGATGTTGGTGCCCATTAAGCTATATAGAACGACAAGGTGGATGGAAGTTTTGGTGGTCCCTTCGTTACCGCATGGGTTGGTCCTCGGGGTAGATTTTCTAAAGCAGTTTGGAATTACCTTAAATCTAAAGCATGATTGTTGGGATCTTGTCCACGAAGTGGTTACTTCTTCGGCTGAAAATTTACACGATAGAATCAGTCTTTCTCAGGAGGAGGAGTCACATCTGAAAAACTTCGAGGATGTCAAATTTGCGCATATGGGAGATGCATTGGGATGTACTAATTTGGTGGATGCCCATTAAACAAAGATATTGCCCGGTCTCACCAGCTTTTCAAAAATACATCAACGCCGAGCTGGAGGAAATGTTGAAGTTGGGAGTAGTAGAGCCATCGTCCAGTGCATTGTCTTCACCAATTTTGATGATGAAAAAGAAATCTGGCCCGTGTCGCTTTTGTGTCGATTTTTGGAAAGTCAACCGGGTGTCTGAAAAGGATGCTTATCCCTCTACCCTATGTTTCAGCTACGTTGGATAGGTTACGGGACGCAAAGTATCTTTCGACCCTAGATATCAAGTCCGCCTACTGGCAAGTACCAGTGGCGGAAGATTCCCGTCAGTTTACCGCATTCACAATTCCAGGTTCGTAGGATACCTTTTGGATTGTCAAACGCTCCGTTTCGAAAACGAAAACGTTCTGGGTCCTGCTTTGGAAGCCTACGTTTTCACGTATCTGGATGATATCATCCAGATACGTGACACCCAAACGTTCGACAAACACTTAGAGATACTCCAAGAGATGTTTTAACGGCTGAGGGAGCCAGTCCTGAAATTGTCCCGATGTGCCATTTCTGTCATCTCCAACTAAAATATTTGGGATACCTAGTTGATAAAGACGGTTTAAGCGCCGATTCCGTGAAAGTTGAGAGTGTGATCAATATACCCAGACCCCAATCTGTGAAACAGATTCGACAGTTTTTGGGTATCGTGGTGCCGGCGGTTTATACCGGATCATTCATCATTGGTGTCACCACTAACGGATCTGCTACGGAAAAATCAGCGTTTTCAGTGGACTTCAGAATGTGAACTGGCTTTCAACAAATGCAAATTGAAGCTGGCTCCGATTCTTTCGTGCCCGGACTTCAACTTACCATTCATTGTCCAGATGGATGCAGCAGACGTCGGGTTAGGAGCGGTGCTAAGTCAAGTTCTGCCGGAAGGCGAAAGAGTTATTTGCTATTTGAGTCGTTCCCTAAACAAAGCAGAAAGGAAATATTCGACTAATGAAAACGCTGGTTTTTCCGTAGCAGATCCGTCAGTGATGACACCAATGATGAATGATCCGGTATAAACCGCCGGTACCACGATAAAGTCTTAAGAGGAATCATTGGCTCCCTATGTAAAGAAGGTCAATTCTGGAGACGCTACAACCGTGAGTTGTACACTATCTGCCTAGAAACAAATATAATTATTCTACTGGGCTGAGCACTTAGCTCGTATGAGCGAAGTGGGGCCTGTTCAGCATACCCTTTGAGGCATATTTTATGGCAGGCAACAGCGCGAGAGATCTTGCTTGCGCTGGAGGATATCGTTAACCAGGACGCTCAGAGCTTAGGGATGTCTAAATGGATGACATCGGCTCAATATCGATTTGGGTTGAGAAACGTGTCGGTAGAGGCCAGAGTTGGACTCCGGTTGCCAAAAGAGCTTCACGAATTGCAGACTTTATTATACATTCCTTCCACTATTCTACTTTGTCTTTTGCAAAAAAAAATAATAATAATGAATACGGGTGATTCAAAATGTTCGATCAAGAAAATTTATAAAAAGCTGTTTGAAAAGAAGGACGACTTTTGCTCAACTCTCTTTCTGTCAGTTATGTAGTTACTTTATGTGAGCTTGTAACATGCTATGATTAAAGTAAATACTAGGAGAGAAACTAAGGATCAAGTATTAGGAGAGGGAATAAAGAATTAACGTTTTCGAAAACAGTAATTGTTTTACTTTCTTCGGGTTTAGGTAAAAATTTGAACTATTAGTTTCAAACACTTAAAATACGAGACAATCAAAATATAAATAGGGTTTGTTAGAGAACGTAGACTTGTTCTAAAGTAATAAATTTATTTTCCAAGGAAAAATGCTTAAGTGTCATCATTATTTGAGATGTGAATGCAATTTTGACGTGCATTTTACCAACTCACTTAAATCCGATATGTTTGTCCGATATTCATCCAGTCAAAATAAATACATTTCATTCTGTTTGTCTGTTGTCCTTTGTTCAATGCAAAGTGAAACAAATATTTTCAAATATTGCAAATATTTTATGTTATTTTCAGAAACGAAGTCGAATTCTATACTACAATATTACCAGAGCTAATAGCATTTCAAAGACAGAAAACCAATGACATATTTAAAGCAATCCCAAAAATTTATTTAGCAAGGAACGATCTGCTAATAATGGGTAAGTAATCTTTGACTTTTTTTTTTACAATGTAGATATAATCATTCGCATATTTTAAAAGAAAGAAGAAAAACAGAACACATAAACTATCTACACTGATTCATTTTTCAGAGGATCTACTTGCGCGTAATTTCCAAATGCCTGATCGACGAAAAGGACTGTCTGTGCTTGAAGCCAGAGCGGTCCTTAAAGAAATAGCTAAACTGCATGCACTTAGTTTAGCCTACAAAGTCCAGCATTCAAAACAATTCGAAAAATTCAAGAGCTTGATAACCGAAGGAATATTTTCTGCAAAAAATGAAGACTGGTATAAAAACTACTATAAGCAATTGACTAAAAATGCTATCGATATGGTACGACATTAATTACTTTGATTCTATTATTGTTTCAAATCTGTTGACTGGTTAGTGTTTGATTTTAGGTATCAGAAACTCTACCCAAAAATTCGAAATATGTAGAAAGTATTAAAACATTTGCCGAAAGTACATCGTTTTTCAAGCGTATGGTGAATTTGATAAATAAGGAATCGGAATTGTCGGTCATTTGTCATGGAGATTGTTGGACAAATAATATCCTATTTAATTATGGTGAAGATGGCCATGTTATTGAAGTAAGTGAAACAAGGTAGTAAAGTTTGATATTCATTTTTTATTGCAGACAGTGTTAGTGGACTTTCAATGCATCCGATATGGATCTCTAGCACTAGATGTTTCTAACTTGATTTATTGCTGCACAACCAAAGAAATACGTGACGAACATTTGCAGTCGCTTTTAGCAACATATGCAAGTGAGCTTTTCAAACAGTTAAACATCCTTGGCCAACCACCTGAATCCTGTAGCACAGAGGAAAAATGCTATCAAATGTAAATATAATTTATTCTATGAACGTTTGGTGTGTGAACAAAACTAAGAAAATTTATTTAAGGGTCAACGATGAGTTAAAAGCCTATGGGAAATTCGCTCTTGGCTTAGCAATGGACATTCTCCCGATGAGTACTTGCTCCTCAGAAAATGCACCCGATTTATACTTAAACCGATCTGAAGAAGCTACCGGAGCCCCAGAATTAAATTTTCCGCCAAATGATTTATGCCGCCAGAAAATGACTGATATTGTTATCGATTTAGTTGATAATGGAATGCTGTAAAATCTTCATTTAAGTTATATGCTGATGATAAACGCAAATAGTTATTGTTTTTGGAGCAGCGAAATGATTTCAAATATGTCAGTATTACGCATACTGTGAATTAATTTAAGATTTCGATATTCAAAAATATTTTGAGATTAGTTGGAGCTTATGCAATAATATCGTTGAAAATTAATTTATTATCTACCTATTTATAAAGGTTGTGAAAAATAACTTGAAAATTAACTATGTTCCAATTTCAAACAAGGCCTGTTCGTGAGGTGCGAATTTTCAAGTCCCCTCTAAACATTTATTTCCGAAAATTACAAATCAATCATTCAATGAAAAAGCTGACAATAACTCTAAACTACTTTCTATAATTTTTGTCGTTGCTTAACTTTCATATTTGTTCTAAAAAAGCAAAAGCGATTTCCCGTTAAAATTACATATTTTAAGACGCTCTTATACCAAATCATTTTGTGAACGTAGGACTACGAGGGAATTTTCAAGCTAGCGTTTCTGCAGCTACTAGTTAATGCTGAAGTATATCAAAAATGCACCAAAATATGATGAGTGTAAAAAGTATAGCAAACTTGGTTTCGACAGACCAAATACATACATATATTTCTGATTTGTATACTTTAGCTCTTGATTCTTGACAAATTTTAGAAATCAAATTTCGAAAGCGTGTTAACAGTCTAACTAGAAAGAAAATACGATATGATTTAAAGGGAAACAGACTTTAAAAAAAATTGTTCAAACTATCGCTTTTTTGAACATCATCTGTTCTGTTTTACGTTTGAATTTATCGACTATACTTTATTTTACAATAGGGAGAATACGAGAGTTGTTCCTAGCTAATAATTAGCAAACACAGGAAACGAAATCAAACATTCATACACAAATATATGTATGTGCTTAGAAAATATCGTTTCACAAATTCCTTTAAGTCTATGAACGCATTCAAAATGATTCTGAAATATTTAAAATTAACAATTAGACATATTTACTGTTCTGTCGAAGCATTTAATGCGATTTTGTGGAATATTCAATAAAATATGAAACATGAGCGATTAAAATACTCAGATATCCGAGAAAAGTATTAAATGGCATCCTTATATAACATTGTGATCAAACTTTTAAAAAGTATCGATGTATATTATGAATAAAGAATTTATTTATCGGATACGTTACGTTTCAATAATCGTTTTAGTATATTGTTGCAATGAATGCATTATAGCTTTTTAACTGGGAAACCAGAACCAGAATTAGTAGTCTGTAATTCTCTGACTGAACAAAATAGTTTGTCTAGAGTATATTCCTAATAATTTGAATCCAACATTCAAGGTGGACAGACGTGTTTTTGAAATCAGAGTCAGTTTTCTGTAAAAATATTGAACATACCGTTTTGAGTGTGCTTTTAAGTTTTATATTTTTCTGCTTTCAAAATTTTATATCATGATGGAGAACTGTGGAAAGTATAACGTCCATTTCGACGTAGTAACGAAGATACAGTAATTTGTAGTTACTGTAAAGTTATACTCAACATTTGATGTGCAGCTTTGATGATTTATTGTTCCTTCGTCAAGAGAATTTATTGGATTTGTCGAAATGTCTAAAAGGTGACAAACAAGAACATAAAACGCATGAGATATTACAGAATCTAACACGCAAAATCGAAGAATTAGTTAATAGCAATAAATTCATTTCCAAGCACCATGAAAACCTAAGCAAAAAAACTTCAGGAGGCGATCGATGAAATTAGAATTATAAACAAAATTAAGTGAAAAGTCAAGGAATACAAAAAAAAAACCTTAGCATCAGCAACATCTCGAAATCAACGTTGATATTACTGGATATATAGACTCTACAACACTCAACAAACTCTACAACAAAGGTCAATTAACTATTGGATAACATGAAAATAAAGAGGAAAGAAAAATTACTAACATTAAAATAAGTAAAGTAAAGTAATCCCACGACAACCCTCGTACGGGTCTAGGGTTTTAAGTTGGTAGATAAAGAGTTATACTTTAACTAAACCTCAATATCATACAGTCGAAAACTTTTGTGGGAAACAAAGAACTGAGCTCGACAGTTACAGTACAAATTTATCTGGGTCAAAAATTGATTGATTTTTGCAGGACAAAAGAAGGCGATTGAGCATTTAGCAATAAATCTTTAGCCGATATCGGTTTTTAGAATATTAAAATAAGTAAGTCAAACCTGTTTTAAACCGTTAAAATATTATGAGCTCATGCCACAATTCTTCTGTTTAAAAACTCTTATTTTAATTTAATTCGAAATACTGTTTCTTTATACCATTTGCCACTATTATTATCGTTAACGGATAGATCCCTAAAATCAGCCAATATTTATGGCTACATAGTGGAACATTTTCCTTATAAACTGTTATCTGCCGCTTTAATGAAAGGTAAGTAAGCTCACAATACTTACATACCATTCAATTGAAATATGAACCCTATATTTAATGGCATTGACTCTCATACGACACGTGAAGAGTTTGTTTGCAGTAACGTAGAAGAATATAAAAATAAATAGAACTATATTCAGCTACTTCTTAGTACATTTCATACAAATTTTAGAAGCTTACATAAAAACTATCACAATTTATTACTCATGTTAGAACAACTTGTTCCTTTCGACTGTATTGCACTTTCCGAAACCTGGAATCCATGTAATAAGCAATCATACAACAACGGTGGCTTTTTATCTTTTGCAACGCAGAATGTCGTATATAAGATTAGTGGAGTAGCTTTATTTATTAATGACAAATTAAAAAAAAACGACGATTGATGAAATAAGTTTCGTCAGAGTATCGCGCCTTCAAGCAAAAATTTAAATAAATGAAAAAACCCTAATATCAATGCTTCCTGTTAATAGATCTTCTGACTCACATGTAGAAATATTTATACGTGAGCATGCTTTCCTGCTAAAAAAAAAAACAACAAAAATGAAAATGTAATACTTATCGGCGATATATATATTAATTTGTTAGAAAATTTAAATGCAGAAAACATAATGTATCAAGTGAACTTGAGCAAAAAGAATGTTATATCTTACTAATAAATAGCTGAACTATGACAAATGCCTATCTCAATCACATTTTCACCAAACTTAACACAACGTATTTTGAAAAAATTTAGTCGCATTCTATTAATACTGATATCTCTGATCACAAAACTATTAGCCTGATATTGAAAGCGATTGACATCCAAAAGCAGCACAAAAAAACTAAAATCTTTAAAAAAAAAAAATTACAAGGGAAAGTTTTACTACAGGCGCTAGGAATTTAAATTGTAAAAAAAAATCAAACAATCTCTCATGTACTATAAACAATATAAAAAAAACTTAAGCCATGGATAAAAGACGTTATTCCTATATCAGTTATGAAAAGGCATTAAGAGCAATGTTTTAAAATAATTATAATGGAGAAATTAAAAAATACTTTAAGTTTTATAACGTTAAATGTCCTCATTGTATATTGATTCAAAGGGTGACAATAGTAAACACATTTGGCTAGCAATGAATTCAGAAATAGGGAAAACTACAAAAATTGTTTATATTCATGCTATTCACTGTAGCACAAAATCCTCCGTAAAATTGCTGATATTTTCAATAATTATGTACCTTCCAGAATCTGCTTTCGAGTAACAACACACATATTGAGTTGATAACGGAGTATGAAATAATAAACATTACTAAAGAAATGAAGGACAATACGAGCCCTGGTTTCGACGGAAACAAATTATCCCACTATGTTTAGCGATGAGGTCTTTGGCTTATAAATGAGTTTTACGAACTTTTACTATGCAATGATCTACTCGACATTACAATTTGGGATAATTGCATCAGTTTGACCACAAAAAGTACACTACAACCTTTGATAATCAGGCATAAATTATTAACTAGTTTTTCTAAAAAAGCAAAAAAAAACGTACCCTACAGATTACGTCTATTCAGATTTAAATACTATAAATTTAGAAGACATTTTTAAAAAAGCGGCAGCTATTTAAAATTTTAAAGAATTTACGAACGGCACTCTATCGGTTAATAGTAATCCTACTCGCGGAGGCTCGCAAGCGTATTGGTACTTCATTGGATAACCTCAAACGGACAAAGTCACTATAGCTGTATTGGCATTACTTTTTTTTAACTATCTACAATTTTCAATACGCGGAAGAACAAACTAAAGTATATTCAAGCGCAGTGTAAACAAACTATGTTAGAATATAAATTGAAATAAAAATATTAAGCTGACTAATCATTACTAGTTTAGTTAAATATTTATTTTACTAATTATGATGCTCAAAATATTTTTAGCTAGGCTGATATTATTGTCACTATTCTATTTTCATTACAATTTTATTCTTAAGGCAAGCAGTCTTTTCTCAATTGAACTGCGAGCACACATATTTATACATTTATATATATTTCAGTTTCCTGTCCCTGTCAAAAGTTCTAAGAACTTTCTGTTTCTCCATGACTTAGTTTATGCGAGATCCCAATTTAATCCCGATTCGGGATTATCCCAAATATCACGTCGTATAAACGGCCAAAATTGGAATTGGGATTTTATGAAATTCGAATTGCGTATAACCATAGAAACTTTTTTTATAGAAACTTGTTTGCGTAACCATAGAAACTTGTTTGCGTATGTTACATGTTGCTACTTCCTCCAACCAATTTGAATACAAATGCTCTATTCGGCGTTCCACAATGTTGTGGAAAATACAGCAGGCACTAGTAATTTGTGGTACTTATTTATGATTAACGTCTTCTTTTACGAAAATAAACGAAACGACATTAGTTTTAGCCTAGTGCACAAAAAAAGCGCCGTCACATATTTCATATGTGTAATGTTTAAATCTGCTCAAAACAAGACCCGTCTTGTTGAAGAATCATATTTATTGACACATTTCATATGCACACTCACACATAGTCATCGGGCGTACACCCAACTGTTCGGGTTTAAGCTGAAATCCGAATTTGACCGTTTATACGACGTTCTGACTGGTATAATCCCAAATCGGGATTTCATTGGGATCTCGCATAAACTAGGTCTTTCAAAACTATTTAAATAAGAATGTTCTAGTCTATTGTCTCAAACTTTTCACCTTCTCTTCCTGGGGATTGATCATAAATGAATGTGCACCGTATGCTGGTTTATGCTGACAGTACTTGTCGGCTTGTGATAAATACACTGACTTTTTCTGGACTTGTAAAAAAAATGGAAAATGTATGAATCTTCATAGCATTAATGTCTAGAGAATATTTCCTCAAATTACCCTTTGATTTTGTGAGCTTATATGCTTTTACTACACTAATAAATTCTAAAAAGATATATTAGCTGTTTATGTATGCCCTATGTATATATTTCTTCTATTGTCCGTACACATTTAACATTTTGCACTCTGTTTCTTGACCTTAAGTGCACACAACATTCAATCTTGACATGGAGTAAGTACAAAAATGTGGTTACTAATCCACCAAGTCGAATTATTCATAATGCCTATATCATGTCCATACTGAAATTTGAAAGCAGAGGCCAATTTCTAATGACAAGACAACCTCGATTCCTTGGAAAAGTTAATCAATCTCCTAATAAAAAAAAAATTCCCCAGGGGAAACAGCACACATGTAGCCAAAGGAGACCATAATTCTATTCTTACTCTAGATATCTATAAATTTCTACCCATTATTAACAATGATTGCATTGTCACCTTTGACAGAAATGTGAAAAATTATGTTCCTTCTTGGAATAAATCTAGCAGCTGAGAGATCAAGTTCTTAAGTCAAAGTAATGTGATTTCCTCAATATCGTAAACGTACAAAAAAAAGCATAATATTTGTAATCTACTTACCGAATTGCCGATCCTCCGTGCAATATGACGACAGTCACAACACAATAATTCACATTTTGCGCCACCGCCAACAAAGTGCATTAATAGAACGATATAGACCCCGTGAAAGTGCTTCACCCATCCCAAATTTTCATAACCTTTAAAACATTCCGTCGACTCGACCGTTAGAAGCTTTTAAAATTTCAAACCAGATGTCTCTTCAGCCGTCTTTGAACGTTTCAAAATCCTCTATCGTCATTTCGTTGTTCTTGTCATTTGATTTGTAGCCATCTTCGCGACCTTTCAATCTAGGTGTCAAAAATCATTTTGATAGATAAAACCGTATTTTTTATATGCGTGCGGGGGTCTGGTACGGGAGGTAGTTCGTCATTCATTGTTGAGTCGACGATATTTGTAGTGTTAATAAGTTCTTGCCGAGCCGTAATTACGTTCTAAAGTTATTCACAAATTCATCCTAGATGTTTAAGGTTTCGTTTAACGCCGAGTTCGCGTTGAATTAAGCTGTGGTGCGGCGGCAATAAGTAAGTGATTCTCGTCATAGTGTAGCAGAAGTTAACGAGACCGAGACCTTCGGAACGAAAAAAACAACTCGTCGTGAGTAACCATCGCGAACGGGTCGAAACGAAAACGAAATTTAGTCTAAATGACTACGGCTGAACCACCGCTTTTGCAATTAGAGGACGAAATCATCACCTGTCTGAAGGACGAAATCGATTTCCTTAAGGTAAATGTCAAAGTTTCCAGAGTCGTTTGAATGAATCGTACTAATTTAGCTACATTCCGTGGGAGGCTGCATCGTCTCCCTTTGTTTCCGTTCTTTTAGACGAAAAAAACCGCAGACGTCGTGGTTAAGAACGGTCCAACCAGTGAAATTATAACCGATGACAAAAGCAGTATAATTTCGCTGTCGAGCAGTAACTGCGGCGTGAGTACAAGTAACAGCTGTCGCAGTAGCAACGACTCGATCGACGAAGAGGAAGAAATTAGTTCAGTTCCAGAAGTCGAATTCGAAGGAGTCAATCTGGATTCGGGCGTTGATAATCGTGAATCGCAACCCCTTCTAGGGGCTCGCGATCATGTGGAAGCACTACGGAACAATTTCGCTGGTAAGTAGATTATTCAGTGTTTCCCTTGGATGTTTGATACCGCAATTCAAACGCAGTCAATGTGAACGATCTTGCGGTTATAGATACGAAACCCGATAAATGCAATGCTCTCATTGTTGGTATTTACTTCTCAAATATCACACCCTGTATGTAGCCAGCGCGAAATTTTGTGTTTGGATGAGTGGGCAAAGTATACACCTGTTATCGACCGTCTGAAAAGCTGCTACGCTTTGTGCTCACATTTAACCCATTCTAAGCTGTCGATTGATTATGCATATATTTCAAACTATTCGAAATCCATTAGTAGTTTAAGGTTAATAGCTGAACTTCACGAGAACACATCTCTGACTCATGCGTCAATCAGCTGGTGACCAATACTCCCATTCAATTTAGTAAAAAAACAGACACGCTTCCGTGAACGCGAAGATTTAAATCTCAGCATTTATCAATTGCGGAAATCGCTAACGTAAACAACAAATGCTAGCTGAAAGCGAAAATCACTAATTTCTGTCTTGAATCACTGATATAAGACCAGAGGTTCTTAGAGCTGGTATTCATCTTTCACTTCTTAAAACAACAATATTTTAGTCAGATGTCATCTTCATTTATTTCAATTTTCATAGAACGATGAACTGTTTATCAAGTCAATAAAAATCAAATTCACATTACTTCGTGATTTTTAAGTTTATTGAAAAAATTTCAGTAACGTAACGTTGCGCCTAATCAGTTTCAAGTTTGACCTCTCCTTTGCTTCGACTAAACTGCTTGCAGTTCGGTCTCGAAATTTTTGTCTCGGCATTTCATCTTGTTGAAACGGCAGATAATTTAGTGTGAAGTTAGCCGCTATCATTCGTAAATATGTACTTAAAAACGTGTATGCGCCCATGCTAATCTGCATGATTCTAGCTAGGTCGTCTACTACGAGATAAGCAACGAGCTATTTGTACGGATGCAAAAAATGTTCATAGGAAAATATGCGAAAATATTGTACGTTCTTGTTTCAAATATCACATAGTGATGTATGCAGTATTATCAGTTGTAGTTTTGTCACATATATTCCTTTGTTTATATCATTAGGGAGATTTCCTAAATAGATGATCGACTTAGATCGATGGGTTTCGTTCAATCTTCAAAGAAATGCCTAAATAGATTTAAATGTCGATTTATCCCTAGAGAGTTCTCTAACAATCGTATGTATAAAGGACCAGAATATAGACTTTATTGAATATTTATACATAACAATCAGAGAGTGAACACGAATCCATATTTATGAACGCATAGTAATCAATGATGAAGTCAACGTATCTAATTTATATATATTTATAAATTATTTATAAATAGAAAAAAAATTTGCTTGAAAAGAAAATATAATATAAAAAAAATTTATTCCCAAATGAAAACATCATTTTCCCCAATAAAACATTTTTTGTTCCAAGCAAAAAAAAACTCTCAATATAATATAAAGTGACACTCAAAAGAAAAAAGAACCAACGTAATTTATAAGTACTTAAATATAAAGTAAATGAACTCATATTTTAGGTTTAATTTTTTTTAAATAAAAGTAAGGTAGCTCCGCGATGGTTGCAGAAAGTTTCAGAAAGAAGTCTATGATCTAATTTGTAGCGCTACCGCTTTTCCCAATAATAATAATGTAAAAAATGTATGCGTGTGTAAATATGTATAATATGTTCTATGATTGAAATTGTTTTATATCCAATAATTTAATAGAATTATTAAGCGATACGTCATTAGCCACTTACGAAGAAAGCTTCAATGTTAAGGATACCACAAATAAAGCTGATACTATTATCATAATGCAGATCAAGCCAAAATTAACAGATAAAAGCTTCAATTTCAGTAAGTTCAATGTAGACAGAGGTCTTAGAGAGGTCTTATGATTATCCTCAAAAAAATCAATGTTGAAGTCGATCGCATGGATTCGGTGGAATCCGTAAAAACCCGCAAACAATTTGCATTGGATATCAGTGCCTGAACAACTGCAAACATCTCATTTTATCGATGAATCGAGGTTTGATCTGCACTTATGTCGCAGTAAGGTTCGCTCGAAAAAGAAAACATTCGCAGTTACTAAATTGCACACAGTTCGGAGAAGAAACACCATTCTTGTGCTAGCATTGAACTATTAATTGGCTACAAGCTCCAAAAGTATAGCTGCTGGAATATGTAACAGTCAAAAATTTTGCGAATTGCTAGGGATGGAGATGGCTAACAAATTGCCAAGCTTAATGAGCGTCTCTCATCCGGCAATATTTACCGCCATATTCAACAACTGTAGATCCTGTAGAGCAAACCTTCAATAAAGTTAAATATTCGGTGCTGGCTCTTTTGGCCGAAAATAGTCAAAGTCAGGTACTGGCGGAAATCATATGAAGAGCAGTATCGACCGCAACATCAATTGGAGCTACCTTACATTATTATTTTTTACATTAAATGTAGAATACGAATATATTTACTTTATATTACCTGCTACGTACATTACATTTTTTTAGCTTTTGAGTGTCATATTTTTTTACTAGAGAATTTTTTCTTCTTGGAGTGAAGTTTTTTATTGGGAAAAAGGATATTTTTACTCGAAAAATGCTATTCTCTGGCAATATGCCTTTAATTCAATAAATTACGCTGCCCCTAAATAGTAAAACATTTAAATTTGAATGTTAGAAATCTAGGTTTGGAATCTTTAACAATCATGATTTTATTTCATAGCCAATATTTTAAAAGAACATCAGCGTTACTTTGTTGTCTACTTTGGCTTGTGCTTCTAATCCCATTTTTTATTTTCCTTGAGTGCTGGATACTAGCCTTTGTAGATCCGATTTGAATCTATCTATTGACCCGTTTTAATCAATCTGATCTCTGAGTTAGCTTAGTTGCGAGTAGATACGTGAGTCAAGTCAGAGGCAAAATCAGCACTCAAGACTTGTACACCTCGATTATGGAATGAAGTCTTTATCAACTTCAACCTCCGGCCACCAATGGATTATCGTAGAACAACTTTGCTTATTTATAACGAAGTATTAAATTATTTTTAATTCTTAATATTTTAATAACGATCAATATAATCATTTAAATAATAATAATTTAATAATGATCAATATAATCATAATCATTTAAGCTTTCATTTCACGCCTGTAAAGCTGTGATGCGGCGGAAATAAGTGAATGGTTCTCGTCCTAATATGGAAAATCACCGAAAAGAACAGAAGTTCAGTTGCATTCGTAGGGATTGTTGCCTATCCCTCAATTCGCCACTCCGCGTTTTGAAGGGCATTCTTAATCCTATCTTAGAAAATTTGCTGGTCGAATTGGCGGACGACAAATCAATGCGATATGCTTTTATAATAATCTGAGCTCGTTTCAAGTAGGTTTGCATACGCGGCTTCTGACTGTCAAAGTTCTGAATAATATATTCATTCATACTGTTCAGTTTCCGACAGTACACTTTGGAATTTATAGTTTGGTCGGCAATGATGGCTTGGCTTGGAGACCGAAAAAAGGACACCTTTAAAATCTCACCAAACTGGAAGCATATCCTGCCTCTAATGAATGTGGATCGATGTCGTTTAAAGTAGAGCATCATGTATTTATTAATCTCTCCAAAAATCCATCTTAGTTAGGTGGTCGTGAACGATTCAATGATGAATATTCAATGTTTTTTTCAAAATGAAGCCTAAAATTGTCAAATGACAACGAAAGTATAGATGCAAATTATTCTTAAGATCTAACTATAATGCAATTAAGTGAGCTTAAATTAACTTAAATAAATGCTCGAATGCATAAAAAGCAGTTGGCTTAATCATAATCAATTTCTCGGTGGGTTTCGTCACGTTTCGTCCAATTCAGGCCACTAAAGTGATCTACGAATAGATTCGTAAACTACTTAAATTAAATTTAGCATTGCCTATAAAAATCGTTTGCAGTTCGCACCGCCGAAAAATTGAAACCTATAGAAACTTATTGGACTCGTGTGACCAGGCATTTACTTAATGAAGTTTTAAATATGGGAATAGCGTCCACATTGTGAATAACGTCACCATTATGAGCAAATTAACAAATCGATAGGAATTGAGTGAACTTTTCGTTTATTTTCAGCGCTCACTGAAGTCAATTTATAGTCCGGGGAAATCTAACATAGTGCTTCGGAAAAGTTAGGGGAAAGCTGAGTTTTGGTGTGAACCTTGGTACTGGCGTGTTGAACAAAATGTCAAAAGTCCCCATTGATCCGAGTGCTGCGTCACTTTTTATACGGGGTCAAAGGTCACCAAAAGTGAACTTTCCTAAATATCTCAGTAACGGTTACGTCTTCAGAAAAACAATGTATGACGAATTTGTAGCTTACAAAATTTCCAAAAGATTATATAACTTTTTCCTGTAACCATAACCGTTTTTGAGATATATTGATCTAAACATTTGTTACTAACAGCATCCTCTTTCTCACGGCATGTTAATATTATCTGATTTTGATTACGACTTGGCATGTTTGTGAGTTTGTTTTTCTATGCTTAAGAGGCGCTTAAAAAAAAACATGTAAAAAACATGTACTCCAGGGTAGATGGAAAAGTGTGCCCCGAAAAGTTTATTATAGTCATATAATATAGTCTATTATATAGTAATATAGTAATATAGTCTATTATAGTACAGCCTTAAAGTTCAGCTTTAATATACGTCATGACTTTTCCGTCTCCCAATATTCGAACCATAAACCATAGTTGATGAGGTTCACATGCATATGCGTTTTCTATGTTGACACAACGTACAAGTACCCATTATTGCAAGTAAAATTAAACATTAATTGTTCTTTTGATAGTCCAAATGTATTGGATTTTAAAGCGACAACTAGTTGAAACTACAATATACGCAAAATTATTATCTGTGGTATGATATATTTATTTTTCTCCCTCCTGGCTTTGCACATGCATCATCTAGTTCGATATGCTTAGCATTTCTGGCCTGGTGTACGCCATCATTCTACCGAAGACAGGACCTGTTTTGGTGTTTCTATCCATTAATCCTGCTCCCATAGACTTTCCGAGCCGAATCTTCCTCGCTCATACAAGCTACCCATCGAAGCCTATTGCGCATCTTATCACTAGCCTTACGGCCACAATATCACTTATAAGCTTCGTTTTTGTATAGGCATCATCCATCTTCATGTCGAAGGCCAAATATCGAAGGATCCTTCGCTCGAACGCGAAAACGAGCTCGCAATTTTTCTTAACAAGGACTGACAAGACCATGATCTTGTACACTAAGAACTTAGACTTCTTGAAGAGACCTGAGCGGAATAGCTTGTACAGACTCAAGAAGGATTTGTTGGCTGCTAATAGCCGTGCGCGAATTTCCTCGCCGTATTTATTATGGGGCTTGATTTTTGACCCTAAACGGGTGAATATTTTAACTTCTTCGGAGCTCTATCAATTTATCTTTCTCGAATTTATACTTGTTGGTGGCTTGATTTATATTTTAAATGTGTTGCTAGTATTTGCGAAAAAGGAAAAAAGCATCTCAGCTTCATAAAAAAGCTAAGAGCTGCCATTGTCAAAATTCTCCCATTGTCAAAATTGCTTTGTGAATTTTGAATGCAGCGATTTTTAAAGAAGGCCAGTTTATCCCACGCCTACATTAAAAAGCATTTACAATGACATGATTACGCTAAAAATGCAATATGCTTTTCAAATGCAAGGAAAAATTATTGATCCTTTTTTTGAAACTATTAACCCTTTCTTGAAGCGTTTGATAACTGGCGATTTAAAATTAGTTGTCCACAACAACTCAAGCAATCAAAAATCACCAACAACATCGAAAGCAAATTCTCACTAAGACAAATTCATGGTGTTAGGTTGATGGGACTTGAAGACAATTCATACAAGCAATTCAATTCAGACAAGCTTCTACTACAGACTACTAATTCGAACATCGAATGTAGCAATACTTGAAAAGCACCCAGACTTTTCAAATCAAAAATTTTTTTTTTTTTCATCATGACTATTAGCGGAGATCTCGTAAAAATTTAGCGTCCCGGAAAACAATTTTGGAGCTTTACTGAGATGTTTTATATAAAATATTACGCCAACATTGTTATTTATGCTGTTCCAGACAAAACCATTTATATAGAATAAATTTAGAAAACTATGACGTTGATAAAACGTACTTTGTCCTACAGAAAAAAGGGGTTTTGCATCATGTCGTAACTAGTAACACAATGTTGATGCAATGTAATAACGTTAGGATCTGAAACTCCACGCAAGACAAAGCGAATCCGTTCCGTTGTCTTGTAGCTTTGAAGGCAATGCTCAGTATTTGATCTGATCAGGAAGGTGTAGTTTATTTTGTTTATTTTGTAATCACGAGGAATCGATACAATCTACAAATAATGTGTGTTGAGCCGAGCAGAGTAATCAAACCGAAACGAAAAATAGATGAAACACGGCCGGTTAAATTTCTAACTTGACAATCCTCGGCCATATACTGCAGATCAAGTTAAAAATTAAGTAGATTATTTTGGATAGTTCATAGAAATGTACATACTATTATATTATATAGACTTGTACTATTAACTTTTGTTGATTTGTATCCTCAGCTAGCATATGCGAACACAGACATACTAAAGCATATTGAGCTTTAGTATATCCGTGTTCGATTTATTGCCGTGTAATTCTTTCCATTCTTCGGCCAAATTAATTTGTAATCCCTAGGGGTCACTTTTGCTGGTTGTGTATAGAATGATTGAAAAATGAAAATAACAAAATTTTTCCGAATTTCAATTATTTCCTATTTTAATTATTGCAAAATTTTGTATTGCGCCTTTATTTACCAATGAATTCTCTTCATGCATTCCCAGCGTGTGTAAATGTTAAAGCAATATCAGTTTTAACATAATAGAATTTTAGTAGATATATACTGTAATGTATCAACTTCTACAATTATCCAAGAGTACAGAATATTTAAACATATTCGAATTTTCTCTATCCCCTATCTGGAATCTCTGGGCTAATACTAATTTGAAATATTTAGTTCATTTCCATTACCGTTGTATAAAACTACAGATCTGCGAAGATTTTGATACATCAAAGTCTTGTAACATGTCTCTAATCATTCGATATTTAAATTCAAAATTATTTGAATATAACATTTGAGGTTGTTTTTTTATTTATCAGAATCTTTTTATTTAAAAAATTTTTAGAAGTTTTTTCCTTGCTTATTCCTTCCTTTCGTACGAGTTCAATAGTCTGTTGTTAAAAGTATCGTTATCGCAAGATTACAATGTACTAAATATGATTGCTCGAAATGTTAGTTCCATCAAAGCTACCCCATGTCTTTTTTATTATTGATTTTGAAATAATTTTGGGTTAATTCTTTTCCTCTTTAATTCTAACCTAGAATAAATGTGCGATAAAGTTCCCTTCATTTTCTGATATCTTAAACTACTTTCAACTGCACAGAGCAATGACAAAAACCATTCAATCGATCAAAAAACATTAGCATTTTGAAATTTCTCACTCCCACAGAGAAATACTACAATACACTAGCCACCAAAAGAGTACAACCTACCGCTTCAACGGTTGACAATCGAGAGTGACAAAGGTTAATGAGAAGTGTATGCTTAGAATTAGGGCAGCTTGTTATTGTAGATAACCCCTTCTCATAGGCAATAGAACAGTAAATGATTCAGCTTATTGTGCCACTTAAATTTATAATTAATGATCTTCCGGAAGATCTAAAGAAAGACTCCATGTAGTTTTATGTGTGGAATAAATATATTAATATTAAATGCATATTAAAATTAACAAACACTGTTTTCACTGTCCAGTGAATTAAAATTGATTCATTGAAATTTCATTTCATGAACTTCAATTACCATTCAAATATAAATATCATACATCATTGAACTATTAAAATGACAAATTTATTTGTGTAAATATTCAAGCTTCACTAACGGTATCTAAACTAACTAAACAGCGGCTTATCTTTAATCTAACATTTATGATTAGATAAAATAATTAAAGCATATAAATGCGATTTGCATGTTAACAACACATTTTCATTGTAGCAAAATATACCAGCATTTCCATCAATTTGTATAAGCATCATTAGATGAACGAAACTATGGGCAATTTGTACTAATTTTAGTTTTATTGTAGTAATTGTTTTTAAAAATGTAATAACCGGTTTTATTTTTAGTTATTTTGTAAATAAGCTGTACCGATAGAGCAATACGGAAAATATAATTGAAACAAACAAAAAATATCGGAAAAAGAACGGAAAGTAAAAAATGAGAAACTATTTTTCATCGATTTTTCCCTATGGAAACTCAGAGTTAGGAGCTTATGAGCGCAGATGTTACTAAACCAATGTTATTCGTTAATGGCTTGAGCTTCTGAATTGAATGTGACCGACTGAATTGACCAGTTAGGTATCTAATTGTGATATGGCCTCTCAAGTGAATCTAGCTAAGATCAATTGATTACCCACCAGGCTTGAGTTTGCTTATTAAGTAGGTAATTCAGAGGTTAAATAAGTCGTGGGACTAATAACTTCACACTTGTCTGAAGTTTTTACCGATTTAAACTCCTAAACGAAGAAAAATTTGTAAACTATTTTTCGCTGCTTCTTAATAATGAATGCATTCTGTTTCAATTGAATTTGACTCTATAAATTTATTTTGCTAGTATTTCTTGCTTATGTATTAAGTATGCAAGCTCTACAAACAGACATATTATTTTGTTTACGATTTATAAAGACAGTTATCAACATTCTTAGTATTGCAAATCTGTGATTCACGAAAATCGTCATTACGAAAGATGATTCTAATATTTAATTATCATGTATATATTTCTGTGAATCGTGAATTTTTTTTAAATTAGTTCATAGAGTAAGTTACCCGGTATGTTGTTCGTTGTAAAGTATAAGTTTCTATCGAAATATTATTTGCTTTGTTGCTAATTTAAATCGTTTGAGATGAATTTCTTATGGCTGCCGAGTTGTAAAATGCATTGCATAAGTTATATACCAAGGCTCGATACGGGCTGTAGTGCCACGACGACCGTAGCTTATTAGTACTAAAATTTATTTGCGATCTTTCATTTATAAATGTGATTCCATTTGAAATTTTAGTCAACGGACAACGACCATCTCACTTAAATTGACATCTGTAGTATATTTGTTGATGAATTCAAAAAGTCTTTTTAAATATTTATCTATCCACAGAAAGAAGCTTGCTACTTTGATAAATTATTTAACTACAGTAGCTCATTTATCTATTGATAAATGGAATGGTACTTGCCGATGGCTTGAACCACTTAATATCGTATGTATTACGCATAGTTCTTTAATTAACGAAGGAAAATTAATACGGACTAATGTGACCTATAAAACTCTTAAATAATTGCAATGTCTGAATAAAATACTCGCATTGTACAATTTACTTACTTATAACCGATTTTGTAACAGAGCTAACAGAGTGCTCTCCTTATCAGTTTAGAACGTGAAAATATTCTACAAATTTTCTAATCATGCCTCTCGGCTATCGTTCGCCTAATTGATTTGGCAGAAATGATTCATAGTCTGCTTTGATCTCTGCTTTGTCATAGATACATTAAATAAATGGAACTTTTTTGCAAAAATAAAAAGTATCTTTCAAAAAAATACTGCGGTATGAAAATACATCTATTGCCATTGTTGGAAATCGAGCCAACGATCCGTAAAGTTCGCTCTTGTTCTGTATTTGTTTTGAGTACATTTCAATTGTATTTCGCTTTTTTGATCTGTGCATATATAATGAGATAAAAGCATGACTTTCGATAAGAAATAAAAAATCAAAGTAATAAAATTAAATTCAGTCCAGACATGTGATGCTAAACGTGCTGTGTTTTCGTTGTAGTCGCTCTTAAAGTGCAAATGATGCAAACGTATAAGTAACGAATTACTGCATGCTTTAACTATTCCTAGCTATCTGGCCTAGCTTACACTGCTAAAGCGAAACTGTGACTTACTAAAGATTTCTATTGTTAAACATAGACAGATACTGGAGCAGTATAAATCTGGTTTGTTAGACATAGGGTGTAAACTCGATATCAAAACTTCTAGAAGATAACAGTGCAACAATGATAAAACAGGTCGTTTTGTGCATTTTAATGTTTTTTCAAGCATTTAATTGGGGACGATAAATTTGGGTACGCGTGAGTGCAATTTTTGATGCTCGATTTTTAAATCCTTTTAAATACTGAGCACTTTTTTATGCGTAATAAATTCAACTAGAAAATTAAAATTAGTTTAAAAATAAATATTGATTTTGTGGTTCCAAACCACCGGATGTGACCTGATTCGTATTCATTTTAAAGCAAACAAAAAAAATTATTTAGCATACTAACAAATTCAGATACTACTACTTTTCAAAAACTTTATATTTCAAGTAAGCCTTCAGTTTTTTGGTGCCATCACTCTAATTTGACAGATAAGTTGACAGTCTAAGTGAGTGATGGATAAAAACAAGCGCAAAAATGATAAGCCTAGTGTAGAGCCGGAAACAGCGAACTGTATACAAGTCGTTAGTCAAAAATGCGATTCACGCTGCACGAAAATCGTTCTTGACTGTGGATCATTAGAGCCGGGTCATAAGGTCAAAACCGTTAAAATCGAGAATGGATGCGAAGAGAACGATGAAATCAATGAAGGTGCAAGTAATTCATTTGACGTGTCATTCACTAGTTCGAGTGATACGGACTCATACAGTTTCGAGAAACCATGCATTCGATGTAATTGTATGAATTGCAAGTTGAATCGTAAGTGCGTGTTCACATATGCATATAGTTTACGCTTAAATAATCTTCGCTGAATTTTGCGCACATTAATGGTTTTATTATTATTTAAATTTAAGTAGAACATTGGCATTCTGGATGTATCAATAATATCCTGCTGGGTATTGTTATTATATTAGGTTTCCACTAGTGCATTTGATCGCTATTAATGCTTGTTCAATTTAATGATTGATAGAATATTGTAAAAGTTCTTTTCGAGCAGAAATCTTCCAGTGAAAGCAAATAAAGTTATATGTAACAGTGAGCTTTCATCAATCTTCTTGTTGAGCTACAATGAATTCCTTTTTGTGTTCGATATTTACCATTTTTTGTTTTAAGCTATTTGTTAAAATTTTACTATATATTATATTATAAATATACATATCTTGGCATTTTAGGTACCTCCTGTCTTCCACGCCATCAATCTTAATTAATTTCAAATTCACGGTATATTTATGTTAGGTCAGCTCGGTCACCATCGTAGTACTCGATCTATGTATATAGACCGTGTTTATTAAGCAAGAGCATTTTTCGTTAAGATATCAAATATTGTCTTTTTTCATGAGCTGACTTAATTTGCTCACAGTAGGGCTCCACGGTTATTTTTTAGTTGACGTTAAGGCACCCGTCTAGATACTAACAAGAATTACTTAGTGATTTCCGATTTAAAAGCATCTATAAGTCCTGGAATCAATTCTTTTTGGTTTTTGATACATTCTTTCACAATGAGTATTGTGTCCAGCTTATTGATATCTGAATCATCTGAAGTCCCCTCACAGATGATTTTTTAGTCATCCATAGCTACAATATGACGGGACAGGAGAATCATGCAACGACTTACTAGGGTAAAATAAACTTGAATGAAGCTCCTTTTGCAGTTTCGATGTTGGCTGCGAGTTTAAGAGAAAGCATTTCCTGTCAGCAGAAGGCCAAGAATCGGCCAAACAATTGGTACAAGCACTGTCACGGACTTCTTCGTTTTCATGCGAGTCATTCAACCATGTATCAGTGATAATTAATATATTGATATGGCTAAATTTAGCGTCAAGAAAGTGTTCATTAAGTTAACTTCTCATGCGGCTGCAATTTTGGTAGAGAAGTCTTGGGGTGTTGGTTGCAAAATTTTGACTGGGAATACTTCACGTGACTTATAAATCGCAAGATCGAGTTATATGTGATCTGGAGGCATTTCAAATTCTCATGACAGCGGTTAGAAATAAGGCGTAAAGAGTCAAGGTCGGTCGAAAGACCTTTTTGTTGGCCCAACACCTTGAGGTTGGTCTTCGTTTTCCTTGCGAAACAGGTAGCTTCGTATGCATCATGCATGCATGAACGGAAAAGATAGAAATCGTGATAAATCTTGTGGCCTCCAAAACGCTGTAATAAAAGCCACTTTCTAGATCGTCTTAGGCGGTACTAAGTTTCACGAATAGAGTTGTCAATGGATTAAAATATTTTGGTGAAGACGATTGACTGACGGGAGGATTTGGTAAGTAGATAGACTCAGATTGCGCCGGTATCAGATCCTCACCGCAATTAAAATTGGAATATTTAGGTGTTCCCTCGGCTTCACCAGTTCTTACTTGCATTAAAACAATATTGGGTACGGAATCTAATGTTTTCAAAGATGTATCATGCTATAAACTGGTAGATGTTTGGTTTTCAGATGAATATGACGTGAATGGCGACAGCCTCATTGCCTTAGGTGCGTTTGTTTTTAAGGGAATCCCTTGGGAAAATTATGCAACGTAGATAGGTTAGTGTGGACTCTGGTTATGGCTGATGTTGGTTGGATAAAAGAAATGATGTTGAACATTGAATTTAATTAAATATATTTTTTATTTTGATCATGATGCTGTGGAACTGGTTTTTGACGTCTGATGTTTACTCACTTGATGCGTCTTTCCTGCCATTAGTGCAAGACCATACTTTTTCACGTATAAGTACCATGCCCATTGCGCTCATGGTTTTATTCAGCCATATTGAGCTGATAGAGATAACTTGAATCATGTATAAGATTTTCACTTATAACCACAGAGAATCGACCGATTTCTACAACACATTTGCATTTTTCAATATAAAAATCTTGCTTGAGCACTACAAAACCAGATGTCAATGGTAAAACTAGTAGATCCTTTCACGAAAAATATTTTTGTGAGAGATTCGTTCATGGTAATGACAGTTTTCGGATGTTTCCGCATTACATTTGTATTATATGATTTTTGGTGGCTTTTAATCCTCTTAATTCTTTTGTCTAAATCCTCTTAATTCTTTTGTCCCTTCGCGGGACCAGTAGTTCTCCAATCCTAAAATTGGTCACTCGAAAGTTGTTCAAGCAGAATATAGGATGATGCTTTTTAATGTAACAAGCTGCTGCTTAGTAGCTGAACATTTATTTATTTAGTCTTCAAAACTACCGAAACAAATCCAATTATAGACTAGATAAAAAATACAAACAAAAAACATCACAAAACTAAGAAAATGGATAAATCCAGATAGTAAAATAACAATACAAAAAAGAATTAAAAATTAAATTGACTGATTTCGATAAAACGAAACTAATACAATGTAGTAAGCTAAGATATATTCAAAGTATACAGGGTGGGTCATCAAAATCCGGACAAATCAATGAACATCCTTCAAATAGTGTTATTTATAGAAAGATGAAGTTTAAGTACAAAAACGTCTTACATGGCATTTCGTGCATCTATTGACATTGTAATTATTCAATGTAGCCCCCATCAGCTTCAATCACGGCCTCCATTTGCGGTCTGAAGCGCTCGCACGCCCTCTGCAATTCTGCGCTGTCAATATTGGCGAACGCTGCCTCAATGGCGGTCATTAATTATGTCAAATGTGGATGTCGAGACTTGTTGGTAGCCCTTTCAATCACGCTCTATACGTAATAGTCCAATGGATTTAAATCTGGACTATTCGGAGGCCAAAACTCCTTAGAAATGATCAAATTGAACCTTAGAAAATATGATCAAATTGCAGCGAGCCACTCGCTTCGTTCTTACAACCTCAGAAAGCATTTGTCTAACCTTGATCGTGTAAGAATAATATCGAAGGTCCTCCTCAACGATTCTCCGCTTGGTAGGCTCGCTCACATTCACAATAGACGCCAGTTTTCGTAACGATAGCCCTGGGTCTTCCAGAATCAGCTCTTCAGTCGTTTTGGTGACTTCAGGGGTTCTCACGGTGTGTTCTTCTGAGTGCCGCTTTCTTGCCGGTGTACTTGAACCTTCACTTAACTGTTCTTGAGCTTTGTACTTAGTAACAACCTCATATACAGTTGATTTCGGATATCGGAAAAATTGAATATTCTCTCGTGCCCAGCGCGAAGACTTTCGATTATCGCGGCTCTTCGATTATACTCTGCACTTGGCTTCAACATTGCGACTTTTTCGAGGTTATGAATGTTCAACACTTAAACTATTTGTACGCGAATCGCGACCTCTAGAAACCTTATAGAATGGGGGAAATTTAAATTGAATTTTGTCCGGATTTTGGCGCCGCACCCTGTATTCAAGAACGTTATTTTTCAAAGCTCTTTTGAACACATAACGTTCAAGCAAGAGGACCCATGTTAAGGCTAGTGGGCTGAAGAGACAAATGCAAAAGTGGAGAAAAGAAATTTAGTACGATTCTCTAACAGAAAAGTGAATGCTGAGGTCAAATAATATAGCCGTTAAAAATGTTAAAAATGAAGCACTCATCGGAAAGAATTTGTAGGATGATGAGTCGCATACTGCAAATACAATAAGGAATACTGAACTCATATAACAACGAACGGGTGAATCGGTGATGCCTCGATTCAGCCGCATCAATCAAGTATCTATAATGGAGGCAAGAAAATTTGGCAACAACTTTCTAAAAGGCTACGCACGAAAAAGAACAACAGATATAAAGAGATGGAAAGGTTAATAAAGGTAGAGCATCTAATGATAAAATGAGATGCCCTGGCACAAGTGTATAATATATGCTGGGTCAACTTCAACTTCGAATCAGAGATCACGTCAAGACCCTTAAAGCTATCAACAGCATTGAGAAGGGAGCCAAATACAGAGTAAGAGAAAAGCAAAGGAAATGTTTTGTAGATGAAAAACATGTGATGACACTTCGCAATATTTAGAGTAAGACAATTCACAGCGGGTCATTAAATCAAGACATCCAACTCGTTCTGCATTATGAAACAGTCACTAAAGGATTTAATCACTATTAAAATTTTAAGATCATCAGCATAGAAAAAGTAGGTTGACTTAAAGAAAACAAAAATGACAATAAAGGGCCAAAAATGGATGCTTGTGGAACTCCTGAGCTAGGAACTCCTGAGCTAGGGAGCAAGACTTAACAGTAACAACACAAGAGCGGTAACAAACGTATGAAGAGAACCAGGAAAAAAGGACACCGAAAAAACGAAACCCAGCTAGCTTTGAGAGAATATCATAGTTGGCAAAGCCTGCATATATGACATCCGCTTACTTTTCCTGATCGATTGCGGAAGCAATGATGCCTGGAAACGACAATAACCTTAATCTTAAATTTCGAATTGGGCTTAATGTATTAAATAGATTGGATTAGAAACTTCATTTTCAGTTGGCATACCAGGAAGTTAAATAAGCCTTTCGAAAAGGGTATTGTGGCGACTATCGAGACAGTTGAGTTTTTCACAAGTTCCGATGTTAATCAGAGTTAATCTTGGTTATTTACTTCAACGGTTAACCGCAATGCTACATAGTTTGACTCTTGTTTACCTAGATGATATTAAAAGAATGAAGAAAAACAATTGGAAAAATCAGTCACGTAACGAAATCAAGACTAAACTTAAAAATATATGCTTGACTGCATATATCAGTGACATTACCTCATCTTCGTATGAAAAACACTTCCAAACCATTAAGAACCGTTACTAATCTAATTATTGGCTGTTACCCTCGGCTATAAGTTTCATATTCTACAATGGATACAAAAAGAATACGTAGTCTTTCTTGATCATTTTCTTCTTTGTTTTGGTAAACTTGTAATTGACTTAGTACTATAGTCTCATAATTTACTTTCTACCGTATTTCATTTACCATATAATACCAGGAAAACTTCTAATACAATATAAGTCCTATCATCGATATGCCGAAAACGCACTGAAAATATTCCCTCTTGATTTCAATCAATGTCCTAATCATAATAAAACATACCATGCATGTATATAAATAACAGAATAAAACTCATAAATATCTCATGAACTTCCGAGTGTTTCTAGATGTTTCTATAATTCAGTTTCATGAGCTCCTGTCCATACTTCGGCCGGAATATGAGTAGCAATTGGTAACTAGAAATGTATCTGATAACAATTAATCCATCTTAACGAATACCAGATTGTGTCTCTGATTTCAAAGCAATTTCATTTCTTTGTACGCCGTAGCATGTATTCATACAAAATCTTCGGTAGATATTGAAGTGCAAATTTTTTTTTTATTATTTTGCATGAAACACATGCGCTATTCTCAACTTGATTTTTATTTACAACAATTTGATAAGGTAAAGTTCAAGCAAGAGTGCTTGAAATGTGCACAAACAATATGTCTTTAGTTGTTTTAAAACCTAGCACTGAGTCACAATTGTTGTGTGTGTACTGATCGGCTCGGACGGCACACGAAAATCGAGAGTGAAATATGTAGCAAATCCAATTAGACGAATATTTACTTGAGTATATTTCTGTACTTTCGTCGCAGTAGCAGCTAAAGTCAATGGTTTACGTGTGTTCATAACATTAAATTTTCGTGTGAGAGTAATATACTGGCTGTATTGTGTGGTGTAAAGTGAATTTTACATTTCAGTACTGGATTCGTTAACAGGAGAAATTTTATTACAAATGGGTGAATATCAATTTAGGTTCAATCAAATTACTTCATACGATTCCAATTGCAAATATCTATTTGTAATCAATCGTGCACGAATTTAGATAGACTTTGTCGTGTACAGTGCATGCACCGTTCAAGCTTTTCAGGCACACACTGCTTTCTCGATGTTCGATTACATGCGGCAGGTGCTAATTGATATCTGTCGATAGTGATTTGAATTTGTAAGTCAGATTTTATTGGCAGTGTGCTATTGAAAGTGCGATTGTAAATTTCACATCAATGAAACGTGTTCAATTTTCGCATGTGGTGTATATCGATATCAGTTGTACTAATGTTTTCTGATACACAATTGTTTAGATTGTTTGACCTTGTTCTGGGAGAATAATGCAAGCTACTTGCACGGGAATAATTGCAAATGTATACAGGAACATTTAAGCTAAAAATAATAACATTATGTTTTCTAAAAATATATTTTGTTCGTGAAAAAATGCGTTACATAGTGAAGAGTATAGTGTTTAACTAGCTTTTTCCACGTTGATAAACATAAACTATTTTAAAACTTTTTTCTATACTCACCATCTAAAGTGGTTCGTAAGCTCGAAACTTATTACACATAATATAAAAAAAAATTAAACAAAAAAATGTATTATGTACACCTTGCAAAGGTAATTAAATTACACATGCTACCCACAACCGACAAGTTTTTTTAATCTAATAGAATTTCAAGTACCACAAAATGTTTCGTTATTTTTTTGCTATGATCAGACTATTGAAGTTCAATGGCGTGTAAAAATAGTTGTTTGTTAGCTATTCCAAAATTTTATCTGAAGAAGTCATCATTTTCGTGACGCAATGTAACCAAATACATTTTATTGCATTTTAAACTCTGACGTTTGTGTTTTACGTCAGTTTCTAATAATTGCCGGTTTACGTTTATTGTGTGTAAAGTAGAAATTGCTTAGTAATCACATTCAGTTTTCGAAGAAAATGTTTTAAAGTTTTAAGTGCATATATGCGCGAATTATGTAACCAGATTGTTTCTGTTCAGTGTGATTTGCAGAAAATTATATTTCACGATCAAAGCAATGCATTTGATGTTGTATTTAAAATGGTATTTGACAAATGATTGATGAATATCTTAAACTTTCCTCGATAAACTCTTCCCGAATGGACGGAGAGTAAGTGTATACCTCGAATCTAGTTGAGTTAAAATCTCGCTGAAATCTGCATCATATAGACGAATCGATTTATTTCCTATTGCCCGAAAGCTTTTGAGCATGGTTCAGTTGACTGGGCATCAATGAGCTATGTCAACATTTTTTGACATTTTTTCCCCATGCTGATGTCCTTGCGGCGAGTGATAGAGTGAAATAATGGTCAAATAATTCTTATGCTGCATCCTCACTGTGGGTCATAATCGGCCACTGCCATGGTCGCAATGATCGCCACAATGATCCATGACACATCACACTATCACACATTTGCCTCCACACATTGGGCCATTAGATGGGTTAGTCATGATTTTTCGGTTGCGCATGATGGCCCGCTTTGATGTGTGCGAAAAATCGCTCCGAAACCCATCCTCGGCCATCGCCATTTCCATGCTTCGCCACTGTCGGCCACTGCAAGCGATCGCCCGTCTACACAATGGGCCACATGATAGACCACAGTGAGGAGGCAGCATTACAATTTGACATGACATTTGACATGACAATTTGACATCATCTCTTGATATTCATAAAAGCTGTGGTTTTAAATTCTATGATAGATTATGTTGAGCGCCTGTCCAAAGAGGCCTATTGTAATACCACAGATATTGCTCTATCTCAGCCACTGGACTCAGGAAGCTATCTGGTTCTTTGAAAAAACTGCACTTTCCCCTCTAAGTAAACGAAGAATAGTTCAGTCAGCTTGGACAGGAAGGGGGCCGCAAGTGAGGCCATTCTTCTCCTCGTCAGAGCCGGACACTGATACATAAGATGAAGGACGGATTCCTCTACATCCTCTGAGCCAAAGCTCAGTCAAAAATCGTTGAACCCCAACCGTTACGCGTGCCATCCTATGAAGCAGTGGTCTGTAAAAACTTCCACGACGCAACGAAGAGAACTGCGGGTTACAACCTAACAGCTGCCTAGTTTTTTCCTTAATTTAGATGCCCAAAAAACTACTTTCTATCACCTCGGGATATGTGAGAGTTGACTCACTGAAAAAAGGCCATCTATACGCCCGCGAAGTTCCGAATCGAGATCGGCCCAGTACGATAGGGTTGAAGCACTATCGTACTGATTCACCTATAAATGTCCACGGATTTTAAAAACTACCGCAGTTCATGAGTCGATTAACTTACTCGTCCAGCGTCCTTTACTACTGGCACAGATGGCAACTCCGACTGATCCTACCGAAGGATCAGAATAAAAGAGTTGCAGAAAAATCGACAGCTCCGAGCAAAGTATCGATTCGAACAGACGGACTTAGTACGATTAGTTTATAAGCAAACGATATAGCAATTAAATAGTGAATAGAAGATAACTTTTGCGGTTTTTTCTTTTGTTAAAACGTTTTTTGACACTACTTTCACTTTAAACGTTGTTGCCAAAGTTGGAGGGTTTACGTCAGCTCTGTCTGGCTCTAAGGGAGATGGTTACTCTTCCTTACATTGTCGCGCTAATAGAGCTATCGCGATCACCATCAGCCGTGCTGTAGCTCGGAGCGCACCTCACCAACTTTAGCAAAATGTAATTGATATAGCAAAACGTAATTGACCATTATTATTAGCAGCTTCCGTATCGTCCTGCGAATATGACCCCAATAGGTCAGCTTGTTGCCCAGAAACCTGGTCGACTTGCTGGTCTCTACCTCGACGGAACCAATTATCATGGGTATGACAGTTGGTATCCTTCGCATATTCACCATAAACAACTCTGTTTTTGAAACCGCCAGCTGGTGCTTGTGCTAAGTCATCCACAGATTCACCCTCTTCATGACTTAGCTAAGCCTAAATTGACCTAAATCGGTAAATCTAGAAGTGATTACCGCTGCGACGTCATCAGCATAGCCTTCTCCTTGTACCAAGCATTCGCATTCACATTCGCAAGCATTTCCAGGCGCAGCAGTACCTCGGTACCACGCCCCATGCGACTTGTAAGTATTGAAATTCACCTACCTCCTAAACTACTGGCCATCCCATTTTAAAACTTTTGTGATAAAATAAGTATACTTTAAGCTTTGTTTTGTTATAAAAATAAACAAAATTGACCTGGTCCAAATTAAAACGGAAAAAATTTATTTTTCAAATCTAATTTCAAAATTAAAAAGAACAGCTAATTTTCTATACCAATCAATATGATTAATGCTTCTTAGATTTTGTTTTGAATCTCAGAATCCGCTGCCAAAAAAAAACCTTTCATCAATTTCGTCAATTATTCAGAAGCCCAATAATTCGGCATTTAAACCTCATAGAAACAAAAACTTGTGCATCCACATTCATATCTTCTAGAAGTACCATTATGCACAATATGAACGAAATCCAGAACCTTTTTCGTTGTCCGCTTCACGTGAAATGCCCCATAGACTAATGACAACGTTTGAACATGAAGATGGTTAGAACATTGTCCAATGCGATCTAGTACTACTATGCCTTTTATTTCAAAACCTTTAACACTTACTTGCATGTCCAACACATCGAAAGAGTGATTTAAACTTTTCGAAAGCATTGATATATATTTTCCTGGCACTGCTATGTCTATGGCGTTAGCATAAGCCGACACGGTCTAGCTCAAAAAAATATTTACCGTAAGGTTCCACAACGGCAGCAAACAGTGTACCATGTTGATCCATCGCCGCAATAGAGCATTCGCAAGAGAAGAGTAACCTCTCTGTTCCTGAGGAGCTGCTCGATAAAGGCTGTCAAATTTATCCAAAATTGCATGAGGGCTAACGTTGTTAAAAGTACCCTCAATGTCTAGAAACTCGCCAAGTACAAAGTGGATTTTGATTAAATACTCCCAGTTCTTAATCAATCTTGAATCAAACAACGATTGCTAAGTTAAAATATTTCCTTTAAAACACTGCTGAATATACTATTACTTTTTCAAACAGAAGTGCTTAGTTTTCATCCAAAAATGAAACAATATTTTATTTTTCAGCTCAGAAATAAAGACAGCTATCATCAGCATATCGTCAGCTAATGGGAAAAGTGCAAGCACGCACTATATATTTTCGAAGAGCTTAAAACCTTATGTAAGAAATTTGATTCATTGATACCCTTTGAGTTATCACAGACCATCAGAACCTGTTCGCTTTGCGTATGACAGTCTTAAAACATTTCAATTTCGTTTTATCAAGTGAATCATTAAATCTTTTTGCGTTGTTAAACTCTTTCCTGCCCTCCCTCCACAGGGCGATAAATTCCACACTCAACCATGGAGGTTTTCGGTTTCCTTTGGCTTTAGATAAGTTACACGCTACGCTATCTGCAGAGTTTTAAGAACACTGGTAATGTTGCCAACCACCTGCTACAGATCTTGGTAGGAATCGATGCTACCTGAAAGAATCTCTAGAGAGGATCTGGTAAACACTGGAACTTTATCCCGTCCGTTCTTTTCCTATTAATAAAAGCTATCACGTGAAAAAATCAATATCTGTGATCAGAAACGAACATCGTACTTCATAATCAACATTAGAGTCAGCTCTAAGAATAAGAGGGCACACAGATCCTCGTGTCTGTCACCACTACATCGTCTACAGTATCACGGGAAGGATTTGTACCATCGTCGTGTGCCATATATGAAGGAACAAACTAGCAAGTCCTCCGATCTATTTTCGCTGAAATAGCCATGTTACCATGCTCAGAAAATTATGAAAAACAAAGGCAGCAAGTAAGCAATCTGAGTAAGAATATAGACTCCTTATTTCTCCAAGCTGTCGGAATTCTATAAGTTTGTGCCCATTGGTGCGTAGCCAGCAAACCCGCTTGTTTACACCAAGGTTCTTCCATCAAAATCAATTTTAATTTATTCATTTAACAAGCAAATGAGCTAGGCAGCTGTTGATGCTTTGGAATGGTGAATATTAATTTGAAGAAATTTAAGTAGGGTTGAGTCCAGAACCTCCTCGGACGCTATAGCTGTCTCATTCCCTTCGCCTGTGTCCAGAATCAATAGGTTTAGACAGCCGCCCAACTCAGAGGTAGTTCCAACACTAATCTCATCAACAGAATGGAATGCATCTAACTCTTCATCAGATGCCACTCCTGAACGACTAACGAGCCTCTTGGTGGTAACTTGGTGGTTGTACTTGGAAAGGATTAACGTTCCGCCATTGGAGAAATCAGACTCAGACTGTTGGTCGTCGGAAAAATAAAGCTAGTAATAGTCATAAAATTAGTAAAGGTAAAGCTAGAAATAGTCATAAAATTAGCAAAGATAAAAATTGTAATTTAACCACAACTCCCATCAGTTCCCTTTCCAATCCTGACAATGGTGACACCAAGAATATTGATTCCACAAACCTGGAACCCAAACCGAACAACTCTCGCGTAATTAATCCTATTCACACTGACTGCAATGTTGTCGATGATAATCTCCAAGCACTTTCCAACACTGAACTATTCACAGCCCCTAACATCAGTTCCAGAGTAGTCTCATCTCCGTACAAGAATTTTATTCAGAGAATAAAAAGAAAAATTTCCCCAAAGCAAAAAGTCCCGCTTAAACTACCAAACACTAGAAATCTCGATTGCTTTCCGAATACTATTACCAAAAAATCATCTGATCTCGTTAACACCGTTTCTAAACCCATGCAGTACCCTAATTTTGTTCGTGGCGAAGTTCAAACCTCCTCCATTACCCCTGGTATTATAGTTACTGCCAATCCCTCGTGTGAACCAGTGACAACTGCGCCTAAGTTCCTGGACCCACTAGTGCCTCCTATAGTTAAAGTCACAATCAACTCCAGTGCTGATCTCGAAAGCAGGTATCTGCTTTCTCGGCTAAGGGATAAGAAAATCTATGAAAATGTTCGCCTCTACCTTGCATACATGCACAAAGCCACTGACTCTGCTTGTTTCGAGGGTAAAACGAAAACTCATCTGAAAGTCATGATTCAACGGGAAGGTCTTCCCATAGATTTTCAGGCTCTTCATACTGTTTTTGTCCGGTATCATGAGCAACTTGGCATAACAGCTGACCAAGTGAAAAAAGAGCTAAGCACCTTTGCCTCACATGTCTCAGCTAAGTATATTTCCTCCCTTCAAAAAGCAAGGAATGATTTTAAAAGCTATCATTCCTAACAAGAAGTTTTCGTTAAACAGCCTCAAACTTTTTTACCACAACTGTGGTGGTATGAGAGGCAAACTGAATAGACTCTTTCTTGACTCAAAATCTTGCCAATTTAATGTATTGACCTTCACGGAAACCTGGTTAAACAGTTCGCACACAAACGCAGAAATATTAGATGGTAACTGGACTATTTACAGGAAGGACCGAAACTATCTTTCTACTGGCCAAACTCGAGGTGGTGGTGTTTTAGTAGCTGTTCGTAACTCGCTATCAAGCGAACTAGTCGAAAACAGCTCATATAATCTCTTCGATCACAAGATTATTCGCATTTCCTGGTCCAAAGGTTTCATTTACATCGGAATATTCTACATCCCACCCGGTTCAGACGAAGCCGTTTATAATGATGTATGCGAAGTGATTTCTAACTTAGTTTCATCTCTTAATGAGGAGGATAAAATTATAATTCTCGGTGATTTCAATCGCCCAAAAATAAAATTTACGGCCGATGAAACTGATAATAATCTCATTCCTTTTAATCTTCTTGACTCCAGCGATTTCAATCTAGTTAGTACATTTTATGGCAATGATTTGCAGCAAATAGCTCCGACACCTAACCAAAATGGAAATTGGTTAGATCTCATATTTACTAATAGCTACGACGATGTAGTGGCTAACTCAACTGCTGATGCAGAAAATTTTTTTGGCAACACTCTTCACCACTCTGCGTTCACAGTTGAGTTATTATCTACATCTGATATGTTCGCTTCCCTATCTTACAATAACTCTATTGTATATGACTTTCGCAATGCTGATTATAAGAGCATTACGGATTGTCTTCTCAGAATTGACTGGGATAGTAATGGTCCTGACTTACTACCTCCTAGTTTCATACTCGAATGCATGGAGTCGCTTATCTTACCCGTGTATTTAATTTTCAACAAATCACTTTCTTGTGGGGTTTTCCCTTCCTTCTGGAAGTCATCCCATCTGACCCCGATTTTTAAAAGTGGTGATAGGCGGTCAATTGATAATTACAGAGGTATTGCAATACTATCAGCATTGCCTAAACTATTTGAAAAAATTGTCTGTGATAAGCTCACTACTGTAATAGAACCTCTTCTAAATGAACAACAACATGGTTTTAGAAAAGGCAGGTCAACTTGTACCAACCTCGTGATTCTCGTTTCAGATGTTCTCTGTGGCATGGAAAAAGGGCATCAAATTGATACCATCTACACAGACTTCAGCAAGGACTTTGATCGGGTTGATCATGATATTCTTCGAATCAAACTACAGAAATTTGGCATCTCGGGTCTCTTATTAAACTGGTTAGACTCTTATCTTCGAAATAGGACGCAGTACGTTAAGTTTCAGGGTATCCTATCCAAAAAAATCGAAGTTTTATCAGGTGTTCCACAAGGTAGTCACTTGGGGCCTCTTTTATTCAATATTTTCGTTTCGGATCTTTCTGAAGTTTTATCAGACATCCCTCACCTTTTTTATGCAGATGATCTGAAAATGTACCACACAATTAAATCGAAATCTGACTCAGTTTTCCTTCAATCGAAACTGCTTTTCTCTTGAGCAGTGGTGCAAACAAAATAATCTCGACGTTAATGTCAGTAAATGTCAAGTCATTAGTTTTTCCCGCAAAACCAGTAATATAAATTTTGATTGCCGCCTCAATAATGTTACAATCAATAATGTTGACAATGTCATCGACCTCGGGGTTACTTTGGATAAAAAGCTGCGTTTTAATTTACACTATGACAAAGTCTTAAGCAAGGCTAATAAGCAGCTTGGATTTATCAAAAGACGTGCGAAGGAATTCAAAAACCTATGGGTCACGAAGTCCTTATACATAGCTCTAGTTCGGCCATTGCTCGAATATGCATGTATTGTCTGGAACCCTACCTTTGATGTCCATAGCGATAGGCTCGAATCGGTGCAGAAGCAGTTCTTGCTATTTGCGTTGAGAGATCTGTATAATCCTTACGAATTTGAAAATCTACCTTCATACAGATACAGGCTAAGTCTCTTAAATCTATCAAGTCTATCTTCGCGGAGGATAGTCATATGCTCCTGCTTTACTTTTGACGTTATTAGGGGCTTGATCAATGTTGTGTCCCTGTCCAATAAGATCACCTTCAACGAATCAGTAAGGCAGACGAGGCACACACGTTTACTGAATGAATACCGACACCACACAGTTTACGCCAACAATGAGCCAATCAATAGATGTTGCAAAATATTCAATAGCTTCGCAAAATACTATTCCCCTACCATTTCCAGACCTAGGTTTAAAACTGCTCTGACTAAGGTGCTCACGTCATGAATGCCCTATCCAATTCCCTACTAAAGATGGTTATATTTTTAAATTTCTTCCATTGTTGTTAATTATACAAATTTATATAAATTGTTAGATATTAAATGTAAGTGTTTTGTACGCCTTGTTTGGTTTGAAATAAATAAATAAATAAATTCCTTCGTTGCTTGAAAAACCTGCTTCGGGTTATGCCTAATGGTCTCAGGATCCTTCCACTCAAAGCTCTTACCCTGATCACACCTGTAGAAACATAAAGCCACTTTCTCGACCTCGTACTTAATAATTCCCTTTTGGGTTTCTACGACCGGTACTACTTCTTTATGTCGAATGAGGCAAGCTTTCCGTAGATTTTCAACAGGCTCAAAAATTTTAGCAACCTTAAAAAGCCTGACGATCTTCAGAATTTCGACCGAATCGGAATGGAAGCAGGACATCTATGCTCTGTGTCTAGGGCGACTAGAGATCTCGTCCTTGGGTATTACCTTTATTTTGGCACCAGGTCAAAGCCTCTGAAATTCGCTAATCGCTTAGTTTTAAAAATTGACCGATCGTCGGTCTTCACTCGTTAATCTCAAACGAGCTTCTGAGCTTTCTTCGTTCAGGCTTGGAAGCCAAAGGCCCGAAATTACTCGAAACAAGAGTGGATTAAACTGATGTTCTGTTGGAAGCTCGTGGGGCTGACTCATTGGTCATATCCCCACTAAGCCGAGCAGATTTACTTGCTAGGCTGTCAACAATCTACTAACCTGACTCATTCGCCATATCTTTGCATCCCGTGGCATATGTCCTCGGTCGGTATTGAAAGGTGTCCTGGCATTCGTCTGAAGAATTTGAATTTTTGTTGTTTTTGGGTTCCGTTTTATATGCGTCGCCACTGAAAGCCGCTAGCGCAGTCCGAATGTGTATTCATCTTCGTAATCTCAATTCGATGGACTAGATTCTGGCTTGGAAAGGTGAGACGAACGAATAAGTATTCGAGTTTACTTTTGGCAGACACTGACACAATTTTCCAATCAGCTGTTGACTAAAGCTGTTTTTATCAGTAGCTATAACAGACTAAGGGTATAGTTTTAGGATTGCCTCGCCTATTTCACGCCTTGGAAAAAGCGGGTTTAAATATTCAACCATAACCAAGGGCATTTAATTTCCTTTATAATCCAAAAAACAGCTGACATGAACCTTCCTAATAATTAAGCGGTTTCGCACCTAAATAACCTGTGTTTCGATCTTTCGGCTTCCAAGATGTATTTCATGTTTTATGCCCTCCCGCACTGAAACATGTAGCAAAAATTATGGAAAAACTGTAATCAATAGTACTCGCATAAGAAGGTATATACAGATGTTAACTAATGAAACGCAGCAGTGTTTTCTAAAATGTAACGAATCAAAATAATATAAATATAAAACAATACAAGTATAATCAAAAAATATATTCTGTTTACAGAGATTTTCTTTGCCATTACATGACTTGTCACTTGTCAAGTTCTATCTTTATGCATTATTTCTCTCAGGGCTATAAAAGTCCTGTTAGAATTGCACTTACTTTTGACGCTGAAATCAACGTTACGAAGAACAAGCTTTACTGTAGTGCATATGTTGGCGTTTAAACTAAAGTTTCTCATCGTAAATAAAACTTATCAGTTTTTCATCGCTTTGGGCACACCAAATTTAAAAAGTATACTTAAAATTGATAAATGAAACACATTTTACTACGAATCACTTGAAAATAATTTACTAAACATATAGTGCGGCAAAAACGGTTACGACTCTATCAAAATTTACGATAAAAGGTTCAAAACAACGTAAGTATTACGTGAATATTTATCACTGACATCATTTAAAAAAGTTCTTTATGCACTAAAACTACGAACTGACTACTAACCAACACAACGCGCAAGAAAGTTATTCATCCTTTGTTCAACAATATCTGTTCACCGTGAAATTTCGTATTTATTTTATCAGCTGCTCGGCCGACTACTAATTTTCCATTTTCTGGTTTGATAGTGTTTTTTTTTTTTAAATTTCGCTATAGGTCTGCCTAGAAAAAGTTTTTGCAATTAGTTATATCAACAGTAGTAAGTAGGTTGTCGTATTAGCTAGTTTTGTGTGCCACGTTCGATGCACTAGTATTGTTGTAGAAAAGTGATTGTTAAAAATAAAAACGAAAATAATATTATTGCATCATGGATAAACTTTGTGAAGATCTGTGCTTGTTCAATGAAGCTATATTTCGATCGAAAAAAATATTCAAACGACAAGCTATCGAGGACAGTCAAGTATTGTATCCATTCTACGAATACTATCCAGAATATTCAGTTAATACGATTTCGATAATTTGTGGAAATAATTTAAGACGAGGTGCGTAGTTTATTTATTTAAACACGCTACAATAATACAATGTACAATTAGAATTTGTGAATTTGAAAGTCATTTAACTATGGTGACTTCATCAAATAGAAAGAAAGTACCCAAATCATTACATCGTAGCGTTCATTCAGTAGGAGAATACTTCGACGTGTTTAATAATAACCTCATTGAAATTCTCAAAACAGTTTACCAACAAAAAAGTCAGTAGACCGTAAAGTACAAAGCTGAGCAATTAATGATTAAATTACTATCACCATTCAAGCTGATGTGTGAACGATTTAGTTTGTTCTATTTCAATTATATGAGTACAATGCAAAGCACACTATGCAGCTGGAGTTATCACACTATATCGGATTTAGACTTAAAATAAACATGTAAATAGAGAGCAGACAAACTCTATTTGTATGACCGTGGCTCAGAGCCTAAACAACTTTAATTGATTCTAATCTAAATTTATGATACCTTATCAGTTTGACATATATTTTAATAATCGTGAACCGAAGATCCTATTACTGTGCATATAGACTACCAAAATAACATTTTCTTGCATTGAGCCAACTCTTGCTTCTATTGAAAGTCACAGCTGACGTTCTTTTAGTGAAGATTTTATTAAAAATTTTAAATTTTAATAGATTTATTCAAAAATTCTATCTACATTTCACAGTGAAATGCGCCAAATACAATTATCACCATTATCAAACACGTGTGCTCGTTTTTCCAAGGTGCCTTATAATCAATGGCAAAATTTAGTCACGCTTTCTGTACCAAGACACGACATGATGTGTGTAGTAGATCATTAATTAAATGAGCTAGAACTTAACGTCTCGTTTTCTCGAGATTTGAACAGCACGAGAAGCAATATATTCTTATATTATTTTTCTAATTACTTTTGGCTAATTCGCAATGATAAATCTGTGCTAGAACTCGATTCGTACATTTTATTCAATTATTATATTTATATTTCAACATTTTTACCAATAAAATTCGTAACACAAAGATTAGGTGAAAATGAAAAACTCTGTAAGCATGTTAAATTATCTCTTTAAATGAAAAATATTGGAGTATTTATTTATGCAACCTAAATCTAAGCATAATTTGAATTGCAAAGATCAAGCTCAAATGAAAAGTACTACCTACGTACTACCAACATGTTAAGAAGTTTGAGGACCAAACAGCTCGATTTTCAACATGCGGCAAATGAAGGTCAACACAACATAATTTGTGTTTCAGAAATATGCCTAAACTCTGTTTTAACATAGCCCCGAGCTGCTATCCACTCATAAAATCTATAGTTCTGATCGTGACCTTAACATTAAAATCCGTTGGTGGTAATATCCTCATAGCTGTCAAAAATTCAATTTCTTTTGGGCTGATAGCTTCCTGAAACAGCTCATTTGACTGGTCCGCTATGCGGATCAGCTCTAATGTTACCTCCTTATTTTGTTATGCGTTTATATCCCCTGTGGTGCTAGCTTGAATGGTTCTAAAGAAAACTTGAAGTCTTTTGAAGATATGATAAATAACTTTCTGTCCCAATTGAATATTCATGTTTACTAGTCCGGGGAAATCTAACATGGTGCTTCGGAAAAATTAGGGGAAAGCTGAATTTTGGTGTGAACCTTGGTACTGGCGTGTTGAACAAAATGTCAAAAGTCCCCATCGATCCGAGTGCTGCGTCGCTTTTTATACGGGGTCAAAGGTCACCAAAAGTGACCTTTCCTAAATGTCTCAGTAACGGTTACGTCTTCAGAAAAACAATGTATGACGAATTTGTAGCTGAGCGAAATTCCAACAAAAAATATTATATAGCTTTTTCCTGTAACCATAACCGTTTTTGAGATATATTGATCTAAACATTTGTTACTAACAGCATCCTCTTTCTCACGGCATGTTAATATTATCCGACTTTGATTACGACTTGGCATGTTTGTGAGTTTGTTTTTCTATATTTAAGAGGCGCATAGAAAAAACATATAAATAAACTTATCTACCAGACTCCAGGGTAGGTGGAAAAGTGTGCTCCGAAAAGTTCCCCCCTCCCCCTTTGCCACAAAATGGTATCCCTGAGCATCCATCCCAAATCTTCAGAAATGAGCTCGTTGCCTACTTTTTGCCCACTGTTAAACAAGGTAGGATCACTTTTTATCCTATTAATTGCCTATTCTTGACATGACACGACCAGCCCTACATCCACACCCTTCCCATACCCTACCCACCCCCGCAAACGAACCACCCCGAAATACCCGGTTTTTTAGTTTCGAGACGTGTCATATCCCTTTGGCGTTATGCAGCCATCACAGGATTGGTAAAAAAACTGATTATTCGGTGATAATCTGCATCGGATTGAGCTCCTATAATGTCAGGAATGAGCGTTTACAGAATTATGCCATGATATTATCGTGCTTTTTCATGCTCCTAGGCCCATGATATGTTACAAAACCTATTTCCACCTGCAATTTGGTTATTTTGTCCTGCTCTTTCGTGGAATATCCCATAAATGATGCCGCAATACAGTTTTTTTCGGAGAAGAGAGTAGCGAACAGATGTCCCTACAAATTTTTAAGGCAAAGGGGGACGGGGGGTGGTGGTAACTTTTCGGAGCACACTTTTCCACCTACCCTGGAGTCTGGTAGATTAGTACATGTTTTTTTTTATGCGCCTCTTTAACATAGAAAAACAAACTCACAAACATGCCAAGTCGTAATCAAAATCGGATAATATTAACATGCCGTGAGAAAGAGGATGCTGTTAGTAACAAATGTTTAGATCAATATATCTCAAAAACGGTTATGGTTACAGGAAAAAGCTATATAATCTTTTTTGTTGGAATTTTGCTAAGCTACAAATTCGTCATACATTGTTTTTCTGAAGATGTGACCGTTACTGAGATATTTAGGAAAGGTCACTTTTGGTGACCTTTGACCCCGTATAAAAAGCGACGCAGCACTGGGATCCATGGGGACTTTTGACATTTTGTTCAACACGCCAATACCAAGATTCACACCAAAATTCAGCTTTCCCCTAATTTTTCCGAAGTTTCGCCTTTTTTATGTCGGATTTCATTGGGCTATACCTACTATTCGATGGGATTCGTATCCTGGTTTTCTTGAATCATCAAACAACCCTTCCGTCAGCTACATCTATGTTCATTTGTTTCATGATCAGCTGTGCACCTCTTCAATTAAATTTCATCCGCCATTACCTCAATAGAACTCTTGATCTTCAGTTCTCCAACATCCCAGTGGACCATCTCATTTTTTTCTGCAACCACGCTTGTACATTTAAGAATTGATCCTAAACTAAAATAGAAATCACCTCCAAGTGAAATCTCCCTGTCCCTCAAAATCTAAAATTCAATATTCACAAATGGAATTATGCCGAGTTTAATCATTTCCTTTGAGCCTTGGATTGGTAAAGCATTTTCTCCTCTCTTACATGTGAAAATTGTGATGATATTCTCTACAGTATCCTGGAGTCCGTACTTCAATCATTTTTACTTATTAGTTATCCACAAACGAAGTCAATTGTCTCAAATCGGCTGCACATAAATGGAGGAAATGGCAGCAGTATGTGCAAAAAACACCTCGAGTTGGGCAAATCAGCGTAGTGGAGCATGAATTCGAAGTAGTTCAGACCTTCAACTACTTTGGATCAATTGTAGCAGTCGATAACAATATGGAGAAAGAAATACGCGGTCGGCTGCTCAAATCCAACAAAGCCTACTACAGTCTTCAAGGCTCCTCGAATCTCAAAATCTTTCTGCTGAACAACACCATGATCTTACCAGTACTCACATATGGATCCAAGACTGGGGTGCTCAGCGAAAGGCACTCTGACCTCTTAGCCGCGACCGAGAGGAAAGTCGTCCGAAGAATCGTTGGCCCCATATGAGGGCGATTCGGGAAACGCAGCAACCATGAGTTGTACGCTATCTACCTAGAAGCAGATATAATTGCGAATTGCTACTCCTTTCTAATTTAGCTGCAACTTGCTTTCCGAACATTTTTCTTCAATATGCACCTCATCTTCATCACCTACTTCTTCCTGTACTTCAAAATGCCGTGATGACATATCATAATCGCATTTGCTGTTCCCTTTATCTGCAATAAAAAGGCTCAAATCTTCCTCTAGCTCAGGCTTGGATGGACTTCCATGCATATTGTTCAAACGGGCAAGCAGATATTAGAGCTTTCCGATATGGATTATTTGCAACAAAAATTGATTCGATTATATTTTTCCATCAATTTAGATAGCAGCCCTAATCCATCTTGGACCGAAAAAAGTTATGCATCATTTGCTGAAAATTTTTGACCTATTTCCCTTCATCCATCTTTTTCTAAGGGTTTTGAGCGATACCTTCATTATACCATCATGAATGATTGCGGTCATCTGATAAAAGACCATCATGGCTTCATAGCAACTCACTACTCACTAGCGCCAAGGCGCTAGAAACGCAATATGCTTGCAATCTAGAAGAAGATGTCGAAAGAGTTTGATAATGTGGATGGCAACCTGTTAAATACAAAACGGGTAGACACAAAGCAATATTTTTGCATGCACTTGTTTGTCAATATTATATTTGCATGCAGTTGTTTGTACTATATTTTTTTCCCTTATCTGATGAAGGCATCCGAACTTATCACAGCCCAAATAAAAATAAAAATATTTCGTTACGTTTAGGAACACCGCCCCCGCATAGGGCTACAGATTTCCAAAATATCTCAGGCAAGCTAAAAATAATTAATTTGCAGATGACATTTTGATTCTTCAAAGTTATATAAACTCTAAAAAAATATACAAACTCACTAAAAAAAAATATGCATCTTTAACCTCCGACAGTTTCAGCTTGATCAGACCACGCACTCCCGAGATAATAAAAATCAAAAATCAATAAAAAGAATTTGCGAAAACCACAAAAGAAAGCCTAAATCGAAAATCAAATCCTAAATCCTCGTTCCTATGCGTCCATAATGCTGTTGGCCAAAGGCAACAAGCTCATAATCACATCATTGGTCGCCTCATTTGATTGCATCGCCCATGTGCTGCTCACTTCTACTGAACGCACACAAAAGGTTCGGCCGCAGGGAATAACACATGATCACAACAAGTAAAGAATTGCTTGTGATGCAACTCACTCAGAACAGAGTGTCGACACACGAGTTAGATGCGAGTAATTGAGTCATTTTGATTGCTTCACTCATGTGTTACCCATCTCATTTGACAACAAACTCCGATTTGACTTTCATATCTCTGACATAGTCAACCGCCCCTCCAAATCATCCGGATTCGTTCTTAGGTTTCATAAATTTCGTATCTTTCTATACCTATGGCGATATCTTCTGTTATTATAAAACTATAGAATGTTCTGATTATAATCAGTTTGACGTTGAATTTTCCTCCGAGCAATTTGTATACTCACCCACCGTCTGTAGTTCTATACTTGTCCAAAAGAATAACTTTTTCAGACATCCCCAATTGCCTTCCAATTTCCAATGCAACTTTTGAAGTAAAGGCAATGAAATGCACGAGACTACCCCTCTACCCGCATCAAACACCAAAAGATTAAAATATTTTACATACTGTTTTACGAGTACATACGTTACCTTTTACTTAATTTTTCTCTAAACAATGTATCTATGTTTTAAATACTATATTTTGTATGTATGTTTTAAATGCTATATTTTGTATGTATGCGTTAAATACTATGTTTTTTTTCTTCAATTACAGATGACCCTCAATTCGGCGAACTTATTCTACAGGCCGAAATGGCCATTGATCATGGAATTTATCCAGAAAGGATATATCAGGGTAGCAGTGGATCCTATTTTGTTAAAAATCCCGCTGGTGTAAGTTTAATCAACTTAATTCTTTACCAAAAATACACACATATTTTCGCTTCTTGTTCCACTTTAATGGAGCTGATAATTGAACTATAAGTGTAGCTTTTGTCGTATTCAAGAAGCCAATATCAAATTAATTCAACGGGGACTGGTTTTTATTGTTCGAAAAATTCGAATTGTAAAGTTTCACAAAACCTTTTTGGTTTGAATTATACAGTAGCATACAACATGTTTATTGTTGAATCAAAAGTCATTGGAAAATAATAAATTGAAAAAATATTTTACATTTTCTTACAGAAAGTGATAGGCGTTTTCAAGCCAAAAGATGAAGAACCCTACGGACGACTAAACCCAAAATGGACAAAATGGATGCATAAACTATGCTGTCCATGTTGTTTTGGCAGAGCATGCTTAATACCAAATCAAGGGTAAGTGAGATTTCACAGCAAACGAAGGAAATGTTTGAAGCTAAGCTGTTGTATTCCTAATCGAATCATTATCTAATTGCAGCTATTTATCAGAGGCTGGTGCTAGTATAGTGGACCAAAAATTAAAGTTAAATGTCGTACCGAAAACGCGTGTTGTCCGACTGGTTTCGGAAACATTCAACTACCCCAGGATTGATCGGCAAAAGTATAGGATAAAACGTACAATTAAAGAGCACTATCCATCAGCCAAATTTAACCGGATGAGCTTGCCACCTAAGGTAAGATGACTTAGTTATGATCATAATATAGTGTTTTTTCGAGGGAACTGTCTATCTAAAAAAACACATTATTTTTCTAGTCGCAAAATTTTAAAAATAAACTAGATTTTTAGATTTTAACGGTTTATCATACTTGATGTGTCAAAAATGTTATTATTACCTATGAGTAAAGGGGTAAACAATTGACATTGAAAGCAAAAGATAAATAAAATTTAGTTAGCTCTTGCCTCATGCGGCGTACCCTCTGCCTCGGCTGCCTCCTCTTCCAAATTTCTTCTTGCCTTCTAACACTACGAGAATCTTCAATTATATTTATTGAAAAAATGACAAATCCAAAAAATGGCATCAAATAACATTCCCAACTTTGATGACGTTTCTTTAAAAATCACGTGATGAGAAATGGTGCATGCCTTCGAAACCACTTAATTAAAATTCAATTTTCGATAGTATCGCAATCAGCATTCGAGGTTTGAAGCAGATACACGCTATCTATAATAATGTAAACAAGAAAGGAAAAAGCTGGTCACAGTTTATCAAATACTTCTACAAATAAACTTGTTGAGGCACTGTGTTTTTAAGTGAAAATATTTTTTTCCGCAGTTTGGAGCAGCTGAGGTCCCTGAAGATAGGCTTGATAGCCTCCATAATAGCTAGAGGTAAATGGAAATGTTCTCTATGGCCATATTTTTCATTGTCCGCAATGTTTGCGCTGTATTTGCACCAACTTTCTATACAAAATGTAACGACTGGTTCTTTTGTTGAACCTATATGAAAGAACTAAGCCATTGTATCCATTGATAATGGTTTTTCCATCTTTAAAGTGAATCTCTTCTTATCTTTGTTTCAGGATTCTAAGGCAGCTTTTCATTCAATTTTGGATATAGCCGATACATTCAGGTTTAGATGTGGTAAAAATCTGGTAACATCTGGTCCATAATAATTCTGGGCCATGACGGTTTTCAGGCCTTTGAGTATCAACCGCCAAGACAGTTTACATATCTTACGTTAGTCGCGTTTTTTGCGCTTTTATCGAGAGCTGGTTAGGATAGTAGCATTGAAAACAGCAACGGATTCAGGATTGTTGTGGTTGCATCGACCTCTCAAACATTTCACATTTATCTTTCTCTTCCTCCATTCCACCACTTGTGCAGATAAAATTTGCTATTCAAGTATCACTAACAGATCTTCTCTGATAGTGGCAAAATTTTGAGTAGATTGAGACATCTAAAGCCTTTCCTGTATCCACACTTTTGAACCCGTCTCGTTTTTGCCATGATCCATCCAAAAAATAATCATTTTGGCAATGCATAGCCTTCATTTCCTCAGTTACCTTTTTCATAAACTTTTCGCATACAGTCTCCGCAGATTTGTAAATCACTTTTTCGTACAAGGGTACGAGGGAAAGAGTATAGAGAAAGCGTGTTCATTATCCTAGCGGCCCTCTTCGCAACAGTTCGGTATGAAAGGCATAAACTTCCCTGAAATTGCGGCCATAAAACTGGGATACTTTTCCTTTCATACCAAAAAAAAAAACATCATACGAATTTGGTAAATAAGGAAAAATTCCACAAACAACTGTTGAGATTCTTTCCGAATTCATCATTGATTTGCTGCAGATAATATGATTTTCGCAGCAAGTTCATATCTCTCGGATGCACAAATTTTTATTTCACCATCGCAAATTTTACACGATGAAATATCATTTATAAGTACACATAGATGAGGTTTACAGGCTTGTAAACGGAGTCGCTAGAATAATTGTTATACTTATACTCCTCTAAGTTAACAGTCACTTTCGAAGTTGAACAGCGACCTGCTTGGGAAGTATTAGACGCTCAAGACCTTCACAGAGAAAATAAGTTGGAATTCCAATCAAAATAGGAAACGAGTAAAAAAGTCTTGGAACCTTTGAAAACGAATTGTGAATGTATCATAAATAACTTTTAACTCACCTTAAACTTCCAGGAGTGCATAATTGCATCGGGTCAGTTGCGTTAGAAGGGGCAGTTAAAGGCTCTTTGGAAATGTTCGCAGACCTCATTCCGCACAGTTTCTCGAATTTCTTGCCTTCTTTGGCCAGACAAGAACCTTTCTTTTCTTTTCGCAGTCACCTTTTGGCTTTGTCATTGGTTTTATGCGTATAATCGTGTTTTATAACATGAAGTATTGGGTATGGGAATAAGTTTTTTTTTCATAGTTGGTATTGGTAGTGGCACCTGTATCTTTTCTCATCTTTCGTTGTATGGAATTAGTAGGTGTCTATATGTGTTCGATCAAACGCAGTGTAAGACTTTTGTTTATGGTGTAAACAACAATTCATCATGTTGCATCGAAATTGTTCCAAAAAGCGTCATTTGCGGGAAATTCTTCTCCACTACTATCATTTGAAGAAAAGTGCTGCGGAAACGTGCCATTTGCTTGTGCACGTTTACGGCGATCATACTCCATCGAAGCCAAGCTGCAGATATTGGTTCTTGAAAAATGATGATTTCGTCGTCAACGATAAAACAGGCGATGGTGCCCCAAATAAGTTCGAAAATGAAGAACTTGAGGAATGAATGAATATTGATTCGAAGATTTATTTGTAGTATTGAATAATGATCGATCTATCGTTGGAAAACGCCTACATGCAACGGGAATTTTTTTTTAAAAGAGAGGAAAATATGAGTTAAAGGAAATTGAACATTGAAAGACGCTTGCATACTTGCGACGTGTTGCTTCAACGACAAAGAAGAAAAAAGTTTTTTTTACATCGTATTATCACTGTTGACGAAAAATAGATACACTACGAAAATCTTAAACGAAAACTAGCATGGGTAAAGCCAGGTAAGCTGGGTTCGCCAACCCCAAAGCGCAATATTCACGGGTCTGTATTTGATGCGGAATGTGGCGCGTGGTATATTATGAATTGCTAAAACCGCCAGAAACTGTTAATTTTCAACGTTACCGTCATCGAATAATCCGTCTGAAACGAGCTAAAGAAAAATGGCCGCAATGGCGCGATAGACACGAGAAGCTGATTTCGATAGGCCACATGTTGGTCGAGACGTCTGAACATATCTAAAAGGAGTGAATTGGAGGTCCTACCCCATCCGTCATGTTCACCAGACGTTGCCCTTCAAACTACTATTCGTTTCGGTTGATACACTCGACACTTACTGCAGAGCGCTTCATCTCATACGGCAGCATAAAAAAGAAGAATCTTCAAAAGCAATAGATTCCTTTACTCAAAGAATTCGTTTGTTACTCGAAATATGGGCGAAAGTTGTCGCTTCAGATGGAAAATATTTTTAATAAATTTGTAATATTTATATACATATAATATTATATATAATATTTAATAAACAGCATAAAAAAGAAGAATCTTCAAAAGCAATAGATTCCTTTACTCAAAGAATTCGTTTGTTACTCGAAATATGGGCGAAAGTTGTCGCTTCAGATGGAAAATATTTTTAATAAATTTTATATATTTTAACGATTAGAGCTTATTGTAACGCCATGCTTAATAGTGACGCTTAAATCCTAATAGGAAGTAAAAATACCTCTTTAAATGAAACAAATTGCAACTGGGAAGGCACCCATATGCACTTATGTTTCTTCTGAATAGTCGTGTTTTCGCACACGTTTGATCGATTATCTCGAAAACGTCCAAATTTAGATCTTTTGTTCTTTGTATAGCAATAAAACGATGCTACAGAGGAAAGTTTTAAAAAACAATCAGATTAAGGAAAATATTTTTTAGCGAGTCTTAATTGGATGGTTTTTTGTGACATATCTGCAGAAGTGTAATGTAAAACATAAGCCCTGTATGTTAAAGTTAGATCATATATATGTCTTCATCATCCCCAAACTTCATTCAAATCGGATCGGTGGTTTTAAATAAAACGGGTCTCAAAGATGTCAACTTGTATGTGGGAATGATAGGAGGTATTCAGTCCTTAGCACTTAGATACTAGCTTATAGCATTTATCGATAAAATGTATCAATCGAACAGATAATTCACGAATACTTAACTTTTAGATTGGATCGTTTCAAGTGTTTGTCGATAGCTACAAAGATGCCGACTTTTGGCTCCGTCGTTTCGAAAATGAACCACTTCACGAAAAATTATCCAAAAAATTTCAATTTCAATTCGAACGGCTCGTTGTTCTCGACTATATCATACGTAATACAGATCGCGGCAATGACAATTGGCTTATCAGATACGAAATGCCAACAATCGTCAATGGAATAAACAATTCGGCAGCTACAACTACAGGAATAGTTGCCCCGGCATCGTCAGCCAATTTAGCAGCTGCTCCCCCAGCCACAGTCGGAGCAAGCACATCAAACAACCATTTGGCAACGACTGATAATACCGACTGGAATGTAGTACAGTCGCCAGATATCAAAATCGCAGCGATTGATAATGGTTTAGCATTTCCATTTAAACATCCTGATTCATGGCGAGCATATCCGTATCATTGGGCTTGGTTACCGCAGGCCAAAGTGCCTTTTAGTCAAGAAATTAAGGATTTAGTGCTGCCAATTTTATCTGATATGAATGCAGTCGAGGAACTGTGTCAAGAGCTTTATGAGCTGTTTAGGGTAAGTGATTGACGCAAACAATTATTTTCTCTTGCATTTTACATTATTTTTTTCGAAATTACAAATTGTAGCAAGACAAAGGCTTTGATAAGGGTCTTTTCGAACGGCAAATGTCTGTGATGCGCGGCCAGATTCTGAATTTAACGCAAGCCCTCAAAGATGGGAAATCACCGGTGCAGCTAGTGCAGATGCCAGCTGTTATTGTTGAAAGGTAAAGCTAGTTGAAACGATATTATTAGCATTTTTAATGGAATATTAACTCGTTTTACAGATCAACCAATTCAAGCTCGAGATTCTTCTCATTTACACAGCGCTTCCAAAACAAAAGCCCCTTCTTCTCATGGTGCTAACTAAAATCAACGTTATATAGGATCAAAGAACACATATATATTTAAAGATTTAAGTCGTAAAGAATGTTTAGTTTATGCCTGCGTCATCAGCCTCGAAAAGACACAAAAAAAGGAGCAAACTAAATGTCGTATCAGTTACGTCGTTGTTAATTTTATTATGCTGTGAAGTAATATTAAAGCGCCCTGTATATTCCCTAATATTTTTATTTTAAAGCGAGAATCAATAGCAGTCTCACGATAGAATTTATTTTTTAATAATATTAATATTTTTCATAATTAATCATTTATTTTTTTAATTTTACAAAAGTCGTAAATCATTCCTAGATAGCGCCTCGTATGTGCATAGTTTTGTTGTGTTTGATTTTTTTGTCTGGTTAGATATAAAAACTATGTTTAAAATAGAATTGTGATCAGTTGTCATGCTACGTATCTAGTTTGATTGGCCCGTGTTTGAAATAGTGTTCATATTGGTTATATGTAGCTACTTTCGTGAGTTGAGTACAAAGATGAGAACAACGTCACTATCAACGATTTTTCAATAAAAATAGTCCTATCTATCATAAAGGTTGCATTCAGTAAAGATCTAGTGGGTATGTGAACAGGCGCATACCAAAACATTTATCCAACTGTTCTTTTTGAAACATGCGTTTTCGAGTGTAACTTATGTGTAAAACTGGTTTATGCAACGACGGCAGTTTCTTCTGTACTTTAGGCTGGCCTAAAGATTCAACGTTTTCGCGAAAAAATCAATAAATTTTCCAATACTTACGCATAGTTACAGCTAAACTATATCCTGTAGAGAATCTTTGATACGGTATAGTCTTATGAAATAGATTATCTGTTGGCATCTTTCGCAGTTCACACATACATTTTGAATCTGCTTTCTTTCAATAGGACTACAAAATTATTTTTTTTTTTCATGAAATTTATTTAACGCATACGTGTTTTATTATTGTTCCCCCCTCCCGCCTTATGTATCAATATACGAAGTTATATATAGTCAAATAATGGAAAATATTCAAATTCATTAAAAATTCTAGTAAGAGAAACTATATTGGATCAAAATACATTTAGGATTATTTAACAAAGAATGGAAATATTCATTTTGTATGCAACAAAATCTATATAGCAAAATTATACATAAATTTAAAAGTCACACAAATCTTGTACATAGCTACATGATACATATATCATCAATTTATGGGAACGTAAAATCAACTGTAAATTTGGAATTTTCAATTACGTTAAATAAAAAAAAATATTAAACGGATTTTGGTATGGTTTTATTTATATTTGATATATTACAGTGATCTTGCAACTGGCGGGAGACCGATCGTCCAACTTTATATTTTAGAGGGGACAATCGATGGGCAATAGAGTTTTTATAAAATGCTCATCAATTATAGATATTTACTCAACTTATATTTATTGGATATTTCTAAATGGTTATGGACTGTTAAAATATTTGATAATCTAGGAGACGTAAAAGCGTTTTGCAAGTTATTATTGCTACCATTGTACTCTAATTTATTTGCCATTCATTTCAAATTAGAAATAAAACCTTCATCATTACAGGTAGTGATCATAAAGAAATTCTAACGGATATTTCTACGCTTGGGAGTGTGTCTTCGTTATGGTCTTTTAGTAGAAAATGATAAAGACCTGTAATTGTTATATCTTCGTTTGCATTAGTGCACTTTTAAAATGCTCTCTTGAATGTAGATTTTCCATTAATTATACTTCTACATTGACATCTTTGTGACAAAATTTGGTAACTATTAGTATTGGGTCGTCAGTCATATTGATATGTATTTGTATGAGTTACTCATTTTCAAATTTGAGGTGGTACAATGTCGTACTTCAAATGAATTGTCATGTTGCATTCCTTCAATTATCTATGAGTTTCCAGCGCCGCTGGCAGCCATACAGCCCCATACCCGCTACGGTAGGATAGAACATTTATGCTAAGTACTGGTTACGTTTTTTTATAGCTGGGGGATTTTTCATTATTGATTGTAGCATACTTCCACAAAAAGATAAGATTTTCATATTTTGGAGAATGATTTAATAGAGTATGTATTTTTTTAATTCGGCGTTAACTCAAAAATGAAAAAAAATTAGGTAAAACGTTTATGCTAAGGAGAGCAGTACTGTTACTAATCTACTAAACAATTTCCCAAAAATGGTAGCTAATTACCAACAAATTTTTTGTTTAAGTTTTGTGCAAATCAAACTCAAAACTAAACTCGCATGCATACATTTTCCCCTTGTACAGCAATCCTTGTGCCTCAACTATCACAAGTCAATCGCTTCAAAGTTGAGCAAAGCACATCAATATGACAAAAAATGAGGTGGTACAAATCAAACTCAAACTAGTCTAGCGTACATACATTTTCCATTGAGTATTACAATCACTGCGCCTCAAAAGTCTCAAGTCAATCGCTTCGAAATTAACCAAAGCATCTCAATATGACAAAAAATGAGGTGGTACAAATCAAACTAGTCTCGCGTACATACATTTTCCATTGAGTATTACAATCGCTTCGCCTCAAGTCAATCGCTTCACCTCAATATGACAAAAAAAATGAGGTGGTACAAATTTGAAGCTTGAGGTGATGTGACATTTTGTAGATGTGAATGGGACATTTGTCATGCATCTTGTATGAGTAACACAACACTAGTAACTATGTCTAAGCTCTTTCAAAAATAAATTCTTTTCAACTATGTCTAGCCTCTTCCAAATTCACGTACAAAACGTAAAAAAAAATAATTGGGCGATTTCTTTGTATGATTGCAATGGCTATTTTATAGGGACAGTCCGATAATCAACCACCGAGAAAAGGATTTCATACATACTGCTTAAGGATCTCATTCATTCCGAAAGTTGTGTCCATCTTTAAGGCACAGAAACCATCACACGCTAAACCAAAGAACTTTCAATTGGTTATTTTATAGAGGGCTGTTGCTCTGAACTCGAAATTACAGCATGCTTATACGAGAAATAAATCTGTCGAAATAGCACTACATACCCTAGTAGAGCAGGCTGAAAAATCACATGCATGCAAGGGATATGCGCTAGCTGCAATTCTGGACATCGATAGAGCGTTTAATAATGCTCATTCTCAGGCAATTGTGAATGCTCTTTAAAACCGGGGTGTCAGTGCGTTGCAAGTTAAACTTATGAAGCAGCTACTAAGAAACCAGGAACTTAACTATTCTCTGGGTAGTTCAGCCATCAAGCGAGTGGTAAATACGGGCATGGACGACAGCGACGTTCTAACTCTTTTGTTTTGCAATTTAAAAATTAATGATCAAAGATGATCTTTAACTGGATCGTTTGATCAAAATGAATGTAATGTGATAGCCTATGCGGATGACATTACTATTACCATATCAGGGAAACTTATCTTGTTTCAATCATAGATTAAATCACTTCCTCATTATAGATTAAATTACTTCTTACATATTCTTACGTGGGTGGCAGTAGTGTGACCTAAAAGGTAATTTAAACAATACGGAACTATTGCTCTTCACGCTGAAGTATAGAGTTCTAGGCTTCGATCTACCAAAGTTTTATAGAACTCCTATCCGGAACTTATCCTGGATTCAAAGCTTTAATGGAAGGAAAACCCTGCCCAAAGGGCCAACACGGCATTGCGGGCTCCTTACATCTGTAAAATGGCCATAGGCGCAACCTCGAATATATACATCATATATTTATACTAGCATAGGGGAACCAAATCTGCTGTACTGAGCTGTAGTTTGGTGACCCAGCGATATTTAAGGCTGTAATTCAGAAGATGACACAAAAAATGCGTAGGATTACAGCCTTACTCATAAAGGGGGCGCTTTGTCCTACTCCAACAGAAGCACTCCTGGTGCTACTTCGCTGGCTTCCCACTCAACTACTTGTCGTGCAGCATGTGAAACAAGCAGTGGTAAAACTACATTGTGGTGATACTTGGGCTAGGATAGATCTGTGCCACGATAAAATATTTGGGCACAATTCGTAATACTATTGACAAACCATCTCTAATTCAAAGGTTTGAAACCCAGATGTCAGGATGAGAGCAATAGAGAAAGCGAATTTACCTAGGATCAAATGCTGTGGCATTTTTGACTGATGGCTCCAAACTGAACGAAAGATTGGCATACGTGATTTTTTTCACTGATCTAAATTTATAGCTTCCCTTCCGCTTACCGGACCACTGCAGTGTCTTTCAAACGGACATGCTGGTTATTCCCGAAACGACCAACTGATTTTTATGCTATCAGATATTTAGAGTGAATATTCGTATTTTTATTAACAGCCAAGCGACTATATAGATGGAATTTACCCCTCCTCGATCTTAGACCTCAATTGTTGTAGTTTCATAATGAAATGTTGGCTGGCAAAGCAGATGAACTTGCAAAAGAAAGTACACTTTTGCCGGAGCTTTTGTACAGTTTCTCGATTGGCACTCCAAATGGCTTTCAGATGAAACCACTTAAATGGCGATTGAAGTCCTGGATGGAAGAACCAACCTGTGCGATTGCAAGACAATTGTTAAAAACTTTCGAAATTATTCGAACTAAGGAATTACTCCAACCAAGACGGCTTTTCTTCCGCGTAGCAGTGGCTATTTTAATCGGACATTATCAGTTTGGTAAGCATGCTATACAGTTGAATAAATCTATATCGCCTTGGAACGACTACTTTCATTCTTGTCCTCGTTTCTAGTTTTTAGGGGCTCATTATAATAGAGTAGGCATCAATCCTGCTCATATTTGCTAGTGACGTCGATGTAAGGCGGCACTTACTGCATAAGCTCTTGCCAACCAACTGATTTCAGATGATCTATGAACTACCTTTTTGATCCTTATCGTTCATTTGATTCGCCCCACCGATAAGCATAGCTTTAAAAAATTGCATTTTGTGGACCATTTGGAAATAACGGATTGCCTCTTGTGCACATTTAGCAACATGAGATCCCACTAAGCTAAGGATGCGTCGAGCATGGCACAAAGGTAGTAAATTAACATTTCACTCAGATTTAAAATAAAATCGGATTATGTCCCTAACATATTCGAAAAATATTATTAGCCTTGTAGGAATACCATTACTTTTAATGTCGATAGTGTTACTGCTAAATATTTAATAAGTATGAATTTCAAAAGCATCCAATAGATTCATGATATTTTATGGTCATTTGGCTGAACTACTATTTATTAGATGATTTACGAGGAATAGATCAAATTTGCTTGATAACTCGATGTAACCCAAAAATTCAATTGCTTGTAGACCCAACGCTTTCATTGATACGATGAAACGTTAGTCCTCTAGATGCCAAGTATTTTACAAAAGCCACAAATCTTCTAAGATATTATTCCAGTTATCTAATTCTCTGGTATTTTATTCTTTAGGCAGTAAGTCTGTATCTACTCTACCAGCAGCTTTACTTTTGTGTCAGATAAGCAATCATAGACTGTCTATGTGTTAAACTATTTTTATGCTCCAGAATAATGTAAGTGATATGATTCCAACTATTGCATTCACTTGGTAAACTGAAGGCCTAAATAAAAAACAGAAAAAGAACAAAAAAATATTTACTTGAAATTGAATAAGCTAACCATTTCCTTGCGACGGTTTCATTGTTATCTAACTGCTAATATTCTATATGGTCGAGCTAATATTTTGCTAATATTCTATATAGTTGAGCTCCCGTTCGTTTCTTTATAAATTCTATATGCTATGGAAATTTCGAAAAAATGTTTGTTTAAACTATGCAAAAATGTATTCGCATTAAAATATCTACTGCCAGAAGTTGCTTAGAATCGGGCTTAGTAAAAAAAACGTACATTCCTCATTTCACCATTATTAAAGTCCTTGCATAATCTTCATGTTACATACATATTATGACTAACTGAAGAAACCTAATTAGCCAAGTTTCTCAATGTTTTCTCTTTGGTTTCAAGCCACTTAACTCCAGCTAGCCACGGTGGTCCAGCACATCCGAACAGGGCTTAACCATACAAAGTCGACTGAGCTACTTATGCTCGACATGGCGAAGGCCTTCGACAAAGCCAAAATGCATAACTTGGACGGCACACATATAAAACAAGCGCAGCACCTACAATAGACTTATCCAAACCCTTTTCCCTCTCATCAAATCCCAAAGACTAAACAAAAGCAACAGATCACTAATTTACAAACAAATACTAAGACCGATATTACTATACGGAAGCATCTGCCATAATCTCGCACTACGGATAATTTTCCGAATTTCCTGGTAAATTAGAGACCTGGATATACATAATAACTTTAAGATCGAAACAGTAGAGAAATACATACGCGACAAAGCTTTATAGCTGACGCACTGATAGTACTACTTCCCGACGAGGGCACACGAGACATGCCCACACCCAGAAAAATCACCAGCTAGTGCGAAACATTTTTCATATACTAAATCGAAGTACCCAAGATATGTAAAATTCACAGCTGAGCGCAAGACCGCTTTCAGAGAAAACTGGAGCAAGGGTGAATCACTTCACTACCTCCAAACGAATCCAGTTCCTCGTTGTCACGTTTTAACCATCATGCTAAAGATTCATATTTACCAATAATTAAATATAAATGCCAGGGACACATTTAGAAATAAAATGGTTAGCTTTATAGTCACCATGGTTTCCAGCTTAACTGTTGATAATTACTATGGTTTCCAATTTATCAACTGATACATCCACTATCGATCAAACAAATCAGATAAAGCGAAATTGGCTCGCCAAGAAAATTTCAGTATTCATAGAGTCTTTACACAATTTTCACTATGTCTCGAGCTATGTACAATGACCTCTGGCAAAATACTCAGAGAGACCTAGAAATATTGGCGATTACAGACTTCGAACAACAGACCCAGGAGCCTCAATTCGATCGAACTATATCTCAGAATAACACGTTCGAACTGTATCTCCGATACATTCAAATTGCCAACAAAATGGAAGAAGTCTACGATAAGATGGTTCAACCACAAAAAAGAATATTAGTCAGGAAGCTCTTGGACTCATGCTTGGGGAGGGTTATCGAATTGAAACACGACCTGGTTCACATCGACATGATGGAGTTCAGCTATAACGACGCTGCAATGGAAAAACTGAAGCTGACTCCTCTCGATGCTGAGATCCGAATACCACGATATTTCATCAGGAATCGTGAGAAGGAGATTCAGAATAGAAAGCAGACTCTAAATGATATTTTAGTAAAGCTAGGGTGGATGGACGAGCACCCAGAAGAACAGCGGCTTACGGAAATGGATGCTATTCGTATGCTGCAAATGCACGAACGAGCAAGACAAGGGCGGCTCAGGTATGATTTTAGAATTATTAAAGTTTTAAAGTAATTTCTACTGGTCATATCTTAGAGCTCATTTCATGAAAGAAATCCGATTACTCAAAGAAAAAGGGAAACCCGAAGGAAAAGATCGTAGCGACTCGGGTCTTCTAGCTGCGATGCGAATTCAGAAAATGTGGCGAGGACACACCGCTCGACGTAAGACTCGGCGACGTAAAATGGAAGAGATGGTTTTAATAGGCATGATTCCACCAACTCAAACTACTCAAAAGAAATCAGCAGCTATTGAGAAAATGAATGCCGTTAATGCATTAATAAATTATGTCATGTTCGATATTGAAAATATTTTTAATCGTAGGTGATAAAAGAAACTTATAAAACACAAAAGGAATATCAACAAAACTTCGAAAAAGCGTTGCAAGATGTCAAAGATGAGATCAAGAAAAAACAAGGTCCGACCATGACGGAAGATATTGCAGATGATATACGTGTATGGATTAAAGACTACTACGAAAAGACTGGCAAACTACCAGATTTTCCCAGTGAAGAGAGTGGAGGATCTCGACATATTTTCAGTCGACAAGGTATTCGATGCTTTTAGCCTTGAATAAATAATAGATTCCATTTCAATACTTTTGGTTATTAGGAACTGAAAGTGAAATTAGTCGATCATCAGCATCGGCATCCAAAGAATCGCGTAAAACTAAAGACAAATCAAAGTCTCCAGCCAAAAGTGGTGATCTTAATATTGAGGAGGAAAGTGAGGCAGGCTTTAAACCCGGCCAGTCAACATTCTTACCTGACATCAAGACGGGAATTGAGGAGTAAGTACGATATCATTTTGCCCGAATATATAATAAATGACATTGATTTCCACAAAAAAAGGTACAACGACGTATGGCGTAGCAAGGACGAATATGCCAATAAGAAACAAACTCATTACGAGGAAATGATTTATGCGGAAAAATACAGTGAAGTTGAGTTAGAGTTCCGAAAAACGGTTGATGAGCTTACGCGCCAGGAATTAGATCTTCTTCAGGTAAGAGACAATGTATAGTTGCTTTCGATTTTCAATTTTTATTTTTCAACCTAGGCGGCTCTGGACAGAGACCGCGCAGCCAAAGGTAAAAAGGCAAAAAAGAGCAGTAAAAAGGCACGACGCAGCGGCAAAAAAAGCAAGAAGAAGAAAGAAAAAGACTTAACCCCTGATCGAACCACTGAATCGCTTTTTGAAGAACTTGTCACCAATGGAATCATAAAAAAATATCCTGAAACGCCATTGAAATCGTACATAGGTGATAGGTCTTATGTTGAACGCAACGGCATCAATCCGTCTCCCGGTGACGTTAAACAGCTACTCATCGAATATTGCATACTTCCACTTGGCTCTGAGACAATTCGAAACTATTCACCGTGCATCAGATCCATACTGCTGGCTGGTCCCAAAGGAACTGGTAAAAAAGCCTTAGTGCACGCCGTATGCACAGAAGTGGGTGCAGTACTCCTAGATCTAACACCAGCGAATATTGTTGGGAAATACCCAGGCAAATCAGGACTCATAATGTTGATGCATTTAGTCATAAAGGTGTCACGTCTTTTGCAGCCAGCGGTAATTTACATGGGTGATGCTGAACGTCCGTTCATGAAGAAAATTCCAAAAACTGATAAGACGGATCCCAAACGCTTGAAAAAGGATTTGCCAAAGCTGATTAAAAATATAGGGATGGAAGAGAGAGTCATTTTTATCGGTACGTCAAATTTGCCATGGGAGGCTGATCAGAAAATTCTCCAACAGACTTACAATCGCCTCATCTATTTACCTCGACCTGACTATGGTGCATTATCGCTAGCGTGGCGGGATCTAATAACGTGAGATGAAGACACATAATCTGATGATCAATGCTCTTATAATTCTACTTTTATCAACAGCGAGTACACAGGAGGCTACAGCCAGTTCGATTATAGTGTCATGGCTAAAATATCCGATGGTTATACTATAGGCTCAGTAGCTGCATGCATTAAAGAGGTTATGACATGTAAACGAAAACTTCAGTTAAAATCGCAACCATTGACCCACGCCGAACTTATTAATGTTTTATGGTTGGTTTCAATTCCAATCTTTAAATAGATGTACAATTTGTTATATTTCAGTACCAAGGAGCCAGTCTATCGTGAAGAAGAGGAAGCGTTTTTGGGATGGTGGACGAAAACTCCTCTGGGAAGACGACGGCAAAAGGCGCTAGAAAGTGAAATTGAAGCAAAGGCAGAGCAGGAAGCATCGAATGGCAAAGCGAAAGGAAAGAAAAAATAAAGAGGAAACTATCATTTTACTATGATAAGGCAAATCGATATAATTTATTTCCAGTCTTACAAGATATTGTGTTTACGCTCATTTGAAATTCCTCATTGAATTTTAACATGTATGATTGAAGTACGGTGTTTAGTGTGGCAAGTTTTTCCTTTAGTAGAGATTCACAGTCTCCGACGCACCATAAAATACTACTGTGAAATGATGGATTCTGAAATAAATGTTATTTGGTACTTTTGCGAATTTAGATTTTAAATTAAATGTGTTTACAATATATTAGTAAATCAAAAACTAAGAAACATATTTTAAAAAGCCCACATTGGTGTCGCCTTATTGGTTTGGTTTGAAATTGCAGAAAGATGTCATACATTTAAAGTTATATGATTCATGACATAGTTTTTTTTTAATCTTTTGCCGCTTATTCCTTTTTAAATATTTTTAACTGTAGTCTTTTTAGTGTGAGTGAATGGATGATAATTTGTTTTGAATGTATGAAATCAAACAAAACTAACTGAAAACACATATTACCTTATAAAATACAGGAAGACGATATTCACTCAAAATAATATCTAAGTATTCAACAAGTTTTTTTAGTGGCATTGTCATATTGTCATCTACACAGAGACCAATAAAGGTTCTTGAGCGCTCTTCATTGCAATAAATGTTGAGGCTATTCAATTGCAATGAAAACCTAGAAGTAAAATTGACTAATTGCAACTTTGTTATACGAATACTATAAAACTTACGGTTTAATAAAACATACGTCGCTTCGAATAGACGAAACAAAAGAGTCAATCCAATGATGTTGCAAGACAACTGTTCTTGTAAGGCTTATATGAACATCGATTGACGGTTTCAGTTCAAGCTCAGGTGCGACTGATTGAATCATGGCATTTTGCATGTCGCTTAATATTGCCATTTCGACTGTCAAGGAAGATAGCTACATGCATGGTAAATTGTATAAATGTTACTTACCTGGAATATACACATATGTCGCCCAGTTTCCTCGTTCATGCTGGAATGAGCGGATACGGCCTTCGTGTTTACTAGGATCATTTTCAGGTGAATCATGAATTGATTTATTTTTCATCGATTTGATTTCATTTGGTAAAGGAAGTCTAAAAGATAAAATTTCTTATGAAGAGTCTATAAATTTGCATCTCATATTAAAAGGGCTGGAAAAATTGATTTATTTATTGATGGTTTTTATTGTGCATTTTCTATGGTAACGGGTTGGATCCTCTTCAAACCAACTTGATCCGTTACAATTCTACTCCTTGTCTCCAACACATGTTAAACGAGACAGACCAATGGCGAATCAACTAACGAACAGTGAGCTGTACAAAATATTCTGGGAACCAATGGTTTTAAAAATTATTAAGCTACCACAGCTGGGGACATCTGACCCCACATAACAAACGAAAGGATGCGCAAAGAAGAAATATCATTGAGGAATCCAGAGAACGATAGGCTGGGCCCGATTTACGAAAACATGCATCGCAGCTTGGGTTTTGAAATCGATGAAAGCGATCGATTAATCGAGGCATCTGTAGACGAATTACTACTCCAATCGATGGCCGAAAATGGCTACAGTAGCATGTCTATAAGTTATCAGAGCAAGGATAGCAAGGCATAATAATCTTATAAGAGGCTTCAATATCGATGGTATATCATGGTATATGAACGCATCATAATGGGATAATGCTTATAGAACACAGGAAGGGATTGGGTGTCATTTGGGCTGAGGGTCATTGTACACACTCAGTAGTTGCCGAAGATTTAAATGCTGATGAGGTAACAAAATATTGAAAATTGTAAAACAAAATCGCAGTAAATGTTATCTTTGTTATTCTCAAAATAAAAACGTAGAATGCAGGTTTAATGGTGTAAAGTAATTTATTGAGGTGTGATTTAAAAACAGACTAGCTTTTCACTTCTCCACTAAATATTCCTACAACTACATAAATGTTTTTCAAGCGAGACACAGCTCCATAGTTATGCATTCAAATTATATCGTCAGAACAAAATAAAGCTATTTTCAAAGCCTATCGTCTTTTGATAATTAGAGCTACCTCAATTTTAAAGCCAGGAAAAAAAAGGAAACAGAAAGTTTCAAACCAATTTTATTAATAAGCATTTCGGTGAAAATTATCAATTTTATTAATAAAGAGCAAATAAAATAGTTAAGCCAGGACTATATTCCAGAGAACAGTCCTGCATACCTAAAAGGAAGATAAACATAAACATGCTATCACCATATTGATGATTTTATTAAGTTAAATAAATCTGTTATGAAAAAGGCAATGATCTTATGCATTAAACTGCAGGGGATACTAGTGAAAATTACATACCAAAACATTGTATAAACTGGCTTCCGAATCTTTATATTAACAACTGGCTTCTAAATCTGAATGCAAAAATCTTCCAGTAAGCCGATTGTTTCTTACTAAAACCAGTGAATAAAGACACCAAGAAATGTTTTGAGAATCAATGGAAAATATAACAAATTTGTGCAATATTTGTAAGACTATAAGGTTGGGTTACGTTATAGAAAAAAGTTGCCGCTTACGCGGCTTGTATTAGGCCACTAATTTGGGTCTATTTGTTCCCTCTGCTGGTTATGTAGATCTGCCAAGTGGCCACTCCGCTAAAATGAATCAGCTGACTCAGCGTAGCAGTACTAGCAGCCACTGCTAACTCTTGAAAATTGTAGGAATCGAAAATCTTGACTATTATTTAAAGCCGGACACTCGCAGAGCGTATGCTCGATGATGCCCTCTTCAGAGCGCACCTCTTCCATAAACTGCTGGCTGTCATACCTACTTTATACGCATAAGATGCCAACCGACGCTCTCAAGTAATTTTTGCTGAGCTTGATCAGTTTCCTGCTCCTGCTTGAAACGGGTGATGGCCACAATGTTCTGTCTACCCTACAGTCCTTCCTGTTTTTCTATTCGGACTTTAGTTTTGGTGATGGCACCAAGTCATCATGGTACGGTAAAACAGGGGCTGTTCCTGGCTTCTGAGCCTCTCCTCGCCAACGCATTGGCTTTTTCGGGACCACTATGCCCTGGCATTCACATAAACCAGATAGAAGTATGCTGTGCTTTTTCATTTTCAGCCACTTTGCAGGCGCCAACAGTTCTTGAAGAGCATCTGTAGGAAGCAAGAGCGAAAATGGATGCCCTGCTGTTGACGCAAATCGTCATTGGTTTCAACTGCTATACATGTGACATATACTTAAGACAGAAAAACGGTAGCATGATCTGACAGTCTATAAAATAGTGTAAGGTTCAGATAAGTTGAATAAACGTCCGAGCCGACTCCTCTGTCCTTTTTTGAAACGCCCTTATAAATCCAGGCGTCACCATCACCAGGACTCCCTTGATACACCAGTTTGTTCTTATGGATATCGTGGATATCTCAAAATAATATTCCAGTGTATATTATTGCCTTGCCAATTCGGCAACATTAGCACATTAGCTCCCCAGTTCAGTTTCTTATTTAGCAATATTTAACACTATAAAAAAGTTTCAATGTTATTCCATTGAGGGAATGTATAAAAATAGCTGGTAGGTGTAGAGACCGCAAGTTCGGTTTTATTGGCTTTGCCTTAAGACCGGCTTTTCTGCCACAGATTTGGATCTGACCCAGCCCCGATTGCAGAAGCTCCGACAAAGTTTGTATTAAAATTCCCCTTACAAGTACCACAATGTCTTTGGAATACCCTTCCACCTCAAAACTACTGGCCTTTAAATTCTCCAGTATCTCGTTGACTGAGAGGATCCAAAAAAGGACCGATATGATCCTCCCTTGTAGTGTTCACGTTCCAACAATCCTCTTAGCTTAGACCCCCAAAATAGTGGCCTCAATTTCCTTGTCCGAAGCCCAAGACGTCAGCTTCTGAACTTCTCCCGATGTTCTCACATAATTCCCTCCATGAGTCACGATTCGATTTTTAAGAAGGTGGGGGTGAAGCGGTAGGGGTCGGGGGCGTTGATTCGTGTATCATTAACACTTTTTCTTTCGCTCATTCTTATTCGTATCAAATGTTCCGGCTGAGTAGATTTTGTTTGAATATTTTGCGACAATTTTGTAATAATTTTGTTCATTGGTGCTGCTAGATTTTATGAAAGTTCAGAAATTTTATTCTATTCTCAAAGTGCTTACAAAACTGATGACGAATACGAGTGACACAACACATTAATCCGAGTGTTGAGTTGATTTATGTTAACGGTAAAATTACCTTTAAATGAGAACCGAGAAGTTTTTTGCATTTCGAGTTGATGCGTTTATAACTCCACGTATTACAGAAAGAGGATACGATAAATTATTATTTACACGTATTTCGCCATTTAAAAATAATACAATGGTTCCTTAAACACACAGGTCACGAACGTTCTAAGGAAATAAATGATGTGGCTAAGTTAGCTATTTTCCAAAATATACAAGTACCTTATGTACAAGATATTGACGCTATGGAACACATTAAAGAAGTAATAGACTTAATTTGGGAAAACTAATATTTCGAAAATATAACATTTTTACAAGTATTTACTTGAACCGGAGTGTTGAGTTTAGAAACAAACTTGGAATGAAAGGTTTAGATGGCATATTAATTAACAAACAAATATGTTGACTTTTTATAAATTTATATAAATTATTAAAAATAAATTTTTATAAAAGGGTGAAAAGCATTTTATACGGTTAATGAAAATTGTGAAACGATATATGTAGGTAATATCAATTATCAAATTTTCCATTTTCAACAGTACGATGGGAGGGGAGATGAGTTGGAATTTCACAATACTAATAGAAATTCTACCATAAATTCTAGCACTTAATACCATTGAGCAAATTTTGTATCAGCAAATGATATAAATACATAGACTAACTTTTTTTAACCAAAATTTGAAAACATTGAAAACACATGTTTAACCCTTATCCCATCCTTCCAAAAGTAATCCTGGTGCTTCATAATATCAAAACTTCTTACCAAATTGTATGTTTTTGTTTATTCGTGAGCGTTTTCTAATGGATGGGGATCAGATAAATCAACAAAGTCGAATCGAAAACGTCAGCATATATCTGGGGATCAGGCCGGGAATATATTTTTTAGGACTTTCTGAGCAACGAAGTCAAAAAAAGTTGAAGACAACATATGGAACTAATAAAATTTGGAACCTACCTCTCTCTTCCGTCTGCAGTTTTATTGTTGATGGGCAGTCTTTTTACTTCAGCATGCTCGTCTTCTGATTCCGACGAACTATAGGCTACCAAAGCTTCCATACCGAATGTGGTTGCCTCTGCATGGAGCAATTGCGCCAACGGAACTTTATTTACATACAATCAGCTGTTGCAGCAAAACAAACATAAATACGTCACGAAACGTTAGCTGGTGCTACCATAATTGTGCACTTCGGAATCGAAACGGTCCGTTAAATTTAACCGGTTATCATTGGACTGACACATTGACTGACATATGTCGTATTGATTTTTTCCTTCAATAATTGCAAAATGTCAAATTAACAGCTGCTGCAGTAGCAATCTTGTTTCGCTTTGATTTTTAACATATTACAAATAACAGGGCAACGAAATAGCAAATTATCCAAAATGAACGTTATCACAGCTATCAAGCTCTACATCGAAAAGATGACGAATGAATCTGGGCCTGGCATGAAGATTATTTTAATGGATAAAGAAACGGTAAGCGCCATAAAACTTGATCAATATTTCATATAATTTTGTGAATGTTTACAGACAAGTATAATATCTATGGCATTCAGCCAGTCAGATATGCTCCAAAGGGAGGTGTACTTGTTCGAGCGAATCGATTCGGCCCGGTCAAATGAACGTCTGAAGCATCTGAAGTGTATCGTTTTCATACGCCCTACAAAAATGAATGTTTCTCTGCTAGCAGATGAACTAAGAAGTCCAAAATATGGAGCCTACTACATATGTGAGTAGTGTTGTTAAAGTATCTCCTAGCATATACTTAATCATTCCGTTCAGATTTTAGCAACATTATCCCGCGGACGGATATCAAACTACTCGCCGAGAGTGATGAAAGTGAATCTGTGCGCGAAGTTAAGGAAATTTACGCAGACTACCTTTGTGTGAATCCGAATTTGTTCTCTTTTAATATTCCTTATTGTATGCATGGACTAAAGTGGATACCAGAAGCTCTAACACGTTCAGTGCAAGGAATCACGTCAGTTCTGTTGTCATTGAAAATTCACCCAGTAATCCGATATCGTGCCGGTAGTATAGTAGCTGAAACACTGGGCAAACAAATAAACGACGTCATAACAAAGGAGTCTTCACTGTTCGATTTTCGAAGTCAAGAAAACGGCATTCCTCCGCCTCTACTTTTGATACTGGATCGACGCGACGATCCGATTACACCACTCCTTCACCAATGGACTTATCAGGCCATGGTCCACGAACTACTTTCCATAAATAATAATCGAGTCGACCTATCCCGAATCCCAGGCATCTCAAATGATTTGAAGGAAGTGGTCCTCTCTGCTGATCAAGACGAATTCTATTCCGCCAATATGTACTCGAACTTTGGAGAAATCGGCTTCAGAATCAAAAGCATGATGGATGAATACCAAAAGAAAGCAAAAGATCAGCGAAAAGTCGAAAGTATTGCCGATATGAAAAGTTTCGTGGAAACGTATCCACAATTTAAGAAAATGTCCGGTACTGTCTCGAAACATGTCCGAGTAATAGGTGAACTTTCCGATCAAACAGCTAAACGGAATCTTTTGAACCTATCTGAACTGGAGCAAGATATGGCTTGCAAAGCTGATCATTCAGCTCAGCTGCAACGAGTCAAAAAGCTTGTTGCTGATGAGAAAATTTCAGTAAAGGATGCTCTTAAACTGGTTGCTATATATGCGTTACGCTACGAACGTCACGCAAATTGTGATATAATGGGGCTGCTGCAAGCTATTGAAAAGCGAGGCGGCAAGGCTGGTTTTGTGCCAAAATTGATTGAGTATGCTGGTCAGCATGCACGTCAAGGGGAGCTGTTTAATACGGTTCGTATAACCGATGCAGTGAAATTTACGAGGAATTTGATAAAGGTCAGTTGATGAAAGGTCAACTTAATAAAGATGAAACGATTATTCAACATTCAGATTAATTTTTTTCGATGGAGTTACATTAATTTTGAAAATTTAATTAAATGAAAGTTATTCTATTAATGTTCTTTCAGGGTCTCAAAGAAATCGAAAATGTGTTCACGCAGCACACATGTCTACTGAAGGAAACTCTAGAAGAAGTATTCAAGGGTCGCGACTTGGATCCAATGTATCAAGTTGTCGGTTCCTACGTACCTTTCCGACGGCCACACCAAGAAGTCGTTGTCTTTATAATTGGTGGCGCGACATACGAAGAAGCATTAGCTGTACATCAGCTGAATGTATCGGGATATAGAGTGATTTTAGGCGGAACAACAATTCATAATTCGGATAGTTTTGTAAGTGAAGTAAGTCGTGCAACAACCGGTATTCAACTGAAGCATACTAAATCACTTCAACAATTTTACGCCTCCGAATGAAGGAACAAAATTGTTGGAAGAAATTGTATTTACAAGACTTCTAAAAAAACTATATTTTAAAATCACAAGTGTATAATCTAATAGTTTAAGCTAAGTACGATGTTATATATAATACAGTTATTTTACATTTATGGGAAGTATATATATATAATAAAGATATTTATTTCTAACTTGATGATAATGTTTATGCTGTGTTTATTTTTTGGTTTGAAAAATGAAAGTGTGTTTTTTGTATTGTGGTATTAGGTGCTATAATTTATAGGTATTATAATTCGAAATAATATTTATCTATTATTTAAAGTTTTTTTCTTCTCCAGCTGTGTAAGTATTTATGAAGCTAGTTTTAACATACCTAGAACAAATATTTTTGGGCAAATGTTTCTAGCAAATACTGGAAAAACTTTGCACTTTATTGTTTTGACAGTTATTATATTATGCTAAATGCTGTTGAATTATGCTTCAATAAATTGTTTTTACACTGAAATATGCTTCATGGATTCGACATTCGTAAGCACACTTATATTCAAAAAAACCGATGTTCCCTCGTGTATATCCTGCAAGACATACTTGACTTTGCTCCGGAGAAGTATAACCTGCATGCGCTGCGCTGATCCATCCTCAGTTTCCCATTTTCTTTTCAATAGCACTTCATCAAGATACAAGGAGTTCCATTGTACCCCGTAGCTCTTTATACATCTGGTATGATTTGCCTTTCAGGCCTATGTGCAGACTAATTTCAGGCTATGATTTCCTTCAGATTTTCATCAGCTGGCTGTGCATCCAACAACTCCAACTGCGACCATCTTCTTGCCCGTGAAACGGATTTCGACTACATTGACTTTGATTATTTTGTCTTTTCTTCGGATGAAGCAGTAATTTTGTACTGGGTTGGAAAATAAATGACTAAAATAAGCAATTACCTGTTCCTGACCATCAATTTGATATGATAATACTGCGTATTAATTTCAATACGCACTATACCAACATTAAACCAGCACAAGACTCACCACGGGGAATGATTCCCGACATTCTGCCATCAAAATTTTAGTATTTGAGCAAAATTCGTTACCATATTTGGCAATGAATTGGACTTACCGTTATTTGAGATCACTCTACTGACGTCTAGCGGTGAGAATCGGCGGTGAATAGAGCAAGGCCATGATAGAGCCGCCTCGTTCATTACATATCTTGCAGGAGAGTGGAATTAAGGACAGGCAGTCGTCGCTTCAGTCAGATGTAATTGCTAAGTAATATTTGAGTGAATATAGCAATTTGAAGAGAAAAGCCACTAAAGTTAATTAATAAACAATTTGAAAATCTAAACTGTACACAAAGGAGAGAATAATGGGAATCTTCTGCCGCGTTAGGAATCTCTAGGAAAGATGATGAATTCACCGGTTTACAGATCAGCATGGTAGCGAAGCTAGTTAGTATTGTTGTGCAATTCAAGATTAACTGGAATTAATGCCAGACTGATGGCACCTGGAGATCAACAGGAGTCGTTTGTTGAATTCAATGATTTCGATGAAGGTCCTATCGTAACATTTCTTGAAAAATAGCAAAGAAAATTTGTTTCTTTTTGAGGGGAAATGCCAAATACCTATCCTAGAGTTGAGAATAGTTCATTCATTCAAAAAAATGAGAAAAATTCACAATAAATTAAAACGCAGCACGAACACGACTGCCTTCAACTTCCACCTCTTGGATGGAGGCATTTTTTGACTTAACTCTACTACGGGTTCCCCATAGCCGCTAGACGTTTTTACCAATAAATGTCTAGCTGGTATGTTTGCATTTTTGTGGTTGCGTGTTTATTTTTTGTTTGTTTGTTTTTTTTTCAGCGTGCTGTCTCGTGTTTTTTTTTTTGTACGTTTTTGTAAGTCATTTTTCAATTTTTGACCCCTTCTATCACCTGTTCGTCCTCTAGTGGTAAAATTTTCCGGCTGAGGTCCATCAAGTCAAGTTTTATTCAATTTTTACCCAATTTAGGTTTCATTTTTTCTCTCGTTTGCAGGGCCTTTTTTCGCTAGCTACGTGTTTTACCATGTCTCGGCTGGATCTATTTGTCAGTCCATGCCTGAGAGCAACTTTCTGACCCTTTACGGGCAAAAGCTCCCATTCTCTTGTTTTTATTGCGGCTACTGTATGATTCTGATAACGGATGAAAATACGTAGCGTAGAGCATATCCGCCTCATTTTTTTTGGCAAACCTCAAAGCGGCACTCCAGCTCCAGCGTCCGTTAGGGTTGGATAGAAGGGTGCTCCGCCAAGGCTTACTAGGGGCCTTCACGGCCCTACTCCAGGGGCAATCAATTATTTTGCCCTTCTGATGGTTCCGTCATCCAACCTCTCGGCGGGCTCTCTTCTTGGCTTCGGCCCAATTGAGATACCCTGCCAAGCATCCTCATTACTATAAAATTACTACAAAGCAAAGCCGTTTTGTTCCCGGTCGTCCATAAAAACCGCTTCTGGCCTCTACTTTTAGTTCCGCCAAAGTTGATTCGTTCATTAGCATCGGAATTGTTCTTCACTTAGCCAGCGCAATACCTGACTTGTGCATAATAAATAGTGCCCAACATTTATTACTTTTTATTTGTTCAACAAACCAGGGATATTCAACAAAAGAGATGTGTCTTTCCTGTGTTTGGCACTACTTTGTCCTCAGAAAGTAAATTTATTGCCAACTTTTCGACCACAGTAAACGGGAGCGCAGCTTCTGATCCTCCCCCGATGGCAGAAGTTTCTTTTTTGTTGTGGACAGTTTTCTTTCTAGTTTTTAGGTTGAAATTACACACCTAAAATAGATTTTGCTAAAGATACTTTCACAAAATAATTTTAAATATATTATTAAATTTCAATAATAAATCCAATTTCAAGTTATCTTTTGCCACTCTGACTCGGTTGTTATTGGTGGCCCCATATTATTTAATTGATCTGAAAACCTCTGCTACTCTTCGCTGAAAATTCCCTCTCCTATTTTATAACATTCCAAAAACATCCGCCCGTTTGCTAAGTGTGGAGTAGACTCCATCAGCTGAATTAAGGATTCAAATTTTAACATAATAATTAAAATTAAATGTGAATTATAAATATTATCGACTCAACTGAGTGAGTAGATTTTAATTGTGCAAGTTGACTAGCAATTTAAGCGTATATCGAATAAGCAACACTTAATAACACATGTAATTTTCTGATTGGACCGAATTCATAATTTCCAGCACAAAATAAAAATGCAAAAAAAAAACATTTGTTGCACATCAGTTCGTACTCACTTGGTTTTATCGAGTGACGCAAAATCTGACCTCACAAGACTCTCGTCACTTGAAGTCAAAGATACTTGAAGTGGCTTTCGGAATAGTCGATAGAACAAAAATGTCACTTCTTGAGATGAGGTCAAGTTCCTCAGAATACCAACTCAAGAAAGTTAGTATAGGGCCCTAAAATACAACAGCTGATCTATTCTATGTCCCAAAAATGCCAATTTTGACTTGATTCTCATTTCAGATTCTCCTCACTTTAAAACACTTTAATAGGCCGAAAAGAGCGAAGTGAAGATTCACCCTCACAGCGAAATCAGCAACTGCTTACGTTCAACAACGCAGGAGATCAGTGCTACTGAGCAGAATAGAGTTCACAAGCTATTGTTCAACTTTAGCTGATTCACTCGTAATTTAATTAAATCAAAAATATTTAACACTTTATTTTTCATTCCATTTTATATATATTTAAATAACTTTTCCATACCAATATTCCTATAAAATAGAATATCATAGCATTATCTATGACTTGCCACATCTTTTAATCACATGTATATCTATACATTTTTGTTCAAATTTATCGAAAGGAATACATATTATGCATTAATAACATGAACAACATGACATTTAACATATGGTGGGTTTCGCTATTTTTGTTGTTAGGTATTAAAAATGAATGTAAATATATATTGAAATAAATGAATGCATACTTAATTACAGTTTGTGTCTACATGAAATTAATTAATACACATTAAACAGTGCAAATGAGAATGACGTTTTTTTTTAAAAAAAAAATTATAATAAAAAAATGAGCTATATATAAATCGTACAATAAATATAATGATAATCTATTCAAGTATTAAAGTTGAAAATTTCAGTATCTGAAAATAGATAAAAAGAAATTATACAATATGAATGTCAGGTATTATATTTCGATTGATCGTTACAAATGACGCTATTTGTATTAGTGCAATCTTATGATTCTATGCTGTGAAATAGATGATCAAATATTTTTATTAGAAATGATTAATAAAAACTTAACAGCCAACATAAAGTTTCTAATCAATGTCTGTTCGACAGGCATTTACTTTGAGGAAACCAGTTTTGCAACGAATTGTTTTACGATGGATGAAATAAATTATCGAAGGTTTTGATCAGGAACTATATAATACAAATTTTTTATAATATTGGTATGAAATGAAATCTTATTGAGCTTGTTGTTAAAAACTATGTCTTCTTGGGTGAACTAAAGCAATTTTACTATGTTATAGCCAAGTAAAAGTACTTATGTCGTATCATGTGCATATATGAATACATCTAGACTTCTGTATTTAAGTCGATTAGTTATTATAGACCAAAGCGTTAGCGCAAATAGGAAATATATACGAAAATGATAACCATTTAAAACTCTAGGACGTATCATGTCTTTCATAAAATTCGTTTCTTTTGCACATTGAATGCATATAACATTGAATAAACCGATCGCGTTTGTCAACACTCATTGATAGAGTTCAATGAAATATTTTATTTATTTTAAAATATTTTTGCGTAACAAGATAAATGTGATATAGCCTTTTCATTTATCGTAAAATATTTCTTTCATTTCTATAACAATGATAAATAAATTGTGCTCTCAATGTTTTTACGTGATAATATAAAATGGAGGATATTTCCTATATTTATAATATGCGAATTTATATTTTATCTATGAATGATTTTTCACGCCTAATACGAATCAATTACAACATGAATTTTTAAAATACGATTAATATTTACTGTAAATATTCTATTCAATGATGCTAAGATCTTAGTGCGTTAAAACTGAGTTTTGAGGAAAAACGCAGTGTCGTTTAAATCTACTTAATAATATCTAGTATTTCGGTTTTCAAAATTCAAAAATTATTTCCAGTTGCATATGATGTTACGATAGTTCAAGAAGATTTATTGAAGGGTGTGATTCGAGAAGATTGAGTTAAAGTAAAATTAAACCAGGGTAAAATAAGTAAACAAAAAAATTAATTATGCATTACATACTTGCCATAAGCTTGAATCGCGAAAATTAATCTGTTCAGATACCGTAAATAATTTTAGTTAGCGTCACAGCCATCGTACTAGGAACTCAATAAACAGGACTGCGATTGAACCACGCATTCAACAAGAATGATCGATGTCTTTTTAATATTCCAGGTATTTGAATATTTCGAAATTTATACAATCGTTCTTTTGATTACTGCTTTTTCCATGCACAATATCTTTCGTTTGTGAGTTTCCGTTGGTGTAGTCGTTTAGCAAGGAGTGTAAATAAATTTGCATTTGGATTAATCTTTAGGCATTCTTTAACGAGTCGTATTGAAATCTAATAATCATTTCACTGCCAAAGAGAGATACTGTAGTATTAGTGCCGGTTATCAATAATATATACTGTCGGTAGAATTATCGAAATTGTACTATCTAAACAAACTTTAGGAATTATTTACAATAGATTTACAGATCAACCATTCACTATCGCAACATATGCAACTATTTCATTAATAGGGTACAAATTCGGTTAGTATCAAATCAATACACTTTTCTCTAAATCAAAAAAAAATGTGTCCTTTCTGAATGATTTTTAATGAGCTATTATCACTTGTGGATAAATATACAATGATATTAGTAGGGTAGGGTAGGTAGTAGGTATTACTGTGCAGATGTTAATCAACTTCAAACATGAATTAATGTGATGGACTATCCGAAATGCGATGTTTAACTTGACGTGCTTTGCTACATGACGCACGTCGCAATGAACTAACACTGCCACCAAAGTTGTCATGATCTAGTGATTCCGATGAGAAAGCTATGATTTCACAAAAACTATATCAAGGAAAACAGGTTAGCGTATAAGAATACAAACCTTTGTCGGTTGGAGATCCGAGTGTTAAGCTACTTAAACTCGAACTCAGATTATATGGTCGCGGTGATGGTGGAACAGGCGTTGAATCGTCAGCTGGCAAGCATGTTTCGACCATTGCTTCGAGGCAGTTTACGAATAGCTCGGATGATTCGCCCATCATATTATACTGGAAATAAAAGGACAATAAATATCAGCGAGAAGTAATCAAAGCATTTGTTGCAGAAAATTTTAGTGCATTTAAAAAAAAAAATGTTTCAGTGTCGAATAAAGTATTGCGATTAAAGTGCAAGATTCACATCCACATTAAAAGTTACGAATGCATGTACATATCTTCTGCATTTTCGGTTTCAGGTGTTCGAACATGTTATGTCTTATAAGGTGAAAGGTAACTCAAGATTGGCTCAATATAAAAGAGCCACTCAGCCGAGCCATGTGAGTTAGCGCATTTCATGCAATTGAAACCATTCATCACACACTGCTTAGCATCATCAAAAAACACACGCTGCCATCGCTATCATATCCTATGATTCTGTGCCGCCTGAAGTTTTTATTCAAAGCTAGCGTTTGCACCATCCGAATATGGACGTATCGAATGTCGCCAAGAAGCCAGTGAATTTGCATTGAAAGCAGCTCCTCGCACAGAATATGTGGACAAACTGCATTCACTGTGATCCTGGCACACGTTGCGTCAAATGCAACAAAATTCACGCTTGCAGAGACTGCGACGTTCCAAAAGAACCCCTAAATTTAAAAATAGCAGGTCCGAAATCTTTTCGCCTTGGTTAACCAAATCAAGGATTTTATTTTTACATTCAGAAACGTTCATCCCAGTCTGAAGAACGAGACGCTTTAATGTCGGTTATCCTTCGTCTAGCTAGCAATGTGATCTCTTAAATATTAGCCTTATCTACAAGAGGAACTTCGTTCAGAATTTTTTGAATCAATGAAGTCCCGATATCTTTTTCCAATCAGAAAGCAAGCTCAAGTCTCGTTATCGTGTAACCATGTATGACTACAAAATCAATTACGAGGATGATTTCGTGAAGAAATCTGGGAAACTATGGTAGACTATGCTACGGGTGTATGAGTACAATGGGTATTTTGGTCTGAGTGCTTAGAGGTGGTATGCACGTCTCCCCCAACCACCCCTACACACAAACACATCAGGTAACTCACATTCTTCTTAACTGGGAACCGCACTGCTAGTCAAAGAGAGGATAAAAGCCAAACGGCATTTGGGCTCTGGACTAAAAGCTTTGGAAGTTATCTTTATCAGTTTTCAACTAGGGAACGATCATATATGCACATCACCATTTCAATGGTGTTTTGTTGGCTCAGGATCTTGATTGTATACCAGCGACAGCATCTTTACTTGGGCTGGTCATCGTCGGGAGCGATTTCAATGCTCGTTCTTAATCATAGGGTAACCGTAGCAACAATGCTTACGGCTTGGCCATAAAGTAATGGCTGATGAACGTTGTAGACCCAATCAAACCCATAAGATGCAACTTTCCGCTGATCTTTGTCAATTATAGATTTTTTTTCTCGTGCCCTTGAGTTTCTCACAATTCAGTACTTACGAATGCCAAGTCTATGACACTGTATGTCACAATCAGCTCATCCAATCATTTATTCAACGAGAGCGTGGCCTCAATTTCTTAACTCCTGATCCCGATCTATTAATTCCCTTCGATAGATACAACTGGAAGCAATTTGCAGCATATGTTGGAAATCAAATTCAAAATCTTAGTCTTCACAGCTCCCAAAATCTTCGCTCGCAGGAAATCGACGGTGCTCTTTATATGTTTATTCATATCATATCCTTCGTCAGTGATAGTTTATCTATCCCAAAATAGCAATTTTGCCCTCCAAACTTTTCCCTCCGTGATTTACTGGACATTATTTAACTGTATAACAGAAGGAACGTCTTAATATACACAATATAAATATAAAAAAACACCTCTGCCTGAATCAAAGGCATTAAATTCCTGATAGCGGAGTCTCGAGCTCATGTCAACAAAAAATGTGAAGAGCGGCTCCGTAAAGTGGTCCCGGACCAAAATATGTTCCAAAAAATTAATAATGTAACATTCCATAAAAGATTAAGGCTTTATAACAGTCTGTAAAATAATTTTACTTTTAATGATAGCGTACTCCCTGATAATAAAGCGACTGCAGATGTTACTGCTTTCTAATCTATCATGGAGAGAAGCATAGCTCTGACCTTAATTTCGCTTCAGCCGTTAAAACTTTCACTAATTTTCATCAGTGAAATCATTTATTGACTCTATCTAGAATCAGACCTACAAATTCTTCTACGAGCCTCATACTAAAAAAGAAACTCTCCTATCTCTGGTGCCGACCATTTTCTCTAAAAATTCTTCTGGAAAAGATAAAATATTCAACTTTATCTTTCTTTTCAATTTCTTTGTTTTCTTTTTCGTTTGGTATTTTCCCACTGCTTGGAAGCGTGCAAAAATATTCCCTGATCCAAAAGCAGCGGGATTCTGTAATGTTTTCAACGGCTGCTCAATGTTTCTGTTCTCAAGCTTGGGAAAACTTCTCAAAAGATTAATTCAAAAGCAATTAAATCACACTGTTGATGAGAGCCATATTATACCCGGAAGACAATTCGTCTTTGAAAGCCAAACACTAAACGTTTGGCGAGCGAATGATTTTGCAAAGAGTAGACAAAGATAGTATTCTGAACAAGAGGGTTTTGGATCTTGTCTGATTGATCTACAGAAGGCCTTCGTCTCTGTATTGAATGAAGGCCTCCTGTATAAAATGATCAATTTTGGTTTTCCAACATGGAAAAATAGAAAGAAAGTCAGGCAGATCGTCGCCCTTCTGTATTAAGCTCGACCCTCGTTGGAGCCTTAAGTCAAGAACGTCAAAAAAGGCAGCCCTTGCTTATCATCTCATAGGCTGTATCTTCAAGTCGAACTCTATTTTCTAAGACTATCGCCTACAGACCATTGATTCGATCGATCCTCACATACGGTGCTCATATCTGGTCTTCGGCCTCTTGAGGTCAACTTGAGAAGGTGGCGAAATTCGAACGCCTTATTTTGGGAAACATCCTTTCACTATCAGGCCAATGGCCACTATTACCGGAATAGTGATTTCTACCATAAATTGAAGGTTAAGCTTCTATTCTCGTATTTGATTGAATTAAGCAACAATGCTATTCGCCATGCTATACCACATCGCAATATCATTATTCAGTCCATATATCCAAAGCCTGGATCCCAACAACTAGAATTGAGCTCATAGCCCATAATTATTGAAGTTTCTAGTGAACATGTTTCTTTTTTCTCTTTAATCTGATATAGAATGCCATTCACCAGATAAAACAGTTCAACTTAGCATTTTCTCTCTCCAGTTGAATGAATTATCTTTAGAATACGAACCGATATTCTTTCGTTTTCTTTTCCTTAGCAAAGTATCATTTTAACTCAGTAATAAAGATGAGTTATGAAATATATCTCTAGAACAGTCAAAAATTCAAAGAACATAATTTTGATTCATTAGGCATAGCTCACAAACCGATCACCACCTTAAAACAATAGTTTTACATTAATCTATTTCAATTTTCTCTCAGTAAATAAAAGTAAAAAATTTTGTTTTAGCACACCGAAGAGTGACCAACAGTTATCACAAGATTCTCATATTGTAGCATTCAAAAAAATGCTTACACATTAGATACCGAGAATGCTAGCAGAGAAGCAAAATAACATTTCAAGGGGTAATGTTGAAAAATACCAAGTTGTCAGAGACAATTTTTTGGTTCGATTTGTGACTATGGATGAAACCAGCCCTCACTTTGATTTCGATATGAAACAACCGTCGGCGGCTTGGAAACAGCTACCTTCACTGACGCCGAAGAAGTTAAAAGTGTGAAAGGAGCCACTAAAAACCACAAAAGGGAGTCACTATTACAGCCTCTTACTAGACACACTAAATAAGAAGATTGTAAAAGGCTACTAAAGAAAGAGGCAACACAAAGTACGAGCAGGTATCCTTAGTTGCAATGGTAATGTTGGTAAAAATCTACGATCTGCATTAAATCGTACAGTAATGTACTCCGATATAAGGAAAATCAGACAATCAACATTAACAGCGATTGATCGGCGGTGTAAAAATATGAAGAAGTTTGTTTGAATTAACATCGGAATACATATTGAACCATTTTATTTGTTCAAACAGCGGAAAACCACTTATTTACACTCGAAAAAAGACGGAACCGACCTCACCAGCTCTTTACTGTGGCTAGTGTGCAGACAAAAGTAATTTGCCATAGATCTTGTTGTGGTTCAAGGACCTGAAATCAGAACCCAGACCTCTATCCAAGTCGCACTCTGTATGAATATACGTATGAAAATTGCTATTATTGCTATTACTATTATGCCGATATCGAGGTAAGGAGAATGCTGTTTTTGTCTTTGCATCTTTATTGATACGTAAATCCCTAAGTACTTCTAAAATTGCCCGAGAATGCAAGGCGCGATATTGAGCTCTGACGTAGGTACCCAGAGCAAAATCACCTTGCTCTGAATACAGGGCCTCTGTGGTGGTGAAGGTGAAATGACTGAGTTGAAATTGCTGATGATATTGCGAAGCGAGCCTCAACACTTCCACTAAATGGTTTCGACATGGTTTCAAGGTACTTAAACATGAGACTAAAGAATCCCACTTCAACAAGAGTAGGAAGAATTATGTTACTATGACAGGCATAATGACTGAGCATAGCCACTAAGGAGAACATATGTACCGCATAGGGGTGGCCCGGGGTGCTTACCCATTCTGCTTATCAGGCTGGAATGTTGCGTGTATGCAGAGGATAACCTCTTATCCCGTATCATTTGATCCTGAACTTTATTAATAAATATGTCTAGTAAAGGTTATCGAATGTGTTCATGGTTCCCTTCTTGTCTATAAATCAGCATAGACAACGTGTATCATCTCTCTAAAGCTTATCAAAGCAGAGCATATTGAAACGAGAAACTCGATCGTTTTGCGGAATCAGCCTCCGAAAGCAGAATCAAATTGGAAATGTTTTTGCGGGATGATTAAAATTGAACAACTTTTTATTTACACTAAAAATTTTAATCTACATTGTAAATTCTATTTTGACAAAGTGGTTTCGAAAGTATGCACTGATTCTGATGAGAATTCTGATGAGAATCAGTGCATACTTTCGAAACCACTTTGTCAAAATAGAATTTACAATGTAGATTAAAATTTTTAATGTAAATAAAAAGTTGTTCAATGTCTAGTAAATTCTGGTAGGCTGAGTGGTTAGAGGTACTTGCCGCCTCTCCCTTCACTTACTAAAAAAAATTATGATAGTAGCTTTCAAGCAAGGATTTCGCTTTTGCTTTCCAAATAAATGTTTTAAATATTTTGTATGGGCTCTGTTGGGATTTATTACTTTTTTTTAAAAATGAGCTGAAGGCATTCGGTTCCAACCAAAATGTGATATAAGTCTTGGAAAGTTGTTAAAAAACACAGAAACTATAATACAGATATATACTGTTATAATACTTTAATGTATTTAAAATTTCACTTACTTTTGGAAACGGTCCAGCGAATCGCCATAGCCCACCAAAGCCACAACTTTGTAAGAAATGCAATTGTTGTTGCGAAGGATCCTCGCTTGCAAGCATATTTTGAATAATATTTTGTACAGCCAATAGCACATTTTGATCATTCGAAGCCGATAAAATATGATTGATTTTCTGATCAAGTAACGAGTGACTAAATGATAAATAGACAAATAAATGTAAAGAATCAGTTAAAATATTATCATATTTAAAATTTTAAATTATAGTAACATAAAATTTATCTTACATCACTGGAAACACTTTAGGGAAAACTACAGAGCCTTCAGCTAGATATTGATAAAGAACACGAGTTTCAATTTCGACTGTTGAATATTTTACTAGCGTTGCTAAAACGGTCAGCACTAGAGCCTGCGTTGATAGGTCCGGTAGAACTTCGGGGTCTAATAATACGTTCGATTCATTCGACACCGACGAACGGGACCCACGCTCCTAGAAAAAACATTATTTTAAATAAATGAAATTCCTCGAAATTAATTTTTTTGATGCATTTTCTAAAATGGTTGGATTGGTTTGAAGTATTTCCTTATTCCAAGCAAGGATATCAAATTTAAATTGAAAAAATATGAATTATAGATGGTGTTTTTATATGAAACTGTTGAACTATAATTGCGACGACTAATTATTTCTACTCAAACAAGATTGAAACAAAGAAATTATTTCAAACACATATTTCCATAAATTAATTTCAAAATTTTAAGCATATATATGGAAGAGAGCGACAAAACAGTCCATTAATTATCATCATAATGAAATGAAAAAATTAATTCAAAATATACCTGACGATCATTTATTCCAGCCGTATTATTTGGATCTTTTGTTGTTGGTACAGAAAAAGATCTTTGAGTTTTAAACAAAACTCGAGCATTCTATGTTCGTATTCATTTTTCATCATTTTTTCAGTTCAGTTTTCGTTTCAAATTGATATGGTAACACAAATAAAGCACGTGTCAAATTAACGCAAACAACACCAATTGTATATCAATAAGGTCATCATAAACGTAAGATAATTAATAAATCAAAACAGTTCAAATTTTAACAGGAATCGCATGCCACATTAATCCAATATTTCAATTAACACATTAAATCAATATTTATTGAAATTAAATTCATTTTAGCCGAAAATCAATTCAATCAACGACAATATTTAAAGCAATTACACGATTGAGAAAATCATTGAAAATAGTACGAAAGAAACATTAAAAATTGCATAAAAAAAGGCATTTTCATGATTCCGATTTTTATTAAATTAAATAAGTCGAAATAAATCAATTCGCATAAACATATGATGGGAAAAATTGTAGGCAAATTTACGTTTTTTTAGACAAACCGAATTAAAAATTGTGTTTATTAATGTATTTCATTTGAAAGATGTTGTGTTTTGATCATATAATTTGTTTGAAACCCAGAGCAATGCAAGCACCAATCAGCAGGCAATAGAAAATGAAAGAAGAAAATTAGATTTAGTCTTAAATATACTTATTTTAAAATAAGATTTTGGAAAAATCAGAATCAATCTTCATAAAAATTATAGTTTTTGACATATTGCAAATGTGAATCAACATAATCAAAGCAAACATTTTTGTTATTAAAGCAAGTTTCAAAAAACTCGTACGTATGGCATATTGCTGCATTAAAATAAACAACCACAAAGTTATTAAGCGCAACTTGCAATACATCATCAATAACTTAACTATAGTATACTTTTAAAATTTTAGAATATTTCATCCTAAATTAATATTATTTCTTCAGTTTCTGCGCGTTGTTTTAGATAAGTAAATACCCTTTCAAGCATCGCAATCATCCTATCATACATCGCAGAACCTTATCAACTTAAACCACGTAACTTCTATCACAGAGGTTTTCAAAGCCGCAACAAAGTCATTATACTTTGCATATATGTATGTCGGTAGTTGCATTCATTAACTGCCGAAACGATTTGATGAGATTGAGAAAGGAAAATGCAGAACAAAGTATAAGCCACATGATGAACAGAAAAAAGCAAGACTTTTAGCACCACCACTCTCTTTCTTAACATTCGATATTAAACAGATAAAATACATTGAAGGCGCGTCCTGAGAAAACAAACATGTCCATAACTCCTGAATGTAAGAATTTTAAAGTCTTGCTGAAAATTCAGGTTTTTAAATATTTTTGCCATTACTCGTCGATTTTGAAATCACCTTTTTCAGCTCGAAAGACATTCATCCTTACCTTTTAGTATTTATTTTACACGAGTTTAATGGAAAATTTGACGAAATAGAAGGAGAAATGACAGATAGAACAACATAACAAAATCAAATATAGCGTTTTTGATTAAAAATTTCATTAAATTACATGAATAAATATTTTCAATTTATTAATAAATGATTTCATGATAACTGCAAAATCACCAAGATATTCTGGCGGGGTGCAATTCTGTCTTTCTTTGGCACACACCTTAATGCATACAATAAGGTTGCAATAAAAACTCACTGAAGAGAACTTCAGTATATATTACATACATTTCATACAAATGCTAACAAAAAAATCAAACTATATGACTATCGTACTCTGAGCTTCCATTATTTAATTGGATTTCGATATTTTTAGTCCTTAAATTCAGCAAGAGTTTCTGACTTTCTGTTGTCTTATTAAATTCAAATACTATTTGAACACCGCATTTAAACAGTCAATTTAATTTCTACATTTAATGAGTTTGTCATGTCTTACCCAACGCGATAAAAAATGTGCAGGTACCATCATCACGGTACCACAGTCCGTACCTAGCCTTGACCTCCTTAATACAATGCTTTCCGTCCTCTCGATTCAATGACTGCGTCCTCCAATTCGTTTCAGCGTCTACTGCGTCTTCCCAATGCTTGCATGACTTTCCTATTGGAGTTCCTCTGCTTGCTTGACCCTTGACTTTTGTAGTTTTACTAGGGTAGAGACTTTCAGCTTGACATATCGATTATACAACTCGTTGTTGCATTGGATTCGTGGTCTATCTTCTTCCCGCAATGGATTGAAGGTCCTACGCAATACCCTCCTTTCAAACGTATCTAGGTTCTTTTTTCAGATGTCTGAGTTAGCCTCCAGATTTCACTTCCGTTGAATAACCCAGGTTTAATGACTTTTGTAGATGCTGAGTTTCATTTTCCTGTTGAATTCATCGTTTGAAATCGTCAAGTTCATTTCCATTCTCCGAGAGATTCATCCCTAAGCACGCGAAGTGGTTTAAGGGTTACGGTTACGGCTTTTAACTGCCGTCATTTTCCTTGATTGAGTCATAATTTTTGTTTTGTCATCGTTAATTTGAAAACCAATCAACTTCTTTGTCAGTTTCGTCCTTCGAAATACATACTTCCTCAGCGTCGTTGAAAGAAAATGACATAATATTGATGTCATCAGCGTAGGGTACTAGCTGCTTCGAATTGACTAATAGAGTTTTCCTATTGCCAAGGGGATTTTTCTGATGACATGCTGAAGTGCTAAATTATAGATCATATGAGCTAGCCCATACCGCAGTTTTAACTCTTTATTAGTAACAAACGAGTTAGTAATGTTATTCTGTTATTCGAGGGTTACCGAAAATGCAATAGATCCAGCCCGATGACTTGACTTGACTGACAACCTCGCAGATGGTGCTCATTAATGAGTGGCCACTGCAGAACATGTGTTGGTTTTTTGAAAGGTCACCAGCGCTTCGTATAACCACCTTTAGCCCTTTTAGAAATTTCCTCGCAGCACCAAGCATGCAAAGTTGTCTGTACGCTGAGGGTGTGTTAAGGTCTTCTTTCTTCTTTGCAATTAGAGCGAAAAAACACCCACTGAAAAACACACATTATACATTCGCAGCAATGTTAACAGGTATCTCTCCACCACCGATTTCAGTACTTCTGCTGCGATATTGCCCGGGTCCGACATCTTTTGGTTTTGCGTTCTGGCGGCTGCGCTGCGCAGCTCTTCAGTAAACAAAGGGACATATTTCTGATGGACTGTGTGATCATTTTCTACTCTCACGTGGGCATTGCAAACAGCAAATACACAATATGACTTAGCGTGCTCGCCTCCAAAGGTGGATCGCCATGCGGTTGAGCCTCCCGGATATTATTTTTTAGCTTTTGTCCCATATATTCTCGGTCTACCTTTTCGCATAGAGTTTGCCACATTTGCTTTTTTCTCCACTTTATAGGTATTCCTAGGTATTTTTTTGTCATTTTATGTTTTTTGCCGCTTCTGGTCGTGCAGGAAATGGCTGTGTTCCGCTCCAACACACTAGAGCTCTTCGTCTCAGTTCCGCTATCTCCTCAGCCCACCATTAAGCCTTCAATTTTCCCGGTAGTAACTTTCGAATTGACATCGAAATATCGCACGCTCGCCGAATTTTGCCTATGGTGAAATTTACCAGCATACCTAGTCACAGCTGTTCATAGCTAAGCCTATTTGGCCTGCGCTGACCTCACAAATAAAGCTGCTGTCAAGTGACTCCAACAGCTTCCTCCTTCCCAGCTTCAAAATATTCCACCCAAGTATTTTCCGGTTAGAGTTTTGTGGGGCCGTGCTGCTCTTAGCCTGGACGTCGTTTCCATAATTAATCTCCCACTTGTGTTTTGAGTTGCATTCCCCACCCCAAAGGTCTCGCATTGAAGTCGCCAGCTGCTTTCAGTTTTCCCGGACGGTCAAGAAGAGCGTATTTCAATCCTTCAATCTCTTATTGAGTCATTCGGTCAAAAATAGCAGCTAAGCTTATGCCTCGCTTTTCAATCCATGCATTTCCATCGACCGTGTCTCAAAGCCGGTCTTTTCGACTGTTTGCAGCTCATTAAGCTGCATAGCCCGGAGAGTCTGAACACCATGTCTCTGGATTCCTCTTTCGATATAGTTCGCTGACCATACCAATAAGGTAACTTTTACGTTCCCAATTGTTTTCTCTAGAATTGCTGCTGCCTCTTCTTTCTCTGATGTAAGACAGCCGATGTCGAGTATCTCGATATTGGCTTTTCAGCTGTTTTAATTGCATCGCCGAATTTCGCGATGTCTTCGCAAATTACCAGTGTGAGAAGCACTTCACCGTCTGCCGACAGTTTCTAAAAATTTTTTTCGTAAATTATCTAAGGTTTTGTGTTTCCATTATACATCTCACTTATAAGTAAATAACATAAATTTAGTGGTAATCCTATTTTTTAACAAATTGGACTTTACTCACTTTGAAAGTATCTTTGCTCTCGGATTATTAAACTTTTTGCTATCAACATGCGAGTTTAGAAAGCCAATTTTTTCATATTAAATTAAATCTTGGCACTTTACCTCACATCACTCAGATATTACATTTAATATATTAAATTATTAAATCTATTAGTATATCTCGTCGTTTTCTCTTTAGTATTGACGCTTGTTAATTTCACGTTTGTGCTCTCCCATTTCTGCTGCCCATATTTAGTTTTTCCTTATTTTATTGGTTCACCGCCATAAATTAACACCTCATGTCTAAACCAACCAAAATAAAAATCAATAAAATATTGAGTAAACGTGATTTTAATGAAATCAATATATTTTGATTCAAAGATTCAGGCATTTTACTGAGCTTGTTTGTGAAAACTCATAATGCCCAAAGTAGATTCACTCCACATGTCAATATTAGTTTTTAACATCTGCTAGTAGAATATTTATCAAGCACTTTCCAACCTTATGTTTCTAGAGCTATAGTTCTATTTCTTTTTCTATATACTGCTTTTTTTATGTACAATCCTAGCCAACCCTTTTTTTGATGCATACAATCCTTATTCTAAAGATTTTGCAGCTATCATGTAATATTTGAAAATATGTAACATTCAAATGCCAAATTTGAGGTTATCCATACAGAAATTGCATTCCTAATAACTTTCTTATACAATCGCAGTACAAAAATTCGATTCTTCAGCAGAAATTAATTTGACAAATTCGAATCAAATAATAGCAGGCCATATTTTAAAAATAAGTTCATAATTTAGTACGAAAAAAACCGTCGACAATATCGAAAACAAGCAAAGATCTTCGAATCGGCTATAAATGTATTGTTTCGTAATAGTTTCTTACTTTGATTTGCGGGCAATTTTGTAGACAATTAACAAAAGCATTACTCGTTTCAATCCCTTCATCTAGACTTATAATCGGACTAATGGTGCTAGCAGTAATGCTGGTAGAAATACTAGCAGCAACTGCTGTTGTCGATGCTATGATTGTCACTGCCACGCTAGGTACTGTACTATCAACTTTTATATTTTTATCACAATTACTATTGGCCAGGGCTTTATCATGTTCTGGTTCAGATGCGGATCTACGATTTTGAAAGTCTTTGCGATGATAGCATTGATTATTATTATTACTGGCACTATTAATTGGCGATTGACCGACATTCGGAAATGGCGATGGACTGAAATTCGCATAAAGATTCGGACTCAAATAGCTAGGACTGCTGGCTATGCCTTGATTTATGGTAAAATCTAAACTTCGCCATGTTTTTCCTTTGATTGCCGCGTCCTACGTGGAGTAGTTCAACAAAAAATCATCAAGGTAGTAGACACTGAACAATAACTTAACAACGCAACTGATAATTTTTAAGTGAATTTCAATAGATTAATGCTAGGAACCCGACGTACTACGATACTAACAGCACATCATAATGATCAGCAGAAATTATTTACTCTTCTACTGCGTGGTACACGACTATCAGTATAAATTTGATGCAACATACCAATTGAACAATAAATTATAACGAAAAAAAAATCAATAATAATATGCCTTCAAACGCCACGAAAAATATTCATCTACTTTTACAATACTTCGTTTTTGCAAATATTCTAGACTAAGAATTCGATAAATACCTGATGGGGTTGTACTTTGTGCTGTCGAGCGTATGCAATTGCCGACTGATCGAGAATGTCCCATGACTTTTGTCGACGTGATAATGGCATTCCGATCTGCAAATTAGCGGAATATGTTTTATTTTCATATAATGCATTTTAAACGTTATAATGTTTCAATTATATATTTACTGTGTAATTGAATATAAGAACTAATGAATATTTTAGTACTTACATTCTGATTTGCAGGATTCGTAGTATCACTAACTTCATTCGAGTTTTCGGCGGGCCAACGAGGTAAAGTATGTTTCACGTGGCAACGCGATCTGACTTCCTCCGAAACTGCAACTAATGCTGTTAAATACGCAACACTTTCCGGCGTTACTTCGAATTTATCTCTTCCAAGAGGTTTGGCCACAATCCCAAGTAACATGGTTAGCACTCGTGACGTTCTCGATACGGTTGTAGGAGTCGGATGGCGATAGCCCTAGTCAGAAAATCAATGATTGAACTGATTAAAACACAAAAATTACCCTACCTTCAACAAATGTCCCACCAAAGCAAAATGGAAGTTACTTTTGAAGGAAAGTCCAACAGCGTGGTCTAGTTGCTTGAAATGCCATTCTAGTGGTTCTCGCGTTGACATCATAACATCAGCCAAGTTGCTCTTATCAAATGTTCCTTGCGAGTTTAAAGTGTGCAGGTTTTGTTCGAGAAGAGCTGACCCGGCTGCGTAAAGCGAAATTTCATCGAGTTGCAGAACCGATATCGCAACCCAAAACAGAGCTTTATGAATGGGTGATTCCTAGCAAATATATTTAAATAGTACATGTATTATTTTAGAGAAACACAATGTAATGTGAATTACACATAGCTACATAGTGAAACCATTACAAAATCAACAACTTACAGGTCGCAGTAGCGGTTGTATCCTTGTCAGACACATGACTAAAGCTTCAATTAAGGTTATATCATTAAATGATTCAAGAGCTTTGACTAGAATTCGAAGAAGCTGCTTCACATCTTGATCGGTTACGCTTTTACTAATACATCCATATACGATAAGTGCTCTTGGTTGCAGTGCGGGATTATAGCAAAATGCGAAACTCCTCGCCAGCGAAGTCCATGTTTGGAGCCATTTGCAATCAGGATAGTCACGCATACAAGCTTCCATGATTTCAAGAAGCGCATCTGTTATTACTTCTAGAGACGGTAAAGATAATCGTTCACGATCAGATGGCAGAGGTTGAGATACTCGTTCATTTCCTAGCCACTTGTCTGGTGGATGCCGACAACTCGAACGGAATGCAGTTACTGCGGCTGATTTCACTTTACTAATTCCAAAGAGCAAATAGAACTTTGGAAGTGAGAACTCATCGAGAGATAGACGCAAGACTCTTTGCGCCTCCTCTGTTGAATTGAGTAGAGGAAAATATAATAATTACTATTGTTGCGGATAGATTGTGAAAAATTAAAACAAAAATCATAATAAATCGATTGTAAATTGAAAGCTGGCGCTATCGAACAAGGTTTAGTTCTTCTTTAGAAAATAGGATAAACCCGACTATGTAAGATAAATTTACATTGCGAACTGCTTAGGTATAACTGAATAATAGTTTTATTCTAATTTAACGAACCTGAGAAGGACGGTTTCGTGCAGGTACATAATGAATGAATAATATTAATTACTAAGCCATGAGTTGATGCTCGCATGGACAAAGATCCCGTGCAAACCTGTAAAAATTGATTCTTATCAAACTGTAAAATACTCGAAAACAGTAACCTCACCAAAAATGTGACAGTATGAAATAAATGCGGTAGATGCCTGGCCACATCCAAACAATTATTAAATGACAACATCAGCAGATATCGAGCCAAAATAGCAATATCGTCCCACATCATATGCTGCTCTAAAAACTGGGTTGGATTTGTACAAGTTTTATCCATAACCCGACACAGCCGAGTTATCACTTTTTTCGATACAAGCTGAACATTTGCCGACGCTAATGCCACTGCTGTATCAGCCATGATTTCAACTTGCGGCGATCCCAGTCCATACGTTATCGACTTATGCATGAAGTTATCTAACACCATGTCGATGAGCTCGGGAATTTGGCCGAGTGATCCCCAGATTTTGGCTTGTATCGAAGGATACATTTCCTTCTGCTCGATCGTTAAATTTATCAATTTCTCAAGGATCTGCGAGACCTTCAGCTTCTTTGCATCGTCATTCGACTTACAGAATTTCACAAGATTCTTGAGCCACGGTGTCATGTACTCGAGACACAAATGCTTCAACTCGATTGTGCTTCTTTGAAAGCCTTGAATACATTCTTCCAGAAATTCTAATGTCAAATGCGGTTCGTTCGTTGCAAGTTTTTCGCTTACAGATTTAATGAAAATCGTGTTATTCGATGGAATACATAGTCCTGTAAAACATTTCATGCTATGAAGTTTCCCCAACCAAGACACAATGTTGTCACTTACCTTGCGTTTCTAACAGCTGCCCTTCTATTTTCAAATCGAATGTCCCAGTTAACGCACAAAGCAAATTATAGGCAGCTGTCCTAAGATTCGGGTCAGAGGAACCTAAATTCAATAAAGCCATGTTCAACAATGTGCCTGGAACATCTTTTGGTCGAATTTTTTGATGAACAGTAACGGAGTCCTAAAATACAGCACTTATCAGATCCTCTTGGCCAAAGCAAACCAATTCACAAAACTTACAGGCTGACTCAGTTCCCAACGATTACGGATATGAATGATAGCCTGTACAATGTTATCACAATCATTATGGATAAAGCTGAGTTGACCACTTTCATTAGCGATTGATAGCGTAAATTGGTTATCATCTACTAAACAAACTTCTTCGATTTCCGATGCGTAATATACGTCGTTCAAGAGTACAGAATGAGCAAGCACTTTAGTTTTCTCCGCCGATGTGATTTGTAGTGCTGTTGGTCCCACTTTTATTGCCACTTTAGTATCTTTGTGACTTAGCTTCAGAGCATTGTTGAATACTTTTAAATCTTCGTCGAGCGAGAGCGTAGCTCCTGGCAGTTTTTGTTGTTCCGCATCGATAGCGTCATTTAGTTTACTTGGCGAATCCAGAAAGATCAATTTACGGTTGCCCTGAAATTATTAATATCATAACGGTAAATTTAATTTCATTAAATTATATATTTTCCATAGAAACCTTTAGTGGAGCCAAAATGCGATCATGGAATTTCGTATACTCTCGTACCCATGAATTACAATTGTAGATGTAAACCGCGTGGACATTTTCATAAGCGACCGCAGGTAATACGTAGAACCATTTTTGAAGGAATTCAGTACGGAAACGGTTGTCAGAACAAGTGTGTGTAAAATCGATGACAACCTCAAAAGGCGAGTGGCAAAATGGTTTCAAGCTTAAAATAACATGATAGATTAGTAGGTCACCGTTCGTTTCGCCGATTCTAAAATTAAATGCACATTGATTTCAGTGTGTTTTAGTGGTTATCAATATTTTCACTTGTATCTTCTCGCGATGTAATAAAATACTGGATAGCCAGCCTTGCTTGTCCCTGCTTGATAAAATATGTTCATTGATTTCAGTGTTTTGAACTCTTCTTTTTCATGCATCTGATGCTTAACCATGATCTCCTCGAAATTCGTTGATGACATATCGATTGAACTCCATCGAGCATAGGATGAAAACATTATGCTAAGCGGAATAAACCTTAGATTATGAAATGACAAAGAATATCAACTAAATAACAAACAAATCTTACTGTGAATCAACTGGTTTATGTTCTGGTGGTCCCAAATACGCTAGCAGTGTTGCCATCTTATCGAATGGACGGCGACCAACTGCTTTATGGTCTCGACTGCTTGACAAATAGTCTCCGATTTTTTCTTGATGGGTCCATAAGAGACGATGTAAGGCCAACACATTTGCGTCCGATATGAAACTCATGCTATGTGATGTTTGATCGACCGTTTCACAGTCCGAGGCAATCTGAATGAAGAAACGGCGACCAGCTTCGAAATGCGCTCTTAAGAAATCGTTGAAGCAAAGCATATGTTGTTCTTTAGAAAATTCTACGTGATTTGCAATATTTTGAAGGATTTTCGACATAAGCATTAGACCTCGTTTAGCTGAACTAGGAACTTGTTTTCCAACTATGCCCAGCTCTTGTGGAGATACTACAGTAAGACGTAATTAGGTAAGTGGTTAAACAAGGCCAAAAATATATTTATATACCTATGGCAGGATTGATAAATCTGAGAAAAATTACAGTGCCAACTGCTCCTATGTTGTTTTGTAGTAAGTTGGGGAACCGTTTACTCAGAACTTGATAGAGACAATGACACATTGATCGTAGCTGCGGTGGGAAGCGATCTGAAGAGCTAATGATTGCATCGAAGACTTTTTGTGTAAGAGCAATCAAATTACGGCGATTTCTTTCAATGTCTTCGTTCGCTTCGAGTCTGAAAGAGACAAAATATAAAACATTAAAACCGATACAATTTCTAAAAATGAATAGTAAATTTCTCCATCAACTATTGAAATTGTTTGTAGGCTTTTAAGGGCGAATTTATAAAATAAGGGAAATTAGAGCAGATTACACTTACAAAATGGAAAACATATCTACCGTTTATACTATAATAATAGGTGTACAACTTTGCTTCCGCCGTTTTTTATCCGAAATTCGAGGCTGGTTATACATTTATGATTCAAAGTATTGTCCATCGCTGGCCACTGCTTTCTCCCATCTTTCGGGCAACATACGAATCCCGCGTTGAAAAAACTGGTCATCTTTTGAATCGATCCACGAATCGATTCAATTTTTTACTTCTTCATAAGACCGGGAGTGCTGATCAGCCAGGCTGTGTGCCATTGATCGAAACAAGTGATAGTCCGAGGAAGCAACGTCTGGAGAATACGGCGGGTGGGGTAGGACTTCCCATTTCAAAGTTTCCAAGTATAACTTCGAGTATTGTCATGCTGTAAAATCACTTTATCATGTCTCTCGTTGTATTGCGGCCGTTTGCCATTCAATGCTCGGCTCAAACGCATTAATTGCGTTCGATAACGATCGCCTGTGATTGTTTCAGTCGGTTTTAACAACTCATAATACACTACGCCGAGCTGGTCTCACCAAATACTGCGCATGACCTTGGAACCGTGAATATTCGGTTTGGCCGTTGACGTGGAAGCATGGCCGAGATATCCCCATAATTTTCTGCGCTTGGGATTATCGTAATAAACCCATTTTTCGTCCCCAGTCACAATGCGATGCAGAAATCTCTTCCGTCTTTGCCTTGCAAGCAGCTGTTCACAAACACACAAACGCTGTTCAACATCTCTCGGCTTCAACTCGTATGGCACCCAATTTCATTTTTTCGGAATCATTCCCATGACTTCCAGGCGTTTTGAAATGGCTTGTTGCGTCACTCCCAATGACCCTGCCAATTCTTGTCGCGTTTGACACGAGTCTTGAGCAAGTAATGCCTCCAATTCTGCATCTTCGAAAACCTTCTCTTTTCCACCGCCATGCTGGTCTTCGACGTTAAAATCGCCGTTCTTGAAGCTTTGGAACCACTCTCGGCACGTTCTTTCACTAATAGCGGCCTCACCATAGGTATTTGAGAGCATTCGATGAGCCTCAGCCGCAGATTTCTTCATATTAAAGAAGAAAATTAAAACCTCCCGCAAATGACGAGAATTTGGCTCGTAAGCTGACATGTTTAATCGAGGATAACTTTATGATGCACACACAAATCGACTAATATTTCGATGGCGTTATGTTTACAAATACCTAAGCTTATTGTATGACATTTATGATCTATTTATTTCAACTACCACTTACCGCTACAGCCATCTATTGCAAAACGGCGGAAGCAAAGTTGTACACCATATATAATAAAATTAGCCTTTCATTAGTGCTAAAGGCATACAAAATATTTATTAGCGTGTTTAATAGCTACTGTTATGCTGTTGTCAGCGAGTATGAGGAGCCGGCAAAGGTAAGCCAACCTAAGAGTAACAGGGTTTTCAATTTTACTGGCAATATTTTCTGAATTTCAAATGAGTTAAATTCAGTTAAATTCAAACATTATTTTCAGTAAAAATAAAAATAATAATGGTTTTATTCAATATAAGAGAAAGTTTAGCGTTATCAATGATTTCATATCTAGAAATTGAACAAATATTATGGTTTAGTTCAAAAACTAAAGTACTAGCTTAGACTAACTTATGCCTAGTTTACGCGATGCGATGATTAGTAGGACCATCGCATTTAAAGATAAATCTTAAGTTTCTGTTTTCCACTATCATTGAAACCGGTAAATCTTTTTTACTGAGTGTAGATTATATGGCTGCTCCACTTTATTAGCTGGTTTTCATCCGTCAGAAGATCACCGTTGTCTGCGGCAAGGTCAGCCAAAAGCTAAAAGCAATAAGACGATTGCGCCATAGGCGAGTTGTTGTCATTTTTCGGGAGCTTTAGGCGATCTCTGAGCAAAAACTCCGTAGGAAATGATTTGCTTTGGATATGACCATAGATGAAGACAAGATTAATTGAGTAGAGCTTGCGCTGAAAATAGGTATTTAACCAGTGGCGGCTCGTGTCTTTAAGACTCGGGGAAGCAGATATATTTTTCATAGTTTTCCAGAATAAACAAGTAGGAATTTCAGCGCAGCAAATACATCAAAAGTTGCATTCAATTTCCAATTGTTTGATTCAGTGACTTTTCTACTCATTATGATCACCATCAATCTCAGCAATATTTAAATGATGCAAGATTACAAATTACAATGCAACATATTGCAAATTAGAACTATTTTTTTTAATAAAAAGTGAAAATTAGTGGTCCTGGTCACCACGAATCTATAAAGTACTTTTATTTATTCAAATAGTCTAAGAGAAAAATATACCGCAGTAGATGTTCTATGGTTAAATTCAATTTTCAAGACAAAATGAATTAAACCTTCGGCAAACAACGTGAAAATAACTTCTCACCCATACAAGGTACAATGTATGTACAAAAAATAACTTCTCACTCATACAAATAGATAAAATGCTTTACCTCATAAAGCATTTTATCTATTCTGTGTACACATATATTAAACAGAACGTGCTCAAATATTTCTTTTATACTTTGTATAAACAAGTAATAATAAAACACAAAGCATTTATTTAAAAAAATTCTTTCATACCTCTTCCATAAAATCAGCTTCATGTCTTTAAGATTTAGGGTTGAAATAACCTCACGTTGTATGCCGAACGTTAATACTCGTACTATTTAAGTGAAAAGCCACTATCTTTCTTTAATCATTACAATACTAACTTACGCACTTTCAGCACAAAGAAACAAACAGACAAATCAAATGAATTTCAATCTGCAGCAAACATTTAACTCTTGAACTCAGTAATAAATCCATTACAGAAACGAAACATGCAAATAACATCTTGTGTTAAACAACGAATTCATTACAGTATTCATACATACAAATAACATCCTAAATTCATTCACCCAAAGCATACCAGCTCCAAGTTCTGTAGCGAAATAGAAACCAAACAGAGTACGCTACAAATCGTGCTGCGTCCATTCACAAATATTTCTGGGCCATTTAACGGCTGAATAAGCGAGGGGTTTTTGATTTTCTCTACTCAGGAAGACGCGGTGAGCTGAGCAGCGTCCGCGCTGCTATTCGGAAACACTCATTGCGAAGTGTTTAAGACCATCGATTGCGTGATGCTTGCAATGGGGTGTATGCACACATCACGGTACGTGCATTGAGGCAAGATCACTTTAGTGTTCTGTGTAGCATATTTCAATACGCTGCAATGAACTGAGCGTTCTGGCTTAGAATGGTACCAGATGCTTGAGGTTTTCACTCAAACGCAAGATACCCTACCGCGTTGCTGTAAAACTACTTTTAAGGCACTTTGGCTGTGAGAACTATCTCGTGTGTGAGATAAATAGTGTTTTGAGTTTCGTAAATTTTATAATTATTGATGTTGGATGCTAATTCATATAAAATCAATTGATTTGCTTTGAATTTCAATATGTATTGTTAAGCTATTTTTCTTGTATAGGGAATATTTAGCAAGGGAAGCACTGCTTCCTTTGCGTACAACGACGAGCCGCCCCTGTATTTAACATAATTTCTGTTGAAAAAATAGCACGTTGCAATTAAGTAATACAATGTTGGCTTATTCAATCAACATTAGCAGATACCGACGGACATTGTCGAGCCTCACTTCCTGATTACAACCACAACCTAATATATGCCAATAAACCAACGCTACGTCTATTTGGGCCTATGCTCTGCCAATAACAAATGAAAATACTAATTAGATTTTACCTTGCAGGATCCACTTCAAAGCTTGTAGAGGGATCATCCAACAATGGTCTTATCAGTGGTTCGAGCAAATTTTGTAAATAACTCGCACCGTAAATCTATAATAAGAAATTGATTCAATATTTATACGATATAACAAGTTTCCAGACATCACCTTAAAACAGAATGCCATGATTTTACTGCCTAGTGAATTCCCTCTGAATAACGTCTGCATACAATCTGAAACTTCGACTTCACGATAGAACATATTCCAAAGTAACGGTGAAAGAAGATGTTTCGCGTCGAATAATGTTACAAGAACACGAGCCAGCTCATCCTACAAATATGAATTCGTAGAATCGATTTAAAAACCATTTGAAATTATAAAATTTAATGATTTTACCATTTGTGATGTCGTAACAACATTCGCTAAAGCCATTGCTATCGGCAGTTCACCTTTGTCGCTGATCATTGTTACTAGTTGTACCAGTTGTTCAAACCGATCTGCTAAAACAGTCTCAGCCAATGTATCGAACTCTGTTCCTTGTTGCAAAATTTGCGTCAAAACTTCCATGAAAGCTGCTCGAGTCTGCAAATCCGGATTGTAACCAAGGTCAATTGAGTGCATCAGTCCAGAGTCGATGTTGGCTCCCAATAAATTGGACATTGCTTGAATGGTCGCATTACGTAGCGCAGTTAGTTTACCAGCGGCCATTCGTGGTCTTGGCGGCATGAGAGGCGGATTATTGACATCTTTCTCTGCTTCAGAGCTGTCTATACAATCATTCAGCAGATTCATGAAGAGTGTGAAATATCTGAAATCAATGGATTATAGTTATTGAACTAATCTGCATAGTCAAATTTTACTTCAGGAACAATGCACTTTTTGCATCCATCAGGTCTCCGCGATCAGATTCTTCCGGTTGCAGTGGAAGTCCTCGAAGAAGTGCAGCTACAGCCTCCATACACGCTTGATCCAAGTCCCGGAATATTTGACTGCAATCAAAACTCTCAATTAGTACACTTTTCATGCTACATGTGCATTAAATACAAACTTCGTAATTATAGATGCATCTGCCGAACTTGGTGGCGCTATCTGATGCGATGTTCCCATCACCCAATCCGTCAAATATTCAACCAGTTTATTACGAAATTTCATTTCCTGTCGAAAAGCTAAGTCATCACGCCGCTTCATCATCACTTCAACCAATTGGCATAGCTTTGTTTTAATGCGTATCGCGTAGATATTCATGTCCAAGTAGCGGACATATCGAACAATACCCAACATCATGCCTGAAGTGGGACAATGAATTCGTTTCAGGAATTTTGCGCAAAGATCTAAAATCGTAATTACCTTCGATACTTGTCACACCCAGATGCTCAGAGGAAGAGGGCTGTTCATTCTGATCTTGTTTCTGTCGACCGTCTAAGATTGATTTCATAATGTAAATAATATGCTCGATGAATTGAGTGTTAATTTCAGTAACATTGACTTGGCCTTGCTGATCGAAGAATTTCTCCACAATCGATCGGATCTGATCGAAAAGAATCGGATAAAGTTGTGGAGACATTTCTTCACCAACTAATTCTTTCACATTCTTCTGAATACTTCCACCAATTTTTTCGTTACTACAAACTAAAAGTCGTAGAAGTTGTCCGATGAATCTAAAAAAAATAATCATTATTACTCATGCAAAAAGAATTTGATTAAAATTATCTTACTGTGTTACAGGACAATATTGGACTTCTTGCGGCACTGTACTAATCGAGCCGACTAGAGAAGATGTTGTGCTCGCGTTCCATGAACCTCTTCCAGAGCTAGCGGAACTCGAAAGCGAGTATAGAGAATTTTGAGCCAGCGAAGAAAGTGATGAATTGTTAGCTTGGCTCTGAAGTTGACGTTGCAGACGAGGTCGTTGCAGACAAACTCCGCCCAGAGCTAAAAGAAACCAGGTCATGTTGGCCCACTCGGTTATTTGTTCTTCCAAGTCATGTTCGGAGCTTTGATGACTAGCACGACGTTTGCCCATTCCCCGATGAAAAACTTCTGCTTGTCCATCTTCGGTTTTGTATTTTGGATACGACTGAAGTAATTTGCTAGTTGCTTCCCAATTTCTAGAAATTAAGATATTGTATGTGAAATTAGAGCTGATTAGTATAGTAGCATTGAAAACAACAACAGTCCTGTCCTAGTTATTTTGTTTTCAAAGCTCAAAGCAGCTGTCGGTAGGGACGCAGAAAAAATCGCGGCTATTGTTAGTACGCAATTGCATTTTCATTGCATTATACTGCCTTGACTCGCATAAACGTTCTATCTACATTTTTGTCATTTTTGAGTTAACAAATTATTCAAAAACTGCATACTCTATTACATCATTCTTCGAAATTTGAAACACCTATCTTTTGTGAAAACATGATAAAATCAATATTGAAATATGCACTCCCCTTATATCTCCAGTACAAATCAAAACACAAATCATTGAATATCTTGAAAGTACTAAAATGTAGATAGAACGTTTATGCGAATCAGGGTAGTATAGGTGGCCTTACTCAGTTATCTGGCACATGATTAAGCACAAGACTCTCACTAAGAAATAAAGCTGTCCCCCTGTGTTCTTCTCGAAGTTCTTTCTAATCAAATGCAGGCCGAGATTGTATGGCAAACAAGCTCATTTTTGAATCAAATGAACTAAACATTCAGACAAAGGCCATTTTTATTTGTATGGCGATAGCTTTATTGAAATTCATGTCAGCGAAAAATAATTATATTTCGCAAGAAATTCTAAAATGAGATACCTGAATGTCTCCTCCCACGCAGGCTGGACACCGTTTACACAATGCTCAATTTTCCGAAGTAGCGACATTATGTTCTTCCGGAGAGCTATTCGACCTGAAATAATTTATCGATACCTTGCAAAAAAATTCCTTCAAATGTATCTTTCTTACCTTTGGTATCCTCATAAAAACTAAACTTTGATTCCGTGTTACCTACAATAAATGTATCATAAGAAACATGTTCAGACAAGATCTATCCTACAATACCTGTTGAGCACTGAGCAAGTTCTTGATAAATGTGGTAGTTGGGCATGATAAAACCAACAGTTAGCTCATCAGAACCACATCGGATTTCAGCTTCCTCACAAAGCAGTCCGAAACATGACAGAGACGTTAGAACAGCATCCAAGTCTACTGACCACAGGTACATGAAGAAAACCACTTCCAATTTAATGTGCGCTTGCTTGCATATAGCTATTGTGCTGCCGACGTGCGCGTAATCTTTGTGCCTCTGTAAAAATGTGTTCCGACAAATCAGAATTTCACGAAGCCACTTCAGTACGTCAGTGTAGTTGGCTATTTGGTGTTGAATTAATTTTTGCGATATGGAGAATAGCACTTGTGAACTGACGTCCCAGAAGGTATTGATCGGAGCCTCTGGGTTCCACACTTCGATTTTTTCGGGTGAATGTAACGCAAGCAGTGCTTCCATGGCCTCTTGAGCAACATCGGGCATTGTCGGTTGATGGACTAAACTTACCAGCCCGTTGATTAGCTCAAGCGTGGAGCTCTGTACTTCGTGCGCTACTTTTCCCTGAGTCTGTATCCAAAAGCATATTATAATTGGCGTTGAAAAATTAATTTTCAAACTTACATTCAGTAGTAGCTTTGGATCAGCATGTATAAGGCGAACCATTAGCAGCAACAGCATTTTGTGCGCTGGACCTTCATCAGGACGTGTTAAACGACTTTGCGCATCTTTCGATTTCAATGTCAATGATGTGATCATTCTTAAAGGTGTATGTGCAATATATCCTTGCGTAGCCTTGTTTAAAGTATCTGTAAACAGACCTCTCAATTCACCGGATCTGTAATGAACAACGTCCGTTTGTGGCCACCATGGCAGACGCGGTTGTTTAACGATTCTAAAATAATACCACCAAATTTACTTAATTAAAATCCAAAATGAAATGAAGCAAATCACCTTAAAAGTGAGCTAACGATGACAAAATGATAAGCTGGTGGTGAGGATAGACTTAGGCAAACCTTCAATGCCTCGATATTATGTGGATTAATACGAAAACAAGATACCCAACAATCGATCATTAAATCTATATCTTGGAAATTATACCCTTGGCCACGAGAAAATGGTTTTGCAGGATTGAAAAGTAATGCCTAAACAATGGAAAGAAATTATTTTTTTTGTCGCTATGAAATGTATGATAGAAAGCCGATTTAGAAAATGAATTCGAAATTTGATTATAGAATAAGAAAAAAATCGAAAATTTATATCAGAACAAACCTTTAAATCGTTAATGACGTTTTGCACTAGCTTGAATGTGACGTTGTTTGAATCTGCAATATTAATATAAGTGGAAGCTTTGCATAGTTTCACACAAGCAATAGCGGCCGATTCGGTCAATTGTTTCGATGAAGCATGTGGTCCTAATCCACGCTTGATACCTTCCATGAAGTGTTTCTTCTTCATATGCCGGGGGCTGCACGGCGCTCCTGAATCAGCATTGATAATTTCTTCTAGAACTTTCTGAAATAGCAAAAGATATTTTCAATTGCACACAAATACCATAGTCTAGAATATAATATGCCTACAGGACTCAATACTAGCAATAAAATTTGAAGGGGCCATATAGCGGATCTACTCTTTTTGTTTTCTGCGTATGAATCTAAAATATCAAATAATGTTTCACAGCACCTGAAAGTAGTTCATGTGTTGTATTACGCTTGGATTTTTTTTATAGGCAAAATATAATACTTTGATAATTCTTCATTTGGAGTTCGTTGTACATCGGCAAATTCCTGAGGATGATATTCGATCCAATTCCACAGGGCTTTTTCCAGTGAATTTAATAAAATTAAATGTGCGGACTTCTTTAACAGACGTATTTTTTGTGTGGTTTCTGAAAGTACTAAAGTCATAAATTTCCGACATGTTAGTAACAATTACAAAAATTACCTTGTAATAATTTCGTCAGCCTAACAACATCTAAATCGATATGTTGTATCAATTCGATATCACTATAGTCTGGATTTTCTTCGGAACATGCAGACAACTCTTGTAAACGAGCAGAAATCCGGTTGAATACGGCAGCAAAATGGTTTTGTGAAAGTGCAAAAAGGACTTTTGATGCAAGCGCTTTTAAAGCATTCGCATTTGCGTTATTTTCGCTCTGAACGTCTGTAGGAAAATTGAGGTTCGTGTTAAGAATTGAAATTGTCTTGAACGGCATTGCTTAAAAAACTTACCAATGAATTGGCAGATTTCTCGTAACAGTAGTTTAACGTTCATTGCTTCATCGAATCGAGCTGTATCTTTCGATTGATTTGATAAGCATCTCTCGAGCGTTGTCAAAATGATTATGAGAGAATCGTAGTAACAACGTTCGGATTCATGGCCGCGGCATTGAGGTGTCTAAGAAGAGTTTGAGTTGTGAAAATAGTTTGAGAATGCAAAATTCAGATTTAACTTACTGTTTCATTGACCCTTTGAAGCATTTTCGTAAGCCCAGCAATGACGAGCGAAAAACGATAACGTGATATATGAATTAAGCAGTTGATGAGTTGATCTTGATTGAGGCGAGCCTGAGTGCCATGTGGTCCGATTTTATTTGGCAACTAAAAGAAGAGTAAGTTATATTAAGATTTAGTAGAGAAGCATTTGATATCTCTTAGAATTATATATTTATAGAGTAATAAAAAACCAAATCTTTGATAATGTGAGATACACTTTTTTATGGAAAACATTGTATTCATAACAATAATGTCCTTGTACGAACAAGAAATATCACGACGCCACTAGAGCTCAATACGCTGACAAACCATCCCAAAACAATGAGATTTACTATTCCGCGCATGACATGAACCAATTTTTTACCTGAAATATCGTGATCTCATATAGTTTGTTCATGAAGAATGTCCAAGAACGAAAAAAATTGATGTTTATCTAGAAATAGTGAATGCTTATTTTAGATATTTTTTCTTGAATGTGAACTGTGTTTTTCCTGGAGCTGGTGCGGTTGTTGCACCCTTACTTTACTATTAGTTGTAAGCAGCTAGTGCTCAGGCTCTGAAACTGGCGGACTGTGACTTTTATTATAGTAGAGTATGGCGTTCCCGTATCAATCTATGCGTTGCCTCTGCCTTGGATAGGTAAGGTTTGGATGAGAATTTTGAGTTTTCAGGATTGTCTGCGATTATTTTTAGTTGTCTGTCAATTGTGTCAAACAATTTAAGCGCTTTGTCACATACGTATGTATTCTTTTTGGTCTCTATTCTTACGGATCTCCTGGTGTCTGAGTTCCGTATACACCAGAGGATCCGGAAGACCTTGTAAAGTGGGCCGTTATGTGCAAACATACATGAAATAGTTGAAGCTCTGTGGGGTGGTTTAATTTAAAGCCCAAATGTTCTAGGGGTAAGCGCTTGTTTAGAGTGATAAATTCTTTGAACCAAGAGATAAATATGTGCTCTGCAATTTTGTCTATGGATTAGAGTAGGCAAATGGATTGCCAGTTTTACGGAAAAATTAAAAATTTATCGGTCTTTGCGAAAACGATAATGGTGGCAAGTTTTCAATAACTGGAATATTATTTGAGATGAAAAATGGCGTTAATCATTTCTGCAATGTTCTTAAGGAAATTTATAGATAGGTGAAAAATACAGAGATGAGTAACTTTATCTGGCCCTGTGGATTTCCTTTTGTTGAGATTGTTTTAAGACAATTTTCACTTCCTCCAGGAGTGTTGGCGGTATCATACTCCCACTCGGTGCCCTGCCGTGCATAATATTTATATAAAATTTTGGGTTTTCAGGACTGCCAGAGAGTTTTTTGGATGTCTATCAATTGTGTCAAACAATTTAATTGCTCTGTCACATACCGTGAGAGTCAAAAGTGATAGCACACTTAGAAATTTCATTTTTGAACTAACATGTTTTTCTAACTGTAAGGTATAGGAAACAGTTGAATGTCTCAAATCAAAGTTTTATTCGTTTCTAAGAAATTATAATCATTTTATAGCAGTTTATAGAGTAGTTATCACTTTATATTCAAAAACATTGTAAGAGTGTTATTTTTATCAGTCAAAAGTAATGGCACACTTGTTCCTATCAATTGAAAAATTACAGTTCAATTTAAAACTAGTATTTAGTCTGGGCTCCTTTTGCTTTTCGCACAGCTTGCAGGCGTCTTGGCATAGATTCTATAAAGTTCTTTGTCACATTTGGGCTTATAGCTTCCCATTCTTCAAGTAAAGGATTTTTTAAATCTTTCTTGCAAGAAATTTGCTTTTTTCGAACTCGCTTATCCAAAATTTCCCACAAATGCTCTATAGGGTTAAGGTCTGGAGACTGGGGAGGATGATCAAGTTGATTCGGTGTCCGATACAAGAGCCATTCTTTGACCAAGCGAGATGTATGCTTAGGGTCGTTGTCTTGTTGAAAGACCCACGTCCTAGGCAGCTCAAATTTTTGAGCACTGGGAGCCAAATTTTCCTGCAAAATTTTAAGGTACTGCTCTTTGTTCATTGTACTATCAATGAACACGAGATTCCCGACTTCTGTCTCCGCCAAACACCTCCATACCCAGTGGCGGCTCGTCAGGGTGGGCAAGGCGGGCCGGGCTCACCTTGACGAGCCGCCACTGCATACCATTACCGACCCTCCACCATGCTTGACTGTAGATGTGATGTTTTATTCTTCAAATTCGGAATTTTTAGTTCGCCATATTTTCGTAGATTTTTTGTGACCGAAATTTTCGAATATGCTTTCATTGGTGAAGAGCACAGTTTTCCAGAACTCAACTCCACAGTTTTTGTGTTTATTTGCATATTTTAGCCGCTTCCGTTTGTTCGTGTCCGATATGAAACGCTTCTTCCTTGGTGCTCGTCCATGTAAACCATTTGAATTCAGTGTCCTACGGACCGTAGATGCACTTACTGCCTTCTCTGTCACACGGGTGATGTTTTCTGCAATTTTCACCGCACTTGATCTTGGATTAGCCTTTACCTCTTTGATGATTTCTTTTACTTGCGCGGGATCTAATTTCCTGGGTCGACCAGAAAGTGAAAAATGTTCTAATTTTCTACAAGATTTGAGCTTCGCGATTATATTTCTGATTGTCGAATAATGTCTTTTGACTATTTTTCCAATTTGGCGGTAGGTCTTGCCCTCTTGCCATAAATTTAAAATTATTTTTCTTATCTCTGAGTTTCGTGCCTCATTTTTCTGAAACATACTTAATACATAGCACGACTCAAATACTTCACAGCAATCAATAGTTTAACCACAAAACAACCACTAGCTTTAGAGCCAACACATTTGCAAGACATTATAAAAGCAAAAGAGGCCGAAACAAAATTCTGGTTTAAGTTTAACTGTTATTTTTCAAATGATAAAAACAAGTGTTCCATTACTTTTACTGATAAAAATAGCAATCTTACAATGTTTTTGCATACAAAATGATTAGTACAGTATACATTGCTATGAAATGATTATAATTTCTTCGGAACAAATAAAACTTTGATTTGAGACATTCAACCGTTAGAAAATATGTTTTTGACATTACCGTTAGAAAAATATGTTAGTTCAAAAATGAAATTTCCAAGTGTGCCATCACTTTTGACTCTCACAGTATGTATTTTTTCACTGTCTCAATTCTTAGTTCCCTGTGAATATAAATAAGATCTTTCTCCCCACGGTCATAATTTGAGAAGTTGTTTTGTTTAAATTGGAACTCTTAAGTATTAGCAAAGGGCTCGGCTTTATCTGATTTAGTCCAGTAGCTCTTTGAATGAGTGACATGATTGGCTTAGTTTTCATCCTGAAATGCTTAGACATCCTCTATAATGATCCAGTTTCAAGGTTCAACTGCTCATTTTTGAATTAAGAGATCTGGACACGATTATATTTGTTAATCGATTTGCTTCCTGTTTTAGTCTAGGGTCTCCGGTACATCTGGCTTGTCTCCGGCTTTGGTTTCTTCTTGATTTTGATCGAAAGCGCATAAGAGCAATTGACCTTCAAGGGAGTTTTGCCTTTAACAGATGCTTGGATAATAATTTCGCTGGCCACAGATATATAGAAGGTCGGTTCTGGATTTTTCCGACATAGAAGCGTCTACAAAGATGTCCTGAATAATATTTTATCCTATTCCAATGTGATATTTATGGAAGGAAAATAGTATAGTTTAATTAATTACTTAATGCATATAGGTGCATAGACAAGTTAGTTAACCAAACTTATCATAAAAACAATCTTATATACGATAGTACGTGAGGTTGTCTATTCAAATAGGGTAGTCTGAGTCAAAAACCTGTGAAATTTGACAGGCTCCTCAAACTGCGAAATTTAATAGCAGAAGAATAGAAAGAATTGCCAAACTATCGGTAGACCCTGCATGAATATATTTGGCTATTTTGTAAATATTCGGAATTTTACGAAATATTTAAAAAATATGATCTTAAAAATTGTTTATGATGGAAAAAATCGGTTACAAAATAAAGAATTGTTTAGCAAACACAAGCGAATTACGGCAATACGACTAAAACAAACAAATGTCAATAGAAACAGGTGCCAGTTTCTCAATGAAATTTTTCCCCCGCAGAAATATGAAAACATGAAAAAAAAAGATGCAAATAACAGCTAGCAGCTTGTCTAAAACATGCTGCGAAAGGCTGTATTTCATTTCATCTGTCAGAAGCGATATAGAAGATACAGAAATACCTATTGCAAATGTACAATTAGATTAAAAACTACTGTTTAAGCCGCTTCTTGAAACCAAAATACATTCGGACATATTTAGATTATTGTATAAAGAAGTTGCTGTAACGATTGTGTCATTAAAGACTTTGTTCATCCTTATTGAAGATAGTCTAAAATTATAAGCAGATTTCGTCCATAATTACGTGGGTCTCTCATCATTGTCTATGATATTCAGGAAATATTTTTTATGTTAGTCAGTTCAACTTGAGATAGAGAGTTGGGATTCTCACATTTGTTGGGATTCTCACATTTAGATATTGAACTACTTTGATCGCTTTATTAAATGCTCTTGATCGTTGTGGAAAACTCCTGACTTCAATTTAATATACCACAGGTGACATACTGACTTATAAAAACATAAAATACTACATTGCTGAAAACTGAAATAATATAATTCTTAAGCTTAAGGACTCTTTTGAGTCAAATTTTGGATTTGATCCTTAAAATGTGGTATAAATAAAAAAGATTGTCTTTAATTAACAATCCTAAATATTTAGTATCTTCAACTCTATTAATACGTTGGTTATTAATGGATATAGTTAACGATTCTCCATGTGCATCATCATTATAAATAATATTCTTGGAGTTTAACTGAATATTGTTTGAGATTTTGACGTACAAATAAGGAGCAATTTCTTGAGAATATTTATTCAGATTTTATTGCAAAGATTTTTCTTTAATTTGTTTGACGATTGAGTGATTATGCCCGATTTCGCATCGGGGAAGACAGCATTGAAGATGAAAACTGTCCTGCAGCGGTGTTTCGAATAAAAGCCACGACGCTTCTTGCCGACATAGAAGACAATAACCGTCAAACTCTGCATTAATTAGACCCCATGTTCCAAGTTAACAGAAGTACCATTAGTCGCCATCTTCGACATTATAGGGAAGAAAAAACGACCAAATACAGTGTGTAGAGACCTGTGCTTAGCCATTGTTGCACAGCGAATGGAAGGTGTTTTTGAATTGAGTGGTTAGGTGTGATCAAAAATGGATTATGTACGAAAATAGCTCTCGCATTTATCAGTAATAACGGAAATATTCCGAAGCCAAGCATTCACTAGCGCAGGCGGAGTCCTTGTAATGTGTATGGTGGTATTACGCAGGCATCGTGTGGTATTAACTGCGGCAACCTGTTAAACCATTATGACTGAAGTATTCTCTCAGCAACTACGAGAAGTTTATCAAGACGTATGAATGAAGCGTTCGTGAACAGGATTGAAGTTCTACTCCTTCAGAACACCGCACGAACACATACAGCGCCACTCACCATGAGGACCCTAAACGAAATAGGCTGGTAAGTTTTGCATCATGCACCATATTCTTCAGTCATTTCACCCTCCGATTTTCATCTTTTCCGGGCGATAGATATCTTCATGATAACCACGAAATCGCTATATAATTGCCAGAGTTATTAATGTTTCACTTTTGCAACTAATGTAGTTGTAAGCGCTAGAGGAAAGTGCTCAGGTGTGGAATAATAATTTATGCTATATTTTTCAGATCATCTTTAAATTTACCAGTTCCTGCAGCTATATTTTTGGAGCTTCCAATAATTTTATGTACTTCTACTACATTAGCTGGTTTCAGAGAAAATATCACTAATTAATTGTGTCCTAACTGCGACAAACATGGGGCTGATAAACATTTTCAGTCATTTTTGTCCCCACTGGAGAGAAGAGCAGCAACTCTCACTGCGCGATTATTTTATTGACATCGTTAAGATTCAATAAGAATACACTATGATTTTAATACAAAAACAATAATTGTTCATTTTCATCGTCATACTTTCAACTCTATATCGTTTATTTTTTTACTTTTTGCATTCTACCAATCCAACGCACGAACGGGCTGTTAAATATACACTCGTCCAAGAAATTGGAAAAAACTATCACAATTCACGGACAAAATCGTCTATTCAGCATTAACACAAACTTTCTCTTCATTCACAAAATGCATTACGTCTCCAAATTGAAACTCCATTCAGCTTCCATACTAACTAAGCACACTCTCACTCAATCCATTCAACCAATTGTTTTTTCATGTAGATACCTATGTACATAAAGGCAAAAAATAAAAATAATCACAAACGCGCATCGCCCACAATCTGTATTGGGGCGAATCACGTCCTGTTCAACACATGAATTTTTCATTCTTTCGTTGAAGAAACAGTCTCCAGTCATGTCCTCGACGGGTACAAACCAACACAGCACGACAAATTCATTCATCCTTCACATTACCACCCCCTTCCTATTGCAAATCATCGATCCGATACACTTCAACTTTTTCTCTACAACCGGCCATTTCACAATTTCATTCATCAATTTACTAGCAAAGCACAACGCCGTCGCCCTGCAAACCACTACAATCGCCGGCTCAAGCTTCACTTGTGCACGAGCAAAGATGTAAACAACCAATTCATTCATGCCACTATCAAAACAAACTTTCGCCATCTCTCACGCACTACACTCTATCTCGCTCGCACATCGCGAATGTTATTGATCGGGAAAATTTTCGGACCAGGCCTAGGCAGATTTTTTCACTTGCAAATTATCACGCACCTGCTCCTCAAATCGTGCTAACAATGAGTTAGCCCACTCGCCGGGCTTTTGAGTCGCCATCGTGAAATATTTTTATGCACGGGAATATGAAGTTTCCATTGTTTTCAAACAACTATTTCAGAGCGAACTCGCGATACATCCCACTCGGCACGGAAACCATTTTACGTATTGAAGTTGGCTCCGAATGATGAAAGTGTGATGGAATTTTGTACACTGTAATAGCAAGCGGATGTTAAAATGACGGTTGGGAACAGTTAGCGAGATGAGTTATGGTATTTTTATTTAGTTTCTTTCGATATGCGGGAAAGAAGAGAATATAAAAATAGATTCATGTGTTATTTAGAATTGGTTTATTTATTTGTCAAGAGTTAAATCCTTACTTTCGGCAATTTTTCTCGAAACAAAAATCAACTGAAGTTCAGCTGATGCATAAAATATGTTTTACTTAAGATAAATCTTACCTCTTGTCTGAAATAAGAATTTTAATATAGAAGTGTTTTGTTTGCGATACTATAAAAATTGAATTTTACTAAGTGGTTTCGAAGATATGCATCGCTTCTTGTCAGACAGTCGCTCATAGTGCATATTTGACTGAGATGATCACTTAGAACGTGAGAGTTTATTGATTTTTATTTTATTTGTTAAATTGCGGCAATTTTTATGATTTGCAAATTTCATCGAACGAATATTTTTTGATGTCTGATGTACATATCTTCGAAACCACTAAGTAAAATTCCCTTTTTAATGTATTGTATAGCAAACAAAACAATTTCATATGATGTTTCCAAGACATACTTGCAAAAGGATTTGCAAGCATTTTCGTATCAATATTCTCCGCTTTGAGTTCAAACTCTGGAGCTGATATGCACTGTCTATGCGATTGTTGGCAGGAAAGGAAAAATACGATCACAATTTAGCAAATACTTCTGTAAGAGTTTTAAATTTTGTGGGATGGTGGTTTGTTTGTGGGATGGTGGCGCGTGTTAGGAAAGCAAAGGATGAGATATACGCTATACCGCTAGGCTCATGCTGCTATCACCTCGTGCTTGGACCAATTATATTTCTTCTTCTCGTAAGGTTAACTGGATGTGCTGCCGCTTTAGATACCGTAAGGCTCGTGCCTGCACCACCTCGTGCCTAATACCTTGTAATTGCAGCTTGCCGGTGTCCTATTATTGCTCGAGTTGATTGTAAACGCAGTTATGAAGCAATTCGTTCAATTCGATACAATTTATTCAAATTAGATATACAAATTAAATATGCACTGTTAAACAGAATATTAATGTTGCGATGCTGGTGGTCTGAGTGCTGAACTGCAAGTGCATTGCAATCGTCCGCTCGCTGCCCAAAACCGGTCCTCTCGGTCGGCCACCGAAACCAGTTGATTTTGAATCCAACAAATTTAATGCATTGACACGCCGCCATCATTCGTACGGCAAATAGTCCTGAACACGACAATTTATCGTGCATCAAAAATGCATATTTTTCCTACGCTGAATGCTTTAATATACTTTTTTCATCAATTTTCTTTCTTGTGTGAATCTATTCGAAAACATAACTAACTTTGACATAATGCTTTTTTAATTTTAATTATCTAATTCACATTGTAATCGAACATCCAGAGCTCCTTAGACTCAATATGGTACAATATGGTTTGTCTTTAAGCCTATGAGCTTTGTCAAAGGGACCGATTTACGACTTAAAAAAATCCTTACCACCACCCATGGCGTTGAGCAATGGAGATTTATACGCAGCCAGTGTACTGCACAATTAAGCAGATGGAATTGTAATGGATTAAGTTTGTAGATTAGTCGATGAGTAAAATAAGTAGGATAAGTTTAGTACACACCATGGATTAATCTCACACGAAAACACTACTACGGGACATGACAACAACAAACTACATATGCAACAAATCATCAAGACAGGGAAGATAATAAACTACATCGCAAAACAACATCAGCTGTAACATTCGACAATCTAGCAATAAACTGTGCGACGAATCAAATCAAAACAAATAAATGCTTGAACAGGTGACAATTCATTCAAACCAAATCAAAATAAATAAACACTTGAATAAACGACAATTCTGTAAAAGCCAAATCGAAATAAATAAATACTTGGGCAAATAACATCGCGATCACCAACAAGACTATCAAAATTGCGGCATACGAACAAGCTGACCACAGAACCCCTGGCTCACGAAGAAGGTGATCTCCAGCTGAAATCACCGGTCTTTGAAATCATCAATTATTATTTTAATAAGAATTGATCATCTAAAAGACACAAATAGGACATGTATACGAATTTGAGCTTCAGTCTATAGTTCGAACTATCGATCTGACAATAAACCTAGATGGACGTGGAACAGACAGGCCACTGTACCAAAGTGGAATGGGTAGGTGTGAAATCAAACGAAGGGGAACTCCGGTGTGGAACGTGCGAGCTACCATTGGAGATAATCGACCCACAAAGACTCCAAAAAACTCCGCAGCAGGAGAGAAGTCTTCATCGAACGCTAATAAAATGTAAAACTTAACAAATTCGCTTCATGGACAAATAATAACACGTCCGATCGCCTTGACTGCTTCTTTATTAATCACCTTTCTCTCTATTCTAACAATTGTTCCTAACTACTTACTTATCCTAACGCCATCTAGTGGCAAGCTATCTAAACACATTTGAATTTATATACAATTTATGATCTTACAGTTCGTCCAACCTGACAACTGGTCGACCACGACCAGCATCAGATCGGACATGTTGTAACCAAATCCATTGCCTCTAAATCTTACAACGGCGACAGAGTAGCAAACGTTCTACTATCGCAATATAGCATCGTCGTCGGGGCAGCGGATATCAGCGGCATCTCCACATTATATGACGTCTGCACTGCGGGTATATAGGCGACGGACGTCTGGCCGGCGGGTATCTGGGCAGCGGACATCAGCAGCATCTCCACATTATATGACGTCTGCACTGCGGGCATATAGGCGACGGACGTCTGGTCGGCGGGCATCTGGGCAGCGGACATCATGGCAGCGGACGTTTAAACAGCGGACATCAGCGGAATCTTTGCATTGACCGGCATCTAAACAGCGGACATCTTAGCAGCGGACCTCATGGCAGCGGACTTCATAGCAGTGGACATCAGCGCAGCGGACAGCTGCGCAGCGGGCATTATTGACTCTCCGCCTCGATACGACAACGGAAATGCGTCGTATGGCGGTGGCATCTGCATATCATACATCAATGGTCGCATCCTTGCGTTTATCAGCGGCATTCGGACACTACCCGGTGGCATCCCATCCATCGGCGGCATCTCATCCATTGGCGGCATCTCATCCATTCGTGGCATTTGAACCTCCTTCGGCGGCGTCCTATCATTCGGCGGCGTCTGAATTTCTTTCGGTGGCGTCCTATCATTTGGCGGCATCTGAATTTCTTTCGGCGGCGTCCTATCATTCGGTGGCGTCTGAATATCATTCGGCAGCGTCGTACTATTATTCGGCGGCATCTGACTGTCATTCGGTGGCGTCTGAACACTGTTATGTGGCAACACCTCAACCACGCACGCGGTGGCGTCTCAACAACGTACTGTGGTAGCGTCTCAACAACGTATTGCGGTAACAGCTTAACGTACCGCGGTGGCGTCTCAACAACGTGCCGCGGTGGCGTCTGTTCTTTGTCTGGCGGTGGCGTCTCTTCCTTGTCTGGCGGCGGCGTCACATCAACTTCTGGTAAATTCGTATGGGAGACTCACGCTGATGGTATCTCATCAGCACCTGGCAGCGGAGTCTCATCGATATGCGGTGCCTCTAGCCAACATATTTCAATGGTGTCGGTGGCGTCTTCATGCTATTCGGCGGCTTCTGCTCACTGTTCAGCGGTGTCTCAACAACGTGCCGTGGCGGCGTCTGTTCTTTGTCTGGCGGCGGCGTCACATCAACTTCTGGTAAATGCGTATGGGAGACTCACGCTGATGGTATCTCATCAGCACCTGGCAGCGGAGTCTCATCAACATGCGGAGGCTGCATTCGGGCACCACATGGCAGCAGACTCTAGCCAACATATTTCAATGGCGTCGGTGGCGTCTTCATGCTATTCGGCGGCGTCTGCTCACTGTTCAGCGGCGTCTTGGCAGGAATCACTTCTTTCTCACACTAAACTTTGTCGTCAAGGCTCTTCATAGCGGCACTCTTTACCAAAAACTGCACTAACTCACATATTCTATCAGTCCGGGCACCATCTTTGTTCACCCCACACCTGAATTGTAAAACTTAACAAATTCGCTTCATGGACAAATAATAACACGTCCGATCGCCTTGACTGCTTCTTTATTAATCACCTTTCTCTCTATTCTAACAATTGTTCCTAACTACTTTGTAGGGTGAACACACTAACATTAGTTCAGTTGTTTGCCGCTATCTGGAAATTGGCGTTCGCATCACAAGGACAACACACAGTCACTCACGCGACGCTCGACTACGTACATCGTTCATACATTTTGTTATCTTGTTATATATGTGTTATTAATAAATATGTTACCCGTGAACTTAGTGTTTTAGTAATTATAGACAAAAACTATATTTGGTGACCCCGACGTGATCGGGTATAGTGCGATTATTAATAATACGGAAAGACAGTGCAGTTCATAAAGACATAATCGAATAGAGTGAATCAAATTCAGTGTCTGTGGAACAGCAAAAATGGCTACCGGTTTTGACGCCACGCTTAACGCGAGTGACGCCGGACTAGATGTGACAGTGAATCCTTTTACCGCGAGTGCGAAAGTGAAAACTGAAGAGCCCCTTGCGCATATAGACGCTGTCGCGAATGTGAAATTGCCGCCATTTTGGGCGCGGAGACCCACGCTTTGGTTTCGGCAAATTGAACTTCAATTTCGCTACAACAAAGTGATTTCCGACGAGGCAAAGTTTAGTGCGGTGATGATGTGCTTAGAATCATCGATTCTAGATACGGTCGCGGACATAGCCGAAAACCCTCTGTAACATGCAGAAATTTCTTCTCGAAATCTCTGCACGGCTAATTTCATCGCGCACTGTCGTGCCCTTGAAATTAGCCAGAATTACTCGCATTCGGACTAGCGGTATCTTGTTTTTCAATTTGAAAAACAAGACACTGCAAGTCCGATTTGTCATTGGCGGCATGAGACGACACGAAGGCATGAACCGGTAACGGTATCTTGTTTTTGTGTCGTAGCTCATGCCAGCATTCGAGACAGTCGTTCATTACCCGTCCGCGAAGGAAGCTGGTTGCCTTTGGTATCTTGGGCATGTGCGAGTCGTTTTGGGCGTTTGTGCGCTCGCCCATCAGATTGCAATCCTACAACGTGGAGTGCTTTTGACATTAATCACCCAGAAACATTAAATTTTGTCGTTGCGGTCGCACTTTCTTTGTATTTAGTAATTTTTTTAGTAAAGTGGATCGGAAACGTTTTTCAGTTTCGCCATTCCGTATTTCGTCCCTTGATAGTCAAATTAAAAGAATAATTGTGCGCGCACGTCGGCTATTTTGGCTGAGAAAAAGAGAGAGTCGATTGAATGTGGGCGAAGCGACGGGTCGTGTTGGCGCGGCGGGTGGCGGACAAGAATTCTAACGAGCAGTTGGATTAAGTGACAGAGATCGTCGCAATGAGCGGGAGTTGGAAGTTGGATTGGTGTAGCACGCGGCGGAAGAATAGCGTAGTTAGTATGCAGTGCAAAAGTGCTTAATTTTTAAGAAAATCAAGAATAATAAAACAATAATAGTTCGACATACTGCACGGAATCAAAACTGGTGATAAAAGAAGTGTGAAAGGAAATCATGGCTAATAAAGTTCTTGCAATTTAAACGAGATAAAGTTCGGCAACCGTGTTAAAGTTGCATGTGGGCAGTGCAGTGTGAACAGCATAAATATGATATTTGTGGTTAAAAGACAAGTCCGGCAAAGCGAATCATACTTTGTCAAAGTGCACGTGCCCTTGGCAGGTGCCGGAATGCACGTGCAATTCGTAAAAGTTGCCTGGTGACTTATTCAAGGGAAGCGATAATACATAATAGTGTAAATAGTTGCTTGGAGAATGCCCGTATTTCCCAACATTTGCCAGGTATGTACATACATATGTACATGTGCATTGCAGACGAACTTTCATTGCAAAACAAATGAGTATCGGAATTGAAATGCATATCTTTTTTTTTGCGTGCATTTCTTTCTCATGTGTTATCTGAGTGTATGTCGATAGAGCTTGCATCCTCCGAACCTGCTGTACATTTTTGGGTGGATTGGTTTTTGATGGTTGGGGCCGAAAGTGCTACAAGATCATGCAAATATAGCAGGCCATCGATATTCGCGGGTTTGTTTTACGAGGAACTCTACTTGCATATCCATCGGAACGTAAGATTCTTCGGATGGTTTTAGGGTGAACACACTTATTCGAACTAACGACACGATTCTCCGAACATGAGAATGGACGGCTGCGATCCCTATGGCGTACAGATTATGATGGCAGAGATGGTACTTAGCAGCGGCAGGAGCGGTGATGGTAAATTTAAAAAAAAAAAAAAAAACAGCAACGACGCTTACAGAATTTCGCCGATTTTACAAGCCTTGCAGTCTCGTTCTATATCATCATGCTTGTTTTTTTTATTGGCGCTGCATACAAATCATATATAATTAAGCGTTCGTTCGATAGCCATGAGCTCTCCAAAGTTTGGTGGTCATGACCTTATCAAGCCGCCATCCACTCGAATGGTGATTCGAAACGGGTTTTGTTGCCTTTGGCATTCCTGTTATATGAATATTTTTGATTTAAACCGAACTCTACATACTCGTTTAAGAGTAAAGTGGTCCAACTGGACCCAGAATCCAAATTTGCACTAATCCGATACATTTGGGCATTACAAGCCACTTGAGTGAGCTAGACAATCGATAAACACATGCTGATTCCGCAGGGAAATATTCGCAATTGTAAATGATTGATATAGAAAAAAGGAATGAAATCTTCATTTATTTGTAAATTGTAATTGTAAATTGATTATTAATTGTAATTGTAATTATAAAAATGATGCGGGTGCGATCAATTGTATTATAATTAACGGGATAACGATAGTGAGTACTTAGAAAGCCAATATCATGTGAGGCATGTATAAATGAATTATGGTGAAAACAAATCATGAAACAATTCGATAATTTAACTTTATAGAAATTAATAGACACGTTGTCAAGCCATTGCAATTAAAACAAATTGTTCATGATCCGGTTGATGCATGTGCAATCTGAGTAGTATGTACGTTGTACAATAAGTAAATTTTGAAATTTTTATGACCGAAATTAGAAATGTTATATGATCGGAAATATGAACATACGTGACGCGGAAAAGTACCCATTTGCGTAGCAATTGCTGCTGATTCAGGGTTTAGATTCAATTTGTGCTCTATTGTAAAACAGTTAACAAATCAGGCGATCATGCCAAAGCTCAACTAGAAGCTAATACACTTGCTAATGAATTTTTGATGAACGACATTCTTAGATCTACAAGCTAGTTAATGTTATTATGGTCAGGAAGGCTATTATCACTTTTTGCTTGGACGCTAGAACGCAACATATGTAGCACCTGTGCACGGGTATTTGATTTTTGTTGTTGTTGAATAATCTTACTTATTAATTTATATCAATCGAAAGCAGTGAACCAGACATACTAAAACCTAAGTATTTTATAACTTAAGTTAATCGGATTGGAAGAGAGTCAGATAATTTTTCAAGTTTGTTAACAGTACTCCTACTAATGAATATTTATCTCAACCAGATATTTTTCTTAAATTTATATACCGACCAGTCTTGAAATGTCCTTATATTGCTTTCAACGAGGATTTGGCGCCAAAAATCTCGATTCGTAAAGACTTAGTGTTGAGTAGATTTTGTTCACTATGAATTTGTATGCTGCTAAAAGTCAAGAATTAATAATAATGAATTTGTACTAAAATTTAACCTTCGGTCTTCTTATTGGGCGTAGCCCGAGAAGTTCTTTTCTTCTTTTCAGGGTCTGCGCGTGGCCTGGCTGGCCTATAATGATTAGTTTCTCGTGATTTTCAGCATTTTTTTTCTTTGCTAACTATAAGGGAGGGACACTGGCCGAACGAGTAGTTTCCGGAATTTTGTTAGATTTTTGAATTTTTTTGAAGTTTTATGGCCAGTGTCAGAGGGTGGAGGACCCCAGACCATCGGGGTCAGGGCTCCACTAACATCGGGGGCCCGGGGCTGTCTGCCTCACCCGGGTTCCTTGTAAAGAGAGGTAGCCTTTTTTTTCCTATTTTCCCGTTTTTAGATTTTCCAAATTTTGGCTCCGTGCGTTGTCACGAGCACTGGGTCTGCTTAGTCAGCCCATGTTGCAGAGCCTGGGTGGTTTCCTTTACGGAACGATGCCCCCTTTTGGTCCCTGGGTATTTTATATACCAGTTTGCGGCTACAATTCATGACGGATGAATATACGTAGCATCCCGTTTCTTGAGAGCAAACCATCCCCATTTGTCAAGAACCCACCCCAGCCGCAGCGAGCTAGCAAAGCGGCACCCCAGCATCCGTCGGGGTTGGTTAAAGGGTGCTCCGCTAATGCGGACGAGGGGCCTTCACGGCCATTTCTAGGGCACCCTGCTCTCGGGGCAATTCTTTTTTTTTAGTTTTGCCTCTTGAATGGCATTAGCCATTCCACTTTTGGACCTTAGCACTCTTGGTTCTGGACTTCGGTCTGGTTCTAAGTTGTGCTAAGGCCACTCTCTCATCTTCATAAACGCTACAAATGGCGCCCAACGTGGGGCCCGAAACTCGTTTTTGGGTGACCCACCAAAGTGAGAAAATACTTATGAGTTTCGACTCATACTCCCTTTAAGACTTCACGTCTTTAAATCCTAATAATTCCATTCTCACTAGCAGGTCTTAGAATCGCCTCCTTTGCGATTCAATTCATTTCGTTCGAGAGAACAAAACCCCTTTTGTTAAGACCTGCATCGCTCGCTCTTTCCCTACTAGCGCAAACATCCTTCCCACTCCTATCCGGTTAAATTCAATTCCTAGTTAGTTTACCTCTTGGGCAGCTTCTCGTTGTGTTCGTCTTTATGAGTTTTTTGACTCTGGGTGCAACCTGGAGGTTGGCCGCGGATAACAGGTTGTGGTGGTTTACCGCCGCTCCTGTCCCGGTCAACCGAAGGGCCCCTGCCCCACTTTATGTTGGGAAGCTGTCCCAAATTTTTCATATCCTTGATGTCTTGATCCGGCTTCGGCTTTTGGCTTGAGTTTGGTTCAAGCTGTGGTGGATTACGTGGGGTTGGCGTGGTGCCGCCTACACGTCCCTGCAGCTTGGCCAGACTTGAACCATTTGCTGAGGTTGAGTCAAGCAGCAACATAGTTGTTTTTGGTCCCTTGCTCCTCTCTTTTCGAGGAATTTCGGGTGGGTAAACAGTCCCCCATAATGGGCGGTACCCTTCAGGAGCCGACCCGAGTTAAAGTTTTTACTTACAAATTTCAATCGTATAAAATTTCAATACTTTCACAATCACACATCCACTTTACTTTGACAATTTTTAATATTTTTCACACTGTTCCAGTCTAACATTTCATAATTAGAATTTCTATTTCTTGCGTTTTTTTAAAATCAAAAGCCAGCCAGCCAGCGGACCTGAAATGGGGAGGAATGGATCGGGTTTCGTCTAATAAGAAGGCCATTTCTGAAAATTAAAATTTTTGACAAATATTAAATTTTTATCCTAACTTGGAAAGTTTAAAACTTTTCTTTTGAAATCTATATCTTTCTCATTCGAATTCTAGCCACTTGGCTTTAAGAGCTTTATTGTTTCCTTGGAAGAGTTAGTCACACCACAGGTGTGCACACACATAAATATATATTTATATATTATATATTTCCTTTTCACCTATATATATATTCTATATATATTTTTGAATTTTTGGCATTTTTCTTGCCCTTAGCTGTTAAGATTTTTCTCTTTGGAAGAGTTAGTCACACCACTGGTGTGCAACCACTTATATCTATATTTTATATATAGCTTTGAATATTTGGCATTTTTCTTGCCCTTTAGCTGTTAAGATTGTTTTTCTCTCTTTGGAAGAGTTAGTCACACTCGTTGTGCACAGGGTTGCATTTGAATTTGCAGCAACTCCTTAGTTATAAGCGTAATTAATTCGTTAGTCACGAGTATCGTGCATTTTCTTTGAATTTTCATCACTTGTCAAGTATTTTCACAGATTGGACATGCCATTGCATCACAGTAGTGAGGACCTGTCTGGCACCACAGTGGAGGCTCAGTGCTCCATATGCCAGCAGTCATTCGCTGCTGCCCAGGTTACGTACACCACAAAATGTGGTCATACATTTCATGAAACGTGCCTGGAGCAATGGCTTCGGAATCATACAGATTGCCCGCTGTGCCGTGGACCACTGAGTCTCCCCTTAGGAGCCAGACAGGCCCCCACTGCTGCAGCATCTATGCCACGAGGGGCTCGGCCCAAAACCCAGCGGCCGGGAGTAAGAACCCGAGGCATGAGAAGCAATGAGGATGTGGAAATCAGGGACTTTGATTTACAGGCCGAGTCGGGGGCGGAAGGTTTAGTTCAGCCACCTGGCCCGTCATCAAAAGCGTCCCCAATCTCAGATGTGACGTCAGAAGCCGCAGGAGCGCGCTCTATAGTGCCTCAAGATTTAAGCGGACTTCAACAACAGATTAACGAATTGCAGAACGGCATGCGTGTGATGCTGGAGCGCATGGCCCAATTGGACCTTCTGTCCCGGACTCGGAATGTAGAGTCGCCAAGACTGAACCCTCGCGCACAATCATTTGTTCCAGTGCCGCGATCCTACTCACCTCGCACCCCTCGTGGTAATAATGTCCAGTTCCACCACGATAAGGTGGCAAGCATCATTGGTGGGTGGGGACTAAAATTCTCGGGTCGTGAATCCTCCATGCCCGTGGAAGTCTTTATTAACAGGGTAGCGGCTCTCACCAGAAACACCTTGGGCGGAAATTTTAATGTTCTATGCCAGCATATGCATTTACTTTTGATTGGACCTGCCGCTGATTGGTATTGGCGGTTTTACAATTCGAGACGTGATTTCAATTGGAGGGATTTGGAGTCGGCCCTGAGCGATCATTTCGCGGATCGCTTCACGGATGCCGACCTGATGGAACAGATACGAGGAAGGAAACAGCGACCTCAAGAAACATTCGACGATTACAGTGCGGACGTCTACAAGATTGTCGACCGGCTACAGCGCCCTATTGGCGACGCGGACTTAGCTGACATTCTCAGACGCAATTTAGTGCCAGAAATCCGTCGTGGTCTGCTCCAAATACACCTTCCCTCTGTTCGTCTGCTCCGTCAGGCCGTCATCCGTGCGGAGAACTTCGAGATGGAGCTTGGAGGTCGGCGGCGATCTTCCCAATGGAGACACGCTACAGAAGAACTACGTGATGAGTACCCGCAGGTCCAATACGAGGATTCAACCGATGAACCTGGAGTGGAAGCAGTCACGGTCCTGCCTACTTGCTGGAACTGTAAGCAAGTGGGACACCGTTTCGACGATTGTTTGGAGCCCAGAACAATTTTCTGTTATGGCTGCGGAAAGGCAGACACATATAAACCTAATTGTGTGAACTGCCAAACAAAAAACGGACCGCAGGGAGCGCGGAACAAGATCTCACGCCTCCCACAGGGCAAGCAATCTCCACCCCGTTCCAGCAGGTAGACAGGACTGATGATCTGTCTCCAAATTCCTTGGACCCAACCACCAATGATGTTAGTATTCAGCCGAGTGGGGACTCTACTACCTTATCGATCCCACTCTTACAGGCAGAGCCTCCTACACCTTTGGCTTTTCTGCCCTACCACATTAGATGGCGGAAATACACGGCGGTCCGAAACCGAATTTTTAACTCCGAAATTGACACCATTCACAAACACCTTAAAACACCTAAACGCTCAACGTTGAGAATGAGGCGTTTTTACGCTCAGTTCCGTCGTTGGCGTTATCAATTGGATTGTGCGACTCTGTTGAACGTGCCTCCAGGTGACGTTCGACCGTACGCTCAGGTTCTGTTGTTCGGCCAACTAACATCGGGTTTGATCGACACGGGAGCCAACGTGAGCGTGATGGCGGCTGATCTAGCCCGCTCCTTCCTCGAGAGGAACGCTTTTCCCTGGAAAAGAGCTTCTCTCGGGTTGAAAACAGCTGACGGCACACAACATCAAGCCGTAGGCCGAGTATCAGCCGACATCACGTTCCGGGGGCTCACCAAGACGTTGACGCTGTGGATAATACCCACTCTCAGTCAGAATCTCTATCTGGGAGTGGACTTCGTCCGTCTTTTCGCCCTGGCCACAGACCTGTTTGCGCCACCACCACAGGTCGACACCACCAACAGCCTCGACGCACTCGACGATTGCGCCCACCCTCTCACACAGGAGCAGCATCGCAGACTTCGGTCTGCGATTGCTTGCTTTCCTTCGTTTGTTGTGGAGGGCTTGGGAAAGACTACGCTCATCCGTCATGAAATCGACACTGGTGACCAGAAACCCATAAAACAGAGACATTTCTCTGTGTCACCAGCTGTCGAAAAGCTCCTATATCAGGAAATTGACCGGATGTTAGCGTTGGGCGTAATCGAAGAGTCGAAGAGTGCATGGTCTTCGCCAGTAACGTTGGTGGTAAAGCCCTCGAAGGTACGCCTATGCCTGGATGCCCGGAAGGTCAACTCGGTCACGGTGAAGGATGCCTATCCTTTGCCGCTGATTGATGGAATTCTCAGCAGACTCCCTAAGGCAAATTTCATCTCTAGCCTTGATTTAAAGGATGCCTTCTGGCAAATACCTTTAGAGGAGAAGTCGAAAGAGAAGACAGCCTTCACTGTGCCCGGTCGACCCCTTTACCATTTTGTCGTGATGCCGTTTGGGTTGTGTAATGCACCCCAAACGATGTCACGGCTAATGGATAAGGTAATTCCGCCCCAACTTAAGCACCAGGTATTCGTGTACCTCGACGACCTGTTGGTGATCACAGACGAGTTCGACGCGCACCTTCAGGTACTTCATCAGGTCGCCTTCCATTTGAGACAAGCTGGCCTCACCATCAATGTGGAAAAGAGTAAGTTCCTCTTGCGAGACGTCAAGTACCTTGGCCACATTGTTGGTGGGGGCACTATCCAGACTGATCCTGACAAGGTGAAATCTATCATGGATTTCCCACTTCCCTCTACCACGAAGCAACTCCGAAGATTTCTAGGAATCTGCGGTTGGTATCGGCGCTTCGTCAGGGAATATGCGTCATTGTCAACACCACTGACAGACATGCTTTCTAAGCGGAGTCAGTTTGTGTGGACCGATGAGAGGCTAAATGCTTTCAAGCAATTGAAACACAGCCTTGCTTCAGCCCCAGTGCTGCACAGCCCAGATTTCAACAAGCCCTTCTCCATCCAATGTGACGCAAGTCAACATGGAGTCGGTGCCGTGCTGGTGCAGCGCACAGAAGACGGAGCTGAAGCCCCCATCGCCTATATGTCCCACAAGCTGAATCCCGCTCAGCGAAATTACACCGTCACTGAGCAAGAATGTCTGGCAGCGGTGTTGGCAATCAAGAAGTTCCGTGCCTACGTGGAAGGTCACGAATTTGAAATCGTGACCGACCATGCTTCCCTAAAATGGCTAATGAACCAACCAGACCTAAATGGACGATTAGCCCGGTGGGCCTTGAAACTTCAAGGTTTCAACTTCAAGATTGTCCACCGAAAGGGAAGCCAAAACGTAGTGCCGGACTCCTTGTCGCGCATGTTCTCTGCCGAGGCGTTGACGCCGGCAGAGGGCGAGGAGACTCCAATGGAGCTAGACTTAGAGTCGCCCCACTTCAAAAGTGCCTCCTATACGGAGCTGGCGGCTAAAGTCCAGGCAGAACAAGACCAACTGCCGGACCTAAAAGTTGTAGACGGGTTCGTGTACAAGCGGACTGAGTATGCGACCGGAAACGGACTTCAAGACCAGTTGGCTTGGAAGTTGTGGGTGCCGTCAGAAATGACGGCAGAATTAGTGAAGGGAGCTCATGACCCACCCTTGAGTGCGCATGGTGGCGTGGCCAAAACCCTCGGCCGATTACGGCAATGGTTTTTCTGGCCACGAATGGCCGCTCAAGTGCGTGATTATGTGGGATCATGCATTACATGCAAAACCACCAAAGCCCCTTCACACACCCTTCGTCCACCAATGACGCTGCAGTCCGTTCCCGAGCGCATATTCCAGCGCTTGTACATCGATATTATCGGCCCCTACCCTAGGTCCAAGTCTGGCAACATTGGAGCTCTCATCGTCCTCGACCATCTTTCACGATTCCCCTTCGTTGAGCCGCTTCGTAAATTCACTGCGAAAGCAGTTATTGACATCCTGAGGAAAAGGGTATTTCACCTTGTTGGAGTCCCGGAGAGTGTTGTAACAGATAATGGTGTACAATTTCGGTCGTCTATCTTTCAGACCTTTCTACAGGAATTCGGTATCGGACATACCTTCACCGCCGTGTATTCCCCTCAAGCCAATGCCTCGGAACGTCTTAACCGCTCCATACTGGCAGCAATGCGTTCATATATTGATCATGCTCAAAAGGAATGGGACGGCAAACACTCCGAAATAACCTGCGCACTACGTTCCGCACCTCACGCAACGATAGGCACTTCGCCCTATCAGGCAGTATTCGGGCAACCCATGATTACCCATGGCCGCACTTACCATCTGCTGCGGCAAATCCACCTTCTCGAGGACCCTGCTACTACGCTGCCACCTCCTGACCACCTGGCTCTTCTACGCCAGACCATCCGCGACCTCACCACCAAAGCCCAGTCTCGCAATGCAAAGGCCTATAACCTTCGTTCCAGGTTGGTTTCATACCAGCCTGGCGAAGTGGTCTACAGGCGCAACTTCCGGCAAAGTGACGCAGCCGCGCACTACAATGCAAAGCTGGACCGGAAGTTTTTACCTAGTAAGGTAATTAAGAAGATCGGCGGTGTTTACTACCAGCTGGCCGATCAAAATGGACGATCAGTGGGCGTCTTTCACGCGAAAGACATCACTAAGTGATAGACCCACTGAGTTCACCAGTTCACGATGTATTTCCAAATTTTATTTGGAAGATCGTCCATTTGCGCCTATTTCAGGTGTCACTCCTGCTTCAATTGAACAGTATCTAGAGATGTTCACCTCGTTCACCATTTCCTCTATCAAAGATACTCTCATTATAAATCAGTATACGTGTTCACGATAATTCCTTTCGTTAATAATTACCCCTTTTAGTTCTGTTCACATTATTCACGATTTTCTTAAAAGGATTGGATAATAACCGACATGATCACCTGTTCACGTCATTATATTTCCCTTATTACATCCATCCTTCAGCTCTTTCCACGCACTTGCCCTTGTGGAAAGACCTGTGTTGTAACATGCAGAAATTTCTTCTCGAAATCTCTGCACGGCTAATTTCATCGCGCACTGTCGTGCCCTTGAAATTAGCCAGAATTACTCGCATTCGGACTAGCGGTATCTTGTTTTTCAATTTGAAAAACAAGACACTGCAAGTCCGATTTGTCATTGGCGGCATGAGACGACACGAAGGCATGAACCGGTAACGGTATCTTGTTTTTGTGTCGTAGCTCATGCCAGCATTCGAGACAGTCGTTCATTACCCGTCCGCGAAGGAAGCTGGTTGCCTTTGGTATCTTGGGCATGTGCGAGTCGTTTTGGGCGTTTGTGCGCTCGCCCATCAGATTGCAATCCTACAACGTGGAGTGCTTTTGACATTAATCACCCAAAAACATTAAATTTTGTCGTTGCGGTCGCACTTTCTTTGTATTTAGTAATTTTTTTAGTAAAGTGGATCGGAAACGTTTTTCAGTTTCGCCATTCCGTATTTCGTCCCTTGATAGTCAAATTAAAAGAATAATTGTGCGCGCACGTCGGCTATTTTGGCTGAGAAAAAGAGAGAGTCGATTGAATGTGGGCGAAGCGACGGGTCGTGTTGGCGCGGCGGGTGGCGGACAAGAATTCTAACGAGCAGTTGGATTAAGTGACAGAGATCGTCGCAATGAGCGGGAGTTGGAAGTTGGATTGGTGTAGCACGCGGCGGAAGAATAGCGTAGTTAGTATGCAGTGCAAAAGTGCTTAATTTTTAAGAAAATCAAGAATAATAAAACAATAATAGTTCGACATACTGCACGGAATCAAAACTGGTGATAAAAGAAGTGTGAAAGGAAATCATGGCTAATAAAGTTCTTGCAATTTAAACGAGATAAAGTTCGGCAACCGTGTTAAAGTTGCATGTGGGCAGTGCAGTGTGAACAGCATAAATATGATATTTGTGGTTAAAAGACAAGTCCGGCAAAGCGAATCATACTTTGTCAAAGTGCACGTGCCCTTGGCAGGTGCCGGAATGCACGTGCAATTCGTAAAAGTTGCCTGGTGACTTATTCAAGGGAAGCGATAATACATAATAGTGTAAATAGTTGCTTGGAGAATGCCCGTATTTCCCAACATTTGCCAGGTATGTACATACATATGTACATGTGCATTGCAGACGAACTTTCATTGCAAAACAAATGAGTATCGGAATTGAAATGCATATCTTTTTTTTTGCGTGCATTTCTTTCTCATGTGTTATCTGAGTGTATGTCGATAGAGCTTGCATCCTCCGAACCTGCTGTACATTTTTGGGTGGATTGGTTTTTGATGGTTGGGGCCGAAAGTGCTACAAGATCATGCAAATATAGCAGGCCATCGATATTCGCGGGTTTGTTTTACGAGGAACTCTACTTGCATATCCATCGGAACGTAAGATTCTTCGGATGGTTTTAGGGTGAACACACTTATTCGAACTAACGACACGATTCTCCGAACATGAGAATGGACGGCTGCGATCCCTATGGCGTACAGATTATGATGGCAGAGATGGTACTTAGCAGCGGCAGGAGCGGTGATGGTAAATTTTAAAAAAAAAAAAAAAACAGCAACGACGCTTACAGAATTTCGCCGATTTTACAAGCCTTGCAGTCTCGTTCTATATCATCATGCTTGTTTTTTTTATTGGCGCTGCATACAAATCATATATAATTAAGCGTTCGTTCGATAGCCATGAGCTCTCCAAAGTTTGGTGGTCATGACCTTATCAAGCCGCCATCCACTCGAATGGTGATTCGAAACGGGTTTTGTTGCCTTTGGCATTCCTGTTATATGAATATTTTTGATTTAAACCGAACTCTACATACTCGTTTAAGAGTAAAGTGGTCCAACTGGACCCAGAATCCAAATTTGCACTAATCCGATACATTTGGGCATTACAAGCCACTTGAGTGAGCTAGACAATCGATAAACACATGCTGATTCCGCAGGGAAATATTCGCAATTGTAAATGATTGATATAGAAAAAAGGAATGAAATCTTCATTTATTTGTAAATTGTAATTGTAAATTGATTATTAATTGTAATTGTAATTATAAAAATGATGCGGGTGCGATCAATTGTATTATAATTAACGGGATAACGATAGTGAGTACTTAGAAAGCCAATATCATGTGAGGCATGTATAAATGAATTATGGTGAAAACAAATCATGAAACAATTCGATAATTTAACTTTATAGAAATTAATAGACACGTTGTCAAGCCATTGCAATTAAAACAAATTGTTCATGATCCGGTTGATGCATGTGCAATCTGAGTAGTATGTACGTTGTACAATAAGTAAATTTTGAAATTTTTATGACCGAAATTAGAAATGTTATATGATCGGAAATATGAACATACGTGACGCGGAAAAGTACCCATTTGCGTAGCAATTGCTGCTGATTCAGGGTTTAGATTCAATTTGTGCTCTATTGTAAAACAGTTAACAAATCAGGCGATCATGCCAAAGCTCAACTAGAAGCTAATACACTTGCTAATGAATTTTTGATGAACGACATTCTTAGATCTACAAGCTAGTTAATGTTATTATGGTCAGGAAGGCTATTATCACTTTTTGCTTGGACGCTAGAACGCAACATATGTAGCACCTGTGCACGGGTATTTGATTTTTGTTGTTGTTGAATAATCTTACTTATTAATTTATATCAATCGAAAGCAGTGAACCAGACATACTAAAACCTAAGTATTTTATAACTTAAGTTAATCGGATTGGAAGAGAGTCAGATAATTTTTCAAGTTTGTTAACAGTACTCCTACTAATGAATATTTATCTCAACCAGATATTTTTCTTAAATTTATATACCGACCAGTCTTGAAATGTCCTTATATTGCTTTCAACGAGGATTTGGCGCCAAAAATCTCGATTCGTAAAGACTTAGTGTTGAGTAGATTTTGTTCACTATGAATTTGTATGCTGCTAAAAGTCAAGAATTAATAATAATGAATTTGTACTAAAATTTAACCTTCGGTCTTCTTATTGGGCGTAGCCCGAGAAGTTCTTTTCTTCTTTTCAGGGTCTGCGCGTGGCCTGGCTGGCCTATAATGATTAGTTTCTCGTGATTTTCAGCATTTTTTTTCTTTGCTAACTATAAGGGAGGGACACTGGCCGAACGAGTAGTTTCCGGAATTTTGTTAGATTTTTGAATTTTTTTGAAGTTTTATGGCCAGTGTCAGAGGGTGGAGGACCCCAGACCATCGGGGTCAGGGCTCCACTAACATCGGGGGCCCGGGGCTGTCTGCCTCACCCGGGTTCCTTGTAAAGAGAGGTAGCCTTTTTTTTCCTATTTTCCCGTTTTTAGATTTTTCAAATTTTGGCTCCGTGCGTTGTCACGAGCACTGGGTCTGCTTAGTCAGCCCATGTTGCAGAGCCTGGGTGGTTTCCTTTACGGAACGATGCCCCCTTTTGGTCCCTGGGTATTTTATATACCAGTTTGCGGCTACAATTCATGACGGATGAATATACGTAGCATCCCGTTTCTTGAGAGCAAACCATCCCCATTTGTCAAGAACCCACCCCAGCCGCAGCGAGCTAGCAAAGCGGCACCCCAGCATCCGTCGGGGTTGGTTAAAGGGTGCTCCGCTAATGCGGACGAGGGGCCTTCACGGCCATTTCTAGGGCACCCTGCTCTCGGGGCAATTCTTTTTTTTTAGTTTTGCCTCTTGAATGGCATTAGCCATTCCACTTTTGGACCTTAGCACTCTTGGTTCTGGACTTCGGTCTGGTTCTAAGTTGTGCTAAGGCCACTCTCTCATCTTCATAAACGCTACACCTCCGGAGTGCGATATGTACGAGACGCTAAAACAAGCGTTGATCGCGCGGTACGCGGATTCGAAAGAACACAATCTGACAAAAGTGTTGACGGAAATGGAGCTGGGTGATAAGAAACCGTCTCAGCTATATCGGGAAATGCGTGTGCTAGCAGTGGATCAACTCCCCGACGAAGCGCTCAGGACGCTATGGCTACGACGCTTGCCATCACGGGCGCGCGCCATTTTGAGTGTATCCTACCATGTGGATATGAACGCCTTGGTAGAGATGGCTGATCGAATTCTAGCGGAATTTAATGACTGGCCAGCTGTTTCTGCTGTAACAAGCAAGGTATGTGAAAGCAATTTAGTAGAGGATAGATTAAATAGAATCGAATCGATTCTATCCAAATTGGACTTGAATAGTTTGCCCAGATCTCGTTCGAGATCACAGAATCGATCTCGGTCAAGAAATCGATCGAAAAGCCGTTCTAAGGAAGAACTGTGCTACTTCCACAAAAAGTTTGGTGACGCTGCACGTAAATGCAGAAAGTTCTGTCCAAAGTTTAATCCACATTTAAACTAAATGCGTCGTCGTCCAGTGGTGTTATGGTTGGCGACAGCATAGAACAACACCGACTCATGATACGAGATCGAGGCAGTGGAACTTTATTTCTCATAGATTCAGGGGCAGGAGTGTCAGTGTTACCGCGTAGATTATGCGAAAAACTGACTCCATGCGAGTTCAAACTGCACGCTGCAAATGGCACCACCATAAAAACCTACGGTGAAAAACTGATCAATGTCGATTTTGGTCTACGGCGTAAGTTTGCCTGGTATTTTCATATAGCAGACGTATCAAGAGCCATAATAGGAGCTGACTTTTTGTCTAACTTTAATCTTTTAATTGATATCCGTAAGAAACAGCTTATAGATGGAAACACGTTGTTATTTGCCTCTGCCAATACGTGCAACGAGCCAAAGCAAGCTATAACAACAGTGGAAGATAATGTTTTTCTGAAAATACTATCTGAAACACCGTCTATTACCAAATCTTCAAATTTTTCTAACTCCAAACACCACTCTATAACACATAGAATCCTAACGAAAGGCCCAATAATTGCCGAACGTGCACGCCGTCTCTCTCCTGAAAAATACGCCATTGCTAAAAAGGAATTTGAATATATGGTATCAATGGGTATATGCAGACCATCGAGCAGCCCATGGGCAAGCCCATTGCACCTCGTACCAAAAAAATCAGGATCTTGGAGACCTTGTGGCGATTATCGCCGATTAAATTCAATTACAATCCCTGAAAAATATCCAGTTCCAAATGTCCAAGATTTTGCACATATTTTGTACGGCAAAAATGTTTTTACAATTCTGGATCTAGAAAGAGCTTATCATCAAGTTTCCGTCCAAGAAGAAGACATTCCAAAAACAGCTGTAATTACACCATTCGGCTTGTTTGAGTTTTGCCGCATGACATTTGGACTGTGCAATGCTGCGCAAACTTTTCAAAGGTTCCTAGACACAGTCTTGCGTGGACTTCCATTTTGTTTTGTCTATCTAGACGATATTTTGATCGCTTCAAAGAACATGGAAGAGCACCAACAGCATCTGAGACAGCTTCTGAAACGGTTGGACGAACATGGTCTCAAAATAAACCCCAGCAAGTGCATTTTTGCTGCAAATGAAATTGATTATCTAGGCTACCGAATCAGCAATAAAGGTACTAGGCCTTTACCTGATCGAGTTACAGCAATAAAAAATTTCAAACAACCACAAACAATCTTAGAGCTACGTCGATTTCTGGGAATTCTCAATTTCTACAGGCGTTTTATAAACAATGCAGCTGAAGTACTTATGCCACTAAACGCTATGCTGACAGATTCACGCAAGCGAGACAAAAGACGTGTACCTTGGACAACTATTTCTCAACAGGCATTTGAAAAGAGCAAGCAACTTATTGCAAATGCTTCTCTATTGGTACATCCAAAAACCGGCGCACCACTCAGATTGTATGCGGATGCATCAAATGTTGCTATAGGTTCAGTGCTTGAGCAATTTCAAAACAACGCATGGAAACCATTGGGATTCTTTTCCAAGAAATTGAATGACGCTCAATTGAAATATAGCACTTATGATCGGGAACTGTTGGCAATATACGAAAGCATAAAATATTTTCGTTTTATGTTGGAAGGACAAAATTTCATAATTATGACCGATCACAAACCTTTAACATATGCATTCAATCAGCGATCCGATAAATCTTCACCTAGACAAAGTCGTCATCTTGAATTTATTGGACAATTTTCGACTCGAATTGTTCACATTGATGGAGCACAAAATATCGTTGCAGACGCTTTGTCAAGACCAGAGAATGTTGAAGAGATTGCCGCAATAATAACAGCAACAGAAATCGCTAAATCGCAACGTACCGACAACGAATTGCAAAAACTTCTGGAATCTACAGATACTAGTCTTCGATTTCAACCAATCGTTGTAACAAACGATTTAAAAATGTACTGCGATACTTCGACAGGAATAATACGCCCATTTGTTCCAACCAGCCTCAGGAAACAAATTTTTACACAAATACATGGTCTATCTCATCCGAGCGGGCGAGCCACCAGCAAATTAATAAGGAAAAAATATGTTTGGCCTGAAATGGGAAAAGATATATCCAACTGGGCAAAATCGTGCATACAATGTCAACGATCGAAGATACATCGACACGTTAAGAACAAACCACAACAATTTTCCAAAGTGGATGGTCGATTCCGGCACGTACATGTAGATATCGTAGGGCCACTACCACCGTCAAACGGATTTATATATATGCTAACAATCGTTGATCGTTTTTCGCGTTGGCCAGAAGCTATTCCGATTCGAGACATGACAGCCGAAACAATAGCTACAACACTTTATAAAGAATGGATATCGCGATTTGGTGTTCCTGAAACTATCACTACGGACAGAGGATCTCAGTTCGAATCATCTCTCTTCGATTCCCTGATGAAGCTGATTGGTTCGAAACGCACAAGAACTACAGCCTACCACCCAGCATCTAACGGCATGGTTGAACGTTTTCACCGATCGTTAAAAGCAGCACTCATGTGTCACGAAACGCATCGTTGGACAGAAACACTACCCACAGTTCTTTTGGGATTGCGGACGGCAATTAAAGAAGACTTGGGATTTTCACCGGCGGAAATGTTGTTCGGTGTTCAGTTGTGCTTACCAGGCGAATTCTTCGAGGACAATTCTAGCACAATAGATCCACATGCATTCGTAGCTACGTTCAGACGCGACATCCAACAAATACGAGCCACGCCGGTCGAGCACCATCGCAAGGACTCACCTTTTATCTTCAAAAATTTACAAACATGTTCGCATGTTTTCTTGAGGCAGGATGTTCGAAAATCTTTGCAACAGCCGTATACGGGTCCACATGAAGTTCTGGAACGCTTAAACGATACTGTTTACAAAATACGAATTGGAGACAAACCTGTTACTGTTTCTACGGAGCGTTTGAAGCCGGCATATACGACGAATTCGCAAATGGAAAGTGAGCATACTACAACTACGCAAACCAATCGTTCAGCTCACAGTCAATTCCGTGGGATCCTACGAACGTATTCCGGCCCCAAATCAAAACGTAACGTGACGTTTCAGCAACCATAAACGTCACTCGGAGGGGAATGATGTAGGGTGAACACACTAACATTAGTTCAGTTGTTTGCCGCTATCTGGAAATTGGCGTTCGCATCACAAGGACAACACACAGTCACTCACGCGACGCTCGACTACGTACATCGTTCATACATTTTGTTATCTTGTTATATATGTGTTATTAATAAATATGTTACCCGTGAACTTAGTGTTTTAGTAATTATAGACAAAAACTATAACTTACTTATCCTAACGCCATCTAGTGGCAAGCTATCTAAACACATTTGAATTTATATACAATTTATGATCTTACAAAAAGAAAAATCTTTTTCGATTTTTTGTCCAAAGCCTGCAGATATTGGGATACCTAACAAAACAATTATTTTTATGTGGCTCACAATTGAAACGGATTGTATTGACGGCAAAGCCGAATATCTTTTGCGGATTAAAGTTTGGTTTGTGGAACTACAAAGACAAGGAGGTAGCGACAACAAAGGAGAGCTGGTGAGTTGTCGTCAGAGCTTTTTAGTTAACTCGAGACACGTTTGAGTGGATATTTAGCGAGCAAAATAAAACCAATGAAAAAACGGGGATAAAAAAGCGAATACTAGATATATTTTCAAACATTAGTCGAGTGAGGACTTCAGCGAGGGAGTAAATCAGGCACCGTATCCATTTTTGTCTACTAGATCAGGTTAGATAGTATATAGTGTAAAAATTGAATTTCTGTCTGTATTTTAGGCTAATGACTTTACCATCAATGGTAATGCAGTAGATATATCTTTGCTAATCTAAGTTTTTTTTAAATAAAATATCTGAGCCTGAAAACAGAAAGAAGATAGTTCAAACTGCGTACGTTAACCGTCATTACCTTCTCCATTCAGAGCGGTATTAGTGTGGTAGTTTCGGTTTCGTTTGAAATGAGTGGCGTCCAACCTATTCCGATTCTCATGAGCAAAGCACATCTGAAACTACCCCCTTTGATCTCAGTCAAAAATAAAGGGCTTGAGAGCGTGTTTTGCAGGTAATGATAAAAAATAATTTTAACAAAATTATACGTAAAAACTCGGTTTTTGTTAAGATGTAATACTCGTTCGATTTTCTTTTTCTTTAACAATCAATAGTACCTATGATATGAAAATATCCCTGAACGTATCAAAGAGTGACAAGTAAAAAATTTGACTATGGTTGAAATGCTATTTCTGCTAACTTACCTACAAAACTTCATGTGTATATCATCGGTTGTTTAAAATTCAGCATAAAAAATATTAAAATTATATTTTCTTCGTATCACTTGAGCTCTGAAAATGATGTCGAAACCAGAAGCTTGCCGTTGCGTGTTCTAAGATATTTCGAAAGCATTTGAACACTTGGAAGGCACCTCTTTGATACAATGACTGCATCGGAAACCATAGGGAAGAAAGATTTCCAAGGATCCGATGACTAGGTATGAAGCTATAGGATTAAAAAAAATTGAAATTGAAATTGAAATATTTATTGTTTGTCGCCACTGCAGGTTCACTAGCAATTGAAAATATAGTGGTAGCATCTTTTAGTAAAAAATGAAAAATTGTTCGTAGCAGGCAACTTTTTTTTTGATTTTTCAACTAAATTCATATAAAATTTGGGTTACAGTAAGGTATATCAACAGTCTAAATTTCGTTAAAATTGTATGACTGTATCAGAAGCTATAGAGCATGAAGCATTTACTTTGTTGAGTGATATTTCAAGCCACTGCCAATGAGCAACCCACACTTTCAAATAACTTCTATCAGACCTGCTACTTTTCAAAACCAATATTTTCTGCAAATTTCATATTGTTCTCGTGAGCAAAAGTTACAAATGCTCAAAAATAGGTGATTTGGTGAAGAGTTACTGTTTTTGTCAGACGGGGAATTCTAAAAATTTCACATTGACACAGAGGACAAAGCATTGAATTTATAGTGTTTGCCTCAATAGTAAGATTTTCTGAATAGAAAAAATTGATAATTTTAAGGATTTTTTTCAATCTATGTGTATACTTCTGGTCAATATCAATATGTCTTGTAAACCTTTCAATAATCTGATGTTTCTGTCAGAAGTTATTTCCAATCGCATTTTCAAAGCAAAATCTTTGTGACTTTGTGTAACCAACACATCCGAAATAAGACCTGGAACCGGTTATTTTTTTCCCCGCTGTAAAAAAAATCTTCTCCATTAAGGCATCCACCGATTGGGGTGAACTTTCTTCTTCGAAAAGAATATAACCTCATCGAGCACTGTGCAGTACAGGCACTCGTTGTAAAGGTGCTTGCCTATTTTCTTTAAAAAAGATACAAAATAGCACAGTCAGCTGAGAAATTGCCTTACGTAGTAACCGATCTTGCCATGTTTTCTCTCCTACTAGGGCTTTAAATTGATGATGAGAAATGCTATTCATCTAACTCTCGTCTCATGGTCTCAAAAGTATTGCCATTTTTCTTCTTTTTTTTATAACAAAACCAGCTGTTTTTTTATAACGATAACAAAAACAGCGGGTTCTGAGAAGGTGCAGTAGGACTATTCCACTCTAAGTGCTCGTCTTTTTTGATTTTGGACTAGTTATTTACTCTAACGAACTCATCTTGGTGTCGATCTTTGCCTCTAAATAATTCACCGCTGGTTTACTTTCGACGGCCTCTTTATTGGCACATAGTACTCCCGAGCCTATTTTTGGATAGAATGGCGAAATCCGTTTTATCGAGGGCTCATCACAGTCATCAGCTGACCATCCGCATTACTAGGGTATAAGTTGAGGTATGAGTTGTGCCTGGTATAAGTCGTAAGTTTCAACGAATACAAAACATTCCAAAGGATAGGATCTAACATCGGTCTAAGGGCTATTCCTGGCGTAGTTGTCCTACTACACCGATCTTCCTTTGTTTCGTAGTCGAAGGGACGATTTTTTAGGTAGCCTCTTACCATCCTTGTAGTTGAAACTATTCAAACGCCTCAATGATGTCCACCCATCTTGCACACTTTAACGTATTCTCCTTCACTTCCTATGGAAAATGGTTAAGGTCATCAGCTCTTCTAACAGCCACGGTCACCCCAACAATCGCTTCTCTTATGGGTAGTCATGCCCTATACCCGTATTGTCTCAGTGGGAGATATCCAACATCTCAGATTGCTGACATGAGTTTCGACTTAGGGAATTTCTCAAATATTTTTCCAGTTACATCTAGCATACAAAATGCGTAATAGGCTGATGGCAGCTAGAGATCACCTTTGCCATTGTTTGTAAACTCAAATCATTCAACTTTCCCCTGGGTACAGGAAGATCCCATCTGCTAGGGTATCGCTATACCTATGCAGCAGCAAGTTATGTATCTAATCGAAAATTAACTTCAGCGCTTTGCTGGGAATGCAATCGGGATCTGGTGTTTTCCTGTCTTTCATTGAAAGTATTTCTTTTCAAATTCTCGTTTACTCATCTAGAGTGGGCAGGAAAAAGCTCTTCCCCAATGATTCCCATAGTAACGTGACCTGGATGCACAGATATAAGAGAGAATGGATTAGAAATCGAACGAGAGAAATGTGCCAATTTTCGACTGGTGCGAGAATGAGGTACGGGTGTGTGCCCTACACAGTTCATACGGCAAAGCCAATGTGAAAAAACTACGAGAGTTCGCCATTTTGAACGTCGTATGACATTTCTTTCCCCGAACCGGCGAGTGGAGATTAAAATGCTTTTTGTTAATGAAATTCACTATGATTTCACACAAAAACTATACGAAATTGTTGCCAAAGGTTTATTTTACCTACCCGGAATACGATATCCCCTGCAAAGCACTTCGGTAGCTAATTTTGCAGCCTGAAACGTGGCACTTCATTATCGCACATTTTAACATTTTTGACCCCTAATTTGTTCGCGAAACTGACACAAATTATTGCGCACAAACGTAGATGCACGTTTCCACCGAATACACCGAAAAATTTTCAAGTTTTATTTGATAAATTTTGACTGAAAGTCAATGTTTTCAGTCCCCGACACAAGTCAAACTGATATTGACGTTTCTTTCCGTGTTGCCCGTTGCACGCTTTTACACCGATCTGGTGTTCCCAGCATTAAGACTCAGAATTAAGGCTTTTCGGCTGTGAGTGCGGTAGAAAGGGGTGCACTGAGCGGAATTTTTGTGAGAGAGCAATGTTGTGCGTGTATTAAAAAAGCCACACTCACGTATGGGTACACGGGTAGCCATTTCATATCCATATTCTTTCATATCTATGCCTGGATGCCTCACAGACTGCTTTTACGCGCTTTATAGTTGAGGCGATGAGCGACTCAGTAGTCGCTCTATCATTCGAACTTGCCCAGTTAATTGCCTCTTCTCTTGCTGTCTCTTGCCTGTGCTTTTTTTACGCTTAATGTTGTTGGCCTCAGAAGAGAAAGATATATAAGGAAATTAAAACGGCAGGGAGAATTGAAGCAGTTTGGCTGACTCTGAGCGTTAGTAGTAGTGAAGGAAAACTATGGGCACTAAAAGCAATTCTGACAAACTTTTTCTCCGCGAACAAGAAGATAGAGATAGTAGACCATGTGAGCGCGAATTTGGCAACTTACAACCAAAAGCTCATAGAAATTAGGTAGCGGAGAAACCAAAAGGAATATTTGAAGTAGTAATTCTCTCGATTTGCTCTATTTATAGATTTTATTTTTGTAGTAAAATTGCTTCACTAAATTTCGTATATGTATACGCTTGTTTCATTCCTTAAATCTCTCTGTTCTGAGTTGTTGGCATATTATGGATTTTTCTCCTCCAGCTAGTTATGTTTCGCACTGTACTGATGATCATTCCCTGAGTATCTTTGATCAAACTCGAGTTCTGGATTATCATCGACATACTAACTGAGGCAAAGGAGTGTATCTACTACGTGGATTAAAGTTACCTGTAATCCATTCAATTGCTTTTACTTTGAAACCACTGACTGGCGACACGACTTGTTTGCTTAGCCGTACGATAAATCTGTTATCATTTCGTTTGATGTGTAGTAGCAACTGAAAAGATTGATACTTCCACATCTTACCCATATATAGCATATTCCTTGAACATGGCTCGCCACGCCCAACCTCCTAGCAGTAAGCACCCATATAGCTGCTGTACCAAAGAGGTTTTAGTACCAAGAAGGAGATTCTCCTTCAGTGTACACTTCACTTGAAAGTAATATATCGATGCTTTTTTCGTATGCTATTTAATAGAGCAGAATTAATTTGGTTCAAATTATATTTACAGGATGTGGGTCACAGGATATTTTTTTAATTTTCCGAATCTTCTCTGTAGGTTCTAGAGTTCCTTGAACCTGTCCACGTTTATTGAAGTTTTTTTGCACACATACACAAGACGCAGCTCTCCAGTGCAGTGCATGGGTCGTTTTGTGACCCATGCTTGTAACTCAAAGAGGTTTTGCCTGGTCATAAGCTCCAGGTCATCTTATCCAGCATAGCTACGGACCAATAGGTCTATGCGTGGTCTTGTGTCAGACAGGATAACCTAACCTAAGCTGAACTTGACTACATTTTTGATATTAGTATTGAATTTTAAAGCAACCGAATTAGGTGCGTAATATTAAAATACTCACTGACTACTAAAAAAATAATTAAATAATAATAACATATTTTGTTTCAACAGTGTAGCCACTTTTCAAGATGAATAATCATATCGCAATCAAAGAAAAAACACTATCAGTATTTTCTTTTTCACGCGAAATTTCAACTGTCATTTACGTCAACAATTTTCTTTAATCATCTTAATTAAATAAACTTTTATTGATTCCTACGAAAATAATATTTACTTCTGAAAAAGACTATGTACAAATAAAACTTTTGCATAGCATTACGAGCGGATATGTACAAAAGCGATTAACAGATACTGTAGATCGCCCCACTCTAATCGAATTTCCGACCCCAGCCAACACAAAAGCCACCGAAAATCGACGTGAAACATCGACTGACTTGAGACTGGTTTTATAAACCAGTCGTAATTGAACGCTACTTCTATAAAGTTTTAAAATATCTTCAGATCAGCTCATTCGAAGCTCGTCGGAGAAATAAATCATTAACATTGAATAGCTTGCTGTTCATTCAGTAAGCACAAGTGAAGTGTACTAGTTGAAGAGATCATAATTAATAAAAGTGATAGAAATAGTTCGAGTGTTTTAAAGCAGAAACATATCGAGGTGTGTACAATTAATTTGTTAGTATTTTAATTAAATTGATTCGATATGGTATTGAAGTTTTCTCAGACTGTAGTGAACAACTAATTGCGATTTGAGTTTTCGTGCGGAATATAAGTAATGGTACGCCAAATTGGTTGTACTGGGTATGTCATAGGTTAACCGCTCTCCATAAAATTAACAAAAACATCATGTTTAATGAATTGTCTGAATCCTAGTTGCGGTTTCAGATTAAAAACTTGGAATACTGGAAAATCCCAGATTCAATTAGCTTTAAGTGGTTTTGCAAATAAATGACGTCATTTTGAATTATCGCAGCCTCGAACAAGATTCAATATACAAATTCACTCATACACATTGAACATTTCTTGTACATTGGTCACTCATCGTGTTGTATAATGATATTAATTAAAACGTTCCGAAACTCCAGACGTGCATTGATTATCCGTGCTGTTTGCCGAATATGTTGAAAACGTAATGAGTTTCCTCGACTGATTCATAGTCTGACTTGCCTTTTACAACATACAAAAATCTATCATCCAGGTGAAATTCGTTTGCATAACAACCGCTTCTTTTGTGTTTACAATTCGTCTTTAAGAAGAAGTAGAAAACTTAGGTACTCTACATTGATGCCATTTGAGTTCAGCTTGAAAATAAAAGCATGCAATTTAATGTCGGCATGCAACATATGATCGGTGAAAGTTGTTTCGATTCCACTGATTTCGCTTTGTTTGGCAAAAATAAATTCTTTTTGTACAGACAGAGTATCTTAAGTCGATGAAAACTTAATACGACTCTCGTCGTCGTTGCAGAGTGCATCAATGATGCAAAGATAATTTGAATTTCTCTCAAACGCTTGAAAATAGCGTTTTTGTTGCCTGCCATCTGTGCTGCGTCTTGGAGTCGTATTTGATTATCACGGTGAGCAAGTGGTAAAATCAGCTTTGAAGGGTATTATTGGATATTATGCGGTTACAATGGCGGGTAAAATTCACGAGGCAGCAAAGTAGCAGCCACTAGGAAGTATTTCTTTTTTAAAAAGGAAGATAAGCTCATGAGCATCACGGATCTAATCAAACTGCATTTAAATAAAGCTGATTGGCTTATCTTATATCAAATTATTTCGGAGCGAACTCCAATCGAATCTCACTGGCGAACTTTTAATTTTGAGACTTACACGTGTAAAATTTCTTTGAATTCAAAAAGCATGCAATTATATTCATTTGTACATTCCTAACAGGGTAGTTTTGAGGCTGATGGTACCGGAGGTCTCATGCCCCTTCTCTGTAGGAATACTGATCTCATCGGTCCAATCAGCCATCAGCCATATCTCGGGGGTGCTAGTCCTGGGCCAATGAATCATACTGCGCGATAACAAGACAGTCCTGGGTCCATATGGACGTGCATCGCACGAGGCAGCTATAGACTTAGGCCGACAGCACAAAACAAAGCAGTGTGCTGTTAACTTTTACGGTCCACTACCTTATAAGACGGATGGACGCAGCGTTCAATGATTTATGTGGGACATGTAGCTCGGAGAATGATGAGGAATCCATCCTCCATGTCCATCTCAGGAGGAGGTTCGCGGCAGCTGGTGCACCGTTCCTCTCAAATTTGACGAACCTACCCCTGGTTGGATAGTGCGGTTTTTTTATAGGAAGTAGATGGTTTCCTGACTTTAGTGACTAGGAGAGAGTAAACTACTGTGCATTGTAACGAGCCTATTTTTTGCCTATGTGCTTCTACTGGCAGGCATCTGCCTATTAGATTTTTACAGATTACAGACCTATTAGATTTTTGTACCGCGTCTCCAAAGTTTTCGAGAAAGTCTTATTGTGACAGCTACTACCAATACTAAAAGATGCAAAAAAAATTCCAGAATATCAGTTTGGGTTTCAAAGACATCACAGCATTATTCAACAAATCCATTCAAAAATTAAATTATTCAACAAATCCATCCAAAATTAAATCAATGCTTCCGGAAAGCTTTCACATAATACTCTCCTCCTACCTAACCGACCGACATTTGATGTGAGATATAAAAGCTATTCTACCACTAAACATCGTGTCCATGCTGGTGTACCCCAAGGACATGTTTTGGGACCGGTAATTTCCACTGTCTTCACATCTGATCTCCCAATAAGCGACAAAACAACGACAGCTATCTTTGTGGATGATGTTGCCATACTATGTACTGATTCAGATCTAGTTACGGCATCCCGTACACTGCAAGCCAGCATCTCACTTCTTGCAGAATGGCTAGCAAAATGGAGAATCAAAATGAATGAAATCAAATGCATCCATGTTACCTTTATATGCTAAAACTAACTTGTCCTCAAGTGTATCTAAACAATGTACCTATAGCTCAAAGAAACGAAGTAAAGTATCCCGGAATGCACCTTGTAACTCATCGTAAATTGCATCGATTGAAAAGAACTGACCCGTTGGATCTTCCATCTCTAACGTAGAAAAAACAACTTGCGTAGACACTTTCTTTGCTTTTTAAACTCTTTTGCATTACGAACACAGATCATAGCTTTGCTCTTTGCTGTCTGACTTTAAGTGAATAAAGTAATTTGCACCCAAAATGTTCACGTCTTTAACTGTGAGGAGTGCACATCACTTGTCTTAGCATGTAAGATTTTAAAACTGACTGTAGATTCTTATACGAAGGTAGGAGTTTAATAACGGTATTTAAAAAAAACCTTTTGCTTAGCGGGTTACAAAACCTATCAATGCAAAGACGCAAAATTCTCCTGCCAAATACCTCCACTTCTGGTAATCAGGGATAAGGATGCATAAATCATGATAGTTCGAATGATGATCTGATAACAATTGGACTTAGTTTGATAGTCGTGCCCATCTTTTTGGCAAAAAGATGTGTGATTCGATCAGTGGTGAATATGGTGCAAAGAATTGGTCCAATGATAGAAACTTGTGACTCTCCTGATTTCATTGGCCCTCTTTGAGAGAATATGCTCCATTAACACTGACATAGTATTGTTTGTTGGAAAGAAATGTTATTAAATCCTCCGGGAATCAAAACTCGATCAACTTAAACAGAAGGCCTTGGTACTATACGCTATCAAAGACCTTATCGATATCTAAAGGCTACACCATTGTTGGAATGTTTTGCTCATTAAGATGAGACAAATTTGATCATACAAGTAAGAGCTGGCGTGCTGTAACCCGTGTTTGCGCCTAAAGCCAAACTGGTGGTCAGGAATTACCTGCGTGAGGTACCAATGGTTTTTATTATTTTCATTCATATTCTCTCAAAAATCTTCTCCAAATTAGGAAGTAAGTTTGCCCTTTTTATGAATATGAACAATTTTGGCCACTTTCCATGAGTCCGAAAAGTAGCCATTGTGTAACACAATGAAAAGAATTCTGAGCATAGAGATCGGTAGATGTTTAATAATGTAATTAAACACTCCATCATGCCTTGAAGATTTCTTGCTTTTCATACCACTCAAGAGTTGGACCAGGTGCCCACTATTAATAAAATGGAACTAGTCATCTGCAAATTGTGAATCATTCGAAGATTTTTCGGATGTAAGCGTGGCCAGCGGCTCGTGGTATTTATTGAGGAAGTGATTGACTTACCATTTGGATGTTAGTGCTGAGCAGTCAGGCGGAGCAACATTCAGCTGGGATTGGAATATCGAAGCAAGCACCTCTGTTTAAGTTTCCCACAGCTACATCGTCAATCGTTATCGCCATTGCCTCGCTTACGTATTTGCCAAAAAGTACATTGATTTTCTTAAACATGTCGGGGCCTGGACGAAGGTCGGCCAGCCGCTGCACAAGACACTCAATGCGAAATTTACCAACAACTCTCCTCCATATCTATGAAATCCCTTCGATATATATTTGTATTTAGGAAGGAATTGTGTTAACAATTCCAACAAACTTGACTTTGACGAACTACAGCGAATGTACAGAGATACAACAATAATTCGCCTTTGATCCGTTGCTTTGAGCATCGCTGTAGCAAACGTGAAGCATTTTAGATCGGGAACCGCGACGGACTCTATGTCCAGAAAGACAGTGGCGAAACCTCTAAAGCTGACCTTATGGAATACTGAGAGTCTGCTGTCATCATTACAAAGTCCAATTAACACTCATCTAGGAGGTGTTGAGCAGACGCTCTTTGTGCCATAAAGATGAAATGTGGTTATCTCAAGCAACTTGCTTAAGAAAGGTAGTCAGCAGTTTAAGAGTGGCAACCAGCCTTTCAGCACCAGTTCCCGCTTCCAATACTTGGCTGATGAAGTCATTTATCAGTGTAAGATTCACATTGGCTTGAGATTACTCCATGAAGTTTGGAGATCTTTCAGCAGCAAAACCAGAAGAAGCAGTACTTATGAGATACCATTTTGCCTGCTGATTTTCTTTCCGGGCATGGTCGCGGAGATTATTCTTCACTTCAATCCTGGCCGTCATTTTTTTTTTATTGGCTGGGCATCCACAATAGTTGGCTGGGTTAACATCTTGACCACAATTGACGCATCGTCCAGGATCTGCGACTTCCATTTTTTGCATTCGCCACATGCATGCCTCGCCAAGCACTGCAGACAGTGGTGGACGCTGTTGCAATTGCTTATAACATGTCCTAAATGTTGGTGCAGCCTTTCTTCATTGCGGAGTTTATTCCAATACACTCTCTGCTAGAGTATAGACCGTATTGTGAATACAGTAGCTAGCTCCTAGAAAAGCTCAAATTGCGCAATGACGAGCTTGTACTTGGGGTCAAAAGTCTTCAGCCGCCATTGACTTATTCAGTACCCGGTCTTTGTGGGTCAAGAAATGCAACAATAAATTTACTTTCAGATCAAGGTACTGCACCGCTAGGTAAGAATGTATAACCGATGCTTGAACACCCCTGTGCAAGTCGCGGATGGCAAGGGTCTTAGGTTTTTTTTTAGCTATACTGTGGGTCTTTGTGTTTCGATCACTAATTCTAATTCGTTGAGTGTCAACTCAGTGATGAACTTCGGAATGTCCATCTCATGGCTGTCATAAGAGGAACCTTAGCAGGTTTCGTGGGTGAGATGAGGGGGATAATGTTTTTGGTTTCTGAGTTGTCAAGGAAGAAACTATTACCTGTTCATTTGTTTGTGTGCTGCTTTTCTTCCTTCGTCGTGCTACCAGATTGAAATCCTAGCTGTATTTATAGGTTTAATTATACTGCCTTAGGAGCACTGGACGAATCAAGCATGGCTGGTTTGAGCACGTTAGGAGTCAGTACTGCTCTCGGTTGTAACCTTCAGACATTAGAAGTCTCACTTTGCTGCCGTTTAAGGGCCACGAAAGACGTCATCAGCTGACGCAACTCGTTAACCTCTTTCCGCAGTGTGCGATTCTCCTTTTCTCCGCAGCGAACGATTCTCCTTTTTTATTTACTATCGGCTCGTCTTTGTAAGACGTTTCACAAGTTTTAACTTTTTCCATTTTCTGCCCACAAAACTTTACGAAATAATGTTAAATAGAATTAAAGTTTTTTTAACTTTAGCTCGCACTGAACAAAAATATTAATTAATTTTATTACTCACTCACTAACTTTGAATTTCAATATTATTTCTACAATTGATATTGTTTACGATGCAGTGTTTACTGCAGTCGACTTAACGGTAGTTCACTAAAAAACAAATTTGAGATATACTTCAGAAATTCGGACTGTCGATTTAAATTAATGGTGTTTTACTTTTGTAGTAAGAATCTCTAACTACAAACAAATGAAATTAAAAATACCTAAACTTATCAACCATCAAGTTTTGTTGATTTTAACTAATTGTGTGTACTTGTTACCGGTTTTTATTTTATACTATAGCGCACTTTTCAGCTGGTTGGCCGCTAAAATGAATAAAAGCTTCTGATTTTCTCATTTTCCCTCTAATTTTCCCGACGTTTCATTCACTTAATGTAACAATTTATGAAATCCGATAGATAATAATAGATATGTATTTCATCTGTAGGATATGTGCTACTGACGAAATGTACTTCTACATTTCATGAGTAATATCAAAATCGCCCAAACTGTAAGTATCATAAACAATATCAAATTTCGTCGTCAGTTAAAAAATTAAAAACTCTAACCAAAAACCAGTTAGCAGCTCTAAGCAATTTTCTAAAATATTATGTTGTTCATTCAATCATAAAACAATTGATGATTGCTTTAATAAAATTTTCAGTTCAAAACTCAACTATTGAAGTTTACAGACATTCACCTAAGAATAGTACTGCACGTGTTTTAATGTTTGTTCTACAATCCAAACAAAGTGTAAGTAGCACATGAATAACAATGCCATTAAAGACCTTCGATCAAAAACTAAATTAGATCATGGGAAATCCCATAGTGTCAAATGTTTTCCAAACAATAAAAAAACAAATTATAAGTTTATTGGCACCTAAATTGAATTGTATACTCTTCCGTCTCAATAAAAATCTTCTTAGTAATTCCTGGCCGTGATAATCTAAATGCCTGCGTTACTTAGCTTTCTTGTTTCCATTACTCAGAATTTCAGATCCGTAATTTATCGAAGAACACAATAAACCCTTACCGTGGTGGTTTCCATCTTATGCTTTGGATTTGATTCAAAGGGGGTTTTCGAATCTTCGAAAAAATTAATCCAATCTCAAAAGTGTTGATATTCTTGAGAAAGTAAAATTATTCAATACGTATCACCCACATTTGCTTTATCAAGATTTTAGAAACATTTCCACATTTGGCTTATAGATAAGCAAATGTCACAACATTGATAAGCACCATCAATAAAAGCGTCCAACAAAAGTGAATTGATTGAATAACAAAAGTGATGCGTGTCATGTAATCGACAATTGTATCACATACTTACTGTTATACTATTGCATATTGTGCAGATAAGGTTATCTTTGTTTACCAATTAAAAAATGTGCAAGAAGAAGGTGCAGATACAAATAAAATCCAACTCAATAAACGAGGCTTTGCTGCAATTCACTTGCTAGTGGCCGTCGGGTTTTTTTTCTTTTCTTTGTAATGTGCCATACTGGTCTACGTGCGTGGAATTCTCAATGTGGTCTTGCATCGATTTCGCTCATGCAAATATCAATCTTTGTCTTCGAGGTAAATGCATACAAAGTTGTAGGTTGTCTTCATATTATTTAGGGTATTTTTATGACGAATAAAGAATCAGGTATTTTTCTTCAGTTTAAACCAAAAAATATTTAACCATTCAACATACAGTGGCTGCAGTAATATATACCTACTTACATATTCCAAAAAAAGAATAAACATTCCAAGACTACGCTTCGGAGAAAAGAAAATAAGTTTGACTAACTCTATATTATTAACTTATGAAAAATAGAAACATCAATAACAATATCCAATTTCATGACTATAAAAAATACAACAAAGTGAAAATATAGCTAAAGTTATTAAGATGATCTGATACTTCTATGACTAGTTTAACAGTACTTATTGTGGAGTCTTTGTTAACCTGTAGTACAAACCATTCCTCGTTAGACTTTGAAAACACTTTAGGTCTACCACATTTTGGTTTATTTTGCACTGACTTGTTGATTTAAAACGTTTTCTAATGTCATGAACTGTAAAGTGTGATCTGTTTACCATATCCAAAGTCTTCAGAACTGGTATTCTCTCTTTATAATATTTAATAAGTTCTCTTGCTTCCAAAGACGTTCGGCCACGTTGCCTTCCCATTTTGATTTTTAAACACACATAAAATATACAGTTGGGGACAAAACTCTCCATACACCCTCAAAATTTCATAAATTTAGTAGAAAATGCAAATATTTATGAGAATTTTATATGCAACTTTACTGCAAATGTATTTTTATTAACATAAATTTAAAAAAAAATTACATTAATTAACTTATAACCGTAAAAACACAAAAAACAAGAAATTCAGTAGGGACAAAAGTGTTCATACATCATGTAATTGAACTGAAAATTCCACATTATTTAATATAATTTTATATTTCAATATTTTGTTGGGCCACCGTTGGCATCAATAACAGCCTGCAACCGCCGTGGCATTGAATCCACCAAATTTTTAATGACTTTCGGATTTATTTCTCCCCAGGCTTGTTGAAGCGCAGTTTTGAGTGATTCCTTGCTGCTGGTGTGAATTTTCGAGATTTTTCTTTTCATAAGTTCCCAAATATGTTCAATAGGGTTTAAGTCTGGTGACTGAGGAGGAGAATACAACTTATCAACTCAAATTCTTCAGTTGTACCGGTGATCCTTGGGTTTTTGTCGACCTCATTTAAGATCATGCTGATATCCCGCCTGGAAACGTCCATTTTTGGGCTTATTTTCCACTGATCCTGTGTTTATGCTTTTGAAAAATGTATTGGACAGTGACATGGGATAAATTAAACAAAACTCCAATTGCGCGGTATGATTTTCCATTTCTGTGCTCAGCAATAATTAAATTTTTTATTTCAACTATAATCAACTAACTTTTAAACAACAAATAAACAACTTTTTTATTTCAACTATTTCAACTAATATTTTCGCTTGCTCACTTTTCACTCCCTTTGCTCACAGATTACTAAAACAAACTAATCATTAGATCGTATTCACGCATTTCATAGGAAATACAACGGTTTTTTGAAGAAAAACATCAGTAAAGCAATGCAATGAAGACCAGAGTACACTATCTGATCAATGTATGAACACTTTTGTCCCTACTGAATTTCGTTTTTTCTGGTGTTTTTACGGTTATAAGTTAATTAATGTAAATTTATGTTAATAAAAATACATTTGCAGTAAAGTTGCATATAAAATTCTCATAAATATTTGCATTTTCTACTAAATTGATGAAATTTTAAGGGTGTGTGGAAAGTTTTGTCCCCAACTGTATGTAAAATATGTTCTTTATCATGCGATGACATTTCTGCTAAATTTTTTAAAGTTTGCCACTATCAATCATAGTTAGATATACGCTTCAGCAACGTTAAAAGATGGTGCAAATTTATTATCAAAACTCTTGTTCGATTTTTACCGCAAAATCATACTGAGCGACGAAGCTCATTTTTGGCTTAACGGATTCGTCAATAAGCAAAAATGCCGAATTTGGTCAAGTGAGCATCACGAAGCCATTCACGAAATGCCATTATATCCACATTGACTCTTTGGTTCAATTTTCATGCTGGTGGTGTTACTGGTCCGTACTCTTTTTTTTAAATTATCTTCGCAACCCAGTTACGGTCAATGGTGATCGCTACCGTGCCATGCTAACCGGTTATTTTTCACGTAAATCAGAACAAAATAACCTGATTGGCATGTGGTTTCAACAAGATGGTGCCACATATCACACAGCTGGCCAAACAATAGACTTATTGAAGTCGAAATTTGAGAATCGGATCATTTCCAGAAATGGTCCTGTCAACTGGCCGCCTCTTTGGTGTGACTTGACCCCAATCGATTTTTTGCTTTAGGACTACGTTAAGTCATTGGTCTATGCTAATCATCCGTAATCTTTAGAGATGCTCAGACACAGCGTAAAAAGTTAGTTTCTAACCAGCGTACTGGCTCCGTATATGTATACGGTCCAAAAATCCAGTGAACTGGCCTGAGATTGTATTGTTGATCAGCCTGGAAAATTGGAAGAAATCGCATGGAACAGAAAGAGATGCAAGATAAGATTCGACAACTACATACTCAGGCTAGATTTTTTGTTGCTTTTGTTTTGTTGCACTCTCGCAAAAAATACCAGCACACTTTCAGGTTGCTTTGACAGATAATGCATTGCGCAAATGGAGGCGCAATTTCATGGTCAAAGTGTTTTTTATGGAAAATGGAAGGAGCTCACCCACTTATCATTCTATACACTTTGGCTCAGATCCGTGAAATCGCTGGAATATATTCCACACTTTGCGGAAAAGTAATGGAAAATTGAGTTCAGCGGATCCGGATTCAGCTTGGAAAATTGGAATCAGCAAGCGCTTCCGGGGTGGTCATTTGAATGATATTGTAATTCATACGTAATGGTATTGATTGTACTTTAACCTACAATAAAAATTCGTTGATATCTGAAATTGTTTTTCCTTTAGTAAAAAAAGATATATGGGGCGCTCTTAATGGAAAGCCCTATAGTTCTTCTTCTATTCATGAAGTTGATTCCAATCTTAACCTGACTTGAGTTGAAAATTTATTTTAAGTAAGCGAAAAAGAGGTTGTTCGAAATTCAGAGCGAATGATTCTTTACTCGTGGTTGAGACTTCTTTCACAGGTTTTTGAGAATACAATATTTTGTTAGAAAAGTATTTCCGAGGCTCACCTCTATAAAGTCCCGTGTTTGACGGAGAACTTTCCGATCAAAAGCTTCAACCGAATTTCGCCTCGTTACGGAAGCTGATCCTCAAATCGATGCGCCGCAAAGAATTATTAGTTGTAAGAGATTGGTGTAGATCAGTATTCAAACCCTTTTCGACGAAAAGAGTCAAAAATTAGCCTCAATTATTTGGCCCTTTTCGATGACTTGATAGAGTGACTTCGAAAGCTAAGCTTTAGGGTTTTAATAGACCTTGACCTTCTGGAAGACAGGGCTGTGGAGTCGGAGTCGTGGCTCTGTACATTTAAAGCGGAGTCGGAGTCGCATTCGACTCCGACTCCGCTTTAAATATACAGGGGGCACGACTCCGACTCCACAGCCCTGCTGGAAGACAGTTGTCGTGTGCGCTTAAAAACAATAAACTCGTAATACCGGCAAAGAACACCGACGTATCGGTGGAGCTAACAAAAACGGTGCTGCAAGGCGATTTACGATTAGGAAGGATTTTGGCACGTTTTCAAATGCTGTGAAAGTAGCCAATATTCAAGCAGCGGTTGAAGATAATAGCTACAAAGCAGACCAAAGAATGGGAAAGGAAGTTTCTACATCAAATAGTTTGATACATTGTGATCATCCGCTGATTTCTTAGGTTTCATATCGGAAGCCAGTATTTGTAGGTCCACCGAGTTTATAAAAACTTCACTGTTACAGAAAATATAGTCAAACAAAACACTTCCTCATTCTGAAATTTTGATAGGCATACATAAAAGAGTATAAATTTATATAATTAATATATATCAAAAACATGTTTTTTTCGACACAGACGAATCCAAATTTTTAAATCTCCTCACCGCACAAAAAATGGTAGCTCTCTATCAAATTACCTGTATTTTTAGGGTCCAAATTTTGTGTTCACGTTAGCTCCCGACCTGATAATCAGATCCAATTGCAATTAACAAAATGTGTTTGCCTTGAGTAGGACCAGGTCTGATAGAAGTTTAATAGATATGCTGGCAATCCTGTGACATTGATGTCATCTTGAAAAAAACATTCGAAAACATGTATGCTTTTTGCCCTATAACCTCCCATGCAGTCATTAGATTAATAAGTCAAGTTTGCTTATAAGTCAAGTTTGATAGGAATTTGGTTGAAATGTTAGGATATGGCTGCCAGCTATAGTAATTTTGTTACTTTTTAGCTTTGAGATGCTATCATTAAATTTTCAAATGATAATACGAGGGTAGTTTGATAAATCAGTGACTTTTTGATTGAAAGATTTTTTCGGCAAATAAGCGTTTTATTTCTCAACATAGTCTCCTTTTAGCTTTACACATACATTTAGCCCAGCGTTTTTCTGATTTTTTTAATCCTTCCAAATAATAGGTTTCCATGAGGCCACCAAAATAGGCATTTGTTTCAGTGATGACCTCTTCATTCGACCGAAATCTCTTATCGCCCAGCCATTTCTTCAGGTTTGGAAACTGGATATAGTGGCAAGGAGATACATCTGGAGAATATGCTGGATCGGATAGCAGTTTGTAGTCCAATTAATGGACTTTTGCCATCGTGACTACACACGTGTGCAATCGTGCATTGTCTTGATGGAACAGCAATTTTTTCTTTCCCGATTGCGGTCGTTTCTGTTTCAAATCAATATCGAATGTGTCCAAAAGCTTTGAATAAAATTCACCGGTGATCGTTTTACCCTTTTCAAGGTAACCAATATGAATGATACCGCGTGCATCTCAAAAAAATGTGGCCATGACCTTTTTGGTAGATCGACCCATTTTGGCCTTCTTTGGTGCACGTTCACTCGAAGAAACCCACTGTTTTGATTGTTCCTTGGTCTCTAGTGTGGTGTGATGGACCCATGTTTTATCTACGTTGACGAAACGGTGCAACAACTCGTTCTGATTGCGGCTGAACATTATCGAACACTCTTTTGAAGTGGTCACACGGTTCCGCTTAAGGCCGAGTGTGAGCAACCGCGACATCCATAACGCGGGTAGCTTCTTCATGTTCAAATATTCATGTAAAATGTGATATACCTGCTCAGTTGAAATGCCTGCAACCTCAGCCACCTCACGTACTTTCATTCTCCGATCGTCCCTTATCATTTCATGGGTTTTATCGGCGATTTCTGGGCAGACGACCTCTTTTTGACGACCTGACTGTTCGGCGTCACTTGTGCTGTTACGACTACAACCGAACTCAGTAAACCACTTCTTATCTATTACAATTTATGATGCAGAGTCCTCATAGTATTTAACAAACCTTTCCTTGGTTTCGGTGACGGTTTTTTTACGCAAAAAGTAATGCTTAATCCGCACACGAAATTCACTTTTTTCCATTTTCATTTAATGATCGTCAAACACAAACTAAATGGCGCAGCTTGCTCAAAATTTTACAGTAGTCTATTCATAGATGGCAATTGATGGGAACGATGCTGTATTTCAAGTTACTGAGTGGGAAATTCAAAAAGTCACTGACTTATCAACGGGCTTTTCCCGTGATAACTCACTGACCTGTACTGTCTCTATAACGTCCAACTTCACTATTGGATAGAAATGAAATTTACAAGGTAAGTTAGCCCTAACGTGAAGCAGATTTGGTATACTTCTGGTAAAGGTGATAGAAGAGAGATTCGGCCCTGGCATTTTCTGAATTTTTTTTCCTTTACCAAAAGATGCTACCATTAAATTTGCCATATTTAAATTTTCGAAGTTTCGAAAATTTTGCGAAGTGTTGTCCCAAAAATCTTTTAGTTATTGGATAAAAATGAAAATAAACAAGGTAGGTTGAACTTGAAGTAAAGCACTTGTTGTACACTTTTGTTTGAAATACTAATAAATTGCTGCCAGCACTGATCATTTTCATCATTTTTGTACTGGAAGATATTGCCATAAAATTTCCATATGATGAGCAACCTATAGAAAAAATAAAGAAACAAACAAATTACTTTTCTAAATTTTGAAACTCATTCGAGTGGTAACCTCGGCGAAGTCATCAGATCAAAGTGGTACCTGACCTTTCGATACAGGTTGATTGCAATAAAGAACATGTATGCTAGAACGCGTATTCAAAATCCACACAGTTTCTCTACTTCTCTTTCCAAATCAAACTTTCTAGCGGTTCCTATGTGGCAGAGTATTTTTTCCCTTAATTTTTGTTTGGTAAAAGTAAATTTAAAGCAAATGCTTTAAAAAAACTTCTTTCAATTTTATGACTTCCCGCATTCGTTGTCTTCGAACTAATTTAGCAAACATTCGATAATGCTGGTTAGCAAACAATTTAACCACCAGGCAATTTCAAACAAAAACGAACTGTTATAAACAACGCATATTCACAGAGAACTCAGCATACAATTAAAAATTGCATCTAAACCAACTTAGCCAGCGTAATATACATCAATCATGTAGTGTTTGATCAACAATATACATACATGTGTATTTTGTATGCATCTGATACATATTTTATTAACGCCCTACATCGATAAAAAAAATCGATTGCATTCAATTGTTTTATTATCCTGCCCAGCATAATTTCCCTCCATCATAACAAGAATTTTATGCTGGGAGAAGATACGGACTTCATTCGACTATACCTATATTGTACTGTGTATAATATACATGACCAACAAATAAAGTCGAGAATTTATTTGTGAAAAATGCTAAATAGGCCATATCCATAAACATGCAAATGAGCCACAACTAGTTTGTGAGATTAACGTGATTCGGTAGCTTTTATTAATTTTAATTTTTTGAATTTTCGCAATTTATGAAATCGAAAGTAAAAACCAGCACATGCATATCAATTTCTGAAAACAAACTTGGAATTTGTTCATGGCGAACCAATTTGAAATATGATATAATTGATTGACCAAGAACTTATTTTCAGGTGATATGGGGAAAATAAATACCGATGAAGTAAATACTCGTATGTCGAAATGAATAAGATACAAATGCGATTTCTACTCAGATATGATATGCTGACTAAAATGTGCATGGAATTTAGTGGAACATTTTATAGAGCTCTTACTGGACGCTTTAAAAATCATGCAACACAAAATAGAGAAAATAAAAAAAAACCTGTGAAATCGTCTTATAGATTCATTTTGGATATGATGCACAATACGCACGAGTAACATCCCTCGTAAATTTGCCGATTATGTATTCCTCTTTGTGCGTTTACTCACTGAAAAAACACATGGCGCCAGACGCCAAAATTTATGGACTTCTGGCGCCATGTACATAGTCGATTTGGGGATTGAGATAAAATATAGCGCCACACGCCACAGTACATAGGAGTAGACACTATGCTTATAGCCCTCCACGCCATTTACTATAGTCATCCATGCCATGCACTATGGTTTTCCACGCTATGCACTATGTTCCTCCACGCCATGCACTTCATGCAAACTAAAGCACCACAATAAAGGTCTAATAAAAAATGTTACTCTTAAAAGATTTGCACGCATGCTTCACACCAGATATGTTACCTCCATATAATTTTTTTTAAATTTTCTTTTTTTTTTAATGTTCTTTTTTTTAATTTTTTTTTATTTTATTTTCTTTTTTTTCTTTTTCATAGTGCTTCCCAGACAACTAGTTTGTTTGGATAAGGGACAACACAAAGTTTTACGTGCCAACGTCACGTGGTATTCCCAAGCGGTCCGCCATCTAAATACTAACTGCGACCAACACTGCTTAACTTCGGTGATCTGTCGAGAATCGGTTATTCCAGTGTGGTATGGCCGTATATTCAAATAGACTTCAAATAACGAAAAATATCTAAATTCGCTCACCTATAAATGAAGCCATATTATATGGCTCATGTTACTATGTAATATGGCATGTGGGGCCATAATTTCTGCGCCATGTAATTATGGCGCTTGGAGCCATACTGCATGGCTCAGGGGACTATGTACATAGCGTGTGGGACCATAAATGCTGCGCCATGTTACATGGGACCACGCGCTATTTAGATTTTGACATTATGGCGCTGGGAGCCATATTGCATGGCTCAGAGTACTATTTACATGGCGTATGGGACCATAAATAATGCACTATGTTACATGGCTCTGGGCACCATGTGGATTTTTTTCAGTGCTGGGAGATCATTTGAAAAGCCACTGGCAGCTGTGAGATTTCATAATTTAGAATAAATCTTGCGACCCGTTTTCTATTAGGCTCGAGTTACAATGAAAGTAACAAAACATTAACGTATTTTTTCTCTTCCCTAACTGAATTTCGGATAAATTTGGGCGCCTGCAGACGCTTCAAGTTTACCCGAAATGCGGTCCATAACTTTCCTCTAATCGAAAAATAACGTCAGTTTTGCTAACGTATGTGCTTCCCCTTTTTTCCGTTTGCGATTTATGGTGGTTGCGGCTGTCAAGCCAAAGTGGTTACGGCTGTCAAGTAGTCCCACAGCTAATTAATGGACATGCCTGAGTCTTAAATAATCGTTTGCAATTGCAAAAAAACAAACAAAAAAAACAAGTTTCTATATTGTTGATTGCCCGTCAAGGCAAAATTGAATCAACATATTAACCATTAACTAAAAATTACTTAGATTCTCTAAGAATATCTAGTCATAATATCTAGTAAATTAAAAAAACAATTTCAAACAAAACGTGTGTTTCATACAACTCTGGTAATGCTCGATATTGAATTTTTATTTTACTGTCCGATGCAAATGGATTAATTTATTTGCACTTGAAAACTACTGGAAATTTCATATCAAAGCTAATTTCATTTACACCAAAGCAGCTGCATAAAATATTCAAAAAAATAACCCTGATTATTTATTGACCTTTAGCTTAGATAATGTGATAGCTATACCCACGGGCTACGAATCGGAATAATCTATATAAATTTCAAAGCACAAGCTATTCTGAAGAATTTAAGTAGGTAGTTGGAAAGATTAGACAATAACGATGGAAAATGAGCGAATAGTTCTATCGTTGGTGATTTGTTGAATTTTTCTTTCTCAATAGTACAATGCTCCAGTTTTGCCAATTTAGTGTATTTAAATGCAATTCGATTATGCATTTCATAAAAACAGTAAAACAAAGATATAGAATTTATATGGCAAAGATTACCTATTATTACATACTCTTGGTATCTTCTGTTATTGTTGAAAACGTTGAGCATTCTACGTATTACTGGATTAGTAACTGAATCACGATGGCATCTATGAATCACATCTCGAATAATATTTACCTTCTATTCATAGATGAAGATTTTTTATTCATACTGCATTGCTTTTATTACATAATATTCTTGGGGCTCCCCATAGGTAAAAAAAATTGGAAACAAATATTTTGGTAGTAAGTCGTAGGTGTAATTAGATGCGTAGTAGAGTAAAAGTGTGCTGTGAAGAACTAGGTAAACTTCTTCCTCTATGTGGTTTGTATTTGATATTTTGGTATTTTTCAATGTCAAAGAGCTTTTTAAGAAAGAAACTTATTAACTGATGACGGAAGGCTGATGACCGGCTCATGGCACAAACAGTCGCAGGGAGTCGATAGAATACCTACTGAACTAATCAGCTAGTATTAAAGATGTGGGAAAACGAAAATATACCCAACGATTGGTATAGTGGGCTGATCTGGCAAATATGTAAGAAACGAGAAACCACATAGTGCAACAGTCTTAGAGTTATCACATTGCTAAGTACCGTTTATAAGGTGCTCTTCGCTATCATACTATTCCCAATAGTCCAATTCAATGCAAACGTAGTCAGCACATACCAACGAAAAATCGTTTTTGACAAATCAGCAACAAATCATATATTCTCTCTGCGATAGTCGATGGGAAAGGTGCTAGAATACAAAAAGAATCCTGTTTTACCTTATCATTGACTTTGAAGCCTTACATGACAGCTTTGCCAGGGTAAAACTTTACACGGCCACGAGAGAGTTAGATATCCTAAACAAACAGCTAAGACTGAAAAAGTTTACCGTGACGAAAGAGTAAAGGCAGCTGGATCCTTATCAAGACTATTTAGCATCTCTTGCCTCCTCTTGAATCTGTTGGTAGGAAAATTAATTAGGGGTGCCGGAGTAACGATGAGAGATACGATCCTCATTAGGTGCACACAACTACTGCCAAAACGAACAATCTGTCGAAGAATCCTTCATGAAAATGTAGCAGTTGACGAGATATATAAGGCTGCGCATAAAAGGGGAAAATATATGGTGGCAGTGCCGACACCAAAAACCATCAAACCGAACTACATCACATCGGCAGCAGCTAAAACACAACATCGAAAAGCACACAACTGAATACAGTTTCGAAGAAATTAAAACATAGGGTACAAAAATCAAAGCCTGTAACAACTACAATGAACAAATCTATCAAAGCTGCTCCGCTTAATTATATCCAAAAAGTTCAAGCTCTTATTGTGTAAGACCATGGTCTTGCTACTCCACATTTATCTGTCAAAAACTGGATTCTTAGCAAGAAAAATTGCGAACTCTAATTGCATTCGAGAGGAGGCTCTTTTGATGGATGTTTGGCCCTGATAGATATTTTCGCCAATTAAACAGCGAAATATTCAAGCAATATCTTTACCGTAAGGTCGCCGACAAGAGGTTTTTTCCCCTAGCGTAGATGGCCAAAAAAAATCTGCCTACAAGATCACCGGGTGACCTATCACCACGGGGTATGTAAGTTTTGCCTCACTAAAAAAAGGACAATTTACAAGCTCACGAAGTTCCAAGTCGAGACCTACCTAAGCACAGCTTCAACCCGGTCGTGCTGACTCACCTATCGGTAACCATGGACTGCAGAAACTACCACAGCTCATGAGTCGTTAATGCAACCCTCCTCCCACTTCATGCGCAGCACTTTCTCAACGTATGTTGAGACTGCGCGCCAGTTCTCCTGATTTTGCAGCAAGGTGCGATCGTCTCAGACGTTACCAGGCCGGTCGTGGACTCAATGGTGCACCTCAAACTTACGAAGCGACTGCACATAAAGAATGTGTGCTGAGCATCATCGAGCTCATTTTCACAGTACCGGCAGTACGGTGTGACCACCTTACACATTCTGTTCACGTATTTCCTGAAGTAACCGTGCCCTATCAAAAATTGACAAAGGTAAAAGTTTACCTCTCCGTGGCTTCGGCTAAGCGAAGGCTCAATGAGACCAATTAGCTTAGCCGTCCAGCGTCTTTTAGCACTTTCACTCCAACGTTGTTGCCAAAGTTGGAGAGTAAGCGTACGCGCGTGCGTCAGAGCTTTAGTTCTGCCCAGCTCTGAGCGAAAGAGGTACCCCTCCTTGCGTTTTTGCACCAGTAGGTCGATCGGGATTACTCCCGATACAACCATCACAGCCTCTTCTGAGACCGTGTGGTAGCTACAGGCAATTTGCAGGGCACCCCTGCGCTGGATACTGGCAATGCGCTTCCGAAACTTCTTAGTTCGGAGCGCATCTCCTCAAATTTTGACTCCATATAGCAAGATGGAATCGGTCGTTACCATCAGCAGCCTCCATCGCATCTCACTGGCTCCACCATGTTGGCGATTAGCCTACTGAGCGAAGTGATGACTACTAGAGCCCTGTCACATGCCCTGCGGATATGATCCCAATACGTCAGCTTGGTGTCCAGGGTCACTCCCAGATACCTGACCGACTTGCTGGTCTGGACCTCGACGAAGCCAACTGTCATGGGTATGACAGTTGGTATCCTCCTCTTCGTCAGCATACAATCCGATGATAAGAGGCTACTTTTATTATAAAATATATTATCTATATTTATACTTTTAAATCTATTTCGTCATCTTCAGGTTCGTCCCCTTTCGACACAATGTACAGATCCCAACGTTTTTTCTATTCCTCAAAACATTTGGTAAAGTCTATTTTCGGAATGGACTTCAAAGCGCGCAGCCTCAATCGAGTCGAAACGGCGTTTTCCAAGGGGTATTTTGAAATTCGGCAACAGCCATAAGTCACACGGTGCTTAATTGGGCAGATGTTTTAATTTTGGAACGATATGACTTAACTTTTTGCGAAATGATCTCGAAGAACCAATGCTGAGAGAAATGGCGCATTATTGAGATGTAAAAACCAGGTGGGTTCTATCCATAATTGTGGCCTCTTTTTGTGAATAACTTCAGGCAAAAGACGCACAGCATTTAAGAAATATTCCTTGCTAACAGTTTATCATGGCGAAAAAAAAAATCATACTGCACAATGTCACGATAATTGAATAAAACAACTTTGGTGGGTCCTGCTTCATCTTTGGCACAATATTCGTTCGATTACTGGGTTGTTTTGTCTCATCTCTCGTAATGATGCGTTTTATGACGTGCTAGCAGTCAGGAATGACTGTTTTGCAAATATTAGCGTGACGATCTTTTTCCAACTACAAAGCTTTTTTTTTGGAAAAAAATACTGTTCCAAATCTCTTTTCAAGCCAAAAACGTGTTTGAAAATAGTCTAAACTAATCTAAATAAAATATTCAGAGTATCATGGTCACTCGACGATTTTTGAGTATCATTTGTAAACATTTTTCGACATAGTCTGGTCACCGAAGGCTTTCTGCAGCATCCTTAACGTTTCCACAGCAAAAAATTAATTCCGCAAACAAATTTTAATACAATTTCTTTGCTCAATAAAGTCAAACAATAAAATCAAACATAAATGTCGACAAATTTAAGGTCAGTTGTTCACAAAACACAAGCGAAAATATTTCATAAAAAAAATATAATTGTATGAAATTGACAAAGACCACAATAACAGTACATTTTTCAGTATCGATGTGCCTGCTTAATTTAAATTTATAAGTCACCTTAAATTTTGACCACAGTTCCTTAACTCAGTTTCGGATAAGTTTGGGCACCTGAGAGTATCTAAAATGATACGAAAAGCGTTCCCTAACTCTTCCGTGTACGACAAATGACATACATTGTGCTGACGTCATCGCTTTGCCTCTTGCAGGAATTTGCCCAAAATAATTTTACCGGAAATTTTTAGCATACTGGTTCCAATTGTCAAATAGTCCTACAGGTGATTAATTTGATGTTATTTGTGTGCAACTGATGGAAACGCTTATATGAACAAACGTAATTTCTTGAATTGCAAGTTACTATCCAGAATCTGTTCGTTAGCTTTTTCTGATTTTCAGCAAATTTTGCTCCCGCCAAAGCAGCAACGTTTACCGAAAAAATATTACCCGAAAAGTTAGGGACCAAATCTTATATCACTCAGCTGACGAACCTTATGTTGACCCAAGCAATCGTTTAACGGGTCCAGAAATTTTTGAATTTTAAATATAAACCGAAATCTACCACCAAAAATCATGAAGTATTTTTCTATAATATATTACATCACAATTTTTATTGGTAATTACTGCCGTTTGAGGTAAAATAAAAAGTAACATAGCTTTTATATTGACTGCAACATAAGTTTATTTATTTACATTTGAGCGCGCTGAAAAACATTACTACTGTGGGCTAGGCACACATACAAAAATATATACTTTCACTCACATTTTACAACTCTACATTAACATCATACATTTCTCTACATTTTTTAACTTAGAGATCAAGTAGGCTAAGATAAAAAAAATATATACAAAATGTTATGTCAGGAATTAAAAAAATAAAGGCAAGTTGTTGGATAGAATTTAAGTAAAGACAATATTATTTACTGCGGAATTCTCCTAAATTACTTGTTTCAGTTTCCTCCTAACAAACGTTTAAGCAAAGACCTTCTCATAACTAAAAGTGAATAATAGACAGTTGTTTGTTGCTGTTGCTTATTTAAGCGACTTTCTATTTTCAAATGTTTATTCAGTTGTATTACTTCAAATATGACGAATCCACTCAGTCTATTAATTTAGAGGTTTAGTGTGCTAAATTAACAGTCATTGATATACAGATGATCTTACAAATAACAATATACAAATATGTTGGTATCCAATGGTTTTCAATATAGCAAAAAGATTGATGTGACGTTTTTTTTTTTTTTCGTTCGACCGAAAACAATTGGATGCTATTCTATTCAGGGAGTAACTTTAAATTGGTCCTCTCTGAATAGAATTTCAATTTACTATTGTTCTAAATTCGGTGAAAAATGTAAATTAGCTGATAGCTTTTGGTGTCAAAATGAAAATTTGTATTTTTAATTTTTTAGAAAATAGTGAAAATCAAAAGAAAAATGGACTATGATTTAGAGAAGTTTTTATGCTTTTGGAACATGTAGGGCTAACAGTTAAAAAAGATGAAAACTAATTTTTTTTATGTTTGTCAATCTTTCGCATAAATTTTAAACAGAAATATCTTTGTTTGCATTGATAAGCTGATCCGAAAATATATTCTATCCTCTTCGACAGTTCAGTGCAGATATTTCACAGCTTGATACAATCGATTAGCATCAAATTGATTGATCACTCGGAAATTTATTTGATGAAAGCATATAAAAGATAATTTCGCATTTATTAAAATAGTTATTTTAATTTTCTATGTGACATACTATTGTGATCAAAAAGTAAGGTGAAATTGTCAGTTAAAACTCCCGGGCATTAGCAAGGCAGAACAATTTTTTTTCCTAGGTTGGTAGGACTGTCTATTACATTTACCAAGTGTTTGTTTGTCAAAAGGTTTATTTATCTCTGAGTTACACGTGTTGTTGTAAACAACCAAAATTGAATTTTTCGATTTTTACAATGGGTGATTTTGTTGAGCAAAGAACTTGCATCAAATTTTGTTTGCGCAACGAATATTCTTGTGCAGGCACGTTGAAAATGTTGCGAAAGGCCTTTGGTGATGAAACTATGGCACAAAAAACCTTTATAAGTGATACAACGAGTTCAAAGCGGGCCGAGAACGCGTTGAAGACGAACCGCGCTCTGGACGACCATCAACGTCTACCGTCGAGGATCACGTCCAAAAAATCTAAGATTTGGTGCTTGAATATCGTCGATTGACAATAAGAGATCTTGCTGATAGTATTGAAAGATCATTTGGCTCAGTCCAAACCATTTCGAAGCATGTTTTGTGTCTCAAACGCGTCCAGTCTCGATTGGTGCCAAAATCGCTCAATTTTTAGAAAAAAAAAAAGCGTCGCGTTGATGTGCGTGAAACTTTGGTGTCTAACTATCAGGACCACTTGAAATGCATCATTACTGGAGACGAGACTTGGATTTACGCATACGTCCCTGAAACCACCGACCAATCCAGCGAATATCGTACAAAAGGTGCAACAAGACCGAAAAGACCACGGTAGAGTCGATCGAAAATCAACGTCATGTTGACAGTTTTCTTTGATTTTCGTGGTGTGGTGCACTATGAATTCCTTCCGCCGGGCCAAACTGTTAGCAAAGAATATTATTTGAACAATATGCGTCGTTTGCGTGAAGCTATTCGTCTGAAACGGCCGGAATTATGGGCGAACAGCTCTTGGTTCCTTTCATCACGATAATGCACCATGTCATACTGCATTGGTTCTTCACGACTTTTTTGCCAAAAACTCGACTCACATCGTTCCGCAACCACCGTATTTGCCTGATTTGGCTCCGTGCGACTTCTGGCTATTCAGCAAACTCAAAAAGCCAATGCGGGGACGCCGTTTTGACACGATCGAGGAGATAAAAACCGAATCGAAGAAGGTCTTTAAGGCTATACCGGAAAAAGACTATTCCGACTGTTTCGAGGACTGGAAAAAGCGTTGGCAAAAGTGCATTTTATCGGACGGGGATTACTTTGAAGGGGATGAAATTGATTTGGAAGAATAAACAAAGAATTTACATTTTATAGACAAATTCACCTTACTTTTTGATCACAGTAGTATCTATATATAAGTAGTTTTTGATTGAAAACAAAAGATACAAGTAATCAAATGAACTTTGATTCTTCTTAGTTATTTAGTAATCATACGATTGACACTATTTACGATTTTCTCATGCGCTTTAGTATTTCACATGCTTTTATTATGGCTCGCTTGAAAAAATCGTAAATAGTTTCAATAGTATCTATAATTAACTATAGAAGAATCAATAGGTTTATGTATTTACTTGCGCATTTTGTTTTCAAACAACCACAACTTATACTTATATACATATCAAATAGAAAATTAAAATTACCATTTCAATAAATGCAAAAATATTGATGAAGGTTAAATGGCCGATTACTAACATGCTATCATGACATCAAATGACATTCACTTAAATTCAATTGCTGTATTCATGACGTTAAACCACTTTGGAGACCACTAAATGAAACAATTCTGAACAACTTACTTACCTATACCTGATAATCTCCGGAATTTCCGACTTTCCGGTCGAAAACACTAACATAAATGAAGTTTTTTTTTCTGGATTTTCCGTGCATAAACAACTGTGACATCAACCACATTACATGTGTATCGTTTGTTTACTCTACTTTTGCAGAAAGCCAACCGTTACAACATTTTTTTTTTTGTAATTTACAATGTCAGACAATGCAGCCAGCCAGCCGTCACCACACAATATGTTGTGGTGGGTTGAAAGCTAAAAAAATGTAAAATGAAATGCACTTTCGAAACATCTCAACGAATGACGCTTGTATGTACATACATATATGCATATGTACTCATACACGTTTTATAGTTGATGCAAAAGATTGGCTAAAATATTGCTGTGATTCATAAAGCCGGTATAATGACATGGTCAGAGGTTTTGTGAAAAAGAAACATTTTCAATGCTTTAATCACAACCGTGAACTCTCGTCATGCACCTACAGCGGTAAAGTTGTTAATGACGTTGATGTTTTTTGTTGTTGAAAAATATACTAGACTTATGTATGTACAACGAACAAGAATGAAGTGAAAGTGATAAGAAGAAATAGCACCAATGTTATAGGATAACTATATTAGCATTTAGACTATTGTATATCTCAACTTTAGTGTGTTGAATTAGCATAAATTGAAAGCCAATTATTTCGTTGAGTCCTCTTGTTGTATGCTAATTTCAATTGATTAATTAGTATGACAATATTTGAACAATAAAAATGGGCTAGAAGTCGCATCATGCCAGGCCTCTAATAATACAATCCAAAAATTCGGACAACAGTAAGCTAGTTTTGGAACAAAGCTTCTTACAGTACTTATAATAAAATAGCCGTTGAAACTATTTTGAAGCAGTTTTTATTATTATACTGCAAGCACAATTAAAATAAAGCGAATAAAATTTCATGAAGACAATAAGACTATACATTTTCCGTGTCAAGGCTATGCTTCGCGAGATTTGTGAAGCTAGATTCTTGATGTGCCCAATTTTCATTTGACCATTCACGGCATACTGGTATATGATAAAGGTAACTATTTTGCCAAAATTGTCTTCCCCTTTTTCTCGGTGGTCATGCGATATCCTTTGGGCCAAGAGTACTCGAATGCTTCTCGCATCTTCTTCCACTGTTGTCTGTCACCTTAGGCATATTGGACAATCCTCAAGCTCAAATATATCCATCTATCTACGAAAATATAATACGTCAAATAATAAATGAAATGAAATACGTCAAATAATAAATGATGTGACAATGCTTGCACTGCACCTTTCCATCTTCTTTTCCTCGTCAAATTCCATCGCATCTACCATTTCAAGGTTGAAGCTATTCACTTATATATATATATATATATATATATATATATATATATATATATATATATATATATATATATATATATATATATTGCCTCCTATTTCATTCTTTGGGACTCCGATCGAAAGTGTACCGACCATAAGCTTGTTTGATTTCAACTTCCAGTATTCCTTACTTCACTGCGTGTTTATACCTGAGTTTTCTGTCAAGATGTGAATCGATGCTACTAGTGAAGCACCAGTTCAGAAAATTACTGAGTTTTCTTTACAAGCCAATAGTTTGCCCCGGGTGGTTTTTGGCCCTCTAAAGTATGGCAATATTCTAAAAGTTCCTATACTCGTATATACTGCTAGTTAAAATACTCTACTATTATCTATACCAGCAGTATTTCACTCATAATCGTATTCTTAACTGAAATCTTTCTGCTGAAGGGTTTCCATCGCAATGAAAAATTTCAAATATTTTACCGATGCACAAGTCGGGTGACCATCTTTGAATTCCCAATTATTGTCCTGCAGTAATAAACTTTCCAAACATATTGTACTTATATATCGTAAACTGTATCTCTGTATTCAACCATTTCTATCTCAAGGCCAGCATAGTTTATGGTTTACACAGAGAGTTTATTCTTTCTAATCTTTTGTAATTCACTAATATTATTGCATCTACTTTGGATTAAAAAAAGTACACTAGCTTTTATAAAGCTGCTGATTCTCTCGATCATGAGCAACTGCCCTTAAAGTTGGAAGGCTTAACGGATTAGATGCAGTTTCATCTTGGCGCCTATGTAAACAAGCGAAATTACCGCATTTGGGACTCAAAAAATTCACACGTAATCATAAAGAAGCCAATGCATCCTCAACGAGTGACATGTTGGTGTAGCTTTAGAGTGGTGGCATCATTGGTCCCATCTCATTTTTTTCGAGAGAGGAGAGGAGACCGCAACAGAAGGATGATCGCTGGCAAGAAATTTAAGACATAGATTTGGAGGTCCTTTGGATTCAGCAGAATCGCGCTTCACGCCACACAAGCCGTGAAAAAATTGGTATTTTCCGCAATAAGTTCGAAACGATCGAAAATGCTCTGAAAAATTCGCCTGGAAGGCATTTTTTCTATGATAGGTTAGGTTAGGTTATAAAGAGGGTTGCCGTCTATGCGACTAGCATTAGGCCGCCAGTTTTGGTCCATTTGCCACCCTTCGCCGGCTTGTTAGAGCTACCAAATGACCGATTCGCCAAACTGAATCAGCTGACTCAGTGTGACGTTACTAGCCACCTCTGCTAAATCTCGAAAGTGGTAAGAATCAAAAATCTTGAGACGTTTATTATTTAGGACCGGACAATCGCAGAGAGTATGCTCGATGGTGTCCTCTTCCATCTCGCACTTATTGCATAAATTTCTGGATGTCAGTCCCATTTTGTTCGCACGAGACGCGGTAAGACAGTGCCCTGTTAGCAAGCTAATCAGTTTCCTGCTTTTGATTAGGTCAGGTGATGACCATAATTTAACCTGTTTTCCCATTCGGACTTTAGTTTGGTCTATATGGCAGCATCTACTTTGGCTGTGGTGTCAGCAACTGACCGTGGTACAGTGATTCGGGGGCTATTACTAGCTCCTAAAGCTTTCCTCGCCAATTCATTGGCTTTTTCGTTGCCTGACCCCACTATGCTCTGGCACCCACATAATCCGGACATGAATATGCCTTGCCTTTTCATTTAAAGCCACTCTGCAAGCGTTAACAGTTTTTGAAGAACATTTGTAAGACGCAAGAGCGAGAATGGCTGCTCTGCTGTTGACGGAAATCGTCGTTGGTTTGGTTCATGATCCGCTAATGGACTCAACTGCCATGCGTATAGCATATACTTGAGACTGAAAGACAGTAGCATGATCCGACAGTCTACACCAGAGGGTAAGGCTGAAATCCGTAGAAAAAACACCCGAGCCAACTCCTGTGTCCGTCTTTTAGCCGTCCGTGTAAATTCAGGTACCACCATAGGCGGTAGCTCCCTTTTTTTCCAGTCTGTTCTTGTGGGTATCTTAACCTGGAAATTCCTGCCAAGATGTATTATTTTGCTCATGTGGTCCGTGTCTTCAGCAACGAACCCAAATCTTCTGCGGCATTCTGTAAAAATACCGCTGTGGTCCCACTGATTTGACGCTAAGCTTGCGCTTCTAAAGATGAATTGATCCAACGGAACAAGTCCCAGAATCATTTCTAAACCAGCCGCTGGGCGGTTCTTAAAGCGCCCGTAACACATATGCAAACTAATCCTTGCAGTCTTGTTAGCTCCTTGATTTTGGTTTTACTCTCCGCTGCCTTCCACCATCCGATCGCTCCATACGCCAAAATCGGCCTGACTACACATGTGAATATGTAGTAGGCAGCTCTAGGTTTAAGATCCCATGTATTGAAGTAGGCAGATTGAGCGAGCCTTACCTATACGGTGCTTTACATTAACCGCCAGCTCAGATTCCTGTCTAGTATAAGGACCAAATATTTAACACTATTTAAATATTTAATATTTATTTCCCAAATATTTAACAAGTTCCAATGCTATTTCGTGGAGGCTAGGTATGGCAATAGCGGGAAGCCTGATTTTCTTTGTGAAAAGTACAAGTTCAGATTTTTTCGGGTTTGCCCTAAGCCCAGCTTTATTGGCCCAGATTTGGATACGATCCAGCACCGATTGCATAAAGTCCTACAAAGTTTGTTAGAACGCACCCTTCACAAGTACCACAATGTCATCAGCAAACGCCACCACCTCAAAGCCACTGGTCCCTAAATTCTCCAGTCATTTATTGACTGTCAGGATCCAGGAAAGGGGCGATATAATCTCCCCTTTTGGTGCTCCAGTTCCGACTATTCTCTTCACTTTGGCCTCCAAAAAGGTGGCTTCAATCTGCCTGTTTTTCTCTCTGGCGCTAGAGTTTTATCCACTCCATATCGAACCAAGGCATCGGTGCTACTCGCGACAGTGACATTGTTGAAGGCCCCTTAATGTCTAAGAAGGCTGCCAACGTGAATTCGTTTTGCTGCAAGGACTTTTCTATTGTACGGACAACTTTGCGTAATGCCGTCTCTACTGATCTGCCTGCGTCTTGATCAACACAGAGTCTCGCGACATCAATCGAGCTCTTGATGAGCAAATCCACATGCCTGTCTAGTGTTTTGAACAGAAACGATGTTAAGCTATTTGGTTTAAAGTCCTTCACGTAAAGATGATTCAACCTACCAGGTTTCGGAACGAAGATCACGCTAGCTTTTGTTCATTGCTCGGGTACTACCCCGACGCGGAGTAAAAATACGCTGCAGATTAGGGATGATGGTCCTGTCTGCGTTTTGAAGCATGATAGGCGATATCTCATCAATTCCTGTAGCTTTGTAAGGTCGAAATGTGCCTATAGCTCATTCAATCTTGACCTGATCTACGACTTCCTTGATCAGCTGCTCGGGCGGCCGGTGAGTTGCTCTAAATTGGTCACCAGACGGTACCGTATAAGCCGATTCTGGGAAATGAGTTTCCAGTAGCATGTCCAGACATTCTTTCAATCCCCGTTTTCCCTTCGCAGAAACGTAGGTAAGCCGGGAGTTACGCTTAGGACCTTCCTGATTCTAGCAGCCTCTGTGCTTCCTTCAATGCTCTCACAGAATTTTCTCCATGAGTCGCGCTTGGCTCGTCTTATCTTCTTTTTGAACTCTTGCTTGTATCGATCCCAGTTTTCAACGTTTCCCGACCGGCTTGCGTTGTTAAACGCCCTTCTTGTGCGACAACTAGCCTCTGTAAGTTCGCCATTCTACCATAAGCTAGCGTTTTTCCTTGCGGGCTTATCCGGGTACACGTCTTTGAAATCTGACACTAAGATTTCTGTTAATCAATTTTTTTCTATGATACTGCCAATGCATTTTTTTTAATACAGCCTACGACACAGCCTTGACGGAAGAAAAGTCAACGAAATTTTTTTTAAACATTGGATGGTACGTCGAAAATAGCAATTTAGACGATTCAAACAAGCTATGTATAAAAAAAATATTTTAATTTAAAACCGATTTGTTCCTTTTGAAGCTAGATGTATTTTATTTTCTTCGAATTCTTCCAATTTTTCTTCGATATTTCGAGGGTAATCTGCTCTCTTTTTCAGTGTCTGTCGGTCCGATATTAACCTGTTTTTTTCAGCCTAAAAAAGTGCTGTCTAAAAAAATGTTGAGATAAGTTTTGTTCCCTGGATGCATTGTCTTCTGACGTTCTCAAAATGCTTGAGAAATTTCAATGTGCACAACGTCTAGTGGCTCAGACACTCTTCCACTACAAGCCTGGCGGGCAGGCACGTTTAACTTTTTAGCGAGTCATTCGATTTTGAGCAGTTAGTCGATTGATGAAAGAAAAATTCATACAACGAATAGTTAGTCTGCTCAGTTGGCTGAAAAATATTTATAAACGACTTACAAGACCACCTACCTACAGTCAACTATACAAATGAATATCTTCAGTCTGTAAAACAATTTGCCTGCAAATATCAACGGCTAATAGACAGCAATTCAATTCAAGTTATTGTGAACGAACATAAACTATGATTGATTAAATGGCAGACGAATCCGAATTCTTAAGCTCATCGAAACATGTGACACTGAAACGAATTTTTAAAAAATCGTAAAATTTTTGACTATACGAAAGATTCTTATATACTCTTCGTCTATTAAAAAATTTGGCTTCAAGCACCAATGAGAAAGGACTACCTTATAAAATTGGCACTCCTAAACGTTCATAAAAATCCATCCCATAATTTAAAAGTAAACACCTCTACATAATTCGAGCCTTATTATATTTAAATATGAAATGAGCTGGTCCATTATTAAAACTTGTTCAATTAGATGACCTTAACCACATCAAATCTTGAACTGGATTTGCATAACTGGCCACGTCTATCCTTAATGTTTTAAATCGTTATGTGTAGAATTATAATTTATAAAATAAATAAATTGTACTTAAATATATCAAACGTAATACGTATTATTTTATTGTAATTTTAGAGCAGTAACCCCTTCCTAAATCGTAGGCCGAGTCCATTGTTGACCTTCATGGTCATCTTAGCTACTATTACTCCATTTGAACTCACTATTATTGTGTGAAATTAGCTTTTTAGAATTATTTTGACCCATTTTTTGATTCTTCAAATGATTTCCTTTTTCTTTGCAATTACTTTCGTTTATTTTGTAATTTAATGTAAAGTAATGGCTGCAGATAGTCAATTAGTAAACAAGATAGATTTACACAGATATTTTTTATAAGCAAACTGTCATAAAACTGGTCTCTTCAACAGCTCACTAATTTGGTACTGAGCTGCATCTGTGCACAATCTGCTATCAACCCATTTTATCAAGGCGAAAATGTCTGTAAAATACATTAAAATGAAGTTTTAATGTCAGATATCTTTTAACTCAACCACAATCAGCCATGTATATTCTTTTCCTTGGAAAACAATATTCGAATTTCGAGGCATCCTTTCTTTAAACAGTGACAGTTGCTTGGTAAATGACCTTCAGAATAAAACTAAATTGACATATGCCGGTGCGTACTTTGCTGCAAAACATAGGCACCTACTACATGTAATCTCTTACGCCAACGGCAGTATTAGTAGCTGCCTTATATTGTACAAAAGAGCTCCAATTTCACTTTCTCTGTTTCTTCATAGCTATCTATAGCAGATACTAGCCGATGATCGTAAGCAAAACCATATTGTCCACGAAAACCGTGTGTGCATACACATAGTATGCAAATTGATTTATACCGGGGGAATTTCGACTGTGTCATTGAGCCAACATTTTTCTTGTAGCTTCGCCAAGCCGTTATGCCGATTATATTACTTAACATCTTCAACAAATAACAGTCATACGCTTAAGCAAACAGGTAGGTCTCTACACACATGCATATAACCGCCAACAACAGAAACTCGTTTTCCGTACAGTTGTTAAAAAAAGTTCATTCGATTAGTTTGGTGGGTAGTTCGGGCACGGTTCCTGTTCAGATTGCAAAGAAAATATTTAATTTGCAAACAGTAAGCGAACTTCATGATGCGTTATTTAATTTTTTTTCTTCTGAACGTTACCAACGCCGGCGTGGGTTAATCGGTTTATTTATAGTTTTTTTTTTCTTCAGTATATGTATCTGAAAAATTTGCATATGAATACGCATTTTTCCTGTGATTTATTACGTGATATGTGCAATAACTGGAAAATTAATCAAACCTTATGATTTATTTATATGCACACCTCTAATTTTTTCGAGGAATGCAGTTACGCTAGAAAAAAAACGTACTGACGGTCGTAATATTTTCATTGATATTTTGAAGGTCATGTTAAACAGGTGTGTCATGTGTACTTATAATCAATTTTTATTATTTGATTCAATCATGTAGGTTAGTGTCTTTTTATTAGTATGATGTTTCGGTGTTATAGGCTTTCAAAAAAACCTACCGTCAAACCAGGCCAAACAAAGCTCGTTAATTATAGGTAGACATCTTATGAGAAGCCATGAATTGTAGACAGCAATATCTATAGATAGATATATGTATGTATAAACAATATATAGTGAGTGCAGTAGAATTTTTTTTAATAAAAGGATACTAGTTCGATTACCAAGAACTATGTGCATTCAAAAGTTTCTATTAGTAACAAGTTAAACTGAAATATGCTTTTAAATTGAAAAAATTCCTGGAGAATGATCAACATAAGCGTTTGAAAGTGCTAAGCATAGCTGAAACCAAGGTATTTACTAAATTACTAATAGAAAGATTAAAACACAAAAATATAAAATTAAAAGCCACAAATAAAATACCAGAGGAGTTAAGTTAATCAAATGTAAATATTGTTGTGTTTTATGCCGATTGGTAGATTAAAGCGAAAAGACTCATTCAGCGTCCGTTTTTCAGCCGAACCAAGTGCTATTTGAAGCTCTTCATCACGCACTTTCTGGATGAAAGCATCTTTCGCTGTTTCATCCCGATGTTCTGGATCCGACCTTGGGTAGGACAGAAGTGTTAAACGCTCAATGTCCTGAGCTAATTGCTGCAACGTCTCCTCTGGCTTCTGTGTCCGTGTTCTCAGCTGTGAACGATGAACTTCCTTCAGGTGATCTTCCCCGTACCGCATATGCAAAGCATTCGTCACACTTGAATAGCTGAAGCTACACTGAACGAAAAGAATTAGAAATTTTAACTAATTGCAAATAGATGACTTTGATTTGGTAGAAAAGTCTAAAAGTATGATTTATTCTTCAAAACACTTTAATTAATAAGGAAATCTAGATTAGTTGATATAACTAATCTTCTTTAGTTAAAAAAGGATCAACTGTTTGTAGAGTTTCTTACTATTGAAATAGAAAATTTTGCCAATATAATTTGCATGAATGTCTGCATTATAGAAAGTTTAGTTATTTTTATTGTAAAAATGTCTAAAGACAGTAAAAGAAATGATTAATATTATACGGAGATAATTAACGATTCATGATTTGCGGAAACAACAAATTGAATTAGTAGGCTGAAAATCAACCATTTTCTTTAGTAAATTATGACTATTTCTTTATATGAAATACCAAATGATTTTTTTCAGTGTATTGTCCCCTGGAATTGTTAGATGAACTTCCGCTGCGGCTTCTCTCAATGACACCGTCAGTTGTATCGCACTTTCTCGATCGCTCCTGCTTCTTGTAGTCTATTGTCCAAGAAGTCTGCCAATCAAACGTTGGTGATTTGAGCGCTTTGCCGGCTCTGGATTCAGCTGGCACAATTACTACAGCTTCCACGCATTGCAGATCCGATTTCAGCAAATCCATTTCCTCTCTAAGCACTGTCAGCTTCCGCTCTCGCTTCTCGCACTCTACGCTCAACTCTGCCAATGTTAGTTCACTCACTTTTGGCATTGTTCTTCGACTAGTCCTCACAACTTTTCACAATTTCAATTAGTCCACTCAAATTTTCACAAATTTCAATTCGTTCGCACAATTAACAATAATCACTGTCCGAAACTTTTAACTTTTTTTTTAGTCCGCGCACTTATTAATTTTCACTTTTCAAACAAATTCACTGTCCGTAACTTCACTAAAAGTCACTTTCTAAATCACGAACGCGGAAGAACCCCACTTCTGACAGCCTTCGTGGATTCGATATTTTTCACATTCATGGAATAAAACAGTTTTCTTACTATATTGTGTTGCGAATATAACTTTCAAAGGTGTTAATAGAGCGTGGAAGCTTCTGTAGTTTAGTGGGTAGGGCACTGGCTTCTAGTGGGTGCTCCAATCCAGCTACCTGAGTTAATCAGGGGTAAAGTGAGCCGTGGAACTAATCACTCCAACCTTGTATGCCTTGATTGTAAATTTTTAAGTGAAGCTCTCTACCAGCTTCAATCCCGAGACCCAACAGTTGTTGTGGGATTACTGTACTGCAATAGAGTGTGGAAGAGAACCAGGTTTGGGGCTGTTATGGACGCGTAAAAGGTTCGGAACATTCTCTGTACTTCATTTGGCTGCGAGAGGGAGATTAAGGAGCGATAAATGTTCATTATAAAGTATATAGGATAGATCATATTTACGAGGGCTGATCCAAAAGTAATGATAATCAATTAAAACCAAGGTGATTAAACTTTAAAAAAATACTTATTTTTCAACATGGTGTCTAACAAGTTACCCTTAGAAAAAATTCTTTGTCTTTACTCCGCCAAAATATGACAACAGTGGCCATCATTTAGCTATCATCTTCAAATTTCTTGCCCCGAAGGTGTTCCTTGAGCCGAGGAAAGAAATATAAGTTACTGAGAGCTAGATCTGGCAAATAGGGCGGATGTTCAAGCAGCTCGAATTCTGTTTCTTGAATTGCAGCCATGGCAACTGCAGCCTTGTGACTCGGTGCATTGTCTTGATGAAACAGCACTCCGGCTTGCAGTTTGCTTCCTTTTCCAAATATTCCACCATAATAACTCCATCGGCGTCCACAAAAAACTTATGCATAACTTGCTCTGCCGAACTCGACACTTTGAATTTCTTCGGCGCCGGTGAAGACGATCGCTTCCAGGTCATCGTTGCTGTTTGGTTTCTGGACCAAAATGATAGATCCAGGTCTCGTCCATGTTTACGAAACGTGACAAAAACTTCTTCAGATCTGACTGGAACTTTTCGAGATTCACCCTCGAAATGTCGACTCGTTTCTTCTTTTGCTCGTCGGTTAACATTCTCGGCACCCAACGCGCAGAGATCTTCTTCAGATACAATTCGTTAGTAACGACTATTTGAACACTGCCATACGAGATCCCTGTGACCTCAGCTACATACCTGATGCCCACTCTTCCATCTTCCAACACGACATCTTCGAATTTTTTCACATTGTCTTCAGTGAGGGACGTGGATGCACGTCCTTCGCGGTATTCATCTTCAGTGGATGTTCTTCCCAGCTTAAACTCCTTGGCCCAGCGTGTAACGGTGGAATATTGAGGAGCAGAATCTCCTAGTGTTATTTTTCCAAACACAGGTACTTAATGACAACTCTATTGCTTCATTTTGATGTTCTCTTTTCGACTATTCGTATTCAATTGAGTATACCTCCCAGAAATCGTGGCCTATTTATGTTTTTTTCTGCTTACTTAGTGGGTATATGAGGTATTAAATTTTTTTTTTAATTTGTAACAACTAACGTAAATAAAAATTCATGACATCGCATTGCAAGTGGTCACATCAGTCAGGTATTCACTTTGAGCTGATGTCTGATGAGAATCAGTGCATACTTTCGAAACCACTTAGTTAAAAAAAATTTCAAATTTTAACCATCCCCCAAAAACAATACCATGCTATTGCTTATGTCTAAATTTGTTAGTTTTTGTTATAAATATATGTAAATATAAGTATGTATTATAAAAGTACAGTACATTCCTTATTTATCTTAAAACTGTTCACTGTAGTTGCACGAAAGAAATATTACGATTTTACGATCACAACGAAAACAAATTGAATTTAAAATAAAATTTTGATTGCTCACCTTAATATTTTGCTGATGAGCTATTCCAATTTGTTTTGATCATTAAAATATTCTTGAAACAAATTCAAACCATAAAATTATTGCTGACATTCAACTTGCTAACAATAAATTTCTCTTCCAGATTCCAAAATGCGTAAAGGAGCAGTTATATTATCGTTTACAGTGCTAATAGCAACCTTAGTACACACATCTCACTCGCAATGCCTATCAGAGAATGATGCTCAGCCTCCGAGTAAATCGGATCGCAGTAATTTGTACAGTGGCCAACAAGCTTTTACAGTATCGCTGCTGGATGCAATAAACCGCGCCACTCCCAATGAAAATGTTTTCTTCTCACCATACAGTACCTATCATGCCTTGCTACTTGCCTATTTCGGTTCCCGAAAAGGTACTGAGGAAAGCCTGAAAAACGCCTTGAACTTGAATTGGGCTAAGAGTAAGAGCCATGTAATGGGTGCCTATCGCCATGAAATTCAGTCTAGAGAAAGAAGATCCCAGAACTCATCTGTTGAATTCACAGCTGCAGATAAGATTTTTGTATCGAAAGAAACTGAGCTACGCAGCTGCATGAAAACGTTCTTCGACCAAGAATTGGAAACAATGGACTTCTTCGCCTCACCTGACAATTGTCGTCATGACATCAACAAATGGGTTGAAGATATAACCAAAGGAAATATTAAGGACATTTTAGTTCCTGGATCAATCACACCACAAACTAAACTAGTTCTGGCGAATGCAGCTTACTTCAAAGGAAGCTGGGCAAGCAAATTCAACGCAGATGATACTAAACCAGATATATTCTATTCGTCGCCGGAAAAGCAAACCTTTGTCAAAATGATGTACAAGAAGGGAAATTTCAATCATGGTAAATGTGTACGAAATTACATCTTACAAATTGTACTTATGATCTTTTCTTAATATTTTCAGCTCTGAATGAACGTTTGGGTGCTCACATCTTAGAACTACCATATGAAGGCGAAGAGTCACATTTGTCTATGGTAATATTCTTGCCACCTTTCACTCCTAATGGACTTGAAAATGTTCTTAGCAAACTAACGCCCGAAACCCTTCAACAAGCTCTGAACGAAGGCATGTCCCGTGAAATTGAAATTAAGCTACCGAAGTTCTCGTTCGAGAAGAGTGTTGAGTTCCGACCGGTGAGTGTCTTGAATTTTAATTTAAACATACAATTCATAATTCATTAAAAATTAGACCAATTTGATTCTGTATTTCGTTTTTCAATCGTAAATGTCACTACTCAAATTCCAGATCAAAATTAGCAATATAATTAAATCAAATATCAACGAAGCAATATAACCCAATGCTGTTAAAATCCATACTTTTAAAAAGTTAACATTCTGTTCTTCATACTAATCCTCATATTTCAAACTTATAATATTTTCAGATTCTCGAAAAAATCGGAGTTGGTAATATTTTCGATCCATCAGCCGATTTTAGTGGATTCTCGGAAAAGACACAGCTCAATCTAGACGATGCCATTCACAAAGCCCGAATCGAAGTTGACGAAGAAGGATCAACAGCAGCAGCTGCAACTGTTCTATTCAGTTTCCGCTCATCGCGACCACTAGAACCTGCACAATTCTTCTGTGATCATCCATTCTTATTCTTAATTTACGATAATTTATCCCAAGCCGTGTTATTTGCAGGAATTTATCGTGGACCCGAAAAGTAAATAATATTTAATAAGAATCTATGTATTTCATATGTTTGAAGCACAGCTATTTGTCTAGGCATCTAAGTATTTTTACATAAGAGCATTTTGATTTTTGTTTGTAGTGTGTATGTACATTCGTAAAAATTCATGTGTATGATTTAAAATGTATTTATTGAATAAAAAGTTTAATAGGAAAATTTATCTAATTCATCTGATGTAATTCAATTTTTCTAGCTTACAAAACAAATTTTAGCAGTTCAAGAGCCTTTCAGTTAAATCCACAACTCAATCTAGTCTGTACAATGGCGATACACATTTGCCTTGCCGGGGTCACTTCCCACTTGCGCCCAATCAATCTAAAGCAACCAAGCGCTTTGCTTGTTTAAGGTATATTTGTTTGGTTTCCGGGCATCTAATTCTGTAAATATTGCTCTTCTGTTTTTGACCGAACTTTTAACCTTATTTGTTAGCACTAATTGTTGGAACTGCCTTTATATCAAACAGCCAATGTTTCACTTATGTAAACCCAGCCTTATGCTTAATTAATAGGGATTCGATTGAATTTTGGTCACAACATTCTTGAGGAGTTGCTACAATTACAGTATGGATCTAACCAGTGATGCATAGAGGCTTAGCGAAGGTTTAATTGTGTTTAAATATTGAGAAGACTTCAGGACAAAACCTGAAAGTTTGAAGGCTTGATTGACAATATCCAGAATAAGCTAGTCAAATCTAAGATGACTGTCAAACATGACCCCAAGATCTCGCACATTATTGGGAGTTGAGAGGAGATGATTGTTTAGCGAGTAAGTAAAAGTTAACAAATTCGTCTTGTAGTAGTGAAGAAAGAGACAGCATTTTAAAGAAAAGAGTTGTTGAAGGAGTAAAATTGGAACAGGAATGGGTCGAGTATGGAGCCTTGAGAAACATCACCATTGTCGAAAACGAGCAGAAATGCAAGAATAATATTTAATGCGACAGAAACGGTCAGGTAGGTATGCCTCCACCCATCGAGTGATGGTTGCAGAGAACCCAAGATTTTTACTAAGGAAAACATTGTGATAAACAAGAAAAGGCCTTGGAAAAGTTAATAAAGATTGCATGTACATCAAGTCGCGCATCCAGCGCTTTAGCTATGAAGTTCGTAAAACAAACGAAATTCGTAGACGATGAATGACTTTTGATAAATCGATGCTGCTCTTTCGCAACTAGATGACCATATTCATTGATAATATAATCACGAACACATCGTTCAATTATCTTGGAGCAGGAAGGGAGCAAGGTGATGGGGCAGTAATAAAAGGCGAGAGATAAATCACCAGACTTATGCATGTGAACCACTACGGATTCTTTCCAATGAGAAAGAAATATGAATAGATTGAATAAGAGGTACTAGTCCTATTATGTTCGACCTGAAGATAATAAAGAAGAGAAATCACAGCCATATTGGGGGAGAGTTTGCAATTTGGTCTCCAAATTTTATTCATAAAGAAGTTAACTTGACGGTACGTAGCTGTTTGCAGTGTGCCCAATAGTGCTTGACGATACCAGAATTTAGAGAATTTTTAATGGTCGAAATGTAAGAAGAACGAGCATTTTTATTCAGCTCCTAAGTTTAGTTTGCGAAAAGCACTCTCATATACAAAAAGCCCTGTTAATTTAAATTTATTATGATGCTAATTTTTTTGGATAGGTATGGGATCTTTGGAACTATGGGCAGAATTAATGGGAACAAATAGTGGACACATAGAAGTAAGTATGTATATTGTAGAAATATTCAAGGACATTATCGCAACATAAAGGCGATAGATTGTTGAACCTGTCGAAAGATGATGTGAAAGCATTTAGACCATGATAGTCTGCTTTAAGAAAATTGTATCTGGGGTTGCTAGAAATTGAGCTATGGTTTGGGGGCATTACTCTAATACACGCCCTAGAGAAGGATGGTGTATATTAACTCAAATGATATGGCAACTTACAGATGAAAAAACCACCACACGATAAATTAGTTTAAAAACTTGGTCGAATTTTCTGTCGAGATGAATGAAATGTTGTTGAATTACAATAGATCGCAATTATTTATAAAAGGACACAGAGTATAAATTTTGAGTTAACGTAACACAAATTTATAACATCCCCGAAATACTCGAAGTAAGCATCATTGACGTTCAAATTACTAGCATAAGAGATGTATACACAAGACACAAAGAATGAATGGGCTCCACAACCAATACGGAAAGTAATACAATCAAGGAAAAGTACGAAATTATATGGAACTATTTCAACTGGAAGTATATTTGTGACAGCAATGAGGACATCATCCCCAAGAGACTTCGATAAGACACTAGGACCACAATCATACCAGAAAGTTTTATGGGTGGTAAGAAGTTCAAAGTTCAGAAAACCTGAATTCAGCCAGGTTTCCGAAAGGCAAATGATATCATGATCTAGTTCATAAGCTGCTGTTTGAAAATCAAACAGCTTAGTGCTCAGACCTCTTACATTCATTAGTACAGCGGTATTCATGATTTTTTTTAGATGCTGATGACAGCGCTTCTGGTTTTTTCTTGTGAATCCTTTTACAGATAGTCCATGAGACCAGAAATATTGCTGAGAAACTCAGTTTGTAGAACCTGACAAATCTGTTTTCAAGCCCATCTTCTGTCAACTTTTAACAGACTTTGGAGTGAAATCCAACTTATATACAATATAATTAAGTACCTCCTCTAGCTGGATATCACAAGAGAACCTCGAGATAAAAATTTGTTTTCGAGGAGCGGATATTCTTAGGCCAGTGTTTATCTTTAGGTTAACCTGTGGTTGTTGTTGATGGAGATGATCTAGAGGGAAGAGCGATTGATCATCCTGTCTAGGCTGGGTGTCTTCTGTTCCGACCCACGCATGCATACTTTATAACACGATACACGAGAGCCAAAAATGATTTTTTTTCAAAAATGACACTTTTGTACACAAAAATAAATTAATGTCTTTTATATAATTTCAATATTAGATAGTTACTCGCCAATATTTTCAGAACGGAAAGAAACGAGCTCCTTATTTATTACTAGACCCCATCTACGTTATAAATCGTTTTGATGTCAGCATAAAGAATCATTCTGTAGCTCCCTTTTCACTGAGAAGATAACATTTACTTCTGATTCTACCTTGGACTGATATTATTCAATCGATGCCGATTTAGAAGCTTGCGATTATACGGCTTATACAGTATCTCTTTTTTATAGCCAAATATAATATTTCTCGACAAATTTTCTCTGCAATTTTAAGTCCTCCAATACTAAACAATAATTTATCCAGTTTGATTTTTTTATAGGTTAAACAAAGTACAGATACTCCGATTACTATTTGTATACATTACATACAAAACAAATCATTTATTTGCGAACGCATTTATTTATTTCGACGTGAAATTACGCTTATATTTTATTACCTATGCAAATTTTACAGTACTTATATACAATTTTGAATTTTCTTTTAATTGTATATTACTACGGAACACATAATTTTAGGACATTCAAATTAATTCCGGTTGTTTTACGACTAAAGATTAAATCAATTTTATTAACATTTTATATCTGAAATAATTATTGCTATGAATATTACGAACTAGTAATATTAACAAACACTATTGCACGTTGTTTATTCGTATATAGATGCAATAACGAATTTGTGAAACATTGAAGAGTAGAGCGTTGCAGAAAAATGCGCAACGTGTTCTAAAATAGTCCACCATTTCAGTAGATTTCTACCAAATTCGCAATTTCGTAAGGAATAGTAGGCATGAGCTCAGTAGATTTTTCTCAGTATCTGTTTAGGTTTTGTTTTCATTTCACTAAAAGTGTGAGCCACTCTTAAAGCTAGCAATATCACTAGAATCAGTTGCAAAAATCAATCTTTCTTTGACAACAGGCACAAGCAACGGGTGCATGCATTTCAATAGAAAAGAAGCTAGCGCACATATTATTTTACCTTGATGAAAATAGTTAAGTCTAACGTACTAGCATAATTCATTCATATTTGTTCTTCTTTTAGAAATATATCTTATCTAACGTTGTTTGGTAATAATTTACGAATAATGTTGAAAGTAAATTAAAAATAGGTGATCGAAGATTTACCTAGTTGTTGAAGGTGAAACGATATAGGTATTCAATTAGAATTATGCATAAAACAGAGCACCCCGATTGCGATTCATTGAAGAAGTAAAATCATCAAGGTCAACCATAGAACCAGACTGTCGAAATAAAGTCTTCAATATTTTTTTTTTTTGAATTACCAATGATCTATCAAATATAGAAGCCCCAAGCATCTGTTATTACATACACAAAAAGAAAAGTCTTGAATTTAATATCTATAATGTTATCTAAAAAAAAAAATCGCATTCAATATCACACGCTGTCTCACAGGATACCATAAAAATCATGGAGAAAAATTAATATATGAGAAAAAATCGAATAAACAACACTTTTCTGTATAATAAAAAATCTCAAATAAATTATATTTAGCGATAGGACTTATAAAACATAACAATGTCTTAGTAAATTTATAGAAACAAAATATACAAACGAGAAAAGAATAGTTTAAAAAATATACAAGAAGACAGACGGTTTGATCATAAAAACCTTACGAGTGTATTTATTAGTCAACATCTACTTGAAGAAAACGAAAATCAAAAAATACTGAGTTTCAACAGTTTCAAGTTTACCTAGAATGAAAATCAAACTATACAATACACGCATGCTTAGCAACAGGCAAAATGCATATTTACAAACTGTCCTTGATCAATTAAAATCAAACGCATTAGTAAAAACTTTTCATGAACGTAATAGACAAGAACCACGGAGTTTTTAAGTAAAAATTCGAGCCGAATTTCATGATAGAATTTTCAATCGCGGCTTTTAATCACAACGTCAAGCTTACTTTGAGCGCGTATCAAACGCCTTTTCAAAACTCTAAAAAATCGATAAGTTGTATTAATATTTCAAATACATGTTCATTCAAAAAAGAAAAAAAAACTATCCAACACACTAAAATAAGCGATTATACTAGCTATCTTTAGTCGGTAATTAGCATTTCAAGATCGCTTACGGAGTTCTATCCACGCTTATCATTATCAGTTTGACATACACATTTCAACCATCCTGACTACTAAAGGGCGTTAATTTTACGTTGTCAATTTTCTTAGAAATACATTTACTCTGATTTTATACACTTATGTCGGTAAACTAAGATTGTATGGCATACGTTCTTTTTTATTTTTGCTTAGCTTTTAATCATACAATGAAAGCTACTCAATGACTTAGTGTAATATTTTTTGAAAAATTTACAATTTTAGTAATATAAAAAAATATAGTATTAATATCATTTTAAGCCTTTCTATATTTTCAATCGAAGAATATGAAATAAGAAAGGAAAACGTATTTTTGTCTAGAATATTCGAATAACTAAGTACAACCTTATTGAATTGATAAAATTTTAGCATTGGAAAAATCTAATTTTTGATATTTTTACTTGACTTCCAAAAAAGATTATGATTTTTACATTAATTAGATGCATATTTCTTGCGGTTGATATTTCTTCAAACGTTAAATATTTTAAATTTTACCTCAGAGTCGCTAAAAGCAAGCAAACCCTCACGTTACTACGAGCTGCTCTTAAAATATTCTGAATGATATCTTTAAATCTTATTAATAAGCAACATTGCCAGTGGACTTGGCACTAACGTACCATCCACACACAGCTGTATAATTATATTTGAAAACAAGCAAAAAATAAAAATGACCAAAAATTATAACAATAATATTATTAAAGCCCTCTGGATGAAAGTATTCAGAGCTAAATAAAATTTTACATTTTATATATTACATAATCCTTAAGATTTCGCTTAAATAATTGGTTTTGATACTTTCGAAAGTTTTATGATTTAGGTTTATCTAAAAGTTATTCTTTAAACTCATAAGTTGTTTTGCAGAAAAGATAGGAGTTTTGTCTCATAGTGACGGCTGGCATCCAGATTCCGAAGTGAATGACGTTCGTTGGGATAGATTTGAAGTTGATACGGCTTGTTTGCTTTTATAAGAGATGTTATGAGCTGTGATGTATGGTAGAAATGCACGTTTTCATCAATTAGTCCGTGAATGATTAAGAGACGGTTGTCACTGAAAAAAATGTATGAAATGTTAAATAAAAAGTGTTTGTTTCAATTCAATGTCAAAAATAAATTAATAACGACAATAGAACAGCATTTATTTAGCACTGTTTCCTTGCAGCAGATGTTTCCGTGATAGCTTTCAGAGCATCTTCAATCATCAGCTTGTTCAACTACAGAATCACTTATTCAAATTATCAACAGCATCTTGCAGTGGAATTGAAAAGATGATTCTCCTTAAAGTTTTTGGAGTAAATGTCATGAAATCGCACATTATTTTGAAAGGTATTATGTTAACTTGAAACCATTAATTTTGATATATGTATATTCACTTAGATCGGAGCAATTAAATTACGCATAATTCTCTTCAAGTGCACTAGCGAATGATTGATTGCAATCTATTCAACTCCAAGCTCTTCATCAAAAAGTAATATAAGCTTGTTTTTTTTAATGTAATATAGGCCTTTTTCGCTCCTATATTGAATGAGGGCGAAAAAAACTTGCAGATGTGTTTGTCTGGATACAATTTGATAGAAAATGGACTTCTTTACTAGATTTTCACAGTTCGAAGAGTTATGCACGAACAAGGCCAAAATATGTATGCAAATATGCAAAATAGGAATGCAAAACATACAAAAATCTCCTGAAAATTGCCGAAATATGCAAGAAAAAAGATATACATACATACATACAGTGGCTCACGCCTTAAATGATGCGCGTGCTTTTTACGAGGAAAACCCTTAAAAACTCCCGGAAAATGAAAAATCCTTTTCTTCAAACAAACAACATATTTAAGCTTGTGGTTCTGTTTATTATTTTCAATGAAAAAAATAACAAAATATTCCAATCAGCACAAAAAAAAAATAAAAGTTCATTATAAACGCCAAATTTCACCTCACAGCCTAAATGATGCGCCATCTTAAGAGCATACATATAACGGTGTGCGTTACGCATTTCTGCATTTTCATTATTATTCTAGCCGTGGAGTGTGATAAGGATTTCGAGTGAAACTTTGTTACCTGTTTGACTGATCAGCAAAAGTAGGAATAACCAGTTTATTTGAAAATGGTTCGGCGGACAACAATTGAATATCGTGAGCTCATTATTGAACATTACAAAACAGGAAAAACTCGGAAAGATATAGCGAAAATTACGTGCAAATCAAAATCTACAGTCCAGCACATATTTGAACGGTTTGCTCATGAAAATCGCATAGAAAATAAGGGTTGAACAGCGTGCAATAAAATATTCCCCCTCCGATTTTCACTGGATTGAAGAACAAGTGAAAAAAATCCCAATTTGAGCGCACCCAAACTAGCGCAGGAAGCGGAAAAGATTCTTAATTAGAAGTGTGACCCAGAAACCATAAGAAGAATCTGAAGGGATGCGAATTTTAACGTAAGAGTGCCCAGAAAAAACCTTATATTAGTGCTAAAAATAAGGCAAGAAGAATGGAATTTGCTCGTGAACATTTAATGAAAGGTACAATGTTCTGGGATACCGTTCTTTTCGCGGATGGGAGCAAATTTAACCTTTTCGGAAGCGATAGAAGCGGTTATGTATGGAGACAGCCATATGCTGAACTTCAACCGCGGAATTTATGCAGTACAGTAAAGCATGGTGGTGGCCACGTGATTTTGTGGGAGTGCATGGCATCTTCCGGAGTGCGAAACTTGGTGTTCATTGAGTGGAACCTGGACAAATTCAGTATTTGAATATCTTGGATCACTTCAACAGAAATGAGAGGCCATTTCACCAGAGTACACCAAAAAGTCGGTGCACTCAATGCCAGATCGAAGCAATAAGGATATTCAACTAAATCTTTAATAGATTTTTGAATAAAAAAAATTTTTATAAGTTTGAAATAAAGGATATTTTTGAGATAACATCATTTAAGCTATGAGGTGATATTTGATGTTTATTATGAACTTTAATTTTTTTGTGCTGATTGGAAGATTCTTTTGTTTTTTTTTTCATTGAAAATAATAAATAAAACCACAAGCTTAAATATTTTGTTTGTTTCAAGAAAAGGATTTTCTATTTTCCTGGAGTTTTTAAGTGTTGTCCTCGTAAAAAGTGCTCACATCATTTAAGCTGGGAGCTGTACATATGATTGAATGATTTTTTTATTTTGTCAATTGTACATAAAACATTCAGAAATATTCTTTGAAGTAACCAAGAACAAGATGTTATGAAAGTGAAATATGTTGTTCAAAATGTTCAAGATGTGGTTTAAAATGTTCACACGTGATTTTCAGTCAAAACTGATTTATAAATTGAAAAAGATCACTCTACATCCACATATGTAACAACGGCAAATCTAAACATCGCAATTTCCGATGATGGCAACAGTGCTACGTTTCGTTTCGAATATTATTTTATTGAAAAATGTATTAAATCAATGAATCGAAGACCACATAGCGACTTTAGACTCTTTCGAAATTCTAATGAATTTCTTTTTTGTCAATTGAGTCCAAAGTCGAACGAATATTTTCAAATGTGCCGGAGTATGTTTTAATTTGAGCTTTCGTTTCAAATATTTTGATTCCTTTGACGATGCACATAAAGGTGGCTTTGCTGTACACTGTGTGTTTATGGTTTTTATATGCAGTGATATTAAATATGTTGAAATATGTTAGTATGCTACAAAACAGTCCTAACAGTTTAGATCGGCTGTGGACAGTACACCAATAATTGACTCTATTGATTACAGATGTCTTCAATTTCCATTGGAGAAGAGCCTGTGCGTTGGTCAGAAAATTATTTTTTTTTTGCTGAAAATTCAATGTAAAACAATACCTTCAAAACAAATTCGATAACTGGGGCGTGTAATTTTTTGCCTCATGTGGTATAAAAACGGTAAAATGTACGAATTTATTTGTCTATACAGGCACATGAACGGAGCTGAGTGAGGAGATCGCAAAAAAATATTGATTTTAGAGCTGCAGCAGATTGGAACACTTCCCAGTGGATCTCAGCAGATACAAGGGGTACTATACTTTTCTTCGATAAATATTTTACTACATACAACCTGTTGAAGTTATTGGGTGGTAGACACTTTGAAACATTTCGGATTCGCGTCAATCGGCTCAATAACGCTCAATTTCCAGCTGACAAAAACTTGAAGAAAGCACTAACATGTAAGGAGTTGTTTTGTTCGACCAGATGATGAGCTATATCTATTTTACTCGTTAAAAGTTTTTCATTTAACATTTTCATGATCTGGCATGTGTGGTGAGTTTGAAAAAATATCAAGATCGGTGTTCCAAATTATATGTGTTCAATTAAGACATTGCGGATTTGCTGCATTCTAAAACACGAATAATTAACCGAGCTGCGAAACAAAAAAAAAGACGACCATCTGATGCAAATATAGGAAAAGGGCTGCATCCAATACCACAGCGAATAAATATATACGTCTAGATGACATTTAATACATTCTAATAGTTAACAATAAAGAAAGTGCATGTCGATGCAAAACCGCGGGATGCAACCAATTTTTTATTCTTTTTCATAAGTGTAAATTGTCTTTGTTTGTCGAAAAAAACACAGCAATACCCACTTTATTTAGACCCTAAAATAATTGAAATTAATTGCCAAACATTTTTTACTTGAAATTTCAAAATGAAGTAGCGAATGAGTTAAGTGAAATTTTTTAAATAGTATCAGGCTACATGATAGTTATAGCGTGACTTCTCTACGCCTTTGTCAACTTCGTTAGTACATGGTCGGATGTAAGTCGATCAGTCGTGGCTCTTCAGAAAAAGTAAGAGAGATAGTGCATCCTTAAAAAAATTTGACGATAGAAATTAAGCCAAATTAATCATCAATATATTACATTTTCGTTAGTTTGTACCTAACGAAAATGTAATTTATTGATTTTGTTCCGAAGTATCCTCTACGTTTCTATCTGTGTCTATGTTAACATTCAAAACTTACATCAAAACACTGCTCAATGTAAAAAGTCCACCAAAAATCACTCAAATCGATTCCATATGAAGAGCACTGCCTCAGTGTAAAGTCATAGTGTTGTCAGATAAAATAGCGTAAAATATCTTCATATCTAATTCGGGAATTATTAAATACGAGCGAAGAATAAAATATGGAAATTTAATTCATCCTCACATGATGAGAAGGGAGACGAAGAAATCCGCAGAAGTCTCGAGTGCAATGCCAAACATTAAAAAAAAAATAATATAAAAATCACGCGACCATGGCGTTTAAGAGTGACAACCCCCAATCACAGATTTGCCGAATGACGACATCGAAGTAGATGTAAGTGCGATAAACAATAAAACTCCGTTATCTGGTTAGACGCAAAAGTCTTGTCTCGCTGAGTAAGTTCTCTCATCGAACGAGGACAAAACGGCCCTTATAGCTTATTTGGAAAGAGAAAATTGTGAATTGTTTACGCGACAGAGCAAAAATGAGACACCCACCAAAATTATCTACATGAGATGGACGTCATAGAATTCAACGATGAACTGAATAAAAACAATATTATGAGGGTGGGTTGAAAAGTCTTCAGTTCAAATATGAGTTAACCCTTTTTTCTTGTAATTTTTTTTTTATTTTAAACATAATCTCCCTGAAGCTCAATAAATTTGGACCTTTCATTCCGATTGAAGTTTGACTTCTTTATTGAATGGAAGCCTTTCGCCACTAAGGTAGAATTTTAATTAACACGCGGGACCTCGTCGGATGAATGATGATTTAGTATCGTAGTTCGTGCAATTTAGCCTTCAAAACACTGCACGAGTGAAAAAGAGCTTTATCGTGTTGAAACATAATTTTTTTTACAAACCTAGACGTTTTTCTTTTATCGCCGAGACTAAGCGGTCCAATAATTTTGCGTAGCACTCAGCATTTATTGTTTTTCTTTCTTCTAGAAAGTCGGTCATGATAATCCCTTTGCTATCCCCAAAACCAGTGACCATCATTTTTTCTGCTGATGGTAGATCTGGTTCGCCTCTTTGAATCCTTGCAATGGTTGCCGTTTCGTTTCAGTGGACCAACATTTCATCACCCATTACAAATAGCCTCAAATAAACCTTTGGATTCTTGCGTTGCCGTTAAGGTCGCGCTGCTGACATGCCAACTCATATGTGCTTCTGGTAAACCGTGAGCTGCTTGTTCCACCAAACGGTCGCTTAATTTTCTCATTTCCGAACCTCATGTACTTTCCCATTGTGATGAAATTTTCCAAATCATGAATTTTTCTATTTTACCAAATCATGTTTCTTTGTCCGTCGCCCGCGATGTTCCTCGTAAAAATTTTTTATACGGATACGTTTAGATTCAGTAAGCTAATGTCAACAAAAAACAAGTGCTCGTTCACTTCACACTAAATAAATCAATCCTAAATAAAGATATTTGATAATATTTGAGTACCACAAAGTAGCACCCAACTTCCAGCTTTCCGAACGTTGCTTCCAGCTCGATTCAATTAAGATGTATGTCTTTTAACAATATACAAATAACAAAACATATTGACTTGAGTATTCAACTATTTGCAAACGCAATTTGCTAACCGCTAGATTGAACTGTTCAAAAATCACTCCTAAGACAACGTCCCGATTGATTCTTCTATTTAAATTGCAAATTCTCATTAAACAAGGCATCCAAGCTATTTTGGAACCTAATAAAAACTCTACGAAAACGATACCAAACTATTCCACTATTGAATAACAACCGTGAGCTCTTTGTTTCAGCTTAAGAGAAGGCAGATATGATCGGGCAAACCTTTCCTACACATTTAGCAACTTTATTATGGCAAAAAATATTAATCAATTAATTAAATACGTATGCATTGCTTTGCAAATAGCATTTTCGTATGTAATATTTTTCGATTTCAAGAGCATGAGCTAGTATATTGTTTTTACATACGATTGTTTATTTTTACTAACCCAATCAGCTCTATAGTCAACAAAGCGTTGATTTTCTTCGCGAAATCGGCGAAATCTTACTAAGAGTTGCCCTAAATATTTTCTAGAACGTAAATAAATCTGACATTTTTAGCTTCGATTTTTTTTTGCATTATCTATCAAATCAAGTCAATAAATCATCTCGAAACTTACTCATTTGGAAACTTTTCAATGTATGTGAGCACATTTCCAGCCGAATAACCACGTTTATTGTTCTCCGGCAAGTCCATATAACGTTCCGTATAACCAGTATCATAGTATTCCCAATTAGTGACTGGAGCTCCAGCTATTGCAATTTTGAATATATTTGGATATTGAATCAGTCCCATTAAACTTAAGTAACCACCTGATAATGATAAAACAGTGCATAATAGTGAAATAGTTACCAAATAGCTTATAATGCATACCATACGACCATCCATGAATCGCAACACGATCCATATCTATATAACCTAATTGATCAGCTAAAATCCTAAGCACCTCAACTTGATCTGATAATTCCACTTGTCCCATCCGACATCTCAAGTGGCTCTCGAATTTCGTCCCGCGATGTCTTGAGCCCCGTGAATCGACACATATGACACAGTAGCCTTGTGCGGCAAGCATGTGCATTCGAAGTTGGCGCATTCCCTAAGAAAAGCATTAGATTCAATAAATAAATAATTAAACCGGATATCTTTCAGACATTATTTCTGCAAAAGATTCTAAAGTTTTAAGGATACGGCATCTTACCTTAAAGGTATTATTAACAGTCTGGACCTCTGGTCCGCCATAAACATTCAGTACTGTGGGATATTTAACACCCAGCGTGAAATTGTGCGGCTTGAATACCATCGCATACAATGCATCTCCACTGCCGATCTGCGGGCTGTATATCGACGGACAGTATTGCTTCTCCGGCTGGCCTCCTTCTAATAAGCACCCTAGTAATGTCAGCTGCAACCCAGCTACTCCGCCATTCTGGCAAGTCTGCGTCACTTTCAGAACCTTACACGAAGGAAGACGATTAATGTTGCAATACACTTGTATCATCATATTGCATTCCTGAAAGAAATCAAATTGAATACCGAGTTCAAAAACAATTTTACAGAAACACACTTCATTGAATTGAACCGAGTATGAGAAGCCAGGTTCAGTCAACAATCGAACGTGACCGGGCCGTTGCAAACTAACAACATACAAATGCTTTTCTAGCGGTGTTTCTTTTAAGCCTACGAAGTAAACTAAATGTCGTGGATGATCTACCCAAATATTGCAGTCTAGAACTTCCCACTTCCCGAAGGTCAGGGGAACCTGAACAAGAAAAATTTCTCTTAGTAAACGTTTTGTTACTTTTACAGTCAAATTATGAGTACCTTATTCACAATTCTTGGTATTAAAGTTGTTTCGTCTATGTACTCAATATCTTGGTTCATTAAAAGTGAATCGCGGCAGCCATTCGTTGCACCATTGAGGCTAGAAGTAACAAGATACAGGTGACGGAACCCCGTTTCCTCTGAGGCCCAAATGAACGTGACAGTTGAATCAGTGATTTCGACAAAGTTAAGTAAGTCGTGTACATTAATCCATGATGTTGCGGTTTCTGAGTAAATTACCTAAAAATTCAAAGCATTTTCGTGAATTATCATTTATCGACAGGAAAATGGCAATATTCTTTACTTGTGGTGGACTTATTGTTTTGCTAATAGGAGATTTCCAACTATGATCACCAGTGGGAGATGATGCTGAACTACTATATGCTTCGCAAAAGTTGTCTAAGGGTATAAGAACTAAGTCTAATCGCTGTTGTTGCCGATTCATTGCTTGCAGCCAGACACTGGATTGATATTTGCAACAAATTCATTAGATTTTTTTTCTTATTTATGGGAAATTCACTTACTTTTGCGCGTTCGGTGTCCAACCCACACGAACAATATACTCTAGCCACGGAAACACCACCGTTAATGAATACGGCAAGTCTTTTATGCATACATCGGTGATTTGAAGCGATTCGTTTAATGTGAACTGTACTAATTTCAGTTTGGATTTTGCGTTGGCTGTGCCTGCTCTAGGAAACCGATATTCCTCGTATTCTCCTGTTGCTGCTTGCGAGGATGGAAACGTGAACACACACACGTCACTTTCGTCGACTTCTTCGTAAACGATCCGATACACACCATCTGAAATGGAGAAACAGTAAAATTTTTCACAAGGGCAATACCACAGAAAGTATACTAAAATACTCGGATTGAGAATGAATTACTCACCGTCGCTTTCAGGTTGCCACCAATATCCTTGATAGCGACTGAACTCTTCTTGCATTACGTACGAAGGGACACCAGCACTCAGCGGATCATCGACGAAAGATCGTCGCCCGTCATGCGCATATGTTAGCCGCTCATCGTGTCCACTCAGAGTATGAGTCACCCAGATGTCACCTCCACTCACGTAAGCAATCAAGTCCGAGTTCTGTGGGCAGATTTGGGGATCGATTGCTGCCCACTGCGGACAAATACGTAGCTGAGATGGAAACAGCGGCCCAGTCTGAAAATATTATTACAATTTAGTAAACATAGCGACAACTCATAATGACACCCACTCACATTATAGCCCGTATCGAGACATTGGTACAGAGTACTGGACAGTGGAAAAACGATTTTCCCGCTTAATTTATGAATGACATAGGACGTAATTCCCCAGGTGGCCAGACGTTTTCGTTCTAGCAGTAGTTGAACTTCGCGTGAACAGGTTGTATTTGCCGATACTCCTGGTATCGAGGGCTCAAGCAATAAATTCAGCTGAAGTCTGAAATGAGATTTGATAGTGGGGTAGGTCATGTAGCATACCTTTCACTTTTCAAAGCTTCTTACCTTTGAGCCTGTGCCTCGTTAGGGTTCACATCGGTGTACAGCAGAGTAGTTTCCCAGCCATTTGGGGGCGTACTTAGGAAATACACACGAACACGACCGTCCGATAACGTCCTGAAGTTTATATTCATCGGGACCATACTTGACAGGTTAGCGAGTTGCTTGCGAAAATCATTAACCACTGCTTGCAATTCCGTCCATGACTTTTTCGGCCTCTCCACGGTCGTCATTTGAGAGTTGTTCGGTGGCATACTACCTATATCCATATCTCTTTCGGCGTAAGCACAAAACAATGCAGCAAAAGGGCAACAACACTCCAAATTCAGATTAGATAAGTTCAACACATATACGGAGAGGGAAAAGTGAAATGGATACAAAGCCGTTGACTAGCTTTCCGATGTTCGCGGATCTTTAAGGGAAGCGACGACAAATTTTTGTCCAATGCATTTGGCTTGTTGATTGGATTTAATTCATCGTAAACCTTTTTTCGTTTCTATACTTTTCAAACACCTGAAATTTTAAGTTGATTTATTGTTAGATTGTTGAGGCGCAGTCACTGTCAATTTCTGATTACATTTCTCCTAAACTGTCTCAGCTGCAATACAAGACGCAGAAACACTACCTTTTGGAAGGAGAAAGCAGACAAACTAGACGTCTTCGAACTCTTTATTTTTTCTAGTTCTGTCCCGTCACATATGAAAATGGCCCCACCAACTGCAAGCAGTCCTGTCAAATTTGATAGGTCAACTGTCACTTCTAGTACATTTCAGTAGCCACTTGAAATTTGCAGCCACAGTAGCCTACATAATTGAGGGAAAGATATTTATCGATTTTCTTTCGAAGTAATTTATCGAAGATCGATTTATCGAAGATATTTATTGATATTTTTGAATATTTTGATCGACATCGATTTACATCTTTTGTTAAAGTCCTCCTCTTAGTATTCCTTTTTGTTAAAAAAGTGGGTTAAAACAAAGTAACTACCTTTTCCTGCTTGCCTTAAAACACTAAAAATATTCTGCATATGGAAATCGACAGATAGTCATAAGAATAAGATAAAATTTATCTGCACACTATCAAAAACACAATATGAGTGAAATTCATTTAATAAGTAACTGTAATAGAAATAGAACTAAGACTTGTCAACATCACCCTCGATTCTCAAGTAAATTTTTATTCAAACTTAATGTTTAAAAACAAAGCCACAATGAATTTTCAACATTACATTTTAATTCATTCATTTCATTATTATTACGAAATACATAATACTAGTGATAAATAAAATTGATGCGTTTGAGAAATTTACTTTTTGATACAAAAAGATTCAAATGTGAATTTTTTTATCGGAGCTGTTGGGCTGAATACTACTTTGTCAATTCTTGAGCTTGGGCTGCCAGTGAATTCTAACCATTTTTTCCTAAAATACAAATTCATTGAATAGTTACGATATAGTTTTAAATCAAAATAAAACGAAATTTGAGTATAAACCGAAGTGAATTTTTGCTTTGGATAATAGTCTTTTTAAGAAGTTTTGTTTAATGTGCTTTTAAGAAATTCGGGGGTTCATTATACAAAGAAATAAGTGATAGTTAATAACAAGGCTATTTTCCAGCCTATTTCAGCAATTGTGCGGCTCTCTTTAGTGAGCATTCAATTCTTATTTCCCTAACTAAGACAAGGTAAATTTTTCTTCTACTGTCTCCATTTCTCAATCAGTTTGCAGAATTTGTTTGCATAATTTTTTCCTCCGATAGGTTGTAGTTCAAAAATTATGTGCACAAATAATTTTGGCACGTCTTCAAACATGAATTTTCGTTTATTTCAGGGTAATTTCTTAAAGGTTTGTTCGATTTTGTCTTAGGCTGTTATGTTGGTATTAGAAAATGAAATATATACTATTATGCTTAATTCTAGAAGTTACAGCGATTTTCTTTTAACTTTACTTATGAAAAAGCTATGCACAAATCATTGTGGCACCGCCTGCGTGTCTATGGAATCAATAATGCAACAATAACAGAGAATCTAACAATATAGTAACCCAAACAGTTGTCTGGGAAACACTATAAAAACATTATTGGAGGCAAAAGATAATGCAGACGGACCTTGCGTATTGATTCAGTTATGGAGAGATTGATCCTTCCACTAAAAAAAGTCTCACTTTTAAGAATACGATTCCAAGATTCAATTTATATACTTTGCTTTGCTACGTAAATAGGAAAATTGTATGTACCTACCTATGTAATTTAAGCATAATTTTAAAATATTTTTTCAGATGCCACTTACATTTCGGACACCTTATCTGCAGGTCCTTGCAATTGGCCTTTAACCGTACCATTGGGGGTATTCATAACCCATCCTCTAACCCCTAGTGAACAAGCTTGTTTTGCGGTGTGCTAAATGAAACAATACTCACAATCGATAATTTATTTCCCATTTAAAAGAATGTGCATGAATAATACCTTCCGAAAGAAAACTCCTGCAATGATGACAAAACAAGGCCTCTGCGAAATTACGTAATTGCAACAAACACTTTATTACCTTGAACAATTCCATAGACTTCGTAGTCACAAGATACCAATTCTTCATTAGACATGGCTCTTAAATTCTTTATGGCTTTCCCAAAGTTTTGCAAAAGTACTCGCCTTGACGATAGGAATAATGACATTAGCGGTGTATTTAGTGTTCATTTGTTTTTGTTCTCATTGTTGCTGTCATTATTTAGCGAAGCCAACTGGGGCTAGAAATTAGTTTATGTTATCTGCCACTAGAGTCGTATTCGTATGAAAGAAAACAATAGCGAACACTTCCGATGGGCAAAAGAAAGGAAAATTACTAGTTTAACCGTACCATTGGGGGTATTCATAACCCATCCTCTAACCCCTAGTGAACAAGCTTGTTTTGCGGTGTGCTAAATGAAACAATACTCACAATCGATAATTTATTTCCCATTTAAAAGAATGTGCATGAATAATACCTTCCGAAAGAAAACTCCTGCAATGATGACAAAACAAGGCCTCTGCGAAATTACGTAATTGCAACAAACACTTTATTACCTTGAACAATTCCATAGACTTCGTAGTCACAAGATACCAATTCTTCATTAGACATGGCTCTTAAATTCTTTATGGCTTTCCCAAAGTTTTGCAAAAGTACTCGCCTTGACGATAGGAATAATGACATTAGCGGTGTATTTAGTGTTCATTTGTTTTTGTTCTCATTGTTGCTGTCATTATTTAGCGAAGCCAACTGGGGCTAGAAATTAGTTTATGTTATCTGCCACTAGAGTCGTATTCGTATGAAAGAAAACAATAGCGAACACTTCCGATGGGCAAAAGAAAGGAAAATTACTAGTTTGTTTGGTTTTATTTGATACTGCCAATTAGTTTTATGGCTAGCAAGTGCTGATACCAATTATTACAACCGAAATTGATAATTTCCGATTTTTCATATATTTATATTCACAAGAAAATTAATGAATATCTGTTTCGGTCTGCAACGATTATTTTTTTTCTCTGATGTCATAATCACTTCGAGAACTGGTGATGTGACTGCCAGTATAGTTAGCTGCGTTGAAAGATTTTAATTCAGACTGGTACATGCACTTTGCACTACTAGCATTACAAGATCAATTAAAAGGGCTCACTCAAAGGCTAGCTGACTGTAATGAAAATAAGAGATACAAACTTTGTCATCAAAGGTACCATGAAAATAATGTAAAATGAAGTCATAAGAAGCCCCGATAATAGTTTATAAACTTTAGGATTTGACCAAATTATAGTGGAAGTGGTCAAAACGATATAAATTATACATTTAAACCGTTTTAAGTTGAACACAACTCTGCTTTCTGATTCATCGGACACAAGTAAAAACTTTATTTTCCACCAATTTTCTTCATTCTATAACATATTGCAAACTTTTAAAAACGTCTAACCTAGAATAATAACAACATATCAACTTTAATCTTAATATAAATGCACTTTGATTCCGGTTTAAGTCTAAGTCGTTCCAGCATATGAACCTGTTATGCCCCCTTGTACCTTTCCATAACAATCATTCCTTAAAATTTTGCATGGGATAGTGTTCCTTATACGTTTCCAAATGTTTTTCCATCTCGGCTTGCTGTTCCCTGGTAAAGATAAACACATTAAATATTGTTGGATCAATTGACGGCAACACAATAATTACTTGAGATGATGTGGCATATCATGATACACGTCGTGGAACATTTCACGCCATTCCGGTTTAGGTTTTTTCTCAGATGAGGATATTTGAGATAGGATCTGTTTTCGAATGCTATTCACATATTTTGTCTCTTCTTCCTCGTTCCACCAATCCTTTTTGATCATATAATTCTTAAGTTTTGAGATCGGATGTTCGACACTGTTCCAAATTTCAACTTCCTGAGCTGATCGATATGCAGTACTGTCGTCTGAAGTTGAATGATGCCCGACACTAAAGGAAATTCATATGAAAAAGCGTTGGGAATAACGAACATTTCTACACATTTACTGCTTACCGGTAAGCCATTGCTTCTAGAATTACGGGTTTGTTGTTTTTCAAGGCATATTCGCGAACTATTTTTGTAGCGTTGTAAACTGCAAGTGTATCGGTACCATCAACACGCATGCTAGCGATTCCGTAGGCAGGCCCTCTACCTGCGATTCCATCGCCACGATATTGTTCTTTCGAAGGTGTGGAAATCGCAAAACCATTGTTGCGACTGAAGGTAAAAGCAATTCAAGGCTAAGTTATTACTATCAATACAAACATGAATACCAGAATAGTATAACAGGACAATCAAGTGTGGCAGCAAAGTTGAAAGCAGCATGTGCATCACCTTCTGAAGCAGCCCCTTCACCAAAGTAGCAGATCACAACACGATTATTATTTGGCTGGCGTTTGATTGCATAAGCTGCTCCTACTGCTTGTGGCATTTGAGTAGCTGCAATACAGCATGATTATATCTCTTTTGCTGGTAAAAAATTAAGGGAACTCACCCAGCGGACTCGAAATAGTTACAAAATTCAAGTTTCTGGACCCGTAATGGACTGGCATCTGTTTCCCACGACCAGCGTCTTCATCATTTCCATAGCATTGATCAATAAATTGCGAAATAGTGAAACCTCTCCAGACAAGAACACCAGCCTCTCGATACTGCCCGTAAACTAGATCGCTTGGATCCAAAGCAGCCGCACTACCAATATGTGATGCTTCCTCGCCGAAATTTGTCATGTAGAACGAAATTCGTCCTTGTCGCTGCGATTCATATAGGATCTTATCCATGGTGTTCAACAGTACCATGTCGCGAAACATTTTTTCAACAATATCACGGCTTAAGTTCGGATCTTGGGTGGCATCTTCAACAAATCCGTCTCGATCCATGACACGATAAATTGGTATAGATGACACTTGATTCGGATGAAGCAGACTTGGTTTCGTTACAAAAGGAGCAGTCGCACCGGGAAATCTCGATACTCCAAGGTTTTCAGCTTGTGAATCAGAATCAAAATTAGTCGAAACGCGCTACGAGATAGGGAACCATTGGTTTTATTGTGAAAAGGAACCAAACTGAAATTTCTAACCCTAAATGATGACCGTAAAGACAGATCCTTCATTATTTTCAGCGTATGACGTAGCAATGCCATTTTCAATATAGAATATTCTATTAGAGCCACAGGGAAGCGTATAGACGAGCGTTTTGTGCTCCTTTTTTAGAATTAGACCCCGAAATAAAAGCTGGACTTCTAAGTTCCCCTATCACTTCGAGCTTCAAGCAGTCTAATTGATGGAACAGTGGAAGGGGGAATACTATAAACGTCACATGTTGTGTCAATTGATCGCTTTGACAGGTATTTGATAATAGTTGTAGTATATTGCCGCTAGAGGTCATCAAATTGTTTATTTTTTGAATTCAATTTAAGGGGTTGTACGCAGTCAGGAAGCCGATAAAAGCGATTTTTGAAGAATTGCTCCTAGACAGACGTGTTGAATAATTGGTGTAAAAATTTATACACATGCTATGGTAACTTTTGACTTTATTTTAATATTTATTATTTGCCAAAAAATTATGATTTCTAAAGCTGCTACAGCCAATTTCTGGGAGCTCCTCTAATGAAAAGCGTCTTTCGATGAGCACGATATATTTGGTTTGGATCATCTGAAATGAAAAAAACAAAAAGATAAAGTACTATCTAAGTGAAGTTTACGCACGAGTCCATGCATCCATACCGGTTTCTTAGAAGGCGGGAGTGATGAGGAAGTAAAAAAAACCGGCTTGGACGCACGGACTCATAAGTAGACTCCCCTCTAGTAATTAATCGAAGGAATAAGCAAAATATTAATTTTTAACAAAATGGTGGCTTCTAAAAAATATAAAATCGGCAATCGAATCAAGATATTTACCGTCGAGAAAAAAGCCTTCGATCAAGCACAAATATATATTTACAAAGCTTGTGTGAAAATATGAGACAGATCAGTTTAGCTGTTTCTAGAAAAAAATTTCGGGAAAAACGGGGGTGTGTATATTTTTTTGTATGTGTTTCTTCAATATTTGTCCCCTGCTACCACCTATTCACCCTCTGTTGGTAACATTTTCCAGCTGGGGTCCATGAAGTTTAGCTTTATCCGTGCCTCCAGTATATAAGAAAGTTGATTAGCAAGTTAAAGCGAATAGGTAGTAGCAGTGGCCAAAATTTGAAGAAAAACACAGGAAAATATCATTAAAATACACGAGAAGACAATACATTGCAGAAAACAAACAAATAAATAGAAAAAAGTTAAAACTCGGCTTGGTCACAGAGAGCGAATGGGTGATGGACGAAAACACACGAGAAGGCAAAATACTAAAGAAAAACACACCCCCCAAACACAAATAAAAACGAAATTCACATACTAGTCAGAAACCTGTCTGTTATATCGTTTATCGGCGATTAAGTAGTCGAGTTTAGCTCAAGGCTCACTACTTACAAAGCTCAACACTTACAGGGCTCACTTACTTATAAGGCCCAATACTTGCTAGTTGAAGTAGCTACAACTACTTGTACGTTTATGTCTACCACTGCATTCAAATACTTATTATATTAATTCTTTGTAAGTAATTTTACTTTATTATTCTCATCGTGTGTTTTCACTATTCTTATGTTTGTTTTTTATGATTTACATGAAATTATAATTAAAACTAATTGCAAGCTTTTCCAAAAAAAAAAACAATAACTTTTTTCGCGTGAATTCTTAAATTGATAACATTCTTTATGCGATCTAGATTCTAAACATATCGAATCATATCTATTCACTCTCTTCCTTATCTTTCCTATGTTTCTTCTTCTCTCGTGTTTTACGATCTCGATCCTTCTCGCGACTTCGAGATCGCCTTCGAGACGACCTTCCCTCGCGGCTGCGTGAACGTTCACGTTTGGACCTAACATGAGAATATTTTTGAGATAAGAATGTTGGTTAACACGTTTTTGATAATAAAGCTACCTTTCGCGATCGCGGTCTCTGTCACGACGTCGACGCTCTCGTTCCCGTTCTCTAGATGGTGATTCGGGCCCTGCTGGTCGCTCAGACTCCTAAAAGTACAAGTTCACAACAATAAATGGATGGCATTGTATTAGTTGTAATTTACCTCTGATTTCGCTCGCTCACGATGGCGATCATGATCCCGATCACGTCTCTCTCGATCCCTCTCACGATCTCGTTCACGCTCGTCCCAGTCCCAATCTCGTTCTCGCTCCCTGTCACGATCCCGGTCTCGTTCCCGCTCTCCTCTATCTCCACGATCGCTGCGCTCGCGATCACGTTCCCTGTCCCGTTCTCGGTCGCGTTCTCGATTGTCGCGTTCGATGGGGTTAGTTGGCATTATGCGATTTGGCGGCATCATGTTCATTCCACCCATATGAGGAGGTGGCATACCAACCATAGGCGGTGGTCCCATTGGACCGCGCATGGCCATATGAGGCGGTGGAACCATACCACCCATCGGCGGTGGGACCATTGGTGGACCTGGCGTCAATTCTTTAATACCAACCGGAGCCCAGCCGGCATTGTTATCGTTCATCCATTGCGAGTCCTGTGTCGGTTCATAGCCGTAATTGTAAGTTTCAGGTTCAAAGTATGGATCGCCAAACGGTGGCCCTCCAGGTCGACTGTACTCACGTCTTTCAGCTGTCATAACTTGAATGACGTTCTCTTTAGCCGGGGGTTGATGGTTTACTATTGAAAGAAATGAAATTATTCAAATATATAGAGGTATACATATTTGACTGTAAACATTGCATTTTTTGTCTGAAGTTAATCATTTTAACAAAATGAAGTTAATGTAATACACGCAACCATAGCCATACTTTCAATCTAAGATTCTTCACCTGGGGTTCTCCCTATAATTTCCAAAATTGTCTTTGGGTAGATATAAGAATCAATTTAAATTTTTGCAGGTAATATATCATTCTTATAGCGAAAGAAAGATAAAGAAGTTTAGTATACTTAATAGCTGGAAGATTCGTCGCTACAATCTATTTTATTGTATTGTTCTATTTTGTTGTTTGATATTTGAAACTTTGAAATATTTATGAGCTGCTTTAATCGTGACACTTCGTATTAAATGAATAATGCGTAATATTAGTATCTCCTAGTTTTCACATGCATGCGAAGTTTGGTCTCTATCGTCGAACCAAATTCCGATTAAAGGGAGGTTTACTCACGGTCTAAGCAAAACAGAGTTTTTGATAGCCTAGTTCCGTTTAGGATTGAATAAGTTGGCCCTATGAAAAAGTGTTCCAGTTTTGAATGTAGCTTAAGTCTACCCGTTAAATATGTTTTGTTCTAAATACTTAAAGGTCTTCCACTATGCAGTCAGATCACATTTACTCTTAGCCTACTGAGAATTGTCTTACCAGCCGGTGGCCCACTCCTCCTCGGTGGACCTAACTGACCTGCATATTTACTATTATCATTGCTTGTGAGCGGCGTGAGTGTTCGATTATTCGCAGCTGCTTGAACGATAATATTTGGCGGACCAGCTGCGAGCCCTTGCAATCCAACGCCGCTTTCATTAATACGAAATCTTTTCTGTCTCTCGCAGTAAGCACGCCAAGTGTCTTCATTAAAGCCATAGTTAAAGTAGTCGGTTATATCTGCACCGGGTTTACGCCAAGGCTTCTCATCAAGCGAATCAATGCTGAACTCGTGAGCAGGTACTCCATTTATTGTGCCAACGCTTTCAAACTCCTCGATACTGAACTTCCCGCCTGATTGTTTAGGCTTTTCTTGGGCAATTGCTGCCGCCGGAGCAATGAGGTTTGTACGCTGCTTAATGTTATAAGTGGGACCCGACTTAATATCACCTATTACAACATTAATATCATCGTCACTCTCGTCTAAGTCAGAATCACCGGGATCTCTGTCGTTATTTTCATCATTGTCGTCTTCTTGTTCCTCCATTTCATTGGCGGGATCGTCAGCAGTATCCTAGAATGTATTTAATCATCACTAGCTTATCTTGATATTTCTACACACATTATTACATCTTCTTTGTTTTCCTGACCGTTAGTATCAGGCAGTTGATGTTCATCATCGCCCCTCATATCGGCTTCATTTTCATTTCGCTCATTTTCTTGTTGGTCCTCGCTGTCAATTTTATCGGCCCCCTCGAGCTGCGTGTCGGGATCCCTTTTGTCCTCTTCATTTGTTGTAGAGTCCGGATTCGAAGTGCCATATAGCCAACTATCCTCATTAGTATCATCCGCCATGATTAACAACGCTAGAAATCTTAAATCTCAATTGGAATTCAATAATTTACACAACGCCCGGTCCACCATGCAAGAAGCTACCACGATTTGACGACTGACAATTAATGATGTAGGACAGTGAACACAAGTCTTGCCCGATTGTTAAGTAGCACAGTTTTTGCTGATGTTCAGAAAGTTTGCTTTTACACGATGCAAGTCAACTCGAGATTTAGCTGGGAGCAGAAAGTCGTTTACGTTGATTTGCGCACAACAATAATATATACAATCGAGGCCCTCTATACCAGGTCGGCTACAACTAAAAGTAATTAATGAGCAAAATGGCGGCCGTAAGAAAAAAACGTTAATCAGTTCGCACAATCCCTTTTTTCTACAGCTGATAGAATATAAGGCACTGAGAGCTGGCAAATATATTAGAAATTCTAGAGAATGTTAAAGGCTAGAGATTGGCACACGCATCCGCTATTGCCTTAGCATCAGCTGTTTGCAAGATGTATCTGGCCTCGTTTAGGGGGCCTTGATTTGACAGTTTTCAGTAAGTTTCGCTAAATGTTCATCGCTCAGCCGTAGAAAAAAAGAGTTTGTGCGGACTGGTCTTTGTTCCTTAAATCCACAATTTCGCGCATTTGATACTTTTGTCGCCATTTATTACTTTTGTTTGGACGGGTCTTGTTTTGAGCAGATTTACACATTACACTTATGAATTATGTGACGGCGCTTTTTTGTGCATTTGGATATAACTAATGTCATTTCGTTTATTGTCGCAAAAGAAGACGTTAATCATAAATAAGTACCACACATTACTACTGCCTGCTGTATTTTCCACAACATTGTGGAACGCCGAATGGAGCATTTCAAAATCGTCAGCTATCGCTAAATGTCTTCATAGTCATTGCCTTCTTCGTACATTAACTGAAATGTTCAACGTAACCTAAATTTCCTATCTTGTCACATTTATACAATACACTTTCAATGTCAGTGTAACCTATTCCGCAAAACAAGTTTCTATGGTTATAAGCAATTCGAATTCCAATTTTGCCCGCAATTCCCAATTCCAATTTTGCCCGTTTATACGACGCGTTATTTGGGATAATCCCGAATCGGGATTAAATTGGGATCTCGCATAAACGAAGTCATATGACGACCAGGTTCCGGCACTTTTTGTGTCGAAAATTGGTACCGATTTGCTGTGCTGGTCGACTGCCAAACTTGTGGTTTACAAATGTAAAAGCAGCCTCATACCATTACACATTGAACGTACCCAATATTGGCGATTTGACATTTTCGTTGGGATGTTTCGTTAGATTCTAGTGCAACTTAACGAGACTTCCGACAGTTCTTTCTCTATTTGTACTCCAAGATGGGTGAGTACTATTTGAAAATATCTCCGCGAAAATCGCTGTTCATCGTGCGTACATTCTGGGGGAAACATATTTTAGTCGGTCGGGAATTAGATAATTACACTGGTTCATGATTTTTGAACCATATTTTGTGCTAGTGACACAGATGAGCGCTAAAATTCGGTGGGCTCCCCGCTTAGAGAGAGTGACGTTTGTTTGTCGTGTTTTCATTAGTTTCTTGCGGGCGTTAAAAGTATTGTCCTGCGTTATGAATGGCGATTTGAACGGCGGCAATAGCTTGACACTTCAAAACCAGCGATTTAGAGTTGACTTAATTATTGGTGTATCTAATGTTGAACAGGTATAAGCCGTGATAACTTCCATAAGAGGCGTGCGACCGGTGGTAAAAGGAAGCCTCTCCGCAAGAAGAGGAAGTTCGAGTTAGGCCGCCCTGCAGCCAACACAAAGGTAGGATACATACTAGCATTGTTCCGTTTAATGAATAAATCGTAGTTTTGGGATGATACTACTTTGCGTGTCATCAGATTGTTTGTGAAGACAGCTAACCTTAATTGAACTGACAGTAGAACTATATGCCGACATCGCACATTTTTTCCTGAGCTAATATTTTGATTGCTTTTGCAGCTTGGAGCCGCTCGCATTCATCGCGTAAGGACTCGTGGCGGTAATATTAAATACCGTGCCCTGCGTTTAGACGCTGGAAATTTTGCATGGGCATCTGAAGGTAAGTCGAACCTTGCTGGCGATCTGTTAGTAGTTATAACGATAGTGTTGTTGGTTGAGTAGTGGAGTCTTGGGGAACATATGTCATTTACTTGGCGTGTTATATGCCCTAGTAGTTTCACTTCCCAGAACATTGCACCAAAAGTGATATTGTTTTATTCGTTTCAGGTTGCGCTCGAAAGACCCGTGTTATTGACGTAGTATATAACGCATCTAACAATGAGTTAGTTCGTACAAAGACTCTGGTGAAAAACGCCATCGTCGTCATTGACGCCACACCATTCCGTCATTGGTATGAAAGCCACTACGTTTTACCACTTGGACGGAAACGTGATCCCAAGCACGCGCAGAAGGAGGATGAAAATGATGTTCTTAACAAGAAGCGCAGTGACCGTGTGATGAAGAAATACCTTACGCGCCAGAAGTACGCTAAAGTCGAAACGGCGCTTGAAGAACAGTTCTCGTCTGGTCGTCTTCTAGGTAAATATGAAGTGTAGAGTATTTTGGAATTTTTATTATGATGACCCAATTGTGCGATCTTCCAGTTTTTAGGATGAAGCTCGTTTTGAGTGGAATCCGTGTGGAAGATGTGATTTTGCCGTCATAGTTACACTGAATTTGTGTTTCTTAATGTTACATATTTTTCGATAACGACTAGATACTAATCTGATTTTCCTATTCGCAGCATGTGTCTCCTCGCGGCCAGGACAATGCGGCCGCGCCGATGGTTATATACTTGAAGGAAAGGAGCTGGAATTTTACATGAGGAAGATTAAGTCCAAAAAAACAAAATAAGCTAATTATGTGACTAATAAATTAGTTACGTTAATTTTTAAACACCTCTTTTACTCAGATTCGCACTATAAACTTCCATATAATTACTTCCCCATAGGCACTTTTAAGTTGGAAACAACGAATCTAGCTTTGTATATTTAAGTAGTCGTAACAGCCAAAAGACGAATGTATTGGCTTCCCCGGACTCGTAGTTACTATTAAATAAGTTCTTCCTTCAAATTTGTCCTGATTTCCTTTAGGGCATTATAGTGTATTTCTTAGTATTTTTTATGCTTCCAGTATTGTGCTGAAACTTGTTCCATAAAATCGTTGAATGAAGGATAAGAACGAAGAAAATGCGTCTTGTTAGTGACTACGACTAGGCGAAAAAAAGTAACTAACTTAAATTAAGCAAAATTCCAATTTGGTATTCGAAGAAATTTGAAATAAACTATCAGAATTGAAAACAAATTTCTGGAATTAACCATGCTTATATTAAATAAAGACGTTATCACTTTCAGTGTTGAGCTTCTTCATGGCAGCATAGTGTAGACTCGGGAAACTTATTGTCATTTCCTGAAAATAATTTTATACTGAGGAGAAATATTTCTTATTTTTCATCATGGATGCAGATAACGTTAGTGGAAAATAGCAACAATTATTAGAGAGTTTCTGGAGCCCCCAATGATCAAAGGCCAACCGCTGTTCCTTAAAAGCGAACCAGTTACCCAGAAATAATTATAAAAAGATTTGATTAGCTGACGGAATGTTAGTTGAAATCAATCTCATGTATAAACTAAGAGACAAAGCTATTTCATGGCTGGTATTATTTGTAGTGAGTAAAATTTCTTGGATATAACAATATATACCTACATATTGCCGTTGGCGTAAATTACGTTTCCCAGTCGACTAAGAAAAATAGTTATTATCGATTTAAAGTCAAAGTAATGTAAATCTTGATACACCAATTACAATTTCTCTCTTTTACCGTAGTGCATCATTCAATTTTATTACCACTTAGAAATATGTCAAATTTGGCAACATCTAGGTGATATTTAGAGAATAATGGTCTACTTGTTCTCAATAAAAAATATATCATCAAAAGTGCGATCAACATCTTATGAAATAGGATGAAATGAAATAGATTTGACAGCAATCGACCATTGTTATATTTTTTTTAGGTGATACGAATGAATTGAGGATTTCACGGTTCCACTCTGCATATAAGCACAAATTAAAAAACAAATGCCGAAAGAAGCCATAGTTCACCCAATTCCTAAATTATCTGGATTATCTCGATTCTTCCATTCTTTCCAAAAATTTTTGAACGACACCTTCATTACAAATATTGAGCTGGAGTAAGAAAAAGCCGCCTGAACGTAGATCGTTTCGTATGGGATTGGGGGCGATTAGCCACCCCCTTAAGGCTAATGAATCTTTCTTGCTTTTCTTCTCAATCTAACTATAAATTAATGCAATTCGTAAAAATGAAACCTCGGTGTATCATGGTGACGGTGACAAATCTTGTAATTCCTCCACCGTTAAACCGAAGCTGCTGCAAGGTAGTGTTCACATTGGGATTTACTTTGTTTTGAATAACTTTGAAGGCTTCATTTTCTTTTATTTTGATTTTTAGTCTCTTACATGAGACTACCTCTAGAAATATACAGTGGCTCAATAAAGAAGTTTGACTTATACCTAATTACACATTCAAAGAGAGAATAAACATTCCAAGGGCACAATTAAGAGAAAAGAAAGTGTTTTACTAACTTTATATTGTTTACTTGTGAAACTTAATTTCATTACTATAAAAAATACAAAAAGTAAAAATATAGCTAAAATATATGTCAAAAAAGAACTCGGACGTTTAATTTTTAATACAATTTTAAATTATTATTAGAGGTTTTTAATACTTTGTTGGTAATCCTTTATTTTTCTTATGGACTTTACATGATTTTTGCAGAAGCCAATTAAGTCTGATTCCAAGTCTGCCTTCGTTGTAATAGCAGGGTTTTTTGACTGGTTCTCCAAATGATCTCATAATTGCCCGATAATGTTAACATCAGGAGATTGGGGAGATGTTTTCGGCATACGTAGACAATTATACAGCAGTTACGAATGCACATTGAGTGCGTTGTGCTTTGGATCCTTATTATTGAAGAATTGTAAGGTCTCTTTTATTCCCAATGTTTCAGATTTTGTACTAAATTTTGCTTCAGAATATTTAAATACTTTGTGTGGTCTATAGTTCCACTAATTACACAAAATTTACCTGGACCAGCAGCGGCCATACTGCCCCAAACCATCAGCGAGCCACCCCCATTTGTCACAGTGCATCATAGATTACGCTCTCAGAGTTTTTCGCTATGTTTTCGGCACAATAACATTGACCATCTGATCGGAACAAATTATTTTCGCTTTCGTACACAAAAAATAGAGTACTCCAAAACGAAAGGCATTATTTTTACAATTTTTGCAAATTTGAATTTCCATTTTCTATTGTACTTGTTCACGAACCGTTTTTCACGGGCTATTTCTCTGTGTAAATTGCTTCTTCTCAAAACTAATCATATCGTTTCGGGATGAGAACTTTTATTGATATGTTTCGACAATTATTTGGCTAGCTTAGATGCATTTATCTTCGGGTTTTTATTATCCTGTAGTACAATCTAGCCCTCGGCAAACTTTGATAACACTCTAGTTTTACTACTTATTGGTTTATTTTCCACTGAATTTGTTGATTAAAAATAGCTAATAGTGTCTTGAACTGTAAAGTGTGACCTATTTACGATTTCCACAATATCACGAGCAGATTTTCCCTCTTTATAATATTTTACAAATGAGTTCAAAAGAAGTTTGGCCATGTTTACTTTCTGTTTTAAATTTTAAACACCAAGTTTCACCCACGTAAAATATGTAGGACTTTAACTTGTTTACTTTTTGGCTTAAAAGTATCAAGTAGTCAAAATCTGGAAAATCTTCCAAGTGCAGAAAGAAAAAAGTTTCCATCTGTTTTGCTATATTTTCACTTTTTGTACTTTTTCATAGTCATGAAATTGAGTTTTGCTATAGATGTTTCTATTTTCCTCAACTAAACAATATAGAATTAGTAAAACAAATTTTCTTTTCTCTGAAGCATGCTCGTAGAAGGTTTATTTTCGACTTCTTTATTGAGCTACTGCAATTACAACCAAGTTGATACTATAGCCGGAAATAATGTGTGCATGATTTTTGTATTTTAGTTTGTTTCCTAATTCGAGTTTTCGATGGGGCATATGTTCTTTGGTTTTCATTAAGAAAAACAAAAGTAACATTTTATCATATATTGTTTTTTTCATATTTGCAAAGGCATTATTATTAATTTTAATGAAACATTCTTTAAATTGGCTAAACTCAACTTCGTGCCCCTCATAGCAGACGAGCTACCACTAGCAAGGACGAGCAGGGACCAAAAATTGAAGAATAACCAATAAAAACGTATAAAAAATACACGAAAAGACAACACACTGAAAATAAACAAACAAACAAAAAACAAACACACAATCCCAAAAACAAAAAAACACAATCGGCAAAATTTTCTAACGGCTATGAGGGGCATGTAGTCGCGTTTTACCCTTCTTTTGAATTCATTATACTAGCGATGCATTAATTTTTTTCGGTAATAAGATTTTTCACTTAATTATCTTTTACGGGATATATATAAACGGTATTAAATTTGTCAACAGGTAATTCATTCTCATGTTCGAGTAGCGATTTATTTTGAGGATCTGATACTTGTTCTATAAGTATTTTCGAATAGTTTAGGTCTGATTGAAATAAGTTAATTTTAGGAAATTTATTGGGTAAATTCTTCAAAATACTCATAGCTAATATTTTTAAATTTCGCATTAAGTACAGGTTGTTCCGAAAAATACCTGTTCTAGCATATGTGCCGCATCTCTGCTAGAAACCCCTCTGCCTTCCAACCCAAAATTGATTTTTCATTTTTTTAAAGCATAACGTATTCGAAGCATTTATATATTCTTTGTTATATGTTTTTATTAAGCTTAATGAAAGCAAAAATATACTGATAGTGATTAGTTATGCTATATCCATAAACAGCTGATTACAGCCCAAACTGCAAAATGTTTAATATTGAATTTGAGAGATTTTCCGATGAAATGGCATCAAACCAGTAAGCTTTTTATCATTCATTCTAAAGTTTTTAAAGACTCATTATGGCTCAATATTCGAATCTCATAAAAATTTTAACATATTGAATTCAACACATATGATGCCCAGAAAATAATATAAGTAAAAGAGCAGGTCTTGATGGCCTCCCTTCTTTCTTCGTAAATGATTGTGGACATGCTTTGGCAATATTTCTTCTACATGTATTTAATAAATCTTTATAACTAAGATATTTGTTGACAGTTTGGAAAAAAATCTGGTATTCTGGTATTCTATTCAGGAGATAAATCGATCATAGTGATCTACCGTCCTATTTACATTCTATCGACCATACCATATGTGTTCGAATGTCTAGTTCGTGACTATTTAACGGCTTTGATTAGGTCCAATTAGGCACAATCAGCCTGCTTTTGGAAAGGATTGCAATCGATTTTTTAACATACTATAATTATATTTCCAAATCATAAAATTATAAAATTTATCCCTTCACGTTCATGCTATCTGTACTGATTTCAGCACGACATTTGATAATCTTAATCTGTTGCTTAAAAAACTCATAAACATCATCATTTATAGAAAACTGTATAGCTGGCTATTGGATAAAATTCAGCATTGGTTCCCTGATTGTGAATTTGGGTGGACACCTTTCTTGTCCATTTATTGCAACTTCTAATGTTCTGTGGGGTTCATATTTGGGCCCCTACCTTTCCTACTTTTTTTTTTATTATATAAGTACGGTTTTTAATGAAGTTCAAAATCTTTTGTTCGCAGATGACTGCAAAATATTTAAATTCGATGCCTTTTGTACCGATATATCGGTTCTTCAGTCAATTTTTACTTAACAGTCTCTTCAATTATTACACTTTAAATTGTTTAGCTCTCAACACAGAAAAATGACAATTTATGATTTTTAATGGTTCAAAACAGAATTTTAATACCTACCTACACCTTAAATAATACAACATTAGAGCGCGTTGATTTTGTTAAAGACAGGCATTACATTTGACACTAGCTTAAATTTTTCCATTCATATAAATAATTTAGCTAATGAGACACGAAGAATGCTTGAAGTTATTATAACATTAACTGCTTACAAACACTTTACATCTTTCTAGTCCGTTGTAAACTTGACTACGCTTGCGTATTATGCAGCAAAATTTATTTCGGAACAAATGAACATAGTATTTTAGCAAATTTTATTTTGGAACAAATGAACAGAACAAATTTGCTGTCAAATAACAACGTTACTGTTAGCCACCAATTAAAAATAAACTACCTCTGAAAACAAAAGGAAATGTTCATGCAACGTTTTGATACAATGTAATGAATCGTAATTTTGGTGCTCCATCAATATTGCAAGAGCTTTTCATTGAACACCATTGATAAGAAAACTAGGAATCATGATTTGTTTTCAATAACATTTTATATCCTCAAAATCAACCTATGGAACGTTTAAATCGATTGAGTAACTTCATTTCAAGCGGAGCAGTTATTTTTAATGTTAATGTGATTCAAATTAAAGAAATAGTATGCAAGCTAAAACCGTCTGAGTTTTTGAATCTGGTTTTTAGGTAAGTATTAATTATAATTTAAGTTAAGCCATTGTATATAATATTTTGATAGGACATTAGTTCCCTACACTTTAAAATAAATAAATAAATTACTTAAAAACTGGATCTGCTATGATCGGTATCTTTTAAAAAAACGTAACTTTTGATAGGCTATTTTATTAAAATTTATTTTTCTTTCATTTCACGTGTAGGGGACAACGAAAAAAAATCGGGGCTCTGGATTTCGTTCATATTGTGCATAATGGTACTTCTAGAGAATAAAAACGTGGATACACAATTTTTGGTTTCTATGAGGTTTAGTTGCCGAGCTATGGGCTTTTGAAAAATGGATGAAACTGATGAAAGGTTTTTTTGGAAGCGGATTCTAGGATTCAAAAAAAACCTAAAAAACCTCAAAAATACTGATTGGTGTAGAAAATTGACTGTTCTTTTTAATTTTGAAATTAGATTTGAAAACCGGAAGTAAACATTTGCGTGAAATCGGAAGTAACAATTTCAACTCGTTTTTTGAATAATTTGGACCAGGTTAATTTTGCTTATTTTTATGACAAAACCAATCTTAAAGTATTCTTATTTTATCATAAAAGTTCTAGAATGAGATGGCCAGTAGTTTAAGAGGTAGGTGAATTTCAATCCATACAAGTCGTATGGTACCGAGAGCTTGCTTCCGCTTCCAAAAAAAACCTTTCATCAATTTCATCCATTTTTCAGAAGCCCATAACTCGGCAGCTAAACCTCATAGAAACCAAAAATTGTGTATCCACGTTCTTATCCTCTAGAAGTACAGTTATGCGCAATATGAACGAAATCCAGAGCCTCGACTTTTTTTCGTTGTCCGCTTCACGTGAAATGCCCCATATTTGTCTAGCATAATAACGGACCTCTGATGTGCCTATGTGTGTCTTTTGGGAAGATTCTCGGTTTGGCAGCCCCTTGACCTATATTTGTAGTAATAAAGTGAAATCTAATACAAAATTAACAAATCTTCAAAACCCATCCAAAGTTCTGTACGATTTTATAACGCCCAGCCATAACTTTGAAATACGTTTATTTTTCAATTACTTATGCACTAGTATATGAACATAAATTTGCCGATAGTTTGTTTTTTAAAACAATTTAAATTATTCGTATTGATTTATTCCTAATAATAACTAAAATCGTAATGAAAACTCAGAGCCTATCAAATCAAAGCAAACATTTATCACCTAAATTATGTTTATTATGATACATACGCGTGATACAAATCAATTATAATACTTCATAAGATTATCAACAATTTCGCAAAATTATCATTACATCTGCATCTCAATTAAATAATAAATAAAATCTAACAATCATCATGTGCACTTAGTATTGACACAAAAATATAAATTGCATTTTTTCCAAGATGAGTGTTTCATGATGTATATGTATGGTACTTATATGTATTTAGTTTTTATTGTGACCTTTAATCGAGATGGTTGGACAAATACTATAAATACTACAGTAAATCATCGAATTTCTCTTGAAATTATTGCTGGTATTGCGTGTTTGGCTCGCATGATGGCGCAATTACCTTGGCAAAGTTTTATTCAAATGAAAGCAATTGAAATTCTTATCGGCGATTGTTTTATAAAATTGTCTTATAATCGCCGAATGCATAGAGTCGTTGCAATCATTATAATGTACATATCTGATCAACTTGCTAGCTAAAAATTTTTTTATTTTTAGAAATATCAATGAATTCTAACATTAAGTGGATTCAGCACTCGGCCAGCCATAATTGCGACATCCAGCTCTCGATCGACGATGAAAAATAAGAATGGATGGTTGATGGACACTTCGATCGGTCTGTTGTACGGGCCAACGTTCCCTAAAAGAGAAAGTGTAAATAAATTCATAGCAGAACTGTTTTAATTTTTTGAGTTATGGTAGTGCATAAGAAGTTCTAACTTTAAAATGTTTCTCTTCTTTGGCACTTGATATTATGGGAATATGCTAATAGCGTTCATATAGGATTATGAAATAATGCTTACTTTTCAGTTGATCAGCCGGTCGCGTTCGCAAATGAACATTGACCGATTGTTCGATGTGTCTGACGTAGATGTTTGGCTCGTTAGTCATCGGACTGAAATCAGCTCTTGCTGGCTCGAAGACTTCCAAGATACCCATCTGAAATAGACAGAAGTCAATTAGACTTACATACGTATCGGTTTACAAGAAGAAAAAAAAAACAATAAAATTGCTTTGTAATGTTAACTGATAGTCACTGATGCGAGTAATTTTATTAAATTATCTTAATGGTACTGATGAGGAATTGCAACATTAGTTCTGTGATAATTTGTGATAATTTGGGACATGGTTTTTGGATTGCATAACTTTAAGTTGCTCAATTTAAAACTTTTTTTGCATTGTAGAATATGTCGGTAGAGAATTATTGGAATACATATAGACCATTCCTTTCTCGTATTGTACTTAAAGTCGAGACTAGCTAAAGAAAAGAAGCTCGTTTTCAAAAATATTAAAATTCCTTCTTGCGCAGTTGAATACGTTTAATGTGATTAATAATCAGAATAATATTACTATGATAAGTGAAAAAAAACTCTAAAGCATGTATAAGTTAATTTAAAACCGCGAAAATGAATCCAAAACACAGAAACAGATTATTATTATTCCAGATCATCTCTCTAAACTAAAATATTTTCGCTGGCATCTCACGGAATATTTGCAAGGTAAAATACACACCATATTTATATTCCAACAGCAATTAATAAAGAAGGTGATCATTTTGAATGCTATTTAATTTAAATTTCTTTCTTCAAAGTGAAATCACTTGACCGTTAAGGTCAAGATCCCAAAATATAGGTACCTTTTTCATGCCCCGATGCCTCTGATACAGTTCACAAACACATTGCTAAGCTTGTGCTGATTTTATAATTAAGATAAAGTCTAACTTTGGTCAGTGACTTTGTTGAGTTGATGTAAAGAAGATTAGACATGATTTGTTTCACGCTAGATGATTTTCATTTTAAGAAGCTGTTTAAGTCAAGGGAAAAAAGAACGGAAATCATCTTTCAAAGAAAAAATACTGTACGGATTCTGATGAGCTTCAAAAGAGATATGAGTTTAAAAGTATGTATTAATTGAAATTTGACTTTTGAATGTGCAATTTACTTTGTAAAAAAAGTAAAGTTATCCCACAATAACCCTTGTACGGGTCTAAGGGTTGAAACTAGTAGATAGCGTCATCACAAATTTTCAACCAAAATCCTTGTATTTACAAAGTACAAACAAATTTTCATTTAAAATTATATCTAGAAATACCTGTTAAAAGGGAAACAGTCAGAAAAAAGCGTTACTTTATTATTCGTGCTATCCCGGAAAACAAACGTTCCATTAAATTGCTTCCCAGGTTTCAGTAGATTCTGAGTGATCTACATACTTTCTACGAACTGCAAGGAACTAAATTATGATGTTTTTATCATTTTTCTCGTTTTTGTCGAAATCGAACGGAAAGAAAAAAATATCAGCATAGAACTGGGACGCTTAGAGATATTTGATTACAAAGAGAGACTAACTTAAAAGGATATATCTGATTCTGTGACCATAGGCAAAAGTAACATAAATGATATTACGAGGCGTTTCAAAAAACGAAGGAAAGGGTGAGTCAAAAAGACAAAAAGATCAACCAAAAAACTAACTGAAGCAGGGGTGGCTCCCAGTAGCAAGGAAAATAAAAGTAAATACACGATTATTTTCAAGAGCTCAGAAAGCAAGTTCACTCTCAAACAATAGACAATACTCTGAAGAGGTATGAGTATAATGGGCGCGTAGCAAGGGGAAACGATTCGTTATCGAAAAAAATATGAAAAAGAGAATCCAGTTCGCCAAAGAATACAGCGAGTAGGATCCAACTTAGTGGAATGACGTAATATTCGCCGACGAAAATAAATTTAGTGCGTTGGGGTCGGACTGATGAGTTATGGTGTGGCGCAAAACTGAATGATGTGGTCATGAGCTGCAATATTAAGTCAACGGTAAATTATGGAGGTAGACATGTGATGGTGGGAGTTGTGTTTGAAATTGGTAAACTGGAGTTTAGCCGGGGAATTGGTAAACTGGAGTTTATTGGCGACAATATGACCTAATATAGATCTAACTAAACGTTTTGAGGTAGAATTTAAACAAAACTGCTGCAAAATTGGGAATATTACCAATATTCAAGTTCTACCAACACAACGATCGCAAACATAAGTCACTGCTTGCCAACGATATATTAGTTTTACTTTTTTTACTTCATAAAAATATAAGAGAATATTCAATTATTTTTTAAAAAAGTTGTCGTTGTAAGCTCGATTTGTTTTTAGACCTAACGTCTTATTACCTAGTTATCAGTATCCTAGTTATCAGTAACTTTTTGGGCACTTTTTACTATTCATGTGATATGATATTTCATAATAGGGTTGCTATCCGTTGTCCTATTCGTGAGTGGTCTCTTGTGGGAGAAGATCGTTGCCCGGAGTATCGTAGAGTGGTATATTAACTCGATGAATCTTGTTGGTAAAATGCTTAAACGTGGTTTCTCAAAAAAGTAACACGGCCCAGGAGGAATTTTGCCAGGGTCCTTTCATTTCAATTAATTGACAGCAATGAAGAGTAATAGTGTATTGGAATGGTAGTAGCTCGAAGTATCTATCTAGCATTTTTTCACTGAAGCGTAATAGCTTTAAGTATCGGGACTTTTGCATTTTGAAGCATAATGAAGCATATTTTTTTCAATTTCATAGTAGAAAATTTCCATAGCAGCGTGATGTTAACACGATTTAACGAAATATCTACAGGATCACTGTACCAGCACAATAGAACTTTACTATTATAAAACACTACCGGAAGCACGTGCTTTGATTTAGTTTACAAACACTCACGTGCTTTGATTTAGCTTATACCCACTTATACCGAAAATCTTTCTGAAAGCGAATAGATGGGCCAAGTGCTTGAGATAACTGAGTCTGCCAGCCTCCCAATTAAACACTTTAAAAAAAATCATTTTTTTTCGTCAGAAAAGAGGATCATATAGAAGAGAAACAAGACGGGTACACACAGTGTACACGTATAGCAATGTCTGATTATGACTTTCGATAACCACCGGCTTATATGTTCTATATTTTCAGAGAAAATTCTTCTAGAAAATCGTTAGACTTGTTTGAAAAAATATTCCTCCTAAAGTTTTTAATAAATTCTATTCATTACCTCATTGTCAAAAAATAATGAAATTTACTAAAAAAAAATACCTGTTCCTAAATTGTTACATATACATCTCTAAATGCTCAGAATTTACTCTATTATATTAAGCAGCAGTTACTTATTGGACTGATCGAAATTGGCCAAGATTTTTCCCATTCACAAGAAGGGCAAAAGTTAAATTGCCTTCCTAATTTGGGGAAGATTTTTGGGAGACTTTTGATCGAAACAATAAAACACCATTGAGTTCAGCAAGGTAATTCCTGAATTAAAGTTTAGCTTCAGGCACAATCACGGAACTGAGCAGGCCATCTCATACATACATGCATGATCAAATTGTAAGTTACTTGAATGAGCAAAACAGTTCAACAGAATAATGTGCTATAGATATTAAAAAGTCTTACGATTCCGTCTGGCAGGAAGGTTTTAAGGTTTTTTGTCTATTTAATATGATCAAGTATCGATCACCGGATGAGATAATAAGTCTCGCTGCAAGTGTTTTTATCAACAGATTAATAGAGCCTGTGGTATCAGGAGTGCCACAAGGTTCTGTCACTAAACCAATTTCCTATACCATATTCTATACATCATATTCATATAAAAGACTGACATTGGCAGGTTCTACAGCTCGATAGCTAAGAAGTGGCCGAAGAACCTTCGCTTGTATCAGTAGTGGGGAGTGAAGCCACTTAGGGGCCGATTTGTAGAATCAACGACAAGATTCTGCAGATAGACAGACGAACATGACTACGGACTGAATCGGTCGCTTGGGCGCACAGGTGGCTCTAAAGAGACATTTATGGACCCCATGACAATAGAATGCTCATGGATACGCTATATAAATATTTAGGCTTTTGGACGAACAGAAGGGACTCGATTTAGTTAAGATTAAGCTAATATTTAGGTTTTATTATGCTAAGTTCATAATAATTAGGCATATGTTAGATTTTACTTAAAGAATAATGTTGATTTTACTGCATAGGCTGGGTAGTATTAATCTTGTGTAAGATAAAATATCATCCGAGACAAATAAATTTTAAAAAAAAACCACAAGAGATAGCAGTCCAAAATAGTGTAGATGTAAAATTTTTCATTGTGATTTAAACTTTAGATTATTTTAAGAATGTAGAAAAAATATCAAATAATAATAAACTCTTTCATTATGTGATTTGTCTAATACAATAATATCACTCAAGAATTTTAAATATTTTGTCTTTTTGGTAAAAACAAGTATAAATAGTTGCATAAAAATTCACTGTTACTTTTGTTACCATTGCATCAAATTAATAAATAAAGCATTTTTTTTAAAATACGGCACTAGCTATCAATTTTCCCAATTTTTGTCCGCTCGATATAATTATTTTGCGCACTATATATCCCAAGCTGCAAGATTATAAAAATTAATTACGATTTAAAAGGAAAAGTACAATAGAAACAAATGTTTTTATTTCAAGTTGGCTGCAGTTTTACTATTGGACATTGAAATCAGGCAAAATGATACAATTTTTTAATAGATTTTACCATCAAGATCTTCGTACTGCCTCAGTATACACGATATAAACGAGTAAAAGCAAATATCAATGCGGTTGTGAGGGGCATCAAATACGAGTGAAGATCGATTAAAAGCTGGAAAAAGTGAAACTCAAAGTGCCTATTCATGAGCAATTACGTTTGTTTTTCCAAAATATTGAAAAATTGCTTCTGTACATCAATACATGTACATAGTATGTAAGTAAATTGGCATCTAACTTATTTAAACGTTTCGAAATTATATCGTATCTAGGTTAAACCCCTACACCCATCCATATAAACAATAATTTTACCTCAACTCATTAACGTTTGCCAGTTGCAATTACAACACATATCATCTGCTAACCATCTTTCATGTCCAAGCAACCATCGAGTTTTCACTGCAGTATCACAAAAGCATAATAACTGCATGAGTAGCTCTTGGCGTAAAAAATTGCCAATAAAAATGTTTGTTACCACCAAAATTTATATTCCGCATTAGCGTTATAAAAATGATTTTATGCTTCTGGTCAGCAAGACTAACAGCTACTGTACTTACATTTTGAAGATCATTTGTCAAGAATATGTTTCCTTTCAGCTTAAAGTCCGGAACAATTGCCTGTACCCAGCGCGGTCTCATTTCCTGTCGAATGACTCGCAAACTCGGCGCCAGCTTCAGATTTTCCAACAAAAAGTCCAGTCCATACTCGTAGTCGGGGATCATGATTAACAGATTGTAGTCTTTGGTATCCAATTCAAGTTCAAGTACGGACGATCGAATGTTTTGGATATAATTAAAACGTAATATCGAGTTGTAGACTTTATAGCGAGCTTGAATGCTCTCCTGGTTGTTCAGGTAGAAGATATGGTGGATCTCTTTCTTGTTGATGGCGACTTCATTCTTGGGCTGGTAAAATCCGTTGAAATCGTTGCCATTATTGTTGATCGGGATGAATTGGATGTTGGGAAATGCCGGATGGATAGGTGTGACTGTAATGGTGAAGGGTGGATCATTGAATCCAATCGGGAACTGGCGCTTAACACGGTCTTGGCTGCGAGCTTTACGAGCAGCAGAAGGCTGCTTTCTCCGGCGCGTCAGTGGAAATATCACGTTAGTTGGGTCAATGGTGCTTACTAATCTTGCAGGTTTAACAGTTGTCGTTAGAGGTTCCGTTGTTGTGTCCTCGCTAATTGTAGTTGCCGTTGTTGCAGCTTCGTCGGTAGAATCAGTTACGGTAGTTTCTTCATGTGGCATTTCGGTGGTCTCCTCCGGAACATCTGTGGATTCAGCTAGAATGGTTGTATCTTCATTGTGCTCTATTGGATTTAGTTCGGAGACCGAACTCATAGTTGTTTCCATTAGGGTTGTAGAAGGTTCCGGAGCAACAACGGTCGTTGAGTCTAAGATTGGGGGAATAGTGGTCGGTGGGGATGGTGCCAGTGTCGTGAGTACTGTTTCAGGCATTTTAGTTGTTAGTATTGACGGGGTTGTGGTTTCAGTTGGTGATATATCTGTCGATTTTGCAGTTGATGTTGACGAGGTAGAAAACTCAGTTGGCATGATTTCTGTTAACTTTATTGTTGGTACTGTCGAAGAACTAGTTGACTCTGATGTAGAAGTTGTTGACTCTGATGTAGAAGTAGTTAACTCTGATGTAGAAGTAGTTGATTCAGTTGTAGTTGTAGACGTTGACGTTGATGTTCTCTCTGTGGTTGCCTCACCACGTTCATTAAATGGATGCATATCAGACTCAAGATTGTATCCATAGAATTTCAAAATGTCTTCATATTCTGGCACAATTGTAACATTCTCCTTACTTAAACTCAGTCCAGTTAACGGGTTTTCTTGGTCAAAGAAATATTTCTGAAAAAGAAACATTGTTTTATTTAAATAGGTGTATTTGTGTTTAGAACTTTCATATTTCGAATTTTTATCAAGGTCAGAAATACAAGAGATGTTGGTATAGTTTTTTTTTGTTAGAATGACAACGCAAATCATTATTTCAAAATTTAGATGTAAAAATACCTAAATATCGAAACAAAAAATTACGATGATAATAAGCAGATTGAGTTTTACTTCAATGCTCAACCTAAAGCTTCGCATTATCGTACTATGTATGGACAAGTTAATGCTCACCAGTGCATTATGATTTTTTTTAGAGTAAGGTTGTTAGTGAGCTCAATCAAATGTCGATTACATATTGTTATATAAAATGGAAAGTAACATTTGATACAGTGGTGTTAGACAAAATTTTGTGCTGCTTACATTGAAGCAATGAAAATCTATATTGCTGACATTGTTTAGTAAATTCTTCCAGATTTCGGGTAATTCAAGAGTATAATATGTGATGGGTACAAAAGTAAATAATGTGAAAACATTAATTATTATTTTTATTTGATTGCCTTAGTCGTTTCAATCAAATGCACATTGAAAGTGAGATAGGTAGCATAACGCATGCGCAAAAAAGTATTTATATATTAAATCAAATGAACATCTAAGTGGTTTTGTGATAAATATAAAAATGAGTATAGGAGCTTCATTTACTTTAGTGAAATTAGAGTCTTTCTGAGCTTTGTAAAACTTGAAAATATGTACAAGATTACATTGCATAGTCGATTATCTTCATTAATTAAGGCGAATGTTCCGCCAACTAAATTACCTCTTTCGTATATATCTAACTTTTTTGCGATTTTCTTTCGTAGCCGTATCTCTTATTTATGAGATTCAACGAATTGCCTATTTTTCAGCACCAAAATTTATCTTCAATAATCAGATCGAATTGCAGTTCGCAGAATGTATTAATGTTGAGTAGGACCAAGTCTGATAGAAGTTTAATGAATATGCTGTGGCAGCAACTCAAAAAATCGCTCAAGCTGACTTCTCAAAAATTGACTGCCAATGCTCAAACTAGGGATATTTATACTCCCTCGACTATTTCCAGAATCGTCGATAGCATGCTTATTTTATCTTTACGTGTGTCTTGGCTACTATGACTTTCTTATTAGCGTTTTACATGAAATTTTCCATGGGATTTTCCGTTCTATGAGATACTCTCTCACCATGTGGTAAAAATAGAAGGACCTTTCAGTGGTTGGATATAAAAGAGTAAAAGTAACCTTTTTGGCAAGTGTGTGTTTGAGGGTTGGGGGAGAGGCACCTGGCACTCAAAAAGATCCATTCTACTCATACTCCCAGCTTATTATAGTTTCCCAGATCGCTTAACGAAATCCTGGATCAATGATAGAAGAAAAGAGGCTAAAGTCTGCAGAACCTTTAGAATACTCTGCAATGTTCCGAGCGACCGTTTGTGATTGAATATCTAATTGTGATTGCATCTACATATGTGCAACAATCTTTTGTAATAATTTGGTGGAAAAGTGCGATTTTCTTATCGTTTCGAAAACGATGTTGGCGTAAGTTGGCATTTTAGAGTCTGGGGCTAGTTGGCACTTTAGAGTCTGGGGCTAGTTGGCACAGGGCAGCCCAAATATTAAATAAATAAATTATTAATTAAATTAATAAATTAAAAATAATGCTAAAACATGTTTTGAGCTTTTTCTTCCCGTTTCGCGCGAAATTACGTTCGCATCTCCCTAATAAATAAACCTACACACATACCTAGCTTTGATTCTTCATATTTATGTGCTTGTTTGACCTACATATCATTTTGTAAATATTATTTATGGAGATCACTATGACAAGGACCTACAATAAAAAATCGAATCTTGCAAAGTATTCACTTGAGACAGTGAAAAACTGTAGAAGCTCACAATATTGAAGGTTAAATTCTATCAAGCCCATTAGAGAAATTTAGGATCTCTCTTCGTAGCTTCGCCAGACATTGTCAAAATGAAATAGTGCGTGATACTGCAAAGACTGCTATTGCTGCTGCAACTTCTAATGCTGCAGCAACTGCCGTCGTTCCACATTCATCTTGTGGATGCATTTTGCTGAGGATGGTAAGCTACAAAGTCCCAACTTGCCTATACTTTTGCATTCTTTATGATCTGCTACGTAAATTGTAGCTTTTTGCTCCTACTCGAGACTTTTCTTAAATCTCGATATTGAAATAAGTTTGTATTACCTACTGAAATTACCTAACTTTCTACTGTTAGTACCATAGCAACAAAGTCTACTTCTCCTTGGCAACCATACATCTCACTTATCTGTTGAGGCTCTTGATTTGCTCAAAGAGAATGGGAATGTTCTACTTTCGTCCCCCCCTTATTGCAGCCGTTAGATAAAAGTGGTTTTGGGCCATTTAAAAAATAAAATATATTAATTCTGCAAGCGACTTTTAGATGATCAACAATCCAGGACAGATTATGGTCATATATAACATACCGTCAGTAGTCAACATTGCGTTGCTACTGGGAAATAGGGAAAATTCGGCAATTCGTTGAGAATTCTTTCAGAAAATTGAAGTGAATTCAGAAAAAAGTTTCGGATTCTCAAACTTATTCGTTACGAATTCTTTAAGACCGGTATATGGAAAACGTTACAAAAACGCCGAAAGTGCTCAAACGTTCCCCTCGTTAGCTCCTGAAAAGCTTTCGTACAATGGTTAATTTTTTTTCAAATTCATTGTGAATTCTTTCGGAATTCCGTGTGAATTTTTTGTGAATTCTTTGCGAATTCTTTACGAATTCTTTGCGAATTCTTTACGAATTCCTTACGAATTCATTTCGAATTCTTTACGAATTCTTCGTGAATTTTTTGAAGATTTTTTTGCAGGTTTCAAATAGTTCTTTGAGAATGCTTCCAATACTTTTTGGATACATTTTAATAACATTTATTGAATAAAAACTTATAATTTTTAATTCCAATAGAAATTTTTTTTTATTTGTTGTTTTATTTCATATTATAAATTTTAAATAACAATTTTTTTCGCCCGTTTGCTAAGCTTGTCTTTGCTGCTATAAAAAAACCTTTTTCAAAAAAACCTTCGATCTCGTCCCGTCTTCTTGAAGGAAATTTTCGCACAGCAGCTTCTGCATACAAAAAGGAGAAGTAACAAGAGAATAACAAATTTGAATAGCATTACAAACCTTTAAAATAGACACTGTTAACACCTCAAACAACACAACTTCAAAAAACTTTGTAGGCACTTGCACTTATGCATGAAAAACAGTTGTACGACTAAAGTACTGTTTTAATACTTACTTTACTAGATGAAACATTAACGGCATTAGGTTCGGAATTTGTTGCAAATTCCAATGTATTTCGTAACAAACTCTTAACAATTTCCCTATCACAGATTCGTTCGCACTTTGTTAGGAATTTGTTCGAACTCAGTGAAATTTTCGCAACGAATTCCGATTGATTTTAAATTTGTTTCTTCCAAACTTCAGAAGAGATTCTTAAAAAATATTCAAATGTTTCTCATAAAATAATGAACAGTAATACCCCAGTCAAAAGTTGTATTCATTTCAAGAGCTTTTTATATTTCTATCTCTTTCGCTCACTTTCGGAATAGTCGTAACCAATTCCGAATTCCGAATTTGGCACGCTGGGCAGTTACGAGTCATATAGAGGAATTTTTGTCCCAAGTGAAAATCTCAGAAATCTTTTTCACTGAAAGGGTTTCGAAACGTTCACGCCTGACTCACTAATGAATAGTCTGCGGGGTTACTATACTCACAGTAGTAGGGGATTTTGAATTTGAAGAATAACTCAGAAGAGAGATATAAGGAAATGAAAATGGCAGTGAGAAGTGAAGCAATTTGCCTAGGCAAATTGTTAGTAGTAGTAAGCGAATTTGACATTCACTTACTGTGCCGAACAGAAAGATAGAGTGAGATAGATAGAGAAAAATAGTTGGCCATGTGCACGCAAATTTGACAATTACTAACTCAGCAACAACAAAAGCTCAGGTATCTGGGAAACCAAGGGGAATATCTGAGGTAGCAATTCTCTCGATTTGTTCTATTTATAGATTTTACCTTTGTAGTAAAATTGCTTCACTAAATTTCGTATATGTATACGCTTAATTCATTTCCTTAGATCTCTATGTTCTGAGAAGAATAACGAGCGAGTATATCTGGGTTGCACAGACTTAACCCCATAAATTAAGTAAAAATAATGAGGTTACCAAATTTGAAAACAATATGCGAGGGCACTAGAAAAAATATCAACAAAAGCTTTAAAAACCCTTAGGATGAAGCCGTACAATCGAGAGACCTTTGATTTGGCAGTGGCTAATTTATCATATTGAATCAAATAGCACACCAAGGTCCTGGAAACTTTTAACAGTGCTGGGAGAAGAGCCAAGGATAAACAAGGAAAACGTAACAGGATATAACAGACAAGTATATGACGTTGGACTGAGCACCAGTTGCTCAGCGCGAACAAGACGTTCTGCATCTGGCAGCAGTCATCCAACGATTTTATTACCCTAAAGGAGGGAATTGAAATTAATAAGAGAAGGAAGATTCTTCATATACAAGAAGAAAAAAAGAGGGTCAATAATCGAATTTTGTAAAAATGAGAAAAAAGAGACTAAGAGTGAATAGTTACAATACAAGCACAATCATATAGGTAGGTAAGAGGAAATCCAAGGGCGAAGTGAACCCGAGACACCAGACCTATCCAACTTTGAGAGGAGGATTCCATCACATATAATATCACATATCATGTCATTTTCATATTACATATAAGAAAACACCTTTTTCTTAAAAAATCTTCTTTGGTGGCACAGAATATATTTCCATAAAAAAATATTTTTGTACCAATTGAGAGTTCAGGAGTTAATTTGTCAGCTGCAAAGGTCAAATTTTCAACTAGCACCGGTTTTGCCTGCATAAACCTTGGTCCAAATATTGGCAATTAAGCCGGGAGAACTTAACGTGGCCTGTCTGGTCTCTTATATTTCTCGGGAGCACCTGCGGCCGGAGGCTGCTTGCCACCACGATGCGTTCACCTCTGCAATAGATACTTTTTGCTAAATGTTTGTTTTGTTTTTTAGCTCCCATCCTAGCAAACACGCTTTATCGCATCTCGACTGAGTCCGGCATAACCAGCTCATGCCTGAGAGCCTGATAGTATTTTACCGACACCACCCTTACCGCTTGGGGTCGTGTTTTGTTGCGGGTGCAGAATGTTTATTCTTGACGAATGGAAACACGTCGCGTCCCTCTTTTTGGAGCCAATCTACTGCATATTTAAAAAAATATCTTTTTTAAGAGCTGGCAAAGCCTCTAACCAGCGTTGCCGGATTGGGTTGATTGAAGGGCGCTTCGCTAATGCGGACGAAAGGCCCTCATGCCTACTTCTAGGGTGCCCTGCTTTAAGGGCATACCTACATTCTTCTTTTGATGATTTACCACCAACGTTTGGTGGGCTCTCACCTGGACTTTGATAGAGTTGCGATGCTCTAACAACGCTCTTCCTATAAATCGCTCGAAATGTGAATGAGAACCTACAGTCCGGACCATTAAAAAGAATGCAGTAAAACTAAAGCACCTGTGCTGATGAGGGTCAATAAGTCTTGCAAACAACCTATTTAAGTTGGAGAGCAGATCATGGTGAAAATAGAAGGCAGGTAAAAAACAAGTGAGTCTAAGCAGCAAACAGATGGGTCTAGAAGAAATTAAAAGGCAAATCCGTTCATAATTGGATCAGAAATTTTAAAATTTAAAATAATCTGCAGATCTTAAAATTCAAAGGGGAATTTAAAGCTCCGACAGGCCTGCAGTCGAAAAACTGTTTGAAGATTTTATAAAGGTGATTGAAACAGCCAACTATAGCCCTCAACAAAAGTTTAATGTTGATGAAACCGACTGGTTTTTGCAGCATGAAAGTATAATTATTTGCCGATTATATTTCTTTTTATTTCAAAATGGAAGCTAGTGATCATTTATTGATCCTAAATTATTCATTGGTCCTAGTTTTGGATGGAACTGATCTTTCCTGTGCTTTTGTATTTAGAAACAGCAAGTCTTGGACGATTGTAAAGCTGCCTGAAAAGAGGAGGGCCAGTGTCATTCTTCAGTCGGATTCAATTTTTTATCATATCCAAATATTGGAGTTTAATATCTCCCGTCCAATATTACTGCAATTACTCAGCCGGGGTATGGTTTCCACCATTTAAAACGTTCAACTTCGGAAAAGCTTGTTACACTATTTAAAAATATGTATTGCACTCAGTGTTGTCACCTTACTACATTTGTAGCAAATTTACTACATTTTTTCGGCCTTTGCCGTTTTTGCTACTTCACTACTCAAATTGTTAGATCTACTACATATTGTATCGAGAATGTAATATTGAAGAAGATTTAAGCGCTGGCCACACAGAACGCTATGGCGTCAATGGCGGCGCGGACAGTGATGCACAGTCGTTCAGTAATTTGGCTATGTTAAACACAAGGCTACAACGCTAACTTTGCAACGTTAGTCTGTTTGCATAACCAGCATCAAGTGTCGTTCAAAAATTCTTTTTCTATCAGGCGCCCAGTTTTCTCACATATTTGACTACGACGGCTAATCATCGCTCGGTTTTGTTCGCCAGAGAACTATTAACCGATGAAAAACTATATGAACCTTCAAATGACTTGATACATTTTTTCAGCAAGTTTAAATTATTTGAAGGTTTTTATGTAGAGAAGTAAGAAATTTATGTAGGTACACATGTATTTGAAAAGCAATGATTTATTTACTGTTATTTGTTATAGAACTGAAAAAATCATTTGTTATTGAAATCGTAGAATTTTTTTTATCTTTTGATAGTTTTGTTATCTTTGGGCTAGAAAACATATTTTACCAGTATATGACACTTTTAATTTAAAGGAAACTGATTTTGAAATTTTACTACAAAAGGCCCTAATTTACTACATATTTTTCCTCATGTCTACTTCAGAAATATCTTTCGGCGGTGACATCACTGATTGCACTATAAATATGTATTGCACTATGTATAAAATTGTCACTATTTAAAAATATGTATTATAAATTTGTATAAATATGTAGTATAAAATTGTCACTGATGGACGTGTTGGTAGATTTTTTATAATAAAGAAGCAATCCTTAAAACGAGGCAAAAAGTATCTGAAACAAAATTAGGTAAATTGAGGAGGACGTTGTTCACAAAAAGAGGAGGAGGTCAACGGAAGTCACAAAAATTATATTGAACGATCATTGATGAATACTTTGTGAGAATATTGGCATCACGTGACGAAAAATTGCTCGAAAAAGTTGTTACCCATCTTTCGAAAATAAAAGACGACCGAAACATATAAATGAGTTGTAATTAAAACTCGTTAACATTGGCTATGGAATTACGTCTTCACTCACTTCAACATCTAGATTGAAAATGAGTTATTTTGCTTGAAAATTTTTGTGTCAGAAAACAGCGTTTTAATTTAGTCCGATTGAAATCATTTATTACCCCATGCGTCTAGTGTCCTGGAATTTCTGGATTTTTTGTTTCATTAAATGTTTGTATTGTCTAGGTATTTTATTTTATTTCGTAGCCCTACAATTTATCTCCTTTATTGTTATTAGAAGTAACGCCAGCTTAGTAGAAAAGACACGAAATAGAATCGTCCGATTTTTTAACAAACACACACACACACAAACACCTAATATCCACTAAATCCTTACAGAAGAAATAAGAAATCTTATTTTTGGAATGGTTTTGAAGCTTATTCCACAATAAACTCTTGATTTTTAGATGTTTATAGTGCATACCTAATTATAAAATTAGAGGTGATGCCACTACTTCTTTGATTAGCAATCAAACATTCAACAATCGAGATACTTCATAGAAGACAATTTCAACTAACTTCTTAATAATTCATAAGCTGCCTTACTTACCCTCAGCCGTCGATGAACATCACGATATCCAATTCTGACCAGATCACGATTCCATGGCAATTTCAAAACATTATAAATTTCCGTTGCACCACCTCCTTGTGAACCTTCGTACAATGCAATCATAACACTGATCAACGATGTTGGCGAAAATGCGAAATTATTCCGATTGGCGATCGAATGTTGTTCCAAAATTCTGTACGATAAATCGTTGGTCACATCAACCATTACACCGACAGGCGTTATGTTTGGACTTTCTCTGACGACAACCGGCGGAATATCATGATACGCTGTATCGATATAGGAAGATGCAATCAACGGGAGAATGGAAACTAATAAAATATTCACTGAGATCAGCCAGTTCATTTTGAAAATTTGCATATTCTTTCACTAAATATATCGATGTGCAAGTTATTAATATTTATTGGGGCGATTGGCGACACCGGATTTTTATCTTTTTGCTACTGATGTTCTATAGCCAACGGTCGATCGAATACTAAGCCAGAGCATCATGTTACACCGACTTTTTACGCTTCATGTGGACATTGTATAATACCTAGATATGCTGGTTTGATGGAATCCACTGTATTTCGCTTCTTTCGTAGCTGTAGCTATCTTTAAGAATAAAATCAACAGATTTCAGATAGAAACTTGTGAATTGAGCAGTTTAGCTAAGACCTGCAGTATTATAGTACAAGACGCGAAGTAATGTTAATGCGAACTGAGGGTCGAATCGCAAGCAGACTTTGGTAAAAATATAATTATGAAAAGTTTTTATCACACAATGCGAATCTTTCAAAATTAGAGAGGAAAATCTAGATACATCTGAGATGAGAGCAGGAATACCCAGACTAAACGTATTCTGTCGAAAGTGTTGCACTGTTGTGATTCTATAATCTAAATTACTAGTATAGTATTGGTTCCGCTTATTAGGCAAACAATAGTGCCAATTTTATCGCAGATTCAAGGCTCAAGTTGTACAAAATATTTAATTGTAATAACATTTGTAAATTTGGCGGCAATATGCATGCAAGTGCAGCAAATAGAACCTTGAAGTAAAATGATGATTACTATGCTGGTTGAAATAAATGGAGCTTCGAATGTAAAACCTGTGAAATTAATGATCTATTGAGTTTATTTTATTTTGCAAAAATATAAGTATTTAAGTTTTTAGTAGCCATTCAGTTACTTTTTTCTCATAATTATGTGACGCCCAAAAACTTTGTATTAGAGTTTTAGAACTTTTTTACTATGTAGCGTTTCCTGATGTTGCGGTTGCAATAAAATGCAATGATTAAGAATGTACATTTCGATAAATGATTGGAACCGAATTTGCAAAAATTACACTAATTTGGTTGGAAAGCTTTACTGCATCCTGCTTATGTTTGAGACTTTGCACAGTCCGATACTTTTATTTTCCGAAACAAACGAAACTTTATGAGAAGTTTTTAGTCTTTGAAGATAGATAACTGTATTTAGAAGAAGGGAAAACCCCGAAGTATCCTTTGAGTATTCATTCTAAGTTGATATCTGATATAGTCTTTCCTATAGAAATCGTGTTTTTGTCATTCTTCTAAACAATTTTCACTTCTAAATAAGTATATGGAGTCGTCTGACCTTCATTCACTTCTTGCGTACACGGATGGGTCCATTCTGATAGTTAAAGATAGAAGTTAAAGAAGTTAAAAATTTATAAAACATGTAAAAAAAAAACAAATTATTAAAAATAATAAATTATTACCAGTTATAATAACAAATAAAGATTACAATTCTTCACCACAATCAATTTCAAATAAAGAGATAAAAATGAAAATGAAAAAATGTACTTGGCAATCCTAAATAATTACAGCTCCATTACATGTTATGTAGCGGTGGATTGTTGTTTTTCGCCTTGTTAAGCAGCGGCCTCTCCCATGTGGCTTTTACGACCGAACCTGACTGAGAACACCACATCGCAAATCCCTCTAGAACTTATCGTGGTTTTGAGTGTGAGTGCCGGTAACCAGATCAATAAAATTAATTGAATGATTGGCAATGAGGTGTTGATAGTCTACAATTTCGAGACAGCCATATGTCAAAAATTAGACTATGTCACCGTCACCTGTGTCAACCGGAATAACAAACACCTTCCTTGCCCACAACAAATAGGTCCGAAAATCAGTTGGTCAGTTACAAACCGACCGCAATAGTTTTTGCGTACCCAGTGTGCCAAATTCGACAGTACCCAGTGTGCCAAATTCGGCATTTCGTTGATAATTCTTTCGGAAAATTGAAGCGAATTCAGAAAAAACTTTCGGATTCTCAAACTTATTCGTTACGATTTCTTTAAGACCGGTATATGGAAAACGTTGCAAAAACGCCGAAAGTGCTCAAACTTTCCCCTCTTTAGCTCTTGAAAAGCTTTTGTACATTGATCGATTTTTTTTAAGGATTCATTGCGAATTTTTTGAGAGTTCCTTGTGAATTCTTTGTGATTCTTTGCGAATTTTTTGCTAATTCTTAAAGAATTATTTGTGAGTTCTTAACGAATTATTTGCTTTTTTTTGCGTATTCTTTGCGAATCGTTTGCAATTTTTTTGTAGAATCTTGAATAGGTTTTCTTGTATTTCTTGTTCTTTGAGAATACTTTCAATACTTTTTTAATAGTTTCATAAATTATTTTTTGTTTATTGTTTATTATTTATATATGTTATTTATTGTTATTATATAGTCTTAATATTATAATTCTTAAATAGCATTTTTTTAAGATTCTTGCTAAGCCGGCCTTTGCTGTTATAGAAAATCTTTTTCAAAAAGCATTCCAGCTCCTCTGGTGGAATTGACGAAAATCTTCGCACTGCAGCTTGTGAATACAAAAGGGAGAAGTTACTAGAGAACAAAAAACTTGAGTAACATTTCAAACCTTCAAACCTTTAAAAATGACTTAAGTACCGTTTTAATACATAATTCACTAAACTCAACGCTAATCGCGTTAAGTTCGGAATTTATTATGAATTCCAACGTATTTCTCAACAAACTCTTAGCAACTTTCCTATCGTAGATTCGTTCGCACTTTGTTCGGAATTTGCTCAAACTCTATTAAGTATTTGCAACGAATTCCGAATGATTTCAAATTTATTTCTTGCAGACTTCAGAAGAGAATCTTAACAAATATTCATATGTTTCTCATAAAATAATGAATAATCTTACCCCAGTCAATAGTTGTATTTATTTCAAGAGCTTTTTATATTTCTATCTCTTTCGCTCACTTTTGGAATAGTCGTAACCAATTCTGAATTCCGAATTTGGCACGCTGGATAGTACCAGAGCCGTTGATTTTTCTTGCACTCATACTAACGCAAAATCTGTACATTTCGCGACAAAAAACAGCCACCGAATGACCGTTTGCCTCGATAGCTTCAAGTATCCTTCAAGTTTTTTGACATGTGGCGGGGGAGATGCTATATAATATGGAATAAATCGACAAACGTCCTTCAGACTTTAAGCGTTTGTCGGAAAACCATATGCATGATATCGCCGAAAATTTAAACGTATACCTAAACTTTTGCTGCTTATGGTGACTAAACTGCTTGTAAATTGGCGCAGGACAAAACTAATCGAAATAAAAAATCTAAAAATTCATCGCGATTGTGAATTTCGCCTAGAAAGACAAATAACTAAATCTTGTTTAAATTCGACTCAAAACAAATAAATAAAAACGAATAATGCACAACATTTTAATTTTTTTCCATCCCGTTATAAGCATTCTCATGGCAATATCTAAATATTTCCAAGCATGTTTCTATGTGCACTCAACTTTGGGAGCATTCCGTGAAAACAGTGTTATCTAAATTATAGTGTTTGTCGGATGGGAGTGAGGTGGTGGAAGGAGTAGAAGCACTTCGGAAGACCCATTCTGATGGCAATGTTATATGTAATTTTAAAACAATATTATAATTTTAGGTCTGTAATGTTTAATTCACATAAAAATGTATATTTATGATTTGTTTAAATATTTTAGTTAAACTGAGAAGAATTTTAAAAATCCAACAGTTAAGTATATTGTTTAAGCCTAATAAATCATATATGATGCTTAAAATAAAAAAAAGCTTTATAATGTAGAATTTTCAAGTGCCTTGTGGTTTATATTCGAAAAATATTCAAGCAAGTTTCATAGAAATGTCACAACCGCAATAATCCACTACCGCTTTATATCATCATTCGCTTCCACCGACTACATCAACCATTTTTAGCTTTAAATGCAAAATATTATTTAATTACTGAGTTTTACTCTAGTTTAAACTATGTAGGCCATGTAGGCCCCGTAGAAGGCACAAAAGGGCCCATTATGATACCGCATTTGGTATAACGCACAACCATTATTAAGTTAAGAGACACCCTGAATCCTTGATGGGCTGGATGCACCTCTTCAGGCCTTCCGACGCTACTTCGGTTAGACTTGTGAAGAAGTATGAGCCAAGGGACTATTTCCTTCTCCTAGCAAAAGCGGGGTGAATAAATTTTTCCTCTTCCTCCTCGCATCGACAGCTCCAGCACAATTTTTTGCAAGGGGCACCCAGCCGCATTGTATGTCTGCCAAACAAACAATGTTCAGCTCAATGTCTAACAATATCCCTGCCCAAGTCGAATAGTTCTCTACTGCGAGCAGAGTCAAAAGTTCCCCACAATTGCCTTGCGATTGCACAGGAAAATTTTTCTACCCAGGACTTAACAGCTTCCCTTAGGTGTTTTTGGCTGTTTAGGTGTTTTTGGCTCAGTTTAAATGAGACCATCGGAATGCCAAACAGGAAACTGCAGGACACCTCCGGTAAGGTTTTGCTCATACGCTTCATAGTTCTCCTTAATGTCCCTATTTCCTTGCAAGCAGGACTCTCCTGTCGGTTTGCAAAATAGCTGCATCGTCCAATGTCTCGACATCTCGCTAACAGACGTATGAGGACCAGCTTCGAGAAGGTGAAGACTAACAAGGGAATGTCTAGCCGCTTGGTTGTCATTAAAAATGCAGATATTCCACACCACTGATCGCGAGCATCCGATTGGATAAGAACTAACTGGTCGAATCAAGAATGGCCAACGCCTGCGCCTGAAAGACGCTGCTGTGGTCCGGTAAGCGGGAGGAAAGCTTTAAGTTCAGTGTAGTGGAAAATATACCACACCCTACTCTGTCGTTCGCCGATATATATTTCCACAGCATTATTTTCTAGAGACAGTCCCATAACCCATTCCTCTCCGCTTGGGATCTGAGCTTCAAATCCTTCAACCCGAGATGGTTTGCCAATAGTATAGACGATTGCTGCTGAAACAGGCATTTAACATGGCTGAGGTTTTTCCTTATCCAGGTATCACCACAATGTAGTCTTACCGTAGCGCAACTTGAATATTGCGAGACAAGTAAATCGGTAAGAAGTCAATGGAGCAGTGCCAGGAGTGCTTTCATTGAGTTAATACGTTATTAATGATGCTGCTAACCTTCGCTCCTTCTTTATAATTTTCACATTTACAGCCTTAAGTATGACTGGCCACCAAACTACTGCTCCATACAACAGATTTGATTGCATATACTATTTAATTACGATACACTAGTGTAAATCCAGAAGACGATACGAAGCTGCGACCCCCAAGTTACACCTGTAGTCCTTTTACAGCTGTAAAGAGCATACAACGCCTTGCGAGCTCCTTCCGTTATATATTCCTTCCATAGAAGCTTCGAGTCCCGGATGAGTCCCAGATGAGTCCCAGATATTTTACTTTGTTTGTGAGGCTTACAGAAGGTCCTCTGCTTGCTCGTGGAAGAGTTATAGTTCAGTTTTGTTAGATTTAGAACTAAGGCCACATTTCTGAAACCATTGTGAGAGAATATGTAAGAATTGATTTATCTCTCCGGTTTGGTTGAGATAAATTTCCCTGACATGGCAATAGCGATGTTATCTACATTCATCTACATAAACATTAATATACGCTATCACTTTACATCGAGTTTGATCAAGCTTCCCTAAAAGCTCATTAGCTATTAGATTCTAAAGCAATGGAGACAGAACACTACCGTGGGGAGAACCCGTATTAGGTAATCACTGGATGGTTGAGCTACCCAAAAACGAGTATATTAATCGATTTTTGTATAGTTGGTTTATAAGTGTTACTAACTGCAGATCGACATCCAGGTTTTGGAGAGCATTCACAATCGCCTGAGGATGCACGTTATTGAACGCCTCCTCGATATATCAAAATGCAGCCAGCGTATACTCCTTTCAAATAAGTGATTTTTCAGACAGATTTGTCCTTAGTATAGGCATGCTGTGATTTCAAGATTAGAGTAGAGTCTAAGGCACTGGCTACTCAATACCCCACAACTGTCTCCTTAATCTTCAATAGGAAGGAGATTGGACTAATTGGTTTATAATCCTTTGGTTTAAAGCTTTTCTTGCCTTAGGGGTAAATACAACTTTTGTTATCTGCTAGCTGATAGGATCATACGAAAGTCTTAAACAGGTATTGTGTATGACGATGAGCTAAGACATAGTGCCCTCTACTTCCCACTGAATATCTGCCGTCTTGACACCATCCAGGCCTGATGACTCGAATGGGCCTAAAGAATAAACGAGTCATCTAATATGTGCGCTAGTAATGACAGAAATCGATTTCGCATTCTTATATGATTCTAACGGTAATGTTGGAGATGTTTTCTCACTACCAGGAAAGTGAGTGTACATCAACACTTTTCTTACAGCTGCTTTGAGTCCAACTACAATCGGACTGTTGTATGCAACCCGGAACAACAAGATTTAAGCTTAGAAGTTTTCGGAGGAGATTGGTTCATTTGATACTTTCAATATTTGCACGCAAAGATTTCCATGAAGCTCTTTTCCTTAATTCAACTTTACCTTAGCTTCGATTCAACTTTGTGATTTGGCCAAACGTTGAGCCCTTGGGCAAAATTAAATTCATTCCTACATTTAATTCAAAGTGGTGCAATCTTACTATTCCACCTATTCTCTCTTTTCCCTATGGATTTATTTGAGCTGCAGAATTTCACAGCAGAGTTGTTGAATGAGCAGTTAGAGATTTCACTGCCTTATTCGGATGTTCCGAATGGAGGAGCGCCAGGAAGTGGTTAAGTTCAAGGTAAAAAGCTGATCGTGATTTCTCCCAATGAGTTTTTTTCCTGGTAAGGAGTTCCTTCTCTATGTAGCAATTATCCTAATGTAAATTGCCATTACATGTCGTCTGAATCTCGTGAAAAGGTGTGCAGGGTGCACGCTTATCAGTGTTATCTCTAAAACCTCACTTCTATTATATCAAAGGTTCTGAAGGTATGTTCATTGTGAATGTTTGCAATGGAAAGATTATTAGACACAATGAACTCATGTAAACTTAGAAGAAAGTAAGGTAAGCTAAAATATTTGTCAAGTATGTTTTTGCCTACTTTTTCTTGTAAATTAGCACTAAATAGTTTAGAAGTCGCTCTAAGTAGTATTATTATAGTTTTAAATTGAGTTTTCCAAGTCTGCGAAAAAAAAACTAGCAAGAAAACGCAATAAAAATTAAAAAAAAACCCTAAACGTACAGTGCTTACAATATTACGTTTAATATTGATACAAAAAGATAAATATTTCCAAGATAAATATTTACACAAAATTATTGCCGTTTTATGGTTAAGCAATTATTACCGGTTTGGTTACTCTCAAAAACTGTAACTGAAAAACTGTAACTGTGCCGAAAATCAACACAAAGTTTGTATTTGCTTTTTTTGGGGTAACTGGTTTGAGAGTAAACCTTTTGTTTAACTGAAACATTTTGTATTTTTTCCGTGATACTGTGTTTCATATTCATTAAAATACTTTATATTCGAAATAATTAAATTTATATATTTAGATGAACAAATGTACATCCATAATACAAGGAAAAAAGAAGAAACATGTTCTATAACAATCGTGCATTATGTTATACATAGCTTTCCAGTCAAATCTTTTGCAAATCGCGAGCACACTGATTTCCCTTAAGAGCACACAACAAAAGATAATCTACAAAGTACGTGGCCGGAAAGTATCAAGGGTCGCGGATGATTTGGTCTAACCAAAGTACAAGATTACACTTATTTTTTGTAATATTATCGTGTATGAAAGGAATTTACAGTGCTGATCTCAAAACTCGTGATTTGCATGACAAGTCATTCGCTTTCGAATCGACGCTTAACTTTATGCCGACTGAAGAAGATACAACTTTAAGTAAATATGTTAACTGTTCATAAAATTCCAGTAAACGAAATTTACAGTAGCTTATTGCTTACTTAAAATTCAGCTCGCACTAGGTAAAGTTATAGATTCATATTCAGTATTAGCACAGTCAAGGTACTCAATGTATGTTATTTCCATTAGAGCATGACTCAAACACCAAATATTTGGTTTACCAGCTACTTACTAAATAAAGAAATATATATTGGCGTTAAGTATTATCAAAAAGAAATTCGCATAGAAGCATCTTCATGGTATTTTTAAAATCTATTATTTTCTTAAATTTACTCATCTCATGCTCAAAGAACTAATAAAATTATTCTGATTTACTACTTGCCGTTACATGTTATGCTTACTCATTCACAGCTACGGTGATTTTTAGCGGCCAAATTTAATTACTACCTACAAATTGCTGAATAATAAGCTTCTTATTTAATTATTGTTTTGAGTAATTGAGGTTTTTTGGTAGAATAAGATATGCTTGGCGAAGTACAGATCGCAGTTCCTCTTTTCGAGCAAGTAATGGATTACGATAGTTCCGCAGTAACAATTTGCAAGTAGTACTTATTTTATTGTAGAGTCGGTAGTTGGTTTGGTTAAAGGTTATTTGCAGAGATATAACAGAAAGGTGATCCGGGGATATCTTGTTTGCAATGAATTTTGAAGCAAAAAAAACGATAAAAAAGAATGATATCATATAGTAAGCATGTGAGATGAAGGTATATTGTTGGTGATGCTGAGAGTTTTCGTAAACACATTTGCTGATATACTTGCATAAATATATTATTAGCTAATTGTACCGAAGCCTTCATAAATATTGTGGATAATTTCGGGTAGTCAAATAAAATGTTTATATAATATGTGTGTGAAATTCTTAAAAATTTATATAGAAAATGGAACATAAAAATGGTTAGATCATTTATTTGTCTAGTAGGCTATCGATGTTTGTTACTTATATTATTCAGACGTGACAATTTAAAAGCTGCTCCGAAAAGTAGATTGAACAAATTCGAGTATAATTGATATAAAAAGCAAAAATATAAAAATACACAAAGTTTAGTCAGGTGGCTAAGTAGTTCAGTTAACCATATAGCATACAACATGGTCAGCCTAACTTAGTTACCCTGGTTCTTGTGGAAATATTGCGCAAATAGCCACTCCAATAGTTCTTCCACACATTTTTATTTCATGCCTCAGCTACTAAACAACTAAATACACTGTTCGCGCTTATGCTATAGCAAAATTAGGGTGATCATATAACCATTGGCAAATCCGATGGCAGAGGTAGATTAATCGGCATAAAAAGGCTGCTCAATGGAACAGTCTGTAGTGGGATTTCAGTTTTCGTCTCCCCTTGAATGTGCTGTTGCTCGAATCTCCTTAATTCCCTCTTATCTCTTGACTGTGGTCATCGTTTGCTTTCTTTGTTACTGACCTGCTTTGGTGCATAAATGTTTGTTTCTGAATATTTTTTATTTTTTTGTTTTTTATTTTTTACGCGCAATGGGATTCTAGCTTTTCGACAAAAATATCAAAAAACAGTCTTTTGTTAACTTTATGCTCTTATTCCTTATATAACAATGTACCCAATTCGAGCAATAATATATTGGTCCTTGTTCTATCAAACCTCCCTTCTTTATATGTATGCCTAAGCCCTATCTTAAGTTGTGTGCCTATCTTTATGTGTCCCCTGATTCGCATCTTTCTCTACTTTTAATTGATAAACTTTGCAGCTTATCTTTTTCGAGAAATAGCCGCTGCCCTGTCCGTTTTAACATCTTAAAATCAGATTTCTCTGGCATGATTTCGGAAATAAATAGTATTAATTGGCTTTTCTTCCTTCGCGTTCCGTGCTTTTATATACTCTTTCTCACTTCAGACCGACTTATCGTACTAATAAATCGGAAGGCATCTCGTGGGTGAACTCGGAAATTATCGCTGCTCTTAACGCAAAAGATTCAGGTCGCATTATTTATAAAAGTACGGACTCTGAAGTCGACCTAATTAAGTTTAATAGATTACGGTCTGAATCTAATAGGATTGCCAATGTGACTGTGACATTTATTTCTATAGTATTGAATCGTTCATCTGCTCCAATGACGTTACATGAACTCCATAAAAATTCATATAGCAATTCAGTAAGTATGCACCTCAATAAAGTTTCCTCTTCCAATGCCCTCGGCGTTTGTGAACTGTTTGCGATATATTCCTCCAAAAATTTTTACTCAGTCCGCCACACTTACCTCGCATAATGCTTCCTTTTCATTCCCTTGTATTTCTGACCGGTTGTTTTGTGCCGGCCCTCTAGAAGTTGAATCATCGATGAATTTTCTTGATAAAAGCACTGGTTCCCAATATATTGGTATCACTTTCCTCCTCTTTGTGCGTTCCTATGCACATACTTTTTGATTTCCACTGGAAAATGTTTGTCACATTGGAAAAGTGCGAAAATCTTCCCAATACACAAGTCTGGTGACCGTACTAGCAGATCTAACTACCGTCTCATTTTATTTCTTCTGTGCTTCAGTAAACTTCTCGAAAGTATTGTGTATAACAAGTCAAATCCCTTTATCCAGCCCACCTTAGCACGAGAGCAACGTGATTTTGTTAAAGGAAAGTCCACTATTACAAACCTTTTATCCGTCGCAAATACTGTTCAACATGCTTTGGATCAGCAAGGACAAGTAGATGTCCTAGATACTGACCTTTGCAAAGCTTTTGACTCCGTTGATCATACGCTACTGCTTCTAAAACTGGAAGAGTATGGATTCTCCGATTCACTTCCTTCTTGGTTTTTCTCTTATGTGCATGCCCGTATATGTGTAGTAACTACCAATTCATGTTCTTCAACTCTGTTTGGTCCCATATCTGGAATTCCACATGAATTCACTATTCTTTGTCCCTTACTGCTTTTGCTTTTTATAAATGACCTCCATTTTAACGATAAACTCATCTTGTCCCTTATATGCGGATGTCTTCAAGATGTTGAGAGTGATTCATTCTTATGAAGATTTTTTATAGCGGTTCTACTGTTTTATAGTAGTTCTAATAAATAAACAAATATGTAAATAATTGTCAACATATTTATTTATAAAATATATAAATTCTCCATTTCATTATTTTAATCAAAGAACACCTATTGCAAGTATAAATATAAATTTTATATATCACTTTCCACCTTTCAAAATATCTCGAATTATATCGAAAGCTTCTTTAAGGCACTTCGTAAATTCGTTTCCATCTCGTTGGCCTTTATACGATGCTACCACAGAACCACTCATGTCGTCAGCAATTACGTAGCTGGTAAAAAGAATTGCATTAATTTATTTGGTTTAATTGAAAGGAGCGATATATTTATTCAGTGTACTCACCCAATACCTAATCCATCCTTAACTACAGGTCCAAAACCACCAGCAATGATGGCCGGCGAAGATAGTGTACTTGTCGAAATAATGTTATAGTTAATCATTTGGTAGCCTGCATCATCGAATAAACTTGGCTTTGGCATACCATTAATTTCGGCCGTATGACGCAATCCGAATAGATGTCGATCGAACCCTTGGCCCATTGCCGCCTCTTTTGTCAATTGTCCGTGATACGTTGAACATGTCTTCATCATTTCCCGCAACTGTGCGTCATCAGGGCGATTACTCTTTGATAGAACAGCATCGCAAAATGATTTCGTGGCCATAGTACAGGGTCGCATAGTTTCTGTGCGACCATGTCTAAATGCTGCTGTACTACATGATTCATATGATCCAACGTATTTATCATATTGTATTTTATATGCCAATTGAAATGCAAGCTGAATCACTGAATCTGGACTAACACCATTCGTTTTGCAGGTTTTCTTGTTTATATTGTTGTAAATAATGAAGTTGAGATCTAATGAGTCCATGACCGTGTTATGAGCATTTTTCGCTTCTTTGATCGCGTCCTTCATATGATCATCTAATTTAAATTCGAGACGCTGAACTGCAGAATTAATATCTCCAGTTGGAATCGTGTCTGGATGAACAAATGGGTTTGATGTCGAGTCTTTGTAGATTTCATTGAAGTAACGCAGAACAGCAACGCCATCACCCCATGAATGCTCGAAGTTAATAGCTGTTGCACCATCTTTTCCCATTAAGATTGATACTGATTTGTCGAACCACCTGTTTGATTTATATAATTAATACATGTTGGAATCGTCCAGTTTACTTATGCATACTCAAAACATGCACACTCTCAAAATATGTATCTGTTTCCCGAAATATGCACATTTATTAGTCCAGGGAAATTTAACATTGTGCTTCGGAAAAATTAGGGGAAAGCTGAATTTTGGTGTGAACCTTGATACTGGCGTGTTCAACAAAATGTTAAAAGTCCCCATCGATCCGAGTGCTGCGTTACTTTTTAAACGGGGTCAAAGGTTTAATTCTGTCAACGCTCATTCTTGACATTATAGGAGCTCAACTTCCTGCAGACAATACCCGAATAATCAGTTTTTTGCCAATCCTGTGATGACTGCATAGCGTCAAAGCCTCGTAACCAATTTTTACCTGAAATTACGTGACCTTGTCCTGATCGTTCATGGGATAAGACGGTATGGAAAAAAACTACAAAACCGATTATTTCGGGGTGGTTCGTTTGCGGAGGTGGGTAGGGTGTGAGTGATGTGGTCCTGCGATGTCAAGAATAGGCAATTTACAGGATCATCTAGTGATGTTATCTTGTTTAACCGTGGGCAACGAGTAGGCAAAAGTTCATTCCTGAACATTGGGGATGGAAGCTCAGGAATGCCATTTTATGGCAAAGGGGGGTAACTTCTCGGAGCACCCTTTTCCACCTACCCTGGAGTCTGGTAGATAAGTTTGTGTAAATGTTTTTTATATGGACCTCTTAAACATAGAAAAACAGACTCACAAATATTCCAAGTCTTATTCAAAATCGGATAATATAAATATGCCGTTGAGAGAGAGGATACTGTTAGTTACAAATGTTTAGATCAATACATCCCAAAAACAGTTATGGCTACAAGAAAAAGTAATAAAATCGTTTTTGTACGACATTTGTTAAGCTACAAATTCGTCATACATTATTTATCTGAAGACGTGACCGTTACTGAGATATTTGGGAAAGGTCACTTTTTGGTGACCTTTGACTCCGTATAAAAAGTAACGCAGCACTCGGATCGATGGGGACTTTTGACATTTTGTTCAACACGCCAGTATCAAGGTTCCCACTAAAATTCTGTTTTCCCCTAATTTTTCCGAAGTTTCGTCTTTTTTATGTCGAATTTCACTGGATTCTATGTAGTGTGCAGATTTGGAGAGATGAAGAGAGATTAATGAAGATATTAAATATAGTTCTTCTCACCTGTTTGTACTATCGCCTCCTAAGAAGCTTCTAACTAACGGAATCGGATTTTCTTCATTGTAAGTTGTGTCGTCGAAGCACAAAGAAAAAAGAGCCGAATCCACAGTTTTCATCGCTTTTTCATTGCCGTTTTCAATCAGCCGATGCCTGATTGTTGCCCATCGATTTCTCTCTAGTGCTGTTAAATGCCCTAGAGAAAATTCATTGGTAGGTGTGTCATCTTGGAGAATATACTTGATCCTTCCCAATATGACATTTGGTGATTCTATGTTACCTGTCCGAAATAAAATTTATGTATAATTTCTGTGGATTTTTGTGATTTAATTTGAAATTGAAAGGCTTCAACGGATGTAGATCGGGAGAGTATAGATGAGTGGGGAAGGATGGATGTTGATCAGTCATTGACATTGCATGCTAACACTGCCTAATCTCATTTCAGTAGTTTAGATGCTCAATATATCCTTAAAAGCTGTTTGGTCAAATGTGTAGTTTGGCTTGAAATTAAGGATGAGAGCAACGAGATCTGGAAAATCGAAAATAATACAAGAGTTTTTTTCGAAGCGAATCTTTTTATCGCTAAAGTAGAATAAAGATTAGCAGCGTGTGGTTTGGTGATGATTGATGCTGAATGCTGTCAGCAGCAGACAAATTGTTTTGTTTTTTTTGCAACGCGTACAATTTGGCCCAAACATTTTCAATCATTTTGCTGCCGGTTCTAATGGTTTTGAAGTTAGTAACTACAGTCGATGAAAATGGGTTTGGTCGATAAGACTTTTGGGCAACTTGTCAGATAAAAGGTATTCGGAGGTAATACTCCCTGAGAGCACCTTAGTAACAAAAAAGGTTTTGCATTTTGTTTTTGTTTTCAAGCGTATTCATGGCCAGTAAACTAAGACGGTTATCGTAAGGAGGAAAGTTTAAAGGATCTGGACAAGCAAACTCTCTCTCTCTCTCTCTTTTGCGAATATATTCAATACGGCTGACATACACCTGCTGATAAAGGCGCCCAAAACTATACAGGCATACTCAAGCATCGGTCTAAGTAAGACACAAAATAATATCTTAGTTAGATGCATGTCATGAAACTTTTTTGGGTCGCTTTCTCATAAAACTTAGAGTAGACGAAGCTTTTGCTCTGATATTGTTAATGTGGCCGTCGAAATTGAAAGCAATATTTAACTGTACTCTTAAATCAAGTACTTTGTCAGAATATCTTAAGGGAAGACTTTTCAAATAGCATTCAAAGCTTACCGGACTAATTTTACGCATGTACGAAACAACAGTACACTTGACAATATTATATGTAATGCTAATTGCTAGTTTGTTAGCATCATACCAAGTTGTAAAATTATCAAAATCAGCTTGAAGTCCCGAACAGTCACTAATATTGGATACAATTTTAAAAATTTGGCGCCGTCCGCATAAAGTAACATGAAAGAATGTTTCTGGACAGATGAAAGGCCATTTATATATAAAAACAGTGAAGCTCTTAAGTAGTTTCCTTGAAGAACACGAGGCATTACATCAATTTCTGATGGCAAGGCGCCACAGAAAGATGCACATTAGGTACGGCATTTTAAATAAGAAGCTATCCACCTAATAAATAGGTGTGGAAAGTCAAGAGAAGACAGTTTACACAGCAACACGGAATAAACCAGCTTGTTAAAAGACTTCGTTAAGCAAATACAGTCACCTGAAGTTCTACGTTGACCGGTGGAATAACGGTGTTTGAAAATTCCAGCAGATTGGTGGTTATGAATTTGCATTTCATGAAACTATGTTGGAAAGGAAATAAGATTGATTTCATATGAAACATCACAATATTACTGATTATCGCTTCGAATAGTTTAGCAACACATAGTAGTTTGGCGATACGAGGACAGTTGTTTGCAACATTTCTATCTTCTTCTTTTTGTGAATAGGTGTGACAACTGTAAAAACTAGGAAAAACGCCGACAAACAGTGAAAGGTTAAATAAGTAGATAAGAATAGGAGACAGGGAGAAAACACGTTTCAAAATTGCATTAGGAATGCCGCCAAGACCTGGTTTGGCCCAAGCTTCATAGAAAACTCTAAAATAGTATCTGCGTCAGCATACACTTCTTTCATTTCTAGTTATCTAAATAGTAATTAGTGTTAACAGAAAGTTCCGTATTGTATGCGGTACGGAACTGATGAGCGAAAATATTGCTAACAGTTAATGGATAGGAAGTTGCTATGCCGTCTGAATTAAAAGTGGTGGGATATACATCTCTTGGAATTAAATCTTCTTTGTTGCCGTTGGAAAGTAGATCTAAGATTGTTAAGTTGAATTTGGCAATCATTTTCAACCTCAGATTAGAGAATATAGCTCATTTCTGCAAAAAACATAGCATCAAAATCAGAACAAGACAAACAATATATTTTCCAAGCTTTTGATTTTAACACAGTGAGCAAAGTATCCAAAGAGAACTAAGTGAAAATTGTACACAGTTAAATTAAAATCTCTTTCTGACATCATAGGGGATCAATCGCACCTCTCGATGAGACGATTTAGCTCATGTGGGTTGACTTTCTTAAATTTAAATCTACATGGTCCGCTAGGGATACTTAGGGATACTTAGATACGAAATCATTTCGTAAATGATGAGTGGTGTGTTGAATCGGTGCAAAGAGATGATGCATTCTGTTTGACTTAGTTGAGTAGGCGTTGGAAGTAAAAACGAGATCCTTTTAATTTCCGTGACTGTTGATAACGTTGTTGACTTGGTTGAGGCCACACGCTAACATTGCGTTAATGAACTCTTCGGCATGCGGGCGACTACCAAGAGAAAATCATGGGGCTAAGATGAAGCCACCGCCAGATGGATTCCAAGTAATCCGGGTCAAGCTAAAAGTCACCCATGAGAATGAGCTCGTCAAATGCATCCAAAAGTTCACATAAGTGATAAGTGGCATTCAATACTTCTCGTTGCAAGTCCTTGAATATTTAGGTGGAATATATAGAACACCCAAGGAGAGTTTAACTATTCGCAGATCCACACAAGCACAGACAAGTTCAAGCTATCGGTGTTCAATTTGATTACTGCCAATATGCGCTCCTGACTGCACATCGCATGCAAGACGCGATAACCTACCCGAGCGTTGAGTAAGTTTCCATGACGATCTTTACGAAAGACAGAAAAACGCGAATCAAGAAGCTCAGTGTTTAATATCTTTACACGACGCCAAGTTTCGGTAATAGCTACAATATTGAAGTCTGGCTTACGATTCCGAACTAGCTGTACTAGAATTCTTCATTCAGATCGAGCTGGCGACACAAAAACTGGGACTGAAAATAGTGCCATGCCGTTCCTCGTATACTTGCATTGTTTGGGAGAAGAAAACTTAACTCTACCCCAGGTAGTAGAGCATTAATTTCAAGTAATGCAGTCCTTTGAATATCTTGAAAATATTAGCAGTTGATAATAAAGAAATATAAATATGCGGGCTTCTGTTCGAATCCAACCAAGCCTAGTTCGGTCCATAAATACTCTTTATCCCAAATAGAACCAGAACTTCATAACTACTGCTGTACAAGGCCATGGTCCTACCAGTATTCATGTATAGGCTCGAGCCTTGTTAACTCAGTAAAAGGCACTCAGAATACTCGTTCGTGAGGAAAATCTTGTGACGAAATATGATTCTGAAGTTCTTAAACTACTAATCGTGCATAACCTATCTAAGAGCAGCTTTAGCCACAACGACAAAGCGCTGTAGAGTCTGGTGGGCTAGGCACTTTTGCTCGGAAAACTCTAACTGGAACTCTAACTCTAACTCGGAAAACATCTGCTCACGGTTGGATTTGTTGGAGCGACTTGTTCGGAGAGACCAGGATCGAACGATGATGGTGATGTTAAAAGTCACTCACACACTATTTATTTCAGTTTACAAAAAAAAAACCATAAAATAATCTGAAGAATGTTTTATATTGATCATGACGTCACCACTTTATTCATTTGTTTTCATGTTAGAGATATATATCGCCAAATCTATTTATAGCTCAAGTATATATGTAGATCTTTTCAAAGTAAATTAATGTATGGATGAGTTTACTCTCAGCTCTCAAATGAAACCCAGAGTGGAATTAGTACAGTAGTGCAAAGTGCACACTAAAGTACAGTAGTGCACACTAAATGTACATTTTCTCATAGCTATCACGTTATTGATCATCATGCGTTTATCACGCCACTATCATCTTTAAATATAAAAATCAAAAGAATAAAATAAATTTTATTTTGAAAATTTACTATTTGTCAAAAGGTTCGAATCTCTTTTTTAATTTTCTAGAGACGTGTTATTACAAATTGTATCTTGTAAACTCTAAAAAGCTGATAATCATTCTGGAAAACTTTTCAGTATTTTTTCTCATGGATTTATCTAAAATTAAGTCTCTAAAAGACAAAATTGCCTGTATGTAAATGATTTCGTATCTAAGTATCCCTAAGTATCCCTAGCGCACCATGTAGATTTAAATTTAAGAAAGTCAACCCACATGAGCTAAATCGTCTCATTGAGAGGTGCGATTGATCCCCTATGATGTCAGAAAGAGATTTTAATATGACTGTGTACAATTTTCACATAGTTATCTTTGGATACTTTGCTCAGTGTGACTCTCTAAAAGACAAATGCAAATACAGGCAGCATTATTAATAAAAAAGTAACACAATGATGCTGAATCTTCAAGTTTTGATGTTGCTAGTTTAGGTGAACTGAAATTGGATTAGCATTATCTATGGAACTTAACATTTTTATTTCCTTCGCTACTTCAGTTATTTCCTTCAGTATCTTAGCAGCACTACTGATTTTCAAAAAATATCCGGAAGGTAAATCTCTATGGGAAAAATACCTACAATCATTGTCTTTTCAGCTTTTTGAAGCTGCATGAGAATAGCTTTCACGCAAGGCGATTGAAATATTATGTACAGTTCTATGAGTTGAGTTCAGGCAGATAATGGAAAGTTATTAGGGTAGAGCGCTTAGTTGACAAAAGCAGACTATTGCCAATGCATTGCTATAAAACTATAAATTCCGACAGATAATAGAACGTTTTAGTTTACTTTTATAGAAACAAATTGCTATAAAATTATACAAGTAAACATACATACCATTTTCGTCTAATACATCTACGGTATACAAATGTCCATTTCGTATCACAAGTAAATGTCGTGATTTTTCAGTTCTATAAATTCTATCTTTATCCAATTCGGGAATACGTGTAGCTCCAAACAATCCATGATATTGACTCATGTCCAATGGAAATGCTTTAAAAGCATATGCCACATATGTTGCAACGGCTTTTGGAGCCAGTTTTGATATTTGCCGAAACCGTTCATTATCACTTTTCTTCGGATTCAAATGAAAAACTTCGGGTTCCAAACAACCCGCTTCTAAGGACTTCATAAATCGTAATGAGCTTATTATTAGATTTGTAGCCCTTATCAGTGGCGCATTGTATTCTTTGGATTCGTCGTATTTCATAACGAGCAGCGGATTATAGTTGATAGGCAGTGGTGCACGATCACGAAGATACATGTCGAACCATGGCTCTGATATGTAGCTGGTGTGTTTATTTTTCAAATCCTTATCTTTCAGCATTTTTTGTAATTGAGGTCCCACACCGGATTTAAAACGATTTACAACATCCTCCGTTTTTCTATAACTCTCTTCGATTAGAATGGGTTTTAATGCTGCTAAATATCTTTCACAAGTTTTCTCCAGCAAAGGAATTGGCAAACGTGGTAAGGATTGCTGGAAGTACATTGTTGGTAACATGGACTGATGAAGCAGCTGATAATTTGGATCATTCTTAATTGCAGTTGTTTTCCAACGCTTGTTTGTATCGCTTCTCAGGATATCTAATCTATTTAGTGGTACGAACTTTGATCTTAACATTATGACTTTTGCTGTTTTCACTTTAATTTAAACGATGCCTAAAATAAATAATATAATTAGATTGTGCTGTACATGTTAATATCAATATTCAACAAATGACCTACTTGCAATTCTGCAAAGTAATACACTAATAAATGCTTCCGGCAGTTTGAATTACATTAAATCTACAATTCACAGCACTAAACTAATAACATAATTAACTGAAAATCAAATCTAGATCGAAAGAACTTCCCGGCAAGAGTCAAACTAAATGCTTCGGATAACTTAGCTTTGAACTTTGAACTGCCTACTTGCGCACCTAGGCAAGTCGACAAGTGTATTTTTAAGACTTTCTATCTGTGGCTGATGATAATGACAACTGAGAGCGTTTTGATAGGAGTATATGGGAGTATAGCAGTATGGGGAATATCAGCTGACTGTGAAAACAAGTAGACGTATATCGAACTTTGATTTTGTGTACATTCATTTTCCTCTCAGCAGACTTCATGTACGTATTTGCTTGCCAAAAAGCAAGACCAATTGTAGCGAGGCCTGGCGGGGTTTTTGAAAATATGTTAAATATAGCGATAATTTTGATTGGTTTAGGGTATTTTTAAACAATTTCGATTTATGAGGTACTTGTACATGCTGGCATTTAGTTTTGTTTTATTTCATTTCTAAGCAGTATCCTCAAATATGAGTAAATAAAAATAAGATACATAGATTTGAAGACTATATTAATGAATGCAAGCAAAATTATAAAAAGTTATGGATTTTCCCAATCAAAAAGAAACAATCGAATGCCATTTGGTGAACTGAATTACTAGATAAAATATTTCCGCAATTATTTATGTAACCTAAATATCCATTCATAAAAATGGGTTTTTTTTTTGGAAGAATAAAGTTTTTTAGATTCAGTTTTACTAATCTTAGATCTGTGAATACAGAACCCAATAATAGTGACACCATGTCAGATGTTTGGGAGCTTCTACAACATAAAATGTCATATTTCATTTGTACTTCATTTAGATGCTTTGAATCGCGTATAGCTAAATGAATACAGTGAAGATCTATATTTACCTAAGCGTTATTGTCTTTGGTTTCAGAAACACTTGGTAGAAAATATCTGTTTACTAGCTCCAATCAGTTTGTACTATTAAAAAATAAATTTTTTTATCAATTTTCTTCTTTTCATTCATTAAGTAGATCTTTAATATCCGACGTACAAAAATTCATTTATTTCGTTGTTATAGTTATTGAAATAAAGGCACTTTTCCAACAAAAAAATACAAGAAGAAGGCAGAATAATCTACGTAAACGTACTGAATTTTAAGATTCTTGCAAATAATTTATTTCAAATTCACTTTTTCAATATTTTAATACGTATTTCATTCAGTAATAGTCATTTTCGCTAGTTATTTAATAGTTGATTGTAAGGTTTGCTTAATATTTTTTCGAAGAAGAAAAATGAATGAAAAATTAGATATAAAATGGAGGGAAAGTAAAATTTTGGAAAGATGGGAAAAGCTTCAGCGGTATAGCAAAAATAGTAGAGAGACCGTATTCATCGGTTCAAAGGGTTATACATAATTTCAAATCCAAGCCTCGTTCCGGTCATTCATCAAAATTGACCTTTAGATAACAACGGAATACCATAACAATAGTGGAAAAATCCACGAACGACTGCACATCAAATACCAACTGATATTAAAGAAGAATTGAAAAAAATATTTTGTATGATTCCGCAAGAAATATTCTCAAAAATTTCACGGTGTTAGCCGATGCATTCCCTTCGTAAAGGAGCACGAAAATAAGCAAGTACAATTTTTGGGAGAATGTAATATTTTCAGATGAAAGCGAGTTTTGCATCTTAGGAATAAAAGGGCGCAAAACAATATGGGGAAAGCCTGAAACAGCACTCTAAAAAGAATGCCTGCAAGGTGTAATAAAACATGGTGGAAAAGCTATGGTAAGGGGGTATAATGGATTTGGCGAGTAATGGCTTTGGACAGTTGGGGTTGATTAAATCAGTGATGGATAAATTTGGTTATCTGAACATTTTAAAAAATAGTCTGAAGCAAAATGCCAGAAACCTCGGCTTAGAGCTAAGGCTATTATCTTCCTGCTATGGACCAGCTTTTGGATACGCGGATGACATGACAGTAACAATAAGAGGTCCACATTGAGGTACTTTAATATCCAGAATGCAAAAAGCCTCAAATGAAGCAGCAGAATGGTGCTAGGATGAGGTGCTTTGGGTGACAAAACAAATACTTGGATGCGATTGGAAAGCATCTCCAAAGCAGACACTTTGGGCATACGAACAAATGGTGAGATCTATCATCCTATATGGATCAGCATTGAGGTGGAAGAAAATCTACGATAAACATACACCAGGCCTGCAGAACCAGACAAATCAGAAGACTCAACCGGCCATCTCAGCATCATGGAGGACTTCTCGATGTCAGCGATCAAATGAAGATTAGGGCAGCCTTCGAGAAAAGGTACAGGGTCACAATACCATCAAGAAATAAATGGGAGGGAGCATTGTTGGTGAAGGCGGACACGGACAGAGAAATCGAAAAATGGACTAAAAGAAAGATTGAAAGCTACTGAGTTAATGTAGAGGGTTTGAAATACTAAAAAGACTACCTCAGCTTCGATGCGAAAAGAACACAAGAAGCAGTGGATCGCCGTAAAAGTGGCATAGGAGTCCTATGTGGAGCTTTAACGCGCCACCTTCCTCGCAAAAAGTACCTCCATAGGATAAGCAAGAAGCAAGACGCCTACTGTAGATACTGTGGGGAAGCGACAGAGAGTGTAGAGCATCTCCCTGTTCACTGGCCAGCACTTGCAAGGACTATTAGAGCTATTTGGCTCCGGGTCATAATAAAAGCCCGATCTGGGGATATATCTAAGTTCATAAGGAGCCTGAATATCCTTTAGGCGATAACGCTGAGGAAGCACAATAGACTCTAGATGTCGCAGTGTTCGGGGCCTGCGGATCCGCTCAATACATTCATTCATCATAATCTGTCTTACCAATGACAGTTGGCTCCGTCGATGCCCAGACTAACAAGTCAGTCAGATATCTGGGAGTGACCCTGGATATCAAGCTGACCTCTTGGGACCATATCGGCGGTGTTGAAACAGCGGTAATGAAAAACACGTCTTTGTGTCTTGGGCGTTTATTGATGAACTGAACTTAGGTATAAAGATAATGACAGAGGTATGAGTGCAAACAATAATTAAGGTAGGTTTACATATAAATTATAATTCAATATTCCAACACTCCTCCTTAATTTATATGGAAAGTAAAAATGACATATTTCATTAGCCATGAAAAACTTTTGAGGAATGATTCTATACCTTAATCTACTATGACTAAGTTACATTGTTTTCTGAATGTTTCGAATTTAGTTTTGGCAAGTCCTTTGGTGAATAGGTCTGCCAGCATCTTTTCAGTCGGGCAGTACTTTATTTTGACGAAGCCTTTGTCAATGAAGTCCTTAACAAAATGGACTCTTGTGTCGATGTGTTTAGTGCGGCTGCTTAATTTATCATCCACAATTATTTTGAGAACACTCTGATTGTCTTCGTATATTAGGGTCGTTTTGTTGCCGCCCCATTGAAGATCGTCCAAAAGACGTTGAAACCAAATGGATTCCTTGCAAGCTTCCGAGAGAGCGATGTATTCAGCTTCTGTAGAAGATAAAGAAACACAACTTTGACGTTTGCATTGCCAACTTACTGCTCCATTGAATAGGAAAATGTATCCTGAATTGGATTTCCTGGTTTCACGGTCTTCAGCCCAGTTTGCGTCTGCATATCCAATGATTTGATCCGCTTGTTTTGCACCACCCAATTTGAGACGTAATGAAGACGTAGTCCTCAAATAGCGGATGAGTTTCTTCACTTGACACCAATCAGTTTGTGTCGGCTGCGCCACCTTTTGCGATAAAATCGCAACTGCTGCGCTGATATCTGGACGTGTGTTCGTTGATACGTACAACAGACAACCAATGGCTGCGCGGTAGTTGTCGTTTCTTGGCAGAACATCTCCAGCAGGTTCACTATGGTATGTTGGACTAAGCGGAATGTCAATCGGCTTCGATTTGTCCAACTGAAATTTATGAGCAATGCACTCAATGTATTTCTGCTGGTCTAAGTAGAAAGCGCCTTCTCGATGTGTGACTCTGACACCCAAATAATTTGCTATTGGTCCTAAGTTTTCAATGTTGAAATTGGATTTCAACGTTTTCTCGACTCTTGCGATGCTCTTCAATGACGCACTGATAGCAAGGATGTCGTCAACGTAGATCAGTATATACAGGAAACCATCGTTGCCATTGTAGACGTACAAGCAGCCATCAACTTCGGATTGTTTCAATCCGAAATTGATTAGCACATTATGCAGCGCCCCATTCCAAACTCGCGCTGACTGTTTGAGACCATAGATACTCTTCTTCAAAAAACATACCCTGTGCTCATTTCCGTCGACGATGAAACCGGGTGGTTGGCGCATGTAAATTTCTTCGCTGAGCTCGCCGTTCAAAAATGCGGTTTTTACGTCGAAATGATACACGTTCATGCTGTTGGTTGCAGCCATTGAAAGCAGAACGCGGAATGTGCAATGACGTGCTACTGGTGCGAAGACTTGATCATAATCCACACCGTATTTTTGGCTGAATCCTCTGGCGACCAAACGAGCCTTATACTTCTTCACAGCACCATCGGCGTCAGTTTTCAACTTGTACACCCATTTGCAGTCGACTAGGTTTTTGCCGTTGGGAAGATCGACCAATTCCCAAGTATTGTTGGCCATCAACGATTCGTACTCCTCCTTCATGGCGACCAACCAATTTTCTTTGTCGTCGCATGATAGAGCTTCAATGTACGTGGATGGCTCGCCATGAATGACAACGTTGATATCTTCAAAACCAAGTCGACAGGGTGGCTTTCCTGCTGTGGTACGCGCGGTGCGCCGTGTCGTTTTATCATTGTCGAACGATAGGTTTGCTGATGTTTCGATAGTTATTTGCGATTCAGGTTTGTCTTTAATAGTTTCATCCGCATCTGAATTGACTGAATTTTCTGTGGCCTCAATAAGTATTTGAGCCGCTTTGGGCTCATCGTCATCGAACTCAAAATCGATGAATGCTTCTTGTTTGCCCTTTTTTGATAATGGAGGTTTTCTTGAATTCTCGCGAACGCCATCATGCACAAATTTAACGTCCTTTGATATTACGACTTTCTTTGTGTCTGGAATATAACAGCGGTACGCTTTTGATTCGACGTCGAACCCAACCAATATTGCTGCTTTTGCCTTCAAATCAAGTTTGCGCCTATGCTCATCTGGAATGTGCACAAAACATTTGCTGCCAAATCGTCGTAGGTTTGTATATGAAGGCGTTCTTCCGTGCCAGAGCTCGAATGGGGTGCGACTAACTGACTTCCATGGCATTAAATTTTGTAGCCGATTTGCCATTGTTACGGCCTCGCCCCAAAAACTATTTGGTAGGTTTGCATCAAGAAACATGCAGCGAGCCATTTCGATTAATGTGCGGTTTTTCCGTTCAGCAACACCGTTTTGTTGTGGTGTGTACGGAGCCGTGCGCTGCATCTTGATGCCGTTCTCTTTCAAATACTTGATGAATTCATTGCCCATATATTCGCCGCCGCGATCTGAGCGGATGCACTTGATCGATGTGCCAAACTTATTCTGAACTAGTTTACTAAACTCTTTAAACTTTGAGAACGCTTCTGATTTGTGAGTGATCAGGTAGATTTGCGTATAGCGAGAGAAATCGTCAATCAGTGTCAATACGTATCTCTTACCTGCCACTGTGGGCGTCTGCATTGGGCCGCATATGTCACTGTGAATCAGCTGCAGAAGCTTTGTGGATCGATGTTTGGCTTCCTTCGGGAATGACAAACGAGTCAGTTTGGCCTGGATGCACACTTCACAGTCGACCGCATAGTGACAATTTTCGCTACATTTGGCCACTTTCATGTCGTCGACCAATCCATTTTTGTCAATGTCTTTTACTGCATCGATGTGCCTGTGACCGAGAATGCGATGCCATGCATGCACGCATAGTTTTTGTTTGTTGGCTATGAGGTTAATTGCTGCATTGGCGAGTCGCATGCGATACAAATTATTGATGGCGTCGCCAACAGCGATTTGACGCTTGCCGTCATTTGTCCAGATTTCACATAGTTCGCCATTAAAAATGATCTTCAAACCTTTGTTGCTCAACCGTTTTACCGAAATTAAATTACCACCGATTTTTGGAATGTAGAGCACGTTCTCAATCGTCACTTTATTTTCGTGCCCTTGTGCATTTACAAATCGCACCACAACTTGGCCTTTACCTGCCGCCGCAACATGTTGACCATTTGCCACAGTCACAGTCTCTGTGTATGACTCGTCCAATTCTGTGAAAATGCTGCGGTTGCAACATGTGTGAACCGACGCGCCCGAATCAAGAATCCAATCGTTTGACAATCCTCCGACCATGAACAGAAATGAATCAGAACTATTTAGCTTGACAATAGCTGCCGTTTCTTTCCCACTCGTGGATACGCTCTTCCTTTTCCATTGTGCGAATTTCCTGCACTCATTACGAATGTGGCCTTTCTTTTTGCAAAAAAAACAGGAAATGCGTTTCGTTGATGACGCAGAATGATCATGGCTTAATACTTTCAATGCACTTGAGTTGTTTGAGCCGCCATCGCGATCTTTTCGTCGACGATATTCCTCTGTGATTTTTGCACTAACCAATGCTGGTGTTAATTCGTTGGAATCACGTGCTTCGAGTGCAGTGATCAAAGCATCGTAGCTGGTTGGTAATGATGCGAGCATTGTTGCACTCATGAAGAAATCGGGTTTCAGATCTTCACCAAGTGCCAATAGTTTCTGGAACAATTCATTCAGATGACTTATATGTACATCCATGTCCGTTTCCTCTGTTGCGCACTTTCGCATTATTTCACGGAGCACTCGAACCTTCGAACCAGGAGAATCACGTTCGTGGAAATTTTTCAATGCCGTCCACGCTTCCATCGCCGATTGGCTGTTCCGAATGTGATGAATTTGATCATCGTCGACCAACAGCGAAATCGTTGAATGCGCTTTTTCGTCGGCTTTCCCCCAATCTCCAGCATTTTCCGCAGGCTTAACGGTAGTTACAGAATACCACACAGCTTCTCGTCTCAACAACATTTCAACACGATAACGCCAATTGAAATAGTTGTTTGCGTTGAGGCGAGGAATTTGATATTTCAAAATATCCGACATAATGCGCACGATACTTTCACTAAATATATCACCAAATGTTTCTGTTTCGATATTCTGCCGAAATTCGTCGAACTACTCACTTAACTGTACTTAGCTGTACTTTTCTGTATGCCTGGGCCCATAACCTTTGTTGAAACAGCGGTAATGAAAAACACGTCTTTGTGTCTTGGGCGTTTATTGATGAACTGAACTTAGGTATAAAGATAATGACAGAGGTATGAGTGCAAACAATACTTAAGGTAGGTTTACATATAAATTATAATTCAATATTCCAACAGGCGGGGCATGTGAAAGGGCTTTAGAAGTCCTCATTTCACTGAGTAGACTAACGGCTAACATTGGCGGACTCAGCGAGACGAGACGGAGGCTGCTGATGGTGACGGTAAAATCCGTCTTGCTATACGGGACCGCGATTTGCGCAAATCCGCTCCGGCTTGAGAAGTTTCAGGCGCGTCTTGCCAGTTTCGGGCGCGCATTGCCAGTGTCCCGTGTCCCTGCATATCGCCTGTAGCTATCGTATGATTTCAGAAGAAGAATCGTGAATGCAATGCTGCAGAACGCGAACTGGCGCGCTGTCTTAGTATGCGTTGCTCAGGCGGGTCCCAACACGGAACTTCTTGGACTTGTAAATTATCTTTTTTAGTAAATCAAACCTAACGTGTCCTGCGGCTTGATAAGGCCCGTGGTAAACAGATGTTTTTGACCATCTACAATAAGTGAAAAAGGAATTACAGTAGGACAACTTTGCTTTTGCTTATATTTTCTAATCTATTCCTTGGAAGAGTTTTGAAAGACATTGATATATTCTCAAATGTGACAAAACTTTTCCTCTACGTTCACTGCAAATAGATAATCATTCAGTAATCATTCAAAGTTTCTACAATCCACCACTTCTGTGAACACTTTCTGAAATAATACAATACTTGCTCGCTACTTTCAAATGCGATATGAAGACTTCGATATTTTAATGTTAAGAAATATACTCCACTGCAACATTGAGTGAGCTAGAATCGAGGCGTTTTAGTATTTCAACTTTTCTTGTTTCATTTTTCGCACTTCAGTGCTCAAAAGTTAAATATAAATGTTTCCAATGTGCAAGATTATAGCAATATATCCTTAAGTTCGGCGAACATATTTTATCTATTTGATATGGACGGAGTTTATAAAAATGTATTGAAGGTATAAAATGGCCCTTTCCTTTTCAATTCTACTGCTGTATTAACAAAAAACGGCATCTTAGCTTTAATTCTAACTGAAACTAGCGCGGTGCATCCACGAGAACCATGAAAACGTTTTAACCCAAACAAAATTGGGGTTTTCATTAATTTCATTACTTTTATCGAATGAAATATTATAAGCTTTTTGTAGCATTTAATGCTTTTTATTTAAAAATTGGTTTAAATACTAAAGTTTATTGTTGATGCTGTAGCGTGAGGAAATATTGGCATACACGCAAGATGCTGCGGCTAGAAAATTAAAAATTATCCCAAACAATGGATTATAAGCACAATGAAGCTTTAAATTTAGATGTTTTCTAAATGGAGTTGATATATTCGCCGTTCTTCCTATTTTGGCTATTCTGGCATAACTTGAGGAAATCATTATAACATTATAACACAAGTTCTACCACTTTAATGCTTTGGTTTAAAACTCCTAACTATAAAAATCAATTTTTGTTAGATGATCTCGGCTATCTTACCAATGCACGGAGTTCATGAATAGAATTGAATTGGTTTGAAGACAACTAAATTGAAATTGAACTGCAAAGGATTTAAATATATTATATCTGCTCTAAGTTCGCAATATTAGTTGCGTTTTTTCCTATCCGACCGACACTACCATTATCTAGGCAATACTATTTTGATGGACTGCTTCCAACGTTTCATGTATACAATGGCATTCTTGGAAAAGTTTTGAGGTTGCCTTGAGAATGATCGTAACGGGATGACAAAAAATAAAAATTTTGTGCATTATTCGGCTTTGCTTACTAGTAGTTGCGTTTATATAAACCTCTATCGAGAGCTTATTAGAATCCAGTTGTTTTTTCAATATCACTATCCTCACCAGCTCTCGATAGAGCCGCAACAAACATGGCTATTGTCCGAAATGATAAGATCACAAACACGCCGTTTTAATGGGCAAACTAATTGCAATCTACTTCCAATTGACGCTACATTTTTTGTCTGGAGCAAATGGAAATTAATTGGTTAGTTAATAGCCTGTACGATTTTCCAAGCAATAATTTACTTTCCTAGTTTCTTGTAACGCATATTCAAACACCTACCGATTTAGAGATATTAATCTTTACGCGTCAATCTCACTCCACTCGTACTTATCCTCCTTTTTAGTAGCGTGTAATAAGAATCACAGAATAACCACATCTGTGCCTGCATTGCTATTATCCCATTTATTCCAAGCTCACTTTCGCACCTTCGCGTAACGAACTTCACTTAAAATGACAACTGCAATTGCAAATACACAAACCACTGCACACATTTTCCTCTACCAAGCTTCATCTCATGCGGCAGTACTAAGGTTTTGCCAAATTTCATTATTTTCCCGCCACTTGTTTCAGTGAATTGTCAAATTCTAGCCGCGTATTTTAGGTGTATGTTCGAAAATTGCTTATAATAATTCGCTTTTATATTGAATGTATTATTTGGATTGTGCTTAGATTATGGCAGATGTGTCTTGTGAGTTTTTCAAATTAATTCTAGTCGGAATATTTATTCATCTTTCGTTTTGTGTACAGGTGATCAGCGCTCAAAGCGTCAAAAAGTCGATAAAGGCGGACGTTTCGCTGCACTTAAGAAACTAAAGGAACTGAAAGGCCAAAAACATAAATATTCTGTTAGCGAGGAAGTCGATAATGTTTATGATGTGGTCGATGAAGTTGAATTCACCAAACGCTCCAGAGAAAAATATGGAAACGACTGGATTGATGATGGTACTAAAATCGTGTTTGTGACGCAGAATTTTATTTATTTTGTAATTTTCATATCCTAGATGGCACAGGATATGTCGAAGACGGTCGTGATATATTCGAAGATGATGAATACTACTCGGGTGACGAAGGGGGCTCAGCACAATGTTCGAAAAAGGGCAAGAAGCGTGGTCGAGAGGAAGAAGATAAGCCAGCGAAGCGTAAGGGCACTTTCACGAACTTTCTAAGTAGTGCTGCGAAGAGGAAGAAAGAAGCACTGGTTAAAATCGACGAGGATGATATTTTGGCAGATGTGCTGGGTGAATTGGATAATGGTAGTGACAAAAAGGATGCCGCTGATACAATTTCAAAGGATATGCAACCAAAAGCCAAAGCTAGTCAGAAAAATGAAGCAGCTGCTGTAAAGGAGTATATGCAAAATTTCCTTAACAGCATGAAAAAAGCTGATGAGCCCACAAAAACTAAGTCCGATCTTACGGATGATGAGATTCTTGATCGTGTTCTTAAACCAGAAAACAAGATCAAGTCCATCGACAAACCAAAGTTCTTCGCCGAAGTTCGGGAAAATGAAGTGGTCTCAGAGATTAAGGAAAAAGAGTTAGAAGCAACGATCAAAATTAGTGTCACAGAAAAAACTATTGAGCGAAAAACTGCCCAAGCACAAAAAACGCAGAATGATCAACCAGAGATGAGTGAATTGAATGATGACATGGATTTTAGTATTCTAGATGACGATGCACATCAATTTGAGGCAGCAAGTACAAGTGCGCAAAAGCAACCGGCGAAACCCGCATCACCAGAAAAAATCAAAAAGGTAGAAACGAAAGTCGCCAGTGAAGACCAGAAATCAGTTTCCGCAGTAACGGAGGCGGACTACAAACATCTTTTGGATAATTGGGAAAATATATGCAATGATGACTTCGATGAGGAAATTTCAACTACGACTAGCAATCAAAAATTATTGAATAAAGACGTAATGATGTGGTATTGGGATGCATGGGAGGATCCATTTAAGCGACCGGGCCAAGTATTTCTGTTTGGAAAAGTTGCGAATGAAAGGGAGAGCAAATCGATTTGTGTCCAGATTCGAAATGTTGATCGATGTTTGTATCTACTGCCGCGGGAGTATGTGAGTGAAATTGAATGCACTGCACGAAGTCAACGAACTAACCAAAATTAATTTGTTTCAGATTTGGGATACAAAATCAAAGCAAATGACGGATCAAAAAGTCACCTTTTTGGATGTTTATAATGAATTCAATGAAGAGATAGCAACAGGACTCGGATTGACGACGTTTAAGTCGCGAAAGGTAAACAAGCATTTCGCTTTCCAAGTGCCTGGTGTAGACGTTCCACAATCGTGCGAATATATGGAGGTAATTATGTCAAAATTTGTTACCGACTATGCAATAGATATGAAAAAATAATCGATTGTGTTTGTAAAGTCAAAGTGGTTGAAAATTACATGTATATCAAGTAGTCTTTCAACCCTACAAAAATAATAAAAACATGGATAAACACTGAAGTAAACAAGCTCTGCGCGAATCTTGGCCCATCTGGTGAGAAATTCGAGATTTGGAGCTGATCTCAATCTAGTTGTAAATTCAATAATGTTTATGATGCCATGGTGATCAAACTAATGTGCCAGATCGGACAACACTGCCCGCTTTGTGACTTCACTCCTTTTGGGTTGGAATGTTTGGATGCTAAATCCATATGCTTTTGAGAGCCAAACTCTGCCAAGCGTTTTTATGTATCAGCTTGTTTGATCCCCGTCCTGAAGCTATCCTGCACTGTCTTTGTTCGGGATATCTTGATGCAGACGTAGGTTGATGGAGCACCATTTTCTAGAGTTGAAGCTTTCAGACTGAAATTTAGTCCTTAGTTCAGTTTTCCTTTCGCGGGCTTCCTTAAGACTGCCTGAATCGGCCATCACATCATCGACGGAAATGTGGCGCCCTATCGCCTCAGCTCCTAATGGAAGGGACTAACCCCGTTTGCGAGACTATGAAGGCATTTTATTGCTGTATATGGCGTGGTCGCTGCTTTCTACGTGATATTGGTAATTTGATAGTATTGAAGTGGTTCGCTTTATGAATCTATCTAGATGGTCAACTGGTAGAAGTCCGCAGTAAATAATTATTTTGGCAAACGAAAAACAGGACAACAAATTTTCCCCTGGAACGCCTGACCTGTATGCAATGTATCACTTAGTGACATGTTAGTCAATGTCATCGCGTAGGCATCGAAGACTACACTTAGTTTCGTCGAGGTACTGTCCGGCCTTATGCCTAGTACTATACTCTTCGCGAAACGAATTCAACGGTCGAATCCCATACAAAAAGAGCTTTTCAATTCGTCAGTAAAGCTCTTTTTGTATGTGATTTGACCGTTGAATTCGTTTCGCAAAGAGTATAGTACTAGGCATTAGCACGAAATGATGTTGCAAGAAATTGTTCAAGTACTCGTGTATAATGTCAATAAACTGGCGTTTAACTATTATGCCCCTTCCCAATTTGCGTTCTAGCGATAAAAAACGATGAACAGCGATGCCCTTTGATTTTCCAAAAAGATTCAGTTCCTCTGAAAACGGGAGACTTGCGATAAGGCAAGAGTACCCGTATCCAGTACTGCTCGGCATTTCTCTTCATGTGCTTTATGGGGACGGAGCCTAAAATTAAGCCCTAGTTGGGCAACTTTGCTGACTGGGCGACCAGTTTTCACTTTGATGGCTTTCGTCCCGCTCGGTATATTAGCTGAGATTTTTTTGACTGTATTCGATTTTGCGAGTATACTCTTAACGTATGGTTTCGCTTTGGACACTTTTTGCAACAGCGTGAAGTACATTGGTCGACAGCATGACTTAGTTTTAAAGTCGCAATTAATGTTTTTTTGCTGTGCCCAATCTATCCTTTACGGATTGCTTAAGGAACTATTTGTACTTGAACTGTGGAACTACTTTACAGAAATACCCGAGCAAAGGCTAAATGTGGTCTTCGCTCATGTGTTTTGTCGTTCAAAGGAGCAATCATTTGCAATCCAATACTACATTTTAATACCAAACACCCGGGAGTTGGATACACAAGCTCAAGAGGTCAGCAAGAAAAGTTAATAAATAATTCAGGAAGTCCAAACAATGAGCTTAAAGATTCTAATGAATCAACTTCTGAATCCTCTTCACAAACTCAAACCAATGTACCAAATATGGATCTTACGAAAAATACCTTGTTGTATTGAATATATCTGCTGATTTTGCGAAGCTCCTTCCCATTTTCAAATCATCAACCAACTTATCTGGATGGTAGTTAAGGAATTTCAATCATTTTCTATCGTTGAAGACCCGGAATTCCGATAATTTGTAGAAATGCTTAATCCGGGTTGCATATTACCACGTCGAAAAACTATTCTATTCTGCTGGACTAATTCCGCATCTTTATGAACAAATAAAAACTATTGCTAAAATTTTTTTGAAATCAGCATCAGATATTACAGTAACCATTGACGGGTAGGCTTCCATCAACAACCGAAGTTTCATGGCAATGGTAGTGCATTATGTCGATACAAATTGTGAATGAAAACCACATTTTTTAGACTGTTTTGAGTTTAATTAGCGGCATACGCATATCATTTTTATTCTGAAGGGTATTTTAGAAAAGTAATTGCAGTTGTTACAAACAAGGCACACAATATAGTCATCGCTGTTCGCTTAAGCCATTGGAAACATATTCTATGTTTTGCTCACACAGTCTCATAGTTCAGAAGGCAACTTTGCAGCTCGAAGGCACTCTTTCAAAAGTGCGAGCGATTGTAACTAATTTCAAAAGAGGAATGCATGAATTTAAATTAAAGCCTGATGTTGTGACTATGTGGAACTCTACAGATCTTATGCTTGTGCGCATCCAAGAACATAAAAAAGATAACAACCTTAGATGTTCTGAACTTAAATCTACCAACACCTTACTCTAACGATTAGAATATCATCAAAATAGTCTGTGATATGTTGAGCATTTTCAATGAGGGCGACTCAGCCCCTAGACCCGTACGAGGGTTGTCGTGGGATTACTTTGCTTTTACTACTCTAGAAATAAACAGTGAGTAAACGGTCTCAATTTCTAAACTATATATTTTCACATCAATGATTCGAAACTACCTACGTTGGAGAGTTCTCTCTGAACGAGAATCAAACGACTTATATACGCAATTTTTTTTAAAATGTGATTTGCTTAGAAAGCGTTCTTTTAGATCAACGTTTCAAAAACCTAGCATATCACAATAAACCCACGCATAAACTAGCTTACGAATCGGTGGCAAAAAAGCAAGTAAATTGCAAATCCCCAAAGTCATAGGGAAGCACTAGGGAAGCAAAATTTACTATGGCACAAATTTGATGACAAAGTCAGCAGCATAAGAAGTCAACAGAATCATGGAGCTGGAGATATTAATGAAATGGATAAATATGTACAGCATGTATATCCAGAATTGCTAACCCTCTAAAATGGTGGAAACAAAATTATGATGCATATCCCAGATTTTTTGAGATAGCAAAGCAAAGATTGGGTATTGTGGTCACTTCAGTCCCCTGCGATCAAGTGGTTTCGAAAAGCGAATACTTGCTAACTGAGAAGCGATTTCGCTTATCGGCAACATTAAAAAGTGATATTTTTATATTCTAATTTATAAAATACAAAGATTTTTCATCTATTATTATTAAAAAGCCAATTAATTTTGAATTAAAGATTTGTTTTTAAAGCTATACTGCCCTACTAAGCGCAAAAGCGGTATCTCAATGAAAGCGAATTTCGAGATAATTGAAGTTTTGTAAAAGTAGTAACATTGATATACCTCTAATTTTTTAGTAACTTAAGGTAAAACTGAGATAAGCGACGAGGAACTGGGTTTGTTTGGAGCTGGTGGAGGATTCTCCTTACTCCAATTTTCTCGGTAAGCAGTATATGAATCATGGATACATCGGGTACTTAGATTTAGAAAATTTTCTTAAGGTGTTTTCCATATGTTTAAAATAAGATATCATTAAAAGTCTTAGTTCATTAGATGCGCATTGTTTTAAGCTTTCTAGTGCTATAAAAATCAGATTTTCGATATTTTTTGAGATACCGCTTTTGGGCTTAGTAGGGCAGTATACTACATGTCAAATTTTGGTTAGTTATTATTATTAAAAAAATTAAAGCAACAATCAAGTTTACACTTTTAGTGAATGGAATGGAATGAAAAATGTTGCTTGCTATAGCTCTTTTGAATGACTTAACGAGCGGCTCAGTAAAATGAGTGAGTTTAATAGAACTGACTCACTTTAAAGAGTCATTTTACCCATCACTAATGGTGACTTAGAGCTTATCTAGTGTCACAATGAGCTCCTTATTTTTTTGCTAAACTTCTTGTCCTCGGCTATTCCTTCTTGTCTTCAGCCATTCATTTCTTGCGTGTGGATGTTGTCAAGTCGCATTGAAAATTGGCTCTAGCGCTTGTTGATTAATAAGGAAAATGCGACATGCATCTTCCAACTCGCATAATGCTTTTTGTAGTTTTTTTTTGTCTTGATGTCGTACGAATCCTTCTTCAGCCTTCGCAGGACCGCTTGGAAAGTTTCTCCAACAAGTTTTTGCTCATCAATGAGCGCTTTACACTCCACCATGATGCTATGATCTCACCTGACTCTTGGGATCACGCTCCATTCACCAATATGTTTAGTCAAGTGTTTTCCTAGCCGTTCGAAAATACCGAGAATGTGGCATTTACGTACAGCAAGTGAATGCCTAGAATTGTGCCCAAGTACAAAACAGGGACACTAACAAACGGTCGTCGAAGGAATGACTGCAATACTATGCAATGTCCACAATACCTTATGTAAGGACTCTTTTTGCACTTTTTCAGGTACGATACGAAGGGAAATTTCCTACGCCTTTTGTTAAAAAGGTCTATCGCTCTATAGCTTATATCTTTGGGACAAATACAACAGCTCTGGAAACGTTTCTACTCGAGTGTAAAATAAAGGGGCCGTGCTGGTTGAATATACGAGAACTTGTGGAAAATACAGCAACTTTGAGTTGGTGCAAAATCGAAGCGGTGTGCTCGAGTACAAAGCAGATCCGTGTTTCTGAAGATCAAAAAGCTCCTCCGCCACCAGTCGTGCTACTAACAACCAATATTAGAACGGCTCTTAATCCTAAAACGATGAAGAATGAAATTGTCATGATATCCTGTCTTGTCAACAACAAATTTTCCGTAGATAAGCCGCCCGCCACTCCACCGTTCAATCGTCACTTTTGTGGATTCACTCGTCCTCATTCGCAGGCATGGCCTTTTGACATAAATCAGAAGCTTGGGCTGTTCAAATCCACAAAGGCAACGAAAAACAGCTCTGAACAGGCGTTGCTCAACTGGTTCTTAGCAACATATCAGGGCATTGATCCCGATCTGATCGTGACCCATGATGCAAATGATTGTCAATTGGACATTCTATGTGATCGCATTATCGCTCTGAAAGCTGTGAACTGGTCTAGACTGGGGCGACTAAAGTTCCAAACGCCTTTTAAAAAATTTAAAGATTTTTTTTCTGGAAGATTGATTTGTGACATAAAGCAATCGGCAGAGGAGCTCATAAGATCTAGGAGCTACGATTTGAACACGCTTTGTGTGAATATCTTGAAAACAAAAGACGAAGATCGTGTAGAAGTGTCTAATGAAGATTTATATACAATGTATGAAACAGGAGAAGGAATTCTCAAATTAATTACATTGACGATGCAGGATGCCTTGTATATATTGAGAATAATGTGCGAATTAAATGTAATACCATTAGCACTACAAATTACGAACATTTGCGGTAACCTGATGTCCAGAACCTTGCGGGGTGGGAGGTCGGAACGTAATGAATATTTACTGCTGCATGCATTCACAGAGAAACAATATATTGTCCCCGATAAAAAAGTGCGTGATGTGAATTGGGAGAATAATGATAACTCGACGCAAATCAATCCAAACGCAGCTTCACGTAAGAAAGCTGCTTATTCCGGAGGTTTAGTGCTCGATCCAATCAAGGGTTTTTACGACAAACTGATCTTGCTGATGGACTTCAATTCGCTGTACCCAAGCATAATTCAAGAATACAACATATGTTTCACAACGGTCGATCCACCGGTGAAGGAAGATGAAGTTCCTGCTCTTCCAGATTCAAGTGTCGAACAAGGGGTGCTTCCGAGACAAATTCGTCGATTGGTGGAGAGTCGGCGGGAAGTGAAAAAGTTAATGGCCAATCCTGATCTGAACGTAGATTTAAAAATGCAGTACAATATCCGCCAGCTAGCGTTGAAACTGACAGCTAACTCAATGTATGGTTGCTTGGGGTTCTCTCAGTCGAGGTTCTTTGCCCAGCACCTGGCCGCATTGGTAACTTTCAAAGGCCGGGAGATCCTTATGAACACGAAAAGTCTCGTGCAAAAACTAAACTATGAAGTAATCTATGGTGATACCGACAGTATAATGATAAACACGAACATTACGGACTATGAGCAGGTGTTTAAAATCGGGCACAGCATAAAACAGAACGTGAATAAAATCTACAAGCAAATCGAACTGGACATTGACGGCGTATTTAAATATTTGCTGCTGCTGAAAAAGAAGAAATACGCAGCAATTACTATGTCGAAGAACAAGAAAGGCGAATTGGAACTGAAACAAGAGCACAAAGGTTTGGATATCGTTAGGCGCGATTGGTCTCAGATTGCTGTTGTCGCTGGTAAAACTGTCCTGGATGAAATTCTGTCAGATAATCAATTGGATGAAAAAATCGGAAATATCCACAGTCGCTTGGAAAAGTTTAAGCAGGATATTTTAGAAGGAAATGTGCCTTTACCGCTGCTTACCATTACGAAGCAATTGACTAAGTATCCGAAAGATTATTCAAATCTGACCAGCTTTCCGCATGTGCAAGTCGCTGTTCGGATGAATAATACGAGAAACAAACGGTACAAAAAGGGAGACATGGTCAGTTACGTAATCTGTGAGGACGGTACAAATAATGCGCCGATGCAAAGAGCCTACCATCTAGATGAACTGAAAACGGAAGAGAAATTGAAGGTCGATACGCAGTACTATCTTGCTCAGCAAATCCATCCTGTCGTATGGAGGCTTTGTGAACCTTTGGAGGGAATGGACGCAAGCCATATAGCTGCTTGTCTCGGACTGGATCCGAACAAATACAAGGCTGCAGCACAAAGGTGAAGTTTACTTTTCATATGATTACATTTTGAAATAATGAGAATTATATATGTTTTGAATTCACAGAGCACATCGCGATCGAATGGAAGAAGGCGACGGTGTATCCATAGCTAAATCGATCGTTCAAAAATATCGACATTGCGAGAAATTCAAATTCACTTGTATATCATGCAAAACGGAAAATATTCTCGCGTCTGCGTTTAAGCCAGTTGATTCGAAGTACGTTCCGGTCCTAGAGAAATGCACCAACACTGAATGTACCTACCCACCTTATCAATACACTTCATCAATAAGAAACGAATTGATTTTAACAATGAGACGATATATTCGTAAGTTTTACGACAACTGGATGGTTTGCGACGATCCATCGTGTAACACAAACACCAGGATTTACACGCATGTTATAAAAAATAATGGACCAGTTTGTCTGACGTGCAAAATAGGAAATCTCAAAAGACAATATACCGAACGCGATTTGTATCTGCAGCTGAACTATTTTCAATACATCTTTGATCTGTCGAAGCATGAAACTAAAAGTAAGTTATCGATCGTGCGTGGAATCCTGGCAAAATTAAAATGTATTATATTTTTTTTTTAATTTCAGATAATAACTTGTCGATCGAAATCGAAGGTGCTTACAACTATTTGAAAGAAGCTGTGGATCAGCTGTTGGAAAACTCAGCTTTCTGTACGATAAACTTGTCGAAACTGTTTTCATCGTTGAATGTATCCAAGTTAGTTCCCCTGCTGCCTAATAAAGTCAGTAACATTCGTTAGTGATAGTTGTGGATAGAATTAGATTTTTAGTTTACGATCGGAAGATGTGATTTGTTTGAATTTCATATAATCTTGCGTTTATTTAGAAATATATATTTTTTATAAGCATCTATTGTTTCAAAAAAGCAAAGAATTTTTGGAAGTGGCTTACTGGTTTCTTTGAAATGTATCTAAGAAATCATTAGATAAAGATAGCAAAGATCGAGAGAAAGGATTATTATTTAATTGATACGATACGGCTAACATTTTAACCATAGCAGCTATTTTAACAACGAAAAGAAAATTCTCTGGATGAAATGAAAGAAATCGCGTTTGTATAGGCCGCTTGAAATGAAGAATTTAAGAGTTACTCCGGTTGGATAACAAAACAGCATACATATACAAGCAAAGACTTTTGAATATCTTTTCACTAGGTAAGAAATGAGCTATTTGCATGCTTAAAGTGGAACTTCTAGAAGAAATAAGATGATATGAGGATCAGAGGGTCAAGCACTTAGGACTCATCCTCGACTCGAAGCTACTGCGGAGCTACAATATAGCAGAAAGAGCGGCTTTAAATGCACTTTACTGCTGTAAAAGAGATACAGGAGCGAATTAGGGATTACAACCACGCACTATTGCTTGGGGTGGAATTCTATTGTTTGGGGTGGCGTTCTGTTGACAGGCTGCTCTTAAGACTATCTGCAAACGGCAGCTTGAAAAAGTGCGGAGGATGGCTGCACTACTGGTAACTGGAGCGCTCCGCTCCACCACTACTAAGGCACTTTTCGTGTTTCTTCATTGGCTACCAACCAATCTACTGATCTTACAGCAAGCTAATCTTGCTGCTGACTGAATTGTATCTCAGCACTGGATAGAACAGAGTTCGGTCATGCGAGGATTTTGGCCGAGAGATTAAAAAAAAATTATTTCTAGACAAAGTTTAAGACAATAAATTTCAATTTTTCCATAAATTTATTTACTACTTTAACCCAAAAAATATTTCAATCAATTCGAACATAAACTACAAAGTTTGATTCGGTAGGTCATCGTCAGGCTGAAATATATAAACTTAGTAAAAATTAAAACCAAATCCCAAAGGAAAACTTACGTCTGTCAATATAGATGTACTATCAACAGCAGGACTTCTATTGAAAAACTGTAAGTATGAACAAATAAATTATAAATGTGTTGATCTTGTTTATATCATATGCACTTGTGTAAAAAATTATTTAATAAACATTTAATAAACATAAACTAGTTTCTAAATAAGTGATTATCTAATTATATTTTAGAATCAGTAGAATACATTTTTTGATACCTTTGGTAAATATGTACATTAAAATAACGAAAATCATCCATGGAATAAATTTAGCTTTCATCATTTTTATCCATAACTAATCAAACAGTTGAAAGATATTTGAAAAACATTCAAAAAATTATTACTTACGCGGTTTTTAATAATCGGTGTATGTGCACTTGCTCTATGCACTTCGAACTTTCTTTTTTTGAAAAGTGACTCTGTTATCGACGATGAAAAATCACTTTCAGCCGCATCACTGTTGTGCGATGCCGAACAAAGCCTTTTATGTCCCTGTAAAATCGAAGTCCTGTTGGGATTTTGTCTCAAAAAATCACTTTCACTCACATCACTGTTCTGTGATGCCGAACAAAGCCGTTTATGTCCCTGTAAAATCGAAGTCCGGATGGGATTTGGACTCAAAAAATCACTTTCACCCGCATCACTGTTCTGTGATGCCGAACAAAGTTGTTTATGTCCCTGTAAAATCGAAGTCCTAGTGGGATTTGGACTTATATTTTCTTTTTGTTCCATCAATTTTTCTTCCAATGATCGAATATGTGCTTCGAGCTATTTATTTAAGAGGATCGATTAAAATTAGGAAAACGTGACAGAAATAGAGTAGATACACGTTATACAGTACCTTCATTTGTTTTTCCAACTGCATTCGTAAATTTATCTGGAATTGTATTCGTTCTTGTCGTCTCATCTCTTCTATTGTGTTGGTGAGTTTTTTTTCCTCGTTTATGTCTACTGAAAACTTATCTCGTAGTTTCTGAAAATAATTTCATTAGATTATTCATTAAATAATTGATCAATGCATTACTAACCTCCAGAGTATCCATAAGTCTCCCTTTTTCTTCAACCCATTGTGCCTCTTTTTCCTTTATCTGTTTCAGAAAAGATTCTTTCTCAGCTTTGGCTAATTCTTCAGCCTGAAGAGCTTGCTGTAAGTGTTTTTAAAAATCAGTTAGAAGGCGTTTGTTAAATTAAGTTTAAAATAGTTTACTTCCAACTTCTTATCAGTTTCACGAAGCAACTGTTGGTCACTACAATGCGTCTTCATAGCTTTGCAAAGATTTTCTTCTTGCTGACGAATGTGCTCTCTCAGTTGCACTACATCAACATCTCGATTGTTTTCTACGTGTACGGATACTAATAATTAAGTCAATATTCTTATTTAAAGGTGTACCGGTCTTTTCAAGCTCGCTAAGCTTTTGATTTATGCCTGAGAATGTTTCCTCGCATTTTTTTTTGATGCCGTTAAATTTAGCTACAATCGCAGACCGACTTTCATCGATATTATTGATGAATGTGACCAAATAATTTTGATGTTCACGAAGTTTTTGAAAATTCTGTCTGTTTTGTTCTACACTGAAACCGAAATTGTTGCTGTTTTATTATTTGCTGTGCAGAATTTTTTTAGAAATCGTTTTTAAAAATATAGCAATGGAAAAGAAGGCCAAAGAAATAAAGCGGAAAAGTAAACGCCATCCCAATCGCCTGAACTTCTAGTTCTCCGCTTAAATCCACTAGGACTGACATGCGTTACATCTTATTAATGAAAAGCAAAAGCATTTTGTCCGCGTTTTTTGTAATTCAACTGATTTCATTTTGCATACAAAACCACAGTACAAGACTTGTCACAGTCTGAGCTGTGATATGAGCACTATGATGTGACCAGAAACATCACATTTAGTAAATCTTCGTGGTCGTATTGATATAATATAGTCTGCATCATCCCGCTCGCACCACTATTACTGCTGATTCTACACAACTATCATCATGCAAACGCATTTTTTCACATTTTCGACCCAAATTCATAATTTGTAAGTTTCTTTTTAGAAATTTATTACCTATTGAAATATTTATAGTGCATTTTCCACGCGTACATATACTTTTGTAAACAATTATGTAATCGGCTTAAATATTGTTTGAGTTTATTGTTTTCATTTCACAATCATCTTGACGAATATGAAACCTCAATTTCAACACAAATGAATAAACACTCATACTTACTTACTTACTCAAAACATACTTACGAACAAATCAGGGAATTTATTACTTCATTTCTGTTTTCCAATTCAACTTCCAACGCTCTTTGTTTCTCTTTACTTTCTTCAAGATAGTTCCAGAGCTGATTTATTTGTATATTCAGTTGCTCTTTATCATATTCCAACTGAATTATTTTCGATGTCGAAGATATCTTATCACCGATATTTTCAAAATCATTGAATGTTAGTGATGTGCCGTCCATTAATTTCTGGAAATTCACCATTCTACCATGATTTCCTTTCATATTTGGCTGAAATGAGTTTTCAAGTTAGTATTTTTAGGTTATGACAGTTTTGTATTGTACTTTTATCCACCAATGATTTACTTATACAACTGCGCCAAAATATCTGTATAAATATAAATATCAATAAAGTAAATACCGCACGATAGCAAAAAATGTATCGAACTTTAGATTTCCACCGTAAAGTTAATCTGTGAATAACGAAGAGGAAGTTAATCGTCAGAAAACATTTTTCCACTGAACTATATATTGTCAGCATTGGTCTGGGACTTTTTAAAGGTGTGATACTGAAGGTTGTTGCCACGGATGAAATAGTGCCTATGCTATTATTGCCTTGTAAAAATTCATTCTGCGAGTCGCCGATGGTGTATTTGTTTGTGACGTTTTGAGGAGAAATACTTTTGGTCCAATTAAAAAAAAGGACTTCTTAACTTGTTTGAAGACACTACTACTACTAATTACTTGTTTGCAGACACCATAATTGGTAACATTCGCAGATAATACGTGTTCGATGATGAAGCGTCATGAATATTTCTCTTTGCTTTGTCGGATTCCTTGAGCATTAAAATGTAATAGTTCCAACAAAAGATCTGTTGATTAGCTCCTCGAATAAAAACTTTTTGAGTTGTAAGATCATAATTGTACGTAGATTCAAATTCAAACTCAGCACATGTGTTTAGTTAGCTTGCCACTAGATGGCGTTAGGATAAGTAAGTAGTTAGGAACAATTGTTAGAATAGAGAGAAAGGTGATTAATAAAGAAGCAGTCAAGGCGATCGGACGTGTTATTATTTGTCCATGAAGCGAATTTCATAAGTTTTACAATTCAGGTGTGGGGTGAACAAAGATGGTACCCGAACTGATAGAGTATGTGAGTTAGTGCAGTTTTTGGTAAAGAGTGCCGCTATGAAGAGCCTTGACGACAAAGTTTAGTGTGTGAAAGAAGTGATTGCTGCCAAGACGCCATTGCTGCCAAGGCACCATTGAAATATGTTGGCTAGAGTCTGCTGCCATGTGGTGCCTGAATGCAGCCTCCGCATGTTGATGAGACTCCACTGCCAGGTGCTGATGAGATACCATCAGCGTGAATCTCCCATACGCATTTACCAGAAGTTGATGTGACGCCGCCGCTAGACAAGGAAGAGACGCCACCGCCAGACAAAGGACAGACGCCACCGCGGCACGTTGTTGAGACGCCACCGCGGCACGTTGTTGAGACGCCACCGCGGTACGTTAAGCTGTTAGCGCAATACGTTGTTGAGATGCTACCACAGTACGTTGTTGAGACGCCACCGCGTGCGTGGTTGAGATGTTGCCGAATGATATTCAGACGACGCTGAAAGAAATTCAGACGTCGCCGAATGATAGGACGCCGCCGAAAGAAATTCAGACGCCGCCGAATGATAGGACGTCGCCGAAGGAGGTTCAAATGCCGCCGATGGATGGGATGCCGCCGAGTAGTGTCCGAATGCCGCTGATAAACGCAAGGATGCGATCATTGATGTATGAGATGCAGATGCCGCCGCCATACGACGCATTTCCGTTGTCGTATCGAGGCGGAGAGTCAATGATGCCCGCTGAACAGCTGTCCGCTGCCATGATGTCCGCTGCCCAGATGCCCGCCGACCAGACGTCCGTCGCCTATATGCCCGCAGTACAGACGTCATATAATGTGGAGATGCCGCTGATATCCGCTGCCCCGACGACGCTGCCATATTGCGATAGTAGAATGTCTGCTACTCTGTCGCCGTTGCCAGATGCAAGAATTAGAGGCAATTGATTTTGTTAGAACATGTCCGATCTGATGCTGGTCGTGGTCGACCAGTTGTCAGGTTGGACGAACTGTAAGATCATAATTGTACGTAGATTCAAATTCAAACTCAGCACATGTGTTTAGTTAGCTTGCCACTAGATGGCGTTAGGATAAGTAAGTAGTTAGGAACAATTGTTAGAATAGAGAGAAAGGTGATTAATAAAGAAGCAGTCAAGGCGATCGGACGTGTTATTATTTGTCCATGAAGCGAATTTCATAAGTTTTACAGAGTGAAAACTTAGTGTTGTGGTGCAAGAAAATTTCCTAAAACCCAGATAAGTAAAGGAATGAATGCCGGAAAAACTTGCAAAAAAGAAGAGGAGTCAAAAGCGATGTTATTTGCAAGGCTTCAATTATTCTGTGAGTAAAACAACTTTGCATATACCTATCATAATTTACTTTGAAAAATTTCTAATGCTTAATTAATATCAATTTTAACAATGGAAATTATTACTTGAGGAAGTGCTGATAGCACTTTTTTGATTGACTTTACAAAAGTACGGGCTTCTCCGCTGAAAAGATCGATTTGATCCTCAGAATTTAATCAAGTTTACATAGAGTACAATTTTTTGTTCCGAATTTATAATAGTGTGTCGCATCTTTTGAGATCTTTTTCAACCAGTTGTTCGAAAGTAGTAAAAAAACCGGAGTAACTATGTAATCATTATTTTTTAAAGAATCCCATTAATCAATCAAAAACACCCAATTTAAGTTCTAATGCTCATTTCGAACTTTAACTCAAAAAACAAATTACTTCGGGATGTTAATGATGTAACGTAATCACAGTAAACAGCTATGGCAATATTAGGGCTCTAAAATGCCCCCAAAAAAATTATCTTTACAAGAGCAGTGAACTGTTATAAACACTAGGTCTGTTCCCGTACTACGATTAATTGCAATTAATTGCAATGAAACGTACTAAAACAGAGTTTTTTTACTCCGTTTTAGTACGCTTCATTGCAATTAATTGCAATTAATCGTAGTACGGGAACAGACCTACTGTTAAGAATGATCCAGAGAATTCGCACCTAATATTGTGCAACAAACTCTTCAATCATTTGTACATGTAGCTCCCAAACAATCAACAACAGATTGAACCATGCCAGTTTTTATTGTCGAGTGCCTCGGAGAAAACCGATCATTTCTACTTTAAATCGAAATAAACGCTTTAATTTTGCGAAAGATTTAATTAAGGAAAATGAGTTTCGAAAAAATATTGAAACTCTTTTATTTATAAATTTCAAAGAGTCACGAATCCACGAAGCGATTCAACAAGTGATATTTATTGAAGTTTTAAATTTGTGATGTGTGATCTAAATAACAAGTGAGCAATTTTGGACGAAGTGATTACTGTGAAAAGTTGCGGCGACTTAGTAAAAAACAATTCCAAAGCTTATGAACAACTAAAAATTATCGAAAACGAAAATGGAGAACCGGAAACGTTATTTTTCGATTAAAAAACCTTTGTACTATTATAAATGAAGAATGCTTTGAGCGCAGAAGTCATCGATCCAGAAAATGTTTAATTCTCAGACGAGAAAACTAGCTAATAATACGTTCCGGGAGAGCAAACCAGCGTGCAGAAGAATCTAAGAAGAAGATTCTGCTGAAACAATGAACTAACGACAGTAGACAGCAACTGGGCTAGAAACTAGATCATAAACTCTATCAATAAGCAATGTACATTAAAGAACAATTGAACCAGAAACTTGTCCAACAAGCCATAGAAATAAACAGAAATTTGACCAGAAAGCCATGGATATTGAGGGACAGCTGGAACAGCAGGCTAGAAAAAAACGAGCAACAGTTGATGGTAGTTAAGCTACAATTCCAATAACTGTTCGATAATCGAGCGGCGGAAGTAAAATAACTAACCGGCAAGTAGCGACAAAAGTTTATAGCGCTTTCAGAAGAAATGGATATGTTGATATCGGATTTGCAATGCGTGAAAACTGTGGGAACTATTCCAATCGAATTGAATATTTGGACGGAAAAACTTCTTAGATAATCTACAAACAGCAGTTGAATGCTGTTGTAGAATAAAACCGTTGTCGCGATCGGAAACGATCGACCACAATAATAGTGTTAGTACTAGGAGCCGCGGCGAAAGTTCTTCAGACTATTCCACTGGGTAACTACTATAGTCATTCCTGGTTCCATGGAACTTGGTGACACATTTGCGGCATATCTACAAAACTGGCTCTTGCTCCTATAAAAATATATTAACAAATTCGCTTACTACATACTTCTCCCCTTCTGCCTCCACTCTGTCCTTGAGTGGTACTAATCCCATAGAAGTTGAATATGTAATGCGCAGCCTATATTTCAATGTTAGTTCGATGTTGACGGTATACTGGTGGAATTACTTTCGTATTCTCTTTGTGTTCCATCATCTATTATTTTCAACATCAGTTTTGAATCTGGTGTAATGCTTTCATCGTCGTCATTTCAGTAAACTCCTTTAACGTCTTATCTATAACAAAATATATCCTTCTCTCCAACTTTTCGTGTCCCCAAGCATTTTGATTTTATTGAGGGTCGCTCCATACCGAATAATCTTATGGTATTTTGAAATTATGTCGCCCTAGTGTAATGATAGATCGGTAGACGATTTCGAACCCTAGATCGAATGAGTGCCATTGGTGCAAGATCTCAAACTGAAAATTAAACAGGCTACTGCAACTGTGGCTCTATGTTTGGTAAATTTAGCCGTCGCGTTTAACAGTCTAAATGGTCATCGATTGGTTTAGCTTACTACTCAAGACGATGTGTTTATTGATTTTCGTGCTATTATTTATACTAGAACAATTAATAGACTTTACTTTTGTATAGATTTGGTCTTCCATAAGTATTTTTAAATTTAATATTGATTCTTCTACCTGCTGCTAAGTCGTGTTAGTTTAAGTCAGTTTTTCGCGAAATGTTTATTTTTAATTTGTTTTGTCTTGTGTTTTTTCGTTCAGTATCCACAACATCAGCCTTCGATTCCCAGTTGATGTATTATAGGCAGGTGGGCGCTGAATGCCTAATAGTAAGCAAAGAAAATTTGAAAATTTTCAATGTGTGATAACTTAAGCCAGAAACATCAGATCATTACGAAATTCACAGGACGTATTACTGCTTATAAATTAAGTTAACTTACGTGAGAACTTCCGTTACTTGCAAACTCACGTGAATTATGTATTCTGTATTCGGAGAGTCACGTAAAGTAGAAGAGGCTAGATTAACAAGTGGCTTGATAATACACTCCATTGTCATGAAATAAAATGAAAATTTTGAAAAATGTCAATACAACGTGAATTTGGAAGATAAGTTTATCTGTGTTCCTACAGAAGAAGTTGACGTTTCTAGCTTAAAGTCTACATTAAGATCAATTGGAAATTAAAACTGAAATTTTAGTTTTAAATGTTCGTTTTCATTTTGTTTTTCTAGTTCTAAACATTCTATTTGCACCTTTATGGCATCAGCATTAATTTTACTAATTATTTCTTTAAATTCTTTATTCAATTTAATTTATTTTTTTTCCTTTACAATTAATGTTCGCCCAGCATAATTCGCTAGGTCTGCTGTGTTTTTCGCAATAGTTTTCAAACAACCTATTTGATTTATTAACAAATTATTTATTTCAAATTTTGACGAGCGTGTTTTTCTTTTCGGTATTATCCGTTTTCTTGACTCAATGGCCGCTTTTTGACGGAGACTTGTACAAATTTTCATTGGATCTAAATTAATTACCACCTGCTTCATTGCAGAAAAAAGCAGGATGGCATTTGGTCATTCTCTGTGGAAGAAAATCCTATTTTGTTGCGGTCGAAATCCCTCCATACCTAAAATAAATTGTGTTGAAAATACTTTCACCAAATCGATTTCAGCTCTGACCCGTTTGTTATTGATGATCCCATGATATTATTGGTGACCCCAGACAAGCAAACCTCTACTAAAGTCGATTGCAATTGTCCTCTATTTTATAACTTTCCGAAATTTTCCGTTTCTTTGAGCTAATTGTATTTAGACTTAAACTAGATTTAGTTTAATAAATTAAGTTAGTATTTAAGTACTATATTGCTAAGTCAACCCCAGGTATTGTACTACCTGGGTAATATTTTATAAGTGTGAATCCAAAAATTAAATGAATGATAAAATTAAAATAAATATCCAATAAGAGCCAGCAGGTCAAAATAGGATAGCCGCTAAGTATAAATTATTTTATGTTAAATACCCCTTTAGTTAAGTTATCTATGTACAATGTAATGAATAAAAATTTTATTATTATATATTATATATCCGTTTCTTTGCTAATGTGGAGTAGACTCTATTCTCCATAGGTTCATAAACATCCATGGGAGTTACACTATTCATAAACATTAGTCTCTCAGACGAACATATTATATTGATTATTTTTGTTTTATAGAATACAAAAAGCAATAAAACACACTCAAAATCTTTTATTATGGTTACTAATCATTAATTTTCTGCAATGAAAATAAACACAATAGTTATTTTGAGCAATCGATACATAATAAACCGCGGTGATCCATACACATGAATGATACACATTTGTGTTTTGCGCAGTCTGTGAGACGAATGTTTCTGAATCTAGGGTTAACATATATATATATTATATTATTATTATTATTATACATATGTGAATTATAAATAGTATGGAGCTTTAGCTCTCAACTCAACCAAGTGAGCTGACTTTAATTGTTTAAGTTTACATGTCATTTAAAGTGTATCGTAATAATTCTTTGATTGATAATAGCCAGCACTATCAAAGCTCAAATAAACAAATATCTTTAGAAGAAAATGTACTTTCCTTTTTTCTATTATCCAAACTTTATCAAAATCTTCACTCTCTTCCACTTCCATCCATACTGCCTTGGTTTTATTTAGTGACTTGAAATCTCATTTCACGTGATTCTCGTCACTTCAAGTGACTCTCAGAATAGCCGAAAGAACAAAAATGTCACTTGAGGTGGAATAAAGTCACCTCACGTGACTCTTAGAATGCCAACTCAAGAAAGTCAATTCTTTCGTCACGTGAGATGACTCTCACAACATTAAATTAAATTCTTTTCATCATATGTTTTTCTCGTAAGAGCAATGTGGCCAAATCATCGCAGTGATTAAAAATTACAGTGATATTAAAATCACAATCACTGTTTCACCGGTTATTGAAAAATCACATTTCCCAACAGTATTAAAGATTCGGGGAGGTTGTTTTTAAATAAAAAAACAATAGTATTTATCAGGGTAATTCCATATAAACAAAAAAAGCCCTAAGTAAGCACTTCTTCCGGTCGAAGGAAATTACAGGACCTCGGGACGACAGTTCTAGGTTCTTTCTATAAGTCAAGTTCAGAGCTTGTTAGCTGATCGATGTCTTGAAGCTGTTCTTCTTCCCATTTCTAAGATTCATAAGTAAATTTATGATTACTCGGGAATCATGCAATACTTCAGCGATAACTAGCCTTATGAAAAGTCACACCGGTCTCGTGCAAAAGCTATCACACACAATTAGCGAATGTATTTAAGTCCTGAATGAATAGTTTCGAATAATTTGCCCTTGAAGAATATTTTTTTATATGAAACGAATTCTCAAATAGAATAGATTTCTATTAAATTATGATAATGCTGAAATTAATTAGAATAAAAAATAAGTTTTGTCATTAAGGGGGAAAATACATGTAACTGCTAAAAAAAATCGATTTTTTTTTTATTACATCAAAATGTTTAAAATGCTCTTAAAATATATCAAAAAAAGTTTTGAAGCCATATTCGTATTAGTTCTTGAGTTATAGTCAGTTATAGGCAGCGCGGTGTTCCCCAGGTCGGTGGAGCTTTAAAACTTTAAACGCGTTTTTCTCAAAGTAGTACTTTTTCAACTGCCGTACAAAATATCTCAAAAAATATTGAACCGATCCGGCTCAAATTTATACCACATCTACAAAAGAGTATTATCTCCTCTTTGAACCTAAATGTTATTGTAATTTCAGAAAAATAATTTGTTTATTAATGTTTAAAGCGTTATTTTTTTGAAAAATAATCGATTTTTTTGTTTAATCTAAAATTAATGCAAAAATTTAATTTTTTTTTATAAATTTTACTGGCGCACCTATGAATGATGTATTTCATTAGCATATTTTTTTTTCTCTGAATGTTGCAAGTTCCCCGGAAAAGGCGTTAAGTTGTACGAGGCAGTTTTTGATGTGTTTTTTTCATTCGCCCGCATCGCCGCCATTTTGTGTTGAAAAATTATTAAAAAAATATTTTCATTTACTGTGAGACATGTACTTTAAGGATTTAATATTAAACATTTTCTGAATGACCAAAATATATATTTTAAATCAATCTGAAATTAGCATTTTTTTTACGATTTTGCATGTATTTCCCCCCTTAATATGTCGATCGATGCTTTGCCCTTGTAAAATGAATCATGAGAAAATAATGCAATCAAATTACACCGAATAGCCTACGATAATTTCGCTCAGTAAAAAAGAAACCACAATATTTTTTTTCACTACATAATTCACTTTTTATTTATAAATTTTCGTCATCTGACACATAATCAATTTAATTTTTATATTTATATATATATATATGTATAGGTTTTTTTTACAAAGTTATGAGAGACAATATCTAATTTATGTATGTATAAAATTGTAAATGTATGTTGGATTATATAATATAATTAATAATTATAACTAAACTCAGAAAAAGAAAGACAAACTAAATCCAAATTTCCAGTTTTCAATGTATTGTGTAATTTAAAATTTCTCTCTCTGGCTTATTTTCATATGTATTATCTTTAATCTATCAATAGAACAAATATATTAAAAACCAAATCGCAAGAATGATAATTATTTCATCTATAGTTGGTAAGTGTAGTAAATTACGTTTAAAATTTTGTTGAATTATTACGTGAGTTCATTTTTTTTTCGTTAAAAAAATAATTAGAAAATTACAATTTATGGATTATTGATTTTATAATATGGTATGCAGTAATATAAATAAAATGATGTATGTATGTAGGCTAGAAAAATATTTGTGTATAATTTTCAAGCCAAACATTTGTAATCTAATTGATGTTGCTTTTCCAAGTGCGAAAAATATATGACCTCACATTGTATTTAAATGCAACAAATCTACATGTTATTAGCCAGAAATGAATAGAAATGTTATAAATGGTTATTATTTTGAATGTTGGCTGATAATAATTTTGAATCTTTTCTCGATTTTTCTTACACAAAACTACGGAATAAAATTAACCACATTTGGGGGATGAATTTCGCAATAAATTTGCAAAACTTTTACTGTTTTTTCTTTACTAATACAAATCTTATTCTCAGCTAAATACAAGAATTACAATATACATACATTTTTTTTATGAAGAAGTAAATGTCCGTTTGCTATCCAGTTTTAGGAAGTTTCTAAAATTATTTTTGTGTTAGATTTGAATCTATTTTATACAATAGCTTATGTAATGCGTGGTTGTAAATGTATCGCATTTGAAATTGTAGTTATTCTTCTTCATGCTGTTTCTAATTAATCGTCTCTATGATGACACGCAAGTGCAATGTGATTATGAATTGAATAATAAATATGTTGGAAAGGTGGTGGTGGTTGCGGGGTTGTATGTATCTGAGAGAACAACTTTATGGACATATATTTGGCGAGACGTTTTTATTACTTTGAAAAATTCGGTGCTAGAATGTTATGCGCCTAATGTGGTTACGTTTCTTTTTTCACTAAAAAATACGGATATCTATATAATTACAATATATTTCAAATTCGAAATTTTCTTTTTACGTTAACAAGTGTGTCTTATGTATGTTTCATCGAGTTTCTATTTTCAAATTCTACATGACATGTGAATATTTTAAAAATTTCCAAGACTAGTATTAAGTATGTTTTTATTTTAGTTGGGTGTATTTTTACCCGTCGGTTTATATGTAGCTGTTTTTTCATTAAAACGCTGTAATTTTACGGAAAATTTCTTAGGGTCGATTTTTGGTTGTCAGTTTTCCATTGATTTTTTTTTCGATATACACGTTGCTTTTGCTGCTTTAAATTACTTGTTTATAAAAAATTAATAAATTTACACTGTTTTTTTTCTAATGTACATTATTACATGTCTTCTTTTCGTATTAAAAATTGCATTTAAAAATTATTTGCAGTTTCCGTTGATCGCTGTGAAAAATGTCGATATTCGTTAAAGTTGTATTCTGTGCATGCGAAATTTGTTGTTCTTTCTTTTATTTGAAATATTGTATAAAAATGGTTGAAACAGTTTCGCTTCGTGGTTTCAGGCCAACGGCAGATTCTATCGCATTTTGATTTGAATAGGTTTTTAATGGGTTTTCGTTAGTTTTTTGCTGTTGAATAAAGCATTTTAAATCCGATTTCACAGAGTAAATGCACGGAAAATGAGTTGTAGAAAGAAGATGAAATTAAATTTAAAAAAAATTACAAAATGTACAGATTTTATTCCAATCAGTTGATCGTGTGACTCGCGCCTTTGTCGCAGTCAAGCGAAGCATTCTAAATAGGCTTAATGTTATTTTCATATGCGTTTTGCGTCTTTAAAGTTTCAGTTTTGAATCTTTTTACATTTTATAAACATGTATATGCATTTGTTACTTAAATAACTTCCTTTTGTGTACAATTTAATTTTAACATGAAAAATTTACATATTGTTCGCAGAAATTCAGTTAATGTTGCTGTTTTTTATAATAAAGAAATTTTCATCGCAAAGGGGCTTCAAAACAGAACAATCACGTAAATGAAATTGTATATGAAAAATCGTGTATGTGTTTACTCATTTTTTCCGTGAATTTTATTAATTGCCTGTCTGAAATGCACATATATTACACTTTACAAGAATATATTAATTGTTTCATCTAAAAAATTTAAAATGCATTTTAACTTTCTTCTTTATTTATATTATATTTTATTTTTTTTTTTACAAATTATATGCATACGTACATTTTACAATAGTAGTAAGTTCTAAGTGTATTTTGTTTTTAATTCCAATAATTAAAGTGATAATACAACGATACAGAATACAGGGAATATGAAGTTAAAAGGTTCGAAAAATTAAAACATACATTATTAAATATAATGTAAAAGATCCTTGCTTGTGTTCTAATAGAAAACTAGAATGATTTAGATATTTAAAATTACTATAGCTTACAAATGTTTTATTATTAGGGTTATATAAACATAAGATGTTGATTAATCTTTTGCCAAGCTTTCTCACCTTGTTCAGATCGTATGAGTTATTTTTAGCTTACGAAATGTCAATGAATTACAAAGAAATACAAGTCGATGATAGTTTACAAATGATGCAGTACAAGAGCTGTTCTTTTAAAAGTGAAACAGCACAAATGAAGTGTACACACGATTTTATTTTATATAAATAAGAAAAGATAATAGACAAAAAAACAACTAAAAGTCATGTATACATCATAATTCTATTATTTATAATATTTATAAGAAGGATTTTCTCCATTTTGGTCAAATTTGAACTTAGAAATCAAGCAAATAGGACCGACCGTTTTTTTTTATTCATTTCGATTCAAAATTTACATAGATACAAATTTTTTCCCCGCTGTTTGTTTTTCAGTTCAATTGTTTTGGTTTTTTTTCTACATACAAAGAAGCACAAGTCTTGTTTCGCTTGTGCAGTTTTATTGGGTTAATTCATTCGAAGCAGTCATATATTCGTGTCGTTTTTGTTTTTTTCATTTGTTAAAAAAAGGGAATTTCAGGATTTATTTATTTTTTACACTTTACAATATTTACTTTTCACAACTATTTATAAATACATACATATACATTTATATATATATGGACAAGGTGAAAAAGTTTATATCTCGGCTCACAATGAATAATAAAGGATATATTTATATTTCGTTACGAAAATACCGACAATAGGTTTTGTTGTGATTTTTGTGTTAATTAATTACAAAACATACAGTAAAATGTGGTTTGTTGTTTTTAAATTTCCAATTGTGTAGTTGTTGTTTCCAAAATGCTACACAACGATACGCACATAAACAAACCAGGCAACGTCGTTTCCTTTCTTAGAGTACATAAATATGATGAGAGAGAGTATACATCAATGTTATTGATTTTCTTTCAATTTTATTGTGTTCTGTGATTACTTAATAAATTTCCAAGTGTTTTCTTGCATTTTTTTTTAAATTCTAATGTTAATTGCTCTACTAATTAAATACGAGGATATTCTTGAATGTATGAGTCGTGCATATTATTTATGTTGTTGCTGCATTCCTTAGCAAAACCGCGTGATTTTTTTAAGAGAACCTTGTTTTCCTCGCGTTTTTTCCCACTTCATTTATTTGAATCATTTCATTTTTTTTAAATTCATTTTTGTTATCATTTAAGATAGTAAATTACAAATATTTATTCAACCGTTTCATCTTCATCTAAAAATAAACTCTTGTTACATTCAAGACAATTATTGTAAAAGTTTCTACTTGCTTTTTTTCTTTTCTAAACTTCTTTTCTAAACTTCACTACGAGCTAAAATTAAGATACGAATGAAAAACTAAATTAAATCTAGAGCATAAAAAATGTTCACTAAAACATAATGCTGCGAAAATAATAAGCTTCAAGTAAGGAAATTAAAATGTTTAGTATTGAGTTGATTGAGCAAAAACTTGAAGAGGGAAATTCATAATTGTGTTTCGTATAATCATAAAATTAAATCTAAAAATTCAAGCAGTTCATACATAATCGTATAATTAAAAATAGTATTTGTTTTATATGCCTTGCTTATGCTGATTGGCAATTTGGATGATGATTGGAATCGAAGCGATTCGAAAATGGATTTGAGGACGATGCTGATATTGCGGGTGCTCACGAAGAAGTATCTCACATTGTTGCAAGTTTTTCGAGTGATTTTCAATGGGACTACGACGAAATTCGCACAAATTTTTAGTTGCTTATTTTAAATTTTCAAGGGCTTAAGATTATTCCCTGAGGGTAATCCTTACGATTCATCATAAATCCCTGATAGAATGGATCGTAATGTGTAGATGTTACGTATTTTAAGTTTTTTGTTGTAAGTAAAAAGAAAACAAGCCTCTTCCAAACGTTTCATCGACTGGAAAGTCACGAGATTCTAAATTGCTGTGAAATCCCTACTTTGGTCGTCAGGAAAAGCTTAACCTCGGGTAAAGCAAACAATAATATCAAATCTGGTTGACTTAGGTGCTGTTAACTTATAACAGCGCCTTTGCTTTACAACTAACTATATTCTGGTCAATTAGCTAAGTCAGGTTCTCGGTTTGAAATGTTATCTAGTCAGTGCCTAAGCTAAATAGCCATATTGACTATAATTTCGATCTACACCCATCAAACTCGATTGATTGAATTCTCACCTGGAAAATGTATACAAACCCTCACTTACAAGCCCTCACTTTCTATATTTGTCATTTCTTCACTAGTTTATTTAGTATTCATCTATCCTCTACCAATTTGAGTTTTTCCTATCATTCCAAATTGCATCAGTATATCAAAATCTAGGCACATATACCCCCAAAATATAATCTTTAAAATAAAACCCCAATCCACTGACGTATATTACTTTCTAAAAGTCTCTACGAATAATCATTATAAATACATCTTGAAAATGCATTAAGCTTGGAATATAATTCATTTAGATACTTTTGCTGCAAAAAAACTATTATTCTACATCGAAAACTAATGCAAACATGATGAGCAGAATTAACTTTTTGGAAAAACTCTAACTAGGGATTCTAGTAGAAAAAAATGTGCAGGATGTGCGCAAAGCATCTTTTATTAATTTAATACTAAAACTTAAAGCGAAAACGATAAATACATTTAAACCAAAAAAATTTGTATATTTGAAAACAAAATAAGTTTGACCTAAAAGAAGCAAGAGAAAAATATATCCTCGACTTATTTTGACGAGATTCAATTTATCATTCTACGAATTCTTTGTCGCTTTTATAATTTTTGTTGTTACTTATGTATGTCTACTTTTTTCAGTAGAATTCGCGACTTTTTTTCTGTTCTTCACGATTTGTTTGTTGAAGTGCTGGGATCAAAATAACATGCAAGAAATTACAGAATAATAAAGACATTTTTCATCCTACAAATTGAGACTACGTTATAGTTATACTCATGCTTTTTTTATCTTCCTCTACTACTTTTTTATCTTCCTGCCTCTCTTCTTCTAGTTCTTCAGTCTCTTCTAAGAACTATTTAAAAAAATATAACCAGAATTTCTTGAATTTTGATTTCTCTTAACAAACATTCTCGGACAATCATCTTTCACATATCTCGTTCTTATATTAAACGAAAGAGCTTTAAATTATCTTTAAAAAAATAGTACATTACGTAGCTAGAAAAAAGTTATCGTCACAATTACTGCTACATTAAAATTGTTCAGTCCCATTCCACAGCAGCGTCTAGGTTTATTCTCAATGATAATAATAATAGTAATAATAAAAATAGTACGATAATTACATAAACTACAAAAAAAAAAACCATATTCATGTTTATTGTTCAAATTAGAAACAAATATAAAATTTACGAGATGACTTTATGTCAATAATGAGAACTTTCTTATTTAACATTTATATAATTTTAAAAGAAATTTAAACCGAATTTGTCACGACAACTGTCTTTCACACGAATCTCATCTCTAGGGAGACAAAATAATCTTCATTTCGAATATGATCTGATTTCATACTTGATTTTACATCGTCATTCATATATACAAGATTTTTTTAAAAGGAATATTATCGTTTTTACGTTGTCGTATCGTTTGCGGAACTTGTTTGTAAAAAAAAAGCATTATCCAGTTGATTTTTTTATTTACAAGATTTTACACATTTCGATGTTAGTGATCGAAGGATTTTTAATTTATCACTTATTATTTCTCTAAGATACAAATTTTCAACGTATGAATGAATATATTTAAAGTCGATATTGTTTTCATAGCTTCTTTAAAAACGTCATTTCTTCGCGGAGAATGCGATCTTTCAAAACATATCCCGTTTAGAGAAAATGATTATATCATAACCGAAAAACATCGAAAACGTTTCTTAACGTTTTTATTTTTATAAATCGAACGCGTTGAAATAATGCAAATTGTTTCTTTTCGCTTTGAATTGATAGTTCTCAAAATGACACAGTCGTTGCTGTTATTTTCAAATTATTTTGACTTATACAAAATGATAACGGAGTAAAAACCAATTTTTCATTCTCAATTTCATGATCTCCAATTTCGAGTTACATAAAACTTTCAATAATTATGTATTTTTCAAACAAAACCAAGATTGAATAATAATTGGAACGAGATTTCTATTAAAAACAACCTAATATTTGTTTCTTGATCTTACACGCTACGTGAAAAGTCTTTTAATCAGAACTTAAAAGAACACCTGCGTTTTCCTAAAAGTCCTTCAGCATTACCTTATCATCATCAACATGATCACCAACCATCATACAAATCTGTATCGTCTCCTATCGTTCTTAATTAGAAAAATAAATTAGAATTATACATATTGTAGTTGGTAGTACTGTATTGATTACAATACGCCGTTGGAACTGGTTGGTGGTCCAATTGGTCCGAGACTATTTGTTGTTGTGCCGCTACCGCCACTGTTATTACTGTTAGCGTTAACAGTATTATTTACGCTCGAATTCGATCCTGGTACTGCTCCGCTACAGTTGTTGTTGGGATTATTCACATTGTTAGTGTTGACACAAACTGAATTCGGTACACCACCACCGCTCGGATCCGTTGAGTTGGTCAAGGCGTTACCTACCGGATTGGTAGATTTCATAAAGAATTTTTCCAATTTCGCATTAATATGCTTGCCATAGGTGTATTTTCGTAGCGATGCCATATGCGGTCGTATCTTGTTCATTAGCTTCTTGAGCTGAGTTGGCTCCGAAACGTCGATCATCTTCTGAACGACATAGTTGGCGAATTGATCACGCATCATAACATGTAGGGCACTGAAAAGTAACAGAAAACCATATATTGCTGTGATATTATTAATCGATATTGGGTAATTCGATTTATGCAAATTTAATGCAAAAAAATTAATATTTCGGGCACTCATACTAATTATGACATTCAATTCTATGATTCATCTCTCTGTGCAGGATATTTCCTACTACATACTTTCGTCTTCTCTTGCAGCGATATTAGTGTTAAACTTAAGTTTGGATCATTAGCATAGTTGCCTTCTTCAGCCTATCAAAACGTTTCTGATTCTATAGAGAGAAAAACTTTTCCACCAGCTTCACAAGACCGTGGTCTTGCTAGTTCCTATCTATTCACTGGCAGTTTGGGTAGTCAAGTAGTAAAAATTGCGAATTTTTTTCCGTTTTTGACAAGCGAATTATTCAATGGAAATCTACCGCCGGCATGAGGATGACTGATTCGACCTCTTTTGCAATGATGAAATATATAAGCGATATCGTGTCCAGAAAGTCATTACACAGGTGACCCTGGAATAAAGCGGGAAGCAAATCAGCTTACCAAAGGGGCACGACCAGAACGAGCAGAGAGAGAGAGTCGGATGCAAAGCATCGATATCCTGGGAGTAACACCTTCTGGTGACTCTCCCGCCACTTCAGGACTAATAACAAGCCACTTATGTGACCAATGTTATTATTTTATAAATAAATTATGTTCTCCTTTCTTGCCTGAACAAAAAAGGAATAGCTCCTGGAATAGCAATTCGGCTTCAACATACTCCACTCCACGGAACTCCAGTTAACAAAAGAGTTCCAATACATCAGAACAAAGTCGACCGGACTGGTCATATTCGATAAAGCTAAGGCTTGCAACAAAGTCTGGCATGAAAAAAAACAGACCTGCAAATTGCAGCTGGAACCCCACAAGGATTCCTGCGATCACCCCTTTTCTATAACATATATAAAGCAAATATCCCGAAACTGCCCGTAGTAAAATAATCTCTCTTAGCTGACGATATGTCTATCTTTTACACGCCCAGGCAAGCAGAAGTCATAGTTTCAAGTCTGCAATCATCCAGAAACACGCTCTTAAAATATTTCCAAAGATAGAAAATCAAAATAAACTTGGACAAAATCTAGGCGAATTTCATCACTCCGAAGAGGCGACAGACACTACGATAATTAACAATGAACCACCAACAGATAGAATGGCAACGTACAACCTAGAACTCACATTCGACAATAAGCTAACCTGGACGGAACTCATACAGAACAAGCGAAATCCAAAAGACTAAACAAAACTAACAGAGTGGATACAGACTGATAATACCCGATGGCTTGCAGAAACCACGAGTTTACATTCTATTTTATTTTTATTTTATTTTATTTATTAGCCAAACAAGGCAGAAATACATATATAATTATTCAAAAAAAAGTGTAAGGTACAAATAAATAACACATAAATAACTAATTGAGTAAACAAATAAGTTTGAAATAGACAATAAGTAAAATAACAATGAAATAAAAGAATAACAATTAAAAACGATAATTAAGCAAGAGCTTAAAAATTATGGTTAAAAAATGAAAGATTATGGCTTGGATAAAGGAAGATTTGAAAGATAGTTTGGAAATCGTTGGGGAATAAAGGTTGCTAAAGCCATTGAAGACCCTGCAGCATCTATTCATCGGCTCATTAGCTGCATATATGGTGGAATGTGGATATTCCTTTAGTAAACGATTGGACCTGGTGTTCCTTAAGGGGATATTTATCACAAATTTACTATTAAGGAACTCAACTCTAATAACGCCTCTAATTACGTCAAATGTGAAGCAGGTCGATATCATCATTCTTCTGGATGCAAGTGCAGTTAAGTTTAAATGACCCAGTCTAAACTCATATGGGGGTCAATTTTTGAAATCGTAAGCGTTGTACAGATCCCTTAGGGCGAAAAGTAAAAATTGTTTTTGAATGGACTCGAGCCTGTTATTGTGAATTTCGAAGGCTGGGTTCCAAATAATACAGGCGTATTCAAGAAGAGGGCGTACAAGTGCAGTGTATAATGATCTTGTGGCCCACAAGTTTTTAAACTTCTTGGCACGTCGTTTAATAAAGCCGAGCTGCTTATTCGCACGGGAAAGAATTTTGTCGTAGTGCAAGGTGAAACGAAGTTTCACATCGATCACAACACCGAGATCAACAACGCTATCAACGCGAGTTAATAAGTTGTTGCCGAGAAAGTAGGTGTTCTGCGTAACCGTGCATTTACGGCTAAAACTTATAATTTGGCACTTATCAATATTCAGCGAGAGCTTATTTATATTGCACCACTGAACAAGAGAATCAAGCTTGGATTGAAGGAAAAGTGCATCAGATTTAGATTCAATGGTGTGGTACAGTTTGAGATCGTCTGCATAAAGTAGGTGAGGTATGTTTGACAGGACGTCAGATAGATCCAAGATGAATATGTTAAAGAGAAGTGGACCAAGATGACTACCTTGTGCAACACCAGAGGTAGCAAATATATTTTTTGATAAAATTCCTTGAAAGTTAACGAGTTGGATTCGGTTGTGGAGGTAGGAACTGAGCCAGCTTAGTAAAGATCCAGCAAGTTCGAATTTGTGCAGCTTAAGGATCAATATAGAATGGTCAACTCTGTCAAAAGCTTTGCGAAAGTCAGTGTAGACTGCGTCAATTTGATAGCCTTTTTCCATTTTACACAAAACGTCCGAAACTAGGATTGTCAAGTTTGTGATAGTTGAGCGACCTTTTCTAAAGCCATGCTGTTGCTCATTCAGACGGTAGGCATCTAGTGGGGAGAGTTTATTGTATACCACCTTTTCAAAAAGTTTTGCAATGGAAGATAAAATGGCAATGCCCCTGTAATTTTCGACACAGCGTCTATCGCCATCTTGTTAGGAATACCATTATGTCCTTGTTCTTGGTGTTTTGGTGGTAGGTTGACAACACAGTACTGTGTCTCCTTGGACGCATGTCGTAACAGGTAGCTATAAGCGTTCCAGCGTTTTGCAGTTTAGTTTTTAGAAAGCGGGAGTGAAGTGAAAGTGGACGAGTACGGTGATTTGTATGGACGCACCTTTAAATTTAGGCTTAACCCGTAGTGCTTCGCGTTTTGCTGTGGATGTTTTTACGGGCACTGACTCATGGGATGACACGCGCAACGATTGGGCGCAAGGTTTAACGACTTTTGTCGGAGCTGTGGCTCGGAGAACAAAAAGGAATCCGTCCTCCATCTCATGTGACAGTGTTCGGCTTTGGCAAGGAGAAGAGTGAATTACTGTGGCATCACAACGGGCCTATTTTGTGCCTATATGCGTCTGTCGGTAGGCTTCTTTCGATCGACAGCCACTTCAATCTAACTTAAAAAAAACTGTCTAAAAAAATATCCAAAGCATGTAAAGAATATACAACTATATGATTTTGAAAATATCAAGAGTATATTAAATTTTTTCAAAAAATTAAGATCGTTTTTGTAAAAATCCCCAAGCTACTTTTCACAAACAGACATATATTTATTATTCTTTTAAATATAATCGTTTTTTGGATTTGACATAGACTAGAACACAAAAGGTAATTTCCAAAGAAGGAACGCTTGGATATCTGTTTGGTTCAGTATTGCGTTGATGTAAAAAAAAGGGCAGCGAAGGAGCAAATTTAGTAATTGGCAATTGTAGTAGTGAAGTGGGGAAGAATTTTGAAATAGATGACCTAAAACTATTACTTTAACTTAATAAATGGACGTTTGAGCTATGCCTTTAGTGGCTTGTGGCTCGAAATTCTAACCTTTTTGGGATTTTTCTCATAAAATATATGTTTGTAGCTAAGCTTATCTACTTAGTTAGCATGGGTATTTTTAGAAAAAGAGAGTGAAAGTCGGTTCGTGTCTGGATTTGAGGTGTCTTAAAAGAGAAATGTGGAAGAGATGATTGGATTTGGTCAATAAAAAAAAACAAACAAGTTCACTGGGAACTTCATTTGGGGTGAGTGAAGCTCATTGCTTATGAGCTATTCTTAAGATGAAGGTCTTACCGCTAAGATCCGGGTCTACGATGAAGTAATTGGATGATGGGGTTGGGGTGCTCTATAGCGCGTCGCATTGAATTGTTTTTTAGATGATCTAAGTAAGAGGAAAGAGGTGCTATTTTTGATTGGTTGTATAGGTCACTATTCCTATAGTCTGATTTGCTAATGATCGCGTTATCCCTTTTATACCATCCGCCGCATGCAGTGTAGTGAAGATGGGTGTTTTTGTAGATTTCGTGGTGGTGAGTACGTGGTTTGAATCTACGATGTTGATCATGGGGTTCGAATATGCGGTGGTAGAAAGTCGTCGTGCTATAGTATCCATTAAACAGATAAGACAAATAGTAATTTCATCGAATTAAAAGCTGAATTTGTTTTAAAAACATTACGCAAATTATCGATATACCTACATTATTAATCTTTCTACTTTACTTTTTGAAAAATTCACGAGACAATATCCCTTACCACAACGTCGTTCTGCAAGCACTTAAAACTATTTCCGAAACTATTCAACAAGAACTGTTTCCTGAAAACCTCTTAAACGAACCGCGTAATTGTTTAGCTATCAAACTTTATCATGTCAAGAAATCTATACTGCCAGACCCGCTTGCAGCCTGACGTGACATTCAATCGGCAACGATGTGAATACTACTACATGAAGTCGAACAAGGGAATATTTGTGCCATTCAACCAATGGCACATCGGGTGTGGTTTTCAAGCATACTTGCTTCATAAATTCCATACATGCACCATACAAACGGCTACGACATCTATACTGAACTGAAATGTCGGTTTTGGCACTCCATTCACATCCATTCAATACCACACACATTCTATCTTTGTCCCAAAATCCAAACTATACAGAATATATCATTTATATTATAAAATAACTTACCTGTCGTTGAAAGTGCAAACTTCATCTATGAGACTTGTACGTTCTGCTCGTGTTGCATGTGTAACACATTTCTCAACAACGTTCGACGCAAATTTATGTTGAGATAATACCAAAACTTTGCCCTTAACTCCAGCAATTAAAATGGATTTGTCCTCGGGTTTGCCGTGCTCTGTAATGTGTTGAAAATTCTCAATATTATTCTGAGTTGCTTGTATGTAGTTTGCTTGTTAGTAAATAGAGAGGTAAGTGAAAGAACAACATCAGGAGAATAAACATGGAAGCAAGCTGCTGGACCGATTTCGTGGCATGTGGAGCGAAAGCAATCGAAATTTCGAAGAGTAAGATCTGAATAAGCAATTCATATGTTTATTGTCTGCAAAATAAGACTGCAGACTTGAGTTGTAACAATTGTTTGTATTGGTCTATAATTTATCGGCCACACAAAATGCAATCAAATATATTTTGATCGAAAGATTATATTCTTAAGATCATAGAAAATTATTGCATGTTTTACCTTTCAGCTTTGGGTCCAGGATGTTTGAGAGGTGGTGCCACAAAGAGTGAGGGACAATGCAAATGTCTCTAGAACAATGCATTACATGGTTTGATACATTAAAACCTCTCAAATGGAAACAGCTAATGCGAGAAACAAGAGATTGCAAACATATTTTATGTGACACAAAACAGTTTGCGAGCATGAATAGCAATATTGTTTGCACGCACTTAGCATGCAAATTCATCCATACGAAGCCCACTGTTGTGTAGCGAAAACAGGAGAATAAATCCAAGAGTCAGACCGGATGAGGTTCACTTGGTAGAGTAAATATGACTACATTAGAAACAATGCCGACAACAAATGGCATGTCGGGGAAAACACTGAAAGGAAGGAATACATATGAAATGATTTCGTCCTGATATGAATGCAAAATGAAAGCTTAGCTCTATACTTACCGAGAACATGTTGAATGACATAGTTGCCATATTGATCCTGTATTAACTGTTCCGTATGTTCGTGCAACTCTTCGAGAATGGGAGAAGTTTGTTCTTGCGTACAGTGTTCAAGGATGCGCTGGATTACTCGACATCCGTACGGATGAGTGCTCAAGGCAAATACTTGACCTTTGAAGGCATTTATAATAAATTGGAGAGCAGCCGGCGGCTCAACACGTTCAATACATTTCTGAACGACATGATTTCCATTCTGATCCTTGACACACTTCAAAACATGTCCGTCAAGTTCTTTGACGATTTCCTGCTGCTGTTCGGAAGAGATACTTTCCAAGGCTTTTTGTATGACACGACAGCCATACATTTGTAAGGCAAGAGGAAGGACGTGTCCTTTGACCTGATTAGCTAGCGTAGCTTTCTGCTCGGCCGTTCCGAATTCGAAGAACTTCTGAATGACGTAATTGCCGAAAACGTCGGTCATAAGGCTGTAGGCTGCGCCCAGAATCTCATTGAAGACCATTTGCTTTTCAGCAGCAGTGGCTCGTTCCAATTTCTGTTGAATAAATCGAGATCCATGCTGATCCTGCGAGAACTCTACAATATGGTTTGCCAATTCTCGTAGCTGGAGATTCGGGTAGCGTTGATTGCGGAAATCTTCAAGGAGGCGCGATCGACCTGGTGGACGGTCAACTGGAACGGCGGTCTGTCGAACACTGGATCCGGCCGCTGCCGCAGCTGCAGCCGCCGCCGCTGCTGCTCCCGACGTAATCGGCAAATGCTTCGAGAATAGCGAACTATTCGAACCAAACATCGCATTGGCAGCCGACAAGCTTACTGGAGGCTGAAGTGTATTTACATTACGGTATTTTGTTTCTGCACCGGGTGCACGATTCGTCATTAGTCCTGACGGTGGAGGCGTGAGTGGTGCAGCTAATGGACTGGCCGATGCATTTGTTACTGGTCCCAATGCACCATAGCTTCCTACTGGCCATTTTCGGGCTGATGCTGCAGCAGCGGCTGCTGCCGCGGCCGCTGAAGACACTGATGTTGCTGCTGCTACGGCTGCTGCATTTGAATTGTAATCCAAGGACGGGCTAAATGTTGATGTATCTATATGTCGATCAAATGAATCTCGTCGGCCGCTTAATGATGATGTATTCAAGCCCAATCCTAAAATTAGGTAAAAGAAAGGACATTTTTAATTTTTAGATTATAAAATATGTTTTAATCATTGAATCAAAGAAAATATTTACTTCTAACTATTTGGAATATTTACATTATACTACAACAATTATATTAACAAAATATACGAAAATAACAAAAATTCAGAGACGAAGTTTTCATTATATTTTTTCGAATGTGAAATATACTTTCTGAATTTCAAATTTATAACGAAAGCCAATAGTCTTCATATTTTCACAGAAGTGTTTAATTATATACTTTTTATTTCTATTGGACAGTAATACGTATAAATAGTCAATCTGACAGTCTCTATTGAGATATTAGTAGATGTTCTTTTAGAAGCTAGATTAGGGAATCATATTTCTATTTCTTGAAAGATATCGATATTTCTATAGTAAACTGTCCTCTTGAGTCTTTCATTCATTTGAAGAAGAAGAGGAAAGATTATCTCCGAATTGTCGACATCGTTCTACAAAATTGAAATATATTCCTAAGGAAAAATGGACAATATTGGGTTTTGAAGGTTAGGAAAAATTGAATCAGATTAATTTAACTTAGGATACAGTCAGTCAGAGTGAATATCGTATACTGCCTTGTTTTATTGTATCTCAGAGAAAAAGTGGTATTATGTTTGCAGCTTTATTGTACCTCCGGGTATTAGTTGTCAAAAGAACTTTTTGAATATTATGTCACAAAATTGCAAATCTTAATTTTTATTTTATTTTATTTATTAACCAAGCAAGGTACAAGTTACATAAACAATACAAAGCAAAATTGAAAATTGAATATTACTATGAGTATATAAAAATAAAACGAAAAATTAAATAAATTAAATAATTAACAAATAAATCAATAACAATAAATAAATAACAAATAAATAAAACATTGACAAATAGCTTAGCATAAGGGGTTGCGGATGGCTTGGAAAAGGGAAGATTTGAAGGATAATTTTTTTTAACTTATGCTATTGAATATCCTGCAGCATCTATTTATCGGCTCGTTAGCTGCGTAAGTAGTGGAATGTGGATATGCCTTAAGTAAATGAGAGGACCTTGTGATCTTTACAGGGTTATTTAATCCATTTTGGATTAGGAATCCAAACTTCCGACCAATTGTGTTCGATTTCGAAGGTAGGAAGCCAGCCTATATTTGACTATTCAGGAATTCAACTCTGATAACGCCTCTAATGACGTTAAATGTGAAGCAGGCCGAAATTATCTTTCTTCTAGATGCAAGTGTCAATAAGTGTAGGCGACCCAGTCGAAACTCATAAGGAGGAAGGGCATTAAAATCGTAAGGGTTGTATAGTTCTCTCAATGCGAAAAGTAAGAATTGCTTTTGAATGGACTCGAGTCTGTTACTGTGGGTTTCAAAAGCCGGATTCCAGCAAATGGAAGCATATTCGAGAATGGGGCATACAAGTGAGATGTATAAGGATCTTGTGACCCACAGGTCACGAAATTCCTTGGCACGTCTTTTAATGAAGCCTAGCTGTTTGTTTGCACGGGAAAGTATTTTATCATAATGCAAGGTGAAGCGGAGTCTCATCCAAGATAACACTAAGGTCAACAACGTTTTCAACTCGAGCTAACAAATTATTACCGAGGAAGTACGTGTTATGTGAGGCGATGTATTTTCGGGAAAAACTTATAACTTGGCACTTAGCAATCTTGAGAAAAAGAGCTTGCTTTCATTGCACCAATGCTCAAGTGAATCAAGTTTGGATTGGAGAAAGAGTGCATCGGATTTAGATTTCATGATATGATTGACTTTGAGATCGTCGGCATAAAGTAGATGAGGTATATTTGGTAGGAAGTCAGATAGGTCAGAAATAAATATATTAAAAAGAAGTGGGCCAAGATGGCTACCTTGTGGTACACCAGAGGTAGCAGAAATATTTTTCGATAAGAGTCCTTGAAATTTTACCAATTGTGTTCGATTTCGAAGGTAGGAAGTCAGCCAGCTAAGCAAAGATCCGGCAAATCCTAATTTCTGAAGCTTTAGAATAAAGGTAGGGTGGTCAACTTTGTCAAAAGCTTTACTAAAGTCTGTAAAACTGCGTCATTTTACGAGAAGAAAATAAAACAAATGTCTTTAAAAATTCCCTCACTGATATCTAAGTAAAACCCCTACATCTGCAATGTTGTTCCTTTGAATTTGTCTCCTTTTGACACCGCTGTTATTTGCCATATTTTTTTTATTATATCGGAGTGTAGTTAAAGTTGGCAAGTGTCGTTATTGTGGTTAGTGTTGATATTTTTCAAGTATATGTAGGTTTTCAACGAGGATAACCTTCATTGAAAGAAAGGAGAGGAATTGATGATGAGGAAAGGAAAGTTACTTTGAGAAAATGCAGAAATGATGAGCAAAGCTCATCTAACGATTCAAAAGGGAAAAAAAGGAAAAATAGTGAGTCGCAGGAAAATATTCAGTTCTCGTGAAAAACGCTGATTTTGCGATAAATATAGAAAGATTCTTTGATTAGTGCTACTAAAATAACAGCAGACGATGTTTAAACAAAGAAACTCATCCAGAAACAATTAGAATAATTAGGAGGAAAGAGAAATTTCGTGGAAAATAAGCGAGAAATAAACTATATAATATTCAGGAAAAAAATCGAAAGAATAGGTCGAATTTTGTTAATGATTACAGAAAAAGGGATTTGTATTACTGGAGTATCGTTACTTTTGCTGATGAAAGTAAATTTAATTTGTTCGAATGGAATTAGCACATGTAAGTAGCTTTTAAGAAAATAGCAATGAACACTCTGATTTCAGAACTATGAACATATTCTTCAGTCCTTGCTCTATGGGTAATTCAAAAGTGGATTCTATCCGACCTTCTAGATATCTTAGCACAACTAAATCTTCCAAATGTAACACAGTTGCAATTTTTCCATTCAAAGTTTCATTCGTGCTAGTGCTGAAAATAACGCAGTTCACAAAAATAACAATCGGAGAATAGCTGTACCGGAAATAATTATTTTTTTGGAAAGGGTTTTAATTTTTTCTGCTTTTTGTTGTTGCCATAAAAAAACTGCACATAAGGACAGCGAAATTTAATTATAAAGTGACGGCAGGAAAGAAAAACTAACATAGAAATACAAAAAAAAAATAATTTGTTGCTCTACTAAAATAGTTGTTAAATGTCTTGAAAAGGACAAGTGGAAACGTGTGGGCCAAATCGAACAACATACGAAAGAAGGGACCAAAAAATAGTAAACCTTGTGAAGATAAATCCAATGCTTAGCTCCAGAAAAATAAAATAGGATCTTCAGCTCGGCGGTCACAATTAAAAGGCCTTTGCTAGAAGCCAAATTGATGGCCAAAAATCCTCGGAGGGATACCGTTTTATCAAAGAGGCATGAAGCCCGAAGGCTGGAATTTTCGAAAGAACATGTGGATTGGTTTCAGGAAAAACGGAGGATTATTTTATAAAGGAATATTTACAAAGGAATATTTTATGGAGCTATGAGATGAAATTGGTTTTTTTTTGGTTCCACTGGGCGTCGGCAGTATATAAGATGGCCATCAAACAAAGCGAATAAGCCACAGTTTAATAGTAAGACTGTACACGATGATGGAGGAAAATTGATGGTTTGAACTTGTATTTCGTACTATGGCGTAAAACCTAAATTGCTCCTTGTCTTCTACCAAGTAGAAGTAACAACAATGCGAAATACTTGAGGAGGTTATGCTGCCATTGGCTGAGGACGAAATGCCTCTACAAAAAGCTTACCAGCAAGATGACGACCCAAAAAATACGAGCTAACCAGCCAAATCATGGTTTGGAGAGCAGAAAGTGGAGGTAATGAATTAGCCAGGACAATCCTCGGAATTAATTCCAACCGAAAACTAGAGGCGCAAGAAGGCTAATTTAATTTATTTTTTGTTTGTGTGAAGTTGTGAATTTTATTTGGCAATCTGGAGTTCGAACAATAGAAAGTAATGTTTCTCTGATATAAGTTCAACATTTATTAAATATGTATCCTTGCAATCAGTGAAAATTTGAAATTCACGCAATGGAAAAGCTTTGAATAAATCGAAAATGAGGTATTCATTGTCTACCTCACATTTAAAGCTGAGAATTTCGCTCACATTCCGATAATTTTTTAATGTAAAATATCTTTGAGACATAATTTTTTAACGAACAATATCTTTGTATAGTAGGGACCTATGCAAAGATAATTTGTTTCAAAAAATAGATATATATTTATCGAGATACATATTCAACAACACTACCCTGATTCGCATAAACGTTCTATCTACATTTTTGAGTTGACAACGGATTCAAAAACTGCATTCTTATTATATTATTCTGCAAAATTTGAAAAACCTATCTTTTGTGAAAGTATGTTAAAATCAATATTGAAAAACGCACTCTCCATATATCTCCAGTACAAATCAAAACACAAATCATTGAACATTTCGAAAGGACTAAAATATAGATAGAACGTTTATGCGAATTAGGGCAGTGCAGAACAACACACTCAATTGAATACTCCTTTAAACAGCATTCACTATTTACTGATGCTTACTTAAATATATTACGAACTTATTAATTTACCTTGTTCCCAAAAATCCACAAAATTAAATTTAAAGTGATTAGGATTATGAAAAACACGATCACGAAACATTTAAAACAAAATTATCAAAACGATTCACCGCAAGGAATTACTCGTTAACCAACACAAAATATGCACAATATCGTTTTCAAAACACTGGCTCTGTGGCATCCGATACTATACTGAACTAGATCATTTAACGGAACGATCGAATTCAATTGTGATTTCTTCTGAGTGACAAAATAAGTATTTCTCCTCCGACGACATCTCATTTGTCTGTTTTGTTTACCTACCTGCCTACAAGCAAAAACAACAACAACAAGAACTTCCTATGAAAACGAACGAAAAGAATTTAAGCGGAGATAAGAGAAGGATTCTAGCCCTTTTTTGTTTATTTGTTTAGGTGGTAATGCGTTCATTAACGCAACATGTTGGTCATTTACAAGCGTATCACACTTCTTATCTGGATTTCCACATTGATATTTGTACGGGTGCATGCTGAACAGAGCAATCACGTGTTGCGTTTTGTGGCCAGTATGACGATGCCTCTGCTAATTATTCAAAATTTCCAAGAGGCCGTCCATCGGTTTTTTTTCTAATGGTGTTTAGCCCATCATGAAATTATGCGTAAATCAGAGGTAAAGTTGGTAAAATATTCACAATGAGAGAAATAATTTTCTGGGCAGTGGATAGGGTTGCCAACTCAGTGGATCGGAAATCCGGGAGGAAAATAAAAAAATAAATGAAAAACAATTTTATTTATTTAAAATGATATTTCGTTACACAACGAGTTGCCTGTAATGTCTTTTGATTTGCAAGGATAAAGCTATAGAATTCTTTACATGTGTAATTCAAATTTGTGCATACCTGAATTTATGATTTTACATGTGTTTCGTTAAGCCGATTACGATTTTTTCACCACAGTAGATATATAATACCAGTTCTGGCGCACTTAAGAGGAACAAAAGAAGAGTGAATAAGAGGAGCAAAGAGGAGCAATAAGGACACGATGCCTGCATTGTCGGCACGCGCATCCCACGCATGACGTAAGCGATGATCTCGAACTGATAAATAGCCCAGTTGAGCTGATAAACAGCCTAGCTGAAATGATAAACAACTCTGTTGAGCTAATAAAGAACCTTGTTGGGCTGATAAATAGGGTAGTTGAACTGATAAACAACCCTGTTAAATAAGCTAAAAGCCCAGTTGAGCTGTTTATTAGTTCAAAGATCATCACTTACGTCATGCGCGGGCCGATAATCGAAGGCACCAGGTCCTTATTGCTCCTCTTATTTGAACCCCATTTGCTCCTCTTAAGTTCGCCAGAACTGGTATTATATATCTACTGACCACAGTTCGTTTACTACGCTGAAAACATTTGCAGATAGGGACCGATAGAGCGAATCTAACAAGTTTTTTTTATTTCTTTGCCTGATTCTTCTTTACATTTTTCAAAAAAATAAACCCATCGCAAGTCTTCTCTCTTTGTTTTACTTGCGACAAGGTCTTGCACTTCTCGCAGCAAACAGTAATCGTCGTACAATTTATCCTCATTTATTGGCTCATACATAGAAGCACTCAGATCTTTTATTTAATCAATTGTACAAATCTAGTGCAATTTACGAATTTTAATCATTAATATTGTATTATTTATAAGCATATAAAAGCGAGCATAAAATATACTAATTCCGTGAAGGCAATTTTTGTTAAATTTCCGGGAGAAATTAACTGCATTCCGGGAGCCGGGAGATTTTTTAAATGAACTGTATTTTTCCGGGAGAATTCCGGGAGAGTTGGCAACCCTAGCAGTGGATAGTGTTTTTGGTAGAAGATGCCAAATGATGTATCGAAGGTTTATGCGTAGACTTTAGCTCTATAATCGTGAAAAATTTGCTTTTAGTTTTCTATTTATTACCTTTTTCAGTGTATCTTATATTGCTTATAGGTTGTAACGAGCTTTTAATCACCATTAAATATGCATTAATTTTAGTTGATTTTAATTATTAAATCCTACATTGGGATACATGTGGCAAGTATACATATAGTCGTACATACTGCCCTACTAAGCATAAACGTTCTATCTATATTTTAGCATTTTCGAGATATTCAATGATTTGTGTTTTTCTAAATGCTGCAGACACCTTCAAACGTAATGAAAGTTTAAACATGAATACACGTTTACTTGAGATACATCTCAAGTAAAAGCTTTCACGTTGAAAATAGTTGTGGAGGATAGGTTTTATGTAGATAGGAGTTTTTTGAAGTAGCATGCAACGAAAAACTGGCCACATTACTAAGCATAAACATTATATCTACACATTACTAAGCATAGATGTTCTATCTACAGTAGATAGAACGTTTACTATATGCTTAGTAGTGCGACGTTTTTTGTAGATGGGGAGATTTTTCGCTATTGATTTTAACATACTTCCACAAAAGGTAGATTTTTCATAGTTTGTAGAATTATGTAATTGAGTATGTAGTTTTTGAATCTGGTGTTAACTCAAAAATGTAGATAAAACGTTTATGCTTAGTAGGGCAGCATACATACATACATAGTTTAATTCATTCCAAGAGCAACTGTTTAGCTGTAGTGTATCACTTCAACAACCAATTCAGATAATTTCAAAAAACTCAAGGTACAAGAAAACTGATCCTGTATCGGTAGGCTGTGTATTCTTATAGAAACCAAGGCTGTGTATTCGATTGAAAACTGGTCAAATAAATAAGGTTTATTACTAATTTTAAATAAGGTTTATTACTAATTTATATATATATATATATATATATATATATATATATATATATATATATATATATATATATATATATATATATATATATATATATATATATATATATATATATGTATGTATATATCAGCAAAATGATTAAGGGATTAACATATCTGGAGTGGCCGATCCGATTGAGCTGAAATTTTCGGAGAACAGAGATTAGTGAATCCAATCCCGGGATCCGAATCCCGGGATCCCGGGATCCCGAACAGTTTTAGCCACTAAAATCCCGGATCTCAATTAGGATTGATGGTTTATAGTCCCGGGATTATAAATCATCAATCCCAGGATTATAAAACATCAATCCCGGGATTTTAGGGACTAAAAACTGTTCTGGATCCCGGGATCCCGGGATTCTAGTCCCGGGATTGGATTCCCTAACAGAGATGTATATAGTGGGTAGGTCCATGACTTACTCGAATTCAGATATCTTTAACCTTTTGGTGGCGACGAGCATTTTGGTGAATTTTCAGGTACTCCTATATTTCCAAGCAGTGTAAATTTTTGTTAAAAAAGTATTTGAAATGAGAACTATATAGAATTGGAAATTTTGAGCCTTGTGTAGGCGCTGAGTGCCTAAAAGTAGGCAAGGATTTTTTTTCAAAGTTCGATTTGTCATAACTTCTAAGAAAAACAATGGATCATCGTGAAATTTGCAGAACGTATTGATGTAAACTAAAATTTAACACACATTGACTTTCGAGACTGTGCGGGCAACTTTGTAGCTGCAGCAGCCTCCTGAAAAAAAATGCTTCAAATCATCGACCCTCCTGAAAAATTTTTGAAAATAAATTCAAATTATTAAAAAATTTTGACTTTTTTCCACCAAGTCAAATAAAAGTTTTCAAAATTCCGCGGTAAACAAGAACGGCAGCCCATGATCAAATTACCTCTATTTTCAGCAATCAAAATTTCTGTTCACGAGAACTGACGATCGGATAATGCGATCAATATGAAATTTACAGGACATGTTGGAGTTAGCTAGGACCAGGTCTGATAGAAGTGATTTTCAAATACGGGCAATACTGTGGCAGTGGTGCCATTTTGAAAAATCGCCGAGAAAAAAAACTGGTTTTAGCCACCAGATTTTAGCAAAATCACGCAGTAGATGAACCTTATAAGGACCTAATAAGTTGAGAGTAGGGATTGAGGAGACAGAGATTGTTGAGTTTAACAATAAACTCTGCGTGACAAATTTTATCGAATGCTTAAGCCACATCGAACATAAATAGCCCTGCTGACTGTCTTCAGTTGAGACCTGTTTTGATGCGTTAAAATAACCTTGTTAGTTGGAGCTCAGTGGAGTTTTGATGGTTAAAGCGCCGCATTATTCTTCTGGCAGGGAGCTGTGTGATAGGAGCTTTTATTGAATGGAAGAAAGAAAAATTATTTCCGTTCTGTTAGCAATTGGAGAAAGGCTATAATAATATCTTGTTTTATCTGTCTTTGAGATGATAATTACTGTGGCTAGTTTCTGGCAGTCAAGGAATCTCTTTAAGAAGAAAAATGTTGTTGCTATTATCAACAATGCTCCGCAGGATATGATCGGGCTGATTGACTGATGTTTTGGCTAGGTTCAGGCAATTTTCACTTGCTGATTTTGAGCACTAGAAGTTTAATTTTCTCTAGATCTGTGGGAGGTATGGTTTCGTTTATCAGATTTGATGTCGCCTGCTCAGTTCGATCTTTTTCGTCGACATCGTTTCCCGAGTTTTCCTAAAACTGAAGCTCTAATGACGACAAAAGCAACAGCTTTATCTTCTTTGCTGAGTTTCAGGTAGTTCACTCTCTGAATGGGTGGTATGTTGGGATTACTTTTGGTCCTTAAATATTTATAGAGAGCCTCCAGAATGAGTCACTTCTGGGTTCGATGCTACTCATTCGCATTGTTCTCGATTGTTAGCTTTTGAGCTGATTGAATTTGTAACGTATAGTAAAAGCCAATTCGTCTTTTATGATAAGGCTCAACTACAGAGTGGCCCAAAAGTTTCTCCCCACAAACTTTTTGTTATAAAAACCAAACCAACAAACATAAATTAGAAATTCAAATTTGTTTGTGATGCTAACATAATACAAATACTTATTCTTATTACTAATAATGCATTTGTCTACCTTTATTAGCTATACATTCTAAAATACGTCGTCCAAAACTATCACATAAATTTTCTAATTCGTCCTCGGTATAGCTGCTCCGTTCTTGCTGTACTCTTGCAATTAAGGCCCGTTTCACACGAGACACTCGGTGTCCGGCCACTGTGTCTCTAGCCACTGCCGGGGCACAGAAATAAATGAGAGCATACACACAGAGCCACACTGTCCGGGCCACAATTCTATACAAAAACAGTGGCTGAGGATTCAGTGGCCGGACACCGAGTGTCTCGTGTGAAACGGCTCTAATTGTCGTCTATTTTTCGGCATCGGATGTCTAAATACACTCTCTGTATGCGCTCGTGACCCATCCTGCATAAGAATTACCCAATTTTTATGTGGAAACTGTCTTCTGTCATCCTGACATGCTGCGTAAGCTGGTCAAATGCTGTTCCGGTAATACCATCCATCTACTGTTGTGTTTTGCTCAACAACATGAAGTCTCAACTTTCCATATAAGCTGATTCCTCCTGCAACCGTTATCTTGAGGTCAAATTTCGGCTTTTGTATGGGTTGAATAGTGCTTGGATCACTTGTTCTAACTCTCATATTTTGCCTGTTCGGCGTTGAGTGTAAAACAATTGGGGATTTATCCGTAAAAAGTACAGCTCTGATAGACCTTCCGCGAGCACTATCTTCACAGAATCCTTCACTTTGCAGCCTTCTATGGAAGTTAAGTCTATCTGTGACATTCTTTGCAGTAAGAACTGGCTTTACTCATCTCACGTAGGCATGTCTTCCCCCATTCGTCGATTTAATGTACCGTTGATCGAAACGTTGTCTTTCGCTGTTGCTGGTAATTTTCGGATTGATTTATCCTTTTGGTCGCTGTTCTTGTTCCAATGCTTGGCTTGTTTTCCACCATCTTCTTTATTTTTATTTTGGTTGCAAGTGAAAGAGTTGTCGGTCTACCGGAACGTCCTTTGTCCTGTTTATCGCCTTTCCTCCTTTCTAGCCATAATTGTACGGTCTTCCTGCTACGCCTAGTGTCCTTGATATTTCAGAAACGGAATTTCCTATTTAGCCAAGAGTTTGAATTTGAATCCATGTTTGTATCCTATTCGAAGCCATAATGAAGCAGCACAAAAGTCCTCTAGGATAGGCTTTAAAAAAATAAAGATTTTTCAGGTAGCGCGTATAAAATGTTCTAGGAAAAATCACTACTTACGATAAACACGGCAATAAACAAGGGTCCTTGAGATCAGGAACAATAAAATTTCACAGGTAGGCTCACAGAAAGACCCTTAATTACACCAGAAACTCAAATTAGCTTTCTAAAGGGTACGTCTCTGTACCTGACTATAGGGAAAAATGTTGTTTAATTTTTTTCCCTGGAAATGCACTACTTCGCTTTGCACAGCTATTATTGATGTTAATGCTGTCGTAGCTAAGCACAATATGATCTTTATGTTAGCTGAAGAGTTGATATTTAACCTCCGTTTAGAGCATCTACAGACGACGAACAAGGTTCGTCAACTTGGCGAGCGAACACGTGCAATTGTTGTTGTACGCAGGTAAACACTTACCATTTAACAACAACAATTGCACGTGTTCGCTCGCCAAGTTGACGAACCTTGTTCGTCGTCTGTAGATGCTCTTAGGGTTTCGTGCATGGTCTTGATGAAACAAAACTTTCTTTTTCGGCAAAAGAGGTCATTTTTACGATGCAACAGGTCCACAGCATAATCGCCGTGAATTGTTTACTTTTTATCAAAATGTTAAATGCAAATTATCCCCATATCTCATATCTCAAGACCTATTGGTTTCATGTGAATTTGTTGCATGAAACTTTTATGCAGATTTTTACGCTGAAAAAATTTAATGTAGGAAAATTTACGTAAAATCAATAGTTACTGAGATATTTAAGAAAAGCTTATTTTCGTGACCTTTCACCTTAATTAAACTTCTTTTTGCAATGGACTTTTCATATTGTTTTGTGAATTCCACAATGATCAAAATTCCGTTGAAATATTTTCACTTGGACTTGGACAGGAAAAGTTTAAAATGACTTGACTAATGTTCAAATTTTAATGTGGATGCTAATACATGCACGTGAGTCTGAAATATTTTACAGTGGTGATTTATTTCTTCGTTTCTTTCATTCTAAATACATATTTATATTGCTTGTCAGCCAGTGGAAGTTTTACAAATGTATAGAAGTCGAAATTAATAGGAAAACTGATCTATATCGAAAACTAAATTTACCTACTCATTTCCAGAGCAATTGTTTTCAATTCATTGAAGAGAATGCTTTGGTTTTGCTTTGGCAAGCAGTTAGGTAGATCGTTTTGTGGTTTACAATATTGTTAATTAAGCACATTGTATTCCTATCTCGAAACTAGTATTCCATAAACCATATTTCAAAATTACATTAGCTAATTTTCCTAACCATATTTCGAGAGAATTGGCGTAAATCATAGGACCATAAATCATTCCATTTCCCGGAACGTTTTTCACTTTCTACCTCTAACTAAGTAACACTCGTAGCAATAGCTAAAATAACATACAACATACTTCACACGAACGAACACATGATACCAATCTCTTGCTTTCCCGTCTAGGGCTTTTCCTCTGCGAAGAAGTTTAATTAAGTAAAAGGCAAACAATTGCAAACTAATCTAAATTAAGGTAATAATTGCTATTGCCTGAGCTAGGCTTCCTCCTGTTATGCTATGTGCGAGGCTGTTCGCTCGAGCGTGCGGGCTTCAGAAACTGCAATTCAAACTGCTACATCAACTACCCAGCCTAACCTATTCTCAAACAATGATGACGACAACGATACCAACGACTACGACGTGATGCTTTTGCAGTTCAAAAAGGAATTATTTCAAGTGGTTGTTACTGCTGCGTTTCTGTTGCGTCTATGGATTTCCATTCTCATTGCCAGATAGCAGAGTTCCGTCCTATTCGATTCCGCTCGAGGTTGCAGCTGGGAGTCGAGGTTTGGCTGGAATTCAGCAGGAAAACCATGATCACGATGGAAGCAAACAACAACAGCAGTCGAACATGCAGTGGAATAGACGAAAATATACCTACAAGTGAACTAAACCAGCAAACTTGGAAATGTTTGTTTAACACCACTTAAAAGTACAAACTTAGAAATTTTTCACCAGTTGAAAAGCGAATTGGAAGCCTCCAAGCAATTGAGGAAGGAGAAGATAGTAATAAGTCTGTAGCAAGGTAGGTACGAGCACTGCACAAGTAGTATGGTTCTAAAAATTTCCGTTTTGACGACGGTAAGATGATGATAGAATATGTGGGGCCCAAAGTCAGTGGGCTGACAAAGGTGGAAGGGAGGAAAGGACTTACCCGAAGTTTTCTACATTGTATGTATAAATATACATTTGAAACGTTTACCTAATGAAAGCAATTTACGATAAGTGGCGAAAATATAATAGCACTTAAATCCTTGTGTGTGTACTTTGCTAAATGTTCGGGTTATTATCAGTGTGAAGTGTTCTCTTTGGATAGGAAATGGCACAAGTTTGTAAATGGAATCGGTACAGGAATTGAACGAAATCCTTATCTTGAGTATTTGTGTTGGGGTATTGTTTTGAATTATAGCTTGAATTCAAAGTTTCCTGGAAACATATAAAGTGTATTTTGAGGTTTTCAGTTCACATAACTGAAGAAGGAAGTTGTAAGACAAATTTTGCACACACGCAAACAATCACTTGCAGTGTGAATATGATTTCAGGCGATGTACCTATCAAAAGCCATTTGTTTGCACCATTACATCAATGATTTATAAATTGAATTAATTTCTTTGATAAAAGAAAAGTTCTCTAACGTTAAACAAAAAGGGATGTTAATAGGGACGGATTTATCATAGAAGAAGCAAAATTTCTCCTTTTTTTGGGGACGTGAATAAATTTTTGCTGTTTACCGACAGATAGCATTATGTAAGCCTTTTTGCATCGGACAAATACTTCAGCTAACTTCATCGTGAAGCTCCTCTTTTAGCCTTGAAATGAGAGTGAAATTTTTTTTTGCCGAATTGTAAATAATCCATTTACTGTAAGCGTGCCATAAACACGAAGAGTTTTGTGACAAAAAAGAGTATTTGCAGAGAATTTTACTGCATTAGTTAAAAAAAATCTGCAACTGAAACACGTACTTGTGAAGACTTACGGCGATATTGCTCTGCTGAAAACCACATATCCAGCGAATATCTCGATATAATTGCTACATTGGTTTGGGCGTTTTTAAAATAATTATTTTGATGTTTATTTTTTTTTTGTTTTGTATATTTATTTTCGTTGTTTTGTTTATTTATTACATAAAATAGCAATTCACATTTTCTTGAAGCTAAACTAAAATAAAATAACACAGTAAATATCCCCCGACTCTTGACTTGGTTATCAATTTGAGGCGGAGATTACAAGGAAAGAAAATAAGGGTTGTAATTTTGGGAATTTAAAGCACTTTTGAACCTGAATTTAGAGATAGACGGGGAATAGTAGCTGGAAAATTTGTTAAATATTTTGCAGCATCTATTCATCGGTTTTCTGTCACCATAAACAGTATGATGCTGGTGCTCATTGAGGAGACTTGTGTGTCTAGTCCGTTTTAGAGAATCATTGAACGTTATGTTATTGCAAATATATTCAACGTCAATCAAGCCCCTAATCGTTTCAAAAACGAAACATGAGCATAATAACTGTAGGATAGAAAGCTTTCAAAATCACGTGGACGATATACTGTCCTGTACTGTATAGCATAAAGGTCCTATCTACATTTTAGTAGCTTCGAGATATTCAATAATTTATGCTTTAATTTGTACTGAAGATATAAGTAGAGTGCATTTTTCAATATTGATTTTAACATGCTTCTACCAAAGAAAGGTTTTTCAAATTTAACTCAAAAATGAGAAGAATGCAGATAGAGCTTTATGCTAATAGGGCAGTATATATCTCTCAAGGCAAAAATAACAAACTGCTTTTGGATAGATTCCAGTCCTTCGCTATGAATATTGAAGGTAGGATTCCAGACGATGCACCCATATTCGAGCGATGGACGAACTAAAAATATGTCGTTTTTGTGACCCATATGTTCTTGAACTCATTTGCGCGCCTCTTAAAAAATCTCAGCTGCTTGCTGGCTCTTGCGAGTTCTTTGTCATATTGAAGATTAAAGCGAAGCTTCTTATCCAGAACGACACCGAGATCAATAACACTATCTACATTCTTCAGCAGCTGCTTACTTAGGCGGTAATCAAAATTTAGAGTAGATGTCTTAGGGGAAAAGCTTATGGCTTATGTTATTCTGGGCACACCATTGCTTAAGCGATAAGAGCTTTAACTGAAGGAATTTTAAATCAGATTCCAATTGAATAGCGTAGTACAACTTGAGGTCGTTCGCATAAAAAAAGTGTGGAATGTTTGATAACACCTCCGATCGATCCGAAATAAAAATATTAAACAGGAGCGGACCAAGGTGGCTGCCTTGCGGTACCTTTCTGTGTTCGATTTCTTGAGTAACAATCCAACCAATTTAGGAAGTTTAGGAAAGCAAGAGCAACACAGAAAATACTATTAAAAGCATAGTGCCCGTAAAAATACATGTCAAAACTTCAATTATTTCAATCGAACGCCTGAAACAAGCATATACTCTAAATGCGGAGCTAAAAGAAATGCCGACAGCTTCTAACTATATGAGGAAAAGCATAGTGCCAGAGACCATAATTTATATACTTCTGGCGGTATACACCGATTTAATTCCGGGATTGTGAGAAAATATAACGCCGGACACCATAATGCATGACAAAAAAATTCATAGAGTTAGGCTCTTATATTATGGCCCTAAAAATCATGTATCATAGCCCCCAACGTAATGTAGTAAAGTCCTAACGCCATGCATTATATCAACAAATTATGCTTGAGTCAGGATTCGAGCCCGTGACTGTATTCTTCAAAAGCCGACGCTAGGCTACACCAGCTTATTAAAAAGCTAACGCTGTTTATCCTACTTAAATGATATGTACTGAGATTATGTTCATAGCAGTTGGGGCTGTGTAACTCAGGAGTTGAGACTATGTACATAGCGGAAAATCCAATAAAGCATGGGAATTTGATGTTTTAGCTATATTTTAGAGTATTTAGAGCTATATATATAGCGTATGTGATCATAAATGCTGCGCAGTGTGGTTTTTTTTTCAATGTGTCACTGCATCACGACTCCACGACCAGCACTCAGCCAATTTCGCAGCCCGAACGAAAAACTTAATTTGGGCCCAAACCTAAACGGAAAGTGACATTCAAAAAATCTTAATATAACTTGGGGTAGAGTAATGCAGCTTTCAGCACAGCAACACATATATCTAAATTCATTAGCTCATTTTTGGGCATATTCGATTCTTTCATTTCCCCTTCTGCTTTGGTTGAAAGAAGTGTTTTGCTTATTTTATAAAAAAAATACTGAGTTTGTGAATCAAGTGACATATCTCCATTTATTTGACGCCAATTTAAAATAGTTCGAACTTTATTTCAAGCGAAAAGTTGACATTTGATTTCAATAGTACGATTGATTTCGAAACTTAAAGTGTGCTAATTTGTTTGACAAAATCGATAATAGCTGTGTTTTTGATGAGCCCGAAAAAAGAGCAGAGTATCTTAAGGCAAGTTAGAGCAGAGTAGAGCAGTTGTCAAAAAAGTAGAGCGAGTTAGAGCAATTGAGAGCAATCTTATGGAACACTTTTCAGGCAACAATTATCAAAGTTGATTGTTTGTCTGAAGTTCAACCTGTCAGTTCACTATTAAAAAATTCTACTTTAGTCACAATTTTTTGTTGATAGTCGGTTCTGTGATAATTGAAAAGCAGCTAGTTGCTTGCCTGAAGTTTTAAAAAAATAGATAAAGCGGAAAATCGTGCTCTAAATTGCTCTAGTTCAACTTAGATTAGGCACATGAAACACAAATCAGAGTAAACTTCGGGCAAACTAGAGCAACCGATTTGCTCATGAAATATATTTTGCTGAGATACCTCTACCTAGCTCAACCTAGAGCAGCTCATTTAACACTGCTAATGATATAATCGACCGAAAATTGAAGTACGTGACATTTTAATCTATCATTTATCACTAGAGCCTCTGCTTGCTTCCACTGTCAAAATGTTCACCCCAAAGAATAATGAGGTATCGGTTACTTCTTAAAATTCTTCGCGCGGCTTTTATCACGCCTCACAGCGACCTTAGCACTCCTTCAGCTGCGGGAATATCAGGAAACATTAAAGACATGCTACTGATCCTTCTACATTTATTTTTATTATTTTACTCTTCTTTTAAATTTATTTATTTTTTGAATATTTATGGTATCTTAAAGAATGCAGTACGTTTTTTCTTCAAAATTTGGAAGCTATTTCAACTTTCTTTCTTACAATCATTCAAAAGAATTGGAAAGGTGATTGAGTTTAATTTAAGTCATTTACTCCGTCTGGCTTTCAATCAAAAGAGTTTCATTGGACGACTTGTCGCAAAAGCTCTAAATCAAATCAATGATTTAAGACTGTGTTTTTTGAGTCTATCGTTGAAAAAATGACAGTTTACAAGACTCTTATGAATTCTTCCAGCAAAGTCGCTACTTGTGTTGCTGAAAAACACTGGGTAAGAGGATTAAGTCATCACTCTTTTTTAGAAAGTGTCGCTATTCTAAATTTTGATTTAATATCTCTGAAACGTAGTAGTTGACGTTCATTCTGAATTGAACAAACATCTTAATTTAGTGTCAAAAATGTCTTTTATTCTCATAAAACAGCATTCCGTTTGGACAAAAATGCTGCTGGAACACATCGTTGGTTTGTTAATGTTTATGGTTTGCGGCGATTTCGATCTAAGCTCAGAACAGAGAGACTTAAAAATGAAAGAAGCGTTTACATATACGAAATTTAGTGAAGCAATTACACTACAAAAATAAAATCTATAAATAGAACAAATCGAGAGCATAACTACCTCCGATTTTCTCTTTGGTTTCTTCGCTACCTAAGCTCTGCAAGCTTTCGGGTCTTACTTGTCAAAATCGTTTAGATATGGCCTACCATCTCAGTGCATATGGGGACATGAATCCATTGACCGATGAAAGATTAGGAAATTAAAAAAAAAAACAGTTAAGAAAACAATTGTTTTTCTCAACTCAACTCTAGAAAGAAATCCATTGACTTCTGAGAGATGGGGGGGTTAAAAAACAGTTGAAAAATCAATTGCCAAAACGCAAAAATTGGAATTTTCATCGAGGAGTTGAAATTTGATCGCCGAGGAGAGTGGTTTCGAACAGACAGTGCTGCCTTTAAATCAAGCGAACGGAATTTGCTTCGTTTCACCCTTGAAGTGAAAAATATTCATTTTATGCCTTTTTGATTTTTAATTTAAAACCATATTCGACACCAATTGTATTTCGTACCTTTTTTGTTGAAAAAATAAGTCAGAATGTACGTGAGTATGTGGCGATAAGCTAAGAAAAAATTGAACAATAAAGGACCACGACGTCAAGCATTAATAATTTGGCACAGATGCAGCAACAAAAGCGGAAGCGGCTGCGTTTGTGGCGACGATAAGTGCTTATTCACTTGTGGTTTCGAGGAGATCCGATTCATTTGCAAATCACCGTTGGTAATTTCTAGGTAGAACTAGAACGCAGGTTCTAACTGAGCCGGGAGCTCAACTGTTTCTTATTGCAAGTTCTGAGGTTTCTTCATCATAGCCAATGTGCTCGTTTTGTGAACATAGCTCGGCGTATTCGATAGCGTCGCAGAAATTGAAACACCCGCTGACCTCTGAAGAACGTGTGCTTTCATGGCTTGTCAAATTCGGGCTCTACATAGTCTTGCAGAAAAAGGGAAAACTTTTCGGAATTTTGATAGTACATGAAAACGGCATATATTCGGAGCTCTTGATCCTTATCCTACCCCCCTTTTTTGTGATGTTGGTCCACGTTTTAGATAAACATGGCACAGCTAGAGCTATGAGCCGTTCCTCAGATCAATCACAAAGTCAATGACTGGCTGGCGTTATTAAATCACGTGAGGGTAACGAGCCGGACTTAAATTCTGTTATGAGGGCAGCTGCTCACAGTTGATCCCGCAACAAGGTTTTTCAAAATTGGCTCTCAAATTACTCGCCATTATCGATTAGGCGAAAGCCGCTACTGAATATTAGAACCCGGGTTTAGAGGCTTTTACTAAAACATTCATTTCCTTTGAAAATTCGTTTGTGTGAAAATATCTGAGATTTGTATGAAAGATTTCAAACTTTTTATTATGTTTAGGGGTCTATTGCGATTGTCGATTGGATGACCAATCGACTGCTATCGTTCGAAACGATAAAATTTTATTGTGTAAGTGCAATCGACAAATATGTGTATTATTGTGAATTTAGATATAAGAGCTTGTGAATTGTACTTGGTACTTGTTGACAGCGTAAATATATCGAATTTGGAGTTTATATTTTTATTCGCTTGGTTGAAGGAAAATGGTGTGTTTTTTTTATAATTTGTGGCTCATTAAAAAATAACGCCTGAGCAAGTGTTTAATATTGCAAGAAACAAACATTTTTATTAGAAATATGTGTTCTGTCGAGCTGTTTTTTGACGAAGAGGATAGTTCCGATTCCGCTAATTTACTGGAGTTATATAGAGCTAGAAGGAAATTAAGAGATACGTCCAATCCACTAGAATTAGATGAAGAATTGTATGTATGCTCTATCTTTTTCAATGTTCGTGGTTCGTGTTCTCATCCTGGAACATTTATTATTACCTTTCAGACTTTTTTTATGTCTTTCATTACATTTTGTGTTACTTCATAAAATTCCTGTTGGGCTTGCGTTTTCTTCTCTAACATTTCTATCCAGACATCATTTTTTTCTTTTGCATTTTTTCCTGGCTTTTCCTCACGAATTTTACTCTGTTGAATTACGGACACTTCATTTTCCTTATTTAACTCACAATCTCCATGTTCATCAGTGTGTGATAAACCAAATTCTTGCTCAGGTGGATTTACTGGCGAGACAGTTTCCAACAAACTAATCACAGCTTCTTCTATATTACTAGAAGTATGCAACCTATTAGGTCCACCACCAGTTGCATTCAATTCTGCTTTATTTTCAATCATTTTCTTATTAATTTTAAATTTCATATCAGTCCAAACCTAAATAGCACATAAACTCTAAATTATTAAATAAGTGTTTTTGCTGTAACTAACCATAACCCATTTATCCCACCCGAGAACAGGAGGCCCCAAACTATTCAATTCTTGGGCAAATGTTTCCCATCTCCGCTTTGCATGTGTTTTTGTGCAAACACCTCTTGCGATGTCGGCATTTTCTTGCATTAAATTTACGAACCTTTCAAATTGCCTACGATTACTTACTAGTTTACTCCTGTTAAAAATAAATTTTAAAATAACTAATGCAAACAGACTATAAATTACTTACATTTTTTAACAGACGCGTTTGTGATCGTCAGTCGTCGTCCATGTAAAATACCATCGATGAGAAGCGTTTGTCAAATCGACACTTATCGATCACAATCGACATTCACAATACCAAACTTCACAATCGACGAACGATAGTCGATAAGCATCGTATATCGACTATTTTGCGACAATCGCAATAGACCCCTTAGTTTAGTTTAGTTTATTGACAATTTCATCAACAGAATGATTACTACAGAAAAAATATTTACATATGAAATTATGAATGACAATCGGTCGTTTAAGCCGACACTTGAACGTAACAACAGTATAATTATAGTGGAACATTTCATACGCAGAGTTAAAGCTTCGGGCTATTGCGCAGGTTGGTTCATTCCATCCATAATTGGTTTTATGAAACGGGATGGATAAGGTGCTATGATGTCTACGTTCACCGTGGCAAACACGAAAGTTCAGTTTAGATAGCAAAAACTCAGAGTTTACGTTTCCAGTGAGTAACTTCGCAGCAAATAGAGCTTTGAAATTTTGACGTCGAGTTTCAAGAGTGTCCATGGTCAATAATTGCAAGCGGTTTTCATAAGGAGGTAAGCGAATAGGATCAGACCAGCGGAAAGAACTAAGAACAAAAATTAGAAATCTCTTTCAGAATCAATGCGATCTATATGCTCCTTGTAATATGGAGACCACATCAAGCACCCATATTCTAGGATAGGGCGAACCAGAGAGCCGAACAGGATTTTAATCAGAAGAATATTACCAGAAGAATGCTTCTGGTAATATTCAACTGTAATTCCTCTTGAATGAACAATTCATCGAAATATAAACAAGTACATATAGCGACAACATAATTTACACTTTGATAATCTAGCAAGAGCACCTAATCTCAACATATTATTCATCTGAGTAACATAGCCTTAACTCATGGCAAAACGACACCGAGCATACGAAGTTACACTATATTTGCATATTTCCTATACTTCGGAACGATAATATTCCTGGATGGCGCGACTTATCGTGTGACGATGACAAAGTAACAACCTCCATAAAACCAACATTCGAAATTATTAACGCAAATAGCACACCCCGGCCCCATCTTCCCTGTCCGACTTAATCTATCGACAAACAACAACAACAGCAAAATTTTGCAAATGACTCCTAATAACGAGACGAACGATGAAAACAGCTTAGCATATCATTACAAGCATGTTGAAAGGAATATACAAGATGGCACCTGAGAAATTATGGTCTTATACGATAAATCCAAAAGTCTTAGAAATGCTAGATATTTGAAATCTTCTTCTCAATCTGTTCGGAATATGCTTAATTGCGTGGAACTGAATTAATTGGGACTTAGACGTAGAGTATGGATTTTATCGAAATTTTGTGAAATTTATTCAAGCATAAGATTTCTTTTGACATGATTCGTGAAGCTTAATTCAGCTACATGACATATTATTCAGAATAATGATAAGGAACAGTAATTCATATATTATATTGGAAAAAAAGTTTTACGCCATTTCCATAAAAAATATTTAATACGAGTGAAATCATGAAATACTTGAATTAAAATTTATAATCTTGAATTTTAATGACTTCAGTTCCTTCAAATATTTTTTTTTATTCAAACAAATATATTTATAAACTGTATCTACAAATTCACACTAAAATCATATAATTGTTAGTAACTAGATGAATAGCATCATATTTTAATACCAAACCAAACCATGTTATTTATAAAATTACAATAAAATATTAAAGATTAATTATAAATGTAAGTACCTGAAGGTTGTGCGGGGCTCCCCAAGGTACCAAGACCTCCGCTAAACGCTTGGGGTGCAAATAACCCGCCACCTAAAAAAAAACATTCGCAAATGGAAAGAGATTTAGGTGAGTAAAAATCGATTACGCACAAAAATGTTAAAATAAGAACATGATGTGATATGAAAACGAAATTAATAAATAGCTATGTAAATTTATTGGAACATTAATATGGAGAAATGTGATTTTTTTCGATGTGTGCTGTACATTTATAAATATTAATATTTTACTATGCAAGTGATTTTTTAGATATTAATCAAGTTAATAAACAATAAAATGATATGTGATATTAACGAAGCATTGCATGTAATTATTTATATATGAGTTATGAACACACTGTTTAAGATTGTAAATATTGTTTATTTACTGTTTATTATTGTAAATATTAGTGCGTGATAATTGTTATTTAAAGTATTCACAATCTGATAATTGTCTATTTGTTCTGAGATAGAGTGAAAATGGATACATCTCGTAAATGTAATATACATATGTAGTTTAAAGTGAGTCTCACTTCAAGTACACTATGTCCTAACTGTCTACTATGATATAGATTAATTAAAACAGCCTAATATTTTTTCGTTGTTTTTTGTAGTTACATTTCCATTTATTATACAAAATATTATGTCCTTAGATGTACTAAGATCCGTTTCACGTAAAATTTCCATACGAAATTTGGCGTGAAAATGCTTTCGACTAAAATATAGCTTGAAATTTTGCCAGAGCTTTCGAAAAGAGCTTTTGAGAAATTGTTTTCGTTCAGAAAATGCAGATGACATTACGTGCGTTTTTTTGTACATTGGGCAGAGCAAATTAAGGTAGGATTGCAAAAAAAAAAACGATCCCGACCAGAAAGGTTACTGTATTCGATAATATTGTTGCATTCACTGAGCTTTCGCTTAGGTTGGTTGTTAAACATATAGAAAACACCTGAATGAAATGTTATCTAGGTTTTAATCGAAATCATACATGATACTTGCATCTGAAATAATCTACAATTCAATGTGCATTAAAAACTCAAAAACTGTCTGCACACTATAAGATTTGATGCAAAATAATTGACAATTACAGAGTGCTATGCAAATTCATTCAATTCAAACTGCCGGTTTCACAATAGTCAGCAGCAGTGGTACGAACCGTTACAAACACTCTTAGGCCCGTTTCACACGAGACACTCGGTGTCCAGCCACTGTGTCTAGCCACTGCCGGGGCATAGAAATAAATGAGAGCATACACACAGAGCCACAGTGTCCGGGCCACAATTCTATACAAAAACAGTGGCTGAGGATTCAGTGGCCGGACACCGAGTGTCTCGTGTGAAACGGCTCTTACAGTTATCAGCACACTCTGCATGAAGGCCTATGAACAACTGCTCCCGAGCTAAATTCCTGCCTCATTGACGTTACAGCGGTAGCGGTTGTTGTTGTGTTCAATGTAGTTGCCCAGATCTGATCTGCCCAAGATCGCAAAAAAAACGCACCTATTAGCAGTATGTCCGTCAGTCGTTTTACGCAAATTCAAAATGGTCTGGAAATTTTATTGGCATTTGTTGTCAATAAGTGATTGAATTTAAAAATTGCATTATTTAATGTTTAGTCAAATTAAAAAGCTTTTATTAGTCAAATTAAAAAGCTTAACATTTCATTTGCCAGCAATCAACAGAGTCCCCGAATTTTTCACTGTCAAAATTTTCACTCCAATGAAACAACAGATTGGAAAGACCAGATTATTAAAAAAAACACCAGATTTTTAAAATTTATCTGCTTGCGGAAGTTAATACTAGGCTTAAGAAAAAAAATGAATTGAATAAGAAGCAGGATCATGTTTCGATCAGAGCATCTAAGTTTCGATTCCTGTATACACTTTTAAGTTTTACTTTTTGTTGCCAAAAATCAATTCATGAGAATGTTCTCACTACGGCGGTTTTTAACACAAGTTTCATCATATGGGTGCGGATATTAGTCGTGCTCAGAAATACTGCGCAAGTACTCTTGAATATACAACTGTGGAAAGTCATCGTAAAAAAGAAGGAAAAATGGGCAATAGACGAGCACGGCTAACAAAAGAAGCAGCATCTGCGAGAGTCTCAGTGTTAGACATTTTCGTCGAACCATTCGCGGCAAAGTCAGTGAGATAGATAGTTTAAATTGCGAAAAAAAAGACAATAACTAAAGCGACGGTCCCGAAAACAATTTTGGAATAAAATAAGGATGAAGTTGCCCCTATACCTCACAGGATGAAAAGGCCAAAATAGCAATGTTACGAGAAAACTCATCAATTGTTTCTGCGAATGAAAGTAAAGTGGTTTTTGGGGGTAGCATTTCCAGGCATGAACAAGCTTGAAATTCAATGATTCGAAACAGCGGGGGATTCAGCTCGTCATATTCTGGGCAAAACTAGCAGCAGATAGTATACTTGAGCAGTTGGTGCAAATCAGGTATCTTCTCACCCAAAAGGTGTAATTTGAGAAACTGCCTCCACGAGGTATGATACAGTGCTTTAGATGTCAAGCGTTCGATCATGCTGCTACGAACTCTGGGGGAAGTATCGCCAGTGAGTTTTCAGTGTAAATTTTGGATAGTACGGAGATCCAGAGAAATATCCGATGTAATGTTCACATAAATTAGGTAGCAAGTAGGTATGATAAAGGCTCAGGGAAGTGGCTCTGCTCACGTTAAATTTAATGAAACAGAGAGACACACAAATGCGAATGACCCAATGGTCAACGTAAATGGAGTCGTGTCAACATTTTTGAGCTTGATTGGATCATTATCCCACAACCAAACCCAGATTTACTTAGAGGAAAATTCTACATCGATTCCTCATTTACATAATAACCTTAATCACTTGTACGGTAAAATCTAAATTGGAGATTCAAGTCACATGGTAGTAAAACTAAGACTTCATATCTCTTCAAGAGCCTTTCTTTCATTTCCTTTGTAAAGAAATAGACTTCACTCATAAATAAATAGACTAAATGTTTTAAGCGTAATTGAATTCACTATTGACTCTTATTAAACGCGAACACCAACTCGCATCTATGTGTCACAAAATCTATCGCCCTACATTACGAACATGTACAAAGAACGAAATACACTTCGAAAAAGGTTCAACCGCTTCTATCGCAGAAATCTAAACACTGAATACGAGCAGTTGGTAGAGCAAATTAAAATTCTGTCAGCAACCATAATTTAGGTTGTAACTAATTGGCAGAATTTAAAGTTTAAGGTAGCACTTGGAGTAGCGAAGTTAGACCTAGATTACCACCAGACTTCTCGGTTATTTTACTGGCCGTAATAGCCCGTTCACACTACACTCTAAATCAGGCGATTTCGATCAGCTGATCGCTTTAGAGCCAAATCAACTTAAATCTACCTGATTACCCATAAATTTTTTTCGGCGCCTGACAGAGTTAATCAAGTAGATTTAGAGTTAATCAAGTACAAATCAGGTACTATTGTGAATTTTGTCCCTGGTGAATTTTTCTCAGAGCGTGGTGGATTCCATCCGTGAGAGCGAGAGTAGATTTGAATGAAATGTCATTCGAATTTCGTCCTAAAATAACAAAAATTGAGCAAAAAAGGAAAATGTGAGTTGTACAAAGTGAAAAGAAAATGTTCTTGCATGTTCCTGCACCATTTTCAGCAACTTTCGCGCAAAAAAAATTGTACACATAAATTCGAATGACATTTCTCTCTCTAAATCTCCTCATTCTAAATCACTTCGGGTAGTGTGAACGCTTACCTGATTAACTTTGACAGCTTCTAAATCTACTTGATTTAGAGTGTAGTGTGAACGGCTTATAAGTCTTCCTCTCTTCAGCATATTTCGCTGAACAATTTACTTTTGAGTACAGATGGCAAAAAGTTCGAAGCTTTTGCTGAATAGTCTGTACTAACCTGTACTATTTTGGATCATCTTGAGAGCCCATAGCTTTTACATGAAGTAGAAATCACTAGGAAATTCTTTCTGGACGATAAAAGCCTTTCATTTTCAATTCTATTGATAACAGAATATCTTTCAATCTATCCTATTGACCGAGCTATTTTCATCAATCGTTAACATTTCGCCGCAATAACCAACTCAGGCAACAGCAAAAGGTTTTCTGGCCCAGACAACATAACCATTTGTGTTCTTAAACACCTTTCGATCAGCATTTTTTGCGTGTTTACATTTATTTTCAGTAACTGCATTAACATTTCTTTCTTTACAACAACTTGGAAAATGATCAAAAAAATGGCCCATTCGCGAGAAGAGAATCTCAATTGATAAGAGCAGTTTCAAGTCAATCTCACTTCCTTTAAACGTTCATTCTTAAATTCTGGTCTTTTACAGTAGGCAAACAAAATATCCCATCTGCCTAATTAGGCTTGAGAGCTCAACTACAAAACTACTCATGCCTTTCTCAAATTTTAGTGCGATGCTTCGAAGGCACTTTAAACTGTTTAACTGTTTCTTTGACATTGAGAAAGCATTGGATTCTGTATGGATATATGATACCATTTATAATCCCTTACAGGACCACTTCTCATTTCACACTGCCGAAATGATTCAAAGCATATTAAAAAACAAACGCTTTCTGGCCCAGGCAGGCAGCTAAATTTTATCATTTCTGGAAGTGTTCCTAAAGGATCAGTTCTAGGCCCCATTTCTTTTTTTACTATTTTTACAGCGTATTAGTAATGAGCTTCTAAATAGCAGACTGCTATTTTCCAAGTGCTATTGACAAACAGCAATAGCATCCTGCTATTTATAAATCTGCTAACCCGAAATTTTCCTCAAATGCTATTTGGATAACATAATAGCAGACAGTTGACATCGGCAGTAGCAGCAATCATAAAGAAATATATCACAGAGTACCTACTAGTCTTTGATCTTCATGTCATCGACCGTACTAGTTTAACCATTCATTAGTATGAATATTTCCTCGGTGGACTGCAGTTTTGCATACACAGATTTTTTATACATACATTGTCCAGCTGACTGGGCGATACGGTTTCACACAACACTCAAACACACACCATACATATCAGGCGAAGGGCAGAAAATCTTAGCCCTGTTTCTAAATTGCGATCGAACGTCCATCAATGCAGCGAAACCAATGAACTGGTAGCTGAATAGCACAGGAATCATAGCGATCGACAAACTAAATTATCTCTGGCATATAAAAATTAGACACGTTGCAATGCCACAACAATATTGTCTTTTGAAACACAGGCTGCTATTTTTAGCAGATATTTTAAACTGCTATTGAGCAATAGCTATAGCAGTTTCTATTAGAAAGTAGCAACCAAACAACTAATCAACTGTGCGCTGATGACTCCTTTACTTACGCATCAGTGCATAATCCTAAGTATGCCACAATTCGTGTTCAAAGACAAGAGCTTATCTGATTAGCTATTAAAATTAGTGGAAGTGGTGTTGTTTCAGCAAGACACAATATCGCAATACCTAAAAACATATGGCAGCAAAAAAAGTAGATAGATAGCCCCCTGAAAATAAATAGAACTGAAGTTCAAGTAAATAAATCAGTGAAATATCTGGAAGTCACTTTCGACAATAGCAATAATTTTCATCTCCATGGGAAAAATACATTGGTGAAAGCTCACTATGCATATCACCAACTCTATCCTCTATTTAAAAATTCATCCCCTTTCTCAAAAGACAAAACTGCGCATGTACCGATAACTGATCCCATTATGGATGACCCTGTTTGCAAGCAATATTGGAAAATTGGCGAAATTTGAAAGAAAAATTTGGTGATCTTGCACAGGTAAGTATTTCAAATTCAAAACCCCCAATTTCTCTTACACAGGGTTATATAATGGAATTAACAAGTCTCCACTTCAGAAATATCTACTAGAACTTAGTGAGAAATTCCTGGCAGAATGCTGCTCTCACCTAAGTTCCCAAATTTGTGGTCTCAAATCAAAGCCAAAGCGTTGATTACAATCAATGTGAGGTAATTTTTATTGCTATTGTGTCAACAATATGAAAACATATGTTAGAATTGTCTGATGATTCTATATTAAGGTTAAATCACTTTGAAAATTTAGCGCCCAATGTGGGTGGATATCAAATGGCTATTTTAATAGAATATTTTAGAAGTTCCTGCTGTCATTTTATACAGAATTTTGTCTGTAATTTCTTTATTAAATATACTGTTATAAGTTTGGGAAGAAATATAACCTGTTTAGAAGTCGATGGATTGTTTTATCAAAACGAATACAGTCAAACAAGCAAATATACTGTACTCCACATGGGTGCCAATATTATGACGTTTGAATCAAAATCATTTTAAAATACTCAATTAACCTAACAAAAAAATGAATAAAAACAGTATAGTCCAAGCTACTCATCTCAATCTCAACTAATCTCAATCAAAATCTAAAAAAAACCTGTTTGAAAATAAATGATTTAATGCTAAACACCTAAGATTCATTACGGTTATTTCAAAAACTACCTAATTCACTGTATCTAATGTGAAAACAAATGGTATAATGAGAGAATAAACACCGATTTCTGAACAGTCTAAGTAATCACAATTGGTCAGAGTAATAGTTTCACCAAGAGCTTGTTATGAATTTCTATACTTCTACGAAATCGATTAAATATTTTGAAACGAATGCGCTTTTTCTTTGGAATCATTTCTCACAGCTAATCCAAACTTCTCTTCCATCAATCTATCTAGTAGAATAGTAAAATATACATCCAACCTTTATTAAATTTGAAAATACAATCGTTTTTGCGATATGAATGCTGAGTCTAATCCATGATATAAATATAATTGAGACCTTGGACTCTGTAGATCAGATACATCAAATCATTTAAACTTTCTCCTGCAATAGGATGCAAGAATTAAACCATGAGCTAGATTTCTGTGTCTTTCTATCCTTGCATTTCTCTACTTTTCGAGTTGACTTACGTTGCGGTAATGGTTGAATAAAAGCTGAATTTAAACCAAAGATAATATTTAAGAAGTTTTCTGGAGCTGAATAAAATAGAAGATAATTTCTATTTGCCAGAAGAGTGTGCAAACACTACGAAAAACTCCATGCAAATGAGAAACTATTATTCAAATTTCGAAGTATTTTCGAATTTCGAAATGTCGGAATGAGTGGACGGACTACTTTTGAGGAAGTTTCATAGTCAATTTCCGAACTTGAATTTCAACTACAAATTTTGCGTGGAGTGAATTTTAGATAGGAAATGAATAGATTTTCGGTGTGGTAAGAAGATTACTGATAAGACGATGTCATGCGGTTGTTGCAACTGGCTAAGAGAGTAGTCGGTCAGAAGGTGTGATTGTGAAATTCGGTCAGAAAGGTATGATGAGATTACGTACGTTTAATTCATCTCTAAAACGAAATCTAAGCTGTGGGCATTGGCTTTGAATGATAATAAATGCATCTCAGATAAGATTAAACTGCTTCGAAAAGTTACATGCGATTTAATTGTTGATTATGATTTTGCTGAGCTACTTGATGAAATGAAAATTTGTGTCTATAAAAATTTCGAGTGTTAGGGTGTTATAGTAAAGTCCCAAATATTTTTTTTTAATTTTATTTGATCATCTAATAAAAACTTATAAGTATTCACTTCCTGACTGTAGAAAAAAATACTTTGTTGCACACCAGCACAGATTGCATTAATATTTCTAAGCGTCGCCTGGCGTCTATGAGTAAATATGTTTTTCCTTTGATACAGCGATAACTATACAGCCAAACGCTTTAATATCACAAAGTCTAACAATATCACATTATCCAACTTCAAAAGTTCCGAAGTCACATTCTGTACAAACAAAAGTTACAGTTCATGTGTTTTAACTTGATTCGTGTCTTTCCATGTACGATATTGGTATGTAAGTGCGTAGTTCTATTGAATTTACACTTGAAAACTATATTTATTAACAAATGACTTTCGATGACACTCTTTGCTATTGATGTTTACACCACATGAGAGCAATTATATGATAAAGTTGTACAATGAAGTTGGAGAGAGTTGAGTAATATGAGACTCTACACGTGACTTTGTATTTAATTTGTGCTAAAAGCAGTGTTTACTTTCAGAAATGAATACGGTCTTCTTTGAAAAATTTTTCTGAGTTCTAAGTTGTAGCAATTCTGAGTCCAGACAAAATAATGATATTGCGCGTCTTAAATAGCTCCAAACTCCCTTCAGAAATTTATAAATTTTATTCACAAAGTATGTACTCACACTACGAGCTCATGAATTTAATTCAAAAAATTATGAAACTAACTTGAAAAAATTATAAATTTGACACGAAAAATTATTAATTTGTACCGAAAATCTATGAATTTGACTCGGATATGATACAGCAAAAACGAAAACTTAAAGAGTCTACTTAAATATCTAATTAACTGATCAAAATTGAAGTACGGCCGATAGTTGGAGGTTCTAGTGTTTAGTTATAAAATAAAGACTACGTAATGTAGCTCCACTATTACATCAATTACTTTTACAATAACTACTTCAGCAATAAATCATATAATTCTGTACGAATACAGCATGTTTTCAATCAACTAATCCAACGAAATTCACCTCAAGACAGCTATGATAACTCTGGCAAAAGTTCGAATTCAATAAAAAAAAAATATTGTTTTTCAATACATATTTCACTCTTTATTATATCATACAACTCCTTTCACTTTTTTTCTTTCCTCACACAATTTCTCAATTTTTCAAATTCGTCGGGAAAAAACTCTTCAAATCCTTTTTAAGAATCTGCCGTAGAGTAAAAAGGTGTGATAATATTGATTAGCGCCGTCAGCTTTGTTTAATGAAAGTTTCAATGGGACCCGGGATGAGTTGTGGGCTGTATTAGTTTCGATTCGGTTACGTGAACTTGACACATCGTCTGCCAATACAACATGTTTTACAGGAAACTCAATTAGAATATACTTTGACGTTTCCAAAGACTGACACGATTTTGGTATCACTTTTTTTTTTAGGTTAAATTCAGGATATTTCACAGTCTTTTTTGAAATAAATACTCTTGTTTTAGTGCCTGCAAGAGGACTTCCTCCAAAAAACTGACACATTTATCATATTTCAAATAAATAACAAGAAATAAATAAGAGAAAACAATTATGAAAAAAATAAATAACTTTAAAGAAAAAAAAATAAATAAAATAAAAAAAAATAAATAAACGAAAATAAATAAATAAAAGGAAATGAATAAACAGAAGGAAATGAATAAACAGAAGGAAATGAATAAATAAAAGAAAATGTATAAATAAAAGGAAATGAATAAATAAATATAAATGAATAAATAAAAGGAAACGAATAAATAAGAAGAAATAAATAAATAAAAGGAAATACATCGATAAAAAGAAATACACAAATAAAAAAAATACGTAAATAAAAGGAAATACATAAATAAAAGGAAATACATAAATAAAAGGAAATACATAAATAAAAGGAAATACATAAATAAAAGGAAATACATAAATAAAAGAAATGACGCCCTGAGGGGACACCGCACTCACCACTGATTCAAAAAACCACCTCGGTTGAAAAAGTTGAAAGGGCAGCAAACCCCTTCAAACCATTAAAACCCCAGGACCAGATAGAATGATCCGGGGTCTGCTAAGAGGGCGGCAAGTCAACTTTATCACCCAAACATAAGGTGGTACAAATAATAGCAAAAGCATTGAAAAATAAGGAGATTGCTCTATACGCTTTTATGGACCTTAGTAGAAACCTTTGACAATGAAAGACACGACTCGCTGCATCATGCACTTCAGAGGGGAGAAGTGCATCAATAGGTAATGAATGAGCGAGTAAAATACCATGGAACAAATGCTAAAACGCAAGGCAGATGTTCTAGGCATACGCAGTGTAAAGGAAGAAAACCACAAAGAAAACTACTGTTCACTGGCATGAAAAGCTTCAAATGACGGCCTCCTCATGATTACAGGAGCAATGAGCTCCACTTCAACGGCAGCGATGGAGGTTCTTTGAACTAAACCTCTAAACCCAAAAGAAACCGCCATAATAGACCTAAAATTGAATCTCAGCACCCTGAAGCTCATGAGACCCATAATGGAAATGGTGAACTTCAGCCAGCAAATGAATACTATGGCGACCTTAGAGGAAAGATTCAAGTTGAAAAAATTGGAGAATGATAAAATTCTCTCGCCAGAAAGGGCGAAAATGGATTGTAGAATGGAAGCGGTATCATAGGAAGCAGGTGCAAAATGCAATTCGCCTTCTCTAAAGAGGTCATTATCTATTAAGAAGGGTTACATGCTATACTTAAGACCACGGATATAATAAAGAAAACGAACACTAAATGACTCAGCACTAAGATCCTATTGGACAGACAAGTGATTCAAATATCATCGAATAAACTCAGCTATACTCTTGGAGGTGAGAGAGGCCCTAAATGAAATAGGGGCACAGAATAGGGGCAATTCTCAATTATTGAAAAAAATTGTGATTGTATAACAGCTTCAACCCCTTGACCCGTACGAGGGTTGTCGTGGGATTTCTTTACTTTTATACAAAATAAATAAAAATGGCATTAATTAATAAATCAAATGAAAAAAGGAATAAGAAGATATGAATTTAAAAAAATGAAAAAAAGTTCATAAAGTAAATGGATGAAGAAAAAAGAATAGTATGTAGAAGACAGTAAGAGGAGGATTGTAAGAAATTGATATAATAAAATGAATAAAAAGGAAATAAATACGAAGAAACTAAATAAAGAAGCAATATATAAATTAATAGCAAATAAAAATCAAATAAAAAAATATATAGATAGAAAATCATTAAAAATAAAAGAAATAAAGAGCCAGAACAGAATTGCCAAGAACATACGTAGAAAATATTGTTGGATATAAAGAATGGAAATTAATTTTACAGTTCTTTTATCTTTGCACAAGCTGAAAAAAAACGATATTAGACAAAGAAAGTGGCAATTGGATAGATAAGGTAGCTAGTTTAAGCTGAGGTGAAGCATCAATGGAGAAGAAGCTAACGTATTTTATCTGTTCTGAGCCTATGCGGTTTGTTTGTGTGCTATAGAAAACGTGATTGGATGTAGATAGAACTTAGGGACAAGTACCTTCAATTTATTTTGGAGAAAGGGTCTTAAGGACAGAGAATAGCAGCAGAAGAAGTCACTTTGAGAGATAGAACGAAAATTTGGGAAATTGGCGGAAGAGTTGTAGAAGTTATGAATTAAAGAAGAAGAAGATCTGAATTAAATATCAGATGGAAGCGATAAGAAAAGCTCTTAATCTATAGCAAGCGTTTTTCAAATACTTTTTTTTTGAGAAAAAAGTTCTTTAATTATGCTTAGATTGCAAAGTTAACAGCTATTTAATAATGTTATCTATATTTTAATACAATTAATTATGCATGTGCTAGTAAAAATAAAATTCTATTAATTCTTATTAATTTCTAAATTCATTGACAAAACCAAATACTTTACGCAACATTTCACGTTCTATATCAACACGAAACCCTGAACATTTTATTACGACAGATAACAATTAGAATTACACCTAAATACAACAACCAACTATTACCATCGCCACATGAATATTTTCCATGAAATTTCAATGTGTTTGGAAAAGTTTATTTGCATTCAGTTTTCATAAATTTCGCGTAGAGTGTGCAATTAATGTAGAGTAAATAGATTCAATGAAATGTTTGTTATTGTATTTGAGGATGGCGAAATGTAATAGATCGTTTAAATTTATTTCATAATTGAATAGATGCGGATTTATGGGACGTATAACACGTTCGTCCGGTTTCAATTTTGCATGGTGAACATGTAATAAACATTCAAATGCATATCGATGGAATGTAGATCATAACGGTTGGTTACATCGTTACGCTATGCAACTTGCAATGCCTGCAGGTGCATGCCAATCTTTAGGATGAAATATTATCAAGTTGATTTATATATGTTTTAACTTGATTACGTAAATATTGCACCATCCTAAAAACCAGCTTCTTACTCCAGACAAATCCAATTCGTTTCACCAACATACTTTAGGATAGATTTTCGTCTTGTTGGTTGGGACATTTAAAGCATAAAATCTCGATTTTCTTGCTTTCTTCGTCGTCCAGGTCGAATCGAACGGAATCTTCTTGTCGATACATCAAACCGATCATAGATTAATGGATATCTAAGGCACTGTAGACAAATTATGCAACCGTTTCTGACATCCAGTCTATAACTACCCTTTGTGGGCAGATAACACAGATGAATCGAAACAGCTGGTCGACGCGACTGTGCAGTTAAATGAGGAAACTGAGATTAATTAAATTGCATTGAAACCGAGCAACTGTTTTGTAACGGATATGTAAGCATAACATATTTACGGCTGCGTAATCGTTAAATGCATTGCATCTATACACTCTCATATTATTGCCTAAGAATGGAGGTCCGTGAAATGTATTCATATTTTAAAAAGCCAGGGAGCTGCTGTTCAATTAACCATCAATCCGTGATACACATTCATTGAATCAAAATTCATTCTTTTGGGAAATAAAATGCGCTATTTTCCACATGTTTATGTTCAGAGCTACGTATGCGGAAAATTAGTGATTGTTTTATGGTATTTATGTATCTCATGATAATAACATGCTCATTTCTTTATCTGTTTCACTCTTGTGCGAAATTTCATGAAATCTGTGAATGCATAAAAACTGATCAAATTACATGCACGAATTTGTAAATTGAATCGAAGCAGAAATTAACGAATCAATGATTATTATCAGATTGATGAATCGAAATGGAGCATATAATTCGGCAAATCAAAAAGTCAATTGTTGGGTGATTTTGTACAATGATACGTATGACTGATTATCCTGGTTAGCAGAAAATTGCGAAATTTTACGGAAATATTTTGCTGTATCTGTAAAATGATTTTCGAAAAGTGAATTAATCGAAAGCCTTTTTTACTGTGCACTTGAAAGTATATATTTTGATTTAAAATTAGTTGAGTCTGCCATGAAAGAGTGTATTAACGTTGAGAAGTAGAAATATTTCATTTTTAAATGAAAGTCTTTTTATGACATTTAACGAGAAAGAAACTGTTACGTCAGCATTTAAGGGGGGAGATACAAGTAAAATTTTCAAAAAAATCAATTTTTTTCGTCTATATTAAAAGTTAGTAAAACACCTTAAAAATATGTCACCCAATTTTCAAAACTTAAGTATTTATCATGTTAAAACTTTTAAACGTGACAGAATTATAGTTGAGCAGCCAATTTAGACTACTTGTTCTTAATTGCCCTTACCTGCAGACTTTTCTATTGCTAAAAATTTGGGTGAACAGATATTTTGAAATCAATATACATAATGATTCCAAGAAATGGACAGTTTTATAGCTAATACAAGGTACATTAGTGAAGGTCAGAGCTGGTGTGGCTGTTAATTCAGTTCACTCCAGTTTTGGAACTTATTCAGTACGGAAAGATTTCGAAAACGAAAATATCAAGATACATTTTCATTTCCTTTAGGATATGAACTCCCTAAAGGAAATGAAAATGTATCAACTCGAACAGCATACCCGCGTGAACGAAAATTTTATGGAATCAGTACTCCAAAAACAGAACAACCGATTGTAAGTGCGAAAAAACTTTCTAGTGCTAGTAGTGAGGAAATTCGTTATAATCCTTTGCATGGCAATCGGCTTATTGAATTTTTCACGTTGTTTAGCGCATTGTTTGAGCTTGTTATGTGTCGTGAGTGTAAACAGACAGTGAAATTTCAAGAAGCTGGCAATCGAGGCTTGGGTTTCAAGATAGTTTTACTATGCCACTGCGGTCGTAAAGACATCAAACCAGGACCATTTCTTAATAATGGATTCGAAGTTAATCGCAGAATTGTACTTGTTGTGCGTCTTTTAGGCATTGCTAGAGAGGGGATTAATTTATTTTTCAACCTTATGGACATGTGCGACGGTTTGAGTGAAAGTGCGTATAGTAATATTGTTATGCATTTATACACCGCTACAAGATCAGTTTTTCAATATTGCTGTAAAAAAGCTGTGGAAGAAGAAAAAAAAGAAAACGAAAAACAAAATAGGCCAAATTTCGATTTAAAAGTATCGGGCGACGGTTCATGGAAAAAACGTGGCTTTAAATCTTTATATGGTGTCACAACGCTCATTGGATACTATTCTGGTAAAGGTATAGATATAGTTATAGAAAGTAGCTATTGCCCGGAGTGTAATTACTGGAAGAATAAAAAAAATACTGAAGAATATCGTGAGTGGTATGAAGAACACATATTTTTTTTAATTTATTTATTTATTTATTAATGTCCAAATCAACAGAACAAATCCAATTATAGATTAGACATAACAAAAAAAGAAAACAAATATATATATAATATACAAAGAAAAAGAAAAATTAAGTTAAATTCAGAAAGGAAAAGTAATCAAAAGCAAAATCGACCAAAAACAAGATACAACAAAAGATTAAATTCTGACATATTTCATGTATCTGATAGAACGTTTTTCTTTAAAATATTTTTAAACATTGCTAATGTTCGAGGCAGAGGACCAAGGTAACTTATGCTGACGAGGCAAACGCAAAAGGGGAGAAAAGAAATAGGTGTCAGTACGGGCAAATGTAACGTTAAATTTAAAAACTCTAGCGCACCTGAACCGCTAGAAACACTAATGTTCGAAGAACAGTAGAAGAATCGTGCAGGTTTTGAGTGCATATTCCACCACATGAGCTGCTTATTGCGGCCAAACTGTCTCAAATGCCACGTTTTACTTTTGTCTCAAGAATGCATTATAACTCATATGGTGGAAAGGTTTCAGATATTACCACTGGCATGAATTTCAACGTTTATGAGAGCAAAACACGGGTTAATTATATTCGTTATCAGTTGCTTATTTCACAAAATTTTGAAAGCAGCATCTCATATAATATCAATGAAGAAAATGCTCAGTGCCTGCAGCACTGTAACTGAAGTTGGAGTTTGGGGCTGCGATCCGAAAAATTTGCAGAACTTTGGGAATTGAAACATCGGTTATTTATTTTCATTGTAAATGTTTCCGGTATGAAAACTAACTGTAAACATTTATTGATACAAAAGTAGCACAACCGACTCGTGCTGGCAACCTTTCGCCAGTATCAAAGCCAAGAATATATCACATCTGCTTCACGTTGTTATATAACATTTGAAGTTATAGAAGTATAAAGAAATTTAGGGTTACCTGCAGCGAGTTTTTTCAAATAATCGAAAGCTTAATATTTGCTGTTTATTGTCACTAAAATATCATTACCAATTGAAAATTCTACGATAAAACCGCTTAATAAAGATATTGCAAGCAAACACAAAACCAACAATAGCTGGCAACCCTATCATGGCTTTTAAACCAAATTTAACCTGAATAATGCCTATAATAGGATCCATTAAATGTATGAAATTCGTAATGATTTCATGACTGCACTGGAAGTTATAGGGCAAAAAGTTTTATTTTCCTGAGCGAATTTTCACAAAAAGACACAAAAATTACCATAGCTGGCAGCACCAATCGAATTTTTCAACCAAATTTCTATCAAACAGAGTTTAGAGTAAGGTTCAGCTACTGTGTCAATTTCATGAAAATCGGGTAACTAATTCACATTTCATAGGGCAAAAAGCAGTTTTTTTTCTTTGTAATTTTTCAAGATGGCACCACTGGAACAGAGTTGCCTACAATTCAAAATCGCTTCTATCAGACCTGGCCCTACTTAAGTCCAATGCATTCTGTAAATTTCAATTCTATCTGATTATTGATTCGTGAGTTCCCGTGAACAGAAGTTTTTGAAGCTAAAAATATAGGTTAACTGAGAAAGGGTTACCGTTCTTGTCCGACATGAAATTTCCAAAGTTCTACTTTGACTGTGTATATTAAGCATAATGTTTGTATACAGATTGGTTTTATTGTAGAAATGGACATTTTTTAGGATATTCGATGGTTTGAATGTTTTCACTTCCAAATTTTTATTTTTTCAAATTTAAGACACCAAAATTATCATAGCTGGCAGCTCCAACCGAATTTTTCAACCAAATTTCTACCAAACGTGGTTTGCAATAAGGTGCAGCCACGGTGTGAATTTCGTCAAAATCGAACGATTCAATCAGAATTTATAGGGCTAAAAACAGTTATCTTTTTTAGTGATTTTTCAAGATGGCACCACTGGCACAGAATCACCCGCATTTCAAAATCACTTCTATCAGACCTGGTCCTATTTAAGGCCAATACATTCTGCAAATTTCAATTAATTCTGCTCATTGGATCGTGAGTTTCCGTGAACAGAAGTTTTTGATGCTAAAAATATAGGTAACTTGGGCAAGGGTTACCAGGCGTGCCCGTTATACCATATCAATTTTTTTTTTTTATTTATGTAAACAAAGCACAAAATTTACATATGAGTGGCTTTGTTTTTAAGAAACAACATTTTTTCAAGAGACGCGATGATTTGGAGGTTTTCACTTTCAGTGCCTGCCCTAGCTACAGGGTTGCCAGCACAATCATTAAAACGTACACGAATCTACAACTTAATAAAACAAACATGTCCTGAAAATTTCGTAATCACGGAATAGCTCTGTCAAAAGTTATCGCAATTTAAAAATTTGCAAATTTTCCCGTTCTCTTTTTAGGCACCCAGCGCACACATGGGGTTAAAAAATTCCAAAACATTATCCGATTCACATGTAAAACTTGTTCGAAATTTATGTCGTCAACTTTATTTTTGCAAAAATTATTTGTGTAGGGAATAATAGGTATATTAAAAAAATCACTAAAATGGCCGCCGGCGCCAAAGGGTTAAAGATTATTAACTTTTTGTGAGACCTGGCACTATTCTGCATATACACCAATGTGTCCTGAAAATTTCAACTCAATCAGATGGCGCGTTTCTGAGATTTTTTCACTGAAATTTTTTGATGATATATATATATATATATATAGAAATATGAATTTTTGGCCAAAGTGATTTTAATACTAATGTTCTTCTTCGAACATTAGTAAAAATGTTCTATTAGAACGGCCCGAATCTCTAACAGAAAGGTGAATGCTGGGGTCCACCAATATACAGCCGTTGAAAAGTTTAAAGAGGAGGCACTCGTGGAGGAACACTCTTCGTGACTCAAGGGAAGGAATTTGAAGGATGGAAAGGCGCATACTGTAATCGCAATACGGAATACTGAACTTGTAGAACAACGAGCGGGTGAATCTGCGTTGCACGGATTCAACCGCAGCAATCAAGTAAGCGTAATGTGGACACCAAATTTGGCAACAGTATTCAAGAACACTACGAACGAAGGAAAAAAACAGATATAGAGGAGTGGAAAGATTAACAAAACGTTTAGAGGATCTAATGATGAAGCCGGAAAAACGAGAAGCCTTGGCAGTTTCGTGTAAAATATGCAAATCGAACTTCAACTTGGAATCGAAGATCACGCCAAGGTCCTTGAAACTAGCAACAACATTGAGAGGGGAGCCGAGGACAGAGTAGGAGAAGAGAAGAGGGGATGTTTTGTGGGTGAAAGACATTTGATGACACTTCGAAACATTCAAAGTGAGAGAATTCGCTGCGCACCAGGTAGCCAAAGTATCCAAATCTTTCTACAATAAGGAACAGTCACTAGCGGATTCTATCACTCTGAAAATTTTGAGATCATCAGCGTACAAAAGACAGGGTGAATTAAAGAGGGAAGGAAGATCGTTAACAAACAAAAGGAACAATAAAGGACCAAGAATGGATCCTTGCGGAACTCCTGAGGTAGGAAAAAAGGGTGTAGAAGAGCAAGAGTTAACAATCACAACACAAGAACGATCACAAACGTAGGAGGAGAACCAAGAAAAGACCAAGACCAAACCCTGCTAACTTTGACAGAAGAACAACATGGTTCACAGAATCGAAAGCCTTGGCAAAGTCTGTATATAGGACATCTACTTGCTTTTGCTTGTCGATTGCGGAAGCAACGGTGTTTGTAAAAGACAATAAGTTTGTAACCGTTGACTTACCTTTAACGAATCCATGTTGTTCACTGGCCAGCAAGGGCTGAATAAAAGGGTACACTCTATTGTAAACTACTCTTTCGAGGAGCTTACTAAAACATGGCAGAAGGGATATAGGACGGTAATTAAATTATTGTGTCAAGAGAATCACCAGGGCTCTTCGGGCGCAATGGAAGTCGAATCAATCAAAAAGATGTTTTTGAGATGAGAAGAATTGTTCGGCGTGAAATACAGTAATTATATAGGAGATGGAGACTCAAAAACGTTAAAAGGAATACTTGACATAAATCCGTATGGTGACGATTTTCAAGTGGTAAAAAGTGAGTGAATTGGACACGTGCAGAAGAGGATGGGTAGTCGTCTTCGAAAGATTAAAAAAGATAAAAAACTTGAAGGAAGTGGTAAACTAACCGAAGCGTTTATAAACAAGTTAGGATTATACTACGGATTAGCTATTCGGAGGATTGTCAACAGCCTCGAAAATATGAAAAAAGCTGTAATGGCCACTTATTATCATATGTGTTCCACGGACGACAATCCAAAACATGAGAACTGTCCACCGGGTCCCGACAGCTGGTGCAAGTGGCGGAAAGCTGAAGCATCTGGAGAAAGTCCAAACCTTATTGAACACCCTGCACCACTACATACAGAGGTCCAAGAGTATATTAAACCAATATTTGAAGATTTATCCGGAGATGATTTGCTCGAAAAATGTTTGGGTGGCCATACGCAGAATGCAAATGAGAGTTTCAATTCGACCGTTTGGCGTCTCCCTCCAAAGCACCTCAGGGTTAAAAATCATTGAAATTGCCGCGTATACGTCAGCTGGATTGTTCAACGAAGGATATACATCTCTTTTACAAGTAATGAACAATTTAGATATAATAATTGGCAGACAATGCAAATCATACGCAGATAAAATAGATGAGCAGAGAGTGACTCGAGCAAATCGGCGCAGCTTATTAACTACTAAAGAAGCACGTCAAGAGGAACTTCTTGAGAAAAATGAGCTATACGAAGCTACAGAAGGACTTTTATATGGCCAACACAAACTGAGAAAAAAAACAAGGAAATGGCAATAGCCTAACTTTTGAAATGAACTATAATTTACTTCTAACAGCTGCTATACTTTTCCATACTAAAGCAACATCTACTACCTGTTCAACCAAAGATACAGTCTTTTAACAAGGCACATCGCGTACAAACAACATATTAATTTCTAATATATAAAGGCCAAGCCAGTGCACTAAGCAATGCAAAAAGTCACCAAGACCACAATTTGTCATAATGCATTTTCTTTAACTGCATTTCATCTCAGCTAACAATCTCATAATTTGTACCTGACTGCACTTTGGAAAATCTTTTCTTAGCTACATATCTATTCATAAGCTTTCACTAAGTCATCAATTATCGCACAGCTATGAATTAAAATTGTGTACATGTAGCTTAGTTATAAATTTATGAAAGAGAAATGGCATTCAGATAAATTTAATATGGAATGCCCGGTAGTACGAGTAGTTTTATCCCTATTAGTATTGTATGCACCTGAATGGATTTATTGAAAGGTGATGGAAGGCATGCATATTAAATCTCGCTGATCAAATCAATACAAGTCAATCATGCTTTTGAATGACTAATGGAATTTCGAGGAGATCAACATCGTTTAAAGTGCTATAGAGATTGAATTGTCACTAGCTGGATGCTTGTGTCAGATATGGTGGAACATCGGTGGTTGACTTCGGATAAAAATGCAGGGAAAGTTATATCTTATAGGTGCACTGAATAGACGATGAGTTTGAAAATGAATTTATTTTCATAATTTAAAATCCCAATAAATTATTCATTAAATTTGTTGTGTATTAAAATAATCTTAAGAGAAGAAGAAAAAGTTTGGGGAAGTAATTGCGCAGAACACTGGCTTCTAGCGATTGTCGAGTCCATGGTTCAAATCCAGCCATGATCATATACCGGTCTTTGAGTTAATCTTGTTTTGAATATGTACCTGCATTAAATCAAGGATAGAGTGAGTCGTGGAGCTTATAGATCGATTGTGAATTAAGTTTCTACCAATTAAAACATCCAGACCCCGATAACCGTTGCAGTGGAACCACTTTACTTTAATATTGAAAAGGCGACTCCGAACGTTTTAAGCTAATCACATATTTCGAAACTATACTCTTACTATAATCTTTCATCTTTCACTCCCATTTTTTTTTTGAACATTTAAATCAGTAAAAATGTAAAGGCTATAGTAATTACCAAACTATTTTTTGCTAGGCTAATAGTTCGAAGGATTAATTAATTCATTTATTCATCAAGACTAATTAATTCTCAATATTTACATAATAAACAGTGTGTTGTTCTTTTCTCATGACAATCCACAGCATAAACATTATTTTATCCAAATATTACAAGTTAGTTACAAACCATCCCAACTAAAAAATTTCGATGGGATGAAGTAATATAACTGTACATAATTTACATGATGCAATTAATGGACAATTTTCTGATGTGTTATTATTTACTTATTTTCAATAAAATCCAAATAAATTTGGTTAGCAATCAAATTAATCAGATATTCTGTATAAACAATACTAATTCTACATCATGAACTTCGGTGAATGTTTTCGATGCAGTGAAATACCGATGTACTTATTTCTTCATAGCAATATCATTTTAAAATTATTAAATTAGAAAAATAAATTATAAATCTATAAAATAACAAAACAAAATAAGATTTTTACACATACCTCCGACACTCGACCCATTCTGTGTTGAATACATATTTTGTTGGGCCTGTTGTGGTTGTGGTGGATAGATTTGTGGCGCTTGTGGTGCTCGTGCTGCTCCCGGTGGAACTAGAACAGGTGCCGGACTAACTAAACGCATTGGCGTACCCGTTCGTGGTCCCATCACTAACGAACCACTCTGATCGAAAAATGCCGGTATCACCTGTTTTTTTTGTTTGTTTTGTTTGTTGGTTTGTTGATTGATTTGTTACGTGATTTCAGTTTCGGAGGTTAGGTTGATTGTGTTTTTTTTAAATCGAATATAATTTGCACGTAGATTACAAATGAACGTTGCATGGTCGTTTGTTTTGATTTGTTGTTGCCGTTGATGATGGATAAGAGAGAGAAGAAAGAGAGAGAAAAACGAACATCATATACAATCAAACAAAAGCGTACAACACTATTATATAATATTTATAGTTTGTAAGCAGATTATGATTTTTGTTTGCTATCATTTAGTCATGTGTTATGTTTTTGAGTAAAATAAAGTATTTTTTTACAGTTTTATTGATATTTAAAAATTTTATATTTAACAAGGCCTTTGATGGTTTCTGGAAGTTTTTTTTTTGTTGATTAAGAAAAGAAAAAAGGAGATTATTCGGATTTACGAGTAAAACTGAATTCGGGTTAAAGGGATGTAAGCTAGATCCACTCCTCGTAATGCATTTTGGGTAATGCCAAATTAGCTCTCTCTTTAGCCTTCAACAAGATTATGATTTGCTAATATGTCGCGTTTGGGCTGGTGGTTGTAGCATTTTGGGCTTAGTCACCAACAGGGTTGGTAGCGGCAGAGTGAAATGTGCTTGCAATTATTTCTGTCCTGTTAATACTAATGTAGGGCTCGGAGTACGTTCTCAGTGTTGTTGCCACTAAGTTGGTCATGTAAGTTCAGTTGAGGCGGAATCCTAATTAGCACCGTTCAGACTCTTAGGCCATTTCCCCATAAAGTCCCCCTGTTTGAATAGACAAAAATGGAATCATTAAAGTGACTACACTATCGGGCTGTGATAGCGGCTCTGAATGAGGACCAATGTAAAACGAAAGTCAGACATAAGCCTGGCGCCAATCTCAACACACCGTCCAATTTCGAGAGAAGACTAGGATGGGGTAGCCACCGATAGCAGCCAAACCCACGGAAAGCGAGGCTATAGTGAATGAGCTAGCTCCGCAGTTTCGTTGGTAAAACTACTATGGGAAGTGGATATAGGGCGAATGAATCAGCAACACTAGCTTCCAGCACAACTTTGACTTCAACCCTTATCCATGTTTCGAGTGATTCCGTAAATTTGGTATTCAAGTTTGGCCCGGGGAAAACTCAGAAGCACGTTGGCCAGAGTGGCGAACGGGTTACAGCAAATAAGCCACCCCTATCGTCAATTCATACTACTTCCTTTTCAGGTCCTCAACCAACATCCAACAACTCAGAACGGGCTTAGGGTACTGGAAGATTAGTCCTTAAAGTTCTGAGGAGAGTAATTGACTCTCGAGACGTTGTCTAGCAAGAAGTTCTCATTGAAGCCACTCGTTTTATTAGAGAGCGCTCACACTCTCGCAAAAGAAACAGGTCAAGTAACTGTTCAAGAAGCCTAGACTATTGCGACTACTCCAAGGCTAGCTTGGCCTTCAACAAGATGGCTAAAGAGTGTTCCATCTTGGCTGTAATCGATGCCAGTACAACAGAAAACTGGCTGAAGATACGGCAGGCTGAGTTTAAAATATGCTGTAAGCTGCAGAAAGCTACCTCATGTCCTCCAATATTGGTAAATAATGCGAGATGGTGTAAAGGCGTCAGGTTGGCAGCGTGAGCCAAATTCTACACACAGACTATCTCCGAACTGGGTGCTTCCAGCTCAGACGTCAAATTAAAGGTGATGGCTAAGGACGAAATCTCCAGTCGGCCTAGATGCAAGGTAAAGATTACTTGTTTCCATTCAGATCCAGAGCAAATTTTGGAGATGATGAGGTTTTTCAACCCTGATCTTCCTACGGAGGATTTGACGATAAAATTGGAGAGCCCGTTAAGAATCGACAGAAAGCTCTCTGTATTCTAAATGAAGAGGCAGTATCGGACTTAAGAGGCTCAGAAGGGAATTAGTAAGTTGAGGAGAATCTTGGCTTGAACGTGATTGGTGTACTTCAAATTAACCTCCACCAATAAAAAATAGCATGAGCTGCTCTGCTTCTCTGTTTGTCTATTACATGGGCAGAGTTGATATTAATCCAGTAACCATAGGCGCTAAACAACTAATTTTGTGTGATACGTACTAATGGGTACAGATTGCTACCCGACAGTCTCAAGAAACTTCCGAGTTTATATTCTTGCCAAGAATATCATTAATGTTCTTGTTCTTCATAATTTTTTTCGAAGTTTGCACCGAAAATGGATCGGAGGAAACGCTGGTTCTTATTACATGGTAAACGACCATGTTGTGAGTCCTCGTTGCAACATCTTCAAAGACGTGATGGCGGCAGTCAGATAGATTTGTGCGCTTCTTATTCTGAGAGCTGACTTTAATGCTTATCATGAAGTGGACGAAGTTTAAATCGCTGGTCCGATATTCACTGGAATCATCGCTGAGGAGCATTGACTGCTGCAAGATCTGGATCAAACGCAGCTACAGCAGCGTGGAACACACTCAAAGCCATAGGGATTCAAAATCCTCTATGGTGGAATATAGAAATCGCCACTTTGCGGAGAGAGTGCGAGAGAAACAGTTTAACAACGCAATAAGATTTAATGACTGGTCGTTATATAAAACAAAACTGAAGCCTCTTAAGCATGCCATGCGTAAAGCGAAGCAAACCCCTTGGAGAGACCTCTCTGACAGCATAAAGAATATCGGATAACATTGAGTTTAATTGCCTTCGTAAGATCTTAAGCTCAGTACTGAAGGCGGAAGTTTGAATTCATAGTCCTTATGCACTGGAAATTATAGACCCTTAGTTATATGCGGCGCATCAAGTGGAACAGGCCATAAATTGTCCACCACTTCCAAAGATTTCAAACTCCTTGTTGATCTGGGTCATAGAATTACTCGAGTCGTTAAAATCTCCGGCTCTAATGACGTTCTTCCGACGGGCATCTAGCAGCCAATAGAAGTAAAGCTACCATGACTACAGGGGATATAAAATACGTGCCCGCGTGAAGCTGATAGAAAACAGGGAAATTTTCGCACGTTAAACTACACTGAAAAAAATCCACATAGCGCCCAGAGCCATGTAACATAGCGCATTATTTATGGCCCCATACGCCATGTACATAGTACTCTGAGCCATGCAATATGGCTCCCAGCGCCATAATGTCAGAATCTACATAGCGCGTGGTCCCATGTTACATGGCGCAGCATTTATGGTGCCACACGCTATGTACATAGTACCCTGAGCCATGCAGTATAGCTCCCAGCGCCATAATTACATGGCGCAGAAATTATGGCCCCACACGCCATATTACATAGTGCCATGAGCCATGTAATATGGCTCACGGCACTACAATTATAACTCGCAGCCTTGCTGTGTGAGGAGATGTATAAATATCAGCAAGCTTCTTGAGTATGGAAGAGGATATGATATCGTCTTTGACGCAGTTGATGATATCTTCAGATGCTCAGAAGTTAAAAGGCTCGTGGCCTTTTGTTGGCTGGATCATCTTCATGTAGAAAATACATATTGGCCACTACGATCGGAAGTCGCACGAGCACCGGCGGGACCGTCCCCACAATCGGGCTCGCCAGCTTTCACCTGGGCTCGGCAAATATGCATTTTCCATATCAGGTGCACTGAAAAAACACATAGCGCCAGACGCCATAATTTATAGACTTCTGGCGCCATGTACATGGTCGATTTGTGATAAAATATAGCGCCACACGCCATAGTACATAGGAGCAGACGCTATGCTTATAGCCCTCCACGCCATGTACTATAGTCCTCCACGCCATGCAGTATAGTCCTCCACGCCATGCACCATAGTCCTCCACGCCATGCACTATAGTTCTCCACGCCATGTGCTATAGTCCTCCACGCCATGTAATATAGTCCGCCACGCCATGTACATAGCGTGGAGGACTATAGTACATGGCGTGTAGGCCTATGTACTTTTCGCCATGTATTATGGCGTGTGGCGCTATATTTTATCACAATCCCTAAATCGACTATGTACATGGCGCTAGAAGTCTATAAATTATGGCGTCTGGCGCCATGTGTTTTCTCAGTGTAAAGGATTATAGTCAAATTTGCCTAAGGCCTATTTCTGTAAAAGATCATTGGTTATTATATCAAAAAGTCAACCGATCCTATGTTAATCTTGCAGTTACAACATGCTTTCACCAAAAGGAAGTCTGTTGAAACTGCTCTTTACACTCTCATGAGCAAATCGAGAAATCTCTAATTCGTAAGTATTATACACGACCCGCCTTCCTGGGTATTAAGGGGGCTTTTAATAGCATCAGGTCTTATGTAATCGTGGATACACTTGCAGAAGTGGGAGCACTAGCAGTTACGTAAGAACATACTGGTATCCTCTTCCCGGGAGAATGCTCGCTTACGATGGGAGGTTCAGCTTATGCATACCTCAAAGTGGTGTTCTTTAACAGAGTTCTTTTGCAGAGGCTAGACCGTGTCAGCTGCAAAATGATTGCTTATGTGGACCACATGGCCACATTAATATCAGCTATATCTATTTAGAATTTTAAAGTCGCATTCCTGCGTAATCAGGGTGTCATCCTTGAGAGTGGGCTCATTAACTCACACTCAAAACTGAACAATAAAGTCAGCAGCGGTATGCACTCGCATGAACTGAATCTGAGACTGTCTCCCAGTTTTCTGAAACCTGTTTTTTAGGAATCGACTGCTTTTTGGCGGTTGACTGAGTCGAATATTTGGAGTCAATACTGGTATTTTTACAGATAGGCGGAAATTTTCTTGGGCCTTGTACAGAGTCCATAATGGTGGCTCAATATAGCACCTCTTATAGGAATATGTGCAATTGATTTGGGAGCCTGGACATCGGAGCCATCAGAGCAACTCTATGGTCAACTAATGGCCAAGGCTATGCACGTTTTTGCAGCAGATCTCATGCCCCATCCCCTTAGGTTTATCGATATCATTAGTAGAACTAGGCATTAAGCAAAAATACCTTGTGGACGCTAAAGAGCTTTGGACACTAAGAAGCCGTGGACCGAAATATCATCCTGTGCAAATGTAAGACAGTTTTAGGCCTCCATGGACATGCGACGCATCAGCCAGGTGTTAAGTTTAAACCGCAGCGCTTTTCGCGGCGTAGTGGCTGTTCTTATGGCCCACTGCTTGATAGAGCGAAAGGTGCAACAATTGAGGGTAGAGCTGAATAGTTTCTGTTGGAGCTGTGGCCCAGAGAACGAAGAGGGATCCACACAGCGTCTCATGTTCCTTCGTTCAGCTTCTGAGAGGACGAAAATGGCATAGCTCAGAGTGCCCTTCTTTTCAGGTCTATTTTTTTATCGACTTCAGTGATATTGGTTTCCAAAGTCCAGTAGATATGGAAGGTATCACAATGAGCCTCTGCTGTGCCTAAGTGTGTCTTTTGATAAGACTCTCTCACTGGCAGAAAACTGGCCTAACTTAACCTAATCATCATTCAATATTGATTTGATTAAATATTGAAAAACCGGAATAAAATAAAGATTTAAAAAACCTTCAGCTAAAAGTCGAAAATTTAGTCCGATTGACACAAATTCCTTCTCAGAAACCATCAAGATCATGCAACATTTTTGGATAAAAACTTTTACAAAATTTACATTTTAAACATGTTGTTTTTTATTTAGTGAACATTATTCATCATCACTACTATTTTATCATTAATTTATTTACAAACTGTTAATTTCGTGTCTTTACAATATTACAACAGAATCGATCATATTTCAAACAAATTTACAAAACACGCTCTAAAAATTCGAAACAAAAAATATCTAACGAAAAAAAAAAATAATTCAATATACAAACCTGATAGGGTTGATTTTCGGCACCCTGTTGCGACGGTGTAAGCGGTCGTCGCGGTTGTGATCCCTGCTGTGGAATGAGATTGCCCGGATAAACACCCCATGGTGCTGCTGCAACGCCATAATATTGAGGAACTTGGGCTGCAATCAGGCTCATATACGGGGCCGCTTCCTGGCCCGGATTTATAACGTACGGGGTTGCTTGCTGGGCAGCATAGGCGGCACTCTGTTGAGCTAGAAATTGCTGTGAAGCTAAAGGCAACGGTTGTGGCAGTGGTGCACCGCTTGGTGCGCCTGGAGCGCTTGCATTTGTTGCTAGTCCGGGATTTTGTGATCGAAACAATTGCTGCAAAAGAGAAATTATTACGAAAATCGAATTAATTTGTGGTGAAGCAAGAAAAAAATAGCAGATTATGTCAACGTATTATTTCAAATCACAAGGAAGTACATAAGTATTTAATTTAATTTCTCTTAAGTGCTAAAATAGTACTTTAAATACATTAACACGCTGAAACTCATTTTAATTCAATACGCCCAACTTCGAAATCAGTTATCCACTTCAAATAATATCTTAATCCATTTACTGTCACCCTTTATGTTCAACTCTCCTTTTCCGATGTGCATCGCTACCCAAATAATATAATTTGAAAGCTCACCGAGTCGTCTCAAGTCAACAAATAGCGAAATTTAAAAGACCGTATCGAAATCGTAGTCGAATACATTTCTTTCATTTTATAATTTTTTCATCCCCATCGGCTCGATTCCTGCCTCCACACCATTTCCAATAAAAAAAAACACCACCGCACGATGCCAGGCTAAGCCTTATACGACTACGAGGAATATCTATGAACGGACGACATTTAAGGACTAGCCAAGCAAAATAACTAAAGGCGACAAATTGGTAATTTCCCAGGAAAGTAATTTAAAACTCAATGAGACGGAACACTCCCTCTAACCGTTTTTGCTATTTCCTCGTCTTCGTCGAAAACATGGAGTCCTGTACGCGAATAGTGGATGCGATGGGAATGAATGCGACGACAACGAAAGAAATTGTACATGCTTCCTACTACAGACCCACGAAAAAAAAACGGATTTTTCGAAAGAGGACACATGTTCTAAGGAGATCCTTCAGAGCTGTTTCTACATAAATTTCACCATGCCAAGGAGATTACCGAAGCTGAAGAAGTTTCCTTTTGCCGGCACCCAAACCAGTCGCTAGTAAAAGCTTTCCCTTTTTTCAATTTCTTCAAGAACAAGACTTGCTTCATGGTTCGACTAGCGGAAATTTCTATATCTGTACATGCGTATACCTGGGAACGTTCTAGATCTAGAAAATATCTTCTTTCTGTTCGTTTAAGGAGGACATTCTCGTATGTTGTATGAAAGCATTTTATTTCCTATTTGCCTTCTTTTTTTTTGGAAAACGTTTAACAATTTGTTATCCTTTGAAATTGAGAAGGCATTCTGAATTTATAACAGAAATAAGAGATGTAAGGACGCAAAGAGGAGGAGTAAGTTTTTTTTGGGGGGGTATTCGAGTGAAGGACGCGACACGAAAAATAGCTGAGTTTTTGGACCGGGCATGAATTGAAATTAGGGCAGGAGTGAGGGTGTCACAGTATTGTGAATGGAAATTTTCCAGAAAGTGAAGTGTTCTTAAAACATCTGTTGCTTTCCTATAAATGTTTTCGATCTGTTTTGTTGAGAGTAAAGATTTGTTTTGATATCATTTTGTATTTCATTTTGTCTTTAGTCACTCAGGCATCTATGAAAGACAATAACGGTTACGAGACCAGAGGCGATGAAAATCAATTTACGAGGGGAAACTTTCGATTTCAAATACAAGACAATATTCCGAGACCTAGACATGGGAAAATGGTAACTAATAGGGGATGAATTGTGCTTTCATTGTTTCCGTGTCAGGGTTGGGTCGTTTTTTTTTGCGTTTTTCTGTATTTATATATCTTTAGTGCAATGTTAATTATTGGTTAAATTTCTTTGAATTGAAAGATGAAATTTTGAAATTTCCCACAAATTCACCCTACTACAAAAAAGCAAAGTTGTCCGAATTTGCTACAGTCCTGATGGTTGAAGTTTGATGAAAACTTGGTTCATAATCAATGTGTATAGTTGTGAAGTGATTAATTTCACAAATGATTTACGAGCAAATTTCACTCTTCATAAAAATTCATCATGGTCCACATTAAAACAACTTTCTGCATGAATATCATTTGAGTATGAACTTTTGCCCCTGAATGTACATGCATTCAGCATGTCATTTAGTTTGCCACCTGACTGGCTGTTGGAGACCATTAGGCAATCGAGAATTTTGTTCACGCTAACGGAGATTTGGTTTGTTAATTGTTGAAAAACGCGGCGGCAACGATCGAAAAGAAGCTCGCTCGGGATTCACTGTTCTTTCTTTACTTATCTTGCCTTAACAATCCTGATTTAACGACGGTACTTATTCAGAGCCAGGTGAGCTCAAAGCTCTCGGTGCGCGGACCTGGTTTCGAACCAGAGAGATCCAACGCACTAGAAGCTAGTGCTCTATCCACTAGACTACACGAGCATTTTTTAGTACTCCCTTGCGTATTATGGCTAAGCGCTAAAGCCAGCTGCTACAATGATTTTTTTTCCCAGCGATGAGAGAATTTAATTTAAGGAGAATTTAATTTGATTGTATCGGAATATTTGATACCTGGTGCTGCTTGACAGGAAGATGCAATGGTTTCAGACCGAGAGATTGATCTGTTGGCAGCATAATTCATGATTCTTCAGTGACTGAAAAACTGAGCAACCTCTGTAGGCGGCTATATGATTATTATCACAATCGCTACATTTTTTGATAAATGGGTCTTATTTCTTTTTGTGGCAAGATATGGTTGGGTGAAACTTACCGCAAATAAGGCAGATGCTTTCAAGTGAGTGATAAGCTTAGATGTAGCCAAATTCTTGACAACTGGGACAGTATGCTGACCAAAATGTTGCTCTTTTTTCCTCTGTTGTTAGTGGGGATTTTTTCGCTTTCAATTAAGTACCAACCCAGCTTAAAAACGTGTTAGAGAATTTAAAAAATGGCGGTTAAGTTTTACATCTTTAATAAAGCAACTGGTGAGCTCGTCAATTAGGGACAAAAGAGTTTAGATCTAAGCGTATCTATACGATATGCTTTATTTATTTATTAATTTATTTATTTAACATTTCATCAAAATAACAGACTTACGTCCAATTACAGACGAGAAAAATTTAAATAAAAATAAAACAGATAACAAGCTAGTCCAAGAAAAGAAAAAAAATAATCCAAGAGTAGAAAAAAAATACTGTATAATAATAATAAATAAAAAAAAAATTAAACTATTAGCAAGTTCAAAAATTGACAACGTACTAAAGGACTCTATTTTTAAAAAGTTTTATTTTTTGAAAAGTTTTTGTGTCCAAAGAACGTCAACTGAAGTGGACCAAGTTGCAACTCGTTATGTTGTCTAGCTATATGTAACAAAGGCGAATAAGAGTACACATTAGTTCGCGCAAAAGGGACGCTAAACGTAAAAGAAGATCTGTTAGATCGACAGGATTCCTGAACAGAAACCCGACTGCGTAGACCACAGTTAACAAGATGGTAATGCGATTTGAAAAGGGGACACCCGTCAAAGAAATCTCTGCGTGATTCAAGGGAAGGAATCTACAATATGGAGAGACGATGATTATAAACGTAGCAAAGGATGTTGAATTTATAAAACAAAGAACGGGTAAACCTACGTTGAACGGATTCTAAGGATTCCAAAAGATATTGGTAATGGGGACACCAAACTTGACAACAGTATTTCAGAATCCTGCGAAAAAATAACAGGAAAAGATGTAACCATGTAGAGAGGTTAACAAAGGGTTTGGAAGATCTAAAGATAAAGTCGGACAATTTAGAAGCACTGGCAGTGATATATGTAAATTATATGTTGTTCGAATTTGAGTTTCGAATCAAATATTACGCCAAAGTCTTTAGCATTAAGAGAGGAATTTGAAACAGAGCAAGAGAAAGTATTACAAGTAATTTTATGCATGTAACACATTTGGTGACACTTTCCCACATTCAGAGTAATTGCGTTAGCAATGCACCAGTTATTTAACGCAGAGATATTCATTGATATCTCAACTGAAAGCAATGGTTAAACGTCACGATTAATCTTAACATCTTGAAATCATCTGCATGCAAAAGACAAGGAGAACGTATGTACGATGGCAGGTCATTAAAAAACAGCAGCAACAACAGAGGGCCGAGAATTGAAACTTGCGGAACTCCTGAGATAGGAAAAATTGGAACAGAGGTACAGGATTTGGCAGTTACGACACAATAACGATCAACAACAGAGGAAGTGAACCAGGAGAGTAGAGGACCAGATATACCATAATTTTCAAGCTTCCGAATAAGAAGATTATGATTCACAGAGTCAAAAGCTTTAGAAAAATCTGTACAGTTTACATCAACCTACTTTTGCTGATCAAAAGCAGATGCTCTATTGGTGGTTTACAATAGAGTATACCTTTCTGGTAGACCCTATGCAATAGAGTATACCAGAAGGGTATACTCTATTGTAAACCATTCTTTCAAGCATTTTACTAAAACAGGAGAGGAGGGAAATGGGCCGATAATTACAAATGTAAACAGGGTCACCAGCTTTATGTCCGGGAGAAACGTTTGCCGTTTCCCATAACGAAAGAGTTGTACCAGAAGTAATGTTTCGATTGAAAATAATAGAAAGAGGAACACATAACGAAGAAGATAAAGACTTACCTAGGAAATTTGGAATACCCATCAGGACCACAGCCAAGGCTAGTATCAAGGGAGCACATTAAGGATTCTACTTCAATAGGATTATTACGAAAAGGGGATAATTTTGGAGAGAATTGGAAAAGAGAAGCAGCGGAAGAAGGGAGAATTTGTTGCAAAAAGTATTGAGCAAAAAGCTCGCAAACATCTTGTGAGGTGGTAGTTGTTACATGGTTGTACCTTATACGAGGTCTGTTCAAAAAGTACCCGGAATTTTTAAATTTCGCGGGTCTGGAGAGTCCGATTGTATACATGCCCCTAAAGTATGATGAAATTTTCAGCCATATTCACTGTTTATTTTGTCTGTGGTAGTCGCTAAGGTTCGACGTGTTTTTATGTGCTCGGCGATTTTTGCTTGTTTAAACAATGGAAGAATTGAAGAGTCAAAGAATTTGTATTAAATTTTGCGTAAAAAATGAAATAAAGTGTAACAAAGTGTGTGAACTGTTACAAAAAGTCTATGGTGAGTCTGCTATGAAAAAAACAAGTGTTTACTATTGGTATAAGCGTTTCCAAGATGGCCGCGAAGACGTTGAAGATGACGAACGCTCCGGTCGAATCAGCACGTCAATAATCGATGAAAATGTGGAAAAAGTGGAAAAAATTGTTATAAATGATCGCCGAATAACAATTAGAGAAGTTGCTGATGAAGTTGGCATATCAATTGGCTCATGTCATGACATTTTTTCAAAAGTTTTGGGCATGAAACGAGTGGCAGCAAAATTCATTCCAAAACTGCTGAATTTTGACCAAAAAAACAATCGCATGAATATCGCTCAGGAGCTGTTAAATGACGTCAACGACGATCCAAGTTTGCTTGAAAGGGTCATAACTGGTGATGAAACAAAGGTGTATGGTTATGATGTCGAAACCAAAGCACAATCGTCCACCTGGAAGCATTCAACGTCACCAAGAGCGAAAAAAGCACGTCAAGTTCGATCAAATGTCAAGGTTTTGCTTACTGTTATCTTCGATTATAATGGCATAGTGCATCAAGAGTTCTAACCACAAGGTCGTACGGTTAATAAGGAGTATTACCTTGAAGTTATGCGACGTTTGCGTGAAGCAATCCGAAAAAAACGCCCCGATTTATGGAAAAAGAATTCATGGCTTTTGCACCACGATAACGCACCTGCTCACTCGTCGTTGCTCGTTCGTAATTTTTTGGCCAAAAACAATACCGTAGTCATGCCCCAACCTCCATATTCACCAGATATGGCTCCGTGTGACTTTTTCCTATTCCCAAAGTTGAAGAGACCCATGAAAGGTCGGCGTTTTTCCTCGATTGAAGAAATAAAGGCCGAATCGCTGAGAGTGCTCAAGGACATACCAAAAAGTGAATATCAAAAGTGCTTCGAAGATTGGAAAAAACGCTGGCATAAGTGTATTATATCTGGGGGGGACTACTTTGAAGGGGACCACATTGATGTAGACGAATAAATAAATATTTTTTTGAAAAAACGAAAATTCCGGGTACTTTTTGAACAGACCTCGTACAGTTGGTAATAACAGAGGAATCCTTGCAGAAAACAGAAGCAAAAAAATAATTAACATCAAAGAGATCATCAATTGAGTCGTTAGATTTAAATGTATGGGAATGCCCATCATTATATGTTTTAGAAAGAAAATTAGGTTGTACTTGAAAATTTCATTTCAGCTGCTGTCTATGAACGTCTCGAGTCAAACAGTTTCCAGACTTTGGCTTTAAAAAAACAGCAAAGGACAAAGATAGCTGCTGAATAAGCGACTGTGAAAATTAAATGTTGTATTAGTACTATATTTATGTAACGCGTAAGACACGGAAGAAGACACCCGATTGATAGACATTGGGCCTTTCCACACTTGTATTCCTGATACACTCCTCAAACCGGTTTGACAACAATCACCATTTCCACACTTGTATTCTTCAGCAACGGGACCGTTTACATACCGATTATGCATATGAATGTGTGCGTGTTGTTGTTTTCTCATTTCGACTTGAGTGTTTCATGAAAAATTCCTGACCCGTGAACTATGTTTATAGTTGTGTTAGTGATTTGCATCAGTTTCAATCAGTTTCAAACGTGATGCAAATTTCTGTCCAAGTGCATCACTTTTTGTAGAGACTTCCCCTTGATTCTTCTGCCTCTTGCCCAGAAAACCGGTTTGAGGAGTGCATCAAGAATACAAGTGTGGAAAGGCCCATTAGCTAGTCTAAAATTAAATTTATGCTAGAGTTACAATCAATGCAACACAACATTTATTTTCAAAAATGTTGTTGCCATGCCAAGTTTGAGGTATGAGCAAACTTTGCTGCGCAACAAAGTTGTGTTGCATCATTGTAACTGCTCTTATACGTTCTTATGTGTTCAAAGTCGTTTTGTTGTGCAACAATGTTGTGTTGCATTGATTGTAACTCGAGCTTTAGGTTTAAATGCAACAATTTACTGTTTATTTATTACCAAAATTCAATTTATGAGACAGTGCAATAATTTATAAGGATTTAAAAAGAGTCAGCATGTGGATTTAATGAACGTTTAAAACATAATACATATCAAGGAGTAATTCATGATTTGTTTCTCGAATTATAGGCATTTACGAAAACATTTCTTGTTAATTTCTATTTTTTAAATTAGCAACACAATTTTGAACGATTTCGCTTGACTTGGTGAGGCAGGTATAGTAGAAATAGACATGAATAGAAATTCAGCTCAAATTAAGCGATAGAAATTTTGAGATTAAGTTGTTTCAGATTTAATTTCCTAATGAATATATACGGATCTGAATGATTAATACCAATATTCACTTTACGTTAGATTTGGCCCAAATATCTCTTCAAACCTAGACGAACTTTAATCTCAGTGTGCTTTCATGATTTATCGTCTAAGGACTAGGACTACTAGGACAGGGAAAAAAATCACCCAAAAACCAATCAGTCTAGCTATTGAAATCTCAAAAGATTTCATAATAATTACGTTTCTTTCTTATTAAGTACACCTGGTTTCGCTTCAGACTCTTCCTTGTGAAGTTCCAAAAGAACCACCTTCTATTCGATGATTGTAATTTGCGACGACGACTGTTCTGCTTTGTACTTACACTAATTACATTGAAATTACTAAAACACACTATTCATGAGCATGGTAGTGCTAGAAACAACCTTTCCGTCAATAATAACGAACGAATCATTAAAACTGATTTTCGCTGTTTCTTTATCTACCAGAAAAAAAACCGAATAAAATTCTATTCGTTTCTACGCACTTCGCACCAAAATCATATTCCATGAACATACCAAGCCAGAGAAGACAAATATTTCTTTGATTATGTTATGGATTTATTTCGCTTTTTTTTTTGTTCGTTTTTCTTAGCACATTCATCGCCTTTGCGTGGTGAATTTTGTTCTTCTTTTTCTGGATAATTTTTACGATGTGGTTGCGCACCGCTATATATGTACGTTGAGGGTTGCTCAAGTGAAAAACTGATTTGTAATTTTCTTCACATAAATTGCAAAGAAATCACTAATATGTACCTAGGTGGTTAAGTACTCGTTTCAAGTTCTTTGTACATTGAATGTGACCATTGAAGACGATGATTAGGAGAGACGAAGGTTAGTCGGAAGGTATGACCTCTGTAATTGGAATGGATGATGATGGTTAATGATTTGTCGAGTTTGTTGGTGGTCATTAATGAAAACGGTGTTTGAGTTGATTTATTTTAATAAATAATGGGATTTTTTTTACTTATAATGAAAATTAATTATATTTCTATGAAATATTTAGAATTGATTAATATAAGACAGGACAAAATTATAGATGAATAAAGGAAAAGGCTAAATTCTCAATTATATGGTGTATATCTCTCTTAACATAGTGCATATCTCATCATCAAAACTTTATTTTTCATTTACTACTGCTTCATTTGTACATCAAAGTAAAAATTTTGGTTCTGAATCAATCAAGCTAAAAACAATCTTCTGCATGTCAACACCATCGTAAGTACTCCTTACATTTTTCCAATTCAAAGAAACTCCACCACAGCAACACATACGAGGGTCCATCAAATATAAACGAGAATTTTATTACCATGCCTACTAGAGTTTGAATTTCGCGCTAATATTTGTAGGTGGTGTTAGTAGTACTATAAGCAACAACTAGCCAACTTCATGGCATTATCCAGTGAATACAGCAGTCCGAAGCAAGATGAGCGAGAAACGGGTTCACCCGTCCGTTGCGCAACGCATCATCATTCGATTTCTGGCAGTAGAAGGGGTTCGGCCATCTGAAATTTTGGAGAGATTGCGACAACAGTTCGGGGAAAATACTTTATCGCAACCCAGAGTATTTTATTGGCATAAAACATTCTCCACGGGAAGGAAAAACGTGGAAAATGCGGCCCATCCTCGACGCCCCCGGACAAGTTTGACGGATGCAAACGTTCGCCCTGTTGAGAAAATGTTAAAGTCCGATCGTCGCATCAAAATCGGTGAAATCGTTGCAGAACTCAATATTAGTTACGGCAGTGTACAAAAAATCATCAGGGATACACTTGGATTTCGAAAAGTATCCGCTAGATGGGTCCCGCGCCTTCTTACAGAAGAACAGAAAAGAAATCGTGAAGCCATCTGCAAGCAACATCTGGAGCGCTACCAATTAAGTGGAGACACTTTTTTGAATTCCATTGTGACCTGCGATGAGGCTTGGGTACATCACTTCACCCCAGAAAGTAAACGATCGAGTATGCAGTGGCGCCGACCAGAGGAGGGTGCTCCAATCAAAGCCAAAAGCCAACCATCTGCTGGTAAAGTGATGATCACTGTTTTTTGGGACGCTAACGGCATTTTGCTTATCGTCTTTCTTCATGATCGACGTACGATCAATGCAGAATATTACTGTGGACTGCTTGATCAGGTCAAGGCCTCATACCGATCGAAAAGACGAGGAAAACCGATCAGGAACGTCATCCTTCTGCAAGACAACGCGAGACCCCATACGGCAAAGCGAACGATCGAAAAATTGGACGAAATCTCATGGAAAACTCTGAAACACCCGCCTTACAGCCCGGACTTGAGTCCCTGCGACTTTCATTTGTTTGGGCCTATGAAAGACGCACTTGGCAAGCAGCGTTTCGACGACAACGATAGCCTGGAATCGTTCGTGCGCAACTGGCTGATGACACGCTCTCGTTCATTTTACGATCAAGGGATCAAAAAATTTGTTTCGCGTTGGGAAAAATGCGTTTCGAAAGGGGGGGACTACGTAGAAAAGTAATGTAAACACATCACTTTTTTATCTGTATGCAATAAATTTTTATAAACAAATTCTCGTTTATATTTGATCGACCCTCGTATATACAGTCTGTTACATAAGAACGTGGTCACTGCTACATGTAGAAAAAAAAATCGTAGCGATCTAATTCTTTTCTGCTTTATGGAAGGAATCAGTTGTTAGTCGAATTCAGTAGTTCTTCGAATCGTTCTTCGAAATGAGTGCTGCTTACGCGTCGCGCTTCGAGGGAATTATTTTATGTTCGCATATAAAAGGACCTAAATTAACGCAAACAGCTGCTGCGAAATACACGGAGAAGTCAAAGCAGTTCGCTATAAAAACGTCGGTAATGTCGATAATTTTCCTAATCGCGAGGGTGCAAGCAGAGTGACAAAAAAAAAGACGAAAAAAAGATTCTCGCAGTGTTTTCGAAGGATCCAACTTTGACTCTACGTGAAGGTACTGTTAAATTGAAAGCAAAAGGTGTTGATATATCATACGGAACGATTTGTAGGAGATTGCTTGCAAATAAAGTGAAATATCGGAGTACTTTAGAAAAGCCAATAATAAGTGGCAAACAAGTTGAAAAACGTGTGGCATGGGCGAAGGAAAACTTGGACCGCGATTCGAGCAACGTGATCTTTTCTGATGAATCTTCCTTTGGGCATTTCCGAGCATCAAACACGCCTGGACAACCTACACTAGTAGACTGCTCAAACGGACTGCTAAACACCCCGTCAAAATCCATGTTTGGGGGTGCTTGTCAAAAAAAGGTTTCGGAACTTTGTTCTTATTTACAGACAATTTGAATTCCGAAAAAAATGAACAAAATCTATCAAAAGGCTTTGTTACTATCTGCCAAGCAATGGTTCATCAGAAAAATGAGAGCTAGATCTATCAAGAGGACAACGACCCAAAACATCGGAGTCGAGCATGTAGCGAGTGGAAAGCGCAAAATTGGGTTGTCACCCTTGATTGACCATCACAATCACCGGATGCAAGTCCAATAGAAAATGTGAGGGCTCTAATAAAAATGCAACTTCGCAAACACAGACCATGTAATTTAGATCAACTTTCTCGACGAATTCGGAAAATTTGGAGGTCTTTTCCAAAAGAATATGCCGAAAATTTCGTGGAAAGCATGCCCCGATGGTGCCAGGCCATAATTGATGCTGGAGGAGATTGGACTTGCTACTAAGGTATGTGCATTGAGTATTGACTATCAATTAAACTATAAATGTGCGAATTTTTAAAAAAAATCTATTGTTGTTATAATTTAACAGTGACCACGCTCTTACGTAACAGACTGTACTTTACATATCCAAAATTAATTTCCTGATTTTTCCCAGATATCTTCCAAACTATCTCACTTCAATGACAACCGCAAATGATCCTTGAAATCAATATGAAAACAGACAGAAATTCACTTATCACGAAAGATTCCTTCAACCAAATCACTATCTTCATCGTCGTCGTTGTCGTTATCGTAACCGACCACACAATCTATCCACCCTTACTCTCACCACAGCTCGATATTATTTCGATTTACATCTCCATATGGATCAATATCCATATTATTTTAGATGTACTAAGCAAAACCAAAAAAAAAAAAAAAATACATTTTCCATTTGTTTGTTTCCCATTCCCATCGAATCATCCAGTCAGTCCAAGAACCTGCTATCTATCCACCAGCCAGTCATTCAGTTAGTAAGTATGAACAATAAGATGCTGAGAACATATTCGTAAACCGCAAAATAGATTTCCATTTTCACGGTCTTTTGCATAAGAATAGAATAAAAGACATAGCCAGCATATAGTCTTGTATACAATACTCTACTCTTGTGGTTGTTTTGTGCGTGGAGAGGATGATATCAATCTACAGATTGTTCTTTTCTTTTGTTGTACCCTCGTGAAAGACAACAGCCAACCAGTCAAAATCATAATGAAATTTACTTCTTTCTCTCCACCGCTCCTGCTACATACATACCAGCGTGCAATCATTTTCGTTATATTCCTTTCCTATGCATGGCCTACACTTTTGATATAAATATACGTACATACTTATTTGTATGTATGTATATAATTGGATATTTTAGAAGGAATAACATCAGAGTTTGGGGAGAGGTTCCACACCGTAAACAATTTAATATCCGTAAAGAATGATAATTTGAGTGAGACTGAAAATATTTTTGATTTTTTTTTACGTTGCGATAGTGAAAATGTTGAGGGCTTTCAATTCTAGGAAAATGATTTGTATTTGGATTTTTGAAAAATAAATAGGTAATATAGGTTTCCGTAAAATGGCACGTGTTGTCGAGTACTATGAGATTTTTGATTGATGTTCAATATTTTTTTTTAATAAATATTTTTTATTTTGTAATTGTTTTTTGAAGACAGTACTAAATAAACCAGGACAGAAACTTGCAACAAAATTGAATTATTGATGACCACAAAACTGTTTGCGGTGAAAGATCGCAAAGTTTAGCTACTACAATCCGTTGGAGGTTTCGGCATTGAAGTTGATAGAAAGTTAACTCTATAATCAACAGCCTAGTATACAAACCGCACCGACTTGGACTGAAACGGATTGAAATGAAACGTAAAAGTAGGTTTTTTGGTGCGACTGGATTAACCGAATACAATTCAGCCAGTTCTACTTAAGAGAAGCATATCGCATTGAAATGTCACATATATGAACAAAATTCAAGTGGGCTTCGAATTTTTCAATTCCTTAATCACTCGATTCGGGTCTTTTAATGCAATCCATCCGTTCCGCAAAAATTTCGTGATCGGATCGAATAATCTAAATCAATCCGGTACGCGTATACAACATGGATTGACTTAACTTAATCCATTTTGAAATCACATTGTCTGCGTAGCTCACTTCGTTTCTACCCACTCTTCAGTTGACTAGTCGGGTGATCATGTTTGGTTGTTTATGGCTAGATTTGAACCCGAGACCACACAATCAAGCGACCGGTGTTCTATTCGGTGCTCTACTTTACACTCGTGTTATCAGAAAAATGTGGGTTGGATGCTACTCGTAATTAAGGAGCGGTATGCTAGATATATTGATGATTATCTTTTGAGAAAGTGAATCAGGTCTACTACATCTCTGTACAAATTATTCGTAAATTGAAAGAAATGCAATCTAGTTTCATGAAAGCATTTGAAAACAATTTGTTTAGGTTTAGATCTTTTGTTAAAATTGTTCAGAGTGAATTTACAGGTCCTAATACCTTTCTTTCTTTGATGGTAATATTTGTATCTTGTCACAAGGGAAGGGAATCTTTGCTGGAATTTTTGCAGCTATCGCTCACTTTTCATGGACTTTGTTGATTATCTAATACGCCATACTTTTTATTAAGAACAATTTTTTATATAAAAATTTAGTGTTTAAAATATTCACTAAGTTTGATATATTTGATACTGTTAGTTGGTCCTGATAGTGTTTCATACCTCGTATAAGCTGCATTGTCTTTTATGGCTGAACACAATATCTGTCACAATGAAAACTTTTGTCAAATCATACTCAAGAAAATAAAACATGTGCTTGGTCCAGTCGTTGGGAAATTTCGCTCGTTTTGCAGTTAGAAGAAGCCTTTGCAAAGTCTTTACTCCAAGATTTTCTAGATGGACTCAAATCGAATGACCATACAGCTACATTTCTTTTGCTAACTCTTTTTCTTTCTTTACTTATAAAAGCAGTAGCTTCTTTCCTTTCATTCATAATCATAGGCTTCCTTTTTATAGCATATGAGACTTATTTAAGATTTCTATAATGAAATCGAACCCACGTTGGGCGCCTACACTACCGGAGTATGAAAACCGCCAAACTTTTAAATATTATTTCCTTTTATTTACAAATGAACTTTTCGCCCTCTCATTTGTTTCTACTCATAATAGTTTTACCGAAAACATCCTAAAAATATACGTATCAAGATAAAAAGGAGCAAACTTCCGTTATATAGTCTTTCTTCTTTCACATTTTGTAAAAAACTTTTTCCATCAGAGCTTTCGAAGCATATTCTAACCAAATTTACCTTTAAGAAAAATACTTTTTCTGTAAAAATCTCTTACTTGATGAAAAACGTACAGATATATAAAATGTTGAAATTTATTTATAAGGACTTTATTATGCACTTACTATGGCTTATATGAAGAAAAATCCCACAGTTCAAATGAAAGGGCATCCAATTTTACCATTTGAATTTTACTTAGCTGTTATGATTTTTTATGTAATTATTTGTTTCGTATGCAACACAAGCTTTAAAAGGTTGCTACTGCTACTGCTATTGCTAAACTGCTAGATCTAATGGCTAAGAAAACTTACCGAGTTAGCAAAACGCGAAATTATAGCTGCTGGATTGTATATTACATAATGGCGCCAATAAATATTTAAGCTTCTGAAAGAATAGCAACGTGATCTTTTCAAAGATTCTACGTTATGTTTTCCTGCAGTTATTGCAGTTTGTTTCTTTAGTTTTCGGAAGCAACAAAAATATGGTACAAAATGCCTGAGGCTCATCCATCCTTTTTTTCAAACTCATTTTTGAGACACATTGCTTTAGCTGTTTTTTCATCTCAACAACTTTGACGGGCTTAATCTCTTAAGCCATCGCTCAAAATACAAAATTAGATCACTGGAAAATCAAGAGCTGTCTATTTTCTCATTACCGAACTTGAACTAAGCAAGAATCATACATAATAACGAACGGCTTCTTCACGAAATGCATCTACGTAAAAAAATAAGTTCCTTCCACATTCAGCTGCGAGTGTCCTCCCAAGCGTAGACTTCTAGCTTTTAGGACTCCGCATATTCTACTATGTTTTTAATATATAGTGCGTTTAATTTAAGTTCATTACAATTCACTTTCGCAACTCTCTTTGATTCGCTGTTTTCGGTTATGAAAAAATAGCAAATATCGTATAAATTTCTTTGTTATTGATCTGAAATTTCTTCATTTAACCAAATTTGTTGGCGGTCATAATCTAAACTAAAGAATGAAGACCTTTTTTCAAATCATGCTTTCAATATTTGAAAGTCTTATAAGTCTCTCAATGAATTATTTTCAATAATAGAAACTATAGATTTAGCATTTCATAACCAAACTAGTCTCAATGTACTTCTACTTAAAATTCACACCTGTGAACGTAATTTTTTGTATTTATAGCCTGTCGTATATTCATTGACCAAAAACAAATATAAAAATATCCTTTTTTCCTAGCAACTAACACAAAAAAACTAGATGACATGCCTAATCATTTGCACTCAGCTCTAACTAAGCGCTTTAAATCCATAGAACCAAAAAAAAAAAATGAATCCAATATTCACAACTCTACCGTACACCATTTGAAAAATTGCTCTCCATTTACTTTCAATTATTTTCGATTTTCACACTACCATATCTATATAGAAATGTATATTCTATGTTTCAAGAAAATTCGTAAGGCAAAATAAATTTTTAATCGGTGACATTTCATAACGTTGCTTCTATTCTATTTGGAATTGTATCGCTATTTCGAAAATTTCTTTAAGAGAATATTTGTTTTTATCTCAAATGCAATCGATCAAATCGAAAAGATTTAAAGAAAACATTAGTTTTCAGCAAATGGTTATTAATTTTCGAGATTTTATTAAATTTTCTTGTTTTTAGATGGATTTTCGCTTTTAATTGAATGGTGTTGATAAACGGAAATGATGTTATAGATGAGCTATTGAATCATGTAGATTTAATGTGAGTAATATGTTTAAAATCAACTACAGGGTGGCGCAATATTTCTCGTATAAAATTTTGATGAAAAAAGGTTGGCTTATTTTATAATTTTATTATAAAGCACACACATTAGGTAACATATTATATAATTTGTATTAAATATGTCCTCTTTCGTTTTCTGTAATCTAAAAAATTTTTCTAAAACTTTCACTTAAACTTCTTAGATTTTCAACCGAAATTGCGTCCCGCTTCGGGAATCCAATCCCGGGATCCCGAACTATTTTTAGTCCCGAAAATCCCGGGATTGATAGTTTACGATCCTGTGATTCTGGGATAGTTTACGATCCCGGGATTTTCGGGATCCTGGGATAGTTTACGATCCCGGGATCTTCGGGACTAAAAATTGTTCGGGATCCCGGGATTGGATTCCCTAGTCCCACTTAACATATGTCGAATCAGTTCTTGCCAATTTTTAAGTCTGGGATCTCTAAAAACACTCTCCTTTAATCTGGACCACATATTTTCAATTGGGTTTAAATCAGGGGAATTGCCAGGCCAATCAATCCGCACATTAGAAAAGTGAAAAGCTGCATACGCGCTTGGCTGCATCTTGCATCAAAATTACTTCCTTTCTGTCCTAAATTGAGGGTGCATTATGCAAAAACAGGGAAGATACTTTCACTGTAAATTTGCCCATTAACAGGCTTTCCTTCCTCAACAAAATGATGCTTGATTTTTCCGCGATTGCTTACTCCGCCAACTACGATGACTTTTAAGCCGAATTTCGGTGTCTGTATTACGGGAATATTTGAATCATTTGCAGTTGAATCCACGACTCGTCCGTAAAAAGAATATTTATATGCCGGGTTTGACCACAGGCATTGTCATCAGCAGTTCCAAGCTTCAGCCGGTCTCGAATGTTTTTATCGGAAAGTAAAGGTTTGATGCGTTGGCTGTAGGCTTGCCGATTACAATTAGTGGATTGAATGTATCGCTAAACGGTTGACCTCTACAATTTTAACGACCTCCAGGGAGTTGTTAAGCTGTTTCGTCACTGTTTGTGGTTCTATTCCTTATTTATTTTCAGCCAATCCTAAAATTTTTCTTTTTGATTCGACCACTTCTTTTCATATCGTCCACGTTTTCTTCTTCGGCGTTGCACTATTTTTCACAGTGTCCTTATGGACCCTCAATATTTCCCTTATGTCACTGCAGCTGTAGCCTAATTGATATATGCGTTGAATTTACTATTATTATCGCAAAGAAATTTCAGTTCGATCCTTGGAAGATTTCCAAAGTTTTTCAGGTTTTGACAAATTGTCGTTAAAATCAAGGGCCTTGGGTAAATTTGGTATTTTCACTTCAGCTAACGAAATCTGAATGAATAAATTCATTTTTCCCATCACATTATCTCTATACAGGAATTAACATTTTAGAATTAGAATGTTTATAATTTTAGAAATTTTACGTCTGCACTTATTTAAGCGGGCAATATAAACTGACTTTCAAAAATGCTAAATCATAAGGTCATCATGTATGAAATGATTCTTCTGACATCTGATTTATATGTAGCTTCTACATCCCCGAAGCAGATCATGAGCCTTGACAAATCTATCGAACTGATCGAAGGTTATTTAATTTTAGAACAGTAAATAAATCCTGTCTTTGATTTCATGTTAATTGTTTAAATGCTTTTATGAGCCAATCTTTAGCAGTTTGACACTTGCAGCTGACGCTCAGAGCAAGATCAATGCTTCAACTTATGGGGCCCACCACAGTTCACGCATCGAATCATTAAAGATTGAAAAAATATCTTTAGTAATTTAACACATAATTTGTGCATTTTGAACTAATATTGACCAAATATTTGGCGTTTGTGACATTTGAATGATTAAATCTGGCTGTTTTGTAAAGTAGTTTGGTCTTTTCATTATATCACAAGCGTTTTTTAGCACTTTAAATCAGATTAGGTTAGACCGATTCGCAAAAAAAAAACGATGCAGAACTGGTAGGTTCTATATTCACTTAAAGTTCAGATTTCACAGTAATTTTATTACAAGTAAGTGGTATTAAAACACTAGCATGATGGGTTAGGCTAATTCAGCAGGTATTTCTCTAACGTTGTGGTGTGAATAATATCAAATTTATGCTTGAATTTCATCAAACTGTCAGTCTGGTAATCTTCATTGGTTGATGCAACCGCTGAAGGTTGTGGTCGCACCAACCGCTTCAAACCATTTTCCTTACTCTTTGTTGACCGTCTTTCCTTTCGAAATACATTCATTTTAGACAACACCATAAATACCGAAAATGATATGAGTATCACATTGATTTGAGAGCGGGTTTGGTGCTGTTTTTTTTTCTGTTTTGGCTAATTTTTTAGCCATCTATTTCCGATAATTATTGTCTGGTTTGCATGTCAAACTCATAGACTTAAGTCTCATCACCAGTTGGGATGCGTTCTATGAACACTCGTCACGATACTGTTTTTGAACAAAATTCATCTTTATCGGGACAAGTCGAGTAGCGAAGAATATCATGTCTAAGATATGAACCAAAATCAAACGAACGGACTCGCAAGAGATTTAAAGTTCACGCTCTAACAGTAATATGACGATTTTTAAACACAATTTTCTTCCCTTTTCTAATGTATCTGTCAGATGAATAAGCCAGAACCAAGTACTCTGCAATGGTCTCCATGGATCCAGGTCTCACTAAAATTTAGTTCACCTTAAGGGAGTTTTCTATTTGCCTTCTGCCACCTTCTCCTGCCTATAAACAGGCGTTTTTTTAGGAACACAGAAGCCGAGAATGGCTTAATAGATTTTTTTGAAAATTTTGGCAACTGATTCTTGAAGCTGTTGTCTATAATATGTTTTGGCGAGAGCTTTTAGCAAAATAAAGCTTTGGGAATTATTAGTAAAAACTTACATTTTGAAGTCATTTTTCGCAACTTTAACACAATATAACATTTATACTTTTAAGTTTTTTTTAAACTGTTTTTTAAATCGTATGCCCTTCGTCAAGGCATAGATAATCTATGAACATCTGTACCAAATTTCAAACCTATCGCGTGATTTTTACCTGAGATATGTGTTTCCTAAAGGTGAAAAAACTTGATTTTTCAGGAGAAGCGTTTGAAAGAACCGGGACCGATGACGTGTCAATTTCTCAATTTTTTTGTTATATATAGCATTAAATATGTATACATAATTAACGAAATGTCAATAAACTTATTAAAATTTCATTTTTATGACATACCTTACCAAAAAGACTATTTTTATGACATACCTTACCAAAAATAACGAAAGAACCATGCCTTCACATCAAAATCCCATAGTTCCTCTAATCGCTTCAAAGGTTTTAGATTATAAATTAAAAATTAAATACTTCTAATTGAAATGTTGAAACGAGACAATGTGCAAAATGTGCCGAAAGAGTTGTAGAATTTTTTTAATTCCGTAAATTATTTTTTTTTATATTTTTGATGATTTTCAAGTTGGGAACCCCCTTATACCCTATAGCGCCGATAGTTGTTTTATTGGTATTTTGAGTATGATTCTGTCAAGAAACGGCTTTCAAAAATAACAAACACACAAAATGAAAAATAAACATATTTCAAACTTAGATATGATGAAGTTTTGAGCAATTTTAACCCTACGTGGGCGTTAATTGCCTAAAAGCATTCAAAGAAAATTTTTAAAATACCGAATAGCGATAATTTCCTACAGAGCCATCAGTTAATTAATTTTTTTTCATAATACTAACGGTTTTCTAATTTAATTTTCTAGACAACTGTTTTTCCAAGGACCATCAAAAACTAAAATTAACCAAATAGTTTGATTTTTGAATTGATGAGGCAGTATAAAAAAATTAAAACTAACCTCCTTGGGATATGTTATTTTTTTCAAACCATTCATCATCTACTCATAACTTACTTATCATCAAAATCATTTTTCATAGTTAATAAATTCAGTGTAGGTTAATTTCGACATCAACTACTTATTTGATTTATATGTAAAATATCAAGTAAACTTGTCTCAAAGTTAGACAGAATCAATTGAATTTCAAGTGAAGCAATCAACCTTGTTTTTCTGTCCTAGCTATGTTTCCTTCAAATAAATTCAAATCTCTTAAAGTCAAATAAATTATATCGAGTGTTTTTAGTTTCATATCTTTTTAATTTAAAATTCGCAATTCGAATTTTATGTTAGTTTCGAAACTCATCAAAAAATCATAAAATATTTCAAATAGAGCTTTTACGAAATAGTTGAAATATGTTTATCATAAGTCAATTTCCACATCAAAAATTCTTTTCCACAACGATGGAAAACTTGATTTTCTCTCTTCTCAATCGCAAGCAATTTTACATCAACCTGCAATAATTTTCTCGATCATAAATAATCCTTTGGGGTTTAAACTTTTACCTTCTAATCATACGCCTATTCAGTTTTGTGTGAATAGTGCAGCGCAGTTGCAAGTGCAGAGCTTACTTAGCAACGCAATTAAATTTTAAATCTTTCTTGTGAAAGCAATCTGTCAGATATTTGCAAACGTAATAACGTTTGTAAGGGATTGGTCAATTGATTTACTGACTTTACGGGAAACCGCTTTCCATTTTGACTTTCTTTTCGTCGTCGCAAACACCAAATGCTCAAATAAACTGACTATCTATCTACAGCAGGGTATGTAAATTAGTAGCTGTGTAGCCAATGGTGCTGATAGTACGTAAGGCATACAGTCGAATTGCATCATAGGTTTTCTTAAGACGCTTAAAGGTACAGGTCTATCGAAAGTGATTTAGTCGTCTTGTTGGTGCTGTAGGTTGCTTAACTGTTTGGAAACCTGTTAGCTAAATGAAATGACTTATCAAAGTCATGGAAATTTCATTTCTAGGTAGGTGGTACTGTCTGACAGACCGTTTACTATTCGGTCTATTATTCAGCTAATTCACGTCGGTTCCATCTTCAGGTTAAATTAGATATTCTACTTATCACTAATTGATACTATGCAAGTGTCAAATGAAACACTCAGTATGATCAAAACGGCAAACAATAGACAGATTAGTCCTTAAGAAACACTCTAGCACAAAAGCGATGTTTGTTAAACGTGTTAATTAAGCGTGTAATATAAAGCGGATGTGCAAAGGCACTCTTTGATATGTGCAGGCTCCAAATGAGGTGCATGAACAGTTAATAATTACGTGAGATTTGACTGCTTGTCATTGCGAGTGCACGGATATATAAGCCAATGCAATACACGTAATTATGATGTCTTAAGAAGTGTTATTTGGCTGCTCAGCTTGATGCAGGAAAGTATTATGCATATCAGCTAAGTGCTAGTGTAAGCATGGATATCGTGTTCGAAGTATATCTGCTAAGAGAGCTAAAAAGCTGCACAATTATTTGAAAGGTATGCGTGTTTAGCGGAAAATTATAAAAAAAAAACTTTGAGGGAAGCATAAAAATTTTAAGCTATGATATTCTCTAAATTCTTATAAGTGCTCGTGGATACTCAAACGGACGAATTACTTCTATTATAAATGCTAGAAATTCATTCACTCTTGCCCTATTATTTGAACAAACTTGGTTAAATTTCGTTTTATATTTTTTTTTATTTTTTCACTACTTAAATAACCTTCGCAAAGAAAAGCTTTTGTAATCTAAATATGTGTTACTCCATATTCACTTCGTACTCCATTTCTTACTTAATGAATACCGTACCTTATGAAAACCTGCATTTCGAATAGTATTGACGCTCACTTGTAATTGAATCATATAATTTTCACCTTTGATTTCCGTCCGTTATTGGGTTCATTGACCAAGTCAATGACCACTTAACACTTTCTTCTACATAGACACATGCTTGCTGTATCTATACCATACATAGTTAACAGAACTGTTACGTGAAGATATTGGATAAATTCATAAAGATACTTTCGAACTTCTTGCGTGAAAAGATACACGTTGGAGTTGTTGAAGCTAATACAAAGTAGAATAAAGATACCAAATACAATGTGCCTCCTAATAAGTAAATCAATTGAAATCATAATTACAACTTGAATAGCAGCGTACGAGTATATGCCAGAAATCATTACTGCTATTATTTTTGTGGCAGTGGCACGTTTGGAGATGAATATGCTAGCAATTCATTAGGATCGATTAAAAAAAGGTTAAAAGGGTTCATTGGAATTTTCGTAGAAACTATCTTGCAAATATTGCAAATCACTTCTAAATTTCACTGACTTGTGAAGATTCTAGGGATTATTTAACGTTTGGCAATTAAAACCTGGCTCTTAAGAATTAATTAATTCAGATTTTTACAAATAACTGAGAGTAGTGATTTGAAAATAAGTTTATTTGAAATTAAAAGGAGGTAAAACAAAACAGGTCGTTGTATATATCAACTTCCTACAAATATATTTGTTAACAAAAACCAGGTGACAAATCTTTATATTAAAACTAAAACAGATATTCATGCCTTAGATGCTAAAAAAAAAATAATTTTCTAAAACATTTTTCTGAGCTAATAATTTCACCACTGGATATGGTGAAGCCAATAGAGTAGCCGTTTGGGGTCCCTGGTTTGAATTCAGTCATGAACAATCGTTTTGAATCAGCCTAGCTATGAGTAGATACATTTGTTAATACATTTGTCAATACATTTGTCATTAAATATTAAATTTATTATGTATTGAAAGAATATTGAAAGAAAAAGACACTTAAGTAGCTGAGTGGCTTCTAGCTGAGTGGCTTCTAGCTGGGTGGCTTCTAGCGTTTGTAGTCCACGGTTCAGATCCAGCCATAATCAGTCACCGGACTTAGAATGCATACAGGGGTAAATTGTGCCATAAAACCACCATACACTTTGATTAAGACTGAATTCCTCCACCTATAAACACATTGATTACTAATTTCAAGCCAACACCCAGCAAAAAACTTTATCATGTTTACTTTTAAAAACTGACGCTCTGTGCTTCTAGAAAAGTAATACCTAAAAGTAATCTGTGCGTCTAGAAAAGTAATCTAAAATCATGTGTCAATCGATGAAGATTTAATAAAAACTCATTTACAAGCAAGCAGCTATAAAACAAAAACTTAACTACATACCAAGTATGATGCTTAAGTATTGGGCCCAATCTGCATGGATGTTTAAGTTAGAAAAACGGCAGAAGTACGAAAAGTAGATGAGTAGAAAAACATAGCATGCACAGAAAATAATTGGAATTGTGATTAGAGTCAACAAAGAGAACAGTATATTTCCAAGAGTCTCATATTCGCATTATTATGGGTGAAATTTGAATGAGTAAAAGAAAACCCGATAAATGGCTTAGATATTGCAAGTGAAAAACGCTGTGCGAGAAATGAAACTTAATATTTTGTTAAAACAACATCCATAGTAAAGAATGAATATGTACCCCACTACATCCAGATGGTGATCTTACATATAAATTTAGTAGAGACTTAATTAGTCGAGTGTGGGGTGATTATTACCACGCCTCGTTTTTAATTTAACTTAGGTTAAGACAAGGGGGCCCGGTAGCTCTGCTCGCTAAGGCATCAGGTTGAAAAGCGGCGTGCTACGGGGCCTGCGGGTTCGAATCCCGCCAGTGCCATGGCTGTAAGTGTGAATGCGTGTGTTTGTCTATGAGGGTGGCAAATGGGCCCAAACTGGTGGCCTAATGCTGGCCGCGTTCCCGGCAGCCCTCTTCACTAACCTAATCTAACCTAGGTTAAGGCAGTTCGGGGTTTCATTTTTGATCGGCCGTGGCTGGATTTGAACCACAAAACCACAGACCCACATATCAAAGCTAGAGACACACTCCACCAGCCAGTGCTATTTCCACTGAGCTACCCGAGCTTTCATAATAACAGATGGGGCATTTCACGTGAAGCGGACAACGAAAAAAGTCGAGGTTCCGGATTTCGTTCATTTTATGCATAATGGTACTTCTAGAGGATATGAACGTGGATGCACAATTTTTTTCCTTCTATGAGGTTCAGTTGCCGAGTTATGGGCTTCTGAAGAATTGAAGAAGCTGATGACGGGTTTTTTTGGAAGCCGATTTTGAGATTGAAAAAAATATATTAAAAACATTAAACATATTGATTGGTATAGAAAATCAACTGTTCTTTTTAATTTTAAAATTAGATTTGGAATAAAAAAAAATGTTCCTGTTTAAAACCGGAAGTAACCATTTCAACTCGTTATTTGAGTAACTTGGACCAGGTTAATTTTTTTTTATTTTTGTAGTAAAACAAAGCTTAAACTATACTTGTTTTATCATAAAATTTTTAGAATGGGATGGCGAGTCGTTTGGGAGGTAGGTGAATTTTAGTACATACAAGTCGTATGAAGCGTGACACCCGAAGCTTGATTAGGATAGCTAGTGAGTGTGAAAACAAAACATTTTTAGTAAAATTATTGCTATATCGTTAAAATATTATATATAGAATTAATATAGTTAAAATATAGCTATATAGTTTCAATATTAAAAGTTGCTAATGCTAATTTATTTAATAAAAAAAACAAACTTGTTTATGGAAAAATGAATTTATTTCACAGTTTTTACAATTACATATATAATTAACTTACATATAGAGGTTAAAATATAAAACAATTGCTAATGCTTATTTACTAAATGAAAAAAAATGATTTATGGAAAAATGAATTTATTTCACCATTTTTACAATTTGACACTCATTACTTAAACTTGTTCTTTTTATAAGAAGGCCTTCAGTAACTGGAATAAAACAGTGAAATTTCTTAGTCCCGGGAATAGTAATAGAGGAATCAAACCGTGGTTTTAAAAATATTTTCTGGCGTTGAAGTTCCTCTGATGAGCAATAGTAAGTGGCTATTAGGGATAAAGCCGACTTTGCCCAATGAAAAAAACGTAAAAGTGTAGTAATAGCTTTACTAGGAGGTAACTGTAAACTCGCACGTGTTGCCAGTCGTTTCAAATTACCACCGAGACCATCACATGGGCCTTTTCCATGCGAAGTCGCGTGAAAATGAAGTTCAGTTTCTGTCTTGAAATCAGCTGTATAATAAAATAGAATCACAAAATTAAATCTATTTTAAAATTTTGTGGGGCCCCATCTGTTATGTATATCATTTTTGACACAGCTATTGTTTCTTCAGACAGATGTTTGTGAAGGGTTTTCTGGAAACACTACCATGTTCTATTTTACTTCAAACTTTATAATAATAGACTGATGTCAAAAGTGTTGCCTGGTCATTATTCCAATGAAAAGCTTGAGCAGCATCTTGTACAACAAAACAATAATTCTCAGCAAAATCGCATTGTACCAAAATTTCCCCTTCGTTTATATTTTCTTTTAGATTTTTAAAATAATGAGCCTGTTGCTCTGCAATGTAAGCATGGGGTTTCGAGGCATCCAACGCGTGAAAAGCTGTCCACAAAATCATCGGATGCAAGCAGATGAGTAGAAATGGTAAATCTGTCTGAACAAACCCATTTTTCGAACTGAACGGTTGTCACTTGATTATCATCAAATATCATTTTCAAATGATCACGAATTGCACTTACGCTAGGACAAGATTTGCAACTATCATATGGGGTTTTTGTTGAAATTGTTAAATGACATTTCGGCGTAGGATTGGGACACATCATTTTGCGTAGAAAGTAGAAATTTCCAAAATAGTTCCAGATGTGAGATTGTCAATGTCTCCTCCACTCATCATTAATTTCACATTTTGGTGATACATACATACACAGACCATATGTGTTCCAGAGTCATCAGCGAGGATACATTGTTTGGGTCTCAAAGTGAAAAATTTTGTTAGGCCGATTTTGATATCCGGATATTCATTTTTAAACGTTTGGTAAAGCTCGTCAATATTACACATTAAAAGCTGTTTTGGGATTTGCGTTCTTTTTCCGTCATCTAACTTAATAGACACAATCCTTTTTATTCTATATATCATTATTCGACTAATGTCTTCTCGCAGATAAAAGCACTTCACTAAGTTCATAATTTCAACTGCTAGGTTACGGCCACCTCGTGGATTTGGAGATGTTAATATACCAAACTGATCCACAAGTTGCTTTGCTTTTCTCGCTTGCCGCCTGGATGTTCTGAATTCTTGTGCAAGTCTGTTTTCGGTCCATGACTTAGGTGTTATAGTCAGTATCGTAGTTTTCATAGCAGTAGATGTAGACGGATTGCTAAATTTTGCTTTTAACTGGGTCAGAATATCTTGGTCGTATATTGTTGAATCAGTTTACTTTGAGCTATGTTTATACTTTTCTTCAGGAATGAATGGTAAACCCGGGGAGCATAAAGACGAATCAGTTGATGATTGGCAAGATCGCTGAAAATTTGCAGGTATTTCCACGGTCAGTTTTTTCCTGCAGCTTCCACACACGTACATATCAGAAGAATATCTCCACTTCTCTGCTATTTTTTTTTTTGAATTTTTCTTAGGTCTGTAACCTTCCGATGAAATCTCAAGTCGAAAGGATTGAAACATAGGTAGCCGCAAGGAGACATAATACACACAATTCAACTTATTTACGTAGTCACTTCAAGCGCTGAAAAAGAACTAAAACAAAAACGGAAAATTCCTTTCCCTTTCTATTACATAGCTTTGACCTCCTTCTATTATATGGCTTTTTATGAAAAAATAATACCTTTTTCAACTAAAAAATGGCGCCACTAATCGCATTTCTGTAGGGTAGTCGGTTAAGTATGAACACAATTTAAGTTTGTATTTTAAGTATTTTATAAAAACTATTTATATACAGGATATAGTATCCCGGCAAAACTTATACTTTCCACTCTAAAATTTTTAACATCAAATAAGTATAGTTTTAGCTTTGTCTTGTTACAAAAATAAAAAAAAATTAAACTGGTCCAAGTCATATAAGTTCAAGTAAAAAATTTTTTTCCATAAATCATTTTTTTGTTTTCACTTCGTAAATAAGCATTAGCAATTGTTTTATATCTTAACCTCTATATGTAGGTGAATTATATATGTAATTGTAAAAACTGTGAAATAAATTCATTTTTCCATAAACAAGTTTGTTTTTTTATTAAATAAATTAGCATTAGCAACTTCTAATATTGAAACTCTATTGCTTTATTTTAACTATATTAATTCTATATATAATATTTTAACGCTATAGCAATAATTTTACTAAAAATGTTTTGTTTTCACACTCACTAGCTATCCTAATCAAGCTTCGGGTGTCACGCTTCATACGACTTGTATGTACTAAAATTCACCTACCTCCCAAACGACTCGCCATCCCATTCTAAAAATTTTATGATAAAACAAGTATAGTTTAAGCTTTGTTTTACTACAAAAATAAAAAAAATTAACCTGGTCCAAGTTACTCAAATAACGAGTTGAAATGGTTACTTCCGGTTTTAAACAGGAACATTTTTTTTTATTCCAAATCTAATTTTAAAATTAAAAAGAACAGTTGATTTTCTATACCAATCAATATGTTTAATGTTTTTAATATATTTTTTTCAATCTCAAAATCGGCTTCCAAAAAAACCCGTCATCAGCTTCTTCAATTCTTCAGAAGCCCATAACTCGGCAACTGAACCTCATAGAAGGAAAAAAATTGTGCATCCACGTTCATATCCTCTAGAAGTACCATTATGCATAAAATGAACGAAATCCGGAACCTCGACTTTTTTCGTTGTCCGCTTCACGTGAAATGCCCCAGATATGAGACATAATACAGAAATCAAGAGATATATTCAAAACTCACTTTACACTGATAGTTCGGACGTTCCGAAGGTGAGGTCCTGCAAACTCTCGGTTTGACCTGCAAATTTAAAGTAGTGGAAACATCCATATATAGTAGACGTAGTAATCCTAGCAAGTAATCTTTACGTTTTGTTTGCAGCTCAAAGCATACAATTAAATTGATTTGCATTTATTCGATTGTCACTCCAAGAAAAAAAAATAGTTATTTGATTCTGTAATCAGTATTTGATTGATGTACTTTTCAATTGACAGTGTTGTTAATTTTTCCGGCTTGTGCAAAAACGAATAAGATCTTACCTCCTTAAGATAAAATTTTTCCAAATTCAAGCTATTTTTAGACAGAATGTTTCCGAATTCAGGTTGATGACTCCATTTAGCAGATACATTTCCATTTACAAAATGGCAAGATATATACAGAAAACAAATTCGAAAAAATATGAACTCGTAGTCATTCAAACATGATAAGTTTAAAAATAGTACTATGTACGAAAAAAGAGCAGAATAATAATAGCTGTAGTAAATTAGTGAAAATGGAAAATAGTAATAACAAATTAGACAAGAAATAGCAAACAAATTAGACAAGAAATAACAAACAGACAAGAAATAGTTTGGAAACAAATTTAGGCTACTGAACCAGGATCCTGTATTCAAAGTTTCAAGAAATACTTAGATAGCTTGCAAGTAGTTAACTTGATTAACAAACCTTGGTGGTTATTTAAGCTGATAATTATCCAAAACTACTTTCAGAAAGCTAAATCTGATCACTAATCCTTGCAGGAAATAAATGAAGATCTAGAAGAAACCACTAAATTCCCAATGCCGGAGGATAAGTTCAATGAATTTTTAACTTGTGACGACCATTTGCAGAGAATGGAGAGCTAAACGAAGATGAAATTACAAAAGAAGTGCGTTCAGAAAACGAAGAAAATTTTGACAATGAAGAGATCACCGACAATATCGCCGGAGAATCTTCAGCTTCAGATACACTTCAGGGCGCATTGATTTCTCTATCTACAATTATGGGATATATATGATGAAAAAGGGAGCCGATCTCTAAATAAAGTGAAAGATGCTCTGTTGAAATGCTTGGATAAAATAGTTATTCGGAAAAAGATTACTGACTTCTTCAAAAATTAAAAATAATTGATTTACATTTAAGCTAAAATTTTGAAAAATTAATGTACTACATTTAATGATTAACTTTTTAAATGATTTAATTTTGTGTTCTCATTTTTCATATGAATAAAAATTTAAGTACTTTGCAAATGTTTTCTTAAACATACAGGAATTAAAAATTGAATAAAACATTGATAAGTGCACAACACGGATAAGTGCAAGTATCATCGATGTGCACTTATCCGTGCTCTATTGTTAATGTATACTTCCTTGTGAATTGCGAGACATCCATGCAGTGTCTATGATTAACCATATGAACTTACCTGGAAAAAATAAAGAAGCAAATTTAGAATGGTAAGTTGCAGATTTTGCTTTTGCAAATGAATAAATTTTTATAGGATTCAAATAAACATCATTTTTCAAATTGGGTAGTTTACAAGTGATTGATTGTGAAATTTAGTGGGTTTAAAGTTCATATCATTAAAAATAATTAACCACATAAACGGTGAGTTAAAAACGCATATCAAAATTATATACATATTTCTTCATGGAATTATTAAGTCTTTCTCGAAGCGAATTAGAATACGATCCCCAAGCAAAATAAATTTGAAGGGGTTAAAAATGCTCATACGTAAGTGACTGTGGGGATGATTTTTCGTAGCACCCTATCTAATATCTTCGTCTCAAACTTATGGGGAAATCAATAAGGTGGAAAACAGACAAGCAAGTGCTTTTTATGCATAGAAAATGTTTTCTGTATTGACTCAATTTTTCTTTGTGGATAACCTATCACGAAGAAAAGAATGCAAAATCCTGGGAGGCAATAACTCCTTGGGTAGTAAATTTAAGAAATAAATGTTTCACGAAAAAAAGTCATTTTACGGTTCATAGGCTGGTGTACACAGCAAAATTTTCATTGAGATTAGGAATGTTGTAGCTATGCTGCCCTACTAACCATAAAGGTTCTATCTACATTTTAGTACTTTCGAGAGTACATTATTCAATATCGATTTTAACATACTTCCACAAAAGATGGGCTTTTCAAATTTTGCAGAATGATGAGAGTATGTAGTTTTTGAATATGGTGTTAACTCAAAAATGAGAAAAATGCAGATAGAACCTTTATGGTTAGTAGGGCAGTATACACGTGCATCAAGTTGCCTCATATCGGTGAGTTTTTTCGGAACATTTTCAGTGGGGGATAGAAAGCATTTACCATCAGTGTATACCATCAGAAAGGGGATATTTTTCACTGGATATAATAAAACGTTTTATGGACTTGGATAACATTTTTTTTAGGGATGCCTACTTGCAAGTACATCCAAAAATTTGTTGAAATTACAAGCTATATGAAAATATCCAATACATGTTTGAAGTAAAATGACGCAATAAGTGATTATTTTTGAAAATATACAAGGTTATAAGCATTATAATAAATGTTGTCTTCAAACGGTAGTAATACGGTTGATTTTGACACACTTAAATTCCTTTTCAGTCAGAAACCAAAATATTATTTGTCAACAATCAAGATTATTTGGGGAAGCTAAAAAGCATACTCAATTCAAAAAACAAAAAATCGCCCAAGAACCTCTATGTTCGCAAATACTCAGACCACTCAACAAATTTGAAATATGATGGCATGTACAAAAACTTGTTGAATGCCAACAGAGGGTAACATCTTTGATGATAATAACCCCCTTCCCAAAAAAAAATATTTCACTTATCCCACAAAAAATCGAAATATCTACTACCGAATCCAATGTCACAATACCAAAACTACGGCCAAAAGGCTTGTCTACATCTACATACAGTCTCAATATGAAATGAAAAAGAGTGAGAAAGCCGAAAACGTGGGACGAAGTTGATGTTTGAAAATGATAATGTGATTTATAAATCGTATTGCTTTGACATTATGTTAGAAATAGATAAGCTGCTCCCTGAAAAAAATTTCTGGCACATCCGTAGGGACACTATGACATCAACATTGTCATTGTTGGCGTTGCTGTCAGTAACTGGCGGAAGAGTTTTCCCTTTTTTTAGAGTCGATTTGAAAACAACGGAAGTATGGGGGATGATAAGATGGGCCCAATCATCAAACACAACACGAAGACATAAAAACTTTCACCTTCGTCCTCTCCGCAACACGCATACATACATATATACCCAAAATATCGTAGATGTTCCTTGACGAAGGCAAAGATGTTATTGCACTTATTGGATTTGCCGAGAAATGATAAACCTTCACTTGTCAGATTTCATTTATGGGCCTCCTGAATGTATGCATGTGGATGAGTTTTCCTTCTGTATTTTCGAATGAGCTGTTGGATTTCACTTTTTGCATGTTGAAGAATTACTCGAAAAAATTGTGATTTGTAAAGAATTCGACGATGAAAGAAGTTGACACAGGAAATTGATATTTGAAAAGGGATAAGAAAAGGACTTGCAAGGAAATGAGATGACAGCCGGGATGTCTTTGTTGTTGAGAATTTAATTTCAATGAAAATCAAATTTAATCAAGTTTTTGATTATAGGTTGGCGTAGGCGTGAGGGACAGGGCGAAGTGTAGACAAGCTTGAAGATTATTTATGGGAATCGAGAAAGTTTTGATGGAATTTTCATTATTTTTTGATGAGCATCTATAGAATTTGTTGCTAGCCGGTATTTTCATTTTGCAAAATTATTAATGTTATTCAGTCGTAGAAATTTCCTGAGATAGATAAATCATGCGATGCTATGGAAACCGTTTTCGACTAAAACTTTCATTAAAATCACGGTTTATGTAGGTACTAATCATTAATTATATGTCAACATACAATTTATAAAATAATGTCTTCGTAACGAATTATCACCATGATTACGAGATTCTTATTCCACATTCACGAGGTCACGCATGATGCTTTCTTATTCAAACAATCTGAAAGCTTTACCGAGACCAAATCACCCATTAATTTTTCGCAATTTTATCCTTTTTATGCTTATTCACGTTTGCCTTCGCGTGAATCCCGCTATCACTGTTCCTGTCGCGAAAATAAGGGACATTGAACATTCATCGCAGCTTATTATCCTCTTTAGAATTCGTTTTATGCAAACAATATAAATCTACGGAATACATTTAACGAATGACAACGTAATGATATACGATGGTGTCCTTTGCGCGTAGCCATATTGAAGGATGAAAAAAAAGTAAGTCTTGTATTATAGTCCAATAAAACGAATAAAGTGTTGTGTACTTTTTCGCGATATGTTCGAGTGTTTATGGCAGGACAAGCAGGATGATAGCAATGGGAACAAGGACGATGACGAAAAGGATGCTACAATTGCAGGATATTTGTGTAAACAGGATTTTCATCATCTTCTGCCGTTGTTTTTATAGCGAAAATCGAATTGAATGGAGAGTAATGGGTCGCTGTCATAAATGGAAATTTATATTTAACATAAAATGCGAAGTATTGATGGGTTTTTAGTATGTTTTATTTACTAAATGGCAAATGCAAAGATAATACTACGAAGAAACTGGATTTTTATGAAGATTAAAAGTAGGAAATAGCATGATATCAAATGACGCTTATGGGTCGAATGGTTGGGTGTGCGGTGGAGTATAGATATCTTATAAGAGGGTACCCGGTTTGATGCCGGTGGGGGTAAACTTTTATGCTTAATAAACTGGATCTTGCTCGGTTAATAAAATATTTTCACTTCCTCATGTGTTTTAAATATTCCAATATGATTGAAGATTCCAATGAGAACAAACCAAATTTGACAAACAAGATTAAATAATATAGCCAACATGTGCTTAGATAATATTTCATTAAAAAAAAAGGATAAAGAAAAAATGTATGAGAAACTACGTTTTATAATTGATTTGTACAAGGCCGACTTTTCATTTGAATCAAGAGCAAGATGAATTGAAATCTATACTTGGATTCGTCTGTACTTGGATTTGAACCTGGCACTGCTCAAACTAACAGCTGGAGCTATATCAACTGCATTTATCAATGCGATAAAGCTGCGGTAGATGTTTTTAATTTTCACGGTGAGATTACTTATTATGAATGGGTTATATTATAATCTACTATTATATGAGGTGCAAACATTAATATTTTACACTAGTGGGGAATTATATAAAATAATGTTTTACAAATGATAAAAGTTACGTCCAGAATATTATCGTGTTTCTTTACATACCAGTTTAATGAGGGCGATCGACCTATTTTTTGGAAATGTATCTGAGTGGTTGAGTTGTCGTAATTGGTTTAATTAAAATCATTCATTCATAAAACGATTGGAATGGATGACATCCTTGAATTACCAAAACTGAAAATTAACGAAACTAGCGAAACTAGCGAAATTAATGAAACTTCCGAATTCTCGCAGAAGCTTTATGGTGACTAAAGCTTTGTTTTGCAATAAATTGTTTTTGGTTGTAAAGCTGTAAATGACTAGTGTTTAGATCGCGTTGTCATTATCAAATCAGACAAAAAATTTGAAAAAGTCGATCGAAATTTTCGAATAACAATAGCTTGGCATTTGAACATTACTTAAGTTTTTGCTAGAGACAAGTGATTGATAGAGATAAGATAAGATAAGATTTATAGAGAAAAGTATAGACCATAAAATAATGGTCATTAAATATAGCCCGTATTAATATTTTTAGACACTTATCTTCATTTTGTTTGTCATCGTTGTTATTCATGTCTATAGCTGATTTATTGAGTTTGGTTATAGTAGATTTATTGAGTATTGAATTTGGCTATCATGACTATGTTACTTTGGAGATTCTGTATTCATTTCAAATATGTAAGCAGTTAAGTACAATAATGAAACACTTTCTTTTGATAATTTGTAGCAAACACATCACATATTTTTCCTTGCCAAACTAATGCTAATGCGATTAGAAAATTATTGTGAAAGAGAGATAGAGAGATTGTTCGTGTAAAATCATCCAAGCAAAATAATAACGGATTTGAAAATGGTGCTGTAGCTGCTTATTGTACAGGAGAAGACTTTTAAACAGCTTTTTCGAAAGTATTTTTTTCATGTGTCATGATATGTTATAAGTCGCCTCTGGACTATTGACTGTTGATGTGTGGTCAGAGCATCAATTAAGCAGAGTGTATTTAATTTCAAGGCGATGATGATTCTTTTTTGCACATGAAGGACATTGGTCCTTTCATCTGAATCGCTGAAACATAGACCGTTATTCAGTGTGGCTACAAAAGAGTCTTGGGGCCTCTTCATGAATAGGTTAGGAAAAATACCACAAAGGTGGTGTAATACCTGGTGGTTTGAATCCAGGTATGGACAAGAGATCGTGCACTGGGCATTGAGATAACTTAGTCAAATCGAGGCGAAAAACTAATAATTTACCATTCGTGAAAATTTGGATTATGAAATTGGAGTCTCGATCTACAAGACCCTAAATATCCGAGGCGTTCGGGGGGAGAAAAAATGCTTAATATATAACTATGATAATTTGATCAAAAGAGCAACGAAGTAATACAAGTTTTTTTTTACCTGTGAACCCTATGTGGGCGCTGAGTGCCTAAAAGTTGGCAAGGATTTTTTTTTCAAATTTCGAATTGCCATAAAATTTGACAAAAACATTGGATTATCGTGAAATTTGGAGAGCGTATTGATTTTGACTAAACACATGGGTCACAGTCTGGAGCTACGGCAGGCATGTGCAAAAATCCTTCAAATCATCGACCCGCCAGAAATTTTTTTTCTTTTTGACAAAAATTAAAATTATTGATAAATTTTAACCTTTGTCCACCATGTCAATTTAAAATTTTCAAAATTCTGAGTGGCATAAGAACGGTAGCCCATCACTAAATTACCCCTACTTTCAAGACTCGCGACTTCAGTTCACAAGAACTGACGATCGGATAATTTGATCATTATGCAATTTACAGGATATGTTGGTATTAATGTCTGATAGAAGTGATTTTGAAATGCGGACAACCCTGTAGCATTGGTGACATCTTGAAAAATCACTGAGAAAACAACTACTTTTTGGTCTATAGTTTCTGCAGCCATCAGATTTTATCGAAATTCACCCAGTATCTGAACCTTATTTTAATTGATATTTGCCACAAATTTAATTGAATAATTAGAATAGAGTTGCTAGCTATGGTCATTTTTGTCCCCTTAATCTTATAAGCTTGCTCAGCAAAATAAAGCTTTTTTCTCTATAACTTCCGATCCAGTCGAAATTTATGCAGTAAATGGACCTTATTGTAAACCAAATGTCGTAGGAATTTCGTGAAAAAATCATGAAATGGCTGCCAGCTATGGCCATTTTTGTAATTTTTTTGGCATTTCTTTACTAAGCGATGTTGTCTTTACATTTTCAAATGGGAATGATCCTGGAATGACAATTAGCAACAAGTATTTAGATTACATGCAACAAGTATTTAGATTATAACTCTTCAAGTTCTTTTTACCCCTATAACTTCCAGAGCAGTCAATCAATCGAAACGAAATTCACAGGGTAGGTTTAGGTTAATTGGAAGCAGATTTTGTATATTTTTGGCTATGCTGCTAGCACAGGGTTGCCTACCACCAGAAATTTTCGTAAATATTGCACTAACAGATGCTTCCATTATATATTCATAAGCAAAGAATTTACAATAAAAATGGAACAACCAATGTTGAAATTTTTTGAGTTTTGAAAATTTTTCGAATGGCAGCCTCAAACAATGTTTAATCGCTGAAACTTTTAATGAAATCCTCGGATGAAACTGAAATTCAAAAGATGGGTTGATTTTAGCATGAGTTTGTTATGATAGACTTATTGCTGCTTTTTTTGGAAAAATGTTGTCAGCACTGAACATTTTCCTCATTTATGTTATAGTCGAGGAATGGCTTTTGTTGCTTTGGGTAAGAAATGATTGATATGATACTACAAAAAAGTGTATTAGGTCTTCCTACATTTTTTGGTTACTCAAAGATATTTTCTTCGAAAATCAGTTTTCTAGCGGTTTTGATGCGCAAGACCTTTTTTTTCATTTATTTTTTTAAATGTTTTTCTGTTATTTAACTCTAAAGAGATATTGGAAGTATTGAAAGTGATTGATTAGAGATTGAAAGTAATTGATTTACGCGCAAAACAAGCCTAATCTATGCACAAGACATTTAGCCAGGTCAAAAGTATTTAAGGGACTGCATGCTTCAATAAGGAAGGTATAGGCAATATGTACCAGACTAAATGTCAAGTTTGATGTATCTGCGTCAATTAATTTGTGTTTGGCAGTCATTGTAGACGGAAAATTGTTTGGAATTTTTATAAAATGGATAAAATCGAATATCGTGCACTAATTAAACACTACTATTTGAAAAAGAAAAAAGCATAGGAAACCAAAGAAAAGCTCAATAAATATTATGGGACATCTGTTTCGTTTGTTAAAACGGTCAAATATTGGTTCGCCGAATTTAAACGTGTTCGAACCAGCGCGAGTACCAAACAAACCAAAAGAGGCAGTCATTCCAGAAAACTTCTACAAATCCATCGTATCGTATTGGATAACCGTAAAAGTGCGCGTGATAGCTAATACCGTAGATCAGATGGCTCTGTGTTTACAATCTTGCATGAACATTTGGGTATGAAAAAATTGAACGCATGATGGGTAGGTACCACGTTTGCTCTCAGTGGACCAAAACCAACAACGTGTCGATGGTTTTATTTATTAATTTATTCATTTACAAATACAGATTACATTCCAATTACATACTGTAAATTCTTTCATTCCAGCTTTTAACATAGTTTTAAATATTGCAAAGGATTGAGGTAAAGCACCATGCTGGAAAGAGTTATATGTTCTTATCAACCTTGCCAGCCCTAAACGATACTTCAAAAGTGTCTGGGCCCCGAGTTTCACGCGCTTGATGACTTCACAAATAGTCAGGCTGACTATCAAAATTGTTTGTCATTAAAAAACACATCACCTGATTTAGGAATTAGATGAATTATAGCCTGTTTCCAGACGGAAGGAAAACGAACCTCCGATAGGCTCTTATAATGATGATGGTCAAAAGAGGACTTAATGAAGAGCTCATCGTTTTCAAAAATATTGTTAGAAGTCCATCAATACTTATGCTTGAAGAAGGTTTGGGCTTTCATATCATAGATTTAACAATTGAAGGCGTAATAGAAAAAAGGGATAAAATGATGTCAGTAATCTGCTAGAGAGTTCAGGAGGAGAAGAAATTTTGAGGAGAAGGACACAGACTACGACGAGGTAAAGCACTGAAGCAAGCAAATCCCAGCTGCCTTGAGAGGATTCTTATATTTACTGGAAGTCGGGAGATTATTCCGAATGGTTCACAATTGTCTACAGTGGTACCAAAATGGCTTGAAATTGCTACTACGCATTAGATTTTCTATGTTTGCAATATAAAAATGGTGCGCATTTTTAATAAGAAGCTTTGTATCAGCTCTCAGTTTACGGTAAGCTTCAAGGTCTTCAACTGAACCAGATAGTTAAGAAGATTGGATTTTTTAAATTAGACTCGAGATAATACATTTAGAAAACCAAGGGAGATATTTAGGACTCCGAAGATTAGTAATAGGCATGAATATGTATGTACGAGCATTCTACACATTCAAGAATGTGATAAAGATAGTCAACACAATCATCAGATGTAAGTTCTGATAAAATGTCGCTCCAATCAATGGTGGTTAGAAGTGAATTGAGCCTAGAGTAGTCATCTTTGAAGAAGTTATATTTGGAGTACTGATATGGATTGACAGATTTTCAAGGGGTGGATATGAACAACAATATCTAACGGATGATGATGAGGATCAATCTTTAGATATGGGACCATGGATTCTGAAATGAAAAGACCATTGGTAGATATGTTAGAAAAAACTAAGTCAATTCAGTATATTCTCCGTCTCCGTCTCCGTACACCAAATTCATGAGTGCACCAACTTGACAACCATAATGAAGATTTTGAGAGTTTCAATGATGGCCAAAATATTCATTATAGCCGTCAAGACTACTAGCACAGGGGAAGTAAACACAACAAATGATAAGAGAGATATTGCCAAAGGTTACTTGGACAGAAACACAGTCAAAGAAATTGTTAACATAGTTGCTAATAAATTCTGAGGGAATTGAATTTTTATAGCTATGAGAACACCTCTACCAAAAGCTTTCGGGGATATAGTAGAATCCCGATCACGATGAAATATTTTGTGCATTGAGTGCAACTCGAATTTAACTACGTCTCCGATAATAAGATAATGCTGCCCCTCCCGCCCCGTAATCATATAAACAAATTGTATACAAAATTATTATTGTAATAGTTTAATTGTAAATTGCGTTGAAGCTTGGGAAAGGTAAGACGTCAAAAATGGAGCAAAATTTATTCTCACTGTTATGTGACATTAGTTTAAAATTTAAATTAATTTAATTAATTTTCAAATTAAAAAATTAATTTAAAAAAAATTTAAAAAAACGTTTTTTTTCTTTTAAACGTGTTTTTCCATCATAATTTTGGCTAATTACTACTTTCTAATCAATTTTAGAAGCATTGCAATAACAAAAAGTGAAAAAAATGGGGGGGGGGGGTAAACAGAAAAGTACCCGGGTTTTTTTTTTAGAAAGTCGTGCACAACTACACCAGGTGGCTAGAATGATTGATGACCAATCACCGAAAAGTTCGACGAGAAAGTCAATTTAAATGAGCTTATCATTTGGCTATTATCTTAGCTTACAGCAGATAGTCGTTTAAGGACTACCCCTAACTTCTCCGTGATGTATGTAGTTACTGCGGAAACTGAGACCTATTTTGAGAGGCATAAATATTTTGTAACACCGTAGGACCAAGTGCGTTAATTTAGACGGAAAATATACTGAAGAATGATATCAACTTCTCATAGAAAAATTGTTTTTTCCTTATTAAGTACCTTCCTTATTGAAACATCTAAATGCGCTGACAAAGTGACTGCATCCGTTTTGACAATATTGAAAAATGAAGGCGAATTCATGTGTGCACCAATAGTGCTTCTAGAAAATTTGATTCATGTGTTATGCATTTTATTTTTAAGTTCAATGAGGTAGTAATTGTAAGTTTCTCGCATCCAAAAACATATCTTATACATTATTCATGTTTGATTCCTCATTAATATGCTTTTCAGGAAATTCCCAATAAAATTCATGTTCTTCTCAACACCTTTTCATCATAATCATCTCACGTATTGAGAACGTTCGTCTAGACAAAGGATAAATGGCAAGAATTAGGGTACACTACGTGCAATCATCTCGTAGAACCCAAAACAAAAAGACTAGCCTAACAGAGTGAAAGCCAATATTGTAATCGATATACAACTTTTGCGAAGGCTCATCAGTATTCCACACGAATATTCTACTATTTATTGGTTTCGATTCATTTTAAATTTCCATACATTCCTTTTTATTACATCACTTTTCAAACTCAGTCACCCCGGCATCTGATACTTCTTATGTCAACATGGACAATTTATAAGGAACAAACATAACAAAGAAATGACGGGTTAATGTCTTCAACACAGCTTAAGAGCCAACAAACTTTTGCACTCTAATGGACATTCATGTTTTCGCATCCTTTATGATGCATGCAAAAACGACAAGCAACACATTTCTATGCTTTGAGAGTAATTTGCAACTTGTAAACTATAAAATACAGTTGACAAAAGCCTCGAAACGTTCCAGATTGTCATCTATTAGCCAGTATGAAAACACATTTCATACACCTAGCAAGAGCAAAAAATAAGAGGAACAACACTTGCATGGAGATGTATCTGATGTACACTGTGACAATAAAAGCAGCTTGAAATTATCCGAGACAATGAAACAATTCAACTCGGGTATCTGTTTTTCGGAGAGATGCTTCTGTTGTTTTGCACGATAGCAAAACAAAACACGAATACGACACGGACAGGACATGGTAGCAGCCTCAAGGCTGCAAAAGCATATATTTTCACTTAAAAGTTGCACGGCGTCCCCTTGAATGCGAACCGGGTACAGTATCGTGCACTACTATGCGCTGCAGCCCCATAAAACCCCCGCATACAATTTGCGAAAAGAAAAGATACAACAATAGACAAAATGACGATGCCGTAGAAAAGATTCCGATTCAGATCCAGAATCAGTTTCAGTTTTCGGTCGATGACATTTATCTTTACCTGGGCTTTGTATGCAAAACAGTTTTATGCATCTTGTACATACTTGTAGATAAAATGCCAGTTTTTCGAACTTCCATCTCGGCGACGGCGGAGAGGCGGGGAGGCATGCGAGGAATGCGGAAAGGAAGCCCACCAAACAGCAACGTAGCAAACATGTTATTTGACATTAAGAATAATGCAAATCTATCTGAGGTGGAATTGTAGAAGAGCTGGAAACATGCAAATGCACACAAATGCATGTATGGCGGCGTTGTCGTCGTCCTTGTAAGATAGAAGAATGGATGAAAGCAAAAAATAAAAAGGGCTAGTAACAATCTGTAACACGACCAAACTAGCTTCTGCCTGTATAACAACGATTGTGAGCTGCTGGGCATACGCTGGAAGTGAATTCATTCGACCAGCTCGTCTTCTGGAAAGACTTTTTGGAGACCGCACGAATACTTTCATAGTTCACGGTTTGATTTGACTGACCGTTGGTTTCGAGAGTGAAGGTCATTTTCATATTTCATGCAAACGAAGCTTGAAATTGCCCCGCCTCTCCTAAATTCTCAGCCTGTATGTACTGTTCAGTCCATAAAACATCCTCTGGAGATTCCATTCTGCAGAGTAAGTACGATGATGCAACGGCTGCCACTACCTCCTTGAATCCTATTCTTGTCTTATGCCTGTAGAGAGGTCGCCGAACGGTAGAGGTTTTCAAGAAGACATTGAAATCTCCCAGAGGGCAGGAAATTTAATAGCATTTAGTGTTGTATCCAATTTACAAGTGTTTAGAAAGATCACTATCTTGCAAGATTACTATTTACGAATGTCAGGGCTTGGAAACAGTTTCAAGTATTTAGCACCATCATCACGACGAGAAGCGAACATTGCTGCAAAGTCATTCTAAGCCGTGACTGGTGCGCCCCGGTCCAGAATGCAAACGTGCCCGAGTCGAAGCGAACTGTAAGAATTGTCTGTCGTACTGAGTAATTTCGAGATTTTCTTAGGAAGATGCTGCCACTGCTGTTTCGCAGTGAAATGAAAACACAATGTACACAACACACCCGACATGAATAGAAAGGAAGAACTTTTATAGTCACTTATCTACGGCACGTTTCGTATTTCTCCTTCTCAATCTCTTTGTTCTATATGCCAGTTATGGCGGGGCCATATTTACGTTAATAATAGGGAACGAACTCAATATAATTTTGCATTTAATGTTTTGACTGTCGTTTGACTAATCTACAGGAACAGCAAGCAAAGTTTTATGTTTATTGCTCGACTCGAAGGATGAACGATGACAACGACGACGTCGACGACTGCAGCGACGAAGAAGGAGCACCGAGCAAGGATGTGATTTGCTATATTGTCTGGATGATAGTGATAGAATAAAAATTATGCTTTTAATGGAAAATCCGCTCGTAAATCTGATACGGCTTTTAAGCTACGAATGAGTTTTATGGGGCCGAGGGTTGAATTGCTATGGATGAATTGATTTGTCGGAAGGTGCAATGGCAAATCAGTTTCGAAATGATTGATATCAAGTCGAGATTTAATTTTGTCGAAATGTTCAAATGGCTTGGAAAATGATAAGAAATGGTCTTGAGCAGAATGGAGTTGATTGAATGCTTTATTAGTCATATCGCAGAAATGACTAAAGATTTCACAGTGTTTGAATTTATCAGTGATTTGTTTGCTTTAGAAGAAGCTTGTGTAGACGAGTAGGCGGAGCATTGGTAATACGTTTTACTGGCTTCCTTTTTTTTAAGAACATACACATATTCAAGCACCTAAAGATACTTAGTTGTAGTCAATTGTTCTCAACATTTTTCAAGAAATTTCTATGATGCAAACTTACAGATGAAAGTTTTAGCGTTCCCAACATACAATACACCGAAAATATAAACTCCAAAACGACGAGATTTATTCAAAAAATGTTTAAATAAACTTTACTACTCTTTATTAGAAAAAAAAAGAGTGAAGAAAAAAAAAGAGTGACGAAAAAAATGGGTGAAGACAAAAAAGAGAGAAGAAAAAAAAGAGAGAAGAAAAAAAAGAGTTAAAGACAAAGTGAAAGAGAGTCGAAGGAAAAAAAAAGTCTATCGCATCAGAACCGCTAGAAAACTAATTTTCGAAGAAATTGTCTTTGAATGACAATGTGGAAAGACGTAATACACTTTTTTGTAGAATCATATCAATCATTCCTTATCCAAAGCAACAAAACTCAACTATAACACAAATGATGAAAATGTTCAGTGCTGGCAACATTTTCCCAACGAAGCAGCAATAAGTTTACCTTAACAAGCTCATACTTAAATCAACTTATCCTTTGAATTTCGTTCTCATCGGAGGATTTCATCGAAAGTTTTAGCGGTTATACGTTGTTTGAGGCTGCCATCCGAAAAATGTTCAAACTCGGAAAATTAAAAAAAAAAATTTTCATATTTTTATTACAAATGCTTTGCATATGAGTATGTAATTTGAAGCATCTGTTGGTGCAATATTTACGAAAATGGCTAAAGCTGGTTACCCTGTGTCAGCAGCAAAGCAAAATATATACCAAATCTGCTTCACGTTAAATTAAACCCAACCAGTAAATTTCGTTTCGATTGCATCACTGCGCTGGAAGGTATACGGGTGAACGGAATTTAAGGGTTACCACTCTCAAAACTTTTCAAATTTTTAAAGCGTTAATATTTTTTGTTAATTTTCATTGCAGGATCATTCCCATTTGCAAATCTAATGACATAATCGCTCAGTAAAGTTATTCCATACAATTACAAAAATGGTTATAGCTGGCAGCCCTTTCATGATTTTAGTACGAAATTCCTACGACATTTGGTTCACATAAAGGTCCATTTACTGCATGAATTTCATTTTGATTTCATGACTGGCCCGGAAGTTCTAGGGACAAAAGCTTTATTTTGCTGAGAAAATTTGCAAGATTTAGGAGACGAAAATCACCATAGCTGGCAACTCCATTCTTATTTTTCAGCAACTCCATTCTTATTTTTCACCAAATGTTATCTAAAGTAACATCTAAATATAACGTGAATTTTGTTTAAATGTGATGGCTGAATCGAAACCTGAACCGAAAAGCTGTTTTTTTCTCAGTGATTTTTCAAGATGGTACCACTGCCCCAGGGTTGGCCGCATTTCAAAATCACTTCTATCAGACCTGGTCCTAGTTAATAACAACATGTCCTGTAAATTTCATTATGATCGGATAATCCGGTCGTCAGTCCTCATGAATAGAACTTTCGAGTGCTGAAAATAAAGGTAATTTGGTGATGGGTTGCCGTTCTTGTGCAAATCGGAATTTTAAAAATTTTGCATTCACTGAAAGAAAAATCTTGGTAAAATCCACAATTTTCCTTAGTTGTTTTTGCGTCAACTACGGGCTATAGTTAAAACAACTATAAAAAAATAGTTGATTACTTTTATGCACCATGACGCGTGGTTGTTAAACAACGTCCGTGGTGCAAAAAAAATAAGCAACCACAAACAATGGTATTCCAATAATATATATAGTACGCAGTGTGCATAGTATGCAGTATGGAATTATGTTTGTTGAATTTAGCATTTGTAGGTAACGCGCACAATGGTTGCGGCTGAATTTGCCGCTGCGGCAGAATTTACCAAATTTCTAATTTTGCCGCACCGCTAGCTGTCATACCTACCATAGGTTGGCATCACTACTAGGTTGAATGGTCTAATAGACAAGCAATGGCTGATTTGTATTGTGACAAGCCAACCTAATCCTCGTACAACAGGATTTAGCAATACAAAAGACAAAAAGATATGGATGTATTGCCGCAGCCCACTGCGTTTGCCACAGTGGAAGGCATTGTCATGTGATTAACTTATAAAGCGTCATGCAACGTAATATAAAGACTTCACCGCATAACATGAATATGAATTATATCGAACAGCAAACCGAACACAATTTTGCCATGTAGTATATGAAACTTCTATGACAGAATAGGAGTATGAGTATGAGGAGTATGGAAAATCAACAGTTTTCCTTAGTTGTTTTTGCATCAACTAGGGCTATAGTTATAACAACCATAAGAAAATCGTTGATTACTTTTATGCACCATGACGCGTGGTTGATAAACAATTTCATTCGGAGCATGAAAAACGTCCAAATGTTGAAACCATTCTACTTTGCGTAGAATAATTCCAAAGACGTTGCTCACTGAATTACGTTTGCTGAAATCAACTATTGCGAAGTAGTTTAAGTACCATAAAAACGGTTGATAATTCGAAACGTTGAAGTTTTGAGTGAATTGATGAATATGTTTCTATTTATCAACTAATTTTCGTGGTTATGAAACAATTAAAACAGTTGATTTCATGAACGTTGTGATATTTTTTGTATAACCAGAACCAACTACTTTTATATCGTTAAATTAACTATATTAACATAATAAAAATAACTATTTTCCGTAGTTCGTTTAACGATTTTGAATGAATCGTTGCAATACTATTAAAAATAGTTGAACCAACCAAGAGTTTTTCTTTCAGTGTTGACATGGCGGACAAAGTTTGAAATTTATTAATGATTTGAATTTTTTGTCAAAAATCAAAAAATTTTCAGGAGGTCAATGATTCGAAGGATTTTTTTTCAGGAACCTGAAGCAGCTACAGGGTTACCCGCACTACCTTGGAAATCCATGTGTATTAAATTTTAGTCAAGGTCAATACGCTCTGCAAATTTCAGCTCAAAACATAATAAGTTTTCATTTCCAATAATTTTTTTTAACAAAAATTTACACTGCTTGGAAATATAGGAGTACCTCAAAATGCACTAAAACGCTCGCCGCCGCCAAAAGGTTTAAGATATCTAAAAATTTTCTTCCAAAATTAGTAAAAAGGCCGATATAAAAAAGAGGGGAAGATAAAGGAGTGGAAGAGAACAAAGGTGTAAAAAATGATAGGAAAAAGGGTGGTAAAATAAGATGGTGAAACCAATACAAATTAAGTAATCCCACGACAGCCTTTGTCAGGTCTAGGAATTAAAGCTGATGGAGAGCCTCATTAACAAAGGTAGAAAGCCAGGCTGGTACAAAAACATGGGGATAGATAAATTGGGTGGCTGAAAAAAAAGCTGGCAGGGAAAAAGAGGCAACAAGAATAAAATGTGCCAGGGCAAATGATAGTTTGGCATGAAAAACGAGAGGTGGCAGAAAAAACAAAAGATGGTCAGAAAAACGTGGTGGCATGGAAAACGACAAATGGCAGGAATAACATGAGGTGGCATAAATAAAGGCACAGTAGAGAGACTAATGAGACGGACATCGAAGTAAAACAAAACTTAGAAATAAGCCAAAATAGGAGAAAGAAAAACAAAGATATAAGATCAAAACCTGAAGACGAAATCAGAAAAAAACAAGTGTAATAAGCGAAAAAAAGCAATAAACAATGCAAACCAAAAGCTAGGAAGACAGAGAAAGAAAGTATAAGCCGAAGAAAAAGCAATGCATATATTAACGAAATAGAAAAAAATAAAAATCAAAGCAAAGAAAGAACAAGAACAAAGAAAGAAAGCAGCAAAAATATAAGAATGAAGAAAAGAAAATTTGAGAAAATTGAAAGTAAAATATACGAGTAAGTAATATAAAATAAATAATAAAATTAGCTAAAACAAAAAATTGAAGAGACATAAATAGAGTATAAGAAAATATAAAAAAAAAGTGAAATATAAACCGAACAAAAATAGAATGGAGACGTAATAAATAAAGAAAATGATGCAAATAAAATTATGGAGAAGTAATAAACAATAGAAACTAAATATTTAACGGGGAATTACAATAAGAAAGTTAAAAAAAAAATATATGCATCTAAATAAAGATGAAGGCAGGTAGGTAGGTTGAAGTGGCTGCCGATCTCCAGAGGCCTGACGACCGACACAATAGGCACAAGAGAGGCCCGTTGTTATGCCACAATAGTCAGTGATTCTCTACTACACACTGAACTCAGGAAACCATCTGCTTCCTTTGACAAACCGGACTATCCCCTTTAAATTGGCCAGGGACAGCTCAATCAGGTTTGAGAGAAAAGGTGCACCAACTGCCGCCCACCTTCTCCTTGCCAAAGCCGGACACTGACACATGAGATGGAGGACGGATTCCTCCTCGTCCTCAGAGCCGCAACTCCGACAGAAATCATCCAACTCTACGCCCAATCTTGGCGCATGCCGCCCTTTGAGGCAATGGCCCGTAAGAACGCCCACAGTGCAACACAGAGCGCTTCGAGTTAAGCCTAGAAACTGCCTGATGCGGTGCGCATCCATGGATACTCAAGACTGCCTTGTTATCGCAGAGGACGATTGATTTGTCCAGGACTCTCTAACGTCCTGAAGATATTTTTGCCTGATGGCCAATTTGACCGATGTCATCGGTTTTCATATTGGGAAGGAGCAAGAGACCTCCGGTAGCAAGGTTCTAGCTCATCGGCCTCACAGTTGCCCTGAAAACTTCTATGTCCGGGTACCCAAATCAATATCTCCCACAATCATGGACACTGTACAAGGACCAGAGCAAGGAATTTAATAGCCGCTTGGCTATCCGTAAAGATGAAGGAAGGGAATAAATAAATTTAATACCTTGATGATGGACAAAGAAAAGCGAATGAAATTTAGAGCATAATCAAATTTTAGCAAAGAAATGCATATTTTAATTGAAAACCAATATTTTAATTTTTTAAGCTAGATATATTTTATTTTCTTGACAGACATCGATATTTCGAGGATGGTCTGCTTTCTTCTTCAGTGTCTATCGGTCTAAACTGATGTATGAATTGTATTCAAGGAAGAAAAGAGGCTTCGCCACAATACATCAGGAAAATTGAAAATTCATTAAAAATCTTCAGATAAAAATGTAAATATGTACTAAAATATTTACTGCTTCGAATGCAATCTCAAAATTTTAGTAGTTATTTAACAAAATGTATTGGCAAAGTAAATACTACTCCTACAAAATACTCCGAAAAGGCTAACGTCAACAAAAATTAACCGAGAATTGCGATTCCTATATTTTGGTTGATATAAATGAGTTTATTGTGTACAAGTCTCTAAAGTGTTTCGATAGAATAATTGATATTTTTTTAAAATCATTTTTGATGTATGTAGATTTTATTAAAAATTGCGAAAATCTCATCTTTTTAATTTTCCATCGCATATATCTTTTTTGACATGCTGAAATTAAACTTCTAATCCTTACTATCTCTTGTAACGTTTCAATTTTATTAAACCACAGCAACCACTAACCAGCCCTCTCAAAAACCAGCCATCATTTTTTTCAGCTATATGTACACTACCGTGCAAAAGTTTAAGGACATCATCAAAAAAATCGATTTTTTGAGTTTGTGATTGTTTTTTATTGTGTTCAACAACATTTTATTATTAAATCTGGTATATAAACTAGAAAATATACGTTTTCATTATGATTTACATACATAAGCATCAAATTAGCTGGTTATTATTAGTCAAAATGATGGAATTATAAAGGAACCAAAAATTCTTCTTTTTAAGTAGCATCATTTTTGCGCTGTAATTTCAAATATAATAACGATTATTTTATTTTAAACTATTCAAATATGGGCGCTTATGTCTTACACAGTCATTCTGGATCATTTGAGTGCCTGTCAAAACAAATAACGGTTCTTTGCGCCCTCTGCTGTGTTCTGTGTGCACTAGAACTGTCAAATTCATTCCCGTTATTGTTTACACGCGCAAACCCGACTGTGATCGCTGGAAATGTCTCGTAAAAAGGAAATTTCACTTGAAAAACGTTCACAAATACTTATTTTGAGAAAAGTGGGTAAAACAATTCGCGAAATTGCAAATATTATTGGTGTTTCAAAGTGTGGAGTTGAAACCACGTTGAAGCGGTTCGCTGAAACCAACTCAAATATGAGTCGAAAACGCACTGGTCGACCAAAAAAAACAACTCAAGCTGTTGATCGACAAATGTTATTGATAAGCAAGCAAAATCGGTTCAAAACCGCACCAGATATTCGAGCTGAAATCAACGAAACCCTGACGAACCCAATTTCGGTGGATACTGTCAAACGTCGTTTGAGAGAGAAAAGGCTATTTTGGTCGCGTTGCTGTGAAGAAACCACTTCTACGACCACAAAACAAGCGGAAAAGACTATTGTTCGCTCGAAAATATAAAGATTGGTCAGTAGATCAGTGGACATCTGTGTTATGGACCGATGAATCGAAGTTCGAGATTTTTGGATCCAGGCGGCGCCAGTATGTTCGTAGAAATAAAGATGAGCGGTCTAATCCCCAATGTATTGCGCCAACAGTTAAACATGGCGGAGGCTCCGTGATGGTCTGGGGGTGTTTTAGCTACGATGGTGTTGGAGAACTGGTCAAAATCGACGAAATAATGCGGAAGGAACACTATCACAATATTCTTCAACGAAGTGCCATTCCATCCGGCATTCGTTTGATCGGTAACGGATTTATCTTTCAACAAGATAATGATCCTAAGCACATCTCCCATCTGTGCATAAACTATCTACGGTCCAAGGAAGAGAAAGGTGTGCTCAAAGTCATGGATTGGCCGCCGCAATCCCCTGACATCAACCCGATCGAATTATTATGGGATGAGCTCGACCGGCAGGTGAAGAACATGCAGGTGACCAGTGAAAAACAGTTGTTGGACAGTCTTAAAGTGACTTGGAACAATCTCGCAACTGAAACACTTCAAAAATTGGTCGAAAGGCTTCCAAGAATTTGCGCTGCAATCATCAAAGCATGAGGTGGACACATTGATGAAAAAAACCTGATCTGACTTGTCTTGATATTTTCGGTATATTTAAAATTTGTATGTGAAATTTGCATTCAATGAACATAAATCATAAAAAATAGTATATTTTCTAGTTTATATGCCAGATTTAATCATAAAATGCTATTAAACATAATAAAATACAATCACAAACTCCAAAAATCGTTTTTTTTATGATGTCCTTAAACTTTTGCACGGTAGTGTACCTTAAACCACCTTCACCTCACCTCAATACTAACCTCCTTTCTTCTATTCCTATCGCTGGACGGACACAAAAACCACTTTGGCACATTACCATATCACTCCCACGCAAAACGAGTTCAATAAAAACGAAACTTCGAACAATATGAACGAAAAAAACTACACAAAGTTTTGAATATCATGCAATTTTCTATAGAATTTTTTTTTCTTTGCTCCTAATAAATCATCACCAAACAATGACATAAATTTACATTTTTTTCTGCGACTGGGTGTGCATGCATCAGGCACAGGAGCATAAAACATTCGATTTTTTGGTGTTGGTGAAGGATTATCGTGGAGTTAGATCGAGGGAGAGTAGTGGCAGGAACGTAAAGCTGTTTTATTTATGTTATTTGGTTGGTGTCATTGGCGATGATGACGCGTTGCATGGTTTTCTGGGCCAAAAATGGTTTCATGTTTATTTTGTGTCTTATTTCATAGTTTGTTAAGAATGTTTTTTTATTTTCAATAATGTTTGATTTCGTATTTTAATAAAGTGAAATATGTTTTCTTTTTCTGGAAACTTATGAATATTGAAAAAAATTCAGGACGATTGATGTTGATTGGGAAATGAGTAGTATTGGAAATTTTAATTGATATGCAAGGGTATTTATTGAGTTGGCTGATGTTATTTTAAGGTTGGTTTATAATTGGTTTTAGAGTTGAGAATGCTTGCCATTCAAATATTAGGATTAATTTTTCAGTAGATTGACATTAAAAGAAATTATTAGAAATTATTAAATTATTATTAATAAAAATTTCATTAATATGATCTCTAATACTTTTTTCGATTTTCTATAAGAATAAACTTTGTTCTCCTTAAAGCATACAACACATTTTTCACACATCATCAGGAGCAAAAGTGCAAAATTCAATGATCAGCCAAAAGCAGTACTTGGCTATATGGATACTATCGCATTTGGTACATTTTGATTTTGAATTCTCTGTTGTTACACATATTCAACACTAGAGTAGCTGCTGCAATTTTTACGGATTCGGGTGTTATTTAATTTCATTTCAGTTGAGCTCAATATCAGTGGTGCTCACGATTCATAATTTTCAAGAAGCGATATCAATAATGAGAAATGTAACACCTGGACACTAATAATTAGAACTTTTACAAATATTCGAAAAACAATTAGTAAAAGTTACGCTCCAAAGTAAACAGGTTTTCTTAAGATTAAAAACAACCATTTTTGTTTTGTAACAATACCGGTAAACTATATTCTTTCGCAGAATACTGCAAATTTGCACGGTCCAAAAGCATGTCGAATAAGTGTTTGGGATCGAACGTTCTGCACAATATTCTGACCTAATACAAAAAAAACACATATCGTGCTAAGAAACATAGCAAACGCTTCAAAACGCCAGCACAGAAAATATATTAACGGTTTTTTTTCTCGTGGAACGGACTCTTCTTGGAGAACGATCCTAGAATCGTAAAACAAAATTAGCATTATCTTCACTTTGGACTCTCTATACGAGATTTTTGGGTTTTGGCTCGTCTAGCGCCCTCCACACCGCACTCTGGAGCTTGATTTTTGATTCATATTGAAAACACAACATTTCATCACCAGTCAAAGTATTGTGAAGAAAGTTTTTGATCTTTTTTTGTTCTCCTTTATGATATCCTTTGAATGTTCAATGCTGACCGATTTGTGGTCCTTAGTCAACTTGTACGGAACAAAACGTGCGCGAGTCTTTCGATAGTTGTAGATGTTTGATCGGAGTGCAAATTATTGATGTTATATAGATGCTCAAATCGAATTTAATTGTTTTAAACAAATATTTCGGCTGATATTTGATGAATGCACACAGGGTTTTGATGGGGTTTGAGTTAGTCAGCATATTGGTCATCATTCATGTCCTCACGACCGCTTTTAAATTTCGTAACGTGCACTCATAAGCTCTACAGCGGAATAAACAATCACCACCATAAACTTGGTTTAAAAGCTGAATGTTAGTTTTTTGTTCGATGCTCATTTTTGTATTGATGGGACACATACTGACACTTTAGACGCAATAGCTTTGCTTCCAGTGAACCAAATGTTATGAAATTTTGGCTGGAAGTCGGAAAAAGATGCATATTTTGCCCTATTTCAAAAGTCATGAAAACTTTGGCATGCACCTTTTATAGGCTGACTATAAACAACGTATCAAGGCAAGTAAAAATAGTTGAATCGCTATCCAGACCGATCAATATCATCAATGGGCTTCGACAAAGGAATCATAGGGAGCCTTACTTAGCCTGACACTGGAAAAAAGCAATTCGAGACTCTGGCACGTCAAGAAGAGGAACTATAGTCATCAAATCCAATCAGATACTAATCTAGGTAGATGATATTGACATCACCAGGAGATTCGAGCCAACTATACAAGAATATTTCGTTCAGATAAGAATGGGCGGCACAAAAACCACATAGACAAACTAACTACAACGTACATAGTAACAGCGACTCCGAAAACAAAAGCAACAAAGCCCACTATAGTCTGCAAAAGCTCTTCATTCCGAGCTTTAACTATAACTTCAAAACTACAACTGTACAAGACCGAGGGCTAACCAGTACTCAAGTATGGATCAAAGACTTGGGTACGCAGCAAAAGGCACTTTGAACTCTTTACCGCGTTTTAGAGAAAAGTTTTACCAAGAATTTGGAGCCCTATATAAAAAGAAGCGTGATTGCTGGAGACGCTAGAACCATGAGTTGTACGCGATGTACATAAACGCAAATATAGCCACAAAAGTAAAGCTCTGTAGTCTCCGTTAAGCTCGGCACTTAGCCTGCTCGTAAAACCGTTTATGATATATTGTATGCTATATGACAGCGGGGAAACCTTTCTTGTGGTCGAAAGTTGCCGTTGAACAGGACACTCAGATCTTAGTCTTGCCTAACTGAATGGCATGAGCTGCTGTTGAAGTTCTGTGGGAATACTTGTCAGCAAAGGCTAGAACCGGTCATTGATTGTAGCACCGATTTGAATGAAAAAGTTCAGTTAAACACGTATTTTATTGCGCTGAAATAACTTCATAGAGAAAAAAGTTCAAAGGCTACATCGAAAATATTCGTGGGGACGACCCATAACCTAGAGGATTTGGCATTAAATTAATTAACTAATTGAAATGTTAATTTTTTCATTTCGCCCGGTTTGATTTGTTTTTCATTATTGGAAAAATAAACACTTCAAACACAATTTAATATACATCCTAAAGAAAGATCATGCTGCAAAACCTCACCACTTACAGAAAACAGTTTTCACCATTACGACAAGCATTCTTTTCCGAAACTAAATAATACTATTGCTTCCGAGTTCGTCCTTCAAAAAAATCAAATTGCGAATAAATCCAATCGCAGCTACTCCTTCGTGCTGAACAACACATTCAAGTGCAGGCTTCGAAAAAAAAATATGAAAAAGTGATAGAGTCACGCGAAGCATTCAAATTTCACATATCCTGTAAGTTCGTCCTGAATTTCAACTACTCGCTAGCTCCTTCGTCCGCGCCACCTCTTTCTAGCACTTTAGCATAAGTTTTCGACAGTGGCAGTGATGGCGGCAATGGTAATCGGATCTCTTCTATTCGATTCGTGCCTTACTCAAAACACTTTTCAAGCAGAGGATATTTTTTATGCGTTTTAATGGCATAGCATGATCGAATCGATTTTGTATATATTTCGCATGTTCGACGTTTTAGCAATCCGACCGAGCGAATAATAGTTCAATGGAGTCTTTGTCGTATGCAGTAGTGGATTGGGAGGGAAGCGAGCAAGGAGATACTTTTTTGTCGATTGGGATACTATTGCGGGTGAGATTTTATTGCATGTGAAAAGCATTTAAACTATCGTGTTAAGTTCGTGTCTATTAATTCTGTCTCAGGCACTTAGACCAAGTGTCTCCGTAGCACTCTATTACGATGCGCTCGAGGAGGGTATGGGTACTTTCTCCCGAAAAATATATACTGTGCACAAGGTATGAAACTATATTTTGTTTCATTTCGTTGTGCTTGATTTCGACAGTGGTCGTTTGTGCCGGGGTGAATGCGACATTGCAAAAGGTAGATGAAAATGTAGAATTACCGATGCAATGGTATACGTGAGAGCGGAATTTAGTGTAATATTTATGATGCATGAATTATGGCCGAGAGTTAATTTTGCAATTTAGAGAATACCTGGGCCTTTAATGTTCATGATTTATCGGAAATGCGAGCTCGTGGGGAAGCTTTGAGTAGGTAAACCGCCAATTATGGAAGCAATAAATGATTCTATCTATTTCAAATAGCGGAGCGTAGTCAATTGCGTTGTACTATTAAATCCTTTAATAATAGTTTAATAGGTTTGTTTTCAGCAAAGTGTACGCTTTGAAATGTGCTTGCAAAGAGCTTAAAATTTTGTTTGAGAATGAATTCATTCTCGAAAAGACAAAAAGGACCGCTCTTTGACAAATGCAAACAGCCACCGATTTCAAAAGCGAAATGGAACTTTATGCTTCAAACTGTCATGAGTTGTAAGCGATTTCAATTAAAATTTCACTTGACTCATTCCTCTTGCGAATTTATTCATCCCTTGCCAAAATACTCAGTCATCATATTTTCGCCGACCCTCTTTATTGAAGCGATTAGATTCAACCGATTAGTAAATATGGCTATGTAAACCCAGAAAGATTAATAACACACAATTCAAAAGTTTCTGCCTAAATTTAAGTAATTGCACTTATCTATTTGTTGTAATGGAAGCCATATCGTAGCCTGAACTTTTACCAGCTGCCCGGAAAAAAATGAAACAACCAAACAATAGGAACAGCATCGCAAGGCAAGCTCTCGGTTTCGCGGCAATTCAAGACCAAGACAGATATTTCATGTTCGAATCGAAAAATCCCCCTTAAAATACTATAGTACGTTACAATGTTAGCAATGGGTGAGGATGGTGTGGTAGAGCAGCTTAAGCAGCCAAGCAACCACTCAGTCGTCGTAGAAGAAAGCATTCATTCTGCAACTTTTCACGAAGAACGGACCCTCGCAAAAAAGAATTAATCATACGGAAATATTTCTTTTTGCGAAAGAGCATAACATTGTGCGGCATCGGTTATGGAACAGTACTATGGAGAGAAAAGAGGAGCAATGAAGCAGGACTGCTGAAGTGTTGAAGGAATTGTTGCGAGGCAAGTGGGTTACAAAGTGCCTTCCGCATCGTTAAATTTAATTTGTTCATACCGCGAGGTGCCTGAAATGCTAATTGTACTTAATCCAAAAGTATTATTCGAAAGAGCGTATTTTACAGTTTTGAATTGGAGCCGCCCGGTTTACAGATCTAGGATGCATTGAAATACAGTAGGAATATATCCTTTTGGGAATTATGTTGAATATAAGGGAGAAGTATTTTTTTTGTGGGTAGTGATGTTGTTTCAGAGATGGTAATTTATAAGAGTTAATTTGTAATGTCAGAGAGGGTTTTTGGATTGAACGAGAAAAGCTGACTTAAAATTTGATATTTGAAAAATACTCTTTTTTCGTGATTAATTAGTATAATTACAGTATCATAAGAATAAAAATGTTGTAATATTTGTACTTCCCAATTGAAAAAGTCGCTGTTATTTTCAGTATTCAACACTTACCTGGAAAAAAGAGAAAATAAATGTTAATTCGGAATCAAATAGCAGTAGTTATACAAATAATATTTTTAAAATTGAAAAAAATATGATTTGAATATAATGCTCTTTCGAATTATGACATAAAGCTTCAATATTCAATAATAAAATTGACTTAAAAAATATATTTACTGAGAGGTCTTGCTCCAATATAATTTAAGTGGCTTCAAGTTTGTGCAAAATTTATTTTTAATGATGAGTAGATCCGATTTCCAATATGAGCCCGAAAAACAGGTTTGCCGAACAAATATCACTACTCAAACATTACTGCCTAGACTTTCGCCCACCAAACTAGTCCCGAAAGAAAAACCATTTAGTTCTATTCGAAAATAATTTTCGACATTATAGACGATGAACCAGAAAAATAAAGAAATAGATTTTATTTTGTTATACCTTCTGTTCATAAAAAAATATTCTTTTACCCACATTTTAGCGCGCTGGAATAGCTTCATAAAGAAATAAGTTCAAATGATACATCGACAAAATTTCAATATTCGTAGGGACGACCCATCACCTGGAGGATTTAGCTTTAAATTAATGAACTAATTGGAATGTTGATTTTTATCTGTTTTTCTTTATTGGAAAAACAAACACTTGAAAGACAATTTAATATGCATCCTAAATAAAGATTATGGCACAAAGCCTCACCACATACGGAAAACAATTTTCACCATTACGACAAGCACATCAGTATTCTTTTACGAAACAAAATAATACTATTGCTTTCGAGTTCGTCCTTCAAAAAAATCAAATTGCGAATTAATCCAATCGCAGCTACTGTTTCGTACCGAATAACACATTCAAGTGCAGGCTTCGGAGATAATAAATAAAAAGTAGATAATAAATAAAAATTAAGAACAAAACCAACTGTTGGGTTGGTCTAGACGAACTAAAAGAAACATTTCCTCAGTGAGGAAATGGCAAAAAAAACATCAGAGGAACCTCTCAGTTCTGGGAATGACTCATTTCACATGTCAGTTTCACCTGACGATCAGGAACCGGTCATGGAAATTTCCATAATTCCTTAACACCCAAACCCAGGAAAAAACAACCAGAGAGCTCTTTTTATTTTGATTGGTGTAAGCCACGCATGAGTTTCTAGATTTTCAAGAAAGTGAGCCCGGGGCAACAAATTATTCGGAGACAGCCTGAACACTGGACAGGACTTGTGCGAGTTCTAAAACAGCATCACATTGATTTCTTTTCTGTGAAGCGGCTATATCTACGCATTTAAAGAATGCCTAAAGCCCTTGATGACCACAGAAAGATCACCAAGATTTTCACCAAGGGGAGGGAACAGTAGAACAAGTATTATCTTCCTGAGGAAAAGCAACTTATCGTTTTTATAAAAGGCTCTACTCCCGAACATATCAAAATTGACCAATTAGGGTTTACTGCGTCAAAACAAGAAAATGCACAGCTCAATTGACAATAGCTGTCTTTTCAAGCCAAAATGGCATATGTCCAATATCTAGGCAATTTGCCATCTAGTTTCTCAGGTTGAGGATCAAAAACTTAGAGATGGGCAGGGTAATTTGCCAACAGTTTGGCCACTCTTTGAATAACTACCAAGCACAGGCTCGATATTTTATATATGATGCTTTTTACAATCACTAGTTTTGCATAAAGATCCAAGTGCGTTAACTGCGGAGGTGAACACACCGCCAGTTATAAGACTTGTCCATAAAACCCAAAAAGTTAACATTTTTTTTTGCCCAAGTACCCCAAGCCAGCAACTGTTTCTAAGTCGCATTTGCACATCCAACGCAGAACTTATATTCTTCTATTCTCGCTATCGTTCCAATATTGAAATTATCAAGACCCACGGAACAAATGGAACAGCATTTTGCTATTATGCTGGAAGACCTTTACTTGTTAATGAAGAACATGAATACGCACAGGGTAATTGGCCAGATCAATCTACCCAAACTAATTCCTCCCAAACTCGCTCTAAATGAATCGTGATAATCGTATATCTCTACCATTATCTGGGCACTGAAGCTACGGATAACAAAACACAATTGAGGTTTTCCAATTTCATTGCAATCGCTGCTTATAAACCTCTAAACTAATGTGATTTTGCTGCTGATTTTTGTGCACTCTTCAATCATAGAGGCCCGTTGCTTTTTAGCTGGCGACCTCAACATTAACAACCACTCTTGAGGATCAGTACGAAATAATTTTGCAGGGAAAGAGCTATACAGGTGTATAGCAGCTCTTCGGTTTACACACCCCGGAAAAATTCACTCACTTTGGATCCATTTACAGTCAGATTCTGGATAAAATAGCTACTCGTGAAATCAGTTAAAATATCTACATCAAAGGTTCCGTCGGACCATAAGCCTGTTCTATTTAGAATCGAGGACGTCTCCACTGTTATCCTCTAACTAGAAAGCCTTTCATGTCGCTTTGGTCAATAATAAAAACTTCGAAATGCAAGAAAAAGTTAATGCGATAGGAAATTTGTTTAGACCCTTACCAGGAGCATCAATAGGCCACACCCCTGGAAAATCATGAACCATACTTGCTCCCTGGCTCCATCGAGATTCTCATTATAACGAAAAAATAAAATTAGAAGACGAGTTAGATACACTAGACTTAAGCAATTGGTAAATTGGCTGGCTAGTACTATTCGTCTCCAAATCAGTTCAGAAACGAAAAATTGGAAAACTTCATGAGTATTAACATCATGAGTAACACTTTCTAGAGGCTATCTACATATATCAGGATCAAAAGTAAATTCAGCATGCTATCCATCCAAGACAGAACCCACCTATGAATGGCCTGAAACTAATTAATTTAGACAGCAATTTTTGCCCACGCGCTAAGGCTTCAATTTAAGGAAAATAACTGCTTAAACAACGATATTAAAGGAAAAGATTAAAGCACTAGGCGGCACTAAATCTCCGCAGCTTTACTTTTCCGAAACGTTTTTGCATTTTAAATCAACAAGCGAAAATTACCAAGACTTGTCCAGTTTATTGGGTTCTTCATCTATGGAAGAATTTCTTTGATGGATATCACCCTTGCAATAACCATCCAAACTGGAGTCCCTCAAGGTTTTTAACTTTCACCTTTCGTGTACAATTTCTACACTGCAGATATCTCACGCAACAGAGCCAACACCCCTCTGTTTGCTGATGATATGTTGATTTCCTACATCTTCAAGTAACCACACACTATCGCGTATTGGAATTCTCAGCGCTTGAGAAAGAGAGAGAGAGACAAAGCGAGTGGCCATGAGTCTAAGAGAAAGCTTGAAGGGATTCGGATTCATTCATGATGTGCCGAACTGCCTCTTGAAGGAGATGGCAGTTCGGCACATCATGAACGAATCTGCTAATCACTTAAACTGGCCGTCGCAACAAAGAAGAGCACCTAGAATGCAGAGTCAGGAATGACGTGGCCCAGGTATTTCACTGAATAATTGCTCAAGCTTGCCTTGTCAATCTTTGAAGGCTGCAATATTGTTCGCGGGCATATTGCAGTGATGTCTTTACGACGGCTTGGCTTCGGTCAACTGTTTTGAGGATCTGCAGTAAATATCCAGCGTTAGACTTAGTGAAGGGTACGTCCACACAATCCTATTACGGCTAGTGTGGTGGTGTCCCACTCGAACGCTTCAGAGACTTTGTCTTTTTAAAAAGACAGAACGCTGATTTGAAAGTTTCCACCCGGAAATAGTTCCAGGCGGTCAAACTTAAAAATCAATTGGTGGAGCCTGATTTAATCGACGCAGCATAAACAGTAATCAATTAAGTAATCAATAAACGGTTGATTTACTTCAGTTCAAGCAGCATCACCATTAAGTGGGGTGGAGAAGGCTCCCGAGGCGAACCAAAATGCGATTCAAGCTAACGTATACCATAGCAAAGTGGCGACGACCAACCTGCTTCGGCACTTTAATTGGGGGCACGCTAAAAACGTGCTGAAACGGGATCCACTTTTATATAAGAACGCTGTCTGTGGTTTCGGTATGGGGCTCAGTGTGTTTCAGCCAGCAGGTATGAACAAGACCAGGACTTATATTGTCACGAAAGAAGAACTCAATGTAAACTTGATTCTACAGCTTTGCGACTGGGAAACAACTACTTTGTGTTAGGAGAGGGGGGTCGCGCAATGCAATACGCAGCACTCCCTGCTGTAGGCGATCTATTTACCAGACGACACAGATCCCATCACAAATGGGCCGAGAAGAGTGGTAGAAGCGGCTAAAAAAGTTGATACTATCATCAGCTGTGACGCAAATGCTCACCAGGAGATATGGAGGAGCACCAACATAAATGAGAAGTTTACTTAAATTTTTAATTTCAGCCAATCTAAATATTCTTAATATAGATAATAAAGGTATCCCACGACAAACCTAGGACGGGTTTAGGGATTGAATCAGGTGAAGAGCTCCATTCACATATTTACAATCAATTGAATGGAATACGACCGTGAAGTGATTAGTTCCACGACTCAATTTACCCCTGATTAACGCAGCTACCTATCAAGAGCTTGTGAGCTCAAAAGCTCGGTTTGAGGTCCCTCGTCCGAGTCTCGATTCGAACCAACGACTCCACACACTAACAGCCAGTGCTCCAATCACTAGACAACACGAGCTTAACGAATATTGATAATAAATCTACATTGATTACTTACTGGGAGCAAGGCGGAGATAATTGATATTACTCTGGGGATTCCTGGTATAATAAAAAGTGCCTACAGGTGTCTTACCTGCTAGTGCTCTCGGGCTATCAATGGTTATGCTGGAATATCGGTAGTTCTGAAATCTTACCCAAAAGAATTGGGAACTTGAGAACAGCACAATGAGAAGTTTACTCCAGAAAAACAGAGAAACATTTGAGAGCATTAGACGATCTGTATCTAACGAATTTACGGCAGACCATGCAGCAGGTGAACCGTTTAGTAGGAATCTTGGTATCAAATCTTGAAGAAATGTCCTCGGAGGAGCTCGTGAGGAAAAAGGTTACCCTACGAGGGTGGGTCAACTATTGCCTGTATTAGGAATGAAGACGCAAGTTTTTCAGAATTTATATTTTGTTATTTTTCAACGTAATCTCCTTTTAGGACGATACAGTTTTCCCAACGTGCCTGCAATTTCTTTAAAAGTAAAGTAATCTCACAACAACCCTCGTAAGGGTCTAGGGCCTAAAGTTGGTAAAGAGCTTAATCACAAATTTAAAATCAATATAAATACGAGTGTTCCACGACTCACTTTACCCCTAATTTAAAACAGGCACCTAATTAGGGATGGGCAAATCTGCAATAATTGAAGAACTGGTTCCAGTCGTTTCGTTCCGCTTCTGGAACCAGTTCCGATATCCGTTCCGGTTCCACCTCTTTTGCAATATTACCATTATTAAGTGAATATGCATTTATGTGAACAAAAATTTTCTTTATTAATTTTATAAAGATGAAAAAAAAAAACACTCAACATTAACTTAAACACTACAATATAGATTAAAAGGGATCAGATACGAAAAATTAAGAGAGAAAAACACACGAATATTTGACCTTTAATTACATAATTACAATATAAAAAGAAGAGCATTATAACTTTCATCGTTCAACGCTCATTTGTTATGAGTCTTACTTTGGAGATAAAATGCTCGCATAGCACTGAAGTAGCAACTACACTCAACATGCCTCCACTTCACTGAGTTTTCATTTCAACCTAACAGGCAATCTTATAAACATTTGTTTATTTTAAGTACTGCGAAATTTTCAATTGTCCCTAGAAAATAACATACGAAGTTCCAAGACAATGTCTCAAAATCTCACCATATGACGTCCTGTCACTCATAGCTTTATTAAATTAACCCTAAAAATCGAATTACAGAATGGTTCTAGAACAATGCAACAAATCTCGTGCAATTTGCCATTCTTCAGTGGTAAATATTTGTCTTTTTTTAATTATCGCCAGAGCTCTTTTTATTAGAACTTCAAGGTCCACAAGCATTTGGAGCATGTAGTACGTGGAGTTCCATCTGGTAGCCACTGAAGACACAACAAAAACATTGCAAGCACCTATTCAAGAGCAAGTTTCAATACCCACATATATGTAGCTCAAATAGCATCTTTAAAGGTAAACAGACATTTTATTAAACACTAATGTGCAAAGAAATGAAAAAAAACAGCCGATAATTGTACAAATAAATCGCTTCTATTATTGATAACACAGTGATCGCATTCCACCCCAGTTCCATACACACGAACAAAATGTTGGCATAAATGCATATATGCATGCTAATCTTCACTAATTACTTCAACGACATCACCCTATACAAAACAATCATGCCATGTCTCAATTCACATCAATGTACAAACAATCGATCGTTCTAATCGATGCGGACTCAAACCGTGTAGGAACGATTATTAACAGCTCCAAATCCAGTTCCAGTTCCAGCTACATGATGCATCGGAACTGAATTGCTAGCGATTTCATATCGGTTCCGTGTTCAATATGTATCATGGTATAACTTGAATGTTCGCTAGCGCTTGATGTTTGATCGGAACTGGAACTGCTAAGAACTATTGATTGGAACTGGAACTGTTAAGAACTATTGATTGGAACCGTTCCGAACAGTTCCGAATTATTATTAGGTTTTCTTAACAGTTCCGGTCGGAACGGTCCATCCCTACACCTAATCAGAGCTAGGTAAACTCAAAGCTTGGTGCGCAGACCCTCGTCCAAACCTAGATTCGAACCTGGGACCACACACACACACAATAAGCTTGTGCTCTATCCACTAGGCTACATGAGCTCCATTTCTTTAACACCTCCAACAAATACGATTTATCAAATTCTTCAAAACAGGCTTTTCTTTCGATGACCACCTCGTTTGAGCTGAGTTGTTTTCCCGCAAGTCACGTTTTCATATTGCGGAACAGAAAAAAATCGCGAGGAGCCAGGTCGGACGGAGAATTACATTGAATGCTGCAGCAATTCGTAGCATAATTCATGCAAATTGGCTGCGTCGATTCTGGACGAGTGAGCTAGTGCGTTTTTGCGGTGGAACAGCAGTTTTTTCTTTGTCAAATGGGACAGTTTTTCCTTCAATTTTCCATTGCATCGGCACAGTCATTCACTGTAATATTGCTTTGTGATCGTGTGTGCTTTCCATGAGGATTATTCTCTTCCAGTCCCAAAAAAATCGTGGTCATTACCTCTCCAGCCGATGGGACAGTTTTTGCATTCTTCGGAGCAGATTCGCCTGGAGGTTCATGGTTTTGATTATTGCTTGGTCTCTGGCGTATAATGAAGAATCAAAGTTTCATCAATGGTGACGACTCAGCGAGAAAAATCCTCCGGATTTTGCTTAAAGCGGTTAAAACACCGATTCGAAATTGACAGGGGTATTCGTTTGTTGTCCACCGTGAGCAATCGCGGCACCCATCGAGTCGACAGCTTTCTCATTCTTAACTGATTATGTAAAATGTTGATTGCCGTTCTGTGGGACACGCTTATGACCTCTGCTACTTCATGCACTGTCGTTCGACGGTCAGCTAGAATTATGTCGTGGATCTTTTCAAAGATTTCCCCAGTAACCACGTCAACCGGGTGGCCTGTGTGCTCCTCATCAAAAACAGATGTACGGCCACGTTATATGTAGCGAAAAGTCTCCATAGATAGCATCCAATTTCGCTTTTATTTGTTCCCACGTTTTTTCATCCAAAGAGAAAAGTTTAAAAGATGGCAGTAATTTCTTCCCTCAGCAATGCCATCTGTCTGCAAACACGAGCACTTACTGATCCACCCTCGTATGGTGGAACGGCAAACTCAGGGAGGCTAGAGTGCACTCACGAAGGGCGTTTAATAACGCAAAGCGATCTGGAAACACTGAAGACTTATAGTTCTCTACAATTTAAAAATATATGGACTTTATGATAAAAGTTAAATAAAGTTAAAAATTAAAGTTAGTTAAAGAAATAAATTCAACAAAAAACTAATATATTTGGCCTTAAAAAATAGAATGAATAATTAACAGTTGTCAAAATCATTTCGCTTATTACATTGATTTTATATCGGACATTTCAATAGTGAATTCAAATCATTAATTCTCAACTAATGATTAATTACTTTTGCTTACGCTTCGATTCAACAAGAATCTGATGCTTTCTCGTCCAGGAATTCGCAACATCATAAAAATTCAGTGCAAATCTCTTCGGACTCAGCTCAACATAATCGATTTATATTGACTCAGCTAGAATCGTCTTTTTCAGTAATGGCCATGATTTCATTATTTTTTTGATGTTTTTCTTGGGCAACAATCATTAAGTTTTAATGAAGATTATTTCCACCCCAAGCCACCCATCAACTTCCACGCGAACTACAAACCCGGCAATCAACTTCATTCCATTAGCCCTCTAATAGTTGTATCAAGTCCTACATTTAGAGCTAGCAGTAAAATATCATGAAAATCACTCAATAGGGATTCCACTGCCCTGAACAATTCCAGGCACTCATAGCACCACTTGCCCTAGTAGAAGTACATAGTATCTGAAAGGCTATGGATAGTTGGTCGGATTGCTTGTATGTAGCTAGATTGCTTGTATAGTTGGAATAGCTTCGAGTTAGATTGTATTCAGTATAATGAATAAAAAGTACACCATTATGATTGTGAAGGACGAAAAACTAGGAAACAAAAATTACCAACGAAAAGCAATGGAAATTTGAATAATTGAGTTCGAGTGAATTAGGAAGAGTGGTGATGTAGTGAATGTTGAGCAATAGAATTCGGAAAGAGGAACTTGTTTTCGAGTACTTAATGCTGCAGCATAAGGCAGAAAAAATATTGATTTGTATTTTTCTTTGAGTTGTTTTGTAAGTGAAATGATCTATGTGAACGAAGAAAATTGACCTAAATTGTTGCTGTTGGTTTTTGTTTGGAAAGATACGAGTACGCAGAGTAGTTTTGATTGTTTGAAAGAGAAAAGAGAATTTATAAATGAATTGAATTATTTCATGAATTTTTGATAAATATATCACCTAATTTTTAAAAAGTGATGAAATAAGGGAGTTGTTATAGTTATTATATAGATATTTTGCTTAGCTTAATATAGCTTGTAAATACCTTCTAGCAGAACACACTGTACAGAGCAAAAAAAAAATTAATGGAATATGCTCTTTTAAGCGAGAAATTGCCAATGGTTTCAAATTAGTTGAGGAGATTGAGGAAGAATCACTGCAACCTTTGTTTGCGAAATTTACGGCCATTCCAAGTTCATGAATTTTGTATTTTACGCAACAGCTATTGATAGCTACAAAATACATCGCAGAAAATGAATATCGTGGGGGTAGTAGCCATATTTAATATTCCGTAACATTAACTCATTCCAGAGGCTTTAGATACAATAACGTAAGACCGTATCTCGGACAAGGAAATGTTCATTCGCCTACAGACAAATCCACGTCATGCGTTCAGCACTTAAAAGCAAACAGTCACGGTCTCACAGAATTGATCCTATCAATTTTTGATGTAATCGCTTTTCCCTTTTTCCGAAAATCCTGTTGCGTTTCGCAATCGAAAACACAGTTTCCCAAATACGAACTGACCTAATGGCCAAACCAGACTTATGTTTATTGAATAATACCGTATTTAACGATGTTCCATATGAGCTTCATAATCTCCTTTTACTTTCATTTTCCCCCGTTCCACATTCACGACAGGGACCTTTTAGCCCCATGGTCAAATTCGGTCGGCTGTCGTTTCCATACAAATGCTCCCTTTAGCCGTTGTCGTCTCAGTTCTGAAAACTCATCGGTGATTAACTCAAAAGGTCCTTTGTTGTATTTTCGTTTTGGTGATGTTGTTTCATTTACAGTTATCTTTATTTTATTAATAATATCTGACGACGAGAAATTTCGAAGGAATGTTTGATGTGCACGAGAAGGAGGAGAAGGGAAGGTCGGTATTGTACTTTTGGTCGATTTCTGAATTATGCAAACGGGTATGATCGAACGAAAGGTTACAGGAAAAAGGATTTGCACATGGGGTACATATGGGTTGATATGAACTAATATGAATTTTGAAGAGAGCAAATATGAATTTTTGATGCACGTTGTTGTGTGTAGGAGGTTTTTCGTGAAAAAGGTCCTGAATAACTACGTAGAAGGAGCGGATGAAAGCTGTGCGTAGGAAAGGCTTTTTTTTTTAGAAGAAACGACTTTGAAATATTACTGCGGATTTAAGAAAAATACTTTTAACTAATTTCCGAATTTGATGGAGATGTAAGCAGTGGCGGCTCGTCAGGGTGGGCCCAGCCCGCCAGGCCCACCCTGACGAGCCGCCACTGAGTTAAAGTAAAGCAGATATTTCTTGTTGGTATCCGCGTATACCTTATAATAGTGTTTTTGTGTCGAGTGGGCCCAGTGGTGACTCTTCAGGGCGGGCCAGGCGGGCCGGGCCCACCCTGACGAGCCGCCACTGGATGTAAACACAGATATACGCACACAAGCACATTAAAAGCAATCAAATCTTTATGCTAAGTAGAACTAATAGACTCATTCCTTTAAGAATTAGATATATTTTTGCAATTTCGCTAAGGCGCAAGTCCAAAACAGCGATATACTGGCCGCGGGTTCGATTCCCGCCGTATGTTCATATATGTATTTGTTCGTCTTGTGTTGTCTTATCCACTAACGTAATTTTAGCACTTCACAAGAATAAAATGCGGCACTTAAAGAATAGTGGAGTCAATTTTTATAGGCTTCTGTCATATATGTCTCCCTACCGCCATAGCTAAATATTCACTTCAAAGGGTAATTCTCTTGGCCTTGGCATTATTATAGAAAAAAAAAAGATTTTGAAAGCAGAATCATAACAAAATGAACAAAGACGCAGCTACTCAAGAAATGGTGAAGGGTTGTGGTGGAGTTGCATGTGACGATGCAGATATCGGATTTGATGTGTGTGTCAATGTGCAAAAGAATTATGGTGGCGAAACCGCGTAAGAAATGACAAAGATGATCAAATAACTGCTATATGCGGCTCATATTGTGATGAGTGTGACAAGTCACAAAAAAAACGAGAAAGTCAACTGTGTAAAAAATACAAAATCTGATAGCTAACAGACCCATGCATCTGCTCGCGCCACTCAGGCATCACTTTATTGACTACTTGAGTTACTGGTACCAAGATCAGTAGAGCTTATACAATATATCATCCAAAAACACTGAGGTAAGATCTGGTGGGTTCGAAAAAGTTTCTCAATCGCGCTTCTAAGAGCAACACTAAGGTTGACTGGATCACTTACAGAACTACGTAAAGAACGTTTAAAAATTTAGTGAGGACCTCCAACCGGAAATCATTATTTCTGGAAATGCCGGTACACAGCTAGATCTGTGGTAACAAGTGAAAAGGTCATGGATGGAATTATGTTAATGGCATCTGTCCTATGCCTAGGGAGTGAATTGAAAACCTGGAATAAATTTAAAAAAAAAATCTTTTGGGCATGACTAGCCTTGAGGTATGTTCCGACAACTTGGCATCAGGTTAAGGAAGTCTTTATACCTAAATCGAGAAGAGGCGACTATTCAGATTCAAGGAACTTTAGGCGACCAGCTTAACTTCGTTTAAGCTGACATATTTGGAGAGATTTGTTAAACGGCACATACGCGCTGATGAGCGACTTGCGTACTAGTGAAGAAAATCATGCAGATTGACCCCTTATTGAGCGATTTCAAATGATACTGAAGAAGCCTTGAACTAGGCATCCTTTGGAGAGCTATGTGATGCTGCTAAAGCTCATGGCGCAGACCACATCTAAGTTAAAGGGGTACGTGATATGCTGACGCGAGGCTGCTACTGTCGGAAGCTGTAGTCTTGAGAACGTAGGCACCAAATGGATGCCCTTAAGGGGATTTCCTATCGCTGCTTCTTTGGAGTATGCATGTTGACTCCCTGTTAAACGAACTAGCTGCTGCAAGTACAGCTTGACACACAGGCTTAGGCTGATGACGTGACGTCAATAAGTATTCAATACAAAATGCTCATTGGATCTAATTGACAGTTATTGTTTGAGCCATAGGCCCTGGTTATGCCGTAGCTAAAATAGCGCTGCCAAACTGGCGCTGCTATAGTAGTAGCGTTTACACCGTACAGCTTATTAACCAAAGCAAAAATGGCGTAATATCTGAAAGGAGCTCAATATAAGAACAAAAACACCCCTGCACCAAGGCTTCCAGATTGCGAATGTCACTCGAAACTAGAAATCCTATTTATGACTGTTCTAGTGTTTATACCACTGCTACCTTCACATTTATAACCGCGCTAAATTTTAGCAGCGCTAAAGTAGCGTAGCCAAAATAGCAAGCTCTGCTAATTTAAAAGTGGTTTATACCGCTGCTAAATAAGCAGAGCTCACTAATTTAGCTACGGCATAAACGCACTCATAATCTAACATCACATAATCCTGGTAAACACTATCAAATATCATTTTTATACTTCTTTTTTCAAAATATGTTATGTTTTCATAGAAAAATACTAGTATATAAATCATAAAAAAAATATTAAAAATGTTTTCGCTGGTGTCAAACTATTAAGGATATTTCAATTTTAACTGAAAGCATAACTTTTCGATTTATACTATGTATACCACAATACTTCCTGAAAATTTCAGCTCATGTTTCGTAAGACTTTGAACTAATAGACACTAAAAAAGACGACAGATCATTTTCGAAACATCGAGATCCGTCAAGATATTAAAATATACTTAGCTCCTTAAGGAAGAGTTGGTCTTTAAGCAAAATTATTTGATTTTGAAAATTAGATAAAATTGAATCAGATTAATTCAATTAGGCTCAGTTTTTATCTACAGGTATATTAACAATAAATTTTTATGATATCATTAAAAATAAGGACTCTTTGCTTTATATTGGTAAACCTATCTGATCCCAAAATGAGATGACCCACAAAAAGATAGCATCTACCCTGCGCAACATAAAACCGAATTTTAGCGCTAACAACTTACAAACATATATCTATATCCTCTATCTATAGACCATATTAAATTCAACCATCACTTCAGCATTGCTTACATCATGCATGATGACTGCATACCTATCAAAACGGATCTACGATGAACATTCCTCTATAAAAAAAAAATTTCCTGTTTATAGACAAGAACTAAAACTAGGCCACATCTCATTTACTAGCGACCGTAGTCATGTCTATTTTCACATTATCAATTTTATATGAGTCGTTGGCTCCACCTAGAAAAGCTTGCCGTCACAAAACAACGGTGGCGCGCCTTACTATCGACGACGACTCGACAACTCGACAACTGGAAATCGAGTCGAGTCAAGTTTCGAGTCCTTGTCGTTATCAGACCGTACATTTCATATCGTTAGCAAACGACGTCCACGATGTATTTCTAATTATGAACCAATGGACTCCCATTTCCGCCTTCCAAACTCCCATCGTTCAAAGGATGATGTAATATGTTTGGGCATTCAACGTTACAGAAAATGCTGATAGACATAGCGATAAATGGAACGTGCACACGGATGTTGTATAGATGTGTGTCATTGACTACAAAAAGGATATTGATTTTATTATTATTTCAATGTAGTACCTTTAGTTTGTTCGTTGTTATCAGTCATCTAGAAAGCTGAATCGATAGTGAAGTGGATTGAATGGGATATGGTTGATTAATAGAGGGAGTGTTTTTAATGTTCGAAGCCTGCGAATAAAGAATGGGATGTGTTTGTCGAGTTCATGAAAGAGAATCGAGACTGACTTCTTAGGATAAAATCACTGTGACGCAGCAAGATTTGATTTTAAATTAGAAAAAATTAAACCTCTCGTGTTACATCCCAATTGTCGTTTTGGGGACTGGAAGTGTTGAGACTCAATTTTTATCTTTGAAATTTTGATGAGTGTTAAATGGTTAGTTTTACGCCACACGTTGCCCTTCATTTGTCTCGGGCACCTAATCAGACCTAGATTAACGGAAAGCTCCTATCCGTATCTATAGTCTTATTTTTAAATGCCAAATTTCGATCGTCAAAAATCATGTGCATTCGTGAGTGGTCTCTTTAGGAGCAAGGTTACTGTCCGGAGGATCCTCGAATGCTATATTATCTCAAAGAATACTGTTGTAAGAAACTTTACGGGGTTTCTTAAAAGAATTTTTCATTCTGATTGAGCATTCTCGAATCAGAATCAAGTTTATACAATATTTACATAGCTAAATAGAAAGAAAAAAGGTGTGGACCACCGACCGCTTTATCGACCAGAATACATTTAATCTCTTTAACTCTGATGGAAGACGATTCCGGACCTGGAAAATTTGTCAAAAGAGATTTTTATGTATTTTAATTGATTTAATTTTTATGTATTGGAATTCATCTACCTCCTAAACTACTGACTACTAAAACTTTTATGATAAAATAAGTATACTTTAAGCTTTGTTTTGTTATAAAAACAAACAAAATTAACTTGGTCTAAATCATTCAAATTTCAAGTTTAAGTGTCTACTTCCGGTTCCATACAGGAAAAAAAATTTATAATTCAAATTTAATTTCAAAATCAAAAAGAACAGCTAATTTTCTATACCAATCAATATATTTAATGTTTTTTAGATTTTGTTTTGAATCCCATAATCTACTTCCAAAAAAACCTTTCATCAATTTCTTCAGTTATTCAGAAGCCCATAGCTCGGCAACTAAACCTCATAGAAACAAAAGCTTGTGCATCCACATTCATATCTTCTAGAAGTATTATTATGCACTATATGAACTAAATCCAGAACCTCGACTTATTTTTCGTTGTCCGCTTCACGTGAAATGCCCCTATACATTTTTAGATGGAAAAACCTTCCTGTGCGATTGCAAGCCCATTGTGGAAAATACTAGGGTGGAAGGAGATCCCTGCGCGTAGTATTCGCTGTCTTAACTGGACATTGTTTGTTTCGAAGGCATGCGCTGCGTGTGGGTGCTCTTTGCATCGATTTTTACCGGAGACGTAGATGCGAAAAAGCTCTTCATTTATGGTACAAATGCCCGGCCTTTGCTAGAAGAAGAAAGAGGTCTCTTGGCTCATACTTTTTCGCAAGCCTAACCAAAATAGCTTCGGTGGACTTAAAAAGGATCACCGTTTCTCAAAGAATCAGGGTGGATCTCTACTCAACAGCAGTTGTGTGCTGAGCAATGCGATATGACAATGGGATCTCTTTTGTGTCTAAATGAGCCATGAAGCGTACCTTCCTACTTTATGAAGGAGACTTGAAGTAATTTTAAAAACTAAAGATTATTCGTTGAAGCGCTGAGGCACTCAATATTTAAGTTCAACTAAAAATTATAGTACTATAGTATTTCATACAATAACTTGCCAGGCACGATGCATATTTGCTTATTTTAGCTCTTAAAAACAATGGAAGAAATTTCCCGTCATTCTCGATTTTTCGTCAGACAATAAAATAAAAAAAAAAACAAAAAACTCAGTTGATTCACAAAAAATAAAGGTGTCCGATAATCAACCAACAATTTCTGCAACAACTGGGGGTAGATGTTTTGTTGTTTTCAATGCTACGCACCTTAATCAACCCTCTGTAGAGGCACAATAAAAGGCAGCTATTGATGCTTTTCAAAAATGTGGGAGTTATGGCTCAAATTAGTCAGACATTTGCTTGTAATGAATATAATATAATATTCAAAACATACTTTTGCCTCTTATTGAAGCATGGTCAAAGCTCAAATGGGCTTTGGATAGACCTTGGTATAGGACATTAGTAATTTGGTACATAAAAGGTTTTATCAGTAAAATATTGCCTTGCCAAACTGAGGGGTGATTGCTGCAGGCTTTAAAGGTTTTCGATTTTTGACTCACTTACTGTGATCAGCTCTTGGCTATGCGTTAAACGTTTTTAATTAAGACTCACAATGATCTGCTGATTTAGAGTGGTTATGGTATTTTGACCAAGTAAATGATGGATCAAACGGCTAAATTTTTTTATACAAATATAGAAATATACGTCTAATGTCTTTTTAATTCAATATTGCTTGCAACACAGACTAATTTAAGCTTATTTTTCAGATTTGTCACGCTGCTAGCAGAGTTGATTTTTAAAAAGGTTCAGTAGATGTATTTTAGTATGAATACTTGAGTTTTCAAGTATGCTCCATTAACTTTGCATCGTACCAAGATATTTATGTCTGGCGCTTTCGTATGCTGGTCACTCTTGAATGCATAATTAGTACTTCCACTCAAACATATGTTCCTGGCAAAAAAAACTATTGATTTTAGCTAGTTAGTATCTAGTAAGTATCTAGTAAGTACCTACTATTAACTTGTGAAGTTTGCTGACCTTACCAGGAAAGTTTAGAGCTAGGAGTAATCATACTTAGAACTAGTTTCTTTAGGGATCTTTTTGAGAGAACAGTAATGATATTTCAAGTCGAGTCTCAGAAAATACATTGTTCTTTATCAATTCAAGTTACTTGGGAGTGAAAAAACTGAAGTTCATGCATATGCATAGTAATGTATGTCAGATAGTTTAGGGCCCAGAGGGATGATTAATTTGTAGTCTGATTGCCCATATGGCACAAGTATCTCATAACTAAATGAAACCAAGAATAATCGGGCGTAGTATCAAATGAGCGAACGCTGTCCTCAGGGTGAAGGTCGTCCCCACGCATTAAAAAAAAAACAATTTCTCAACCAACTTCCCAGCGTACTTAACTTTAAGAGAATTTTTTCAAATAAAATAAAGCGTTGTTTAAAGAAAGCCTTTCACTACCACATCAACTTCAGAGTCACCTGGCTTCAAGTCATATGAGCAAAATAATATTAGCCATAACAATCAATCATTTTTAAAATTTTCGACAATTTTCAAGGTTCAAGAAACTGAGCGACAGCTTCGCAGTCATTTATCAGTTTATAAGCAAGATGACAAACATATTCAGAATCACAAGTGATAGGGCTTATTGAGTTGTGATGAATTGAAATGAAAACTCTTTCTAGATTCAGCATCTGATATATCTTGTTCATATCTACAAGGGGGTATATTTTTCTTTTTGTTGTGCATATCTACAAAGGTATATCAAAAAAATTGCAAGAAATTTATGTAGGAGAGCTTAATAAGGAACATTCCTTCCCTAATCATCCGAAGTAACACTCGAATATTTAACTTTATCCGCTACATGTTTTCATAAAATACAAGTTCCTCTTCGTAAACATAAGAGGATAGTTCAATAAATATCTTAACTAATAAAGAAGGAAACCATTTATCGAATAAATGTCATTTTATTTATCAACGTAGACCTTTTTTAGCTCAATACGCTTATTCCAACAGTATTCCAATTTTTTTGGCAACTTCATAAAAAATAAACTAACTCAAACTCTGCAAAATAGGCTTTTTTCCAATCCAATTTTTGCATTTGATAGACATGTCTTCACAACGAGCCATTTATTCATGTTTGGAAGTATATACTAGTCACGAGGGTCCAAATTTGAAGAATACGAATGATGAGGAAGCAATTTATAGCCAGATTTATTCAGTTTTGCTATTGTTTTCATTGAAGTGTGGTAGATTGAAGTGGTACATTGTCTTGATGAAAGATCATTTTTTTCTTCGCCAAATAAGGATGTTGTTCCTTGATCTAGCCGTTTAATCGATTCAATAACATTGCATAACACTCTTCTACTATTGTTTTTCGATTTTCAAGGCAATCCATTACGACTGTGCTCTACAAATGTAAAGTAACGCCATAGCTTTTCCGGCCGATGGGACCGCTTTTGCTTTTTTCGGAGTACTCAAGCCCACTTGTACCCACCATTTTGACTATTCCTTGCTATCAAAAGTATAGTGATTGATACATGTTTTATTATGAGTCGAATTTACTATGAATCGAAACAGAAAATACTTTGGATCATGCGTTTTTCGACGCGTTTTTTTATACAAAGTGACCAAACGTGGCATCCACGTTGTGAATAGCTTCTTGAAACCCAATTTTTCGTACAATGCGTATACCACACCATTTATTGAGATGTTAACAATGTTTGCTATCCGCGCCCTTGCAGATTTTGATCCTTCATAACGATAGCGTTGCTTTTGTTAATCGGTTCCTCCGTGAGAAAGTTTTTTGAACGACCTGACATGGTGAACTACTGCTGCTGTGGCTACGGCAAAAATAAAACGGTGGGGGATGGTGGTGCAGGTCTGCTATGAAGTTCATCTAATTCTACTTTGATTGTTTTTCCGTTGTTTGACTTTCATTCTGCACTTTTTTTTTTCAAAAAAGAAGTAAAGTTGTCTTGTTCAGACGCCTAAAGCAAAATAACGCGATGATTTTCGCTTAAGCTTAGACAGCAGTCACACGAAAGAATGCTGTTTTTGAAATAAATAAGGTGTATGTATTACTGGTGAAGTCAAGTGATCAGTTATGCCACTTATAGAACTGCGCTTCTCGGCTACTTAAGAGTAGATTTTGTTCTACTAAAATCGACAGAAAGAGCATGATTAGATCTCCAATATTCAGTGAGGTATTATTTAGTTTTGTCTTATAACCAGTCACTGAAGTTTAGCTGAGAGAGTTTTTGGAAAAGGTGCAAATAAGGTGCATTTAAATGCTGTGCTGATAAAAGCGACTCTATTGTTTGCGACCGATTTTATAGTGGGAAATTTCTGTTTCTGGGAGCTAGACAGATTTAGTGCTGAAGTTGTCGAAAAGTTGACTTTTTATAATTAGTCAACTTTTCAACAAAATCACTGAATTAATTCAAGGAAAACAAGTCAATTTGTTTACTCAAGACGATTATATTGTAGAAGTTATAGTCTAATACACTTTGCAGTGTTATGAGCTGAAAGAAGTGAAGCAAATGGCGTAGATTATGAATGCATTTCAGTCTACGATAACTGATGTACTTCTGACTTGTTGTGAACGCTGAAAACATTATATTGGAGATTGTGTAGCCTGGAATTTCGGATTAAAATTCTGGCTCTTATCGTGGGAGGCCCTTGGTTCGAGTCCAGACACGAATTTTGAGTTAACATAGCTCTGATAACAGCATTGTTTGAAACTTTACTTTTCAAATTGAGCAAACTTTTATATGCAGTGAAAAACGATTAATTTTAAAGATAAGATAAAAACATGGATAAAAGGATAGGTCAGGATTAAGTCGTGCATTATAATAAACATGGTCAATGAACTTATTTCGACTTGACTGCTTCATCACAGCCAATTGAATTCCAAAGAAGAGCTGTTTCAGCCCGAAGGGAAAACAAAACTTTTTGACCTCAAAACGATTGTCATAGAAGTGTATATTAATATGTCTACAAAATAGCTATAATCACTGCCAACATAGTCATCATTTAGAAAATATTCCGACAAAAAAATATCCTTTTTTATCACTTCGTTGTCTAAGTTTTTTATTCAACATTCTGTCCAGGGATATCGTAACATGAAACGGTCAATATAATTTTGGCAGGTCTTCTCAGTATACCTTCTGTTATTTCTCGACAAACAAACTACAAACAAATAAGTTTATATTCGGACTTAAACAAAACAAAGCGCAATGTCATCACAATACAAAGTCTCATAACCTTCCTCGAGTCACCCACCTCTGTACCTACCGCATCGCATCTAACCTTCCCATTTCAACCGAATATCAACAGGAAATTCTAATATCAGCTTATTTTGTAGCTTCGAAGGTCGTCCTTTGTCCGTTCTGACAAAGAATGGTGACTTCGTCACACTAATTAATGTCACAGCCAATAATTGAGAGATATGACGATGGTGATGGTTCCAGTATAGTATCGTTGATATAATCTCACTAAAAGCTAATATAAACCTCTGAAACGTTTCATGTATGGTGGTAGTGTTATTCATCAAGGACATACGGACAATTAGGACTTTTTATAAATTTTATGCTGGCACTGCATCTGTCTCTCCGGAATGAAATTCCACTCTTATGCTTCTTCGCATATGTCATCGTTCCCGGACTTTAATTAGTTCACCATACATCTTCCCAGGGGTGAAATGACAATGCCAACCAGCTATGCGACGATGACGCCGAGCGTCAACATTGAATACAACGACGAGAACGATAATGGTTGGCTTGTAGTTTGAGAAACACATTTCATTATTTTGCGAGCTTGCCATCCTGCATGCCTCCGAGCCTGCTTGCTCGCTTACTTGACGCCCGGTCTGTAATAGAAGCATATTGAACCAAGATGTCAGTCAATGTTAGTTAACATAAACATGTCAATAATGAGTGGGTTGGTCCTCTGTTCGTTGTGACCAAAGTGTAGTCATTATTTCGTTGCTAGAGCCTTTCTTGATTTCGGCTATAGAATAGAGCGTTCTATTCTCTGGCGGCTCGTTTCTCGACCCCATTCGTGAATAATGAACATCCTAAACAAATAGCGAACGACAATTTTCCGGACAGTCCGGACTTTTAACGGTAATCGTCTTCTAAATGAAAACGAACATAAGGAGAGATTACTATCGTGACCATCACGGTGACAAGATACAATTTTCGAAACGACAATCCTGACTAGAAATTCATAATGGCGAGAGGCTAGGCTAGCAAAATGTCGAGACCATCATCATCATCATCATAGTCATCATTTTGGTTTCGTTCCTTGTGCATAGTTCATGGGTTTCCTTCATAGTTTTCCAATTAAGTTAAAGTAAACAGAGTGGCGTCGTTGTTTTGTTGATGACCGAAAGTTGACTGTTTGATTATGGCTGTTTGTGATGGAGAACGAGTGAGAGAAGAGGAGGAGGAACATTAAAGCAGATGACAAAAAACCTAAAGCTTCAGGATATTACAAGCAAGTTCGCTTTCGAAATTCATTTGTTGTAAAAAGTTTTGCAGAAATATCTTTTGATTGTCTAACCATTGCATATATGAACTGCATTTCATTTGCAACTACTAGTTTCTGCTTTATTTGAACAAGAAAGCGTTCAAAAATCATTGGGATGCAGGGTCACAGAAAATGATGAACCAGCTTCATGTGTAAATTAATTACCAATTAATGACTTAGGAGTCATGAGATAACATTCGCCTAAGTGCTATCAGCACGGTCGAAGGAAGTTCCTTTCGTCCGACTTCATAGGTCACTGCACGGCTTATGTACCCTGGTGACAGGCGACATAAATCAATAAAATATTTCGGCCATTTTGTCTAGAAAAGGTTATGAATCTTAGTCTCCGGTCATATTTATCCTCCGAGATAAGTGAAAGGACGATAATAAGAAGTTAAATATATGCATTCCTTGGATGAATTTTCTAACCATTTCTCTAGCAGTCCTCACTATCAGACTGAGCAGCTGACATCTCATCGTGTCCCTGAAGAGATTCACCCTCGAGAAGCCGTTGTATTCAATTTACTCAGCCCTTTTGCTCGGTCATGTCCTTGCGTTTCTACCGTTCATATTATTTCGGTTCGGCCGTCATCTTCGTCGCATGATTCCACACAATACTCATTTTATATAAACAGTGCTAGAGAGCATTTTCCAGTTTTCTGTGTACTTTACGTGCCTGTGAATAATTGACAGCCACCCCTAGAGGTTTTTTGCGCATTACAACCCAAAAAACTAACCAGGCAGAGAGGATTTACTTCATGTTCATACAAACTGTACACTATATATCTAATGTCTCAGCCTCGCCTGCTCGTTTCTCACTCGCAGTTCTCAACGATTTGAATAAAAACAACCAAACGAAAAATAACCGGAGCCGAAAGCTCGAAAAACAAAAGGAAAAAGATGATTATTGCATTAGCCTAGGGACGATGAACGCAAAGCCATATCGCAATTCTAGTGGCGTGGATGACGAAAAATTTTCCTCCATATTTTCCATTTTAATTCTAAATTTTTCGGCCATACATCTGTATGAGGATATCCGGACATGAAAAAATAAACCCCGACCAGTTATGTCGGCAGGGTTTGAAAATATCGCCACGGAGTTCCCAAAAGAATGTAATGGGTTTAGTCGAAAAGAAGGAAAGCTTAGATGATGAAGGGGCGAAGGGAAGACGAGTATGTATGTCCACCAGAAACTCTCGAGCGAACGAGAAAAGGAAACAGACGAACAAGTGCAGTTGCTTCCGTTTCGGTCCTTTACCGGATTTTGTGTGAAACTTGTTCACTGATAATAGAAATTACGACAACGCTGAATGGTTGGATCATTAAAAACCGACGGGAAGTAGAAAATGGTGGTTTTGTTGAGAAAAGTTTAGTACGTATGAGTGAGGTATGCAAGGAAGAAGTTTGTTAAGTCAAGTGGATAGAGCTATGGGCACGTTCGTGGTTCAAATCCGAACACTGACGTAGGATAATTTTCACACATAAGTTTTGAGTTGACCTAGTTGTGGTATATTTTTTAGAAGTGCAAAAGTAACAGTATCGCACTTAAAATGTTTTATGAAATCATTGGACTTCTTTTTCAAAGAGTATTCAAAGTTTGATGAAATTGCTAGTTTATGCCATGTTTTCGATATTTCCTTTAGTATTACATAAAGCTTCCTCACTTCTATCCTTGTACTACAAACAACAATAAAGGATTCTTTTTTCATCTTTTCATCCTAACTTATTTATTCTTCACATTTTATTTACATAATTTGTTAGAAAATATGAAGATTAATATACACTCCCTATCTTGAAAGCTTTCGAAGTAATTTGATTTAAGTAATCTTACTATGTCCTTTGCCGCTCTACAAGAACATTGATATGAAAAAGTAAACTTAAAAGCGTGTAAACGAAAAATATGATGACGAAGGACCATGAAGTGCTGGTGAGTTGATTTAAACTGATGAGAATACACTCTATAAGGCAAGAATAGAGACGGAAAATTGTTTCATAAAAAGCTCTAGTCGAAATGGCATTTTGGCATTTTAGAGGGAATGGACTCCAAAATCATTATAATTCAATTTTACTTTTAGAGTGAAGTTAGATTAGTCGGTAATACACTCAATTTACAAAGAGTCAAATAATTAACAAAAGCCATTTGCATAATGACATCACGATTCCTCAGAAGCCTGATTTCCGCTATAAACTTGTATTTATACATGTCAGTAAAATATAGAAAGCCATCTATTTTGGGTCTAAAATTTTACTACAGAAATTTGTTTTTCGTGTTAATCTTTTTGAACTCTTTTCACTACAACAACAAGCGCTGACTATAAAATAAACGGTTTTTCGTTGATTACAAGGTGAGTTTGTTAATCTTGTCGAGGAAAATTTCACCGAGGAAAATTTTGTCCAGGAAAATTTAGTTTTCATATTGGAGCATAATTTTAAGTACTAGTTATATAAGTTAGCTTATTGCAGGATTAGAAAATAGAGAGTAACAAATACAGGAAATAAAAATGATAGGGAAGTAACAAAGAAAGAGAAGTAAAAAAGAAAGAGAAGTAAAAAGGAAAGAGAAGTAGAAAAGGAAAGGAAAGTAAAAAGGAAAGGAAAGTAAAAAGGAAAGGAAAGTAAAAAGGAAAGGAAAGGAAAGTAAGAAGGCAAGGAAAGTAAAAATGAAAGGGAAGTAAAAAGGAAAGAGAAGTAGCAAAAAAGGCAAGTAACAAAAAAGGCAAGTAACAAAAAAAGGCAAGTAAAAAGGAAAGAGCAGTAAAAAAAAAGAGGGAAGTACAAAAAGAAAAGGAAGTAAAGAAGAAAACGAAGTAAAGAAGAGAGGTAAGTAAAAAAGAGAGATAAGTAAAAAAGAGAGATAAGTACAACATGAAGATAAGTAAAAAGAAAGATAAGTGAAAAAGAAAGAATAACACAAAAGAAAGAGTATTCAAAAAAAAAAAAGAGAAGTAAAACAAAAAGACAAGCACAAAAGAAAGAGGAGTGAAAAAGAAAGGGAATTGAAAAAGAACAGTGATAAAGAAAAGTGGAAAAGAAAAGTAAAAAGAGAAGTAAAAATGAGGATTAAAAAAAGAGGAGAGAAAAAGAAAGATAGGTAAAAAAGAAAGTGAAGTAAATAGAAAGAGAAGTAAAAAGAACGAGAAGTAAAAAGAACGAGAAGTAAACACGAAAGAGAGGTAAAAAACTAAGAGAAATAAAAAACACAAACACAAGTAAACAAGAAAGAGGGGTAAAAAGGACAAGAATGCAAAGAAAAAAATGAAGCAAAAATGAGATCAAAAGAAAAGAAAGAATTGAAGAAAAATTGAAGAGATGAAGGTACAAATGAAGGGAATGAAAAAAAAGGAGTGAAGAATAAAATTGATGAAGATAGAAAAAGATGAAGAAAAAAAGGCATGGCGACAAAAAAGGGATGAAGATAAAACATGCATGAACATAAAAAAGGTTGAACAAAAAAAAAACTATGAACAAAAAAAAACTATGAACAAAAAATAGAATGAACATAAAATGTGATGAACAGAAAATGTTATGAACAAAAAAAGTGACGAACAAAAAAAGTGACGAACAAAAAAAGGGATAGAGAAAAAGGGATGAAGGAAAAAGAAAGGGAAGAAGGAATAAGAAAGGGATGAAGAAAACATGAAGAAATGAAGAAAAAAGAAAGGTATGAAGATAAAAGAAGAAAGTGAGGAAAAGAAAGAAAGTGATGAATAAGAAAGAAAGTGATGGAGAAAAAAGAAAGTGTTGAAGAAAAATGAAAAGAATGAAGAAAAATGAGAAGGATGAAGAAAAAAGAAAAAAAGGAAGAAAAAAGAAAAAGATGAAAAATTAAGAAAGGGATGAAGAAAAAAGGGATGAAAGAAAAAGGGATTAAGAAAATAGAAAGAGTTAAAAAAAAAGAAAGGCATGAAGAAAAAAGAAAGGCATGAAGAAAAAAGAAAGGCATGAAGAAAAAAGAAAGGGATGAAGAAAAAAGAAAGGGATGAAGTAAAAAGGAAGTGATGAAGAAAAAAGAATGGGATGACGAAAAAAGAAAAGTTTGAAGCTAAAAGCAAGGGATGAAGAAAAAAACAAGAGGTGAAGAAAAAAGAAAGGGATGAAGAAAAAAGAAAAGGTTGAAGCTAAAGCAAGGAATGAAGAAAAAACCAAGAGGTGAAGAAAAAAGAAAGGGATGAAGTAAAAAGTGTCATACACGAGCGAAATTGTTCCTCGATGACGTGTCAACTGATATTCATCAGCACAAAGAGCATGTCTTTTGTTGCCTCCGGAAACGAAATGATTAAATGGCACTGAAAAGCGAGAAGTAAAACCAGTTTCCTTAATTTTTACCTGTAGTCAAGTGAGTGTATTGATCCGTACGTATCATCTTGTAGAAAATAATGAATACTTAGTAAACATGTGTATTTGTCTAGGACAAAGGCAGACTATTTGTGATTTCTTGCAGGGGCGGAGTAGGAAATTGGTTTTCAAATTTTTCATTCATAACAATTTTCAGAAGTAGGATAGATAACATTTCCTGTGTCCTCATGAAACCGACAGCTATGTAAGAGACCAATTCAAGAAAGGGTTGTACACTTATTCAGTGATAGTAAAAAACTTAATAAATCAATACTTTGTTAATAGTGCAGTGAAGTGATGCATAAGTGATTAAGTTAGGCGATCAAGTATTGTGCGGACAAGCCTAGTGGAATAAAATGTTGGAATTAAGAGAAATCATCAACGAAATAAAGCGGCTGCGAGAAAATGTTGCAGAATTCGTTCCGTGAATCAAAGCCTAATAGTGCATAATGATAGGTTGATTTCGGGAAATGGTAGTTCATTGGATTCTCCACCACCATTAGTTTTAATCAATGGCAGTGCGTCGGTTTCATCCCCATCGGCAACATCTGGAAATGTTGGCGTACTTCATCATCACCATTATCGAGTTCGGTTTCTGTCCGTCTAGGATTGACTAAACGTAACTGTCTGGTGGCTGCATTTGATCTGTAGTACAATACGTTCAGAATAAAAGATTGGCTGCAAGATTTTGGATTTGATACTAATTTTCGCGCATGGGAACATAAGGTAAAAATGCTATATTATGTTTTGAGATTAGAAGGAGCAGCGAAGTTTTGGTACCAGGAGCAAATATCAGCTTGGGTTACTTTAAAAGACAGCTTGATCAGTTTTCTCTCAATTGAAAGTGTTGCAAATGATGTAAATTAACTGAAAAAATGATTGAGAAGACGCGATCGGAAAACAAAGATGTTGAAAGTTATTTCCATTATATGGTATCCTGGGGGGAAAAAAAACGTTCTTTAAACGATGCCTCGATCATTAATTATGTGATTGACGCTATACACTATTTAGTGAAAGAAGCACTGACCGCAACAATAATTTAGTATATTGACAAGTTAATCAAAAATTGAAAATCCTGGATCAATTGTAGGAGAAAAATAAAGTGTCTGAAATCAGAAGGCTAATTCAAAAAATCGATTAGGAGCTGTAGCCTAAGAATCGATCAAGAGACATCCAAAAAATGATGTGCAGGTATTGCGAAGGAATCGGGCAAATGTGCAAAGACTGTACAAAGCGATTAAAGAAGTGCTCTCAGTGCAATAAAACCGATTATTTGCCCAGAAGTTGCGAAATAGAAGAGTATATGCCTAGCACGTTCGGAAGACGAAAGATGGAAGTATAAACACTTTTAACCGGTTTAAGTTAATAGGCTTAGGTTGTAAGCTTTAGTTTATCTGGGCAGTGATTGTTCGACGATATAACAGCAAATGGTTACACTAAATCAGTGAATGCGCACAGGGCGTCGTCACGAGCTACGTCGCTTTGAGGATCCAGTTATCGTATGTACTGAAAAGGTTATAGCAACGGTGAAACTTCAAGAAATCCAGTACTAATTGATTGTTTCAGTCGTTCCCGATACTACCCACCAAATGCCGTCATTTACTAAAACGTCAGGGCAATTGGCATTAACAAAAAATGGCAGGTGTATGGGCTGCAGTAAAAATGAAAACTGGAAAATGGAGTGTGCGAATTTCGGATTAGAGCTGCAACGAGTCATGGACAAATTTTGCAATTGTTTTAGCTTTCTAAAACTCCAATAAAAAGGATGATGTATTTAGGAATTGTGTTAGTAGTTGCACTTTATTTAGTTTTAATTCAGTTTAATAGACTATGGTACTTTTTCACGGCAGTAAAACAAAATACATATTTCATTGCATTTAACATTTTATTATGCTTGAAGAATTTTAAGTTGCGATGAGAGCACTACAATGAGAGGAAAAAAATATTCAGGTAAAATATTTAATCGAATATATAGTGGAGAATATAAAACACTTTACACTCAGATTCAAATTCAAACTTTATGGCTTATTTTTCTTGACTTCGTCTTCTAATCTTCACACCTTCTGACATCATTTCAAATCAATACTTCACTCACTCTCTAAAATAATCTAGAATATTTTTGATGGATTAGACTAACAATAACAATTATTTATCGAGCTGCACCGAAATCGAACTTGACGGCGCCGTGTAAGTGCTCTATAGAAGTCTTCATCTCTATCACTAAACTAACACTGCTCGGCACTTGATATCTACCATTTCGTTCTTGACATTGGATTAAATATCCGTTTGACGTAAATGACGAATTCAAATTGAATTTCGTTTTCAATTAAGATGAAAATTTGATTAAAATCCAATTTAATTTTCCTGTCGGCCAAATTGGTATTTGAACAAAAGTGCACAGAGTGGCTTCTTTAAACAAATTGAGATGAGGGGCCTAGACAGCAAATAAGAGGAATGCGGGCAGATGAGATATGCAAGTGATGGGAAAACGATTTGAATGATTTTTTTTGGAAGTTGGAAAATTGAAATGAGTCTATGTTTGAAGTTCAAAGTTAAAATAAATAATTGTGACTGACGACAAGAAAGGAGATTAAGACAATTCAATATGCATTTGGATGAATTTTATATTTATTAGCAAGATTGGATTAGGGTTCGACGATGGTGATAATCATTTTGAACTTCAAAAAATTTCACAAAAATACTGGATGAGAGCGTCAAAAAAAAATATATGTTAGAAGTACGTTTGAGAAGACTACTGCTAGGGTTATCACAAAAAAAAAATATTTTAATTTATTAATTAATTCTGAGCTAATTCATTAGGTGCATTTGGATTTGAATACTTTTTAGAGCCATTTTTGATTGAATATTTTGTTTGAAAGCTTTAAATTTTTAATAAAAAAATATTTTTCATGCAATTTACGATATATTTGTGAAAAGAAAAATCAATATTCTTTAAGATTATTGCAATATTTTTAATAATCGGTTGATTTTTTCAATACTCCCTTGTCATAATTCGAACGGCACATTATCATTGGAAAATAGTGAAGATGCTTACCTGTAAGAGAAAGAAAGAAATTATATTAGCATTTCGGTAAACATGGTTACGGATGATAAATATATTGTTTTTATTCTATTCCACAATGGGAATTCGTACAATTGAAGTTGCTTCAAAAATTTCGTATAGCCTAGTGAGTAGAACACTACGTCTTAGCTTACTTAATGGAGAACCGCGTGTCGGGTTTTGAGTTAACTTGACTCTCAGCAAGTACCTGGGTCGAATCAGGGGCAAAGTGAAGCATAAAATTAAGCATTTCAGACAAATGAAATTCCTATTACAAAAATGTATAAATAAATAAACCTCCACTCCGAGTGGGTCACAATTCATTTTTTTTTCGCAAATCTGTGAAACCTAAATTATTTGCAAATATTTACGGATAATTATTTTTTTCGGATATTATATGGATTTTTCCATTTAATATATTAATGCTAGAGTATATCTGAAACACAATAAATATTTTTTCCTCGTTCAAATAATTCATCAAAACACCTAAATATACTTCATACTCATTACTTATGAAATTAATCGAAAAAAAAGCATATCAATTTCCCTAGCACACCCCAATGACCTATTGTTTTATCATTCTTTTTTTGCCATCACATTTTCGCTGCGTACCATCAAATCGATAAGTGAATTCTATTTTTCATCCATTAGTAAGAAAATATTATTGGGTCACATAAACAACGTGAGCAAAATACAAAAGTAACGTCGTTATTTCTGTGAGACAACAATGACGACAACAACAACAATAAAAACCATCACAAGGACAACAAGGGTGACTACGACGATAAAAATAATAACCATTAGTAGCTAGGAAGCACAGTAGGACTATAATTGAGTACGCCGCACCTTTAAGCCATAAGTCGTTTTTCCCAGACAGGGCACACCTTGGTTTTGCCTTCATTTTTTAGGCTTTAGTAAGCGAAATTGTGGATGGATTAGAGCTTTTGTGCTGGGGTGAAAAATAGTTCATAGTTCGATGTAGTAGTTTAGGTTAAGTGCTATAATAAAGAAGAAGAGCGCGAATGGAAAATTAAACGGTGAGATCATCAGCACAGCTGAAACACTTGGAAAAAACTCGTGTAGCTTGGTGGGCAGAGAGAACACTGGTTTCTTGTGCGGGGTTGCTGGTTCGAATCCAGGCACAGACGGGATACCACACATCGAGCTATGAGTGAATTCAGCTCTAAGTAAGTGTCTCATCAGGAGTGAAATTAATCAGATAACTTAAAAGAATAAATTATGGTAATTGAGTTTCTACCACCTTATGGGTAATTTTCTAAATATTGATCTTCTTTAGTAACTTATTCGTAAGAATTGTATATGGGATAGCTTTTGCAGATAGAAGGTAAGGTAAAAAATCTAGTCGCAGGAACTTCATTCATAACCAATGAGTGCCAGTACAGAGTAATTAGTTCGTTGATTTGACTCAGTTAGTTCGTCGTCACAAGCTTAACTTAAAGTTCTATAAGTTATCACGCTTGATTGTTCGCGGTTGGATTTGAACTAGAGTGTTCACATGTCAGTATCCAGTTTCTCCCTTATCTCCCTACATAAAATTCCCAAAGACTCTAGGCTTACTAAATAGAATTTTGTTCTTAGGTTTCAAAAAGCGAATTTTATTTAAAGGCTCCGTTTGATTTAAAGACTAATTTCAACCATCAGAAGATTGATATTGATTAGTTGTTTGACGGATATTAATATTTCATTTGCTTTGTCAATCTTTGATAATCACAACTGATTCGTCATGAGCTATTTTCTTTTTATAGAAAGTTATCTTAGTCGATATTTTTCTTAGAATATTTATATCAATTTTTACTCCGTAGCCACTCAATATATAAGGCTGAAAGGGAAGGCATTATATTTAGTGGTTGTTGTTTTTTTGTAAAGTTTTCATTTTACAGGTATTTTCAGTATGTATTTTGCAGGCATTTTTTTCTGTGAATAAACCATTAAACACATTTTTTGCAAAACACTAACTACCTTTTAAAAAGGCGATGGATCCTAAATTTGCTTTTTCATACAAAATTGTATTTTGAAGCTTCTGCTACCAAACCTAAAAAAATCGGTATTTCGTATTTAAAATGAAAATTCTTACATAAAAATTACAAAAACATGACTCCAGTTTAGCATTTTGCCAAAATTGTTTGGTATACAGTCCATATAGCGCAACATTTTTGGCGCCAAGGGTCACAGTTTAAGCATGAAGTTTTTTTTTTGAAAGTCTGATGTTTTTTATGGGCGTTTTTTTTTATTCAATAATGCTACCGGAATATTTTGAACAATGTAGAAGTGTAGAATTAATGAATATGAAATTCTAATACAGGTTTTTTATGTAAAACATAATGCTTTTTATTTTCTTCTATTTTTTTCTTGTGATAATACAAAGATTTCAGGGTCTGACCTTTTGAAGTTTTTGTTCAGCAGTGACAGTAGAAAGAGGCATATGCGAAAAGCAGATTTAATTATTCCATTCAAAGGAACTAAGTGGCATTTTTTTATTTTGCAGTCTGCTGGTTTTTCATCCGTTCGTGATAAATTTGTTTTCTTATTATTGTGTGATAATTAGTGGAGTACTAGTTTTATACCCAGTTGCCAACCTTGAGACAGCATAAAATGAAAAAATTCTACCATGAGCTCACAGCCAGACGTGAACCTACAGATAGTAGGTCACTAGCCCGGTCGGCCGACTTAGCGAGCGGAGCTATGTTTTATGTCAATGGTGCTTCCAACTAACAGAAACTAAGTATCGCGATGAAAGGCTATCTCAGTCACATCGAAATTTTCGCACTTTTTGCTGCGTTTTCAATAATTTCGTGCAACTTGAGAGACGAGTTGGGGTCTGGTGTCAGTAGTAGAGTTTTGAAATTTTTTTTCCTAGACGACGGAAAAGCGCTTGGATGGGCCCAATACTGGAACAAAACCATGATTTGGTGTTAAGAATCGTCAATGGAAAGTACGTAAGATAGCTCCAACTAGAGATATTCCAACTAAGCGGGTGCTTTTTTGTTCACCATTCGATTTGGATATGCGAAAATTTAGTGGGTGCAACACCCGTTCACGGCTGATCAGAAACGCCAACGAGTAGTAATGGCAACAGCGAGTTTTGAACGGTATCGCAAGAACCCTAAGGATTTTTTTGAGGCGATCCGTCACAAGTAAATGAAACGTGGGTCTACTAAATATGCCTGAAACAGTCGATCCAGTGATCTAGAAAGGTGACAGAGCTCCGAAGAGTAGAGCCATGGGCGGAAAAAGGGCCTTTATTTTTTGGAATAGCAAGACGATTATCATGACCGGCTTTCTAGAAGAAAGAAAGATGACACATGGGAAGTACTTTGCAAAATCATTGGCACGTTTGGACTCTACAATTGAAGTAAAACATCCTAGTTTGCGAAATAAGGATATCCTCTTTTCATCGTGATAACGCTCCTGTTTACACATGCACTGTTTGGAAGGCTAAACTGCATGAAATACGATAGAAAGTCATTGCTCATATGCCGTATTTGTCCGGCCTAGCCCCATGTGACTGCTTTTTATTTCCTCAGCAAGGAAAAGATTTTCATAGAGGAAAGAAGTCAACGAGTTTGTATTTCACTCATTTGAAGAGGGCGTCGACATTTTTTTCAAACGAAATGAAAGGTTTAAACGATTTCACAATATTGAGCTAAGAGGTTTCGCTGAAAAATAAAAAGTAACAAAAAAATTGTTGTAACACGAGCGTCATTCTATTCTACTCCATGCCAGTATTAAAAACGAATTTTGGAAACTTGTACAAAAATTTTGAATAATTAATTAAACTACTTTGACGCACGATACCGTCCTAGCAAGTCGCTGATGAGATACTTGGATTGAACAATGAATTTGTAAGAGGAATGTCAGTGCTAAAATTATGTCAGTGCTAAAAATGTTGTTGGAATAATTCTTTTATTTTTCGAACTTTTGTATTGACTTGAGAGTCGTAAAAAGAGTGGTATAGAAGTTTTTCATGAAACATTTTTACACTTTTTTAAGTCACTTGTAATGTTTTAAAATGTGTAACCGCTTATCAATTTGCTGCTTAGATGATGATAGATTCATTTTAAAAATTAATTAGAAACTATCAAAAAAAAAAAAAAAAACAAGGGGCCAGCCAATAAGGAACTAAAAGCTCGTGTAGCTTCGTGGATAAAGCACTGCCTCTGTAGGGTCTCTGGTTCGAATCCAAATACGAACGGTGGACCGAGCTTTGAGTAAGCCTAGCTCAAATCTGAAATGAAGGGATATATGAAACAAATAATTTCATAAGCATAAAAAAAATCGATTATGAAAATGGGCTCTTCATCACATCTACTTCCCAAGACACCAAAAATGGCTGTAGCGGACAGCTTTACTTTTTGCTTGGCTGGAAGGCGATTGAGCAATACGATAGGGATTCAAGCACCACAGTGCATGGAAAAATGGAAACTTCTAAGTCGGCCGTGAAACAACTTAAGAAATTAGAACCTGACAGCCTGCCAAGTTCATAAAAATATGTCGCAGTTCAAAGTAAAAGTAAATAATATAAGAGCCCTGATAAAATTAGATGGCATTATTATGGACGACGAAATGTAGTTTTTGGGAGAGTCTTTGATTTTTTCGATGGTTTTTTTGTTAGTCTTGCTAATAGGAATAGTCTTGCCTTTAACTAGGAGTAATAATTGTGAAGGATGAAAATTTTTGAGTGGCATGTATGATTTGCAAGTGGTTTTAATTTACAATGAAGTATCCTTGTTTCAGGTCAAATCTAAATATGAAATCAATAATGTCTTTTGAGTTTCTAGCCAGGTTCATAGGAATAGCTTTCTTCATCATAGTTTGGTTCTTTTTTTGATTTCTGTTGTTGTCGGTAATACTAATTTTTAAAGGTGTGCAGGATTTCAGAAAAGGCAAATGGCATATATCACTAAAAGATATGAATGAAGCAATCAAAATGACTCAATTATAAGCACCCAATACATACGTCGGCTCACTTTATACTGCGCGAGTTGCTTCACGAGGACTTCATCACTTGGTGTGGTATTGTGTTGTTCTTTGTGACCAACACATTTATGTACCAATAGTAGAGATTCCTTTTAAGGCAATCAAAATGAGGCATTCAGTTGATGTGATTTTGTTCTTGTTGCGTTTGGCTGACACTTTTGTGTACGCGCAGGAACGAGTCTTTCACTGCCTATATGCAATAAATCGCGTGGAAAGTTCAGTGTTTGAGCCCCTTTCTCTTCTTATTGTCTAGCACAGAGTTGAGTCTGATTTTGGTGTGGATTGGATAGAATGTTATAAGGCCCTTGGACAGGGAGATCTAATTGACGAGTCGTTCACAAAATTGTAATTTTTGTGACCATTTTAGCTGTCAGTGGGCTGAATTCAGATTTAAATTTTTTGACTCCGCAACGGTTGCAGTTTAAATCCAAACTGTTTGATGTTTGGGGGAGGAGGAGACTAAGATAGTGGCCGACGACAAAGTTGTTGTATCGGTGTTGAATTGGATACTTTCATTCGACTTGAGTTGAGGGTAAAAAGTGGTTGCATCTTTGGAAATAATTGATACGACTTAATGGATTATGTATAGTAATATGAGAAAACTTTTGGCGTCAGCGGGTATTTTAGTGAATTTACAGGATCCTCCAAATTTATATGGAAAAAGTAAAACAGGAAAGTGAAAACAAATAATGCTTCAAAACTGGCTATGATAGCGTTTCGGATATTTTTAATTCTAGGCACAGCTTGAGTGCCAGAAAAGAGGCAAACATTTGTTTTTTATCTTGAGTTAGGATAAATTCTTACACAGGAAAAAAATCATTATAAAATATAATCGTGTGTGATTTTGGATTTATGCGCGGGAAAATCTGTAGCCACTCCACTTCCATATCTTACATTTAAGGTGCACATGTCTGATCATGAAAATAGGGGATTGAAAGTTATCTAAAAATATTTATCACTGAGCTCTAAAGCAAAGTCTTCATTATTTGTTTGATACTGTTTTTTACATGTACCTTGTACCAAAATGCACAAGCATCCATTTCGCAATAAATCATTTTCAAGGTATGTGTAAAAGAAATTCAAGTTAGCAAATGTTTTACGTGAAACAGAAACACTTTTGAGATCGCGAATACTGCAGATAATACATGGCTTCAAAAATGCAGCGCTATCAGTTTTCTTGTAATTAAAATGCCCTACGAAAGCTTATGACATATGTAAGTACATACAAAAGTATTTGGTGGGCTGAAAGGAAGCAAGTGTTCATAGATTTTTAAAAAAAAATTTGAGGGCACTAGGGGCCGCTTCTGTAAAGAGTATTTACGAAAATTTGAAGATTTGCTCAACGACTTAGTTTTCAGTAAGTTTCAAAAATATTATTTTTAAATGCTAATCTCTAGGTGGGGAATATAGAAGGTACGTTTTGTTTAGAGAGAAATAACTATTTTTTATTTAGTAAAATAAAGTGGTATTTATGTTTGTCAATCATTCTCTCTATTGTCTCCATTTATTCATAATTTTTTTAATAAAGACCTGCTATATAACCCTGTTTCATACCTGCATAATACTACAATCAAAAATTGATGAACACAACCGATTGACTCACACTACTGGCTCACACTCATTCAAATGAGTGAGTCGAACTGTGTCAAGACACCAAATTGAGTTATTTTATCTATCTCTACGAGAAGCATATCTAGAAAGAGATCTAGTATTAGTCGGACAGAGTGTTCTCCATTTTAATGAGTAGATTTCCTTTAAAAAACAGGCTACTAGTTCACATTTTGATTCTATCGAGCATTTTAATTAGATGGAGGTTTTTTATGTTTTTTTTTTTGAATTTGAAATTTGCGGAAGTTTCTGAGAACTATAGTGCATGGTATGAACAATGACTTCATGAGTATTTCGATGTTGGCATGTAATTTGTACATTATACCCATTCGTTATAAAACAAATAGTCATCTTAACGGTTTACACTCAAAGCCCACTTAATACCTAAAGGACACTTTCTTTTCAAATGAAATTGATGACCAGACGATCCCTCATTGTGCCATTGAATTCAAAACTCTGTTTCAAACCCATTTAATTTTTTTGCCACTCATTCCCTTTCTAGTAAAAAGAATATCAATTATCTACAGTCCATATTACACTAAGAAATTTCCTTTCAATACTGCAAACCCGTTTACAGTCATTTCACAATTTTTATGGTATCCTTTCATAGTCACACTCCATTGAAACAAGACAAAGACCACACAAAAAAATTCTGTAATGACCATTACTATCATCATCTAAACTGTCTTTGCACAAGATGTTTTCCCACTAAAATTTTCACACCATCCAATCGACCATTTAATGTTATTCTCGATTTTTTCATCAATTTTTTTTTCTTTGTCGAATATTCAATAAGTTTCCCAGCAGTTAGTTCTCTTTTGTCGATCTCCTTTTTTTCGGTGATGGAGAAGAAAAATTAATTCATAGTCAATGTGCCATGGCGAAATCGCTTTTCTTTTCTCCCGAACATGGGGAGCGAGCTACATTGCCATTCTATATGGACACATCAAATCGCCAACTTTTATTCAATATTGTTTTTTTTTTTCGTCGTCGTCCCCATTGTTTTTTTTTTATTTCTATAATATTTTTCTTTGAAATGGTGGAGCTGAGTTCGCTGTAGGATGCCACAGAGAACTGGTAGTTGGTTGCCTGTCGCTTTTATCGGACAGTATAGAACGAGGCACATCTGTCGAGACTAGAGTCATCTTAATGGTCGATTGACTACTATCGTCTAACGATGAAAACTTTTGCATTGAAGCACAGGATCATTACGAGGATGGATAGCTTGCATTTTCAGGAACACTTTGGCCAATGTGGTTTTATAAGTGTGTGATATATCAATTGCAGGCAGGTGTGCAGAGAGTTTTGTAGCGAGGCAGAAATATGATGACCAAAAAATTATTAAATTGTGAATAGACAAAATTACTATACGAATTTTCAGTGAGAAAATTTAAACAAGCACCACTAATTCATCAAAGCTAATGAAGCCTGAATCCTTGGAAATTTTCAATCGATCGAAAAGTTGCCTGAAGCTTTGTTTTCCCGTTAAACTTGAGCTCTTTGTAGTATTGTGTGCTACTAGCAACTGTGGTTAATCGCTATGTATTGGATATGATGATGATCAATTAACAAGCGGAGGGTAGAAGGAATGAATCAATGAATTCTTTGGTAATCATTCAAGTGTATCCTGGAATTATTAACAGTTGACTAGTATTCGGAACTGTTCTCAATAGGAATTATTAATTTTCTTTGTTGTCGGGGAATTTGTTTTTTGGACGATTTGTGAAGAATGTATTTAAAGTCATGCATCATTAATGGACTATTGAAGTAGTTCATTGAGTTTCTTAAAGGATTCCCATTTGGTTTCAACTTAAGTTTTTTATTTTGTTATTTCAAAAGGAAAGGTTTATTTGATTTTTTTTTTGTTTGAAGACAATAATTACAACGTTTTATGACATATGGCAAACTTTCAGTCACTTTGCAGAGTGGCGACTGGTAGCCCGGTTATCCTTCTATTACTGAAAGCAAAGATTTTCAGAATCAATTTTCATAATCGAAATTTTGACGGGTGTGAAATGATTAGTTTCTCTACAGACTTTGCCCCGTATTAAACTCTGGTATCTAATCATAACTAGGTAAATTCAAAGCTCGGTGCGCAATTTCCCGTCTGCACTTGGATTCGAACCAGGGACGTCACAAGCTAGGAGCCAGAACTCTTTGCATTAGAATACATGAGCTTATTACTTAGACAACATACTTAGAATACATGAGGCTATTTACATTTTTTATGTAAAACCTTAAATTTGGAACAAAACAAAAACCTTACGTATTGAAAAATTTTGTGTATTAATATCTAAGTTTGGGTGTCTTATGAGAATTTACGTAATCGCTTGAGTACCAGATACGTTTTTTGATTCACTGCAGTAATTTATGCTATCTATTGACTTGAGAACTGAAACAATATGTACGAATTTTCACATCACACATCAAGCATAATACTATTCAACTCAAAGAAATTCAAGACATTAAATGCAAACGAAATGTAATTAAGATATTGCACACATTACCAAACATACAAGAGCAGCCGAATCATTTATTTGTAACCAAATACTTCTGCTAAACTAATTGCAGAAACTTTGATTTCATTTTCACATTTACAATGATTCTCACTGAAATGGACAGAGGAGAGGATAGGAAAAATTTCTGAGAAACCTATCAAAATTCCTTAGTATCATTTAATCAAATAAAACTAATTATGGTTGGTCTTTCTTTGGTTTCATTTGGATAACCTTTCAGAAATAGTTTGTGGTGTTTCCATTTCAGAAGCCCTTAGAAGTAAGCAATCCCAATGTTTTGGTTTGCATCAATTATTAGTAGTTTCGGCAAGTGAAATGGTAAATGTCTATAAATGCATGGCTTCACCCAATTAACATTATTTTGTATATATGGTAGATATATCATATTTGCGTTGTCAAGGGTATATTTTATGGTTGGTATTACATATAGGCGGCAAGTTTGTCCTTTAGCTTATTTATTTTGCTTCATTGATATGCCATATATATCTACAAAAAGTCTGTTTTTCAAATTTTTTAAATTATAGTCAAGAGAAAACTGTATTTTTTGTGTCATTGCCTTTTAAATAATTTCAAATACACTTAAGTCGATCCATTTGTTCATACAATGACGCTCTAGGTCAATCAAGATTCCAACTTGTAATTTTGTCTACTGAAAGAAAAAAAACTTTGAGTTTGTAGTTGTTTCTGGTAGACAAGAATGACTAACTTATCAGTTCAAAAACAAACACTGTGCGTGGAAAACAAAATGTTCTACGCAGAGTCCGCGTGCTTGTCAGGTCCTATTCGGGGGTGTGTTTAATGTGCATGCTATAGCTACTTCAAAAGCATAGCATAGTAAGTGTCAAAATTCGAAGTAGCTAAGTGAAGCAGCTATGGATATTGGACAGCCAAGAGCTGCTACGAACGTCAGCAAATTCAAAAATACTTTTTCAAAATTTTGTTTTAACTTTAATATTTGTGTTTTCGTGGATTAGTTCAATACTTCCATTGCACTTTGGAAATTGTATAAAATTTAGGAGTTTTCAACATACAGCTGCAGAAACCATTAAAATTTTCGTAACATATTTAAAACGTATCACTTATTTCCGGCCATTGACGCCATATATGTGAAAAAGAGCAAAAAATAATCGTTGAAAATTTCATGGCACATGAATCAGTGCACCCGGCCTTTTGCGCTTCACGCTCGCCTGCTAAAAACTCAAGATCAGCTGCACTGTTTGAAAGCCGACTTAACTCGAGCTGAGTTGAAGTGTTTAAAAGCCCGTATTTAATTTATGCTGTCATTATTTTCAAATTTATTCCTCATCTCCTGTGTCACAAAAGCGCAAAAACTTCTTTTCATTTCAATTTCTAATTGAAAATGACGTTTGAACTGCATGTCAGCTGTGTATGCATGGCCATTTTGCCTCAGCTACTTTCTTGCTATCCTCCAGACTGCGAGCAGCAAATAGCTGCTACCTTAGCAGCTATGTCAAATAGCAAGCATAAGAAAGTAGCTATTTCGTGACATTGGACAGCCAGAGCTGCTAAAATAGCAGCTAACAGCTGCTATAGCATGCACATTGAACACACCCCGGATTAGTTTCGACACTACTGGAAAGCCAGTATTCAAGGTGTGGTGTGTTACTTCGCATTTGCAGATTTGAGAGATCACGGAGTTCACCGTGGAGGCATGGTAAATTAATCTTCTACATAATATACCTGACTTAGCTCTATCATCCCATCCTAGTCGAGCCAAACGATATCCATGAAACCATAATCTGCACACCTTTTGGACTTTTCGAATTCATTCGAATGACTTTCGGGCATTGCAATGCGGTCTGATCGGCATAGCGGTTTATCCAAGAAGTCCTACGTGGTCACAAGATTTCAAAGAAACAATTACAACAGCTGGACTCTCTAAAACGATTGAAGATGGAGATGATCAATTTCTACCGTCGCTTCCTTCCTCATACTGCTTAGATGCAGCGGAAAGTGATGTAATTTTCATTTCATTATTAAGATTGATTTTTTGCCATTATAAGTGAAACACAATATTGGTCAAATATCCTCCACGGAATTTTTTACAGGACTCAATCCTTTTGAGGTAATTTTCAATGACTTTCCGGCACGTTTCGGGCAATATCCCGCCCATGACTTTACGAATATTGACTTTCAGTTGTTCCAGAGTTTGGGGATTAAGGATAAACGTGATATTTCGCGTGCCTCCACAAAAAGAAATCCAGAGGCATTAAATCGCAGGATCCTGCAGGCCAATTCACATCAGCCAATCGCGAAATTAAACATTTTTTTTTTTACACTTTTTCACATTTTTTGCGCACTTTCTACACATTACATATTTTAACGCGTTGTCCGACTATTAAGCGATCTATATCCTAAAATGGCAAACCTTCAACTAAATAAATAAAAGCGAGGTTGCTGTGTTTTTTGACAGATGTCAGTATGCAGGGTTTTACTTTCTCAACCACGAAATATATAACAGACGCATATTGCACATGACCGCGGACTCAACATTTTATCAGGGCATTCGCTATTCATACAGTTTCGAACACTATAGTCTAGACTAGACTACAAACCAATCACTTTTGCATTCATGTAAGAGCCAGAACATGTTTGAAATTTAAGTTGCATACGTGAGTTCACTACTAATATACGGCCTGCCTCTGGTTTCGACGATGTAACTAAGTACTCTCAACTTAACCGTTGTAAGTACTCTCAACTTAGAAGTTGCAAAATAGCTCTAAAGACACCTTTTAGGAGATAGCCTATCTTTGGTATCAACGTCGACATTTTTTATGAAGTGTCTAGCTCAACCATTCAACGAAGCATCCATCCCGCGTTTACGAAACACAACATAGCTCGACCTGATGTTCGTGCTTTGCGGAAGTACACATCAAAAACTTCTTCTGGCCTTCAATCAGCAAGGACATTCCAGTTGAGCCTGAAAATGTCTATCTTAATAAAAATGCAAGATAACCGGATGCATGAGCCAGCCTGTATGGACCTTTCATACGGTCTCTGAACGTTTTAAGGTCATTCGTATAGACATAATTTAGGGTCATTTGCCTAGACACTGCTGCTCATTGTCACCGACCCCAGTTCATTGTCACCGACCAGGGCAGACAATTTGAGTCAAACCTTAAGCTTGGCCGAATCTTGGGCTTTGAAAGCAATGAAACTACAGCGTACATTCAGGTCAACGATTTCAACGGTAAAGTTTCAGGTCAACGGTTTCTTAGAAATATGGTTTCTTAAAATATTTTACAAGCCACTAGAAATAACAACAACAATAAAGGGGAAGGAAAAGAATCAGTAAACTATCAGTAAACGTAAGAATCAGTAAACTATCAATTTATTCACAGTTCATTCTATATATTTCAACTCATAAAAATAAACAAAAGAAATGAATAGAAAATTATAAACAACAATATTTTAGAAGAAGGAAATAAAATCAAAACATAAGAAATCAGGAATATTTCATGTAAATAGTAACAAATAAAAAAAAAAATTCATGTAATAAAAAAATAATCATAATCAAATGTTTAATAATTTAGTTGGGAATATTCATACTCAACCCCGGCCAGAGTTGGGTTCACACCAATCATACAGGTCTCGCGTTATTATTATATGAAACAAATTGTGTGGCATTCTCACAAATTCTACACCAAATGCATAAGTTAAACAAAAGAAAATATTCAAAAAAAAAAAATAGAATTTGAGCTGAATTCAAGAAATCAATTACATATTCACGAAATAAACATTCTATCATTCTATCACTCCAAGTTAACGATTTAATTTAACTTAATCAGAATGCAAAAAAAAAAAACACATGTACCAACATTAACTGAGAACATTTTTCCTCTTTTTTTGCTTGGTGTATGCCACTGATGTATATATATATTGTATTATAAAAATTTGCTGTACTTATCTGGTGTTCATTAGCCGATATTGATAATAAAAGACACCGCACACTATTAGCCTAATTCCACATCCAAGTCAGTCTTAACAGATATGCTTTCGTTTAAAACGAGCCTCAAAACCAGCCCCGACCATCCACGCGGACTGCTTAAACTCGTTCTGGAATGAAACCTGGTGACAAATTTTCAAACAAATTTACCATGTCAATCCACCAAAAGCTTCATTTCACGTAGCCCCACCATGGGATCGAAAACTTCAAATGGGTTATTTTCGCAATTTATATTAAAAGTTTATTTGGCTACCTTGTGTTTCTCCCCCAATGGGTCTGATGTCTAGTCTAGCAAAGCAGCTGTTTCAATCAACTCCCAATTTGCAGCAAGAAAAGATCGAAATACAAACGAAATGAATGAAACCAATTGAGTTTGTTAATAAAAAAGGGGCGTAAATTGTTTCTGCAATGAATATAGATAGAATATGTTATGGCGCTTACAATTGAAAATGGTGGGAAGCAGCTCTTGCTAATGGTTACATATTTCTTGCCCGACTCACCTTACATCAAGTACTTACCAAAATAAAAAAAATAAAATACAACAGCCATGTTCATAACGACTGAATTCACAGAAGGAACTAAACAGACCTTTCGTCTCGAGCCGAAAACACGGAACTTTTTTCCAATCCTGAAATGGTTTCCTAACAGCTATCCGACCATGAAAACCTGCTCCTTGAAATCTGCGTTTGATCGTTGAAACATTGAGGAGTTCAGACCTCTTCACATTCACTTGTGCTGCAATTTCTGAAGCAGTAAGGCGTCTACTGCGTTTGCTAGTCACCACAATCTTTCTATCTTCCACTGAAGAGATGATTAAAAAAGGTGTGAGACACTTCCACTGATTTTGATTTTTTTAGTATTATAGTCAACTGTTTGTTCTTCTTGGCACTTTTGCCAGTTTAATGATAGGCAATTATCAAAGAACGCACTTTCGTTGAAAGTTCCTTCTTTTTCGGAATATTAGCTTTTTACATAATAAAATACTCGATCAATATCAACATGCACCAAGTACAAATTTTAAGTAATGTTTTCTTCGCAGAGACTGAGAGCAAAATAAAAATTCGAGGTATTTTCTTATTAAGTGCAGTACCGGTTTATGAGAATAATTGACAACGGGAAAGGATCAGGATACCTGCTTAAAAAATTCGAACCGAAAATATAAAGTGGGTTTTCCCGTGAAATTAATGCTTCGTAATTTACAGAACTAATTTACCTATAAGTGCGGAGAACCCCAAAACACATGAGTGAGCAAATACTTTTGAGCGGTAGTGTAAATATACTTTGATTTTACTTGCAATCCACAGCTTTCATTTTATTTGAACTCTACACTTTCTATCCACGCTCAAAAGAATAGGCTAAGAATAATGAAGATATCAGATAATTTTTTTTAATAATACGTTGTCGATTAGTAGAATACAAAGTAACTGTTATTATGCATTTTTTTCATTGTAAAAAAAAAAGTAAGTAAAAAATTGAAAAAGCTTTACTATTTTAAGTGTAGGATTAACCTATATGTTTCTATTTCATGGAGTTTAATAAAAACACAAATTAATAACGTTTATGAGGTAATGATATCGATGGATATAAGTCGAGGATGTTAAAATTTATCACAACTAACGTAAATAAAAAATTCATGATTTCGAACTGCAAGTGGTCACATCAGTCAAGTATGCGCTGTGAGCTGGTGTCTGATGAGAATCAGTGCATACTTTCGAAACCACTTAGTCAAAAAAAATTCAATTTTAATCATCCCACAAAAAAATCCCACTTTGAAAGTTAAAATACTTTATTTTATGTTGTTTTCTAGAATTTATTTACTCAATTTAAATTTCTTTCAATTGTTATAGATGCTTCACTTCATTTATAAAACATTATTTTATTCATGATTCTTAAATTCATTTTCTGCTTTTGATTTTACTTTTAATTACTAGGGTAAGATGGGGTAAAACCGCCGGTGGGTAAAACCGCCGGTGGGTAAAACCGCCGGTGGGTAAAACCGCCATTTGGATTTCAAATTCAAATGAAGCGCCGAAACAAGCAACCGTTGATAATTTAGATTCTGATCGATAATGCGCAGTTTTTGCAGTTGGTAGGAAAACTGAAACTTCGTTGAGACAATTTTTATTGCGTCATCTTTGTTTCGTTCGACGACGAAAAAAAATTTGTGTCATAAACATCGCTCAATTAAGTGTAAATTAAGGACTTGAAAAAAACGAGGTAAGTGTCCACTTATAGTACGAACCTTGATACAGATGTACATGTATCAAGTTAGCCAATATTTTCAAAATTGTACAAATTATGAACTCTCGACCAAAAATTGGCACGTGGGGTAAAAACGCCGCGAAAAGGTGGGGTAAAAACGCCACACAACTTGATAACGTGAAAACTCATTTTAATCCAGAATGAATGTTTTTCAGCATTATGCCTCGCAATTACATAAGGAAAAAAGTCAAAATTGATGAAAATATATTTCAACGAGCAATTGAGGAAGTTGAGAAGGGCGATAAGGTGGTAGTTGTCGCCGAAAAGTATGGAATTCCCAGGGAGACTTTGCGAGACCGAGTCAACAAAGCGCACAACGATTATTTTGGCCATCATCACCAGGTATAGTGGCAAATATTCACAATTTTTGTCAATTTAAACGATATGTAAAGTTATTGATTTTGACAAATCCAATTTTATAATGAATTTTTGTGAAATTGAAGGAATCCGAAAGTTTTAGTTTTGAATTTTTAATTTTTAAAACTCCACTTTTCCGTAATATTGAAGCCAACACTTTTAAAATTCACTAGGCCTTTAATTATTGTAAAATTGATTTTTGAAATTGTTTAATTAAAAAATTTTGCAAATTTTCAATTTGTATGGTTTTTGATTAAAAAACTTTTGAATCCACATATTGGAAATTTTAAAATTGGAGATTTCCTTTTATCATCAATATTCAAGACTTAAATATTTCATGATAATTTATCTACCTATTTTTTTTCAATTCTTTGATTCGTTAAAAAAACAAGTTTTTTTATAATTCAATTTTTGTCATTTCATTAACTTTTCGACTTTAATTTTGAGTTGATTTAAAAAATTCAATTGAAAAATAACAACTTTCCTTTTCGAACATTTCATTGCAAGAAAGTTTTATATAAAATGATTTTATCTTTTAAATATGAAAATTTCAATTTTCATTTTTAGCACTTTGTTAATGCGACATTTCTTCCCAGTTTGAAATTATTTTTATCACGTAATTAATATTTTACAGATTTTTACTGACGACCAGGAGGCATCGCTTGTGAAACATCTCATAAGAGCAGCAGCTATGTTTCATGGTTTTTCGCGGACAGCAGTTCGTCGACTTGCTTATGACTTCGCTTCGACAATGAAAGACAGAAATCAAATGCAAAGGAGAATTCCGCAAAACTGGCATGGATCGAAGCCTGGAGAAGCAGGTATGGCATCAAAAGACTGGCTTCATGGCTTCATGACCCGTCATTCTGGGCTATCTTTACGCAAACCGCAAGCAACAAGCCTCGGTCGAACCACTGCTTTCAATGAACACAATGTTAACATGTTCTTTTCCAACTTAAAAAGCGTGATTGAACGCTTCAAAATCCAACACGAAAATATATGGAACATGGACGAAAGTGCTTTGACGACTGTACAAAAACCTTTATCAGTTGTTGCACAGCGCGGTATAAGGAATTTAGGTTCAATCACATCCGCTGAACGTGGTGTTTTAGTTACGCTTGCTCTCGCCATTTCTGCCGGAGGAGTCTGCATGCCACCTTTTTACGTATTTCAACGAAAGAAATTTAGGAATGACTTCCTTGCTACTGCTGGCATCGGAGCTGACGGAGCAGCTAATCCATCTGGTTGGATGAAAGGGGAGCAATTTTTGAAATACTTGGCACATTTCAAAAGATACGCTTGCCCAACACTAGACTCACCAGCTCTTTTGATTTTGGACAACCACGAGTCACATATGACAATCGCAGGCTTGGATTTTTGTAAAGAGAATGGAATTATTGTTCTGTCTCTCCCACCGCATACGAGCCACAAATTACAGCCGCTTGACAGAACTGTTTTTGGGCCGATCAAGAAATTTTTTAATGCAGCATGTGACAACTGGATGCGTTTGCCAGAAAATGCTGCAAGAACTATAACCATGCACGACATACCTGGCGTGGCTTGTGAACCGAGGACCCCAAACGAGTCAGTCGAAGAGCCGCAAGAGGAAGACAGAGAAATCAATTTCGACGTAGTTTTGGAAAAAATTCACCCCTTCCAAAAGGCCGCACCTCGGAAGTCCACAAACCGCGGCCGAAAGCGCCGAAATGCGAACGACAATGAAATGAAAACACTGCGAACCGAACAAGAAATGAATGCGAGAAAAAAGAAAGAACAAATGACGGCTGCGGCTGCACGAGTAGAAAAGAAAATTTTGAAACAGGCTTCAGAAAAGGCAAGCGAGAACAAAAAGACTGAAAATTCTCGCCGACGTTCCAAGCGTGGTCGACCAAAAAAAATCGACTACGTTGAAGACAGCAATGACAGTGAGAATTAATTGTCTCTGGCTATTTTTTTAAATTTCCATTTTTTTCACTTTTATATATTCATAATAATATGTAATATCCATTAGAGTTAAATAAAAAAATGGTATAAGAAGTTTTTGACATTATTTGGGTACCTACCTACACTGAAACCAGAATGGCGTTTTAAACCGCCGTTTTAAACTTTTCTTCTGAACGATCACAACTTTTTTACAATAAAAGCTACATAAAAATTTTCTGAATGAATTATGGAGCCAAGGGATTAAACTATTAGAAATATTGTTTGGTTCATTGATAATTAAATAAATGATTGTTTGACATCGTCAAATGTGTAAAACTGGCGGTTTTACCCCATCTTACCCTATTCATTTATTATGCTGTTCTACATTTATTCCACTTAGTTTGATTTGTTTTTTTTTTGATTTATTTATTTTATTTACTTTATTTTTATGTGTCAAGCATATTATTCTTCAAATATTTTTTTTATTTTATGTATCCTTTTTTATTTAATGTATAGAACTTAATATATTGTACATCAATTTTATTTTTATTTATTCAGGACCGTTTTATTTGTATAACTTCAATTTACTTTCTTAATTTATTTAATTGATTGAATTTTAATTCTATGTATTTTCTATGTCTTGTAAATCTATTTTTGTTCACAATCCGGTGTTTGGTTCCTCATGCTTTCACAACATTAAAAACAACTCTTCTCGCATGACCGCAATGTCGGACACATTCAACGTGCATGAATAAACATTCTTTCATCATACATCACGTTCAAGCTGATTGCATTTCGCTACGATAGAATGCAACGATATGCTTAGGCACTCCTCTGAATTCTTAATTCCGTCATAAAGGCGAACATCATACATCATTCAGACAATTGGAGGTCATCTGTGAAATTATTATTCTAAACGAAGTCACATAAGCTGGTGATATCATTTAGTTCAACTGGATAGTTGTGTGTTTATCACGAAAATGCATGGAAATGCGGTCAGAGGAACCGTTGGCTATTTAGAATGTCATACTAACGGATGTCTCTGGAGAATTTTAATTTTGAGGCCTAGAGTAGAATGAAGACGAAATGTTTTCTGAACTAGATGAATAGAAAGATAATGATGCCGTTCACAAAATTAGTTAATCTATTTCCAGCTACCTTTGTATGATATGGAAATAAGTGGAAATTTCTTCAAGTCTCATGGGAATTAAAATTGAAAATGTTATAAGTAAGCAAATAATCTTGCTTGGCAAAATTTTATATTGACTAAAAGCAAGTTCTTTATGTCTTCAAAAAAGAAATACGATATGATATAGTATTATGATCATTTGCTATTAATGTATACGATAAGTACCATGGCTCACTTGAGTCTGGATTTGTCTCAGAGCCCCCCTCAGATTAACTCAAATCCCTATGTGTCGTAATGGCCTGATATTTTTAATCTCCAGAAAAACATCACACTCTGCTACAAAAGAAAACCACCATATTCTAAAATATATCAAAAAGCCCTCGATCAGTTGAAATGTAATTACATTCAATTTCACCGATATTTTTCATGATATGCCTTCACATCGATTACATTCTTATCCACATTCACTTTTGAGGAAGCAGCACTATCCCCTATAGCTTTTTCGGCCCGGTATCATATTCCAATCCATCCACATCATCACCAGCACCACCATCCTAACAAAAAACAAATTTAATTTAGTCCCGATAACATCCACACCTCGACCTAATATATCATTCGACAAATCAATTGCTTCGTCAAAGGTAGTAGTCTGCGCGACTGTTCGATTCTCGAACTTCTGCTGACAGTATTAATTATAGGTTAATTAATCAATCAAGAATCACCCGAAATGACTGACGATGATGCCCACGCCCTTGCTCATCTCGAGCAATTCTTCATCGTATCTTGTTCATGCACACGACACGGCAGCGCTTAGAACGTTTCGCTGGCGGGAACATTTCAAATCCATTCACCTCACCGTTGGCTGACAAACACCATTACTGTGCCATAAACAAAAAAATAGAAGAAGACGTGTGCTTCAATCTTGCTATACGAGTATTTGGACTGGGAAAGTGGTTGGCGAAAAAAGAGCAAGGATGGTTAATGGCTTTATGAAAGCCAAAGTAGAAAATCGAAATCTGAAATTTCATCACAGGATCGTCAATCTTCTTCGCTTAGTCCATATCAAATACAAATTGATTTTTACCTTGAGTTTGATATGGAGACATGAAAAAAAGTATGTTTAGGAAGTTAAAAGGCCGCAAGGTTTCCATACTTTTCAATCATATTTCAGACACTTCTGGGAGCTTCTACAAAAATTCTTGAGATTTTTGTTTATTCATTTATTATGTTTGTTGACAAATTGTTTTTGTTCGGGACACGTGCATGTGTAGCGCGTTCATACCACAAATGAAAACATAGACTAACGCGCATCATTTATGCGCTTTTTATCTATTGGCAAACATGTCAAAAATTACAGTAGAGCTTTAAATATTAATGTAGAAAGTTGATTAATGTTTCAACAATGACTGTTTAGAGTTTTTAGTTTAATTTATCTGAAAGAGTTATTTGCAGATAAATCTTTGATAAATGTTCGCAAATAAACAATAAGTTACCTTTCATACGAGAGGATTTTAGGTATCGTTTTTCAATAATTTCCTTGCGTGACGTATGCTATCTTCATACCGGTAGTCATTTCAATTGTTCCGCTAGATTTAAAGCTCATAACAAAAATGTAGTTAAATAGCGCAAGATAATTCTTATAAAATTTGTGTAACACGAGTGCATTTTTATATGCTAGAGAGTATACTGAGGTAGAACCCGGGCGCTCCAAGAGAGGATTGGAAGATTTTGAACGTTAATAAGCCGCTATCACTAGACGGAGGGCAGGTGTACATTCTACAGATTAACGAGAAGTCTGACGACCTTCTCTATCCGCGTTTTTGAAAGATGACGTTTACCTGCGCCTGAAGAAGTACCAGCCTAAAAATGACAACGTAAGCATCCTGTAGACTGGCAAGATTGAAAGAGATCTGGACAGGGTTGGCCCCCGAGGAAACAACTGCCAGTAACCATCAAGTTCTTTTACAGGTTGAGAAAGAAGTCGCAGCCAACGCTGAAAATTGTGCAGATTAATCTGCACTACAGTAGGTTCCCCTCGACCGAACTTATCTGGATGAAGGTAAATCGGACGTGGCACTAGTTCAGAAACCTGATTGCTGGACTGGGGACAGAGTATTTCAGGCAGTGGCGTGCATAGGCCGGGGCAAAATAGGACCATTGTCTCCTCTATTGCATAGCCACTTTTGAAAATTTGTTGTTGCACTCTACTCAATACTGCACATTTGCTATAATATGGTGGCGGGTAGATATAAGATTTAAATAATATGCTGGCGGTAACATATACACGGTGTAAACGTGAGCTGAACCGTTATATTAGTTTACTTTTCAGGTGACATCAGTGGTTTCTATTTCTGCTTTTCAGGTACGGATCCTCTTGTGTTCAGCCTTTGTGCTATTTGTGGATAAGATCCTTTTGCTTTACCAGTTGGTATCTCCTGCTGTGCAGAAGCCTTCCCAGTGGCTGCAGGTTGGCACAATCAGGTACTTCCAACCCTACACTGGAGTTGTAAAAGATAACGATCCCGTGACGGTAAGGATCCCTGGACTCGTATCTGACTTTGCCTCGAGGTTGGCCCCCTAGTGGGAGCATCGCGGGGGTTGTGGTTTAATAAGCTGACCAGGGGGCTGCTGTATTCCATCCAGGCAGCAGCCTTCTCTGGAGCTTGGTTAGCCTCTGTAGTTAAATTCTCTAGATGGGCGATGTGGAGCCACGTTTCTGGCCGAATGCTGTACTCCGCAGTACGGGAGAGGTTCGATAGACCTCGCATTTGTCAGTATGGTGTCTGGGCCTATACCCAGCACGAACTGGTAGACTGGAGTAGAAAGTACTTGCCCTTGTTTGCTTAGTCGACGTTGGCTGACGATCAGTTCCTGCCCTAATGATGTTCCGTCTGGTTAAGCTTAATTGCAGGAACGGACGTAAAACAACAAAACGAATTCGAACTACACTTTTGCTGCGTCTTTACAGTAATTCACAGAAAATCAAGAAAAATATGTGCCGATTAGGTGTTTGCTTCCTTTATATCAAAACCCTGTGCCCGCTTATGATTGCAACCTTTTCTTCTCCACTGCAAAATAAGAATGGTACACTTATTTTCTATATAATTGCAGTACGGATGATGTATCCATCGTAGCGTTTTTGAAAAAAAGCATGAACTTTTAGCATCCACCTGCTCTGCACTCAACAAATCAGCACCGCCGGAGGTGGTACCAAAACTCACTACGGAGGCGCCCACGAAGAAGAAATTGCTGCTTATAGGAGCGGATTTCAACGCGCATTATATAAATAGTTTGGCGCAGCAAGGACATCAACGAAAAAAGTGAGTCTCTACTCAGCTTTATTATCAAGTGGGGATGGAAATACTGTCACACCATGGAACGCACGTACTGGGCCGCGAGTATTGAACGCATGACGGTTTTGACACATAGGTTTTGAACTATGGTCTTTGTGTTGTTTACCAAAAAAAAAAATTGCAGTCCCAGTCAACGCGTTACCATGGAGTGGCCAGGCAGAGAAAACCGCATCGCTGAGGGGAGATCTTCCGGATCATGCAGCCACTCCGAATCAGTCGAAGATTTGTGTATCGGTGTATTAAATTGTTCGAGGATACTGGCAACGTAAAAGGTCGCCAGGGATTTGGCCGCATGCGCAATGCACGCACGCCGGAGACCATCAAAGCCGTGATCCAAGTGACGGTTCAGTTCCAAAAATGGAAAATTATGGTGTGAGAGATGGATGTGAATGCGAAATGTATGAGCCGCTTCATCAAAAAAGACTTTAGACTGGAAGCCTACAAACGCCGTACCGTGCAATTTCTTACCGCCGCTATGCAGGAAAATAGTGTAAATAAATACTAGCGGCTGTTGGCGGAGTACGCAGATGGAGGCTACAAAGAAATCTTTTTTACGGACAAGAAAATCTTTACCGTGGAGGAGAAATTCAATCGACAGAATAATCGGGTGTATGCTCAGTTGTCATTGGAAGCATCTCAAGTCATTTCATGGATCGAGAGAGGCCATCACCCGGCGTCAATCATGGTTTGGTATGGCGTAGCCTATGATGTTTTTTTTTGCGAAAAACGCGTTAAAAGCCTCCGCAAAAATGAATCAACGGACGAGTTTGAACCGTATTTTGAAGCCTCTTAGCCAAACCATGTTTAGAAATTAGCATTGGGTGCTCCAGCACAATTTGCCGCCGGCTCACAAGACCAGAAAGACTCAGGACTGGCTTGAGCTACACGTACCTGCTTTTTTGAGCCGATATGATTGACTCTCTGGCTTGAGCCCGCTGGGTTATAAGTTGCGGACGGTTTTGGAGGACATGGTTTGCCATAGAAGATACAACGACATTGAATCCCTTAATTCTGCCTTGGCCGAAGCTGTGAACAATTATCCTCTATATGTACTGCGTGCGTGTTGTGATCGAAGCGTTGGCCCAACAGACTCAAAGCCTGTATGAAATGGTTGGGGCGAATGTTTTTATTTTTTAATTTAAAAAAACAGTAGCTACTATGTAGTCATAGCAAATCGACGAAATGTTAGACACGTTTCGTGCAGCGAGATCTTGAAAGGACTATCATTCTTTGATTGTGGACACATAAGTTTCACTCTGATTATTATTTTGTAGTCTCACAAGCACAAACTGGAAGACCTTCGAACTTTAATGGTTTTTTTGTAGACCTGGAGGTAGCAGTAAACACACTGACAGGAAAACTCATAAAAGCTTTTGAATGCTTCTATCCCAAGCGCAAACCTGAGCTACACTGGCGGAAGAGTGATCTGGGTTGTGGCAAAATAGCCAAAGTAGCTGATTGCCAGGAATAATGGGACGAATACCAATCCGCCTTAAGACTGTTTAAATCAGAAATATGGAAAACCAGGTTATGCTCTTGGAAAGAGCTGAGCGGCAGAATTGAATTGCTAAACAACCTGTCACGCCGAGCTTAGTCAAATGGGGAATGTTTGTATGACTCAGAAATATGAATTTCCGGCCAAACAAGACTAATACTAATTTTCTTTTAATTTTCTTTTTCTAATGCTGCAAATCTGTTCGAATGTATTCAAATCTGTTCAATTGCACAAGCAGACTTTATATTTCAAAGTACTTCTTAAACAACTTAAAAGTAATGAAATATATTATTTAATGCGAGTTCTAGCATAAAGATTGAACAGCCCACAAAATGATTTCAAAGCAAACTTTAATGCTCTTTAAAAACATCTAAAAATCAAATTTACAAATACTTTGCATATAATTGGATATTTAGCAGAATCATTTCAGAAAGTTTGTAATTCAGTTGACAATGAGCTCTGAAAAACATCAAGTTTTCAATGATCGTATCAGACTTTGACAATTTTTCAATAGACCTTATCCGATTTGTACGTTTCCATTTAAATTATTTTGTGAAAAATTAGCTGTCATTTTCTAATTTTTGAAATTATGAGCTCTACAAGCCAATTTTTTCCACACGTTATAAACGCTTTAGTTGTCGCTTCAGATCATCGTAAGTTAAAGAGCATATTCAACCAACCGAATTTTTTGAATCTCAATTCCTTTTCAGAAGAGAGCTTGGAAGGTATAGTGAGGCGCGTAGAAGATGATTTAAAGTCTAGCGAATGCGACCAGTCAACTTCTAATGTTGCAAACGACGTAAAAAGGAGCTTACAAGTAGGAGTCGATCTGGGCCTGTTAACTGCAAATGATAATGTTTTTCGATTAAAATTCAACCCTAATGCTAAACCACCTTTAGGATTATCCAACAGTCTTAATCAAAATGTAGAAATTGCTACTAAAGATAAAAACACATCTAAGGAAAGTACAAGAGAGGAAGCCGAAAAAGCTGAAGACGAGTTAAATGATTGCGATTCTCAGCAAACTCTGGATGAAGATATGTACTCAGATGGATCGGAAAATGAAGGAAAGATGTCACAAAACTATAACACAAAATCTTCCAAATCGGTGGTTCCTAAAAATGAATGCCCTTTTTCATTTTGCAAGCAGAGGTTTAAGATGAATAAAGCTCGTAGAAGACGGGCAGCTAGAAGGAGAGGCTCAAGAAGCCGAAGCCATTCGCGGCGCAGACGCTCGCAAAGTAGACGCCGATAAGCTTAAAATCAGTTGTGAAACTCATAAGACTTTTCATGTTACTCAATTATGCTTATATTCCAGTATGGAAACGTAATATTTGTTGCTAATAAAAATTTGTTTCAAAAAAACGGCACTAGTTTTAAAACCAATTTATCGTATTTAGCGGAATTTCGAAACTCGAACCGAGTCATTCGTTCACTCCCAGCCTGAGTGAATTTTTGGCCAATATGTTGGGCCAATATGTATTTGAAGCATCAAAATTGAAATTTCCTAAAATCAAAAATAGAAAAAAAATCTTTTGTAAAAACATGTCAAATCCAATTCAAAGCGGTTGTAGAGCAAGTGATTTATAGTCTCGGGAAGGTTCCTGCATACCCTAGGGGGCTGATTAATGAGTGGGCAAAATCTGTGGGTCTTAACATCAACTCCGATAAAACTGACCTTATACTCTTCACGAGGATACACAAGATTCATGAGATAGACTTAGGCCAATGACGAACACGGCGGTTCCAGCGAAGCGTTTCCTGAGAAGAAAACCCGAGTCGGTTTAGTCGTGCGTTCATTTAACATTGTGATGACACACACCGCGATTTGGACGCCCCTCGCAGCGGTGAAAAGTAGTACGTATCAGTCCGTGAAAAAAAAAACATTAAACGTTAACGTGGATCTATTTGACCGATCCGAAACATGAACGGAAAGCTGATTGCAGAGGTCAGATGGGACAAATCGATGGTGCAGTTTGAACAGAAGGCATTCATCGAAAAAAAGTTAGCGAGATTTCAGGGATAGTATTTGCAGCATGGTAGAGAGCGGGTGAACCTGCGTTGTACAGATTCAACCGCATCAATCAAATATTGAAAATGTGGGCACCATATTTGACAACAGTATTCGAGGATACTGCGGACAAGCGAGAAAAACAAGTGTACACAGGTGGAGATATCTGTAAAATACTTAGAAGATCTCAGTATAAAACCCGAGAGTCTGGACGCTTTGGCAGTTATGTGCAAGATGTGTTGATCGAATATAAGTTTAGAGTCGAAAATTACTCCGAGGTCTTTAAAATGATACACGAAATCGAAAGAGGTCCCAGAAACGTAGTAAAAAATACTAGTGGGTAAGATTTACGCGTGAATGACATTTGGCGACATTTTAAAACATTCAAAGTAAGACGGTTTGCACTAACCCAGTTGACAAGAGTGAGCAGGTCATTCTGAAGCTGTAAGCAGTCTTCAATTATATCAATTCCTCTAAATATTTTTAGATCGTCTCCATATAGAAGAGAAAAGGAGTTTAGAAGACATGGGAGATCATTAATGAAAATTAAGAATTATAAGGGGCCAAGAATCGAGCCTTGTGGAACACCTGAGGAGCGATAGAAGGGAGTAAACGAACAGAAGTTCACAGTAACAACACAAGTACGTTCATAAATGTAGGAAGAAAACCAAGAAAGCAGCGGACAATGGAAACCATATTTGTCTAATTTCAACACAAGAAGCTCATGGTTGACAGAGTCGAACGCCTTGGAGAAATCAGTGTAAAGAACATCTGCCTGTCTTTGCTGATCAATGGCAGAAGCAAAAGTGTTGGTGAATGATATCAAGTTAGTAACAGTAGATTTGCCTTTGACAAATCCATGTTACTCGGTGGCGAGGAAAGACACAAATAGAGGATAAACTCTGTTATAGACAGCTCTCTCAAGTAGCTTACTGAAGCAAGGCACAAGCGAAATTGGGCGGTAGTTTGAGACACAAGCAGGGTCACCGGTTTTAAGCATATGGAAAATATTGGCAGATTTCCATAAGAAAGGAAAAACGCCAGTTGCGATGCTGAGGTTACATATAATCGACAAGATTATACAAAATGAAGAAGATAGTGACTGAGCTAGTATGTTCGTAATAGTAATACCGTCAGAGCCACAACTAGAACTAGAATCGAGACAACTCATTAAGTACTCAACTTCTAAAGGGTTTGTACGGAAAAAAGAGAGCGTTTTTAGGCTAGCACGATACGACGAAGGAGTTGAGAAAGAAACATGTGGAGGAGAAAAAAAGTTTTGCAGGGTTGGAAATAACGAGAAAAAACTAGCAAAGAGCTCACTGGTCTCTTCAGTTGTGGCAGCAGAAATTTTATCAAGAAACATATTTTGAGGGATAATGGGGGATTTTTCAGGGAGTGAATATATGACCAGTAAGGTTTAGAATTGTTGGAACTAATAGAAGCTTCAACTCTGGCAACGTAGGCACGCATGGCTTCTTTAGCGACCCTTTTAGCATAAGAGAGTAGTTTTTTAGACTCAAGCAGATCATCATGCAAGGCAGAATGTCTATATTTGCTCGGTGCAACATTCTTTGCCCTAAAAGCAGCAGAAACTTCTGAGGTAAACCAGGGAGCATCATTGGCCCTTCTGGAACGACATGTGGGAGTAAAGCGAGGAATGAGATTTGAGAGGAAGACGTAAAGTCTATGAATAGCCTCGTCAACGTCTGAACAGCGAAGAAATGTATACCAATTAACATGGTTGATTTCGTTCGCCATTCCGGCGAAGTTGGCTTTAAAGAAATTGAAGCGGAAATACCAAGAGACTTTAGATCTAGGAGGACATTTGGGGAAAGTTCTAAAAGTATAGGAGGGTGATGGGGATTGGGATGGACATACGGTAAAATAACGGAATCCAAATACACGGAAGACACTGAAAAATAAGATCCAGTATTTTGCCATTGGTATTGAAAAGAAAAGTTCATAGAGCGAAGAATGGCTATTACAGGGAATATAAATTGAAACAACCAATAATAATGAAGTAGGAGCTAGAGAAATACGCACTAATATACATTCCACCGGGGAAGCAGTAGTAATATCGCTGCAAGCAGAACTAGCGACAGATTTGTGAATGCCAACGAGAGCCCCTCCACCATCAGACTTACCAGAGACTAAGCGGTCACAATCCTTGCGGAAAGCAGTGTGCTGTGGTAAGATCTCACCATCAATAATATCTTCATTCAACCAGGTTTCCGTAAGGCAGATAATATCGTGAGATGATAAAGTAGAAGAAAGACTTACTTTATAGGACTTAGTCCTCAAGTCAAGGACGTTTTGATAATATAGCTTTAAGGAACGGTTTATGTTTATGTTTGTGTCTTTTTTGCTGCCCTGGACCGAAAATTTTCACGCGGAATCTTGGTAAACTCCTTTACGAAAACCTCAGGTGGCCAGAGATTGTACTGTAGTAAGTCATTGATGCCAGAAGAAACCTGATCTCGAAAATTATCCGCAGTAAGTTTTCAGCACAGCAAAAGCGGAGGCACGTATATCAAGCGATATACGCGCCTCCGCTTTTATATATATGGATATATGCAACAATGGAATGAGCAAATGGGCACAGTAACCCTTAGCATTTAAACCGACGGATCCGAAACAGCTGCAGGAGTAGGTGCTCGAGCATATTTTGCAAACTGCAATACAGGAGTGGCCCTTCAAGCTCCTGAAGCACAATAGCATTTTTCAGACGGGATCTTCGTGATATGAAAATCCGTAGAACTAATATCCGTCAAGGTAAACATTTTTACAGACAGCCAAGCTGTGATAGAGGTACTAATATCTCACATATATAAATCGAAGTCTATATTCGCCTGTATTCAAGGATTTAATAGGGCTAGGCAACAAGAGAAGAGTCAGAATATACTGGGTTTCCGGTCAGAAGGACATCGATGGGAAGGAGAAAGCGGATGCACTAGCCAAGCATGGAGCCAATCTTCCCCTAATTGGATAGGCAGACATTTCAATTTCTATTCAAGCGGTAAAGTTTTTGTTCGACTCCAATATGATGGAGGATGCGGTATGCAGATGGCAAACAAGATAACTAAAATCATATGTGGTCTTGCAACCTCACAGCTACTGAATACCTATTTGAATTAAGCCGAACTGACTGTAAACAGCTGGTCGGCATCATTACTGATATGTGTCTGGTAGCAGCACACGGCCTGAAACTGCGACTCGTAAATGGAAAGAATTCAAAATCTCTTGTGTCACTGTCTAGGAAAACTAGACAACGCTGCTTCAGTGGGCTCTGGCTGGCGGACCTCGCACATATGACAGAGCAAAAGCTGAAAGACTTCTTTCAATTCGCAAAGAGATCTGGGGCCTTTGACGATCAACTGGACTGAAAATTCAAGCTCCAGGACTTCTTATCTGATACCGCCTTGTGTCAGCCATAGAAAGCCTAATCTTCTACCGGAAAACGATCTAACTTTATAGTATAAATACCAATCTTTCAAACTTTAACTACAGATCGCATGTTGTTCATATATTTGGTTTTGTTTTTAATAAAGACCACTAATGTAGTTGTTTACAAAGAAAATTGATGCAACATAATTACCATCGACAATCAAACTAACTTTCCATTAGTCATGCACCAGTAAATTACTGGCACCAACTTGTTGTTTTGCAACTTTCTTTACGCTCAATAACGACACCAATTAGTGTTGATTTGAAAAATAATTTCATGATTAACTCTCATCACTTCCTATGTTACAAAACAACTGAAGCCAACTGAAGTGCAAATAATACGTACAATATATACATATCGTATCTATTTCGCTCGTTACCTTTGATAGGATATGTGTTTGCCTGTTCAAATGTTCATTTCCAGACTTAACAAACCATCAAGCACGAGGTCTTCAGCACAAAACTATCATGCTGCGAAATTGTGTCCAACTTAAAAAGAGGGTTTTTTTATTTTTCAGTACAAGATCTTAAATACATTTTACATGTCAATCAGTATGAGTTTCTGCACCGCAAGATTTCATTGAATAGAAAATGGTAATCAATACTTCATCAGTGTCAGTGAATGTCAATCTATTGATATTTCAAATTATCTTTCAGCATGCATAATAATACGGCACCGCGCTGTATATCACGCTAATAAATCAATAAAGCGGTTAATCAGCATATTGACAGGCTTCGTGTGCAAGTAGACGGTGAAGTGTTTAATGGTATTTAATGAGGCGAAAAGTCGATTTCGAAAAAGCAGGTGATAAAACGTGGCTGTCGGAATGCTTTGTAGATTGAAGGCTGGATTGTAAAAGAGTAGATTTCTTGAAAGTTATATACGCACAACAAAGAAAGAGCATTGACATCGATGGTAAATATGATTTTAGTGATGGGACTTAAATGGGTTAAGATTCTTGACATAGTGATTTTTGATAGCCGAAAGTGGTTTTCCAGTCAAGAAACAAAGCACAACGAAAAGAAATCTAATAGTTTTCCAAACAAATTTAACAAAAACCACTGCAGTGACAGAGCAAACTCGCAAACACCATTAAAAAGTTTATTTTTCAATTCTCAATTTTGCTGTGTGTATGCTCTGCTTATACACATTCCATTAGTAGAAATCAAATATTTCCTATTGATGCGATCCGATTTCCATTAAGGTTTGTGTTGCTCATTTTCTTTAAATCCATCACTTCGAATCACATTACCATCGAAATCGAATTTCAACTGGAGCCCATGCGACGAACAAAAGGAGTAAAAGGAAACCAGCCAGAACCATCCATCGCCACTACCAACACCGCAACGAGCTAGCAAAAAGCCTGTAAACTAATGTTAGCTAAAAGCTTCGGCAACGAGAAAAGAACCTCCATCTACAAATGTCTTTTACCACTCGCTGACTTGAAAGCAAACCAAACTAAACCAAACCAATTTCGAACTTATCGAAGCGGTTCGTTTGCTTTCAAGGTTCTCGGGTCCCAAGACGTCGTACTTCTCCCTGGATCTGTCGACTGCTGCATCGGGGCCTTGCTTCGTCTGGGGTCTGGTCTAGTTTAGCAGAGTCTGGTTGGCTGGTTGGTTAGTTGGCTGTGTGCACATTTTATCAGTTCTTGCGTCGACTTTTATTTAAGTTTTGGAATTGAGAAAAACAACACCAAAGACAAAACACAGCACCCGGAGTCGAATCGCAAGAGCGAGGATGAAGGTAAGCTACTAGCCGATGCAGACAAGGAAGTAGTACTTCTAGTCAAAGAATCGAAATTGTCTACGACACGTTGCAGCCGATATTGCCTATATATGCGTGGGAGGCCAGTGTCGTTTAGCTCAATCCTGTCGCAAAATGGGGGAAACCTTTACAACCGTGCCGTGGTGGCAGATTCGAGAGAAGTCCAATTTCAACTTCTTTAACTACATCAGTCGAGTACAAGAAATGGGATTTCCTTGGCCGTAACATTGTCAGGGAGGAAAACGACAGAGTCTTAGCAGCGACAGCAACAAGAAAACCGACGGAGACATCGACAATATGGGTTCGACTCGAGACCAGAAAACAAGTGAAAGGATTTTGCTCTGGTGTCTGATGAAAGTTTTCGTCGAGATGTTTGTAACTAAAATGTACTATACTATATAAAATAGGTACTTTAGTGCATATGGATTTGATCGAAGATACATCTGCAAGTATATATGTATATACCAGCCTACAGATACATGTATCGCACAAACTGAAGATACGTACAAAACTAACGATAAATATCCTCATATAGTTTATCGTAATACATACATAAACATCTGCACATACATATCTTTACTCGACACCACCATCGAAAAGGATTAATAGGCGAACACGACGAACTAAAGTTTGATATGACATATAGAGCTAGATACATAGATACGTCGACAGATAGACAGCTTGAAAAGTGTCGGAACTATTGGAAAGTACTAAGTAAGTGCACTCGGTAGTAGTTACGAGCATAAGAACACCGGTCCACGACGAAAACAAGATTGTAAAGGAAATTGTAAATCGGTATCGGGACGACAGATGAAAGTATTTCCTTAGCGGTCAGAAATGTCGAAGTTATGGTGAAAAGTATCAGGGCAAAGTGTTTGTTCGGTAAAATGTTTTAATTAAAAACTTTTGTGAGAGAAATTCGCTTGGATTGTAATGGCTTTACGGTCATATTAAATGACTAAATTTGGAATTTTTTGGTGTCGATGACGGGAGATGTGTATTGGAACAAAGCGAAATAGGAAAAGCATTTATCAAGTTAAAATAGTAGATATATGTTACAGCATTTATTTTAGAGATACATATGTTTAACTTCAAATTATTTTAACGGTTACAATTTTCAATATCACATAGTGTGGAAAAAAATCGAATTCAACCGCAAAGTGCTTGCTAATAGATGGTGCTTTGGTGGAGTTAAAGAGTATTGAATGAATGACACATACTGAAAAGGAAATTCTATAATCCATTTTCTTGACATGGAAAAACTTTGTTGTGACTTGGAGAAGAATTTGCTATAAAAATTGATGGTTTCTGTGGTTTTAAATAATTGACAAACTTTTCATGTATCGAGTCCACATTTTTTTTAAACAGTTACGCTTTGTCTACATTGGCCATGCGAGATGGCATGACATTCAACTTGCCATTGAATTGGAAAATGTAGATTGTGTATGACATGCCATATTTGATGGCATGCCATAGATGTCAATCCACATGGCAAGACATTTGCATGGCCATATTCTGACATTTGTTCATTTTCAAAATGGCGATGTCGAGGGAAATAGTGTTACGAATCCTAAACGAATACAAAAGAAGAACATGTTGACCGGTTTTCCAAAAACGGATTTACCCAATATGTTCGCCTGTTCCTCAATTTACGCTTTTCCTCACATTCCGCTTCCTCTAACCTTCGCAGTGCTCTCAAACCCAGGATAGCGCGCACATGCTCACTGCTGAGCGACATTTTCAAAATACATAATATGGCATGACATGCCGTTGCCCAGGCATCATATGACATGCCATAAACCCACATTCGTTGCCATCGCATATGGCAGAGCTCATGGCCAATGTAGACTCAGGGTTAACTATGAAGGGCGACTGAAGTTTTGACTCTAAGTGTCACCAATATCTCGCACTACATGTCAATAATTCAGAGCTGTCATAAAATTCCTCACAAAGAGGAACAAAACGCCGATGGGAATACTCTAACAGATGTCTACAGTTTATGGGAAGTCTGGACGATCATTTGTCACCATGAAACGTTGGAGGTGAGAATTCAAGAATGACACAGAATCACTAGAAGATGATGCCAGGTTTGGACGTTCAAACACTGCTGTTACCGAAGAAAATATTGAAAAAGTAAAAAACTTCGTTCAAGAGGATCCGATAATTAAGTTGTAGTTGACAGCGGAAGCTATAGTCAGCAGGAAGGTATGAATCGGCGAAATTTTGCATAATCATTTGCACATGAACAGGTTCACTCTGCTGGAGAAGCAGCATCGGGCCACAACTTTACAGGGGTTTTTGCCGATCTGTCGCGTAAATCCTGATGAGATTTTTTCTGCTCCTTTCACCAGGAAGTATGATCTAGAGTCCAAAAAGGAGTCAACGCAGGGATCAGAAAAGGGAGAAAATCGCCGCGGAAATTTCAAATGGAAAAATCGGAACCTAAGTTCATGAACACTGTTTTTGGTACACTGAAAAAACACATAGCGCCAGACGCCATAGTTTATAGACTTCTGGCGCCATGTACATAGTCGATTTCGGGATTGTGATAAAATATAGCGCCACACACCATAATACATGGCGAAAAGTACATAGGAGCAGGCGCCCTCCACGCCATGTACTATAGTCCTCCACGCCGTGCACTATAGTCCTCCACGCCATGCAGATGGCGTGGAGGACTATAGTACATGGTGCAGTGGACTATAGTATATGGCGTGGACGGCTATAAGCATAGCGTCTGCTCCTATGTACTATGGCGTGTGACCATATATTTTATCACAAATCGATCATCCAGAAGTCTACAAATTATGGTGTCTGGCGCTATGTGTTTTTTCAGTGCATCTGATGTGGAAAATACATATTGGCCGAGCCCAGGCGAAAGCTGGCGAGCCCGAGTGTGTGGATGGTCCAGACAAGCGACTTTGACAGGTCTTGCCGGCGCTCGTGCAACTTCCGATCGGAGTGGGTTTTGAGCACGAGTCAACGCGATTTCGTAACGAGCTGTCAAATGCCGTCCACATGTTGGCGGTCTCATCTGACTTCAGCTCGCTGGGCTTCGGCCAATAAGTATTTGCTACATGAAGATGATCCAGTTCGCATCCAACAAAAGGCCACGAGCCTTCTCAGTTCTGAGCATCTGAAGGTAGTGCAGTTGATGATAGGTGATGGAATTCACCTTTCATCAACTGCATCAAAGACCATATCCTCTCCTATACTCAACAAGCTTGCTGACATTTATACATCTCCTCACACAGTATGGCTGCGAGTTATAATTGGAGTGCCATCATGAGCCATATTACATGGCTCATGGCACTATGTAGTATAGCGTGTGGGGCCATAATTTATGTGCCATGTAATTATGGCGATTCGAGCTATACTGCATAGTTCAGGGTACTATGTACATAGCGTGTGGGACCATAAATACTGCGCCATGTTACATAGGACCACGCGCTATGTAGATTCTGACAGTATGGCGCGGGGCGCCATATTGCATAGCTCAGAGTACTATGTACATAGTGTATGGGACCATAAATAATGCGCTATGTTACATAGCTCTGGGCGCCATGTGGATTTTTTTCAGTTTATTATCAAGTGATTCCACTCATCATTTTTCTTCAAAAAAAAAAAAAAACTAAAATGAACTTGAACTATTACGCTACATCGTTCACTAAAGTGCGTCAAGTGTTAGTCGAACATAAGAAATGCAAACTGGTGAATGGCGTCCTGTCTTTGCAAGACAATGTTTCTGTGCGCGAGTCACAAGGCGTGTCCTGGCCAAGACGAGATTTGAAAAAAAATCAACCACTTGCCATGCAGTCTAGACCTAGCCCCCCAGGAATTATTTTCTGTTTTTGCAATCGGAAAAAAGTCGGTAAATAACGGGAAGGTTTGATTTTCGAATGATGCATAAATGAAGGTATCAGTAGACGAGCATTTTAAAGGCAAAGACGACGAATATTTGTTCACTGGGTTCAAAGCTCTTTATGATAAATGTTATAAATGCATTGAAGTAGAGGGATATCACATACAAACATAAATTTTTAAAACATTTTTATCAGCATTTTTAAAACTTTAGACTGAAAACTTTTAAGCCACCTTCGTACTGTCTCTATGAAGAAAACTAAAAGAATTTGTTTTTAATGTGTACCAATTTTTTCCAGCTTGTAAAAACTATTTAAAGAAAAACCGATTATTCCTTTCGAAGCTAGATATATGTAATTTTTGTGACAAATATCGATATTTCGAGGGTAATCTGCCCACTTCTTCAGTGTCTATCGGTCTAGATAAATAGGTCTTTCACTGTTACCAGCACTTTCCATTCAGAAATATCTACTCAGTAACAGACACATCATCCATGACATCGAGGCCTCATTGCGGTAAGCACTTCCTTCTTCCTAAAACATGTTCGACTACAATTCCATTGAAGTAACCTATATATGAAATGACGTGATAAATCTTCGAAGGAATCGAACAAGCGGAAAAATGGAACTCAATTATGTTCCTAAGCTATTACCGTTTTACATGAGAAATCATCCAGAAAGCTACACACACACACACTCACAATATCACCAGTATGAGAAGCACAAGGATAATCTTTATTTTCGCTTGCATAACGATTTTACCAACTACATGATCGAAGAAAATCATTCAGGAATATCCTTGTTCTCTTTTGACTTTTCTTCACTTTGCATTTTTCGCATATCTACACATCCAGGATTTTCTATTCTACGTTCGCGAATAGACTTGCCAGCGGATTGTTCTTTTATACCTTCCTTGCAGGAGTTCTTGGTTTCGAGCTGCAAGATTTGGCAAACCTTAGCACATTCATTCCGTTTAATCCTCGGATAAGTCATAGGGAATCGAACGACGACGACGACAACGAGAATGACAAAATCAAAAGATTGCGTATGTAGGTAGTTTAACCAGTGCATGTATGCTTTCATGCTTGTACGATCAGGTTCACTAAATTTTCTAGAAATGCAAATGTCGAGAAAATGGGATATATTGTCGACGACGCCGAAGGAATTAAATTAGAATAATGTAGGTTAAGTGAACGATTTGCATTCATTGTCGTGAAATGATTCCTGATGATTTACGAAATTACCTATCGTATTTGGGAGTTCCACTGTTTATCGATTGTAGAGGTAATGGTAGGAGGAATGGATGATGGGGAAAGGAAGTAAGATGAAGTCATGGGGAATTTGGGTCAGAGTGTGTGATGTGATGATCCGGAAAATGGTTCGAAGAAAATCATTTTTTTTTATAGGTTAGACAGGTGAACGAGATTGTAGGATACGATTCAGATGCAAGAGGATTCTGAGCTAAGAAGATTTCGTGTTGCTAGATAGAAGGTACTTACAATTTGTTCTATGTAGTTTTCAATACTGTGAGCCGCGTCGTGGCTTACCTGGAAAAATAAGAAAAAAACATGTTAGAGATATTTCTTTTAAATAAGATTTGTTTGAGTCGTGTGATGAAAAATACAAGCGTTATATTATTGTTATTATTGTTGTACTATAAAATTATTATTGTTGTACTATAAAATATTATTTATAAATTCAAATTATAATATGTTTATTTATATTAAATATACCAATTTTTCCCTACGATAGTTCAACATTTTTCAGTATTTGAGAGCTATGTTAACACGAAGGTTGAATAGCTCTACCGCATTAAAATCGAACCATCAGAACTTCAACTAAGCCACAATTAAGAATAAACAAAATTAATAATAATAATTTTTTTTAACAATATTAAAAAATAAACGAAAATTATTGTAAGTTACCAAGAACAAAAAGTAAAATAAATAAAAATAAAATGCGTATAGAACTAAGAAAATAAATAATGATAGAGTTAGCGTAAAACAAATGTTGAACAGAGTTTGACAGTCTTACTGTCTGACTTAGGAAAAGCAAACAGGACCTTTGAATGTGAGAAAGATAGAAAGAGAAAATTCTCACAAAGAAACTGAAGGAGCTGACGAGAGGAAAGTATACCATGGAAAAGAAAAAGAATGCCGCAGAGACTATCTCCAACTATGTGATGAACAAGTCCACGCTCCAATTCACAGAAGAGTGAATGAAGCTGCTTAACCAAGGTCTGAATTTCGCTGTCTAAGAAACAACATTCAAAACAGAAGACTTGGTAGTAGGCTTCGAAGCAGCGGTTAAAAACCTTCCCGAAGAGGAGAAAGCACAGATTAGAGGCAATATGGCTAAACTCATCAGGAAGAAAAATCGTAAGAGGGGGAAACTGGGAAGGCACACAGAGTGCTTAAAGAGTTGGCTGCTAAACCGGTCTTTTATACCAAAGCCGGTAAAAGAAACGCCGTGGTCGTAATGGACAAAGACGAATATGACCGATTAGTAATGGAACAACTCAACAAAGGAGATTACCATGAGCTTAGGAAAGATCCCTTATCAAACGAGTTGTAAGAGTCTTGAGAGAGTGCAAAGGGACGATTGGAGAGATGAACAAGCTGCGGGTCTCAAACTCAGCGTTGCCAAGAATTAGGTGCCTTCCTAAGATACACAAGGAAGGAAGTGAGCTTAGGGAAATTATCACCGTTACAAACGCTCCTACAAGGGGAATCGCAAAGTGTATTGTAGACGAGTGTAAGACCTTAGGGAAGATTAGCGATAGAATCGTAATAGAGTAGCTTGGAAGAGTGGCAACAATAGGGGGACATGAGCTAGTTGTATCATTTGATGTCAAGGTTCTGTTCCCAATCGTGTCGGTAAAACAAGCACTCACGTTCTTTGAGGACTGGCTATTAGAGAGGAATAGCTCACCGGAGGGGAGGAGGAGGGCTAAAGACTTTTTGAAACTTGCTTTGGTTTGCATGAATTAAAGTTACTTTACTTTCAGGGGAAAATACTTTAAAGCTATGAACGGTGTTGCAATGGAAAACCCACTTATGAGTGAGATATTGAACGGCCGACAAAAGCTCGAATGTCAAAATCAAGAATCAAATGAATGATCTTTTGTTTGATCCATACAGAATTCGTTCTAGTGGATCAGAATGTTAACTCAGTTTACATTAGCATACTGGAGCGTGTGAGGCAGAGAATCTTTAGAGTTCGGCTTATTTTGGCTCAACAAATTTTGCCCCACGACATTATTTTTTTGTTATTATTTATTCGCTGTGCGTGAGTTTCTGACCAAAAAACAAATCCTTGTACTAAAACAAATCTTTGTGCCAAAAAACAAATCCTCTCAAACTTTGCGACTTTTTATTGTACCCCAAACTGAAGAGCCATCTCAAGGGGCATCATTTTGAGGATACAAACCATTCAACCACCGACATTTTAAAGAACTTTACTTTTGAGGATTATGTCAAACGCTGGCGCAAGTGTGTTGCTCTTGATGGAGGTTACTGTGAAGGGGTATAAAGCTGTTTTATGATTTTTCAATATATATGTACTTTTTAATGATAGATTCTCGTTATTTGCAACATCTCGTATTTTTTGCTCAATCACATAGATGCTGCAAGCTGGTGTCCTTTTCCGGAATAAGTTCATATAGATTGACAATGGCTTAGCATGAATCCAAATATTTACTCCAGGTTCTAAGGTTTGATGCCAAATTATCGCGGAATTATAAAACGACAAATATCGGAATTTATTATTGCTAATTGCAGATATTTTTATAGATGTAAAATAGATAAATAATTTCAACTAGTTCGTTTTAACTGTGCATTTTGCATGTATTTACCGGCTAATCCGGATCGATATGAGATAAAAATCACATTTGCTTTAGCCAAAAGGATCCAGAGCTATCTATACGAAAAACCATGCAAAAATCGATTAGAGAATTTCAGTGATCGTGTGAAAACGAAAGTCGCACAGACTCCAGTATTCAATATACATATATAAGTATATGGCTAGAAACAGATAGGGAATTTTCATATACGAAATTCGTTAGCTAGTTTTCTCTTGAACGACGGTAGAAGTAAAAATTTTAAAAACGTATATTTTACAATATTCGAAAAATATCCAGTGGTAGGTATAGAGTTAACACACTCATATGAAAATTTCTACATATTTTTTTTCGTGGGTAACAGTTCCTCAAAAGTTCTATCGATGGGAACATTCTATTGAAATGTGGTGGCACCAAATGTTTGCATAAATCTATTTATTTACAAGTTGATATCCTTTTTTATAGATGAACCCTATTTAATCTGAAAAATAACTATAAAATGATAATAACCAATCATATTTAATAAAACATCATATTTAAAAAAGAGCCAAATTTGACGAATCTCTGGCCATAAAACCACCCGATACCAATTTTTATCTGTACTAAAAGATAATATTAAGACATTTTATTCAAATCTATACGTAATTCCTTACAATAGTCTACGATAGAATAGATCTCGCTTTAATTTATTGATAGTACATAGCCAAACTTGAATTTCATCAACAATTAAATTTGCTCGTCGTAACAATCTGTTAAATCTCTATTTAGTAAGCTTCCGAAGCCACAGCGACTGAAACCAAAAACAATGTTCCTCCAACCTTTGACTTATTGCAATTTATATTCAAATAAATCAAATTATTTTATGCAAAATAGGTAAGAGCTCAAATGTCCTGACTGCACGCTACATTTCCAAATAGAATTACTCCTGATGCATTCAGACAGTCTATGAGCTTGAAAGTGTTAAATGTGTTGCTGGCGCAATATGCAGTTCATCTAGAATGTCCTTCATCCGTGTAGCTTAATGGTGTCATCAAGCAACATTGTTAGATTTTGTGTGGTCCTAGGACTGGATTTATGGATGTGCAGAGGACATTTCATGCAAAATAGATATGTATACTGTTTAGTGAGTGTGCAGTATCTGTGAATGATGAGGAGACTGAAGTGAAGTTATGTTAATGTTACCAGGAGTTACAAGAAATAATTTTATTTCTGAATATAAATGCTTTGAAACTTGTTAGGGTTTCGACTATTTGCATAGCAAACATTATTTCAGTATCTTCCAAACTGCATTCACCAAAATCGTAATTCATTTGCTAAAATTCAAATATTGTTCTCTTTTTCGCCCTGACTACAACCAAAACTCTCCTATCAAATATCATATCCATTCTTCCGTTCTTCTATCCAACCCAACTACTCTCGAAAAGTCTAATACAATCTAATCTAGAGATAGAAAAGCTTTTAACGTATGTCAATGGTTATTTGAATGAATAAACAACAAATTTAAGCGACTGTTGCTACTTGCTGTAACTTTCCATGCGGTCCATTTACATTAAGCTGACATGACAGACAGGACTCAACCAACCAAGCGAACTATGCTGAAGGTCAACATGGATGCTTGCGGTAGAGCGAAAATATTATATGTAATTATTGACATTTGCGAATTTGAGGTGAGAGTGTGATATTATAATTAATTCAATGGAATACCATAGACTACAGCGTAACTAAATCTGTGTTAGATTCTACGTAGAGAATTGCTCGTGTTGGTTTACCAAATCTCAATAATGATGTTGATATTGATGGACGGATGGTGATTATGTGATGCTAAAGGTAATGTTAGTTGGCTTGTCTGATGGGTTAGTTGATGCGATTAACCTAGGACTAGGAATACATATTTATATTCTATAGGCTTAACAAATATTAGAAATTTGAATTTGAAATTCATGGTGTGGTTTGGGTTCGATGGTTGTTTGCGTTAAGTCAACTAAATTTTCGATATGATGTTTGTATTTTGAATGGATATTCATGAGTTGTTTATTCAACTTTAATCGGGATTATATACTGAAATTTAAATTTAGATTTCACTTTTAATTTCCTTTCACACGTATCTCTAATTAAATGAAATGCTCAAGCTGTCTTTGGCAATGGGCGATAAATAAAGTAAATCTGGTTTCAATATATACGGTGTCTATTACTAAAGTCGTTGCGAAAAAGTCTTAAAAACATGTTGAAAATGTGTTAACATCACCCTTAATATTGAATAATAAAATCTATCTTTATCTTTTTATACAACCACCTAGTTATACAGGCAAAACTACACAAGTTACATGGTCCAACCCAGTATCTAACTTGTCGAAAATTCAGCCTAGCCAAATTTTAAAGCTCTTTTTCAAGCAACGATGCTTTCAGAAAACAAAACCATATACAACCAATGCAAAAATCACCTATTTGAAAGCAAATGTGAAGAGAATCGTCTTGTCAACTTCAGAAGCTGTGATCTATAAACGAGCAGCTTTCTCGACAATAGTGACCTTCTTTCTAAATTCAAAAGAGCCATGTCAAACTGTTTGTGCTCTGAAGATGAAAGTTTGCTGAAGTGATGGGACTGCTAGCACTTTAAGCCAATCTACCTTTTTTTCTTACTCCCCACAATGGTACACCCCTTGCTACTGGAAATGAGGATGAACTTTTGGTTCTTGTCGAAGAGCTCTGTTTCCAGCTCCTACCTCCAATCTTCGTCGCTAACTATGGTGTTGGTAAAACCAGAGTCTTAAAGGCCCAGGTCATAGAATACCCACCTCCAGGTGTGGTCTAATGTACCCTTGCCTTTCCTCAACAACTAGTCCAAAACACATTTGCTGTGGCTCTCTATTGTCAGCTTTAGCGTCCAAAAGTGTCTGTTTCTCGAAGGCTGCCTTTGATGTTTCTCATTTGCTGTACTATCTGGCTCAGCAGCTCAACTTTTTTCTTTAGTTTCTATAATTTCATGAGGTTCTTTCTTCGGTTTCCTGGTATTTTGGGGATTATGAGCTTTCACAATGTAAAAATGAAACCATATACTGATCACTTCATTGTCTGGTATGACGCTTCCAACACGAAAATGACAACGCTTAGGGTTCAGCGATATATTCATTAACAGAATTAGAATTAAACCCATCGAAGTAAGAAGAAATTTTGCAAATCATAGGTAAGGATTCGAAGGATTAATGAAAACTTCCGAGAAATAAAATGAAAGGTTCGCGTTTTACGATCAAATCACCAAAATAAAAATTTCCTTTACAGTTGAAAATATGCTTTTTAGCAGCTTCAAAAAAGAATTCAACTTTCCGTTCATTTGATTGGGCTCGATTTGTGAATAAGGGCATAGGCTTATAAGATTCGAAATGCTCGCGCAGTAAGCGTGCTATTAAATAGCAAGCTTAAAAGATGACTTATGTTATTTTTTATTTTTATTTAAATGTTGGAAGATTGTTATGCTCTGTTTTATTTTCATTATGCAGCACGTGGTCAAAAAAACTCTACAATATTCATGTCGACATCTTTAGTCGTATCATCTTTAAAGTTAAGTCGATGTAAATAGAAGCACCTAAGTGCCAAATTATAAAGATACAGGTTAAAGAAAGAAAGAAGTTAAAGAACAGAAATTTGACTGAAAATGGGTTGTAAAAAGCTGAACTGGTAGAAGAAGGGTCAGCCAATAGGAAGGGCGAGACATGCGTGATGTTATGCTCAATACTAGAGCTCTTTTTCATACGCTTTTAGTATCAGAAAACGGAATGATACATCAGAAACGAAAAAAAAAACAATCATTTAAAAAAAAAATGCAGCAAATATTGAGATAATCATCCTGCTAACTTTAGACGTTGTGGTCAATAAACCGAGGTAAAAAAGAACAAAAAAGAACATGATTATCTACGAAACAAAACCAGAACTTCATCTTGAGCATTCATTATTGTCGATAAGCATGAATAATTTGGCATTGGTAATGGTTTTGGAAGAGCCTTGGTTCAAAGATTTTTGAGGTCTTTTCATTTAGTATCTTGTATCGGAATAGCTTATATTATCAAATAAGGCGTTTATAATGTGTTTTATTTTGAGTTTGGCAATAATACCATTGTCCTTGAGATGTTTTTTTGATTCTACCATTGTACATTGTACATTTTACTTGATTGTAAGGTTTATTGTTTAATTTTGCAAACCAGCCAGCAGAATTCCCACACGATCTTCAAGGTTATGAGTAATAAAGGCGAAAGAGTTATATGGGCAAAAGTGTCTGATAAGACAGTAAATGGAGAGGTATTACTTCGAACATGCTGGCCAATCAGACCAGAAATGTTCATCATATCTATAGGCAAAGGCAGTAACTGACCAGGTGATGAGTATTTCAGAGTGTCCTATTTGTACAGTCTTGTGCCATGCTCTGTCTCTAAAAGTTTTCCTTTGGGACTTACGTAACGATGCCTGGTGCAAAACTGTGTTGGCCTCATAAACCCGCTTCTAAATAACTGCATAAAGATTTTAATTTTTCCCCAATGAAATATTGTGTTTCAGTTATCTGTGTTCATTAGGCTATTCTTTAAGATATATCGATGTGGATTGCTTGTATGGAGAAAGTCAATCGAAAGCCACAATGCAGCGAAGGTGTGTCATAAAGGTCTTGAAGCATAGGTTGTTTCAAATACGAACCATAGTAATTGTTATCAGCATGATTGATTTTGAGAACCAGTAACACAAAATCTCAGAAGCCTAATATAGAATGCCTATCATTAAAAAAGCAATTAAAAAATCCCGTGACTAACCAAGAAAAACACAACTTTTGTGCAAAATTCAACTTTATTCATCAATATACCCTCTTTCTACAGCGATACAACCATTCCAACGTTTTTTTTTTTAACATTTCTATGCCTTTCTTGTAAAACGATTTATTTTTGACCTCAAAATAGGCGTTAGTTTCGGCAATAACCTCTTCGTTCGAGCTCAGTCTCTTTCCCTGAAGCATCTTTTTTAAATCAGCGACAAGCCAGTAGTTACTTGGTGCCAGATCTGGAGAATAGGGTGGGTGCGGCAACAATTCCATACGTCGATCGTTGATTTTTGCCATGGTTTTTACTGACTTGTGGATTGGTGAATTGTCTTAATGAAACAATGGTTTTTTCTTTGCCATTTGAGGTCGTTTGCGCTTAATTTCGTCGCTCAATTGGTCGAGTAAGGCTATATAATAATCACTGTCGATAGTCTGGCCCTTCTTCAGATAGTCGATAAACAATATTCCACGTTCATCCAAAAATACAGACACCATAACCTTGCCAGCCGACTGTTGAGTTTTTGGACGCTTTGGACGGCTTTTGCCCTCTGCTCTCCACTCAGCAGATGCTCTTTTCGATTGTGGCGTGTAGAGGTGGATCCATGTTTTATCCATGGTCACCTACCAACGCAAAAAATCCTTTTTATTCAGATTCGTCAGCCCGTTGTTGTTTTTGTTCCATTGTCAGCAAACGCGGCACTCACTTCGAAAAAAGCTTTTTCATGCCCAAATTTTCATGTAAAATGTTGAACACTGTGCCTTTTGATGTCTTTAGGATGTCAACTATCTCCTGCAATTTCACTTTGTGATCATCCATAACGATTTCCAACACTTTTTAGTCACCTCTTTTGTTCTTCCAGAACGTTGTGCTTCTTGGGTACGTTTGAAATCGCTTGTACTACGTACTATCGGCAAATGGTTGTTTCCGACATATAATTTTTCCCGATAACACTTTTTAAGCCATTCCTGGGCTAGTACGGTATTTTAACACATCTAATAGCAGTGTTTTATTAAGACACGAAACTCGTTTTTAATCATTGTTCAAAAATTTACAAAAGCTGCGTCACTTTATTCTCCATTTCTCGCAATCTACTGAACGAAACGTCATGAAATTTTGACACGTTTCTTTTAAGGGTTGGTACTACCTAAAACAAATCCTATTCGATATTTCTGGTGTCCCCTATTGGTAAGTCCCGGGACTTTTTGGCCCATGTGTTAGCATCCCTAGCTAAACCCATAATTGTTTTAATGAGTTAGAGTAGCTTTTATCTAATTCATTCACTACTAACTAGGAAATATCTCTTAGAAAGCGCAGGCTTCAAGACTGCCGGCCACGAAATATCTTTCAGTTTGCACATTTGCAACTGAATAAAAATTAGGCCATGCTTTTTAAAAACTAAAATCTTGAAGTCTAGAGAAGATTTTTTTCTGGTAGTGAACGGATTCAAAGGAAATTTCTAAACTTACCGATTTCAATCTTAATTAAATTGAAATGAACGCATATTTAAACCATAAACTCATATAAACAGCCAGTTTAAAATTAAAAACTAATGAAAATAAGTACCACAAAAACTGAACAAATCTCTATTTAATGATGTCAAACGATATTTGAAATGTAATTGAACCTATCCTTTAGTTTTTTCTAACCGGCCATCGGGTCTGTCCATCTATTCTAGTAGCTGTCATCACCACTTAGTTTGATTAGAATCGGATACATATTCAGACTAATTTGTTAGACCCGCACACCCACCCAAGCATCACCTCCACCTTCGAATCGAATCCTACCGAACAATCTATCTCTATTCATGTCTAATTCACTCCTAACACGCACAGTATCTTATCGGTTTCCGGGCGTCTTTCAAGCCGTTGCTTTCGAATCGTATCTACAACGCTAGCGACGGTTAAAAAATTCTTCTTGACAACAACTTTCCTTAATGAGCTATAAAATCATTAATCAAACATGCTTGTTCCTTTTTACAAGCTTAACGCGCACGATAGTCTGTGTCGGTTGTTGTTCTTTTTCGCTTTTGTCGACGATGGACGTCGTACATTGAGTAGATAAAAAATGATGAGAAACCCGATTAAACGACATTAATGCTCATATCTGTTGTTTCCCTGTACGTTTAGAAATTGGTTTTGTCTTGAGAAATGAATTATCGAGACAGGAATTTTTGATAAATTGTCCAAAAGAGGTGACGGTTTAGAGCGCAGGAATGAGTCAAGGTGTTTCAAACGGTGATTTGTTGCAAGGATGAATTAAAGCTGGGGTTGGAGCTTTGAAAAATGGTTTCAAGTGCAATTCTACATTTTCTGAGTGGTGAGAGTGGAAGGTTAGCTGGAAAATGCTTGGGGAAATGGTCGAAGATATAATTTATACGAGAACAATAACATTATTTCTCTCCCACTTAGTATGGAATACATAAATCAAAAAGCATTTTGAACGAAAATTACATCACTTTTCACAACCATGGTAAACACTGCAAAGGAGAACATGTTTTTCGAACGAAAACCAATCTTGAATAACAATCCTTCAAAATATGTTCGTAAAGTCGTTCATCCGCCACTAAAACTCATGTGCTCCTTGCAAGATAATCCTTAAAAATCCAATACTGTGAGCACTAAACGCAAACTCAAATATGAAAAATACCATCAATAAAATCAAAGAAGTTAAGCGGAAAATACAAAAAACAAAAAAAAGAAAGAAATCGAGAAATCGAGAAAAACTGCATTCTAGTCTATGGACATGAATGCTCGTAGTTTTAGTTGTATTCCCTACGTGAAGGCTATTCTCGCATGACTGAGTGTTTGGTACTTAAAGCCCCCCGGGAACCGAGCTGAAGGCATCCATACAAGATATGCAATGCATTTAATGTGTGCATCGACGAGATTCGTTCGTTGCGATGCGGATCATATAAATCAGGCAGAGGGAGCAAGTTTTCCACATGACTCTGGTATTCAAGAGGAGCGCGTGCTATCAATCTTCCATATGCCCTGTGCAGGACAAATGTCCAGCAGGTCGTTGAGGATGATGGCAACGTGAGGAGATTTTTGTTGTTGATGCTATGCTGGACACGGACTATAGCCCGTGGGTCTGATGAAAGCCCCCGCAGCATCCTTCGCTGGACAGTTAGATTGATCTGGTTAGAGAATTCGAAATTTCTCATGACTGTAGATTGTATTTAATGTGCATTTCACATATGAACGTATGGAGGAGCGATTTCAAGTGGATGGCTGCAAGTTCAAAAACACGTATTTTCATCGTGCGGCCATGGATAATAGAAAATATTTTATATTCTGTGCCGGATTTTGTGCTATTATAAATATGTTGATGGCAATGGAATGGCAAGATTTTCATGATGAATTTGTTTATATGCGGAGATATTTTTATTGAAGTTGGTTATGTCATGGAAAATGTTGCTATTCGTCAATGGAATGCAATGAAAGTTCGGAAAAGTACTAAGAATGAAAAGATGGAAAATTATGATTCAGAATTAATAATTTCGGTTATATGTATAAAAACTAGAAGCTGAATCGGTCATTTATCCGTTTATTTGCAGGGAAATATTAACATTTAAATTTAAAAATTTAAAAGTACTCAAAATCCAAACACTCTTTTTTTTAAGGACAAGTATTTTGAGTATAAGACAAAAACAGAAAGATACAATAGATGAAAGCAGAATTAAGACTGAAAATCGTAGCAAGAAAGAAAAAACCTCATATTAGAGGAAAATAAACAAAACTGAAAGGAATGTAGGCGAAAGAGGAAAGAAAATAAACTAAAATGGAATGCAAATAAACTAAGATGCCAAGAATAGAAACGATAGAGGGAGAAAATGAATCGACTAGTAAAGAAGAATACTAACACAAAAGTAAAGAAGAATACAAACACAAGAATAAAGAATATAAACGAAATAGTAGAGAATAGATACGAAAGTAGAAGCAATATAAATGAAAGAGGAAAAATATAAACGATCGAGGAAAGAATATAAACGAAATACGAAATGGAAATGAAAAAAAAGGGGAAAAAAGGGAGGGAAATAAACAAAGGAGGAAGGGAAACGAATAAAGCAAGGATGTAAATAAACAGAGAAACAAAATATGGAAGAAAATAAATAAAAGAGGGAAGAAAATAAATCAGAGGAAGCAAATAAATGAAAGAAAGAAAAAAAAATCAATGAGAGAAGAAAATAAACAAAAGAGGAATGAAGTTAACGAAACATGGAAAAAAATTTACGAAACGCGAAAGAAAATAAACGGAACTTGGAAGAAAATAAAGGAAAAAAAAGAAAACATCAAAAAAAGAAAGGAAGAAAAACATACGGAGACAAAACTTAACAATGAAGAAATTAAGAACAAAGCAAAGTATGATAGATATGCAAAATGAAGAAAACCAACAAAAGAGTGAAGATAACAAGCAAAAGAGTGAAGACAACTAACAAAAGCGTAAAGAGAAATGCAGAATTCAGCAAACGAGTGAACTAATAAAACAAAAGAGTCAACACAGAACAAAAGAGTCAAAACAGAACAAAAAAGTGATTTAGATAAGTAAATGATACATACATATAAGGAAACTAACAGGCTAGAAAATAAACAAAAGTAAAAAGTGCTGAGCAGGAAAGAAAGAGCGACAAAGAGAAAATAGGAAAGAACAAATTGCGATAGAAAAATAAGGAAAGAGAAAAAGAGAAAAAAAGAAAAAGATTGCAAAAAGAAGAGGATATGAAGAAGATTACATGAAGAAGAGTATAGAATTAAGAGCACATATAGAAAAGTGCATAAAGAAGCATACAAAAAGAAGAGGACATAAAGAAGAGGATATACAGGACATAAAGAAGAAGATTTAAAGAAGAGGGCATAAAGAAGAGGGCATAAAGGAAAGAACATAAAGACGATTGAAAGAAGAGGATAGAAAGAAGAGGATAGAAAGAAGAGTATAGAGAGAAGAAGATAGAAAGAAAAGGATACAAAGACACTACATAATACGAGATTATGAGAAAAAAAGCGCAATGGCAATCCGACAAGCAATGAAAACAAAAAGAACAATGAGAAAATAAACGGAAATTGGAAAACGGAATGAAAAAATGAAGAGAAAAATCACGACAAAAATAAATGAGACGACGTTATAAAATTGAAAAGAAATCAGAGAGTAAAAATTATGAGCCAGAGAAAAAAAAAATACGAGAAAAATAAAAATAAAAAAAAATTAGGAAAACCGACTTTCAAAAGCTGCCCAATGAGGATAATGGGACAGAAGAAGTCATCCTTATTATTTTAACAGAATGCTTTCGCCGAGGCATTCTCTATGGTTTGATGGACTCAATGAAAGAAAGTATTAGATCAGCAGATATTTAAAACCAGAGCATAAGTGGTTATAGATTCAATAGTGTAAGGCAAGTACACCACAAAAATACCCTATCTGCAAACAACATTTCAAAAATGCTTTGGGCTAAGGATGCAAAAATCGAAAAATTTCATACTCATAACAAGGAGAAGAAGATAGCAAAAAAAAGAAACACACTCTGCATTTAGATGTAGTTCTAATTTTGAGTTAAAAGAACGATTACTATATTGGAAGCTTTGGGCTAATTTACATGTAGAAGTAAGTTACCAGACAAAAAGTGTTCATAGCATGCTATGTTGTTGTTTCTAAAGAAAAACGTCGAAAAAGGTCTGGAAACATTAAGTAGAAAAGGCTTATTTATAATTTTGTCAATTACGACTCTTGAGTTAGACAGCAATAACTATAGAAAAATAGGTGGTGCAGTAACATCTCAAAGAGGGATCATATTGCTCCTTTTCTGGACTTGAACAATCAACGAGATTCTGGAGGGCAGTGTAATGTATGTCGGCTATGTTGTGGTACCTGTGAGAGGTACGTTTTCTTTAGCCTTGTCAGAACTGATGCAATTGGCGTCGGATCAGATTCAAATTTGGCTCAAAAAAACCGGTCTTAGGGCAAACCCCGCAAATACTAAGTTCATACTTTTTACAAGATGACGGATATTATCATACCCTCATTACTGTTTCAAATATTTGGACCTTATACTAGACGGATCGTGCAGTCTAGTGAATTGCGCAGTGGCCCCTTTAGTGCCGGGTCCTTGGTTTGTGTCCAAGTAAGGGACGAAGGACTGTGCATGGAGCTTTGAGTTAACGTAGCTCAGAATAGGTGTACCTAAGTCAAATCGGTGCCAAAATGAGAAGTGAAACTATTCATTTCACAGTCATTAAAGTTTCAATTATGAAAACGAGGTCTCTACCACATCAGCTCCACAAGACACTAAATGGGATGCAGCGGGACAACCTTGACAGTGAACTGAACTGAGGGAGGCTAATATTAAATGAAAAATTGGTCAGGCTTATGCAGCAATTTTCGCTTGCTGGTCTACCAACGCCAGAACCTGGGCTTTTAGAACTCAAGCGGCCTACTATGCACATGTGTAGTGAGGCCAACTCTGGCGTATTGAGCAATCATGCGGTAGAGAGTAACAAAAACCAAAATCAATGTCAAGGAACTGACACGACTCCGAATGTTAGTTTGCAAAATATCATGAGTTTCTTGAGAACCAACACAATGACCCTATTGATGATTCTAAGGCGTACGCCACTGGATTTTCATGCTTAGAAGCTTAGTTTAGGCAACGAAAAGGATAATGAGTTCGTGAGCAAGAGGTTCAGGAAGCTAGGAGCAACCATTCATTCGCAGACTTTCTGAGAAAACTAGACGCGGTAGCATGAGGCAAACTGAGCAACTGACTGTAGGGTAGCCACGACTTTATGGTCAACGTCCGATTTAAGTAAGAGTAAGAAACAACTCAAACTGCGTACAAACTGCCTGCTCACAAGGCATTGCCTTGCTGTATCTCTTGCGCATAACTAAAAAATGAATATCCAGCAATGTACGCAGGAGATGAAGGAAGATAGCAAGAAGCACACTACTTGCGAGTATACATCCCTAAATTTAAGATTCTTCCCAGTTTCAACAGTCAAAAGAGGCGACTAGTAGTTGATTCAACTAAGCAGAGCTGTCTCTTGGTAGTTCTAATTAGCCAGAAGAGGGTATCAATTAGACCCAAACTGATGACTTAGGCAAGCTCCGAAAGCAGTAACTATTTCCAACCTAACATATCTGAATTTATTTTCTACTTTTAATAGCATTCAACGTCATCATCGCTCTTAATTTGAAAGAGATGAAACTTTAAAACTTTTCAAAATATTTTACCCAAAAATATGGTTTCGTGAAAAATATTCGTGGAAGCAATAACATATGCTAGACTAAATGCAGAAATCCTGATACAAAGGTTACATTTAAGAGAATCTGACGAGTTTTCTTTACTTTTCAAGTGACGTTTCCTTACATTTAAAACTAAATGGAATGCATTTTTAGAAATATGTTTGTCATTACATCTTGTCCCATACGTCAAGTCCAAGTGTTCCTCATATCCTACACAAACTGCTGTTTGCTTTTGCCACTATAACCAAATACTATCAGCAGCTTCTGCAGTCGTCATCGTCTTCGGTGTATTTCTGGAACATAAAACCAAACCAACCATCCAACCGGATAGTTTATCAGGCAAACCTTTACAATTTCATCTTAGCCAGTCCTATATGGGAAACGAATAAGGATATGTGCACCATATGTGAACAGCTTATCCGAATCTTTCATAGCGTAGCATTGGTTGTTGGTCGCCCTCTTCGTGTTTCCGTTGTAACAGGACAGGCTTTCAAGAAATCTGCAAATAGGGTAAGGAATAGGGAAATGCAATAGTGTAATTTTCTCTGTATCCATATACCCGGTGTATCCTGCTCGTTCTATGGCATGTAGCAAATGGTGATCCCGATGGCATGTCGCTGTGATATCACTTCACGTATAGCCATACCATACGTAGTTGATGTGAATATCCTACAGCTAGATATATGTAAACTTCTATAGATTGGACAAGAAAGAGGAAGGTATCCAGCATGAGCAATGAAATATTCTAGCTGGCTCATCCTCAGATATGGTCAAGAATATCCTCATATGAGAACAGTTTCCGACAACACATATGTGTGTAGAAAAATGTCGAAACTAGCATCCGATCTGAAAAAAAAGAATACGAGGTGCATAAGCCTGGAAGATTCCCAGTAAAACGTTTTCAATTGTACAAGTATTCGGTGGATTTTCAGAGGGATCGTTACAGTATCGCGATATGACTTTCTTATCCTCTCGACTTTATTCCCTTCGACGATGGTACTGGTTTCGATGCTGAAGGACATAACTAGGAGTTCTTATCTATTTCCGTGTTGTTGGTTTTCGATTGGTAAAGGGAGACTGGCTGTTATCGTATTGCAATAATGCCAAAAGACACAGATGTGTGTTCGATAGAGCTTAAGGATTTTTTTTGTGATATGGTTTCAATTTAGACTGTTTACAGTTATTGGTTTTCGCCTGTAGTGAATTGCGGACGGTGCATTTTTATGCAAAAGCAATTGGCTTGTCCAGGGTTTGAGTTTGTATATTACAAATTGAGAAAATACACTTATTTCAATTTACTTTCGAACACCTGCAGAATATGATCTAAAACAAAGTTAAGATTCATCATTAAACTCAGCATCCGCCCACAATACAACGAAGCACCCAAATAAAACCCAGACTTATTTTGATAGTCTCGATTCCCTTACAACCTTCTAAAATTCGCTACGATTTATTCATCATAAAATTCACCCCACATCCTTTTCACCACGCTATTTACTATCTGGATTCTTGCAAAATATAACCAGAAAACAAAACGAACGAAAACTCATGTAACCGTAAAAACCTCGACAGAATCCAGTCGACGAAAAAAAGCCGCAAATCTAATCCTGCGAGCCGTGATATGGCAAAGTAACAGCAACTTCGGATGAAATGAAGAAGGTGAGCAACGACTTAAGGGACTTACCGTCAGTAGTCATTACCGAAAGCCAAGCAATTGTTCCTTTAGTTTTATTGCCCCAGTGTAAAAGACAAGACATGAACAAGTGTTACACACAGTTACGAAAGTGTACGTAATGTAACGTATGAAATCGTACATACAAACAAACATATATCTCATATGATTTCATGATATTTTCGTGAAAGAAGCAAACATTTCATGGGAGCATATTTCCTTCGGAGACGAAGCGAAAGAAAATTGTGAGATTTCCCAAAATTTGCCTTGAAACGTGGAAAAAAGCAATGTTTGGATGAAGGAAGGATACGATTTTTCGACGAATCTTCGCTGTTCTCGCTGACTTGACGACGATTCGAGACGTTGGATGGTTGTTTAGTTGTTTTTGTTGTTGATGTTGTTCTTTCAGTCAGTCAGTAAATTGTATTTTACTCAAATCACTTCTTATTTGGTATGCAGGCGCATTAGTCTGTTGTGTACGACCGGGGCTAGCATTAGATCTAGAGATTTGATCACCCCGGGGACTAACTCGCTCTATGTGCGAGCGAATTTGTCTGGAACGAATGTTTGGCAATACAGTTAGACTACATGCAGTAGGTAGGGAAGGGGATGTAAATACTACAAAGTACGAAAGCGGTTACGGTTGCGGTTGAGGATGAATTGCTTTAGTTTTTCTGCGGTCGGCATTTTCGTCGACGACTACGATGTGCTTAATCTTCATTTGTAATTTAAATTTACTAATCTGATGCACATACAGACGCACACATATAAACGCATGAAAATATCGAGGAATTCCAGAGTGTTGTGTTTATTTGATGAGGTACGCAGATGTATTCTGTCGGGAATTGCTAGAAGTAAATTTTTATCATCGTGAGTGCAGTGGGAGTTGTTGGAAGAAAATTTCCTTATGAATTAAGATTGCTTTCGGAGAAGGGTGAAATTGGATGGACAGGAAGAGAAACTTGGTAGATTAATGTTATTTTCAGCTTCCGACAATTTCATCTTGCTTTTGGAATCCATCAGCACGTAATATTATATTTTTATGAGATAGTGTAGATTTGAAAGTCGTAGGAATGCTGTGAAATTACTAGTTATGAATGATTTAGATTCGTGATATTTTACATTTTCAACTAACTCTGTAACTCTGAACACTGAAACTTTAAATGTATGAGCACAGTGTTTTGATATATTATATATTATATATATATTATATATTATATATATATTATATATTATATATATATTATATATAATGTATTATATATATATATATATATATATATATATATATATTATATATATATATATATATATATATATATATATATATATATAAATATATATATATATATATATATATATATATATATATATATATATATATATATATATATATATATATATATTCCTTGTTTGTATGAGATAAAAAATTGCGACAATTGTGACGAAAATCATACTTCCAACGACACAGCTTTCCTGCGCCTCATCACAAGTTAGGGGGAAAAACTAGGTAAATAGATATTAGACTCGGTATATTGTGCCAAAAATGTACAAATAATGGAGCTTTGTTGACCTTTATTTGAACTCCGTTGACCTGGTTGGATGCTGATGAAACAGGCTGAGAGATAGTCATATATATTTGCTTGTCCATGGGCTTATTATTTTTGATAAGGTAATCTTGACACTTTTTTGTAGCGTTTTATGTGATTTTAGTGCAGTCACATATAGCGTTTTCTATAATGAGCTCGGAAAAATCAAAACCTCATTGACAAAAGGTGAGCGACGACATGCAGTTTTTTTATATCATAAAATTCTCTAAATATTATAGGTAGGACACCTAGAGTTTTTCAAACCTTCAGGGTATTTGAGCATGAATTTGAAGTATTACCATTTTTCAACTACCTTGGGTCAATCGTAGCAGCCGATAGCAACTGGACGAAAAAATACGCGGACGACTGCTCAAATCCAACAAAGTCTACTACAGTCTGTCAAGGCTCTTCACATCCCAACATTTCACCCAATCATCAAAGCTCTTGCTTTACGAGACCATGGTCTAGCCAGTACTCATGTTTGGATCCGAGACTTGGATGCTCAGCAAAAGGTACTGCGACCTCTTAGCCGCGTTCGAGAGGAAAGTCTTGCAGAGAATCGTTGGTCCCATACGTGGAAAAGGGCGATTCCGGAGACGCTATAACCATGAGTTGCACGATGTTTGCCTAGAAGCAGAAATAATTGCGAAGATAAAGCTCGATAGACTTCGGTGGGCAGGACACCTAGCTTGAATAAGCCAAGAGGATCCTGCTCGAAAAACTCAGTCCGAGAGACCTTGCTTGCGCTCGCACCGGGTTTTCACAGCGTGGGAGACCTTGCTTGTGCTAGAGGGATGTCGTTGACCAGGACGCTCGGAGTTTAGGGTGCCCAATTGAATCGGATCGCGATCGGATCCGATGAAAAAAAAACTGTTGACGAAGGTCAGGACCGGACCCGGTTGTAGCGTCGATCATGATGTTAGATATAATCATTACATTTTTTGTTTTTTATGTAGGTGACCAAAAACACTTCAGCGCTTCTGCCAAAGCTGAAGGCTTCGTATTCGTGCGCTCTAGAACCTCTATTCTTTCCTGCTCAAATTGAAAAAGGTACTCTTTCTTGCGTTCTTGCACCAGTAGGGCTACGAAAAAACACTCTTGAAACCATCAGCACAACGTTTCCTGGTAACGTACGGTATACCCGACACAAATTTTCGGCCCTAAAACCTTCACTGTTTCCAGGCTCAATTTTTGTAAGATTAAGTTGAATCTGCACAGTAAAGTTAATAGTGAAGTTTTAAACATCACCAACGACAACGGAGATGCTAGGTCGATCCTGAGAGCGGATATGGTAAGTCCTCAAAATTTGGCAGCGTGGAACGATATGTTCTTCGGACGGCTATTGGCAGATTTAAACCAGTTCGTGACGAGATAGTTCTGCAGATACAACTCCGAGATTTCGTACTTCAGCACCATTTATGATATCGGATATAATCAATGACCGCATACTTGGAATGTATTCTTTGAGCTGTCATGGTTTTAGCTTGGATTTGATAGAGTGAAAAATTAAGTAGAGGAACAGAGAAGTACCACTAGCAAGTCTGCCAGAATAGAAACACTGTCATCAAATGGCAGCACAAGGGTACCATATAGTATATGCATGGTCGGGAAATGAGTAGCTTTTTTGAAAGAGTCAGAAAAATTACAGCCAAATCTACTGGCTGGGAAACTCGCTGATAAAGATTAAAAGAGCAATGTGACGGAATAACACTGTGCACAAGTCTAAGCAAGAAAGAATATTAAATACAAACACTGGAAGACACTATGTTAGATCAGAATTCAGAAAACAATTAGAAGACGAACTGGCTTATAGCTTTAGAGCTGTGATAACGGTAAACTTCTATTCGCGAAGCAATTAAGAACAGCTTAAATTGACCGGAAATGAGAGGGGCTGCATTGTGTGATCGTGTGACTTAATGACGTCGTTTACCGAATACAGCAGATTATCGCAGATGAAGTTGCCCTCCTAGATTCCTTTGTACTGTACCGTAAAGGCAACTTTATTGATGATGCCAGCGAATCTGTTTGATCCGAACGGAACGAAAATACTTAAAGGACGCTATGAAGTCTTCGGTGAAAGAACCTTGACTTGCGAATGGTAGATAATTGTAGATGACTATTGAAATTAGTCGTACTAGGAAACTTTTCGATTTAGGAAATTCATTGGCCATTGTCTGTTTGGCAGACATGTAGCATAGCTGGGTGACTTATACAACAAATTGAACGCCTACATTACACACTTATCAGCCAACTTTTTTTTATGGCGCTACCTCCCAGACTGAGGTTTATACGAAATTTTCTGCTAACACAATCTGGATTCCTAACAGAAAGAGTTTCCCATTTTACTCCTGAGCGAGAAACAGAGCTAGTGGATTTTAAGTGCATCATACTTTATGTATTTGATTGCTATGCATTAAGTTTTTATTCTATTCCTTAAAGGACGTGTGACATATTCGTTGTCGCAAAGAAGCACTAAGCAATTATTCAATGCTTGCGGCGACATAATGTGAGAAAATTCGCCCAAATGTGCTGAGAAATGTGTTGACTGTGGTGGTTGCCATGCACCCAGCTACAAGATGTGAAAGATAGCTGAACATATAGTCCTGAATTTTCAGAAAACTACTTTTTTTTAGTCAAAAGGCATAAGAACTGAGGTAGAGACAGGAGCTAAATTCAGGATCTACAGGAGCTACATTTTTTTCTATTTTAATAAGCAATTCTTATCTGGCTTTATTTGTGGAGATTATTAAGTGTTACGTTTAAAAAAAATAACGGACGATATGAACTTTTATCGACTTATTTTATTCGCCTGTTTTTTACAATTTATGCCTACATTTCGATTTTTCTCTTTGCATCACCATCAAAATCAGTTAGATATCAATCATTGTAGACTTGACTTTCATTGTATTCGTATTCAATCTATCAGCCTTATATGTGCATTTAATATACTTGGCATTGTTCCATAATTGGATGCTGCATCGCAGCTCTACAGCTCCGTCAATGCATGAATCGAACTAACAAATTCCATTCACATCCTACCGATCCGTAATGATACCACCACTTTCGACGCAAGTCTTCCATCGCCTTAAAGTGTTGTTTTAAAATTTGCATACTGTCGTCACTGATACTGGGCGAGATGACATTGATGACATGTAAAGTGACACATACACAATCCATGACATGTTCTCACCAGCCCTCCAGGGTAAAATAGGCATTTCTCATGGGAATTGCGATTTTCGTGCCTAAGAATCTCACATTAAGATGGGAAAGTGAAGGCAAGAGAAAAGGCTAAAATATTAAATTATGTTCATGAAGCGCACATGAGGGTAGGCGCGGCGTATTGACTTGACAAAACGTGTACGAACACGTAATATGGCTAGGATGGAGTTTTGGTATGTTTTGAGGATATGCAAAAATTTTGAGCGTAGTTTTTACTATGCATAAACCATTCTAGTGTAAAGTATTAAATTTAAATTCAACTTTAGATCAAATTGAAGATAAATGATGAGTAAGGGCGGAAATCGATATGTTGCAGAATACAGTGATTGCTATTATTATTTGGATGGATATGCTTGGAATAATATGGAACCGAGAATGTGAAAAACTTGAATGTGTTAGAAATATTTTTTAGAAGTAATTAAAAAGGGAACTTTTGCTATTCAAGCTACGGGGTGGTTTCTATTTGATTGCGATCAAATATTCTATTCATTTTGCGTTTTTAGCATTTGTGTCAAACGATGAGAAAAACGACTGCAATTTTTAAGGAACGGTTAACAATTTGACGAATGATGAGATACTGTTTCGAAAAATACTAAGTATTCTTTCGAATAATGGTTTCAAAATTATTTCTAGAAATTTTTGTTTTGAAAGTTTTAACTTCAATTGTTAATTCTCGTTTCAGCCAAGCAAACTTAACTTCTCCCCACCGAAATTCGTCCAATTTCCATTTCACTTGCTTTGATGATTTTCGATAAGTGAACTTCTTTGTACATCATTATATAACCAGAAAATCTAAATATCATACTTCCATACCATAGGATTAACTCTACGACAGCCAATATCATACGAGGACTGCATGATACGAACCTTTCCAAAAACATTTCAAATACACCTCCAGGCTCTCGTTGCCAGTATATGATACGTGTCCTGAGTTCGACGTATCTAACATAACACATAATTTTAATATCGTATGCGCGAAAAAACATGCACCGCACACTTGGCGGTGGCATTGAAGGCGCTAGTAGGTATTACTTATTTCGCGATGTTCAGTACACGCATGACGTGCATACGAAATTACATTTTACTTTGGTATGCTACGCTGAATAACACACATAATATTCGCCGAGTTTCGGAACGAAGCAAGAATTTGGTATAGGAATAACAAAAATAGATATAGGAGAGAGGATATAATGCTATGCTATTTAAAAATTCCTTCTGCACGTTGGATTTCTGTATATTATATTACAATGTAGGACCCTTCGCTTAAACAAGATTCCCTTTCATTGTATCTTTTTAAAATTCTAGAAAAGTCCTTGCATGTGCGCGAAAAAAAATTATGCAGAAGGAATTTTAGCAAAATAATTTCAAATTGATATTGAGTTTTTTATTAGTTGAAAATCAGGTGATATTTAAGACATTGCGACTTTAAACAGAGATGGCTTCAGAAAATGATGCGTCGAATAGTGAGCAAAAAAAAAATAAATAAATGTTTTAGTAGCAAGTTAGTTATTTATTTGTGTTTTCCGATCGATTGATATTTATCTTAGCAAACTAAAAAAGATTTCAGCTACAAAGCGAATTTAGACTTTTTAAAAGTTTCAGCCTGAATCAATGGCTCGATTTTGTGACTAACAAATAGAGAATATCTCTACTACAATGCTCAATTTGACGGCATTCTCAATTATTGTGTTTCTGTATGAAACTCCATTTCATAAAACCTATTCACCATGCCATTCAACTTATTCACCATGCCGATTGGTATAAAGAAATTGTTTGCGCAATGCCATGAGCAGAATTTGATTTCTCTACCAGTAGACAATATTTTCATTGAGTTATGTAGGATGAAAGAGAAAGTAGAAGGTTCTTAGTTTAAAACTGAAGGACAATAAAGGAATGAAAATATAGAGAATAATAATCAAGGCGCAGTAAGCACATATATTTTCATTGATAATAAATTTATTACGTTTAATATTATTGCTTTTATTTATACTATTTATTGTTAATTGTTCTGGTTTTATCAAACAGACTGGTAAAATTTTGCTCGCAGTCTCTAAAGTTGCGCTCCAAGTAACCTCTTTCTTCGCTAACGAATACACATGAAAGCAGCTTTAAAGTTTACACTTTTCTATTTGAAACTTCCAAACTCAATCAGTAGAGTTTTATGTCGTATATTTACAGGACGTCATTGGACAGAATTTTTTCTCTACTAGAGTTATAAAAACTTATAACTGGTTTGACGAAAAAAATGTTCGGACAAAGTTAAATTGCATGTTTTACAATAACAAACTATAAAGATAGTAATAGAATTTTTGTCAAATATCTAAATCACACCCATAATACCTTTTCTATACTCGAAAGCCGTTTCAAGCCGTCAAACTGTTTTAAATCTCTTTTGGAACAATTTCTCTACGAAATTCATCTATCTACAGCAGCCATTACTTTTGTAATAATACTACTCTAAACCACATAAATGATTGAAAGCCAGACATAACCGAGATCAGTATATTTCAACTCACATGTATCTCTACAACCTCCACAGAATTTTGCAGAAACCACACTATTTCATGTCATATGCACGCCACAAATGGCGCTAGTATCGGTAAGACAAACAAAATGCCCGTAAATCTCTGTAGATACAATGGTTATTACAAGTGCAACTACAACAGGATATACCTCACTGGAGAGTGTATGTGCGTCCGATGCAACAAAACTAGGTGTACGAAACAAACTGAAGACAAATGGGTTTTCACTGCCGGTGACATTTTCATAAGTCTTTCAACCAGAAAAGCTCCAAAAAGGACTCGAATTATGGCTGGAAATGATGGGACAAGAGAAGGATTTTATCAGACAAGAATCGATGATTATTGCATGAATTCGAAGTTTGGAGGGGAAAGGTACGTTGACAATGGTCAATCAAGTAGGAATTCAAGCGGGTTCCTGCAAGTCAACAGTTTTGTGGTATTTGGTTACTTGACTTGCTTTTCTGACAAAGGTATATGCCGAAAATAAACCCAGGTTTAGAGGCCAACTATATATTTTGTATCGTATGATTTTCACTGAGAAATTAGGCAAACGTTACGGAGTAGAGTAGAAGCTATGCAGTAAATAGTACCTAAATTAAATTGCTTTAATTTTTAGAAATTCGAGAATTTTTTTTTTTCAACTTTCAATGAATCAAACTAATGTTGATCACTTTCTTATTTATGTGCAGCATATATCAGCTTGTGATTTTGCAGGAACAGTGCAGCACGTCTGCCGCAAGCGCACTTACTCTTAAAAAACGCGTTTGTGGGAGAATCAGGGTGACTAATTCAGAAAAATTGTATGTATAATAATATAGGGGAATGCTATAAGGGAATGCTACAAGCGAATAATACAGAGGAATACTATAGCAAATATTATTAGAGAATAATATAAGAGAATAATATAGGGGAATAATATAGGGGAATAATATAGGGAAATAATAAAGGGGAATAACATACGGGAATAATATAAGGGATTAATAAAGGGGATTAATACAGGGAAATAATATAGGGGAATAATATAGGGGAATAATATAGGAGCATAATATAGGAGGCTAATATAAAGGAGTAACTTAGACGAACAAAAGGGAAATAGTGGAATAATATTGGCGAAAAATAGAGGAATAATCTAGCTGAATAATAGCGGAATGATATTTGTATAGGGGAATAATAGAAGAGTATAAGGGAATAGAATAAAGAATAATGAATAAAGAATAATGAATAAAGAATACAAAAGAATATAAAGGCAAATTTAAGAAACATAAAAAATAAATCTAAATAAAAAAAAATTAGATAAAAGAAAACTAAATAAAACAAAAATAAATATAAAAAAAATTGATAGAAGAAAATTAAATAAAACAGAAAAAAACAAATATAGGGGGGAAATGAGAGGATAATAGTTACAGGAAAACATGCAAATAAAAGTAAATTGCATAAAAATAAAAGTGAACATATAAATAAAAGGAAAGTAAGTAAAAGTAAACAAAAGAGAACTTCAAGGAAATATTCAGCAACAAAAAATTAAAGGATTTGGAAATCAAAATCAAATATGAAAAGAAAAGGTAATAGAAAGCAATAGGAAATATATTACAAAAGGAAATAAGAAAAATAAAGAAATAACAAAAGGAAATAGAAAACACGAAATAGAAAACGGGAAATAAAAAAAAACATAGGAAAATAAATAGCAAAAGATTTTAATAAATAAACTAAAGATTGTAAAAAACACAAAAGATTTAAAAAAAAAAAAACAAACAAAAAAATAATGAAACATAAATTACTATTTTATATGATTCATTATTTTTTTGTTTCAAAAGATAGTAAAAGACACAAGAGAGCAAAAGAGAGCAGAAGATAGTAAAAAAACATAAGGATTTAAAAATTAAAATTCAAAAGATTCGAAACGAAAAAAAAAAGGAAAGACAAGAAAAATAAAAGAGAGGCGAAATAATAGAAAACGAAATAAAATGAAAGCCAATAACTAAAATGAAAGGAAACTAAAAAAATAAAAGGAAACAAATGATTTAAAAATAAACAAACGAAATATAAAGAAACAAATAAAAAAAAAAACAAATAAAAAGAAGCAAATGAAAGGAAACAAAAGGACACAAATAAAATTAATCGAAATAAAATAAAATGAAATAAAAGGAAAGAAATAAAATATAAGGAAAGAAATAAATAAAAGGAAAGAAATAAAATATAAGGAAAGAAATAAAATATAAGGAAAGAAATAAAATATAAGGAAAGAAATAAAATAAAAGGAAAGAAATAAAATAAAAGGAAAGAAATAAAATAAAATAAAATAAAATAAAATAAAAGGAAAGAAATAAAATAAAAGGAAAGAAATAAAACAAAAGGAAAGAAATAAAATAAAAGGAAAGAAATAAAATAAAAGGAAAGAAATAAAATAAAAGGAAAGAAATAATATAAAATAAAATAAAAGGAAAGAAATAAAAGACAAGAAATGAAATAAAATAAAATGAATGAATTAAAATAAAAGGTACGATATAAACTAAAATAAAACAAATAAAACAAAAGGAAACAAGTAAATAAAAGGAAACAAATAAAATAAAAGGAAACCAATAAAATAAAAGGAAACATATAAAATAAAAGGAAACAAGTAAAACAAAAGAAACAAATAAAATAAAGAGAAACAAATAAAATAAAAAGAAACAAATAAAATAAAATATAAAGGTGAATATGAATAATATGAATATGAAATCTCTAAACGAATAGGAATTTAGCTTTGTATTGATTAACTAAGAAAGGAGTTCTTAGAATCATAGATGGCCTGAAACGAATACTACTACATCCCTATTGAACACTTTCACATTAAGACCAAAACACTTTTGTCTTTGTTAAAAAAAATATACTCTTTTAAGGAGCGGGAATCATTTTGTTTACTTTGGAGGACTGTTTATGAAATCTACTGCAATAAGCTTCGTTCCTTTGAATAAGGTAAATATAATCTACTCAGCAGGTTTAAACCTACTTTCAAACATTATTTTCGTTGCGTCAAAACCAGATATGAGCTGGTCATCCGAAAAAAAATCGACAACATATGCGTCCCAGAAAAGTTGATTATTCGATAATGCGTCGATCAAAGTCTCGAATTATTAGAATAGGCTTAGCCCAATTGTTATGTTCTTTTTTCAAAACATTCCAGTATGAGTCCACCACTTCCAATTTTCGAAAGCAACAATATCGACTGGCATGCTATTATCTAGCACAAGCCCCCGCATTCGTTATTTTATTCATTTCAGCTTTCGAATAACAAGGACACCGGCAACAAAAAAAATCATACAAAACTACATCATCAACTATATTTCTAGGACAAATAATCCTTAACATTGTATCGAATGAATGAATGATTCGCTCGACCTTAACTCATTCATTTAGGAGGAGACGATATGAGTATAGATCCTACCATCTGTGTCTTTTTGCTTCGCCATTGATTTGCCTACTTTTTTCATACTAGGACACAGCCTGGCGGTATTATTTTCTATTCACAGGACTTTCTAGCACCGTCAAGAAAAAGAACACATCAAAAATCGCAGGAAGCATTACATATGTGTGAGTAGGGAAAACACAAAAGACTGTGCTTGCAATGAAAGTCCTTTTTTTCCTTTCAGCTTTCTTGCTTCAAACGTTTTTTTTTTCTGGGAAAGGAATAGAATCAGGTTTGTTAGCCATACACTGTGGTGGGTTTCAAGGAAAACATTTCAATATGTGGAGGATACTTGAACGTTATTTCAGATGCTCACGTTCGACAAGAACACATCCTGGTCTCAATATGAATGACTGAAAGGCCGAGACGACTAAGTGCAGTTAGTATTCTATAAGGTTTCTGTGTCGTCCTAGTGGAACTGAGAAAAATAAGTCTGGGATTGAACCATTTACTACATGTTGGTAGGAATATATTTCCTTGTTCTCATTCAAGGTTTTTTTTTCTAGATCAGGATAAAAGGGTCGTCTAGAGTCGATGGGTTATTGATGGCAGCATGGTTGAAACGATAACAAGAGAATATAACCAGGCATGATTTCGAGATGACAACTAGAGAAAAGAGAATGGAGTACTCCAAAATCTTCGGTGACAGTAACATGGAAATATCGAGGTTTATTGAAATTTGTGTGATGCAATCAAATAGAAGAGAAAGACATACAAAGAACATGATTGAATAAAAGATACTGAGATTCACACCATTTCCTGGGGTGGTCTGAGATATGGTCTCAATTTTAATATTATCTTCGATGTAGTTTTATGATTAGATGAGTGTAGATGTGTGGAGTCATGTAATGATATTGTCATTGAACCGGATGAAAAAGAAAATTTACTAGGTGCTTGCTTCTAGTAGTAAAGCATTTGAAAGAAGAAGTCTTTTAAGTCTAACACTTTTGCGTGTTAGAGACCAAATTGAAATTTGATGGATCAAGCTTATACTTATCTGACATTGTGCAAAGCATGAATTTAATCGTGATGACACTTACCTGGAATAAAGAAAAACATTATTAGTAAATATAGTGAGGTAACTTAAGTTTAAGTATCTTAGTTCTACAGTAATTTTATTTGCTCTTAATTTTTCAAATAATATCTTTACGTTAGTACAAGCATATTAAAATATAGCAATCATTTATAGAGTTAATTATAGTCATTTCATACCGGTGAAGCTACAACGTACATATCAAATCAACTAAATATCAACGTTATTATACTCTCACTAAACTTAAGTAGTTAAAGCTTCGACCTTTAAGATACGCTAAAGACACCTTTAAATATTATAACCAATAAATTTAGATACATAGTTATCCAGGGGCGGCTCATAACTCATATTCACTATACATGTCCTTGATCAATGCAGACCTATCTTCCTATGCAAGTTTCCTCAGCACTTCCTTGGAAAAATCACAACCCATTTCCATCTGAGACCATCATAACAATTCAGTTACATGTCAACCTATATCACACTCCAACGTAATTAATCATTATAGTGTAATTAGTACGATTCCAGTACATGCACCGGCTAATGCTTTGTGCCCCTTTTGTTCAGTACTGATGACCTTTATCCGATTACGAACCATATCCTGCCATCTCAAAGCCATATGTGATACATATTCCTAGGATCGCTTCAATATCCCTTTCGTATTACCATAAATTGGAATCGATTTCAAGCCTCGACCATTGTAATTGCCGTGAATGTGTAGTTGGCCAAAGGTGTAGCACGCGAAGAGAATGGTTTGGGGTAGTTCGGCCTGAAGCTTTATCAAATCACACTTCGCATGTGGTATCCTTTAATAATTATACATACGTAGGTAAGGCTGATATATGTGGTACCTTCTATTACCGGTTCAATGATTGTCACCAGCTTGATGATGATTCCTGTCCACTACAAGGACATTAAATTGGTTCCGAAACGAATGAGAGTTGGAAAGCTTTGATTAATTAAAAGTATAGCTTGGAATGTATTTGAAACGTGTGATGTTCGAATGAAAAGCATGTGGTACGATATATGTTGACGAGGTAAAGGGTGAAGCAGTCGCAGGATAAAATGAGAAAGTTAGTACAAATTGTTTACAGCACAGTGTGAAGGCAAAGAAAATTCGATTTTAAAGGTAATATCAGAAGCTCTTCGTCAGTATTTGAACCACTATGTACACTTCCCAAGAATTAGCCATTTTTTGAATTTATCTAAAATATATTCGAAAATCTAAAAATTTCCCACCATCAGGTTCTATCACAAGATTTCTTGGGATACAATTGTCGGCATTTATCTGCAGATCTGCATCAAATGTTATGTCTGATGGTTCATAAAGGCTTACTTTGAATAATCATTACATTTACAACGGCCGTAAAACTTTACTGATGATAAGAAATTTCCAGCGGAAAAAAAGTAAGCAATCTCAAAACAACTCTTTTTGGGTCTAAGGGTTGAAGCTGGTAGGGAGGTCATTGTTTAATCAATGTGAATACGAATGTGAAGTGATTAGTTCCAGGGGCCCTATTTTGATTCAAATTCCGAAATCGGAATTCGTAAAATTTTCCGACTCGCCAATGGTCGGAATTTCGTTTTATGATCTATTCCGAAATCGGAAATTAATTCCCATTTTAAACTGAAGACAGCTTCACTCGAATGGGTTATATCGATTCCAGATTTCCAATATATTTCCAATCAAGTGTCAAATTACCTATTTAAATGTTAAAAAAATGGGATGGAGTTTCAATGTTTCTTGCTAACATTGACTCTATGGCAATTTATTTTGCTTTGCCTAAGTATGGCCAGTCAAAAATAACAAAAAATAAGGATTAAAGTTTAATAAGTCGAAATAAGTCCAGTAGGTGTAAGGAGAATCTTATAAGAATGTAATATCACAAATTTTAAAATTGGTGGCAAAATTACGATTTATAATGCACGGTGTCTATCAGCTACCGGAATTTTAGGTTTTACGTACGCATATCAATCGAACCGAAAAAACAAAGAAATTTGAAAATTAAAAATCCGCCAGAATCCGCCAAAAAATCCGACCACAAATGAGCTGTCGAATTAGACGACTCGCCTTCGGAATTTACAATCCGAAGTTGGCGGATTCCCGTGCAAACATCAAATCATAATACGAAAATACGATATCGTATGAATTCCGATTTCGGATTTTGATTCATAATAGGCCCCCAGGACTCACTTTACTCATGATTGAAATCAGGTACTTAATCAGAGGTGGGTGAACTCAAAGCTCGATTTGCGGTCTCTCGTGCGAACTTGGAACACACATAAGAAGTTAGTGCTCTATCCACTAGGCCACACGAGCTTATAGCAAGCGAAAAAACCTACTGCCAAAATTATTTTGAAAGAAAACTCATTTTCCTCTTGATTTTGATAACATTTCAGATTCACACTTTCCATCAATTTACCACTTATCAATCTCATCACTATTTTCATCAGCAGCCCTATCACTACTTTTTTCACCACTGCAAATACATCTTCCAACGCAACAAATAAACTTTTTAAAGAATCATCCATTTAGCACTCCATTTCTCCGCAAACACGACTAGGAACAAACTTCATAGAGTCTCATCGAAGTTCCAGTCATTTAATTTGCTCACGTTCCGCAAACAAACAAATAAGCTTGGCAAATAACAGTTACCAGACACATTTCATTCTATTCATTCGTACCGACTGATGTAAATTCGTAGTAATAGATCTCAAAAATTAACGGATCCATTTGAACTTAATTAACATTTGATGGCGGGACATTTTGGGTTTGTTTCGACAGTAGAGTGGACCTTGCCTAGTACAGAATTAAATTTTCCCAATCATTTGCGATGAATTGAGAATGGAAATGGAAAGTCTGAAGGATGAAAACGACGAGCACGCAGCACAGGACTCGTCGTGTAGTGATGATTTTAATTGGATTCCACTGGCTAAGCCACTAGGAGTCCAGGGGCGCAATTGAGGGATGGCCGCAGTGGCGATTGAAAAAAGGAAAGGAGTGAGTGTTGTTACTTTTTGGTAGTGAGCGAAAGTGAAGCACAGGTTGGTGCGAATTTGAATTCGGTTCAGTGATTTAGCTAGCATCGGAGGATAGACACGCTGGTAGTCAAGCCAACATTTGATGCGGGAACGGCTACGTAAATGCGATTTAATTAAGACTTCGATTTCATACGGGAATGTGTATTGAATCAACAATTAATTGGTGAAATAGGAACGTGGTGTGGTTGAATTTCAGTTCAGGGGGTCATTTATAGAAAAAGTGGTATGCTCAGCTAATAACGTTGGAAACAAGCGGATAATCATGAGCAAATTTTATTTGATATAATAAGAATAAAATGATATACTATAAAACTTATTCCTCTCTTTGGCTTAGAATAACCTTGTGTAGGCGAACGACTACAGTCTCAGCTTGTGTAGTCCCTGGTTTAAACCTAGCCACCAACGATCAAACATGAATACAAATCGAGCTTGACATAAGAACTAAATAAAGAGATAAAAAAAAATTTAGACTCTTCTTGAGCTCTCGACAGCTACACGAATCTAATAAAAATCTGGTGTATTTTACAAATTTTGTTGCTAGATCACTTGAATATGTTTGGACGGGCAAAAGGACGGGCAACATTGCAGGCAAAATTATTAAGTTTTTCCTTTGTGCTTATTCCAACTGTGCTAAATTCAATTTTGCCTATTGACTGGCTCTCAAAACTGTTGTTTGATAAAATTATATTTTGAGTTTTCTGGCTTCTCGGTTTTATGTCAACCAGTTGGATTTTTTTTGATAACTGGTTTCAATTTTTCAATTTTGCCGACTTTTTGTTGAAAAAGTGTAGTAACTGTGATGGGAATCATACTGCCAATTCCAGGGTCTGTAGAGCCAACACATAAATCAGGCAGAGAATCAACCTTCTCCTCCAAACAAAGTAAGAATATTGATTCTAATGAACATTACTTTGCCAAGAAATAGTACGGGAGATCGTTTACTTCTAGACACAAAAATCTCCAAAAAGATTTAAAAAAAAAGACAGTTTTCAAAAAACCGTATTCATCCACTATTTGGCATTGGTGGAAAAAATTATGGATTTGAAATTTGCATAATTATACGATTCGCATAACGCCTCGAATTGCAGCCGCATTATACTACGAAAAGGGAATTGGAAAGCACGATGGTTAAAGTCACGAGAATACGCCTCAAAACTTACTGTGACAACTGTGCCACTCTGTTGCACTTTTTGGACTCAAACGCCGAGCTTGCTTTTCTCTTAGACACCTCCAACACCAAGATTATGGCTGCTTGGCAGCAAAAATGTCAATTGGCAACCTCTCGTTTTTTACTACGCCAAACTAAGCAAAGTACAACAGAACTAGAGTACTTACGACCACGAACTCTTAATGGCTTATAAGGGTATTTGTTATTTTAAATACTTTTGGGAAGACGAGAAATTTACACTATGGACTGACTACAAACCACAAACTTTTACATTCAACCAAATGCCAGAAACAAACAAACTTCCGTCAGCTTAGAAATCTAAGTTACATTAGTGACTTCACTTTTGATATTTGACATGTCTCTAGTTGCGACAACGTTGTTGCCGACACACACTCTCGTTTGGAATAAATCATTCTTTTAGTTCTCTCGACTTCGTCAGAATAGCATTGTGTACAACATTGGACAAAAATTTTCAAGAGATCCTGGAAAACTCCAAAAACACCTTCAACAGACAACCAATCTTTGGTGCAGACGTCGACATTTTTTGTGAAAGATAAGGCCCAAAAATTTGACCTAATATTCTTTCAGCATTCAGAAAACAGGTGCTTCGCTTCAAACACAACAGAACTCACCTTGGTTTTTGTGCTATATATAATCACGTTTTTACTAAATTCTTGTTTCGTTCGATGACCAAGGACATTACAGCTTGAACCCGAGAATGTCTATCTTGTGAGCAAACCTGTTTTCCGGTGAACAAACCTGTCTTCACTTTTCCAACGGTTTTTGAACGTTCTAAATATAGAAGTGGCTGATCCTTAACACTCTCACAGGGATACATTTACTGTATGATAATCATCGACCGTTACGCTCGTTGATCTAAAGCATTTTTTTTTGACCAACATAAGTGTTAATGACTGTGTTTCTATTCTACACAGTATCTGGATTGCTAAATTTGGAATTCACCAATTAATTTTCACCCATCAGGGAAGACAATTTCAGTACCGTAGTATAACACCCACAGGCTAACGATTTCTTGGAAGGATGGCATTATACACTAAAATTGGGTATCATGATTGAAGTGCAGAAGAATGCTGTGGCTTGCACAGGAAAGACGGTAGTGATTTGCACTGTTCGTTGTTTTTCTTCGACCAAGTGGTCTTATCAGGTGTGCCGTTAACGGCACAAATACTGTATGGAGAAAACCCCCATCTTTCAAGCGATATTTTTCAAGAAAATCTTAGGAAGATCACTCAAAGAGACTACGAAATTTCGGCAATCATGGCACAAATTCGGCGGGCTGATGCAAAACATTACATCGTCGTCGTAGCACTACAGCCCCTCTCGGGCCTTGGCTTCTCGCAAGTGACGCCTCCAGTTGTCTCGGTCCAATGACCGCGTCCTCCAATTTCGAAAACCGAGCAGCTTTGCGCAGTCTTCGTCGACAGAGTCAGACCAGCGTTTTCTGGGTTTTCCCACTGGTCTTCGACCCTCGGCCCTTCCGTCGAATACCTTCTTAGGTGCTCGATGCTCGTCCATTCGTTGCACGTGACCAGCCCATTGCAGCTTCCGCAGCTTGATTATTATACCAACCTCTGGTTCGTCAAAAACCTCGTACAACTCGTCGTTGTACCTTATCCGCTATTGGCCGCACTCTTGTTTAGCTCCAATTATACGCCTGAGGACCCGTCTTTCGAAGGCGTTCAACATATTTGCGGATGCTTGGGTAAGGGTCCAAGTTTCACATCCGTAGCACAACACAGGTCCGATTATTGATTTGTAAACTTGGAGCTTCATCTTCCTGTGTATGCAGCTGGTCTTCAGTAGGGCCAGAACGGAGTAGAAAGTTTTATTAGCGAGCTGTATTCTCCGTTTAATTTCATCAGTTTCACTGCCTTTTGTTGTCAATTTCGAGCCTAAGTATATAAATTCGTCCACATTCTCTAAATTATATTCGTCCAGAAATATATTTCGTCTCATGGAGGTTTTCTTCCTTGTTTGAGTCATGATTTTTGTTTTCGTCTGATTGATCTTCAGGCCTACTTCTTTGGCTTCCTGGACAAGTTTCAACAGAAGTTCTTTGGCGGATGTAAAGAAACGTGACAAGATGTTAATGTCACCCGCGTAGGCCACTAATTGGTTCGACTTATACAGAAGCATATCCCCTGTGTAGACAGGAATCTTCCTTATCACGTACTCAAGTGCTAGGTTGAACAACAGAGGGGCCAACCCATCTCCTTGCTTTAGTCCGACATTTGTGTCAAAGGCGTCAGTCAGACTGTTGTTGATTCTGACTTGTGATGCTGTCGACGTCATCATCATTTTGGTCAGCCGGACTAATTTTGCCGGGATGCCGAAGTATAGCATTATTTTGTACAGTATGTTTCTGTCAACACTGTCATATGCTTGTTTAAAGTCCCCGAAAATCTGGTGGACGTCGATGTTAAATTCCCACCATTTTTGGAGCACTTGTTTGACTGTGAAGAGCTGGTCCGTAGTTGATCGACCAGACCTAAAGCCTCCTTGGTACTCCCCAAAGACCTTTTCAGCGTATACATTTATTTTATTTTTTAATATTTTCGTCAGTATCTTATAGGACGTACAAAGTAGCGATATGCCTCTGTAGTTTTCGCACCGAAGTTTGTCTACTTTTTTGTGGATAGGGCATATGATGGATTTGCACCACTCCTGCGGTATTTTTTCTTGACCCTAGATGTGCTGGATCAATTTGTGGATGGCTTTTATAGGGCAGCTTCCACCGTATTTGATTAGCTCAACCGGAATCTCGTCAATGCCCGGCGCTTTATTGTTTTTCTGGCTTTTCATGGCGGAGTTGACTTCTTCCAGCGTTGGAGGTGCGATCGGGATTTTGTCAGAGACGTCTATTGGATCTGATATTATTGAGCCATGTGCAGGATTAAGGAGTTCTTTGAAATAGCAGGCCCACCTCTCTTTAATCTGGCTATCTTCGGCGATGATATTGCCGATTTCGTCTTTACAGAGTGTCGTCTTGGCCTGGTATCCGCGTCTTAAACATTTCACTACTTTGTAAGCTTGCCTAGTTTTATTGCTCGCCAGATTTTCGTCAATGCTCTTTAATTGCTCGTCACAATATTTTCGTTTCTAACATCTAATGATCTTATTTGCTACTCGTCGGAGGTTTTCATATTTTTCTCTCTTCGTCCTGGTGTTCCTTTCAAGGAACTGTTTATATGCCTGATTTTTCTTGTTCAGCGCATCCTACCATTCGTTGTCAAACCAGTTGCTTTTTTTTTGCGCCGAGCTTGATACCCAACCACTTGTTCTGCAGCGGCTTTGATCGCTGTATTCATCTCCATCCAGACCTCGTCAACCGGCCTCACTGTGTTATTTTGTAGGATGGGGGTTAGCTTAGTCTCAAGAGTTTTTGAGAAGCTTTCTGCTACTGACGCCATTTGGAGCTTTTCGATGTCAAACTTACGCGGAGGACGGGTCTTCGTCACGTACGCCTTTGACATGCGACATCGATATTTGGATTTGACCAAGTAGTGGTCCGAGTCACAATTTGCTCCTCGAAACGTCCGAACGTCAATTATGCTGGAAGCCCATCTCCGCTGAATAAGGACATGGTCAATTTGGTTAAAGGTGTTGCCATCTGGTGATGCCCATGTTCTTTTGTGGATGCGTCGCTGTGGGAAGCATGTCGAACTTATGACTATATCTCTACTACATGCAAAATCAATCAGGCGTTGGTCGTTGTCGTTAGTTACATCGTGGAGACTGTGCCCTCCAGTTGTCATCCGATGTACTTCTTCATTCCCGACTTAAGCATTGAAGTCGCCGAGTATTATTTTGACGTCGTTTGAGGGCGATGAGTCATAGCTCCCAAAATATTCAGCTTTAGGCAACCCAATTTTTATTCTTACGTTTTCATCAGAGTTCACTCTATTCGTTCACCGTGACGTGATTCAAAGTCTCAGACTCTCAGCCAGAGAAACAAATCCATCACTGTTTCGATTAACAGGCTCAGCTATATTGTTATATTCAAAGGAACCTGTGAAAAAGCGACCTACCACCTACAGCCAAAACATCCAATATATCTTTGGTGTCTGTAACTACGAAGAAAATTTCAGCGAATAAAGTTACTTGTGCACCATAAATCTTTCTGACCGGACATTACAAGGGTGTCATTCACATACACATCATGGCCACTTGTACTCGACAAAAAGTAGGTTAAGTTTTGGTTAAGTCAATAACTGAAAAGTTGTTTCTTTAAAAATGTTCGTTGCTTTGCTACTGAAGCTAAAAAATAATCTGCATTTATTATCTCAAGCATGAATTAGCTTATTGAATTCCAGGTTTATAATAAAGTAAACTAGCAAAAAACCAAAAAGAGAAATGATAAAATAACCAAAAAGAGAAATGATAACAAATCCAATCGACCGAATCAATGCAACCATTGAAATGTAAACCCTACTAATAACACACCATCAATTTATCTTCCATTTAATTCTGTTTTCATCAAGCCACCAAAGCAAGTCAACCCCCCTCCCACCCTTGCACCTAAAACTTTTAAACGAAAACCGATAACAGTTGCCGTCACTTCATTAGATCCCCAACTGAAATCCATACGAAATTGAATTCAAACTAGTCGTCAGTTCCCTTCTGGTTCGAATCCTTATATCAATATATCTAGTGTCCGTATACTCGATCTAATAGAATATTCCAACTTTTTGCCCCCTCGACCGACTGAATAACAAGAGCAACCTCGAAATATCGATTCGAAACCAAAACCGCATCGCATTCACATTAAATCCGGCTTGATGATTTCAACAACCCCAAAAATGCAATCAGTGAACTATACATACATTTCGAACAAAATAGAAAAGAAATCACAGTCGGAGAGATACATTCGGTTTTCTAAACAACCCCCAAACTCCCGGAAGCTGGACAAATCTGTTGGAGATTCAGTTGCTGTATCCTAACCGATTCATGTGAGGACTTGTTTTCGGTTACTTTTTTTTTTTTTAACAAACTGAACCAAAAAGTATCTGGAAAGGATATGTATGTTTTGAACGACAGGACAACATGGTCAGGAGCGAAGCAACCACAATATCTGGATTATAATGTGTGCACGCTTGGAATTTTTATATTTTCAAATAATAGTAATTCTAGTTACTACTGCTGCTGCAGCTTTTCGTCGGTGGTCGCATTGAATGTTTTTCTGTCGAGAATAAACGTAGCCCCCGGCGGGAAAACGACCAACCACTAGACCGGCCAGGCGAGAGGATGGATTTGTTTTTATTGTATATTTTAAGATAGTCGCCCGAGGGAATGAGATTGTTTACCATTCACCATAGAAATCCAAATAACTCGGGTCTTCCGGACTATGGATAGCTTATATTTTTGGCCTGGGGTGTAAAACGTGGTTCGAATATTTGTTTGGACCGCTTCGATGTCGGCGGTTGGGTAGGATTTTGTCTAGGATGAGTTTGAGTTAGAAGTGGGTGGAGGGTGTGGGTGTCGGAAGAAGAGGTCAGGAAGCGGTGGCAGTTGTATCAAAAGCAATATCGACCACAAAACCATCGTCTGGTTGTCGGTGGTAGATTTTCTGCTGGCCACCCGAGTTCAATTATGGGATAAAAATGAATATTTATAAGATTGCTGTGGTTTCCGAAATGAATACCTCGAGCTGTATGAGTAGACCACACAGCTTTGTTGCTGAGTCAACACAGACTACGTTCTGATATTTGCTGGAGTGAAATGGATTTGGGCCTTAGATAAACGTACCGACTTCATTGTTGTTTTTTTCGAATGTTCGAAAACACCACTGGCAAATTTTCCCGAGAGACTTACTATTTTTGCATCGATTTTCACTTGAATGCAATCTCATTTTCTGTAAACACCTGAGTCATGTCATCATCTTACTCTCGTCAGTATATGGGTCAGAGTGACATGCTCATTTCAACGCAACGACATATTAGTCATGCTTTTAATGCCGCTCCATACATACCAAGTCCACTCAACTTATTTATCTTCATCTTAAAGATTTTTTCTCTTTTGATTTTCATTTTTTTTTGCGCTCCGGTATCTTCTTCTCGTATTCATTTAGCAACGACTATCCATCCATCCCCAAGCAACCGAACGCAAAATACTGGGGCTCTTCTTTTTTCTATATTTATTTTGCACCGAAGCAATTTTTCCCGCCTGAAATATGTCACTTTTGTCGACATAATGACACTAACGACGACGGCGATGAGGATGACGACTTCTTTGAGTGGAATTGGAATTCTTCACAGTGTCATCCATTCATTCATTCAGCAGAGCATTATTTTTCATGCCTCGGTCGCTCGGTACGTAATAACACTCACCACTTGGCACGGGGCACGAATTATTGCTTGGTTTGTTTTTCTGATGCTGTTGTTGTTGTTTTTATTCGGCGAAGTAAATATTTCTGTGCGTACGAAATAAAAATCTCATTATCGTCGAAGCGAAAACGAAACCGGGCAAGCGACCAAAAACCATGAAGATGAGGCTAGAGGTAGGCCTATCTCTAAATGTGTGCAAATGTTGAGTAATTGTACGAAGCTTTGGTGTCTTTATATCAGTCGCGAGATGAGAAGATACATTTTGTCTTAAGATTTTATTTCATACTTGGAATCATTATGTGTGAATTTTTTACGCTTGTTTTTCCTCTTGTGACTAAATGCTCTGCTTTTATGAGCAAATAATATGAAGAATATCATGTTTTGTGACAACTACAAATTGGTTCTCAAGGAAAAACATGTTGTTTTTTGAACTATCAAATTGTTTTGCTTTTATAGCATGTAAACTATTTTGCTCGTTTAGAGTGGAGGAGCAGATCTAAATCAATAAAAAACAACTGGTAAAAAAGCGTCAGAGGAGTTTGTTTTTCCAATTGTGATCAAATTTATCAAACACCTAAAAAATTAAATAATGAAACGGTCGAATAGATTTCGTTTTCCTACGGAGCCGCTCAGAACCTAAAAGTATGTGGGATGTCAAAATCGAATATATCTTCGTACGTTGCAGAGTGTGTGAAAGGTACACAACATAGTATAAAATATATTAAGAGAAAATGTCGTAACTGTGAGAGCAAACACGTTGCAAACTGTAAAAGCTGCGATGATTCAATATCTTAAATATTTCTCCAAACTATTCTTCTGCTTCACTTTTTTGTTTTGTTAAAATGAAAAAAAGACAGTTGAAGCGGTTAATGAATAATAAACAAAAAAAAAATGTCTTCCTGGAAGCCCGTGTAGTGTAGCGGATAGAGCACTGGCTGCTTGTGTGTGGAGTGCTTGGTTCGAATCCAGGTTCAGACGAAAGACTGCAAACAGAGTTCGAGTTCATTTAGCCGTGAATCGGTGCCTGAATAAAATCATGGGTAAAGTGAATTGTGGCTTGGGGGTTAAGTGGCCCGTGACACGTAAATTGTAAAGCTATGAATTAACTTCTTATATTCTTTTACTTTTATTATATTCCTGTTCTGGTTTTAATTGTATGAACCCAGAAAAAGGCTATTTAGCTTGTATTGAGTGGTGATATGTAGTATATTTTTAAATGGTTAGCTCTTTAAATGTAACGCAAAAGTCCTAACGGATTATTTTTTGACTAATTGATAAGTACACGAAAAATTATTAAATTTTGTCAAAGATCGAAAAAATTATTCAATTTTTTGAAAAATTGCAGAAATGAATATTTTCATTTGATTATCTCATTTTTCTGAATAATTACTTGAGTTTAAGAGGCACAGAGCTATTTTCAAGACAAGTTCTTTTCAAGACTAATCATTTTGCTCTATAATGGGTCCAGATTCCCACCGGGAGCTTAACCTGTGAGCAATTGCAATTTTGCCGGTTGTTGGTTACGAGTCAAAGAGGTTGGCCACGCCAAATATTTTGTCATGAGCCTGGAGGTTGCATAACATTTAAGATAGCAAAGAACATTTCTCTATGGTAAAGATTTTGGAAAGCAAAGATGGGACATTCAAGCAGTAACTTTCTACTAATTTCAAAGAAATAGTTTCAAAACTAAAATTGACCTTTTGTTGAGCTTGCACTGAGCTTTTAAACCAGTCTATCGCTTGGTTTTCTCGTAGCTTCTGTTTCTTTCTGCATAGCACTGGTTTCTCGCTTGTTTATTTGCTTGAACACCTTACCCTCTTTATGGTCTTCATCGATCAAACATCTTTACTGATCATAGTTGTTTTAATTCTGTGATTTTTTTAGATATTGATGTGGTGGTCTCTTGAAACACAGTTCGTTAGCTCTGGGTTCTTTGCATTTTCGAAAATAAATAACTGGTTTTTTGAGCTAAACTCTCATACATTCCAGACAGCGCTTGTCTAGTTTCACTCTGACCAGAATGTTCTGGTTGATTTTTGTGTTCAAACAGATAATAGAGATGCTACAAATGTGACTACGGTGCGGTTATGCATGCAATAATATTAATATCACTGGCGTAAGTAAATAGCTTGCATATTCATCGAGGGCAAAATTGCCCATTGACTATAATTAGTGAATTCAAATTTACAAACGCTTGCTTTGCTGATTACTCTTCTATCTCTGGGGGCGAGCTACCCAGTTCTGGATTATGTTGGGTCTGCGTCTGTTGGGGCCCTGGTTCAAATCCATTCATGTACGATAAACCATAATCACATACCAGGCTTTAGTTGACTATGAGGCGCTGTCAATAGGCTCCAGAGTCAAATTAGGGTGGACTCAACCATAAAACTAATCACTTTACATTCATTTACATTAATTGTAAACAAAGCCTTGAATAAGTTCAGTCCCTAATTGCGCAAAGCTATAATAGGCCAAATTAATTTTATAATAATAAATTTCTGCAAGACTTATCTTATTTTGTTTGATTTTTTTTAATTCATCAGGGAATGACAGAAATATTATCTTTTCTAAATAATATGTTTTCTTTGAGCACCCTTTATTACCAGAACTGTATTACCTATATTAACCCACAAATATTTGATTTTTTTAAATTAATGAAAATTTCTTTCAAGATAAGGGTTATTTAATCAATTATAATATTAAATATTTACATATATTATTACTTTAAAAAAGTTAAAACTGTCTGAAACGATTGAACAAAATGACTGAGTAAAAAAATTGAGTGATATGACTGATTGATATGATTGAGTGGAACGATTGAGTGGAATTATCATTTTGCTTCCGATATGATACAGTTACCTAATCAAATGTAACGCAAAGGTCGGTGCGCGCTCTTCCATCCGTACCTGGATTCGAACGAGAGACTACCTACGCTAGAAGCCAGTATTTTACCCACTAGGCTACATGAGGTCAAAAGAGTGGCTTAGAAGATGGTATTATATTTAACCCACCCGTTTGAAATTTTTCTCACCAGATGACAAAAATGCCTTCATTTCAAAAAACAGTGTGTATTTTTAAATATTTTTAAAGGGTTGATCTTATAGGAGATATGTTACATTAAAAGAACAATTAATTTGATTTGTGTTGATTTGTTATAGACAATAAAAAACTATTTAAAGAAATCTGATTCGAGCATAAGATAATCAAATTAGGTTTCTCCAATTATGACGAAATCAAAAGGAACGGCCGAAACAGGTTTCTGCTTTTTGTCATTGCTTTTGATGCGCAGCTTACTAAAAAAAAGGGGGGGGGGGGGGGGGGGGGGAGGTGAAAGTAAACTTCAATTCAAATAGAAACTATACTAAAGACGGCCTTATGACTAGAGGTTCCTTCTTGGTCGCGCTAAAGCTGAGATAAAGCGATCCTGGAGAAGGAAAGGTATTTAAACAATTTATGCCTGAAAAAGATTGTTCGAAGTATAATCTGCGAACGCTAAGAGAAGGGAATTTCAAGAGGTCAAGATACCAGATTCAATTACATCTGACCATTACACACAACGAAAAAACCACGCTTGAAAGCAGAGCTCAAGGATGCAACAAATTTAGGAGGTAAAGATAGGCAAGACAAGTGAAAATAGGCAAGGGCTAACGTGAACAGAGAAGAACTAAACGTACAATTTTGGATGCCCAAGGCGCTATATATAGCACAAGAACACCAAAAATTTGAATCCGGTCAGCAGGAAGTAGTATATCAACTAACAATAGATCACTCAAAATTAATGTGATTATTTGGATTTAACAGAAAAAGACAAATGGATACATTAAGAGGGAAGCAGCTTTCGGTTCTTGCTAGATTTAGTTGCAGTAAAGTGGTCAATGATAGACGGGATTTTTCGCAACTAGTTAACATTTTCCCTTTAGAAGAGGCACTTTGATGGTTATTAATGAAAAAAAAACAAAGGGCCAAGAATGGAACCTTGTGAAAAATCAGAGGAGAGATAAAAACAAGGAGCGATAAAAACGAGGAGAGCTAAAAACGAGGATAAGAACAACTATTTAGCGATACTTTACAATTACGATTGAAGGTAAAGGATGAGAACCAGGAAAGAACAGGATTCGACAAGCTGGAATGATTGGGCTTTTAAAACAGGATGTAATGGTTGAGTTTATCAAAAGTGCAAATCCATTTCAACTCTCTCCACTTGCAGATTTGCATCCGAACCAGCAACAGTATGGTTTTGGAAAAGGTCGATCGAATGCTACGAACTTGGTAGTTTTAGCTTTGAACATATTGGTTAAATAGAAAAATAATACCCTATGGACGCAATCTACACTGACTCCAGCAAAGTCTTTAATAGAGTTCACCAATCTACTTTGATTTCCTCACCTGATCTTTACATTGCTATGTCAGTTCCTACTTCCATAACCGAGCACAATTTGTAAGATTTTAAGAGCTTTTGTCGAAAAATGTATTTGCTATCTCTGAGGTACCAAATATATGCAATTTTGGTCCACTTCTTTTCAATATACTCGTTTCTGATTTATCTGACGCTCTGTCAGATATATCTGACGTCCTATCAAAAACGGTCAACTACGTTGTTAGTGTGTGATATATGATCAACGCTAACACTCATAGAAAGGGAATTATGATGAGGAAGAAGGAGAAAAGGATAATCGATCAGAGGGAGTATTGGCCATCATAAGACTCAGGATGTGAGTATTAGTAGTGGGAAAATGATTGAACTGGGAAAATGAACACCAGAAAAGGAAACAGGAGGCGCAGATGGAGAACGAATCTTTTAAGGCAATACACGTGAATAATGTATCCCAAAGAAAAGACAGTAGATTGAAAGTACGACAAATAATGACAGGTTAATCAGGAAAACGTTTAAAAATGAAATTCTTTAGTTCGTGCAAAAACACTCATATCCAGGCACTGGAAAATAATAAAACAACGCGATTTTCAGAAGTAGAAGCAGTGGTGCGTATTTAATTGTATGGTATGCATTAAATTAACGGTACGTTTTAAATTGAAATTAAACAAGATATAGGGGATATCGAATTTTTTCGATTGCTTAGTTTTGATTAGCTTTACCGTGAATACAAATTATTTCCAATTTTTTAAAAACCTAGATAATATGATATATTTGGTTCGACAAAAAATCGGCTTTATTGACAATTATGTATTTTTATCGGCAAACTTCACCACCTAAAATAATTCATCCTTGAATGGCAATCTCAATTTGCTATCTCATATCCAATTCTCACATAAAAATTTTCTGTATTTTGTACTACATGCATAAAACACGTCTGCTGGCCATAAATGTGCTGATGATGTTAATTTTGCAGACAGTTGAAGCCGAGTCGATGGATCATGAAAAGTATCATACTTATGACGATTTTATCGCGCACTTGAACTTCAAATTACATGCGAATATGCTGGCTAGTTCGTTTTTTTTACAATGTGCTAGACTGTAACGTCGAATCATTTTGAAGCAGACTAAAAGCCATTTTCAGTTTTGCATTTAGGTACCATTGAACAAAAAAGCGAGCATTTTCTCTTTTATGCTGCTATTCTTTTTTAGATACGAACAATTTATTACACTAAAATATTCCGAGCTATATACATATTGTCTGGAAGATATTTAGCACCGAGATAGTAACTTGAAGCTTTTGATGCCAACGGGCGTCGAGATGGCAAATTTGTGGTAAGATTTTGGTAGGTAGGAAGCAATTGCGTGTAACAAATAATCGGGAAAGTGCAATAACCCTCCAGCAACGGAGAAAAATAGTATGCGCATCAACAGGCGACTAAACCGCCACATATAGATGAAGTTCAAAGTGGTTGTAACGTACATTGGTATTTCCCAGCTAAAGATACACTTGTATCTAAGATCTAGTTTATTCCAAAGTAACATAGTCGTTGGTTCACTCGATATGGAATGGATAGGCTTTCATAATAATTCGTGATTTACCATATATGATAACACTTGCAAATACTTTGCCTAGTTACTTACAATTATGGTAAAGAGTGAGATCTAAAGATATTCGAAGTATCCGATAGCTACGATTTTGCATTCAATGGGTTTGAGCTGAGTTACCTATTAATGAAAAATCTTGTTGGAGTCAATGGGTATATAAACGTGTAGTTGTATATAGTTAGTTACGGAAGATTTGAGCAATGATTTCAGTTGAGACGAAAAAATATGTATGCATGTATCTTAGCGCAAGTAGATACAAATATTCCAACCAAGAGAATGGAACAGTGAGTAGAAACTTTATATAGACTAGAAATAAGATTAATGAGTATTTTGACCCGTCTAAGAGAGTTGGATGATCTTAGCCAGTGTGGAGTTAGATTTTAGGATATAGGAATGTATTTCCTGTTCTGCATGTTCATGTTGCGAGATCGAAATTCAAAGAAGGTTTTGTGTAGAAAGCGATATGTAATGAATGACGATGATGGCTATGATGCTCATGTTACTTAGTTTATTGCATGACCTTTGTTTTGAATGATTTTGATTATCATTCATGCTTTCACAGTTCTCACGAAAATAATTGATATGATATGGCATGTTTTTTTTTCGCTTATAAATGAATTGAATTAGGCGTTCTTATTATTTTGTATGATACGCTGAATTGAAGTTTACTATTGTATATTTTTTATTGAAGAGAACATAAATATGCAAAAAATAGTGCATAAAAAAAAAACTGCTCATTAGAAATATATGAAAAATGTAAAATGGCTGGGAAAGTTAAATAACTGCAAATCTAACAAATTTAATAAATGATGCGTGAATAAAATAAAAGATATATAAGTAAAAAACATAAGAGAAGGTAAATAAATAGAAATAAATAGAAAAAGAAACCAAATGAAAAAAAGATAAGAAAAATAAATTAAAAGCATAATAAAATATTATAGTGAGATCTAAATTATAATATTATATCTAAACGCCTAGGTTTGTCATATTTTTAATTTTTTCCTCTTTATCCCTATCTTACAATTAAACTTTTTTTTTAATAAGCTGTTCAAATGTTAATAGTGAGCCTGCTTACTTGGTTCGATTGCAAACTTCAATGAGCTTTTTTGGAATAGGAGATATTTCCTTTAAAATGTCAAACTGCGTAAGCTTTGAATCTGCAATTAGCTCCAAATCAAATGCCATTAAATAGAGACCCTCATGAAGATCCTTCTATGGGTACATTCAGAGTGTCGGCTAATATATAAAATCATAGCCTCTGTAAGATCATAAGCTCTGTACCGAATGCTAAAGGATGCATCCAGTGCTCTGATTCCATCTGAACTAATTCGACTACCGACATTTTAACTGCCCTCATGAGCTCGCTCTGCGTGAGAACCATAGTCCCACAATATATGCGGTGCATCAACCGTAGCAGGCCATAAGCTTATACCAACCTCTCAGAATCACAAACCCTCTATTGCGGAGGGCTATAAGAGCTTTTGAGCCGTTCTAAATCATAAGAGCAGGAGCTATATTTTATAGCCCTCAACGCTATGTATTACAGCCTTCAACATGATTTATTATAGCCCTTAACGTCATTTATTATTAGTAAGTAAAAGCAAAATTATCGTCACAGTATTTTAACAATTGTAGTTCATGGAATTTCTTATTTAGAATTTTTTTTTTATTTAATTTTTGAAATTTTAAACTATTACAAACATCCGGAATTTTTAAGAGCCGAAGCTTTATTCACAAGGTTACACGTGTAATCACATATGATGCAGACATTATGTTCATAGTAGTTGGGGCTATGTAACATAGAAGTTGAGACAATGTATGGTCTGTGTAAATGTATGGGAATATGTCTTTCAGCTATATTTTATAGCTTATATATAGCGTATACAACCCTTAATGCAGCGCTACGATGGTACATAGTACTACGTGCTGTGTAGATTTTTTTTCAGTGAACTGGAGCTGAAGGAAATCTATAATAGCTGGCATTGTGTTCATTCCTAAGGCAAGAAAAATATTGCACGTTACACCTCATTAATATCGCCCCATGTGTCAAAGATCTGCTTTGCTTAAAATTTTGGAAAGGATCACTGCCTATTACATAAAAAAGCTCAAAAATGTCAAGTTAATCTCGCAGCCTGTTGAACTAAGCCTGTCGAAACTGCTCCGTATGTTTTCCTTCAGAAGGTCAAAAAAAGGAATATATGCTAGTGTCATTCTTAGACATTAAAAGGGGCTTTCAATCACACTGTAGTTCCATCACAAGTACTCATATCAGGCAATAATGAAAGCACTTACGGTGCTGGATGTTAATACGTCGATTAAAGCTTGTATCGAACAGCTTCTCAAGAACAGAGCGGTCTTTTCTTCTTTGTGGAATTCTCGAGAATTCAGAACGGACACATCTCAAGGTAGAGTTTTTTCTCTGCTCTGCTCTAGACTACGATGACTGCAAAGTGGTTGTTTAGGCGGATGACATAGCCATAATAGTATATATTCACACTTTCGGAGAAGCTACATTATTCTCTTAATATACTTTGACATTGGAGTCCAAAATATGGCTCGGATGCGAATCACAATACAACGGAGCTCGTACTATTTACAATCAAGTACAAAGTTCCTGGATTCGCCTGACTGATATTGAACGGACTATCCACTGAATTAAGCCAGACTTTCAAAAACATATAGGCTGATCTTCAATTCAATGTTGCGTCCTCACTGAAAATGTGGCAGAAAGTAAAAGAGGGAATGAGGGTGTGCAGCCTCACATTATGGCATGGCTTTGTATTGCTGTGGTCGATCTTTTATTACAATTTGGGGTAGATTGGTGGTAAGTTGCTCTTAAGGCTGCCTTTCAACTGACGTTTGAAAAAGTGCGAAGAATGGTCGCATTTGTGGAAACGTAGGCTCTCCACCTCGCCCCTTCTATGAAACTCTTCGTGCTCCTTCATTGCTTATCTACCAATCTACTAATCCTAGACAAGAAGATGAGCATTCTTGCTGATGTGAGACTGCATTACATTTCGGCTTGAACCCGAACAGAATTTGGCCATGCTAAAATTTCATCTGAGGAATTTTCTGCTTAGTAACATAGCTCCAGGCTCTCTCTTAGATTTACTCGCATTATTGGTAGAGATGAAGAGAATATTAGCATCACCCACGAGAATGGGCTTATTCATGTGTATACCCATCAATGAAATCGGCAGGATGTATTATACATCTCAAATGAACTGAATCATATGCTGTCCCATCGTCTCTTAGGTCATTTTAGTATCTTTCCGGCAGATATGGCGGGTGTTATGCAGGCTATCGACTGACTTTCGCGTAATTAAATAAGCGGAGTCATCATTGGTATTTTCACAGATACTCAATTGGCTATAACTTCTTTTGTTGATCGTTGTACAGAGTCGAAAATATTTGTTTAGCGCCGTACATTTCTTAAGCCTAGTACACACTAGTAGACATGTTGCGCGATTTTGGTCTCTAAGTCTAATACCTAACGTAGCACGCGGTCTCCCATTCCGATCGAGAGACTTGAGACCTGCGATTTTTGGTCTCGCAACAGAGCTCTAGACGGGGATTGGTCTATAGACATGTCTACGTAAGCAAACTCAGACACGTCTCAAAGATCAATATCGCGCAACATGTCTACTTGTGAGTACTATGCTTTAAGGTATTATCGAGGCATTTGGCTGTGCGATAAATTTGGGTATCTAGACATAAGGGTTTCTGGGGTAACTATGAATCATATTCGGGGCAACTGAGTGGCTGGCGAACTAGCAAAACTAGGCACGCTGCTGCTGGATGCCTCATGTACGAGAGTCGTTCAATAAGTCCTAGAGATGGCGCTTGTAGTATTAAAAATGTGTTTTCCTTAATAAGCAGCCAGCTGTTAGAGTTTCAGCTGTATCCATCAAAAAGTTTGATTGTTATTGTCGATTGAAGTAACAAACTTTCATTTGATTATAACAATGGATAAAAATGAGTTAAACACAGGTATTTAAAAGGGTTAACGCCGAAGTTTCTACCCCCAAAATGGTTCAAAACACCCACGATATCAAAGTGCAAGAAATAATTGAGGCCACAGGCATATTGCAAGGCACAGTCACTTCAATTTTGCACGAAAAATTGTGGGCGAAAAAAATCTTGTCAGGATGAGTGCTGTGTTTGCTCACAGTGGAGAATAAATGCAATCATGGATCGACTCTGAGGTTGTTTGGTCGCGTTTTCGTCGCAATCGTGAGGAGGTTCTGCGTCGACACATAACTGCTGATGAAACATGGATACATTACTATATTCCAGAAACAAAAGAACAGTCGAAACTATGGATTTTCGAAGGCAAATGAGCTCCAAAGAAAGCGAAGTCGGTGAAAACGGCTGGTAACGTTATGGCCGCGGTCTTTTGGAATGCACACGGTATCATCTATGTCGATTACTTGGAAAAGGGAAAAACGATAACAAGAGAGTATTAGGCGTCGTTATTGAACCGGCTGACCGAAGATATCGAGGAGAAACGTCTTTATTTGAAACGGAAAAAGATTCTTTTTCATCAAGACAACACACGGGTGCCCACCTGCGCAGCAGCGATGGCCAAATTATGGAACTAAAGTTCCAATTGTAACAACATCCACCGTATTCACCAGACTTGGCCTCCAGTGATTTTCCAGGACCTTCCAAAATCCTACTTTTTGGAAGGCTTAAAAGTTTTGGAAAAACGCCTAGAAAAATGTATAGAAGGGAGAAGGGAGATTATGTTGATAAATAAAAAAAAACTACCCCAAAAAAATGGTGTTTCTACTTTTTTCTAAGAACTTATTGAACACCCCTAGTATTTTCTCTTTGCTTATGCCGATTTCAAAATTACCTTGAGGACGCCTAGAAGTCTTGTGTTGAAGAATCATCATGTACGATCGCAAGACAGTCCTGGGACTGCATGGATGCTTATCGCACCAGGCAACTTTTAGACCCTGTTTACACATGTATCCGTTGGTTCATGCAATTAAACCGGTTTTTTAGAAAGCAGGAGTGAAGCGAAAGAGGTTGGATACGTTGCATTACATTTCCAATTCACTCCCGCTTTCTAAAGAACCGGTTTAAACGCATGGACGCATGAGTAAACATAGCCGTAAGATTAACTTGAGGTGGCCGTGTGTTGTGGCTATTCTCGTAGGCGACAGCCTTATAGAGTAGCACGCGCAACGATTGAGCGTAGAGTTTGCCGAGGGAAGGATGAAGAGAAATATGTCTTCTACTTCATATGCCAGTGTCCGGTTTTTACGAGAAGAATAATGGTATTACTTCATCAATATAAAGAAGGTAGTGCAGTTTGTTCAAGAAACCAGATGGTTTTCTGATTCCTGTGGCTGAAAGAGGGTGATGTCTATGGTACTACAATGGGGCTCTATGGTGCTTGAGTCATTCGATTGGAATCCCCAACTGACAGTCACTTGATCTAATTTACGCCTTTAGCTCTAAAGCAGTTACACTTACGAGTATACAAGCTTTTAAGGGGGTGGAGGCTGCAGAAGTCTAAGGAGTCAATCGACAAAGTCAGGTGAATATTTGAATAAATCAACGGTTGCAAAACACAAAAATAAACACAAATATCTTTTTAAAAACGCTTATTATTACTTCAACCCCCAAGTAGATCCTCAACATGAACAAGCAGAAAGCAGGAGAAATAGTTTGACAAATGTTTAGGGATTGAAAAAAAATCACATAACAAAAAAATATGACCTTCGATAATAGGAACTGTGAAAATAAAGCGTAAATTAGACACGGAGATCTGGTCGTCGACTTGGTTGCAGATATGCGATATCTGCGACCAAATTCATTGTCTGTGGGCTAGTGTCAGATCTAGTTTGTTCGCAAATATCGCAAGTTTCCAACCAAGTCGACAACCAGATCTCCGTGTCTGTGGGCTGTTTAAGAGCTCAATGATATCATAGAAATGTGCAAGAGAGTGCGAGTCTCAGTTTCAGGGAATCATAGAGACATTGCTCGGCCGATTCTTTTTTTGCAACGTGATTATATAAAATTAATGGCCTAACTAGCTGGTCCATTTTTAAAAGTGCACGTTTGCATTCTGTAAACCTAAAAGCAATATATTTGACTGAAACCCAATATTTCATACTCCACCTATAGTGTCATTTGTTGTTAAGAAAGTGAAAGCTACTAAAGGGCCTTTCCGAATTCACATCTTCGTCCTCATCTTTAGCATGGTATGACAGATTGTGACGTCAGCAGAGTAGTTGAGCTATTCTAACAGTTTGAAGCAGACTAAAACGAGGTGTCCGAAATCGTTGGCTTTGCTTGGTAACATTGCCTCAAAAAACCATCAAGCCAACAAAAAGTCAAATCAGAACGTGATTTCGTCAGCTGTTATACAGGAGAGCAATACCAAGGCGCAGGTTACTGAATTCGGACAAGCTCAACTTGGACTGACGTCAGATTCTGTTGCAACAAGTTCAAGACGAAGGTGAAGACTTTAATTCAGAAAGGCTCTAGCGAATTAGGAATTGTTGGTGAAACTGAAGAACCTGAATAGTTTTTAGTTTATTTAAATACGAAAAATGATATTGATTTTTGGAAGAAAAAACAAGCAACGAGGACAATGCAATTACCTAAAAGCACGAGGTGGTCCAATAAAACAGAGTTGCTTGCCTGATTTCCGCTAATGTCAAAACATTCAGGTGATAAGCCCAAAATTAGCTTGCGTGATGTAGACAAGCGTATTAGCAATGGCTGACATGAAGTGATTTCAGTAAAAATAAAGGTCAATACAATGTTGTTCATGAAAACGCAGTGGAAAATCATTGCAATAACTTATACAACTTCTCATTGAGCTGACGACGCAATTGTTTCATTCTATTTATTTTGTCAGCTTTTAATTGATACCTTGGCAAAGACAAAGGTCGTGAAGTGTGAAACTGACAAAATTAACAGCAAAAAAGAAGTACTTCAGACGAACGGAATGTCTAAAAGCAATTTAATCTCAAACTATAATAAATGAATTCGTCGGTTTGTTGTCAGTTGATTACTGTGTCTAAGCGAACGAATAAACGAATGAGTTCTTCTTGAGAGTATTATCCAATTCCGAATGCAATTAGTCTTCATCAGGCAGATACTAGCCTTTTTACTCATCCTTCTGGATAAACACCTATGTAAGTATACTGATGCTGATGTAACACCTGTATAAACCCATGATGAACACAACACCTACCAACAACAACTAATTCGAATTTTCTAATCTCACATTCACCGAGCATATCAAAGTGAACATATCCAGCAATCTAATCTTGTTCGCCCCTCTTATCTCTTCATTAATGATTAACATACCTTCTATTTCCTCTTCCTGACATATCTCCCGAAACGAAGGACACAGCATACGAAATGGAGTTTTGACAGAAGCGTCACTTCAAGGGGATGAGTTTGCTACTTACAAGATTAGACAGGCGAAATGGATTCGGCCGTCTAGAGGATGAAAGGAAATGAGGGTGCTATAATTGCAGCACTTACACCATCAACAACGCCCCAATTCCGTCTTGGTTCTTATTGGAACAGATGAAATAATCATTAATCCTTGCCACGTGTCTTTTTTTTTTGCTGTTCGTCGACATGGTCCTTTCATTTTATTCGGGAAATTTCATTTATATTTATATGATAGAAGCAAGTAACATACTTGTATATGGTAGCTGCACTAGTGTTCTACAATCTATTTACGTTTGTCTGTCAACCCTTATTGCCGTTAGTATGATTGAGTCGTTTTGAATTGTATCCAATTTTTTTGGTTCATCTGCACTCTAGTCCTCAACACTATACCAAACTCATTCATACTTCCACTATATCTTCGTCAAAAGCTCATTGTCTTGATATTCTCCAGGCACTTTAATAATTTTCATACGGTTTTGATGATAACGGTACGACAAAAAGAGTAACAGTAACGACAATAACGACTAGTGACTAGGACCATGTCCTTTTTCTCGTTAATCGCTCTATTCTCTAGTTACACTTCAAGAAAGTTTTACGGTTTTTTAGGTAACGTGAGAGGCACTGAACGGCAAATGGATGGACAGGCAAGTAAGCGAATGGTAGAATAATAAGAACGATGCTATGCTTGTCGTCATTGTTAACAAATTAGCTGTCCATCATTGCAGCTATTCTCTGAGTATTTTCTTGTCCTGACTCAGTTTTCGTCTTATCGTGACGAGTAGTTTTTTTTCATTGTAGTTTTTTTTTACTTTGTCGTGTTCTGCCTTGGAGCTTTTGCCGGGATGGTTACATATTTAAACAGTGCCTGACAAGGTTTCACAGCCAAAGTTTGCTAGTTGTTAGACATAGCGGAAATAATATTACAGAAAACTTTATTATTGTTCTGAAAGTAAGGAGACATAAGAGGCGAGAAAATGATGAAAATAGTAGTCGTGTACTTTCGCTTTGCAAACGAACTGAGTTATTTTTAGAAATATTCTGAATTTTTATTTGAAAAGTTTTAGTGTTTTATTACTTTCGTTTAGACTATCTGGTTACTAATGTAGTTTTTACGAGGGTTATTTGACGCATTTTTATAAGAGTCAATTTTCCACTTAGACGAGCGATCTCAATAATAAAGAAAATGTTTCAGCATCTGAAATTGATCTTACATGCCAAAAATATGAAGATTTGGCGTAAAACATAGGATCTCAGGATTGATTGAAACCGCTTTCAACTTGCTTAATAAATCGATAGCTCCGCTTTGTCAGCTTTTTCGACAAAACTAAAAATTGAAGCAGTATCTATTCTTAAATATATTTTCAGGCAAACTTTCACAAGCTTCAATCGTATTGAAGTGTCTTCAACCCTGCTAAATAACACAGAATTACATAGAATTTTGACTGGAAAATTTCGAATTCAACTGTCAAGGACAAAATTTTTGTCTCTCCCCACTCAAAATTTCAACTTTTCTCTAGAATTCTTCCAAATCCACAATTCCATGTAAATCCCCGATTCACATCTTCTTTATCTTCTGTATTTTAAAGAAACAAGGACTCAAAATGAAAAAAAAACTTGATACCATTTCATCACCCTCCAACCTCATTACAATCTTTTTTTTTAAAAAATTTCCATAATTAACAACATTTCGCATCGAAACAGGATTATAATTTACTGAACAAGACTATAATGACCAGTTTTCGTCTTGTTTTTCTGTTGACAACAAATAATAAACAAAAAAAAAACTGACTAGAAAGAAATTGTCTGGACTGAAAGTGAGGGAAAATTATAATTAACCCAATGCAACGAAATTATGGACGAAGGAACTCAAGTTAGTCCTTAGCTGACGAAGTCCAACAATACGATAGCAGTGAATAAATATTGAGTGTGTCTCGCGCCTTTGACAACCGCGACAATGACACCAGTGGCGACAAACGACACTTCTACATCCCGGTAATGGAAATTTTCGCTAGTATAACGGCGACGACACAATGACAACCTCGACATTATTGCATACCGTTGTTGGCTCTACAGACATGGAACCGTTCGTGTCTTTAGTTTGATAGGGAGACAGGGCACTGGTCCCGGTGACAATGTTGAATTACATTTTGCTGCCACTGTATTGTGGGGAGCTAAATAGCGTCTGCAACAATAACATCGTCACCTGGATGGCGTGTCCATGGAAAGTTCTCTTTTTTTTTCGGAACAGGAAATTTTTCGTGAAAATGAGCACATCTGTAGACTTTCTCAAAGAATCGCATGAGTTCAAGTGTTATACACTGCGACGACAAAAGGTGGAAATGTTAAGGGCTGAGAATGATGAAATATTATATTTTCCGATTCATTGTTGGATGTATTGTGTTTGGAGTTGGCTTTGTTTATGGTGACAGAGAATTTGTTAGAGGAAATTGTTTGCTATGTGGTGGCGAAGGCTTTGATTAAGAGTCGTCTGAACGATGTGCGTTGACAAGGGAATTGAACTCGTTGAACTGTGGGTTGGTTTTCGGAACTGGAGGACTTTGCTAGGAACTCAGCAAATTTAAAAGAAAGTATACGTTCACGAAGCAAGCTGTCACATTTTACGTGAACAGTGAAACGAAGTGTTATCTTCTGCGTTTTTTTTTCCGCAGTATCTTTTTGATGGATTTCTATCCAGATTTTTAGAAGCAGGAAGCAGTTTGCAAAGACAACTTGTGTCTATGATGTACCCAAAAAAAAGCGGGAACTTCGTTATAACTTCTTTATTTTTCAATATTTTTACACTAAATTTTGATCACCTTCAAAGTATTCTCCATTGACTACAACGCACTTCTGCAAACGATTCTTTCGTTGTCCAAAACAGTTTTTAAATTCAGTTATCGAGATATCTTTTAGGCCTTCCAGTAATTTTTGTTTTACCTCTTCCACAGTGGCAAAACGCTTTCCTTTCATGTCTTTTTTGAATCTGGGGAACAAAAAAAAACCAGGGCTAGATCCGGCGAACAGGGGGGCTGGGCAAGCGGTGTAATGCCGTTTTTTGGTCAAAAACTGCTTTACGGAGAGGACGGTGTGCGCCGGCGCATTGTCATGATGGAAAAACTAGTCGCCTGCGCCCCAAAGATCTGTCCTTTTGTTCCGAATACTCTTCAAAACGTCCAAGTAAAACTTCTGGTTGACAGTTTGACCCGCGAGAACGAATTTCGCGTGCACAACACCTCTGGTATCGAACACACAAATGAGCATAGTCTAGATGTTTGAATTCATCTGACGAGACTCTTTGGGACGAGGAAAGATGGAACTCTTCTATTGGCTTGATTGCTGCTTTGTTTTGGGGTCGTATCTATAGCACCACGATTCATCACCTGTATTTCCCTTGGAAACAAATTCAGGATCCTCTTCGAACTGATTTCGAAGCTCTAAACATGCCTGAAGTCGACGCTCACTTTGCTCATCTGCGAGAAGGCGAGGAACAAATTTGACTGCAATCTTTCTCATGTGCAAATCTTTGGGTAAAATCCTCTGAATTGAACTCCATGACATTCCATGGCGACGGTCCATGACAACAGTCTTCACGAACGAGGGCATTGATTTTGTCGTTCCTTTCGTCAGTTCTTGACGTTGAAGGGCGTCCTGAACGAGATTGGTCTTCAGTTCACATTTCTCCAGTTTGAAAACATGAAAACCACTCTCGTAGACTCTGATTTTACTTACGACAGCATGCCAATGAGCAGTTAAAAGTATTTCAATAGTTTCCGCGGTTGATTTTCTCAACAGGAAACGAAATTTCACAGCCGCGCGTTGCTGTTGGCAATCCGCCATCACGTTTTCGCAAAATGGAAAAAGATGTTTTACTAAAAAAAATTCTTACGGGCGAACGGATGCACTCACACCGACTCAGCTTCTCACAATGACTCAAAAGGCGTGGTCCTAACGGACAATTCCCGTTACTTTTGAGTCTCCTCTTCGTACTATCTTTGAGAATGCCCTGCTTTTTGTGAAACTTATTGTTATATAGTCTATACAAAAATTGGATAAAATTTTGAAGTAAATTTCACATTTCATCATTTCAAAGTTCATAAGGGACACTTTCATGAATCTGTGATGATTGACTAGCGCCGCTTTCGCTCCTATTGCAGGTAAATTCTCATTTTTGTTACCTACTTTGCGAATGCTTTTTTAGCTAATGGTCTTAAACTCTTTGTGGCGTTGAAAATAAGATTAAGCTGGGCTTTTCTGGCTGACACTGGATCACACATATACCTATTGGTCCATAGCAATACCAGATAAGAAAACCTAAAGGTTCATTCCAAGTGGCCGTTGCAGACCCATGTCAGACCCCCACCCCAAGATTATAGGATATCTTCCAACTTCTACTCCATCACGTGTGTGAAGTCCACCAGCCAAGACATACCGAAGTTGCGTCGTCGGGTTTTCCCCAAACACCTGGTAGGATATGTTGGATAGTTTCGGTGACCCCTGATACTTCCTGCAGACGCCACTAACTAAGAGTTACTGTTTCACGGCAAGTGTTGCTACAAAACAGTGGTTGGTAACGATGCGGACCAGCCGCTAACAGTTAGTCCGGATTAACGCAAGTAGGAATTTGGTTGCTGCGAGGTTGTATGAATCTCACATGATTGTGGTAATCCTGCATGTCTGCACACCATCTGGCACACCGCAACATACTGTAGGTACAGTCAACTAGATACATACCTATTTAAATAGGCATTGGGATGCCAGCAACTCCAACTAAGGGTAGACTGGCCCCGAGCTTTGCTAAGGCATCCACTTTCTTGAAAGTACAGAAAAATTCATCAGTGATAAGGATGCTTGAAAAATTGTACTATATTGCAGAGTATGCTACTGCACCTAATCTTGTAGCGGTTTTAGATCCTTAGGCATTGATGCTAACGACTGATGCCATTCATGCCTGTTTTCTACGGTCGCTTGATATTTTCGGTTGAAGCAAGGAATGAAGTCCAACGGCCGAGACCCTGGCGATGCTGCTCTGACCAAACGGCTTTGGCTCACGTTGCCCTGATGCCTGAAGTTTGTAACAGCTTTTGCAGCCACGTTTACAACAAAGAGTTCAAGTGGGGCAAGATGTAGCAGAATGTTTAACACGGCACGGCGACTGATACCAAGACGTACGGTTTTCGCCCACAGTCGATTAGATGAAGTGGCGATGGCTGTTTGGATTCCCATCCAAGACTATGATCACAATTTTTATCATGCTTGTCACCAGGTTCCGCAAGAGAGTTGGTACACCTTTTTGGTGGAATACACCTATGCGAACCTTATTTATGGTTTGAGCTCCCGCCAATTTCATTTACATGGGGCTTGTTGATGGCTCGGTCGATTTTGGTTGCGAGAAGACCTTTCATAATGTCTGTAATATGTACATTATTGAAAACATTTTCAATGCTCCAAAAATCTCCTAACGCATGCTCTTTGTTGTGCAGTGTTTTTCTTTTTCAAGATCCACCCTATGGGGAGCCGTGTTAGCAGATTTAACTTTTGTGTACTTGTATTGTACTCGGTAGAGTTTTCAATCCTAACGTCTATTTAAAGTAGATATTTAAAGTCTTTCAAGTACTTTGAAAAAGAAGAGAAGAAGGACTTTGACGAGAAAGCTAATTTGCACGTAGTCCTTCAGAGTGACCATTTCCGTCTTTTGGAGCATAGCAGGCAAAATTACATTCGGATCAAAGGACTTGAGGAAGACTAGTTTTTGTCTGGTCCCAATTTGGCCTATTCCCCTTCGCGCATGTGTATGCGCGAGTGGAGTCATCTCAAATAGCTCAGAAAGTAATTATCTACGGGGATGTTCCCCTTTTCCTACTTTAGAAATTTTCCCTTTTCCGAAGTCTTTTGAATTTGAACGAACAGCTCGTTCCATATTTCTGATTTATAGAGCTTAAGAGCTTCTTTATATTTGTCCCAGAATTCCCTGCAACTAGATACTTTGGCTTTGGCTAAATTCTTCCCAGCACTATATAAATTGTTGAACAACGACTTCTTTTCTAACCTGTAACAGGAATTTCGGTATCACGTTTGAGAATAGATTTATTTTTGACTCTCTTACTTCAGACTTGGCTACTCGCACTTACTAATAATTGGATTGACTCCCAGGGTATTGCAATCATTTAATTTCAGCCATTTAGCCATTTTGTGCTAGTCCTAAACAAAATCTTTGCATGGCATACCGAAAAATTTACATTTGTTCTGAAGATTCGACAGAGGTAAGATGAAGTTCTTAAGACCTGAAATAATCTAGCTACAGATAGTTGAACTAGCTTATTTCATTTTTGACCAAAGTATCTTGTAAAAAATGCTATAGGTTTGATAGTATAGATATAAATACTGAAGCTATGTTATTTTTGAGAATTGTCTATGCAAAATGGTATTGAAGGGGGTAAAATCAAAGCTTTTTATCTTATAAAGGGGAAGAGATAGCACCAGATTTTTGCCTTGCATCATTGAAGCCAATACTTTTTTTTTGAAATTTTTACCCGCAATCGTTTCAAATAGATTCCATTTGGCAAATGGGCCGTTTCAATATTCAGATTCATTTACAGGACTACCATATCTGGATGATAAGCTTGAACAGTACGAGATAAAAGAGTACAGATTTTCGCTTTAGAGGCTGTTTTAATTTCTAAAATGTAATCTTTACACCTCAAAGTTTAAGGGATAGCCTTCCAGTTCAAGAGAACAAGAAAGGGACCGGAGGTCGTGTTTCCAGACAACCGTGTACTAAACGTACAAAATTGTATTGAGGATATAAATCTCTACGACCAGGGTATGATAGGCTTGCAAAAATCAGTTGATATGTTTTAAACATTTCTTTCAGTCGTTAGAGTTTTTTTTTTCCAATATTTTGGAACTATTGCCCATCATATCAGATTTCCTTTCCCTAACTTTTGTTGCTGCATGATGGTGCGATTTTTTCTTTCAGTGCCTTTTGCCACTACTTTGAATTCTCCAGGTCCTATTACCAACATTATCTTAGAGCATATTTTACGTGGAGCTACTCCAATCGATTAGCTACACACATGTGGTCTTTTTAGTGCCTTATGTCGTTATTCGTAGGTTTTTTTTTACGTTTGAATGGAGGCGGCAAAAGTAGTTAAAAATTTAATATGAAATATGGTGCGACGTTTGGACATGAAATGGTAATACTTTTCGATTGTATTAGTTCGTATGTTTCTTTGAGCTTAATCTTTAAGCCTCAGCTACGATACTGAGACGAGTTTTCAAAATGGCTACAATAACAGCTTTTAGAAGGAACATCTTTTTATATAATTTAAATATAAGTGAACGGGTCTTGATATTGAGGCAACGTAACCGACAGCTGATGGCTATGGCAGACGATTGCTGTTTTTTTCTGTTTGTTGACGATTGGACGTGGACGATTCGTGGACGATTGGGCTGAAATAGGCTGGGAACTCGAGCTGAGTCTAAGCAATACTAGTAATCGTATCTAGTAATCGTAATTGTATGCCAAAAGCAATTGTTGACATATCAGTATTGAACATTTTGCTAAAGAATTGTAGTAGCGGTTATAATAATTTGCCAGTTAATAGTGCTGGTGGCTTACATAACTAAGAAAAATGACCGGACAGATGATCATTTTGCCTTTTATTGCTTAATCCAGAAGCGATTTCGAATGCTATGATCGTACGACTTCACAGCTTTAAACACTTTTGTAGCAGCCAAAGTGAGCGTTGAACCGGATGAGCACATGCGTCATTGACAACCACATTTTTTGTTGAAAAATACATTTTTTAGACTGCCTTGTTCACGAGGGCGCAAAAAACCTGACAGTTAAATAAGGAGAAATATCAGTGCCACCAATTTTTAATGTCCGGAATTTTAAATGGGTGAAATTGTAACGAATTCGCTTAGTTTTTTCGGGGTCGTTCTGTGCCTCAGTGATCAAGAGAACCTATAATGCATTATCGAAACATAAATTCTCCTAACTTAGTGTTTCGACATACATCAACTAATGCACGTTTGGAACTCCATAGTTAATAGAAATGGGATAATTTAAGAATAATAATAATAACAACAAAAATAGCAGAAACACAAGATGAATTTAGTAGTGTGTAAGGGATTTCATGTTGAGATTGAATGTGTTTGGATTTTTTTAATGACTTAAATTTGATGAGCTCAATTTTAATGTATATAAGACAATGTGTTTTAGTTGGCAGCAGCATCTCTGAGTTATAGTACCATAGTCCGGAGCTGGTGAGTACCACATTTTATTATATTTATTTTAAATAAGATTTTTTCTTTGAATTACTTAATTTTGTATTCAATATCTGGTGACACGATTATACACGATTTGTTTTCTTAACTTTTTATATTTTATGTTTATATTTTGTTGGAACTCAAGTTATTTGGAGGGTGTGATAAAAACAAAAAACATAAAATAGGTAAGCCACAGCTATGGCCATGACTCGTCCCTAAAATACTCCATGACACTAGCGACTACTGACTAGCTAGCATCAGAATGTCGCATAAGAGATACGAAATTTTAGAAATAAAAGAGTTTTCTGGTACATAAAAAATAGAATCGTCGACTTTTAAATGCAGCAAGCAATTGTCCTGCTTCCTTACTTCCCGAGAAGTGCGAATAGTGACTCCAAATATAGCAATACAAGAAATAATTCAATTTTTTAAAAATAACATTCACAACTTTAGAGCTATGTTTAAATCAAATAGGATGAGTTATAGACTAACAAAGACAAGTTTCTACCAGAATTAATTATGAGAAAAACAGCTTCCAAAATTTATTTGGTAGTAATAAAGGAAGACTGTTTACTAACACTATGGTATCATACTTATCGTAAAGAAGAACGAGATGTTAAATGCAGATTTGACTTACCTGAAAATAAAGTAAAAAAAAATTATTAGATTATCATTAAAAAAATATTCTTATGCCTAAAAATTAAGAAAATATTTGAAAATTGTTATTCATTGATAACAAATTTTATTTCAGAAAGGAAACCCAAAACTATATCTAGCTTTTATATGAAAAATCGATCTTAAAATAAAAATATTTGACATAAAAAAATTGAAATTTTATCGATAACGATTATAATAATAGATACAGTTAAATATAAATAAAAAATATATAAAATATTTTTTTTTAACATAATTCTGAAACGCAATAACCAAATTCGAAATAGGTTGCATTGAAATCGCAAACAGTTCACGTCATTGCTTGCAAATAGTTTCAATTCTTTTCGAACAATATACACTAAATTGAAACAATGTTGCTAGTCATTCCCTTCCTATCACAACAAACACCTTCTCACTCGAAAACTTTCCACCCAAACACATCCTTCTTTGAAACACCATCAAGAATGCATTTATCTGACCACCTGAATTCAAGGTACGCCACAAAAGGTGCAATTTTAATTTATTGTTTAGTGACGCTTTGGAACGGACACGAAAATATATAATATCAAGCACGTCACAACTCCAACAAAATCCACTCCCTGCCGATTTACTCTTGTTGTTGTTATTGTATATATATGAATAGCTACCATTTGACAGTGTCTGTAGTAATTTTTCATTCTCATATATCAAACCCGCTTCCGGGGAACGGGAAATACATTCGAGACACACAGGTTCAGGACTTTGTCCATATTTGTGCACATATCCTGGACACGGTAGAAAATTGAATTGCACATGCAATTTCCATCGGTGACCGTCACACGCTAGGTCACACCAGCATGACTAAAAATATCCCTTGACCATCACCATATACATGTTAATGCAAACAGCATGCTATATACGATAGAGGTATGTGAATCGTTCAACTTTTACACCATGGTTTTTATTTCACTTCCTCTTCTGTTTCAATGTCGTATTTTTCCGTTCGGAGAGGATCTTAAACTTGCATTAAAATCAAATTAGAGCCGGTGTTGTAAGCAATTTAAATTGCACACTGGTCATATGACGTTAGGAAGTTTTTACCAATTATAGTCGCGCCGTCAGGGCACTATCCTGTTACACCAATGTCGTCGTTCAGACGACCTTTAGTTTCAGTGCAGTAAGGACTAGTGGTGGTTTTCTGCTGTTGCAACACTACAAGCGAGAAAGAGAGCGAATAAGGAATTAAAACATATAAGCTCCTGAATATCACATTCAATTTACGAGTTGTTTCATGAGCCCCAGTAACCGTTGCTAATGCTTTATAATCAAAATTCATGCAAAGCCGAACTTGGTTCTGGTTAATTGATATTTAACACGATTTTAGACTTTTCGATGTAAAATGAATGTAATATTAAAATACTGGGACTTCTGGTTCTTTTTTAGAGTTTTTTTGACACAAAAGCATGATAATATAGCTTCGAAATTATTTCCAAGCCATTCTTCTTCAGCAGCTATTGCGGTGTCAAAATAAATGTCATGAAATTACTATTATCAACATCTAACAAAATCCACTTTCCAACTTATCTCAACAAGGATATCGTGCCTTTCAAGTTCTTCAACTTGTTAAACGGACAGCAATAATCACAAAAACAAAAGTAAGAACAACAGCAACAACCGTCTTTCACGACCTTGCTCACATAACTCAATCAGACAATCATTATTCCAATTGTTTGTTCTGTTTCTGACAACTTTTGCCCCCAAAAGTACTTTATTTGTCTTTCCTGTCGTTATTTCTCTCCGGTGGTGGTTCTTCATTGCTTATCTAAACTCGAATCTTATCGTCAACTTGTAGATCTTGTTTTGTGTTTTCTTGTCGTATCGTTTTCTATGTTCTTCTTCTCTCTTTTCCAGTGCCCATAAATATTTGTTGGTGCTGAGAAAATTCCGAAACATGCCTACCGGGTATACGGTGAGACGACAGAGGGATATGATAACTAGGCTGGATAGGAAAAGAAAGAACGGCAAATTGGAAGCAAGCAGGATGTCAGGTTAGGATTTACTTTGCGTTTTTGTCTTTACAGATAGTACAGAACTTATAAGCTCGAATTGGTATCGTTTTGGAGGACATTTCCTTTATCAGATTGTTTTTCAATAAACAATAAAATCAAGGCAATATTAATTTTCGCTCGGATAAAGGAAGTAAGAGAACTCAAGGATCATTGCTTGAGAATTAGATGATGGTTGACAATTGGATAATTTGAAAAAGACTGGGTGAAATCAATTAGTGGTTACGAGAAAACAACGATTTTGAGGAATTTTTTTTCTGAACCTGTACAGTTATTTTTCCCGTTAGTTTAAGAGGAGAAGGATAACAAAATATTGGACGTTTAGAAGAACTGGTTTTTTTTTATATCGTCGTTGGCGGTAAGTTGACTTTTTTTCAAATGTGAATCGAAAGGATGCCATCCTGAGAATGGAGGTTAAACGTTCTACTATTGCCTTTACCTAGTGAGGTGAGGCAACACTTTTTATACCATGACCCCATAATGGAACGCAACTCATTATCCGAAAGCTCATCGACCCTTTTTTCTTACCAGAAGTTAAGGCGCTTTAAGCCTCATTTGCAGTTTATTAGCAATTTTTTCGGACCGGAGTCCAATTACGAAAATAGAAAGATTATAATATGAAAATACAGTAAAGTAAACAAAGTCAATCCAAGAAACAAAAGGAATAAAAATAATGTTTAAAAATAATAGTAATGATTATAATACCAAAAATAAAAGCTATAGAAATAATCCTAACAATAAATATAAACTACTCGAAAATATTTTCTGTGCATAGGTGAAGGAGAAAAAACTTGAAACAAGAATTAACTTAAGGATTATGCTAGACTAGGAATGCGGCATAAATTTCTAATTTGACGCTTAAATTGCAAGAACTTCTGTGTAAGTGGACCAAAGTGGAGCTCGTCCTGTTTCATAGGAATTTCCACTAGAGGCGAATGATTAAACATGTCCGGTCAGGCGAAAAAAAAATGTTTATGGTGATATATCAAAACGATCAACTTTTTGAAGGAGTAGACATCGGAATTCCATGGTGAAACCCAAACAACAAAAACATAAGGGAGCACTCTTAAGCATTTCAATGGCGGGATTCGGAACGAGGATGGCAATAAAGGATGTTGAATTTAAAATATAAAGAACGGGTGATTCTATGTTGTACAAGATATATACTTATAGTTCGGAGACCTAACTTGGCAGCAATATCTCGAATATTGAACTACGAACTAAAGACAGCAAAAATTGAAGAAAAGGTGGCAAAAGAGCGGCAAAAACTGATGGCAAACGATGATAAAATGGCCGCAATATGCAGAACGAAATCAAGTTCCGAGTCAAAAATCACAAGATATTGATATTTTCAACAATAGTGAGAAGGGATCCAGAAAGAGAGTAGGAAACCATTAATGCTTTTGGCATATATGTATATATATATAAGACATTAGATGGTTTTTCGATATGTTCAGAGCAACTGAATTCCTTAAGCACAAACCATCAACAGTGCAAAGATCGTTTAGAAGTGGTAGGCAATCGTAGAGAGATTTTATTGCTTCGAACCTTTTGGAATCAACAGTATACAGAAGGCAGGACAAATATAAAACAGGGGAAGAGTCGTTGATCAAGACAAAAAAAAGGGGTAGAGGACTGAGAATTGAACCCTTCGAAACATCGAAATGGACACGAAATGCGGAAAATGAGCTACAAAAATCGAAGGAACACCAAGATAGGAACGGAATCAGATAAGAAAAAGCACACGAGCTTCGAGAGAAGAAGCTTGTGATCAACAGAATCAAATGCCTTTGAGAAGTCAATGTATACAGCATAAATTTGTTTCTGCTGATCCAAAGCAGAAGTAGCTTAGTTGGAGAAAGTTGTAAAGCTAGATACGGAAGATTTTCTCTTGATGAATCCATGCTGCTTAGGACGATGGGGATTGGAATGAGCTAATTTTAAGCAACTCTTTCGAGTACTTTACTAAAACTGGAGAGAAGGTTATTAAAAATACAGCCATAATCATGAGATTTGTGAACCAGTGAGACATGAGCAGACTTCCTTCAATACGTGAATGAGCCAGAGGAAAAACTAAGGCTGTTTTTCGCTACCCCTCGCATTGAGGCAGAGAGAATGTAGCTTGAGTGCATTTGCACAAGTTCTGTGTTATAATCACACACACATATACAAATACATTGAATGCATTTTAAAAGCACAGATTACCGTAACCGACCATTACCCTATGGAGGAGTTTTCTAGCTCTGGCGGCAACCAGTTGTTAGTTGGTGATCAGATGCATGGAAGCAAGTCAGGAGTTGAGTGGTTGCCTTCCGTGGCAGAACGTTTTGATAATAAATGTTTAGAGCTCTATCAATTTGTGCTTGAAAGCTATACTTTTTATTGGAGCAAAAATTTCTATGAAGTTTTCATTAAGCTTTCAGGGTGCCAGAAGTCATTACCAAAAACCTCCATTCCAGGAGAGTTTCTCGCCGATAAGAATTAGAGGAAGATGACCTAGATCGGCCACTACATATAGTTTTATAGTATTCACCGTCGTATTGTAGGCAAGGCATGATACAGAGATTTTTAGCTAATTTTTAATAATAAGTAACGTACAAGGTGAAGTAAATAAGGGACGAAAAGACTCTACTTAGCTTGGACAGCAGCCTGCGGGAGCCTAGGCTCAATTTTGAACATAAAACGATCGACATTTGTAACAAAAATTGATTTTTTTTTTTTCAGGAATTACCTGTGAGGCAAAATGGTGACCTATTTCAGGTTGACTTTGTCAAGGGGGGTCCCCAACTTGAAAATCATCAAAAATATGGAAATATGAAAATTCTAAAACTTTTTTAATTAGAAGTATTTAATTTTTAATTTATAATCTAAAGCGTTTGAAGAGATTAGAGGAATAATGGTTTTTTTTTATGTGAAGGCATGGTTCTTTCGTTATTTTGGTAAGGAATGTCATAAAAAATAGTACACATATGATAAGATTACAAACTGATTGTAAACAAGTTTGTGAACGACATCTAGTGAGCAGATTGAAAAAACATAATCGAAAAGTTGAAAATTGACGTGTCATCGGTCTCGGTTCTTTCAAACGCTTCTCCTGAAAAATCACGTTTTTTCACCTTTAGGAACACACATCTCAGGTACAAATCACCCGATTGGTTTGAATTTTGATACATATGTTCTACGATAGATTATCTATGCTCTGACTAAAAAAAAACTAATAGTAAAAATGTTACATTGTGTTAAAGTTGTGAAAACTGACTACAAACTATAAGTTTTTATTAATAATTTCCAAATCTCCTTTTTGATAAAGGTTCCCGTCAGGACATAGACAATAGCTTCAAGAACCGGTTGTCTAAATTTAAAAAAAATCGATTGAGCCACTCCCGAGTTCTGTGTTCCTAAAAACGCCTGTTTATAGGTAGGGGGGGGGGGGGGGGGGGGGGGGGTTGTTCCGGGTTGGCAGAAGACAAATAGGGAGCCCCTTTAATCTTTAAATTGCTGAAGTTATTGTTGTTGTTGCTAATTTTGATGGTTATTAGTGCGATTGCAATGGTTTTGTAGCTCCCCAAGTTTATGATTTTGTTACTGGATTTTATGGCAACGTGTTAGCTGCTGCCTTTTCCTCTATGCATTTTAGTTTGCTCCTAGTATCAGCAGCATCACAAAAACGAGTAACGATAGAAGCCATATACTGCTTACTCTATGGTTTGCAGATCCAGTATAGGTCAGAGTATTTCACAACTATAGCTTAACTTTCAATCAAGAGATGATAAAGCTAGACCCGCAAATTTATGGATGACAAAAGTACTAGAAATATCAAAATCTATTGATCATTAGTACAGGTACGCATCGATTTGGAAAGGCTACTACATTTCAAAACAAGTTGTGACACAATAGAAAACACTGCAGATCAGTATTTAGCGCAAAAACTCACCAGACATAAATAGATAGCGGCAGAGCATAGAGTTCAAGGCGCGAGACAGTAAAAATCTAAATGCACAAAAAACACAACTTTTCGTTTTCAAAAAACATCCACAGTCGCATGAAAGAACAAAACAGCGATGCGTAGGGCATTTTGAAAGTTATACTTAATTTGAACGCGGCAAGTAGAATAGTGGCATTATAAACATAGCCAAGGAACACGCGGAGCAAATTACAACAGTGGCTTAAGCTCTCAAACGAGATGTCAAAACTACGAGGGTTGATCCAAAATTAGTGATAATCGGCTATTTCCAGTTCGCATAAAAGTAAAAACAAAAAATGTTTTTATCACCTCACATACCCACTAAGTCAGCACAAAAAAAAAACAACATACAAATAAGCCACGACATTCATTTGAATACGAATAGTCGAAGAGCGAACATTAAAATCAAGAAAAACGAATTTAGTGTTTGAAAAAAATATCTACCAAAGACATAGACAGCGACTTGGTGGAAACACTAGGAGTTTCTGGTCTTCCATATTCCACCGTTGCACGTTGGGCCAAGGGGTTGAAGCTGGAAAGAACATCCACTGAAGATAAATACCGCGAAGGACGTCCATCCACACCGCTCACTGAAGACAACGTTAAAAAAGCCGAAGATGTTGTGTTGGCAGATCAAAGAGTGACCATCAGGCATATATCTGAGGTGTATAATATCAGGTGTATAATATCAGGCTCTTACTACGCCGACCAAATAATAAAATTGCAGGAGGCTATTTCGGGAAAAAGACGCAGTAAACTGCAAGCCGGAGTGCGGTTTCATCAAGATAACGCACCGGGTCATAAGGCTGCAGTTGCCATGGCTGCAATTCAAGAAACAGAATTCGAGCTGCTTGAACATCCGCCCTATTCGCCAGATTTAGCTCCCAATGACTTCTACCTCTTTCTTCGGCTCAAGAATCATCTTCTGGGCAAGAAATTTGAAGATGATAGCGAAGTGATGGCCGCTTATGGGGCGTTTTGGAAGAGCAAAGACAACAGTTTTTTGTAAGGATTTTCTGGGTTTGGAAAAAGATGGACTAAATGTTTCAAGTTGTTAGGAAACTAAGTTGAAAAATAAATATTTTTTTTAACGTTTAATCACCTTGGTTTATATTGGTTATCATTACTTTTGGATCAACCCCCGTATTACGCGGAAGTCTATACGCTGATTGTGTGCTGGAAGTTTCCCTTCCTTTCCTAATGTGCTGAAGTTTGCCATTCGGATTTCTGATTTTTCTTCAGGTATCGAGAAACCAAAATACTTCCACTGTATTCTTCATAAGTGCGAACAATACCTCCAAGGTAAGACTTAATTCGGATATAGATTCACTGAAAATCTGTCTGCGATGCGTCGGTGCTGAGTCTGAGTCAAAACCAGGTCATAAAAAAGACCATAAAAAAGTCATTAGTTGCTAAAAAAAAAAGCCGGAGGAAGCTCCGGTGTCCATTCTAAACATATCAGTTACATTTCGAGCACATGCAGCCGCTTAATAAAATCTGTATACCAAGTATCTTGTAATTACCTTCTCTATGTTCGCTGAACAGTGTGAGTAAACGATCACCAGTATGACAAGCAATAACTGGCCTGTCAATTGACGTTGACCATGTTTCACTTCAATATATATTTATAGCGCAACTAGACCTAACGCGAATATTCGGAGATAATACGAGATAGAAAAATCAGCTTATTTATACATACATACATACATATTATGTTCAACTCCGGAAGGAAGGCGAAATGGCAATGGAAAATTTAGCAATTATAGAATGGATACAGCAAGAAACATGGAATGAAAATGGAAAAGTAAGGAACCACGCCATAGCCTTCTATTTTTGTGACAGTTTGATGATCCATAAATCAAGCTTGATCGGTTTTGACGTGGAGGAATTAAAAATTGAGAAATTAAAAGTAGAAAATTAGCCCCTGATAGAGAGTTTTCACAATTAGGCGATTTGAAGATTATATTGAAACAAGTTTAAGCAACATTAGGGATTAAAAAAGCAGAGTTCGATCGGCCGAGAATAGTTTTTAAGGCATTATACAGTATACCTAACCTGAGAGTATATTTTGAACGGACCTTAAGATAGGACCTTAAGAAACGTGCAAAAAAAATAGAAATATCATACAAATCAGTCAGGACGTTATTGAATAGCATTCACTATGGTGGCATCTGTCTGCGAGTACTAAAGTAACACTCTAAATCACATACGATTTTTCCTCTAGGCAGAGGTTTTTTTTTTTTGTTTATAATGTTTGGCAAGAGTTGATGTCATTATTTGGTTATGATTCAGTAATTCAGTGAATTTCGCCAACATTTTAGCTTAGCGTGTGTTTGAAAATCGAAAATGATCGAAAATGAATCATTTGCCATAGTTTTGATACGCAAACACACGGAGAAAGTTTCAACGAATAAGGAATAAGTCCTAAATAGTAAATCCGTTTCTATTATTGAGTATTTAAAAGTAAAAACTTCTACGATTATCATCAATTCATGTTTTCCATCAAAGATTTTTTTACAAAGCTGAAACAAACACGGCAGTTTACTTCTGGTGAATTAACAATATACCTGAATATGCTGGAAAGAATAATAAACATCGAATAATTTAAAGAAAACGAATGACAGTCAAGTTCTCCCCAGTTGTTTATCTTACAATTGTCTTGACATCAAAAACAAATTCGGAATATATCCTCCCTTTTTTCTTGCATCATCAATTCATGAACATTGTTCTATATTGAATGTATTGCAAACAAAATAGGACTTTAAATTTTTCTACCTGTACTTGACACATTAAAATTCCCTTACAGCTTCCATACTCCTTTAAATTGTAATCATTGTCGTCATCAGTATTTGCATCCTGCTCCTTTTCTTCTCCAGCTCAGTAGCAGTAATCACATGACTCTGCCATGCTTGCGAGTCCTTTTATAAATCTTCCACAAAGCTCTCTGTGCCAAACCACGACTCTGTTTTGCATTCCTTTACTTTCACTCATCTCCCCCTATAATATTACGTCGTCCGTTACAGTTGTAGTTGTTGCTGCTGGCGACGGCATTGTCAACGTCGTCCTGTCTGTTCTTTTCGCTACCATCCTCTCATCGTTTCCCTTACAATTCTTCGTAAAAGGAAATAATCCCTTTTCGTGTCCTTTGACATTATCCGGTTTATGAAGGGACACCCGTGAATGTTTCCGACATGATTGTTATTTCTCAGGCACATTTAATGTAAATTTGTTCCTTATGGTCTATCACGCCCAACCGAACACATACAGGTTCGAATATTCAGTAAAATGCTATACACCGGATTATGATGCCAGAAGATCATTTCGCTTCCAGGAGATTTGAATGAAGGAGGTTGAATGAACGCTTGAATAGCGGATGCAATTTAAACTATTTTCCGGAAGGGATGAAACTGAAGCGTGTAAACAGAGATAGGGAGACATCAAACTACTCAGGATTTTTCGGTTGGAATTTCTTATTCATATTTTAACGATTTCTAGTGGATGAAGAATGGTAAGGGACTTTATGAGGTCAGAGAGACCATTTCAAAAATAGGTGGGGGGAATATATTACAGGACACCAAAATGATTCACGCACTAAATATAAAAAATAACTCCAGTACTAATAATCTTGCCGTAACAAATTTTTTAGCTGGTATATCCTTAACATATCATTCCAAAGCTTTTAATGCGAACGGACTACAGAAAAAAAAAACTAAAGATATGTCTGCCACACTGTTACGCTTTGATACAGGCGCACATTAGAACCGTACATATCTCAGCGCCTATGTAATCTTCGGAAAGAATATAATTTTGAATATAATTGAATGTACAGCAGACAGATATCTTATAAATCAATTGAAATCCAATATCAGACAAATTTTGTATATTATTTTTGGAAAACATTTCACCCCCGTGCACTTCGACTCCAGCATGGAGATTTTGAACAATAAAAACAACAATAATAAAGGCTTTCGATCCGAAAAAATATCATTTCGTTTCGGGAAATAAGCGAAAAGTTTCAAAACAATAAAGCGAAAACGATTCATTTTCCAATTCAGAAAATAACGTCGGTCGCTTATGTGTTTTTGACAGGTTGTAAGGTAGAGGTTTGTATTGATTTTTTTTTACAGTTGGCGAGAATTAAGATGGGGATATCCGAAAATGTTAACAGTTCTTTCATAATAAATGAAACACAGAGATGAAGTTTGTGTAGTTTAGCGGAGAGTGCTGTATGTGTGTGTGAGTGCATGAGGTTTGTGGTTCAAATCTGCTCATGAAAAATGGTCAATCATAAAGCTTGTGGTTAACACTTTACTTTGATGTGAGTTGCTAATTGAGTTAAAGGTGAGATAGGGTTGGGGCTCATTATTTTTCGTCTTTGTCAAAAACTGATTATGAAGTAAAATATTTCTGATTTTCAACCAAAAGATGTTAGTGAGGTGTTGTTTAAATAAGAACGACTTATTTTACGTCGCATAAGTTCAAGAGAGTAAATAGCTGACTTAGGTGCATTAGTTGTTCTACAGTTTTTAGGTTAAAAGGTTTTTTTATGATAATGATAGCACAGCACGTGGAATTACCCTTTGTATCGAGTGTTTAGTTATGCCAGTAGAGAAACACATGTCAGAGAAGCTGATTTAATTATTCCATTCGGAGCAATTAGGTGTTGTACTTTTAATTTCTGGAGCGCTGGTTTTATACCCAGTCAGTGCTACAGCTATGATTTGACAGTTAATTAGTGAAGCGCACGTATTATGCTTAGTTGCCAATAGCACGAGTCAAAAATACAACCATGAGCTTGCAACCAGATTCGAACTGGCGGTAGCAGAGCTACCGGCATCTTTGTATCTCTCTCTCTCTCCTCTCTTTGTTTGTCCATCTCACTCTGGCAAAGATTCTGAGAAAACTTCATTTAACCTGAGGTGTCACTACAAATCGGTGTAGGACTGAATAAAGTCTTTTAGGATTTAGGTTTACTTGTCATTATACCATAAATCAATTGATTAAAAAATTTCGTTTCGTTTTTCAGATTACAAAAATTAGCTGGAGATAGGTGCAGATAAGGAAGATCAAAAAATGTGTTCTTGCCAAAAAAAAAAAAAAACATCAAAGATGGGCATGCATAGAACTTTTCAGCAATAATGTGGCATGGAATTAGCTCCAATTTTAGTTGAAATGTTAATTGTTAAAAGCATAAGATGGAAAATGGAAAGCTGTTTATGAGCACTGCTTGAAATTGGCACTTCCTCGTTATCACAAGAGACTACATTTTATATAGTTTTAGCGGTATGCACATACTTAATTTCCAGATTGTGGTAAATTATAGAGCCTGACACCAGAATACATACCAAAGAGTTAATGGGAGTAGGCACAATATATTATTACTTGGAAAGCCATACATTATAGCCGTCAACGTCATGTTTTATAGGCCCCGATGGAAATGAAGAAATCACCTCTGCTCGTATCTGGATTTGATCCAGGGACCCTGGTTCTTAAAGTCTACTTACTATTATACACGAGCTTATTCAACTCATAATTTTTATAGCTCACTTAATTGCCGAGACTAAACGCATCTTATCATAAATAGGAATTTAGCTATGAAGCAACATCTTTTTTTTTATACAAATCTTGTAGCTATGTTTTATTAATCAGGGTACTATTGGGAGTATAAATTAATTTGGTGCATTCTCAAAAGATGACTGTTATATATATATTTTTTTGTAGTGACAGCTGATTTCGGTAGTTTGGGAGAGGTTAGACATCCGTCAATAATATTCAGTTAATATCGCTTTGAGTTTCATACAAAAATCTTTTTTATAACTGTATTGAATATTTCAAATTTTATGCCAACTAAGCAGCATTTGCGGAAGTTTTACTTTTCTGCTTTAATTGGAAGAGTGCAGCTGAAGTTGATCGAATATTTGTGGAATTCTTTGGTGACATTGTTCTAACTGATAAATCATGTAGGAAAGAATTCTGATGTTTGAAGAATTATGATTTTAGTGTCAAATTCAAGCCACACTGCTCTGGAAAGCCAAAAAATTTGAAGACAAAGAATCGGAAGCATTACTTGATGAATCTCCGAGCCAAATACAAGAAGATCTTGCAAATTATTGGAAGTGACTCAACAAGCAGTTTTCTTACGATTGAAATTTATGGGAGTGATTTAAAAGATAAAAAATTGGGGTCTCTGTGGACTAAAACTCGGAGACGTTGAAATACGATTTTTCACTTGCGAGTAGCTGATTCAAATGTCACAACGAATGTGTTTTCTTACATCGGATTGTGACTGGGAATGAGAAATGGATATTCTACGACAACCACTAGGAAGGAAAAACACAAAACTATGCCCGGTCAATAGTTGCCATCGACAACAGCACCAAAGCTGAATATTTATGGTTTAAAGGTAATGCTCTGTAACTGGTAGGACTGAAAGAGTATACTATGAGCTGCTAAAACCTGCTGATTCCATTACGGGCGATCGGTATAGGCTAGAATAGATTGGTTCGAGTCATTCCTTGCGAGTAAGTCGGCCGGAATAAGAGGAAAAACATGAAAAAGTTATTCTGCTTCAAGCTAACGCGCGCCTCATGTCGCAAAAGTCGTAAAAAAATATTTGGAAACACTCAAGTGAGATGTTTTACAGCACTTGCCGTGTTTTCCGGACATTGCTTCTTCTAATGACTGGTTCTTCTCCGATGATTTCTTCTGATAACTGAACACATAAAGCGATTTTTTGGCTCCTAGCTTGGATTGCCTCAAAGGACGGTAATAGATTGCCTCAAAGGACGATAATGGATTGGCTCAAAGAACAATACATTGTTTTGAGATGGAATTCGAAGATCGCCTGAGAGATAGAAAAAAATAATAGCCAGCGATCGATAATATTTTGATCTATATGTTCACTTATTTTGCACTTATTTTTAACCACAGAAACACGGACCGAACTAATTTTTAATCTTAATATGAACGCCTTGAGACTACTGTTCCATGAGCATGTAAAAATATAATCGGAACCAGGATGGTAGACACAGCCAGATTCTTTCTATTTCATTTTTGAAGTAAAATGAAATTGAGAGCAATTATCATCCTTTGCCTAAGAATACTTTAATTCAATTTCGAAGCAGGAGTTAGTTCTTGGGCGATTCACTTTCAAAAAGCAAAGAGATGAATGATCACAAGGAAACAAAACGGTTGATAGAAAAACTTTAGCGTCGAGATAGCTGTTCTGCATTCACGGATGGATGTCAATAGTGTGACTTTTTAGCCTTTAGCCAAGTGTGACAGCGCGAAACATACGGTAAGTCTTTTTTTTTGGGTTAAAATTTTCGACTAAGTGGGAGCGAATTAGTCTAAATTCAGAGAAGTAAGAAATCGATTTCAGGTAAAAACTTACAAAAAAAAAGAAGAAGAGCCAAAAGTGACGATTCTGTTTATGCTATTTTTACACTCGATCTCTTACAAACAACGTCAAATTAATAAGGTGATGCGCTACTTAGTTGTTCGAAGCATTTTCCCAGATATCACCACTAGAAAAAGTGCGGGTTAATTCTCTCAAGCGGAGAAGCGATAACGTCAACAAAAAGTACGTCTTTTTACAAGCACAGTATTTTACGGGAACGCATTTCGAGTAAGTGTGTGGATCCGCGTGAAATCAAATTCACTCGAAACTCAGAAACCCTAATCACAACGAGTGCCCAGGAGTGCTCTTTCACGTATCGCTTCCCCTTTTTCTGTTGTTTTTCTTCCTTAAATTCAATTTTCGTCTTAATTTCCCCTACTTTTATTCTTTCTCTGTGGAAATTTATTTAAAAAATTTTCTTTTTATATGAGTTTTAAAGCTAAATATTTGTTGCTTTTGTTTCTTTTATTTTTATTTTCCTTTTTTTCATTTGATATATCCTTTTTAATTCTCCAATTTTTCAATTTTTCCCCTGATATTTTTTGCTCCTTCGCGATTTTATTCTACCATAAATTAACGGTTTCCAAATTTTTAACCCGATGTAGACGTAGAAAGCAAAAAAATCAACATGGATTTTTTATAGTTACGATTGATTTTGATAGAGCCAGCATACCAGTATGAATACCAGTATGGGAACATTCGAATGCGAAAATCAGTGTGAAAAATACCCTACAAATCATCGCGTCTCTTGTTTTTTTTTGCCTTTTAAGAGGAAAGTTTGAACGATATATGCTGTTTTCACCATCAATCAATTTTCAAAATTCATATGTATATCCTACAAGAATGTTCGACAAATGACCTATTATTCGACCACATGAAAATTAAGGTCACAACAGCTTCCGACTGGATAATCAGGCCGAACTGAAATTCACTGGATGCAGTATATTGGTCTTTAGTAGGACGATGTCAGTGGTAACTGCGAAATTTTCTGATTTGGATTGGCCTTAATAACGATTTTTTATCTATGTTCCAATTTCACGATACTGGTTCGTTGTAAGCCAAAATGCGCTCAAAATCTCCACATTTCAATCGTTTTACTTCAAGAATCAGTTTCTTAGAGCTCGCTTTGCACCCCAGAGACTTTTTAAAAAGGACTTTTTTCACAAGTATTAAATATCTACTAGTGCAAAGAATGGAGCGAGAAGCAGTAACCGAGGTTTTTTTTTTTACAACAAAAGACAAGATGAAAATAATTACAATATATACCAAAATATATTCAAACTTTTCGTGAAATAAGCTTTGAAATTCAGTTCAACATCAAAACCAGAAAAACTCATTCCAGAAATCCACCATATTTTAAATGGTTCCTAAAATCGTTTCGACCACTTCGAAGAAAAATTTACTCTCTTCTACAAAAACCATGCTAATTCGTAACAAACGGTACGTAGTAAACTCACTGATAACAATTTTTCGAATTTCCGGCCAAGCGAATGCATATACCGTTAATTTGCTACAATGCCCTAGAGGCAATATTAACATTTGGTCCAGCCACCAGATATGTAGGATTGTCTATATATATGATAGCATTGTCTAAAAAATAGTCTTAATTACATTTTTTCACTTCTTTTAGCCATGAAATCTACTAAAAATGCATAAAACAAAACGTTTTTGTTAATGATTTAATAACAATCGACTGTTCTATAATCCTACTGTCGCATAACGAACTGCTGACAGCCAAAAGAAATATTGATTTTTTAAAAATAACCATAAAAAAGTATACCTACTCCAAGCTTGAAACTTTCCACTACCCACTAAAATTAGATTCTGCACCACAAAACCTACTTCTTCCTCGCTGAAATTAACATCATCGACCAAAATAAAAGCCGGGATTCATTTACACAAACCTTCCTCCATCATTATCACTACCATCGTTTTCGTTCCGAAACGTGAAGTTAATCACCGGGGAATCGAGACTTGTACGAAACTGAATGCTTTCAAAAACCACCTAACTCACCATTTTGCAGGTCATTAAACCTGTTAAAAAATTCAACTTCAATTAACTTACTGTTTTCTCTGTATTTACAATTAATCTAGTTGACACCGTTGTTGGCTCAGCATCGTCACGCTGGCACGTTACACAAAAGGAAAAATGTCGATGACTGGCTGAAATAGTCGACTAAGAAGGAAGGACTATGAAACCCTACCTTGTTCAGCAATACAGACAGCTTTCATTGTTTTCCGGTTTAATGTTGGATTTTGTCAGTACGCTTAAAATTGTGATTGTGCTTAAGCGGGAGGGAAGTAAACTTTAGTAAATGTTGGTAGTGTCGGAAAGTAGCAGATGAATTTAAGGTAGTTTAAGGCTGGTTTCAGTTGGCAGCTAGACGTGAAGATGACAAGGGAGTTCGTTATTTGAATTGAAAGGAATTCCTTGGTAAACAAGAAGTAGGAAGAAAGGATGTTTTTTTAGGGAAAGGTATTTACAATGTAATTTCAAGGGGATGCTGGTTTGATTTGTTATTATAACTGGATGAACAATAACTGACTTATTTTTGAAAAATGTCGCATTTTTTTTAAGTAATACAATAACATATTTATGACAACGTTGCTTTTCTAACATAGGCAATCAATAATTAGCTGTCTGTGTCTTTCCTGTTACCGTCCGTTTGCAGCTTTTTCACAGGAATTGTTGATTTTTGAACCAGAATATCTAATAGTTCAAATATTGATCACACAACAACTACAGCGAAACATGCTTTCACACTAATAGCAAGTAAATGTCGAGCGCCCAATGTGGGCATTAAACAGGACAATGAAAACCACATCTACCACATTAAGTAATGGAATTTCGATAATGTAAAATTTCAAATCAACTATTTTGCATTCCCGTATATCGGTCTCGGCTAAAACCCTAACTACAACCAAGTGGATCTTTTGGGCGTTCGCTGCCTTTCGCTATTTCCTCGACAGACAAAAAGGTAAAATTTCCTAATTAAAATGTTTCCTAATTAATTTACTATAAGTAACTGTCTAGCTTAACTAAAAGGTAACATTATTATTTTGTTTCGCTTCAGGCACTTTCGTTGCCTCACAGTCACGAAATTTTGCATAGACTTCACTGATGGTCTTGATCTATTTTTATGTTGTAGTAGTAATTGGTAGCTTAGGGTTTTTTATGAAGCCGTTACTTTCGTTGTTTTTGCTATGATTTTCGTTTTATACATTTTCTTTGATGTTCTGCATTAATGAGACGGAGTAATAGGATAGTCATTTAATTTTAATCGAAAATGCAGTGAGTATACGTGCAACAAGAGAGAAAAAAAATTTACTGATATCTATTCCCGAGGTGTTTGTGAATGCTGTTTTTACGAAAATAATTTTATTAAACATTTAAGGTTTTTTTTTATCGTACCTGTAATGGTAATCGTTTACGACAAATTGTGCGAAATAAATCATTTTTACTGATTTTTGGAGCAAATGAGTGTTGTAATTACCCTGCACCATAACAATTTCTTTATATAAAGATAAACCACCAAAAGAATTCAGTGAGATTATCTCTGGAATGCGTAGTCTATTAACGAAAATGACTTGTGATGGCAGCCCTCTGATAGTAGCATAACGAAAAATATAACAAATCTGCTTTACGTTAAGTTAAACCCACCCTGTGAATGTCGTTCCGATTGAATGATGCGCTGGAAGTTATAAGCGTGAAAAGAGTTTGAGGGTTACCACTCACAATTTTTGTTCAAATTTTTGAAACCTCAATATTTGTTGTTAATTGTCATTGCAGGACCGTTCATACTGGCAAATTTAATGACGAAATAGCTTAATAAATAAATACCAGAAAATTACAAAAGTTACCATAGCTGGCAGCTCTTTCATGATTTTTTTACGATTTATTACAATAAGGTCCATTTACTACATGAGTTTCGTTTTGATTTCATCACTGCATAGGAAGTTATATGCGAAAAGGCATTGTTTTGCTGCGCAAATTTACAAGATTTAGGTCAGAAAAATTACCATAGCTGGCAACTCTACTCTAATTTTTCAACCAAATTTCTATTAAATGTGGTTTAGAAGAAGGTGCAAGTACTGTGTAAATTTCGTTCAAATTTGTCGGCCGAAGAAGTTATAGGCCAAAAAGCATTTTCTTCGTAATGAATTTTCACGATGGCGCCACTGCCACAGGGTTACCCGCATTTACAAAACACTTCTATCAGACCTGGTCCTAGTTAATGTAAACACGTCCTGTAAATTTAATAATAATCGGATTATCCGGCCATCAGTTCTCGTGAACAGAAGTTTCAAGTGCTGAAAATAGAGGTAATGTGGTGGTGGGTTGCCGTTCTTGTGCAATTAGGAATTTTGAAAATTTTAAATTGACATGGTGAACAAATTTTGAAATTTATCAATAATGCGAATTTTTTGTAAAAAACCCAAATATTTTCCAGGAGGATAGATGATTTGAAGCATTTTTTTCACGTGCCTTCCGTAGCTACAGGGTTGCCTGCACGTTCTTGAAAATCTATTTGTGAATAGCTTTAATCAACATCATTACGCTCTGCGAATTTCGCGATGATCCTATGTTTCTGTCAAAAGTTATGATAAATCGAAATTTGGAAAAATATCCTAGAATAGAAGGGGCTAGATGTAAGACCTAGGTTAAGATTTAGGTCTAAATAGGTTAAGGATAGGTCTTAATTGTAGTGTAAGATAGTTTTTGAGCCTAATATTGCCCAGGTAACGCCAGTAATTGTACAGACAGAGTAATATTATTAGTGTGCAAGATATAAACTGTCGATGAAAAATAAAAATATATATAAAAAAAAACCATAAGATCCAGCAGGCCTAATTAGTATAACCCCTAGATTTTAAGTTTTCTGTGATAACCAATCTTTAAGCTAGGTTAAGAATGTAAAATTAAAATAAAATAAATTTTTTTTAAATTCGATTACAGCAAAAAACCGTATCAGGCCCACCGTGGCTGAGTATTTTTGGTAAAAGAAGAGAGAAATGAAGGTGATTTCAACTCGGTGATACTGTGTACTTTAAAGGCTTTTTATAACATTCATGAAACAAAAACGGTTTTGGAGGAATTATAAAAGTAACATGAGAAATTATGTTTTTAGTGTTCGCAGTTTGAGAACACAAATAAATTTGAGGAGGGTATCAAAAAGGGTTCAATTATTGTGACTCAAAGTTTCAAACTTTCAAATTCACTTCCAGCAACGCATTTACATTTGAAGCAAAAACATAATAACTGAAGAAATTGTACACAAGAAACGTCAAAGTTAAATGAACGTAATGATCTTGTTGATTAAGAACTGGAGGCTTGAAAAACTGATTGAATTAAACAATCCACAAAAAATTATTCCGCTACAACCCATTAGCAGCCTTGAGGACTAGAAAGGGTAGAGACTCGATTTTCATAATCGAAATTTTCACGTACTAAATGAATAATTTCATGCAACACTTTTTCCTGATTTCGTTTAAGCACCTAATCAGAGCTAGGTCAACTCAAATCTCGGTAAGTGGTGCTCCGTCCATACCTAGATTTGAACTAGGGACCTCAAACGCTAAAAGCCAATGGAAACGGTGGTTCCTCTTGTGTCTGCTTCTGGCTCAAACTTAGTGCTGGATAGTTAAAAGCATTGAGTGCAAGAATTTTAGTTTATCAGCTTAGTTTAGTAAAAGAAGAGTCAGAGTAGCTTAATGTGGCACTAAGATGGCTCATGAAATCAATTCTCTATCAATCTCTTATATTTTGATCCGTCTTGATCCATATAAGTTTAGACAATACTAGAACGGCGTTTAATGGTTTCAAACTCATGGAAACGGACATGTCGATTAAGGCTCATTGTAAAAAAAAAGTCATCATTAAAAAGGACATTCAAATTCAGCATTGAACGTGTTTCTGCAACAAAACTTGACAGCTCTTCATCTTTGAATAACAAAATGTCCCTTCAAAGTTTAAGGGCTAACCAGTCAAAATAAGTAAAAAATTAATGCAAGTGATTTTCAAGATGAATAAAAAGAAATTGAATCAAAAAATATACAATAATATATTATTCAATTCCAACTTGGTCAGCCTATACAAGCGACTAAAGTAATTTTGGAGACCTAATTCAATGTTGTACCTCAGCTTGACTGCACCAAACTGATATTGGTCCCACATACTAAGTAGCTGACGGTATGATTTTCTTCACATTCGCTGCATTTAAGAGCTATGTGGTGATGGCAGTATGGATATCGTAGCTTTTCATTTTTCAGAAGGAAAAAACTTTCATGAAAGTTTTCTATGCATTTATATCTTCTATATTTTTTTGAAAAGTTTCAAAATATTACCATGGTTATGGCCGAGAAAAATGAATGAAAACTATAAACGAGTGACTGGAAGATGTGAATTACTACTTTAGTATGGTATTTGATCCCCTTGTTTTTAAAATATGAACGTGTACTTTGAGTTGGACCATTTTGTAGGCAAAAACAAAATTTATAAGGAATAGAATGGGGGATGAGCAAGAGTGGAATCAGCCATTGGGCGCAGCAACTCTTAGCATCTACACTGACGGCTCTAAAACGACTGCCGGAGTGGGTACTACAACAGAGGCAACTATGGAAGCAGCTTTCAGGCTTCCTAATCACTGTAGTATTTTTCAGGCGGAGATTTTTGCGATACGTAAAGCCGCAGACCAAGCATACGCCAGAGATACCATAAGTGAGGAAATCAACATCTTTACAGACAGTCAAGCGGCGGTTAAAGCTCTGCTGTCTTATACAAACAAATCGAAGTGTGTACTTGACTGCATTCAGGCCCTGAATAGACTGGGCAACAACAGAAGGGTCAGAGTTTTCTGGGTTCCTGGTCACAAGGACATTGAAGGAAACGAGAGGGCGGACGCGTTAGCCAAGCACGGGACCAGCCTTCACCTGTCAGGATCGGTTGACATTCCTACTCCAATCCAAATAATCAAATACTCAATCGACTCCAATATGATGCAACTCAGACCTGCAAGCTAACCAAAATCATGTGGGGGCTGTACAATCTCGTAGCGACTAAGTACCTGCTCGAATTAACACGGACTGACTGCAACCGACTGGTCGGCATCAACACTGGCCACTGTCTTGTAGCAGCTCATGCCATGCCAAGAGCCAGGGGTCTCAGAAACAATCCAACACCTTCTTTGCCACTACCCGGCACTGGGGAGAACCAGGCAGCGCTGCTTCGGTGAGCCTTGGCTAGTGGATCTCTCACATGTAGTAGACCAGAGGCTGAAGCACATATTTCAGTTCGCAAAAAAGTCCGGGGCCTTCGATGGCCGTTTGGACTAAACTTTCCTTCTCCGGGTCCATTTATCTGGTATCGCTACGGACCAATGGGTCTATGTGTGGCCCTGTGCCAGCCAGTTAAACCTTACCCTAACTTAGAATGCGAAAAAAGGCTTTTAACCATGAAGCGAAAGGAAATTTCGAAAATTGGATCATATGTTATGCACTATTGCGACTCTTTATCGAAATCTTCGAAACGAAAATTATTACTATATCCAGAAGAATTTCAAAAGACCACTGTTTCTGAGGTTTAACATATTCATTACACTATCGACAGGAATGTTTTGATAAATTTCAATAATTAACCATTTATATAAAAATAACTTACATGCTTTTAAGCTTGGTCATGATAGAATTTTAATTACCTTTACATGCCATACTTCACAAAAAAAAAAAAGAATTCCGAAATTATCTCATTGAAAATCCACATTTCCACCATACAAATGACAAAAATCTGCATGCAGTCGGCCTCAAAATACCATAAATCGCTTTCCATTATTTGGGCCAAAAATGCATTGACGTGACATATACGAAACATGATTACAACATAATTTCATATTAATTTGAAAAACAGAGTTGAATGTCATCTAGTCCAAGTGCTTGTCTTTTCACCGTTCTAAAGTAAATGTGAGCGAATATGTTTTATCGTACCGTAGAGCAGCGGTCTATTTTGAACGGCACTAATTGGTCATATCATTATAATATTTGTCATATTTTTCCTGGGAATGATTTAACGGTGCTGTAAATCATGTGTGGTTTTTTTTCGGATAGTGGTACGAACGTCTGTATTGGTTGAAATTGTTGACAAGAGAACATGAAATTTAATCAGCGAATAATTAAAATTACAAAAGCATTTCAAAATTGAAATACAGAATACAATTGAAGAAAGAAATATCCATTATTCGAGCTTTTTCATAAATTCTGGCGACCGGCCAAAACAAACAAGCCGTAATTTCAGCTATCATACGGACCATGTACACCAAATGAAAGACTCACCACATGATAATAAACCATACACAACATTAACCTGAAATTACACTATCCTTCGGATTTCAAGCAAGCGCGGCATGCATAGAAAGCACTTATGCGAATCAAATAAATGCAAGTACATTCATTCGTATGTAGGCAACAAAATGCATAATTTTGCTAGTTCTCTACGTATGTAGCCGGAATCACGAGTGAAATTAACGAGTTATTAATTATAAGTTCACGCCAAAGCGCATTCACTTAGCAGCTGTTATTATTATTAGCACCATCATCATCATTGATATCAGCAGCATTATGACGATCAAAAGCGGTGTGGTGCTCATTGTGCATTTGGAGGCTTTCATTAGATCACCACATTTTCAATGAAACTTATTAGACACTACAACACTGTGTTGTTTCGTTAGAGCGGCTATTATAGCTGGTTTCCCGCTAGATTTCAGTTAGCATCATTTCTTTGGATGTAATGTGGTATTTTAGAGGAATTTATGATGGGAATATGTTTTGTAAGTGTGGAAAATGTTGCATGGATGTTAAATATTAGAGTGAGTGCAAAATAAATGTTTTCAGGGTGGGAAAAATTACATGAATTCTGTGTGTTTTAGCTTGGTGTTAAGACTTGATGATGTTGTGTCACTTAGGTTTATGGAAATTTTTATGGGAGGAGGCCATGGGTGCCTTTAGACATACTAATTTAAGCTTTCCATCAAATAATGTAATGTTGTAGAAACCTCAGAAATCTACCGATTCTATTGTTTCAATTTTCCAGTTCAGTTTTTTTAAATGAATAACAATGAAGAATAAGGAGGTCTTGTATAATATTATAATTCTTTAAGAGGCATGGTACGACCACTACTAAATTTTGATGGTTGAGAAATAAAAAAAAGTACCACCAGAGAGCTTGACAGTTGGTATTTGCAAAACCAACACAAAAGAGAGTTGAACCGTTGCTAGATATGATAAGGCAGACAACATTCCAACAATGAAAATGAAAAAGGAATTGGAGACACAAATGGATGTTGCTGGTCCTGACGGCGCTCTTGCAAAAAAAAACTACCTTTCAGAGTAGATATTGTTCTAAATTCGATTAAGAAAATAGTACTGTTTTGTCGACGCCATCAGTGGATACGTCGTGTGATTAGTTAGTAGATGTAAGCAGTAGATGTAATTCCTCTAAAATACCACATCACGATCTCCCAGTCAATCATCTTTTGTATTGAAAAACTTAAAAGGCGTTGTCTGACATGGTTTTGGCTCTAACTATGCCATAATGGAAGTGGCAACAGGCATTCTTAAAACAGATACTTGTATTTTAGGCTGGAGGACTTTTGAGAAAAAATATTGACGAATTTTGCTTTTAACGCTGCAACTTTTTCTAGAGCCCTAGCTTGAGCATCTTTAAAGGTTCCACCCTCTCAGAAAACAAAGAATCATGAGTCTCTTTTATTGTATGTTGCAAGTTAAACGAGAAAAGTTTAAATGCGAACTTAGAGCCAATTCGCTCTGTAACTAATAAATTTACACCTAGTTTTAAAGATAACATCAATGCCTTGACAAATAGATCGAAGACCATTGTATTTTTTTTTTTTGTCAACTCAAGGCAGTTTTTATCTTAACCACTCCAGCTTTCAAAAAATAACATTTCTATTCAAGGAAATTCGTTCGTCATAAGATGAGGAAGACAACCTGGCAGGCCAATAAAACGAACGAGAAAGGAAAACGCTTGGAGTCTTGCGTGAAGTAAAGAAGGGAGCTTAGTCATAGGCATTGAGTTCACTTGGAAAAAAGATGAACGCGGTCTAGGTTTTGATTGCAAACATTTCAATTAAGAATTTTTTTTAGTTTTTCTGGCCCCTTGGCAGAGGTGAAAAACAATGTAAATTTCTCTGCACTGATAAACAAAAGAATCCAAAATTCTTGCCACTCAGAACTAATTGATGACCTCAGCTTATTGTCATCGACTTAAAACTTTGACCATATCAGCATTGCTGGAGATTTGACGCTGCACCACCTTTTAGAGATGACTGCAGACTAAATGTCTAGAAGAAAGTCTTGTCGTGCCACTAGAATCAGTCTACAGGTGATCTGGTGTCGCAATCGACTTTTTTTTCCTACATATTAGTGAAAATTACACTTCTGAGAACAAGGGGTCTCCATTTTCTTACTTCGAACCTTCTTACCTCTCCTAAAGTAAATGAGGTAGTCGAATCTTTCAGCGAATCTTTCTGTCTCTGAAATTGACCAGGCCATCAACAACAGTAGTGCAACGCAGTACAACTCTTGTATTGACGATATCGTCATCCTTTGAATAGCCAAAGGTTTTATCCACCGAAACCTCTTGGATTATATTCTTGTTTCACATCCTTAGCGCAGGTCCTTGAAAGAACCCAGTAAGGACCCCGAATTCACAAGTTAAGTCCAGTTTGAAGAGAGTGAAGAAGATTTTTGCCTGACTGAATTTCCCTAGTACGACGTCTCTGATTAATTAAGTGCACTCAAAAAAAAAATATATCGCTGACAGATATAAAACGACGGAAATATAATATATCTCACATGAGTATATGGGTGTATTTTGAAAGACATAATATATTCACGGCAGATATAATATAAATATTTATCGTATGTAAGCAGAAAAAAGCTCAGGGGATTGCTCTTTGAAGCGAGCGCTTAGCCATGGCGGTAAGGAGACACATATGGGAGAAGCCGATAACAACTATTCCATTATTCTTCTAAGTGCCACATTTATTTCTCATTTTCTAAAGCGCTAATGTTATTCTTAGTCGCTACTTAAGCTTTAATCTGGCACTTAATCAATGGAGCGCTGGTATTATGCCCAGTCGCTGACTGTTAAGACAACATAAGATGAACAAATACAGCCATGGGCACAGCGGGATTCGAACCCGCGGGCAGTAGATCGCTGCTTCGGACTGACGCGTTAGCGAGCTAAGCTACCGACCCTTTTGCAAGCTCAATCTCAAACTATAAACAAAAGATGCCCCATAATTAGAATCGAAAATAAACCATATATCTACGAAAAGCATATTACATTGTTCAGTGGTCATTTTATACCTGCCGCGTATATAATATACCAACTGTATGGATTTCATATCTTTTGCTACAGGCTACAGGTTTGCTTATACCTGTAGCGTGCATAATTATGATTGCTGTGTGCATATTTTGTGTACTCGAGTTATATTTTTTACCTGAAAGCCAAATTTTACTTAAAATGAGTATAACGCTGGATTTCCATATACTCATAATACCTTTTAAATCAATAGTTATACCTGTTGCTAGTATACGAGGTGTGGCAATTAAGTTCCGGGAATTTAGTTATAATTCGAAAACTGGTAGCACTGCGTATTTTGTATATACATGTCTAGAGGGCAGTGACCTTTCTTCAGTTTCAGTCAAAGTTTGAAGTCGATCGCACATTCAGTTTGTGTTTTATGCGTGTTTTTTGGAAGTGCTTTTTTAAGTCGCGTCACGAAAATGAGTGATTTACTTTACAAGCAACGTGTCGTGATCCAATTTCTGGTGAAATTAGGCGATAAACCTTCGGAAATCCTTCGAAAACTGCAGGTGGTGTATGGAGATGACAGCATGTCGAAAACTCGGGTGTTGGAGTGGGCAAAGCGGTTTAAAGAGGGGCGTGAATCAGTAGATGACGATTTGCGTGAAGGAGCCCCTGTGACGTCTCGTACTGACGCGAATTTCGACCGCCTACGCAAGCTGATCACGTCTGACCGTCACCAAACCATTCGTACATTGTCTGACAAATTGAACATCAACAAAGAAACCGTTCGAAAAATTTTAAACGAGAATTGTAACATGCGAAAGATTTGCGCGAAGATGGTGCCGAAAAATCTCACCGATGAACAAAAAAACATGCGAAAATCGATGTGCGAAGATTTGTTGTCTCGTATTGAGAACGAGGGCAAAAATTGGATGAGTCGAGTAGTCACTGGAGATGAAAGCTGGATATTTGAATATGACCCTGAGACCCGCAGACAAAGTCAACAATGGGTGGAGAGCGGCCAACGAAAGCCAGGATGTCGAAGTCACGACTGAAGGCAAAGTTTATCATTTTTTTCGATATTCGTGGCGTTGTTCATAAGGAATATCTTCCGGAAGGCAAAACAGTGACTGGACTTTTCTATGTTAGCGTCCTGGAGCGACTGCGGAAACGCATTTTGCGTGTGCGGCCCGAACTCGCCGAAACCGGCTGGATCTTGCACCACGACAACGCGCCGGCCCATTCCTCATTAGTTGTGCGTGAGTTGTTGGCAAACAAAGGCATTCCAACGTTGCCGCAGCCACCTCATAGCCCACATACAGCCCCCTGCGACTTTTTCTTATTCCCCAAGGTGAAGTCGTACCTCAAGGGAATTCACCATGGTGGCGTACAGGAGGTCAAGGAAGCCGTAACAAGGGTGCTGAACGATCTAACGTCGGAGGATTACCAACGGTGCTTTCAATCATGGGAGCAACGTTGGAAACGTTGTGTAGAGTTAGAGGGAGACTATTGTGAAGGTCGATAATAAACTTTTGATTAAAACTTAACTTTTTCGTGTTTTATTGACGAATTCCCGGAACTTAATTGCCACACCTCGTATATTATGTATCACACATAAATAGAACAAAAATATATTTGTAGGAGCAATTTTGTGCCCACTACAGTTAGTTATGGCTATTACGGATATTATTATTTTTGCTACACATATAGCAGAGCGAATTTTTTTTTGTGTGTGGCAGCGGAATTTTTACCAACTCGGTTGATCTTCAGAAACAGGCGTATGATCTTAGACCTAAGAAGTCAGCGGGTGAAAACAATATATCCAACAATATGATGAAGAAACTTCCTTTTTTCTTTGTTTTTCTGGTTATTGTTTTAATAACTGCTTAAAAAATGGAGTACTTTTTTAGTATTTGCCAAACTTATTCCCATTTTCAAGTTTCCAGGTCATACCGGCATTGCCAAAACGAGGTCTATCACTCTTCTCCCCAACCTAGAGAAAATGCTGGAAAAAGTATTCTTGCTGTAAAGAACATTATTATTATATATGCCATTCAAAAGAGGTCACGGTCGATCTAAAAAGGTCCCAGATTGAGAACAAATTCATTATGGCTTGTTTAACCCTAGAATGGTACGGTAAATTTTTGGATGATTTTAGGTACATGTTTTTACTAAAAAGAAGGCAACAATAGTATTATGTTCATTTTTTATTTTATCATTAAACATAAAAAGATTATATAGCTTCTAGCCTCATGGCAGTCAGAGTGGCCAACTGGCTGATGCGCGACGAAATAGATACCGCATGTGAGTAAAAATTACTCATGGGTACCATTTCAGGGTTAATCGAAGTGGAAAGGTCGCTTTCTGTTCAGTTTGGGTTAGTTTTTCCTTTGGCCTTTTTTGAGGTAATTTTTAATCTCTACAGAACAGGTCGGTTTTTGTAGCTCATAATGGAAATCAATTCAGGCTCTTTCAGTCTTGGACCCATTTTTTTAAATATCTTTACTTCGAATATCCCAAGCATTAATAACCCTCGTCAAGTAAATGCAAAATTTGTACACTGGCGTACATGGCTTAGTGTGATGGCTACGTCCCAAGAATAGCAAACAATGAATCTCTACAGGTACTTCATTAAATGGGGTATTAAAATCAATGCGAGAAAAAGCGAGTTTACTTTACAGGAATAGCTTACATTTACTTTGCAAACCGAAATTCAAATACAACATATTACTTAGCGAAGGAGCAGAAAAGAAGACTCAAATTCTACAGAGCAATAGAGACTCAGAATAAAGAGGATAAGCATAACTAGACGCTTTTTCCGGTTCACACCCTAATACGATTTGACACCCCTTCTCATTTACTTGACATAATCCGATTTGATGTGGTTTTAATAATATACCTTCATACCTACTGAAAATCATGATCCAAAAACAAATTGTCTACACACAACTCTATACATATATTTATCACATCGAAAAAGGAAAATATTTCATTGCTAGTATTCTGGTTCGCATATAGCCCAAGAAACAGAAGAAATATAACTATGACAGTCTGGAGTTCATATGGCATGAGCAAGCTCAATACTTCAAACTCAACTGAGACGATATCCTGAATGTCCTTCTGAATACACGGAACCGAAAAAAATACATTAGGACAAGGTTAATGTGACATAGAAATACATATCGATATACTTCTACTTCCTCTTGGAACCATATCCAAACTTTGTAGAAACAACTCAGGAAAAATTTGAAATGACAGGTTGGGAAAGATGGTTTTCGTTACGTTGCCAGTATCGATACATATTCAGGATATTAGGTATGCTTAGAGAAATTTGTCGAGGTTGATACTCGAGCTTGACATGGAGATGGTAAGAGAGAGACAGAGAGAGAGAGAGAGAAAGAGAGAGCTGGTCGTGTCCACTTTGTATGGGAGCACAGAGAAAAGGATGGTGGGGAAGACGCTACAAAATTACACTTTAACCGTCTCAGATACTAAAGTTTTGCTGCATATATTTTTCATTTCCTGTAAAATGTCCTACTTGTACTAGGAACATTTTTCCCGATATTCTTTATGAGGTCAAATGTACATTCTAAAGTATACTGGTTTTATGTAACTTGGGACGTTTTGACTATAAAAAAACCAAATTACTGTTTCACACATAGTATTTGACGCGGGTCGATTTAAGTTGCGTGAATGATTAGACTAATCGAAATCGACTTATGTAAATTATTTTGGAAAATGTCGCCGATTCGTAGTTGACATTTATTATTGTAAGTGGACAGAGATTTTCATAAATGTCATTTTGATAATTGATGACTGTATATGGTTGGAGTTGAAAGTTTTTTCAACAATATTTTACTTCGTTTTTTTTTTACAGATTATTTACCATACATACCAAAACCTGGTTATTTAAAAGGAAAATGTCATAACGCATCGACACTTACCTGAAAAGATAAAAAAACAAAAAAATATTAGAACATTGGAATTGTAGGAAAGTTTAATGAAATTCAATAAATATTTAACCTGATGGTGCATAAATATAAATTGGTTAGCTTTAAAAGTTAATTTGTTTCAGTTAATTTATCTAGCACATAAATATTTTGAATTTTGAATTATACACAAATATAATTTTTTGTAGAAACTTTACTACAGGTAACGAGAAAAATTAGTTAGTTAAAAGTTTCATTAATTTCTTTGTTAATTAAATTCTCCAAAGAAATAGTTAACAATTTCGCCAAATTATGGTATAGTTTCATGGTATAAGAGGAAGTTTTAAATTTAGCGAATCTGAACCTGAATTAACCTAATATGTTATGTAAACTTTACAGTTTAAAACACTATCTTTTCTTTTATCGTTTATTTTATATAAATTTTATTTTTTGTTTATATTTTTATCTTTTATTTTATACAAATTTTGCTTATGTGAAAAACTTTACTTGAAAAGATAATTCTTGAAGGCCACCAGAATAATTTTAACACATAATTGTATCACTATGGAGAGTTCTATTTGGATTTTCTGTGCTCGTAATTATGCTGCCATCATCGAGGAGAATTCGATTTGATTTTAATGAAACGTTAGATTCAATTTTTGCAAAACAATTTATTAACATATTAATGAAGGTAAATAATACTACAATAAAAATATAACGCAAAAAAATAAAAATAAATAAAAGTTATTAGCAGGGAAAATGATAATATAATAATAATACGCAAAACAAGTATTAAAAATAGTCAGAAGTTAAAATAATAAATCGAAATAATATTAATTAACTAAATAAAAATAATAGTAAAAAAGTAATGATAAACAGGTGTAATATAAAATAGTGTTCATAAAATTAGCATAAATAATAATAAATATTGGTGTGTGGGGCTTCAATGCTCAAACAAAAACCTTCGTATAGGAGGCAACATGAGGACTTTTGGAACGATAAAATCGCTTTGGCAAACGTAGAGCGTAGAGAGCCAGAACCGAACTCACTGTTGCTCACATTGCGAGAGAAAGGGAGCTGATCAAGAGCAACATGAGGAGCGAACGCCCCAAATTGCAGGGTCTGTGTGAAAACGTAGACTCAAACCCGTAATTCAGCCTAGCACTTTCATGGATGCGATATCAAAGGAGCGTATCGCTTATTCAGAGTTCACAGCACATTCGCCAGCGAAGCGACAGATGATCCAATCTTTGCTGACCAGGCGAATGATCCTCTCTTTACCAATGAGGAGCTGAATGGTGAAGTGCCCAGGATGAGAAACTGGAGGGCTTTGGGGCATAATAGAGTGCCAATCTAGACGCTTAAATTCGTGGCAGCGAGACAACCACGCCTTCTATTGTTTTTGACAGTTTATGCTGACGTCGTCACAGCAGTAATCACTGCTAGATCTGCCGATTTCGCCCAACTCTTACAACCCAAATCGTCATAGTGACGAAGCGAGGGACAATAACTGCCATTAACTTTCGAGGTCTGACCAGCAAGTCTTTTGGGTATTTGAGGGCAACCACGGATACCAAAGTGACCTATTGGGACCATATCCGCAACGAGTGTGATAGACCGCTAGAAGTTATTACTTCACTAAGTAACCTTATGACCAACATTGGCGAACCCTGTAGGATGAGAGGGAGGCTGCTGATAGCGAAGGGTAGTTCCATTTTGCTATATGAAGCCGAAGTTTGGGGAGATGCACTTCGAACTAAGAAGTTCCAGGCGCTCATTGCCAGTATCGCCTGTAGCTACCGCACGGTCTCAGAAGAGGCCGTGATGGTCATATCGTACCCCTACTGCTTAGAAGCCAACAGAACAGGTCGTTTTTCTAAAAACGTGTTCGCATTTTCTAGAGAATCACAAGACGAACATGTTTTGTCTGAGATATTGTCTGGTATACTCCATATTTTATACGCAGACGGCCTAAAAATCTATAACATCATAAACAAGCAATATGAAGGTAGGTATTCATATGTTGCATTTCTTCCGTATCGTATCCCTGTTGCGTATGATTTACTAAACGGATACGGTGTCCGCACTACTCAATATTCCATGTATCATCAATACGATCCGTTGCAAAAAGCTCGATACGCGGCTGCAATATTTTTATTCACTAATCGATGCTGTGCAACGCAACTTGTCCAAATATGACTCCACTTGGTATCGTATCGTTCCTTTGATGCGACGGCAAGAAACCGCCAAATGACCGATCGAGTTCGTTGCGTTTCTTTGTATCATATTTTGATACGGAACCAGGATACGTTTGTCGTATCCACTGATACGCAACGGCGATACGATACGCGAATATGCAACATATGGATACCTACCTTGACGGATTATTTTTCAATCCAAGGTCTATACTCTGATAGACCTGAATCTGTTCAGAAACAATTTTCGCAAATCACCTTGAGAGATCTCCATGACCCGAGCCATTTTCAAAATATTCCGTCCTACAACTACAAACTGATTCTTCTAAATTTAATGTCTCTTTCATCTAAAAAAACACTACTTAACACTTGCCTAACTTTTTCAATTCTATAAGCAGCCACAATTTTTTGGAAATATCTAAATCCACCGTTAAAAATAACTTGTCCAAAGCTCTTTCAATTTCCTTATCTGCTTCATTTCCATCACATCTAGCCAAAAATAAAATAAATAAAATAAAGTAACTGCTAGAAAATTTAGGTTGTTTTTTTTAAATGCGTATCCAGATGTAGGGTAATTTATATTTTGTATTTAAAACGCATTGTTAATGATTTTCTTTTGTTGTATATGAGGAATAGAGAATGTTTATAAATAAATAAATAAATAAAATAAAAGTGTTTCAAATTTATGAAATGATAGATGTGGATGGACTTTTTTAAGTAAGTAAAAATTTAAAATAGCTCATGGTTTGAAAACTTTTTTTTTGCTATTTGTGCAAAAGAAAAATTATAGCAAATAATACTAATAATAGGTACAAAAAATATTCAAAAGAAATAATATTAAATAGAAAAAAAATAAAAAAGAAAACTAAAAAAAATCGTATGACATAAAAACTGGAAAAAACATACAACTAAATAAAAACCATAAATAATATAATTGAAAAATATAATACATAGTACTCGTATGTCATATTATACAAAATTAATGAACGAAAATGATATTAAACCCAAATAATTCATGAAACAAAAACAATGTAAACAGCAAAGTGCTAAAATAACCAATAAATTTGAGAAAACACGACGCGTATAAGTAAATAAAGGGGCATTTCACGTGAAGCGGACAATTTCGTTTATATTGTTCATAATGGTATTTCTAGAGGATATAAATGTAGATACAGAAAACTTTTTTTCTATCAGGTTTGATTGCCGAGTTATGGGCTTCTGAAAAATTGAAGAAGTTGAGGAACGGTTTTTTTGGAAACCGATTTGGAGATTCATAAAGAAATTTAAATAGAAAATCAACTGTTCTTTTCAATTTTAAAATTGGATTTGAAAAAATAAATTTTTTTCCTGTGGTCCATTATGCACAATATGAACGAAATCCAAAACCGCGACTTTTTTTCATTGTTCGCTTCACGTGAAATGCCCCTAAACTTGTTTTCATTTAAAAGCAATCCCACGACAACCCTCGTACGGGTCTAGACTCACTTTACCCCTGACTTAAATCAGGTACCTAATCAGAGCTAGGTGAGCTCAAAGCTTGGTGCGCGGACCCTCGTCCGAACCTGGATTCGAACTAGGGACCCCACACGCAAGAAGCCAGTGCTCTACCCACTAGGCTACTCAAGCTTCTTGTTTTCATTTAGTAGCACTAAAATAGAGCCTTCTAAAGAATGCGAATCCGAAATGCAATTCGAAAGCCAAGATTTAAAGATGTACTTTCAAAGTGAGAGGGAGAATAAGGATGCTTACGAAAATACCCTTAATGAATTTCAGGTTAACTATGTACAAGCAAAAGCATTTTTATGTTTTAAATAATATTTTGAACAGGTCCAAGTGTATGAAAACCAGTTTCAGGCAGTAAGAACTGTCAATTTCAATGATAAAATGTCGACAATAATTTGTTTGTGTAGCTTATGCTTAAATTGTTACTTGTTCGATAAAAATGTCCCGAAATAATACAGAGATTTAGTAAAATATAACATTTCATTAAACTAAGATTAAAAACTAACGTTAAGTACAATTTATATTTTACAGCCAGCTAAATTACAGCCTTCTTTTACCGGATTCGGAAAATTCGACATCAATTATATAACTCAAGTTAAAAAAAAACAGTCATTGTTACTAACGGTTTCAATTCATTTTAAAATATTTTATTTTCGTCCAACGAAAAAAAATATCCAATGGGACGTTAACTTTTATGACAACGTCTTAAATAGCTTCCAAACGTTTTAGGATTCATATTAAAATGCATTCCTACCATAACTCATCTTGATTCTTTTTCTATGACAGAAAATTATTTTCCAAGAACGTCCATCTTTCACCGCGCAACTTTTATTTCTGAATTCATTTCGTGTCAGCATTTATTGTAATTTTATGCTTTAATAGTTATCTGAATATCACTCCACGGAGACCAATAAAACTAAAACTAGACAAGTCAAGGATATTGATGGCATTTCCGTTACAATAATATTTAACAGCAGCAATACGCATCATAAACATAATTTTCAAACAAAGAGACACACGTTCCGTTCCGTCCAACGAAACATCCGAAACAAAAGACAGAAACATTAACACTGAAGGATAATAGAGCAAATTAAATTAATTTCGAAAAGATGGTGATTATAGCGATTAGAATAACAGACGGGCTCGGACACATTTTTCTTTTGTTTAAGACTCGACTAGCTTCCAAGTTGCTGTATCAACTAAGTCGGTCATCTTATGCCACTATGTTTCCGTCCATTCTGTACTTTAGATTCTTTTTTAATTTGCACTTAAGCATGTTGAATTGTCTCGTCTTGGAATTACATGGCAGCAACAATAGCAACATTTCAATTCCGACAATTCGCTAGAGCTCTGCCGGACTGCCATTCATACGATTCGTACGGAAGACAGACATTCGACAATGGCCCCCAAACGACACTTCAGGGATTAGATGTTTGCGCAATAAAAAGCCAACATTGCTGCCGTAAAGCTACTTCTTTTCTGTTGTCTTGCACTAATAATACGTCCCGTTGTTCGCACTGGATCTGGTTGACTAGCTGCCTGGCTGGCTCACTGGCCGGCTGGCTTCTTGGTCGTTAGTTACTTCTGGTCCAAGGAAGTTTGCGTCTTAAGTAACCGGCAGCCAGTCGTACATATTTCTTTCCTTGACCCTGGCACACCACCCGCCAAGATCCATACAAAACTGATATTGTGCGGGGTGTTTAGTGATAAAATACACACAGGCTGCTGTGTTGTGGTGTGCAAGCACAAAATCTCTATGAGACCTGTTTATATTGAATTTCATAATAAGATATACAACAAGAGGCCGCTGTGGGTCTTAGCGTTCGCTAGGAGAGTAACGGAACTATGGCCATTGGAGCAGGGAGAGAAAAATGATTTGAGCCGAGAATATTATAAGCTACGACGACTATATTAAGGAATGAACAACAATAGGGAATGAGCGTGAAATGATGATGACCTGCTTTTGCCTCCTGCCTAAGTTAGAGTATATTACGGTTTTCCATTTACGGAAATAAGGAAATGTAATGAAATCTTGTTTATTGTAGAAATTTATGGTTTTGGTTTAAGTGATATGAAATTATTGTTGAATTAGAAATAATGATGACAGAGAGAAATGTTACTTTGGAGATCTCCATACCCAAGTCGTCACTTATTCGAATGAAAATGTATTGTTCAGTTCCTCCTCACATAATTGCATTTAAATCATTTATTTCATTTGAAGCCTTGTATTATTCACACCATCAACATTCTTTCCATCCCCTCCTACATCATCCCCATCACCTACGCTGACGCAAGCATATTTCAGTTAATACTGTTTGTCTGCTTTTCTATACAATTTCACTAAGCTCATACACTTAACATTTACCTGACTTTCAATATCAAAAACAGAAAATCCGATTTACTTAAAACCCATTCTTTCTCTCCGTCAGTATCCTTTCACTTCTATCGTTTTGCGACGAAACGTCGTCGTCTCGGAAGTTTACGCTTCGCTGAACTTCAATTTTCAAACGAAATGATGAACAAAACAACATAAGCTGTTTTTAAATCGAATCACAGAAAACTTTTCTTTTCATATTTTATGTCGCGCGGTATTGTGAAATTTATCTTTTTCAATTCGAATCACTAAACGACAAGTACGGATGGAAATTTGTGTAAGTAGTCATTGTGACAATTGAGAGAATCAGTTGAATTTGTAAGTGGAAGTGGAATCTGTGTTTGTTTATATAAAGAGCTCGATGCAAGAGACAGCATGAAAATTTCATCAGTTGTGATGCTGTTGGAGGACACTTGATGAATATTTCTGCGCTATTGAAACGGAATTATTAAAGTGAAGAGATTTAGGTTGGAAAAATTACGTGAATTACGATGAATGCAGAGATAGGACGATACAATGGACAATATTGTTTTTTTTATTAACTTCAACGAATAGCTTGCATTATAGCAATTATCTGGTCAATGACAACATAAGATCGAAATGTGGATGAGTGAGCAAACAAAGAGATACTACATGCTTCAATGAGCAAGGAACCCAATACTAGATACAGCTCAAATAAAAAAAAGAGGTTTTTTTTGTCAGGTAGTGGCATTTTTTGAAAGAATAAAGATCAATAAATATCGGCTGACTTTAAAGTGAAAATGCTCGAGATAGCTATAGCTATGGGCATATCAGATGGTTCAATGTTTACAATCTTGGATGAGCAATTGGGCATGAAAAACCTGAACGCACGATTGGTGCTGCGTTTACGCACAGTGGACCAAAAACAACGTATTGATGATTCGAAGCGCTGTTACGGCGTGATCAAAAGGATTTTTTTCGTCGATTCATAACGATGGAGAATACATGGATACAGTTCAATAAACAGCAGAGACGTTAAAAACGGTCCAAAGCTAATCAAAGCGCCCAAAACGCAAAAATCAGCTGGTAAGGTCTTGGTAAATATTTTTGAGGATGCCCGTGGAATAATATTCATGGACTATCTTGAAAAGGGAACAACGGTCACAAGAGACTATTATATTGAATTATTGGACCAACGAATATCAAGAAAAAACAGCCTCATTTGGCGCCAACGCACCTGCTCACACTTCAGTGAAAGCAATGATAAAACCGAATGATTTGTACTATGAATTGGTTCCATGTCCACTATGTCCTTCAGATCTGGCCCCAGTCATATTAGCTTCCAAAGTTGAAGAGATGGTTCCAGAGAAGGATATTTTTGCCTTATCAGGAATTTAAAACGGAAACTCCGGCCTATTTTGAAGAACTTTCATCGAAGCATTATTCAAAAGCCATCAGAATATTAAAAGATCTTTGGTCCTAATGTGTTAATCCAAAAAGAATATATAATGAAGAATAAAATCAAGCTCGCATTGAAAAATTGTGTTTTTCCTTGTAAGTTACCTTGCTTATTAAAGCATGTAGTACAACTTGTTTATTCTACTGGAATAAACAAATTTTATTCAGTTAAATATGAATTCCGAAGAAATTGAAGGACTAGAAATAAATTTATTAAATCTTCATGCAAGAATCAGCTGAAGAAGTCAAGAAGTCAATTTTTAGCGGCGTACATCCAGAGTAGAGTAGAGTTCATCCAGAGTACATTTTTGTTAAAAAAAAGTACTATAAACTTATTATGTTGTACGCTTGTCTATGATAAAAAAGATTAAAATTATGAGCTCTATGTGGGCGCTAAGTGCCTAAAAGTAGGCAAGGATTATTTTCAAATTTTGATTTCAAATCAAATCAAATCATCGACCCTCCTGATAAATTTTTGGTTTTCGACAATAAATTCAAACTTGTGATAAATTTTGGTCTTTGTCCACCATTTGAATTTGAAATTTTCAAAATTCCGAGTTGCACAAGAACGGCAGCCCATCACCAAATTACCTCTATTTTCAGCACTAAAAGCTTCTGTTCACGAAAACTGACGACCGGACTATCAGATCATTATGAAATTTACAGGACATGTCGGACTTAACTAGGACCAGGTCTGATAGAAGTGATTTTGAAATACGGGCAACCCTGCGGCAGTGGTGCTATCTTGAAATTTCACTAAGAATAAAACTATTTTTTTGCCAACAACAGAAAACAAATTTTAATGAATTTCACACATATTTGAACCTTATTTTAGGACATATTTCGGAGAAAATTAGCTTGGAAAACTAGAATAGAGTTGCCAGCTATGGTAATTTTTGCCACCTAAATGTCATAAATTTGCTCAGTAAAATAAAGCTTTTTCCCAATAACTTCCGATCCAGTCAGGAAATCAAAACGAAATTCATATATTAAATTGACTTTTAAATCATAGGTTATTTTGACACTGAAAGCTGTTTCCCGCTCGAAATCTTGACAGATAGTCAGTACCATACCTCCGCGGAACAAAATAAGTCGCTTTACGCTTGAACAAAGTTGGGAAATATTGAAAAGGTATTTCCAAAGTGAGGGCTGTGTAGCCCAAACCGTGCGTTTTTTTGATAATTATTTTTCGCCGAAATTAAGCACCCACTGCGCCTGCTGTACGCAAGTTTGCACAAAAAGTTCGGAGACTGGCATGCTAGTGGACAACACTCATGGCCGCCGTCGTCGTACGGTGCGCACAGACGAGAATGTGGCTGCTGTAGCCGAGAGTGTGGGAGTCACCTCCACGAACGTCAACTCGCCGTCGATCTCAACAGCTCAACATTTCACGCACTAGCCTGAGGAGAATTCTGCATAAAGATCTCGGATTATTCGCTTACAAGGTCCAATTCACTCAGCAATTGAAGACGCATGACCATCCTCTTCGTTGTCGCTTCGCAATTCGGGCCTTAGAGCAGCTTGAATCGGACAACGATTTTAGGCGAAATATCATCTTTTCTGACGAGGCGCATTTTCATCTCGGCGGTTACGTTAAAAAAAAAAATTGCCGCATCTGGGGCTCGAAAAATCCGCACTTTATTGTCGAGAAGCCAATGCATCCAGAGAGAGTGACAGTTTCTTGCGGATTGTAGAATGGTAGCATTATTGGACCATTTTTCTTCGAAAATGAGGCTGGGAACAACGTTTCGGTCAACGGTGAACGTTACAGAGCCGTGTTATCCCACTTTTTTTTAACTGAAGACATGGATTTGGACGACCTCTGGTTCATGCAGGATGGCACGCCATGCCACACAGCCTACGCCACAATCGATCTTTTACTCACCAAATTCCCAAATCGTTTTATCAGCCGTCTTTGCGATGTCAATTGGCCGCCTCGGAACTGCGAGTTGACCCCTTTGGACTTTTTTTTTGAGGAACCGTGAAGGACTGAAGTTATGCTAACAATCCAGAAACAATTCAAGCACTTAAGGCCAATATCATCCAAGCAATCCGTGACCTATAGCCCGAAACCATCAACAAGGTATTGGAAAATGGGAGCGACAGAATGCGCTACTGCGAAGTCAGCCAAGGCAGCCACTTGAACGAAATTGTGTTCCATCATTAATGGGAATGTTTACTGTTACTAATAAAGCCATAATACATGGAAAAAAATTAAATTTTGTTCATTTTATTGCATTTTAAAGAAGAAACTTGTATTTGGCTCACCCTATATATGAGCATTGGATACTATCTTCGTATATGAAAGCGAGCACACATTACTCATATTCTCCAGAAACCACACTACACTAATCTCTCCAGGAGAAGGAAATCATTTTTAGTCGACATTTTGACTTCAAAAGAGGTCACGGCACGAATGATGCCCTACATAATTTCACAGCCGATTTAAGAAGATCGCAGTTTGCGGTCAGGCAGCAAGGACAATTATACTCGCGACAATCAAAATCTCCCAGATAAATCGCAAATAAGATACGATACTGCAGAGAATGCAAAATACATGTACACTACGATTATCCAATCGATCATCTTCTACAGAGGACTGTTATGAAAGAGTGCTCCGAAAACGATACAAAAAACCAGTGGAAAGTATAGAGGACTTTTAGCCTAGGACTGGATCCCAAGAGATGTACAAATTTATCTGTACAAATTCATCGGCTTATTAGTATTTTCGTTCAAGTAACAAAACCAATTTTCAAGTATTTTTAGTCATCATCAACTCACTAACCATACAGTTAGTTTTTTTACGACTGAAAAAGTAATACAGTTATTTTTACAATCAAATAAAAAACAGATCACTAAAGTCAAATTCCACATTATAACACACCGAGTAATTTCGGTTTATATTTATGACTATTTTATTGCATGTATTTTGGCTTAGTTGATCAGAAAAAATTTACACTTTTAGAAGTAAAAAGTAAAAAAAATGGTTGATTGACAGCCATATTACCGAAAGATATTGACATGCCACTATATATTTAATGGATCTGTAAAAGAAGTGTTTTTTCCTTCGAAATGTGAATTATTAGAATTTATTCTATTTGTTGCTGGGACACGGGATATATTATGGCGAGTAAGAAAGTGGACTTTGAGTGTTAAGCATTACAAAAAAAATTTTTTTTTTTAAATGGTGTCACATGAAGCGCGGGTTAGACGAAAGTACAAATTGGTTTTTATTTTTATACATGAGTGATTTTATTTTTTCTGCAAAAATTAGTTGCATTGAATACTTTAAGACCGATCTTCAAAGTATTGTGAAATATAACAAGATATTATAATGTTTAGTTTTGTGTCTGTGTTGTTATTTTAGTACAATTTCAACGATCAGGAGTGAAGTTTGTACTCAGATTCGAAGCGGAGTTGCATAGGTTAATAAGCCAGTATTCTTTCTACAGAACTACGTAAAAATATAAACAAGGGCCTTTAAATTTGATGTTATAGAAAGCGATATATTATAGCTCAGTGGCGAGGGGTGAAATATCGATGGAGGGAAGCCGAATAATTATCCACTGTTTTATATATAATAATGATGTTTGGCATGCTGATGTTTGTCGCAGTTACTAATTTCTATTTAATTCTCGTCACACTTACAGATATTATAAAAAAATCGTAATTCAAAAAAATGCTAAGCATATGTATATCAACAAATTAGTTATAGAGTCACATTCAACATACATGAAACCATTAAAAAAGAAACATTTAAAAAGGTCCTCCTGAACCTACATAACGTTGAATGGAAAAAATAGAAAGCAGCTATTTTTCATCCATTAAATTTATAAATATTTTGGAAATAAAGCGGTTGAAATGAAAAAGTCGCAAAAAATATGTCAACGCTGAACATGAGGATGTATAGACAATTCTTCATTTACTAAACTTTCAAAATGCTTCGCAACGTTTATAATTTACAATTACAATATTTTTGTGTGCTAACGTATATATTTTAGGCATACATATTAAAAATATCAAGTTTCAGATTTCCCACGACAAATAGTTTTATTTACTTTTCTTTTATTTCCTGATTCCTGCTTTTTCCAGCTAATTAGAAAGATGAAAAATAATTTTAGGCAGAATGTGTCTCATAAAAGAGTTTGATACAAGACAGGAACTCTGCAGTCCTTAGTTAAACATTCTTAGCTCCATTTTTGTAGTTTTCAGGAAACTCGCATTTTCATTTTATCGATTTGGCATGATGTAATAAAAGCTTTACACTTCCAAAAAATGACTTCGCCGGTTAGATAACTTTTGTTCTTTTCATAAGTGCAGAGAATGATAAGTCTTGTTTGATATTTCGTGAATAGAGGCACAAAAAATAACACAAAAAAGTATTATTTGCTTAGGACAACGTCCGAAGACGAAAATGAAGTTGCTAACAAAAAAAGACATTTCTTTGATATTATTTACCAAAAATATGAAACAAATTCACTTGAAACAACATTTTAATTAAAACATATTACATTGTAAATTTTGATAGTCCTTGTAATGCCTAAATCAAGCAACATAAACCTAAAACCTTAAATCACTCCACCTTAGTAGTCGACTCTATATTTGCTGAAGTACTCTGGCACATCAACTTATTTCGACATAATCGTCCTATGGGTAATCAATTTGTACCAAAGTTTATAAACGGTTGACAGCACACGTGACTTGTCTTTCAAATCGATTACTTAATCAAAAGAGGAATAGCGCTAGGCCACAATGAAATCGAGAAGTATCGAGTATTTAATAAGGAAACCTGATATGGTCTAATCAAGCGTAATCCGTATGAATATCGAATGTACTTGTCCGTATTTGTTCATAATTGAGATTTCGCTCATACACGTACTTGTCTTGTAGAGTCATACCTTCTCCAAACACGACACGCTTAAGCCACCGTCGACTGCACAAATTACCGCACATGCTCAACGTAATAAATGTACGGAATTTTATACAACGTAATAAATTCCTTCAATAAATGTACCTTTCAAATGCGTATGCGTCACAACTATGCAGGCATACATAATATGAGTACGCTATTCATGTCGTTGACGAGGAATTTCAATTAAAGTGCTTCCCGCTACGAAATCCTAGAAATTCCATTGTAACTTTCAGAAATTTCAATAAAATCTACATCAGGTGCTCAGTCAGAGATTCTTCGGGTGTCCAATGTCATTCTCTGAAGTGGATAATTGTACGAGTGCATGATTATTGCAATGTTGGAAATTCTGTCAAAATATGTATGCATAAGGGTTTCGATCTAATTAAACCTATTCAATGATCATTGCTATGAAATGAAACTATTTGAGGAGCAAAACCAGCTATAATTCAATGGAATTTGAGAATAAAACATTTATATGTTTGTAATTAAATGTAGATGGTTCATGAATTTCCCAATATTATTAAAATCAAATACATTTGGTCAAAAATAGTATTGACATTTTCAGCAAACTTATTACAATATTGCCATAAATACCATATTTACTGGTGAAGTAATCCCACAAGAAGAGTTATCGGGTATAGGGGTTGAAATTGGTGTAGACTTTATTCAATCTCATACGAATATGGAGTGATAAATCCAGCGACTCGCTTGACATCTCTTTTGACTAAGGTAACTATTTACAGCTTGATATTTGATCAGTTCGATGATTGACTATTGGCTGGATTTGAGCCACTGAGCACATTAAGCTGTACTCAAAACCCAATGTTTGACTGTGGTTGGATTTGAACCATAAACCGCACGTAAAACTCGAAGTTAGATCATGGACCGCACTCGATAATAGCCAGTGCTTTACTTACTTGGATATTCAGGCTCATAAACAATAGAATAGAGTAAATTATATGCTATAAGAAATAATAAACAAACTGAACTATACAGCCAAATTGCAAATAGAGGCTGTTTTCCATTTAATTCTGAAACGTATTGTCACATATGATTTCTAAAAACAATCCAATATTTGCATGTGCTAAAAATAATTTCATCAATCCATATCAATATCTAAAATCTACAGCTTTGATCCAACAACTATTTTTCTACACAATTTTAATAACGTACAACGAAAACAACACAATCCGATCTCTCTACTAGTTGACTGACTGACCCTTTCTGAATTTAACACCCGAGCTTTTTCCTGCTAATCATGCATCATTTCGTTCCATGACAATGTGTTCAAATCAGCTCATTCATTCAGATAATTTCACTTAATTGCTTCGTTAATTGAAAGAAAAGCCCCTGAAGTAGGTGGATAATTGAAGCGTAGCATTTGGGTAATAATGCCACTTTTCGAGTCAGATGTGATCGAAAGCGAGAGAGAGAAGGATGGAGAGAGATTATTGATAATCTGATTGGATCAAGGTAATTATATCGCAGGTTGGAAATATTTACTGTTCTACAGCACAGAATATATTCATCATATTAGTTGATGTGAAATTCTATCTATTGATTAAATTTCAATTACATGCAAATAGTTTTAGTATGACTTGAGTTTTACTGTGAACAAATTATATGAGAATTGAACTACTTCGAGATAAATACAACACATCGAAACTAATGTATTAGGATTTACTCTTTATTTTTAAGATTTAATTTACTATTAACAAAGAAAATATTTTATTGCTTCAGACTTACACTTAGTACTGTTGAAAGCCAAAATTCTATCTCGTAGGACTAAGATCATATAGAATGCCAAAATATGCCAAATCTGCCTCACGTTGAAGTTAATCTACTCTACAAACTTCGTATTGATTCAATTATTGCATTGGAAGTTACAGGGATACAATGAGATTTAGGACGACCACTCGCAAAAGTTTTCAAATTACCTAGATTTTAATATTTTGTATTTTCACTACAAGATCACTACAAGTTTATGATAAAATCGCGTACTAAAGATATGCAAAAAAAAAATACAAACACAACCATTGCTGCCAACCCTATCAATGTTTTTCGAACTAAATTTTTACAGAATATTGCCTACAATAAGTTTGATTTGCCAATTTCGTTATGATACCATGACCGCATTGGAAGCTATAGGGCAAAGAGCTTTTTTTTCTAGAATGACCTTCCAAAATTGAAGACACCCAAATTACTATAACTGGCAGCTCCACCCAAATTTTTCAACTAAATTTCTGATTCAGCTAATATGTGAATTTCGTCAAAATCAGGAGACTGAATCAGAATTTATAGGGCCCAAATCTGTTATTTTTCTATGTGATATTTCAAGGTGGCACCACTGGCACAGAATTGCGCACATTTCAAAATCGCTCCTATCAGACCTGGTCCTAATTAAGACAAAACATACATTAAATTTCAACTGTATCTGATTATCGGGTCGTGATTTTCCATGAACAGAAGTTTTTGGTGCTAAAAATAAAGGTGAATTGGGGAAGGGTTACCATTCTTGTCCGATATGAAATTTCAAAAGTTTTACTTTGACTGTGTATACAAAGTATAAGATTTGTATATGAGTTGCTTTTTTCTTAAAAGCGAAAATCTTTCAAGAGAAGGTTTTCACTTTCAGTGCCTACCGTAGCTACAGGGTTGCCAGTTAAAACTATATATGTCTTCAACTTAGTAACATCAATGTGTTTTGTAAGTTTTATAATGATTCAATAGCTCAGTCAAAAGTTGTCGCAATTCAAAAAATTTCACATTTTTCCGGTTTCATTTTATGCACCTAGCGTACACAGGGTTAAAAATTTCCAGAACCTTATGTCTTAAGTCTTAAGAACACGTTCGAAATTCATTTCACATATTTAGTTTTTTTGAAAACTATTTTTTGATAGAATAATAGGCATATCTAAAATATCACTAAACCGGCCGCCGGCGCCAAAGGGTTAAAAATAGTCGTTCAGTTGTGTTAAATCGTCGAAAATATCGTGGCCAATAACACTGACTAGACTATTCGTCATTTGGTGTCGAATTTGGTTGAGTAGGGGACAGTGGGATATCGTCAACATCAGTTCATCGATGACCAAGACGTTCCAATTAACTGGTTGAAGCGGTCAGAGAGAGCGTTGCCCAGAACCTAAAAGTGGCGTATCGTCACTGCGCTCAGCATTTTGGCGTCAGTGGAACTACTTTGCGGAGCATTTCGAAGGATAATTTGCATTTGTTTCCGTATAAAATGCAATTAACACAAAGAATATTCCCTACAGACCGCCTACGTCGCTTGGAATTGGGCCAAACAGTTGCCCGAATGGTTGACACCGAACCTGGTTTTTGGAAGCAAATTTTGATGACCAACGAGGTTCATTTTACACTCTTTGGTGGCGTTAATAAACAAAATCGCCGCATTAAGGGAACGGAGAAGCCACATGAGATCCATGAAACGCCATTGCATGACCAAAAAGTGACCGTTTGGGCCAGTGTTTTTTTTTTCAAAGCAAACGAAACAGTCGATGGAAATCGATATCGGTTGATGTTGACTCATGATGTCTTCCCGGAAATTCGTCAAAAAGGTCTTCACGGTTACTGGTTCCAACAAGATGGTGCGCTATGCCATACTGCAAATCAAACAATTTAGTTTCTGCAAAGAAAATTCCCTGGTCTGATGTCTGATGTCAAAAAGAAGCGACATTGACTGGCCACTCAGACCTCCAGCTTTTACCCCTCTGGACTTCTTTTTACGAGGCTAGTTGAAAAATAAAGTGCACGCTAGCAAGCGTCAGACCATTGACGAGGTCAAGGCAAACATTCGTGCGGAAATCATCGCCATACCGGCCGATATGATCGAAAAGGTAATGGACGACCAATAAAAGCGGTCACTTAATTGATGTTGTATTCAAAAATTAGTCCAAATAAATTCCGAAGGACCTAATTGAAGAAAAATACCTCATATCTAGAAATCGGTTTTTTTTTTCAAAGGTATTCAACGTTTACATACCGACATAAAAGTCGGTGCATCTTGTATACTGGATTTTGGATATGAACAATGGTTTCTTACACCGATGCAAAATCACCAAGTGAATAAAACTGACCTCGTTTAAATTTTGCACTCTAAAGATCCAAGAATAATGTCATCAGCCTGCACTTCGAAAGGTTATAAAGCAAAACAGAAGCGCTTGGAACTAAGAGGTGCATGCTTTATTGTCCAATCAAAAAGATATGACAGCAAATCTTAGCAAAGACTTTCCACAATCCCAAAGACTAATTCATGCAATTAATTATACTTGCGTGTTATAAGAATAGTAGCAGAAATATAGAATTGTTCTTATTAGGACGACTACTAGGAGTCTGTGCATGACAGTTACCTCTATACGCTGTCTAAAGAAGCGAAAATTCGAAATCAAAGCAAAAATGTATGAAGCAGAAGAAAATACTTCATTCCAACGGAGTTACATACGAACGAATTTTTATTGGTTGTAGTAAGACTTTTTTACTAGAGTCCCAGACAAAAAAAACGGATGCTACTTTGAAAAAATTCAAACCCAAAATTCGAAGATAAGAAATTTATGTTCTAAATTTAATCTTGGATATTATGAATTTTTGTTTCAAAAAATTATTAGAACCGAAAAATTATATTTGCAACGGATGATGAAACAAGGAGAAAAGTTTGACGCCTTCCTGTAGAGGAAACCAAATAAATGGAATTTGTAACAACAATGGGTTCAAATTCACTCAAACTGAGTTTATAAGAATCGATGAATCTTATCACTTCTCGACGTTGAGATTTAGTTTATTCAGCTGGCACCACTGTTCGAGAGAGAGAAGTTTTGGTTGGAGAAAAACAATGTTGGAATGCGTTTTGATAGTGTGGTACAATGCCAAGTTATCAGCGAAGATGAGGTGTGAGGTATCAGTGAAATGAAAATTTTAAAGAGAAGGGGGCCCAAATGACTGCCTTGTGGCACTCCAGACAGCGCAAAAACCGTTTTCGAAAACTGTTTTTGAAGTTTGGATACCATATATAGGATTAAGAATTACCTACAACTAGGGCGTAAAATCCTATTTAGTTGTTGAGAGCATCTTTTATTATGTATTCTTGGCAAAGGAAGTTTAAGAAGTTCTATTTTACACCACTATGAGTATTAGCTCATGCATAAAATTTAATTACATTAAAACTTTTGTAGCATCGAGGATTCTTTAGTTAAAGTATTTATGTTGTTTTAAAAAGAAAACAACCAAGAAGTGATTCCAAAAGAAAAGTGTGGATAAGTGTAAGCAACAAACAAACTACACTTGGCTGGCGAGTCTGATCATTTTAAATGGCGTCAAATGGCAGTGATGGAAAGGAAAGATACAAATGGGAGATAAAAATGGCCAAAAGCGTCCACAATATAATGATTTAAATTGTGGTTTAATATTGATTTTATGATTTTATAGTTTCTTCAAAAATAAGTTGGTTACAGATCTTGGAAATATTTGTAGTCAATTAGGCTTATTATTGAAAGTGTTCCAGCTATTGCATACACTGTTCAAATGAGAGAAATAAAGACTTCTACCACATAATTGGTATTTTGATGGATTGATTCGAATTTGGTTGAGGGGGTCGGTAGCTTAGCTTTGCTAACGCGTCAGTCCGAAGCAGCGATCTACAGCCCGTGGGTTCGAATCCCGCCGTGCCCATGGCTGCATTTGTTGGGCATAATACCAGCGATCCATTAATTAAGTGCCACATTAAAGCTTTAGTAGTGACTAGGCATAACACTAGCGCTTTAGAAAAAAAAGAAATAAATGTGGCACTTAAAAAAAGAATAATGGAATAATTGATATTGGCTTCTCCCATATGTGTGCCCCTACCACTATCGCTAAGCATTCGCTTCAAAGGGCAATACCCTGAACTTTGGCATTATCATAGAAAAAAAACATAAGGGATTAATTGTGATTTAGAATCATATGTCTGCAAGATTGATTTCAATGTGAATGAAGAACATTTTTACTGCTATCTGTATATTTTCTACTCGATGTTTATTATGTATTTCAAATTTATCTTTATTTACACATTTTTAGTGCATTCTGCAGACTCAGCCATTGGCTCAGTGGTTATCTCCGCAATTAGCGCATTTCACTTCTGAAAAGATACTTCCAACAGTTTTTTGTGCATTTTGAGCATATTCTTGATCGAAACATCGTTTACAAAGAAAATATATGGTATGGTATTGGGATATGCAGATGATAACAAGTTATTCTTGTGCGGTAAAATGTTTAGTGTGGACACTATGAAATGAAATCGCTAGAAAATAATGATTTATATATATATATATATATATATATATATATATATATATATATATATATATATATATATATATATATATATATATATGTATATATGTATATATATATATATATATATATATATATATATATATATATATATATATATATATATATATATATATATATGTATATATATATACATATATATATATATATATATATATATATATATATATATATATATATATATATATATATATATATATATATATATATATATATATATATATATATATATATATATATATATATATATATATATATATATATATATATATATATATATATATATATATATATATATATAATTGACGTCAATTGACGTCTCCCCCTTCAAGTGGCATATGATTCGGATACATATTTTAATATAAAAGCGCGTACCTACCAAACAGAGTTTGATCTATGAAATCAATCTTTGTAGTAAATTATGACACTTACCTGAAACGAAAAAAAATAAATACGTTCAAAGTGTCAAATTGAGTAAAGGAACTAAATTAAATTTTAAGATTATGTTATGAGAAGCACATCGTATATCATCAAGTTTGCACGTGTAACTTTAAATATATTCTTCAGAGTCACAAGTACTTCTAATACTTTAAGTTTATTATCACTTCCGAAAGTTAATACTAATCCAAGGATATATTTACCTACTAGAAACGAATACCTTGCAAAGTCTTCAATCAAATCACTTTTTCTTTGCTTATCATCAAACTATAAAATGTCTGCATATCTGGCAGACGACCGTTTTCGAACCATTCAACCAAACCTTTGCTTTTCTTTTGTCACGATGATTTATGACGATAATTTTGCATAAAACTTTACATAAATTTTTCCACTCGAAATATACGACGCATTTATCTAGGCATCCGGAGATTTCTCTTTGTCGCTGGCATCCAACAGATAAGGTTATGCCATTATAAAAATTACTAGAAAGGATTACATGAGCATACGACCACACACAAGACAGTTTTCAGCTTAGCTCGGAAGATTTTCTGACATTATAGCGACTATCAGTCATAGCTCTTGAAGCAGGTATGTGGACCGTAGCAGGTTAAGGGGTTAGTCCACTGTTAAACTGCTCCAAATGAACTTTTTTTTTAAACAGCTACCAACAAAAAACTATTCACGATATCGATTTGAAATTTTACATACATCTTTATTGAAGCTAAGAGTTAACATTTTTATTAGAAAAAATAATTAGAAAACAAAATGGCGGCCGCCCCAATGGATCGCCGCAGCACCGCCGAAAAAAAAAGCAAATTGCGCCTCGTAAATTCCTGGAAAAAATAAACGTCTGTGAACAAATTACCAAAAAGATTTCATTAGTTTTTAGTATAAAGGACTGCACGGGCCTAAATTTAGAACAAAAAATTTTTTTTTGACGATCTGGGAAACATTTTTTCGATTAAAAAAATTTTTTTTATTAATTTTTTTGATTAAAAAGTATACCACATTTTTTTTAATCGCTTTAGGGCTCTAAATTTAGGCCCGTGCAGTCCTTTATACTCAAAACTAATGAAATATTTCTGATAACTTGTTCACTGATGCATATTTTGTCCAGGAATTTACGAGGCGCAATTTGCTTTTTTTTTCCGGCGGTGCTGTGGCGATCCATTGGGGCGGCCGCCATTTTGTTTTCCAATAATTTTTTCTTATGAAAATGTTAGCTCTCAACTTCAATAAAGATGCATGTAAAATTTCAAATCGATATCTTGAATAGTTTTTTGTTGGTAGCTGTTTAAAAAAAAAGTTCATTTGGAGCAGTTTAACAGTGGACTAACCCCTTAAGATAGGCATTTAGAGTAAAGTTGGAACATGACATATCTATCGTTTGAGCGAAAACGTATAAAAAAACTTGTTATTCATCCTTTTTTCCTCAGTGAAAGGAAAAGTGGAAAATACTTACCACTTTCCGATAAAAAAAGAGTTCTGTGCATTCTGTCACTTTTTTCATTTCATTTGTTGAAGTCTTAAAGTCCTTTTGCCAATTCCATATGGTCTTTTGTTCAATGAACAGAAACTGTCGATCGATTTTTATTACTCTACCAGCTCTTCGTCTTCACTAGGATGCAGCTCAAGCTAATGCATAAGAAAGTCATAGTAAATGGCTTTACTTTTTACCACGAACCAGTTACAAGCAAACGACAGGAAAATAACGTCAGTGGGAGAGTTTTTCCCCATCGTCTTCGTTTCATTGTCCTGGCATCGAACTGAGACTGCTGCCAATTCTCAATCGCTAAACGATAGGTGAATGCAAGTTTAGAAGCAAGAACAAGTTTTTCAAGCAAACGTTTTTTTTTATGCTTCGCCAGATAGAAGTCTCCCTGGTTTTTTGCACTTTGTTTCTACGACATGGCGAAAAAGTGGAAAAAACACCTTTTTTCGACTGAGCGAAGCGTCGGAAAAACTTGAAAGTCAGGACTTTTCTAACAGAACTGTGAGCTTATGCATTTAATTCTACAAGAAAAGGTTGGCGTTTTTTGAGAGTGGTGAGTATAGGTTATGTGACTTTTGCATGAATGGAAGAGGACTTGCAAGTTTTTCTTCTTGATCGGTGGTCCTTTTGTGGTGCACCTAGTCACGAGACGAGCGAAGTGTCTTAAAGAGGGCTGAAAAGTTTCAGTTTTTTTTTGTAGAATATTATTGGAGTTTGTAGTGGTGAGCTGGGGGCATTGATGGATGCAAAGGAGGATTGATGAGAATATGAAGCGAATAAAATACCAAGAAAAAAAAACACAATTTTCATCTTTTTACTTTGTTCGCATATTGCAAGCGTGAATGGCAGACATCATCGCTTCAATGGATTTACGTTAGAATTGAAAATTTATGAGGCATTTGAAAGCGATTACTATAAATGATTGATGGCATGGAATTTGAATGGAAAAGTTTCCGTTTGATGGATTTTAGTTTAGAAAGTTGAAAATGGGCATTCTATGGTTTTGATGAAATTCATTGATGTTTCATATCATTTTTATTTCTTACGTAGTTTTTTTACTTTTTATGAATATATACTGAAAGTCCTCAATAAATTGCTTGAAATTAATAAGTTGAAAATTAAAATTAAAATGTTATAAATAAAGAGATTGATATTTTTTCGCGAATAAGGACTACACCTTTTTTTGTAAAAGATCCAGACTATAATTATCTATAGTATGTTAATGATTATCTAAGAATTATAATTAACATACTACGAATAAGAAAACAAAAACTACCAACTATCTATTTCGACCGACGCTGTCACCTCCACTTTTCAATGAACTGATTTCAGTCTCAATTAACTCACCATCGCTATGCAAACAAACAAACGAACATCGGAGGAAGGGAGAGAAACAATCAAACAAATACTTCAGTTCCAATCGATTTGAATCACTTCGAAATAAAAACTCTGTAAGAAAATTGATAAATTAACAAAACAGACTTCAAAATGCACTAAAGACAACGAAGACCTCGACAGAAGAAGATTCTGTTATGTGTTGTTTTTGTTGTAGCATTTTGCATCAATACGGAATGAACATGATTGTTGTCTGTTTTGCACTTTGCCCGCTAGCTTTAATTATCGTTTCGCTCTAGATTCACTCTGCTTGATTGGTATCTACTACTCCAGATACAGAAATGTAAAATGCAAAACTTCCTATCCTCCTTTTGCGTAAATTGTTTTGCTACCAGTTTAAGTGGAGTTTCAATTAAAATTGTTTTTAATTAAGCGCAGCAATGTCATGTCCTAATTGTATATCTGTAAAGAGACAATACAACTAGCTTCTGTTATAGATTGGATTGGTGACAGTTGAATGTGAACGTGTTTCATTTTAATTAGTTTATTATGCATTTCATTTGGTAGCATTTTGCAGGGTGAACTAGTTTTTAAGTTCTAAATTGGCCGTGCATCCTAAATTTAGGGGAATAGATTTGAATTTTGGTCATGATCTGTAAAGCAGTATCCAATATAAGGATAATAGTTTGAAACTAAAATACCTTGTTTAATTAACGGAGCTCAGTTTTTTTCTGATCGAGTTAAATGTCTAACTAAAAACTTCATTGGTATGGCAAGGCTGATTAGCTTGCTCGACGAATAAAGGTGAAGATGGCTTAATAAATCAATAAACCACCTGAACAATTATCATAATATAGGATTTGCCAACGACAAGAATATTGCAGTCATTGCATTGCAGCTACATTGTATTTTGAGCCTGTCAAAGGATTTTGACATTTCTTTCAGTGCAGTTTCAAAAATGAAGGAATAAGTCAGCGATTGTGAAAGTTTGATAGACATAGAGAGACTACCTAAAAAAAATATTTTATAGTAGAATTTGTTGCAATAGATTTCGAGGTTATGACATTTTTTACAGCTGTCAATCTCAAAGAGTAAAGTTTCAATAACACAGCGGTATACAATAATGACATGGCATTTTTTTTTGACAGCTGTCATTCTAGAGAATAAAGTTTCAATTACAGAGCAATACATAATGCTGAAGAAGGAAGAAATGCTACTGAAGCCACGATTAAGCACAAGGGTCAAGGGCCAGATCGGTGGAATGCTGCATATTCGGTTACGCTAATGAAGTAACAGCTGTCATAACATCCAGAGATCCAAACTTCACTCAGCTCAAATTAAATCAAGTAATAAGAAGGAATGGAAACCTATGGTCTCCAACTGACGATCCTAAAAACCGAAATTGTTATATTGGCGAAAAGAAGGATACCCATGACAGTTAATTCCGAGGTAGTCGAGACTAGAAAACCAGCTAAGTATCTCAGAAATCCTCTTGCCTCGGGGAGCACATATGACAAGCATGCAAAAGGGCATGAAAGACTGAAATTTACTTGAGCAGACTTAGAACGATTTCCGCAGTCCTGATTCGAGTAAACCTAAACTAATAATGGCGTCGGCTTGTTCAACGGTGCTTTGTGGTACGGAAATATGAACCACTCGCCTTAAAAATTGAAAATTGTCGGGCTAGGATGACAAGCGTTCAACGCATAGAGCGCTAAAAGTCACAAGCAACTAGCTAACGTTATCAAAAAAGCAGGTCATAGTACGGGTAATTCCAGCCCAAATTATTATAGTTTTCTTGAACGACTCAAAAGTAGGAAGAGATCTAGGAAGCAACCAATCAAACACCACCGCGAACGCTTAAGCTTGGCGAAGAATTCTAAGCTAGAGGCCAAACGAGTTTGGACAACTATGCTGATGAAACCTTGACGAAATAAACTTCCAACTGAGTGAATTTCTATCGGGTCATGGCTACTTTAGAAAATATTTTCATAGAATCGGAAAAGTCAGGACAGAATACTGCAAATACTGCACCAAGCAACTTGATGATGCGTTGCACACTTTTTTCCAGCTCTTCAGAAGGGAGCAAGAATTGTCATCATTGAGCTAATTGTGGAGGCGATACTTCATCCAGAGGACGCTTGGGTACGTGCTTCGGTATATGTAGAACTGGTATTGTGGCTGAAAAAAAAGAAGAATGCCTTAAACTTCTCTTGATAGAACGAAAGTAGTCGTAGGGCACTTGATAGTTGCAAGGTTAAAGAAATGCGAATGGGGTTGGACTCCCGTAGTAATTGGGCCTCTTTAGTCCCTAGAGAGCACTATTGTAATTGATTTAGGTTGCCTCAATTCATAGTACTATAGTACATCGATACAAAGCGTTAGTCCTTTCTCTTAGCGTCCATTTAATGAAAAACACAGTGCAAGTGCAAGCGTCAACTTGAAATCGAAGTCGAAATTGGGCACTAGCCAAATCAAATTTTATGGTCAGTTAAAATTTTGGGACGCAAGAATAAAAGCTGGTAGATCAAACAAATCTTCGTGCTTTTTTGAGATGAAGAAGGAAAATTACTCGACAATGCTGATTTTCATTTCCAAAAACATAAAACTCAAGCAATTAGGAATAGCCAGAAAGACTAATTTACGGGAAAAACAGAGGAAATGAGTCAAATTTATTTCACGTTTTATATGATTGATATGTTTCCAAAATCAAGTGTCGTACGTACAGCCGGATTATCAGTTGACGAGTATTTAACATATGAAAGATAATTCTAGCAATTTTTGGAACGAAAGGCCAAAAGGTCTTTAGATCACCTACATTTCGGAATCAAGTTGCCCATTTAATTTGGTTTAGACCCGAAAGTTAAGGGGAAAGAAAGATTTTGAGGGTTCTATAGGGTGCTTATCATGCGTCAGTTTCCAAAAAATGATGAAACTTCTCGATGTTGGTAACCTTTCGCTAGCACTGCTGTCTGCAGTTTGACTATTAGACTTACCTCACGATGAGACAAATCTACTCTATGGATTTCATTTTGATCCAATGACTGCGTTACAAGTTATAGACGTAGAGAGATTTTTTTGTGTTATTTTAGAAATAAATTTGACAGTAGAAGGTCAGATTTGACAAATTATTAGTAATCATTTCGTAGTACTTCTATTACCTAATACGAAAATGACAATAATGTTCAACGCTGCAATTTCCAGAAGCGAACGAAACACCAGACCTGTTGAACCTATTTTCACTACACTTCACTAAGCCGCAGTCCGAATAGCGACGCATACCACTTTTTTGCGACTACCGACTTGGGTGTCAGGAACAGAAGTCATCTAGCTTCCGCAGTGGTTTCCTTATTCTGCTTTCTACCGATGTTACCAACCGTTTACTATCTGTCGAAAAATTCCAGTGATATCTGCGTATCAGCCCTGGCATCGCTCACTTATGACATGGTAAATTGTTTTCTATGACCCTTGGGGGCTATTTTTCGTTGTATCTGGGGTAAAATTTGAAACTTTCACTCCGCACAAATTCGAGTCTTAAATTTTCCCAAAATTGACTCCGCGTCTCACATTGGGCGCTAACTTGTTACATCCTCCCAATCCATCGAGGTAGTTTCGATTATGCTCTTTGGGTTCCAGGCTAATTCATCGAAGAAAGGTCGTGGCAACAACTCAGCCCAATTACAAGACTAGAACAGTCGAGTGAGATTCGGCTCACCGTACTCAAAGTTGCGAGTCAATACAACCTTCTTACCAGCTTTATCGCAACCAAAAGTTTCCGATTTGCTTTATGTTTAGTTCAACATACTCTGTGTGTGAATTTTAATTGAATCCAATTGGTACACAAATTTTAATGATAACGACCTGGAAAAATGTCAATATTTAGGAAAATGAAGTATTCCTTGCTTTTTTTTATTTTAAAGTGGTCATCATATAAAAATTAGAATTAGCATTTTCTAGAGCGAAAATGACAAATATTATTGGTGATCTGTTCTGTGAGACTTCCATTATTTTAATTTCTAAAATCCTATAGTTTTTTGCTACTCCCATAATTTTTCTATAGATTCTCATGCTTTTTTATAGACTTCCATAATATTTTCTTAGAAACCTCTGATTTTTTCCCAGGCTGTATCTACTTTTCTATACTCCCATGATTTTTTTTAGTTTTTAATGATTCTTTTCTAGACATCCAACATTTTTTCTGGACTCCCAAGATCTTTTCTTAGCTTTAATGGTTCTTTTCTAGACTGCCATTACTTTTGTTCAGACTAAAATGGTTTATTGAAATTCCCACGACATTTTTCTGGAAACCCAAGATTTTTTTTAGACTCCCAAAATCGTTTTCCACACACGGTAAATTTTTTCCCAGGCTCTATAGTTTTTTTCTTACACTCCCATGATTTTTTCAGTCAATGAATTTGCTCTAGACCTCCTGATTTTATCTCTAGGCTATCTGAATGTTTTTCAGCACTTCCATGATATTTTTAGACTTCCATATTCTTTTCAAAGATTTGAGGATTTTTTAGGACCTTCAAGATTTTTTTGATAGATTCTGATTTTTGTTTTCTAGGCTCATATGTTTATGATTTTTTAGACTTCCAGAATTTTTGATAATATTGTCGAGACTCGAATGATTATTTTCTGCAAGGATGTTTTTACTAGTCTTCAATATTTTTTTATAGACTTACATGATTTGGTTTAGGCTTCTATGATTTTTCAGGCTTTCATAATTTTTTTCAACTCTTTTAACTCCCATAACCTTTTCTAGGCTTTAATTTTTTTTTTATTCTATGACATTCGGGATGTTGCCTGGTGCTGAGAATTGGGCATTAGATTTTATGAAACTGGTAGATCTGCTCAACGTTAAGAGTAACCTCCCGTCTGAACTACTTTTAGATTCAACGTCCGTATCGGAATTTATAGGCCACAAAGATTTGAGTTTCTTGAAAGTTATTTCAAAGTGGTACCACAACCACGAGGTTACCAGCAAATTCAACCAACTAGCTCAGAACCAAAGCATCCTGTAAATTTCATTATGATCCGATGATCTAATTGTCAGTTCTGGCACACCCAAATTTTCTTTACTCGAAAAATGGGTAATTTGGTGCAGAGTAGCTGTTCTTGTGCGATGAGAAATTTCGAAAGAGTGAAATTTATTTCAGAAAACTCCAAGTTTTGAAGAGTTTCTATTTAAGTCCCTGCTGTAATTATAACATTGCTTGCGTTTTCATATGACATAGCTTTTCCTTGTCTACAAAAATATGATGACTCTAACGGAAGTTATCCCAATTCAAAATTTTAAAAATTTGCTTTGCCTACATTTAGGCACTTAGCACCGATATAGAATTAATAGCTAACGATTAAAACATTGTATCTTGCTATTTCAGACTTAGTAAGCCTCTATTTTGCCTTCTCTGGAAGTCAAATCATATGTTTCTTTATTTATTTAAAAGAGCTTACATACCGAAAGTAGCTTTTATGGGGACCCAGGTTCGAACGCAGATATGAACGGAAGACTGCGCACTGAATTTTACGTTAACCAACCTCACAATACTTTGTGAATAGATAAACCACAACTAGATAACACACACATGACTAGATAAACCACAACTTAAAATTTTTCTTTTTGCTTCATTCCAATGAAAATAGCACAGTTAATATCGCAATAGACCAAAGAAGGATTATAAAGTTCAATGGGATTGTATTCTTCTTCGCAATGGAAGATGCTTTATGAAAAGAAACAACGATAACTTTACTAAAAAACCATATAATATTAAACCAAACTTTTGAAAAAAAAACATCAAATTTACAACAATCGAGAGAAAAACACCAGCAACTTTATCGTTCCCTTCTTGATCGGCGTCTTCTCTTCTGCTTCTTTGGATCTTCCAGAATTGAAAAATCAGGCCTTGGTTTCGCCAACTCTTCAAGTCTTGGTGTTGCGTGAGCTTTCAAAGCTGCCCTTTTCACTTTGAATGGATCACCTTTATATTCCTTATACTTCCTCGGTTGCGACAGGAGTGCGAACCTTGCAGCCAATGCCGATAGAGGTTTTTTCTTTCCCCTTTTAACCGGGCGATTCAAATAATGCCGTGGCTGCGATAGAATGTTAATTCTAGGCATTAGTTCCCGTAGAGGCTTAACCTGCCGTTCTTCATCCATTTCAAACACTTGTGGATTAGGTCGTACGATTGGAGCTGCTAGGTATTGCAAACGAACCATGTGATTCATCATTTGATGATGTGACATTTTAACACGACGAGGTACGAAAATTGCAGGCCGGGGCACGGGACTAGGTCGCGGTAGAGGCTGAGCAAGTTCAATGATCCGAGGCGTGGCTTCGTAGATTAGAACAGCCTTTGGGATAGTTTTTGGCATATATTCTTTTTCAGGACAACGACCACACATTCTTGGCATTGCCAATTTCTGCAAATGCTTCATGTTCACCTTACGACAATTGAACTTCCCCCGCGTGCGCTTTTTCATTTGGTAGCGTGGCGTAACACGCTTTGGTTTCGCCAGCATATTGATTCGCTTTACGAGTGATTTCAGCGGAACTGGTACTCTTTTTGCTTCCGGTAGAACTGGAAAAGTTTTCGGTTTGCCTCGATCAGCAACCCATTGGCCAAAACGTTCCCAATCGGCTGTCGACATTGGACCACGTCTTGAAAATCTAGTTGGTACAATTTTCGGTTTTTGATAAAGTGATTGTTTAGGCTTCGCTCGATCTTCTGCCCATGCGTAGAATTTTTGCCAAAATTCTGGATTACCACCGGCTGGTATTTGAAAGACCGGGTTGGTAAGTGCAGGGCTGATTTCAGTGCCCCGTGCTTCTTCAGTCATTTTTTTTAACGAACAATTTAGATTTTACACGGAGCTTCAAAACTCCCTAGTTTTACCGAAATACACTCTTAACAACTAGAATTATAAATCAGTTTCCTTGATCTTTTTTACTTGAAATTTAAAATGACTACAACCAATTTGCTACGAATTATTTGAATTGCTTTTCATAAAGTTGAAGTTTGACTGAAATTTTTTAAAAAAAACTTTCAATTTTGACAGCAAGCGAGGCATTTTTGGGGCCTACTCGAAATTTTTCTCTATTCGTGACGAAACAAAGCTGGATATTTTGAGTTTATTTTAAAGCCGAGATTAAAGCCAGTTTTTTATGCTTTGGCCAGCTGAAAGATGCTTTTAATATTCAAAAGTCATTTTAATGATAAAGTTTGATTGTGAGATTGGATATTAAAACATGAAATGTACTAAGATAATTATTGTCAACAAGCACGCAATTATCTACAAATATCTTAACAGACACTCCAGCAGCACATGCATCTAAATATCACACTTGTACAGCTTTGTGACAGTTATTCTCGTCCTTTCGCAATATTCTGATGATATTATCGTCTCATAAGTCGTACCATTTACGACATTTTCTTTTTGTCACGTATCAACACACCACTTAACGCAATCCTCTTAGATGCCACCATCATGTTCCACTTTTATTAAATATGCTTTTCCATTTCATCGTCCTTTTCAGTGTCCGCCATCTGCAATTTTGTATTGCATAACGGTCATAAAGCTCATCGTTAATGGGTCACCCCGAAAAAACAAAATGGAACACAAAACTCTAAAGGAATCCATACAATATACAGACGTGTTTTCCTAAGGATACGCAAGCACTTTGCAATTTGGATTCTTTTTCCTTTCTCAACTCCACCCGCTCCGCTTTTGATCATAGTTCGCTGAAATCCTGATGTCATCAACAAGCAGATTTTTCATCATCTTCATTCCATAAAGATTTCAAGACTAATTAAAACATTCCTTTCAAAAAAAAAACAAAACACTAAGCGGAAAATTCGTTCGCAGTATGGTATCGGATTCATGACGCAACAGCACTGGTTTAGTGTCGGGTGTTCATCTTCAAGTCAAGTATCCTGAAATGCCAACGAGACAAGGACAAATGGTTGGACGAGCGCAAAAAAATTAATGCCAAATGGTGCTCGAGATATTATCAAGTGTCACCGCATGCTTTTTATATAGCGTGAAAAGCTCATTGTGAACGCACAGTGTGGAGAAGATTGGTGCAAAGGACGAAATAAATTGAAAGCTGCATTATATGATGGTAAAGATGATGACGATAAGTGTGTGTGTGTGTTGTGGCGGCCGAAAAGAACAAGAAATGATTAAATGCATGAAAGTAAAGACGTTTACGAGGTTACATACCTCGATAATGACTCGATGATGTAGTAGGGTTTATGTGAAGTAGGGTTGATGTGAAGGCGTCAGATTTATAGGAGACATCGTCAGATTCGTGGAAGAGACTTCGGGGGCAAAAAGGATTAAGCAGCACGCGAAGATGTATTCAATCGTTGATAGAGGTAGCATTTGAAAAAGAAATCGGATCCTTTGTCCTATAAACTATATTAGAAGTCATTGAATTTAAATACACACTGCTGGTATAGAATTGGTACTAGATGTGGTTTTATGTTGCTGGAAATCGCTCTACCAAGGGCATAGGAGATCATATTAGATTTTCAGTATTTAAGTTTAGCAAGTCGATGGATCAGATTTCAGAGCTTTGATGTGAGCAGAATAGGATTCAAAATATTCAAACGACTGACGTAAATGGAAGTTGGAGTTCAAGATTAGCAAAATTAATTCTCTACCAGAGAAACAAGTATTACTTTTTGTGATTCTTGGGTAATAAATTGCTTCATCAGCATTTAGTCATCACACACATACTTCAAAAAGTGCCCATTCAATTAATTTAGCTCCAATTATCACTTACGTTCGTATTACATATGAAAGAGCCCTCGCAACCAACATCTACTTTCCAGCTAAGCTGCCCCATTTTCTCATTACTTAGAAAACTCTTTCTGCCCTCGAAAATAGCTCATCATTCCATTTCTTCTTCTTATTTATACCATTGTACACAAGCTGAACAATTATTATTGATGATGACACGGATAAGACACTCATCTTAAACAGGATTCTGGTGGCTAAAGAGTCACTTGGACTTCGTTATGAGTCTCGTCACAAACAACGCCTCCGACAAGTCGAAGGACAAGAATGTTCTCATAATGACACCAGACCGACTACTATCATATTTCCCTGACATAAATAAAACTACACACAAGTCGTTCCCGATCTTCCCGGAACTTTTATAGCCATTGGCACGAACTCTGAACGATTCGATATGGCGAACATGTGACGTGCAAAGACGTAGCAAAAAAAAAGGAAAGCATATGATGAGTGGAAATTAATTAGATTATCCCTAAAAGAAGTATTCTTGAAATTGCTTTACGTCTTGTTTCAAATTCTTTTCGTCGAACACGAAAATGTCATTCTATGTTCGAGCCTTCTTGATGTACCAAATACATAGCGAAAGAAACTTATCCATCAGGATACGATGGATTGGTCACCTAATCGAAAAAGGGGGAAGGCATAAGATAAATTAGAAACTTGACCATTATTGGTCAAGTACTATATGTGACGGAATGTTGGATAACATGTGATGGACAGAGGAATGATTATTAATTTTTGCCGAAATTTCTGGGACAATTACGTTTGGAAGCAGCCGAAAGTTTGGTAGGGTGACTCTTTAGAGGGATTAGTTATAGGGGATTTGTTTGGTTGATTGTACTTTGATGTGTCTTGATGAATGATTTCGATTTTTCTGATGTTTATCTACGGAAAACTGATTTTCATTTTTGGAGAAATAATGAGTTTTTGGAGCGCGAAAAGGTGATGCTGGTCATTAATGGGATTTGCATTAAAATGAATACAGGACTGTTTTTTTTAGATCGAATTTTTAGATCGAATCGAAGATTCTAGCTCAGACGCGAACATTTCGAACAAGTGTGGGATAATTTTTTTATTTTAAGAGATTTTTGCTGGTCAGGTAATATGCAAGCGACCTAGTCACATCAATTTTAAGAAATTTGGACAAATTTTCGAAGCTAGTTCGAAATTTTAGAATCGTAAATTATTCAAGTAATTTAGAGACTTCGGAATATGAACTTAGTTCTTTTAATTTTTGTTTTTTTTTAATGGTCCAAAATAAGGTAGCATTCGTGATCAGATGAGATCGGGGAACTTACCTTTTTCTTGAAAATGTTAAATTTTGTTGAAACAAAATGTAGCAGTTTTAACAGACGGGTTAAAATGCTACCATCATCCACGTCATAAATAACTACATCAAATAAATTCTACAGCTGGGATAAGGCGGATTATCAATGATATTGGACGCAATTCAGCTTAATTTCGCTGGGAGCAATTGAGTTTGACCGCGATAATATCAAAGCTTCTCTACACGGAAGCGTATAGAGAATTGTACTCTTAGCATGTGTAGTCTCCGGTTTGAACCATCCATGGACTCAAAACCAGAAACACATTTCAAACCGGGGTTTGGACTAGCTAAGTTTTGATTAGGTAAAAATAGTAACGCTGACCCATTATAATATGTAGTGGATCTAGGGATTGAAATTCATAGAGGCAATGAAAATTGTCTCCACACCTCACTTCATGCTTAATTTAGCTCAAATATTTACTTGAAGCTAGGTCGACTCAAAGCCAGATGCATAATGTAACCATGGCTTTGAGACCACGCCTGGATTTGAATCAGGTACCACAAACGCTAGCAACTGCTATTCTACCATCAGAAGCTAATTAGTTGTAAAGTTTTGGAACTAGCTATCCTGAAACAGAGGGCATCTAACTTCAACCTGAAGACCTTGGCTTTTGTGTTACTGGGAAACTAATCTTGATTGCGACAGACGTTGTTCAGCTTTTCAATGCAATTAATCTTCAAACAATCATCGGCGTACTTTATTTTGAGGAGCCAGTAACTCGCTAAGGCCAATTTGGAAAAATTCAAGGTCCTATGCAACGATCTACTGCCGGACCGTGGGTTCGAATCCCACCATATGCGGATGGTTGTATTCGTTCATCTTCTGTTGTCTTAAGAGCGGGCGACTGCTCATAATATTAAACATCCACTAATTATCACATCATAAATCTGCTGGTAACAAGGTATAAAAATTGATCAGCTTATTAACCCTCCGAGAACACAGGGGGTCAAATTGACCCCAGAGACCTTTTTGACCAATCGCAGCGCTTAGGCCTGCGGGAAAAGGGGGGTACTGTAGGTTCCTTAGTGTATTTCTGTGCCTTGACTTTTAGTTTAAACCGTTCTCATACAGTCCCATGTCGTCAGTCGTCGTTGCGAAGCCTTTGAAGCAGATCAAGGGGTCAAATAGACCCCATGTGTACTCGACGTCAATTTTGAGGAAAAATTCAATATATTTTTTACTTTATAAATCGATAGATTAATTTAAAATAGCCAAAAAAATAATTGTTTTTAATATGTACCAATTTTTTCCAGCTTGTAAAAACTGTTTTTAAAAACCGATTTTTCCTTTCGAAGCTAGATATATTTAGTTTTTGTGACAAATATCGATATTTCGAGGGTAATCTGCCCTCTTCTTCTTCAGTGTCTATCGGTCTATCGATAGACACTGACACTGACGCTACCAAAAATAAATCTGCCATTGCTGTCTTGAAAGAAGTTGTGGCTCACCTCGTCGAGCCATATTTACGAGAAAAATTAAATAATACCATTCTACGTTTAGACATTCCAAAAGGGATCGAGAAGATTTTAGGCATAAATATCCCAAATGTTCCTTCAGAACGCCCAAAGCTCAATAAAAGAGCAAGATGTTTTTTGTTCTCTCGAAAACAGGACCACAAAACAAAAGATGTGTGCGCATCTTGCGATCGACCGATGTGCGACGAGCATCGGGCATTTTTATGTAATGATTGTGTTGGATATGAATAATTTTTCAATTTCTTCTTTATTTAGTCAATATTTGTATATATTTTAATTAATAAAAAATAGTTTTTTCTATTCAAACATGAAAAAAATCATTATTTTTCATACCCTCAAAATTACTACTACCAATATGCGTAACGAATATCTTTTTTGCAACCCTTTATATAGGGATGATTTTTGTATTATTCTAACCATATAAATTTTAAGCTCAAAATATTAAAAATCAATAAATTTATTAATTTTTTTTTTTGAATATGCAAATATAAAAAACCTTCAAATCGCCACCGTAAATATGCAACATAAATACTTTTTTTAAAGGTCCAATATACATCTAATTTTTTTATGATTTTGTCATATCTTGAGAGTATCTGTCTAAATTTTTAGCCAAAAATATTGAAAATTTAAAAAAATAACGATTTTTTAGTAAAAAAAACCTGATTTTCGGCAAAACTGTTTTTCGCGAATTTTTTTTAGGTATGTTAAGGACATTTAAGGCACGTCGTATGCATAAGAACTACTAGAAAAGGTCTCAAACTATTCCTACAAATTTTTTCAAATTAAAATCTTCAGTGGCGGCGATTCTATAGACGTTCAAAAGTGCTTGGGGTCAATTTGACCCCAAGTGTTCTCCATGATCGAAAAAATAGGTGTGTACTCGGAGGGTTAAAATTATAATTGGGGCGACGAATTGCAATGCATAGAAAATCTATATCGATTTTTCCTGAATATGTGTTTTTACTGCCATAACTAAGAATTTACTTCAAAGGATATCTCGATAAGCTTTGGAAGTTTCATCATATCAAAAATGGGTACACTTGATGACCAAATATTTTAAATCTGAATAAATTACTTGCGGGCTTTTAATGTTACTGATATGGCCCCAATTTCTCAAAGCAATGGAGGCAACATAATTAAAAAACAAAAAAAAACCTAACGGTATTATGAATTCTCGTTAACAAACGACATATGGAAAGCGAATTTGAACAAATAGGACTCTAAATGCCCATACTTTGCTAAGAGAGTGCATTTGTATCGTTGCTGTACAGGATAATCTTGCTGATTTTCTGTTGAAACTTTCCAATTTTTGGTCAAGCAAATACACTGTATCAACCTAGGACTCAATCTTCTCTCTAAGCATAAATTTATAAATACAAACGCCAAAAATTTAGTAACATTATTTGCAAAAAGGGGAAAGAAAAGATTTGATAAGGGAAAATTAAAGGGATAGTTATGAGGACTATTTCGGATTGCTTGTCACGCTGTTGCATCTGACGTGGTAATTTCTAACAAGAAAATTTTATTTCTCGGATTGAGAAGGGACTAAATGTATGACCGAGGTTAAGTTTTAGGTTAGGTTAGTTATAATTAGGTATAGGTTGGAACTTAATTATAGTGTAAGGTAGATTTTAAGTGAAGTATTGTTCAGGGAATCCCAGCATCTGTAAAAGCTGGGTAGTATTATTAGTGTGTAAGATAAAAACTGTTTAAGGAAAAAATATTTATATAAAAAAAAACCATAAGAGCCAGCAGGCCAAAATAGTACAGCCGCTAAACTTTAAATTATCATTGCTAATTATACTTTAAGCTAAGTTAAGAATGTACAACAAAAATGAAATAAAAATCTTCTTGAATCAAATTTTTCGGATTGGCTTTAGACATAGCAGAACCAATATGTTCTTTCATTACACGTTCTCATAGAAAAATTGAATGTAGTGTGCTCTTTATGGGTATCTAGACCGTTCAGTCGTTTTTGATAAAACCTTGAAAACTTGTTGGACTTCTGCCATATTGATTTTTAATTGTTGAGCTTTTGAATATAAGCGGTAAAGTTGGGCGCAATGATACTATTAAGTGAGGCGGCTCAGTTGTCGCCCCAATTTGTACAGAGCTGCTCTTTCAGAGTCTTTCAAAAGAGTTATTATAAGCTACCACTGTACCGGCTAGTATGCTGGCTGCATGTAGCTGTTTAACTTATTTGGGCCATACTTGAGAGATCGGGAGCACATACATTTTCGCAAATTTGTGTGAGCCCTCTTAAACCGAGCTACCTAAATGTCCAAATTACTGATGCAGAACCATTTGATTTCAAGCTCATTTAAGTTCACACACCTACCTGCGCAGTTTTATAGACGCAACTCAACGCTTTTATTGCATGAGCTGGTATGGCGTTCATTAGCCCAACGCAAAAACCATAGAATTTCATTCTTTCTCAATGCATCATATAAAGGCTTGCAGACATGCAGATGTTTACAAGTTCAAAGCACATATTAGTGTCTCTGAACCCGCTCAGAGATCGCTCAATCTGTACCAACAATAGCTATACAATATCACTTACCACCTCATCGCTCTTAGCACTGTGCTTGGTTTCAATACGAATCCAATGTCATTTTGGCGACATATAATTCAGTGCTGCTTTGGCGATAATATATGGCATACCAAATATGTACATATTTCGGGGAAGCAAAGGTTAGCTTAAGGGCCGCGATACATGTAAACGCCTGAATTTAGACCGTTTTTCAGAGGCTTATTTAAAATAGCAAGAATAATTGAATCGTTTTTAAAGTGATCATGGTTATTCATTACATATTAAAATACAAGAATCTGGTTTTATTTAATTTTTTTCCCAAAATGGCCGCCGTAGTAACCAATTTCCTGAGACCCTAGCGGCAAAAGGCATCAATCAACGGGATTTTTATCATCAGTTACAGCAATCTTAAATCAAAAAAATGGGTTGGAGCGTGATTATTAAACATATATCATCTAGTTGAACCAAGAAAAAAAAAGTCAAAATATCGTGAATTAGCACGCCTCATAATAAAAGTACGATTTTTTACCCTTTTTTTCGACAGTTTTTGAGTCAAAAATGCTAAATTTGGCATCATTGAGGTTCAACTAGAAGCTTATATTATAGAGAAAACGTGTGCCAAGTTTCATAAAAATCGATTGAGAACTTTTTGAGTCATCTTGCCCGCCAATTTAAAAAAAAAAGTTGGTTCGAGAAAAACGCGTAGTTTTGGCACACAGAAACTCTATGATTACAGCAACTTACCAACTAATCAGCGACTCCAGGCACATACAGAATACCTTCAGCACGTTTATTTTTTAGATGTTAATTTAACTATTTATGCAAAAATAAAGAACCTCGAATTTTTGAAAATGTTACATGTATCGCCGGCCTTAAAACAAGAATTTGAGCCCAGCACAGAATTACAGCAGCGATTTGATGGATATGCTAACGATAGGTGTGATCAAGAGTACTGAATTATGAGTGTTTTTCTTTCGGCTGAATTAAATGCGCCGACTCATACGGCTCAGCTTCGCGACTGGTTCTTTTTGATTGACTCACCTCTCAGGTTACTCCAGAAGTAAAAGATCACTAATGGGGTGCAGAAGATGACCAATGCAGTTTTGTGCTTAATCACTACAACTATGAAACAATTTCGACTAAAGAGTTCAGTTACGGTATGTGATGTCTCTTAGAAAATAAGGAACAAGTGCTTTGGCTTGCTCAGAAACCCAGCCTCGAATGAATAAAATAAATGGCGTGCCAAATTCACTCCAAAACTACTAACTGCTAGTAATCTGAAAATTTTGAAATTCGATTTACAGTCTCTTTGTGTTTTAGCTTTATGAGGTATGGCTACTTTCATGATAAGCCCATTCATCAGGAATTTCTGGAAGTATAATCAGCAAATTCCAAAACGAGAGAAGGGGAGTGACAACGGCAACATTGATGGGCACATTAAGGAGGAGGAAACTGCTACACACTTGAAATTTGATAAGCAACTCTTACTCAAATTATTACTAAAAAAAAATTGTTTCTACCTTTCAGAGAAGTAGGCTTCGAAATAAAGCTTAAAGATGTGAGTCTTTTAAATTTGGAGATAAATAAAAAAGCACTAAAGGTTAATCATGGTATGATCCACTCATTTGCCAGATCAGGAGAATCTGGTCTAAGTCCGCAACTAGAGAAGGTGCAAAATATTTTTAACTCTGGCAAAGGAAAGCAACTAAGCACCAATTCGAAATACGAGGGTGGTTCAAATATGATGGAGACAAATGCAGTAGATGGCGCGCATGTATGTTTTGAAGGTCGTGGCTTGAGTATGTGATAGCCGGGTCCCTTACGAACAGTGTGGCATGGTTTTCGTCGGGAGCGCATGTTTCACGCGCGTGCTAACGACCATGAGTGAGCATCAAGTGCCGACTGCCGTTGTGCAACGTATTGTCATTCGTTTTTTTGAGTGTGGGAAGGCGATAAAAACACGGAAATTTTTCTGCGTTTGGGAAATCAGTTTGGTAGTGAGGGCCTCAGTAGAGCTGCTGTGTTTAAATGGGCCAAAGCATTCAAGGATGGCCGCGAAACCATCGAAAATGAGCCACATGGTCGTCGACCGCGAATCAGCATCATACCAGACAACATTCGCCGCGTAGAGCAACTCATTTTCGAGGACCGTAGGATGAATGTTCGAGACATTTCGGCTGAACTCGGCATCAGTATTGGTAGTGTAGTCTATCATCCACGAACACCTTCAATATCGCAAAATAACAGCGCGATGGGTTCCTAAACTGTTGAACTTCGAGCAAAAATTCACGCGGTTGGAAGTTTGTCGCCGCTTGCTGACGCGATACAAGGCGGAGGGGGACGGTTTTTTAACGCGAATCTTCACTACAGACGAGACATGGGTACACTATTACACTCCCAAGGTGTCGTCGAAAGAGTGGAGGAAGAAGGAGGAAGGGGCGCCAGTCAAAGCGAAGACAACCAGGTCCGCGGGTAAGGTTATGTGTACTGTGTTTTGGGACCGGCGCGGCGTGCTATACGTCGACTTACTGCGCACCCAACGTACCGTCAATACTACATACTGCTCTAACTTTCTGAAAACACACGTGAAACCCGCTTATCGCTCGAAACGGAGGAGCATTCCAGCACGAAGTGCGATTCTTCTCCAGGATAACGCGCGCCCTCATACCGCGCGTCTCACGCACGCAAGCCCTCGGAGGTCAAAGATTCAACACCGATGACGAGGTAGAGGAGTTCGTGCGCACATGGCTGTCCGAGTTGCCCAAGGAATTCTTCGATACCGGCATCAAAAAGCTTCTGGAAGGGTGGACAAAATGCGTAATTAGTGAGGGGAACTACCTAGAAAAACTGTGAATTTATGTAAATTTTTTCGATAGTAAATAAACGTGTCAGAGCATTTGTCTCGATCATATTTGGACCACCCTCGTACATTACAAATATTTGAGGTCCTGAATACAATTAACATAGCTAAAAACCAACAACTTATTAGTAACGGTCGTTGAATTTACAACCCACTTCTTTGACGCTGTACTTACTATTATTATTATTTTTTATTGAAATAGGTGCACCTACTTCATACTTCAACAATGACGAAGTTCTATTCTTCCATGCCTTAGTGCCAACGTCATTTCATTTCGTTTTAGTTTGAACAAAAAACATATACTACGACAGGCATACTAAATATACAGAGTCGCAACAGTACTTACCTACTCACCAAATATTAGCCTCTATCGATGAAATAGTCCCATTTACAACGAATAGTTCATGTTCCTATCGTTGAGCACAATTTACAAAGCGCAATACGTAAACACATGTACAGAGTCCAGACGCTCATGGGAAAAGTCAAACGAAACAACCAGTCACAGCTTGCCTGATTCGATCTCGGCGATGGTAAGCCAAATGCTTCATTATGGCCGGTGTTCCGACCTCTGGACCACGTCTGAGAATTATTCAACAAAGTAAGTCGGATATATATTTCGATGTCCGGATGCCTATTTCTATGTCCGGATGCATATTTCAATGTCCGGATCACGCCCGAAGTTTATTTTACAAAGTCGATCCGTTATCTTTTCGACGTCCGAACCATGTCCGAGACCTATTCCGGAAAGTAGGTCCGATTGCGTCCAAAACTCTCAGAGGAGCTTCGTCTTGGCAACAAATTAGCTTCTGACGAGATCAATTGCAGGCTATATAGAAGCATTTAGCTTACCATCAATGTGATCGAATCAGGCAGAATAATTGCAATAGTACGAAAAAGTTCAAAATTGTAGATCTGGATTTGGACAACTTACATGTTAGAAATATTTTGGCTCAAAACATGTAAAAGAGGTAAAAAGTTCATGACTCAGGACAACATAGTGCTGATATCATTAAGTTTAAAATTAACGTAACGCATACTGGAGTCCGGTGACTAGCTTTCTAAAACAATCCGAATTTTGATATCTGGAACTAAATGTATCTGATTTCAATTCCTGTTTTTTTTTATTATTTGGTGGCCGGTAAGCATGATCAAATTCATACCTTCACTTCATTAAGAAATTATTATTAAATGAAAATACACTTAACTTACTTTTGTTTCGACCTCATCAACCACAATCGAATGACACCTAACAAGCGAAGACTTTTTCTTCTTATTCCCCACGGCCAATTACTAACTTGAATACAACATTCGCTGAACAAAACCATCTACTATGACCTATACGTATAAGAGCGACATTTTTTCACCTCGCTTCAACATTCAGAGGATTTCCTGTCTGCTATATAATTCAGCTCAACTGCCTCTTCATCCCGGAGACAATCACATTTATTCCTGAAAATTTCTCGCGTCCGTAGGCTATTGCCCGGCTGTCCACGCTTAATCATTCATTTTTTTGCTATATCTGTCGTCGACTCTATTCACATCTTGCCCCTGTCCCTCTACTTAGCTCCTTTGTACAGCAGTAATTTAAAATGAGAAACACAACGCTAAAATGTATTTCAAAAATACAGTGCGAAAGAATTCACAACATTCACGGCAATGAAATACATCGAAAAAAGGAGGAAACATGGACTCGAATCCTCTTTCGCCTCTCGAAAAAACCGTACAAATTTTTTTCCTGTATTTTGTTTACCTTCTCTTCATTTCCATTTCGGGTCTTTGAATCTTTTTTATACTATGCGTGGAATTTGCGTACAACAAGAACAAAAAATTAGGGAGGATGACATGGCAGTTTTGATATGTTTTCCTTCGCGCTTCTCTTCTACCTCTCTTTCTGCGTTTCGGGCAAAGAATTCAGCAATTTTCGTCCCGTCGAGCTTGAGGTGTAGATCACAAGATTACGTTTCGGAAGAGAGAGGCTAGAAAATATGCGTACAAGTTCAAACAAGGGCGAAAACAGGACGACGGTGGTGTCCTTTGTCATTTTCAACCATTCCCGCAATTCCTGTAAATGTTTTAAATGACGGTGTTTTCTCGGAACGAATCATACTGGATTAGAGTAAAAAAAACATCTCTAGTTCCCTCTCTCTCTTTAGTTTTGGACGGTATGACTGGCCTGCCTACCTACCCACTATGCATCGCTTTTATTCGGAAAGGCAGACGAAAAAGTGCCCTTGTCAACTGGGATTTCCATTTTGTAAATAAATAAAATTCAATTTCACGAAAATTCCTTTTTCCGATTCCATGTTATTTTGCACGACAGTTTGTTAGCTTTTATTTGACGGCGTGCTGTCAGTGATGGAAATGAGATTGGAGATTTTGGTGGAGTCGAGGTGAGATTTAATACAGAAATGAATGTAAAATTATTATGAGAAAGATAAGCATAGTACCCCTGGCGACTAGGAAAAGATATTGTGTATTTGAAAATTAATTATATAGATGAAGTTAAGGTTTCTAAGAAATAGATTGATGTCTAAACCGCTTACTTTTAAAAGTTTGAATGGCTGTGCGGACTGAAAGCTTAGCGTTTGATTGGCAATAAAGAAAAAAAGTGTCTTCGTCCAATAAATGGCTCGTGAAAAGTTCCAATAAGCGTTGAGAACCGATTTCAACCTTATTATTTCAAAGCACTTGCCAATCAGAAGTTCGTGTAGTGGGTGGACCATAGGCTGTCAATGTGCACTGTTCCTGGTTCAAATCCAGGCACAGTCGGCAGACCGCGCACCGAGCTTTTACACTGAAAAAACACATGGCGCCAGACGCCATAATTTATGGACTTCTGGCGCCATGTACATAGTCGATTTGGGGATTGTAATAAAATATAGCGCCACTCGCCATAGTACATGGCGAAAAGTACATAGGAGCAGACGCTATGCTTATAGCCCTCCACGCCATGTACTATAGTCCTCCACGCCATGTACTATGGCTTTCCAAGCTATGCACTATGGTCCTCCACGCCAAGTATTATGGCTCCCCACGCCATCTACTATAGTCCTCCATGCACGTCATGCAAACTAAAGTACCACAATAAAGGTCTAATAAAAAATTTAAATCTTAAAATATTTGCACGCATGCTTAACACCATATAAGTATACCTCCATATAATTTTTTTTAAACTTTTTTTTTTTTTTTTTTCTTTTTTTTCTTTTTCATAGTGCTTACCAGACAACTAGTTTATTTGGATAAGGGACAGCACAAAGTTTTACGTGCCAACGTCACGTGGTATTCCCAAGCGGTCCCCCATCTAAGTACTAACTGCGACCAACACTGCTTAACTTCGGTGATCTGACGAGATTCGGTTATTCCAGTGTGGTATGGTCGTATATTCAAATAAACAAACAATATCTAAATTCGCTCACTTATAAATGAAGTCATATTACATGGCTCATGGTACTATGTAATATGGCGTGTAGGGCCATAATATCTGCGCCATGTAATTATGGCGCTGGGAGCCATACTATATGGCTCAGGGTATTATGTACAGAGCGTGTGGGACCATAAATGCTGCGCCATGTTACATGGGACCATGCGCTATGTAGATTCTGACATTATGGCGCTGGAAGCCATATTGCATGACTCAGAGTACTATGTACATGGCGTATGGGACCATAAATAATGCACTATGTTACATGGCTCTGGGCGCCATGTGGTTTTTTTTTTTCAGTGTAGTAGGTAACCTTCATCATAATATGCACTACATTCGGAGTCCGGTCCTAACCTGAATCAAAGTTGTTCGGCTAAAACATAATTGAGGTCTTGGGGAGTATTGTAAAGATAAAGACATGAGAGACTAATCATTGCATACTTGTGTAAATTGATTATAAATTTGTGAATGAAGCGCTCTACCGACTTTAGCCCCTCGATCGGCTACTATTTCTTATAGGACTAATTTACGTTTACATGCCACTTAGAGGTCACATTTTTTGGGCAACCGAATGCAAAGCAAAAAAACTCGAAAATTGTTTTTGAATACTCTCATCTAAATTTCGACTAGCCTCAACTTTCAACATAATAAATGCGAATCAGTATCATAGCAACTCTCCTACGAGTCAAATAGCATATTTTCAGCTTTCTTTTGTTGAGTTTCTTGCGAAATTTCCAGTAATTTCAAATTTTTTGCACTTGGGTGAAGTTAAGTGCTGTATTTGAGGTTCTACGGCAAGAACAAAAGACCAAGTCGCCGACATCGAAGACCCCGACTAAGCATCCCATGCCCTCCAGTCAAGCTCGGCCTGTTGAACATTCTATCACACTTCTTGCATGAAATCGAGGTAGTACCACTTACTCATTCTTCGCCCTCACCCACTTCCAACCACTTCAAAATACGAAAGAATTTTTTTCGGTAGATTTATGAGTCCGCAGGTGAAACGTTTTAACTTCTTTTCGTGGCAATTTCATTCTAAAGAACACTTACCACTCATCTGCACTGTTGCTTGTGATCCTAGCTTCACCTCATCTGCTTTGCGCGGTCTTTTCTCGCACCTTTAATCTCTCACGCGAGTCTATTTCGCACAAGGGTGAGAAGAATTTCCATCGCTACCATTTCTTGGATTTTTTTCTCGTCGTTCTATTCGATGCCGTTCTTTGTTCTTGCAGGCGTTTCTGTTCGTGGCGGAAGTAGGTAGAAGGTCGTTTTCGTCGCTTTTGTTCAAACTAGAGAGGAGAACATCAACTAGTTAGGAAGTCGTAAATCATCGTAATTGTGTGCGGTTGGCCGAGGAAATGGAAGACAATTCGGTTGAACACACTTTTTAACTAATAAGGTCAGTCCTCGAAGTAGCTGAGAGTGTTCTATATTGGGGTTGGAAAGTTGTTGGGACTAAGTGAATGGGGGAAGAACTCAAATGGTAAATGGTACCGTGAGAAGAAGAAGCTGGATGCGACAAGCAGACGATTTAATGCTGAATGAATGCAAATTATATTTTACGATCATTTATCATGGGACACTAAGATGCTAGGATGACAAAGTGGCAGGCAGAGGAGTTAATGAGATCGATTTGTTTTCATTTTTTTGATTAATTTTTGCTAAATGGAAGCTGCATTGTAATGAATATACAGTGCTGCGAGCAGAGACAAAAGAGCCGATTTTAATTTAGAATTTCTTTTAGTGTTGACTGGAAATAATAGCCGGACTACTTTACAGTTCATCTAAGTACTACCAGAATCTTCGAAAAACTGGGATTAAGACCTAAGCGCTTACAACCATGTTTCTGTTCTCAATTGTAAATTCAATTACTATAAAAATATCCTTCATAGCACACAAAACGCCGTCTTTCAGTGTTCCGATTAAGTGCTTAAGTGAAGAACTAATCCAATAATATCTTCCAATTGCTATTACTATGTCCCACTTCTGGATTTATTCTACTTTTTATTTTATGGTTTTTAGAGGCAGTGCAAGCTATTCTTTCGCTACTATGCTACTCCATTTCTTTAAACCCACCGAAACTTCCACTTAAATCTCAAACCAGGAAATAGAGAAAAACGTCCTGGCATCTTTACCCCCAGGCTTGGTATCGAAAGAACATCGACTGATGTTGCTTTGAAAGGTCTTGAAAGCCATCGTTTTCGTCTCTCGTTCACAAAGCCATACAATTGAGTGAGGGTAACTTGAGATAAGTGTGGAATCAAAAGTATCATTGATTCATCTTCTGTCGATTGGATAAAAAAAAGCATCTTGCTGTACTACTACTAGTAACGGAATAAGACGAATTAAGATATCTGAAAATGAAACGAAAATCCACTCGCGTACTAAATTAAATGATGGAAGAGAAATAAGAGGGAAAAAAAGTCAAGGTGAAATTGTATTGTATCGGGTTTTAGTCGAAGAAAGCTTTTTGAACTAATGGTTTGCCACTTAGTCAGTTAATTCGATTTCCTGTGAGATGGCGAAAAGTGGAAACTTGACCAGAATTTTATTGAGTATCGAATGGTGTTTGTGGATGAGAAAATCGATGGACAGAAGAGACGAAACTGATGGGATGACTAATGTCCTTCATAGTCTTCGAAATTGACCTCAAGACCCATTAAGTATAGCATGTAAGGGATTCATGGTAAATTGAGTTAACATAGATGGAAGTAGCGTTTTGAAAACCTTTGAAGGGAGGAAAATTCGATTTTTTTCGAAACTTACTGGAGACAGATTTAAAAGTTTCGGACACCATAGCACTTTAAGATTTGTTTTTACGGTTTTTATTTACCTTTTTACTTTAATTAAAAATTAGACTTTTGTTCGTTATTCTGCATCATATAATCTTTTTTCGAGGGGTTAGTTCGCTTCGTATAAAAAATAAAGACTGACAGCCTAACAATGGAAAAATATGATAGTGTTTTTTACTGATTCCAAAAACGATCAAATAAGTTTTTCAAAATACAGGTGATGGATCATTTTCAATGAAAAATTTGATTATTTTATCGTTTAGAAAATATTGATGGATCTGCAAATATACCTTTTTTGATGGAGTAGGCTCTTTTTTTAAATTATAGCAAGGATGGATTTGGCTGCTTAATTGACAAAGAACTTTTTGTGTTTATCCTTGTATATGGTGAATTTTAATTGGCTAATAAATAATAATATAGCCAAATTTTAGCTAAGGAGCACGATATCATGTTATGGTCAATATTTTCAGGAACAAAACTGAATTATGTGCGAAAAATTCGAATTAAAATTTCAGAAGAAGCAACGTTATTAATGGCGATTAACTATTTTGCTCTTTTGCACACTTAGTACAGGCCAGCTGAGGCAGCCATTTGAATGAAATGCTGTTTTAAGACTAAAAGAAGGGTTCATCTTTTTCAATTAGACAAGAATTTTTGAAAAAAAAAGTGGTTTTCAAGCCACTAAGAAGCACCCTCTGTATGTTCCAACCACCACTTCCATTGATTTCATGCCATTAACGATGAATTCTGCTCTTACATAAAAGTAAAGTAAATCCACGACAACTTTTGTACGGGTCTAGGGGTTAAAGCTGGTAGACAGCATTGTCACAAATTTACAATCAATGAGAATACGAGTAAACTCAGGTACCTACCTAAAATAATAGTGATGGAATCAGTGATAGAATCAGAATGATAGTGATAGATAGATATATAGTACATAGATAGATATATAGATAGATAGTGATAGAATCAGAGATATGCAAAATAATAGTGATGGGCTTTTAAATAGCAGACTGATACCTTTGAATTGCTATCTGCAAATAGCAATAACAGTTTGCTTTCATGAATATAGCTTGCTTTTTTTCTGATATACTATTTGAGTAAGAAAACAGTAGACTAAGTAGATATAAATTGCTTGCGACAACGAAAGCAGCGACGACTAGCAGAATGGAATAGAAAAAGCAGCGACTGGTAGTAGCAGGTTGTATATAGCAATAGCAATAACGGCAAGCATCTTATTCAAGATCTTATTGTATGTAAGTTATACCTTTCCCAAATCATGTTGCTTGCTACGGTATCGCCGCTGCATCATTATGGAATAGTTGGTACTAGGTTTCATCATTCGTATGTTTGTTTTAAATTGACTAGAGTTTCCGGTGATAAACAGATTATGGACGTATGAACATGTTCGCGGTCTTGAAAATTAATTTATGGTGTGCAAATATACTCGCGAACCTACACACGAACATTGAAATCTGATTTAAGCTGATGTGCGGCGTTCGGTGTAATAGGTATAACCACTGTCATTTTGGTGAGCGACTCGAATTCGCGAACACGTTCATGCTTTATATCCTAGTAATGATATAATTAGGAGTTGAGTTGTTTACTCATACAAAATTTGGTTCCGTTATGGATATTAGTAATTATGCCTTGATCTTGTCATTTATCAGAAATCTGATAACAGAAATGATCGTGCTATAATTCCACATCCAGTAATAATCATGATTATTAGGAATTAGATCGGCGGATGTTCGTAGCGAAGATCAGAACAGTGCAGTGTCCAGGGTGGATAACTGAACACGGTATCCAGCTGGCAGTCTCAAAGACACTTATTGTCATGCTGACGAAGCGGAGGATACCAACTGTTATAGCCATGACAGTTGGCTCCATCTGGGTCCAGACCAGCAAGTCGGTTAAGTATCCGGGAGTAATCCTGGACACCAAGCTGACGTATTGGGATCATATTCGCAGGCATGTGACATGGCTCTAGTAGTCATCACTTCGATGAGTAGCCAAATGGCCAACGTGGGCGAACCCAGTGAGACGAGATGGAGGCTGCTGATGGAAATGACCAATTCCATCTTGCTATATGGAGCCGAAATTTGAGGAGATGCACTTCGAACTAAGAAGTTCCGGAAGCGCAATACCAATGTCCAGTGCCCTGAGAATTGACTGTGGTTACTGGACGGTCTCAGAAGAAACAGTGACCGGGAGTAATGGCCATCGATCTGCTACGAGAGAACGCAAGGACGGATACTTTTTTCGCTCAGAGATGAACAGAACTGAAACTTTACACTGTACGCTAACCCTCCAACTTTGGCAACAGCGAAAGTGATAAAGGACGCTGGACGGCTAAGCTAATTGGTCTTATTGAGCCTTGACTTAGCCCGAGCCACGGAGAGGTAAACTTTTACCTTTGTCAATTCTTGACTTCAAGAAATACCCGAACAGAATGGGTAAGGTGGTCAAACTGTACCGCAGGAACTATGCGACTTGAGCTCGATGATGCTCAGCAGACATTCTTTATGTGCATCTGCTTCGTAAGTTTCGAGCGCACCATTGAGTCCGCGATCGGCTTGTTAACGCCTATGTTTTAAAGCTTCTACACAACGCACCATTTGTCATATTATATGCATGTAGTAAGCTATTAGTATTTATGCGTTTAAGTAAATTATTTGCGCAGGTGGCTTTCGCATGAAATTTAAACCTAATTTCGTTGATTCTGGCTCTTTTTTTCTCAGTATTTTACCAATGCTGGCATCAAGTTCAAGATAATAGTCTCGAACGTGCTTTGCGTTATGAAAAAAGGAAGTCAAATCGATACTACATAAACTGACTTCAGCAAAGGTTTTGACCGCGCCGAATATGATATTTTGACAAAGAAGCTCAAAAAATTCGGCATATCAGGAGCCTCGCTAAACTGAAAAAACTGTAACATTCTAAATCGAACACAAAATGTAAAATTCCAAGGTTTTCTTTCCACAAAAAAGAAAAATACCGTCTGTTCTGGGGTACCTTAAGGCAGCCACCTAGAGCCGCTTCTGTTTCAATATTTTCATTGTGGATCTGTCGGAGGTGTTTTTTCACATTCCGCACTTTTTTTGTGCGAACAACGTGAAAATATACCACACTATTCATTCGAAATCTGATGCAAATTTTCTTCAGCGGAAACTCTTGTCGCTTGAGCAATAGTTTCACCGAAATAAACTTACTCTCAACGTTGAAAAATGCCATGGTTTAAGCTTTTCTCGCAAGGCGTCTACTTTTAATTCAGATTACCACCGGAATAATCAGCTGCTGGAAAGTTTGGAAATTGCCGTAGATTTCGGCTTTGTCCTGGATAAAAAGCTGCTTTCTATTTTTTAGTATGCCGAAACGCTTGCAAGCGCAAGATTGATTAAAAAAACGTGTGAACGGATTCATGAACATATGGGTTGCAAGATCTCTGTATGTATCTTTAGTTCACCCATAACTCGAATATGCTTGCACCGTCTGGAATCCTTCTTTCTATATTCATAGCGATAAACTGGAATTTGACCAAAAGTGTATCGATCTTTCTAGCTTGAGAGATCTATCCACACGATTTTGAGGTTCTTCCACCTTATAGGTCTCTTAAATCTGGCAAGTCTTCACGAGCAAGTCTTCTTTTTAGCAATCCTGTAAGAAAGACTAGGCACACACGTCTCCTCACGAAGCATCAACATCACACTGTCTATGGAGACAGGGAGGCGACGAATATATGTTGCAAAATATTTAACAAAGTTTGGAACTATTACTCATCTATTTCTAAACCATTATTCGAAAAAAATGATTCACTGCTTCAAATTCTTAAACTAATTTTTTTCCTTTCGTTTGAATTTGTATTTTTATCAATTGTATCATGTACGAATATAATTTTAATTTAGCTTAAGAAAAACATATTTAAATTTGTAATGTCATTGCTTTGCCTACATCATAGATATTGGATGACAGCCTGAAAACCTTCGCACTGTTTTGGAATATCGAAAATAGTGCAATCAACGAGCTGCTATCTGAATAGTGCAATTGTATCGACACAACAATCGTCTCTGAAAAAATAGACTGCTATTTTCTAACTGCTATTTGAAGCTATTATCTAAAAATAGCAATAACAGTTGCTATTGTTATATGAAAATAGCAGTTTGGCACATCACTAAAAACTGAATGCCAAGCTGAAACATAGCGATAACAAATACGAAATTTGCAAATTAAGTGTGAAAGATGATAAAAACGAAAAAGATACATGACGGAAAATACGAGTAAGTATATGCAATTGCTATAAGACATAGATGATCAAGGTATGACTCGTTGACTTTTGAAATATGCTGCCTTGTGATCAGAAAACATCAGAGCAGTAAAAGCAAGTCGATTTAAATAAGGCAATAAACTGGAATTTTAGAAAAGGGAAAATAATTCACATGTGATATGCTTTCATTTTGGTTAGCAGTTATGTGAAAAAAACATAAACTTGCCCTTGTAAAAGAAACATTTAATATGTCGGTGACATTCAAATGGTTGGATATTTGAAAATTTAAATTTATTTTAAACATCTGGAAGGTCTTTAAAAGTGGATATTCTGTAGCAAGATCTTTCGAAAAATTCAAAAATGACCCAAAGCAAATAGAGGCATTTACTGAACTGGTGGTAAAATAGGCACTTGCCATTATTAAAATAAATAATTTGCTACCTTTCTGCCGTCATATTGCAAAGTTTAATTGGTATTCGAAATCTCATTAAAATTTGGAGATTTTTTTGATAAATTGGAGACTTTACGTTTCATTTTTTTCGGTCCGGAAATTTGTTGAAGTTTGCTTCCAAAAGAAAACAATTGTTAGAAAAATAGGTTATTCTCAAAATGCATTATAGTTTCTATCGTACAATTTTAAACTCTAAAACAATATGAACAATTTTGATTGAAAATGACTTGGATATTTAAAATTAGTCATATCATACATAAACATAAAGACAGGAGGCAAAGTTATTTTGGGAGGTAAGGATGCAAATCAAGTATCACTTTTGATTGATATATTTATCAGTTTTGTCGTTTCATCTATAACGGTGATTTTCCCAGTCTATCATTAAATAACCTCCTACGCTATAATTGATACCATACTTGCAATGTCTGTTGCATTTTTTTGATTGAACAATAGAAGATAAGGTTAGATTCACTACTTGACCGAATTGGCGGTAAAAAGCTACGCAAGTTATACTGATGAAATCATCAGCAACAGTGAGAATTAATTTTTAATCTAGTTTTCATTTCTTGCAATGAAATATGATCCTTTTCCATTCTCTATTCAACCATATAAAGTAAAATTAAGTTAATTATTTAATCTTCAAATACGATTCCATTTAATCATTTTATTCAACAATTTTAAGGTTCTTACAAAACTCTTAATTGCACTGCTCTCTATAAATCAATCCAAACTAATCACTTCAAATACTCTTCAATTATCCCAAGTCATTACCAAAAATCTTAATTTCTTCTAAGCTGCTTCATCAACTTTGAACATTTCAAGACTTTATCTTGCCAATTCATTGAATATCATTCACAAAGTTTGGAAACTTCATAAAAGATACATTCACCTTCTCTCTTGTTACATGTCGAATCATTTACAGCCAATAAAACTAATGATACTGCTCGTCTCATCAATCGTTTTGTTTCCTTCATTTCGACGGCCATTTCGTTTCAGGCCTCATAGACATTTCACGATATTCTCGAACATGTAGATATAAATCTCCTGTAGCGTTTGAATTAAAGATGAAATTTATCGTATGAATTTGTGAATTTCAGATATATTCATCGTCATCGTCGAGAAGAGCTGTAGTTGTTAGAATAGATATCAAATTATCTTACTAATGATTTTGAACGATGAGAAACTACAAGATTTCAAAGCGAAATTTCGACTAGATCCTTTTTGATTTAGTCGAAAATGTATCTATAGGCGAGATTAAAATTGATTGCCATTTTCATGAAATGTTGATTTTGGGTTCAAATTCTGAAATTTCATTTGGCTTTTTGGTTTCTATGTATGTACATATGATGGTATTATGTAAAATTACATTTTTTGTCGCACTAGAAATATTTAAAAAATAACCATTTATTAACAGTTTTCAATTAACGTTGCATTCAAAACTCTCGATACGATCAATAATTTACCTGAGCTCAATCCACTCAAAATGAAAACTTTGGCGTCACTGTGTTGTCCTAAACGGTTCTAAATTCTATTGACAGCTTTTGTACCAAGAACGTTTAGCATCAATTAACTGACGGAGTAGCTACTAGTCATTCTGTGTTCTCTGTGTAAAGTAGATGCCCTGGGGCAGGCTTCTTACTGATGAATTAATCCACTCTCACACATGAACATTTTTCAGTTCTGTTCTTCTCACCCGATCTCGGCTTAGTTTAGGCAAGTTGAAACAACGACTGGCAATCGCTTGACTAATCCCCCATCATCGTATCGTTTTAATGATTGAGGAAGAAGAAAAACACGTCGAGAAGATAGCTCGGAGGGATTTGCTGCGGATGCGAAAAAAAAACATAAACTCTACCTAGTCGACCAATGCGACGGATAGACCTAATAAAACTTAATCAAGCTCAATCAACTTCAATTAAGTTTATGAGTAGCTAGTAAATGGTCATTTCGGCCGCGCATCAGACATTCGACTTAACTAAATACTGTTTTGCTGTCTATGTGTTGTAAGGTGCGGTGCGTTATATCGTTTGGCAAAAGACCTACAACTAGAACAGTGTCAGTACAATAATGCATACGTAGTTGACACTTTGAAGTGTTATGAGGGCAGTGAAACAAGCTAGAGTCTGACTAATGCTTTTAATAGGTGATGCTATTTTTAGTTATTTTAGTTATTTTAAAGGTAATAATAGCTATTTTTAGTTATTTTAGTTATTTTAAAGGTAATAATAGCTCTAGTTTTTAAATTATAGTGATCATTTGGATGGGATGCTTAGATATATCTAGTGTGCTAGAATTATTCCAATGTTAAAATACTCTTGAGGTCCAGGAAAATTCTCAAAAGATGCAAATAAAAATAAATTAAGATCCTAATATTAACGTATGCAAGGCAAAGTTAAAGCTTCTTAAAATTTGAGCTGAGCGATATTTTAGATACACTTATACAAAAAAGTCCAGTATGCAGAAGGAATTCTGAATATGCTTCAAATATGTAACATTTCGGAAATTGTCCACCCTATGTGGTCATAAGGTGACTAAAAAAATTAACTGATTGAACTTTGAACTGCGATAACTTTCAAAAGGGTATTTATACCATTACGAAACTTACCGAACGCAATGATGTTTATAAAATAAAGATTTTAGTTTATTTTTTCTATGAATGCATTGATAACCTAGCAGCAGCGACAAGCACGCGCAGAAAATCCCTTCAAATAATCTACCTTTACTGATTTTTTTTGTTTGTTTTTTAGGAGCAAAGGCAAACAAACTATTGATCAATTTTATGTATAGCATACGCAGCCAAATTTAAAGTATCTAAATTTCTCATCGCGCAAGTTCGGAACCTTCTACCAATTTACCTATATTTTGAGCGTTCGGAATTTGTTTTCACTGGATCTCACGACCAGATAATCAGATCAATTGAAAATCATCGAATGTGTCGGTCTTGTCTGATAACTTAAAAATTTAATAACATGCTTTTGACCCTGAGGCAAAGGTACCATATTGTCGATTTGAAAAATGTTTTGAAAATTAATATTTTTATGCTATTCAATTTAGCACTCAGTTGGTGAATTTTATTGTAAGCCAAGTTTGGTAGAAAAATTAGAATATGGTTGCCAGCTATTGTTTTTTTCAAATTCATTTATTCATTTATGTAGCTCAGGGATGGGGGCCCGGTAGCTCTGCTCGCTAAAGGCTGGTACTGAGTTAATCGTGAAGCTAAATTTTGACATGTCTCCATTATCTGGTCATTCTTTCGAGCGAAAATTTTGGCAATGGAGAAAAGCAGAGAAACTGCTCATTTCTGACGGATCAAATGTCAAGAATTTCACTTTTCGATCGACTTTCTTATTGGAAAGCCATTTGCACTGCTCCATTTTCAAATTGAAACACCAAATGTCACTTTTTAGCTCGAAAGAATGAACTGCACAAACTAAATTGGCGTGAAATGGTTGGAGACATGTTTCAGTGCCATCTACGTTTTCAACGCGAAAGCAACTTCAAAGCAACTTTTCATGCTAAGAACAGACAACAACTCTTGCTTATTTTCAAGCTAAATTTTCGCCGAAACAGATTTCACGTGAAATGTTGTATGAAAATTTCACGTGAAATCGAACTCAGTACTATGCTTAAGGTGTCAGGCCGAAAAGCGGCGTGCTACGGGGCCTGCGGGTTCGAATCCCGCCAGTCCCATGGCTGTAAGTGTGAATGCGTGTGATTGTCTTTGAGGGTGGCAAATGGGCCCAAACTGGTGGCCTAATACTGGCCGGGTTCCCGGCAGCCCTCTTCACTAACCTAACCTAATCTAGCTCAGAGATGCTACCATTTAAATTTCAAATCGTAGTGATTAGCTGTGTTTAATGAGCTGCTCTAGGTTGAGCTAGGTTGAGATATCTCAACAAAATGTGTTTAATGAGCAATTCGGCTGCTCTAACTTGCCCGAAGTTGCTCTGATTTGTGTTTCATGAGTCTGCTTTAAGTTGAACTAGAGCACTTTAGAGCACGATTTTTACTCTCCTTTTTTTTTGGTTGAGCAAGTTCAGGCAAGCAACCAGCTGTTTTCCAACAAAAAATTGTTACTGAAGTGCAGTTTTTTGTTAGTGAATTGACAGGTTGACATTCTGACAAGTAATAAATTTTGAGAATTTCCTCTCAGCTGCTCTCACTTGCTCGACTTTTTCTGCCTCTCAATTGCTCTGGTTTGCTCCACTTTTTTTTGACAGCCGCGCTACTATAACTTGTCTTGAGATGCTCTGCTTTTTTTTCGTGCTCATTAAACACAGCTATTATGTGAAACTAAACAAAAAAGTTTCAATTTTGAATATTCTAAATTTTCGCGGGCGGTAGCCCCCAAAATCTTTCTATTCTTATAGCTTTTTGCGCAGTCATTGGATCAAAGCAAAAGTTACTGAGTGATTTGACCTTAACTTGAAGCAGCTTTAGTAAACTTTTAGGTGTAGTGCTAGCAAATGGTTGCCAGCATCTGGCATTTTTGTTATTTTTGCACCAAACTTCCATTAAATTTGCATATGATAATGATATATAATGAAACCAAATAATAAATATTTAAGTTTTCCATGTTTTGGAATGTTTGCGGACGGCAGCTCGAAAATCCTTTCTATCCTATTATGTACGGTGATAATAAGTGTGCTTTTTTGCTCCCCCTATCTATAACAGAACAATGCAGACGCATTGGGAACAACAACAAATCCCCCTTTCCATAACAGGAGTTATTCTTGCTTCCAATGCGTCTGCATTGTTCTGCTATGGCAAAGGCAAACGATAAGGGGAGCACAAAAACGCGCTTAATGATATTGACAGCAAAGCAATTGTGATAGACTTTTGGTTGCAGTGCTAATAAAGTGTAGCCAGCACTGATCATTTTCATAATTTTTGTACTACCATCAAGTTTTCATATGATAAGCATCATATCATGAAAATAAATAATAAGTGCTTTAGTTTCCTTAATTTTGAAAATCCTAGACAAACCTACTCTCATTCGAAATTCAAGTCCATGCGCCTGAGTTTTTTTATTCTAAACTATCAGCATTTTGTGTTCCCAAAAATTTTACCCAGAAAGCACTTAATAGGGGTACAGAGTTGTCATATTTTCCACACTTTTATTGAAAAATATTCACTGACCACAAAATATGATATCCAATCGTAATATATGTATCAGAAGGATAATGAAATGCTAGTGGGCCACAGGCAAGGCTACCGTGCTCATAGCCTGCGCACGCTCAGAACATCAATTCGACACAGAACGCAGCAACTCAACATTAGCCGCACTAGCCTTGGAAGAATTATGGACAAAGATATTGAATTCTTCGCGCCCTAGGTCCAACTGACTGATGATTTAAAAGCTTCTCCTTTTTGGGCCCAAAGGAGCTCGAAGATACATCGAATTTGCTCGAAAAACTATTTTTTCTGAAGGAAAACCAGCATGTAATCGGTCAAAAAAATCGATTTTTTTTTTGCATTTTCGGATAGATACATACGGTTAGATAGATACATGAATTACGAAAGTTATCCATTAAAATAGGGAGCGGAGTCGAGCGCGCTGAGCCGCCACAGCCTGGTGCGCTGCACTGCATTTTTTGACCTGGTGGAAGTGATTGAAGGTAGACGGATTAAGGAATGATGTGGTTACAGTTGGGTATCAAAGGCTTGTTCATGGCTCGTAACAGAATCATCAAAAAATATTAGCAATCTTTCATTTTACATAACAATTTGGAGCCACAAAAATGGAAAAAATCGTTTTACTTTTTCAAAATTGCATTACTTTTTCATATTTCATTTTTTTCACAATTCTGGTAGGGGCCATAAACAAAAGTATATTTAATAAGATTATGTTTCATTTTTATGTTTCATGAATCGACGGCAGAACTTCCACAAGCAGGTAAAATCCATTTGGCGCGCCGCCATTGCTCCATATCCGAACTGTGCCAATTGTCCACCAGAGTACATTTTGCACTAGCACGTGTTTTTAGCTGCGTTGAGAGTCTATGAACTACACAATGTTTTTCCAGAAAAAACATCTTTCTCTCACAAGAGGCCGTATGCAACTGATTGAAATTAATTGATAAATATGTTCTTAAAGTTTGTGTATACCATTCATTAGTGCACCAGTCGCTAGCGTCTGCGGTGTCTGGTTCGAACCCAGCCACGAACGAGTGAGACCTTTATTATTTCATAAAGCACTCTAGTGGGAAAATCTTTTCAAACAATTTACGAAGGACAAGAAATACTATCAAACGGAAGAAGCTTTCTGTAAGATCATGAGCTTAGTGTTTAGTTTACGATTGTTAAAAATGAGCCCCAATCTCGGTTTGTTAGGGTGCATCAGATATATGACGATTATTAATGCTGCTGTTCTACGATAAGATACATCCGGCAGGGGACTAGTAATACTTAGAATTAAGAATCTCATGCTAAGAGTAATTGCCAAATCAACTGTACTACGAAATATTTCTTTATAAGGTGAACAAAACGTAGAGATCATCATGAAAGAGCTGGCAGCTCCAGTGAAGCAGATTATGAAATTTCAGTAAAAATGCAACTTTTAAATGTTACTAAGGAGTCAAATATAGAGCAATAATAAGGAAGACGGGTGCGATGAAATGTTCTTATTGTTCTCATTATTTCCAAAAAAAAACCATATAAACGAATAGAAAAATTGTCCCGTTACAACCCATTTAAGATCTTTGGGCGTGGTGGTAGAAGAGACTCCATTTTCCTAATCAAAATTTCGACAAATGTGAAATTATTAATTTCACCCATCACTTGATCCCTAATTCGGCTCAAGTATCTAATCAGAGAATAGGTTACCTCAAAACTTGGTGTACAGTCCCCCGCCCATACCTAGATTCGAATCAGGGGCCCAAAGCGCTCAGAGCCAGCGCTCTAATCATTAGGCTACCTGAGTTTGAGAAAAACAAAACTGGATCGAGCCTACATAATGGAATGAAAGGATAATAATATAATTAAGAGATTAAAATGAACAATGAACATTAGGGCAAATATTTTATTTTTCATAGTGCTTCCCAGACAATTGGTTTGTTGGTTTAAGGTACAGCACAAAGTTTTACGTGCCAACGACACGCGGTATTCCCAAGCGGTTTCCCATCTAAGTACTAACCGCGCCTAACACTGCTTAACTTCGTTGATCGGACGAGAACCGGTTATGCCAGTGTTCGTTTGAGCATTCAAGTTATCCCTGTTTTGGGACTGATTCCAAACAAAATCCACTTTTCTCTGCTCGAATTCAGTTTCAATCCTTAAAATGCGTAACAAAATACTGGGAAGCGCTGCTTTCAAAATTCGTGCAAGCCCTACGAGCGGTGAGAGCATTTATAAACCTGGTGAACGGATTGATGGGTCTTATTATAGACAGCTTCTCCCGAGAAGGTCTGTCTTTATATTTTTGCTACACTGTAACAGCTTGACATTTCTGCTAAGGTCACAAATGATACGATAAAAGCTAATTATATTTCTTGTTAAATGTTTAAAAATTACCCAATATTTTTTTACTTGGAAATTTAAAGCAGCTGTTAACCTCTTAGGCCATCGAAATTTCAATGAAACTTACCTGAAAAAAAAGAAAAATTAAATTAGAAAATAGAAGTACATATGAAAATTGATAATGTATTCAAATTCAAGCCAAACAACAACAAGACTTTAAGCTTATACTTTCTTTCAAAAAATATCTCTCCCTCTTTATCTTTAATATATCCTGCCTCGAATCATAGCTTCAACTTTGTCATTTGACCTTCATTCATCCATCATAATACATTGTGTGAATCTCTTCCGAATTCTCATCATTCATAATAACAAATGGCTATCACGAGAAGTCATTCGTCAAAATCTTCTCTTCCTATAGCACAGCCATAACAACATCGTTATTGTGCTTAGCCAAGGGGCCTAGGCAGCCATTGAACGTTAGCCAATGCAGGAGACACTTCATTAAGGGACATAGTTCATCCAGTGACATAATGGAGGTATTTCCTCAGCCAGGTCCCATAGCATCCTATTATTTATAGTACTCGTACAACAACGAAGAACAAGCAACGGTATTCGCCCATAGAACAGCCTATAATGCCGCCTATTCGAATTTTGATAGGAAAGACCGGTAGTATTTTAAAAATCACAGTTCACACCAAAAAACGTCTCAAGTAATAAATTTACAGTTTAAAAATATGACGGCAAGCATTATGTCAGACGTAAAGGAAAAGATTATCCTGACCTGATATTTTCCTGATAAACATGTCAAAATTTCTCCAGAAAATTGTGAATGAAGGATAATCATTAAATAATGAGTTTTTATCCCTTATAATTAGATTTTTTTGATGGCTATAAAAAAATAGCCATCATCATGAAAGGGAATATCATCTCAAACAACTTCCTGTCAGGAAACGATGTCATGAAAATGAAACTAACAGACACAGAAAAAAACGAAGTTAAATCCTACGAAAGAAAGAGCAATCGAATAGCTTTAATAAAAGCTATTACCGAAGAAAAAACCGAGCTAAATGTCAACGGAAATTAAATGTCACGACATGTCACGGAAATTGTAAGAAATCTTAAAAGAAAAGAATCAAGGATAATGCGGATGTTTGGGACCAGTACGCTTCAGCTAAATTTTTTTGCCAGGAAATCGTCATTTTTTTTGTAAAACAAAATAAAAAAATGAGAACAGTTGTAAAACAATGTGAAAGGTTTTCCCAAAAAAACAAGCTACAGTTTGTTATGGGGACTTTATAGCTATATTTGTGGCAAAATAAGTGGACTTTACCAAGGTATTTTAAGAAGTCACAGCCTGTCAAAATACTATCAAACACTTTCTAATTAGTAACCATTCAAAGGCGGCGCAGCCAAATTTGACAAACTTTTCCCCTAGTCAAAGTGCAAATTCATGACAACTTCATCCAGGATCTACCGTCACCTAATTACTATTCTCGAATTTCCCGGAATAGGTAAATTTAAACTAAATCTCGCCAACCATCAATAGCCTACTCATTGACTAGCTGCGACACCCCGAAAGGATTCGAAGCGAAACAATGGAATGAGAGTCAGCTTGGTATCTATTCTCGTTCGCCAAATTATTCCTAGCACGTTACATAGTGCAACACTAGCTACTGCTATCACGCAGAAGTAAGCATTTGAATCATAATAGAAGTATGCTGACGTGTATCTTATCCTTTCCTCTATATCACATACCTATGAATATTGTATGCATATCACAAGTTTACATAGCGGAATGATTGCTTTCAGGCACAGGCATATGTACGCCATGTTTGTCCTGCTGCTTGTTCCTGTTCGAAATCGTCGTGGTCGTCATCGTTTTCCCATATGATATATACGCCAGGATTATTATTTATTAACACCATCGTCCTTAATAATGTGCACCAGTCGAATAGGAAGTTCTATCGCTACCGCAAAGGCCTCAACTACCAAAGCCACCGTCGTTCTGGTCGACCGGGTCGAACTCGGGACAAACGCCCACCAGGATGAGAGTCGTGACTAAACCGAGAACTTGGACAAAAGGATACTTTGCGAATCGCGTACAGGCACGGAATTCGGATAGAGACTAACAACAGCAGTTTTAACTGCTGGCATTCTGTATGAGACGCGATACCGTGTCTGTGATTGTAATAGCAATGAGAGAATTGGCTGGAGTAGGAGGAATTCGTAACAGGACGAGCTTTGACCAGCAAAGGCATTATGTATGAATTATGAGTGCGCTCCTTTTAAACGATGAGGTCGTATGAAGTATTCATTTTCACTCCAGACGGAAGTTACCTTTTATGAGCCTACTCTTGATCCGCTGATGTTTTACTGTTATGTGGGGGTTACTCTCTATCTAATCGATGGTGCAGCAGCTTACTTGCTTTTGATTCGATTGGCCAATGTAACAGTTCTCAACTAGACAGTGAGTCAGATTAAAGCTTTAATTAAAGTTTTGAAGCGATCGACATGACTATTTGATGAAATGTGCTATCGAGGAATTTGGGGTTGTTAGCATTTGTTTAAGGATGGTACATTGCATTTTATTTGTCCTGATTCTACAGAGCATAAAGAGTTTTTCAACTGAGGTTTTCATTTTCAAACACTTTTTTAAATTTTCAAGAAATCATATTTTGAAGGTATTCAACGAAACCCTGCCAAATTTTCGAATACTACAATTTATTCAAAAATTTCAATTGGGGGAAAACTGTTTCACAACTAGCAGAAAAATATCAACAATAAATGAAAGTCAGAGAAATTTAAATGATTTGTCTGTGCAAAATATGAGGAGAATCTTCTTGGTGCTGTTAACACGCAAACCTAGCCTGGATTCGCTTATACTAATCAAAACACAAATAACAGATCGCAACAGTAACAAGTGTCCAGATATGCACCAAAAATTTTAAATGCAAGAACACCACAAATATCTTTTAAGAAAAAAACATATTGCAAAAAAATAGCAATAAGATACAAATAAGTAATTAGTATTGCGCATCTCGGGTTCACGCCCTCTAATTTATTTTTTTACTAATGTAAAATACTTGATTTTACAATTGAATTAGCGCAGATTATTTGCACTATTCAATGTACAAATTCACTAAGTGTGTCATAGCACTATGGCGCTCAGACGCTTTTACTTTCGTTTCAGCAGTGGCTGCTTAACGTAAGTCGGATTATTTGATTAGTTTTTACACTCATATTTCACCGCAGCTTTTACAAAAGATGACGACACCCCGCAAAAATTCTAGTTATCTTTTTTAATTTCGAGCATTCGATCGATATATGTTGCTTACATATCTCGTTAGCTATGTATTTTCGTCGTATAGTTTTTATGAATGCTTTGATGCGACTTCATTTCAGATGAATTATAGAATTATAGACGATTTCAGTATGGACACATATTTGCTTTATACTTCTAGACCTTTCGAGAGAAGTCCATTTATTTGTGTTTAATGCGAAATTGTATTGTGTAAACGTAAATTTCTGAATGAATGATATAAAACAAATAAACACTTTTAATAAATTTTAACACGATAAAACTATATGAATGAATGATAATTTTAAATAATAAAAATATAGAAAATAATGAATTGTAATAATTTCCAATGAATAATGCAGCACAACTAGCTCTGTTTGAATTAAATGACTTTGAATTCGCAATCATTTATAAATTAATTGTTAGCTTTTCTGCTTCTATTACACTTATACCATTCATTAAAAATTTGGTTTCCTTCTTTACATTGCCCGCAGGTCTTTTTCGCGAAAGTCTTTTACATCTTCAAACGAAATTTAAACTCTTCTCCAACTTCTTCCAACGTCCTTCGAAGTGAATGATTATTTTCCCTCATAAAAATCTCTCTAAAAAATTATAAATTGCCACAAAATTTGGCCTTGCTTTCGACTTCCTTTCACAACACTTTTACGTGTTATTCATGACCAGAAACGTTCGAGAGACCACCGTGTTGGAGCGAGCTGTGTAGACATAACAATGATATGTTGAAAGATAGCTGTGGAAATCGCTGTTTAGTTCTGTCAGAGCGATGGAGCACCCAACGATTGTGCGCAGGTTTTTTTAATGTTTTTCCTCAAATATTTTTGTAATACTTGTTTCTATTTTTTCAGGCACTCAGATGGTTCAATTTGCAATAGTCTTACACTAAAAAAATCAGCAGTAGCTAAGAAGTGAAATGGCGTAGGATTTTTTCGAACTAATCAACGACAAAATGCTGGAGTTTTTGGGAGAGCAGTCTGATCAGCTTACTATAACTGCCAAATTACCATCAAAGATCAACGCACTAAAACTTGATGACTTTGGTGACAGCACAGCCGCAAAAAGGGCGAAGAAAGTCCAATTGATTAAATTCCACAAATGTTGACAATAGAAACGCACACATCATGAAAAAAAATACGCCAATGGCTGATTCGAAAGATAAGCATTTTTAAGCGGTTTGATACTGTATCCTATCGTGAAAATTATTTTTCGTAGACTTAGAAAAATTGTCAAAAGAATTTTTTTCTTTTTTTATAATATGACATGGTTTTTCTTCTGTAACAATACCGCAAGAGATTATTAGAAATTCGAAAATTTTTAGAAGGATTCTACACGGCCAAAAGTACCAAAACCAAAAGTACCATCCCGCACACGGAATCGTAAATGTTCTTGCTAAAGGGATCGGACGCAAAAACACTCAAGAAATAAATAACCCTGCTGTTTCTTTTTCTCCTTTTCGTTATAAAATTTAGATCACCCGATTAACTATTTTTATTTTCTATTTTTATTTTCTATTTTTTATTTTTTATTCTTTATTTCACTTCATTTTTTTTTTGTCATAAAAATATATTTAAGTTGCCGAATTCTCAATGTTATTTTCAACAAAAACATATTTCTCTGCCTGCAAAGGCGCACTCAGAAAATATAATACTTTCGGCCTTCAGAAACATTTCGACATATCTATTTTTTGATCCGGCAAATTAGACAGCCATGATAGAAGGTTAAATAAATCTGCTCTCTCTCTCTCTCGTATTACAAGAAGGGCCAGCTGATTTTCTTGAAACTCCAAAGATTCAACTTCATTTAAATCGACTTTCATCACAAAGACATTTTCAAGCCAACATAAGGCCAAGAACAGACAGTATCTTACCAAATAATACTCACGGAATGAAATAAGCAGCGACCAGTTTTTACAGGATTGACCTTTTCGGCCAGAAATTACTCGCTGAGTCTGTTCAACCATACTTTTTCCATTGATTTTCGTCAATCAGAATCAACATGCCCTAATATGGTCATGTTTAAAAAACGGTAAATGCAAAGGTGATCAAACTTTAGCAAATAATGTTTTCACAAGGTTGAACATGAGAAACGTTCTAGGATTGACCACTTTCAGAACAGAAACTGGAAGTATATTCAGTTTTTTGTATTAAATTTAACTAACCAAGTGTAATGAATTGACGAAGAGGTTGTAAATGTAGTAAAAAGGTATCAAAAGGAGCTTTTGATGTCATTATATATACCATATTTTTGTAGTCATATGAGCTAATGAAAGCTCAGAAATTTATTTTGTTATCTCTCTGCGCTGCTAGAGCAGGCTGTTTTATGTGACTGCCAAACTAAGAATTTTATTCACCCCGGACCAAGGCGTCGATGATACTCACACTAGTATTATCGTTGAAAGCCCCCTGGATATCTAGGATGACTGCTCGCTTAAAATTTTATTGCTGCACCGGCTATTTTATTTAGCGTCGTCACTGCTGATCTGCTTTCCAGATATGCATTTGCCTCATCGTATCTTCTATTTAAAGAGTGACAACTTCTACTAGTATCGCTGGACTGTCTTGCAATAAGAAATGTCGTTCGTGTGTGGCTTTTTGTGTCCATAAGTTCACTGTTCTACCATAGAGTAACGCTAGGCTCACCATAGAGTAGTGTTTTTCTGTATAGAATTCACGGGGCACACACTTTTGAAAAATGTTGCCATGATTTTCGTTAAGTGGATCACCTGCTCGTTAATGAATCTACCAGTAAACTTTTCATTATGACTTTCTTGGTTTTGAAATATTTTGGTTAACATTTGAGAGTTATCAATGGTCAAAAACAACCATTGCAATTCTGACAGTTTCAGTAGAATTAGATGTTATTACAAATGGGGCTTTTAGAGTAATATAAAATCACCTCAGCCTCGTTACTGGTATTTAATGTAGGTTTGGCACTGGTTTCAAGCTAAACTAGTTATTGACGTTGGTTGAATTTAAACATTTTATTAAGTATTTCTCTCTGTCGTTCGATAGCTTGACGTTGATAGTATTAGCCCTTGCAGCCACTTTTACCACTCTTTTCAGATCTTGTGTGACGGATCCTAGACTACCAACAAGAAGTAGTGTTGAGTGTCGACAGCTGCAATCTATGTTACAAAACTTCAGAGTGAAAATTACATTAAGTTTTTTTTTTGTGGCAACACAAGTTCTTGCTTTGTCCCTATCTGCTGGTTAGAACACACTGAGATTTACGTCAAATCCATAGGCTACGCTCTTATTTAGCAGCGGGTCATGTACCAACGCAATGTCAGTATTGCTCATGCTAATACATATACTAACCCAGATTGGTCGGTGCCTCTCTGCTGTGATGCTGATTCACTTGGACCGTCCAAACTTGCCCGAAATTTGGGCAATATCACCATTTTCTTTTAAATAAATTCAAATCTTAGCTAATAAGAAACGAGCGAGCGTATACTCCCTTCCAAAGATCATAGCTACAAAAAATGAGCAAATTGTGGAGTAGATTATCTGGTTGATGACAAAATATGCGGTATGACTAGGCGTGAACAGAAATCAGCATTTGCTATTTAAAACACCTGTTTGACGGGAAAGTTCGAGCAATTAACTCTGCAGAGAAGAAAAGTTCGAATTATGTTATGTTATCACAGTTTTTAAAAATCTCAACAAGATTTTTTTTTGCTTGTACTAAAGAGAATATCATGTGAGCGAGAGACACCGCAATTAATATCACAAAAAATCACAATTAAGAAATTTCTATTCAATGAATCTTATTATTTCTTAGATTTATATACGCGCAAAAGATTAAAAAAAATATGAAATCACAGAAGTTCCTAAGTCAATTTAAAACCTTAAAATTAGAGTTAAAAGTTTTTCATATTTTTGCAATTTTTTAAGAACGTTAAATCACAGTTTTGGTTTACCCATAAACTGTAAAAGCCCTATTCATTGAAAAACAAACACGATGACCATTTATTTAAACTGATTTAAGGAGAAAGAAATAAATTCTTGTTACGAAGAATCGGAAATTTATCGGAAGTACTTCAGAATTTGGAAATTTATAACCCTACGTGAGCACTAAATAATTTGATGATTTCTCTATCCTCCCCAGTTCCTAAATATTAATTGCAAAAAATGCAATGCTTTTTTTTCAATAATATCGCCTGTCAGATGAAGTCTTTTCGTCACTTCCAAACACGAAATTTTTCTCAGGATTTTCGTTTTTTTTTGACTTTCATAAATAACTCGGACAATGGGGGAGCTATTTTCTAGAAATATTAGGAACAATGAAATCAAAGGAATTTTTTGAATTGAATTAAATTACTAGCTACTTCTAGTGAATACATTTTGACCTGGATTTTTTTATTCAAAAATTTTTCCATTCACATTCGATGACTTTAAAAACAAGGAAAGAGTCAATTTATCTCGTTTGGTGCGCTTTGTTCACCGCTAAAAACTTCATAAGAAGTGGTGAATTGGACCTTTATGATAAACCACAAACATAAATCTTTGTTTTACGTTATTTTCAATTGAAATATCATTTCCGCTTTAACAAAACAAGCGAAAGCGTAAATGAACAATTACAAAGCGGTAAGATGTTAAACGAGAAAGCAACAGCTTTGTAAGAAGGAACTGCCAGCCTTGGAGAATAGAATCAAAATGCAAAACAGGAGGAAATTACTGTTTTCCTTCTAAAAGATTGTTGAACGGATCTGGTCCATTTAAAATCCATCACAGACATCCCTCTTAAATTGCTTTTGGTCATGACTAGCTTCCGCTCATATTTTTTTTTGCCGTCCGGAATGCCCCCCAAATGAAAAATAGAGAAAAATTGGTGACTGTAAGATTGAAGGCTTCGAAGAAAGGAAATATTATCCTTGATTTAAATGAGAATATAATTTTTCTTTCGAAATTTCTTTTGTGTTGCGGAAGTCATTTCAAGTGATTGTTGCTGTAATTTCGGATATTAATATGATTTTTTGTTGTTGTCGAGGTACTTGTGTGATTTCTTCTCTTTTTTCTTCATTTTAATTTTTCACATGACCTTAATTTGACAAACGTGTAGGCTTTGCCTTAAATCGAAATGGGTATTGAAGAAGAACCAGATAATGCTATGTCGTCTGGCAAAACTGGCTTTGAAATGGTATAATTGCAAAAAATTTGCAATTTCAGATTAAAAAATCTTTTATTTATAAAAACTTAGGTTCAGCGTTAATTTTAATTTTTATAGTACGTCTTCGAAAATAGCATCCATGTTGAAAAGCTCATATTTTAAATGTATTCTTCACAATGAAACATTTTTCATTGATTATCTTTCCGTAGCCTATTTAATAAAATATCTGCAATCCTGCCGAAACAGCAAATGACACACTGCCACTACATCGCTGAGAAAACAAAAATTCAATTTTGTTTTGGCTCCACTTGGAACGACCTCAATGTCAATTTGAAAATTTCCTTTGAATTATTTGTGTTACCAAAGCCTCCTTGAAAATTGTCGACACACGTTGTCTACATTTTCGACTTACTCTTACACTCCTACCGAGACGTTCTTAAATACTTTCTAGCATCAAAGAGCACTTGACACTGTCTTTGGATGAAATGTTATTATCACAAAAGTAGCAGCAACTCTAGCCCGCTGCGCCGCACTTTCGATTTGGAGCACAGGAGCGACACTTGATGAGTTCTTCAAAGAAACAAGGTGAAAAATCTTTCGAAGCCAAAACCACAAACATAATTAACAGAAAAGCCAGAAGGGGGTTGTTGTTGTCGATTTGACGTATCTGCGATCTAATTAGATTTGAATTTTGAAGTGGATGCGCACGTTCATCATTCGTCTTTTCTTCTGGCTCTCACACAACTTCCTCTCAATGTGGTTGTAGTCCTCTCATCTAGCTATTTGAATCGACCTTACCTTTCTACTGGCTGCTCGTCAGTTTTTCATCGAAGCACTTGAAAATTTTCCGAAATGAGAGGAATGCTTTCAATTCGCTTGAGAAATCGAAAATTGATAAGCAAATAATTGTCTTCGGAGCACAGGCCCAGGGGAGTAGAATAAAGTGTTCGGTTCCGTGAGAGTAAGAGGCTGAACTTTATTTAGAGTGTATATCAATTTAGGGCATTTGCATTTCTATTAGACGAACGATGGAGAACATGTTTTAGCAAAATTGACATCGTAATATGATTACAAAGTACTGGAAGTAGTCACTGTTTAATCATTTACGAGATGATGGAGAACGGTGAAGTTACATTAAAGGTGAGAATTATATTAATTTATTTTTAAATTCAATTTCGTTTTTGAATTTTTGTTGCCTAAAAGTAAGGATTCAAAGAAATACCAGTATATTGCAAACCAATTTTTTTTTGTGTCTGGGAGATGAATATAAAAGGAGATGTGGTGTAAGCTAGTGATGGCAATTTAATTTTTTACTTTTATAAAAAAAACCCTTCATAAAATAGTTTAGTAACCAGATCTTAGACAGGTTGAAAACTGAGCCTCTTGAGAATATTTACCGGGTTGATTTTCTTGTCAATGGCTTTGTTAATTACAAACTTTAGGTAAGTAAAATAAATACACAAATAATAAAATATTTTATGATAAAAAATTTAACCACAAAAGTTGATTCCAATTTTCGACCCCTGTTTCGTGGACGACATTTATGAGCTATATGTAGCTATGGGAGAATATTAATATTAAAATGTACTTCATATATTCTTTAATCTCCTTTGCTCGATTTATCTTTCTGGGAGCCTTGCATTTGCGTTTCTAAGCACTCACATGAAATGGAAAAAAAATATAAGAAAGCAAAAGGACAAATAAGAGGCAAAAGAAGAAATAATAGAAAAAAAAGAAAAAAAAATAAGGAAAAAAAGCAATAAGGGAGAAAAAAGCAGAAGAAATAAAGGAGAAAAAAGAAGAAGAAATAAGGGAAAAAAGGAGAAGAAATAAGGGAGAAAAAAGAAGAAATACGGGAGAAAAAAAGAAGAAATATGGGAGAAAAAAAGAAGAAATAAGGGAGAAAAAAAGAAGAAATAAGGGACAAAAAAGAAGAAGAAATAAGGGAGAAAAAAGGAGAAGAAATAAGGGAGAGAAAATAGAAGAATAAATAAAGGAGAAAAAATAGAAGAACGAGAGAAAAGTAGAAGAAATACAAGAGAAAAGTAGAAGAAATAAAAGAGTTAAATGAAGAAATAAGGGAGAGATAGTGAACATATAAGAGAGAGAAAGTGAAGATGTAAGGGAGAGAAAAAAGAGAAAATAATAGGGGGAGAAATATAAGAAGAAATAAGGGAGAAAAAAAAAGAAAAAATAGGGCGAGAAAAAAGAAGCAATATCCAAGAGAAATAAAAAGAAATAAAGCAGAGGATAAAGAAGAAATAAGGGAGAGGAAAAAAATAAATAATAATGAGATACTACCGATACCGATGTAAGATGAAAGTAAGAGTCTATTTATTAATCGACAGTAATCTACATTTACATACTAATCACAATTGACTAAATTTCAAACAAGGATAAACACATAATAAGAGAAGAAGACATGACGAAGAAAAAGAAAAGAGAAATAAATGGGAAAAAAGCAAACCAAATAAATGGGAGAAAATAAGAAGAAATAGGAGAGAAACAAAAGAAAGAATAAAGACAGAGGAAAGAAGGAATAAGATAGAGTGAAAAGAGATAAAAATGAGAAAGAAAAGAGAAGGTATAAGAAAGAGAACAAATAAAAAAGAGAAAAGAAGATATAAGTATATAAGAAAAGAAGAAATAAGAAGAAGAGAAAAGAAGAAATAAGAAGAAGAGAAAAGAAGAAATAAGAATGAGACAAAAATTAAGAAAGTGAAAAGAAGAAATAAGAATGAGAGAAAAGAAGAAACAAGACAAAAAAAAGAAAGAAGAAGAAACCGGAGAAAGAAACGAGGATGAAATGCTAAAGAGAAGACAAGCATATGTGACATAGATAAAAATGATGCAAGAAGAAGAAACAGAAAGAAACAGAGAAATTTCGTAACTATTCACCAGAAAAAATTATCTACATTTGACATTTAGTAATGTCAATACATTTGAAGCAATAATATATCGTATCATATTTAGGATGAACGAATTTTGAGAGGATAGGAAATATTTTTAAGAAGTAAGATTATAGCTTTGGAAAGAATAAATAATTCTGTCGAGAAAAAAAAGCGATGAAAGGGATAAATTTTCAGAAGGTAAAAAATATTTTGGAGGAAAAATAATGTCAAAAAGATTGAAATGAGATCGGACGTAGCTAGAATGACATCTTGGCCGGTATGGCCAAGAAGAACTGTGTGTGGACAGAGAGAACAGATTACGGCGTGGGCAAGCTGGTTTTTTGGCAGTGAAACCAACTGCATGTGAGAGGGTGGTGTGTGCGATGTAGGAATTTCGATCAAACGATATGATTTGATAAGTGGAATCGGTGCTGATTTCGACAAAATATAATTTTAACGAAATTAGCACCGATTCCACTATCGGGAGAAGGAATTATGAGCCAATATATGGACATTTTGAAAGAATAAGGATACAAATCTTGAAAGATAGTAAGAGGATGAAACAAAAAACTATATAAAAAATAATATAAGCAAAAGATGATATAATTCAAGAATAAAAGGAAAAATCAAGAATAATGGCAATAGTTCAAAACAAATAATTTTAAATGAAAAAGTCTTGAAAACGATGTGGTGAAAAACTAGTGCGGTAGTTTGGCTTTTTATTTTCACATCCTAGGAATAGGTTTAGTAGCTTGCTAGAAATAGTAACATCGTAGCAATAGGTTTAGTTTGAAACTTGGTATGCAAGATATGCTCGAAAAAGTAGGCAGAATTGGTTTTTGGCGTTTGTAGAAGCGTACACTTAAAGGAGCGTAGCGGTTAATCTACAGATCTTTGAAGTGGGTGTGCATAGATGCCAAGCAAAGCAAAGTTCTTGGAGATTCAATGACTCCATTTGCATAATCGAAGATAACGAGTGTGAAATAATTATTCACACGCTTCGATTGATTCCTGATTTGAGAGGCCAGAGGGTGATGTGAACTTAAACTCAATGCACGGTCCCTTGTATATTTCTGAATTTGAACCAGGGACTCTACACGCTAGAAAGCAGTGCTCTACTCACTAGATTAAACGAGTTACTTCAGACCATTTAATAAATAAGGGCCTTTGGATAAAAAAGGATATATACGTTTTGTCTTTTAGAACTGATGCGGCTAGATGCGTTCGAGCTCAATAGTTTAAAGTTCAAAAAAATATGTATTTTTTTTGAAAATCACGCCCAAAGAGAAACAAAGCTACTTTCATAATAAATCTAATCAAACTCAGATAGTAGGTTATCTATATGATGACAAGTTTTCAGAAATTCCGCTCACTATGAAGAAGGGGGCGAAATAGGTGCAGCGTAGGTCCGCATATCAAAGGATTATTTTTCCTGAAATTTTTATCAACCATGCGTTTCAGCGTTTCCCGAAATTAGAAATAATCGCCTGAAATTCAAAAGATTATCTTTTAGGAAGGTGAGAAGTAATCGACTTGAAATTTCGAAGATAGACCCTATCTAAGAACACGAAAAAATACCCCTAGCATCTATTCGGAAATATTTCACCATAACGGAAAAGGTGATAACCGAAAATGGAAATGACGATTTAAAGCCAGATAATTTCAGAAGAAATTTTAAAAAAGCACGTAGTTTTTCCTCAGATAAATCAATTGAATTTCGAGAGATTCCGCCACAAAAGAATGGGAAATTATTCATTTTTGCACAAAGCAGAAGAAATAACCTACTTTTTACAATAACATATTTTATAGCATACTTTTTATAGAGTAAAATAACCAAAACTGATTTTTCTGATTAATAATAGTATTAGAGTAATAAAAATGAAAAATTCTCAGATGTAAGAAAAGGTTGGATGTGTCCGAGAAAATGAAAAAAACAACGACAACCTGGAACAAAAACATGAGAAAAAAATTTCGGGAAGAGAGCAAAGGAACATTTATCTCCATAGAGTGAAAAAAGGCTGACAATATCGCGACAATTTTGGCGAATAAAAAAGTCTGGATGGAAAATAAAATATTTGGACAGAGAGGAAAAATACGGTGGCACGAGTGAGAAATGAAATCAAAACTACAAGAAAAACAACCTAAAAAAAAATACACAATTCAGTTCTGCAAAAAGCAATCAGATTTCGCGAAGAAAGAAACACATTTTGAAACGAAAATAAGTCAAGAAAACAAGATAAAAATTATAGCAGTTTAAACAAGGATTCACGCAAGTAATAAAATATTGTAGGAAGTGATTAAATATTGTAGCAAGAAAAGAAAATATGTTTGAGAGCCATGAAAATATTCTGAGGCAATGAATTACTTCTGGAAAATTATTCTGAGAAAAAAAGAATAATTCAGAAGAATAGGAAGAAAAATTAACTGATGCAAGAAAGAAACACATTTTCGCAAAAACAACATAAATCATTGTGGCAAAACAGACTCATAAAAGAAATTTTCGGCGATTTCGCGCGACCAGTGAAAAAAGTGTTACATTCCTAAATATTTTCAAAATGTTTTGAAAATACTTGAAAACACACTTTTTTCATATATTGCCTTTTTAGCTACAACTAGGAGAAGTTTGGAAGGTACAATGAGGTTCATGTAGTATGTACAAAAGAACATTTTGAATCAAAAAAGGCTCTTTTTACGCTAGGCTTTTTTTCATAATTACAGCTTAATTCAATTTAATCACAGGATTTTGAGTAATTAATTCTTCTGAAGCTAGCCAAAAGTGTCATTTTAGGGGAGTAAACTTGCATCTTAACTATTTAATAAATCAAACTACAGTATACAATTCACTTAAAACGATCAAAAAAGAGAGTGCATTTATCCATCACAGTTACTGCTTATTTTGCTATATGGTGATTACATGATCCAAGTGATCTTTCGAGTCGAAGCTGAAGTTGATTATTTGTTCCCTTTTTGCCAGCTCAGTTGACGAATTTATCTGTGCGCGATTATAATTTTTCAATCAGACCCGGACTTGAACTGGAGACCACACAAGCTAGTTGTCAGTATTTTAGTCTATGCATGTTACAATTGATAGCATGCTTTTACGTGTCTTATTCTTCAACTTTATCTATGCTGAACTGTGCCTTGTTCTTTAAATATTTTGCTTCTTTAGTTCCATCAACACAAAATCGACTATAACTTACTTCCCACACCTTCCATTACCACTTGACACCAACCTAGAACACAATACATCAAAATCGGGTTTTTTGGTCAAGTCAGCAAATCAACGACTGCTTATCTATACTCGTCTGACAGATACAATTAATAACAAAAAAAGAAGCCTCTTGACTTTTGACTTTTTCACCGAAACAAAGCCAGTGTATACTTTTAAGATATTGGCGTCACATCTATGATTATATTTCATCTGAATACAATGCCTTAAACATCATTTAGTAATGTCACTTCAACCAGTTATAGATACCACTTTATCATACCTACCAAAAAAGACAAATGACTACAAAAGAAATATTAAATTACCAAAAGTCATGGAAGATACTTGAGCTATTTTGAAGATTGTCGGAAGCATAAAGAAATTTTTTTTAAAAGTTTGGTGTCAGAATATATGTGCATATATCATATCTGAATTGCAAATTAGAGAATGAAGCCAATGCACCGAAAAATGTGACCATCAAAATTATTTTTGGTGATGCTGCAGTCAGATTTGTGCATTGATATTTTATTTGCCGATTGAGCTGAAGTTGACCATATTATAAAACTAAGCCTCAAGTTTTATGGAGTAAAAAATATTGTGAATTGAGAAAAAACAGGAAACTTTTAGTGCGAAATCACTGTTTTCCATTGCAATTTCGAAAGTAATTAGTACGTGAACATAATGAAAGATAAAAAGACAAGATATCTTTAAATTAACAATTCCAACGAACTTTAATTTGCAACCAAACAAACGTGACCTATCCCAATATGGCAGCCACAGTGTCATCTCCATATTCGCATCCGTCTCGAACCAGTTCGGCTCACGCAAACAAATGCATGTATAATCAGGTATTATTAAAAGAGTTCAAAAGTGGAATGCTATAAGCGGTCATACAAATGGATAATCGCTTCATATCCAACAGCACGTGAATAAATCATTCGACCGGCAGGAACCTCATCATCATTTGCTTGCTTCCACGGATATGCGAATGGTTCCGCATGTTCGTATCGAGGGAAATATGCAGAGGAACTGCATCGCAGAGGCCGGAGTGGAGCAACCACATCGTCTTTTGCTTCACCCACAATCCCCACAGCGAAATGCGAATCGCGACGAAGTACTGGTTTTAACAGACCAGCGTCGCACTGGAGTAAATCCAAAGCGAAATAATTTGCCTCCGGTACTCACGGTAACTTTGTGTCTCGGCTGATAATAAATATTCCGGTTGTCTGTGTGTACCGACATAGCATAGTGTTCTCTATTTGCTCGGTACGCATAGTTTAGGCCAGTGCATCAAGGTGAAGCGCAAGGATCTCTCCCGAACAGAGTCGAGAATCAATGAGTTGGTGGTGCAGGTCATTAAATGGACATACACAAAAGAACGTTTGTCTGGTAATGACTGTTCAGATGTGTCTTGTATTCATTTATGACTGTGAACAATTAGGAATGCTCTGCCAAATGATGACCATCCAAACGACCAAACGATCAAACGACGACTGGCCGACCTACTGACTGATCTGAGCTTGGAACAAAGGATCTATGCGGCGACATGGTTTAAAGCTGGAAATCTGTTATCTGAAGTGCATGTTGAGCTGACTTTTCAATTATTGTCTGCATACTACCAAAGATTTTCACTCGCGTTACGAGAATCTCGAATTTGTCGTGTAGATATTTGAAATGGGCGTAATGACTATAAACGAGTAGGATTTGGAATTGGAGGTCTAACGTTCTATGTGATCAAAAATAGAATAACCAGGGAATGAAAATAATAAAATCGAACGAAAAACGCTAAAAAGTTTTGTCTTAGCCTCTGAAAAAACACTCGTTTTCGTATAAAAATACATTGATTATAATAAAGGAAACGCTAACTTGCAAAAGAAGTCTATAATCAAACGAAACCAATTTACAAGAAGCTTTTTTCATTCAGCCGTTGCCTATTGAACTCATGCAAATTTGATTATTCTCTCCAATGAACCTTGAGCACTGTTTTTGGGTCTGGTTCTCGACAATCGATCCCAAGAAAAGCGTTTACGTAATATTTTCATTTCAGTACATTCGCATGTTCTCCTTTTCAATTTTCTACAACATATTTATTGCCCTCTATCAATTGCATGCAAGGTTTCAGTTAAAACAAATTTCCTTCAATTGTATCGTGCGCCTATCTTATCTACATACTCATTCATAATTTAACTTTTCAATTATTCAGGCTACAATTCACATGAATACCCTTCAAGTCAATTACGAAGAGACGAATCAGACAGAGACTATATTAACCGTCATCCAGCAATTGCCAATAAAATTACTTGGCTCGACTCGTTCTTATTTCGATAGCAAGTCTAAGTCTACATGTATAGAGTGCATATGTGCATACGATATGGCACCAAAGTGAGCTCTCTACATGATTCGGTTCGTTTCGTTTCGTTGCGATTCTATGAAAGTATATTTTGATGTGTTTTTGCATTGGAAATGGTTCATTTGACTTTCTTTTTCAAATGATTGTTCTTTGTTTAAGGCATTCGTTTTTGGTTTATTTTTTTAAAATATATTTTGCTATGTGAAAGTTTTATTAATATTTGAATATGATTTATGAGTTCGTTCATTTTAAATAGACTGATATAATGGCAACGAACTCAATTTACAGATTTTTTGTTACTTGTTACAAATGTCAAAATCACCTGATCTATGACCAGATGTTGCTATGTGAAATAACCTAACAACACCATTATTTTATTCTAAGCGCATGTTAAGATGCCCCTAGATTGAATGTTGAAAGAACTCGTGAGCCTAATGGGTGTGGCTACTGGTTCAAATCCAGACATGAACGATAAAGAATGACCACACAAGGACTTTCTTTGACTGAGTCAAATAAGGGGAAATGGAGTCGTTCAATCACTTGGTTAACAAAAAATATCTTCCAAACGCAAACTCAAGTCCAGTAACCAGTTCTGAAAGATCTAAAATTTGGCAGCAATCGATGTTCCCCGCAGAAAATTCCAGGGAAGCTCGTAGAGAGATTCATCACAAATTTACAATCAATTTGAATACGAGTCTTGACTCATTATATCCATAACTCACGTTAACACTGATTTTCTCAATAGCCTATTCAGCGGTAGGTGAAACTCGGTCGGTGTGTCGCCCGTAGGGAATCCAATCCCGGGATTAGAATCCCGGGATCCCGAACAGTTTTTAGTCCCTAAAATCCCGGGATTGATGTTTTATAATCCTGGGATTGATGATTTATAGTCCCGGGACTATAAACCATCAATCCTAATTGAGATCCGGGATTTTAGTGGCTTAAAACTGTTCGGGATCCCGGGATCCCGGGATTCGGATCCCGGGATTGGATTCACTAGTCGCACGACCACACAAGATCCCAGTGCTCTACCCACTAGGCGACTCAAGTTTCACTGACTAAGATAACGTCAAAGATTCCTCTTGGACCCGAAGTGAGGAGAGTCGGTTCGTTACCCACATTTTCGATGTTCAGGTATAAAGTCAAAGATATGGTTAAGGAGTGCCTCCCTTGGCCCTCTGTGTCGATGATTCTTCACACGTCATGACGAACATTTAAGCTCCTAGAATGCTCCAATGCCAAGTGCCCCTGCAATCTCGTCGATGTCGCAGGGAGGATTTGCATCATGGTCGGGTGCTATGAGTAAAATAATGTGACCACGTTTCCGCTGCAACAGCCATACCACGTTTATTAAAAAGTTTCAGGACCGACCACCGTGTGGCGTTTTCAGTCACCCGGTTGGAGATCTCTTTTTTTATTAAGTTGCCACATCTGTCATTAATATTTTCGCCGAATTTCTGCGTCAAAGCTTGACATTTGTCAAAGTTACGCCGCGTTGAATACATCTGCTTCTGTTTTCGATTTTTTACAATTTTAAATATGGTACCAACTTTGCATCAAATTTTGTGCATTAAATGTTGTGTTAAAAACGAATTCAACGAAGCGAAGACTTTGAAAATGTTAGCGAAGTGTTTCGGCAACGATGACAAACAAATGTTTATGTATGGCACGAACGCTTCAGAAGTGGTCGTGAGTCCATCGCTGATGACAGACGCAGTAGCAGGCCGTCAACATCGAAAACCAAAGAAAACATCGATAAAATCAAAGAAATGTTGGCCGAAAACCGTAAATTGACCATCAAAGAGCTGCCCGAAAACTCGAGCATCGCTTATGGATCCGTTCAAGAAATTTTGGTTACTGATTTAGGCTTGCGACGTGTTGCTGCAAAGCTGGTGCCGAAAGATATGAATTTCATCCAAAAAAAGGGACCGCGTTGATGTGACAATGGCGTCCATCGAATGAGCCAAAACCGAAAAAACCACGTCGTTTTCAGTCGGAAATGAAGGTATTGCTCACGGTTTTCATGGATTACAACGGTTTTGTGCATCGTGAATTCTCGCAGAACATCAGACAGTCAACAAAGATTATTATTTGGGCGTTATGAGACATTTGCGTGAAGCAATTCGCCAAAAAAGACCGGATTTGTGGGCAAACAACTCGTGGATTTTGTACCACACCAACGAATCGTCGCACAATGCCATCGTTATTCGTGATTTTTTGGCCAAAAACAGAACGAATACCATCCAGCAGCCACCAAATTTGCCTGATTGGGCTCCTGGCGACTTTTTTCTGTACGGTCAGCTCCAGAAGTCGTTCCGGGGAACGCGATTTAACAGCCGAGAGGTGATAATGGAAAAATCGAAGACGACTCTGATGGCCACACCGAAAACTGAGCATAAAAAATGTTTCGAGGATTGGATCAAGCGCTGGCATTAGTGCGTTGCAGTCAATGGAGAGTACTTTGATGGGCACAAAATCAATTTTGATGTATAAACTTTTATTTTTAATTTTCTGAATGAATTCCTGAAAGTTTTTGATCAAGGTGATATTATCCTTTTGACTAAAATTCTTCAGACTCCAAACTTTCATGTGTTATTAGTTTTCATCTGCAGATTGACAACCGGCGAACCCGGTTATTAACAACCGATGGTTTTTGGGTTAATAATAACCATCCTCGTGTCTACGACAGCTGAAAAAGCATGAAAACTGAGGATATGTCAATTAATAGTCATCTTCGAGTGCAGATGTATATTGAATGACAAGTGGGAAAATTAACAAGTACATTTAATCGCTCTTTCGTGATCGGATTTTGGATATTACCCTCAATTTGAGTAAGGTCCTATTAAAGGGAAAAGAAGACGAAAAAAATTCGATGAAAAAGAAGCAGATAATAGTTCTGTAAAGGCTTGAAACCAGCAAGTTCACTCCATCTCAGCCATTAAGGGGACGTAGCACCTTCAAATTAAAAAAAAATGTTTTTTTCAAAGGCTTGTTTTTAATTGAATAAAATAACATATCTTAATGAAACTTTTAACACATACTTAACACCTTTTATACTACATTAAGAAAATTGTTAAACATTTTTTGTGGCCCTCTGTCGTCTGCTACAATTTTTTGGAAAATACACCAAAAAAATCTGGCGTGCATGATAACTGTCCTCAGAAAAGTCTGAAAAAACAAACAAAAACGTGGTTTTGATCAACATCAAAGCGGCCTTGGAATGAACTAAAAAAAAAAATTTGGTTGCAAAATAACAAAATGGCGGCGTTTTTTCAAAAATCGAGGTTTTTTTCCCCAGAAATCGGTTATAACTAAAAAAATTTAGTGCCGATTTTTTCATCCGTAGTTCATTCTGAGCATCAACATGTGCAGATTAACGTGTTAAAATTTCAGAACGATTGGATCATATTGTTTTTCTTAATCATGCACGCCAACTTGCAAAACGTTGTTTCGAGCAAATCGTGCTTAAAGCTAAAATTCAATATTTTTTGCAATAAATCTTACCGAAAATTAATCTGCGATGCCTGGACCATACAATGTACCTTCTTCTTGATCATACTTCTCCTCTTCCAAAGATTTTTGCTCCCTTCGAGCAGTTTTGGCCTCTTTAGATGCCTCAGTCGAGTGTTTTTCCGCCTGGTCGATTCTTGCAGCATCTCTATGTTCTGCATGTTCCAGCTCACGTTCGGCAATCGTTACTCCCATTACTTGCATTATTTTCAAGATAGCCATAAATCCTTCATTAAATGTACATGCAGAAATATTTGCAGCCATATTTAGTACGTTTTTCCCACAAAAAGTATGTTTGGGGGCCAAATTCCAAACACAAGAATTATAGCTTTCGTTATTATTCTGCGGAAAATTGCCCAAGCAGCGCTTTAATAAATCTTTTGATGATAAGTCATCATAAATAGGCTTTAAAATTTCTTGTACTTTATCATCTAAAGGTGGAGGATGCTTGAAATTTTTTAATGCATTATCACCAGCTGCCTCCGCCTTGCGCCAGTTACACCAAGTCGTTTCTCCAAGAGGACAATAAGAGTGTTGAGAGTTCTCATCAGTTGAAATTTTGTGGTGATATGCTGCCGAAATTTACTTGGGCATATTTTCAACTGAATCAGGATTTCGTCGTATAGCTAGGCCATGATATGTGGCAAAATTTTTCATTAATTTTAGTGTCAGTAGGACTTTTTTCGGAACTTTTTTTGGAGACTCTACACTTTTTTTACAGCTATTTTTTTTTGTTTTTTGTTTGCCAAGGTTAACTGTTTTTTTGGTTCTTTTAAAGGAAATGACTCACTTATCTTTCTCTACACTTTGGGTTAAGTCGATGTAGCGATGTCAACGAAAATCATAGAAAAAATTACCTTGGAGCGCTTCGCTATATATACTCACAAAATTTTTTTTTTTTAGAATTTCAATTTTATATTATTAAAATCATGTTTTTAAAGCTTCATTCTAACATATTCAATCAAAAAACAAAAATCGATTTTTCAAAAATTTGGAGGTGCTATGTTGCCTTAAACAAACACCCCTAACGTTCCTCCAATAACGATCAAAAATTTGAGCATTTCGAAGTTCATCACTAAGCTTAACTGTTCAAGAAAATAACGTGAATAATAAAAACAATTCAAATTATAGACCACTCATCCTATATACCTGCCTAGAAGACCACAAAAATGTCTTCGGCCTCATCAAATGTAGCGCAACAACATACATATACTGCAGCTACCAAAAAACCCAAATCACTGTCATCCACGGCCTTCACAGAGGAATCAAACCAAAGTTAATGGTGGCCATAATTCAGCCAACTATTATGAGTGCCCGGCATATAAAGAAACGATAGCTAGAATCGAGAAAATTCCGGGCAACCAAGCCCGGAAAGAACACTAGCAATTTGTGAAACAAAGCGTCTCGAACAACAGGCGAAGTGTTGAAGACACTGCATTTCCTGACAGTTGAAGACACTGCATTTCCAGATTCTGGTGCTTAGATACCTCCGAACTCCGTGGGGTCATATCCAGGACTAGCAAATGATTTCATCAGTCAAGTGACTTTATGAAATTCTAAAGCTGCTGACTACCTTTCTTACTTAATAACGATTTGCTTATTTCGATGGCGCAAAAAGAACCGACTCGACACTTCTTTGTTGCATGGAAATCGAATCTTGTAACGACAAAAGAGACCAAACTTTCAGGGTTTCATAGTGTCAGTTTCAGAGGTTTCGTCACTATCTTTCATAATCAAAGCGGCGGCTCTGCAGTTAAAGAGCCATCTGAACATGGAGCCAAGTGAGGTCACCGATCGAAAGAATTGCGTCATTGCTGCAGGAATGAACAAAACAGAGGATCACAGGTGAATATTTGGTGGATCTATGTACGTTTAAGGTAGTTCTTCAAAGTCAAGTATGCTACACGATTTTCGAGCAATTAATTCAACTATATCTAAATATGAAAATTCTTTTATCGACAACGTTTTGAATTCGAGATACCCACAATGGGAAGTAACTTTGACGAATGACAACAGCAGGGTGTTGCTCGGATGGCTGCGGCTAAGCAGTTTTCATTTGCTAAACAGACCATGTAATAACTCAACGACCAATTTCAATTTATTTTTAGATTATCAGCGAAGCAGTTTTGATCTTCCTCATTGATTTATTTGTTCGCTTTACCGTGAAGTTTCGACTTCAGTTCTGCTCTTTTTTCAGCTTGATGGACAGGACCCCAAAGACGAACAAATCTGTCAAAGCATCGATTAGGAAAATTTTTAACGTGGCAAAGACGTATCCCTAGGAAATTTTGATGATTGTTAAACAGAAATGACAAATTTAATGGATCCCATTGAAGAATTCATAAAAAAATGCATTGCCCAGAATACTCGCTGGAACTAGTGATGGGCGTTTCTGTTGTTTTCAAAAAACGAAAACGAACTGTTTTTTAAGAAAAAAACAACTGTTTTTTTAAACTGTTTGAAAAAAACAGTTTGAATTAACGAAAAGGAACAAATTTTATGCTGTACGACAATATATATATATTTGAAATATAGTTCAAATAAGAAACATCGTTCATAGTTTGAATAATCTTCAATTAGTTCAGTGCAGTGGATTTTTACGTATTAGGTGTTTCTAATACACATTTTATGTATTATGTCTTCCTGTCACCAACGTAAACATTCATTGCTGCTTCCAAACTGAATTGATACTTGTAAGGTACCTTTTTTCCATTATATAAAAAAAATATATACTATTATTAATTTTTCTTTTGGTCAGTCTTGTCAAGCATTGCCAGTCAAAAACATGATCATTTCAACTTTTTTAGATGTCAGACGAGTTCTTCTATCACTTATCAGGTTCCCTGTTTTGGAAAAACCCTTTTGCATGGAACGGACGTCGCAACGATGTTACACTTTGTTCTGAGTATTTCACACGAATTTGGATACAACTGCTGATGTTTTTTCCACCAGCCCAACGGACAGCTATGTATGCCTTTTTCATCAAGACGTGGTAGAATATCGTCTTTGAAATAACGGTTCACTTCTTTCTCAGCCCTTGTTTTTGAATCCGTCTGCGGTTTTTTATCTGCCATTATCTCGTTTAACATACACAATGTACTCATTTTTCCATGTAAAGGATCAGATTGAATCGCCACGGAAGTAGACGGTCCTTCAACATTAAACATGCACCCACTAGGGGGCCAACTTTTTCCGTAAGGCTGGACATGAGACCAATGGGCACCTTACCTCCCGCGGTTTCGTTAATTTTACAACCCCGGTAGGGTTGGAGACACACTCGTGGCGACCTCCAGTCACGAGGAGGGCGTCAGCACACCCAGAGACGCCAACTGGTGATCCAAATAGGATCTCAACCTTTTCCTCCTTGGGACTTTTAGTGCTACTTTAAGTTTTTCCGGTGGATTTAATTTTGCCGTATCTTCGAAACTAGGCCGCATTTTCCCAGACTTGTATCGAAATTTCACCCGAAACAACTCAGAATGGTCCCCGAATTCATGCTAGACCAAACAAATTTTTTTGGAAAAAATTGAGGTTTTTGCCCAAATTCCCCTATAAAAAAAATTGTTTTGCCCTTTAAATATCATTATTGTACTCCCCGACCACTTCCAATCATCGAAAGCGCCGTAAAGTTAGTTTTTGCCAAACTATGGCCAAAAAACCCCTTACTCCCCTACAAAACCGAAATTTTTGTATCACAGCAATAGGTCTTGGCCCGTTATGTCCCAAACCACTCTAACCCAAAATTGGCCGATTTTGTCCGATTTCAGCTCCTTTTGCCCTAAAAACGTTTTGAATATTTAAATAAAATACTTGCAAGTACGAAAACGCTCGCAAGTACGAAAATATTGTTGTCCGCAGCTAAACAGTTTTCCAATGCCTAACAGTTCGTTTTAACAAACGAAAAACGGTTCGTTTAAAAAAAACGAAAAACGATGAAAAACGATTCGTTTAAAAAAAAAACGAAAAACGATTCGTTTTAAAAAAACAGTTCGTTTTAAAAAAACGATTCGTTTGAGAAAAACGAAAAACGTTTCGTTTGAAAAAAACAGTTCGTTTTAAAAAAACGATTCGTTTGAGAAAAACGAAAAACGATTCGTTTGAAAAAAACAGTTCGTTTTAAAAAAACGATTCGTTTGAGAAAAACGAAAAACGATTCGTTTGAAAAAAACAGTTCGTTTAAAAAAAAACGATTCGTTTTAGAAAAAGAAAAACGGTTGGCTTTAGAAAAACTATTCGTTGTAGAATAGTTGGAATAATTGGTTTTAGAAGTACTATTCGTTGTAGAAAAATGGTTCGTTTTAGAAATGCTGTTCGTTTTAGAAAAACTGTTTGTCGCTATTTGGAAAAACTGTTCGTTCGTTTTTTGCCGCCAAACGTTTTTTTCAAACTGTTTGGCGTTTTTATTTTATTTTATTTTATTTATTTTATTTATCAACCAAGCAAGGTACAAAAACGAGCCCATCACTAGCTGGAACACACTTGCCAAATATCAGAATCACGTGCCAATTCCGGAAGTTGTCAAGCAGTTGGAAGTATGCATATTTGCAAGTAACAGCGGATTTTTCATAGAAATAGGAGACACTTCTCTATAACACCGGCTGTTTCATTCAAAACTTTGCTGACATAGTTGGTAAATTTCGCAGTGAATATTTTGTGCAGCGACTGGCCGACATTCGACCAAGCCCCGACGTAACTCAAAAAAAATAATATGTTTTCTGGTAAATATAAAAGCCAAAAGATTGTGGTAACGATTGAAAATATTATTGCACGTAGTCCTGAACATCAGGAAGAATTGTGTGCTTTGTTATTTGGATCCTAGTAGAATACGGTTCTGCCCGATTATTGAGCTCTTAGCATCATCAATGGATTACATTCTTGCTAAAAACCTGTGGCATCCGGAATTCCACAAGGTTCGGTTACGGGGCAATTCTGTCTACCGTATTTACCGGTGACTGCTTCTTTCCTCCTGTGGCATAGCCCCAAGTCCCAGACTTCCAATATGCCGATTGCTGACTCTTATTTGTATCGAACCAAACTCCACTTAAAGCAGCAAAGAGCCTATAATACTATATGGCAGAATACTAATATGATGAATGCGGCATCAAACCTAAATAACAGTAAAATAAAACTTTGCATGTTTCGCAATTCTTCTAAGTATCGAACATTCCAAAGTATTCGCTTAGATACATCGCAATCGATTTGCACGATTTTTGGAAGAGGTAGGCAGAGAGAAGGAATGTGCAGGAAAGAATATACACTGCTAAATCCGCATTTTAACACATTAGACATATTTTTGCCAAAAAGATCAGTATAGCCAACAAAACTGTCTATTTGCTATCAGAATTTCACCGGACTGGCATGCATAAGCCAGGATAGGTCCTGGGAATACTGGATCACCTTTCCGAAGATTGACATAGAAGAGGTGGAGGTATTCGAAAGGCAATTACAATACTGTAGATTTCCCAAAAGCAGTAAACGCTAGATTTATGTTCTAGGCTAAGATAGGCAATTCACTTTAGGTTAGCTGTACCTGGTTTGGACAGGTGGGGGATATTTTGACGTACCATTACCACTACCTTCTCGGATGCTACATTACTACCTTCTCGGATGCTACAGCCGCTTCACTTCCTCCTTATGTTTCGAGAGTCAAGTGGTCTAGATAGCCACCAAACTCAGAGGCATTCCTTGACACAGACGTCATTGGCAGAGAGGGACTTCGCACCTGAATCTCATTTAAGTATATCCCCAGAGAGGATCATGGACATCTTGTTGGATGACCCATATACTGCTAGAGTCTCCTGCTTCGGGTTGTTTTTGACGGTCTCAAGCCCTTTCGATCCAGAGCTTTTCATCATATAGCTCCTGTATGCAAGGAGGATCTATTTCCCGACTTCGTACTTAAGGATGTCTTCTCAGACCTCTTAGAACGGCATCGGCTTTTCCTTTACGATAAAAAGAGCGGTACTTTTCTGTTTTTGTTTCTGCTTTTGTTGTTGCAATGCTTTTAGAAGCATTGCAACAACAAAAGGTGAAAAAAATGGGGGGGAAACAGAAAAGTACCAAAAGAGCTTATCTTTGATTCTCAACAGCACACTAATTTTTACCATTTCCAACTTTTTATCGGAAGACCAGGGTCAAAAAGTCTGACTATCTCCATAATTTTTACTGCACCAGAACTAAAGCAGCGACTCTGAGCCAACTTTGGAGTTTTTGATTGACGCGTTGGAAGAAGCGCAGAAACAGAGCTTGTCAAATTAGATAAAGAAGGCTTATCTCGAAGAAATATGCGACTTACAGTTCACTGATCAAAAGAATACCTGGTTGGAGGGAAGAAAAACCGCTCAAATGACAGTTATATTGCATTGTTGCATCAAAATAATTGCACTCAAAATATTCAAAGTTCCAAACATTTGTTTATGCAGCTACTATGCGCCACAACATTTTGTTGTTGTTGTTATTTTTGATCCTGCTAGCAAGACTAAAAAGAAAGGGCAAACAATTTTCAAGCGCCCTTTTTATGCATTTTACCACGTGCAATATTGTTGCAAGTGAGGAACCTAATTAACAATGCGTCAATGTAAAATACATATTAAAGCAACATATTGCTTTCACATATAGAATCGGATTAACCAAGACTCGTTTCAAGTCGTCATGAAATGTTTTCACTGTCAATTTATATTAGGGGCAATTAATTTATGCAACTGATCTGGAAATCTCCAAACAATCAACTTTTTTTTATCAAGAACAGTCAAAATCTTTTCTTTTTCTCCAACGGTACAAAAAAGATTTACATTCTCGTCAAAAGAAACGAATGTCACAATAATATTTACAGCTAATAATTTTCGCAAATAAATCACGCACCAGTTTCTGATCAAATGACCGAAACACACTTCACTCGACTGTCTTCGAAACACACGCCCCATATTTTTTTTTTGCTTACACACACCCTTGTCATTCATCTTGACTGACAAACAAAATAATTCTCCAAAAGTAACAGAAAATCTACAAACCGTTACTCCAAAATAAAACGAAAAAAACATATTTTGCATGTCTTTGGTCATTAGCATCATTCCATCGCCGTCATCTCAAATTACAATTCACTTCAATATTTGCATACCTATAACATCATTAACATGCCAGCAAATTGCGGTATGTTCAAACCAAGAAAACAATCTGACCGAAGGAACACACGAAAATATATTTTTGGTCAATGCATATGTATTTTCATTTGTGGATGGAAGTTTTTTTTTATTCTTCAGGATTATAATTTCAGCCGACAAGTGGATACACACACTCAGCATCTAAATGAAAAACCTGAGTAACAGAGCAAAGCACATTCCACGAAATTCTTTTTCGACATGCTTGAATACCTTTTGCTACTGCTTCATCGCTTGTTGTTGCAATACTGTATGTATCTTTGATCTTCGGCTGTATCTTTTTCTCATATACATTCAAGAATTGAATCGATGGCGATCGCCAAGTTCACTCACCTTTGGTTAAACTCTTTGTTTATTTTTTTCTGAAATCTTGGTCTTCGTCCGAACGATCTTATTATTGTGACGTTGTGACTGGAAGAACCGTTATGTTGACCGATTCACATAACGGTACCGGAGTTAAGGAACATGAGTTGATCGTTTTTGTTTTGTGCAATTCATTCGGGCGCTGGTGGAACAGGTTTTTTGCGGCGATCAATGTGTGGTTTGATTATAAGTGTCCCACAGTTTAGCGAACTGATCATAAGTGTATAGATATATTTATAAGAATGTAATGGGAATATGGTATATTATAGGAACTTGGAAAGTATCTTTGAGAGCTGACATGTATGTTATGCATGAATGAGTTCAATGCAAAGTATGTTTTGCAAAAAGTGTACCCATTTAAATGTGTAGGCCGAATACTACTTTTAATTGCGGGATTATTCAAAAATTGTTTTTGGCCTAAATTCAAGGATCGTAGTTTATTTTGAGGTTACAGACTTACGACGTTTAATACAACTGAGAAATGGAACAAAATAATAGAATTTCAATTTTTAACTCCGATCAGAATTACAAATTCGATTCGGTCAGATTCTTGTTGGATGTAGAAAAAAAAAGAACTTTTCAGACGGGGTGTCAAAAATCAAGTTCTGATAGTTTTTTTGTGTTCGGATATTATGATGCGTATGCATTTCGGTTTGATCCAAATAAGATCGAGAATAAGTGAAAGTTGACAGATTTATTCGATTGTTTTTGCTGCTGTTGAACATAGTTTAGCGATTTAAGCATTTTACCATGGTTTCTAAAACATCTAGACTGGAAGATGGCATAATAGAATAATCAATATATCCGCGCATATTTATCCCCTCCTTCTTCAGCGCCTCCTTCCTCAGCGCCAACTGTATCGTGAAGCGAAATGTCACAAGTGCATTCATTATAAAAGGGATTTGCATTGTTAGCCCAGTCATTTTAGCATTTAGCATTCAAATAAAATTTGTCGCAAATTGCATGCTCGACAATTTTTATCATATATGTCAATATCATTGGAGCAATAGAAACCAAGATAACTGCAAAAAAACTGTTTTTTCTCACCTTTGACCTTGAATAACTTACGACGCAGACACGAGATTTTGTGAGACTTTTAGGGCAACTTTGGGGACCACAAAATGAAGGCATATACAAAAATTCAGCTTATTATCTCTCATTCCGAGGTTGATTGCTAATTTGACTGGGCTAAGTGTTTTGGATGTTTGAATTGTGATCCGGTACGAAAATGCATGTTCATACTGTTTAACGATAAAAGGTGCAGTTTAGCCAGAATCGGATTTACCTTAACGAAAATGCATAAATTTTATAAAGTAAGAATTGAAAAGTATTGTAGTTTTCGTTGTTTCTCGCCAGATAGCGTCATTTGGAAGTTAGTCAGACGACAAATGTTTCAAAGCATTAGAACAGATTCAAAAACAAAGCAATTAAATGCCGTACGGATTGAAACAAAAGACGTTTTTTCAGGAGTTAGAAGCTGCTCTAACGCCAGAAAAGAAAAGTTTGTTTTCTTGCATCGAATCGTGATGAAAAGTGGATTTTTTTTTACGAAAAAATAGCAATAACTAATTCATGACTCCAATGATAATAAATTACTTCACTTAACTTGCCAAGATAAGGACAACCAAATTTTTCGTTTGATGTCACCACTGGGGTTTTTTTTTTGGAATACTAAATCTTTTTTTTTAATTAAGATTTTTGAAAAGTTACAAAAAATTTCATTTAAGATTTTTTGTTTACAAGATTTAGAGAATGCAGATATGGCTTATGTTTAATTTGGTATTAAACTTTCGACTCATTTTCAGCCGTGAGGATAGGGTGATATATCTATCTCCGGAATGGAAACCACATCATACATCTTCTTCGCTTTTGAGTTTGTTGCGAAATTCATTTTGCGTTACCGAAAATGTCGTTCTAATATACGATCTCTAATTTTCCCCTCACCGAATAATGAACCAATTGAGATGTTTGCTTCCTTTTTTGCAATCTGAACCCGAACCTTTTCTGCTGGCAATGTCTGGCAACTAGTCTTACGGTTGATTAAAACGGCCCACAGACATGGAGATCTGGTTGCCAACTTGGTTGGAGAGTTGCGATATTTGTGAACAAACTAGATCTGAGACTAGCCCACAGACAGTGAATTTAGTCGCAGATATTGCATATCTGCAACCAAGTTGACGACCAGATCTCCGTGTCTGTGGGCCGTTTAATTTGTCGTTGTTTTGTGTGAAACGGAGATATGAACAAAAACGTTACTTTTAGTGCTTCTTCTAGCTTTGCCAGTTTTTATCCGAAATCTGTTCGTTTTCTTTTGTGGTTTTCGGTGAATAAAATTACTAGGATCATTTTACAACAACAAGCAATCTTTCTGTCACACGACCCCTCGGAACTTATGGAAATTGAAAGCACACAAGAGACAAAAGAAACGTGTAAAGGATAGGAGATCATGAACGAAAAGTAAAAAGAAAGACGGACCGAAGATAGACTTGTTTGATACAACTGATGAGGAATAACAAGGAGTTGAAGAATCAGGAATCACTATACAAGTACGTAATAATATAATAATAATAATACAAGTACGTAAAAGTGCGCAAGTAAATGGGACTGTAGTTTGAAACGCCTGGTGAACCACCATTTTTATGTTTAGGGAGATACTGGAGGTATATATAGTTTTCCAAAGAGCCCCTCTCTTTCAATAAATGAATTAATGTTGGAAGATGTGTAGAGAGAGACGCACAAGGACGAAGAATGTTATTTGGCCTTCGGAACCACTACTAATATTGGTGTCGATATCGTTGATAAGAAATTCAATTTCTCAAGAAATTTCAGGAAACGACAGATATTCAGGAGCAGATCAGAATAGAAGATTTAGGAAAGGTAGAAGGCATTATTAGTGAAAAAAGTAGAAAGTTAAGATGCAAGGAGTTCACACACACCCAGTAAAGTAGAACAGCTTTACCGTTCAAATGCATCATCATCAACATCCCAACAATCAATCGCTAGTCAGTTTGTAACGTTTTACTCGGACTAAGATTTTGTATGCGCCTTAGATGTGGATGAATTAATTTAGACTCTTTTCCATCGACTGCGCCGATATGCAATCTGACCTATTGCTGATTTGCTTGAAGTGAAACCGTGCTTGTGCGAGCAGGTTACTTTTTGAACAAATGGGGCTATCCAATGGACCTAATAGGATAGCTGAAACCACCTTATAGATGGTACTTACCAACGTTTTTTTCCCTAAAATGTGGCTGCGACCTGCCGCGACTCCTTTGTTATATATGGAATTGATCAGTCCAAGATGCCATTTGTCAGGTATAGTTTCACTGTCTCACACTTTCAGCACTAGTTCATAAACCGCATTATGTAGTTTTTCGCCTCCATGATTAACTAAGTTGACAGGTATTTGATGGACTACAGGCCACTTGTTATTTTGGATTTCCTTCTCAAGTTTTGCAAGCTGAATACTGCTTCACCCTGCTCATTTGCTGATACAACGATGCGGTTGCTGAGTACGGTTACTCGAGCACCCAAATAAATTGTTCTCTTTTTGGCTCGTTGAACGCGTTTTCTCACTCTTAGGAGATCCCGAGAAGTCTTTGCAAGCGTGATCGCATTATTTTATGCATATCTTTAGGAATACTTTTGGAGTCTTTTAAGGAAGGGGTTTAGCACTAAAAAAAAAAAGAACGGTTAGTTAGTTCTCCTTGACGCTTCAATGCTGACAATGCAGGTGCACATCGCCCGTCTGGTAGTTTCTTCGCCTAATGCTGTGATTACACATGTGGAGAACGTTTCGTGAAGAGAATCACTTCAAAAAACATTTGACGAGTATTCAAAGTCTTCACTCAAAAACCGTCTTTTTAAGCGATATACCATTTTTATCTCAGTACACCATGAAACTCGTCTTGTCTGCATTGAGAAGACTTCAATGGTGTGAAGTTTAAGTGCGCAGATATGCATGTGGTGTAAGTAGGTAGCATTTTCTTTGTTCAGTTTGTTTACAAATATTCGAACAGTGTACTCATGCATCTTATCCGGTATGATGCATCTTCTCCATGATTTTGTCTGCAAATTGTAAATATCAACATGAGGGTCTGGTGCCAGCATCAGACATTCTTTCAAATCCCTTTGACTCGATACATAAAACTGATAACATTTCGAGCGGCCTCGAGCTAAGACGAGACCCTCATAAATCATCAGAAACCCTCATAAAACAGGTAGGCGCCGGGGAAAAACCATTCACATTTTCGTGCTTGTCATGGCTTGGCATGTGTGTCAATGGAGAAAAACAGGCGAGAACAGACAGGGAGACCATTCACACTCTCGCACTCGGCAAGAGTCTAAATGCGCCTTAAGAGTAAGAGCCTCTACAGATGACGAACATGTTCGTCAACTTGGCGGGCGAACACAGTACATTTGTTGTTGTTAAAGGGTAAGTGTTTACCCGTTTACAACAACAATTGCACGTGTGCGCTCGCCAAGTTGACGAACATGTTCGTCGTCTCTAGATGCTATAAACTGAAGAGTGAGGCTCGCGAGGACTATATTCAATTTGAACAAAGCATAATCTTGACACCGATGCAACTTCAAGGGCCAAATCAACTTTGCAGAAGGTAACATACACCGTAGAAAGAATTTTGTTTTTCATAGGAACATTGATGGAGATTTTTTCGGCAAGAGGGGAATCGTGAAGAACAGGAGGAGCATAGAAAAGGAGAAAACAGGACTGAAGGCAAGAGAAAGTTTCGGAAGATTAAACAAAGGAAAGTTCAGGATTCGATCGCTGGCAAAAATGATGTTGTTGTATTGCAATAGAGAGCGGGGTAAAAAAAGGATAACGTAATTTTCGAAAAAGTAGCAGTCGAGATAGCAGCTGAGCAGGTAGTGTCCCAAATCACAACTGGGAAGTTGAAATCACTGCATAAATGAACAAATTCAATGGGATGGTGCCGGAGGATGGAAGGAGGATGGTTCCGAAAAGAATCTACGGCAAACTACGAGGGTGGGTTAATACGTTCGCGGAAATAGTAGGTAGGGAATTAATGAGAAAGTTTAATGAAACTTAATGGCTCAGAGACTCATTATAAGTGTAAATAGCAAGTTATTTTTCCAATTGATCCATTCGGTTTTGAGCTGTCGCCGATCAAGCAACTCAATCTAGAATAAAGTGTAAAATATGAAGAAAATCGAGTACTGCGCTGCTATCAAGTTCTTCAACAAACAAGGAAAGTCGGCTAAAACCATAGTAATGGAAGAGATGGTATTCATTTGGAGGGATTCCACTCCAGGTAAAACCTTGATTTACAAGTAACTTAGTATTTTTAAGCCAGAAAGGGATCCACTTAAAGACGAACCAAACAGCTCGCAGAAATGATTGGATTATCAAATACAACAATTTTAAATATTTTTCACGATCATCTGGACATTACTAAGGTCAGCGCAAGATGAGTCCCAACAATTCTCAAGCTGCCTCAAAAATAATAGCGCGTAGAGTGCTATCGGACATTTTTGGGCCTCTGTAGTGAAGACGAAGAAGGAGTATTGAGTCGGATCGTTGCTGGAGACGAGACTTGGGTTCACCATTGTGAGCCTCAATCCAAACAAAACTCTCTGCAGCGGCACAAATAAGGCACATCACCACCTAAGAAGCTCAAGGTGGCAGACTCTGTTGGAAAAGTCATAGCGACCGTTTTTCGGGACTGCTGGTGTCTCTATAACCGGAGTATACTATGCTTCAATTCAAGAGCGATTGAAAGAAGCCATCAAAGAAAAAAGAAAAGCCAAACTGACCAAAGGTGTCCTCCTTCTGCACGACAATGTGCCTGATCCCAAGAGTGGTTTGCGTTGGCTGTTCTGGACTTCGATATTTTAGATCACCCAGCCTACAGCCCTGACCTGGCTCCCAGCGATTATAATGTTTTCTCAAAATTGAAAAAGGAACTTCTGGCGAAGAAGTTTTCAAACGATGAAAGAGTGGAGGAGGCAGTTTCGCTTATTTTTCCGACAAATACAAAACATTTTCTTTTAGACGGTATACATAAACTAATTGAAAGATCCGAAAAATGTATGCGAGTAGCAGCTGAGTATATTGAAATAGAAATATAAATATGCATTTTTATTTGCACTTGTTTCCCCTATTCCGCGAACTTAGTGAATCACCCTCGTAACATATGCAGGTTACAGGGTACATCTGTATATTGAAGCAACAATGAAGGTTTGGGAAGATAGTGAAAGGAAACTGAGAAAAATACATTAAACAGGATAATATAAACGGAAATCATGGAAAAATGTTCTGTTGAAAGATGCATTAGCATCGAAGAAAACGGTTCTCCCATCAATTTTTTTTCTGAAGCCAAAGTAGCAGAAATCTCGTTGAATTTGGTACTCAAACAATGATAATTTTGATAGTAAACGCTTGTGTTCAACGGCCCATCACTCTTTCTGGACGAACATTTTTTCGGTGCAATTTCAGATTTCAATTAAGATGGAAAAGTCTACCTATCCTATTCACAAATTATCTATAAGACTTTTTTTTTTACAAAAAAACAAAATATTTTGAAGGCTATCTTAAAATCTTTTTCACTTTGATATGCATTTTTAATGAGTTATTTTTCCTAGGAAAAATGTATCTGAAAATTTCGTTTAAGAATCAAATTAAAACTGTTATTTTTGAATTTGTCCTATTATTGCTTTCTTTCTCTTTCCATCGTCACTTTAAATGATTCTAAAACGTGCTGATAACAAATCACCTTAACGACACCCACGTTCCTGTCGTATGAACTCATCAAATATCAAATTTCAATGACCATAAAAACATCAACGAGTAAAAACAAAAACAATAAACTTTTATAAATCCTCTTCCTCTTTCAAATCATTCTGCAGTAAAATATCGAGAAACATCTAATCTTTCTTAGAATAGAATTTAGGTCGACAAAGGATCGTATCCTTTTTCGGTACTTTAATAGTGAAAATGTTTTAGTAGACTACTTAAGGTCTCTACAGGCGAAGTAATCTTTCGTTGGCTCCTCGTATTAGAGATAGGGATTTTTTCCATCGTTCAAAGGATAATGTTTACTGGGATTCTAAGTTGGTTTCATTTAACGGTAACGGTGCGTTACGGTTTGTTGTTGTGTTCTAAATGGGAGCAGTACGAAACGAGGTGTTTTCGTTTTGATAAGGCAGATGCAAGCAAGAAAGATAACTAAAAGGGAGATGAATTTCCTTGAAAATATTCCTTTGATCCTTTTTTCAAACGAAATAATCCAAGCATTTCGAAAGGAATCCTCAAAAGTATCCAAGTGGTTTTGGATTTGGAGGCGGTCAACGATACCATTTAGTGGTTATCGAAGGGTAGAACAACATGAAAATTGAAAGTGGATTATGAAGAAAGGATGTTTTTCTTTGGTTATATTTTCGAGTGATTTAAGATGATAGTTGGTTTGAACCGTTTTGTAAGCTGCAAATAGCCTTGCGTATTTTTATCTAGAGTATTTGTTTATTAATATATTTATGATTACAAGTGTGCTTAGTTTTTTTGTAAAGCAGTTTCGGTGCTAGTAAGCACTAATTGGAATACAACAAAGCCAACGGTGAAATACAATTTGTAACATGCGATACTTGAAGAGGCTACAAAGAGCGACCAGTCTAGGACGCTTTAAAAACAAAAAAAAACAAAAACTAAAATAATTCCACGACAACCTTCATAGGGATCTAGGGATTGAAGCTGGTAGAGAGCTTCATCACAAATTTACAATCAATGTGAATACAATGTGGAGTGATTAGACCTACGACTCACTTTACCCTAGTTAATTCAGGTACCAATTCAGAGCTAGGTGAACTCAAGCTTCGGGCGCGGATCCTCGTCCCAACCTGGATTCGAAGCAGGGACTCCAGAAACAAGAAACTTTATAATAGGACAACATGTCGCTTGATGTATAGAAGGATTTGCAGTAAAATTTATGAAGGAACTTACTGAAAAGGCTCGAGAAAAGAATGTCGTCTAAATAGGGTAAAACTTTGAAAAAATTGGCGTCATCGAGGAGAGGCTGATTAATCCATGGATACATGTCTGCTAAATAAATCAGCATACAATTTTTTGAATACATTTTAGTAGGCATTTAAAAGAGTTTTTTCAATCTCGTTTTGACGCATACTGCTACTGTTTCCACACTTCTGCAATAGTATTAAAAAAAATGAATTAACACACAACCAAATACAACCAAAATATCTTTGGCTATAAATTGAAATATGTCAACAACTACAAATGTATTTCATAACAAAAAACCCAAATTTGAAATTCTTAAGTATTTTCGAAGCAAAGTTGCCCTGGATCAATCCATTTGTGATGTTGGTGAGTCGAAGTAGTATAGCCTTCATTATCATAATTGAAATTTTGAGGAATGAAAGATGATCGGTTTCACGCTTGACTTTGCCCCTGATTTGACTTAGGTACTCGATTAGAGATAGGCTAAATCAGAACTCAGTCCAGCATCTGTAGCGGGTTTTGAACCAGGAACACCACACGCCAGAAGCCAGGGCTCTACCCACTAAGCTACACGAGCTAAAAATTGGGATTTTTTTTGTAGATATCTTTTTCATGAGACTTGGTGTTTTGAAAGAGTAGCAACCAAAACGCAAAGCCCAAACAAGGACATGCAACGAATTTTGCACAAATATCGCCTTTTTTGTCTTAAAGCTAGCGATATGCAATCAAGATAGTTTTCTGTCGGATGTACATAATCATTTTCATTTCCAATTCCTCATGGCTTACAAACCTTTAAATGCATCCAAACGAGCTATCATTGTGGTCGTTGATAGTCCAAATCTACACTTTTTTAGGCGATAGTCATTCACCGAACTTGCCCGGCAGAGCCATACTACTAGCATCTTTCACACTTCATCTGATTCGACCACAGTACATTCCAGTTTTAAAATTACTTAGAAAACCTATTTTTGTGCCCTCATTTCCCTATTTATAGATGCTTACATTTTCTTGTATCTCAGCTAATCCTTCCTCTGCTTTGCCATTTCGAAATAAAGGAAATGTCCTACACAATTACATCTCTATTTCGCGGGAAGAGAAGAAATACGGTTACTTTACCACAAAGCTGTTTGTAAAATGTAATCCTGTTCTGAAAGTTTTCCTGTTCCTTTACAAGACGACTAACACCATAGACATTGTGCGGCAGCAGTAGTATCCCTACGACCAAAAAGTTTCAGCAACAGAATCACAGCGGGCAACAGAAGTATGCTCATCGATGCTGAAAGCTTTACCAATCGCGCGGTAAGATTCTCATTCCAGAGCTTATTTCTGTTTCCTTAGTTCATGTCCTTTTGACTGTCTAGTACTGTGTACGACGACAACTACTATTCGTACAATCAGGACATCGTAACAAATCCTTTTGGGCCATTTTAAAAGCTGCGAAATAATACAAATTCTATCTTAATTAGATGTTTTACGGTCTCATTCGAAAGGAACAATTGTGTCGTCAGTTGCCTTCACCATTGCGGTGGCATGGTTTTGGTTTTCGAACCTGTCGTTTCTACTATTATCTGTCTTGTCTACATGTTTATTATGCCAACTTTAGAAGAACAAGGACGACGACGACAATCAAGATATGGATGAACTAGAAGCGTGAATGAAGACTAGAACTTGAAGTAAACGAGGACGATGGCAAGCACGAAAGAGGATAACTGAATAGGCAAGTATGAGTGTGTGGTGTGAAGGGATAGTTATTGATTTACTCGGTAATTTACAAAAGATATCTTCTAATCATCACCGGAGATCGAATTTTGTCTACGAACCGAGAGAATAGTGATGATGCCGATTTTGCTGGTTGTATACGATCAATTAATATAATATTTGAATGTTGGGTTGAGTTTCACATATAATTACAGATACCAGTCAGGATTGGTTCATGTTGGAAATTTACCTTGCAGGAGATATCTGATTAATTGAGATAAGGAATAAATTATGTTGTGGATGAAAAAACTGGTATGCTTTATGAATATTTGATTTCACTGGAAGCTTTGGTACATTGATGATGTGAGATTTGATTATTATTCAAATAAGCTATACGGTTTTTAAATGCTTTTTGTCTTGACTTCTATTCCCGATGCATGATTCAGCGAATTTGAAATTTTTCACACCTTAAACTAGAACAGAACATTCTTGTCTTAGTCTATTAACCAGCTCGTCTTGCCCCGCTTACATCATTGGATAGAATGTCACAGATATTATACGGAAACCTAATTTAACTTAACACCAATCAAACTTTTGTTTTTATAGGGAAATATAAAGATGTTTAGCGGCAAGAAGTTGTTTTGGCATCATGCAAACAAATCACCTTGCAATTGGTAATAATAGTCCGAAGACTTGATTGCTCTGTATAATTTAGAAGTTGATAATAGAAGAAAGCTCATTGTCAAACAAGATGAAAATTAAAGGACCTAGAATAGATTCTTGAGGAACTTCCCACATTCGGAGTATAGGAGAAGAAATGGAACTATTTAAAGTGACTCTACAGCGGCGACTGTGACAAATCAGAAGAGAAAAGGACCTAATATACCAAACTCTGCGCTGTTATATAGTGGCACGTTTTGTTTTACAGAGTCAAAAGTCAAAGTGAGGTTTACTTCTGTAACCTTTGCTTTTAAATAGCCTCACCCAAAAAAGTCAGGGCCTGCTAAATGCGGAGAATGAGGTGGCTAAATAATGTTTGCTTTTTTTCCAAACTATTCGTCATTCGAAAATCTTTCTTAAAAGTTCCATTGGGGCTTTAAAAATATGACGAGAGGCATTATCGTGCTGAAACCACTTCATAAGACAATTTACGACTTCAGGTTTGTTTTCCGATGATTAAGGGAATGCGATTCTGTCTGGTGCATAATTCCTGGGTTTTCGGTGCTCTAAATACTGCAGTTCTGCATATTCACAAAACCGTTGAGTTAGATTTGAGCCTCTTCAGAATCATCAATTTATGAAAAAAGCCTTTGTCTTGCTTTTTCATGCCAATTTTTGAAAATTAATTGGATATTGAAGCAGTTACTGGTAGTCACCGAAATTTCAGGGTCTAAGTTCGAGGCTCCACTGCAAAAGTGTCTTGCGCACGTTCGATATTGACCTTCGTCGTAGCTGAGCGTTAGCTTCCTGCACGTGGAAGATAACACATAGAACCTTTACACTGAAAACGATCAGCTAAACGACAAATCGCTAACTCTGAAGGACTCTAATATTAAAAAGAAAAATGAAAATTTGGGAAAAGCGGCGATTTACTTTTCAACATAGTCTTCTTTTAACTCGATGCATTTGACACAGCGATGCTCCAACTTCTTTAACCCGCCTGAAGTTTTTTCCATGTCTGCGAATTCGACTCAAATTTCTGCCCGGCGAGTGACTTTTTCAAGTTTGGAAACAAAAAGAAGTCACACGGATCCAAATCTGGAGAATACGGTAGATAGGGTAGCAGTTCATAGCCCAATTCGACCAATTTGGCCGTGGCGACGGCGGAGGTGTGAGCCAGTGCGTCGTCTTGGTGGAAGAGCACTTTTTTTTCGCCAAATGGGGTGGTTTTTTTCTGCGATTCGGCATCGAATCGGCCCAATAATTCTGCATCGTAGAGCTTTGTGACCGTTTTGCCCTTCTCCAGGTATCGATGTAGATGGCACCTTGTGAATCGCAGAAAACGGTGACCATCACATTTCCAGCCGATAGGGCAGTCTTCACCTTCTTCGGAGCACATTCGCCGGGTGAAGTCCACTGTTTTGACTGTTCTTTGGTCTCTGGTGTGTACCAGTGGAGCCATGTTTCGTCGACAGTCACGAAACGACGCAGAAACTCCTTCGAATTGCGGTTAAACAGCGTCAAACACTGCTCTGAAGTGGTCTCACGGTTGCGCTTGTTGTCTGGAGTGAGCAAACGTGGCACTCATCGCGCCGACACCATTCTCTCATGCCCAAAATGTCATGCAGGATATGACCCACGCGGTCTTTTGAGTACAATACGAGATCGTGGATTTTAGTCACGTTATCCTCGGTAGTAGCCATTTTAATTTGGTGTTTATCGACTCGGAACAAAACGTGAAAAAAGAGAGGGACATGAGAGATATTTCAGGTTATGTGGTTTCGAAAGCATGCACTGATTCTCATCAGACACCAGCACACAGTGCATACTTGACTGGAGTGACCACTTGCAGTTGGAAATCATTAATTGTTATTTACGCTGGTTGTGACAAATTTTAACATCTCCGACTTATATCCATGGAAATAATTTACTCATAAAGGTTATTGATTTGTGATCACGGTTCCCTTCTTGTCTATAATCGCATAGACAACGTATATCGTCTCTAAAGCTTAAGCAACTGCAAGTGGTCACACCAGTCAAGTATGCACTGTGTGCTGGTGTCTGATGAGAATCAGTGCATGCTTTCGAAACCACTTTGTCAAATAAAAATTTTCAAGATAAATAAAAAAGTTTTCAATTTTAATCATCCCGCAAAAACAATTCCAATTTGATTTTGCTTTCGGAGGCTTATTCCGCAAAACGATCGAGTTTCCCGTATCAATTATTCTCTGCTTTGATAAGCTTTAGAGACGATATACGTTATCTATGCGATTATAGACAAGAAGGGAACCGTGATCACAAATCAAGAAAAATATTCATAAATAAAATGAGCGATAACCGACATTGCTTTACATTTGCTGACTTGAGAGGGCAAAAATAAAATGTATGGCTTATTTAAAACCCTGACTTCGACTTTTGGAGAATATAATGGCGACCTTCTGAAAAATTTTGAAGTCAGGTAACAAATATTGTCTTGCATATATTCTCAAAAATAAATCGCATGAGCTGAATGATGCAGCACTCTACATTCAAAGAGACAGAAAAAAACAGTCACATGCATTCTTAATCAACATTTTTTTGATTTAATTTATTTAATTTATCCGTAAATAGATGTTTAGCTTGAAAATAGTCCTTTGGACGTTTTCAAACTAATAGTAGTTAATTTAAATTAAAGGTACATAATCGTATATATCCCAGTCTATTAAATTTATTACACCTCGATAACCTTTTCCTCTCTTTTCCAAAAACATTCTGATACTACTATGCAAAGCTGATGCAACCTCCAGTTTCATTAATATCAACTTATCTGCTCTATTTAGGGAATGAAGACACAACTAATGTCATATTTTCAAACTTTCAAATCACTTTCATTCCTCTATTCCTACGTGCTCTATTTTTCTTTCTCTCATCCCTTTTCACACAGAATTCTACAGAGTGTTGCCATATTCTACATAAATAATGACATAGAGAATTCAAACAAACACCACCTATCGTACGTGAATAACTTTCTCTCGTTCATGCAACAGATTCAACAACACCCTCCGGGCTAGTCGCGTCATCATGTTCATATGAAACTCGTTTCTGAGGTAGAAAACTTTAACGGCACGCAAAAGTTTACTCTTGTCCCCAATGGGGTTTTTAATTATCTCGGCCTTCATAAAAGCCTACTAGTGCCTTGGGCCACGCACAACCAACCGTCACACCCACGAAACAGTCAGCCAAACGACCAAACCTAGTCTAAGCCCTTTCCTATATAGAGACACGGACGAAACACATACTTTGAATGGAATTTTTCATTGGAGCGTGTCTGGCCTGTTAGCAAATGTTGAGTCTACACACTGTAGTAGACCTACGAAACCTACAATGGTCTCCATCTCCCATTCCACCCGGACTTCTCCAACTTTTCCTATAAAACAGTTGCCGTACTGGGTCAACCAGACTACTACACACCGTACGGAGGAAATAGAATGGAAGAATTTCATTGCCAATTCCCAAAATGAATTTGCCATGGTTAAGGTCGATGTCCGACCGGAGAGAGTTTTCGTAGGTGTGTAGAGGTAAATGTATTGTAGACAGAGCAGTTTTCTCTCTTTATTTACATAGCCCAACGGGAAAACACGAGCATGAAGTGTGGTAAAAGCAAATAGAAATGAATGGAAAAGAATTGAGTGAACACATTTTAGCATGTGGAGAGTGGAGACTTCGTAAAACGTCAGAAATATATGCAAATACCAGTGCAGAGGGTGTTTAACCGATTTTTAATTATTCATACGTTTGTTGAAATTATTTTTTTCCTTTGAATATCCTGAAGTCACATTTAGTTCGTCCAGCATCAAGTCAATGAAATTCGTTTGGGAAGGAGGAAGTTAACGGCTGACTGGTTATTTACTTTGTTAGTATATTTCGTTAGAAGTCAAATGGGCTGAAGGATGGGATTGAAATAATAAATAATATTTGTGGATGCAATTTCCTTTTTATAATTTAATATGCATTACAATTACGAAAAACGAAATGTAATGGAAATCTATTCAAACACATGCAAGAGCTCTAGGGAGTTTTTGTGGAGACTTTTTCAGGTCGTTTTGGGGGAAAACCGATAAAATATTTGAAGAAAGTAGAAACAACTTAAATAATGTAAATTTCAAAACAGTATAATTTTTTTTCCTTGAAGAAAATTCAGAATTCACCACTTTGAGAAATTTTCACTGGAGAAATTTGCGTTTGTTCGTAGACTTTAGTCAATCCTTTTGATAAACTCTCCATCGACATGACCTTATAAAAGATCATCATCATGTTCGATTTTTCCTACATAATCATTTTCATATCTCTCAGTCATTTCTGTCATGGATGTGTGGAAAATGGTAAAAACTTACATCGTCAAGTCAGTGAGTGTATAAAAATGACGATATAAATGTATTGCGGGTATCGTATTGCCGTGTAGATTTTTTTAGATTTATGAAATAAAAAAAACAGACAAAGAAGTGTGAGATTCTAGAGGAAATGGAAGATTTCAGAAAATTGAAAACAGTATTATGCGAGTAGCTTTTGCTTGTGACAGGAACGTGGATAAACGAATGATTGATGATGATGATTCATGACAGTGTTTGTTATTAGAAGACGAAAGCTGCTGATGAGATATGGGAGACTTGGAAGTGTGTGTAGTCTATGGTGAAGGGATGTAGCTGAAAGAATGTTATCGACCTGAGAAAGTCGGCAGTTACGTTACTGCATGTGATTTTGGAGATAAATGATGTCAAATTGTTTTTTCAAAAGTTTTTCTGCATGCTGATAAATGTGTAAAATTTTTGACAAGAAGAATCTTAGTTTAGTTTTATCTAGCTTCATCTTTTTATGAAGTTTATTTTTCTATGGAATAGAAATTATTTGAAACATTAATCGTTCTTGTACCTTCGCGTTATATTGTTTTCGCGCACAATAAAAAATGTCACTCACCTTGAAATGTACAAGGACGAAATGAACTCACCGAAAAAATGAATTGTCAAACAACGTTACCATCAAATCGAGTTCGTTCGCGTTGCTGCCAATGCGATGACAAGCTCGATTCGATGTACTTGTGTTGTGGATTTGGTATCCTATAAACGGATTTCATCTAGTTTCCTGGTAAATCAACAATTCTGTTGACGTCGCTGCTAGTAAAGGTTTGTTTTTCATTCATTTTATCCGGGAAACAGTATGATGAGATCGATGGTGAGTGAAGCAAAAAAAATTTTCTCACTTTCGTATTTTCTGGGACACGAAGGCGCATAGTTTAAAAATGAATTGTAGCTGCTCGTTGAAAGAGTTGAAGGAAATTGCATGGACTGATAATCAGATTGTATTACTGACTGGAGAACATATTTACAGAAGGAGATTTTGCAAGCCTTTGATGCGATCAACCTCATCAGCTAGAGGGCTCTTGTCTATTAAGATTAGGTATTTTTCCCGAAAAAATAGATGGTCTACCACATCTGATCTAAAACTGCCTCCAAATATTTTCATTTGACTTCACAATTTTTCGCATAATACACTATCTTTGATGACTATTATTTCCACCTTCAATATTTGACTAACCATTAGCTGTGCAAATATTTCGAAATATTTGCTAGTGATGACCGTGACCATTAGTCACCCTGATATGTGTCGATTCGAGAAAGTTACACGTTGGTTAGGAGTATGTCGACATGGTGTCCAAATTGTCGCATAGCAAGCAACAAGCATGTGCTTTTATTAGCTTCTTTATTAAGACGAGGATAATATCAAATCGTGGCCAGTAACCCAGGCACGTTTCTTGATATTTGTGACTCCTTTGGCGTTTTGTGAACATGTTGTGGCTAAGGGAATTTTACAGTTTTTTTGACATATATTTAATATGACATATAGTTAATCTGACATAGTTACTAATAGTTTACTTGAAATTGTAAAAATATTTAAATCAGACAAATCTCGGTGGGCAGTTGAGCATAGGAGAGTATTTAATTATGACCTGAAAACCTAATCTTTTCCTTTGTTCACCGACAAACAAATTAACTTTTAAAATATCTCTTTTCCCTTATGAATCAGAAAAATCTCGCTTCATCATAATCGCATGATTGGTGCAGTTTTTCTCAGAGCATTTTTGTTTGTTTTATTTAGTCATTTAGCTGTTCATTCTTCATGTGGTACACGTTTTAATTAATGTTGATTTAAAAAGGAGGTGTACTCAAGAAATCGTTTATCTTTGCTCGCATGCCATAATTGCTTCGGAAATTGAGTAATTTATTATTACCGTAGTTCATTTGTCGCGTGCAGACTTATAAGAAGGTTATTAATGATGGTAATATGCCGCGAGGTAGATTTTAGAGAGAATTACAGGCAGTCTCATTCGTGTTGTCTTAAGCCAAGATGTACTTTTGTGAAGGATATGTCTTAGATCATTTGGCTTTTTGCATGCATACGTTCATTATACATCACAACGGGCCTTTACTGAGCCTATGGGTATTTTTCCGCAGGGTTCTTTTCATTTTAAACCCACTCGACCTAAATACACTCGTCGAAACATTCTTTTTAATTATATATAACACAATGGCTTAAAGTCTTACCACAGTCAGTTCGGTTTTCGTTTTGAATGACTTACCTATAAAGAAAGAAAATAAATAATTATTAAAATTTCAAAGACAATGCATAAAATTAGTAGAGTAATGAAAAAAGTGGTTACTCCAGATCACAGGTAAAAAGTTCGAATAATTTTTTTTTTTTTACAATTGTTTTAAAATAATTGTTTCAGAGCTAGTGTGAGCCCTAAGACTAATTTTCGAAATCATAATTATTCATCATAATTATAATAACTATGCATAATTAACCATCTTAAATTTTATATTATTTTATTTTTATATTTTATTTTATTCTATGCCGTCTTTTCTGAACTATCGGTGTCTATATTACTAATAGCAATTTTTTGTATTCACCTAGGTCAGTGGCCTAGATCAAAGTCTTAAGTGGAAAGTTGAAGATCGACCGTACATGTATTTTTCCTGCTTCTTAGACTTTGTGAACAAAGTTTTCTAGTTGTATCTTTTTTACTGAAAGCAATGAGCTAAATAAATTTTTTTTTAAACGTTTTAAAAGCTTCTCCGACTCGATTTTTTCACCAGTCGAGATATTGGCAGATAGACCTTAATTTAAAAAATAATTTGCGTGGAAGTTGCACTCTATAAGAAATAAATGAGCTTCAAACCGATGTTAGAAGAAACAAAAATTTCTAAACAAACAGTGTCTTGATTTCAGCAGTCATCAGATGAATAGGGCGAATAACATGGGAACATGCACGTACCGTACTTATTCCGGATGATGAAAGTGTGATCTTAACCTCCTGGCGGTAGCTGCCGATAACAATCTTCCGCGAAAGAAAGATTGACTAATGTGATTCACGCTTTGGAGAGTTAGCCCCCAAGGGAAAAACCCAGTGCAAAAAAAACCAAAATCCAAGCCAGTCGTGATATTGCATATGCCGAAGCAGTCTGGGAGAAGCAGTCACTAATATACGAATTCGGGTGTCGCAAGAGCCCGTCCAATGTAATGCCTTGGTCCGGATACAGTTTCAGGTTGTAATACGGCTGGTCTTTTAAATCATACTCGTGGAAACAAAATTGAAAATACCAAAGAAAAAATGGAGAGAGACTGTCTTAAGTGGTAGAAACCTAATAGCCCAGAAGCTGGTAACAGCGGAATTCGAGTGCTTCAAAGTGAATGCTCAATGAAATTAAGGAAAAATTTTAAAGAACAAAGGCACAAGAAAAGGGGAGCTAAACATAGCTCCAGACCAAAACAAAAAGGTGAACAAGGCAGGAACCAAAAATCTAAGCCAGCTTCACAAAAAGGGAGAGGCAGACCAGAAGAAGGAAAGGCAACAGTGGCTCCTGAAGCCTCCCTCCCTACTTCTGACGAGATATCTTCCTTTCGAATCGCGGAGGACCTCTGGCGCAGTCTGGAACAACTGACCAAATGGATAGGATTCAAAATGCCCTTGACGGGTGGATACTCGCTAAGATCGAGACGTTGCTCGTCACTTCCTCAGCATTACCTACAAAGTAGGCTATGTATCCCTCCACTGCAAAAACAAACCAACGGCGGAGTGGTTAAGGTCGGAGGTCTAAAAGGTGAGGCTGTGGGAAGGAGCTAATCTATGGGCAACGAAAGAATCTCTAATTCCCGACTTAAAGACCATTGTTGGCTCCTTCCCACGTAGCGGATTTGGCTACGGAGAGAATCCTGGCTTTCGTAGAACGCCAGAATGATGACATCAATGTTAAGTCCTGGAGAACCGTCTTCAAGGAGAAAAAAGGCAAGTGCGCCATGGTAGTCGTAGCGGCTACCAAAATAGCAGACAGAGACGGCAACACTAAAACACTAAAAGTCAGGAGGGAAAACACTAGAACCAGCGATCACTTCAACTACCAATACGGAGGGTAGTAGAACCGACATGGAGGCAACACCAGGTTTCAGCGGTTCTCAACCAATAGAGGAAAGAGGATGAGGTGTTTACAGGCGAACATCCATCATGCCAAAGCTGCCTGGGCGGAAGTAAGCAGCAGGTTTGCCTCGGACGTCTATAAAGTGCTTATACAAGAACCCTGGGTAAGCAAAGACAGAATAAATGGCTTGTACACAAAAAATAGTAAGTTAATCTGGAGGATTAGTGGAGGCGATATTTTCCTCAGCCTACTTCCCAAGAAATGAGGACCAAGTCTCAAGTAATAACATCAAGGGACTAGTAGACTACTGCAGAAGGAAGAACAAAATGTTGATTGTTGAATGCGATGCCAACGCTCATCACACAGCATGGGAAAGCAATGACGTCAACGATAGAGGTGAGCTACTCTTAGACTTTTTCCTAAACAGTAACTTGGCTATAGCAAATAAGGGCAAGACGTCAAGTTCCTGACTGCTAACAGGCAAGAGGTGCTACACCTGACGTTGGTATCAAACAGTGCAGTGCATTTAGTTAAGAAGTGGAATAGACTAAAGGGTGCTTCGTTCTCTGATCACAGGCATATAAACTTCGAGCTAGATTTCTATTTCTCTACTGGTTGGTTACCTGTACTGACAGTCAAAGTGTACGGACTATGCAGCCTATCAAAATGGCCTAAATGCAAGACTTTATGGCCTGTATCCGAATTTCACTACGAAGACGGAATTGGAAAACACTGCGGACAAAGTAGCCAAAATAATTCTCTAATAATACCACGATAACCGACCGAAGAAAACCATTGCTTCCAAAACGATGGTGTCATGGTGGAACAGGGAAGTGGAAACATTCAGAAAAGCCGCAAAAACGGAGTTCTCCCGATCTAAAACTACATCAAACTTGGAGACCTATAGCCAGAAACTCTCAGATTACAACAAAGAGATAAGGAGATCTAAGAGGAATTTTTGCAGCGCCTTCTGCGAAAGTCTCAATAGCATTCCAGAGACTGCCCGGATGCAGAAACCTCTGTTCAAAAGCAACCAAGAGCACATTGCACTACTAGGAATTCCGGATAGAGGGATGACCACTATCTTTGGCAACACACTCGAAGTGCTGCTTAGAACCCACTTTCAAGGGTGCAAAATTAGGAGCAGCGGTGAGGCTGAGGAAGAAGAGGAAGACCCGGATCGGACATATCACTCACCTCTGACGAAACAAATTATCACGTATGAAAAGGTTGAATGGGCAATAGACTTCTTCAAACCCTTTAAATAACCGGGGCCAGAAGGAACCCACCCAGCTCTGCTACAAAGAGCCACAGGCAAATTAAAAACCATTCTGCTATACATATTCGGAGCGAGCTTGGAACTCAGCTATATTCCAAAACTGTGGAGACTGGCGCGGGTTGTGCTCATCCCTAAGGATGACACAAGCCGGCTGATTTGCCGAAATCATACAGACCAATTAGCCTCACATCTCTCATATTACAGACCATATAGAAACTAATTGACTTATAGTTAAGGATTGACCTCTTCGAAAAGATGCCATTTCACAAATTTCAATTAGCCTACTAAAAGACCAAATAAACTATATCAGCTACACATAAGCTGGTTCAAATAGTAGAAAAGGCATTGGATGGAGAGGAAATTGCACAGTTGGACATAGACTGAGCCTTTGACAATGCAGGACATAACTCGTTGTACCACGCTCTCCAGCGGAGGAATACCCCTCAAGAAGTGGTAAATTGGCCGAGTAAAATACTAAGATATCGAAATGTATTTGCGGAGGTGGGGGCGGCGATACTAAGGGCAATCACTAAGAGAGAGTACTCACAATGATGGGTTTTATCCCCCTGTTATGGCCCCTACTAGTTCATAGCCTTCTTGTGACCCTCAACAGCAAGGGCTTCACTGCTCTCGGCTACGCGGACGACATCACGGTAATAATAAGAGGCTCACATGTGGATACCTTTAGATTCAGAATGCAAAAAGCCTTAAATGAAACAACCCCATGGATCAAAGAAGAGGGTTTATCCATGGATCAAAAAAGAGGATTTATCCATTAATCCCCAGAAAACTAGGATAGTACCATTCACCAGAAAAAGAACAAAGCGAAATAGGGGCCCTAAATATTAGGACCAGAGTCGTATGTCTGCAGCAGTTATAGCTCTTTGGCTCTGCTCTTCTCTCCACCACGGAAATAACAAATGTTCCGTCAAGGAACATATCCAGGTTCTTAAGAAGTCTGGGCATCCTACAAGACATAGCGCGGAAGAAGCACAATAGACCCAGGAGGCCGCAGCGATAGGGGCCTTCTGAATCTACAATCAATCTTGATTTCATGATTCAAGAAACTGTAGGACCATCGGATAATTTATAAATTATTTTCAGAAAATCTATGAAAAAAAAATATTCGAACATTGGGCGAAAAAATTCCAATAATCATTAGATTTGATTTTATGTTAACATGTTTAACCTATAAAGAGGATATTACAAAGCTTAGAATGTTACAGAAATAAAACGAAATAAAACGAATATTTTGAGATTTGTGACAAAAACTTCATTATTGTATGTAATAAATTGTATGCAAGTAAGCAAGTAAAAGTAAGCAAGTAAGCAAACGAATTATCAATGCACATTTTACAAAAAAAATCAACAGACATAAGTTTCAATTTATTAATCAAAATGTTAAATTTGTAGTACATTGTTGAATTTCGTGTTTTACAATATTATTGAGGTCGTTAAGAAATAAAATTATTGCTAAGTTTGAAATCCATTATTTGGTGTTTCTTTTTAAATATTTTGAAGAATAAGTACAAACACGTGCAATTATAAAGTAATTTGGCGAACCAATATTCGGTAAAAGAGGATAGACTCTTTCAATTTATTTAAATTTTCCAAACTCGCTCATCCGATCAAATTTCAAGCACCTCCTATCGTAGCAAAATCCTGTCCAGCACCAAAAAAACTACTATATGATTTTTTATTGTCCCATCTATTTATATTCCTTCGCTACTCCACCTTAATTCAAATTTGAAACCAACTGCATACTTTAATCCAATATTCAAACAATATTCACGTGTACGAACTACGCATTCGACCTACGAACAAGGTTGGATGGTTCCAAATCCGCATTCTGGCATTTCGCAATATGATATCTCTGTCGAAAAGCGGATTGGAGAGGATTCGAAAAAATTCCATGCAACAACAATCGATCCTGAAATAAGTCACGTGGCATAATGTTAATCTGAATGGAGCATGGATGCGAACAGGACGATTAAAATTTCTGCAGGTGTACACATCGAGTTCACCTCACACTATCCATCTCAGAGCTAACAATGAATGCATGGCGCAAGAAGTGCACGCCATGTGATATGAGATGATAATGCCAAGTGAAGTGTTGAAGCTTGTTACGCAATCCTTGTTGCGATTAGCATGATTACAGAATAGGGTTATTTGCTCACGTTATTTGCACCCAATTCCTACCCTAGCACAGGTTATACGAAATTGCATTGAATCAAAAAATACCAATTCGGACAGGTCGTATCTATGCAGGAACAGGATGTCTAAAAGGACCACAAATAATGGACAGAAGAAAGTACGAATTTGGATGGATTATTTGTTGGTTGCTAAGAGATGAAAGGATTTTAAAAACTGAGTAGGAAATATTTTTTCTGTGCCTTTCGTGACAAACGTGTATAGGATCACAGAAATAATCGATTCGAATGTACGTGAAAATATCATGAACAGCCGGATTCGTTCAGGATGATGTAGAAATAATTGAAAATTTTAACCAAATATTTCGTTTGGAATAGTTTTGAAACCGCTAAATTGTTTGTTGAGTTGTTATTCATGATGAATCATCGAAAGTTTTGTCTTAGTAATGACATAATGTTTCGGAATCCATATTACAAATAATCTTCAAAACAATCACCACGTGTAAAATTAAGTCTTCTTTGTGCTCATTCAAAACTACAGTATTCGAAACAAATATCTTTTTTCAAACAATCAAGTAACTATCGTAAAAAGAACGTATTTTTGGTTTATCTAGCCATAAAACTTATGTGTTTCAATCTATTTCCCATTCTGGTTTCTTTTCGTTAATTCTAAAGCAATACCTTGTGTATCGCCTTGAATTTTTAGATATTTTCAAAGCTACATATGGCTTGCATGTAAATAAATACTAAACACACATTAGGTTTTATTTCGAGAAGTAAGTATATGTGTATCTTTAGTTCTACGAAAATGAAATTGTTATTTTTGCGACTTGATCGTTTTTTCAATTCTTTTCATAGCAAACAGAGATTACACAGATGACGTAAAACTGAGTTTTTATAGCACTTTAAACCATCAAAGTTTTCGAAGAGTAAGACTATAGATACACATTTCGGTCTCAAGATAAATCGGATAAACATTTATTTTATGACATAAGTCGATATCGAGTTGTTGAGAATTTGAAATGTGGTAGGGGAGCCATGTGTTTAAATTGTATTTGAATTGGTAGTGTTTGTCGATGGGAATAGTGATGGGTAGGAAACTTAGGAAATGGGTAGGAAACTTAGGAAATGGGTTCGAGGGTCTGGATTCTATTAAATAAATTTAAACTTTCTTCATCATAGGATAAATTTTCTATTTTATAACAGCTTTTATTGAATTGAGGGAAAATTTATCTTTGAAAATAGAAAATAAAGATAGAAAAAAAAGAATTCATTTTATATAAAAAGCATATAAGAATGGAAACAAAACTCAGAGCAAATTTTTTACCAAGTTAAAGGAAGCCTAAAGGTTCAACAACAGTTAGCGAAGCACAATCCTCTGCAGTCATAGAATATTCCAATACAGATTGAATCAACGAAATCTAAAGAGTTCTAATTGATTGCAGTACGTCATATTCAGTAAAAAACAAAGATCAAACAAACGTACAGCAAAAGACCAAAAAAAGAATGGTAGAAAGCGAAAAAGTTAGTTGCATCTTGTTAGAAGACTCTTTTTTTGCATAATTAGGGGATAGCTATTTGCTAGGATTCGTGTGAATATGCGAGATTTTGAGTAGCGAGTTTGCTTATGTTATACTCGACTACGAAACAGCGCATACAATATATATATACAATATATACTTGCACAATTACATTTTGTTAGATCTGAATGAGTGAAAATTGGATCTTTTCGGCAAACCGACACTATGTGCTACGAAGGCCTCACTTACTAATTCCTATCCCTCGAAGAAACAATACGACACGTCACAATCTTCCTTAACAATATACAGTTTTCCGATAGCGTTAATTATTCATACTTATTTTGAGGATACTATAAAAAGATAGGAGTTCCACAAGATTCTGTCACTGGACCTATTTTATACTTTATATTTTCCGTTGGTCAAAGCTATCCGATGTGCGTATGCCACGCTCCCATATGCATGGAAGTAAGACTCACATGACTGGGCATGTGTTGAATGTTAAGAATCGCATAACACGATTGTGGCTTCACCTCAGTAAATACTAATTTTTTTTTTCCTCTCGGTTACGAAGTCTTTGTCAATTCTGAAACAGAATGCAATACTCTTGAGAAAAGGTAGAATAATCTGGAAAAGAAGAATGCCAATTCGAAGCTCATGCAATTCGAAAATTACTTCTGCATGCCAGTCTTTGACGTACGCCTTCGCTTTATCAAACATCACCAGCCCATTAGTTTGGATAAGTTTCACCAGTCTTGCTAGCTAAAGTTCTGTGGAGTGAAGTAACTTGTAGATAAACTGTTTTTTCGGGACAATTTAATTTAGTACGCGGATCTTTTTTCCTTCAAGCTCGAAAAAGCATTTGGTAACTTTGTCTATTGGTGACAGGCGACTAATTGGACTCCAATTTTGAAAGAATGCTAAGTTTAGTTTAACAGCACCTGGATACCTCCTTGGACAAAGTATAGCGTTGAATATGTCTGCTGTAGTACTACAGCATATTCTACCTCCCTTCATATTCTAGGTCGTCTTCGGATGATATGTTCTCCAGGTGTATCCAGATTGCATCTCTAAGGGCAGTAGCTTTTTTTATGCACTGTTGTACGTAACGTTTTATGTGCCGAAGGGTGATGGCGTTAGCGGTTAGTTTTTGATTTTGTACAGTCTCCAATAGATTGTTATAACTAGGCTTGATGCTTCGCATCGAACTTTTTCACTGCTCATCCTGGTGCTGGGATGTCTGATATATGTGCAGTTGATTAACCAGTTTGCTTGCCATTTCCTTCTATAGTTACCTACTTCAAAAGGGCGAAAAAAAAGCCGAGGAAGGATACCTAGGCGAAGCAAGAACAAATGTGGCAAGCGCTTTGCGATGAAATGAACCGGGCCCATGGGGGTGGCGCTTCAAACTAGTTACTTGTAGACTTGGTTAAATAGGTCCTGGCCAACTATTGAAAGTGGATACGCTGAAGCACATCGTGGATTCGCTCTATCCAGCACACGAGAGTAGGAAATTCTCTCATGGTCCGTCAGGAAGATATTCTTTTAATGACTCTGGAGGAGCTTCATAGTGCAGTTCTGAAAATGAAAAACACAAAGGCCCCTGACCCCGGCTGCATTCCAGCGGAAGTGGTGAAAGCTGTGGTGGCGGACAGACCATCAGCGTTGTTGCGAATGTATAATGCGTGTTTGTTGACGGGTGTCTTCTCACCACGCTAGATAGTGGCACAGCTGGCTTTGATTCCGAAGGGAAAGGGAAACCCTAGCACACCGTCTACGTAAATACCTCTCTATATGCTTGATACGGCAAGGAAACTCCTGGAAGGCTAATTGAAGCCACGACTACAGGCAGCAATGTGAAAGGCGGGTGGCCTTTCGACAAATCAGCATAGTGGCCACTTAACAATAAGTGCCCTCTACGAAGTAATCGGTGCAGTAGAGCGCACCCAGACTGCATGCCACCAGAACAGGCCGATCGTGTTTCTAGTGACGCAGGACGTCCGTAACGCCTTTAATTCAGCTAGATGCGCAGATATTTTAGAGGCACTTGAGCGAAATTTTCAGCTACAGGGTTACCTGTTAGCCATGGTTCGACTATCTGAAGAATCGTCGCCTTATGTATGAAGCGAAGCAGGGAAATATACAGAAAAATATTACAGCTGGAGCAGCACAAGGGTCTATTTTCGGGCCAGGTCTTTCTGCGTACGACTGGTTCCTACGCCTTGAGATACCAGAAGATGTGCTCTTGGTAGGTTACGCTGATCATGTAGCAGCTGTCATAGCTTCCACAAACCCTCAACTTGTTCAGCTCAAATTAAATCAAGTAATGAGAAGAGTTGAAGGCTGTATAGAAAACCATGGTCTCCAACTGGCGATCTTGAAAACTGAGATTGTCATGCTGGCGAAAAGAAGGATACCAACCGTCCATCCATGACAGTTGGCTCGGAAGTAGTCCAGACCGAAAAATCTGCTAAGTATCTCGGAGTGACTCTTGACTCCAAGCTGACTTATGGGAAGCACATCCAGAAAACATGCGATAGGGTATTGGGGGGCCTGCTCCCTGAGCAGACTCACGGCTTACGTTTGCGATCCTATTGTAAATAAACGCAAACTGCTTATCACTGCGGCTTATTCAACGCTGATGTGTAGTGCATTCAACGCAGAGAGCTACTACAAATCGTCAGCAGCTACCGCACGGTATAGGGTAATGTCGTGTTGGTCGTTGCAGGGGTAATCCCAGTCGACTTATTGGCGAACGAGCGTCAGAAGATCTTACTGAATAGCCCAGAAGCGGGAAAAGAGGTAGAAGCTGCTCAAGCACGAGCTCTTGAACTTTGGGAGGAACGCTGTGATACGAGCACAACGGAAGCATGGACGACTAGGCTTATTCGCGCCATTAAATCTTGGCTTAGTCGTGACCACGGTGAAATAAATTTCCACCTGTGTCAATTTTTATCAGGACATGGCTACTTTAGGTAATACCATCATAGAATGGGGAAGCTTAGGACGGAATGATGCAAAGAAATTGATGATGCATTGCATACTTTCTTCTAAGGCTTGGGTTTCAGAAGAGAACGAAAAACACTCTGGTTGGCAATCGGCCCTGCGACACCGAGGACGATTTGGACAATGCAGCATTCAGAAGACGCTTCGCTACGCGCCTCAGTATATGTAGAGACGGTATTGCTCCTGAAAAGAGAAGAGGGTTGCCCAACGCGCTCTTTCTGATGGAGGAAAAGTAGTCGTGGGGGCACCTGATAGGTGCTAGTGGCACAACTGAGTCGAAGTAATGCGAATGCGGTTCCGACTCGGATTGATATTGTTTAGTGAGCAGAATCTCGCAAAATCCTGCATCTTTGGCATGAAGGTTTTTCGCCACCCGTACAAAAAAAAATATTTCGCTTTCGAGGATGCTGGATTGATTTCGTTTTATATCAGAATCGTGATCGGGTTGTCCTCTTTTGCCTGCTTTATTTATAAAGTTCTCGAAGTCGTTGGCTATTCTAGGTGTTTCTAGGCTAATTATTTCGGCAAGTTCAACTCAGAAAGCTTCAACCTTGGTGTTTTTTCTAATTCTTATGGGTTGGCAAATGTTCTTTTATGATTAGAAAACAACTGGAAGATTTTTGATACGCATTCGTTGTTTGAGGGTGTGTGAGATCCCTATACGTGAGGCGTAAAAGGGAATGGAGTTGTGTTTACAATTGCCACTTGTGCAAATAAATTCCACCAGCTCTTCAGATTACAGGGGAGAATTCGATGAAGCTCGCAAGATGTTCACCCTTTGCAGTTTACGCAAATTGGCTTTTTTGAGAAGTGCTGGATTCCATCGCATTTGACACATAGAACCTGAGCATGACAATTGCATGCAGACTATTCAAAGTGCTGGTACTTGGGGCACTCGAACTATATTCGGATTTCCAGATATATAATTTTCACCGCTTCAACAGCAGCGTCAGTCCTGGTGATAGTGCAAAAAGAAAATATTTCCTGATCGTTGAGGTTGCCTTGCATTAGCTTTCTGCAAAGTACTAAGGAAGAAAAAGCTTGCAAATATTATACGTTGAAACCCGGCCGGTAGTTCTTTCCTTAAAGTTCTAGTAGGTAGTTCTAGGTAGTTCTTTCTCACTGAGCTCACTTGAACTTCTAAACACTAGGCGGGGGAATTTTGGCTTCCATATAGATAATAATTGGAGTATCATTGGAATCGATTAGATCGCGTGTAGGTTTGGCCAGGAAAAAAATTCGCTCTGAGCTTAGAGTTATAATGGACTACATAATTGCTTGAGAGATGCGAACAATTCGAAAAAAATCGATAGCAAGAAAGCCATTTGATGGTGACTATTTTTATTGCATGAAAGTTGACACTTTGCTCTTAGCTGATTTTTTTCATCAATGAGTTGAAATTGAAATCAGAAAAAAAGAACTAAGCCTGTGTAGACGTATAATTAGAGGCCTGACTGCTAACGTGTGTGTGTCCTGGTTCGAATCCGGCCATGACCACAGATCGAAGTTCAAGTTAACAAAGCTCACAAATCGGAGGTAAGGTGAGATTTTTTCATAATCATGCTTTATTTTCTCACACATTGCGAGAAAATAGAGCATGACAATGAACCTCAAGAAAATTGACAAATAGATAAAGTAGTTTTTAGTGTGAAGTTTGGATGGACGTAAGATATTAAAGATAATATTTGATTTGCGTAAATGGTTCTGCACTTAAATTTTTGCTTTGTTGATCTTACACAGACTTTGACGATAAAAGCTGTCAATGAGACAATTGTAGGAAATTTCTTACGAAGTAGAAGCCACTTTAAAAAAAACAAAGAAGAAGAAAACCATCGAAATTACAGACGAGAAGAAAACCTTACAAAATGCTTAATTCAAAGCTTACTTGCAGAAAGTTTCCATTTCCGAGGCTTCGAAATAACTTGGTGTCGGTTTAATAATTGAAAAAAAAAATTGGTCGAAAAGGTGAGTGAAAGATGTAAATTGGATGTGGCGAAATATTAATTAGTTCAATTAAAAATTTATTAAAAATTAAAAATTATCATTCAATTATTTGTTGGTGTCTTATTTTCCAGCATACACCAGCACCTATAAAAATCCTTTCTTGTTCTTTCAATTTTGGTTTTCGTTTATCATTCATGCATTTCAGTTTTTTCCGTTTATCATCCCTACATTGTGTCACAGTTACATCGACGTAACCATTCTGTTCCTTTACTTGACTTCGATACAAAACTTTATTACCTTACCTGCTACCTACATATATCAAAAGCTTTGCCATTTATCCGATTTTACGTTCATTGATAGCGATGGTAGCACCGGCGCCATCACTGGCATAGCTACTTTTATCATTCGTTGCTGCTTCGATCCACATTCGCCCAAACATGCAATCACAGTGTTTTCTTCGTGTTTCCTCTTGTAAAAAAAAACGAAATTCCGTTTCGAAAATTTCGCGTAAAGAACCCTTTCGCGAAGAAATTTATTATCGCTTCGATACATTTATCTTTTCAATGGTCCCGAACAACCTATTACAACCGAGTAGAAGCAACGAAAGATATTTCGATCATTATTTGGTTGTGGCGACGGTATTGCTACAGTGGCACGTTCTGGCGGCAAAATCATTATGACCTTGCTCGGCGGATAACTGTTTCCTGGCGGTATGGCGAGAACGCGATAATGTTGGAAGATGAGCGCGTCGCTGATAAAGTCACAAGGACTCGACGCCGTCAACGGTGTGGTAAGCTTGAGAATGTTACAGCGAGTAGGGCGGCGTGCGATGGGATGGTGGAGGTACTGGCTGCGAAAAGATATCAAATCCTTTCAAATGACTTCCGGATATCAAAGAGAGTTATTTACAACTCGTTCAGGAACGATGAATGGTAATGGCAGTAGTTACCTGTTATATTACGTGCGTCGTATGGTTGTGTATAGAAGGAAGATTGGGTCATTGGAATTCTTACGAATGAGATGTTTGAAAGATGAGAGCGGATTGGCAGTTTAGCTGATTTGTACAAAAATGATTGCGTTCAATAATATTATCAATTTCGTGTAAATACTTATGGGGTAATTTGAATAAGGACTCTTTATTTACAGTAAAATTGAAAATATACATTTTTCGAAGAGAATGTTCAATAAAGTTAGTATTTTTGGAAAAGGTGTATAAATTTAAAATACCAGAAATAAATTTCACAGTAATTATGTATGCCACACCTGTTTTGTCATCTGAAACACCTTCTACAATCTCGAATGAATAATTATAGATTGAAAACTCCCATTCTTATCTTTTCAAAGCATCAAACTATGTCAGCACCATACTGTTTATATTCTAGTAAAAAACCGAAAAAATCATCAAACATTCCCTATACATCACGATCCGAAAATAAACGGTGTGCTCATAAAACAAAAACCAATGGATGAGCTGTTTCATGCTTAGGTATTGTATCCGCTTCGAAAATCATGACAACATTTTAAAACAAAACTTAAATTTATCTTCACTTCACGACTGCCCAACGAAAATCTCTCACTCAAATCACGTAATGGCACTTAAAAGAGTTCAGTCCTTGCCACCTGGTGTCCGCGTTTTTCTTTTGATTTTTTCTGCATAGTTTGTATTTTTTCTTGAAAAATGTTTAATAACGAAACAATTGCTAAAAAAAGCATTGAAAAATATTTTGGCGCCCAGTGTGGGTCATATTTAGCACGACACCAGAAATAAGCAGGCAAATTTCAAGCGAACTAAAAATTTGGAAACAAGTCACATAAGTGAGACATTTATCACATGAAAAAAGTCTGTTGAATGCAAATTAATGATGATAGTGACACTAGTGTGGTCGACAAATCAACTTTTGAGTTGATTTTAATTGGTGTCTATCACTGAATAATTTGTCGATTTATGAAAATGAAATAAATACGTCTTGTTTATTTTCGGCAGCCAGAAATTTTTTTATTGCTTCAGTTGTTTGCAGCCTTTTGATTTATTTGAATACGCTTTTCAAATTCGGCTAGTAGTTTGTATTCCGGTATGGCTTTATCACTATGTTTTTCACTGGCCGGCAACTGAAGTATATTCAAAATTGTTTTCTTCGCCGTTTGCACATGACGATGTTTTTTTGCTTACCATACACAACTGACTTTTTCCCAGAGACATGCATACGTTTTCACAAAAACCTTCATGTCGATGTTTTTAGAAAAAGCATCAACCTGACCCATTAAAAATTCATCTAAACAGCAAACCATTAGTAATAAGGATTTCGTTACGATTCATTTCGAAAACAATCGATGAAATCGACCATGAATGTTTTCTTATGTTTTTGAAGCCACACGCAGAAAAAAAACTAACTAACGAAAAAATAACAAAAATGCTCTTAATCGACCCAGATGCCCCGAAGACAAAGGATAATCGATTATCATCCGGTCTCATCCGCTTCCTTCCGTCGCCAGCACTTCACTAGAGCCTTACATATTCACCCAGCGGAAGTTACTTTTACTGGCCAGGAGTGATTTAGACAAAAAACTAGGATACGAGCCAGAACCAGCATCAGTTCACCACCACCATCGTCCATCAGCAGGGTAGTATGCTTGTCGGTTCAATGGTCTGGTGTACATTTTCAAAATGGGAACTGAGAAAAGGACCAGTAGCAATTTTCTATAAGATCGATGCGAAAAGATGATTTCGATTAATATCTGATTTTGATCGATTTGTAGCAATTTATTATCGATAGTCCTCCGAAAACAGAGCGCACCAGATCCTGGCAGGTTTCAGTAGATAGATCGATTTCTATCCTTTGTGCAAGAGAAAAGCCCATGGAGCGTAGATAAGAATGAAAGACATGTAACCGTCTGTAGATTCTATTAGATGTAAATTGGTTTCGGATAGCCATTTGGCGTATGATTGAAAGCATATCTTTGCAACTAAATTGGGTGGGGGGTGGGGTCGGTAGCTTGTTGGGCGGCGAAATTGGTTGCACTAAGAGCTTTGCTTACTGTGTTCACCGATATAGATGTTTGTAGTTCATCTTTTTGGTGGTTAGTTTGGCCGACGAAAGGAAGCTTTTGAATACGAAAGGATTTGCTCATCTGTACGGGAATGAAGATTGATTGTTGAGATATTGTGAATAATAAGAAAAGTTTTTAGATAGATCTATATCGATTGCTGGGATTTATTTTTAGTTAAAAGATTTATTTTCGATGAATCAATTTTTCTCAGGAACGAAAAAGGCGTAATGATTGGTAATAAAAGACATTTGGGTCCAGAAGTGATAATGCGGGCTTTTGTGCTTTTTGGATGATAGTATATCCGTTTTGGACACAAAGGTTTTGTGATAAGGTCAGGATTTATTGATATAGTGTTTTGAAAAATTTCACGTAACGTGTAAAAGGTTAACGCGATTCGTTGTTTGTAATGTGTTCGGTTGTAACAAATTGTTTATTTGGATGAGTTATTCAACTATTGGAACTATATGAAGGCGTTGAATTTTACAATCTCTTTCAAAAGCAAACATTATTATAGTGTCAACTTACATAAAATTATTTTGTGAAATGCAAAATGCAGGCGAACTAAACTGATTTATGAGCAAATAAAAAATCATCATAATTTTTATACGATTTTTTTCGCTACTTGTATTTGTAGTAACTACCCGTTACTTTCAAAAATTATCAATTATATTTATTAAAAAATAAATCACTATTACTGATACTCTTGTGCAAATCACTGACATTTATAGGAAACAGTGGACAACACAAAAGAATATTTAAGGTCATGTAAAATTCATTCAAATCAGATTTTTCTAATACTCAATAATTTACGTATATTATGTGTGTTCCAGCTTAAAAGAAAAAAAATGCATTTACAAACCAAATACATTAAGTAAAATAAGCTTATATAAGGTTATAAATGCTGAACATTTTTGGATTTATTCGAATGGTTCAAGTTCTCAAAAATCTCGAATGGTCGCAAAAACCTTATCAACCACCTTATGAAACGCCTCAATAAAATTTTGATATCAAGGATCCCAGTTCTGCGGGCGTGGCTTGTTCACCCACTTTAATTTGTGAGCGCTCGAAATTTCGGACGAACGACTCAAAAGAAAAATAGAACCTATGACAAAAAATCCTCGTTTACAAATATAACGGATTGAAAAACAACAATTGCAAAACTCAAGTCAAAAGGACAACGGCAACAATTATTATCCAGGAGCCACAAAAGTGAATCTGAATTTCCAGGATATTTTGAACCCCCCATGTTTAGTAAGAGTCGACTAAACGCGTCTATCTGGAAGTCCAGGTAATCCCCACAACTCTTTAACGGAGGAAAATCCAACATCATACGTATCTCTTCCCCAAGGAAAAGACTTGAACCTAGTAATTCGAGGTAATCTAAGGTCTCAGCTTAGGAGAAATCAAAGAGGATTGATGTATTTTTCGTCAAAATCAAAAGCGATACCTTAAAACTACTTACAATTCTTATATCTCGAATAGAAACTGGCATATTTAATATCCGAGCCATTTGACAAAGTGGGAGATCAGCGACCACGAGGCGAACAAGCGGAGTGGCTCAAATGTCAGCAGTTTTGTCAACTAGCAAGCACGCAAAAGCGAAGTGTGCTAAATGCGATGCAGCTAAGCAACTTAAAATGCGAAGAAAAGGCTAAGTGCATCAACTGCGGTGGTAAACATCTGGCCAACTATGGTTTTTTTTCCAAAAAATCCCGAAAACCTCAAGTAGACTTTTGCCCAGGTGGCAAAAATCAGTTGACCACCTAAAAGAAAATCACAGGAGCTTACAACGCAAACACCGAGGGTCTAATCAAATACATGTCAGCCGGTGCTTAAAGTCCCAGAACCGGCTGCAAGCTGCAGCTTTTGTTGAATATGCCGGATTTATTCTAAAGTACAATACAGCCATCTACACAAAAATAAAAGATTGATGGATAGAGGTATTGCTATTTTGACAAGAGAGGGTCGTAAAAACCCCAATCTAAAACACATCGAAGCAAACATTGTAAAAGTAAACACTAACTTTTGTGAGTCTGTGGCCATTTCGGTAAATAGACTTCTCAGTCGAGCTATCTTCACCACAGAGCTTGAAACACCCACCCACCCACAATGGAGAGATGGATTAAACAATGAAGCTGGAATAGACCTTCTAATGGCTGTGCTGGTGAAGCTAAGAATCCTGAGAAGTCCAAAGCGATTCCTCGTACTTCCGAACAATCAATATTTATGCTCGACACAAAAGTCTATCGCATTTTTCTACCACAATAAATGTTTCAACAAACAACGTCGGGTGAGACAATAAGCCAGTTTTCATTATCATAGGAAATATATACGGAGATTAACCTGTCGAAGCAAGAAAGAAAATCAACTGGCATGATTTTTAAGATGCTATCGCGAATGAACATCGAAAGCAATCACTCGTAGCCGCCACCCATATAACCACCCGTATAAAATAGCTCGGGGTAAAAAAGGACTTTACGTCCGGAACCCCGACAAAAAGACATCCCTTCGAACTCCTGAGGAATAAAAGGTATAATGAAGTTCAAAGAAAAACTTGGCATACGGCTAACCCTAGCACCAAACAGGAAGTGAACCGGCTCACAAATGCAATTAGCTGTCAGATTGCACAGTTCTGTAATGACAGATGGAGAGGGTTTCTGCTAAGAAGAACTTCTGCCAACTAATGAAGTACCTCAGACTGAAAAATAAAATAACTATGCCGACAATTTATGGGTCAGTTAGCCTAAAAGACAACGAAGCAGCACCGCCGGCAAAAAAAGGAAATTGCGCCTCGTAAATTCCTGGACAAAATAAGCATCTGTGAACAAATTAGCAAAAACATTTCATTAGTCTTAAATATAAAGGACTGCACGGGCTTAAACTTAAAACAAAAAAAAAATTTTTGACGATTTGGGAAACATTTTTTTGATTGAAAAAACGCGAAAAACTGGATAAACAATGTTCAAAAGTATACAACATTTTTTTAACCGCTTTAGGGCTCTCAATTTAAGCCCGTGCAGTTCTTTATATTTAAGACTAATGAAATGTTTTTGCTAATTTGTTCACAGATGCTTATTTTGTCCAGGAATTTACGAAGCGCAATTTGCTTTTTTTTCGGCGGTGCTGCGGCGATCCATTGGAGCGGTCGCCATTTTGTTTTCCAATATTTTTTTCCAATGAAAATGTTAACTTTAAACTTCAATAAAGATGCATGTAAAATTTCAAATCGATATCTTGAATAGTTTTCTTTTGGTAGCTGTTAAAAAAAAAGTTCATTTTGAGCAGTTTAACAGTGGATTTTTTCAGGATTTTTTTTTTTTAGGACACACATTAAAGTTATTAATAACAAATGTTTTTTTTTAATTGAAAGAAATATATTTGTAGCAGCTATTGTAATTTTTTTGAGGAACTTGGATAAAAATTAGTCGAAACAGAGTAAATTTTCGAGGGGTCCAAAAGGAAAATGGTTTTGCCGTGATCACTGTAGCTTGTCACTGGATCACCCGAAATCAAAACAAAATCGGGGATTAATAGTTAATGACATAGTGCTCCGGATGCACGAAGTCTTTTGGCAGATTTTGATTTTTCGAAAAATGGCGGTTGTTGAAATTCAAAATTGTATTTTCGATCAAAATTTCACTCACATTTTCGGCTATTGAAAAAAAGTATGTCGTCCAATCAAAAAATCCGGAGGATTCATCCGGAGGATAATTACATATCAAATAAGTAAGGAAAATTTCATGCTGATCGATAAAGCCGTTTTCAAGTTACAGTGATCACAACATAGTTTCGAGAAAATTGCTTTTAAAGCATGCGAAAAACGCTTTATGCAATAGAGACGACTTCATTCAAAGCTATTTATCTCCATGAAACATTGTCCGATTCGTCTAAAATGTGCAGAGAATGCTCTTGAAATATGCTACTTTTAGAAAATGCAAAGAAAATAAAATCGATTTTCACAAAATTCTAAGTGTACCTGCCCCGTTAAGGCGACTTAATTTCGTGACTCATGACAACATTTGTCGCCTGTGGTTCAAATCTGGCCATCGACGATCAGTCATTTAACAAACATACAGTTGTTATACAAAAAATCATTTATTTTAGTGCTTGATTAAATGCCTGACTGGCGTCTTAAACTTTATCAAACAATGAATACAAACTGAACCTTTAGAAAAACTAAAGTAGTTCACTACAACTCTTGTTGGTTGGGGGTCTGTTCAAGTTTGTAGAGACTTCTTTCACAATGAATCTAGACAGGTGCGCAGTGATAAGCTCACTTTACACTTTACACTTGATTTGATACAAAAACCTACTTAGAGGTAGGCTAACCCAAAGCCTGGTGAGTGATCATGGCTAGATTTGAACCATGGACCACACATGCTAGCGACCGGTAGACTCGGCAGAAAAAAAAAGCATACTGAAAAATACTTGCTTTCTTCTTTTTCTTTTTTTAAAAAAAAACAGTTCCGCAAATGGTAGTCTTTGATTGGTTAGTGCGAAGAACTTAGTATTTAATTTACACCGCTCAATGGAATTCATAGTTGTTACCGATAGCCTGTAACACATTATCCGTACCATCTTCCTATTTAAAACTGTCTTCACATAATCTAGCACCCTTGTTTATAGGTTCTTGTAGCTTTGTCAATCATACGTTCATCCACACAACAAAAATGATACCAATGAAGCAATGTATGATGGTCTACGGGACTGTTTTCTACAGATACAATCGATTTTCGTCCATAGCTTAATTCATATTCATATGCCGCAGCATGCATTGTTATCATCGAAGAGATACGATATAAAGCTATTAACAAGCTTGAAAACACAATACTTTACAAACCATTAAACTTCAATTGAAATTCGCTTCATTATCCGGTGGTATCGTGCAATCAATGCTGCTGTGTTTCAACCGTTACATACTAAGCAGATACGTTTGGGATTCTATCAGCGGTGTATCAGAGTTAGGTGCATTCAACTCGCATATCTGAAAGCATGAATTCATTTTAATTTAACATTTCGTCCTGAAAAACTCACCACTACACCTGCGCTGTATGCTAGTTTTCAGCTAATCGTATTCTAAAGCGCTATTGTTACGTAATCATTGCTAAACAGTAACGGAATGTATGTATTTTGCCGGGAACTTTATTAAAATGCAATCATATTTTAGGAAGAACAATACGATTTCAAACGGGAACGTGATGTTTCAAAGGATCGAATGGATTCGATTATGTATGTAATTTGTACTGTTTTCGGTGTTTCGATGAATTTTAGATATTTTTAGATGATTAGGGGTTGAGAATAGTGTAATTATGCTAGTTCGATAGGCTTAATTTGACTGTAATTAAATTTATGAGACATATTTGATGCAAAATTTATGAGGTTTTAATGCTAATTTGAGCGTGTGGTGTTTGGGTGAAAGTATTGGATATACTATTTTTTTATTTATTTATTTATTTTCAAGCCAAACAAGGCATACAACAAAAAAATAATAATAACAAATTACAATTTGAATTAAACATAAGTTTTCTTAAACTATAATGTAACAAAATAGCATAAATAATTTTAAATACATATTCCAAACTTATATTTGGTTGTCAACTTGAAGAATTTATAAGGAAAATTGTTTTTTTAAGATTTTAGCGCCTTGAGTAGAGCATATTTGAAACTTGTCTTGGGAATAGATAAGGAATAGTAGTTGGAAAAATTGTTAAATATTTTGCAGCATCTGTTGATGGGCTCCCTGTCTCCATAAACAGTCCGATGCAGATGTTCATTGAAATTACGTGTATACCTAGTGCGTCTTACAGGGTTATTGAAAGTGATTTTATTCGAGAGATACTCAACGTTGATCAAGCCCCTAATTGCATCAAAAATGAAACATGAGCATAATACCGTTCTCCTCGAAGAAAGTGTCTCAAGGTTTAAAAGGCTTAATCTGTAATTATAAGATGGCACACTTTCAAAATCGTGTAGGTTATATATATATATCTCTCAAAGCGAAAATAACAAACTGCTTTTGGATGGATTCCAATCTATCGCTATGACAGTTGAAAATGGGATTCCAGACGATGCAACCATATTCCAATATTGGGCGAACTAAGGATACGTAAAGAGATTTTGTAACCCATAAGTTCTTAAATTCTTTCGCACGTCTCTAAATGAATCCTAATTGCTTGCTGGCTCTTGCTAGAACTTTGTCGTACTGAAGATTGAAGCGCAGCTTTTTATCTAGAACGACTCCGAGATCTACAACACTATCTACTTTTTTCAGCAACTGATTACTAAGGCGGTAATCAAAATTTAAAGAGCATGACTTGCGGGAAAAGCTTATGGCATGGCATTTGTCTACGTTAAGAAAAAGTTTATTGCGGTCACACCATCGCTCCAACGATAAGAGTTTTGACTGAAGGAAGTTTGAATCGGATTACGATTGAATAGTGTGGTATAATTTTAGATCGTCCGCATAAAAATGGTGTGGAATATCGGATAATACTTCCGAAAGATCCGAAATAAAAATATTGAACAGAAGTGGACCTAAGTGGCTGCCTTGAGGTACCCCCGAGGAGACAGTAATTATTTTTGGGAGAAAACCTTGGAATTTTACATGTTGTGTTCGATTCCGAAGGTAGCAATCCAACCATCCTAGCAAGTTTCCGGAAATAGGGCATGCTCATTAGATTTCAATAAAAATAGCTTATGAACCCAAAATTGCACGGGAATTTTGAATATTCGAAGACTGTATGGCATAAATATCCTTATGGTATTTTGTTTGTTAGTAATGTTTTAAATTTATGTTTGAAATATACATTTTACTTTTTTTTTGTTTTTATTCTTATTGTTTTTATTGTTGTTTTTTTGTTTTTATATGTTGTATCGCTATGCGATTTTTGTCACAGAAAACAGTCATTTCGATCAAAAGTCTAATTCAAGTTTAGTTTTTTTTATCAAATAGCGCACAATTTTCATAGATATACGAAAAAGAATAAATTTGCTGTAAATCAATGCTTTAATCCAAATACCATCTTCTTCGAATCCTGAAGTCAGTTCCACCACAACTTCCATTTACTTATGAAACTTTAGTTTTTCTTCTTCAATCTTTTGAACTGACTCAGCTTTGATCTTTCTAACTTTCTTTTCAAATCTCATAGCTGTCTTTCATCACAAAATCAAAACATTTTGTTCGACTTTCAATACAACACCACCTAGACGAATGAAAAACCGTTACTCTGCAGTTCATTGCAGCTTTAAAATATGGAAAGTGCAAGACACATCAACCTCATCATAACTTCATAATCATAATTCTTTCATGTTTGCTACCGACACTTTTTTTATCATAATCGAAGTTCAGGAAAATCATGAAAAATATCCAACAACGTCAACGAAATTACTTTGACGCTGTGACTGCTGCATCTTATGCCTTCGTATTCGCTCGCTGCAACCAGATACAAAGCTACATTACTTTGCACTTTACGTGCTTTACTGGTCGCGCTTAGCGCACCACTTTTCACATAAATTTCTGTTGGTCGGTCGCGAGTAGTTTATGAAAAAAATGTACTTAAATCATAAAGTATTTTATTCAAAATGGAAAAATAGCGACAAGGACCACTTCTCGGGGTCTCCCTTTGGCCTTGCACGGTGTACAGGATTCTGTTTGCTGAGCGAGAGGGTCGAAAGGTCAAGTCAGAATCTTGTTGCGAAAATTCCACTATACACTTCGACAACAGATCAACGAGATGACGATGATGGTTGGATGAGTGGTGTGGTATAGAATATTATATCTTTTCATAAATTTATTTCGAGACTCCTCGAAGATGAAAGAAAAATAGAGTCTCATCGCAGGAGTATGAGTGGCGACAGAAAGCAACTAAAAGTCATATTTTTCGCTATAATAGACCAAAGTGGGAGTGCGATGCGGGTGTGATGGCTGTCATGCTATGACGGTGGCAGACGGTATATAGTATGTATGTCTGACAGCTAGCACAGTCTGCTGGCATACAGGGATCGTTTTGCGTATTATTTGTGCTCTCTCGCGATGATAGTGCCTTTTATAGCGAGTTTTTTTTATGCAGTTCCTTGACGTCTTTTATTTTCTCTGGCATAACATAGTAACGATCAAATTGCTTTATGTTTTAATGGAGTTTATGAGTAGGAAAATTTTAAGTAGTGAATTTCCGCTTCATTTTCCATATTGTGCTATTAAGGAATATAGAAGGATATCAGATGAGGGAAGTTGTTGACAGTGGAGGAATGAGTTTTAGTATGCGTGAAAAGAGATTTCTCTCACGATTCGTTTTGATTTCTTTGCGAAGTATCCATAACAGGCTTTGAAGTAGTTGGAATTGAGCAAGATTTTTCTAAGATGCAAAACTGGATACTGAGTGGTGGAAAAAGAGACCTTACTTTTTATGTCATGAGCTTTTTATGTCATGAGAACTCATGTAGCCTTGTCTGTAGAGCACAGGTTTCTTGTGCGTGTAGTCTCTGGTTCGATTCCAGGTAGAGACAAGGGACCGCGAACCTAACTTTGAATTAATCTAGCTCTGAGTAGGTATCTGAGTCAAAGCAGCAGCAAAATGTGGCGTGAAACTAAACGTTTCAGGAAATGAAGATCTAGGATCAAATGCAAAACAAAAATAAAATCGAAGGTTGAGCGTAAGCGCATCTTGCGATGCCCGAAATCAAGAGAATATATTTTCAAAGATTTTAGCCTATAATTATAGCTATAATTTTTTTTTAATTAACTTTAGGATAAGCTTGCAAAAAATCGATCTATGTCAATTTAGCAGATCAAATGTGAAAAGAAATGCAGTCGCGGCGTTCTAAAGAAAAATTGTATACTGAAGTATTTTAATTATTTATGTTTATAGTATTATTTTCTTAATTATGTTTTCAAAGTATTTTTTCTCTAATTATTTCCGTTTTTTAAGGATATTTTTTATACTGCATAGCTGTGGTATTAGAGGGTCACAAACGGATGAAAACACTGAATATTGTTTCACTATAAAAATGGAAACATTCATTTTCAGCTCATAAAAGAATATCAAACTATGATTGGGCGTAGAAGCGTATACAAAAGAAGGCTTCTACTGCAACGGAGTGCAACTTGTAACTCCTCTAATGTTTGAATAGAAAAAGTCAAAGATGGAAGTATACCTATTCTTTGGGTTGTAGCTTAGATCGCCTCCGCGTGATGTATCGTGGGTAGCTTTAAATGATAAAAAGATTCTTGGTTTAGCTTTACATGAACAACGCCTTTCACGATGGCGTTTTCTGATTTCTCACTCTTTGATTGACTGTACTGACATAGTCTGGTAATGTGTTCAGGATAAATAGCAAGGTTCAGTTAACATTGCTCCAGGTTTCAACCGTCGCATGGCCACTGTGCTTAGCATAGAGGACCACCAGATCGATCGGACGAACAGAGATAGCGGCGTGACGGGGAAACCCATTTAAATATGACGCAAACATTTATTTTCTAGCAATTAGTACGGAAAGACAGAAAGAAGGACGTAATTGCAAGGAACTGAAAATGTGGGCAAACTATGTAACCTGTGCCCCTCCATCTAGAGCAAGAGCACAGAAGCGTAGCACCCGGCCATCAAGTGTTCCGAGCGTACTTTCTGTCCAGTGAAACAACGACGAAGAAGAGAGTTAAGCTCCTGGAATGGTTTTAAAATCACGGAAAGATCGTAATCCTGGAAGCGCAGAAGCTATTGTGAGAAACCACAGTAAAATCCACGAATGCGAGCCTTCTCGAATAGGGACTACATACAACCCACACAGATGACTGAAGCAAAAATGCTGAGAAAGTATCAGCAGATCTTCCGTAAGATATTTCAGGCCACCAACGTACAAAAGAATATATCCCAGCACGTAAAACATGGTATCTTCGAAATGAAGGAAGCATTCGAGGTAATCTCTACATACCAGGAAAATGGGAAAAACGTGGTGGTAGACTAGCAGTGAATGCGACTGGGTCAATAGGTAGCTCAGGAAGATACACTTACATTGGGATCTGGTCTTACTAAGAATTGGGTTAATAAAAAGGCCGTGGAATGGAGCCCCGAGGAGGTGCAGAATAACAAGATCAGAAAGGAGGCTTCTGCTACAGACCAACGAAGAGGTAGCCACAATCATAATGCAAGAAGCTAAATAGGATGAGACCAGCGAGGTTAAAAACACTTTTTTCTCCTATAATTGTACACAAATAAGATGGGCCGCGGTGGAGCTAGATGAGACCTTAGCTCTAAAAATCTTCAAGTCTCATCGAGGCAGGAAGGGAATGTTATGCACCCGAATAAGAAGGTGGGCATAAATGGTAAGTTGCTACCGATGTTTATTGTCAAGGAAGCAGAGCTTAGTTGAAAGACGTGTTTCTTCTTTGACGTGTACAACAAAAAAGAGTTTATTCATAGTTAAATGACAAGTACATTAATGGTTCGTTTGCACTTCATATTTGAATAATCTATGTTCAGACTATGCTCGAAGGCGCGGATCGGAGCGGTAGCTGCTGGAGATGTGGTAGCAAGTTGTTGCGAATGTATGCTCATTACCGAAAGGAGCGGTATATATGGCGCCTAACACATTATGAGTTCAAGTGCATGTATAGGATTTAAAGATGCACTCGATGCCAGGTAGGGGAGCAAATGAGATTCTTTCAAGAAAATCGGCAATGCTGAAGAGCAGTTGATGATTTCCTCACACAGCTTTTCTGAGAACATAAGACCCAATTAGCACTGATAAGTGTGCTTTATAGGAGGATTAACGGGTTCACTGGGCTATCAGATACAACTAGGTACGCGGCAATTTGGATCATTGACGTACGAAAAGTTTGTATCCGCAGCTAAGGCAACAGCCATGGCTAAGTGCAAATGACTCAGTTGAAAAATTCAGGGATAGGCTTCGCTCATTGTAAAAAATTCTCCGTAGCACTGAAGGCAAGGTCTTCGAAGAGAGTAACTTAATTCCATGGCATTGAAGTGGGGTGTACCCACTGAGAAGGCGTGAGGGCTGCGTATAGTCGAGATGATATCGCGATCGAATTAGATGGTTTTGAATCCGGGTTCAGTACCAACGTATCGATGAATTGACCATACCTGATGATGAGGTTGTCCATACCATGACGTCGAAGAGACTCGCGTCCATTGTAGGCGATTAGAAGTTCATGCAAGGTAAATCGGCAAATTATTACAAATACAGCACCAAAACAGTTAATGGTGACACGGCAAGAAAGATTGGCAATAATAACATTAAACTCAATAGAAGGAAAATGGTCAAATCATTAACTGCAAGCTCGTAGGGAGAGTTCTTATCCACTAGGATCACAGTGATTAGTGAAATAGTGGATAAACAAGATACGTTGGATTCGGTGAGGTATCGAAATCTCAGCGCAAATCCTTCCGTGCAGAGAAGCAACTGATGATATTGCTGAGCTGAGACGTTTTCCCTAGCGTTCAGGCGCAATGCACAGCGTGCTAAAAATAGACAGGAGGCAACCGAGGTTTTTGTAGCATATATATATGTCGACAAAGAATGAGTTAGCCAAATTCTCTAAGAGGATCATCCACAAAAGTCGGCTGATGTTATCAGCTTCATCTAGCGAGAAAATATTTTCTTTATAATTCACGCAGTGACTATGCTGGAAAATAGGAAGACTTCGGGCCCTGATGAAGTGCTAGTTAAAATGGAGCTACTATTCAATTTCAATAATTCCTGTTTAGTGCACCTACTATTCGTCGCCTTTCCCTCGGGATGTAAAATTGCCCGATTAGCGCTGATTAATAAGGTGAAACCCGATCCCAAAGAGCTCCACAGAGCAAAATATTTTATTTGAAAGGTCCGGACCAGTAAGTCGGTAAGATACTTGGGAGTGATGCTGGGCACAAAGCTGACCTATTAGTCTCATATACGCAGATGGAGGTTGATGGCGAATGAAGCGGAAATAACGGAGGAGGCACTCCAAAACAATAAGTTTGAACACTTCAGCTTTGAAAACAACTTTGGAGCGTAAACAACAAAATTGGTTGGAGGGTAAGATTAATAGGCCGTGGTCACGAGCAGGTTGAGTTCTACCTGTGCCAAATGCTATCGGGGCACGGTAATTTCAGACTCCGGCCGAGTCGGTAGATAAACTTTTTGTAAAACATCTTACATTATCTCCGGGGTTTGAACACTCAAATATATTTCAAGATTTTGTTCCATCTACGAAAACGACTCATTGGTTGGAACTTCTCATTTAAGTCACATGTGCGCTGATGACCAAGCATGAATTTATTAAGAATTTTCCCATTTTTTCCACAGAAGATTCTTTTTTTTGTTGGTGCATAGAAACGACATGTTTTATGGGCGAGTCATGTTTGAATGTAATTCTGCGAAACCGTGTGAGTAGAGAAATGGTTTTTAGCGAGTGTTTTAGACGATCCATTCTTTTTATCACCATTACTGATGCGTTTCAAAATAGGACCGGCTTCTTTGTGTTTGCGTTTGAGATGCTTATCGAAAACATTGATTCATTGTAAAATTGCCCGATTAGCGCTGATTAATAAGGTGAAACCCGATCCCAAAGAGCTCCACAGAGCAAAATATTTTATTTGAAAGGTCCGGACCAGTAAGTCGGTAAGATACTTGGGAGTGATGCTGGGCACAAAGCTGACCTATTAGTCTCATATACGCAGATGGAGGTTGATGGCGAATGAAGCGGAAATAACGGAGGAGGCACTCCAAAACAATAAGTTTGAACACTTCAGCTTTGAAAACAACTTTGGAGCGTAAACAACAAAATTGGTTGGAGGGTAAGATTAATAGGCCGTGGTCACGAGCAGGTTGAGTTCTACCTGTGCCAAATGCTATCGGGGCACGGTAATTTCAGACTCCGGCCGAGTCGGTAGATAAACTTTTTGTAAAACATCTTACATTATCTCCGGGGTTTGAACACTCAAATATATTTCAAGATTTTGTTCCATCTACGAAAACGACTCATTGGTTGGAACTTCTCATTTAAGTCACATGTGCGCTGATGACCAAGCATGAATTTATTAAGAATTTTCCCATTTTTTCCACAGAAGATTCTTTTTTTTGTTGGTGCATAGAAACGACATGTTTTATGGGCGAGTCATGTTTGAATGTAATTCTGCGAAACCGTGTGAGTAGAGAAATGGTTTTTAGCGAGTGTTTTAGACGATCCATTCTTTTTATCACCATTACTGATGCGTTTCAAAATAGGACCGGCTTCTTTGTGTTTGCGTTTGAGATGCTTATCGAAAACATTGATTCATTGTTTTAAGTGAATATCTTTCAATTCGTGCGGAAAAATCGAGCTTTTCAACGACTCTAAGACATTTTGAGTGATTTTCAATTGTTGTTTGACATAGATTTAACCTCTGTGCAATCTCTCACAGCGTTACATAACCATCAGACGGAATTATAGCCATGATTGAGTCATCATCAACTACCATAAATCGACCATATAGTTGACCATCATTGATTGCAAAATCTTCAGAAGGGAATATGATAAACCAATTATGAAACAAGCAATCAACAAGATAACTTCCACGTATCCCTTTGTGAGCCTCAGCGGCTTCATTGCCTTTACGTTGATTAAACAGTAAAATATGTCGAAAACGTTGGTTTTGCACCCCGTATTCACATAAACTCTTAATTAGCAGCTGCGAACAAAATGACAAACAATTTCCTTTTGAAGTGAGTGAGAAATGACAATTGTCAAATGTCAAAAATAAAATAAACCAGTACATTTACAGAAGTACTTCAAAAAAAACTAACGCTATATATTAATGAAAACCTAAATTACTCAATTATCACCGCAATGATATACATTTACTGTATAATTTTCAGCGCAACAACCGCTTGAAATTCTGACGCAGACGTTATAACCTACCCGAAAAATATCCTTGCCGTGGAAAATAAGAACTAAAAAAATCCTCACCGAAAACGATCAAAACTTAATGACATTATTTTACTAAATTATTCCGAGAGCCACTCCTATCTTCCATTTGAGTACTAAACAGCGTACTTGATGATCCCTGTACACTAGGAGTAAAGACTTCCACAACGAAAATTGCATCAAATTTCTGTCAGTTCAACAGTTTTTTCTGCATAATTTTACTCTTTCTCTCCCTGTTTTTTCTTTCTCTCTTCGTTTCAGAAAAAAAAACATACCAAGGGCACAGCGTGAAACTTGCATTTCATTGAAGTCACTCGTTTTTTTCCAAACTTTCCAAAATATTCTAAAAAGCGTGTTTTGTGTCTCGATTGTCGTCACTATCAGGTCCTTTTATTTGAATATTTATGCATGAATCTCTCTCTCTTTTGCTAGATATTCTGTATAGCAGCTCAGTAGCAAAAAAATGTTCTGGAAGTTGTCTTTAGTATTTCTACTGTCGTTCGTTGTCAGCGGACGACGATGTTCCGATTGTTCTTCTTCGGACCGCCTTTGCACGCTCAAATTTAAAACCGTGGAGACGTGAGCCAGTCTTGATGTTGTTGTCGCAGCAATAGCAAAGGAAGAATGCAGACTAGGAAAAAAATAAAAGTGAAATAGCATTTCATGGTTGTTTTCAGCAATATTCTGTTTTATCGAAACTTCCGGATGATAATAGCCGTTTCAATGATGTTTGTAACGGTTACGCGGTAGAGGATATTCAAGGACTACGAAAAGACTGAAACAACTTGGAAATGACAATATCACCGCGACTCTCAATGCATTATGCTGTTGAACAGCAGTCACTTTATGATGGAAATTTAAACGGGAAATGCGATGTGGAAATTGTGTAGATGTTTTTATTTTTCTCAGAAGAGGAAGTGATTGGGAATACTGTTGAGGAGACTATTAATGTTGATGGAAATATAATTTTGTGACATTGTGCTAACGCTAAGGGAGACAAGGGTCAAAAGCTATGAATATGTCGGGCAAAAAAATGCACAAATATCTTAGCCGCTTTCGAAAACAAGCAGAAAATAGCTTTATACTAACTTTCAGGCGACTCTTTGAACAGAGGGTTGACTTTGGTTGCTTTTAATGGATTTTAACAACGGACAGGCAGACAGTTTCAAAGACACTCTTTAGTTCATATTTTTCAACACTATACCTTCTACTACATCACATCCCAGTGGCGTGCACATTTAGTGGCAAAAGGGGCTAACGCCCCCTCTATTGCATAGCTGCCTTGGAAAATCTTTGTTTACCTTTGTGCCTTCACAGTACTTCAATTAATATTAAATAAAGTTTGCCCCGTATTCTCGTGAGTGCCCCATCCATTTCAAAGTCCTGTGTACGCCTATGACATCCCCTTAATTTTTGCAAAACAAATCCACCGTCACATCACATTGAATCGAATCATTTGCACGAGACTACCTTTTATTTGTGCATTCTCGATGAAATTTACGAGCCCATCAACGATGCGGAAATAAATTCAATAATACGGAAAGAAAAAAAAACACTCCCGACATCTAACCAGGATCAGTATTAATGCTCCGCTGAAACATTTCGTATCCGTTCGCTGAATATTCATAAATTTCTTGTGCTTTCGCATCTATAATGATCAAAAACGACCAGGACAAGAACGACGAAAGCAATAATAAACGAAGGATAGATATCAACGACACCGACAAAGATGGCGACAAACTAGAGACTTTTGATGCTTTTGTCGACGCATTATTCTCGACGAATTGGAAGGAAATTTTACTTGCATTTCATATTTTCCGCTTGATTTGATATCGGGTCTTTTTTCATACCGAGTTTCGTTGCGTTTTTGTGTATTCGTTTTGTATGCAACGTGACTAACGTCAAACAGGATATCTGAGTACGATAATTTGGAGTGGAAGGAATTCTGGTGATGGTGATGAAGTTTGTTAGATGAATATTAAAATGAGTTTGGAGGAAGATGTCTACAATTCGCGACAATAACAACCATGTTGCAGAAATATCCTGGGTAGTACAATCTATATAGTGACGGCAAATAACAAAGTCGTTGCGAAATCGCGAATTGAATTTGAATCATTGACGATGATGATGTTGGCTATAAGGATGAGGATAACCATGGTGTCTGAGACCTGTCTGCGGGATTGAAGATAAGGGAAATAATAGTGAAAATATTCTATAGAAAAGATCTTCTATTGCCCATATGAAATGATTGAAAATTTTGATTGAACTAAGCAAAGTTTTGGCAAATTTTTTTCTTTAATAAAAGTTTGCCACAAAGCACCAATAAAACTGGTGGTGACACAGAAGTCACAAAATACAGACGGCTCGCCATGGGCAAAAACTAGACAACATAGAACATAAGAGGTCCCAATTAGAATGTGCCAAAAGTGGACCTAAATAGCCAGAGCACTAAAATGCCTAGAAATTAGCTAACTTAGAAATTATCTTGGTTTTCACCTGATTTCGCAGTTCTTGAAAGTAGTGAAGAAGGTGCCATTTCAATCGTACTTCCTATCAGAAGAGCAAAACCTAATCGTGGAAATTTTAAATCATCATGACCTATCACCAGACGAAATCAAAAAAGAACTGCAGGCTATGAGAAGTATTCTTTATCAAATTGAGGAGTTGGACTTCTAGCCTGACTTAAATTTCCCTCCTGTAGAGTGAGACGTATATCTACAACATCCGTGCAGTATGCCAGCTAATTCGCAAGGTTGAGGTTCAGCAACCACCGCTAGTAATTGAGTTAAATGCGAAGGCGAACAGTATTACTGGAGCAGCACTAAGCTACGCGAACAAATTGCCAAATGTGTGAATTGTGGTGATGACCATCCGGCCAGCTACGGGGTATGTCCTAAGAATCCCATGAACATGAAGATAGCTAACATTTAGACCCCACTTCAGACTCTCTAAATATACGAGACCACAACCCAAATACCTAAATATAGCACAAAACATGAAGTGCCGCAGAACTTGCTCAACATCCCACAGCCAGCTATCATGGTTCAGGTGTTTCACAGGATGCAAATACAATTCCAGAGCATGTGAAAATTATAATGGAGAAAATTATGCAGGAGTTGCTTACTATATTCCCAAGCCCAAAAGCAAACAAACTTCATTCATTTCTATTCTGAACTATATGATTATTCTCACTTGGAATGAAAATTCCATCACTAGCAAAACCGGAGAGCTGATACAATTCCTATATGGTTATAGGGTTGAAATCATGCTCATCTAAAAAACATTAGATAATCGTCCCATATCTCTAACTAAAATTTATATCGTCAAAATAGACTGACAGGTAGAAGTGAAAGCACTGCGATTCTGGTGGGAAGAGACATAAACTACCAGTACGTTTAAACCTCTACGCTACAACAAATGGAAGCAACCGTCATCAATGTGCGAACGAATTTTTTCGAGTTCATAGCGAATTACCTCATACCGAATTATCGGCACTCTTTATGATAGAAGATGTATACACTGATGAGCACTGATGAATGAATTGACAAGCTTTCCACATCGCAAAGGCAAAAGAACATAATGAAGGAGCACTAGAAACTGCCAAAGACCTAAACAGAGCAATAGAAACTTTGAAAGCCAAAACCAAGCAGGAGAAAGAGGATAACAAGACTCAAACTCCGACAAAGGAATATCATTCTTACATACTCCCAAGACTCTAAAAGACCTAAGGAAGAGGAACAAAATTCGTTTCTCTCTTCTATCATTTGAACGGAAGCAAACCGGCTTACAAACATCATCATGTAATTTCACAACAAGAGATGGAATTGCCTCCTGCAGAATAACAATTCCTGGTGCATGACCAATTATTGTACTTCCGGCTCAAATTTAAAATTATTGAATCAACAATCGGGGTGCCAAATGGAATGAAGTGCGACAACACAGGCAAAGCATAAGCCTTCGCAGAAGTTCTGAAACAGCAATTTCAAAAAAGCTGCTCTTGAGAGGACAACGATAGGGGAAAAAAACTCATATTGATCAGTGGCAAATCCTGGCCACTGCATCAATATGAGACTCTGAAATCACTCAATAAGTAGTCTTAACATTAGATACAATTTATAATACTTGGCTTAACTACCTCTAAAGCAATACATTAACGGCTGTAACTTCATGACATAACAAACGCCATATTGCATGCGAAGTGCTTTTAGGGGTCTCAAAGACCGTGATTATCATGCAATTATAACCGCAAACGATCTGCAAAACCGCAAACGATCTGCAATTTTTTATTGATGTGTTAGTAGATTACATCCTAACATGAACAATTTAATTAAACACTAAAGGTAGAACTATAATGCAATTAAGTGAACTTTAAGTAGCTTAAGTGACAGTACGGCTGCATAGAAAACAAGCGGCATACCCATAATGTACTTATCTGCCGTTTCGTTAAGTTTCGTTCAATTCGGGCCACTTAAGTGGCGTACGACTGGGACCGTACATCACTTAAGTAAATTTGACAGGAGGTATGCGTAACGACTACGACCAATAGAAGGCACGTAAAATATTTGAATATGCTTTCGGGGCTTATAGCCCTAACCAAAGATGAGTCTGCGAACGTTATCGTCTGTCAAAACCGACCGGTTTTAGAGCAAAAAAGGCACTTTTTGACATACGCAAACAGGAGTGAACATAAGTGCCCATACAGCGCATAAGCGAACGTATGTCAAGTCATATCTCATCACCACTTTACGTACGGACAGCTCATAGCAAAAATTGAGCAAAAGGTTGCTTAATGAGCATGCAACGTTTCTGGCTGTTCGGAAAGGTATGTTTGGGTGCAACATATGCTTTGCGTGGCTTACCTCGGCGCATATGCGGACATACGGACGCAGACTCATCACTGGTTGGACCTTATTATGGGCAAATTAACCGATCGACTTCAATTGAGTGAATTAGCGCTCACTTCAGTTCACTTAATTGCATTATAGTTCTACCTTAAGAAGACGCAAGCCATTTTCATAGCACTACAGGCAACTGTAAATGACCAGCCAATAGAATGGCAAAACTATTTTGCATTAAAATTCGACAGTTTTTTGGACCCATCACATAAAGACAAGCGATCAACGCGCTTCGACAGCAAACGATATTCTTAGAAACACCTACACTAAGTAAACAAGACAAGAACAAGTGATTTGGGCTGAAGAAATAGCCCACGCTGCGCAAGAGTGTCAAAGTGCCGAAATCATAAGCTCCAGCAAAACATAGTTCTAAGAACCGCAAAGTTCTTCAAAAATATTCCTGAATAAGATAGATGAATTGAATGATATTGTTGCGAAAATCATACTGATAGAAATAAAGTTATTTGAAATTGCAGGCTCCGAAGGATACGGCCTAAAGTCCTATTACTTTTTTTTTTAGCAAATTAAGCCAGACCAACCCAGTTTTCCACATTTTCTCTGACTTAGTTTTTGAAATAAATTCAAATTCCGCAAAAATGTACAAACAGTTAAATCACAGTTTCACTGAGAGAGACCTTAATGTCATCTGGATGTCTGGATGTCTTGCACACCTGCTCTGTAGAAAAGGCTTACATTCGCGTGTCTTGCTTTGTGATCACTAGAAATTTATTTAATCTTTAGCACGACTCAAAGAAGCTGAACTCGAAAGAAGTCACGACAAGATTCTGGTTGTAGTTTTAAAGATAATGATTTCCAAATTAAACTGAAGGACCAAATTGCAACACCAACGAATTCCATAGCTAGTCAATTTTCAATATTTTGCGTAAATTTAAGACCTTGAGCGTATTTAATTCATTGCATTAAATTAATTTTAAGGTATACCATACTTAAAAGCAGCGAAAGATATACGGAAGCCCTCAAGGTTGTGTTTTAAACACTGGACTGTTTTCCGGGACCCGAATTCATAACATTACATTAGTTTTGAATAATAACATTTTCAGCTACTAAAATCGCATTCAAATATCCAAATGCAGTCCAAAATGATAGGAATAACTACGAATAAATCAATAAAATATCTAAATTTTTCAGTTGGAAATGGTAAATCGAATTTTCGATAAAGCCTAAAACTGGTCGCGTATGATTTTATCGACCTAAAACAAATAGCGCAAACCTATGCAGCAATAGAGTTGCTCAACTGGCATAGTATACATAAAAAATAACTATGTGAACAAATCATATCTTTACACCGGAACTGCAGTAAAAAAAATATATTTTTTTTTTGCCTGAACAATTTCATTTTGTACAAACTGAATTTCCAAAATAAAAAAAACTGCCAACAACTACATTGATAATATTCCGTTTCCGGTAACACAAACAATCATTTGAGTGGAAAAACGAGATAAAATAAGTTGTATGCAATGACAGGGATGGTGATGATGATGATGCTGAAGCTTTCAAGAGTAGTATGAACATTGGGACCGTTGGCAATATCTGCGAATGCATGCATGGTGTCACATTTACGTGCGTGTTCAACCCTTTAATACTTCAGAATTAATGTGGACAAGATAGGGAGGTGGTATACACCTATATGTATGGGTATTATATTGAAGAATAAAAATCGTCATATCAAAACGATGTATGTAGCAGGCGAGTATAGATTCTAGCTATGTATTTGATATGGAAATGCAAAGAGAAGCATGCATGTGCTTTGGGTGCTTGTTATAATATGTAGATGTGAGAGGTTCATAAATGCAGACTACATATTACCATATAATTCGAACTGTTCAATTTCTTGTGTTTTTCGCTACTGTTGCGAAAGGGTCATTGAACGATAAGGATGCTAGTCAGAAGCTGTATGTTGACTTGAAGAAGGTTGTATATTATAATATATGTACATACATGAGTTTGGTGGTAATGTGGAAAGTTGTCAGGATAAGAAGTTTAGTAAAGGTTCTGTGATATTGAGGGAGAAATGCTTGTTTGCTGGGTTAGGGGTGGAGAAGATGCTTCAAAAGCAAACAAATTTTGGTTAAAGTTTGTATGACTATAAAGCTCGCAATAATGCAGTGTTCGGACATTTACATACAGATTTGAGCCAATCATCACTATTGTCACAGACCAAACTACATACCTGTCGCAAATAGTAAATTTGATGTTGAATTATGTAAATGATGAATTATCTAATGATGAATTATCTAAAAATGTTAAGTGTTTTGTATGCTAGAGTTTTTGGTGATCTAATTGAAAGCAGCTAACAAAATCATATTCTTTTAAATTAAGAATATCAACGAATAAATTTAATAAAATAATAATATAATTAATAAAATAATAACATAAAATAATATAAAAAAAAATTAGAATATAATAGTAGGGGAGCCCAAGCGGGGATTTCGCGCGTTACTCGAGCGCATCAGAAAATCATATGGGGAGAAGCCTTGCACCCCTGTAATGTACCCTACCATATATGAACCCTTAATATAGTGGGGTGCGTTGAGGGCACCCCGTCAGATTAGTAAAAAAAAATTGATCCTCAGAAAAACTCGAGCGCGTCAGATTAAGATAAGGTAAGTTAAGTTCATCCAGAAAAGAGTATATTTCAATAATCTGACAATTTGAGCGTGACATAAGGAAATGGGCAAGTCACATAGTTGTATAAAAAAAAACCTCACCTCAAAAAACTCGAGCGAAAAACATATAATCTGACGGTTTTCATGAGGCGATGTAGCTAAAACCATCAATAAATGATGAAGCATATATATGCTGAGAACTGTGTATTCCCCACTCCGCGCCAATCTTCCTTCTCACTCTTTCTCTATCTCTCAATCCTCGCACTGTCCTCACACTACCGTCTACTGCCATGATGACATCTTACCCGATCACAATGACTTGTTAGTTTTTGTTGATGTACGACGCTTTGGTTTGTTTCTTGTGTTTTAAAATAATTAAGTGAATTTAATGCAATAAGTTTCATATGACGAGGAAGTTGAACAATTGGAAACCAACTTCGAAGACGAATCCAGTGAGGATGAAGATTAAAATACTTGTTTTATATATATTTTTTTTCTACTTTCATATCAATAAATGATTGAATTTTCTAGATATATATATATATATATATATATATATATATATATATATATATATATATATATATATATATATATATATGTACATATTGTTTTTATTTCACCCAGCAATAAAAAGAAGAAATGAAAAAATATTTTGTTTTTAAATTGTCAGATTAACAATATCCCTCCATATAATTGTCAGATTATCATTTAGGACAACTAAGACATCAAGTTGAACCCTCTATATAAAAATCTGACGCGCTCGAGTATTTCATGGTCACATTATTTTTTTACATTTTAAAAAATCAGCATGACTTTCCGTCACGTCCAAATCGTCAGTCATTTAAATAGGACAATTTTTTGGGTTCACTTAACATTCCCTCTGAATATCTGACACGCTCGAATAACTTTTTTTTTTGTTTTTTTTACCCCTTTTTACGGCCACACCCCTCTAGTTAATCGTCAGATTAATATCTATCGGTTATCAGAAAGACAAAGCGCGTATACACCATGAATGTCTGACGCGCTCGAGTATTTCCATGTGACTGTTTTTTTTTACGTTTTTGAAAATGTTTACACGCTCTCCCCTCCACTAAAATGGAAAACTTGACATAAACTTTTTTCATTTTAGAACCTAATCTTCACAATCCAGTAGGTCCCCATGACGCTTTAGTAACTGCAAATTTAGCATCCCGGGCTCCCCTACTATAAAATAATATAAATAAATAAATAAAATATAAAGTGCATTGTAAATTTTCCGCAAATCCAAGTCACTTTCAGTGTCAACTTTGGTTGTTTGAAATAAATAAAAAGAAATAAATAAAAGAAACAAATAAAATACAAATAATAAATAAAAGAAATGCAACATGTAAACACATAAAACAATGCTAAACTAAATTGATTGATTAGTTTTCTAGAAATCTGAGTTTTAAAAATTCTATTTTAAAGTTAACCATAGCGTTAGCATGGATCAACTCAATGCACGGATTGGTGCGTTGAGTCGCTTGCATTCATCAGCAGTTTTATGACCACTTTGGATATTGTATGAATTATCTTAATTTCGCCAGCATCCAATAGCACAAACATGTAAAATTAATACTAAAGTTTCTCATCCAGAGCTTTTGACACAAATGAGAATGAGAGTCAAAGGAAAACGTTAAAAAGTTGATGGTACCCGAATCAATGTTACCGACCCCCTTTGCTTTAACCCGCTTTTTAAAAACTCGAGATGAGCCGTATTGTACCAAAGCCGTCTGTGCAGAAAACCGGGATTCATTGTAGTTGGCTTGCTTGCAAGGCAAATATATGCTGAGACCAATTGACAACGGAGTTTCATTTGCACCGTCATTTTGGATAAATAAATGAATCAAGAGGCCACGACAAAGGCGCGTGCGAAGAAGACACGTTTGTTTAAAAAAACGCAAACGAAATTAAATGAACCGCTATTTACCAAAACCAGTCAAAATTAGCTAGCTTATAATAAAAAAAGGAAAAAAACAAATACAATCGAATGATATAGCCGTTTTAAGGACACCCTGCCTGCTCTAGGGGCAAGTCATTTTTTTATCTCTTGCATTGTTTAATTGTTTTTTTTTTATCAAAACCCTGGCGGTAATATTTAATTGGTTCAGATGAGACACTTTGACACATCTTCTTTTCATATAATCATACAAAGCTGATAATTTGCTTTGATGAAATGTAATTAGTAAAAATAATAAGAATTATTTATTAATTATGAATTAATTATTTTTTATTTAATTTAAACTATTAACTTGGCACTAGCTATTAGAGTTTGAATGAATGATTTTAGTGGTCAAAAATTATTGTTGATGCTAAAACACTTCGAACAACTAGAAAATTTAGCGAAGTAAGTTTGAATAAATAAGAGTCTACAATTTTCTCAAATACGTCAAAGTCTTGAAGAGATAAGAGATTTCAGGAATTAAACTTAAACGAAACCAATCGCTTTAAGCATAAAAAATAATCCTTGGAGTGGAGTTTTTTCTAATTCAATTGTATTATTCGAGAAAAAGATACTTGTTGATTTTCAAGTCTCTGCTGAATTTAGTCAGTTTTTGATTGTCATGTCTATTTTATGCCGAATTATTTCCACATATTTGCAGAATTTAGTTTTATGTGTTCTTATGATAAGGAGCCCTTACTTTTCTTCTTCCTCAGATGTATGCTACCGATTATTCGATAACACGCCCACTTTTTGCCCGTTGACTCAAGAAAGAACTACAATTTAAATTTCAATTCTGTAGAAGCTTCGTTCTTCTATGCATGCTGATTGACTCTGCAGCTACCGCAACCATTTTTCAATTTTAAGGTGAAATTTTCAGAAACTTTGAAATCACTTACAATCTGTTTTTGATTACATTAGAGCAGCCACACCTACTTTTGAACGTGGTTTTCAAAGAAATTTTCTTAAATTTTAAGTTTTCGCATTTAAAGTCGGTATTCGTATCTATTACTTTTCTATACCTCTTTGTTGAGACTCTCTAGAAGCCAGAGCTCATGATTTCTTGTTTATGAAGATAACCTCGCATACCAAAAGCAGCTCGAGTAGCCTAGCGTGTGGAGTCTCTGGTTCAAATCCAGATACGGACGAAGGAGCTTTGACTTGGTCTAGCTTCGACTGCTGACTTAACTCAGAGGCACAATGAGATGAGAGATCAATCATTTCACAATGTTAAAGTATGATTAATAAAACAGACTCCACATTCGTTGTGGTGGAATAACTTTACACTGTAGCTACCGAGTTTCTAGTTTAAAGCTACAACCGGTACTAAGGGCTTTTCGGAATTAACATCTTCGTCCTCATCTTCAGCTTGTTATGACAGATTGTGACATCAACAGAGTAGCTGAGCTATTCTGACAGTTTGAAGCAGACCAAGACAAGGTGTCCGAAATCGTCAGTTTTGCTTCGCAACATTTCCTCAAAACACCATCAAGCCAACGAAAAGTAAAATTTGAACATGACCTGGTCAGCTGTTATACAGGAGAGCAATACCAAGGTGTAGATAACTGAATTTGGACAAGCGCATACCTGACGTCACATTCTGTTCAAGTTGAAGAAGAAAGCGTAGACGTCAATTTGGAAAGCCGGTAAGATCTGTCAAATCCCGTTCTAGTTGCAACACCTTTTCTTTATCTCCTTTGAGTCTGCGTTTTTAGAAAAAGCTAAAATGTAAGTTTTCCCATTTCTTTAGGAGACTCCCTAAACTAAACTAAATTTCTAGTATCTAACCAAACCTATTTTTAGGATGTATAAATTGTCACGCTTCTTTTCTACCTTGTCTTTTTCGGTAGTTCTATAGCCATCGCCGGCACTTAGACAGTAGCTTGCCAAAGCTTAATCGGAACCGGATAAAGGATATAGGAGCTCATATCGAACACATAAACACACATTGAATTTTATATACAGATACAGCTATATTCGGATACACCTTAATTATGCTTTGGATTGAGTAAAGTTATCTGAAACTGTTCAACCCATTTATTTACATAAATTTCAATGGAAAATTTCAATGAATCACGCAATGGGAAAATTGTAGCAAAATATTGGAATGGAAAACAACCAGAGCAAGATACAGTGCAGTAAAAACTGGCGAGAGACACAATATCTGGTAGAATCTGGTAGAATTTTATACGCACAAAAAATTGAACTCAGCGCTAATAAGCCTGCATCTGCATTTTTCCACTAAAGATAGCTTCATAACGCTTATTTCGCTTTAAGTTCCCAAACTAATTTAGTTAACTTTCCTTAAAGAAATATGATGTCAAAAAATAGTTTGCCAAAAAGTTTCAAAAATTTGACATTTCAAAATTCAATTTAGCATGAAGCACTGTCATTTCTCATGCACTTTCAATCTATTCTGAAGAATTTCAATTCAATACATTTTACATCACGAGTATTTCTAGTTGGTATCATGTAGCTGACGAAAAGATTTTATGCACTTGACTCAAACGTTGCACTTATCACGAATTAGCATTCGTCAAACTACCCACTTTAATGTAGCTTGTTTCCTTCTCAGACGACTTAAAGGGGATTTCGTTGGATTTCAGTCGTTTGAATATAATTGTGTGAATGTGCGGCTGATAGACTTTCAAATCGCTTTCATAGCACCAAGTGCTTGTTGTGGGAGTTCAAGTAGAGTTGAGGGATAAAGCTACAATTGTCAGCAAGTGGAGTATAGGTAATTATAGAAGAATGGTAGTAAATTTGCACGAGTTCAAACAGAAGTGTTTTAGGTGTGTTATTGAGAATGTATATAAGATTTACAGAAGAGAGTATTTCGAAAATATGTATCTATCAAAGAGCAATAAAATTCAGAAATACAGGTTTATTGCAATCTTTTTTCTGAAGCTTATGTTTTGGGAATGTTTGAGGAATGCAACAGCTCAAAAACAACGAGCAAAATATGAATTGGTTCGCTACTTGTTTATCCTTGGAAAGAAAATTGAAGAAGGTACCTAATGGTAAGCATTTTTATATTTCCTCTTTATACCAATATACTGGCTTTCGATTTTTCGATAGTACGTGGATGGTCAAAAGTACCTTTCACGGATTATTCTGCTTGTAGCAACAGAAGAAAGACAGAAGTGTTGAGGGTATTTACCACGATGAATAAATATCCACTGGCTACGGATACGAAAGCAGATAGCAGGTACAAGGAACCGGATATATTACAGGAAGCACTTGGCATATCATCAACTTTGTCAACAAAAATTTTGGGAGCCTAAAACAGTGTACGAAAAAAAATCGCCAGTTCAACCTTTGGCTTTAGTGTTTGATGCTGGCGTCACAAAGTACTTTTACAACCTGATAAGAAAATTACTTAATGGAAAAGGGATTAATCGTTCCCCCTTCTATCAAAACATGTTTTAAAGAAAGAATAGTATCCACCACAAGAAAGAATGTTAATTTTTGAGAACAAAGGTGGAGTCAACTTCCAGGACTAAATTGAACGGCAAGAAGTATGTTTAATAACATTAGTGACGGTCTTTAAAGGAATGAAGTGAATATAGCTAAGCTAATTTTACAGCAAGACTTGATTGCAGTGATGTTGCAATGGAAGACAGCTCTTCATTCTTAACTTATATAGACTCGTTAAAACTTGTAAGCATTTCTTCTCTGATGATGGCCATTTTTAGCTCTATGATCAAATTCACGGCAATGCGAAACAAGCCTAAATCAAAAACAGAAAAAAGCGTAATTTATAGAAAGTTCAAATCTGATATGAGTCACTTTTTGAATGTGGTAAAACAAAGACATCACAAAGCGTGGCATTTCAGAGCGCCGTTTTTTGAAATCCCACCTCTGAGTGCAGACATCACAGATGCAGTGCCATACCTTATTATGCGTATATGGCTACATATCCTTGATACCCCATACTTGCATCCATGCAAGATATACTTATCCTCGAAGCAGTTATTGTTTCAGTGATTTTTTTTGCCCATTGGAATCGCAGAAAGCAATAAATATCAATTTTAGAAGATTTTGTTAATACCATGCCCAAAAGATCAGCAGAGAAAACACGAATCTAGACGTCTTTTATGCCACTTTCATCAGATTGAGTTCACAGAAGCTTGCGTAGCTTAGTGGGTAGAGCACTGGCTTTTTGTGTGTGGGGTTCCTGGTTCGAATCCCGGTTCGGACGAGGGTCCGCGCATCAAGCTTTGAGCTCAGTTAGCTCTATATAGGGACCTGCATTAATCAGGGACAAAGTGAGTCGCGGAAATAATCACTAAATAAATTTGTAATGAAGCTCTCTACCAGCTTCAACCCCTAGACACGTACAAGGGTTGTCTTTGGGTTACTTTACTTTTAGATTCATAAGATTAAGTACTTTCGTCAATAAGAAAAAACACTTCTAATAAAACCTGGAATATTCAGTGAAGAAATAAGACGTTTTCTAGCTGCTGAAAAAAAATTTTTGTTGACTTTCTGATATTTTTTTTGGAAAAAGAACAATATTATATAGTTGTTTTCGAACAGTGATATTTTATTTTTTCAAAATCAGAGCTCATCTATCGACTATTTTTGAAAAAGAAATATCTTGCTTATTTAATATTGTGCAACAAATCTGTCTAAAATGTTGGTTAGTACCACTCAGCCTTGGCTGCTAGAGTATATGATCATTGGTTCGAGTCTAGCCATGGACGATCAATTATGATACCATTCTGGGTCTTTAGTTTATACAGGTGTGAGTAAGGACGTTAGCCAAATCAGAGATAAAGTCCACCGTGAAACTCCACACTCTTACTCACTGGTTATGACTTCACACATAGGTGGTGGTAGGCTTCGCCGACGATATTGACATCGTCATTCCAACCCGTCACCTTGAAGAAGTCGAAATTTACGCAATCGAAACAACCTGGGTGGTTAAATGATAGCTTAGTTGCGCTGGACTCAAACTAGTCGACCATAAGACGGAAATGGTACTAATCACGAAGCGGAGGAAACTACCAGTATTACGAATAAAGGTTGGTGACTGTATAATTAACTCGCAGCCTGCTATAAAATACCTAGGCGTAACTATCGACAGCAAACTGAGCTTCAAATCTCATCTGGAGAAAGCTGGTATGAAGGCATCCGTTGTCGGTTCAGCACTCGCTAGAATGCTACCCAATATTGGCGGCCCGAAGCAAAGCCGAAGGCTTTTGATTTCAAGAGTGGTTTCAGTGTGGGCACCAGCACTACACATAAAATCAAATCACCGAAAAATGCAAGCAGCCTACCGACTGATTGTACTTCGAACTTGCTGCGCCTTTCAAACAACGTCCTATGAGGCAACGTGTTTTATAGCCAGTATGCTGCCCATCGAAATTATTGCGGATGAAGCGCTTCGACTCTATAAAAACGAAGCACGGACAGCAAGCACGCGGGAGATTCAAAGGCTAGTGTCAATGCGCGCATGGCAGAGTAACTGGGAAGAGGCGCAAAACGGGCGTTGGAGGTACAAATTAATCCCCAACGTTGCGCAATGGGCTTCAAGAAGCCACGGAGAAACAAGCTATGACCTAACCCAATTCTTGAGCGGACATGGCGGTTATCGGTATTATCTGCATCGCTTTGGACCCGACACCTCACCGGACTGTCCAGCCTGCAAAAATGTACCCGAGGATGCGGAACTCGGTATGTTCAGCTGTCCCCGATTTGATGTATGTAGAAGTAACCTTGAGACGGAACTAGGCACAAGGATATCAGCGGTAAATATCGTAAACTACATGCTGAAATCCCAAACTGCGTGGACTGCCGTGGAAAAAACACTTAAAAATATTCACCGCAAACTGCGTGACGCGGAAACGAACAGAAACAAAGAAGAAGAAACGATGCGTGGAAGCAGCTAATGGCTGATCCACCCCCACGAAGTAATGCTGAATAAGTAGTCTCGTGGGGAGTGTGGAAGAAGAAGAAAAAGGTAGTTTAAGTCGGTAAAAATCCGGTATGTTCCAGGGCGGGAGCCCTGAAGCATCTTTTAGAAGATTTCCACCTTCCAACGACGAAAAAAAAACAATTACTTCACATATAAACAACCCAGTTGAACCCCCATAATATATATGCTTAATGTTGTTAAAAAACGAAATATTTCGAGGTTAATATAATTTTCTGGTAATTAAGAATCAAGTTTATATTTCAAGACAAAATTCCACTTCTGGGAGCTTTATTAACTTTAATTCGGTCTGCACAAAAATTATGAAACTTTTATCTAGTGTAGTAATACGAGGAAAAATCTAATGTCAGACAAAGTTCCTCCTCTAGTCAAGATAGTTCCAAGAATAGCAGCGAAAATAACAACTTTATCAAATAATTATTTTTGAAACTTTATACAACACATCAATTTAACTTTTAACAAGATATTGAACTTGATCTGTTCAAATTCAAAACAATAACCGATAAGGAAGTCTTCTAAGAAAAATCTCTCCCACTTACTCTTCAGAAACACACTTATCGAGTAATTTACTTTGAATCAACCAATATTTTCTAAAGCATATTCTATTTGCGAAGATGATTTCCAAACTTATTTCTAATACTTATCGTCAAAAAGTTGATCCGTGAATAAAGTAGGAGAAAACTCACCTGAAACAAAATAGAAAAACATTATTAGATTTTGAACTGTAACAAGTTTAAATTATTCAGAATTATTGATTAATATTTAGAATCAAAACATTGAGTGTATGGTATTGCCTGGAAAATTATCAGCCTAAAACTTGTTGTAAATTCAGCTAACATATCCTTCCACTTTTCAAAGAACATCTTCTTTATATCTTACAATAAACGAAATCCATACAATTTCCTTTAATTCCAACGCCTAAAACATTCATCCCAAATAATAGTGTGAATAATTAAACATTTCATCCATAGCTGAGCTTTTCAACTTGCACGATAGCAAACAAGCCCTCTTTTATCTTCTATGTACCCTTTAATTTCCTTTAATAAATCCGTTTCTTTGACTACCACGTGCGTAATTTGCACGAAATACCTGTTGTACCTTCAAAGAAATTACTCGAAAACAAATGCTTTTTAGTATACCTGGCTTTCAATGCTGTGACTTGAAAAAGGCTAACTGACTTCTACTTCGCCCCTAGTATCCTCTGTTCCCCAGCTATACTATTTTCGTTCGCGTACACATCTACCCTCGGGCAGAACAAGAGCGTAAATAGTCGTAAGCAGTAAAACGTTGAGCAATTTTGAACCCTCAAACGACCAAGTGTGTACTTTACACGTTCTTTAGATAGAGTTGAAAAGAACTCTCCAGGTATTTTATTCACATTCTGCCCTCTCCTCTCTGCACCCCAAAAACCTCTTGACTTGCACAGCACACAACATACATAAAACATAAATAGCTTGTGCACGAGCAACGATCTAAACATGCGGCTAAGAGAGCGCTGTGTAGTGAGTAATTGCCTGTATGTGAAATGCTGGGTGTGCTAGTCCTTTAGATTTTATAAAGGAACTTCACTATATTTAATGCACAACAGCACCACCCATGTGAAGAATTCTAGGGGAGACTAATATGCCGGTGTGAAATGAAAGAGTCTTCATTTGGTAATTGTTGTGCACACTTATTTCTATGAAAAAACTCGTTTGAGACACAGGTGCAAACATGTGCATGCCACTTTAACGCTGAAGTAACTAAGTAATTCAAAAAAATCTTCACATAAGTGGTTTGTGAAAATCTGAGGAAAATCATATTCATATCAATGCAACCGCTTGACTCAAGCTCAATAAATAGAAGAAGTGTATGAGGGTAATAAGGGATTTTTCTTAAAGATTCAATCTAACTTGACCGGAGAACTCTCGGCAAGTTTTCGACACTTCGCCAAAATTATTCATGAGCGGTCATTGACCGAACTAGAAGAGAACAATTTTACCTTTTGAATATTTGAAAGTTTTCTCTGACATTTACATGCCAGCAAGGAGCATCCTTGGAGTGCTGATGTTTTCACAGTTCAAAGGATGAAAGAACTCAAACTATCGGACGTCATGCAATATTATGATTGAAATTCTTTCTCAGAAATCACAGATGAATAAATGAATGATATTTTTTGACAATGCAGTGGGGAATGTAACCGAAATATGAGCAAAAGGTTTTGTGTGTGACTGATGATAATTTAAGGATTGAATGGAAGCAGGGTCTCTGAGACATAAATACTTGGTTGTTTCGTCCTGAAGCGCATAGGGAACTGGTAAATTTAAGCAACGTAAGACACTACGTATATTTACTAAACTCAAGTGGATATGTAAATGCTCGGCTATATACATATCCATTAGCGTTGAATACTGTTGAATGCATGTCTGAATCGGTTTGAACTAGCGTGAAGTAATTTCGTTTCAACAAACGAATTAAGCAAAGAACGCCGAATTATTTATTGCGTGGTCTAAATTTTATGAATACGAATCATTTCGGAGTTTCAATTTAACTAAAAGCGTATTCAGTTTCGAAAGCAAATTATTTTCATCTTAAAATCGCAGAAAACCACGGAGCTGCGAATGATGTTTTATGAAAAAGACAACAATTGGTGTCAGAAGTGTGATGTTTTTTTTTGTTCGTGAATCTATAAAGAGCTTTTAATGGATTGTTGAGCTTTGGTTTAGTGAAAAACGAGAGCATTTGTGAAGATAAAAAATGCAGTTTAACTAAAAAGCGAGATATTGCAAGTACAGTGACTACTGCATGCACTAGCAATCATCGAGTGAAATAATGTGAGCTTAAAAAACAATGCCAAATTTAGTAAGCGCGTTAATGTTAGGTGAGTCAAAAGCAGCAACAGAAAAAAAGAAGACATCGATTCGAAAACATCATGAACACGCTTAGAAAAAACTAGGTAACGTAGTGCAAAATTCAATGATGAATTGAATGAAGAAGAATTCAATAATGAGTTCCGAAACTAGAAGAGCAAGGCAAAAAACTTGATATTGAGAAATGTTTTGAACAGCAAGCTAGGAAAAACGAGCAGGAATTGCAACATTTCGGACGAAAGCTGGCAGTACTTAAACAAGAAACCGATCTCTAGAGTTGGAACTACAGCGTCAATGATTATGAGCCTGGTGTCAACTGAATCACCTGGCAACAGAAGTCTCAAAGCGGAAATTTTGAGTGAATATACTTCCTAGACCATCTTTAAAAAGTAGATTGATGATGCTGCAGAGTGTAAACTAAGCTGTAAGTAACACGTACACAAAAGTTAGGGGAAACTACGCTTGCTCAGGATTTTGAACGTTAAACACTTTCATCTTATTGTACGTCAGATCCAGAGCATTGAGATGAAATACCGATGCATGGATTCATTCAAGCAGTACAGTTTGAGGCAACTTGTCAAGCTCTTAAGTTAGGTAATAAGCACACAGCTAAAGATATTTGGCGTAAGTTATGAAGTGAAACGATTTCTTATATGCTACTGTCTCAAGATTTATGATTCCAGGTACTGTCAAAGATGCGCAGAAGTAACTACTTTTCAGAAGTTTCTTGGAGAAATGGAGTTGATGTTGAGAAAGGATTTATGAAGACTCCAAGACGTAGCATTGTTGGGACAATACATATTTTGAAAGACCACTGGTGAATTTCCATTGGGTTATGGTAATATCGATGAACATATACAGTTCGAGGACTAGGTTTTTCACCGGATATGTTCGATCAGTGCATAATGGGGATATATTTTTGAAGCCATCATGAATTTTGGACTTGGGTGAGTGAAAAATCAAAAGAGTACTAAGAACACGTAAAGAATGGAAACATTGTCAAAAACAGAACGAGATCACTTATACGCAGACGTTAAACGCGTATACATTGGACTAACGAAAAACAAATGCCACAGCAACTCCACAGAAAAATCACTGATGACGACGCAAAAGTAATGTGATCAGGAATAAATATACTCAACAATTTAAGCGGGAAAGCTTAGTAGATCAAAGGCCTTGAAGAGACCATACTAGAGCAGAACTCAGAGTATAACCAGAAGACTTCAATGAGGCAACAGAATAGGTTTCGGATCTGCAGCAGTTGGACTCTTGGATAGAACTATCTAAATTTGAACAGCTATCGAATAAGAGGGCGTTGTAATTTGAGAACTCATTCGACTTTGTTTCAGAAAAAGACCTATTTCATGTAGAATGACATAAGTCTGAAACAACTGCTGAAATGATCAAGTGACCTAAAAGGTATCCTAGAGTACATCAGGTAGACAACGAAAATGCTGAACTACAGCGATCAAATAAAGACTAGGGCAACCATCGAGAAAAGGTTCAAGGTCGCAATACTATCAAGGAATAAATGAAAGAATAGTGTGCGATCCCCTCCATCCGAAGACAGATTCGTATTACCTAGAAAGCAAAAGTAAACCTGAACAAACTAGTGATCCAGAAACTGAAAAACTATGTTCGAAAGTAATGTAGACTAGTCGAGATATTTCACGGGCACCTTGAAAATTTCTTCCTTCGACGGATTGAAGCAGTTTATTTTGAACTGGCAAATGAAGCGAAGAATGGCGAGTTTATTCAAGAATATTGAAAGCTTTATGTACATATAAAACCGTTTTCATTTTCGAAAAAAAAATTGTTTTGATGTTAAAAACGCAAATATTCACGAGTCCAAGAACTGTGCTTTAGGAAAACCACAACAATATAGTAAATATCAAATCAAGTTCTGGACACAGCCCCCCAACTTACAAAGTGAATTTTTAACGACCTTTAACTTCTACGGTCGTCAAAAACACGATCAAATGCAATTCGATTCGCAAAACCGACATCCCAAATTTACGTGACAAAGGTTACGTCTAAATGGATTTCATCAGTAAATTCAGAAAAGAAGTGGTATACTTGTTTTTCATTCGATTTGCAAAATGCATTGATCCAATGAGAAATACCACAAAAATGTCGTTCCAGACCATCGGCATCATCCAGCTACACACATACTCCTACACAATGGATGGAACTGAATGCTTTCATCAGTGAAAGATACAACTAAGAAAGCCTAAAAACGACCGATGGAATCATTTGCGGTAGTGCTACGTTAGACTGAGCCAGAATTCAAACAAGATGAAAATAGCATTTTTGTCGAGGGATTCTAACTTGATCACAAGTCACTACACAAGAGCAATGCTATTCATGCATCACACAAAAATCTGTGGATTTCAAATGACGTTAGAAAAAAATGGACGACTAGGAAGAATTCGGTTGAACGTCATCGATAAGCATGGGGAGAACTCGATAGAAATAGGATATGATTATATGGTTACACGTATGAACGAATGGACTATGCAATTGAAGTGCAGTACTCAGCACTCCAGCAAGAATTTCAATAGAAATGTGCAACGAAAATTCAAGATTAATGGAGAGGTTGGATGACCTCTAGTACCATCATTTGTCAGTGATGGCGATGATGATGGGATGTCCAAGCGATTTGGGAATTCTCGCCGGAGATGTAGTATGCACAGAGGACAGGCGAAATATATTATGGATGCAGTTTGACGACTGGAGTTGGATTTAGTTTTTTGTTTTAAAGCTTTTCTTCAAGAAGTTACAGATGTCAAACAGATTTTTTTTTAAATTTATATATGATTTTAGATTGAAATTAAGCAAACTCTGTAGACTAAGATTTTTTAACGAATTCAAATCATGCGAGTTAAATATGAATGATGGAAAACTATTTGTACTGGCTTCATTATGCTGTTGTGAATCCTTTCTGCACAATTCTCACTGCATATTTTCCAATTCAGAGCCACTTTTTCGCTGACATAGCATTGTTTGCATTGCGATTTAAAAGAATATACCACAGCTTTCAATAAAGATTTTTTTTAAAAATTCATACGCGCTAAATTGCATAGTATCCCGTGCTAATCTGCGGAGTTCAACAATTAAAAATTACAATCAATTCCATAAATATTCAAGACCTCACACATCATCTCTTGCATATTACTCGCGAAGCGAATTCTTTACACTCTGTCATTTCGCAGTGGCAATTATCAAAATATGCACTGAATTGCATACAACATTTTTACAACGATATTGCATCGTATCATTTTGCATTGCGAACATATCACTTGCATGGAAATTTGTAACACAGCTAGTTTACTTAACATACCGCATGGCTCTACCATACCAGGGGATGAATGTTACACGGCGAAACTCTTTTCATTCTCGGAACAATTGAGAAGAAAAAAAATTCATGAAAAGCTGTTAAATGTTTCACGTGACAAGAAGATGATACAAAGTAAAATACATAACCTGCCGGTAAAGACACAGGTGTCTGTTCGAAAAGGTTATGTCTTTTATTTACTTAAAAAGTGAATACTCTCATTAAGAGCACTAATTAAAAAGGAATGAGATAATTTGATACGTTGCTGCATAAATGGAAGTTGTGATGAAAGGAGTGAATAATTTTTTAGGTACGTGAAAAAAATTGACGATTTCGCGCCGATGAAATATTAAATTACATTACTTGACGAATAATTGATTCTGTGGTATGCGTTTCGAATATATTTTTCTGATAGTTGCTCGATTACAACGTTTAACTCATGATTTCGTATTTTCAATCTACTTGCCCTAAAATATTGGAGTATTTTATTCAAAAACATTGATTTTTCCTGGTGCACCGCAAGGAAGTCACTTGGGACCTATTTTATTTAAAATTTTGATTTTGAAACTTTTCAAAGTACTATCCAACATTTCACACTTCGCCTATGTAGACGATATGAAAATTTAGAAAACAACTAAAATTTAAATGAACTCAATGCTCTCCCAATCAAAAGTACTACCCTATAATCTACCACGCAACTAAACAAAATCATTTTGAGGTTAGTCAAGTCCTAGCCTTTTCCAGCATTTTATTCTGATTACCATCTGACTGGTGGCCTACTAAGATAAAACCTTGTTTTGGATAAAGAGCTATTTTTTCACCAATGATACGACCAAGTTTTGAGCAAGCTTAATAAATATCTGGAATCCATAAAGAAGCGTCAAAGAAACTACAGTCAGCGAAAATGTTGTATACAGCTCTGGTTTACCCGTTACGCGAATATGCTTGCCTTTTCTGACATCTAGTCATAGATAGCTTAAGAGTGAGTCAATCAAAAAGAAGCACTCATTGAGCTGAACTATGTGAGCCAGCACATTTTAATCAATCGAAATAGCTCAACATCTAGTGCTTTGGTATCATCAAGAAACACTACCGACGGTGAAATGCACGCTCGTCGAATCGGTATTACATAACTTAGATGAGTTCTGAGCTGCGTCATCACGATACAACTGCCACGTAATTATATTGATGAAAAGCTCATTGCTCTGCAAAATCGCTCCTGACAGCAAACTCATCGGTGAACAGCAGCCGGGTACAAGCCCTTAAACAATAGGTTTAAAAATGAATGAAATGATATCATTCTTGCATTAGATTAGCCTACACAGTTACGCTGGTACATTGGCAATTTAAATGGCATGGAATTTGGCAATTTAAATGGCGTCGAATGTACAATTATGCACAGTGAAGATAGGAAAATTATTCAATGTGGTGTGTCGACACAATTTGATTCAATCATTCGATGAGTCAATCAATTGTGTCAATCAATTTTTAATTGAAGCATTATGTTAGTATGGAAAAAGGGTACAATTTAGATCTTTATTAAAAAAAAAGAGTGAATGAACGGAGATAATAGATATACCGATTGACAATCATATATACAAGTCCACTGTAAAATTATGAAACATACATTTTATATATATTTTTGGTTATATTTATAAATCAGCATTTAGAAATAATAATAAAAAATAATAAGCTGCTCTTCTTTGACTAGGTTCTTGCAAATATTTTTCGAATTCAGTGGTTCCTGCACCAACGATGTATTGTTGAGGTGTTACGACGCTTACCTTTTCGTCTAATTTCTCCCAAAAACAAATGATGGTTTGCTTGCTACTTTTTTTTAAAGAACTACTTAAGAAGCTAATGGAAGCTTTATTTTGATAGCAGCATCACCGAACGTCTTATGCACTGCATCAAGAGAAAAAAAAGTAATCTTATGAATACCACTCCTGAGTCTAAGAGCTGAAACAGATAAAGATCTTTATTCACAAATTTACAATCAATGTGAATACGAGTGTGGAGTAATTAGTTCAGCGACTCACTTTACTCTTTATTAACTCAGCAAACTATTCAGAGTAAGGTGAACTCAAAGCTCGTTGCTAGTATTTCGTTCGAAGCTGGAATCTAACACACCAGGACCCAGTACTCCACTCACTAGATTTCATATCATAGGAAGAAGCGTCCAAAAACAAGTGTCTCTTAAATTAAGGTTCTGAATAAACAGTGCATAAGCACAAAGCATTACCTTTGCATAAACTTATTGATCAATATGTCCTGTCATCAATATATCATGTAAATTCGTAATAATCTGATGACTTCGTCAGAATTTATTATAACTCGACGTATTAGGAAAATTATTTTACATACTTATAGGGATCGGTCGTACCAATGGAATTTTGACCGCAGCAGTCAGCAATAGGTAGGTAGGTTGAAGTGGCTGTCGATCGACAGAGCCCTGCCAACAGGCGAACATAGACACAAAAGAAGCTCGTTGTGAAACCACTGTAGCGCCCTCTGCCCTAATCTCTAAAGTCAGGGAACCAACTACTACCTTTGATAAATCGCAGTATGCCCTTTAAGTTGACCAGGAATAGTTCGGTCAAATTTGAGAGAAAGGGTACCCCAAATGCAACCACTTTCCTCCTCACCAAAGTCGGGAATTGGCAGATGAGATGGAGGACGTTTTCCTCCTTGCTCTTGTCTTCGGAGCCACAGCTCCGATAGAAGTCATTGAACTCTGCGCCTAATCGTTGCGCATGATGGCCTATGAGGCAGTGGCCCACAAAAACGACCACAGCACAACGCAGAGCACTTCAAGTCAATGGAGACCCAGAACTGTCTTGCTGTCACACAGACTGATTCATCGGCACAGGACTTCATAGCGTCCTCAAGGTATTTTTTCCTAGTGGCCGATTTGATCGATGTCTTCGGTATTCCTTTTTTTTTAGTCGACAATAGACTTATACAAAATTACAAAATCGCTTGATTTCTTCATTTCGATTGCCTCACTTATGTGATATCCATCTCTAGTGTGAAATTCCTAAAATTATCGGCAACAAGGAACAACACATGATACCAGTAAGTGAAGAAATGCTTTTGAAGTAGTTCATTCAGAATCGAGTGTGTTGACACACGAGTTGGGTTCGAGTGATTGACTCATTTTGATTGCTTCACTTATTCGCTACCTATTTTTAGTCTCAAATATTTCGCATGCTTCTTCTTCTTGTAATAAAGTGTATGTAGGTGAAGATACATTATAATTTATAGGTTCACAATGCAAAAGTAGTATAAATAATAAAAGTATAATAAGTAAAAGTATAATAATAAAAGTATAATACCGACGGGAAGTTTAATTTGTATTAATTCTATAATTTTTTGTTTTAATAGGAATCAGCAAAATTTTTATGAGAGAAACTATTATTGACAAATATATCGAATGTTATCTTCAGTTGATTTTCGATTTTCTCGTACTATGAAATAATCTGAAAACAAATCAGAGAGTAATATCTTGTCGATACCCACATCAATAAAACCTTCTTGTCTGATTCCGAGCAACAAAAATATCAAATGGAACTCAGAGCTGCGAGTCAATCTCACTACTTATAACGGTATTGGCCAAAGCTCGAGAGAATTAAATTATAAACGAAGGCAAAACAGTGAAGCCAAGAAAGTCTTACGAGGAACAGTAAACAGTACGTAGTCAAGTACTTGTTCTTTGCAACTGTACTACAGTGAAATGGTAAAAGGCGAAATGGTAGTTGAACAGGACGAACAAAAAAACAAAATCAAAAGCAAAGTGTGTTGGGATTACTTCAAAAGCAAAGAGATACTACTTATAATGTCGTACTTTCTGCAGCTGATTTTCATATTTTCGTTACTTGCCTGTTATAATGCGAAAATATGAGTTTCATGTCGAATTTCGTAATTGCCATACCGTAGAGGATATAAGAGTAACAACTTTATTGTTTCTTTTATTTCGTTTTAGTTTAGTTTTTAAAATTTCCCAACCGTCTCGGATGCGAAGACAGAGATAGGATACGAAGGTGGAGAATGCTTTTGCGGTTTCTCTTTAATTTTTTAGTAGGTACATAAGGATAAAAATGTTTTTATGTTTGTTATCATATTTTTTGCTTCTATTTATGATGTCCTGAATCGGTTGCAATGCCTTAACTTTTTGGCAAATGTGAGGAATGCAGTCCAGTTTGTCTACAAAAAAATCTAGAACAAATTTGCATCTGTAACAGGTTTTTTTTTCGCCAGAAACGGCAGAAATGGAAACGGACAGAAATCACTCGACGAAAGTATACAAAAAAAAACCAGAATTCTTTAAAAGAAAAATTAACAGAGTTACACTCAGTACGTGTTGCGCTTACTATGTGACCACAACTCAATTTTTTTGCTGTAATCATAAACTATTCAGCATCATTCGAGGTTTACTTAGAAATAGGTTTTTTTTTCGGGCTGGGATTTCCATAACTCGCAAACAATTCACACTTATTTCTAGTTTTAATATTCACTACCCCCAACAAAACCGCAGTTCAAAAACCCAACGAAAAAAAACTATAAATTTCTAAGCCTTATCTACGATAATTCCTAGAATATTATCGTATTGTTTACTCAAAGCTAACACGACAATAACACATATCGGCGTATTAAATATCGGTTTATGTAAAACACTAACTAGATTTCCATATAAAGCAAAATAAACGTTTTAAATGTGCGCGCTATCAGTCTAGCACTCGCTCTGTTTGTTGGAGTTCTGAAATAAACTAGCAAATATTGACAGTCTTATCCATGCGTGCAATCGTATTATGTTAGTGTCATTTGTATGCATTGTGACTGTACTTCCTCGATTTTCTGGGTTATTTTATCGTTTCGGATACGGATTTTGTTCCAGTGTGTCTGTGAAAGGCTATGAAAAACCACAGACAGATGTGACGATTGAAAATTTTTAAATCTTTACTTGAAAATGTTGCAAGTTTTTTTTTTTATTGCTTTTTTGCTAATGATAATTTTTACTATTTTTTAAAATAAATGTCGCGTAGGTACTCAATTGAAGACAACAAGTCTAGTTTTTGGAGCAAAGTGCAAAATTATCATAGGGCATTATTTTTTAATCAAATATTTCAACTGTTGAAATCAAGGGCATGTACATATTTATGGATGTATTTAGTAGCTGGGGTGCGGTAAGCCGTCAAGGGGCGACACCATTGTATATTTTCCAAGAAAATCGTTGTTTTTTTGGCTAAAAAAAATGCACTAAACCTTTTAAAATATGAATCGAAACGTTTACTACTTGAAAAGATTTTTTTCTTCATTGATATGTCGAGCTCCACCACTCCAAGCTCGGCAGGTGCTCAGGAACGACAGTCTACTTTAACCCTATTACAATAAGCACGAGTCGGGCCAAATGTAGACAAGACGAGCCTAGCTAGTTCGGGGTAAAAAATCTAACTCGTGGTTATATTCTTTTACTTAAGTTACGTGTAATTTTTAGTTATTTCGGGTATAGACTTCTTGCTGACTATGGCCCGAGCAAACGAGAGATAGCAAGTAGGCCAAGGGGTTAAATAAATTAAGGACTCTCTCGGTAACAAGCGTTCTTGCGTCGTACCGGATTTATTTTATAGGGACAAAATGATGGGTCAAATTACTATTTTAAAATAGCAACTGCTATTTCTAAATAACAGTTTTAACCTGCTATTTAAAAGAAAACATTGTTGTCGCATTCTGTGTTTGATTTTCATATGCCATTGATAGGATAGGTTTTCGCTCGCAATGGTTTTTCTGCTACTTATCTAGCAGTTTGTGGGTTTCGCTGATAAGCGCGAGTTTTGATCTGCCTAATATATGAATATGATGTGGAGTCATATCATCCAGTTAGCTTATGTTCAAAAGCTCTGCGTACGATAAAACTAGCACGATCAATGTCAGAAAGACCATAATACATGCTGCTATTGCTATTTCTTGATGTTCACTTATGTTTGCTGGCTGTTATTATGTAACCCAAATAGCATTTGAAAATAATAGCAGATTATCAGATTTATAAATAACTGGCTGTTATTACTATTTGTGAATAGCAGTTCAAAAGTAGCAGTCTGCTATTTTGCAGCCCCTTCCAAAGACGTCACTTTTTCTTGAGCGAAACCAACCAACTTGGTCGTTCCTTTGGCGCGCTCGTAGAGCTTACACGCGAATTGTTATAATAGTGTCAAGTAAATAAAGCTGAGTTGCAGTAATAAACTGAAGTGTGTAGAAGACGAATGTCAATTTGGTGTTTGGAAGTACGTCAGTGTAGTAAAAATGCATACTTTTTGTCCTTTAAAATCACGGTTTATGAGTGTATGTAGATCTGTTTCCCGATAGCCCTTTTTAGTAAGAGACAGTGCCACAAAGGCGAGCTTAGTCGAAAAAACTGGTATCGAACGCGGTGTTGGAGCTATGTGTCATTGAGACGATAGATCAATAGATTTGAAAGTGACAGCGTTTCGGAAGATATTAAGTGTTTCTTCCAAAGTCTGATTGTTTGCCGTTTTTGAGACTTATTTCTTTAAGCATATAAAACTAACTGTTAAATCGTGCTAGTTATGTGAAAATTAGGAATAAGGCTACATGGAATATTCAAATTTAATGCATTTCTAGATTAACCACAATTTTTTCATCTCTTAACGATAAGTGAGTAGATATGAATTCGGTCGCAACAGTACAACACGCTAGTATGAAGCAGCGCTCAAAAAGACTGAAGAAATTGAACAATTTAAATGAATAGTTATTTTTGGCGATAGTTCGTGCAGAAAATATCAATTTTAAATGTTTGTCGATTGGATGCTTTAGTGGCCAAATTGTTAATGATGAAGTGAATTCAAATAATAGCAAGTTTTGTGAACACTGGAAGCGTAAACTAGGACTAATTGACGATCTGATCTGATCCAGGAAGGATCTGATGGTAAGATGGTGGTTGAAATTGACGTGGCCGAATTTTGGCCTGAAAAATAATGGAATAAAATAAATTACAAAGAATTGAAGATGTTTGATCGATTGTTGACTGTTGACGCCCGATTAAATCTAAAAAAAAACAAGTGAAAGGATTCAGAGAAAAAGGTAACTGAAATGCCAAACTGAATGATCAATTATTATTTAACATACCTTGGCAATAAGTCGGAATCTGAACTCTTTGATAAATACGAATAATGAAATCTGGGTCCCCCGCAGCTTTAGAAGTACTTAGATTTTTGATATAGCTGGAAAAGGCGTAAGCAGATGATTCTTTGGACACTTTTCATCATAAGCCGCCACTTGCTATGTATGTTTCTAAAGCCATCGAACCGATTAATGATGAGTTGAGCCGAGGCAAGTTGTTAAAAGGCTGCTGGTTGGGAGGCTACACACACAATATCAACGGAAATTTCAATGCTACTGCATGGAATTTGGCTCCTAACTTTCTTGAGAATGTTAAAAGTGTTAAATATAGCGACTGCCATGTCTGTGTCGAATTCTGATCATGGTTTAATATTTTACGAATCATTAAGAGTTTTGGGGGTGGACATTGGCTTCCAATCATACAATTTTCTAGAGATCCGAAGCATATTAAGCACACCGAGCTGTCTTTGACCGATGCGGCAAACGAGCTACGCTTCAGCATAAAATCTTCGAAGATTAGAATGATAATGAATATTTGAACTTGAAGACACATTTGTGACACTATAACATTTTACAGTGCAATATTAACGTGATTTAAGAGAAGTTTGTTTAAACATTATTTGTTGACAATTGATTTCCTCTTTTGGCGAAAATTGGCCTTCATTCAAATACTTGCAAATTAAACAAAAATTTTTTTTTTCAAATACGCTGTGTTTTTCGCTAGATATGAACATCTAGAAAAAGTGTAAGCCATGTTTTAGGAATTCAAATTTGTTCTGCTTATAGTAGCTGCCGTAAAGCACCTTGAACTCCATAATCTTCGGGAGAATGTCTTCGACTTCGCATTTGAATATATGCTTCAAAGCTTTCACGAATATTGTTAGTCTCTAATATTTCTCTCATCATATAAAATGCCAAAAAACGCTTCTTTAAACTGTAACAGAAGTGTCACTCCTTAAACTAAATCCTCTCAACTAGATTGAAAAAACAGTGTAAACAAGAAAATTTTCAAAATATTAAACTAGCGGTCAGCTTCAACTAAAAATCATATTGATTAGTGATTAGCTGGATTAATCAATCTTCTGAAAATCATGCGGACGATCAGTGAGTGAATGAGCTAAATGCCATAGCGCTTACTCCTCAGGTTACGACAAGTAACGACAACAAACCAATTATAACTACTTACAACGATGAAATCATTTTGAAGATTTTATGAACTGATTTGTTGTGTTTTCTTTATTAGAACATATTTTCAGAAATTTTCAATATGATAAATACATTTGATAAGATTGTAGTGAAATCCTCGGTTCAAATCCAGCCATGGACGATTTCATGACCACACATCGTCCTTTGGGTTCATCCAGCTTCGACGAGTTTCCTGAATGAAATCAGGGGTCAAGATTTGAGGCAGTCTTTTTAAAATGAATTATAGTTGCGAAAAATAAATAAATGAAAACATAAACGAGCTAATATAAACGAGCTATGGAGCTAATAACATAACTCTTTTTTCTTTTGATTGTGCATAAAGTCTCTATCAACTCAAACTTCGCAATCAACTACAGATTTTCATGCGAAAACTTTTAAATAAATACAGCTTTATGAAATTGAGCATATTTTCTCTCTACCAACAATAAAACTCACAAAAAAAACTTTACTATTATCGCTAGCGTTCTGTCAACGAAAAAACCCAATTTTAAAACGTGATAATTAAAGCAAGATAATGCCATTCATTATCATGTGTCCACATGAATTACATCATGAATATTCTGGCCGGCAAAACTGACATCCATTAAATTTCTCTACCAACTCCACCATAATATCAGGCATTCGATCAATTCCATGACCCGTTGAAAACTAAATGTCACCACAGCGACCAACGTATCATTTAACATGGCCAATCTGCATATGTCCTCTTGAAATAAACTGAGAACAAAAGTGCAACTGGATTCATGAAAATGCAGCGACAAAATATCATCAACTTTGCTGACAATAGTTTTCATGCTCTTTTTTCACTTGTTTTGTAATTTCCTAGCTTCCCTTTTCCACAAACCATAACGCAAAAAAAAAAACAATGACACCAGGATGATCCTACAAAATACAATGAAGAAGACTGCAAAAGTGCCTAGGTTTCACTGCATTATCCACAGCTAGCTTTAAAATGAATGCGAAAAACCCACTGTTCCGTAGTTATTCTTTACACAACCAAAAAAAAAATAAATCCTGCATTCCCCGAAAATACTGCTGAATACTGAAAACCAAACGCGAAAAATATTTTGTCGCATCGCAGCAACTATCATGCGAGGACTTTTATTTTCATTTTGCAAACAGTCCTGTCCACACTACTATCAGCTAACCTCACTTGCTTGGTCTCCGGAAATCTTACTGCCATGAAATGCTGGCCGAACTAGAGACGACAATCTACACGCCGTGTTAGATAGAGAACTAACCAACCGGTCGACATCATTACAAATGACAAATTGCGCTTGAACATTTCCATCTCAATGTGGGTGGATGCAAAGAACTCGAAATACGACACGAGAAACGCAACGTCCAATGTACTTTCCAGGATCTAATAGTGAGGATAACGGCATGTCAACGATATTCGCGAGAGCCAACATCTACGATACTTACTGGTCGAGTTTCATTTCTGATTACGGGAAACAATCGACTGCAGCAGCCAAAAGAAAGGACACATGGCGACATAAAAAATGGAAAAAAGGAAAACAGTGAAAAGGACATTATTTTTTTTCGCTATTGTTTAAATTATAATAAAAAAAATGATTTGTAGCTTTTTCTGACTCGGAATTATAAAATTGGGTCTCATCGTTTTCGAAAGGGGGCGGAGGAAGTTATCTGCCAGCACTATTGTCCTGCTATGAAATACAAAGGAAATGAGAAAGATATCGCTCCAGCAACGATTATGAGAAAGCATATTGTGAACGAAACCCTTGTCTTCGGCCGGAAACAAGCTCGAAACGATGAAGGAGTACGTTGTCTGAAATGAAAAACAGCCCCGACTATAATATAGCACCCACCATTGTCTTTCAATGTCCTTGACACAAGAAATGAACAAGAACAAAACGAAACTCATTTTCATATGCTGAATGCATTTTTGGCAATTCGCCCTGGATTTCATTATTGTTTTTCTGCTTCTTCTGCTTGCGTTGTTATTCTCTTCCCTTCTTTCAGACGGAATAGTCGTCAACCACTCAGCGGTTCTATTCATCTTCTTAATGACTGGCCATTTAAAATTGTCCTAATTTTCTCTGGCTAGCAATGAACGATGACAATAGAAATACTCGACGTGTCGGACGTTGGAATCGAAACGGATGGCTAGTCGTTTTATTTCGATCTAGTTATTTCATATTTCTGTTATTTCAATTGCACCCTTGTCAAGATTCATATCTTAGTTCAACCATCCGTTTGTAAATGATATGAATTGCTTTACATATTTCATAGCAGATAATGATTGTGAATAAAGGGAGAAGACTGTTTTTAGAATAAGTATCCTTTCAATGATGCAATGAGCGAAAATTGGATTTGAGGTTCGGTTTAGATCTAAAAGAAAATTATGTAGAGTTTAGAAAATTGACAGAGATTGGGCAATGGTTTGTTTATTTGATATGTTTTTGAAACTGTTTTGTAATGACAGGACCTAATTATCAAAGATAGGATATTTTATCAGGTTTAACCCTCCAATATGAGATATGTAACAGAGGTAGACAAGATGTCAACGACAAATAAGATTAAGAATTTTGGTCCAACAAGTATTTGACATGCCCTTGAGCGTTTGTATAGTTACTAGAAGTTAACTGTGAAATATCATGGGTGCCTACCAAACAATTAGAAACTCAAGTTTGCTTTATTGGATTGACTTTTATTAACCTAAATAACTTTTGATATCTGTAACAAAGCAATCCATTTCCACATTTAAGGACTTGAATATGTATATGTAAATGGTTCTTTTCCGCGTCATGTAAAGTTCTAAACAATATTTCAAAAGTTAGCAACAGTGAATTCGGAGACATACAAATACATGTTGAAGAAGACATACTAAATGTATGTTGACATAGAGAATTATTTCATTTTTGCCAACCGTATCTAATCCCTTCAATACCAAGAGAGGATCTAGGATGGCTTAGCCGCAAGAGGCAGCAAAAAGCACGAGATACAGAAATCTTGCAAATGAGCCAGCTCCACAGGCAGTTGACAGCCTAGTTGCTAATTATTTTTGGATAAGTGGGGATGTACCGAATGGGTCAGCCCAATAAGCTTCCAAAAGTGGGCAAAGCTTATTGGGTCAGCCCAATAAGCTTTGCCCACTTTTGCTTCGGGTCTTTCCGGATGAAAGCATAGAAATCCGCTTGTGATCAAAGTGGCAGCCAGATTATGGCAAATGAAGCGATTTGACTGTCTTTCAACACCACTTCAAGTGCCGCTGCAAGACCAATCATCCTACTGGAACTTACGAAACTACAAGGTCAGTATTCACAGTTTTTACCAAACTACAAAACGCTTCTCCTGAGACGTTGTCTGATATGAACAACCGTCCTTTTTAGGGGAAAAACCAATTTTCGAGGTGCACCCGGCCTAGTTAAACTCTGCGGATACTGCTCAGAAGCGTCAAAGGTCGGCAAGCTTAAGAATGAGAGCAGAATCGAGAGGCCCTAAACTTATAACCGCCGGTCCAAGGCTAGCTTAGCTGTTCAAGGAGCCGGTTAAGCAGTGCCTCATCTGCGCAATGCCAGCAAAAAAACAAGGGACCAAAGGAATAGAAAAGGCAGGCTATGTTTAATTTCTGATGTTAGCTAGAGAGAGAGAGAGAGAGTGCTTGTGTCTCTTATGGTGAATGATACAAGCTGTTGTAAAGAAGTGAGATTGACAGCGAATACCGTTTGGGTGACTTATAAAAGCAGACAATATCTGAATGCAGCGGGAGAAGATATTCGCTTTGGCCTGACGTCAAATTAAAGGTGGTGCCAATGGACGAATTTCCGAGTTGGCCTAGATGCAGAGCATGGCTTTTCTGCTTGATATTCCCACGAAAAATTGCAGGGTTGCCAAAATCAGATAGCCTGTCGAGATTTGGAGGGATATTCTCTTCATACTAAATGAGGATGCAGCACCAGTCTTAGAGGTAGCACTGAGTACGAAGTTGAAGCATTGATCTTCCAGTTGTATAAGAGTGATGGGGCAAAGGCTCTGTATTTTTTTATTCACCAAACAAGGTACCAATTACATATACAATACCCAAAAAAAAAAATTGAACACTAATGTCTATAAAAAAAATTCAGTAGGTAACAAACAAATAAATATCTATTAATAAATAACAAATAAATAAGACACTGATTTATAGTTTAATAGTAGTAGTGAGGTATATTTGCTATGAAGTCATATAAATCGTAAATCTATATATTAGAAAGAAGTAGATAAATTTTCGGCAAAAGTGCTTGAAATATGGCAAATTGTATTTGATTGCGAGGGTAGAAAGTCAATCATCTAATTAAAGATCGAGCAAGTCTGGATTTCTGAAACTTTAAAATTAAGGTAGAATTATCAGCTCTATAAAAAAAAATTGCAGAACCCGAAGGTGGAGAAGATTTAAGCAAGAGATCCACTCCAAATTTGGATGCAGAATCAGTGTTAAAGCTACCTCAAAGTTGGGAGCATGTCAAAACCTCCTTAACTTCTGTGTCTGAGGAGCATCTCGACTTTACCCTTAATGATAATGATGGATGAAGATACTTCAAATTAACCTTCACCATTCAAAGCAGCAACGGCCTTGATCATTCGCTTTTTAACTTTGGGGAGGAAGGAGGTATGGAAGGTGTGGTGCTCGGGGTGAGGCAATATGTGACTTCATTTTGGCCTATGAACTGTCCATTGCCAATTCCGATAATGCACCAACCTTCCTGACCGCTAATCGGATGGAAGTATTTGAAGATGCATTTTTTGTATGAATGGGAGGTTATCCAGGAATATTCGGTTTCTGATCAGTTACACATCGCTTAACGTGAGCGGCCGTAGCTCAATGGAGCAGGTAGCCTTTGTTAACAGGAAAAGAATGGACCAGACGAAGCTCGAATCCCTGATCCGATAATCACAGGAACCTCCTCGGAGGCGCATCGATTGCCCGCAGGATCTGGTGGTTAATACATTTACCAGCACTCTTAACTATGCAGCTAAGTTGAGGTGTAGCCCACGCAAAGCTAGGGAGAATTTGAAGTTCTCATGATAGAATGTAGATATCACTTTTCTCCCGAGAGCAACAGCGCAAAAAGATCTAGCAACTGGTCATTGAATAAATTACTTTGAAGACTGTTAAGTATGCCTGTTAAGTATGCCTGTTAAGTATGACTGTTAAGTATATGGTTTAATTCAAGTACCAAGACGTCACTGAAGGAGTTCTGCAATGCATGCTGGTTCTTCTCGTACATCCCTATCAGATGGCACGAAACAAGAATTGAGTTCATTTCTAAACCAGGAAAAGTCTCGCTGGTCTAATATAAAGATAATCGTCTTATATGCCTTAGCTCTGTCCTGCTAAATATTCTGGAAAGGATCATTAGCTATTTTATAAAAAAAAGTCTATTAATCTCACAGTCAGAGTATACCTGTACCAGGAGCAAGTCTTTCGAAACTGTGCTTCACGTCCTTATTCAGCAAATGGAAATATATTTCGCTCTTAAGAAATATACGCTTACAGTTAGACAACGATTGGTACGTTATTCGATATCAGGCTCAATTGCTTTATGATGGTATAGCTGCGGTTAGCAAACTGAGGAGATGACAAAGAAATCTTGAATGAAATTATTATTTGTAAGTAACAGCCAAAAATAATAAAGAAAACTTGTTGGACAAGGACGTCTTGGACGCATAGACGATGAATCTGCTGAAGAAAATGATGAAATTAGAGCTCCTATGATCCAGGTTAATCGAGAGACAGCTTTACTGATTTGTAAAAAAAATTTCGAGTCAACCAAAGACCAAACCTTTACCAGCCAACCTGCAACTACGGTGTTTCAATCTGACAATAAAGAAATAAGATACAAACGATTTTTTTATGCTACATACGCAAAAACACTGAGAAAACACATGGCGCCAGACGCCATAATTTATAGACTTCTGGCGCCATGTACATAGTCGATTTAGGGATTGTGATAAAATATAGCGCCACACACCATAATACATGGCGAAAAGTACATAGGCCTACACGCCATGTACATGGCGTGGCGGACTATATTACATGGCGTGGAGAACTATAGTGCATGGCGTGGAGAGCTATAACACATGGCGTGGAGGACTATACTGTATGGCGTGGTGGACTATACTGTATGGCGTGGTGGACTATACTGTATGGCGTGGAGGACTATACTGTATGGCGTGGAGGACTATACTGTATGGCGTGGTGGACTATACTGTATGGCGTGGTGGACTATACTGTATGGCGTGGTGGACTATACTGTATGGCGTGGAGGACTATACTGTATGGCGTGGAGGACTATACTGTATGGCGTAGAGGACTATAGTACATGGCGTGAAAGACTATAGTACATTGAAGAAGCAAATCAGTCAAAAATGTGCTACTTACCATAAATGAGCACAGGAGAAGTCACTTGCTTGCAACAAACAGGCGCTGGCTGCATTTAGAGTCGGCGAAAGAGCCATTCAATAATATGCGCCCTTAGCCGATTGAGAATGTTGTCGATCTATCGACGATACTCAAGTATCACTTGCTGATATTTATAGATCCCCTCACACAGTATGGCTGCGAGTTATAATTGGAGTGCCATCAGCCATATTACATGGCTCATGGCACTATGTAATATGGCGTGTGGGGCCATAATTTCTGCGCCATGTAATTATGGCGCTGGGAGCTATACTGCATGGCTCAGGGCACTATGTGCATAGCGTGTAGCACCATAAATGCTGCGCCATGTAACATGGGACCACGCGCTATGTAGATTCTGAGATTATGGCGCTGGGAGCCATATTGCATGGCTCAGAGTACTACGGGACCATAAATAATGCTATGGGACCATAAATAATGCGCTATGTTACATGGCTCTGGGCGCTATGTGGATTTTTTTCAGTGAAATGTCTGAAACCGTAACACATACCAATATTCTGCAAGGACGTGTACAAGTCCTCTACGTATCTTAATGTGTTCATCCTCTTCAATAACTTCTAATCAGATGTTTCACTTTTTCATGACCAAATCTAATTTAAGTCCTCACTTCGTGTAAAAATTTCTCTGACTAAAAGAAAACTTTAACCAACTCAACAATCAATCAGTCACCATATGGCTCTATAACACAAACTTATCGTCTATTTCCATTCGCTTACACTTCCTCTGAGCAGCCATAACTGAGACACTTTCCATGAGCCGCATGAAGCGAAATTCAATAAGAAAATCATTTACTATAATTAAATCAACATAAGCAGCGAACAACCTAAATTTAACTTTGGATACAGCTATCACTACAGCGAAGTGAACTACTTGCTGTACTGGAATTCATTCGTCCAAGTATTTTTGTAGTCCACCTTACCTTCCACTGCCGACTATTTTTACTTCAGTGTTTTCGTATCAACTTTTTCCATGACATGTATCCAGCAGAAAGCACGGAAAACATACATTTTGTTCAACAGAAGAAAAAAAAACATACGAAACTTCCGCACGCCAGCCAGACAGCCCAAAATATTTCAATTGCTTGTGAGCCAGAGTTTTCAAAATAACCGTTTCGAATCTGCTGAATGTCTGTTTATTTTCATTTCGATCTTGTTACGCGGGCGTGTGTATCGGTCCTTCAGCAGACTTTCATAATATTTCTTCCGCTAACCGGAAAACACCAGAATGGAAAGGATGAAAATTGAAAATTCTGTGAAAATCTATAGGATCGCCTATCCACTGACAATCGATAAAGAGATTTGTCTGAATCGGTTGGCAGAGAGAACAACGGTCATCATGATTGTTGTCTCAGCCATGGAAACATAAATATGATATTTTATTTTCATTTGACCGCCAAAATAACAAACGATACACATAAACAAGAAAATAACTGAATGCACAAAGAAATGTTTTGTTAATCGTTGAAAAATAAACGAAATGTTCATAAAAATTAACGATACAATTTATTTTCCCCGAGACAAAAAACCTTACAAAATCTATTTAAAAAAAATTAACAAAAGCAAATCGAAGTCGATAATCATGGCCCCGAAAAGTGAAAAAATAACATGAAAATGTTCCCGCTTTCTATTAAATTTAGATATGAAAGCATTAAGAATAGATACATGTGTCCAATATAATCGAATAAAATCTAAAATAACACAATAAATACTTTAGAATTGTTCGCACGAGGAAATCAAAATATATTATATGTATACTGGCACGTTGTGGACGCAGCAAAAATAGGATGGGGATGACAAGTCGGATTAGACAAACTTTTACACTCTGCCCATTCAAAATGTCAAGATTTTTTTGTTTGTTGAAAAATTCGAAGAAAAAGCGAAGAACAATTCAAATGGGCGGCAACAGTTGTTGGTTTTGAAACATCCAAAATTTTAAATCAGTAACATAAAGGAAAAAACAAAATAGATTAGCTAATAAAATAGCATCTGAAACTAAAATAGAATTAAATTTATAAGAAACACGTCAATGAAAATCTATATTCTAATGCATGTCTCTCATATCTATGCATATTCTAATGCATGTCTCTTGGAACGTGCAGTTTTCAAAATTTTCAAAAAACAACAACAAAAATGCCTCAAAACAACGGCGAAACGAACTAAAACAATGCCAGCGAACATAAATCTTTCACCGGAATTTCGAAGTCTGTGGGATTAGCGTTTGACGCATTTGCATAAATTTATCAGATTTCCGAGCATGTTTGAGAAATAGGCAGTCTAAAGCAGTGTGAAAATAATACCGTTATTCAGCGAATGGGGCAGGAATGAATGAGTTTTTGGGTTTTAGAGAAAACTAGTTCAAATAAACTGGAACTTTAAAATAGTTTTTGGAAATGGGGTTTATTTCTGTAATTTTTCATACGAGATTTTGAAACAGAAATGCTTAGAGCTCCGAAAGCCAAGGAATACATATTTCAAGAAAAACGATAGTAAAATCGATATTCAGAATATACCCAACATTTTTGATATCTTTTCTTTCACTTTTTTATTTTTTTTTTCTATTTTTTTATTTGAAATATTTTAATTTCACAAATGAGGGAAGAGATGAAATTCACCATTTTATTACGACGATGCTTTATTTCAATCGTTTCAGAACCATCTATGTAACGTTGTCTAGACTATCCGAGAAATCCTATGGGCGCCTGTGAAAAACCCTCGAAGAATTGAGGCAGTTTGGTTTGTGAACGAAAAAGAATTGAACGTTTTTCGTACGCGAACGTTTTCCGAGTTTTGACTGGAATAAACACTTGCTTAATTTCGAAAGCAAACTGTTTTGATTTCAAAAACGCAGAGAACACACGATCTTATTTAAGTAAGAATAGAACAATTGGTGTCAGAAGTGGAATAATTTTACGTTTTTGAATCAACAAATGACTTTTCATAGATTTTCGAAAAGTGAATTCATAAAAAATGTAAAGTTTCTTGAAAATGGTGTGGAGTAACTATGAAAAAAAAGAGATTTCGCACACAGGGAATGTTGTGAATAGGATGTGAAATTCAAAAACTTAACCTAAAATAAAACAATGCTGAAGTTAGAAAGCAAATTAACATTAGCAAAGTTGAAAATAGCAATTTATTATCAATCAGGAACAAACATGCTTTGTTATCATGACTAACAAAGGCTGGCTTTAAAACGAGAGGCATAAATCTGGACACGTTTGCATTTCCAAACAAAGGAACGGAACAACAAGGTAGTGTGAAAAGAATTTGATGATTGATTTGCTGCTTAAAATGGCTTTCGATATTCAGGCCCAAAAATTGGCGCTAAGGAGCTACTTAAACAGCACGTTAAGATAAACACAACACTAATTCACTCATTTTAATAAAAGCATCAATTTTTGTTAGTTTTTATGATAAAGCTTGCATTCTGAGGAGAGGTACAAAAATACTATCTGCTGGACCAGAACAACCCTAATAAGGACTCCGCTGTGTGATTTAAAAAAAAATCTTGCGAGTCAGGAGTTGAACCCTATTGCAGTACGTTGTCTTCAAGCGTGTATTAACGAAGTTTAATGGGATAAAACGAGCTTCTCGCGTAATATCAAGCGTCAGTAAGCTCATCTTTAAGGTGGAGTCTCAGCAAATTCGCAGGGGAATAATCAGAACGCTGAAATTATTGGCTCCTCAATCACGTTGCTAGTGGCTAACTAACATAGGTACGCAATAGCAAAAATTAGGGCACCCACAAATTGTTTTGCATAAAGAGAAGTTAATGGGAGAATCTTGCTAAAACAAACAAGAAGGGAAATGGGACGGTAGTTTGATACGATCACCATGTTTATTATAGGGAAGATATTGGCAGTTTTCCAAAGAGAAGGGAAAGAACCAGAAGATAAACTTATATTGAACAAGATAGAAAGAGGGACGCACAGAGATGATGGAAGAGATTTAGTGAAGATGTTTGGAATACCGTCGCCGTCGATATCCTCCAACAGAAGTTCAATTTCTAAAGGTTTTGCCCGAAACGGATGTAATTCAGGAGAAGATAAAAAGATAAGATTTTGGGAAGGAAGAGGGCGTTTTTGTGAGAAGAAAGAGGAAAGTAAGAAGCAAAAAGTGCATACACTTCAAGCGGAGTAGAAGTAGCTGATTCACCCAAATGCATACCATTAGGGATGCTGGGAAAGTTTTTCAAGGAACGGATGAATGACCAAAAGGATTTCGGTTGGTTGGTTGGTTCTGATTTACGTTTCAATGCCAGCAATGTAAGTGCACATCGCTTGTCTGGCAGCTTTTTTCGCTTTAGAGCGTAGTTCTTTATAAAAAAAAAGAGGAGGTCAGCAGGTGAACCAGATCTTTTGTGCAAATTAAGAGCTGCATTTTTGGCTTCGAGTGCGACTGTAACATTATTGCTGAGCCAAGGAGCATCATTTCGTTTTTTAAGACCATGAGTTGGTGTGAATTGCAGAATACGGTCTGAGAGGAAAATATAAAATCTGCACAAAGCATCATGAATGTCAAGGCCACGAAAGAAAGAAGACCAGTTAATTCTATTTAATTCAATCGCCATGCCAGTGAAATCAGCTTTGTGAAAGTTGATACGTACTCGAGAAGCGATTTTGTTCCATATAGAATCAATATTAGAGATTTCAAGGACAAGAGGGGAGGCACATAGGGGAAGAGAGACTGGACAAAGCAAGGTCCAGAATTCTATTGTTGGCATTTGGCATGCTGTTAAGCTGTGAGAGGGAACAAAGTGAGAGAAACGATGACATTATTAAAGATCCCTGCCATTACGGAAAACCGTGTGGTCAGGTGAAATTTCCGAATCGAAGATATCATCAATAAGCCAGGTTTCTGTAAGACATATCATATCATCGGAAGCTAAAGTGGCAGAGAACCTGAACTCATTAGTTTTGGTCCTCACACTGCGGACATTTTGATAATAAACTCTTAATCCTAAGTTCTGGAGCTCCTTGCTCCTCTCAGATGAAAATTCTTACGAGTAATTCTGGTGAATTCTTTGACCAGAGCACCAGGAGGCCAGAAGTCCTTTTGTAGAAGCTCGTTGACGCCAGCAGATACAGTTAAACGGAAAGAAATCACTTCCTGGTTCGGTAAGTTGTCAGGCGTCAGTTTTTTGCAGACAAGAAGTGGTGGCATGTAGCCAAGCTTAGCAGCTGCAAATTGCTTAATCTTCTATCTTGGCAAAATATCAAATATTTGTTCTTGGATCTCAATATCTTTTTGTATTCGAATATATTGGGCACCGTGTATTATAATTATTTCGAAGTTGAGCCCACGAACTTAGACACTTGAGGCTATTAATCTACCGAGTGAACTAAGAAGGCTATCCAGGACATTGTAAAGTGCATCAAAACATGATTTATGAAAGAAAACATACTATTAGAAAAAAGATCGTCTTTCATTAATTTTAATTATAGATTTATCAAATTCATCAGCTCTGAAAATTAAACGTTCCACGTTCAAATTATAAATTATGGAGGCTCCTTTCTGTATGTTTATCTGCCTTTTGCACAAGAAGTCTTCTTTTTCAGACATTCAGTTTCATTTCTCGGTCAATGCTGAAGAAGTAATCAATTAAAAACAAACTCACATGACAAATCACAACCATTTATACACAAATGAATACCAACAGCACATTATTTCACACAGTCAAAACTCATACAGAGCGAAAAACGTGACAGTTGCACCAAAAATAATATGAACTCAACTCGAAATGCACGATAACTCTCAGAAAAAAAGGAGTACACGAAAGCACATTTCGCTCAAGCATCTTTCACAAAATCCTCGACTATTCCTCCAAAACTTACGACCATGCAAATTTTAATTATCCCGAAAAACTAGAAAATATCCATTATCTCCAACACACATAACACGAAAATTCGTTAAAAGGACTGAATCGTGGAAAATGAGTGTAGTTGAGTTTCATGTTCCGAAAAAAAACATGAGAAACACCACTCTGCACGAATCATTATCATCATCAAAAAGTACGATTCGTGCAAACTCTACATAATTTTTGTGTGTTCGCCGTGTGATGCGAATGTACGTTTATATCTATGCTCATTTATCATATGCATGCAAAATTTTCGTGAATTAATGCTTGTTTCGTCTGAGAAAAGGTTAAGTGTTGCGAATAAAATGAATTAAAAGAAAGAGAGAGAGAGAGAGAACCTTGTCTTCATTTCGAATTTCAGATGTGTGTTGCAAAATTGCGACTATATACAAAATTATGAATACGAAAATATAAATGCATCATGAAATCTACTGAAATATTATGTATATACTTATTCATAATATAAATTCAAATTAAGCAAGAAAATTAAGAGATATAAAACGAGGGTCAATGGACGAATGCACGTTTCGACTGGTGCTAACAATACGGCTACTATACAGCTACCGAACAGATGTACTGAATAAGCAGCAACAGTACAACGGTGCCGCGACGTTTCGAGTTCATTAAATCGTAAATATTTTTAGGTAAGCAGTAATTTCTTCCACTCGTGTCTTATATGATTATTCTTACTGTTCTTTCGGCACTGAAAATTTTATTATCGAGCTCAGAGCTTGAATTTTATGTACAGTGTTCATTTCACTACTCAAAAGCGTATCGTCATATCACGAACTTCGATATGTTTCTGCTCGATTTAAATGTTACGCTCGCAAACGCAAGTAAGCTTCCCAAGGCACAAATGAATGTATCTTAGATATTCGTTAATAAACGAATAAACTCTTGAAATGAACGAAGACGAAGGATACGGTATAACAATGCACGATATACTTTGTGCAATTTTCATATCATGCTTGCTATTTCCAGAATTGAAATTGGTAACTTAACCGAGCATGGGGTTAAGCTAATCATCGGGGGTGTGTTTTCGCATGCAAGTGAAAAGCTGTTGCTGCGGGTTGAATGGACGCATGTGAAGGAAGTAGGGTGGGGACTGGAAACAATTAAATGTTGCGGCGGGAAGTGCTGATCAGGCTAAAATAAAATTATGGAAACATTTTTTTTTTTTCGAGTGTAACGGTTGATTATATGGAAGTTTGTTGATTATTTATTGCGATTGAAATGACGACTTAAGTTCATTACCAAATTAGGTTTTAATTATTTGAATGGAATGAGTGATTAGGTGAATGACTTTTGCTTGTAGGCACGTGTATAAAAAAATATGGAAACTAGGGTGAAATAGCGTGATATGTCTAGTCTGAGCAGGTGGTTTCTCATAAAAATGTCTAATTGAGTACAAAACTAACGGTTATAAATGATAGTTGAGCAGGTGTAAAATTGTTAATGAGCTAATTGTGAATTGTATGTGTATGCGGGTTCTGTTGTATGACGCGTCATGCAAAGTAGTAATTTTTCATTGTTTCAATCTTTCGTATAAGAGTTTTTTTTTACGATGAACGGTATCGTGGTACGAACTTTAATTTTTACTTATTTTCGAAGAAAATTATTAAGTCAGATAATCTCTGGAGTGGCTGATCCGATTAAAATGAAACTTTCGGAGAACATAGATGTATATAACAGGTGGGTCTATGATTTGTTAAGATTAAGATATCTTTATCTCTTTCGCAGCGGCAGGCATTTTAATGAATTTTGAGGTACCCTTATATTTTCATGAAGAAATCATTTTTGCTAAAAGTATATATTGAAAATGAAAACTTATTATGTTTTATGCCTGCTCATGATAAGAAAATGGAAGTTTAGAGCTTTGTGTGGGCGCTGAGTGCCTAAAAGTAGGCAAGGATTTTTTTTTCAAATTTCGATTTGTCATAACTTCTAACAAAAAAAATATATCATCGTGAAATTTGCGGAACGTATTGATGTGGACTAAAAATTACCACACATTCATTTTTAAAACTGTGCAGCTACAACAGACTCCTGAAAAAAATCTTTCATATCATCGAACCTCCTGAAAAGCTTTTGATTTTGGAAAATAAATTCAAATTATTGATAAATTTTGACTTTTGTCCACCACGTCAAGTTAAAATTTAAAAAAATCCGCTATGCACAAGAACGGCAACCCATGATCAAATTACCTCTATTTTCAGCACTCAAAACTTCTGTTCACGAGAACTGACGACCGGGTAATGCGATCAACATGAAATCTACAGAACAGCTAGGACCAGGTCTGATAGAAGTGATTTTGAAATACGCGCAGCACTGTGGCTGTGATGCCATTTTGAAATAACACCCGGAAAAAAAAACTGGTTTTCAGTCTATAGCTTCCGATTTAGCCAACAGATTTTAACAAAATTCACGCAGTAGACGAATCTTACTCTAAAACAGACTTCACCGAAATTTGGTTCAAAAATTAGTAGAAGGCTGCTAACTATGGTAATTTTTGTCTCTTAAATATTGTAAATTTGCTCAGGAAAATAAACTATAACTTCCCTATAACTTCCGATGCAGTAATGAAATCAAAACGAAACTCATGTGATGAGTGTGCCTTGCTGTATTTCTAATTTTATAGGAATTTCGTTAAAAACTCATGAAAGCCAGCCATTATGAACTTCGTAATTTATTAACATTTCTTTATCGAGCCATGTTGTTATAAAATTTCTTTCGATGATATCCTTGGATGAAGACGAAATTCAAAGGATAAGTTAATTTAAGCACCAGCATGTTATTGTAGACTTATTGCTGCTGTGTTGGGCATTTACATCATTTAAGTTATAGGAGATGCTATCAGAAAATGATATTTGTTCCTTTGAGTAAGAAATGGTAGATATGATACTACAAAGAAATTTACGTCTTCTTTATTACGTCTTCACACATTTTTAAGGGGACATTCGCCTTTGAAGTTGAAAAAAAACACTTTAAAATTGTTATTATGAAAAAACTATTATATTTTTTGACAAAAATTCTTTTGGACATTGTTAAACAGTCTCTAAAGAATATAAAAATTTTTTTTTTTCATTTTTAGTTTCCTTGGGCTGCTGTAGAGGGCGTCATCCAAAAGTTACTTTTCAAACGGTAGGACATATTGTAGACCTCCTGTAACAGATTTTTGAAAAATTCTAAATAGATTCTATTCTTGAGACTCAAAAGTATACAATAAGCCTCTAAAATTCATACTTTTTCATATTTTGAAGTTGTTGTATGTATATTTCTGAAAAATGCGAAAAAACGGCATTTTTTGGGGGTAAGTCATCCCTGTAAAAAAAAGGGGGAGTATTTTTTTAAATTTTTAGAGGCTTATTGGTTACTATTTTCAATAAGTAATCGAATGCTTTTTGGTTTTTTTAAAATCAGTCGAATAGATTCGGAGAAAAATGTCCTACCTGTTTGAAAAAGGTAGTTTCGAGAAAAACGCGTTTAAAGTTTTTTTTACCATAATTTTATTGAATAAATAATTTTATTTTACCTTAGATGTAACTTTTTTTCTATTAAGAATTTCTTGATGAAATTTTAGCAGGCAACTTTTGAACGTATGTAAAATCGAAATATGTAAAAATCTCAAAATCGATTTTTTGAAAATTTCAAAGGCGAATGTCCCCTTAAGTCACTCAAAGGTAATTTCTTCGAAAATCAGTTTTCTAGCGGATCTGATGCGCTAGACTTTTTTTGTATATCTTTTTCCTTGCGTATGTATCGCTTATAGTCGAAAGGACGCTATGAAATTGTATCTGATGGAGGATTTGAAGTTATCGAAAACTTTTGATATTTGCAAAACTAACATTATTTCAAAATATTTCAAGATTTTCAAAATATCTGGGAGAATTTCATAGCAAGTTTTTCTATTTTTTTTGTTTGTATTTTCTTTTTGTGAAAGCTTCTGAAAACACATTAGGCGGTACGTTGTTGTCACACTAAATTGAATTTCTGTGAAATTAAATGAGAACATTTATTTGATTGAATGTAATTGTTTACATACAATCAAATAAATTTTCTCATCTAATTTTTCATCGACAATTTTACACTGATGTTGAAGTTCGCCAGGAGGAATTGAAATTTCTGCAGAACTGTTCGTTTATGTTATTTAGTTGGAAATAATTTGCCGAACTTCATATGGTAGGCTTTTGTGCTATTTGATAGGAATCACTTTAAAAGAGTATTCAGTGATATACGCGAAAATTCAATAAACATATGCCACGCTGCCTTCAAATACCAAATTCTAAGAACTACTTTGCAGTACTGCTTGCATTCGAGAATTTCGGAAAACTGCAGTAAGAAAAGTCCTGTTTCTATATTGTCTACAAAAGAGACAAAATCATTGACTAAATGGTGCATTAATCTCTCAAAGAGCAGCTTCCCTTCGAAAACAGATAATCTATTGGGGACAGTTTAGAATTTTTTGAAGCATAATGAAAGGATAAAACCCTTAAAAATGGGAGTCCTGTAGAAACTCGCATTAAATCATTCTTCCAAAAAAAATACTTTGTTCATTTTGAAAGAAGCAGAATTTATTTACAAGGACCGAACTGTTAACACTAGTCAATTATTTTTGAAATGGTTTCATGAGCTAAGACACTTCTTAGCCGAAACATACCATTTTGCAATATTCGCTGCTCAATTCGATATAAATTTTGAGAAATGAAAATTGAATAAATTTCGAGAAATGTTTCTGTATTTGTCTTAATAGTTGAAAAGTAAGTGTCTCTAAGGATTACAAAAATGTGTATCAAATGTTGGTAGATGGCCGGCTTTTACCTATCTATATCTTATCTATAAATACGTCTTCTGAAGTATGTTATGAATTAGAAGATAAACGCTATTCAACATAGCACTAAGAAAAAAGTTTAGCGATTGTACAAAAAGATGGCTACTTTAGTCCTGTCGTATGTGAAATCCTCAGGTGACAACTAGTGATGGGTTGCTAAATAGCAGACTGCTAGTTTTCAACTGCTATTTTCAAACAGCAATAGCAGCCTGCTGCTGTTTAGTCTGATAGCATGCTATTTATCTGGCATGCTATTGGAATAGCAATATAGCAAAGCAGACCACAACATCGACGAACAACGACAAACAGCAACAGCAATGTCAACAGCATTAAGCATAATGAAATAGATATTAAGGTATGTTGCTATACGTTAGCAATGGGCTATTCGTTAGCAATGGGCATATTTCATATGATGTTAGCTTGCTATGCTATTGCTGTTTAATATGTAAGGTTTTCGTGATGCTAGTTTTTTACCATTCGTTGGTGTGCTGTAGCGAGTCTTTCGCTACCTGTACGCAGATTGTTTTTCGTGCATTGTCCGGCTAACTGGGTGCTACGAATTTATTGAATATTGTAATTGATTTATTATGCGTTTTCAGTTGGGGATTTTTGTTGAATGGATGGATTTTTGTCGAATGGATGGATTTTTGTTGAATGGAAGTTTTGTTAGTTTTTGATTTTGATATCTGTTTGGTGTTTTTTTGTAACAGCCAGTACCTAGTACGAAATTCCAAAATACTAGGTACGAGTATTTTCAAATATTCAAAAGGTTTTTAAGACAAAATTAGTCGAAATGGGGCAAAATCGGCCAATTTTGGGTTAGAGTGGTTTGGGTCATAACGGGCCAAGACCTATTGCTGTGATACAAAAATTTGGGTTTTGTAGGGGAGTAAGGGGTTTTTTGGCAATAGTTTGGCAAAAACTGCCTGTACGGCGTTTTCGATGATTGAAAGTGGTCGGGGAGTACAATAGTGATATTTTAAGGACGAAAATTTTTTTGATAGGGATCATTGGGCAAAAACGCCCAATTTTCCCAAATTTTGTTTTTTCGTCTAGCATGAATTCGGGAACTTTTCTGATTTGTTTCGGGCGAAATTTTCATACAAACCTAGGAAAAAGCGCCTTAGTTTCGAAGATACGGCAAAAGTAGCTGAAATCGGCCAATTTTGGGTTAGAGTGGTTTCGGTCGTAACGGGCCAAGACCTATTGCTGTGATACAAAAATTTGGGTTTTGTAGGGGAGTAAGGGGTTTTTTGGCAATAGTTTGGCAAAATCTGCCTTTACAGCGCTTTCGATGATTGAAAGTGGTCGGGGAGTACAATACTGTTATTTTAAGGGCGAAAAAATGTTTGATAGGGGAAATTGGGCAAAAATTTCCCTATATTACAAAAAAAATTTTTTGTCCTGCTTGAACTCGGGGACCATTTTGAGTTGTTTCGGGCAAAATTTCAATACTAGCTTGGGTCAAAGCGGCCTAGTTTCGAAGATACGGCAAAATGAAATCCGCCGGAAAACCGTCCGGAAAACCTGTCCGGAAAACCTGTCCGGAAATTTACGAGACCACAGGAAATAAGGTGTTCCTGGACTCCTGTCCAGCCTTTCCAAAAAGGTTGGTCCCCTAGTAGGTGCATGTTTAAAAGCGAAACATTTTTTTTATCATTTCCTAATAAAATTTTCGAAAAATTTCATGCTTCAGTGAGGCCAAGTGGAAAACCGACTGTTTTAGATTAACTATGAAAAGTTTGGTATCAGAGATCGACCGATGAAAAGTCATATAGAAGGCAATAGGGTTAACTGGGCCTATCTTAATATATTTGTCGACATTGGTAATTTGAACGAATACAGGAGGTGTTTTGTGCATGTAATAAAATGAAAGTCAAATTAAACTGATTGAATTTGATTGTTTGCCCTTAAATGGCTCCTAGATTGGAGAAAGACTTGACAAATAAGTGACCGACCATTGGAAAGTTACGGACAAGCTGCACGGACTAATGACATCTTGCACCATCACCATTCTAGTCTGGGAACTTTATGTCTGGTGGGTGGGAGAGGGCATGTCATACCGTTTCATTACTGCAAAGCGCATGTACTTGTATGTATATATGTACATACTTCAAAAAATACTAGCTAGTATTTTTGAAACAGGTATTTTTTTGTACTCGTGCTAGGAATACCTAATATGTGAAAATCCTAGAACGATCCAACTGTATTCGCTACCTTAATTACGTATAATTCACCCACTTCATGGCCCTGTAAGTCGGATAAATTCTCCCTATTTCTTCCGACACAAATTTCAATACCATATTACTTTACATTCGCACGCTTGTACATATGTACATCATACATATGAGAGAAATGGATGAAATCTTCGCGCATTTTCGAAACCGCAATAGAAACATCGTGTAAAACAGCGAACCCAACAAACTGCAATTTGTATAGTACGTGAACCTGAGCCGGCGAGAAATCACATATGAAATAATATGTTGCACCCACTGAGATGTCGCACCGACATAACTAATAGCAGACTGCTGTTTTTTAGCTGCTATTTGAAGCTGCTATTTAGCAATAGCATAAGCAGTTGCTTTTGCTATTTGAAAACAGCAGTTTTGCCCATCACTAGTGACAACTACTTTTTTTTGTGATTTGATTACTTTGCCATATGATTACTTTGTCCATATTTTGATCCTAACTCGACTCAGGTATCTTCTCGCGTTTGAGAGATCATAGTAGGCTATATTTCTCTGGATTTGAACCATGGACCACACTCCCAGCCAGATAATGGCTTACATATTCGAGTGCACACGCTTTAAAAAATACAAATGAGTAGAGATAATTCAGAACGGAGCTCAACTTTCGAAAACTCTTCTGAGATCACTAGATAAAAACGCTATGGATCTATTGTAGATTCACCTCTTTGAAGAGATAAAAAATTGGAAATCACAACAGTTTTAGATATGGTTTGATTTTTCTTATTTAAATTAATAGTATGCTTTGAAGTATTGACAAACTTTTTCGGGTCTTAGCTTATATGATATTCTTAAGTCTCCAATTTTGAAAATTAGCCATGAAGACTAGTCGAAAATAAGACTTTTATGCTAAGTTCCGAAATTATATTTTTGTTTAACAGATTTTTTTTTTGTTTATCTTTATGCACACAATAAATAGTCGATGTATCTTTACAAACTTTTTTTCGGCTAGCGAAAGATTTATTTTGCAAGTTTTCTCTTCGAAAACTGCGCATAGTCATAGATCATTGATTTCAACAACTTAACTAATGAGCCGCTAAATTCAAATGTAAATAGTACTAGAATCTAGAAAAAATTGTGTACGCACTTTTTCTGAAGAAGTGATAATCTGTCAAATAAATATATTGGTAACCATAAAAGCATCAAAAAGTAGATTCCCATAGTAAATCTTTGTAAAAAATTGAAGATATTATGTTGGCTTTGGAATGTATTCGTAAAACACGGAATATTAACAAGGTCAATGACCGATTTGCATATATGACAAGATAAATGACAATACTCTTGGAATTCTTTTAAGGTCATATAATCTTTAGCATTCAGGTCATTAGCTTCTTGCTGGATAAGAATATTTCACTAGAGTGATTCTAGAAAATATTGAATAGAACAATTGCCAGCAATAATGCGATTTTATACTTTGGGTCATATTTTTAGTACCGCCAAACGATAGTTGAGGATGAGCAATCTATCTCTAAAACTTGAAAAATTGAGTGGGTAGACCATCGGTTATTAGTATGTGTGGTATGGTTCAAATTCACCCACGACCACTCACCGGAATATTTAAGTTGGCCGAACTATCAGTAGGTATCTGAGTAAAGTTAGTTGTTCAATACAGAAATCAAATTCAATTTCCAATTCTGTGGGTTATTTGGTAGTTGGACTGTTTTACTTTCAATATATTTCAAATTACTTACCATTTATAATTTTTTATTTTGATTTCTGTAGAGAATTAGCCTTTGATAAGTTTTTATTACGAGCAAAAATTTTTATTTAAATTCTTCAACTTCAAAATGGAGTTGAAAAAAGGAACGACCAGGTAATGGAGTTAAGTTCCTCTGTACTATAGGATTTTTTTCGTATCTCTTGTAGAAACCTAACAATGAGGGATGGACTAACATCCATGATTATCCATGATTGACAGTTTTGCTACAGTTTAAGATTTTTTTTTTTATTTGGTCCTTCAGCAATTTGCTTTTTGCCTGGTTTTACAGAATCGGGCAGGTCAGATGTTCCAAATAATGGTAAGCAATTTTTTTTAAAAGTACTGTCGCACATACTTGGATACTTACTGAGTTCATATTCAATTTTTGGCTAGAAACTTAGACGACAGATTTAGGGTGGACTAGGTACGTTATCGACTAGCATCAAAAAAGTACTTATTAATGCTTCAACAACTAAAGGTTTTCATTTTGAAAAATATCGTTATGAAATGAATATAAAAAAAAAATGCAAACAAAATCATCGTCAATTGGTAAAACGCCTGACATTACTTGTATAGGTTTTTGTGAAATTTGGTTAGGTAAACACAAGTATACAGTTAACGATTACATCAATGAATTTCGTATTTATTGCAACACTTTGAGTGCCTGATAAAATACGCCCAATTTTGAGTACCAAATATTTTGGATTTGTGTTTAATTAAAATTTCCCTCAAAAATGTTGCTGTGTTTTTCATATTCGAATTCTGCAGTATATTCAAATCAAATATATAAACAAACAAATTATATTTGAAGGGAATTTGAGAATATACCTACTTTGGTGAAGTTTTAGAAAAATGCTTCCAGCGAGGGAGCGAATTTTTCTAAGCCTTTTTCGGAACAATATTAAGCAGGAAATTGAATTTGGCGGCAGACATAGAGCTGATTAAATCTTTACTTATTGCTGAAGAAAGGATGTGCTTCCAGGAGTTCATATAAACGATGAAATATGTCTTTATTTACTGATCCTGTCGACAAAACTCGCAATAAAATTGCTTTTAAATTTATCCGTCGGTGGTAGTCAGAGTGTTAAAATTTCTGAACTAGGAAAGTTTAGGGTTTGAAATTCTTTCAATAGGATTTTTAAAATACCTGAAAGGATTGCTTTGCATTAAATGAATGAGAAGTTGAGAGCAATGTTTGTGTTAAACATTAAACAGCTGTGTTACGGATATAAGGACAATAATTTTTTCCAAGAAAAAAAAGTGATAAGAACAGTCTATTCTGGTTCCGAACAATATTCACGCCTATTTTCTTTTTTCATCAAACATCAATTATCAAACTGTCGTAGCGTAGGATGGTAGCAAAGAGAAGCACATACTCTAAGAATCTGTCTACATAGCACACAATAGGACCAAACCGCCGCCGGAAATGACAAAAATCGCCATGGAGTCGCACATGAAGAAGAAATTGCTGCTCGTAAGAGCGAATACCAACGCGCATCTCGCCGTTTGAGACAATAAGATCACCAACGGAAGAGGTGAGTATCTACTCAGTTGAATTATCTACCAATTATTGCCTAGTCCCAGAAAATCGGGGAAATGTGCCCACTTACAGGGGACCTTTCAACGATAACCTGCTAGAAATCACTCAACACAGTGAGTCCAATGAGCAACTGATAGGGAACTAGAGAGTACTTAAAGGATAAATAACACATAAGCACACACATAACACATAAGCTTCACTACAAATCGAAAATATTAAAAGCCGGATGGACTTTTTGACGCTAGAATTAAAAAACTGTTTGCTAAGTACTCTGTTACGCAAAGGATGTACTCTGTTACGCCAATGGGGCATTGGCTAGTACCGGCAACGAAACGTTGAAGATTTTCGTAAATTTCAAGAAGAAGAAGATTTTAAGAAGGTTTTATGAAGATTTTATGAAAATTTTCATAGATACTCATAAAGGTCGTTCAACATTATGTGAGGGTTATTTGTACAACTTCGTAGTTACTAAGTTCCTACTTGCATTAAATTGGACTAAATGCAAGCACCTGATGAATGTCATCACTAATCACTGTTTTGTAGCAGCAAATACTATTAGACCGCAACTCTTAGCCAGTGACAACTGTAGGTAGCTTTCTAGAGGAAAAAAGTCAGAACACGCAGCTTCGATGGAGTTCAAGAACGTTGAAGGTTATCTTTCAGTTCGCAAAAAGATCTGGGATTGAACCTTTAAGCTTCAGGTCTCTTTTTAACAGGTATCGCCATCCGAGGAAACATAGCCCAACCTTGATCTTTAAATTCTCAACATTTCAAAAATTGAGTACAACGATACATATGATTTTCTAGTTTCAGTCAAAAATATTCAATCACGGAGTTTAGCTCCTCAGAATTATTTTTAGAAGATCATTTTGTTAAGAAAGATTAAGGGTTATCATAAAAATTATTTGTATGCCAATGCCTAGATGGCCATTCACAATTGATATTTAGAATTAAATTTGAGTTTTTGTTCGAAAAACACAACAAGAAGTTTTTAGCTAAAGTGTTGACAAATGCCGATAAAAAAGGAAGAGAAAAATTCAAAAAAATCGATCGTCCTTTCTAAGAGACAATAGATTTTCCATTGAAAAAATTAATATTTTCTCTAAACCAATTTTTACCCCCTTGTGCAAATTTGAATTTCAAATTTATTTTATCATCAATTAAAATCAATAAAAAAATATATTTAATCCAACCTCTATTTGAATAATTGCTCAGCCAGTGTTGGTCTCATCGCATATTTGCCTACTTCCTCTCTCTCTGTACTTCCAGACAAATAGCCAAATTTGGAAATAAATCTAAATAAAGGTGTGCTTGGTAGCCGTTAACGCTGTGTCGGGTCAATAACTTTATTTGATTAGCAAACCTCGATTGGCGCTGGCATGAATGCAGACATAGACACGAATATGGAATACCAAACAAAACATGTTTGCTGCCAGAAAGCTCCGTTGTTGATGTTAAGTGCTACAACGGTTATGTTTTTAGAATTCAAATTCAATCGGATACGGACTAACTTGTTGAGTGCTAGATTTCCAATTAAAGAGCATTATGTAGTGTAAGAAATGTGGGTCCTTTAATTTGTGGTCAGATTTTTTTTTTGAGGATAGGAGGGGTGTGCTATTGCGTGACGTTGATTATTGTAATTCTTACTTGATTTCTGGTTAACTGTCGTTATTATTTGAATTTTCTGTTACTTAACTGATTAAGAATTCGAATCCAGAAATACTCTCAAGACAAATGAATTACTCCGTGAGAAATAAAAATATCTTTACAACAAATAATCCCGCTGGTATCAACTGACACCCGACGCATGCAAATTGAATATTCAATTTATTTTAAAACTGTTTCGTTCTCATCGATTATGCATGCGAGCAATTCGATTTGACCAGAATTTCGTCTGGAAGAGAATCGAAAAATTCCAAAACGAGCTGAATGGATTTGAATTACTTCATTAATTTAGCCCACAGTTAGGTAGAAGTAGCCCAGATATGGCAAGTTCGTCGACATTTCAACCTAAAATATATTGGGATCATCAACAATACACTCGAATACGTGCAACCTTAAATAATAAGACGTTTCAGCAGTTTTGTGTACAGCACGTTTTCGGACCTTGCATATTCATTCAATCAAGTTTACATTTTGCTTATTCATCACACACCGAATTAGTTGGATCGTTGAGAATATTATCCAATCGAATTTAAATTAATTTTTTGGTCTCGTAAATAGCTTTTAAAACCGATATGACTTTTTGATTTTCAGAAATTCCATAAATTTCAATTTAATTACAGATTTACATCTATAGTGTCCTTAAGTGTATGAAAGCTTTGATCGATATGAAAGTGAAAAGATTTTTTTTTTTAAATATTTATGACGGCCAAGAAATTAGACTACATTTCCTTGCTGAAGATAAAAAACATGAATTTATTAAAAATTTGCATTCAATAGCATCATAAACTGAATTTTGACTCAAAATAAAAGTTGTTTTAATATGAGCCATTGTTTTCCTAGCTTTCAAAAAATATTTTAATTGAAAGACCAATTTTTCCTTTAGAATCGATATTTTGAGGGAAATTTGTCCTCCGATAGGCACTGAAGAAGATGGGATATTATCCTCGCGATATCGATATCTGGCAAGAAATTAAAACGTATTTAGCTTTAGGGAAAATTGGTCTTTAAATTGAAATAAAGCTAAAGACTTTTTTTTTATGAAAAGTCGGAAAATTAATGCTGAGTCCCATGCACAATTATTATAGACTCGAAAAATTGTTTCCAGTCCTCCATCATACCAACAAATGAATAATTAATTGTCCTTTGGTCGAGCTGGAACGACAGAATTCCTAAATTTTTTCCACTACAATCAATTATCTCCAGTTTCAACAAGAATAAAATACACAAATTAGTGTTTTTTTCGTTTGCATAAAACTACATTTCACCATTGAATGCATTTAATAGCGTGACTAGATATCTTAATCTAAAGTAGATAATTGTATTTTGTTGCGTTTTGAGGGTTTTGGGTTCGTGTAAACATGAATGGGTACATCTGTTGTCCACATTTCATGCCGAAAAAAAGGTCAAGGATTATGACCTTGATAATATAAATGCTGAACCTTGATAATAGAAATGCTGAAGAAAAGGATTGGTCAGTGATTACGGACATGGTCGAATCGGGCACGTCCGAGCAATGCGGAAAATGTGTTAAACTTTGAAAACAATTGCGTGAAAAAGGATTTAAAAAAAAATGTATTTTGAAGAAAAATGAGCAGAAGTTTAAATTAAAATTGTATTAAACAGTAGAGTTAATAGGATTATGCTGACGGAACATGTTTTTTTGTAATGATTGGAAGGAGCAATTTATGAACTACAGTTGTTTTCTAGATTAATTCTTTTGTTTCGAAATGAAAATGGGTAACATTTCCTGAACATGACCCTTTTTTTAAATTAATTTCCTTGAGAACTGTAAAAATATAAAAATTCGTGACTTAAATCGTTCACAATTTAAAAAGGTGGCTGAACATGATATGATTTGGTTTTACATTTGAATTAGACCTACAATTGGTTTCTTTCAATCCTATTGTTTAAGTTGAGTTATCTATTAGGCATTTAAAATACAGTATTTATTTTTGATTTCCATACTGTAAACAAATCGTCTGCTTAATTTATGTTTTTGACAAACAGCTCTAAATAGTAATTATAATACATGTCTTTTTCTTTATCATAACATCACTAAAAAAAACTAAAACTTCCAATTAACAGGCATAATCGACAGTGCGTTGACAGGCTGTGCTTGTCTGGATTAAAGCTAATTTAATGTTTCCATTTTGTCAAAATGCTGTCAATGTTGATGATTTCGATTGGCAATTTATTATGATCAGTTTAAAGACACTTAATACTAGTGATTATCTATAATCAAATAAAGTGTCACACTGTTGCTGCTGAATTATAGTGATTAATTGTTTTGGCAACTCGATATTTACTATACAGCTATAGTTATTATACGCTATTAAGGTGAGTAGAGCGTTATACAAGCGAAACGATAGACATTATGCATACAATGTTTGTTGATGATGTAAAAGATGGGACTTAGGTTTGCATTGATATTATTTGTTTGGAACAGTTTCACGTGCATGATCTTGATTGTTTGTATTTTAACTGAAGAACGCAGGAAACAAAATTTAGGCGCTGAAAGACTGTCATTTTTTTTTAGCTCAGAATAAGGAAAGAGCAGTAAGTATAAAACAAAAGTTCGTCACGAATTTAACAAACAACAAGGATGCATAGCAAAACTTGATAACAAAAGTGAACATTGGTGAGCAGCTAGGTAGCAGCAGGTAGGATTACTAGTGCTAAATTAGCTGGATTATGAGAATTTATACTGAAAAACAACCTGCTTCAAAAACTCAGCGTGAAAACAGGAAAGCATACAAAACGAAAATTCACAGCAAACACAAACGATAGGAGACGATATTCCCCCACTAAACCTCAACAACTTCTGCTTTTAGTACGAAACACGGTAGATCTAGAGACCGAACTCAGCCTCTATAAAACTCAATACCCTCAGGAACTTCCCCCGTCACGAAAACTGACTACAACTGACTGAAACAACCGACAAAATTCCCAAAAGCCAACTTCCATTAAATCCACTTTCGATTTCAAAGACCCTCTGAGAGAATAGACCTGTACCAGTAATTTTGCACCAGCCAAAACACAGTGTTCGTCTCTGCTAAGGCTTTTCAAAGAGAGAAATAATGGATTTAATAGTTAGTTCTAGCCAAACGTGTCTTTTTTGGGACATTCAGATTATTTTTAAGATAATTTCAGACTACGAAAAAATCACCAAGCTCTTTACAAACAAGTCCAATACTGTACTTACTGGCTTCCGGAAGTTCACCCAAAGATGAGCTTGAGCGACAGTCAATCTAGTATGCGAAACCGAGTCGTACAACTGCGCATGGGAATGATGCAAAGCCATAATTGTGAGCAGTTTAGACCTTAATTAACCAGCTGATACACCCAAAGACATGGCGTAAAAGGTGTCGAGTTCCACTACTAAAGCAATTGCAAGAAACTGAGATAGGAGCTATCAAAATGTGTAAACTGTGGAGATGAACACCGTGCCAGTTACGGGGCCTGCTCTCGTACCCCAAGAAAATTCAGATAGTTTTCCGCCTAAGTTTTTTCAGCCTACAAATCTCAAGTCAACTTCTAAGACTCATCACGAATTTCCTAATGACCAATTTGAAGGCCATCACGGAAGAACAATTACACATAGGGATGAAAGATATTATGGCCAAAATGGTTGAAATTATGTTTGGAGCCCAAAACACCACCCAAACTTAATCGCCTACTCGTAGAAAATGCGTCTAACTAACCATAATCCCATTTTCATAAGTAATGCACATTCCATGCTTTAAAAAAATTTGATTTGAACCAATTTGTTATAGATTTCAAAGTTTATATCATGCACCTATATCCAAAATTTTTCAACTATCTCCAAATCAACAATTACATACTATACAATGATGATAATGACAGGAAAGGAAGGAGGTACCGCAAGTTTCGTGAAAACAAATATAAACCACCATTCCCTTTTAACTCCTCCAGTAAATTGGAAGCCACTTTTATAAAGACAGAAACTGCATTTATCGTGGTTCTGGCGATTTCGACCTACAAGCCTTACTTACGCACAGAGCTTAGACTTTCGTGCACAATTCGACTAGGAGGTCCGGAAGATCTCACCGACAACAGCGATCATTGCGAAGCTTGATGAAGTAGCCAAATCGAGATCGCGCTGAAAAGGTCCCCAAACAAATATCCGCAATTACGACGAGCAAACACTTTTTGATACTAAGTGCAGTAATGTTCTAGACAAGAGACAATAGCTCGAAATCATCCAAAACATATACAATATCTTTGATGAGCTGTCATTCGACCACTAATTGGTCTTCTTTCGCATCGACATCATCTTCATCAACAACTTTCCAAAGTGAAGAAACCACTAACTGGGAAGCTTTCTACGTCACACTGGTTCAGGACGAGATCTATAAGCATCTGACTCGGAGCAATTAAGAAATAGTAAAACTCTTCTTCGAAATCTTACGGTAGGCAAAAAAAGAACAAAACGATCACTATCATAAAGTATATTCAAATTTTTTACACGGAGGATAAATCAAGTCCGGAGAATAGCTACAGATGCAGCTGACTTTAGACTGAAACAGGAAGCTAACCAGCTGTAACATATACTCAGATCAAAACGAAGAGAGGTAGAGCCTCATAAATATCATCGAGCTAAGCGAAAACTTTTGGTGGCATTTGTCCAAATATTTCCGATCAAAGCATAAACTGATAACACCACCAATTTGCGGGTCACAGTGTATGAGAGGAGAATAATAGTAATGAACAGAAAATGCGACTTCTGGAGCCACCACCGATAAAATCAACAAATTTAGATGAAGTGAAAAGCTTGGTGTAAAATCTGAAACGAAGTAAATTTCCTGGAAAAGACCAAAATAATAATCCTTTGTGAATACACGCACCTGAAAATATGACACGAATGCTGACTGAAATAACGAATGCGATTTTCAATTTGAGAGCGTTTCCAGACACGTAGAAAACAGTTAACATTACCCTACTATCTACCGAAACCCAGTAAAAATCTCACATTTCCCCAGAATGGAGGCCGATCAGCATACACTGTGCAATTTTTAAGGTAGCTGTTCTGTTTCGTCACTTTATTCTGCTTTTTTTTCTATCAAGAACAACATTTTTTCGGGCTAATAATTCGGTTTGAAGCCTTTCCATTTCACCGAGCTTCAGTTAGCAGCAGTCATTCAACACATTCGAACAGGGCTAAACAGCAGAAGGTCAAAAGTTGACAAAATCTGGAACGCATGGCTTATCGCAGGGCACTTGGGAATGCATTCCAAATCTCAATTCTTCTCAGCCAGCTTATTGGATCCTTCTGAAAGGGCAAAACAATTCGTGCGAAAACAGACCAAAAGGAGCCGGAATTTCCCAAGGATCAATTGTATCGGGAAATCAGATTACCCATAAAAAAGGTCGTACCCTTATATTCACGTCTAATGGTGCACCTATTTCGAACGTTTCTCGCACTGTTTTTGCTGCAACATATTATTGTTCAGTACTCTTTGTAGGTGATGAAAGCAGTGAGAGTCGCTCATATGCAGCTGGGGTCATACAGAGAGTTGACCAGTTTGATCAAAGGAAGAGTGCTTCCTGTTTGACAAGTTTTTCCTTCTCTGATCCGTCTGAATGTCTAGGCGGCAGCAAACACTTTATCACCCCTTCAGATCTTTTTGTCACTGAACCATACTGACCTTTTTGTCACTTTTTCACTGAACCAAGACCGAAAAAATCTGCAAGTGGAAACAATGCCTCAAATTTCACATTGAGAAAACTCTATATCGTTTTATTTCACTCTCTATAATTTTCCACAATTGTATGAATGTCGGATGCTTCCCTAGTATATGGAGGCAAGCAAAAATGATTCCCATTTTCAAAAACCAGTCAACGATAATTTCTTATTTTAGAACTTCTAAAAACCCCATATGTTCTTGGCCGAAAGGAGATCATTTCTGAACGGCAGTTAGGCTTCAAAAGAGATTTTTCTAACAAGTTTTCTACGTAACATATGGGCGCTCATGACTAACAATGACTTTTGTTCACTATCTTCACCTTTGACATTCTTCGTGTCTTGAGCTCACGATTGAGCTCATGGTGCTAAAATACATGTCTATGCACATACTCTCTTGGTTTGATGCGACATCCGAATATCCCCGGATGACATTGCTTAAACTCCTCCGTGAATACTCTTCTAAGTAGAGTACGGAAATCAATACTAGAAAAAATTAATTTGTTGATTTCAGGCAAAAAGGACAATTGATCTCGAGGTGAAGAAGATCTCAGTTTTTGCATAAATGGCTAGCCGCTCAGGGCATCAAAACGTATAAGTGCTTGGGTATTATTTTCGATTCTATCCTTTTCAGCTCTCATTTACAGATGGCTCTCAACGAGGCCACAGCATTGTTCGGTGTGATGTGCTCCCTATTTTTCAAAATAGCCCCGAAATCGAATAAAGTCTGAATATATCAGATCATCGTTATGTAAAACCGGATCAATAACAAGAAGGAAGACCATTGCACAGTTTGAGCGTAGTGTTCTTTGCGAATGTACAGGACCTTTCAAAAATGAGCTTAGGAGATAATTCTGTGTTTAAGTTGCATGAAAAATGTCTGTTTACAAGTACTACTGGCTAAATTTGTGCAGACAGTGGTTTATTGTAAAATATATCTATTGGAAAAATTGTAAGAACTCCTATTATTCCGGTAATTTTTTTTCCTTAAATCCACATTCTGATTAATTTGATGCTAACAAGTATCTGAATAAAAGTTTTTGAAAATCAAAACACTTTGAACTTTTTCAATGAAATATGATGGTGATATTCATGTTGATATGAACAATTTTTGGTAGATATCACCCAGGCTGAAGCTTGGTGCGTTGATATGATGTGGAATGTTATATTTTCGTGGTCCCATCTTTTTTCTAGTACATACTTGTACAAGTACCTAACATACAAAACTTAATTCGATTAAAACGTCTTATCGCTCAGTTTGTTACCAATCAACGCTTTTCCAAATTTTTTATAAAGTAAATGAAAAAACTTCTGATCTTAGTAGCCATGCATATGTACGTATTTCCAAAGTCAATTTTATTCACATCCATCAAGAACCAAAACAGTGTTTCATCAAATCACGTTTTTTGCAACAATAGAAATATATACTCCCAACACATCATTAATAGCTGAGCAGTCTGTCTTCATCAAACTCAGAAATCTTCAAATCTTCAAACCTTCTCAAAAAGCGAACAAAAAACCTTTTCAACTTACACTCATTTTCCCACAATTTCAAACCATGCTTGGGCCATTGACCTTTCAAATACCCGAAAAAAAAATTCATTCAACAAGTATATTGGCTACATTCAAACACAACCGTGGCAACATTTTACTTTTTCTCTACCATCTATCTTTGTAAGATATAAGACTTCAGAGTAGATAGCTGTGGGTAATCTAGTCACTGCATGAACGAATATCAAATTTAAAACCAAAGTGTGAATATGTTATTTGAGTAGGAAATTAACACGTTAAAAATTGAAGAAATGAGTAAACAATTTGTGAAAATTTGTTTACGGTTAGCTTTTTGAAACAAGCCCCATCCTAAATAAAATTTTGTGTGTGTGATTTGTTGAAATAAGACATGTTTGAGTCAGAAGCTGTTTACGGGCTTAAGTGATAGGTGTCAATTGACATGCCACATATTGGATTTGTCAAGACGTGAAATGTTTATGAATAGGATAAAAGATGACAGAAGTTAGACTAAAATATTTGAAGTAACCTTTGATCTTGCATAGAAATATCATCGAGCAAAGAGATTGCCAAAAATAATTTGTACAATCGACTTATTTTTATTTTGCGAGATTGGCCGATATAATCTTGGCGGTACTTGTTTGATTCTTAAACAAAACCGGTATTAAGTGCCCCAAGACTGTGAAAATTAGCAGTTCATTGTAAACTTTTATTATGGTCTTAAAAAACAAAGCATTTTAACGACCACTGGTCCAGAGTGTTAATTTGAAAATAGCGCCAGACCTAGATCGGATGCTTGCGGCACTCTGAAATGGGAATGCAAGCTGATACTGAAAGAGTACAACAGCAGGCAGAAATTTATTCAAATTCAATGAAGTATATTTGACGTTTTCTTCTCAATTTTTTCAACATCAATTTTATTTACTAGACCGAAAAAAATCATACTGAAACCTAACATGTTTACCTGAAAAAAAAACAACTTTGTAAAAGATAGTATCACAAATACACTAATGGGTTCCGCTATCTGTTAATTGGTTTGATGGATTCATATAGCCAGGTTTGATAAGATAAGTTTCATTATTTTGTTACGAGAACGTTTTGGTAACTTTTGACGACAAATATGTTGCTGATTTTATCAATCCAGATAGCTACGTAACGAATAGAAACAGTGAGACAGTTCAACTTTCAAATTGATTGTGCATGTTTTCGATTGCTATCTGATAAGATGATTTTATCGATGAGTAAATAGGAACTTCAAAAGCCGAATGAATTTTCCAAGAATATTAAGTAAACATTTGATTGAACCCAATCAATAATGTACTATGTTGTTCAAACCAGAGGAAAATTAATTGAACGTAGTATGTCTTGCTTAAATGATTTTGAAACATGTTTTCAATTTAGCCCATTTATTATTTATTTATTTATTACTAGACAAGAATTAAATTCAAAAATTATGCAAAAAATGTACAAAGCTTAAAAAAGAAAAATAAAAGAAAAAAGGTAATAAATTCGATTACAAAATCATACAAAAAGCACGAAATGAAAAAGAAACGTAATTTTTGTACAGACATAAAACTCGCTGATAATGAAAGAAATTATAGGGGAGAATAAAAAGGGGAAAATATAAAGAGGAGAATATGAAGCGGAGAATATAAACAAGTATAAGCACGAACAAACGATACGTTGAAAGTAATTAAAGATCAGGTAAACGTAAAAGTGAGTAACCAAAACATCTGGTAAACGAAAAACTGAGTAATGAAAACTACGCACTGAGGATAGAAGTCATAGGATCATCAATAATTCAACTTAGGAAGTATTCATCTTAGAACACTTTATGTGACATTCAGCATTTCAGGAACATGAAAAATAGTTAGTGAGTAAATCCGCGATGCAAAAACTCAACAGAATTAATTAAATGACGATAAGGAGGACACCAAATATGACAACAATAATCCATGACACTATGCCTGAAGGAGATATACAGGCGTGGACAGCACAAAGTGTGAACGCACTAAAAATGAAGCAGCACAATCGCAGAACCTTGGATGTGACACGCCAGATGTGGACATCAAATTTAAATTTAATAAAGAAAACTGCATCAAGGTCCTTCAAATTATCAGCAGGACTGAGGGAATAGGAAAAGGATGGAATAGGAAAATACTATGTGAAATGATACACACGTATGGTAAATCTGGAAGCATTCAGGTAAATACAATAGAACTAGCACCAGTTGCCCATTGCAGACAAGTCATCTTGCAGCTAGGAGCTGTCATCCACTAGCCCCATTGACCTAAATATTTTAAGATCTTCAGCGTACAAAAGACACGGTGAGTTGGAGATTGAAGGAAGATCATTTACAACTAGAAGAAAAAGCAGAGTACCAAGAATCGAGCCTTGTGGAACACCAGAAGCAGGATTGAAGAGAGAAAAAGCACAAGAGTTTAAAGTTGCGAAACAAGCACGATTGTGAAGGTATGAGGAAAACTAGGAGCAGAGTTTACTCAAGATATTGAATCCATCGAGCTTTGAGATTAGGATTTTATGGTTCACAATGGATACTGTTGACTTACCTTGCTCAGAAACGATAAAAACCCTTTCGAGAAGCTTACTGAAGCAAGATAGAAAGCATGGGTTGCGATAATTGTAGGCGCAGGACTTATCTCCAGCTTTAATAATAAGAAAAATAAAAGCGGATTTTTAGGAAGAAATACTAAGGTTTAAGAAGACAGATAAAAGAACACACAGAGATGAGGACATCGAATTTGCAAGAATATTCGACGAACCTTCGGGACCACAGCTGGTGCTAATGTCTAGGTAAGCAAGTAAACCTTCGATTTCTAAAAGGTTTATCGGAGACAAACGAAAACTATTAAGAACGGAGAGGGACATATTAGATACATCACAGAGGGGATACAGGGATTTTTTTTCAGAGTATTGGATGTATGATCAGAAAGGTTTCTAATTGCAGGATGATATAGAAACCTCAATTTGACTGTGATAAGCACTCATCGTGCCTTTAATCACCCGGGCGTAGGTTTTTGTAACTTAAAATATCAACCTCTAAGCCGAGGTTTCGAAATCTACAACGCCGCTTTAGTTTGAAAAGTACGAATCATGTCAAATGTTAGCCAAGGAGTGTGACAAAATATAAGATTAGGCAAAAAACATAAAGCATATGAAGACTTACATCGACACTGAGACCTCAGGAAAAAGAAAAATACATTAAAGAATTAATTTCATTGGCGGTGGAAATGAGATCCGCATTAATTAAGTTATAACGCAGCACAAATGAATTTTTATTCTTGGGAAATGGACCATTAGCAAGAAAAATGATGTTATTAACATAAGGAACATTATTCAACTGACAAAAAGAGCGAAGAGAGAAACAGGGGGATGTTGTCGTAGAATTATTGCTGCTCGATAAAATCGTTCTTCATAAGGACAATAGGGAAAATTAAACATACAAAGGAGACATCGGGTAAATATACACTGGACGACTTTGACTGCATCTGACAAATAAACAAAATGAGGGGACCAAACTTGGGAGCATTATTCCAGTACAATACGTACAAGCGATCTGAAAAGACGGACACGAGGAGTTACTGTGTGTACAACGAGTACAACGTAAAGCAAATCCTGTCATTATTGAAGCTTTGGATGTTATATAGTGTGCAAGGAGATCAAATTTTAGACGAGGTTTGAGGAAGACGCCAAGGTCTTTATGATAATCAACATGTGATACCAGGCTATCAGAAAGTGTTTAGCCAAAGCAGATAAGTGCAGTTTTGTTTAAAAATATTAAATGTTTGGGAGTAATGAGGGAAAGAGAAAAATCAGTGCACCAAATACTTAAAGCATTTAAGTCCAATTTAAGAGCTTAAGAGCTTAAGGTCGTCTGCTTCGAGAAGTGAAAAATGAGGTAGCTGGAAAGATGATGAATGTACAGAACGAACAAGAAAGGGCCAAGAATGGAAACCTGGGGAACATCAGGTGTGGGATAAAAAGGTGAGAAACTCAGCCCTTGAAGATCATACAATAAGCATGATATCCAGGAGCACATGACATCAGGAATGACCCTGTCAAATTCCTTACCAAATTCCGATGACTTCAACTTGTTGTCCACCATCCAACGATCCAACAACAAAATTCACAAGCTCAACCAATTTTGTAGATGAAGAGCGGCCATTGATGAAGAGAGAAGATGGATTATGGTATTATAAAGCTTATTGCCGATAATTTGGTCAAGCAATTTTGGAAAACAGGAAAGAAGGGAGGCAGAACGATGGTTGAGAACGTTCTCAATATTCCTCAATTTCAGGATCGGAAAAACATTGGTAGCTTTCCAAACAGAAGAAAAGACACTAATAGGCACGGTCAAATTGAACAAAATAGAAAGAAGAACACATGAAAAAGAGGAAAGTGATTTAATACGCACTTTTGGAATTCCGTTTGGGCCGCTGTTACCATTAGGGTCTAAAATGGATGTTAAGGGAAGGGATGTTCCCGTATCAATTATTCTCTGCTTTGATAATCTTTAGAGACGATATACGTTGTCTATGCTGATTTATAGACAAGAAGGGAACCGTGATCACAAATCAATAACCTTTATGGATGTTAAGGTTTTAAGTTCCTCAACTTCAGAGGTCTTTATATGAGCCAAGTATTTTGCATAAGCTTTTTTCGCATCTAATCGGGATCTCCGAAAGTCTTGAAGCGATTGGTCAGTTGAGTTGCGCAAATCTTCTACATGCCCCTTGTTTTTTTTTAGGAGAGCAACAGACACAACAATAGAGAGCCAAGGCAGGCTAGAGAATTTGCGGGGGCGTGTTCTGAGTGTATACAGGGGTATTAGGATGCAACACCTGTGTCAATGGCTAAGTCATGAAAGAAGGAAGTCTAATTGATAGCGTTAGGTTCGCAAGCAATCTTCACGTAATCAGCTTCAAAAAAGTTGAAGCGAGAAGGAACAAAACTATTGCTGCGAATTGAATTAACGATGTCTTTATTAAAAGACAGAGAAGGATGATGAGGATCTGGATTGTCGTAGGGAAAAAAACATGAAGAAAGTGGTGTATTACTGGAAGGAATATTGAAGAAAGCAAGGCTAAAAAAACGATTGTTAACATTCGGAATAGAAAAAAGTAGAGACAGTGAGACAGAGAAGAGGGAAGAATAATTGACGCTGGGTTTCTGCCAATAGTAAAAAATGCAACTGAATAGATGACCAATTAAAATCTGCACAGATAACGACAGGAAAAAGATTAGGTAAAATTTTGGAAATCTGGTGATAATTAAGGTTGTTATGTGCTTTCTTCCGAGCATATTATCCGAGGATCAGTGTATCCGAGCTTGGGCAAACATTATCCGAGGATCAATGTATCCGAGATTAGTTTTAATGTAAGCTGAAACTTTATCGGGAGTGGTTCTGTAAGAGAGCCATGATACAAACACTTTCAGCGATGGGACCATAACTTTCAAGCGAAAAAAACTGATATGAGACTCAGATAGTCTTCTAGACATTCTAGACTGCATCAGTACACGAGCAAAATATGTCTACGTTACTACCGCATATGATGCAGAAAAAGTTGAAATATTTATCCTGTCGATAACCATCATAAACAAGTACGTTTCCGGTCTTCATAACATGCGGTTGTTGCTGGTTTTATTTATGATAAATATTTGACTAGAGTTTTTGACTAGATCAAAAATTTGAGACGTACACCATAAAACATATTTGACAAAAAACCTCATTTGAAAAATCGTACTAAAGGTGCTGACCCGATATCAATATGCATTGATTTATTGAAATTCTATAAATCATAGCAAAAATTGATCATCAATCTTGACAATACTTACAGTATGCTCCTTAAGTTCCTTGGCCGCTCGTAGTGGTCCCAGCCAATTATGTAATCCAATGAAACGTTTTTGTACCATTTTTAAAACTGGCGCTCCTTGTGCATAGGGGCCGCCCAATAGCGAGCCCCCATATGTGGCTGTTTCCAGAACAACCATAGTTATTTTTCATACATTCACCGTATACACTGAACAATCGCTTTTGATGCTATGATTATTTAGAACAAGCGACTTTGATTTTCTTCAAACTGCACAAACACCAAAAACTTAACTATCACTTACGTTAAAAGATATTATAAAAATTAAATACGAAAAGTCACTGTAACGTTGCTTTTAATAACAGACAAAAATAAAATTGGGGAAAAATATTGCATTTAATATTTTTTATTACACCATTCCCGGAATTTTTAGGGTAGTTTTACTAAACAGATATTGATGAAAACGCGAAATTTTTGGTGGAAGTTCGCGAAAATACTAAGCACTAGTTTCGATTAGAGGAAACAAAGACGTTTACGTGAATTCATTTTTTGAAAACGATGAAAATACGATGAAAATCTATAGTAATATTTTCGATTATAGTCTAAAGAACATTAATTAGCCAAATTTTATAGCCACTAAATCTATTCGTAATGTTCAAAATCTATAAATTTCAGCCGATGATTATTTGGAAGGTTTTGAAGCAGAATTACACAGAACATTTACTTGTATTCTTAGTTTTGTTATTTTGATACACGTATATAAGCACTAAATAACATTTGAAAACTATGATGTAGTAAATTCACGTATCACAGTATAATGCACTTTATTATTATTAATTATTTTTTATGAAAAGATATTAAAAAGCACTAAGTTTTATGATATATCAAACATTTCTAGCAATAAGATGATAATAAATAGAATAAATTAATCATTTAATTATAAATACACAATTCGGGTTTCAATCACATTATTATTATCGAATTTGATTTTCATTAAATTATTAATGGGTGGATTTGTCCATTCTGTTTTTTTTTTTTGGATTTTATATCAATCTTCGTAGTGAACTCACAATTAGTTATTTGTTGAAGAACTTTTCACACTAAGTAAATTCGTGTTATATTTAATGACAGCGTTCACTGAAAAATCAATTTCCAGCATAAAAGAAGAGCACTTTTCACTTAAAAATTTTGTTTAGGCCCGTACTTAGATGTTGGTAATATTGCACACTGCATGGAAAAAAGATATTTTCAATCAGTTTGTAGGTGAAGACTAAATACAACTACTCCGCTGAAGGATAATATTTCCGAGAATGAAGTAATCGTGCTTAACTTCAATTAACTATCAAATGATTAGATGTTACAAATTAACCTTCAGTATTTTCACTTTTCCAGTGACCAGTGACTGTCCAAAATACAATTACTATCAAACAATTCTTCAATTCCAATGAGGACCCATACCCCCGGTCGAAGTAATTCCGTTCAATTGAAAACTTCCGGACAGTAAAAATCAAACGATAACAAAACGAATTGATATCATCACTCGCAACAATTGAGGGAGGAACTTCACAAAAAAAACAACAGTAAAAACGACGACGATGCTGATAATAAATAGTAGCGATTAGAACAAATGGATTTTATGCATCATCCCGCATATGTCGTATATCCGTTTGGCACTAATCTCGATATCATATCATCATAACACGAACAATAACCATACATATGGTACGCGAAACTTCACAAGACGACGACGACGACGTCAAAGAGAACCGTTCGGTTTGTTATCGAACATACAAAAGCACATCCAAGATCCGCTATGATTGAAAGACCACGGCGTACTAACTTCCACGCCAGGTTTGGATAATATTCGACCGACCCCAAATGGGCCACCACACACTGTTCTGCCTTTCTTTTTCGAAACAAGCGCGCGGGTTGTGCACGAATCTACTATACTATGCCAGCTTGCTTGCCGTTGTATCTTGTATCTTTCTGCTTTTCTGCGCGCCCTGTTCCCCTATTTTCGAATGAGTGAAATAGGAAAAACAACGCCAAGCAGCAATGGGCATGGAAAGAAGTTCGTTCCGAATTCGATGGTACACGAAGAAACAGCAAGAGAAACAGGAGGAATACTAGACTATGAACTTAAGCGAACCAGTGCCAGCGTAAGCATGCAAAGCTCGCACTTATGAGCACCAATCTAGGAAACATATGAGAACGCAACAATGCACGAGACAGCGGCAACGATGACTTCGAAACCTGACATTCTAGATACTAGATACTTGAGGTAAGTAGCTTTCGAATCGAATCAAATACCCCAATGCGTTGCAATCGAAGAAAACCACGATGATGATGCCGACGGGGTTGCTTCTTGATTGCTCAGAAGTCATTGCCTTCTCGTCGATGTTCCATCGATAGAGTACAGTTAGATTTCGCGGCTGGTGCTTTCTTAAGTCTTTACAGCAGAGAACGGACATCCAAACAGTGGTAGTAGTGTCGGCCGCGACGGTCGAACTCTTCGGCGGAGTGGTAAATGGGAACAAGACCACGCAAGCAACGTATCAACAATACAACAACAGCGCATGACCAAAGCGGGCGTTATGAAATCACGGAAGCATGCAAGCAACAGGTACAGTGATGTGAGAAGCGAACAACACCCTATTTGAAGGGCAGTACGCGACCACGAATAGATTGATGAATGCAGGATAGACATTAAGAAGGGTCATAGAAATGTATGTACATGGGGGTCGAGACTTGACTGTAAATTTGTATGCATGGGAAGAACATTTCTCCGGAAATTCAATTATTATTTCGTGTTATCGCACAAAGCGCAGTCATATTGAATGGAAATGGTCTGCGGAGGTGACATAAAGGAATTGGTGAGCTTTCTTTATGATGGCGGTTTTTCTTTCAGAGTCAAGTAGCTTAGTATAAAATATATTTATGAGCTTAACCTTATAGACGTTTCGGAGTTCTCAGCAATTTTAACATTATTTATTTTCGAACTTCAACTGAATAATAAGCAAATATTTGGAAAATTGTTGTCTTTTAGTGTATTTTTCGATTAAAATTACGATGTTAAAATAATTTCCTCTGTATGCAATGGTAAAAAAATTCAAACTTTTAGCCAGAAGAGCTTTAGACAGATAATTATCTATCGCGCCCAACGTGGGTACTCAGCAAAGTAATGTAGTGAAAACCAGGCTATAATATTGCGATTAAACTTTTATGCACATTGTCCTCTGTCAAATGAATCAAAGAATTTGCAGAATCCATCAAAAATATACTTTTGGGCACAATCAACAGGTCGCATACGAAAACTGTTGTAATAAGGATAACATACAACAGCATTTGTACATTCGAAAAATTTATCACGTTTCAATATTAGACGATTTCAGTTTGAAATCTTTGAGATCATACGGATGGGGGCTCATAAAAGTTCGTTTTTATCGAATTGTCATATTAGTTGAGTTTCTGGAATACTTAAAAAATCCACGAACTTATATAACTGAGAGTACAATTTCATTTCTCTCTCAGTTGAAGTGTTTAAGGACCAGAAGAAAAAAGAAAACAATTCTGCACACTTAAGCTGTACTTCAACTGTTTGTATAAAGTTGATCTAACTGGCAACATGATTAATTGAAACTGATAAAAATTATATATTATGACAAAAAATGTTAAATTAAATTCAAAAATATTAAATATTAGATTAGTTAAAAATTGTTTCAAAAAATTATGATTTAATTGGATATTTTGGTCGAGAAACGCGTCCCTATTTGACTCGAAAGCTGGATTTCTAATTGAAAAACATGCTATATCGTGCGAACTCTGATTCCACATTCCTAAAACGCATCATAACTGCTGATAGACATGGATCTATGAGTTTAAAATGCAAACTACTCAACAATCAATGGAATGAAAAGACAAATACAAGCTGAAACCGAGAAAAAAAACTACGACAAAGCAGCTCAAAAATTAAAGTATAGCTCAGAGTTTTTCTTCATGGTTTTGTCTTGTAACGAGGAGGTCTTCGTGATGTTTTTCAAAAATAATTAGTTCCAGAAATATTATTGACGATAATACGCTATTGCGTAGTCACAACTGTCCAAATTTAACGCACGAAATAGCAATGAAGCGCCAACTCATAAGTTCACTCTGACTGAAAGCGTATTTCTATTAGATCTTCACTGGTGGCTCTGCGACAACCAAATCAAAGCTTGGAAAACGAAAATAACAATTGAACAAAGAGAAAACAGTACCAATTTAAACATTTCTAAAGAAATATCATAGATTAGCCAAACACAATTAAAAATAATTCGAAAAAATTTGTGATTTTTGCCAAAAAAAATCCGGGTCATTTGATGTGAATCGCCGAAAGTTTTATTGTTTCATCTATTAGCTAATGAAAAAGACAAGCATATTTTGAAAAACGGATTTTGGTAGGAACCTTGTATATATTATCAGCAACCTAAGTAAATAAGTAGGGTTTAAATTTGGCAGAACTCTATTTTCAGAATCGAAATTTTTACAAATGTGAAATGATTGGTTTGACGCTTCCCTTTGTCCCTGGTGGAGCTAAGTGAACTAAAAACTTAGTGTGCGACTTTGGACCTGTGTTAGAAACAGGCATCCCATACCCTACATGCTAGTGCTCTACCTATCAGACTACACGAGCTTCAACCTGCTAGATTACAACCAATTTAAAAAAAAAACACCCTAGCGCATCAGAACCGCTAAAAACACTAATTTTCGAAGACCAGTAGAGGATTTGTGCAGATATTGAGTGTGTATTCTACTACTACTTACTTTTCCTACTTAAAACTAATACACCTTAAGTAATAATAGAATCTAAGCTTATTTTAATTTCGGTGACTTCATCGAAATTTACAGCGATAGAAAGGTGTTTGGGGTTGTCATCCGAAAAATGTGCAGATCTTAGAAAATTTAAACATTGTTTACTTATTTTCTTTGGAAATGTTTGCGATGAAAATACTTAAAGCAAGCATTTATTGGAACGAAAATAACAAAAAGGCCTCGTGCTGGCAGCCTTTTGCTAGCACCGTAGCAAAAAATACGTCGCATCTGCCTTACGTTGATGTCAACCTGCTCTGCGAATTTCGTATTGACCCAGCGACTGCATTGGAAGTTAAAGGGATGCAAAGGAATTTAGGGTTACCATTCGCAAAAGTTTTTCTAGATCTTAATATTTGGTGTTTATTTTCACTATAAGATCACTACGATTTGAAAATTCTATGCCAAAAAATACAAAAACGACCATAGCGGGCAACCCTATCATTGTTTTGAAACTAAATTTCTACTGAATATTGCCTACAATAAATTCGATTTGCCATTTGAATTTCGTTATGATTCAACTACTGTACTAAAAGCAATAGGGCAAAAGGCTTTATTTTTCTCAGGAATTTTCCAAATTTAAGACACCAAAATTACCATAGCTGGCAGCTCCCACCGAATTTTTCAACCAAATTTCTACCAAACGTGAGCTAAAGTAAGGCTCAGCTACTGCGTGAATTTCGAATGCAAATGAGTGAAAATCGAATGACTGAATCAGAATTTATAGGGCCAAAAGCAGTTATTTTTCTTAGTGATTTTTCAAAATTACACCACTGGCACAAAATTGCCCGCATTTCAAAATCATTTCTATCAGACCTGTTCCTACTTAAGGCCAATATATTCTGTAAATTTCAACTAATTTTGATTATTGGATCGTGAGTTTCCGTGAACAGAAGTTTTTGATGCTAAAAATATAGGTAAATTGGGAATTGGCGTGCCCGTTGTAAAATTTCAAATTACCCCTCACTTTACCCCTGATCAACTAGGTGATCTCAAAGCTCGGTGTGTCGTCCGAATCTAGATTTTAACTAGGAAGCAAAATATTAAAAGTCAGTGCCCTGCCTATAGAGATTCTTATGTTTACATAATTACTGATGAAAACGGATGACGGATAATAAAGTTAATTTATACAAATTTTGAGAATAATTATTTCGACTTTTTACATTATTTTAAGCCAATTTTTTGTGGTGGGATAAAATTATGCCATTTTATTTTTTTTTGTACATACGCATAGTCACAACATTGAAGGCACAATCTATATAAATGCCAAAAAATTATTCAATGTAACTACAATTGTAGTAAATTTCTCAAATTGGCATTTTATTCTGTTAGTGCGTAATCTTCTTTATAAACGTACACCAAATTAATACAAAAAAAATCGAATCTATCTTAAAGTTTGCTATTTTGATGTCAACTGTACCACTTGCGAGCTACACAAAATTGAAGGCACACGTGCATCTAACAAGATATTTTGTAGAATTTGATGATGCAATTACTTTTCATTCTTTACAAATATTGAGTTTTAGGTGAACGTTAGTGACTAGTTGAGTTAAGTGTGTTGTTTAAAAACAAAAATAATATTTGTACATAAATAAATAAAAAAAAACCGAAATGGACAAACGGAGAAAAGAAACCACAGTTGCGGAAAGAAAAATTATTATTAAGCTTCTTTGTGAAGGTAAAACATATCGAGAAGTAGGAAAAATAGTTGGGAGATCATTTTCTTCAATAAGATCTGTAGTCAACAGATGGAAAAATGACGGAACTTATATTAATAAAACGGGACGCGGACGCAAAAAGTTACTGTCAGTTAAAGTTCGACGGGAAATAGAAAAATGTCCAAAGAAGCCGATTAATAATTTGAGGGCTGAAGTTTTTCATATGATCCAAAAACCAATATTTAAGGAAACTATTGGAAGAATATTGCGAAACCATGGTTTAAATGGAAGAATAGCCCGTAAAAAGCCATTTATTTCAGAAGCAAGTAGAAAAAACGGTTAGAGTTTGCGAAAACTTTCGTAAATGAGGGTCCAGATTTCAGGAAAAACATAATATTCAGTGATGAAAGTAAGTTCAACCTATTTGGCTCTGATGGCAGACAATTAGTTTGGAGGAAAGCGAATACCAAGCTAAAGAAAGAAAATGTTTGCGGAACCGTAAAACATGGAGGAGGTAATGTGATGGTTTGGGGCTGGAAGTCTGCAGGAGGAATCGACAACATGGAATTTATTGAGACCACTATGGACAAATTTAAATACCTCGATATCCTAAAAAGGAATTTAAAATCAAGTGCTATTAAATTAGTAGATACTATCGGATGTGTTTTGGTTTCAAGAAGATAATGATCCAAAGCACACCGCACATATTGTAAAGATGTGGTTGCTTTATAATACGCCAAAACAATTAAAAACCACCTCAGTCCCCAGACCTTAACACAATTGAACATTTGTGGTCAGCACTTGAGTAACAAATCCGAAAATTTTCAACAACAAATCCGAGCTGAAGTCAATAATAACAAGGGAATGGCAAAATATTTGCCCAACCATAACAAAAAAGTTAGCGGAAAGTATGGCTAGAAGACTAGCAGCAGTAATCAAAGCCAACGGATATCCAACTAACTACTAATAATAAATTATTTTATATTTTCCTAGTGATCTTGAAGTTTGTGCCTTAAATTTTGTGCCTTGACTTATTTTGTTAATTTTTTCTTTTGTTACTTAGTTCTTTAAAAAATTGAATTAAATAAATTTTTTATTAATTTTTGTATTTTTAGTCTTCAATTTAATAAAAAATAAAAAAATTTGTGATAATAAAGTGACATTAGTTTATATACGATTAAGAGTTTTCATATTTATTGCTTGTGCCTTCAATTTTGTTTCTATGTGTATGTATCTCACCTCAAAAACACAAATAATAAAGCTTTTCCGGAAAGTTAACTAGCTTAACATGCATAACACAAATCACAAATAAAAGAATTGATTTATTTCGGGCCATTAAAGAAAACTCGGATACGAATACGATATTGCGGATATGAATTATTCTTTCTCTAACACATGTATTTTCACCTAGAACCCGGACCTGATCGCAAAAACCGCTGATCAAAAGTTTTTTTTATCACCACATCTAACAGATAAACTGGCTGATTCATTCGAAAAACGTTAAAAAAGATTCTAGGCTCGGAAGGGTAAGTCATACACAATGCATCGACGAATCACCAGATATTATAAACAATGGAAATTTACAAGATATGCTATTAAATCGTATTACATAGCATAAATATAGAACAGTCAAAAATAATGAGCTGAGAATTAGTGCCAAAATGTAACACAAAAGTTTATTATATTCTATTCATTTATTAGAATTATCCCTGACAACAGTGATCAATTGTATATTCTAATATATTCATCCGCACACATTCTAAATCTCTTAATTCACTGAAGCGATCACATGTTTAATGGTCGCATATAAATAATCTGAACAAAAAATACAAATCACCTTTACATGTATTTTTATGAAAAAAGTTAAATCGTGCAAAATATCTTCTTTTTTTTTGTATCTTTAGACAATTTCCCCACTGTTTTCTCTCTCACTTTTTTTTCCAGATTTCTTTGATTCCCATCGATTGAATCAAAGCGACACATTTTCTTCCATTACAAACGTTTCTTTGTTTATCATAAGCTACTGAACTTCTTCATTGTCCTCCTTATAAGGCTTCGAATATCTTTTCGATTCTTCGACGTTCTTTTATCTATTGCTTGTAGCATTTCCTTGCTTTCTTGCATCGCTACACGTCGTTGACCTTTTTGTATGTCACAATGCATGCATGGAGCCGTGCATGCAATGGCATGTCGGGCTGATGATGTTGCATGCAAGATCCTCAGATTCCCAGATGCTCAGCAGCGTGTTGTTAAGAATGGTCAAGAAGCCGTTGCATCGACTTGATCTAATGCTTTTATGCTGCGCTGTGGCTGAAGATACTAATATACGGAAGAAATGATAGCAGCGTTTATGTTAACGATGAAGGGAATGATCAAGAGACTTTGTATCGTTTCGAAAGCATCTTGCTATGAATGCGGAAGTATCTTGTGCTTGGTCGACAGAGATCTTCATATCTGACGGGCTTAGATTTCGATCTTTTCACGATCATGTGCGTGTTTTTCTGATATTATTTATTACAAAACTAGATATGTTTTTTTTTTATCTAGATTGAGTTTGAATTGGGTTGAATGTCTTAGAAGCGTGACCGAATCATATGAGTGCATGCGATGATACTATTAGCCAAAAGTTAAAAACAATTGTAATAAAAAATATTTTCTGCAATATGCACACGCTATAATTTACCAAGCGAATGAAATGTGGAAACAAACGATATTCATACCATTTTTGCAGGGTACTCAAATTATGTCTCACTTTGGTTGAGGAGCATCATTAACATTATGGCACAACAAAATAATTAAAATTTGCACATGATATTAGGTCGTTAATGTTAACAACAATTCATGCCGTGAAATCTAAGTGAAATTTACAGCTTTTAAAGAAATCAAATTGGTAACAGTCAAAAATATAGTGTGCTATATTCCTAGTATTTGCTTTGCTTCTTTTATTGTCAGGGTCGGTATTGAAGATTATTTTCGAGAAATCACGCTTTTAGCAAATGGTAACTGAGTACCATTTAATATTCTTTCCGATCTCATCGCAGTCATGTGTGTATGTCAATTAGGACCTAAGATATGTATTGGATAGGACAGTGTCTCACCAAAAATTTAATCATCTTTGAACCTTTAGCTCCGACGAACAATTTAGTGATATTTTAGGTATACCCTATGAAAAAAGTGCGTTTCCAATATAAAGCAAACGTACAATATAAAATTTGAATGTATTTCAAACCTGCATTTGATAACGTCTTAGAAATTTTTGGCCCCATGTAGGCGCTAAGTGCCTAAAATAAGACAACACAAATTTGCTAAATCTTGAAGTAAGATAAATTCTCACAGGTATTTACGAAATTTACAACACACTGTGGCGGTCTTCATTAGCACTGACATAAATAATTTTTGAATGATGTCTAAACAGCTAAATAGGCCTATTTCCAAAAGTAATTGCACCATCACCAATGAGAGCTATCACAATGCATTGGAAACATAAGCAATACGCTTCTATGCATTTTGGAGCGAACCTATAGGTAAGACAGTTACGTAAACATAAATCTTTCGAACCTGTGACTCTAATGAACATTTTTGCCGTTTAGAAAAAATTCCTACCCTTATCCCAAAAGTTGGTTTCAAAATTTTCATAACCAGTAGAGTCAGGGTGGTTATGATATACTCGCGAATGAGATGGTGGGTAGAGATGGTACGTTGCTACCAGTTGAAAGCCCACAAAGAGCAGCTGCAAAGGTACAGAGAATAGTGGAAGCTGCTGAGAATATGGCCAGCCCGGCCACAACCTGCTCTGCAGAGCTCAAGTGAATGGTTTGCGTAGTGTGGAGTATATTGTGCGGGAAGCAATGTGGTCGAAGACACACCTGCCGTCAAGAGGAGAAGAAAAGGCAGGAAAATCAAAATCCAAGAAAACATTCAGCATTGCATAGCAGCTGACGACCTCCTCACACAGCTCGTCCGTGAAAATAAGGCTCTGATCACCCCAATGAGTGAGCTATACAGGAGGAATGGCGAGTACCTACCTGGATTTCAGAAACCACAGGAAAAGACTGGCGGCTCTTGTGAATGATAAGCAGGTGATAGAGAACTAAAGAGGAAATGATCACAACTACATCGTTCATTCTGGAAAATGCTTGGTTTAAACGCAGCCAAGTTTAACAGTAGTGAGATAGTGGCGTCACTGAATATAAGCCTGGGAGAAGATAGAGCTCTAATGACCAGTGAAGCAGTTGAAGCAACTACTACTTATACCATGGAGTGGAGTCGTAAAGCAGGGTGGTGAGATGATGAAATCGATGAACTTTGGCACATCGCTTTGACGTGCAGGCGCAGGGCACAACGGACCTTAAATAGACTGGACTGGACTGGACGAGTTTTCTACAACAAACATGTAGTTGGCGAAACTACTAAGAAAAACAAAATCTCTTCAAATGACAATCTCTTTGTCAGGAGGTCAAATCGAACTAAATTGCAGGAGTGAAAATGGAATGCCAGCAAACTCAGCTCCATTGAATTTAGCGTTGCAAGTGAAAGAGCAGCTCTGGAGTAGCTTGCTATTTTCGGCGTCAATGAGCCATTGTGGACAGGGGGTCCACTTCATTGCGAAGAATGAGCTAAATGACGCAGTGTCTGGAGTCAGGAATAGATCATTCAATCAATCTATTTAGTAGCAGGAGTCTTTCCATTTTTTTTCCTTATCATCCTGATTGATAAGAGAAAGGAAAATCCAAACAATCCGCCTGTTGCTGGAAAGCTATCAAAAAGAGACTGTCAACAACTGGATTAGCTGGATATCTAGCTGATGTACACCACGGCTTTCCAAAAGTGCATTCAACTGTCGATGTCATCTCAGTAGTGATTGGGGTAAGAATAAGAGCAGAGGAGGCATGCCATATTGGCAGGCCGGTCGTTTTGCTGGTGACACTAAGCATCGACTTCGACTCGGCGATATGAACAGACGTACTATGGGTCCTCGAGCAATCATTTAGAATTTCTGATTACTTCTTGATCATGATGGAGGACTATTTAAAGAACCGATGGCAGCTATTTGACATCGATGAAAGAATTCAGGAGAGACTTATCCCCTTAACGACAGCACAGGGATCAATGCACGGACCTCACCTCGGTAATAGCGTTTATGATGGACTGCTGCACCCGGAAATACGAACGGATGTGTTTTTGGTGCGTTATGCTGTTGATGTGAAGGCGGTTATAATATCAAGGACTGCCGAGTTCGCCGTATTCACTCTTAACCACGTAATCGAGTATGGCCTACCAATGGGGTTGTAAAATATAGAGACTACAAACTGACGCTGTGGAGGATGCCAGCTGTCGTCACAATGACATTGGAATCCGCAGAGGTTCAGACCAGTATCTCAATGAGGTATCTGTGAGTGACGCTGGACAGCAAGCTATCCTACTAGGACTACATCTTTAAGACATATAATAGGGCTCTAAGAGCTGGCGGTTCGCTGTGCAGGTTTATTTACTTATTTGTTTACAAAATTCATCGCAACAGAATACAAATTCCAATTATGGCAATGGAATAAGAAAAAAGATAAAAAAAAGATTAATATTTACAAAAAGAAAATACAATTCAATAATCTAATGTCCCAAGGCTTAGGTCGAGAATAATTATTTTGAAATGTCTTTTAAAGGTATATAACGATTGTGGCAGATTTCCAAGCCCCAATATATTATGACGTCTACTGATTCTGACGAAAGAAGAAGAGAAGTACACATTTGTACGCGCGACCGGAAAAGTGAATACTTCCTGACACCTGTTGCCCCGTATCGAGCTGCGAGGTCGGAATGCATCCGTGAAGCCAGATATAATACTGCGCTGCGATTTGAGCAGGAAGCACTCGTCAAGCAATAGCCGGCGTGACTCCAATGAAAGAATTTGAAGAAAGGACAAGCGAGGGAAACATATGAGGAGTAAGGGATATTATATTTAAAAACTAAAGAGCGCGTGAACCAACGCTGCACATACTCGATGGCCTCAGAAAGATAAAGGAAACATGGAGACCACACTTGACAACATATTCGAGGACACATTAAAAAAAACTAACATTAAAAAAAGACGAACACATGTACGTATGTCAACGAATTTAGAGGCATAGCGAAGTACCAATCCAGAGATTCGGGAGGCTTTAGCGGTGACTTCAGTAACATGGAAAAAATTAAATTTTTAATTAAAATTAAAATTAAATTTCAATTTAGGATCAAAAGTCACACCCAAGTCTCTAAATTGGTTAACGGACGACAGATAGTTAGTGGAAACTGAATAAGAAAATTAAATAGGAGATGATTTGAGGGAAAAGTTCTTATGTTTACATTTGCTAGCATTTAAGGACAAGGAGTTGCGGTTGCATCAATTGACAAGAGCACACAAATCATTCTGGAGAATATTACAGTCATTAGTTGACATGATTACTTGGAACAATTTCAATTCGTCAACATACAGTAGACAAAAGAAAATTAAGAAAAGGGGAAATTAAGAAAAGTAAAGGATCAAGGATAGACCCTTGTGGAACACCAGAAGAGGGATGAAAGGGAGAAGAGGAGAGGTTCTTAATAGTCATTTTGCACTCACAATTACTGCGGTAGGACGAAAACCAAGAAAGGAGTTGCCTGAAACAACCAAACTGTGTAACTTTTCTGAGTAATATTCTATGGTCGACAGTATCAAAGGTTTTAGAAAAATCTGTGTACACTACATCCACTTGTTCCTGACGATCTAAGGCAGGGGCAACTGTGTAGGAGAAGAGGATAAGGTTACTCAAAGTAGCCTTACCCCTCAAGAGCCCATGCTGTTCTGGAGCTAGAATAGGATGAATCATGGGATACATTTTAGAAAAGACAATTTTTTCATGGATTTTACTAAAACAAAGGAGAAGAGAAATAGGACGATGATTGGAGACGGAGGAAACATCGCCAGTTTTGAAAATTGGGTAAATATTGGAAACTTTTCAGGCAGGTGGAAAAATACCCGATGATAGGCTTAAATTGAAGAGGATAGAGAGATTGCCAATATGGATGGTCCTAGCCGGAAAAAAACCCGAAGCCTGCTAATGGTGATAAAGCAATCCATCACAATGCATCATCATTAGCTACCATGTTAAGAGTTATCCCGATGGTTCTACTTGCGTGAAAGCGCAGAGAAGGACACTTCACACGGTCTGTGATACATAGAGCAATGCTGGAGATCAAGCAACAAAAGCCCCTGGACGGCAATACTGATAGGCATTCTGAAGTCATGAGTTAGATGTACCTACGAAGCGGTAAGCTTCTACTTGCGCCAATTTCTGTCGGGGCACACTTATTTTAGGAGATACCATATAATAAGGTATCTTAAAAGAATGTATAGCACAATAATGCCCACCACACGTTTTTGACAAACAATCTATTTGCAAGATACAGGACCAACCTCGTATCCACAATTGGTTTGGTCATCGATTTTGCGTAACAAGGACAACAGGTTTGCAGTTTCAATGGCAATACTCCGCAAAAATTTAATGAAAGGTCGCCTTACCCACTCAAAAGTTGCGGTAGCTTCTTAAGAAAATGACACAATGACCGATAAGCAAACGCGACCGGGATGAAAGAATGTACGATAGCTGATCCTGATCTAGATTTTTTCGTGGCTTGTCGATCGACATTGTTCCAGAAGCACAAAGGTTGCATAAACCGCGGTTTACGGACCTGAATATCTTTTGAAGGTTTTTTTGACAACTTAAACACATAAAAAAAAACTTGTTTTTTGAATACCCGAAATTTATATTCGTGGGACCTAGCGGCCCGATAATCAAATTTAACTTAATGAATGAATGTGTTGGTCTTAAGGAGGACCAGGGACTATCAGTGCTTCCTGAGAGTACTACACTGATTTTTCTTTAAATTGAATACAAAAATATTTTGATTAGGGCCTAAGATATAAATTATCTAGTCGATTCAGCGGACGTCTTATGAACAATGGTCACTGCTCTAACCGAAACAGACAATAGAATTCTATGATGGCAGCAGGTGGATACGTTTAACTGAGGAGCTTCATGGGTTGAGTTATTTATAATCTGTGTGATTCAAGGTTTATTCATCTGGAGCTATCTTACAGTAACTTTTTCTCATTTACATGAAATATTAAGATGCTTTGAATGAAAAAAAGAATGTTCATCTTCAATTACACTACTGTTAAAAAATTATTACCCCTTTATTGTCATATTTCCACTTAATTAATATCAATTCAAAGAACAATTGTTTTGTATCTTCTAGCTCAAACTATGCTCAAAATATGTTCAAAAAGTTTCAAAAGTTTCAAGAGTATGTTTGGACAGTTTATGACGTTTGATTTAAAAGAATGTAGCCTAGCAGCTATTATCAACTAACACGACTTTAATACTAAAGTCACCAATTCGATTAATTTTTATCTATCTGATTGCTTAATCTTTAAAGATTCTAGACATCCTAAAATGCAAGTTTCCCTTTACTTTTACATAATTCTTCAAACATGTTTATTACCTCTAACTTTTTGGAATTATAGTTATGTAGCGGGCCTTTAATATTCGGCATTTGTCATAAAATGCAAATATCAAACGAAATGCATTAATCTCATAATCAAACTCTATGACCAGTCCCCAGTGAAATTTTCGAAAAGATATAAAATATCATTGTTCAAATCTGCATTGATTTTATTATTACCATCATGAAAAAACTGGATAACACAGTGCTTGAGTGAAAAAAAAACTGGCTTGCTTAGTAAATTTATGCTTAATCACGTTTCGAATCGTGTGAAATTTTGCAGACTATGCAGGTTGCATGACATCGAAAATTCAAGGTGATCATTCGAGATTTTACTGAAGCTTTTTTTTCCTGTTTGAGTGACTTAATTGTAATGCAGTAAATGTAACAGTCTTAAGAGCGAGATGTGAATGTTTTTTTTGGTTTGCTTGTCAAAATCATAGAATATAGAAAGTATAGCAACAAGCAAATGACAAAGAATAATCAGGCAGTTATTTGAAAAAAAAATCAAGCTCTTAGAATGAATGCATTTCAACCTTTTGTTCAAAAAGGAATTGCAGTCTTTGCAGTTATTTTGTGTAGTCGAGTTATTACATTTCTAGGCAATATTATTATTTGGATATTCATTTATTTATTATTATCTAATTTATATTTATTTTAAGAAAATAAGATTCGCAAAAGAGCAAGTTGCAGCTCTGTATTTTAAAGTTAATAGAGACTTATTAAATAATTCTTTTAACACAAAAATATTACATCAAAAGCTCAAAAATCATTCGAACATCTTAGTCATCACACAACGACTTGAAACAAAAAATCTAGATTCAAAACGAACAAAATTTTATTAGGTTAATCAATACATCGTTTCGCCAAAAATTACACTATTAATCATCACACCAACATCATCCCAACCATCGATACAACCAAATAAATATCAAACTGATTGATGTGATCATCAAACATTTCAAATTACTTTGGCGATGGATCATATTTAGAATAACTAGATTCCACAAACGATAAATTGATCGTGACCGTTTTTGAACACGAACCGATATCTTTTCAACTGTTTCAGTCATCTTCACGTCTACACCACCATTACAAGCTAAATGAATTCTAAGTACCTACTCATAAAATGTTTGATAGAAGATATCAACGAGCCGATCGTGTAGGAGATATTCTGAACTGTAAGAAGTAGGATGGAAATCAGGAAAACTTATTTTCAGAATTTCAACTAACATCCCCTTCAGTTTTATGATCATCATCGTTCCGCCTGTCATATTTCTTATATCATGCGCAAATGATTGATAGAGGTGATGCCGACATGTTATCGGTAGTAGGCGCTGTGCTCTATTGCGTTTTGGGAATGAATGAATGAATGGGCCACAATGGGGTTTTTTTATGTTGTAGATACTCTGGATTTCGTGACACAGAATCAACTCAAGACACTCCAAATGTATACTGCATTTTCAAGGTCAGATACGAGCGGAGGCAAACTAAGACACTACAAACTACAACTAAGACATATCCAAAGTTAAGTAGTTTGACGAGTGCTTTCGATTGTAAGAGTGCTATTTTTACCAATTCATCTGATGGTTTGATGACAAAGAACAATTTTCAGAGGTACCAAGCGTAGATTTCAAATTTCAAATTGTTTGTAGATTTTCTTAGTAAAATTCAGTGTTACAAGTTCTTGTTAAAAATTTATATCTACTTCCACTCTATTTAAGAAAAAAATGAAACCAATCAACAAACCAAATAAAATACAGCTTCTATTTCGATTCAAGCCTATTTTTGTTCCTTTCCATTATCAATAGATACATTTAAACAAGCACTGCAACCAGCTTCACAGCCGACCAGTGCCTACAGCATCTAATCTTCTGCCCAGAATTCAAAATAGATTTCTTTTAAATGAAACAAACACGTATCTATGCACATTCGGATTAAACGACAACAACAGAAACCTTTTTATCAAACAATTCCAATTCCGTTTTCATTCAAGATAAAAAAATTAAAAATTCTAACTATTGCATATTCGTACAGTGTCATTGTTTCGGTTTTTTTCTCGAGTTGATATTGTTGTTTAGAATCGACCAGCCGACCAAACAGCCCATCCAACAAGGATGCAACTTGGATGCTGCTGATGACAATGTATATGAGCAGCGGCGCTTGTGCTAGATTCCATGCTACTATAAACGCTTGCGAAATCATGAAGCAGATGCATTCAGCCAGAATACACGCAAAGAGTTATATTGAATTTGAAGCATCAATGAGAACAGTATGAAAATCGGAAAGGGATATTCACTTGGTTGGCGCTTGTTGGCAGCCACAGAACGGAAAAAATACAGATGAAAGCTCGCGTTGATTGCCTTCTCGACGACAGATTCAATTTACATGAATAATAGGAACGTGCTTGGGAAATAGTGTTATAGGCTAGGTACATGTAAGGCGGTTTGCAGTATTTGTTTTTCATCAACTTCTTCGCAAAGAGGATTCGAACTCTTTGTTTTGTTTGAAACTGACTAGATTATCAATTACTACCAAATCGTATGGTATGTCAGGTACGTCATTTGAAGCACGTATAGTCTAGTAAGTAAGGCACTGGCTTCTAGTGTGTGCGGTCCCTGGTTCAAATTCAGACACAGACGGAAACCTGCTCTAGACCCAACAAAAGTTGACGTGGGATTACTTTATATAAACGTCATTTGTACCAGCACTAAAAAAATTAATTTTTCGTATGATAACGTCAGAGCAACCGTTTAGAGATAGTTTTCATTACTATGATGTTACTATGAAAACAAAAATTTCTGTTCCTGCCAATTCATTGGAAGCACCGCATTCCAGGTATTCCAAGTCTGTTGCATTTTGATGCCAAACCACACTGTGAATTTCGTTTCATTCTGATGTTTTCGCTTTAAATTATGGGGGTAGAGAGATTTGTTGGGTTCCCACCCATAGAAAATGAAGAATTTTAAAAATTGAAACATTTGCTGTTAAATTTCATCACAAGATCATTATCATCTCCAAATGTACTGATAGTATCTTCTAGTCGGTGGAGGCCTGGTAGCTCTGCTCGCTAAGGTGTCAGGCTGAAAAGCGGCGTGCTACGGGGCCTGCGGGTTCGAATCCCGCCAGTGTCATGGCTGTAAGTGTGAATGCGTGTGATTCTCTATGAGGGTGGCAAATGGGCCCAAACTGGTGGCCTAATACTGGCCGTGTTCCCGGCAGCCCTCTTCACTAGCCTAACCTAATCTTCTAGTAGGTAGGTAAGTAGGTGCATTTTCTTGTAAAAATATGAGCAAACAGCCATTGCTCGTAGCCATATCCTAATTTTGAAACCGAGCATGACTACCTTAAGATCTACTTACTGCACTGAGAAAACACATGGCGCCAGACGCCATAATTTATAGAGTTCTGGCGCCATGTACATAGTCGATTTAGGGATTGTGATAAAATATGGCGCCACACGCCATAATACATGGCGAAAAGTACATAGGCCTCCACGCCATGTACATGGCGTGGCAGACTATATTACATGGCGTGGAGGACTATACTGTATGGCGTGGAGGACTATACTGTATGACGTGAAGGACTATACTGTATGGCGTGGAGGACTATACTGTATGGCGTGGAGTACTATACTGTATGGCGTGGAGGACCATACTGTATGGCGTGGAGGACCATACTGTATGGCGTGGAGGACTATAGTACATGGCGTGGAGGACTATAGAACATGGCGTGGAGGGCTATAAGCATAGCGTCTGTTCTTATGCACTATGGCGTGTGGAACTATGTGAAATCGATTATGTACATGGCGCCAGAGGTCTATAAATTATGACTTCTGGCGCTATGTGTTTTTTCACTGCATCTGAAGATGATCCAGTTCACATCCAACAAAACGCCACGAGTCTTCTCAGTTCGATGCTCCGAACTGAAAATTCCTGAGGGATAAATAACTTGAAGAAGCTTGCTGACATTTATACATCTCCTCACATAGCATGGCTGCGAGTTATAATTGTAGTGCCATGAGCCATATTACATCGTTCATGACACCATCTAATATGGCGTGTGGGGCCATAATTTCTGCACCATGTAATTATGGCGCTGGGAGCTATACTGCATGGCTCAGGGTACTATGTACATGGCGTGTGGCACTATAAATGCTGCGCCATGTAACATGGCACCACGCGCTATGTAGATTCTGACATTATGGCGCTGGGAGCCATATTGCATGGCTCAGAGTACTATGTACATGGCGTATGGGGCCATAAATAATGCGCTATGTTATATGGCTCTGGGCGCTATGTGGATTTTTTTCAGTGTGTGTGAATTTCGTTTGTTCGGAAATTAGTAAATTTTCGAATGTGAATGTAAAGTGAAATTTCAAGATCGAAATTGCAAATTTTTTACAGAATTAAATAAAATTAATGGGAAAAAAGTATAATTAAAAATGATTAGCACAATTTTAAACACGCTCAGATAATTAGCATCAAAATATTTATTTCTGTGGCACAAAATTCATTCAGATCTGGAGGGATAGGTTTTTCGAGAATGATGTGGAGAGTAGTTTGAAATAGATTACCTAAAAGTAATGACGGACACATAAGCTATGCCTTTTTGGCTTATTGCAGCAGGATACAAGATTTAATCTAGCCTTATATTAGAATTGAATTAAAGCGGTTAGAATTGCCCCATTTTGGCATAAAAAGCTCTTATTTGCTTCAAAAACTTTTCTACCATAGCTGTTACGAAGTGAGAGTTGTGCAGGTAGTTCCAAAAAAGGATATCATCTGCGTACATGACGCCTGTGGCACAGTTGATTGATATAGCGGAGGTATCAGCTGTAAAAATATAGTGAAAAGTATCGGACCATGAATGGAGCCTTGGATCACGCTTAATTCTATAAGGACCTCATCAGAAAAAAAAACCAGTTATAGGTGACAAACGACCTCCTGTTATTAAAAAATGTGTCTAAAATCTTAATACCTGTGGTATTAAAACAGATGAGTAGGCTCCAGAGGCGCATCGGACGTAGATGCGGATAAACGAAATAACAGCAGCGGAGAAAGTATCAGCTCTAGAGAAAGAAAATCGTGCTCTTCGTCGGGAAGCAAACGAGCTTCGACGATATTCTTGGGCGCTGATGAGCAAATCTGCCTTAGTAGTATAGTAAAAGTGACACTAGTCCCAAAAGCATGCAGACCAGCCATCCATGAGCTGTCGAGCGCACCAGAAGCAGGAAAATCTTCGGCAACATTATCGAGCGTAGCCGATTCGGGGAGTCATGTTTTTAGTCTAGAAGCGCGATGAAGGTCAAAAACTAGGAAGCAAAATAAGAAACAGGGTTCAACTTTGACAGCTCAGAAACAAACTTCAACTATGTTAATCAGATGGATGTTCCAAAGTTCATCGTAGAGCTTCACACCCATGACATTAAGGTCAGCATTAAAAATATTTCGAGTGACAAGTCACTTATATTCTGTGCTTCCTTAGGATATCATAGCATATCACAAGAAAGTTTTCGAGCTCATAAAAAGCAGTGGTCGAAACGCTAAGACCTTGACAGCAGCTTCAAAGAAGCCCAAATCTCTCATAAACCGTGGTCTCTACAGAGCCGTGAAGCCTGCTGATATTGACTCTCAGTTAGTATTGTAGTACCCTGAACTCAAAGTAAAGGCAATATCGCACGTTCTCAACCGCAAGGACCGGGAATTGAGTAAGTCGGTAGCGACTGAAGACTCCAGATCCCAGTCCGGGCTTTCACAGCATTTCCAGAAGCTGGCTGCTGTATTTGAAATACGGTCCATCCTCTAGCAGAGAGTGTCTTGGGAGAAAATACGAAAGAAAGAGAGGATGCAGTGTTATAACTGCCTAAATCCCGAACATGTTGGAAGCAACAGCATCATTATCCACCACTGCGAGAAAAGCCTGGAGAGGCACCCCCTTGGTGACTGTAAAATAATGGAAAAGTACATGCGTCAGGTGGGTCTAAATGATCAGCCAGCCGACTATCATAGGTGCAGCGCATATAATAATATGACAGCTAGGATCAAAGCGAAGAATGAGAATTCCATAGGATTAGCTTGAAAGGGTTCGCTACTGTCTGTGACAATCAAAATGATGGCTCTGCACTCCTAGTTAGAAGTAATATGAACATAGAACCTGTCGCGGTTCCAAATCTTAAATGCTGTACCATTGCTGCCGCTGTAGTCAAAAAAATCCTCGTAGCACCTCTGTACTTTCGATCTAGTTCGTTAAATTCAAGTCTGTTACATGATTTCAATACAAATATTTGCTTATGGGTGGCGATTTGAACGCAAGACACCCACAGCCGGGAGATTCCGCAACAAATGGAATTGGCAGGGTGTTCCTCGAATGGCTGCAACTAAGTAGTCTCCCCATTTTTTGCAAGTAGTTGCTCCAAACTCATACACCAGACCAAATAGTAGCTCAACCATAGACTTTTTTCTCCTTTTAGACCACCTGTGCAGCAGCATTGATCCCCCAGACTGTTGGACGCAAACTGATGTGTTTTTTGAAACTTTAACATCATGTCCGCTCCTTTTTCAGCTTCATGGAAAGACCCCCAAAGACAATTCGGTCTTTTAAAAATACCGATTGGGGCAAATTTCTGCGCGTCATAGACTTTGCAAAATGAAATCTTGCGTTTTTGTGACGGTAATATTAACAAACCGTCAGATTGATCATTTAGTAGAGTCCGTCAATGACATCATACACAAAGCCGTTGTCCAGAATATACGCTTGATCACATTTAACACATATGAAAACCACGAGCTGCCGCAGGAAATTATTAAGCACATGAAAGTGAGACATTTGGCGCTACAAGTTAAAGCGGATTTTTTAATAGACATAGCAGGGATGACCCACCGTACAAGTCATGACTTTCGAATACCAACTGTCTCAGCAAAATCATTGCTGAGATGGTTGGCAAGTTTCGCAGTGAGCGGCTGGCTGACACCGGACCAGGCCCTGACATGTTTCAAGAAATCAATCTGCTTTCTGACAAATACAAAGGCCAGGAAATGGTGGTAACGATTGATAATGTCGCTGTACACAACCTTGACCGTCAGGCAGAATTGTTTGCATTGAAATTTCAATCTCAGCTGAATGCCATTCCGTTTGACTGTTCTGATCTTAATAGCCAAGTAGTAAGACAGGAAGTCAATCGCTTCTTCAATACACACAGTGAACTTGGTTACATTTTCGTCTGAAAATCCTTTGCAACATTCGCAAAATACAGACGACCGGTTCCACTTTGTCAATAGTAAATACTTGGTGCAAATGCAAAGCGGCGTAAAAAGTAAAAAATCTGTTGGGCATGATGGAATCTCTAATTTCATAATCAAACATCTACCAATCTCTATGCTCAGAATTCTTTTCATTGTTTCCAACAACGCCCTGAACAATAGTTACTTTCCGGGCTCATGGAAAGTGGCTAAAATTGTTTCTATTCATAAGAAGGGCAAAAGCAATGAGGCCAGCAATTTCCGCCCAATCTCTCTGAGAGAATTTGGCTGAAAATTATAAAACATCACTGTAGGCGGGTGATTACTGACCAACAGTTTGGCTTTAGAGACAGGAACGGGACGTAGCATGGCATCTCTTACTTGCAGGATCAAATTGTGTCTCACTTGATTGTGCAAAACACTTCGACGGTGGTGTGTGCTTTAGATATCGAAAAGATTTTCGATTCCGTATGGCATGAAGGCTTTCTCTTTAAGTTGATCGAGTTTGGATTCCCAGAAGAGGTTATAAGACTCACGCAAGTTTTCTTACCAACAGACAATTCTATGTCAGCGTTAATGGAGCAAATTCTACCAAAGGGCCCGTGACATCAGGAGTACCACAAGGCTCTGTCACTGGACCAATTCTTTATAAAATATTCACTGGTGTTCTTCCTATTCTAGCAAGCCAACCTCAAGTCCAAGTCCTCCAATATGCTGACGATACGTTCTTTATCGCATCGAGCAAAGACCCGTTCAAAGCAACGAAGAGCCTGGAATACTACTTGGCAGAACTAGGTCTTTACTTTGACGAATGGGGCATCAAACCAAACAGCAGTAAAACTCAGCTTTGTGTATTTCGCAATCCTTTTAAGTATCGGTGATCTCAAACAATCCGCAACAAGGCTAAAAAACTCGTTGTCTCGTTCGGAACCTCTAATGTGCCAAATAGATATTGGCCGAGCCCAGGCGAGCCGAGTGTGTGGGCGGTCCAGACGAGCGACTTTGACAGGTGTCACAGGCGCTCGTGCCACATCCGATCGAAATGGATGTTGAGCACACGAGCTGTCAAATGCCGTCCACATGTTGGCGGCCTCGTCTGACTTCGGCTCGCCTGGCATCGACCAATATCTATTTGCCACATAAGATTACTCCAATTTCATCTCTAAAGTACCTGTGTTGACTTCCACGAATTTCTTAAGTTTAATTCTTAAATTCAGTTATGGTTATAATTATATTTTGTACTCTTCAATTAAGTTTTTTTTTCATCATATCTTTTTCCCAAATCACTGCAGTGTTTAAAAAATCACTGCTAAAAATCAAAATGATTGAAAATCACAATCACTGTTTCACCAGATATTGAACAATCACGCTATTTTCCAACACTAGTCAACACGTGGTGTCTCTGAGGATAATTCTAAATTTATGAAAAGCCGATTTCATTTGAACCCCTAGCATTGATCACCTAGATTCTAATTTTATGATAATTTCGCTCCGTTAGAATTACAAGCAAATATGTAGAAGCTTCCTGCTTAACAGGGTTTACAGGTCTATAGGTTCCAATCCTAGGTTTCTTTTTATCCATTTACATGATTCATTCGCCAATTCTACTCGCACCAAACTTTCTTTTTAATAAGAAGTAATTTAAATGTGATTCCACTACCCAACACACTTCCATCATTCCCATACATTCCACACTTATTGTCCTACTCATAAAATAAATAGAACAGCACTCTATGCACTTGATACGAGAAGGACGACAAAGTTTGTCGTACCGCTTGAATACGCAATCAACATCACAATTATAAGGCGTAGTATCCATAGTATTTATTGTTACCGCTCAATAAGACTTCAACGCATTTTTTTCTTCCTATTATACTCGACATAAACGACGTGTGAATGAAATGAATTGTGTGCGGATCGTCGCCTGCTTCCAACACTACAAACAATAATACAAGTGTGTCAGAAAATAAATTGCATGTGCAATTTCACGAGCATATACGTTCAGTGGCCTCTTTTTGTGCTACCGTAACTCTTTTAAGATACTGTTTTTACTGCGGCTGCAGCATTTTTTTTCGTTATTATTCTGCCGGCATAACGGAATAAATGGCAATAATTTAATCGACGACGCCCGGATCAACGTGAGGTATGTGACCTCAGAGACGGACTCTATTCATGCACATGCAAAAATAATTGTTGAGATTATTGTACACATTGTTTGTAAGCAGTAATTGTGTTTACGTTTCGCGCTATGTTAAGTAAATATTTCACACGATGAAGTGGCGGGCATTCAGGTAATTTGTAATCCAAGAAATTGATCACTTAATTCGGTTAAATCAGTTTTGTAATTAATTTTAGATTATATGACATTTTTTTTAAGTAGAAAATTTTTGAGGTTTTCAACTTTTTTTTGAGTCAAAAGTCTACACGAAAGTCAGCTCGAACTTTGATTATTTTAACTAATTTATGATAAGGTCAGACCAGAGGACAGACGATCCCAATGAGAAATGTTTTCAGTTATAGCTAAATCAGCAAATCTAGAGATTGATAACTTTCTCCTTGAATATTTGCAAACTCATAAGAATGTCATTCCAAAAATAGAACATCTGAGAGCCAAACTTTCATTAGGTAATCAAAACTCGAACGTTATCTGTCAAAATACCCCTGCTATGCGAAAATTACCCGCAACATCAATCAAAAGCATACAAGCATTTTGACCTTGACAAGAAAATCCAAGTTACGAAAAGAGTCTCTCTCAAATAATGTTTATGTTGGCGACATGAACATAGCACCGTGGGAAACATATTAAACCTCAAATCTATCTAGATCGTTTCACCAAAAGCTCACGACGCGCATCTGAAATTTTTCAACTTTTCAATATTTCATATATCTCGCGCACATTCCGAATCATATCAGAGTATACCATAACATCACCGTCGCATTACTTACTGCTCACATCCTGGCTATTAATTCATATGAGCATTCAAGTGCTTTTCGATATTTACCGTTCAAACTTCGCTTCTTGCTTGGTATCATCTTCAAAGCGAATTTCTTTGTGAAACTCAAGGCATGTAAGAAGAAAGTCAAACATGTCCTAGCACCTCTAAAGACGACGACGATATCGAATACTGAAGATAGTCAAGTCTAGAACATATCGTTCATGACAGCCAAGATACATGTAAGTACATCTTAGAGAGTATATTACATGCCCCAGATAGCTTGCATCAACAGCCAGGACGACTTGATACACTCCCCCAAAACATATCAGTCATCATATTCACCAAACGCCACCATCGGTCGTGCAGCAAAGCGGCTTACCTGTAACGAAAAAAAGAGATAAAAATTGAAATTCATCTATTAAGTTTTGCTTTGGTTATACTTTCAACTACTAGTTTATTTTGTTTTTGGAAGAGATATGAAGAAAACTCGGAAGAAAAAAAATCGATAAGAGTGTTCGAGAGGTAATAATATATTGCTAAAGAAAATATGAGAGTTCATTCTTGAAGGATATGGAAGGGATTAAGTTGAAACTTGGCAGCGTTTCAATGGAAAACGCTACCGAGCTAGATTAACCGTGCTGTACTTTTGTGTTGGCGATGGATTTTCTTTACACTGTGAAGGAAACTTTTAATCTTCGTGTAAACTTGAATTCAATGAATTCAGGTCGGATACTTGTTGGGGTGATTGGTTGGTTGGTTGGCTCTTAAACTATTTCCGAGAAGATAATATAAATTTAATCCGGATGGTATTGAAAAGGTGAACTGCAGCAAAAAAAATAAGGAACGATGGAACGGAAGGTTTTAATGAAAGATATTCTGATAAAGGATCCGATACTTGTGATATGGATTGAGAGAAAATTTCTTACAATATGAGGTAATTAATTGTTGGTTTTTTTTTGTAAAACAGCTGAGACTTTTTTTTTAGATGTTTGGATAATAATACTTTTTAATTTATTCTTCTAAGTTCGCGATTGACGAATTTATAAGCAAAAGTACATGATCTATTACAAGCAAGGGAAAAACCTTTTTTTCTTTATTTTTGAGAAAAGAATGGACATGACAGATACCTACTGTTGCTGAAATACGCACCACAACACGAGTAAAACACGTCTTTAATTGTTTGCCGTTTATTACCATCTGGTTTCTCTTACAAAATATATGACTTAGTCTAGTATAAGTGTGTGGAAGGGTCACACGTGTGTCAGGGTCGCACACGGCTGTACTGGGGTGAGTACAACACGACAGCCGTACACCAAAACAGTACTTGTACAGGGCTGTACTCAAGTTGCAGATTTGTTTGCAACACCTACGTTACTTTGCCAATTATTTTTTTTACTAATCTCCTTTACGACTCCCTTAACAGGAAAATCATAAACTAGCTTTTAGTCGCTCGTATTACTACAGATCGTTGTATTCCATACGAACATAAGAAAAAGCTGGCAAAGTATTTTAGTCACTGCAGCCCTGCTTTTTGGCATTTGTTTGATTTTTTTCCTAGTGTAGATGGCCAAAAAATCTTGCATAGCAGGTCCCCGGTTGACCTAGTACCATGGGGTACGTAAGGTTGGCTCACTAAAAAAAAAGACTACATACGAGCCCACCAAAGTTCCGAGTCGGGACCCGCCTAAACATTGGTTCAACTCGGTCGTGCTGACTCACCTATCGGTAACCACCACGGACTTCAGAAATTACCACAGCTCATGGGTCGGTAAAGCAGCCCCCCCTCCTGGTTGATGCACAGCACTGAACATCATCGAGCTCAGTCACACAGTACCGGCAGTATAGTGTGACCACCTTACCCATTCTGTTCAGGTATTTCCTGAAGTAAACGTGCCTTATCAACAATTGACAAATGTAAAAGTTTACCTCTCTATGGCTCCGGTTAAGCCAAGGCATATAAGACGAATTGTCTCAGCTGCGTAGCGTCCTTTATTACTCTAACTCCAACGTTCTTGCCAAAATTGGAGAGTAAGTGTACGCACGTGCGCCAGAGCCTCTGTTCTGTCCAGCTCTGAGCGATAGAGGTGCCCTTCCTTGCATTCTCGCGTTAGAAGGACAGATATGATCCCAATACGTAAGCTTGGTGTCCAGGGTCAGTCTCTGATACCCGACCGACCTGCTGGTCTGGGTCTCCACGGAGCCAACTGTCATTGGTATGACAGTTGATATCCTTCGCTTTATCAGCATAACTATCTCTGTTTTAGAGACTGCCAGCTGGACGCTGTGCTCTGTCATCCACCGATCTACCCTCCTCTTGACTTGGTTAAGTCTGATTTGAGCGAATTCGGCAGATCTGGAAGTGATTACCCCTGCGACGTCATCCGCTTAATTTACCAGAAACATATCCGCAAGCATTTTCAAGCGCAGCAGCAGATCTTTGTACATGATGTTCCAGAGGTCAGGTCCAAAGATCGACCCCTAGTGTCGCACATGAGGTGACAGGCCTGCTATTATCTGTTGGTGTCGTAAAAAAGCGATCGGTCCCGCAGGTAGTCCCGCATCATGGCTAGCAATTAGTCAACGATATGGAACCTCTGCTCAAGGGCCCGGAAGATATATTAGCAGTAGCTATATGGCATTGATAAAAAATTTGAAAAACAACTTCCGGAAAACAGGATTTGTATACAAGCACAGTTTTACCGCGAGAGTTTTAGAAGGTTGCTTCATCTCAGGAGATCACTCCTAAGCGCAAGTCGGAGAAGCACCGGCACGTTACTTTTTGTCCACGGACTACTTACTCTTTGCTCTTTTTACGAAAAATCAAGAAGTTCGAAAAATTTACGAAAAATCAGAAATCAAGAAAAATCGTGTTTTCAGATGAAACGCATTTCTGGCTGAACGGCTATGTAAACAAACGAAATTGCCGTTACTGGTGTGAGTCAAACCCACAAGTGATTCACAAATCAACATTACACCCACAGAAACTCACGGTTTAATGTGCATTTTGGTATGGTGGCATTATAGGGGCGTACTTTTTCAAAAATGCTGAGGAAATTTTTCTTCCCGGATATTGATGAAATCGATGTTGATGACATTCTCTTTCAACAAGATGGTGCAACATGCCACACAGCCAGAGTTACGATGGATTTATTGCGCGGACAGGTCGGTGATTTGATAATATCGCGAAATGGCCCTCACAACTGGCCACCGAGATCGTGTGGATTATTTTCTTTTCATCATTGGATTATTTTCTTTGGGACTATGTTAGGTCTAAGGTTTATGTCAACAAACCAGCAACTCTTGATGGACTTGAAGCCAACATACGAGCCACTATTGCTGCTATTCCAGCGGAAATGGTGCACTGAGTCATCGAAAATTGGAGCGAGCGTAAATGCACCAATGCAAAAAAAAAGTCGCGGTGGTTATTTGAATGATATTTTATTCAAATCATAAATGGCACAAAATGTTTCATCAAATAAAGCTATTTCGCACCATTTTTGGCCGAAATATCCATATTTCAATTTCGAATTCTATCACTCTTATTGGGAAACCCTTATTATCACCTCTGTTCGAAAAAAAACCGGGGCAGGTTTCAGGAAACGCTCTGAGTTTCGTAGCCAGTAAATAAGCCAACCCTCGCATGGCCGTCGTGAGTTGCATAGATAACAGCCGAAATAGCTCGGCTATACAATTAAATCGCCAAGAACGGTCAGATAAGAGAAGCCATCGAGACTATCAAGGGCGACGGCATCATCTCACTAGACCACTGAAGCTGGTGCAAAAGTAGCTTTAAATCGATAAAGAGATCTGAACAGTCACTATCAGTCAGTCATTCGAAGGTGGCTTAAGATCAGCGAGCTATTCAGTGATCGGAGTCAAGCCTTCATCAACATCAATGAGGACTCGATCCTTTTCTTGAAGAAACGCAACTAGACCATCGGTTACGGATTCAACTTCGTCCACTTGCACGCATAATTAGGTGATTTAAAATCTTCACGCCGGAGGGTTCACCCGCTGTGGAAGATGGAGATAAAAAGGTTACTTCGTAAGAAAAGGTTGTGGAAAAACTACTACACCTGAGTCTGGCTTGGAAAATCTGCCTCAGAGAATGAAGAAAGTGGTGTCACGGCATCTGAGCTAGCAGGCCACCTTAATCTGCTACTCTTCGAACCAGGTAAGATGGAGAAGACGATGGGATTTAAAAAGATTGGATTTGAAGAGCTAGATAGCACTACAAAGCACAGTAAAGTTTTTCAAGTTAGCCTTCACCACTCAAAGGTAGCGTCAGTTGCTCTTCTCCTCTATATGTTTAGGAACGCAGAGAAGATAATGCTTCTTCAAGATGCACGGGTCATTGAAGGCATGGATACAGGCATCAAGAAGTCTATACACATCCTTATCCTTTCAACCTTCAGTGACAAGGACAATATTGCTATTGTCGGCGACGAGAAACTTTATGCTACATTGCACAAATTGAAGGTTTACAATGTGCGAAATAGCTAAAATGGAAGAAATCTGACAGCAGTTCCAAATACGCTGCGAATTTCGCTAATCAAAGGTACAAACACGAACGCAGATTTACGGGGCAATTCAGACACCAACGAAAAAGGTGAATCACATATGAGTACATTTTGTCTTGAAACTTTTCTATTGAAAATATTGGCAATGAACTTAACACTATCAGGAACTTCAGTAGAATTAATGCTCTCGACATAATACTGATACGTGAATATTCTAAGCATCTTCTCAAAAAATCGAGTATTTCGAAGGAATGTTCACTGTCAGACCACAAGTACGGTTTATTTATATAAGGAGGATTGGCACATACATTGGTACAACCTCTTACTTAAAAAAGAGAAGAACTCGTTGGGAAACACTTGAATCAGCTTTCTACACTAAACTGGACTACGTTCTAGCGCTCATCAACCAAGAACACCTAAATAAGGCAGATAGCTCTTTAACTACTGCTTTCACCAGCACCACTTCGAAATCCTGAAAATCCAGTAGATTTTTGTAGAAATCGAAGCGTCTGTGGTGGAGTGGTGCGATTGTGGCTCTTCAAAGTGAATGCAGGAAAGAGTTTAATCTTGCCAAAAGGGTCAAACTACATCCTAATGATAGCCAAGGCGATTCAAAAATGGCGCGTGTAAAGCAGTTAAATCCGGAAACTTCTGTGTAAATTTTATTGCTTTGGGCTGCATATAGAGGGCCGATGAAAGTGAGACTCAAGGCAGCTCTAAGATGCTACAAGACGCAATCTAGTCACCAGGCCCGGACGGTATCATCCCAGCTGATATGTAGAGGGTACTAAGGCTAAGGACACACAATCGTGTTTGAGGCTTTGGGGAATTCCTAACAGCTGGCAGGAATCGAGAGATGTGCTCATCTGAGAGGCAGAGAAAGCATCACTCGCTAAACCAAAGATTTGAGAAAGAGTTTTGGAGTGGTTGATAACCAGCACTCTAGAGCCAATTCTATCGAAACAATGTTACATGTCCTGGGAGAGCATGCTGATAAACAACTTGCTGGCAAAAAGTGCTGCATTAGCGATAGAGCATCCAATAATGTCACATTCGCCGTCCCCGTAGCCTCTGGGTGTCAATCTCCATCTACTCGAACTTATAAATGTGCCAATGAAAAATTTGGCATCTCAGGGAAATTTATTTCGACTCTGTTAGAAAGATGAAATCATCCTTTAAAATAAAATCACTTTGAGCACTGTGTGCCAAGGATGTGGCTATCGAAGCTATAGCTTTTCACGAAGTTATTGCTCTTGGAATTATTGCTTTTCAGGAAGAAGTATAGAGTTCCGAGCTTCGACTTTCCGAACCTTAATGCGACACTGATAAGCCTAAAAAACAAAGTTAAATATTTTGGAGAGATCCTGGATTTAAAGCTTCTATTGAAAGAAAATATTGCACAAAGGACTCCCAAAACATTGTGTGCTCATTACAGCTCTGGCAGCTATACTTAAAACTGTTAAGCGAAAAAATAGAGAATGTAGATAGGTGGAAAGCCCTAGAGATAACGGGGCGCTCCAACATACCCCAGCAAAAGTACTCCTGCAGTTGTTTCACTGGCTTCCATAATTCGAAGTTTGAAGCGGTAAGACTATTTTGTTGTGAGCCCCGTACTAAGACAGATCTTGATCAGGCAAAAAAATTTTGGGCATGGCTGTTCCGGTGGACATCGATTGCAGTGTTGGCGAACCATCTCTGAGTCAAAAGTTTGGAACCCGAATCTCTAGCAGAGCGGCAGAGGCGTGGAAAATACCCCTAAGAACAGGCGCAATAGAAATATGCACTTATGGCTCCAAACTGAATTACAGAGTGGAGTGCGGTATTTTTTCTTTCCCTCCATTTGAGTCCCTGGAATGTCTTTGAGGCTAAAGTGTTGACAATTCTCCAAACGACCAAACACCTTTGAAGTGATCAGATGTTTGGATTGAATATTTGTATTTTCACTGATAGTCAAGCCGTCTTATCGTCTCCATATGGAGTTTACACCTCCTAGAAACTAGTCCTCAAATGTCGCGCGACTCTTAAGGAGATATCGAGATATTTGATAGTGCAGCAGTTTTGGTTTGCCAGACATTAAGGAAAAATGTGAAGTGAACAAGCTTGCGAAAGCCAGTACACTTTTTCTAGGAGTGTTTTAGAGTTTCTTAATTAGTACTCCGATAGTTCCTGTAAAACTGACCATAAAGGCTGGTACTGAGTTCGAGTTCACGTGAAATTTTGACATGTTTCCATTATCTGGTCATTCTTTCGAGCGAAAATTTTGACAACAGAGAAAAGCAGAGACACTGCTCATTCTTGACGGATAAAATGTCAAGAATTTCAATTTTCGATCGATTTTCTTATTGGAAAGTCATTTGCACTGCTCAATTTTCAAATTGAAACACTAAATGTCACTTTTTCGCTCGAAAGAATGAACTGCACAAACTAAATTGGCGTGAAATGATTGACAACATGTTTTAGTGCCATCTATGTTTTCGAAGCGAAAGCAACTTCAAAGCAACTTTTCATGCTAAGAACACAGTACCAAACTTGCTTATTTTCAAGCTAAATTTCCGCCGAAACCAATTTCACGTGAAATTTTGTATGAAAATTTCACGTGAAATCGAACTCAGTACTATGCTTTAAGTAAAAATATTTAACAGATGCTATGAACTCTTGGATGAAAGAATTTGCAATTTCGATCGCAAAAAACCTGTGGATTTTTTTTATATACTGACCGTATTTAGAACCAGGAAGAGGACGTTGTTTGTTTGGCAAAAATGCGATGCAGATGGATGCTCCTTTCAATGTCTCTGGCAAAAGTGGATAGATGCAAGAAGAGAGAGGAAGCAGCTCTTCGCCTCTTGTATGAATGCCGGTCCTTGCTGGAAGAAGGAAGCAGTTTCTCAGCTCTTAGTTCTTCGAAAGCCTTATCGACGCAGCATTGAAGAGGATCAACCAGTTCGTCAAAGACTCGGAGTGGTTCCTTGCTCAATAATGGCTGTTCACTAAGGGAAGCGGTATCACAATGAGCCCATGTGTGCCTACTTCAGAGTTTGTTGGAAAGTGGCAAACGCGGCTCCTATCTACGTGCTTTGTTCTTGGATGTCTAAATATTGACTTGGATATTGGTACTTTTGTAATATCCCTCTACCCACGTTGGGCGCATTAAGAATTTAAACTTTAAGCTACGACTTGTGGCAAATTGCAGAATCACATTTACTTTCAATTTCAGCACATTGTGTTGGACTTTAGTTTGGAAACGGATTCATCAAGTTTTCAGCATATTGACCTCTGGTAATCTACAGTTTCGAACAAATTACCATGAGGTGGTTCCTACTTTTATTGCATTCCTTTTTTCTGTTTAATACTGTTGATTTTGCATTGCGCTCTCTTTTTTATTATTCACTATATGATTTTCTCCAAATTTATCAGAATATATTTTACTGACGAATTATAATACGCTATTTACCCATTTCAAAATTCATATATTTGACAACTAGTTTGGATATTGTTTCTTTTCCACCGTCTCAGTCTAAAATAATTGTAGATAAGTATACGGAATTATGAAGCTTTTTATTTACAAGATTTAATGTTTTTAAAGCTGTTTTCTTGCAAAATGTAGCAGGTGAAAATTCTCAGAGGTCGAATTTTACCTAAGCTACCAAAACAAAACAACAAAATACTCGACATTTTGTTTAGTTGCTTTTGTTTATCGATCTTTAAAGTCCACTAGTGTTTTAGAGCCAGATCTATTTTTTCATTACTTTCAAATCGAATAATGGGTTGTGAAATGCATCTAATAAGCCTCGCAAAATCATATAAAAATAGATACTACGCTTTTGGATTTTACCACCACAAGCAGATTTAAATGCATCGTTTCAAATATGAAACCTTACTGAATCCCATCATAAATATGTTTTCAAGCTAACTCTCTCCCCCCAATAAAATAATCTCCTTGTCTAGACACGCTTCATGCTAATTTGGCACTATTTCGGCTGGCATTCACGTCTGTCGTCTATGTTTGTACCGAAATCCCGTGCCAAAATCTTCCTTACTCATCCGTTAAAAGTGTGTGTACAACGACTGCCAATTTTGCTCTTTTTTGCCATTTTTTCTCGCTCGAATATTTTAACTAGAAACGAATTAATTAATACGGAGAGCGCAATTCACAAGCCACTAATATCTTAATTCATTAAATAGATTACACATGGTGGTCGGCAACCAGGGATCATAAAAACAACTAACAAACGAGTGAAGCAGCTCAATAAGACCAATCCTTAGTCTCGGCTTTTCGAACAAGTCTCCAAGGAGCTTTCAGGAATAAAATGACATCATGCGTCTGATTCTATGTATTGTTGGTCGTTGTAGAGAGTCGTTTGTTCAGTTCAGGGATTCGCGTGTTTCGGTGCCATAAAAACAAACGATTATTTAAGAGGATTTTGTGATCATAGGCAAACTTTCGAAGAATTACTTCAGGACACTCCACATCGTTGGGTGGACTCACTTGAGTATGTGTAGACCTAGTTGAGGAGAAACCTAATTACGACTAATTAAATCAACGGAATTAGCACTCACGTTAGTCATACCATGCCGTGCTGATGCTATAGATTCACTTAGGTTATATAGCGAGCTTGCGTCGTAGATGTTGCCAAAGTTTATTTGTACTTATGGGAACAATTTTTCACGATGACACAGACACTGAGCGCTGCAACTGTCAGCTACGGTAATAGTAAATGCCGGCAAAATGTTTTCAAGTGAAATTCGAAATGATGAAATGTTGATAATTAGTGTAATGGTCAGAATAATCGTGTTTGGTGACAATATTCGGTACGACTACATGAGGGAATTGGATGATTAGCTGATTCATCAAGTTTTTTTGAATTTCGGTTTGGCTCGCTTATGTGTGAATTAAATTTTATTTTTCAAAACAGTTAACCAGACGCAAATCAGTCTTAGGAAATGTCTAGCAATACGCGTCTTTCTATTTTTCAGAAAGCCCAAAGTGAACTTTAAATTTGAAAAAACATTTTTGTACGAGCTCTTTGAAAAAAAAAATCAGGATGAATTAAGGAAAAGTTGTAGACGTCTTGCAACAAAAGCAAATATATTAATGTCTGTCCAATGAAGGACAGGAATCAAGAGTTTGAAAAAAATATTTGATCTGAAATGCTCTACAGAGCTCTTCAGGGCAGGGTGGACATTAAACATTCCCGTGCAAGGCCTATGCGGTACTTATGTCCTCGTAGGTGGCTTAGTCCACACAGTTTGCCTGGTGTGACTCTACGATGTTTCCTACTCTGGTCGCCAGAAGCCCCATGGTTAAGTTCTGAGAGGCAGATCTATGTCTACTTAGTCACGTCAGAAGATAACAGAGGAAGTCTAGGCACCTGAGGTGGGTTCTTAACTCTCGATCTGCGAAAGTATCGGCAATTTTATTTTATTCAAGAATGATGTATACCTGGGCAACTTTCGAAGTTGTCAGGGATTTACGTTACACCAGCAGCAAAGCTTGGCGAAGCACACCGATCCGCTCTTCTCTCTCTCTGAAATGCTCTACAGAGCTCTTCAGGGCAGGGTGGACATTAAACATTCCCGTGCAAGGCCTATGCGGTACTTATGTCCTCGTAGGTGGCTTAGTCCACACAGTTTGCCTGGTGTGACTCTACGATGTTTCCTACTCTGGTCGCCAGAAGCCCCATGGTTAAGTTCTGAGAGGCAGATCTATGTCTACTTAGTCACGTCAGAAGATAACAGAGGAAGTCTAGGCACCTGAGGTGGGTTCTTAACTCTCGATCTGCGAAAGTATCGGCAATTTTATTTTATTCAAGAATGATGTATACCTGGGCAACTTTCGAAGTTGTCAGGGATTTACGTTACACCAGCAGCAAAGCTTGGCGAAGCACACCGATCCGCTCTTCTCTCCATATTTTAACCATTTCTCAGCATGCAACTCTAAGGGCAGCAAATATTTCTGCTACAGTAAGCTTTCCATTTGAGAAAAGTCCCAAGTGTCATTCGATTAAAGCAAGTAAACGCCACCTCCAGATTTAATATCAGTCTTCGAAAAACCTCTTAGAGTATCCTCTCATGCAGACATCTGAGTGCTCTCAGTCACTTCTGCTCAAAAAAGCTTCTTCATATCTTCGGCATCGTGAGAACCGGATACGTCTCTCGTATCAAATCGCTAAACGTTGTCTGCCTGTGGACCATTTCAGCATAAACGATGTTAGGCTGATCGATCACAAGTTTTTTGGATCTGAGAAACCATATTTTCCAAGTTTAGGTGAAAAACTACCTTAATTTGTCGCCAAGGTGACGGAACATGCTCCAAAGCTTGATATTGCAGAAAAAAAATTTTAGGCCTGCGTCCAGGTGGTCAGTTCCCCCCTCACTTTAGCCGGGGATGCTATCCAGGCCAGGCGATTTGAAATTGGAGAACATGATAGCGCCTTTGACCACATATGTAGCTGTGAATCAGTATTCATCATGAATAGCAAAACGTTTGATCAGAAGCACAGAAACCTTCTTCATTTCATCCACTGGAACGTTCTGAAAGTGACTCTCAAGCAAAGTCTGCAGAAACTCTTTTTGCGACATTTTGAACTCACTATCTGCACGTATATGAGATTCCAGCTTAGCTCTTTCAACTTGCAGTTCCTCGAAGAAAGATCTGAATGATTTCGTCTTGAAAATACTCACCAAGAGATTTTGTAGGCGAGCCAGTGATCCTCCGTGAGGATCTTACAAGCTCTGCATCTACTTTCGCTGATTATGTAGGCAGCTTCTTAGAAGCATAAGAAAGCTTAATTCAGAGTGCTCAACGAAGGTTTTATTGATTTCGGTAACTTTATCCTATCATTAGAAAACCTCTGCATAGAGTTGAGTGTTTGATCCTTAGTGCAAAAGCACACCAAGTAGCAGTGAGTTAGAGAGTGAAATCTAACCTGGTACGCACCCTCCAGATAGTGATTCAAAATGTCTAGATGATCTTAGTTATCAGGTGGATATATTAATAGCCACACTTCAGTTAGGGGCGTTTCCTAGTGTTTACAGTCATACGTCAAAGAGTCGGTCTTCTCTCATGTTGCATTTGATGCTCCCACCACTGGTGTGATGAAAATTAGCTTTGCAACTCACCAGAAGTTCCATTCTTTTCGATTTAACGTAGGTACACCAGCTCCTGTGCTGGCAGCGAGAGTAGGGAGTCAAAAAGAAAGTAAGCTGAAGCGGCAATCTGGCATTTAAAAAAGTAAAGTATTCCCACGACAACCCTCGTACGGGTCTAGGGGTTGAAGCTGGTAGAGAACTTAATTACAATTTTTTCAATCAATGTGAATACGAGTGTGGAGTGACAAATCCCCCACTGACAAATCTGGCATTTAAGCCGATCATTCTTTCACTACTATTTACCAGGCCCGGGTTGAAAACTGTTTAAGCGTAGTGGCATCAGGCTCCCAAGTTGTGGCGGCACGAAACTCTAACTTGACCGAAGCCCAGCCGAGAACCAGCCAACAGAATGGATGGTTGCCCATCAAGTAGCAAAAGTTATTTGCGGAGCAGGGTACCCTAGAATTAGCCGTAAATAGTTAGCATTAATGGAACACCTTGTAATTCAACCCCGGCGAATGGTGGTAAGCCGCTTTGGCTAGCTTTACGCGGCTGAGGTGGGTGACTGAAAATGGGACGGATTTTCGCCAAGAAGCGTATAATTCATCCGTTATGAATGTCTACTGTAGCCACAATATGACAAAATAGAAGGAGAGTAGCTTGTGTCCGTACAGGACCAGAGCGATCTTGGACATGGGCTGACAACTCAGAGCCAGCCGAGACGTGATGAAGCGCGTTTGCTAATTGAAGGGTGCTGAAAAACGTACAAAAAACATTAAAGGGAATAAAAATGCCCCATCCGAAAATGAATCCAAGCTAAAGCAGACAGCTTTAGGTCTTTGATGTTGTAGGGACTGACACTGCATTTTGAGCTAGATAAAAAATAAAAAGATGATGGTCGGAAGTTCCTCCCTATAAAAACCATGCTAACGCTAAGCAACGAATCTTTTCATTTCCGAGCAATGTACTTGCTGTATACTTTTTGGCCTGAGACTTGAAATTTGAAAAGGTGCCAGGCGCAAAGTGCTATTGTTTAATGAGCTCGAAAGTAATAAAACAGTTGACTGGCAAGCCTATAATGCCGAGGCTACACGAATGACGAACGTTTCGTCAAGACACTTATCAAGACATTTCGCAAATCATTCGAAGAGTATTTAAAATTTTCACTTAAAAACCGTTTATTTAAAGCATAAACTCTTTTTTCTACCTCAACACGCCGTGAAATTCGTCCTGCCGGCGTTGAGAAGATTTTAAGGGGGTGGAGTTTAAGTGCGCAGATATGCATATGGTGTAGGTACACGGAGAGAAATTTCGGCAATGATTTTTACTAGAGTGGAACATAGAATTAACTATTCCAGAAATTTAATATCGAAACATGAACGTCATTATAAATTTGATGAAAATTTGCTATTTTCCTGCAAAGAATAGTCAATTCCATTACATACTACAACTTACTCATTACAGGGTACTAACAGGATTCACAGCAAAGTAGTAAAATGTGTAGTGCAATTGATTGCAAAGGTAATGGGGTAAAAAATTATTACTATTGCAATAAAATTAATTGCAATTTTTGTATAATTTCATTACACTTTTCTCTCCGTGTAGGTAGCATTTGTTCGTCAATTTTTTTACAAGCATTCCAACAGCGTACGTTGCACCCATCCGTACTCATACACCTTGTCCCTGATTTCGTGTCCAAATAAAATCGGTTTGTAAATATCGTCGGAGCTAGTACCATACTTTTTTTCGAATCCTTTTGATTCGATATCTAAAACCAACAAAATTTCGAGCGACCCCGAAATAAGGCGAGCATAGAAGATACACTTATAAAACAGGCGAGAGACGTCAAGCAAACCATCCAAATTCTTGACAAGACATGACGAGCGTCGACGAGGAAACCATCCACACTCCCGGCTTGGCATGTCTCCACAAGAGTATATTCCCGGCATAAAATTTGATAGGCAAACTGTTCTTTTTCGCGTTTGGTAATTGCTTTGCTTTTGGGCAATCCAATCGCAGGCAGTTTTATGATGGATTCAAAAATATATTGGGTTTTTTTTCTATGACAATGCCAAAGCTCAATAAATTTCGAAGCGAATGCTTAACTATGGTCGAAGGGAGACATATATAAGAGAAGCCGATTACAACTAAATCCACTATTCTTTAAGTGCCACTCTTGACATACCTAGTCGCCTGTTACTAAGACAACACAAGACGATCAAATATAGCTTTCAGCATACGACGGGATTCGAACCCGCGGCCAGTAGATCGTTGCTTTGGACTGGCGGTTTAGCGAACATACCTGCAGCTGCGGTTGTTTTAGGGCTTGGTGAAGCAAGCAATGAAGAATTTTGCGGTCCATGCTAAATGCTATAGGATTAACGTGGTTCAAAAAAAATTTTGGTGCGAACAGCAATCACGAAAAAATATGCTTCTAATGTGTGAGCCCAAATTGGAGTTTTATCGTAAATTTTTATACTACAGGAAAGCACACTGACCATTCTTAGCTTGGCACACTTATCGCAATATTGAGAGAGTTCTGCGTGCGTTTTTCTCCCTACTTTCGCGGATGATTTGTTTTTTGACTTTGGACTTAAGTTGCTTAATATACCAATAAATTGACGACTCACTTTTCGACTGATTTTTAAGTTAAATGTTGGGTACTTTAAAGTAGATCATATAGAGGATTAATTTTTTTGGTTTTGACTGGCTACAGCAAAATTTCCTATCACTAATGGTGGCACTTTTTGGTACCTTGTGCTCAGGAATTGCGGTTTCAGCTTCTGGCTCTACTTTGATTCTTACCCAATCCTTCGCTGGCATATTGGGTCATCTCTGCTTCGACGTATAATGAGCTATTCTTCATAAAGAACATAGCTATATTCCCAGCCCGTCTGTCTAGCACTTAACATAGATTTTTCGTTCGAAATGAATTCCGGTCATTTTTGTTTTTTCACACAACAGATATATCGCTTTTGGAAACTGGACAGCAGGATGACATTTTTTCTCAATTTAACAAGAATCATTCAAATCTGCAGATTAACGACTTTCAGAGAAAATACTGTTTGTATTGACCGGGATCCAGAAAAATCAAACAACTGTAAATTGAAGGCCATCAGGATAGCGATTCTCGTCTGGCCGTGAATCCACCAAGAATAAATTCAAGCGAATTGAAGCCCAAATTTGCTTATTATTGAAACGAAATTCGGACACTCATTAGCAAATACTTGTTTTTTTGTAAAAGAAAAAAGTATATTCCTAAGTATGTTTCTAAGATTTTCGACTGCTTTTCTTAGTATTTTGTCACCAAAACACATAATACCACTTATCCTTTTTCGGCCATTTTTTAGGTCTACTCTCATTTCGGTATATTTTTTTCTAATTATCTCTCTTTTGGTTTCAATCAACGGCTTTTTATGCTTACCACCACATTCTAATTAATTAATTGGCCCGCAGTCAATAAATCAAACAAAGTAAAAGGACGAAACTGGTCAGAAAACGAAAGGACTCGTCGTTGTCGTCATCGTCGTCACAGTCACTGAATGTGTCCCCAGGGAATATGGAGCTGTATAATTAGTTTTTCTTGTCTCCTTTTCCTAGTTAATGTTTATATTCATTCGTCTTACACGTTCCAACTACTTTTCTCATCTAGTAACAGTTTCTTCGTTCCCAAAAAAAAATATGTCCTTCGATTCGATCCATCCGGTCGAATAACGATTGCGCAGCATTAACAAATTTCAGTTTATAATTAAAGAAATACGAGGACTAGGGGAATCTAAGAAATCGAAAAGAAATTATAGTCTCAACGCGGACGTCGATAAGTAATTTTCTAGCTTTGGGTTGTTTATTTTTTTTTAGTCAGGGTGGAGTTTGTTGCTGTGTTGTAGTGAAATCCGAAAGGACGAGAACGTGTAAAGGGATGGATAGTTTCATTTGCAGCGGTTGATAATGTTTTGGATCCCAGGGTGGGAGAGTTATGGCTGGTGTTAGCTGAATCTTCTGTCACAACTAATTAGCTATTTGTTTATCATTACCCAAGGATAATTGAATTGAACGCTTTAATTATGTAGTCATGTTTATTGGAGTCCGGGGATGGAAAGATGAATGGCTTCGGGCTAGGAAATGTTGTTCTTATCATTTTCTACTAATTGAATCATATCGGTTTACTTGCGCGAATGAGTTATAGCAAAACTTATTAGTTTGGAAAGACTCGCCTAGAATATAATTAATTAATCAATTTCATGTATAAGACGAAGAATAAATTAATAAATTTTTCATTAAATATTTTTCTTTAGGTTTTAGGTTTCAGTTTCTTTCGAATCATGAAAATAGTAACGAATTATGTAACTGTAGTAAAACAATAAATAAAATGAACAATCAAATTATTTTCTCGGGAAAGATATATTTAAAAAACAACGAGTAATAATTAGGCGCAATAAATAACGAATATAAATTAAGACAAATCAACTTTTTATCCTAACACTAATTGAATCAAACTTTAGATATACATCATTGATTCTAACTTATCAATCAAATATTACAAATTCTCAACTCATTTGTAACTGCCAACGCTCAAATTACGACCGATTAACACGATCCCCATTCAAAATATGCACCCCAGGCTATTTTGAATTTGCATTATACAATCAATTTGAGTTATTTTTTTTCCGACTCATACCTTTTAAACTTCATCAATCACTACATCAATCAGTCAGCAGCAACTTTGTGATTTGTATTCGTATGTTTTTCATTCATACTCGCTCACAATTAATCACTTTTTAGTGCAACACACGCCGATTAATGTTTACAGTTTACCACACATCCTCTATCGTTCCATCAAATCTATTGACACTCAAACAGGCCAGCTTTAAAAGCTTTGACTTTGATGAAGTGCACTTTTCGATATTCAATTTGAATATGAACCAATTAATTCAATTTATGCAATCGAACAAAACATTACTGACTAATTAATATTAGATACAATATTACGCTTCGTATACAAATGGTGGATGCGAGTTTGATTCAGATTGCAGCTACACAGCTAGATGATAGTTTCAATGAATTAAACACAAAGAGACTTCTAATTAATGTGGTTGTTTGTCGCATCGAATCGAACTTGTTTGATATAAATACAGAATAATGTGCTAAATTACGCGGAACTAAAGCGAGAAATTATTTGAATGATGAATTGTGTGATAGTTTTTTTTTTGAAATTTATGCGGTTTGTAAAAGTAACTTGTCACTTATAATGTCGGTGAGCGGCGTGACTGATGATAATGGCTTTGATAAAATTATTTTAATTGAAAATAGTTTGAGGAGTTGTACGAACGATTTTATTTATTTTATCAGTATTCTTTCCTACTGAAGGCAATTAATAAAAAAACATTGTAATCATAATGGCTGGTTTGAAAAATGTCATTGATGTTAATGGGAACCTAATTATGTGTGTATTTTAGTGAAAATGTAGCCGATAACATATCCTGAAGTAAATAAATAATTAAAAGGACAATAGAAACATTAAATAAAAAATCTTTGATAGTTAATACTAATTTTTCAAATAGATCAAAAGAACAAAGCATTGCAAAAATACATTACATGGGGAACATTGTATTAATTCGAACATTGTGAAAAACTTACTTCAACATTCATATTCGAATAATGTATGGGTATCTCATTTTGACACTTATCCATTTTGCTTTGTTTTTACGTTTTACTGTTTCTAGATGAAACAATTTTGAGGTTAAAAACCAGCAGATTCGGGTAGGTAGACAAATTGGATAGCACTCAGATCAATTGTTCTGACTAATAAATCATTGGTTATGAATAAATTCGAAGAATTGAAGTATTTTCTAGTGAAAAAACTACAAGAACTTAAAATAAGTAAACTAGAATAAGATTGAATAAGTCTAGATTAAACGAAACAGATCTCGGCCAGAAGAACATTTGCAAAAGCAGCCGAGGTAGAGGGCCACGAAAAAAGTTGAAAACGGGACCTATTTGAACTCATAGGACAATTCGAAACATTTGCAGAAAGTATTACCACAAGTAACCATAAAAGCTTAACACTTTCCAAAATATGTATTTATGCATGTTTAAAAATTTATAAGCGTGGTGGTGTCTTTTTAGGGAAATCATGTAATAAAAACTGGCTTCCAGTCCTTTAGAAAAAAAAAAATAGCAGAGGCAAGGAAACGATATTCAAACCAACACAAAATTCTAAAATAAGGAAAAAAACTCTAGCGCGTCTGAACCGTTAGAAAACTAATTTTCGAAGAAATAGTCTTTGAGTGAGAAAAAAATGTGGAAAGACGTAATTCACTTTTTTGTAGAATCATATTAACCATGCCTTACCCAAAGCAACAAAACACTTTCCCAACGAAGCAGCAATAAATTTACCACAACAAGCTCATACTTAAATCAACTTATCCTTTGAATTCTGTTCTCCTCATCGGACGATTTCATCGAAAGCTTCAGCGATTAAACGTTGTTTGAGGCTGCGATCCGAAAAATGTTCAAAAGTCAGAAAATTTAAAAATTGGTTTCTTATTTTTATTGCAAATACTTTGAATATGAGTATGTAATTTGAAGCATCTGTTGGTGCAATGTTGATGAAAATGGCTAATGTTGGTTCCCCTGTGTCAGCAGCAAATAAAAATTTATACCAAATCTGATTCACGTCAAGTTAAACTCAAGCAGTAAATTTCATTTCGATTGAATCACTGCGCTGAAAGTTATATGGGTGAAAAGAATTTGGGGCATTTCACGTGAAGCGGACAACGAAAAAAAATCAAGGCTCTGGATTTCGTTCGTATTGTGCATAATGGTACTTCTAGAAGATATGGGATGGCCACTAGTTTAGGAGATAGGTGAATTTCAATACATAAAAGTCGCATGAAGCATGGTACCGGGAGCTTGATTATGATAGGTAGTGAGTGTGAAAGCAAAATATTTGTAGTAAAACTATTATATATCACTTGTGTAACTTATATATAGAAGATAAAATATTAAAAATTGCTAATGCTGATTTACTTAGTGAAAAAAAAGTACTTGTGTATGGAAAAATGAATTTATTTCACAATTTTTACAATTTTACTCTCGTTTCTTAAACTAGTTCTTTTTTTAATAACTAGAGGTGTTTCTACGATTAGTTTTTCCCTGCAGATTCGACATAATTTATTTTCTGCTAATATTCTTGGAATTTTTCTTAGGTCATTAGCCTTCCGATGAAACTTCAAATCGAATGGGTTGAAACATCGATAGCCGAACGGAGACATAATACACATAATAAAGACTCTTTAACTTATCAACGAAAGTAATAGTCATTGCAAACGTTGAACAGTAACTCGAGAAATAACGGAAAATTTGAATTGGCTTGGCGTCAAATATATCATGTATGCGTAATATATTTTAATTGGGTTTTTATGGGAAAATAAAATATTTTTCAAATAAGAGATGGCGTTACTAATCACATTTCAAATCAATTTTTGTTTTCGAGCCAACTAGCTGTCCTAACCAAGCTCTCGGTACCACGTTCCATGCGACTTTTATGTATTGAAATTCACCTATCTCCTAAACTACTGGCCATCCCATTCTAAAACTTTTATGATAAAATAAGTATACTTTAAGCTTTGTTTTGTTATAAAAATAAACAAAATTAACCTGGTCCAAATTATTCAAATTACGAGTTAAAGTGTCTATTTCCGGTTCCACACAGGAAAAAAAATTTATTTTTCAAATCTAATTTCAAAATTAAAAAGAACAGCTAATTTTCTATACCAATCATTATGTTTAATGTTTTTTAGATTTTATTTTGAATCTCAGAATCCGCTTTCACAAAAACCTTTTATCAATTTTGTCAATTATTCAGAAGCCCATAACTCGGCAACTAAACCTCATAGAAACAAAAACTTGTGCATCCACATTCATATCTTCTAGAAGTACCATTATGCACAATATGAACGAAATCCAGAGCCTTGATTTTTTTTCGTTGTCCGCTTCACGTGAAATGCCCCATTTAAGAGTTACCACCCTCAAAACTTTTCAAATTTTTAAAGCGTTCATATTTGTTGTTAATTTTCATTGCAGGATCATTCCCATTTGCAAATCTAATGACATAATCGCTCAGTAAAGAAATTCCAAAAAATTACGAAAATGGTCATAGCTGGCAGTTCTTTCATGATTTTTGTACGAAATTCCTACGACATTTGCATCAAATTAAAGTCTATTTACAGCATGAACTTCGTTTTGATTTCATGACTGGACCGGAAGTTATAGGGAAAAAAGTTTATTTTGCTGAGCAAATTCGCAAGATTTAGGAGACAAAAATCAGCATAGCTGGCAACTCTATTCTAATTTTTCCGCCAAATTTTCAGCAAATATTATCTTAAGTAGGATCCACATAGTGTGCGAATTTTGTTTAAATGTGATTGCTGAATTGGAAGTTATAGGCCAAAAAGCTGGTTTTTCAGTGATTTTTCAAAATGGCACCACTGCCACAGGGTTGTCCGTTTCTTCATTCCAAATTTTTCAGGAGGGTCAATGATTTGAAGGATTTTTTTTTCAGGAGCCTGCCGTAGCTACAAGGTTACCTGCACTTTTTTGAAAATCCACATGTGTTAAATCTTAGTCAACAATTTTCACGATGATCCAATGTTTTTGTCAGAAGTAATGACAAATCAAAATTTGAAAAAAAATCGCTGCCTGCTTTTAGGCACGCTGCACCCACACACGGCTCAGAATTTCCAGCTTTTTATCATAGACGAGCTTAGAACATAATAAGTTTTCATTCCCAAACATTTATTTTAACGAAAATTTACACTGCTTGGAAATATAGGAGTACCTGAAAATTCACTAAAACGCTCGCCGCCGCCAAAAGGTTTAGGATATCTGAATTTTAGCGAGTCGTGGACCTACCTACTATATACATCTACGTCCTCCGAAAATTTCAGCTCAATCGGATCAGCCACTCCAGAGAACAATAAAAACAGAAGAAGAAAGGGGCAGATTATCTTTCAAATATCTATCAAGAAATTGAATTACATCTAGTTTCTAAACGACAAATTGGTAAAATATATTGCAATGAAAGTTTAAAAAAAATCAAATTAGGCTAATTAAATCAATTACAACAGAACTAACTTCAAGAAAAAGTGAAGCTCATGTAGCTTAGTGAGTAGAGAACTGGCTTCCGGCGTGTAGAGTTCCTGGTTCAAATCCAGGTACGGGCGGAAGAGACCACGCGCCGGTTTTTGAATCAACCTAGCTTTGATTAGGTACCTGTGTCAATTCAGAGTCGAAGTGTGGCGTGCAACTCATAGTTCAACAATCGTTAAAAGTCGATTTCCAAAATGAAGTCTCCTCAATCTGAATCACAATATCTTTAAATGGAAAGGAACTACGGAAAAATGCATTAAATTCAAACAAGGGGCCAGATTTTGAAACTAATTAGGCGTAGCCAAATGCTAATTATGTGTCTGATCAGCGGTGTTCGGGCGATGGTGATGTTTGCATTTGGAACGGGGCATCAACTTTGTGGGCTAATTTATTGAACTTTAGCCGGAAAACATAGGCATTTGATAAATTTTGGCGACTTTGAGTGGATAATAAGGGCTCGTGACATAAATACGAAAACTCGATAGTCTGGCTTGCCAACGCGAAATAAATGGTATAAATAGATTATGGAAATGATGGCCAAGCTGAAAGTGTAGAGTAATCATAGACCATAGACCTATATTTGACTCATATCATGGACATATTTTTTATTTTTGACTCATATCATGGACATATTTTTTATGCATGGAAGTTGATGAGGAAAGACTAAAACGCCAGGTTGGCACAGCTCCAATCGAAAATTTCTAAGTGGGACAACGGAATAGGCAGCAACTTAGCACAAGATAGATGAAGAAACGGATCTATTAACTCTACCATTGCTAACTAATTTACATAAGTATTTCAAAACATGAACCTCACTGTCAGATGGCTGTCTCATTTACATATATTTACAAACAATGTAGGGGTCTTACTTTTTCAAGGCAGGGTTTGGAGAGAATAACTGCAATAATCAGGACGTTTTGTGCCATACTGTAACCGTGGATGAAAAGTCAGAATTGAAAGTATGAACTGTTCTTTTAGAACCAACTCCGGAGAGGCCAAGATAAAACTGTCGACTAACAAGCTTGTAGCTCCCGATTTTTTCCATCCATTTCCCTGCAAAGCGGCAAAACCATTTAAGATATATTCCAAAAGTAATTTTCTATACGGATAGCGCCCTACCGCACTAGTGCGATGATAAAATTCAGGTAAATTTCATTACAAATTCATACTTTTTGTTTTTCATTATTTCTAAATTCTTATTCTATAATTTATTTTAATTTATTAAAATACATCTCAACTCCCGTATTGCCAGTGCTATCATATCTCATAGCTTGCAAGCCTGCAGCACAGCTCCATCAACCAAAGCGCCGTATGTCAGTAAGGGTTGATGGAGAAAATTTCAAGTCTTGTTACTTGGTTTTTTTTAGATTTGATTTTCGTGGGATAAATGGATTGCGGTGTTGGTTGGGTCAATTTATTAGTTTATTTTTTGTTTCGGTTATTTTTTTATTTTGTAAAATTACTAAGTTTGGAATGCGTAGTATTATAAAGCATTGTCACCATTTTTACCTCGTCTCAAAGTGAACATACTTAAATATGCTTTGGGAAGACGCAATGATAGTTTCACTTTAGGACTAAGTTTATTACAATTATCTTTTTTAAAGGTAAGCACACCTCCCAGTATTGGAAATATATAGCGTACATCCTGTGGATACATAAACACCTACACTTATCTCACTTACATTCCACAACTCACCACACTACTTGACATCATACACACCACATCAAAATTCACACATCAAGTAGGCTAAGTTTAAAAATGATTAAGAAAATAAAAATAAAAATATGTCAATAAAATTTTAGGGAGAAATGTTGTTGTTCTTGCTTGTTGAGAATTGTTACTGAGAAAAATATTTAATATTGAATTATTAATTATAAAAATTTAAACTGATTAATGTTTCATAAATAAAAAGTTTATATGATCAAAACTGATTAATGTTCCACAAATAAACGAAGTCTTTTAATCATTTATTATAGGCAATATAAACTAAAATCCTTTCAAAGTCAGTTTTGCAGAGACAATTACGAGACGTAATGATAAGCTAAGATTTAAAAACGAACTCCAAATTATCCATCAAATCATTCCTTTTCCAAGCCATCCGTAACCATTTTTCTTAAGCTATATATATTTATTTATTTATTATTAATTGTTATTGATTTATTTGTTAATTATTTAATTTACTTTTTTTTTCGATTTGTTTGAATATACACAAATTTGTTTTCAATTTTGTTTTGTATTGTTTAGGTAATGTGTACCTTGCTTGGTTAATAAATAAAATAAATTAAAATTTAATTCCGAAATGTTTTTTGCTTGCAAAGTAGGTGAGGTTGTTGGCTTTATCACAATACAATAAATATCTTTAAGTTCATGAATCAAGTTTCAGATGGTTTTTAGCTTTCAGAAGGTTCAATGATTAAGCTAGATGTAAAACAAGGCTAACTATTAGAATTTATTATAATCTTTCAAAGTGATGGTAAATTTTCAACTTTGAGAGGACGTAATTAGGTGTATAATAAACTAAAATAATCCTACGACGATCCTTATCACGTCTAGGGGTTGAAGCTGGTACAGGGCTTAATTTATATAGTTACAAGCAGTGTGGCATGACTAATTCCACGACTTACTTAGGTATTTATCCAAGGCTAGTTGGTTCGAATCAGGAAACCTACACATTACGAGACAAATCCTGAATACGTGTATGGTGAGTATTTTTTTTGTAGGAATTGTAAGCAATGTGGCCAAACTGAATATGAATATCCTGCTGAAAATAGCTGAATGACAGGAAATTTCAGAATTGAGAAATTCTTACAAAAACTGATAGAGTGACAATCTTTATGATTTAATTTATTCTGATGAGGTAATTGTATCTTCAAGCTTATTTGCGCTTTGAATCTCATGAACACATAAGAGGATCCTACCAACATCAACACCAAAGAAAACATGCGCTTTTATTTGCGCTTTATGGTCTAGAAGCTGAGCAAGAAATGTAGTTGAATGAGATCTCAGGGGCTGGGTCGTCCCAACGATTGTCGGGAAACACTGATCGTTGTCCGGCCTGTTCCGTCCCTCCTCTTGCTTATGGACTTTACATACTGTTTCAAGTATTTCAACAGAGATGGTAAGGATTTATTACTTTCACCAATTTTGAACTTGTAGTATGCTTAGTATTTATATTTATTGGATATGCATTTTTTCAATTTGTTTTTTTTTTTTGGCATTGAGTTTGATAAACAAATTGTTTATTTGTGTTCATTTTTGCCTATAATAAACTTCCGTCATTTATTAAATTTTTTTTCCATAATGCATTATGTTTCATCAATGATTACGGATATATTTTTGTGCCAATTTTAATTGTTTCCTAAAAAAAATTAAAAAAATATATATATATTTGCTAAGGCACTAAACAATTATCTCAATTGTATTGCTATAAGGGCACTATTTCTGCTCTTTTTTTTTTCTTTTTTAAGGTTTTTTTATGTGCGTGCTGTTGCGCGGTGGTCAAGACTACTCCATAACAACTCCAGGTTATGGTAGATGCCGGGTTCGACACGCAGTGCATGCCAGGTTCTGACCATCAAAAATTAAAAACGTTGCGCTGACAGCGACTCCAAAAAAAGACCTAACACTAGCGATAACAAAGCAACCTCAACAGGAGCCTGAACGGACAAGGGCAAAACCATTTCATAGTCGCAATCGGACTGAAAATAGTTTTTCCTTGTAACAGTTTCTAAAGGGGCACAGGTATTTTAAAAAAGACGTTCTACAAATCTTTCAAGTCGGAGTTTTCTAATAGTTTCGCCAGACAAAGCTATCTTACATTTTACGCTTACTTCAAACAGCCACTGCTCCTAACATTGAGCTACTACCATTGTTTTCTGTGCTCGGATCTGCATGACCTGGATCTTGTTTGGGAGTCGTTTCAGTGTATGCAAAATTGGTATACAATCAAAAATCAAAAAATCTCGTCACAAACTCCTAAGCCCTTAAAGAATAATTAAACTGGTGAAAGGTCTACAAGTACTAGTAAAAAGGTCTATTGAGCAAAAGAAATTCAAAAACGGTGGGTACTTCCGAGATCAATGAGAAACATTTTTAGGGATAGAATCTCCCATAAACCTGAGTCTTTACCAGGATACCAAAAATAATTGGCAAACGCAACAACTTTAGTCTGAGCCATTGTTGTTGTTTTTGGAATGTTGCATAAGCATTTTACTATATTTTTATTTTTTCACTTTCCTCTATTATTTTTTTACTATCATTAATAATAGCCAAACATGCTAGAGAATAGTTTTAGTTTAGTAAGAAATGGACCAGACCATTAATACATATTTCAACGCCGAGCATTTCCCAAATTACCGTTGTAATCTAATTCGCACTCTAAATCGTGAACACTTATTATTTCGCGGAGTGGTTCAAATCTTTTATTTAAATGCACCTTTTTATTACTCTAAGAACTAAAGAACACACGCTCAACGCCGCGAATTGGCAAAAAAAAAAATTAAGACGATTTTTTTTATAGAAAACAATCAAAATCCAAGTAATTTCATAAGCCCAACGACTTTCGTTTGAAGCGAGGCGAAGATCAGAGTGGCAGAAAGTCACGACCATGGCTTCTTTGATTATACTCATACTTCGAACGATTCACGTCACAAACTTAAAAGCTAGTTGCAAGAATCACATTCTATTGTCGGCAACTGTACAGATGGCCTTTTACCGACGAAGAAGAAGAAGAATAAGAAGTAACTTCTCCATGCATTTACTCCACGAGGTCATCGACCTGCTCGGTACTTCTTTGGTCCAACGTTCTTCATTATCACCATTTCCTGCACAACCTGGGCTTTATTCTATCTTTTCTTTTGCTCGAATCCACCAGGGCCGCCGCCGTAAGATCTTTTGTTTCTTCGATTCATGCTTCTTATTTTTTTGTTTTTCCTTAGATTTATCTATAGATTGTGTTGTTGCTATCGTTTTTTTTTTCATTGATGTACTCCCAGATGATTTTGTATGTAATGTGGTGTACTTGGAACTATTCTTCCTGCTTCGATGACTACTGTATGTTTCTCGACCGATGTGATCTAAGCCTGGCTTCACTACTGTGAACTATATAGAATCGAATAATGATCATAGCAACATTTTACATTACGTAGATTGTAAGAGGAGAAAATCACTGTGATGCCAAAGACTATCACACAACTGCGACGACGCTGACAATGATGATGATACAAGGAAAATATCGAAAAGGTGAATCAAGGTTTCGGCATCGTAGAAAATTGCTGAGTTGATCTAATACTTCAATTTTCTTTCTGCACGAGCTCGAAAACGTGAATAGTACCGCGGCGATGGTTATCTGATTACACAGCATGATGTTATTGCTTCTTTGACATGCAAGATGAGTGAGTACGTTGCGCTGATTGTTGATTTTTTTCGTCGAGTTGGTCGAAGATCGTGGCGCAACGTTCTGGACGGAGCATTCTATTCTAGTTTTAATTGTATTTTCCTCGTTTATTCTGTTGATCATAACGATTCCTGTTCACCTGTTCTAGGTTACATAAGTTCGAATGGAGTTTTAATGTGCCTCCTCCTCCTCAAGGTAATGTACGAAGATTGGGAGTTCCTGCGGTTGTACATACTTCTTTGCCATGTAATGAGTTCCGAGTGCTTTGTGGTATGTTCAGTAGGTGATTTTAATTGTTTCACAAGATAGTTATTATTGGGAGTAACAACTATCAGAAATAGGTAAGAAGAATTCTTTGTTTTTTTTTTGTGTATTAATCTTAGATTGAAATAAAGATTTCATAGCGTGCCCCAAAAAAATCTTTTTTTCTGCGTAGTGCGCAATGAATTAAAAAAATTGTGAAAAATGTTATAGCTTGCTACTCGATTTTTGGCAATTCGAAATTGTAAGATTTGCTGACATGAACGATACACAGATTTGACATCAAAAATTCAAAGAGTTACTTTATTTCATACGATAAAACGCATCCTCTTAACATATTTTTAAAAATGCGTGACGAAGGCGGAAGAGGACCAATATTCAAACAATTATGTTGCGTGAAAGCGTAAAAGCGTAAAAGAGGAGAGTAAAAACATGTATGAGTACGAGCAAATGGTACGTTGAAGGTAAATGAAGACCTGGTAGACTGTACCGGGTCACGAACAGAAAACTGCGCTCTGGGGATAGAAGTAATAGAACTAGTAATCATTTTATATAGGAGACATTCGTCGAAATACACTCTGCGTCAAAGAAGGGTAGGGATTTCAAGGATGGAAAGACGCATACTATACTCACAGTAAGGAATACGGAACTTGAGGAATAGTGAGCGAGTAAATTTACGTTGTACAGACTCAACAGCATCAATTAAGAAACGATAATGAGGACACCAAATTTGACAACAATATTCGAGGACACTACGCACGAAGGAGATGTACAGGCGTTCACACGAGGAAATATCAGCAAAAGGTCTGGATGCTCTTAGAATGAAGCCGCACAAGCGCGATGCCTTGAATGTGACACGCAAAATGTCGACATCAAATTTTAATTTAGTGTCAAACACAACACCAAGGTCCATGAAATTATCAATTTGATTGAGGGAAGAGCCAAGGATAGAATAGGGGAACGTGATGTGGGATAATTTACATGTGAAGGACATCTGGAAACATTTAGCAACATTAAGGGAAATACAGTTGACAGAGCACCAGTTACCCATAGCAGACAGGTCATCCTGCAGCTGGGAGCAGTCATCCACTGACTCAATCACCCTGAAAATTTTCAGATCATCAGCGTACAAGAGACACGGGGAGTTTAAAAGAGAAGGTAGATAATTAATAAAGAGGAGGAAAAGGAGAGGACCAAGAATCGACCCTTGCTGGACACCACAAGTAGGATAAAAGGGGGAAGAAGAACAAGAGTGGAACGTTACAAAACAAGCACGATCACGAAGGTATGAGGAAAACCAGCAACGGAGCTGACCCGAAATATTGAAACCATCAAGCTTTGAAAGGAGGATTTCGTGGTTCACGGAGTCAAAAGCCTTGGCAAAGTCTGTATATAATACATCCATTTGCTGTTGCTTGTCGATAGCGGAGGCAACAGTATTGGTGAACGAAAGAAGGTTGGAAACTGTTGACCTACCTTTGACGAAACCATGTTGCTCAGAAGCGAGAAGAGGTTCAATTAGAGGGCAAACCCTGTTGTAAATAACTTTTTCGAGAAGCTTACTGAAGCAAGATAGAAGGGATATGGGACGATAATTGGAGACGCAGGATGAATTTCCGGTTGTAAGGATGGGATAAATATTTGCTGACTTCCAGGAAGAAGGAAACGTACAGTAAGCAATACTAAGATTAAAGAGGACAGATAAAGGAACACACAAGGATGATGACAATGACTTTGCAAATATGTTAGGTAAGCCGTCGGGTCCGCAGCTGGTGCTACTACTTAGGTTAGCAAGCAAACCTTCGACCTCCAACGGGTTCGTTAAAAACAAACAACAACTATTAACATCTGGAGAGGGAATATTAGCATAGAGAGATGGATTAGGTTGAGAGGTAGCAGAAGAAAAGAAATGAGCAAACAGCTCACATATTTCTTTAGGCGAGGAAGCAGACAAATCATTAAGGTGCATCAGAGAAGTGATAGAGGGAGACTTTTTAAGGGAACGGATATAGGACCAGAAGGGTTTCTGTTGACAGGATCATATGGAGGCGCATTAGTAATAGATTAAAAATATGCGAGGAATACTTGAAGATTCATCATTTTCTCGCCTAATTAATCTCTTTGCCATGAAGCTGGTTCTCCGTCATTTTCCGAATTGCTGGAGTTCATTAGACTTGCTTCGCTTAATTATCATCGCCAGTCTAACTTCCAATTAGACAACGCTAACACCTCAAGCTACTTCAGAGCCCACATCACACTTGACAAAAATTTGCCTAACGCCAGTCCGCCAGTCAATTTCAACGAATTCACTCCGTCCATTGTCATCGGACCAACAGTTTTCCGCTGTTTTAACGCTAAAGCTTTATACTACAGTCACTATATATCTATCTTGTCGGCTCAGTCGCTTAGCTTTGCATTCGAAAAAGAAAAATCGAGTGACCGTTTTAATCGAATTACGAGAGCAAAAGAAAAGTTCATTGCTTGCCAGAGAATTATGTCACGGACAGTTGACTCAACTGTTGGATTCGGACGGATGGTCTTGTCTCTGGCTCGGATGTTAATCTGGTTATGAAGCAGTCTGATTCATGCTGGCTATCAGTCTGTCTGTCTGCCTGCCTGCTTGTTTGTCTCAAACGCATGACGATTCACGTAGTTCTTCTTGGATTCGATTATGGAAGTTGACCATCTTCCAAATGTCTTCTTCGTTTCGCGCTGTAGAGATTTCTTTACCATTGTATGGATGTTTCATTGCTGAGATCAAGCCGCTCAGCTGTCCGTCGTGCCAATGATTTCTTTTCCGCATATCTATCTGGCCGAAAGCTAGTCGAAGTAAGTACACACAGTGGATACTAAAAGACCGAGCACGATGACAATAAAGCGACCATAGATGGAGTTCTGCCATGTTGAGATTCTACACTATACACACTAGTCATGATAATTCAAAGTCATATCCGAACGCGAAGTGACGAACAATGAGGATAGCTAATTAGAAAAATTATATCAAAAAGTACTGAAGAAGATTTAGTTGGCGCGTCTTCTAGTTCTTCATTAAATATTCGCTCGTCGTTGCTTTTCTGGTGTTGCGTTGCCGTAGCGTTCACATCGAACCTCGCGATTCTTTCGTTTGAGATCAGAAGACGATCCACAGAAGAAGCTCAACTCAATACATTGGTCCATTCTAGAAAGAGAGACGCAACGGCTATGATGGAGGTGAAGAATAAGAAGTTTCTACTAAGCTTCGCGTAATTAGTTTGAAAATGAATGATAATTATGTACGAGAAGAGGCAGTAATTGGTTTGATTTTTCTTTAGTTTATGTCTTTGAAAAGTTCCCTACGTTTATCATGCACACTTTGTCTTGACTTTTTCACTCTTTGTTTTCCGCTCGTTCCGTTCTGCTCTGAATCAAATTAGTCGATGCTGTTGCACAAAAATTGGAAATACGATTGAACAGAGGTTTTTTTGCATGTTCTTAGGTATCTTTCAAGTTTTAATAAACTAAGTTTGAAGGAAATTTTACTCATTATGCGGTTGAATAAATGATAATATTTCTCATGTGACATTAATTTGCTGAATAATTCGGTTGAGAGAAAAATTTTTGATTGACTATTTTGATGTTTGAAAAAGTCGATAAAGTCCTTAAAGAAAATGTCACAAAATGGGCGGATTTCAAGTTGTATACGCGCGTAATTTGAAAACTCACTGACTTTGAAATGAAAGAAATTCTTGCCACTGAGATTCTATCTATTTTTAACCTAATCTGCTTTTACCTTCATAGACTCTCAATAGTATTGAGATTTTGAAAAGAAAACTGAGAAAATCTTACTGATGACTTCAGTATTTAATGAAAATATTCATATATACTTGGAAAGGAGAAAATCACAAGGACCAAGTGTTCAGAATAGGACGAGTGAAAAAGCACATTTGAACTAAGTTCACTAATGTTATTTCAGACAAATGAGTTGATGTGTTTTGGCGATGAAAAAATACTTATTTTCTCCTAATAAGGAAACATGAACAACTTGTTTTTTGTGATGAGTGAACGTCAATGTTTTGTACATTGACGTTCATTCATTAAAAAATTCAAAAAAAATATCAAAAAAAATATCAAAGTTAAGAGAGAGGCACATACTATTTATAAAGGGATATCCCCCGAATCTACTGGTCAAAATTACCGGTTTCTTTTCACAAACTTTTATTTTATCTGGGTAGTCGGTGGCTTTGAAGCTAAGACGCCAGTCCAAAGCATCAATATGCTGGCCGCGGGTTCGATTCTCGACGTATGCTCATAGTTGTATTTGTTCTTCTTGTGTTGTTATAATAGCCGGCGACTGGGCATAATACCAGCGCTCCACTTAGTTTCATATAATAGCTTTAGCGGTGACTGAGCATTAAATCAGCACTTCACCAGAATAAAGGGTGGCACTTAAAGAATAGTGGAATCAATTGTAATCGGCTTCTTCTATATGTGTCTCCTTACCACCATAGCTTAGCATTCGAATCAAAGGGTAATCCCCTGAGCTTTGGTATTATCATAGAAAAAAGGTCCCCTTTTTAACTTTTGACTTTTATTTAATGAATTGGTGCGTTGTCGCGAATAGAAAGCGCTTCTTACCTCGAAAAATGGAAACATCTAATAATTTTTCGAGATGCTATAACAAATTTGCCGACACCTGTTATATCGATAGTTTTTTAGTGCATGATGCATTCTCTAATGCATTTAATAATCGGTGATCTCAATTATATCACAAAAGATCACTTGATCGTCTTACAATATCATATCGTGAATTTCTTTGCCTGCGATTTTTTCGGAAGTCTTTCTTCTTCTGGCCATAAATAAATTAGTTCAGCCATTAGTTTACCATTACGTCAACGGAAGCAGAGTTACTTTTACTTACTTTGCTTCTCCACAGCCCGAGTAGAAACGATATTGGCTATTAATGGGTATGGTTCCTGGTTCGAATCCAGCCACAAACCCTCAACCATGATCACGCATCGGGCTGCAAGTTGACTTAATTTGGGCATATACTTGAGCCAAGTCAGGAGTAAAGTGAGTCGTGGAGCCAATCAGTTCACACAAGTATGCATTTATTGCAAAACTCAGTATCTATCAACTTCCATTCTCTAAATGCGCAGCTAGTTGCACTAGAATATACCAGCATACATATTTATTTCTGCAGTCTCTCTTCTCTTGTTTTGTAGTACAAAAGACCACTATAAAAACTTGACTTCTAACAACTGAATGAAGGAGTCATGACTATGTTTGTTTTTAAATACTAGGAAAATATGCTGTTTCACAGATATGGTTACAATCTTTCACTTCTGTTTAGAAATGATAACAAGAATTCCGAAAAAATCTGGAACGTAGTTTGAACGCCATATTTTCATAAAACTACTGATTTGTCAAATTCTTTATGATGATAAACAAAGCGAAATGCAATGTGTATACTGAAAAAGTTGGATCAAGTACACTAAAACTCCAGAAAAGTTGCCATATAACTCAACGAGTCTATCGGATTCTTTTTTCTGGATCCCAAAGCTTTTTTGTCAAATACTGAACGGATTTGACAGCGCGAATACTATTGCATTATCGAAACGCGCCTAAAGAAGCATATAGTATATTCTTGTAATCAAAACGAATAAGAGTTCCTGAGACAAACAACTTGTCCTCTAAAAAAGTCAAACCACGAAGCTGATACAACAGCGAAACTGATACAAAGTATGGCTATCTACTGAATAGGGTCTGAAGATATAACACTGATGACAGAACCTAACACCCGTATAAACAGCAATAAAGGTTCTACAAACACTCAAACTAGCACTAGGAGGGGAAGCATCAAAAATAACTTATTAGACTTAAAGAGACTTGTGTATCAATTATCGCTTGAGAAACGGAAAATCAGAGTGTCGCCTGCTCCTCGCGATGATCGATGTGATCGAGAAACATCCTGATCTTGCTGGGCTCTCGTTTGACAGAGCGAGCTGGTGCACGGCTGTCAAAACATCAAATACAACGAACGACAAGCTTACGGTGCGCTGATACAAAGCAGTAGTTAAGGAGTTTCTTGGACTAAAGGGAAGGAGCTCTATTAGATGCGGTGGTAATACCGTGGGTGGTGGAACCGAAAGTGAAATAGCTGTAGATGCAGAATCTGGATGTTCCGAGGCAGAATTGGACGATGTTAGACATTAAGAAAACCAGAAGGGCACAAGAAAGAAGGCAAGATAGCGTGGAGGCAGACGGTGTTTTCTTACTCTTGAAGAACCGCTTTCCAAAAGATAACGTCATTTGGGAGACTGGCGAAACAAAGGAGAGTCTGATGATGATTGACCCGGAGGGAACAACAGCCAGCTACCAGCAAGTTGAGTCGTATGTTAAGGGGTAATCGTGGACAGCTCTGAAAGATTGGATTTGGTTGAACTACTCTTGACACTTTACGAAGGCAAGCCAAGTTGCTTTGAATCTTGGATCTTGGATAAGCTGCTCAAGAACCTTAGATCTCTGTGAAGTGCCTGATTGCTGGACTAATATCAGGGAATTTATATCCTTTCTTCCCCCTGCATTGGTCGGGAACGGCTGTACTGGTGGAGAGGAATATCCTCGTTTATCTTCTTTCTTACTTCAGCACGGACGATCTAACTGTCGTGGCATGTGACAGGGACAAAGAGGTGCGCATACTCCTAGCGTTCATTTATATGCCAACTAACACGGCGGCTAAGCCAGTGGAATTGACTTAACTCGCTACGGAGTCACACGTTAAGAAGAAATTCCAAATGCCAACGCGCATGATACTGTTCGGAGCAGTAAGGACATCAACAAAAAAGGTGAATCTCAACTCAGTTTCATTATGAACCATATACTAGACCAAGCAAATTGGGAAAATGCCTACTGACAGGGAACTTCTCAGCTAGACATCATTCTAAACAGTGTTTCCAATGAACAACTGATAGAGAATTGAAGGAACTTTGAAAAACCAGTATTCTCTGAGCATTGATACATAAGTTTTACACTTATCATAACTCTACCAACAAACTGGGCGATATTGGAACAAAAAGCTGATAATTGTTTAAGTTCTGCCCTTTTCAGGAGGATAAACAACATGAGCAAAAGAACAAATCTGTTGAATGCCGATGCCATGCCGATGACATTGCGATCATTGCCTCGGGTACCTTCCCACATACCCTTCTTTAGCTCATTGGATATGCGCTGCAGCTGGTTGAAAGACCGTGGGTTTTGGTATCAACTCCGACAAAACCCATCCTTTACTCTTTACAAGGGAACAACACATTTCTAAAATATAAATTATTAAATTGGGCGGGTTTAGACTAAATCTAAAGTCGCATACAAACTTGCATGTTAATCTGGACAGAAATCTCATTTGGAAGATGAGGGTAAGCTAGGGGATTTAAGCCGGTAAGAAAATGCAGGGTAAAACATGAAGCATCAGCCCTGTTCTAACGCATTGGACCTACACGGCAATAGGAAAGCCGAACTTTTCTTACAGGTGTCTGATGTGAAATACAGGTACCTTAACTACGAGTCCTTCTTGGGATTGACTACTTTTCTATAACAGTTACTGCAAAAGCTGCTATCACGCTTAAGGAATCAGGACACTACGAGTCAAGATCACTTGGACACAGCGGTATTGCGAAGGTTGTCACAAGCTGCATTGATTGCTTGCTCCCCTCATTTTGCTTAAACCGAATGAAATGAAGCGACCGTAAGGAATAGAATCACCAAAAGGTACAGCAATCTTAAGGATCAACATTGACGGGTTTTGAAAAGCTGTCAGTGTAGATGCTGCAGCATACTTTGCAGACTGCGATATAGAAGCATTGTTCAGGTTTCGTTATCACCAATTACTATAGTGACGGTGGAGGTCTTGGCGTCGAAGAACACTCTACGTGACTCAAAGGAAGGAATTTGAAGGATGGACAGGCGCATACTGTAATCACAGTACGGAATACTGAACTTATAGAATAACGAGCGGGTGAATCGACGTTGCACGACGTTGCGTACTAGTTAGCCAAAGCATCCAAATCGTTTTGCAATATAGAACAGTCACTAGCGGATTCATTGAAAATTTTAAGATCATCAGCGTACAAAAGTCAAAGTGAGTTAAAGAGGGAAAGAAGATCGTTAATAAACAAAAGGAGCAATAAAGGACCAAGAATGGATCCTTGCGGAACTCCTTAGGTAAGAAAAAAGGGTGTGGAAGAACAAAAGTCAACTGTACCAACACAAGAAAGTTCACAAACGTGCGAAGAGAACCAAGAAAAAAGGACACTGGAGAGACCAAACCCTGCTAACTTTGACAGAAGAATATTATGGTTCACAGAATCGAAAATTTTAGCAAAGTCTACATAAAAGACGTATATTTGCTTTTGCAGGTTGATTACAGAAGCAACAGTGTTTGTGAACGACAATAAGTTTGTAACCGTTGACTTACCTTTGATGAATCCATGCTGTTCACTGGCCAGCAAGAGCTTGATGAAAGGGTATACTCTATTGTTAACGACTCTTTCGAGAAGTTTCCTAAAACATGGCAAAAAGAATATGGGACGGTAGCTAGAGATAGAAAAAATATCACCAGCTTTATGGATGGGAAATATGTTGGCGGATTTCCAAAGGGATGGAAAGGTTCCGGTTGAGATGCTAACGTTAAAAATTATTGACAGAGGAACACACAAGGAAGATGAAAGTGATTTCATAAAAGGTTTTGGAATGCCGTCAGCACTGAAGCTAGCGTTTGCGTCAAGAGACAACATCAATAGGTGCGTTTTTTTGCACCCGTTATCTATAACAGAACAATGCAGACGCATTTGAAACAACAACAACTCCTGTTATGGAAAGGGGGAGTTGTTGTTCCCAATGCATCTGCGTTGTTCTGTTATAGATAGGGGGAGCAAAAAAACACGCCTAATGATTCTCATGCCTGTGGCAGAGCTGAAATGAAAGGATATCCTTTAATTGGTTTGAATTCTTCGATGGCTATTTTGACTAAACCTTCAAGTTACATGTTTTTTTATTTTTTGAAGTACATATATGCGTGCCCTAGTGTCAGCAAAGATAACTGAACGTAGCACAAATAATCCCACTCTGAAAATATTGCTTCAAAATGCGAGATTTCGAGTGGACCAGTAAATAAGAGTAGTACAAAATCCTCTTGGCAAAACAAGTGGGTCCGAATCGATCCTAAAAATAAATGTGGATTTTTGCCCAACAAAAGCTGGTGTTCCTTTGGAAAAGAAAGACATTCCAAGAAGTATTTACAAATGCTGAAATGATTATAGTTGTAAATGAGAGCACGCAACATAAAAACGTAGAATTAGGAAAAGGCCAACAAAGCAGTGTCCGTCCAGATGGTTTCAGGTATAAACATTCTTGACGATTCTAATCGCAAACTTTCTAGAGTAAAAAAAGACGTAGTTTTTCATTTACTACTACTACGTAAAACCAAAAAAATGTGACGGCTTAGATATCGGGAACAAGTCGCGAAAATTCGTCATTCGGGTTTCGAAGGTCGCCCAAAAGCAACCATCACCACAGTATAGTCATGAGAGCAGTATTAAACTTGCGGTTTAGATATCACCATTGGCCATGAAAGAAAAAACAACAATTTCTGCATGCATTCAGAATAATTTGATGCATAAACTGACTTTTGACAATACCGAAACTTGTGGTTTTGGTGACCTATGAATTTTTACTGACCATGAAATGGTGAAACCTATGTTCTTAATGTTCTATCACTGTCACGTTTGTTGTTTTACTTTCACGATAGCTAGCATCTGAAAATTTAGTAGCCTGTCGTACCATCATGTTATAAGTTATTTGGTAAGTATTGAGCTGGTACTGGCTTAACTCTGTCGGTTACTAATGCTGATGTTTAAAAAATCGATTCTTATAAGCAAAGTGTTAAGTAAATCTGACAACAGAAATTTCGCCAAAAGTAATATAAGTAATATAAGATGCTTTAAAGTGTGAGGTAGATCAGACATCGCAAGTAATTTTGTCAAATAACTTGAATGTAACTACTCTGCACGTTTTAAAATGAAACGGGAGATGTGGGTTGCTAAAATCTGGTGAAAAATGTGTGTATATTTTCAAAAATACAAAAACGCACATACTTAATGTGGCTGGTAAAAATATACTCTTTAAAATGATTGGTGAAAGGACTAGAGTCTAAAGCCTTTTATAAACTGGCTACATTTGGTTATAGGTGGTATTCTAAAAAAATTCAATAGCCCTTAAAAGCTCTATTGAATAGCATTTTGCAAACTTTTTAAATTTGTCAAAGAGCACTTCTAGATTAGATTCATTTTGCATATGAGCTTCAATTTATGTTCAGTCCAACATTGGCTTGCAATAAATGGAATACCGTTCAAAAAACATAGATACTTTCTAGTTTTATTCATTTACATAGCTTTTTATTCCATTTGCCATATAATGAATAATATCTGACAGAACTGCACTTCTAGGTCGCTAAAAGCTCTATCATACTTTTTTATGCACTTCTTGTTGAAATATTATAATTTCGCAACCAACATAATTTTCTTCTAATTTTCTCAACTCATTTCACTTGACCTAGAACACTTTGGCTGTGTCATCGTCACAAAAGGAATGAAAATGACGGTTACCATTAACGTATCCATACTCACATACTAAAAACAATAATTACGTTCGCTTCTATTATTATCTTTCTTTTGAAAGAATTTTATGATGCCAACAACAGAGTTTAACGATTAAAATCTCAACGTTGATCATCATGTTGGAAGGATGGGAAAACAGAGAAAACTACATAGGGAAAAAAATCAGCAAATGCAGAAAAAAAACAACATCGCGGAATAATCACAAGAATAACATCATCATGATTTTCTCTTTTATGGATTCGGTCAGCGTGAAATATGTTTTCCAGCATGCACAAGAAAAACATTATGAAACAAAAATGCTACGAATGAAGTCATATTCAAGGATTTCGTTAGGTTTTATGGAAGTTGAGATGAGAGGTGATTTTTTATCCTGTTTTTGTGTAGAATATGAAGATAATTATGAAAAAATGTTATCTGTATAAAAACGTTGTATTTCAAACGTTCTACTGTAATTGAAAAATTATACGTCCTAGTTGTTGTAGTACACCTTCAGAGAGGAGGGTAGTATGAGAATGCAGGAATATTCAAAGTGAAAATATTAATTCAAGCTACCATTTTGTTTATAGCTATGAGCTACATTTTCCAGCAGGTACATTAGGAGGTTCATTTTTCTAGCAAAGAAGCACATCAGCTGATTAATTTTCTATAGAAAGTCATCATCCAAAATTCATTAAGGCGTACTGAAAGCATTGGCCGGTTTTTATAGCCCTACGCAGAGAAACACAATTGCGTCCATAAGCATGCGGCTAAATTTGAACCCATAGGCAGAAGACCGCTGCAACAAACTGGTTTCTCAGTAAGTAGGCCTAATGTCAATATAGAATGGCAAAACAAATAGGAGTAATTTATGCCAGCATGCTCGATACCTGTTTCAAATCTGGATACGTACGATAAATTCGGAACATTTTACCCAATCAGCGGAAGTCATCTTAGTAAAAACAAAGAAAAAGTCAAGTGTAATCCCACTTATTTGGCTGTACCAAAAATTGATTTCGCACTTTTTCAAAACTGAAATTTACAATGCTCAAAATAATTGTATAATTTACTTAAAACACCAAGCGATTGGTTCATTTTTTTCAAACATATTTAACTTCTCAGACTGGGCTTGCTCAAATAAGGGAATGTAATACGTTGAACCGTTTGTCTTACCAGTGCTTTACAGGTTTGGATAGGAAGCATAACTGACTTGCTACAGGAGCCAACCTCATCGACGCTATGGGCACTGGATGAAAAGCATTGCAGGTTAGTTATATTGGAGGACTGACAACACGAAAGAAAGTGTTTTTTTGAATTGAGCTTATGTTCGATCGCTTAGTTGAGTACCATGTATTAGCTCTTCCAAGTTTTAGAAAATTTTGCGAACGTATTGCATTTAGCATGCTATATCCCCAAATCAAACCTTTCCTAGCTCAAGAGCGGCATGGCTTTGTCTACAAATTATTTCTATGATAATGCCAAAGCTCAGAAGGTTTACCCTTTGTAGCGAATGCTTTTAGCTACGGCGGTAGGGAGACACATTTTCTCTTATTCTTTAAATTGCTAGTGCTATGCGTTTAGTTACCACTATAATGTGGCACAATACTTAATATCAAAAGACGAACAAATACATCCATGAGCACGGCGGGATTCGAAGCCACAGGCAGTAGATCGCTGCTTCGAACTGGTGTAAAGTCTACTTTTTGCCGTTTTCTAATACTGATGCATCTGCTTTTGGATCAATGCATCGATTTTCTAAAGCGTTCGATTCTCTTGACCATGAACTAGTGTTCTTGAAGCTGGAAGGCTATGGGTTCTCTGATTTCCTTTTTTCCTTGTTTATTCCTTGCGTACATTTGTATAGTTGCTGTCAATCCCTGATCTTCATCTCCCTTCCATCCGATCTCTGGCGTTCCGCTAGGCTCCATTCTTGATCCCCTTCTATTTCTAATTTTTATTAATAACCTCAATTCTCTCATCAATTCATCTTGCCTTTTGTATGCTGATGACTTCAAGATGTTGAGAGTAACTGGCTCGCTGTAAGATTGCAAGCAACTTCAAAACGATTAAGTTCATTGGGTATCAAGTGTAGTGCCAAATTTCTCGCTCTAAATGTCATCAGATGTCTTATACCTATAGAAAATTCCTCTTTGTGTTCACTTTACATACTTTTGGTTTTCCTTTTGTTGTTGATTTCACCTCCGAAGTCTCTGTTCATCAGTCACATCGCTCCAATAGAGTCACGACTATTTTGAATGTCCCTTTCGCATACACGGATGCATATTTTTATTCACCGCTTTTCCGCATACTGGGAATGGATAACAACTTTGGTCTTGGTTCTTTACCGCACACACTTACTGAATTCAAAAATATTTTTAAAACTAAAGTTTTATCGTTTTCTGTTAACTCGTAAATAAATTTGGTGAATTTTTTTCGCTTTTTCAGTAGATCCTCCATTTCATAATGAAGTTTTTTTTAAATAATATAAATTTTCGTTTTTATTACTTTACTCATTAAACTTACTTTATCTATAAAGCCAACCAAGATATAAAACCAATCTTATTGTGGCGCCAAGGTGAGAGAACATACCCTAAGCCCGGGGATTTGAATTTCTTAAAAGACATGATTGCGACCTTGATTTTTGTGCTGATAACCACAGACCTAACTGCATACTAGCATTTCCTACTGACTGAATAAGCGCCAGTTGAACTATATATGTTCTCTGGTAAATCCAAAATGGCAAATTAGCAGCAATGAATGAATTATTGATACTCAATTATGGTGCAAATAACAGTTTCACTGCGATATTGGGAACCGGCCCTTAGCACAACCATGAAAAGGTGGTCCGGGGTACATCTTTATGAGCAATAGGCCTTCATGCCTTCATAATGGACGATGGGCTTCACCCGAAAGAATAAGTGAGGCAGCTCATGAGACGAACTGATCCGACAAGTGTCGGTACCGCGGGCTCAGAATTAGCTCAAGGTGCTTCCTGTCATTTGGGGAAGGCCCTCTAAAAGCAAGCTCGCGCTGGTTGTGAGTTTATAGGCTACCAGTATGGATTCATTATCTGATCTGACTAATGATCGGAAATCGTTTCCGAAACTGACACTGGCTTAGGAGTTATGTGAGAGTTATGTTAGCGTGAAGCTATCACGGTCACTGTCCTAAGTTGCACCGCCGAGTAGAGCCTAAGGACAGGTATCGGCATAAAACCTTAGAACAATATCTGACGTGAATACCAAACCAAACCGAATATGAGCCTCTGATCAAACGTTCGGCCAGAGGCTTTCGGCAAACTTTTTTTAATTCGGCAAACTCACCATTTGGAAGTTTAAACGAGTCTAACTTATCTCATTGGCCATTTACCAGGATCTGGCACAGCTTCGACGGGTCCGTTGCGCCTTCCAATCCCTCACAGAATGATTTGAATGACTTTTTCTTTTAGGTCCTTGAGTTTGTTTAAATATTTTTTTTGACAGATTTCGTAGTCAACCAGTCATTTTCTGTGTTTCCTTTGAAGGTCGATTGTGGACTTTTCTGGAATCTTTCCTCGGCTTCTGCAGTTCCTGGATTTACTAAAGAATCTGCTCCTGTTGATTCGGTTGGCCTCTTCATAGTTATTACTATATTCAGAGTGCTCAATCGAAATTATGTTGACTTCAGCGACTTTATTCTATCACCAGGACACACTTTGTTCGCAAAAACGAGTGTGTATTAAGCCAAATCAATGTTTTTTGGGTTTCTTTTTTCCAGCACTAAACGCTGGTAGCTAAAGAGAACACCAAATAGCGATTATAAAAGAGTGAGTGCGGCCTCCAGTTCTAGATCTAAACACTGCATCTGAACATAGTGATACATCAATAATCGAACTTCTGCTAGGGATGGCGAGGTTAGAAGAAATCCTAGTGTTTAGAGTCATTAGCCCAGAAAAAGCTACAAAATCAAAAAGTCTGCTGCCTGAGGTGAGGCATTCGTTACTACCATATTTGGTATGCTGAGTGTTAGCGTCGCAATCCACTAGAAGTTTAAATTTCCAATTTAGCGTACTGAATAAGGTCCTTCGGGCGGCCTCCTGTGTTGGCGGCAAGCGTAGAGAGTCAAAACGAAAGTAAACTAAAGCGACAATCGCGTGTTTCAGCCCACCATTATTCGGTACTGCACGATGATCGCTGACAGGTTCCACCTTGTAACTGTCAGAGTGTGGTTAGGGTTTGGCGAACCAGAACAATAATGCCCGGCCTGGTTGACCTTTCATCATGAACTGTTTTCGCACCTTCGACTGATCTGAGATCTTAGCTCCTGCTGCCTCGAATCAATGGTTCTTTTATATACAGGAACAATGTACAAGGATCCGTGCAGTTTTGCCAATTTTTTGCTCAAAACAAGGACAAAGCCTTGTCATGCTACAAGTTGATTTGAAAAAAAACCTTATACCTTGAGGCGTAGAAATGTTCAGAATTAGTGCTTACGAATCCCTCTGCAGGAATCTTTAACCAATGTCGGCATGATCTCAGTGAACGTAACTCTTTACGAGAGGAGTTGCACCGGATTTTTACGGTTTGTTTTAGAACATGTCCACGAATATTCGCAAGAGATGTTTCAAATTCTCCCGATTTGGTTAAATTTAATCGCATACATAAAGTAGCTCAGCTAGTTGAAACCATTTTCACCACTGACAGTTGAGGCGTCTGCCCATGCCGGCAAGGATTTCGTCGCTGCAGTCAAGTCCCTCCTGCCTTTGAGCGATATCTCTGAATCCCGATTCAAACCGGTATGCAGAGCCTTCTTCTTTGGTTGAGAGTTTTACCTGGTTGACGATACCCAGCTGACGTGGCTTTACTCCCAGCTATCCGTTCGAAACATTTCTGCACCGAACTGCATATACCAGGTGCGTCACCAAAATCTGAACAATTTTCCAATTGAATTTCCTGCTACATTGTGTTTGCGCCAGAGGTCACCGTTGGCGTACGAGTAGTAAGCCGACATAAGTAAAAGGTGTTTACCTCAAAATTCTGTCAAAAATGAGTCAGGAGTATAACCGAAGAGCCGCGATAATCGAAAGTCTTCGCGCTGGACGGTCAGCACGGGAGATTATTCAATTTTTCGGACATCCGAAATCAGCTGTATATGAGATTGTTACTAAGTACAAAGCTCAAGAACAGTTAAGTGAAGGTTCAAGTACACCGGCAAGAAATCGGCACTCAAAAGGACACACCGTGAGAACCCCTGAAGTCACCAAAAGGACTGAAGAGCTGATTCTGAAACACGCGATGTTTTCGTTACGAAAACTGGCGTCTATTGTGAATGTGAGCGAGCCTATCATGCGGAGAATTGTTGAGGAGTACCTTCAATATTATTCTTACACGATCAAGGTTCTGAAGCTCCAAGAACAAAGCGAGTGGCTCGCTGCAATGTGATAATTTCTTCCTTGAAAAACGAAGCAGCGGGACGTATCAGATTCGTTTCTAACGAAAAAATGTTCACCGTCGATACAAAGATAAATCGGAGAAACGATTGATGGCTTGCTTACGACCCGGAAGATGTCCTTGTTGTCACTAGAACGAAATTTCCGGCCAGTGCCCAAGTCTTGAGTGTCGTGTCTAGTGAGGGCGATGCAATGCCACAACATTTCTTTCAAAAAGGAGAAACTGTGACCAAAGAAGTATATTTGAGAGTTTTGAAAAATATAATGAAGCCATGGATAGAAGATGTTGCGTCTGGAAGGCCATACGTGTTTCAGCAGGAGGGGCTCCAGCTCACACGAGCCATTTGGTCCAAACCTGACTCTTGGACAATTTTGATATGTTCTGGTCTAAGGAATTTTGGCCTCCGAATAGTCCAGATTTAAATCCCTTGGACTTTTACGTATGAAGCGTAATTGAAAGGGTTACCAACAAGTCTCGACATCCAAATGTGACATCATTAATGACCGCCATTTGTGGCAGCGTTCGCCAATATTGGTAGCGCAGAATTGCAGAGGGCGTGCGGGCGCTTCAGACCGTTAATGGAGGCCGTAATTGAAGCTGATTGAGGCTACATTTAATAATTACAATGTCAACAGATCCACAAAATGTCATGTAAAACGTTTTTGTACTTAAACTTCAGTTTTCAATAAATAGCACGATTTGAAGGATGTTCATTGATTTGTTCGGATTTTGATGACGCACCCTGTATAAGCATCACCAGTTAATCTTTTTCTAGCTTTTCCAGGAAGTGTTTGAGGTTTTACTTTTGGCATCCAGTTTTCTGGGAACAATTGCATTTTTCTGCATTAACAGCTCTTTTTGCCTTTGCTGGCAGGTTTCCCATTAATTCACTGCTACTTTTGCTTCCTCACAGGTTCTCAAAGTCTAGAATTCTCCCTTTCGCACTAGCCAGAGTTGTCTCTTCAAGTGCTACTTACTTTCTATTTTGTGAGAAATGTGATACTTCTACTTTTCCGGAGCCTGTAGCTACAGCAGATACTATCATCAAATTCCTCAAATTGCTGGCCATGCAATCTTCCAAAGTGGTAGCCTGTGACTTCCACAGGAACCTGGATTCTACATTGCAGTCACTCACGAGGTTGGGGTCTACAGAATCCAAGCCTCTGTTATACTGAGCGAACCCAGACACAATCTGGCTGCTGCAGTTTTCTGGCCAATGTTAGTGCTATATCTTGTAACACAAAAGCTCCTGCACCAGGGCAAGGTGGATCCGGAGCGTACGGTAAGCATTGAGAAGAAAGGATGAAAAACACTGGGAATCACAAAGATTTGTTTAGCTTAAAAAGAAAAATTGTCTGCTGTTTTCATTAGAGCTTTATCATATCGCTAAACAAAGTTTTTTCAAATTTATTCGGCACAAAACGATTGCAAATTTTTTGAAACCTCATAATAGTTCATTTTTATTTTGTCAGAATTACTCTACGATTTAAGAAATATGTACCTGCAAAAGAGCGCAACAAATCTGTAAAACCTAATTACATAGAATTAACTTTTAAAGAGCTACAATTAAAAAATCATAATAGCATTCTTATATTCACCCAAAACCAGAATGATTTCCAAAATCAAAAAAGAATAACAACATCTGCTTCAAAGGTCATTACCTCTGGAAAAAATTAGACCATTCAACCAACCGTTCGCTTATATCAGAAGACTCTTCAAAATCCTGTTTTTAATCATTTGCAAAGTCAGCAATTGACCTAAATTCGCAAACTGACTGCGATGAATATCAGCGTAATGTAAATGGCTCGATTACTTTAATGGGTATTATTATGGAAAGCAATCTTTACGAACTGTTCAAACCATGCACATGAGGTACCATCAAGAATCATCAAGAATCAAAAATAAAAATCATCAAAAGCACAAAATATGCAATGGCAACGTAAACATCAGCTGCATAATGTATTCAGTGCTGTAGATCCACAAAACTCTGTATGTTTTTATAATATTTTAAGAATATTCTTTTATCTTGCCCGGTAACGGGTTTCGACGAGACCAAACTTCCATATCAGGAAGCAATTCGAATTGGTCTTTGTACATTTGTTCGTTTTTCCTTTGAATGGTGTACGTGAAATATTCTGCTGTTCCTGCTTTTATCTTTATAAATAAAATGCAGATTTACAGTTTACATGGTTAAAATAATTTTTTTTTTCCGATAAAAAATTTTCAATTGTCTGTTTTTCAACCGAAATTTTTCTTACTTTCATTTAGTAATTTTTAGTATTAAGCTGAAGCATTTAGATATGATATTCTACTCCTAGATTCCACAATTGCACAAAGATTTACTCCTAAATTTTGGGAATAATGAGTTATTCTATATTTTAATGAATTTAATGAATTCGTTAGTTTGGATCAGGCAAGGCGAATAGACAATAAATAATCATTTGTTATTAAAGTATATATTTCTATCTATATATATTTTCTTAAGATATATCCATTTTCACCGTCATTTTATACTGCTCGACTAAGTTGAGGACATGAAACGAGCATCAATGCTTCAAACATCAAATCATATTTTCACTGCAAACTGTAATTAAAATTATTCCCGGAAAGTTGAGTAACCCGTCTTGAAAGTTTGTTGACTACTGGTTTCCATACACCCAAACAAACACACACGACCCACTAGCAAAGAAGATTTTTGAAGCCAGTGAATCAACTCCCCATGATAGATACAATGAACATTCTCCAAGCTTAAGTGCTAATGCATTCAAAAGTAAACCAACCGAACAGATACAAAGGCAATCATGCAAGCATAAAAGATTAATGCAGAGTTCTTATTCAAGTTTACCGTTTCATCGACTTAGCGAGACTTAGCTCTTGAGGAGATGCTCAACTGGAACGAGCACCTAGCGATAAAACAAACGATCGAATAAAACAAAAGCGGCTGAAACAAAAGGCGAAATTATCTAAAGTATGTTATTTAATAATAACGCCTGCAGCAGGACTATTGCGAATCATTGCAGCGCATTGAATTATCATTGCATCTACTTTCATCTCATCGAAACTAGTTTTGAAAATAATACCCAGCTGTTTGGCCTACCGCATTGTAAAAATTTACACTTGACCTCTTTCGAATCAGTCGAGCATTCAAGTTTTCCAACCTGGATGCGCAGTGTGGTTTTATATTGGCTAGATTGTGGCTTAGCGAGGCGGTCAATAAACTCTTAAGACTTTGTTAAGTGGACCTATTAGATGGACTGTGCGGTAGGAAGTTGGTAGTAGTTGCTGGTTTCTTTGATGATTTCGTAGATTTTTTAGGTCGATTTTGGTTGAGCTTTGTTCGTTGGAATGGTGTATGTTGTTAGATTTTACAATGGTTGGCTGCTTGAGTAAACTGTTTAATTTTTGCTTTGAAATCGGGTATGTAGAAGACAATTTTGAGATAGTTATAATAAGTAAAAAAAATATAGTCTAGCGCACGCAAATCACTTTTGAAACACAAATTTTTATATAGTGTATCTTTTGCGTGCATTTTCAATACATTTTTGAACAAAGTAGTCCACCTATTAAAATTCTATTAAAACAATTTACGATTTCCACTTACAATCCGATTTTAATTTGGTATCACTGTTGAAAATTTATGATGCCTATGAAAATATTTATGCTGCATGAATTCACGATAGGTATTGCACTATAATCAACTACACTTTTGTTATTGAATTTTGTTTATGGAGTATTTTAAAAATTGCTTTTTAAAGGAAAACTAATGAATGGCATAAATAACATTAAGCAAATACTATACAAACGTCAGACTAAATTATCAAGGAGCCCAGAACCATGAAATATTTTGAAAGCATCCACAAATAAGATAAGAAACATTTAATTATATGATACGAAGGCACAGATAAAAAAGATACAAAGAAATTGTTCTAATCCTTTGGAAATGCTAGATGCCAAGTTTGTTTTGTAATTTTTTATGAATTATATTCAACTGAATATTATCTATATTAGTTTTGTCTGCTTGTTTAAAGCCCTGCTGGAGAAATGCGAAGATTCATTTACACTTCGCAGACGTTCATAATCGATTTTACCAACATTTCTCAAACAGCAACTTTAATATTCCTTGCGAGCGGAAGCTACCAACGCAATGCAGAGTAAGATTTTTCGCATAGGAATGTTATAGTCCAAGGTTTCGTATGCTTTAAGTGAAATATTGGCAATTATTGAGGAAAAAATTTGCCCCATACATATCTTTGCTACCAAATAGAAGCTCCAATGGCAACAATATCCTCAGATGACAAACTAATCAATTTTTTGTTAGTATCAGAATTGCGTATAGACCACAAATTACCACCATAGTTACCACGAGTAAAAAACTGTCTATTATAACCTGACAATGCCATTCATCGTCACTGAAAGGTGTCACAAGGTGTTTGCTTCTATTTTTTAATTACAATACGGCTTTCTGCATAAGTTGTTTTTTTTTTTTTTTTGCAATGTATCTCTTTTATGCTTTTCCCGTTTCTAATAACTCTTCCTGTATTGTTTTTCTTGTTTCATTATGCTTCTTGCTCATCGCTTCTCATATACTCCTACTTCTACACAGTAAAATTTTCTGTGTGATTCTTCTTCTCCTACCCGTCTTCTCTACAGTAGTCTTTCATAGATGCTTCTACTTTTTCTTTTCTGTTCTCCTTTTTTTGAGTTTTGTTAACCTTAACTTCTAGTCATTTTTCTTCTTCGAGTACTTGCTATTAACCATTACTGTCTTCGGCGTTTTTTACCGCTATTCCATCTTAGTCTTTTGTTTAAAAAGTCAAATTGTCAATTTATCAAATTATCAAAAACAAAGGAACATCTTTTGGCGTTTTCTAGTTCTTCGTCTTCTTTTTATATTTCATACTCGATTTCTTCTTGTTCTTCTTTGTTTTCTTCCTACTCTACTTTTTTTCTTGCTTTTCATTTTCGTCTTTTTCTTCATGTTCCTTCTCACTTTCATCCGGTTCTTCCTTTCCAACTTCTTTCTGCTTTTTTCTTCCTTTATTTTTCCTACCTCTTTTTCTTCTTCTGGCTCCTTTTCCCCCTTATTTCGTCTTTTCTCTTCTCTTATTTTTCTTCTGGCAGCCAGAAAAAGAGCCACGAAAACAGGTTCACAGAATAACAGGAAAAATATACAGAATTACATGAAAAGATTTAGAAAATATGAAAAGATCCAGACAAATGAAAAGATCTAGAATAAATGAAAAGATCCAGAAAAAATGAATAGATCCAGAAAAAACGAGAAGATCCAGAACAAATGAGAAGATCCGGAAAAAAATAAAAAGATCTAGAATAAATGAAAAGATCCAGAAAAAATGAAAAGGTACAAAAAAAGAAAAGAAGATAGCCCAGAAAAAGAAGAAGACCCAGAAAAAGAAGAAGACCCAGAAAAAGAAGAAGGCCCAAAAAAAGAAGAAGACCCAGAAAAAGAAGAAGACCTAGAAATAGAAGAAGATCCAGAAAAAGAAGAAAACCCAGAAAAGGAAGCAAACCCAGAAAAAGAAGACCCAGAAAAAGAAGAAGACCCAGAAAAAGAAGAAGATTCAGAAAAAGAAGAAGACCCAGAAAAAGAAGAAGACCCAGAAAAAGGAGAAAACCCAGAAAAAGGAGAAAACCCAGAAAAGGAAGCAAACCCAGAAAAGGAAGCAAACCCAGAAAAGGAAGCAAACCCAGAAAAAGAATACCCAGAAAAAGAAGAAGAACCAGAAAAAGAAGAAGACCCAGATAAAGAAGACCCAAAAAAAAAGACAAAAATAGAAAAAGATCCATAAAAAAGACCTAGAGAAAAATATCCAGAAAAACGATCCAGATCAAAATAGCCAGGAAAACCCCAAAAAGACCCAAAAAAAAGATCCAAAAAGACAGAACAAAAAATAAGACAGAACAAAGAAAAATACAGACGAAAAAGACAGAAGAAAAAAGACAGAAAGACAAAATGGACTCAGAAAGCAAACATGAGCCTAGAAAGGAGACGTGAACCCAGAATAAAACAAATCGGCCAGGATAAAAGAAATAGACCCAGAAAAAACAAAGAAACAGACCCAGAAAAAAAAACAAAGAAATAAAAATATAAATATATCCAGGAAATAAAGAAACAAACAATAAATAGACCCAAAAAAGCAAAGAAATGAAAATTTAATTAGACCCAGGAAAAAAATAACAAGAAAACAGAACAAACCCCAGAAAAATAATGGAATAGGTTAAGAAAAATAGAAAAAGAAACTCATAAAACAGGAAAAAAACTCATAAAAATAGGGGAAAAAAACTCGTACAGAAGGTAAAACGCATATATAAGGAAAAAATCATTAAAAAAGAGAATGGCTTAGCAAAAAAATAAAAACCCCGAAAAAATAGGAAAAATTCAGAAAAAAACAAAAAAATTCAGAAAAAAAAACAAACCATGTATAAAAAAAATTTAAAAAAAACCAGAAAAGCAGAAAAAAAAACCGAGAAAGAGAAGATAAACTCCGGGTAAAAAACCAATAGAAGAGAGAAACAAGAAAAAGGTCCCAAAAAAAACAAGAACTAAGAAAAAAAAAAAAGCTAGAAAAAGAAAGAGAGAACAAAATTGAAGAGAAAACAAGAGAAAAAAGAGGAAAAAAGAAGAATAGAGTCGGAGAAAAAGAAAAATTGTGTTACGAAAAATTAAAAATAGAGTCAGGAAGAACGAAAAATAGAGTTGGAAAATATGAAAAATTGAGTCAGAAACAATGGAAAATAGTCAGAAATAATGAAAAAAAAAGTCAGACAAAATGAAAAATTTAGCCAGAAAAAAAGAAAAATTGAGCCAAAATGATAGAAAAGCCAGCAAAATATAAGAGCGAACAAAATAGAAGAAGGCAAATATACCCAGGGAAAAATAAAGAAAATATGGCCAATAAACAAAACAAAAAACAAAAAAGAATACCAGAGCCACAAAAACCAACTACCGGAGCCAGAAAGCCAGAATACTAAAGTCAGAAAAAAATGAAACTTGATTCAGAAAAAAATGTTACTAGAACCAGAAAAAATGATAGTAAAGCCAGAAAAAAACAATAGAACGAAAAAAAACTAGAGCCAGAAAAATATGGAAGCCAAAAAAAGTATACTAGACCCAGAAAAAAACAACAATTAAAAAAGATATTTTTTTTTTGCCATCTTTTCTTTTTCTTTTGGTTCTTTTCCTTATTTTTTTTTCAGTTTTTCTTGACTTTTTTATGTTTTTTTAACGCTTTTGCTATATTTTTCTGGCTCTCGTGTTTTCTTTTTAGTTAATTTTTTAGTCATTCATCTTTTTTCGGTTTCATGTGTCTTTTCATGATGATAGATAGATTTTTGGAAAGTCTTCAACTATTTTTTGGATTGTAACTCAATTTTGTAATAAAACGAACCATTACTTTCGGAATACAATCTAGATATTTCAGGTTAGGAAAAAAAACCTTGGCAAAGTCAGTTTTTTAACACTCTATAAGCAACTATGTCAATTTTATGCTAAAACATAGTTGTTTATGTGCAATCTGTTTGGGTCTTGGTATTGAAATTCGTAAGAAGTCTACTTGATAAGTATTTGTTATGAATCAAAGATCTTTTCGATTCTGATGAGACAAAAGCTTGAATTACAGCTAGTTTGGTTAAACAGTTGGAATCACAGTGGCATTCGACTAAAAGACTCAGAAACTTTCAACGCTGCAGTGATTTATTTCTACTATCCCGGCTCAGTTTTTTTTTTAATAAGCGGAAAATATAGTTTGGATAAAATGAATGAAGATAAATGGACTCTGATAAATGGACAACCTGTGAAGATGACAAAACTTCTTTGCAGTAAAAAATAAAATGTCAAAATTTGAATAAGGACAAAAAAAACTAGGTCCAAATTAGTTTTGAAATTCTTTAGTGATAGGAAACATAATTATGTTGTCTTCATAGGATGCGTTATTCACGAAACACTGAAACAACGCAAAAATTTGAAATTTATCTAGCTTCCATACTGAAAAATTAACTTTTATTTTTAGGTTTTCTTTTATGTTTTCTTTAATTATTTAATCTAATAGAAAACATAAAGCTTTTATTAAAAATCTATAACATAAAAATCAGATATTTCGTATACTGAGCAAAAAATCACCCAAATTTAATAATTCGATTTGATTTACAAAACCATATTTTATGTTTCATTTCTTTCACCACGATCACTAATTGCCAATTATTTCACACAATAAATCATCGAAACAACTTAATTATACAGCATTATCTCTTATGCGTCACAAACAAACAGTTCCAATTATGAATTTTCATTGATTTTGCACGAGCCATTAGTACGATGAAATTGATTCGAAAAAAAAATGGAACTGTACCATTTAATTTCCTTCATTTCATTCAATTTCATACATATTTTCAGCAAAAAAAATTAAATCGATACTGAAATCCAATCATTGCAACAATGCTTTTTGCTTCGGTGCCAGAATCGTGTGAAGAGCGATTCTCTGCCAGTCTACTCGAAATTAATGATAAATTGCAGAAAATTTCTAGTTTGGTCACTCATACAGAGCGGGAGAGAGAGCGAGAGAGGAAGAGTTGTGGGAAACTTATCGAAATGTAATCAATCAGTTAACTGCTGAAGTACTAGGGCTCAACGACAAAATTTCTCCCCATCCAACTGAAGTACAGACTGACAGATAGACAACCAGCCCTAGCGAGTACACGGACGAACGACAATTATTATCATGGCAAACATATCCAGAAGGCATATAGTGCGACAGTTCCGCATCCACGGATTCTATAAGGACGAAAGAAAAAAAATATGTACGGTGAATTGATTTCATGTGGTAATTAAAAAACATTGTTCGCGGCCAACAGTAGTGATGGTAGTGGTAGCATGCTTTCTAACGATCCACCCGAAAATCGGTCCAAAACTGAAAGAACTAAAGCTGTATACAGAGCTGTGAAACAACTGTAAAGGGTTTTCCAAATCACTGAGTTGAGGGGAGTGGAATGGACATGAAGTAGCTGTTCTCAGCACAAAACAACAACAGTGTTCAAGCGAATCGGACGAATTGAATGAAAAACAATGAATTACTTCCTGTTCCTGTTTTTGCGTTTCCTCATTCGGTTTTTGGGGTTATGTGTTTTTGAGGTTTCGAGCTTTCAACGGCAACAACATGTGCATAGGACGGAACTTGGATCGAAATCGACAACAAGGATATATTTATTGGTCTGAATGAGATTTTGTATTGTTCCCAGTCCCGACGGGAATATCAATATTTTGTCAGAAACGTGCGACAGCGTAGCGTGGTAAAGTGCATTCATAAATCAATCAGGAAATTCGTTGATAAACCTCTGCATTTTGAAAGAGAGGAAATTAAGCGGTTTCAAGAGGAACCCGGCGAAAGCTTTCAGTGTTATTGTGAAAAAATTGACTGATGATGGTTGATTAACATGATGGTTGTCATATTTCTCGCAGCGTGTCTTTATCATCTCCATTAAATCAAAGTGCTCGGCGTATTGATTGAGCACTCAGGATTTTTTACATCTTAACATTTATTTTCCGAAAATACTGCCTCTGATTTTACCTTAAATATGGAAATCAAACGAGTTTGGTACGGCTTAGTGCCTAAAAGGTGTGCAATACTCTGGAACACTCTTATCTTCTTTCAAAATGTCTCTTTGGTGAATTCATTTGTAATATGTACTTACGATGAGAAATTATCGAAATGGTAGTATAGACCCAAACTTACCTGAAATGGAAAAAGAAAATTTGTTAATGGTAGATACAGTAAAATTGAAAAATATTTATGGGATGTTTTTTATAATAATTACGGTTTAGAACGGTTGGAATTACGGTTTTTTTTTATAATAATTACGGTTTAGAACTGCTCCGTTTATTGAAAAGGATAATCTTATATGCCTTTCTGAAACCTGGCTTCCGGAAAGCATCTTGGGTTCGAAAATCTTCCCATGCTATAATGTCTACTGTAATGATCGTAATAGAATTGCTTCTGGTAAAGTCGACGGTGGTGGTGTTCTTGTAGCCGTATTAAGCTCTCTTCGAAGCAAGATCTGCTCCGATTTTTCTCCTTCTCCTCCCATTGAATTTGTTGCTGTATGTGTCTCCTTCTCTGAAAAATCCTGTTTATTTCTCGCTTCATTGTATATTCCGTGTAACTGCCCTTTTCCCACCATTGAAAATTTTTTCTGTGAACTGTCGTCTTACCTTAATGTAACCTACCCACCCATTCCAATTGTCATCTGTGGTGATTTTAACTTACCTTCTCTTCAGTGGAACCTCACTTCTCATTGTGTGGAGTCTTGTAACAACATATATATTTGCTTGTCATCTTTTCTTTCTTCGTGTTCCGTCAATCAATTTAACATTTTCCCCAATAGTAATGGTAGAATTATGTTATCATTATGTGAAATCTATCAGAAAATATACGCCTCCAGAGCTGTATTCCAAACAAGCGGTGCAGGGTGAGTCGTTATAATTTCCATAAAACTAACTATGAGAGACTAAGTGCTGAAATTAATTCTATAAATTGGTTTAGTTTTTTTTGTGAACTTGATCCTGACCGCGCTGCTCTCTGCTTCTACCACAAGCTTCATCAACTTATATTAGGTCCTCCATGGCTTACCGGTAATGTCTTGCGTGCTTTAGATACTAAAAACGCTGCTCGCCTGAAGTATTTGCAGTCGGGGTATGAAAGGGACTATGCCGTTTATTCTCGTTTACGATCTGCTGCTAAAAAAGGAATGAAAATAGCAATGCGCAATTACTTTTCTGATATTGAATCGTCACTTAGATTAGATGGTCCTAAGAGGTTTTGGTCATATGTGCGTAGTTCAAAATCTTCTTCCTCTATACCTGATTCTGTTTTTTTTAAATAATTCTAGTGCTTCTACTCCGCTAGGAATATGTAATCTTTTTGCTGACTTTTTTTTCCTCTGTACACTCTAATTTTTCTTCTCATGTCTCCAGCATTCCTCCATTTCACTTTCCCAGTTGCCTATCTCTACTTGAGACCAATCTTCTTGAAGTCCATTCTATTATATCTACGTTTGACTCCAGCGCTTGGCTTGGCCCTGATGGAATTCCCAACTTTTTCGTTAAAAAACTTGCTTCTTCTCTCTGTATTCCCTTGTCCATCATTTATAACATTATTCTAGGTAATGGTATTTTCCCAGCTTCTTGGAAAGTGTCAAACATTTTTCCTATCCACAAGTCTGGTGATCTAAACTTAGTCACTTACTATTGCCCGATCTCTATCATTCCTTGTTTTTCTAAAATCTGTGAGCGTCTAGTTTTTAATCGCGTCTATGATTCTCTTCGTCACGTTTTTCCTGCTCAACAGCATGGTTTCGTGAAAGGCCGAAGTACTACCACTAACCTTGTAGAGTTTTCTCATTTTGTTGCTTCTGCTTTAGATAATCACCATCAAGTATATGTCATATACACTGACTTCTCTAAGGCCTTTGCTCGGTCAAACATGTGCTCCTTTTTCTTAAATTAGAGCATTATGGTATATCGGAGCTCTTTCTCTCGTGGCTCTCATCATTTGTATTTGATCGTACTTGTTATGTCTCTCTCTGTGGCTCCTCGTCCTCTTCTTTGTTTCTTATCTCCGGTGTACCTTAGGGATCTATTCTTAGGCCTTTGCTATTTAATATCTTCGTCAATGATCTTCCTAATGTGTTTGAATCTCCTTGTCTAATGTACGCTGATGACCTGAAGGTTTTTCGCGCTATCAATACTCCTTCCGATCAAGTTGCTCTTCAAAACGATTTGAATCGTCTTGTTTCCTGGTGTAACTGTAATTACTTGTCCTTGAATATCTCTAAATGTTACTCAATGTCTTTTACATTGAAGCCTTGCGCTTTTGAGTTCATTTGCTCTATTTGTGACAGCACCCTTTTAGTTGTGGATTATTTTACTGATCTCGGTGTTACCTTCGATCGGAAGCTAAAGTTTGATATTCATATTCCAACTATTACTCGTAAGGCATCCCGGGGATCGCTGGTTGAGTTTTTTATTTTTAATTTTAATGTTTTATTATATCTTAATCCTTTATATTTTTTATTCATTTTGTAACTAAGCATCTTGCCTGTAAAATGAATTATTTTGAATAAATTGAATTGAATTGTATTAAAAGAATGCTAAACAGTTTTTACTGTATACATTAAACACTTTTAGTAAGAGCCATAAAATGCAGCTCATGATTCAGTAGTATATTTGAAGCATTTTATTCTATCACCTATAACGTGAAAGAAGTAGTATATTTAAAATATAGGGAGAAAACCTACTCAAAATTATAAGCCTCTTAAATTAAGTTTGTTATCTAATCCTGCGAAAATTTGGAAGCTGATACTTTCAAATTAAATCAACGTTTTTCTATTAAACTTTAACTTTTATACCAAAAACCAACATAAAAATAAATAGCCGAGTTTATTGTCTCCGAAATAAGAGCAGAGCATCTTATGGTAAGTTGAAATAGTTTATAAAGTTGAATAGTTTTAAAATTGAAATAGTAATACGAGCAAGTTAGAGCAATTGAGAAGCAATTCACAAAATTGATTTCTTTTTAGACGTTCAACCTATCCAAATTTAATATCAATAGTAATAAAATGATCCACTTCTGTCACCATTTTTTGTTGAAAGTCGGTTCCGTGACAGTTGACAAACAGATGGTTGCTTGCCTGAACTTGCTTTAACAAAAAAGATAGAGGAGAAAACGTGCTCTAAATTGCTCTAGTACAATTTAGAGCAGGCTCATAAAACACAAATCAGAGCAAGTTAGAGCAGCCGAATTGCTCAATAAATACATTTTCGGAGATATCTCAACCTAGAGCAGCTCATTAAAGCACAGCTTATATGTCATATTGATGTCATTGGTAGTTGACAACACACATTTTCTCACGATTCTCAGTTGAAGACTTTTTTCCTTGAATGTAAGATTTTCCGCTTGTTTCGTCCACCTTTAAAATCCTACTTGCCGAAGAATGCAATAAATAATATATTTCAGTAAACTTTAACTTAACCTTAGATATCACCTGCCACTTTTGCGTTCTATCTTCGCAAAAGAATATGTTTTAAGCGTTCGGAGAATTAACCTATTTATGCGTTGTTTTAATCTGCTTGTAGCAATTTTTCATGAAAATTCATTCGTAGAATCGTTTACAATCTCTAGACGATAATTTTGTTCGAAATGAAATAAAAGGCAAAAAAAATATCTTTTGCTATCGTTTTGCAATTGGCTCTCTAATTAATTGCATCGTGGTGTAGGAGTAAATAAATAATGTTTTAAACAAAATTGATAATTGTATAGCTCTCTTTCATCTCAGATAATAAATTTGTTTCATCGACCATATCTAACGAATCTTGAAAATAACATCAGTAGACAACAAACGAAAATTTTGCTATTTTTTTTTTTTTTTACAAAATATCAAATCATTTAAAAGATGCGCAGCAAATCGATCATTCTTTCAATTAATTTGTAAATTAGCAGTACAATGTAAAATTGATACATGCGTACTATATGTCTATATGAAAGCCGGTAAACGTAATATTTTATAAGTTTACGATAAACATAGTTTGTCCATAGAATAGCCGTACTAATATTTTTGGACACTTATGTTTTCACCTTTGCTTGCGATTTATCTGCAAAAATTTATTAGTTTTCAAGCTATACTTCAATATTTTACTTTACAGTTTTTTTATTTCATACCGTTCTCTTTTTCTGGAACTTGTGATTTTATGCGTTTCTAATATCAAAATTGTTTGTGTTTGAATCTAAACACGAGTTTACATTTTATGCAATTTATTAAATAATTTGCTGTTCTTCGCTTGATTCTCTAGTTCAAACTAAATTACCTCAATTCATCGAAGGACTACTTATAAATTACCGTCGAATACCTTGTATAGTCTAGGCAATTTGCAATTTTCGGTCTAGGCAATTTTTGATTTGGGTGAGCTCCGTGAAGAATTATTTGTTCCAATACTGTGGATGCCTCTTCACAATCCTCAAAATCCATTATCCTCATCCTCAAAAAAGTTGGCTACTACTAATATATAGCGATTACTTTCCTGCATTTTTGGAGTCGGTCTTTCACACTTAATTGGGTCTGTCTAATGCTCCTGGATTGTTGGTCTTTAACACACCTTTGGGTCTTCGTCTAAATACTTTCACACATGCGCATATTATAACTTTCTTACACAAGTCTTTATCGTGCAACTTTATTTAACGTTTTCAAATCGTAGTCAATCGTAGTTTTTTTTATGCCTAGGTTAGCCTCTTGATTTCCCCTCTTGTAAAACTTGTAAAACACTTTCAACCTCGCTCTGGCGAAGTACACCCTACATGCCTTGGTCTGATTCGCCAGTTCTTCATCAAGAAGCAATGAGCTCTGTTTTTCCCAGTTTTCACGTATGTTTTCACCAATGGAAATGCGTGCATTCTCGTCGGCATGGGCGTCTGGAGAAGGCAGTAGGATTTTCACGCAAATTACCTTCCCGGTGGTTGGTTCACTAGTTGTCTTTCGTATTTTTTAAATTGAGCGTATATCTCAAAGCTGTTTGATTAATCGTCAGTACAAAGTGTTTGCCATGTAGCTATTTGTGACTCTGTTTTGTAACTAAGATAATTGCAAACAATTCTCTTTGGGTGACATAGTACTTTCTTTCCGGCTTGGGGAAAAAAATATAACAAGCGTTTTGACACTAAAATTGCTACAATAACACTGCACCACTTGCCAGTACCCATTTCAAAGGATCTCTGTGGTTCAGGATATGACAATATCGGTGATTCAAATAGCTACTGTTTAAATTTTACAAATACCGATTGGAACTGTTGACTCCAAGTAACTTTTGGCGACAGTAACAAAATTTTTTAGAAAGTAGTGGTAACTAAGGCTTAAATGACTTTGAAATTAATCTTTTTCTTTGAAAACTGGCCAAAGTTTGGCGTACGAGGGCTGTTCGAAGGCTCGACGATTCTTTGTTTTTGCATGACTTCAATTCGTTTATTCAGTAGAACGTCATACTGAGTCTATTAAATTGGCGTTGAATTTCAGATATCGATCCAATGCATATCCAAATAACTTATTCCGTAATACCTTAACCGAGCAGATGTCAGCATATCTCATTAGCTGAACACTCTACGGCACCGATCATAGCTAAGTGATTAAAACTGCAGCACGTTCTTTACTGGATTGTCTGCTTCATGATTGGATATATTTCTTATGCGTTGACTGTTCCTCTGAGATTTCCAATGAAAAACTGCAAGAAACTGGATGACAGACAACGAAAGTGACTAAACTTTTCTCTAATGCTCCGTTAAATTCAGCAGCCTAAAGGGGACATAATCTATCGCCACGGTTATGGCTGCCAACCCCTGGAATTCGAGTTCGCTCGATAAGGAAAAGTTGGTACAAAGTCCATCCCACTTCTGACACCAATATTTGTGTTTTATCTTATTCTCTATTTGCTTTTTGTTACCTTAAATTCTATACCTACTTTTAAACTTTTCTTTATGAGAATCTATTGTATTGTCAATTCGAACTGACGGAATGCAATCAAGGATATTGTTGGCGTCCTTCAATGCGTAAAAACTTCGAGATGCCGATTTGTGGAGAAAAAAGCTCTTTCAAAAATTTTAACTAAAAACTTTCATGAAGCACAATCTACAGTTGTTCTTTTTTCTTGGTTGGTATGAGTGCGGAAGATCTGACTCGAATCTGACTCGAATCTGGACGAATGGCAAGGGATTGGCATGGCGAACGCCAGGACGCTAAAAATGCTAAGAATATCAAATTGAACATTAATATATTTGAGGAAGCAATTGGGTGGCAAAACTCTACATACATTAGAAAAAAATTTCAATATTGCTTTATACAAAATACTATACGTAATTCAAATTTAATTATGTTATCTGCATAGCATTATATAAATAATAAAGTTAAAAGAAGACAAAACAGAAAAATTAGCAAACATAATATGGAATATACACTTAACCGATTTCACATACAGTAAAATATGATAAAATGTTTTATTTTTAACAAGCTAAATCATTTTTTAGAAATCGAAAGAGCTAGGCTTTTTCTTGCATTTGAAATAAGTCCATTCCAGGCCCTCAGTAAAGCAGTTGTGAATATCTCATTGTTTTTTTATATGGCCATTAAGCTAATTGCTTTTCTGCCGCAGATTCAAGATAAAAATCTTACTGAAAAGATTTTCGAGATTCGGTATGGAATCTCGTTCTGAAATGAGTTTTGGAAAACATGGACGGATCCGTATTTGAATCTCATTTTGAATGAAATAGAGGTACACGAATCTCTTTGAAACTCGGATCTCGTTTCAGACTTCCTGGCCCTTCTTCAGCAATAAGGGTATTTTTTTATCCCTTAAAATCTTGATGTGAAACTAGGAAAGTAAAACTGTTAACATACCTGGGGTTCATTTGACCTGGTCTAATTTGTTCTAGCTTTGAAAGCCAATTATTTTAATTAAAATATCAATTTTCCTTGAAAAACTAGATGTATTTTAATTTCTTGAGAAATATCTGTATTTCCAGAGTAATCTGATCTCTTCTTCAGGGTTTATTGGCCTAATTCAGTCTAGTTAAGCCTAATTATCGGACCAAAGCTTGAATCAGAATTAGACTGATAGACACAGAAAAAGACAGTAGATTATCTTCCAAAATTCGATAGCTTCTAATGAAATAATTGGTCTTTAAATGAAAATATTTCATACCAGGATATAATTTCGGGCGTCTTTTTTTTTTGTTTTTCGCAAAAAAAAAAATAACCAAAAGAATTTTTACGTATTGATCGAATGTGGGATCAAAAAATATTGAAACAATCAATAATTTTGTACGCATCAAGTGGAATTTCTGGTGAGTAATTGGCACGGTCAAAAATTGGAGTCTTAGATTACTGTCATTAAAACGAAGAATCAAAGTAAAATCAAAATCAAATCAAAAAATCAAGGCAAAAGATAGATTATTATATTTACTTGTGCTGAAAGGGGTTGGTAAAAATGGTTAAATATCCTTTCCCTTGACACGGAAGTCTACAAATGCTTTAATTATGTAAAATAATTTTTCCGATCATCCATTTAAAGCGCAAACGAAATTCAAAATCAGTTTTATCTCTGCATCTTAGAGTTAAACTACTTGCACAGTCCATGCACCTTAATGATGACTAGATGAATAGAGCTCCGCACATAAATAAAATGAATAACTTTTTTTTTAAAGAAGCGACTGTAATATAGATCTTCGAAATAAGCACACATCTGAAGCTGTAGTTTTTTCCCTTGCAAATAATTCGTAAAACAAGCGCCAAAAGTCAATGTTTCATTGCAAAAATACTTGTAGCTGGCTTAAGTATTGCTAGCACATGACATGATAACGGAAATTAAACAGGGTAGCCGATCAAGAAGTAAAGCGAGCAAATTCAATTCTAGGCTGTAATTAATGAGGAAAATGAAATCTCCGCAATCATTTTCGAAACTATTTTTCCTAAAAGATATGTTAGCATTTTTCGCAAATTATCTCTTCTAAGTGCTTTTTTTTTTATCATAATAGCCTGTCACACGACACTATATTTATGTATTACTCTGTTGCAATTTTTAGCCTACTCGTCACTGCAGAATATTTTATTTCATAGAAACTTCATCTGCAGTTAAAAATTTAAAGATGCAAAACTGCTTGCGTCAGTTCAATTAATTGTGAGTCCATTTTCAGTTAAAAGTGTAATTCTAAGTTCACAACTGACTTCATGACTTGACTTCTAGTGGAATAGTGATCGAATTAATTCTAACCCTTGATACTGTTGTTCAAGCTCTTAGTTTCAATTATCGTAATAAGCACAATGTTCGAAAAAATGTATATTCATTCTCCGTACAACTTCCTTCATCCCGTTTATGCAAAAACTTTTTTACGGTTCATAATTCGGATTTCTGTCCAGTCATCGAATGAAATTTGAAACTTCCTAAACTGAACTCAAACTTCGTTGCAGACATGAATAATTGGTTGGTCTATTAACTAAGCAAATATCATAGTTTCGAATACAATGAGTGTATGAATTATATTTCGTTGATTCCTTTTCAATTATGCTGAATCAGTAGAATTGGGTCGAATGGATTTGATTTGTCGCTTCCTAATATAGCTTTTATACGTCAGATTTTTTTTTTTTTGAGTGGTGAAGAAACGATGACTATAAGATTATTGCAAAAAAAAATTAAATCAGATTTGAATATACGCAAAAATATAAATCAGTTTTGAGTATCACAGACAAGATGACATGTGATTGTAGTACATATGAAGATATAATAGATAAGCAGTTTTAAAGACGTCTCATAATCCCGAGTCGGATGTATGCAGTCAGTTCAATCGATCGTTACAGGAGCAGGCAAAAAAACCATTTTTAATTTATTTAAAAGTGTGCTTCGACTGAGAACGCCGAGTCGTGATTGTATGACAGACTTTTGAAATTTATCCAGCCGCAAGTAGAAACTTAACACAAATTACAAGATAGTGTCAGTCACGATTCGATGCAGCCTGGTATATATTGATTATGAAATGAAATATCTGTTTACATAGATCTTGAAAGACTCGAATATTTAGTTTTTTATTCGATCACCTGATTCAATAGTCGGGAATTGAGATGTGTTAAAGGAAGTTAAGATTGATAGTTTATTGAAATGTTGTTATCGCAAAAGCGAAAAATATTACAAAAAAAAAAAAAAATAGCTGGTCTAACGCAGCGAGAGATCAAATATTTTTTCACGTGATTTAGGTTTTTTTTTCGTCTTATTCCTTTTATTTAATAATTTTTTTTTGTAATAATGATAGTTGTTCTTTTGTAAAATTTTTAGGTTTTCACTAAATACGGTAATTCTAGTGTTGCAGAGTTTCGCATGCCTTAAAAACTGATCTTAAAAGGAAAACAAAACAAAACACAACTTCGAATTCTCGTTTACTAGTCACTTAATTGTATCAAACTACTAATAAATATAAGACGGGTTTATTTGGCAAGTCCTACAACCTACGTTTTACTACTTTTGGAAATGAAGGCAGTACGAAACAAAAAATAAATCACACTGTAATTACGAGGGTAAATCAAATATAAACGAGACTTTCGGCCGTTCGGGCACAATAGTGGTGGGAGAACGTTCCCGCTTCGTTTGGCGATAGGTAGGTTTGTCAGGAGTGGAGGAAGCACGTTAGCCCGGCCCCTCAACTCTCTTAGTGCCAACCGTGACGATGTCGGAGCAAGAGGTACATTCGTCGATTGCGCAACGTGTTGTAATCAAGTTTCTCGCTGCAGAAGGCGTAAAACCGGCCGAAATCTTGAGGAGATTGACTGCCCAGTTCGGGGAAGAGACATTGTCGCGAGCCAGAGTGTTTGCATGGCATAAACAGTTTGTGGGTGGTCGTGATCATGTTGAAAATGAGAGCCATAATCGCAGACCCCGCACCAGCATTACAGTGAACAACATCAGCTGTGTTGGACGGCTTATTCAAGATGACAGGCGTCTTACCACTTCTGAAATTGCAAGTGAGGTCGGGATAAGTTATGGGAGCACTTACTCCATACTCACAGAGGAGCTTGGGTACCGTAAGGTGTGCGCCAGGTGGGTTCCTCGCCTTCTCACAGCAGAACAGAAATTGAATCGACTTCAGGTGTGTGAGCGTCTTCTGGCACGATTTCGGGAAAAAGGGGACCCATTTCTGACTCACATCATCACCTGTGATGAAACTTGGGTGCACCACTACACCCCTGAGTCCAAACAAGCGAGTATGGAGTGGAGACAAAAAGGAGAACGAGGACCAGTGAAAGCCAAGTCACGACTGTCAGCTGGCAAGGTTTTGGCTACGGTTTTTTTTGACCAGCGTGGTTTGCTGCACCTCGATTTTTTGCATGAGCGCAGGACAATCAATGCGGCCTACTACTGCGACATTTTGACTGAGGTCCGACTTGCATATCGCCGCAAAAGACGAGACCTACCGATGAGGAAAGTGGTTCTTCTCCATGACAATGCTCGCCTCCACACAGCAGCCTTGACCAGAGAAAAATTGGAGCAACTGGGGTGGGAGACACTGGACCACCCTCCTTACAGTCCAGACCTGTCACATTGTGACTTTCATGTGTTTGGTCCTCTCAAGGAAGCATTGGGAGGCCAAAGATTCGACAGTGATGCTGAGGTGGAAACCTACGTGCGCAATTGGCTGCAGACACGACCTGCATCTTTCTATGTGCAAGGAATTGGGAAGCTGCCTATCCGCTGGGAAAAATGTGTTTCTAAAGCAGGAGATTACGTAGAAAAATAAGATATGTACTTTTTTGCATTTAAAATAAAAATAAATTTTCTAAAAATAAAGTCTCGTTTATATTTGATTTACCCTCGTAAGTTAAAGCTTGGCCGAAGGTAGCTCTGCCGAAAGACACACGCAGCCACACGAACATTGCTCAACCTCAGCCACAGTTCTCAAGAAACCATCTCGTTTCTTCTGTAAACTGCACGACACGCTTTAATTCAAAAAAGGATAGTTCAGCCTGACTTGAAAGGAAGAGTACCCCGAGTGAGGCCGTTTTTCTATTTAGTTGAAATTTAGCATGGACCCTCTATTTTGAAAAAAATCAGAAAATTAAAAATTAGCCAAAAAACGACCTCTTCTTTTACATGGATGCTATTTTACATTTTCGATTCGCTTACGTCAGACAAATTCTACATCCTTCTTCAAAAATGTATGCTACAAATCACCAGGTGGGTTGGAATCACGTCAGCTAGGAGACAATTTTCTTCAGTCTCCTCTTTGCCGGCCTGTGCCTATTTCAATTTTGATTTTTTTCGTTTCGTGAATACATTCTGATACTTTTAAAATGTGAATAAAAACAAAAAAAAAATAGATGTTAATAATGTTTATTGTTTCTTTTTATTGCGTCCGTAAAATCATCTCAAAATCGAGTGTCTAGACCAGAATACGCCCTCAATATCCTTAAAAGCCATAATTATTCAATGTTAAACTCTTTCCTGCACACTTTCCGCAGTGCAGCAATTTTCACATTCAACCAGAGAGACTTTAGGTGGTCTACCGAGTTAAGAGCACTGATGAGGATTTTAACTGCCTTAACCAAAGCCTGGTAAGAATCGATACTTCCTCCTAAGTGGAATAAATCTTTAGAGACGACCTGGCCAGGCAATGGAATTTTATCTAGTTTGTTCTTTTCTTTTTGATAATGACCACCTGCTTGGTTGAACTAGGGCCACCCACATCAAAGAATATATGATCAGAGAACGACCACTTTTGAGTAACCTTTGATTTCTGTAAGAGGTGCGTAAGCTGTCCACCGACAAAGGTAATGCCAGAAAACGTACCTCCGATTTCAGCTGATGAAGGTCGATTCATTGTTAACATTTGCGATCCACATATTGTAAGGCCAAATGAAGTCAGCTCCTGAAATTATGTGCACACAAATCTTCGTGGCTGCCGCCATCACATCGTTAACAGTATACAGAGATCATTTGTGCCATGATCGTGAGTCAAACAGCAAAAAAACAAACCAACAAGATGTCTGATCTATTTCTGATTTTTTTTTGCCACGTTATTTTTTGAAGAAATTGTGAAGAACAAGGACATAAATTCAATTTTCGGCAAGAATACAGATTCCTGGTTTCTCCGAGCCATCCAGTGTTATAAGCTTGTGTTCACTGGTGCGTAGCCCCCAAATCTCGTTGTTCACAACCTATGGACTTCAAATCTAAATAAGCCTTTCTCCTGCATTATACAAGCGGCGGATCAGGACAACTGTTGCTGCTTTGAAATGGTGAAAATTAATTTGAAATACCTTCACCACTTTCATTGAGGGTTGATTCTTAGTCCTCTTCGGACACTTTAGCTGCCTCATCCTCTTCCTCTGTCTCCAGACTCAAAAGGTCAAAACAGTCGCCCAACTCAGAGGTAGTCTAAACACTAACCCCATCAGCCGAAAGGGAACCTGCATCTAATTCTTCTTCTTCTATAGACCCATTCTTGGAAGATCTTTTGTTCCTGATCCCTTAGCTCCACCACTCCTGTACAAACGACCCCAAACTTAATAATTTCCTTTTGGGGCACTCAAATCGGTACTGCCTCTTCATTTAAAACAAAGAAAGCTTCCCGTCGATTCTCAACAGGGTCATAACTTTTAGCACCCCATAAATTGAAAGATCAGGACTAAAGAGCATGAAATTAAAAATAAAACACTCAAGGAGATTTAATTACTCATTAAATGATGGCGCATTATTGTTTCAGTTCAGTTTCAGTATTGATTTCATTGTATCCAGTTTTTTTTTTCTGTTCAGCGATATATTATACTGCTAAGTTTTATAATATTGTCGATGCCATATTGAGCTGACCCACACTGGGCGCTAAAAAGGACTTTAGGTTTTCGAGAATTCCAAGAGATTAATGTTTGACCTAATCACAAAATAAGTAATTATTATAGTCGCAAATGAGAATTTATGTATCCTACTTAAGATTTGTTGCATTTTTTATGCCAAATAGTTCGAAATGGTCCAGCAGCTCAGAAACTCAAACAAGTTTACACGATCTATTGAAAGTATATTGTTAGTAATAGGCGCAAGTTTCAAGCTTTCTCGTGTTTTGAATGTTAATTCTAACTGAGAAGATGAATCAAAAGAAGTAATTAGAGCGAAATTGAGTGACATTAAGTAGGAAGTACTGCCGATATTCTCATTCCTATTTGCGGCATAATTTCCCAGTTTGTTTTCTTCATAACTAATATCCATGTTTGAAATAAACTAAAGTTAAACCGTCTCAAAAACCCACCAAAACTATGAATTCAATTCCCAGAAAACTGAACTATTCTCCTTCAATTCCAGTTTATTGCCATTCCGCTTGCTGCAAAACGATCTCGAACATTCTCCGAATGTCTGCATAATTCCATACGAAACATGAAGGAACTAGGGAAAAAATGTTTTTCGTTTATTAACAAACTTTTTCCTTCCTCAGATACTATAGACAAAGTTGACGGACATGACAGCGAACAGGACGAGTTTACACTTACCACCCGGCACTGCGCTGCTTTGCACGTCAATTCCAATAGTAGCTTGTACTTCGCACACATGCACATATACACACACAAGTGCAAACCACGCTTCGAGTAAGATAGTAGGGAGTTGTGTTCATATGAAATATCGAAAAACCATTCATATACCGTTATTGCCACCAAAAATATACACCAAAGACTACGTGTACTATTTCAAGAGTGAAATTGCATGTTAGAAGAGAACATTTCATCGTGCTGACGACTAGACTTGTCCGGTTTGAGTTCAGAGAACTTGGAGTGGCAGAATCAACACTCCAAGTATTGACATATTCCTGAGTTTTTGACCATATGTCAATATTCAATATGTCCTTAAGTGATGGGGGAGAGACACCCTTCGAAACATTCAAATATTCTGTGGGATGGAGAGTTGCCGGTTACAAAAGCAACAAAGCATTGTAAAGTCAGTCGGTTGCAGATATCATAGCTCGGGGATGAACAACATTGGGACAGTATTTTAGACAGAAGAGAGTTGCATGTCCAGTTCAAGTCCGAAATTGCAGAGTGATGTATCTTCCTTCTGCATAAGAGACGGAAGTCATCATCGTCCATGGAGTCCTAAGGGTTAGTTCAACAATTGATGCTAGATTAGTTGGAAGCACTTGCTAAAAATTTGATGAACTATTTTGGTGGTAGTTTCAAAACCAATGCTGCAATTTGAAGGCCGATTTCAAAATTTTCAAAGTCGATCCTGAAACAATCTGCAAATTCAAAACGGTAGCCAAATTATATATATGATTGGAACTTGTGGGTACCAATTTAATAAAGATAACCTTTTCAGTCATCTAAAGACCTATATTTAGGATTCTCATCAAGTTTTCTTACTTTCTACTACTACTAACAATTAATTTAAAAATATCCTTTTGACACCGCGCCGAATATTTTCAAGCACATGCAATAAACATTGAATGTCAATATAGTCCCACCAGCCATTATTCAACAGTCTTCCATTTCCTAACTTCAAACACAAAACAAAACACCCCCGAAGGACACATTATGCATATGAATCAGGCAAAACCTACACGTCCGATACAGCTAAAGCCACAGGAAACATTGGGAACAATGGCTCTGACATCGGTCCTGGTCGAACCTGGATGTCAGAGTCCGGCCAACAAAAAGCAATTGTATCACCTTCTAACCCTAAGTGGTGAACACTTATTGTCATATATCACCAGCGCCACTTCATTCATCATCCTGTATTGTGTACCTGAGGTGCAAGAGAAGGCGCGAATCAACAGCATGTTTAGACAATTTGAGACAAGAGTACGTTCATACCTACGTGTAAACACAATACGCAGGATATCATGTATCTACATCGAATCGAAGCAGTTGGATACTGCAGGTCGGTTTCCTTTTCGCGCTGAGAACGGAGCCAATAAAATCGCAAACGTTCGTCCAACGCATCGAAGCAAAAGAGAAATATCCGAGACCAATTAATTTAAATTAACGTTAATTGTTTAATCAAGAAATGGAGTGCCAGTTCATTTGTTGATTGTACTGATACATAGATAAATGGCGAACGGAAACATGGAGATACACAAGAAACTGCAAATTCTAATAGGTAGCAATGTAGCATTAGCGTTTATAGAATAAGTTTGCCAGACTTTACTTCCCTTTCTATCTTTCTATATCTTTCTCTCTCTCCAGTTGATGCTGCTTGAATGGTGTTAGTGAGGTTGTTGCGTAGGAACGGTATAAAATGTGGTTGGATACGATAGCGGATTCCTAATTAGTAGTCTGCCAATCGAGAAATACATACCACATATGGAAATTGGCAATTAGGACTTATTGTTGTTGGTGTCAGAGTGGGGATGAGCCACAAGATAAATTGAATAGAAAGTTGCCAACTACGAACGCAATTAGCTTTGCATATTTGATGAGAATGGAAGTGTTTTTCTTCGGTTTCCATCCAAATAACATTACATGCCTCAGATTCTACGGGAAGAAAGGAGTCGCATACAACGTCACATATGCTGTATGTTGTTAATTTTCGACATGACCCTTAGTGTGGATTTTAATAAATAAAATTTTCGGTAGTGGAAATGTTGCTTGGCAGTTAATCGTAAATTTATTAGCTTGAATTTAGTTTAGCTAAATCAAAAAGGTAGTTGTGAACGCATGGTATATAAGAAGTATAAGTTCCTACCATAGAAAATGTTTTAATAGTAAAAGATGAAAAGCATGTTTGAAAAGATGAAAAGAGAGTTCACAAATTTAATTGAAAATGAACCTTTTTAGATGATATTTTAAATTCGAAGCTAATAAAAGCTAAGTTGAATTATCTGCGTAATAGGACATACCTTTAGGCAATTTCGGGCCCTACCAGTCTAGCCCCGATTTTACGCATCAGAATTCATTTTTGTTCAATTGGACTAATGATTTTCAAATAATTAGTTTTTTTTTGTTTTGACAAAATAAAAAGTTGGCTCAAGCGCCAGTTTATCTAATATGACGTCCTGTTTGATATACACATTTGCACTTCAGCCACCTTATTACTACATTTATTTATATAATATTCACCTTTTCATATTTATATAATAATTCACCTTTTTCAATAATAATTCAATAAATCATTCGAATGATTCACCTTTTAGCTGGCATGTTTTGGCTCATTTTAATAACCAAAAAGCCAACAAATATTATTATGCGGGAGAAATATCAATTCACTGAAACTAACTGGTGTGTGTTTCGCGAGCACTTAAATGAAAAGAGGGGAAGAGGGAAAAGAGGGGAAGAGGGAAAAGAAGGGAAGAGGAAAGAGAAGAGAGGAGTGAAAGAAGGGAGGAGCAGAAAGAAGGGAGGAGCAAAAAGAAGGGAAGAGTAAAAAGAAGGAGAGAACAAAAAGGGAAGAATAAAACGAAGAGAAGAGCAAAAAGAAAGAAAGAAAGCAAAAGATCATCGCAAGCATTCATTTCGTGACAAGAAATCTATTGAATCCTTCCGAAACACATATACTCACTTCTCCACAGCTAACAACAACCAAACAAATCAAAGAAACTTTGAAATTTGTATTTTTAGAAAACTAAAAATGTATGTGCAGACGCCTGGGATCCGCAACATTCGTGGGGACGGCCCAGATCCTCAGGTCTCATCCAGACGAGCAAAAGAATAAAAATGTAAAATATATTAGATGGAAACCTACATAATCTTTTCCTCACCTAAGCCGCCTATAACTTGGAAAAGAGATGATAAATCTGAAATCTGAAACTGGTTATTTTGTTTTCTTTCCCAAATTGTATATGTAACTACTTTTGCAGCTAATGACTGGCGTGAATACTCTTAGTCAAACTTTTGAAACATTGATTTGGGCTGACGAAAGGCAGCTCCTGCTTCTGAAATACTTTTTAACCCATTAAACATGTAATTATGTATTCTTTCTGCTCTTTGCATACGATAAATTACCATATTTTCAGCACCATATTTTTTTTAATCAAACAGACAGATTTTGAGGTGTAGTACTTTCACTAAATTTGATGATTTTAGTAAAATGTTCTTCCAACATAGCTGCATCAAAAATCGCAAACGTTACAAAATAAATGCTTCAATATTATAAAAGTCCTTTTATTTTTAAACGACATATTAGAACTAACCGACTAGGGAAAATTCTTCGGCAAAATTAAAAGCTCCAATTGTTCATTGACCAAATTACTTGAGTCTTCTTAATCAAATCACCAGTTCACTCAGTGATTCAGTTGTTAGTTTCAGTCGTTACAAACAATTTTTTTAAGTAGATCTAAGTAGAGACAAGATAATGTATTAATGGTTTAAGCTCAATTTGTCTATAATATTAATAGTTTGCAGAATAAGGAATGCATCTATGAGTGCATTACAAGTCAAATTTGAGATGAACTTACAAAATTTATACTACAATAATTATGAAGTGAAGTTAAGCCACAATTTTTCATTGTAGCTGGTCTATCTCACAGCTTAGGTTTACTCAACGGCCTGTGGAATCCTGATTGACGTCGTGCATTGTCAGATTCGAACGATGCAGCCCACACGCTTCAAGTCAGTTCTCCTATTACTCGGATAAACTAGCACCTAAACATGAATATTTTTATTATTAGCACTCTTAAATAAATTCTATCCTTAGTGTCATTTGTCCGTAATAAGTGAAATAAAAAGTGGAGTAGTGCCTCTACAAATTGTTGAAGCTGGCACAAATTGCATTCATAATGAATGTAGGCGAGAGTAGCGTGATAAGCTCCATAAACCATTTTACCCCTGATTTTATTGAAAGCTAAAGCTACCAAAGCTCGATGACCACTTGAATACGCAAGCTGAATAGAAAAAGGGTAACTGAAACGAATTGATTCCCTAAACTATGGTAATTTTCTAGAAACCGTTGTCAAAAAGTGACCCTGGGAATTAATCAATAGCTTAAAATAAGGTTTCAAACAAACCGGTTTTTAAAATCCATAACAACCAACCAGTACTAAAATCTTTGTTTTGAGTCTTTGTATTCAGAACGCAGGGGTGCTCTTTTGCTGTTGACCATTACTTAAACCATGGTAGCCATAAAGCGTCTAAAGGAAAAAGGCATAGGAAAGAGAAACTCGGCAATACTTAGTGTAGACAATTCTCGGCGTAAAGTTCTTCGTTTACAGTGCTTTCGTCTATACTAGCGATGGGCGATTGCGAGATGTTTTAACAATCGAGATAATCGTAATCGATGCCATAAAACAATCGAGAGATCAATCGAAAGAACAATCGTGAGATGAATCGATATGTTCGATTGTTCTACTCGATTATTCGTTTCGATTGTTTGGTTCAATTGTTTGGTTCGATTGTTTGGTTCGATTGCTATACCGGATTGGTGCTCTCGACTGCAGTGTTCGATTGCTGTGTTCGATTGTGGTGTTTGATTGCTGTACTCGGTTGTTGAAGACCGGTTTATAGCAGAAAGAGAATGTGTAGCTTTAGGGTAGCTAAAACTAAAGACAGGTGCGATAGCCGAATGCTGTAGCTAAGATCAACACAATGCAGCAGCTCGCAGCCAAAGGCAAACGTGCTTTATGGCTGACTCGATTGTCGATGACTTGTTCGACCGAATGGTCGATTGCGAGCTGGTGAGATGCTTTTTTCGATTCTCCCGATTGCACAATTACCATCAAGTTCAACTTAAGACCATCGAGATATTTCGAGATGTTTTAGCAATTGAAACAATCGAGTTAAACACCTCGCAATCGCGCATCACTAGTCTATACCTTTGTATTTGTTTTTAATGTTTTTTTTCGATTTTCAATCCGTTGCTTTGCTCTTATTAATACTATCACGCAAATCTGGCAGTGCAAGCTTGTGCCAAAATTTCATTGAAACGGCTCGTTCCCGTTTTGCCGACTTTCCAATTAAAAAGTACTACAAAAACTAGGAAACCAAGTGATGCAATTCAAATTTCAGCGAGTTGTTTTTCCTCCATACAACCTTGAACTTTTTCGTGTCCAACCTCATCAATTCATCAATTCAAAATCACCTTAGGTTTATCTTAAATAACATCCTGTTTAATCAACTCTGTTTCAATAATGCAAAATCTGTCAAAGTTAAGCGAAATTTCCCTGTAAATGTATTTACTTGAAAGAACAAATATCAGTAGTCTCATTCTGTTAGTTTACATTGTCCATTTATAAATAATTATATTCACCTTGCAAATATCTTCAAATTAACTAACCGTTTCAACTTCCTAGCATCACAATTCACTTCCACCAAACCAATATCAATTTCCTACCTTCGAATTTTTTTACGCACCAACTATCAACGCTCGTACCCTTGTTGACCTCCATAACCCCTAAAGTGAACCGCACTCAACCGTTATACAAACCAGCTAATTTTGCCCTCCAGGTCAACCTCATGCTCTGTTTTACATTCATTCCAACAAAATCCGAACAACGATCCAATAACAATTGTAATAAATTCTAATTAGCAACAGATTTTGGCTCGTGTTGCTTTGATTTTTTTTTTGCACAGATACACTATACCAATACCGTCGCCATCGTAGATACATATAAAAGTCATTACATCGGGAATCTGACTTTACACCCGGTGTAAGAAAGATATAATACTTAGATAAGGAGCACCATATCAGATCTCCCGGGTGGGTGCCTTCGAAATTTAGTATCAGTTTTGCTAAGGGTTGATTGTTGATTTTCCGTTACATATTCCCTGCTTAGTTCTTAATTCATTCTCGTTTTGTAGGCATATAGTACATAGATACAGAAAGGTAGTGGGTAGCATAGATACGCGAGGGCTTTGAATGCCAAATTCTCCAAATTGTTCTCGGGATAACGTTATGGAAACCATGGATTTAGTATTTCATTGGAAAATAGATTTGTGCTGCCAGGGAGAGTGAAACGACATTGAAGATACTGTTCGAATTAATTTGAATTAATTTTCAATGATAATTCAATCTCTGTGCAAATGACAGGCAAGTATCTTAAATTGAAATTCAGGTGAATTTTGTTTGTAAAGAAGAAGAGTGGATCAAGGCCATTTATTTGAGAATAATTTTAGGGAACTGTTGTTTCAAAAACATTTACACTGTTGTTTTTCGAAACATATTGAGCTGGCAGGTAAGCTGTTGGGCTGTATTTTGATATTAACAAAACACATGGAAAAAGTACATTAAGGGGTTAGTCCACTGTTAAACTGCTCCAAATGAACTTTTTTTTTAAACAGCTACCAAAAAAAAAACTATACAAGATATCGATTTGAAATTTTACATGCATCTTTATTGAAGTTAAGAGTTAACATTTTCATTGGAAAAAATTATTACAAAACACAATGGCGGCCGCCCCAATGGATCGCCGCAGCACCGCCGAAAAAAAAAGCAAATTGCGCCTCGTATATTCCTGGACAAAATAAGCGTCTGTGAACAAATTACCAAAAATATTTCATTAGTTTTGAGTATAAAGGACTGCACCGGCCTAAATTTAGAGCCCTAAAGCGATTAAAAAAAATTTGCTATACTTTTGAATCAAAAAATGAATCAAAAAATTTTTTTCAATCAAAAAAATGTTTCCCAATTCGTCAAAAAATTTTTTTTTGTTCTAAATTTAAGCCCGTGCAGTCCTTTATACTCAAAGCTAATGAAATATTTTTGGTAATTTGTTCACAGACGCTTATTTTGTCCAGGAATTTACGAGGCGCAATTTGCTTTTTTTTTCGGCGATGCTGCGGCGATCCATTGGGGTGGCCGCCATTTTGTTTTGTAATAATTTCTTCCAATGAAAATGTTAACTCTTAACTTCAATAAAGATGCATGTAAAATTTCAAATCGATAACTTGTATAGTTTTTTTTTGGTAGCTGTTTAAAAAAATAGTTCATTTTGAGCAATTTAACAGTGGACTAACCCCTTAACAAAAATGTCGAATTTTAAAATGTCTTGTTTTCCGTAAAATCTTTAAAATCCGAATCAAGACAAATCTGTTGGTCTATTCTCTGAAATATTTATTTACATCAAATTGAGAGAAAATATCACTAGGGTGATTATATCAAAAGTGATAGATAGAGCACAAATAGTTAATAAACTAAAATTGGCTACAAAAACTTCATGACTGAAACTAAATTACTTGTTTCGGTATGCAATCTTAGTTTAGCTTACTGCATGACTGAGATGAAAACGTTTTTAATCTTTTAACAATGTTCAATGTTCAATTTGCTCTTGCTGACTTTTATCATTTATTATTTTAGCGTTATTTGGCTAGATAATATTTAGAATTTATTACTAGATAATATATAGAATTCTACTGAAATTAAAAAAATCCTTAGCCTATTTAATTACGCTTTAATGAATGTAAACGAAGCAATCTAGGCGTACCGAAAACTTAATTAAGCCTTCAACAGTCTCGTCCTAAGGCTATGCCACCTGCACATCAGATTGTCTAAATTACTGCTGCTTATATCCGTTGGTCTTGCTTTGAAATTTGGTAATAAGATATCTGATGTTTTAATTATGATTTTACACAAAACGTAGTTACTCAATAATTTGCCCAAATTGTAATTTGAAAATTTCATAAAGTGTAGTATACCTCATGGATCTATCCTTGTCTTTTTGCCCATCTTGCTAGCGTTTTATTGTCATCTTGTCTACTCTTTGCTGATGATTAAAAATATTTCGGGTAATCGTAAACTCTGTTGACTATCTGCTCCTTCAGAGAGATTTAAATGCTCTAACTGCTTGTTGTAATTAAAATAGTTTATCGTCAAATTTTGTTGTGTTTTGCCATGTCCTTTTCCTTGAAGTTCCAGACTAATGCTTTTCCAAATGTTACTATGGAACTACCTTTATTTCTGTCGAGCATTTTATTGATGATCTTTGATATTCATGTTCAAACCATCATCAAAAGAACTTTACGGATTATAGATCTGTCATAAGGTCCTTTTACATTTATTTTTAGCATTGTGGCGATATTTCTATTATTCTCGTTCGTTCTAGACTTGAATACTGAAGTCCAGTATGGTGTTCTGGTTTCACATATTTACTGCTTTCGTATATATACGCACTCTACCGTTTGAATATAACTTCCTTTATCGACCTTATTCTGAACGTTTGTGGTTTCTTGAACACTCGAGAAGCGCAGAATTTATCTTGGCGAATGTTTTTTGTTCAAAATATACTGGGGCTACCTATTTGCTTCCGTTGCCTCTTTGCTAATTGAACGGCAACACGTTAATCAGATAAGAAACTCTGTTATTTTGAAAAACTTTGTACTCGTAGGCTACTTACTTTCATTCACCTGTTTTGTGCCTTTTACGTACCTATAACTTATAACCTCTATCTTACTTATAACCTCTACCACATTAGCCACCTTCAAAAATCATATTTGTAAGACAATATTTGCACTTCTATCTGGTTAGGTTAGTAGCAGAAATAACAAAAGCCCCACTGAGGTGGATTTTGTGAGCAGCAAAACTTTTTGAGTAAAAGCTCATAGGTTCACAATAGAGTGGGAAATTGTTTGTAGCGGTTCATGCAACCACTATCAGTAGCAGTTTCACCAACCAATGGATTTTCACAAACTGACAGTTTGATGAAATTTATACATGCATTTTAAATCATTTACAACACAGCGTTAGACAAATACCTGTTGAAATTTTCACACGCCATAATCATGTTTTAATGATATTAGCTTGTGAAAAACTTACTGTGAAACCAGCAACCTACTAAACCCAGGATACCCTCAGAAAAAAATTATTTATCTAGACTCTCCCAAAATGCCTCAACAGCGGCCATCATTTCGCTATCATCTTCAAATTTCTTACCCCGAAGGTGTTCCTTGAGCCGAGGAAAGACGTAAAAGTCACTTAATGATGTAAAACAAATTGTCTGATGAAAGATGTAAAAGTTCGAACCCTGTTTTTTAAATTGCAGCCATCGAAACTGTAGCCTTGTGAGCCGGTGCGTTATCTTGATGAAACAGAACACCGGCTCGCAGTTTCCCACGTCTTGTTTCCTTCATTGCCTCACGAAATCTTCTTTTCCAAACATTCCACTTCAGCGTCCCAAAAAAAACTCATGCATAGCCTACCCGCCGAGATCGACACTTTGAAGAGGGTTGCCTCCACGTCATCGATTGCTGTTCGGTTTCTGGATCAAAATGTTATGCCCGATTTATACATTGGAACGAGCGTCTCGGGTACAAGAGTAAACAAGACTCAACAAGACATTGGACGAGACTCAACAAGACATAGGGTGTATTGTTTACTTAGGATATTGCACCGTACAACACGGACCATACACCATGCACCTTTCATAGGGTGAATTGTTTACTTAGGATATTGCACTTTGCATCTTTCGACAGTTGTGAGCTGTTTTGTTCAGTTCAGTGAACGATGACTGAGGTACGGGCTGTGGCTATTGCAACTGCCTGGTGTGCGTTGAGTTATTTCAATCTGGGACACGCAAACACATGTTTGAAGTCCCGGCGAAAAATTCGAAAATTTAAATGAGCACATGCTACCCTCTCGAATCCCTTTGACTTGATGCATAAAACCGACTTCGCTTCCAGCGGCTTCGAACTCGGACGAGACGGTCATAAACACTCAGGCACAGCAGTAAAAGGATCATTATCCCTTCGTAAAACAAACAAGAGCCGACGAGCAAACCATTTACACACGCGTGCTTGCCATGAAAAACACAGCCGAGACTAGACAAGGAGACCGTTTACACACTCACCTTGTCTTCATTTGGCATTACTCGGCGAGCATGTAATTCCGGCTTTAGATTCAATCCCATCCATGATCACGAAACGTGACAAAAAAATCTACCGATCTGCCTGGAACTTTTCGAGATTCACTCTCGAAATGTCGACTCGTTTCTTCTTTTGACATTCGGTTAACATTCTCGGCCCCCAACGCGCAGAGACCTTCTTCATATGTAATTCGTGAGCACGATTCTTTGAACACTGCCATTTGAGATCCCTGTGACCTCAGCTACTTGCGTGACGGTCATTCGTTGATCTACCAGCATGACATCTTTGATTTTTTTACATTGTCTTCAGTGAGCGACGTTTTGGACGTCTTTCGCGGTGTTCGCTTTCATTGGATGCTCTTCCAGCTTAAACTCTTTGGCTCAGTGTGCAATAGTGGAATATGGAGGAGCAGGGTCCCCTTATGTTTGCACCATGTCGCCGTATATGTCTCTGGTAGACAATTTTTTTCAAACAGAGGCACTTAATGACAGCTCTAATTTCGTTTTTCTCCATTTTGATGTTCTCTCTTCGACTGTTCGTATTCAAATGAATGTACCTTCCCCCTTGTAACTGTTCTACTTCTGGAACTAGTGCTTTCGGCACTCAGCTCATCTCACTCCTCACCTTAACACAAAATCATCCCTTAGTGCAGATGTTCCGCACTATGCCGTTAGCTGTCGCAGGCTAGGGTATCGATCACATGGTCGGTTGATGACATATTTCAGTTCCTCCATGGTACTGTTAGGGTGTCCGTCTAGTCTGTCAAATAGTTTAAGTGTCTTGTCACGTATGTAAATGTCGATCGGGTCGATCTTCAGTTCTCTGTGTATGTCTGTGTTTCTAACATACCATGGAATTCTAAATATTTTTCTCAGAGCGAGATTTTCACAGATTTGTACATAGCGTCTATTTGTCTTGCAAGTCTGATAGTACGCAGTGCTTCCGTGAGTCAACATTGGTCTTGTTATTTGTTTATAGAGTAGCGTCTTGTTCGTCATATTCAGTTTGTCTGGTCTGGTCAATGGTTGTAGACTACTTAATATACCATTAATTGTTTGTCTCTTGTTCTTTATGTGTGTGGTCCATGAGAGTCTGTCGTCAAAAGTTAGTCCCAGGTATTTGGCTGTCCGTTGCCAGTCTATCGTCTGGTTGTCGACTGTTAGCTGTGCTGGTTGTTGTCTTTGTCGTCTCGTTACGAAGATGGCTTGCGTCTTCTCGGCGTTAATTTGGATTTTCTATTTCTGAAAATAATCCAGCAACATATCTATGTAGGTTTGCAGGTTTGAAGATATAGCTTCTGCGTGCTTTGGGTTATAAAATATACATATATCATCGGCGTAAAGGGGATTTCTAATGTGTATAAACTATACAATATTGGAGAGAGTGGTGAACCTTGCGGGACTCCAGCTTCTATTGTCCGCATTGACGAGAGATGATTGTTAATTCTAACACAAAAAGTTCTGCCCTGGAGAAATGATGCAATGAGTTGTATGAAAGGTATTGGGATTTGGAATGCATGCAGTTTGAAAATTAGTCCCGCATGCCAGACTTTGTCGAAAGCCTTGGCCACATCAAACGTGACCAAGCCCGTTGATTTTCTTTGATTGAGCCCTGTACGTATGTGTTGTTCCACTCTTGCGAGCTAGAGTTCAGTGGAATGTAGTGGCTTAAAGCCGAATTGTACCTCCGGAATTGTTGATTTTTCCTCAATTATGTTATATCTTTTAGCCGGTTGAGAAGAAGGCGCTCAGCGATTTTTCCTACGGAGGACAGGAGACTTATTGGTCTCCAGTTTTGTGGGAATTGGAGGTCTTCGCCTGGCTTAGGCACCACAGTAATAATCGCTGTCTTCCAGACCTCTGGGAATGTACCTCCCTGGAATAATTGCCTATTTATATATATTTTTTTTAATGCTGCATATGTGGTAGTAAAAAATGTTTTTTTTTAATTTTATCTGAACTGGAAATAACCGATTGTCATTATTGATCAACCCTCGTACTTGTAGATGGGGTGAAATTGCTTTTTTTGCGAACCGATCAAACTTGATCTGTTCTGAAGTACAAAAAATGCATCTATTGTTGCAGACTTATTATTCTTCGTTCCTCCCTATGAATTAAAGACCTAAGAATATTCCTGTTTTTTTTTAATTTTTAATCTCTCCTTTTCGTAATTGGCTTGTTTGCCTGTTAAACGAAATGCAAAGTGAGTAAATAATCGAGTTTTGTGAAGTTTTATTCGTTTTGATGACTTCATTGTAAGTTGGAGAGCAGAAAGATTTTGATAGTTACTACCTGCAAAGATGTCAGAGAATGTAGGATAATAAAAAAGTTGCTTCTTCTTTTCATTAAAAGTTGTAAATTGTAAGAAAAATTGCTGGTACACTCCGAAAAATATGTTTCCAAAAATCAAAGAAAATATTTACTTGTTTACGAGATGTGAAATCTTCCACAAATCAAATAAACTTTTATTTGATATCAGTAATTTGTATAAATATCATGTAAAAATTTCTTACATTCAACGGAATACAATTTTTACTTTACCTTATTTCAAGTAAGTAATTTTCCTCAAATTTAGTAAATTATGTCTACCAATTAAGTAAATTATATCTGCAATGCGAACATGTTTTTACATGTTTCAACATCAACCACGCTTCAATATTCGACGAAAAAATTGATAGTTTTTATGATTTCTGTTAGCTTTTGCTTTACACAAATGAGAGGTCGGTAGCCTAGCTCGCTAACGGGCTAGTCCGAAGCAGCGATTTAATACTCGCGGGTTCGAATTCCGCCGGGTTCATGGTTGTATTTGTTCTTCTTGAGTTGGCTTAACAGTTGGCTCCATTGATTTAGTGTCACATTACAGCTTTAAGTGGCGACTAAGGCATAAATAACACTAGCGCTTCAGCAAATAGGAAAAATGTGGCACCTAAAGAATAATGGAACAATTGATATCGGCTTCTCCCATAAGTGTCTCCTTACTGCCATATCTAAGCATTCGCTTCCAAAGGAGTATTACTTTGGCACGTGAAAATATTTTTTTTACTTGTTTTTATTTTTTCGCTCCCTTCAAAGTAAGCCGCGCTTTTGAAATGAAAATAGGGTGAGTTTTTGCGTGCCAACGATATGCAATGTTCTCAAGCGGTCCCCCATCTAAGTATTAACCGCACCCAACAGTGCTTAACTTCGCTGATCGTAGGAGAACCGATTCATGCCAGATTTATAGCAACATTTCCTTGAAACAATACTAAATTTTACTCAGGGAAAGTTCAATATCATTTCTTTGTAATTTCTTTGGCGTAGAATCATTACCAATTTTCTTTGATAATGTGTTCATTTTTCCTAAAAAAAAAAATTGAAGTATTTTTCTGAGTGTAGCACTTTTCAGTTTAAAAGTGACAACAATTGTCGATACCCTATCTCAATTTTTCACTGAATTAGATATTCATTTCAACAATTTGTTTTCAGTGAATGCACATAAAGCAAGCTAGTATTTGTCTCCAGTCTATAAAAATCTTGTTTTTCGTGCTTTAATATCAATCATTTGCCAGTACATTGATAGTGCTCCGTTCAACGAATTGTGGCAAAGAGTTTTTTTTTACTAATAATTAGTTCACTGTCATCGTTAGCTACCCTTGTTCCGTTGTTTTTATGCACCCATCTACCGACGTATTCATTTGCGCTTTCCTTTAATGAGCTCATCATAAACCAAGAAAATACCAATACGCTCTTAGACATTATCTATTTTATCCTTCTAAATAATTTCGCTCAACCTGAAACTACGCTTTTATATCCTAAAATAACTGTTTGCATGACTATTTCGTCTCCATAAATAAACTAAAACACATAATAAACTAATTTCATCATTTCGCCTTGACGCAAACCGAGGTGAAAACAGTTCCATAAAAAGACTGAGTCATCTCCATCGACAAAAACATGTCCTTCAATCGATCCATCCAATTCACAGACGATAGGTTAATCATACTACTATTGGAACTTTCTATGCAATACAACAATCGTTCCACCGTCAGCATTCAATTCAACAAATTGAACTTGCCTTCGACCAACGACGCGCATCACTTCCAACCGAGGAAGCATTACATAACCACCATCTTCTTGTCAGCCATTCCTGCAGCTCAACCGAAGTGTATACAAACCGAAAAACACCACCTTCGGGACATTCCTTGCATATTTAATAGGATTGCTTGCTTGCTTGCTAGCTGCCTGGCTGGTTGGTTTGCCTGTAGCTTTCTTCGGCAAACTCCGAACTACATCCTACGACTTCATTTCGGTCGAATTGAACGAATTTCTATTGCCGTCCCGGAGTCCTAACCGCACTCATGGTACGGAGTCCTAGCGTAAGCTCCGATGACGAATATATTCAAATATACACGTGTCCATATGTACAAAATAAATGTAATTTTATCAAATTATGGACAGATATCGATTCGGAAGGTGACAGGTTAGGTGGTAGGGAATGGCTGCGACGCATATCGACTTATTCGCCTACGTGATGATCTCACATTTTGTTTTAAAGCACGTACAATATGATGTTTGTTTTGCCAACATTATGATACAGGCGAGTGTTACACAGGACGAAGTAAAGTAACTATGTGCTTATGCTGGCGGCAGAATTGTTCTCGGTGTCATCCAACTTTTTCGTACCTGAATTCGTCATAACTCGAACCTGCGTTGTGTACACTGAGTAATAGAGGTGTATACCGCAAAAGTACGTGACCCAAAAGAAATATAAATTATTTCGTTATGTACTTGTCGTTGGGCTTCAGCCGTATTGAACATGATCCAGATGTACTTCATACATTTTTAAGTCTATATATTACCGCGACAGGAATTCCATAACAAGAGAGTATAATTCTTTCGTGGCCAGACACGAAAAAACTGCGACGCATATTTACAAAATAATGATCCTTTCCGCAGCTGGCCGAAGTTTAAATTTCACAGATTGAAAATCAATCAAGCTTAAATGATGACGGGAAAATAACTAAGCTGTCATCCAATACATTCAATTCCCCAAATTAAGAGCTTAAAATAATAAACTTGTCAAAACTGCCGCGTCATCTTCGAAAATCCTCATCCCAAGATACTCATAACTACATTCCGTTGAACATTCAGCAACATCTCCAATGATATCCTGTTTGCCATATGTGTCCCATTGTATCATTCAACTGCCAGCGTAGCCCCCCTCTGAACTCATGTCTACTGCATACCAAAATAGGCTTGCCAAAAGATCTTTCCGAAAAAATTCTAGAGAGTATCATTTCTACTGTTACGTGACATGAAAGTATCAAAAAATGATGAAAGTCTACATTCTCACACGAGTTTTCTACTTCATACTTAACTTGTGACCATCGGTGTTTGCCGTCTTCAACCCAACGAATGAAAAAAAAAAGTAGAAAACTCGGGCATGCAGCCTATCGCTGAAAACCTAAACCAATATCTAACAAGCAAAATTATCTCTCTATAAAGCTCCGTATGGGACACGGGACGACCCTGGCTGTATATCAACACACCATTCACATAACGGACGTGTATCCCGTGCAGACAATTTGTGACGAGGCAAAAGATTTTTTTCTGGTCGATTTGTGGTGAAAATAGAGAAACCCACGACTATTGAGCGCATACCGTTACAACAATACCATCATCATTCCTAGCCATCATCATTATCATCGGTATCAACATGCTTTTTGTGGTATGTCCTTGTCCACTGTGCAAAACGAGTGAACAACATATGCCTATCCATTGTACATGTCTCGCTACGCTGCCTGACCGAAGCACGAAATAGAAAAGGAAAATTGTTTTCTGGTCAAGATGAAGGTTCCAAGCGCTCATGCTTCCTTGCTTCGGTTCGTCTTTCGTTTTTGGCAGACGGCCGAACATTAAATCAGTAGATACTTTCACACAGCAGATTTCTTTTTCGGGCCGCTATCGACTTGAATCGTTTAGTCGTTTTATTTGCCATCCTGGAAAACGGGAATATTTTTGGTCTAGTCTGGTATGGTTCTTGATGAGAATATTTTTTGGGTATTCAAGACTGTATGAGTAAGAGTTCTTCTTTTTTTGGTGGAGTTTTTTCGGAACTTGCGAACGTTGTCGACTGGCACGCAGCCTAATGTTGGTTTTCGAATCAGGAAGAGCGTTTATAATCAGATGATGATATGAGAACGTGCAGAACTTATTGATTAATGGAGCAGAAGTTTTTTTCGGAGCAGGTGGTATTTTCTTGAATGGTATTTTCTTGGAGTTGAAGAATCGGATGGGCTATTTCATACATATTTGCCAAAATTTCTTCATCATGAAAATATGTTTACTTCAATGCTATTTTCCCTAGATTTTTGTGTGTAGTGAAAGATCTTAGTTTATGTATTAAGTTTATTAAATTTTGAGATGCAGCTTTACATCTTTTGTGCCGATAGAGCGGCAGTTGATCCTTTCCAGCTCTTCGTTTTCTATCTTTTCATTAGCAAGGCTCAAATCAGCAGTACTGCATCTACCTAAAAAAGGTGACCTTATGCGAGGCTACAGTAGTGGCCAAATCGCAGGAGCATTTTGGTGTTACACAAAATGTCATTTCAAATAAAGCAAGTCATCTCAACGGCAATTTTGACTTAAACTGTAGATTATTAGGTCTTCAGGGATAAATTTTGTAGAAAAAAGGTACAAGTTGGTTGAGAACTTACAAATGTAGGAAATTATTTTATTCATCCAAGGATATACGCATTTTGTCTAAACACTTGTGCCACTTAACGGCAGGTTATTACGACAGGTGATGTAAAATCCATGTGGACGAACGTCAGTGAATTCCCGAAAGGCCACTGTTGGAATTCATAAAATGTAATGACATAAATTGAATATGTTTGACGTTTGAATTTTGAATTTGTACTTTGCAAGAACTACTTGGTTATTGACTTTTGAATTTTGAATTTGTAATTGGTAAAGACCTACTTGGTTATGAAAATTAAGATTTTCTGTAAATATGTTTCATACATATATTGTGTTGCTAATACTATATGTAGGATTGAGTTGTAAATGAATGTATGGAAAAAAAACCTTCTAAGTCACGTAAATATACAACTGAATTTATTATTAACTAGAAGTATTATTTTGATCTTAATAGTAGTAGTAATTTGGTTTGAGTAGTAAGTTGGATAAGACTTGTTTGGTACAACGCACCAAACTAAGGAAGAAAAGAAGACGCCAAGAACCTTCAATCCGGTACATTGAACCGGTATTGAAGGAATAACTCAACCTAGAGGAATCAGTACAAGAACTGATTCTACATAGGTGTTTCTTGGCTCAGAAACTTCAGTCCGAACCCAATCTAGAGGAATCAGTGCAAGAACTGATTCTACATAGGTGTTTCTCGGTTCAAAAACTTCAATCCGGTACATTGAACCGGTATTGAAGGAACAACCCAACCTAGAAGAATCAGTACAAGAACTGGTTCTACATAGGTTGTTTTCGGCTCAGTACACCGAACTGAGTCGACGAATGTTTAATGTTCACAATTAAACATTTCAGCCACTGTGCTGAACGTTTCTGATTATCATATCACAGGTGCCAGTTCGATTCTCTCAACGCTATTAGTTATCGTCTGACGTAGGGATTTTTCAAAATGTTTTTCTACTATTTATTAAAAATCCCCAAAGTTGAAAAAATGAGGCAAAAAATAACTTTTTTTTTACATGGACGCCATTTTGTGGAAGTGTTTTCGAATCGCCTACGTCAGACGAATTTCACATTCTTCTTATTACAGAATTCACCAAAAATTTATGTTTCAAACCACCAGGAAGGTTGGAATCATATCAACCAAGAGACAAGTTTTTTTTTGTGCCTTCATTTTGCCGGCCTATATCTACATCAATTTTAATTTTTTTTATTTTTTGAATACATTTTTGTACTTTGAAAATGTTAATAAAAGACTGGTAAAAAAATATATACCAAAAATGTTTATGGTTTTTTTATTGCGTCCGTAAAATCTCCTCAAAATCGAGCCTCTAGACCAGAATACTGCCTTAATGTTTTGCGCGGTCTGCGATACCATTGTTTCCCGTAAGAACTCAAAATAAGTACAAGTGCGAGTTTCTTTAGCATTCGATTTTCAACAAAAATTTCCCACTTCTCTTGTACTATCCTTCTTCTTCGCTACGTGTCTTCTGTTATTCTTCTTTCTTTTTCTGGTGCCTATTTTTTTCTGCTTTCTATCTTTTTCTGCTTCATTCCTTTTTCTTCTTTTCTTCTTCTGCTTCTTCTTTTCTTTTTCTGCTTCCTTTCTTTCTTTGCTTCCTTTCCTTCTTTACTTCCTTTCTTTCTCTGCTTTCTTTCTTTCTTTATTTTTCTGCTTTCTTTCTTTTTTTTCTGCTGTCTTCCTTTCTTTGCTTTCTTTCTTTTGCTTTCTTTTTTTTGCTTTCTTTCTTTTTTTTGCTTCGAGAAAACTAGGAGTAGATAGCCAATGAATTGTTTGATGATTTGAGCTACTGCAGCAAATGAATTTCGACTTTCGAAAGACTTTCGAAGCAAATATAAACAAAAATAAGTGAACTAATACTGGAGTTGACTCAGGCTGCTATACAGTCAAAGAGATTGCTAAGCAAACTGCTAATAAATTTGAGGGGGATTGGATTTTTTATAACTATGAGGACACTTCCACCGAATGATTTAGAGCCTATAGAAGTATAACGATCACAAAGAGAGATTTTGTATGTCGAGAGCAGCTCAAATTCATATGACGCGTGCTGAAAATCAATCAGCTCGATTCTTAGCACTCTCCCATTTTCAAGGTTAAAAAATATGTATTTTTGCTGTCAAAGTTGGAAGCGATTACGTAGTTTTTTTTCGAAATTTACCTACAATAACACTAGACGCCAGAAGAATTGATGACCAATCACCCGAAAGTTAGACGAAAAAGTCAATTTGAATTAGGTTATTAGCTACTTTTGCAAGCCATCTTTTTTAAGTTTACAGAAAGTGCGTGGCTTAGCGACTGACTCTAACTTCTCCGTGATTTACCTGAGTATTTTAAGACAATCTGGACACGAATACTTCCATTAGAGTCGTAATTAGAAGCCGAATTTTTATTTGTAATTTGAGACGTAGACGGTGTAGGTATGGGGAATGTTAACCTGCACGATTTGAGGCTTCACATTTGAGGTTTGTAGTGTCAATAATTACTGTGAATGCTGCTGAGAGTCAAGATGCATCAACGGCAGATGTTATTAAGGGATCCAATTGAAACCTGTTCTGAAAATCTCGAATTGTTAGTCAAACCTCAAGTTTTCAGTTAACTGAGCAATATGAAGCAGATATGTTTCGCGGTGGATTATTTATTGATTTTCTGAACGAGGACTGTTTTTTCGCAAAAAAAATCCAAAAAAAAAATCAAGTTTATGATGTCAGGAAAAGTTGAAGTCTTGAACAATGTATAATAATGTTTTTCATGATAATTTTAATAACAACAAATGATAAAAATAAATTTAATGATGGTAATAAAAAAAAAAGTATATAGAGATGAAAATTCGTGTGAACCTGCAAAAAAATTGTATTTTTAGTACTTTTATAAAAATAACTGTAATTTCGTAAGTTGTTGTTGCATATTTTTTCAACATATATTTAAATTTTACCAAAAAAACTAATTTATGCCGATATTTTTTCAAAAATATAATTTTCAAGATTTCAATTTTTCCCGACATAAACTTCATTATTTTGGAAATTTTTTTGCGAAAAAAAACAGGTTTTTTTTTCAAGTTCATGGATCAATTGCGCAAAAAGTAATTATTTTATATGAAAATAATATGGTACATTGTTAAAAAACGCTTTATTACCTTTCAAATGATATACGTTTTGTGTGAACTGGTGGTGTATCATTAAGAAAAATTTCCAAATCAATATAAATCCAAAATTTATCTTTTAGTTTTTAAAAAATTCTCGAAAAAAAAAAATCTTACCATACAAGTTTTTTTACATTTTTTGTGTTATATCAGTTGACCTCCTTCAGAAAGTCAATAAATCATCCACCGACAAAAATAAAGTGTCAAAGTTGTTACATAGTGTAATGGGCTAAAGGCACGATGATTTGTAAGTTCTTTAAAAAAAAGTTCAAGCTTCCAAATAATTTGTCGGAAGTTTTTTTCCAGCTAATTTAGATCTAAATTTTTTAAGACAGTTGCATTCTATGTATTATGGCGAAAATTCAAACACCGAGTAAACTATCTGCCTTTCTTTTCGTCAGAGCACGCTAAACTAGTGAATCTAAAAAAACAACAAAGATTAGTCCGAGAAAGAATATTCTATTCAGATACAATCACTTGTAATGAGAATCAGATAAAAGTCTAATGGAGTTGATAAAGAGATTTTTAACTTAGCCAACTATAATTCAGTGCCACCTTAACGTTCCAAAAATTTTAGATGATATCCATTTAACAGCTTCAATTTGAGATGCTGTCAATTTAACACCATAAACGGCTTTAGGACGCAAACTTTGTGACCAGAAAAAGTGATGAGTGAGAGCCTTGGTTTTAGGTGCTTTTGCTAGCCTAAAGTATCTTCGTCAATTTTTAACGAAAAGTGCATATCATAAGTGAAAAACAAGAAAATTTACTGATTTTACTTCGTTCCAAAGATTATGTTGTTTCAAAAATTATATAACAGTAACAGAAGCAACAATCATGCACATTTCATGTCCAACAAATGTGCAACAATTATGAAAATGTAGATGATTATGTAATGAAAACAAAGGAAACGCAATTATTATTACTTATTCGTTGCAAGTACATTAAAGAATCGCTTTCAATTTCGATATTTTGTGAAAGATTCTAAAGACAGAAACTTACAATTTTTTTATCTGTTGTTCACTTATTTTCCATTTTCATACCAAAAAATTAGCCACCAGCTTCAATGCCAATTCAAATTGTTTTTTTTTCCACGTTAACACTATAATACGTAAGATTTCATAACTCATTCTAATTTCTGATTCGTTAAGTTATCTAGCTCACAGAGAGAACAATTTGCAATTATTTCGTATCACTCTTTAAAATGATGATACCGCAACCCAGGAAATTCACTGGTGTATAAAATAAACCGGATGGCACATTAAGAATCATATTTTAGAAGCAGAAATTTTTCCACAGAACATAGAAATAGTATTAGCTGTGACGAATTCGATTAAAGTGTTCTTGTACGAAACGAATTGAATATTTCCGGATATTAAGTTGATTCACTTTGATCATTATTTCACAAGTGTCAGCAATTCTGTTTTTGTCTTCGATATTAAATTTCGCGAGTTCGATTATATAATTCGCAAAAAAAAATATTGGACTAGTCATATGTCCTTGCCACCTTCAAAAATATTAGTGTTAATGATGTAATATGTCTGAAGCAATAGTAGTTGTCTGAGAAGAGGATGCTGGTGTGTGTGATGTCTGGTTCGATTCCAGGTAGGGACGATCGCACTAAGTCAAAGTTAGATCTGAATAGGAACTTGGTTTAAATAAGGGACATAAAAATGTTTTCGTATTTTTCGCAAGTTTAAACAAAATGTATTCCAGACTCACGATTCATAATTTCAAAGATAGAGTTACAAGAATAATATAAAGTTCAGAACTTAAATATCTCTCTACTACTATGATATAGTGATATCATGATAACGGCTTGAAATTAGTAAATGTGGTATTAGAGGAAAAAGTTTAAAATAAAAACCTCCATGTGTACATAAGACTTACAACTATTAAGACTAAGGCTAAATCTTAACCTATTTTAACCTATATTGCATTAATTTACAGTCACCAATCAAATCAAGCTGGTAATTAAGAGGTTGCCGTTATTTCGGCATTTGGATAGACATTTTGCTTTGAGTTTTGTCACTGATATGGAAACAGTTTCAATCTGCGATACTCGTATATTATGTAGTGCGCGAGTTGAGAAATGCCATGAAACTTTCAGGATAAGTTTTAGAGTTTGTTTTTTGTGCTCTTTGCAATTTCGCGATGTGACATTTGGCTCAATCACCCCATACAGGAGCAGCATAGTGAATCACAGAGGCTGAAAGATGGATTTGAAAATAAGCATTCTGTTGCCATATTTTAGCTCAGACTGTTTGCTAATGAAAGGGTACAATACGCGAATAAGTAAGTTGATTTTGTCAATTACATTTGAAATGTGCAAATTGAAGGTAAGCTTCTGATCAAAAAAACACTCCGAAATACTTGCAACACGTGGACCATTCAATGTCAATGTTGGATAGCGACAGTTTGGCTTCAGGTAAGTATTTGGAAGCTCTTTTCCGAGTAAAGTAAACTGCCTGCGACTTTCCAGCATTGACTTTGATTTACCATTTATACAAATATTTTGAGATAGCATTCAGGGATGTTTGCATGCCGGGAATGATTTTTTTTTCGGAGTCTCGCCTGAGGCAAACAACGCAGTGTCGTCTGCAAACATTGCTAGCTGACAACTTCTGGCTAGAGACGGGAAATCGGATAAATAAATATTGAATAAGACGGGACTAAGAACAGATCCTTGCGGTACGCCACCAGGTATGCAACGTGGAGATGACATAGATTTACCCAGGTAAACTGAGTAAGATCTACCATTTAAGAAACTCTGAATAGCTTTAACGAGTGGGAAAGGGATATTCAACTTGATAAGTTTGTGAGTTAAACCGTCATGCCAAACAGTATCGAAAGCTTTTTCTATATCAACCAGAACTAGAGCAGTGGAAAGTTTATTATTTAAACTAGAGCGAATGTGATTTCTTATCTTAAGTATCTGATGCGTCGTAGAGTGCTGCTCCTTGAAACCAAATTGCTCATTAGGAATAATACTATTTGAATTTATCAATGCATCCAGTTTGGTTTTAATAATTTTTTCAAGTAATTTACCTAGGACACTGAGAAGGCTTATTGGTCGGTAGCTTTTTGGCCTATCACTCGGTTTACCTGGTTTAAGGATGGGTATTATTTTAGCCGTTTTCCAAGCCTTAGGGAAATAAGAGAATTTTAAACAAATGTTATAGATGTGGCATAAAACTTTTAGGGATTTTTTCGGCATATTTTTAATAAGTAAGCTGGGAATGTTGTTGGGACCAGGGGATTTTTTGCTTTTAAGGGAAGCAATCAAGCTGCTGAGGTATTCGATAAAAACAGGTTTATATGGGATATTTTGATTATTGGATAGATTGACTATCTCAGCGGAGGATTTAACAATTCTTTCTGTTTTTGGGTGAGAAAAGCATTGAGATAGGATGTGGTCATCATAAAAGATATCAGCAAGTGCATTTGCTTTTTCTTCAGGGGTGCTACACATGACGTTTTGATGCGTCATGATCGGAATTGAGGTATTTCTCTTTTTAATGATTTTAGTCACTTTCCAGAATGGTTTAGAAGCCTTAGAAAAGCAAGATAGAAGATGATTCCATTATTTGTTTCGAAAGTTATTAATTTCATACTTGATTTCGGTGTTGAGATCTCCTAATTGTCGCTTGTAATAGGGCAGTCGATGTCTAATCCAGTTTCTTCTGAAAATGTTACGAAGTTTTATCAAATTAGTAACATAGCTAGGGAGATAGTTGTGTGGATGGTCAGAGTTATCACGACGGGAGATAGCTGAGTTTGCTGCTATGCGAAGATGGCAAACAAAAAGTTTGATCATCTCATCAATATTATCAGTGGACTGAATATTGATGAAAGGAGATGCTGTGAGGTTAAGATATTAGTTAAGATATTTTTTGTATTTCGACCAGTCCGCTCTAGAGTAATTAAATGCGAGGTGTCTGCCAGCGAGATGAGGTGTAGGTGAACACGTAATCATAACTGGGAGTTGGTCAGAGCCTAAAGCATTTAGAGTTATAGGACTAACGAAAAGGTAGTTGTCAGTTATGAACATATCGATAGTTGAAGGTCTCATTTTAGTAGATGTAGGTATATACATGCACTTTGAAGGGTTATGCAAGTTAAGGCGGTTGTTGGAGCTGACAATTTCAGACAGGATATTGCCCCAGCAGTTACATCTTGGACAATTCCAATTTGAGTGCTTTGCGTTGAGGTCCCCCCCCCCAGTATGAAATTACTTCCAGCTCCGCGGATAAGTTTACCGATGCCGTTTCGAAACGTAGCTTTCTTTTCCGAGTTTTCATTTCCACTAGGGAAGTAAACAGCAAAAAGTGTAAATGGGTGAAGATTTGATCAAATTACTACTCCTACAGCCTCGATACACTTTAAATTGGGAGGTAATTTGACAGTGTTTTTTTATTTTTGTTGTTGATGAGAATTAATACTCCTCCGCCTTTTGCATCGTCCGGCCAGTCACTTCTGTAGGGTTGATAATTTGACACAGGCAACCTTAAATCAGGTTTCAGATATGTTTCTGTAATGAGTGCAATAATAGCTCTGTAAATTCAGCTTTAATACCTTTAGAATTCCAGGTAATTAGTTTCAATGAAGTCAGAGATTTTCCTACACTCCCTAGAAAGCGCATACACCCCCCTAACACGGACAATTTTCCTATAAATTTTCAATGGTATGCACTCACGGTGTAAAAATGAAAACAGAAATATTTCAAAATTTGGAAAGAGTTTTTCTCTATGACATTGGCATCATATGATTTTGAACTTTGTAGCAAAAACATGTAACGTATGGCTGTTGTGACCAAAAATTGTGAATACATATAAGATTTGTTGTTTCCATTAGTGTTGAAATTCAGAGGCCTTGGATAATATGTCCACTATGCCACCAGAAAACTAATCACTGGACTACGTAATCTTTAACACTTTGGCGGCAACGGGAAGTTTGATGAGTTTTCAGGTATAACTATGCAAAGAATTTTTTCGTAAAAAGACAAGTATTTGAAATGAAAACTGATAATTTTTTATGCTTGTTTAAGGCTCAGAATTAAAAATGTTTGCCTCTATGAGGGTGCTGAGTGCGTAAAAGAAGAAGACGATATTTTTTCCAAATTTCGATTAGTCATAACTTCTGATCACGAAGCATTACATCATCACGAAATTTAAAGAACATATTAGTGTTGACCAAAACTATACACGAGTGATTTTTGCTGAGTGTGGCGATAACCCTGTAGCTACAGTAAGCAATTGAAAAAGTCATTGAAAACACTAAGACGATTTTTGAAAAATGCACACGATTGTGCACTCTATTAATTTAAAATTTTCAAAACTTTGAGATACATAGAACGGTAGCCCTTCACCAAATTATCTATTTTCTGAGCCCTCGAAGCTTCTGTTACATTTAAAATACGGTTAGAATAGATGAGATTATTTTGAGGTTGATGAGATTATTATTATATAATATAGTTGGGCAAATTTTTTGAAGACCGAACCCTTGCTACTGGGTTTAACGAAACCAATGGCTGAAACCTGACGTTATAAGCCAACCTAACACTCGTACTGTACAATAAAAAAATGTGAACGCTTACAACTAATAGGATTGGGCTTTTTTTTGAAAATTAGCGGGCGGATTTGTAGCTACTCCAAGCACGTGAAAATTATTTTTTTCGCTTTTTAAGAAAATTTAATGGATCGCCAGTTTGAAATTTTCAAAGTTCTTCATCCCACAATAACAGTAACCTATTATCAAGTTACCTTTTGGAGGGCATTCAAAATTTCTTTTCGCGAGAACTAACGACCGGATTTGACTTATTAGATCAAAATAAAATTCACAGGATATATTGGTCTTAAGTGATGAAAGTTTGGTGAATATGGGGTCTATTGCGATTGTCGCAAAATAGTCGATAAACGATGCTTATCGATTATCGTTCGTCGATTGTGAAGTTTGGTATTGTGAATGTCGATTGTGATTGATAAGTATCGATTTGACAAACGCTTCTTATCGATGTTATTTTACATGGACGACGACTGACGATCACAAACGCGTCTGATAAAAAATATAAATGATTTATAGTCTGTATGCATTAGTTATTTTAAAATTTATTTTTAACAGGAGTAAACTAGTAAGCAATCGTAGGCTATTTGAAAAGCTCTTAAATTTAATGCAGGAGAATGCCAATATTGCAAGAGGTGTTTGCACAAAAACACATGCAAAGCGGAGATGGGAAGCATTTGCCCAAGAATTGAATAGTTTTGGGCTTCCTGTTCGCGGGTGGGATAAATGGCTAAATGTAAGTTAAAGCAAAAACATTTATTTTAGAATTTAGAGTTTATGTGCTACTAAGGTTTTTACTGATATGAAATTTCAAATTAAAAAGAAAATGATTGAAAATAAAGCAGAATTGCATGCAACTGCTGGTAGACCTAATAGGTTGCATACTTTTAGTAATATAGAGGAAGCTGTGATTAGTTTTTTGGAAATTGTCTCGTCAGTAAATCCACCTGAGCAAGAATTTGATTTATCATACACTGATGAGCATGGAGATTGTGAGTTGAATAAGGAAAATGAAGTGTCCGTAATTCAACAGAGTAAAATCCGGGAGGAGAAGCCAGGAAAAAATACAAAAAAAAAGGTGCGTGCATATAAAAATGAACAAAATGATGTCTGGATAGATATGTTAGAAAAGCAAACGCACGCCCAACAGGCATTTTGTGAAGTAACACAAAATGTAATGAAAGACATAAAAAAAAGTCTAAAATGTAATAATAAATGCTGTAATACTAAATGTTCCAGGATGAGAACACGAGCCAATAAGTGAAAAAGATAGAGCATACATACATATCTACATCTAATTCTAGTGAATTGGACGTATCTCTTAATTTCCTTCTAGCTCTACATAACTCCAGTAAATTATCGGAATTGGAACTAACTTGTTCATCAAAAAACAGCTCGACAGAACTCATATTTCAAATAAAAATGTTTGTTTCTTGCAATATTAAACACTTGCTCTGGCGTTCTTTTTAATGAGCCACATATTATAAAAAAACACACCCTTTTCCTTCAATCAAGCAAATAAAAATATGAACTCCAAATTCGATATATTTACGCTGTCAACAAGTGCCAAATACAATTCACAAGCTCTTATATCTAAATTAACGATAATACACATATTTGTCGATTGCACTTACTCAATAAAATTTAACCGTTTCGAACGACAGCAGTCGATTGGTCATCCAATCGACAATCGCAATACCAAACCAAATTTTATCGTTTCGAACGACAGTAGTCGATTGGTCATCCAATCGACAATCGCAATAGACCCCTATATTTGCAATCGTGTAGCTCTTAAAATAAAATCTTGAAGTAACTCTCAACCAATTAAAAGCTTTCAATGCTTTCAGAATTAGAATAGAGGTACTAAAACCGATAACTTTTGGGCCAAAAGATGCTACCATTGATTCACATATGATTAAAGATACGACCTTAAAATAAAAAATAAGCAACAAATATTTAGATTTCGAAACCGTGGCGGGTGGTAGCCTTTAAAATCGTTCTGCATTAAGGAGAAGCCAGGAAAAAATACAAAAAAAAAAGGTGCGTGCATATAAAAATGAACAAAATGATGTCTGGATAGATATGTTAGAAAAGCAAACGCACGCCCAACAGGCATTTTGTGAAGTAACACAAAATGTAATGAAAGACATAAAAAAAAAGATAGAGCATACATACATATCTACATCTAATTCTAGTGAATTGGACGTATCTCTTAATTTCCTTCTAGCTCTACATAACTCCAGTAAATTATCGGAATTGGAACTAACTTGTTCATCAAAAAACATTCAAACTGATAATAATAAAAATTCGGCCTAAAAGACAAATCAAAATCATCGTATTTATACAAATATTTCATCTATGCTATAAATTCCGATGCAGTCATTTGATTTGAAAATCGAGTAAGTAAGATATACTTTTAGTGGCGATGATCGGACGATCTGGCCTTTTTCTGATATATTAAATGCTAAATACTCGTCCCCGGTCGTTTGTACAAAAAAGTGATTTTGTAGACAACGCTATCTAGACATTTCCTCTGCTTTTCTTCGAAATTTTTTTTTGTGATTCTTTTACCCTAGAGTTTTTTTCTTTCTAGCGACAATTACAAATATATATTCAATAGGCACATTTTAATTTTGGAGTATTTTCAATTTAAGTTTTTTATATGTAGAAAAACCTGTGAAGTAGCTATACGTATTCTTAAATAAAAGAGATTAAAATAACATTTTAGCTATTCAAACCTTCAGTGCGAAAATAATTTCTAGATATCTTTGTTGAATAAAAGGACACCCCTCCTAAAATTTTGTTCACACCCCCTAATAAAAATTCCTGAGAAAACCCCTGAGTGAAGTGAAGCTATTTACCAGCATACAAGTACTTTGTCGCTAATTGAGTAATGACATTAAATTGCTCCGACCTATTTTTACAGGAGCTCAACTGTGATAGTAACTCTGTAAGCAAAGAACTTATGTCGGTATATGTAAATAAGCTGGCTGTAGAATTTGAATTTGTAATTTGTATAGAGACAGCGTTGTTTCGACCAAGATTTGGATTACCTGGTAGCGTAGGAAAGTCAGCTGAATTCAAATTGAAGTTAGTGCTATTGCCAGTGCAGACAGCTCGCTGCACACTTATTTTGGTGCTTGAAAGGGTATTTAAACAAAATGTAGTTTCGGTACAGCTTACTCAGATTCGAAAATTATCTGCAAATAGTTTAACAATGAATAAAACTCTTATTGTCGCCCGTATCATCACACAAAAAAAAATCATTTACGCAAACAAACTCACTCTACTTAAGATACACATCATAATCAACCACTTGAAAAAGTTGAGATCGCTTTTCCTTTACGTCATTTCAAACCGTTTAGCTCGTGTCTATGTGCAATTTCTTTGCAAAACTGTTATCTGATATTCATTATTATTATTTTATTTTTCTCGTAGTTGCATGTCTAGTGCGCAATAGAAATATGCACTCGAAAGGCGGTGACTGCAAATAGAATTCCATACAAATGCATTACGAGTTGCATGTTTTCCACATAAAAATAAAACGTTTTAGTTTCGAATGCAAACGGAACACATACGATATCTTATGTCTCGAAAAGCGGTTCGTATGAATAAAGTTTCATCTATGCAATAAAACAATAATGCATTATTGCACTATGAATGCAATGGGTCCCTAGGCTCACAATCTCGTTGAAAGTAGGGTAACAAAGTGTGTTCATCAGTTTTTATTTTCTGTCTCTCTGGAATCGAATCCAATTCAGACTTGTTGCTTTCAATTGAGGTCAACTATCTTGGAAAGTGGGTTGCAATTTTAATTTGAATATGTATTTTTTTTTTATTTCCAATTTAAATGATGCATGGGTTATGAAGAGCAGACACGAAAAGAAGGGAGGTCGACTAGATAAAATTGCCAACATGATTAACATAGGAGAGTTCAGACTTGTCATTTTATTTATTCCTCCCGGATGTCTGTATCGTATTTTACTATCAGCGGATAATACTTTTAGTTGATTATATTTGGTCGTTAAAAGTCATTCGTATGATTGCGAATATTACTGTTAGAGCACATTGCAGAGTAAAATGTACAGTTAAAAAATAAATTACTTTTCTGTACTTGCGTTTCGAAGGTACTAGAGAATTAAGCACCATAAAAATTAAAATTCTTACAAACATATTACTCAATATTACTTGAAGAATATCAAAACAAACTTGAAACATTTAAAGTTTACAGATTTTTTTTTCAAAGCTTAATACTTCCAGCAGACCTCCCAATACTTTATTTTTCATAGTCAAAAACCGTAGTAGCTACTCACTTCTCGTTCAAAGGCCTTTAACCAGCAACCTCTTAAGCTCCAAGTCGAACCTTTTGAATCTTCCCTTTATCTCCTTATATACACTCGAACAACGAACATATAAAACGTGTATTTTTTTTCCACATCCGTGACACTTAAAGCTTTTCGTAAAGATTACGGTTTAAGCAATATAATCTTTTAGAGGGCCTTGAAGTTACTTTTTCATTCCCCTTCTCCACATGGCATCTTAAAATCTGCCATCTTCGCTGCACACACATTTATATATTTATAATAAATGATGCAAGGCGTCTAGTCGGCTTTAAAGATTACCCACATTAAACCCCGGCAAGATATAAAGAAGTAAAATGTATAACTAATGCTTCCACACACAAGAAAAAAAGACACCAGTAGCGAGCTACTAAACGAGCAACCCAGGGACAACCGAACCGACAGTCGTTAAACGAGCGGGATAGCACATGACAGAATACTGCCGCGATTACAACCCCCGGAAGGGTTAAATTTCGGTTTTATACAGTTTTATCGTTTGTTTCGGTTTGCTGTTTTGAATTTATTTTTCAGTGTCGTCGTCGATGATGTCGTTTCGTCATGCATCCATGTTAAGTTTTTAACGTTTTTGGTACACATGTGGATTTTGTGGAAGAAGAAAAATGAAAGGATTGGGGTGAGGATATAACTTAAGGTTCGATGAAGATAGATAGCTGTTGTAATTTATGATTCTGTTTTCGTATATAGCGTAAGAATGTCAATTATTTTAAGCCACTCGTGGTATTTTTAGCGTGCCGTTTTATTGTTAAATGCTAAGTTTGTCAACAGCTGGGAAAATTATTCACTTAAATGATTTGGTTTAGTTCATTCATTTTTATGGTACAATTTTATACATGTTTTATGATACGTTTCTGAAATTCGCGTTTTTAAAGATGGGGTATGGTAAGATTTTGGTAATACAGTAGTCCCTCGACTTACGTCGAAGTTAGGTTCCGAGAATTTGCGACGTAAGTCGAAAACGACGTAATTCGAGGGTAGAAGGAACCTCAGGCGATAAATGTATGAATTTTCATTTTTTGAATAGGAATGTATTTATTTTTTAAGTTTGTACATAATTCATTTTTTTAAAGAAAGTCGTGGGTTTTCGTCTACAGAAGTTTTATTTTCGTATACAATTGCGTATTTTCGCTTTTACTTGCACCCTTCATCAAGTGTCTGTACACGACTACACGTCAAATTACAAATAGAAATGAAGGCAACAAGTAGCAACCGGAATACGTATTTATAAAACATACGAAGAACAAAATAGGCGGCTTTCTTTAAATATGTACAAATATGTTCCTATGTGACATAAAGCACTAAAAAGCAACACATCAATTGAATGATACATAACACAGAAGAATAGCCTCTATTTCTACTGTTTGTGGGTTGACTGGTTTACTGGTGAAGAAGGTCGAAATTCGCGTTTGGGACGAAGTTTGTTTTCTTTTTTCTTCGAGCACCTGCTTTATAATCGTTGACAGAAGTGAAGACTTCGTTTGAAATTTCTGCACTTCTTAATTTTTCGGGATAATTTTCTTTGTACATTTTTGTATATATGATTAGTAACGCTTTAGGAGAAAGATTATTGGCTTCCAAATATTTCTATATTGTCGGATAGAAACATTGATCAACCCAATCACGAAATATATTAGAAGTAATCCAGGCCTTTTTGTTGCACCTCCAAATAACTGGTAGATTTTCCTTGCATACATTTTTGAATGTCCTTGGATTTTTTGATTGATAAACAACAAGAGGACACAAGACACAAATCACCTGATGCATTCCCTCCAAGAAGCAAAGTAATCCTGGATTTTTCTGCCTTAAAGTCTGGAGCTCTTCTTTCTTCAATCGAAAGAAATGTTATTGAGGGCATGCGTTTCCAATACAGGCCTCTCTCGACAACATTAAACACCTGCTGTGCGCAATATCCTCCATTTTCAATAATATCATGTAAAGTGTTTGGAAAGATCTTCGCTGCGACATAGTCCGCACTAGCCGCTTCACCTGTTACTTTTACATTGTGAATTTTACTTCTTTTCTTGAGGTTTTCAAACTATCCATTGCTGGCAACGAAAGTGTCTCCTCGATTCAAGTTTACTTGTTCGAATAAGCTTTTTGACTTCGCCTTAATAGTTAACGTGATCACCGGCATATTTTGATGATTTAGGTCTTTGATCCAAATAATCAACATTTTTCCCAATGCAGGGGCTCTTTTTTTGGTAATTATTGTACCACTTGTGGATGCCCCTGCTTTAGTTGCTTCACTTATTTTTCTATTGCTGATAATGGTTCGAACAGTTATTGGGGGAAGTCCCATAGCATTTGCTATAACTGTCGATTTTGCACCTTCATCGAAACGTTTTAAAATTTCTATTTTCTTGCCAATAGTGACCATTTTTCGCATTTTCTTCGAATACGGTTTCCCAGCAGAATGTTGTCGCTTAGTTCCAGGGGCGGATTTGACCATTTCGCCGACCTAGGCCTCAGAAATATTTGCCGCCCTTTTCGTGAATTATATTAAATGTAACAGTGCGCGATTTTTTTTTGGATTCCCTAGAATACTTCGCTGTTTTTCGTTGCGCTCGAGCCCACAAAATAGGAATATCAGAGTAAAAATTCCCTATCATTGCACCCTTACCACACAAACAATTATTAAAATACACACACGGTAAAGAACCTAAAAGTACCTAAAAAAAAGAATACAAAAATACCAATTTTTAGCAGTCCACAACCGTATTCACCTTTACATCGCATATAATTCCAACGTCTTCGCTCATAAATTATAAGTAAGTTTACTATTCCGTTCAAAATTTGCTTCAGCACTTGACTGGAGATCAACTATGAACTCGACTACTGTAAATTAATGTTCGATATGTTATTATTTAAGGATGAACCCGAAATATTTTGACCTATGATGTTCTAGATTTCATTTTATAGAAATTTTTTATAGAAATTAATTTCCGTAATGAAGTACAATTTGAAAAAACACGTCAAAAATAAAGAAAGATTCGCATGTAGTTTATATACCCTGTAATATAATAGTAAAAAAAATTCTCTGAAAATTAAATGCTCGCAAATATTTACCTCCGATAAGCTGTTCCTAAATTGAAGAGGTATTATTTGGGTTCTTTTTAGGATCTTTTTAGGTCTTTTCGGGCTTTTTTTTTTTTTGGTATTTTCAGATACTTTCTAGGCACTTATTAGGTATTTTTGAGTTTTTTTGGTTCTTTACGTGATCGCATTTCGATATTTATTATAAGCCAAACCTTTTACTGTCCGAAAAAAATCATTAGAAGTGAATTTTTGCGTGCATTGATTTTTTTTAGAGAATTCGGTTGGCTTGAGGTGTTAGGCTTATTCAACTCAGATATATGTACATATGCGACAGAAAAAAACTAAAAAAAAAAAGGAAATTTGCCAAACGGCGACGTAAGTCAAGGCGACGGACGACGTAATTTCAAGGATTTGGTCTCAAAATAATGAACGATGTAAGTCGAAAAAACGTATAACAAGGGAGACATAAGTCAAGGGATTACTGTACTTTTAACTATAATTCGAATCATAATTCGTAATGATCGTCTACAGATTTTGAAAGATATAAACTGATATCTTGTTTTTATAGATAAGATCGCCCTGTGTAATCAGAAGAAAGTCAAATGTTAATAAACGGTGAACTCCTTGTCAAATAGCGGATCAAAACGCAAATGCTTTTGATCCGCTCTTTGACGCTAATTGAAGTGATTTTTATTAGTTTTCAAGTCGCCTTGGTAGGCACGTATGCCCAACACCAGTTCGGAGGTTCTGAATTAGTTCAATAACCTAACATAATCCTCGGAACAGCATTCTCACTTAGTTTTGAAGGGTAAAATTGAAGAACGTCTCCGAAAAGTGATCTCAAACCAAGATATGCTCCTGGATATAAATCAAATAGCAGCTCGTAAAAGATTAAGAAGCGGTTTTACTTTCGAGGAGATTTTGAAAATGTTTCGAACTACCGACCTATCTCTCTCCTGTCTTGATTTCTTCATAAAGCCATTTATAACAGAGTTTATTGTGCTATCAAAGTTCAAATTTCCGAGGAGCAGCAAGGCTTCTTTAAGAACCACTCAGCTGCGGCAAATCTAGTCAAAGTCGTCGATTTTGTGGCTACTGCTCTCGACATCGGACACCAAGTTGACATTATTTACACTGATTTTTCGAAAGCCTTCTAAGAGGTAAACCAAGGTAAACTTGTTACTAAAAAGCTTTACTGACACGTCTGGTTTTCCAGTTTCGCAGCATATATTTTTATGCGCACTTGAAAAGTTGTCTCGAATGGTTGCTCTTCCTATAAATTTTATCGCTCTTTTAGTGTGCCACAAAGTTCCATACTTGGTCCTCTGCTGCTAATTTTTTTCATTAATGATATTTCGTTTTTCTTTACATATAGTTTCCTCTTTTATAGTGATGACTTTAAATTGTTGAGAGGAATTTGCTCAATGATTATGTTTCACCGTAATCTGACCCGTCAACCTTAAAATACGTAGTGTATTGTTAGTGTTATGAAAACTCTTCTAAAATAAGTATATTATAAGTATATTAAACAGCACTAAATTTTTTTTAAAAAATCAACGTTTTTAGCAAGCTGTTTTGTTTGAAATAGTCTTAAGTGTAGCGTGATTTTCAAAGCTACACTCAGAGAGACCGCTCTGTTTTTGATGAGAAAATAGTTTTGGCAAGTGTTTTTTTAGGAATGTGCTATTTAAGTAGATTTTAACATGATTTACCTTATGAATTGTCATTACCGATGTTTATCTTTAATTAAATACTGCGAAGTTTACAGTTAAAAACACCGTGTTTTTTTTAAATTTTACTTGCAGGAGTCAGAATTGTTCTACTGGCATCTTAAATAAAATTGATTTACTCAAATGTTGATTTTTGAAAAAGTTCAAGCACTTAAAAGCAACTTCAAAGAAGAAAAATATGAGTCGATCGCAGCGACAATTTGAGCATTGAAATGAGAGTTCTAACACCGTATTTAGGTAGCTTGACGTCTAGGGAAAAGTTTTGATTTTTTCTGAGTTACCGTCCCATTGAATTATCAGTAAATACAAACCCAAATTATTTTGGTACTAACCAGCAAGATGAATTTCCATCGACAATTAAGCGTTTCAACCGAGTAATCTGTCCAACGAGTGTTTTAACTTTTTTCAAATACTATGATTTTCGAAGGAATAATATTTGAAACACACGATTTTCTTAGGTACCGCTTAATTTTTTTAACATTCTGTTATAACAGTGTTTTAATAGAAAATGCCTCGATTAAATATTTTTTTTTTGTTTTCTCTTAAAAATCTCTACGACTCTATATCTTAAAATAGCATTTACCCACTTTCCGATGCTTTCACAGCTCGTTTCATTCAAATCCGAACAGCTTCAATACAACACGACGTTTACATAAGAATTACTGAAGCATATAATCCTGGAAATAAGACGAAAAGCTTATGGACCAGAGAGTTACGTCATTTTCCTTACCGATAGGATACTTTAACGCTTTGACGTTCCCATCCTATGATATTTTCACCACATCAACGCATCATCACGTTAAATATCTTAAGTATTTCAACAACATCGGATAACATATTTGAAGATACAGCATCAACAACAACAACAACAGCACAAAAAATCTCGACTGACTGGGTAAAGGTGTTAAAATCGAGACTCACGTTAAGGATTCTTATGTCGTCAGGCACAAAGTTGCGTATTGATTTTTATCCCTTTACGAAACACGGTAGACGACTTTCTAGGGGAAGTAAGAAAGATAAAATACGTCTTTGAAGGAAGTTGGGATGACGTTTTAAAGGAGTCAAGGGATTATGATGGGAATGAATGCTGTGGTGTGATGTTGTGTTGAAAAATTTGTGGATGCTATTGAAAAAGGATTTGTAGAAAAACAGGTTAATGGAAATGTATAACATTTTAATGGAGATTTTAAGCAGTGGTAGAATACGTCGGTATTGAATAGCAGTTGAAAAACTAGACAAAGTTTAAGAAAAATCAGTAAGGAGTAGTTAAATGGTTTGCATTTGAATCGATTTACAAATGTTGGAAAAATATTGTAAACTTGAAGGAAGGAACTCTGTGTTGAAACAGTTGAAACGTTATTGGATATGCTGTAACAAAAATATGCATTTCTGCACCTCCAACTTCATAGAAATTAATAAAATGCGTGCTACTGCATTTTATGAAAGCGGCATTTCGATGAAGTGTAGACCAGAAATAACAGAAAATATGACAACGCGTGATTACTAGTTTACTTCTTGTTTTACACTAAAAGATCAAAATAAACAAAATCGATAGGAAATATATAACAAATCTCAAAACAAACTTACTTTAAGTACTTTTTTATATATATAAGCGTCCAATCATGATAACTCACCTGGAAGAAAAAAGAACGAAAGGTTAGATTTATATTGATTTTTAGTTGTTGTTTTTTTAATTTAAGCATTATTTTTATATTATTGTAATGAGCAACCCATAGGAAAAATTCAAGTCTTAGGAAACAATTTCTATGATTCTAGTCTTAGAAAAAAGTATTTGCTTAGCATACTAGGGGGAACCCAAAATTAACGGGACTACTCTGTGTATGGGATATGGGGGATCACTTCTCCTCTCCTATATCTCTGCCAGTCCGCAGCTTGCTGTCTGCGATCAACAGCTGCTTTTGTTCTCTCTACGTGACTTTTCTTGTAAAGTAGTTTTTATCACGTCGAAATCATCATATCTAATTTTAAAGAACAAAGACTTTGTTTGAAATTTTGTTTTTAATAGGAGAAAATGGCCACCTAATCACTTCAAATGCTTCTAAAAGCTTACGGAGAAGAATCTCTTAGTCGTGTACGAGTGGCTTTCTCGTTTTAAAGGTGGAGATTTGATTATCGATACCCCCCTCGCACTGCTCGCGCTTCAACAAGCAGAAATGACGAAAGCGTTTCAAAAGTCCGGGAAAAATAATGAAGATCGTCGGTACACCATTGACGAATTATCTGAGCTACTGGTGTTAATTAGAGCTCCATTCACTGCATTTTTACTGAAGACTTGGACATGAGGCGTATTTCACCGAAATTTGTTCCATGGACGACCAAAGAAACAACTGACTGATTGTGTGCCAGGAGCTGAAAAATGAGCTTGAAAGTGATCTTAATTTCTTGTCTAGGGCCATAACAGTTGACGAGCTTTGGTGATTAGATTACCACCCCGAGACAAAGCAGGCATCCAGTCAATGGAAAACTTCAAATTCACCCTTTCTCAAAAAAGAGAGACAGGTCAGATCGAATGTGCAGACCATGTTGATCTCTTTTTTTTACATCAAGGGAACCGTGGACAAGTAATTTGTCCCAAGAGGTCAAACGGTAAACCAAGAGTATTACTTGACGGTTTTAAGACGACTGCGAGAGAGAGAGAGTCCGGAGGCCAGAATTGTGGGAATCGAATGAGGGGCTTCTTCACCACGACAAAGCACCTGTACACACAGATCTTCGAATTCGTCAATTTCTGACTTCATAAGGCATGTCACTCCACCACTTTCCTTACTCTCCTGACCTGTTTCCGTGTTATTTATTTTTGTTTACCCGAAATAAAACAGACTTAAAAAGGCGGCAATTTCTGACTGTGGGTAAGGTAGTAACGACTTCGACAAGTGCTTTGGACAATATCACAGTTTAAGAGTTCCAGAGGTGTTTCAGTCAGTGGAAAAAGATTGGACAAGTGCATTTGTTCTAATGGACAGTGCAGGAGATTAGTCCTTATTTCTAAATATCTGTAATAAATAAGCCGCTATAAAAGTAGTCTCGTTACTTTTGGGTTCCCCTCGTATATTTTTTCTTGAACGGGTGTTGAAAAACTTTCATTAGTCCGACTGTTTTCTTGACAAACACGAACTAGACATTTTACGTTTCGAGTGCACTTGCATGTAGCTTTCGATACGATTCAATTCCAGTGTGCTCATTGCCGCGTCAGCGACACCTTTTCGCCGCAGCATGCTAACGGCATGTAGCCTGTCGTCGGCAAAAACGCTTGCAGCTAGGCGTACCAAAGATCGCATTTTTTGAAAATATAATGTGGAAATTCAACTTTATTTTTTGTTTTTAGGTAATGGTGAACAAGCTGGGGTATTTTAGCATTATCAGGAGATATACACTGAAAAAACACATGGCGCCAGACGCCATAATTTATAGACTTCTGGCGCCATGTACATAGTCGATTTAGGGATAGTGATAAAATATAGCGCCTCACGCCATAATACATGGCGAAAAGTACATAGGAGCAGACGCTATGCTTATAGCCCTCCACGCCATGTACTATAGTCCTCCACGCCATATACATGGCTTTGAGGTCTATATTACATGGCATGGAGGACTATAGTACATGGCGTGGAGGACTATAGTGTATGGCGTGGAGGACTATAGTACATGGCGTGGAGGACTATGGTACATGGCGTGGAGGGCTATAAGTATAGCGTCTGCTCCTATGCACTATGTCGTGTGGCGCTATATTTTATCACAAATCGACTATGTACATGGCGCCAGAAATTTAGAAACTATGGCGTCTAGCGCTATGTGTTTTGTCAGTGCACCAAATATAAATTCCACCAAACATAAATTCGATAAATTCGAGTCAACATACTCACTATTGAATGTTCCTGCTCCAGTGTGAAAATTCACCGGTCGAAATATCGAAAATATCGCAGCCAGTACTTCAGTTCAAAATGAGTCAATTATGTAGACATAAGCTCTAATGTCACTTGCTGATATTTATACATTCCCTCACACAGCATGGCTGCGAGTTATAATTGGAGTACCATGAGCCATATTACATGGCCCATGGCACTACGTAATATAGCGTGTGGGGCCATAATTTCTGTGCCATGTAATTATGGCGCTGGGAGCCATACTGCATAGCTCAGGGCACTATGTACATACCGTGTGGGACCATAAATGCTGCGCCATGTTACATAGGACCACGCGCTATGTAGATTCTGACATTATGGCGCTGGGAGCCATATTGCATAGCTCAGAGTACTATGTACATAGCGTATGGCGCCATAAATAATGCGCTATGTTACATGGCTCTGGGCGCCATGTGGATTTTTTTCAGTATATAACCTAATGAAGGTTTTTTTGTGTAAGTGCAAACAAATTCAAAAACTCAGGAAAAAAAATTATTTTCATCCTATAAAATGATTTGAATTTTCAATCATTTTCGAATCATTATCTGTTTTTTTTTACATTCTTTTATGTTAAAAGATGTCTCCTTTTGATCTAAAAAAAAAGGTAGATATATTATTTGTCAATCATCGAAAACACCTGACTTTCATCACCTGAACGCGACATTTTCTCGAAAAAGCAGAAAATAGAGATTCAATCAATTATAAGCACCGCATTGACGCTAGGAAATCTATGACGCTACGCTTAGGCGAACAGACACAATTGCATCAGCGTATCATCTCGTTGCACGTCACGCTGACGAATCTATGAAGCACAGCTTCAATGGTCAGTTGGCCTAAGGTTTCCTATGAACGACGCAGTATTATGTGAGACTCTTGCCCACCAAAAACATCACCAGCTGATCAAAGCAATACGAGCAGTCTGACCTCTTGGAACAAATTCTTTATGCACAGTTCCTTTGATTTAAAAAATTTTGGTACCCTTACATATTGTTCTATCAGGAGGAGTTTGTAAGGCATTCTTCTTATCGTTTCAGACGATATGCTTCCTCTTATATATCGAAACCCGTACTCAAGCGTCCTCTGAATGAAGCATCGAGCCCACAACCGTCGTAGGGCCGATTGCAGAATAGAGCACTTTTCTGAAGCGAAGGCACTGTATTTGCAGTGCTCCAACTTAACTTTTCCCAAACTAAGAGAACATGGTTTCAATTAGCCGTGACTTTGCAGAAATTGACTCAGGAAGAAATTTATTTCACGTGGTTAGTACTAGGCTAAGGTTGTATGATGCGGGCTAAGCTAGTCGTCCATGCTCTCGATGTGCTTGTAGCCCAGTATTCCTCTCAAAGCCCAAGCATTCACAATCGTGCTTCATCACATTCTACCTCCCTTTCCACTTCTGAGTTAAAGAACGACTTCCGCGAATTTTCTTGGAAAACTTTCACATCCGAAGCTTCTTCTTCAGACCTTCAAGCGCTTCTCTGAAAGTTCTACATGCTTCTGACCCCAGAACGTGGTTAATTTCTCTTAATGGCGCGGCAAACAGTTTCTGCTCTGATCTGATCTATTGCAGTCCTTTTCCATGGGATGGTAGCTCATGAGCTTGTAACATAGCACCACTTTGAGTCGCCTTTTTTACTCTGAAATGCATCCAGCCAATTCTTACTCGCCCGTCTTTAATTAGCTTCATAGTTTTTGCATCCTCCCCAAACCAACTTTCCGCTGTTCTCTTGCATTTAATGTGATTTTATTATTTTGGATTTTTCTCTATCGTATCACTACTGCGACTTTTTTTCCGGATCTGAGCCTGTAGAGGTTAAGCATCTCGATTTTGGCTTTGGAGACAAGTTTCTTAACCTCCCCTTGCTCGAGGCCTCGCCATAGTCATTCGAATAGCATCACCGAATCACCAAATTTTGCACCTCTGCAGATCCGCTGTAGGACCTCCGTGTAAGTTTTCGCTACGGGAGGTTATTTCATGACTGCTTTTTTATTGGCCCTTGGTGCTTCTGTTTTTTTCGCCTGTGTTTGTCTGTTTTGGGCTACAATTTTAAGGGACATTCTACAGATAAAGCTATGGACATCAACGAAAGCTGCTTGTCGTGACCACGGTCACCCAGAGGTTCTGATCAGAGGCTCTTGCGTCCGTTCACCGTATAGACGTGCTTTCTTTAGGCTTCATTTTTCGCTTTCGTGCCCTATTTTGCGCGGCGCGTGTGTTCTAGCTTGATCTTGGTTTCTACGTTCATTGTACAAATCTTCCACTGGGCTAATTTTTGCTTGGCTTATTTCCTACAGACCTCAATCACTTCGGGAGCTCCCTGAAGTTCCAGAAGACTATTTTTTGCATGTCGCAACATGTTCTTTTGAACCTGAGATGCTGTTGTCACTGCTTGTACAAGATGACAACAATTCTCACCATCTCGTTTTCTTGCGTTTGTTTTTCTTTGGGAATGTACATATCGTGACTCCTGGAAAAATGTCTACTACCATGCAGTGACTACGTATATTTCTTTGAACTAAAGCCCGTTCTGTGCGTGGTTTCTTCATCAACTTTTTTGATGTTGGTCTCGCTCGTCACAAATATAAAATTTCGGGTGTCCGACAATCGGTTCTATTCTTAAAGCGTTTTCGCTAGTAGGTAGCGTCATTTGTGCATTAATTAAAAATTTGTCCACTTAATATTAATAAATTGATGCCAATTAACTGAAACTCTATAAGAGATTAAAGTAAAGGCTGCATCATTTTCGAAATAGCATACTAAACGAGACAATGCCTTTCATGAATCACTTAAAAATTCAAAATATTTCCTTTGAATCTACCAAACACCAAAAACATTTTCCTTCGAAATCAAAACACGCTTTCTTTGAAGTCCCACAACCTTTCAAATAGCTATACTCGCCTCTTTATTTTTCAACATCCGCTCGATTATGCCAAGTTTCTCAAACCACAAACTTATCAAAGACCGTTAAAAAAACATCTCCTCATTAAAACTTTCCGGCATTGTTTTTGGTAGTATCAGACTCAAAGAAAAACAAAATACATGATTATGAGCGAATATCTATGTAAAATCATGAAATTGTTATTTTTTTTTTTTTGCTCTGAAAGCCAGTTTGTTTGTATAGCAACTAAAGCTAAACAAAAAAAGAGCTCCATGAATATTGCCTGGAGATATGAAAAAAAATACAGCAAAAAACAAAGTCACAGCACATAAACAACAAAAGGAAATACAAGGCAGGATGAAACAAAAGATGAAATAAAAGGCGCGGGATAGCGTAGGAGAAAAAATATTGTTTTCAATAAGGAATTGAAAATTCGTAATGTTATTACAAAGCGTTATGTGTAGTCAATACTATTTATTGATGTTTTTTACGGTTTCATGAAAACGGAGTACAGCAAAGGTAATTCTTTACCCTTAATAATTTGAAAGAAGAAATATTTTCTGAAGAATTAAAATTTCTATGGTCAGCAATTTCCAATAGAACACTGTTAAGCGTTGAACAATGGGACATCCTTTCAATATTTTTGCGGGGCAAGCACACCTTTCAAGCTAATTGCAATTTGTGAAAGTGCCACTGATCTATATTCCTTACATACATAGTTTGTATACTAGAAACATAACCACTTTACTTATGAGCTTTATAAAAAAACAGGTGCAAAAATGGCACTAGTTACAGTAAAAAAGCTGCAATTTTTTAAAGCAAAATACTAAATTATCCTCGAGAGTAAAATGAAGAAGGGCACTTCGATACTCATTTTTGAATCATCATTCCAATACAACATTTTCCCTATCAGTCTCATTACATCCCGCTTCATCGAATATAACTAGCGTCAAATATCGTTTCTAGTCACACAGGTAGATAGACACACTCCACTGTTCTAACAAACGACCTGGGCTTGAAGTTAAGCTTCGTCAAGAGAGCTGACTGATGCAACGACAACAACAACTATAAAGCTACCTATGTATCACTGTAATCCTGCGGAAGCCTTAACTCTCCTACTAGTCTCCTCTCCTGATAAGAATTTTATATGTCTAATCGGCTTTCGAAAGGTATTAACGCCCTATGCATGTGTCTTCTTCGTTTTGAACAAACGCCATACAAACTAACGTTACATATATGTGCGCATCACAGCCTACAAGGACACAAGTCCAAATAAGCCCGTTTTCGCTTATGTCGTCAACTAACGTAATGGTTCTACACATATTTCCCGCACACAACATACAAACACCCTTAGTAATGTGTACTTTGAGGTGGAACTTTGATGAAATTCCGGGCGATTAGTGATGATGGAATTTCTCATATTTTTGCAGGCTGCAAGTAATGGCAGGCAGGACATCTTGAAGGAGTCTATGGAAAAATTTCAGAAATGTTCAAGAAACGGTATTTAGATGGAATTATTATGGATTTGCTAATGTTACTGTGAATTATTGATCATAATTTGACTTATGTATGGGGTTAGATGACATGTGAGTAAGGAGACATATGTCAAAGTACATTAATTCAAAGTTCATTGCGACGAAATACAGTCGATGTTTGATAAAAGAAATATGAATGCAAGTTGGAATAAGTAAGAATGAAGACTGCAAAAACTGAAGGTTTATTCTGCTATAAAAGATAATTTGTCACTAAAGTTGTCTATAGTGATGGGTTCAAAAAACGTTTGGCTGCGAAAAACGAACAAACAGTTTTTCCAAATAGCGACAAACAGTTTTTCTAAAACGAACAGCAATTCTAAAACGAGAGATGGGACTGCTCCTGCGATCACTGCTACTAATCGCACTGCTCTTTGAAAAGAGCAGTGAGCAGTGCGATTGCTCTCTGCTCATGCTGTTCAATTGCTCACTGCTCTTTTGAAGAGCAGAAAGTTTTATGAAGAGCAGTGAACAACATGGTTGTGTATTGCTCATGTTGTTCGACTGCTTATTGCTCTTTTGCTGAGCAGAAAGTTTTGAGGCGAGCAGTGAGCAATTTGATTGTTTTCTGCTCATGCTGTTCAACAGCTCATTGCTCTTTTGCAATGCAGAAAATTTTAAATGCTCATCTATTCAGTTTCTTTTCTTTCTACCCTTGCGAGTATTTTCGGACTTGCAAGTATTTTATTCAATTATTCAAAAAGTTTTTAGGGTAAAAGTAGCTGAAATCGGACAAAATCGGCCAATTTTGGGTTAGGGTGGTTTGGGACATAACGGGCCAAGACCTATTGCTGTGATACAAAAATTTCGGTTTTGTAGGGGAGTAAGGGGTTTTTTTGGCCATAGTTTGGCAAAAACTGCCTTTATTCGATGATTGAAAGTGGTCGGGGAGTATGATTTATACGGGAAATCGGGCAAAAACGTCCATGTTCCCAAAAAAAAATTGTTTGGTCTAGCATGAATTTGGGGACCTTTCTGAGTTGTTTCGGGCGAAATTTCCATACAAATCTGGGAAAAAGCGGCCTAGTTTCGAAGATACGGCAAAAGTAGCTGAAATCGGTCAATTTTGGGTTAGAGTGGTTTCGGACATAACGGGCCAAGACCTATTGCTGTGACACAAAAATTTCGGTTTTGTAGTGGAGTAAGGGGTTTTTTGGCCATAGTTTGGCAAAACTGCCTTTATGGCGCTTTCGATGATCGAAATTGGTCGGGGAGTATTTTAGTGATATATTAAGGGCGGAAAAATTTTTGATAGGGGAAATTGGGCAAAAACGTTTATATTTTCCAAAATTTTATTTTTGGTCTAGCATGAATTTGGGGACCTTTCTGAGTTGTTTCGGGCGAAATTTCCATACGAATCTGGGAAAAAGCGGCCTAGTTTCTAAGATAGGTCAAAATCAAATCCGCCCGAAAAACTGAAAGCAGCACTAAAAATGTTGAGATCCTTTTTGGTTCGCCAGTTGACTTCTGCGGCGGTGCTCGTGACTGCACTTCAACCCTACTGGGGTTGTGACTCATGTCCAGCATTACCGAAGAGATTGGCCCCCTAGTGGGTGCATGTTTAATACACGCAACATTTTTTTTATCATTTCTCAATAAAATTTTCGACAAACTTCATGCTTCGCTGAGGCGAAGTGGAAAACCGATTGTGCTAGATTAGCCAGGAAAAATAAATTTTCGAAATTATATTACATACTGCATAATACTGTACATGCGTAATAATATTTCACGACGTTGCTTGCGATCCAATGTATGACATTTTGAAAACCACAAAACTACTATACGATTTACCAAGCACTTGGCAACACATTCTTCTGCTAGCAAGTTCCGAATTAATGCAGGCAACGTATTCCCAAACATACTACATCTATTCTAAACATGAGCATTCATCGCCACGGAAAAATACAGTCAAATTGCAAGCATGCAATGCGATTGCAATCTCAGGCTGGAAATCGCTGTATCAAGCACAAATCGAAGGCGATGAGAAGGTAACGAGCAAACATTGGCAATGAGCAATCAAAAGTGGCGAGCGGTTTTTCATACGCACAATCAAGCTATTCAATCGCAATTGCGATTGAATAGCTGCTACTCTAAACTACTCTTTGCTCAAACTGCTCTCTGCGATCACTGCTCAGTGAAAAGAGCAGTTTAGCACATCTCTATCCAAAACGAACCGTTTTTATACAACGAATAGTTTTTTTCTAAAACCAATCGTTTTTCTAAAACGAACCGTTTGTCTACAACGAATAGTTTTTTCTAAAACCAATGGTTTTTCTAAAATGAACCGTTTTTCTTAAACAAATAATTTTTCTACAACAAACAATTTTGCTAAAACGAATAGTTTTTCCAAAACCAATCATTTTTCTAAAACGAACCGTTCTTCTACAACCAATAGTTTTTCTAAAGCCAGTTGTTTTTCTAAAATGAACCGTTGAGTGTCCCCCATATAGCCAGTTAGTACTTTGACTAATCAATATCATGAGTCTGAGACTTCGTTCTAAAATCGAGCTGTTCCAGTATGAAGTATTTGGAAAATTCAGCTCATTTTGCTCGTAATTCGACTCAGATATTTTCTCATATCTTAGTTAATTCATAGCCCGCTGTTTTATCATCGTAAATTGTCTAATGCTGAATGCAATCCATGGCTCTGCTGATTCGGCTACACGGATCTACATTTGTTGTAGAACCGTGTAGTTGAATCTAGAAGTGACTAAACTATTAGCGAAAAGTAGTGTGACTATTTGAAGAAGCCCTTCCCAAGCGGGCAAAGTACACTTCTGCTTGTGGCGGAAAAGTACCTTTAATACTAGAAACAGAAACACATTCTTTTTCTAAAAAAAAAACAGTGCTTCTTACAGACCAGTTATTGCTTTCATTCAAAATTTGCAAAAAGAAAATCAAAGTATGCCAAATTAGATTGAAAATAGAAAACCTACAATGTGACCCACTTTGGGCGCACAAGTATTTATTAGGTTTTATCTCTAATTATGAACTGTAAACAACATTTTTCATTATCCAGTACATTTTTCACTCATACAAATAATACAAGCCTGCAAATTAAGCCTAAATCAAAGCAAATCGATTCATAGAAATCGATTATGACAAAGTATGATAAAGCTATTTACGATGAATCTATGAAGAGTTATGATAAGACATAGATTCGGTATGTCAAACCACTATGGAACGTCTGAGGTAGAGTTATTAGGCTTGATTTACATTCAAATTAATTTCAATCCTTTAATTGTTTGGTAGTTTAAGGAGTGCTTCCTAAACATTGCTGCAAGTCCTTACTTTTCGAGCTCCATTTTACCTGATCGAATCAATAAATAGTTGTATTATTCAACTAATTGCGCGCATGTTCCAGTGGCCGTCAACAACGCTTTAGATTGACGTCGGACTAGACCCGACATGAAAAAATAATCAAACGTAAACCCAATTGACCCCTATATTTGTCAAGCATTTATTCCTTTTAGTGCAGAGCGAAGCTCCATAAAAAAAATATTTTGTTATTGATTTGAGAACACAAAAGGTAGGTAAATTGAACTATTGTGCTCACGCCCAGTATTTCGAATTCAAGGAAGGTCATTTCCGTTTTATTCGGTTCTTAATGCGAAAGCAGTAATATTATATCTACCTTGTGCTTGTGTTTTTACGAAATTTCTTAAAAGCTAAAGAGGTCTAGAAAAATAATATACATACAACCAAAAATGATAGAAACGGTTTGTTCTGAAAGTATGTGTCTTCCTTATTTCTAATGCAAGGATCTTTTTAAGGCGACATTACTAAGGCGACATTACATTCATTACTACAATAACATCGAATTAAATTTAAGAAAAACCGAGAAAATCGGAATAAATAAATGTAATACATTAACATTTCCCCCCCCCCCCCCCAAAAAACACAAACACAGAAACCACTCCCGGTTCATGTCCATAAAAGTTACGACAAGGATGCTTAGGTCACACTACATATCGCCGGCAATCCTTTAAAGTTATTATCACAAGTAACATCAGAATGATGATATCTTTCCGTTAGTCACCTGAACCAAAATCGTATATCTTTTGGGTTCTTGGAGACATGAAAACGGTAATTGTAAAATATATGTACGAGAGGATATACATTAGTCTCAGTATTATTTTCCAACGTGATGTAAGCTGGAAATATAGTATATTTCGAAAAGATTGGAAGCTTTAGTTGCTCTGTTCAGAGAATCGAATGTGGAGAATAGGAGAGGTGGTAAGGTCGATGTATACGCTTTTCGGGTTATTTTATGATGAATGTTAAATGAATGTAAATGGCGTTTCATGTAAATTATAAATAAGCATCGACGACTGTGTTATTCGAAAAGGCATATCTATAAATAAAGTATGATGTCGTTTTGTTTGCAATTGCGTATTATGTGTTTGATGGATAGACTCAGACGCAATGAATTTTAGGGGGTGATTTTTAACAGCACCAGAAGTTAAATTTAGACTATCTAGATTTTTTTTAAATTCGAATAATGCCGAATAGCAGATAATTTATAAAAGGTAATATAAACGATATCTTTGATTAAAAATCCATATTGGCTCTACATATTGTCCAGGAATATATTATTTTAATCAAAAACAACGGATTCACATGCAGAAAATTTCACTTTAAAAAGCTTATACTACCTTTTTCTCATCTCTTTAAAATTATCACATGGCTCTCACCCCCCTACTTTCTTACAATTTTCTTTTCATCCCTCGAAAACCAAATCCACTGCATATTTTACCCTCGGTAAAACATTCAACCTCATTTCGTATTTATTGCATTATCATTCGTGTTAACTTTTCAGTGTTAGTTACTTTCACGTTTCCTTTATTTTTTGAGCATTTTGCTTTCATCCTACACACCAATCTACAAGCAGTAATCTACTACACCTCTCCCCCAGGCCACCGTCGTATTTTCTTTTCATTCGGACCGCACCATCGTCAAAGGAGAACAAAAATGATAATTGTGGTTCCACAGAGAGAATGCTTAATTAAGAACCCGAAACGGCCAAAGTCAAGTAATTTAGACAGGAAGAAAATTAGGTTGTTGCAATGGAGTATTAATTTATAATTAAATTCAAAATACTAAAAGAGGAACAAAGGACTGAGTATGAGTTGGTGAAAGTATAGCCACAGGGGGGCGATAATTTGATGAGCTGGAAATGAGAGTCTTTCAAAAATGCAAATTGAGATGAGAAGGAATTTTATGGAGTCGAGTATTTAAGCTTTGTCTTATTAATTTGGCTATGCTTAGTTCGTATTACATTTTATTTTGTAGAATTATCAGAATTATCATTTCGATAATGAAAATAATTATGGCGCATTAAATCAATGGTTTACAAGAAAGAACACCCCTATTTCTCTTTCATGTCACTCTTGTTCCACAGTACACCCCATTGCAAGACATAGAACTCTAAATTTTAGGTTATATTTGAACCGGTTATTTGAGAAACCCCATAAGTCACATTTTTTCAAAATCGACTTTCTGTTAGAAATCGATATTGAAGCTCAACACTCACTATTTGGTAGAGTAATCACATTAGTACATGCCTCCCCTCGGCAGCAGGAGAGGTACGAGTTGGTTATCTATTGGAGAAACAACATAAGTCAGTGATTTATGTTGTTTCTCCTCCGCAGCAACGACAGCGCTAGTGAAGCATATTCGTCAAAAACACTTTTTCTGATAAATGATGCAATCTGCTACGGTGATTTCATTATCAGTTCTATTATCGAATAGCTCTCTACGTCTTCTGTTAGTTATTTTATTTTATCTGATTTTGGAATATTTTTCTTGTTCTTATAACATAATTATTTAAAAAATGAGTGAAAGTGAGACTGAGGGTAGGCATACCCCTAGACGAAAAAAGAAAGGTATTAAAAGGCCATATGAATACAAAAGTGAAGTGATTAAAAAATCAAGAGTGAAGGGAGTTGAGTACGTCAATTGGAATGGAAAAAATGTTTCTGCTGTACTACCACCATTGTCTAAAAATTGCAAGTAAGTATATACCTACCATTTATCTAAAATTATATTCTCTTAAAATTGGTCTATTCTAAAGTGATAATGCTTTTCTTTTAGGTGCACGAAGAAATGCGTATCAGTTTTTACAAATGACGAAAAAGATCAGATTTTTCAACAATTTAGAGAACTGAATACTAAAAACGAGCAAGATTGCTATCTACAAGGACTCATTTCTGTAAGCAAGGTAAAACAACGTTGAAGAAGAAAGACGGTTGAAGAGTCCTCAAAGCCAAATAGAAGCAACACCTATATTTATTCAATTTCCACCCCGAATAAAAAAGTTATCGTTTGTAAAATAGCCTTCTGTTATCTATTTGGAATAATAGTTGAGAGGGTTAGAAGGCGTTGCTTTCTCCTTAGTGCTGGGAAATCGCCCATTGAAGAACGAGGGAAATGCACACCGGGAAATGCAATTTCTGGGATCATTACAGATGCTATTCGCGAGCATATAAAGCCTTATCCTACTAAGTTGGCTCATTACACCACCAAAGAGAAGCTTTATTTAAATGATAAACTGGATATAACCACTATGCACAATATGTTTATACAGAAATATCCTAATTATGGAACAGTTAAGTATTCATATTATAGGAAGGTTTTTAAAGAAGATTTTGACCTGTCCTTTGGCAGACCACAGGTAGATACTTGTTGCATCTGTGAAGAGCTTTCCATGAAAATTAAAAGTAAAGTGTTAAACGATACTGCAAAAAGAGTTGCAGTGGCTGAAAAAATGAACCATTTACGCCTAGCAAAAAAGTTTTCCGAACACATGAAAGTTATTGCAGAAATGACCAAGTCCAATGAAAAAGTTGGAGCCATCACAATCGATTATATGCAAAACTTACAATTAGCTCAAATTCCGATGCAAGAAGTGTTTTATTTACGTCAAATAACAGTAAACGTTTTTTGTATTCACGATCTCAAAAATGGTCAGGCAACATTTTTTTTGTATCATGAGGGTAATGGCACTAAGGGACCGAATGAAGTGTGCTCATTTCTTACGAGTATGCGATATTTCATGGAAAACATGAAATCGGTAAGGTACCTTCATGTTTTTTCCGATGGGTGTGGAGCCCAAAACAAAAACCATACTATTTTGAGATTGTTTTCTGCTCTGACTTCTTTGGAAACGTTTAAGACTATTGACCATTACTTTCCTATCAGAGGACATTCGTTCCTCCCTTGTGATAGGGATTTTGCGGTGTTGAAAAGAAAAATAGCAAGAACGGACCGAATATATACGATGGGGGACTATGAACTTCTGATAAAATCATCATGTAAAAATAAACGTTTTGCTGTGGTCACGGTGAATGCTGAAGACGTGGTTGATTATAAAAATTGGTGGTCTCAATACTACAAAAGGACCATGCTGTCTGTAGAATCCGGTGGTAGAAATACTCCAAGGGAGCAAAAAGTTCAGCTAAAATTAGCCAATTTATGCACTTTGGACACTCATATAAGAATAAAAATTTGGTTATAGCACACCCGTTTATCAAGAGCGAAAAAAAACACACGTTCAGGCTAAATAATAACAACAGAAACCCACTAAAACTGCCTGAATCACTGTCGTATCCCAATGGTAAAATATCAATAAATTACAAAAAAAAAAATGCCGATATACGCAAGTTACAAAGCTATATACCGGATGATGATAAAATTCAGTCATTTTACAATCAAATATTCAGCTGGCCTACAACCACCACCCCAATGAGTGATGATGAAGATGATTGATATTATGACGTTGTTTTGTTGTTAATAAAAAATTAAAAAAAATAATACATTATTTGTATAATAAATTTGTTTTTTTACACTGCCCTATACCTACGAATTAACATATGTATTTGAGACACCCCATAAGTCATGGCACTTTGAAAATCGCTCAAAAAAAAATAAATGGGTAGAAAAATGTATCAACGTGCATTTTATGTGTATTCAGGCAAGAGGGATATATTTCATTTAAAAAATTAGGAAGTAAACGATTTGGCTTGTGTTGAAACAGTTTTTTTTAATTTGCCAAAAGTTAAGGTCAGTTGACTTATGGGGTTTCTCAAATAACCGGTTCATTTATTAGGTTAGTTAGTTAAGAATGCCTCGAAGCACCTGAATGATAGCATACCGGCATTTGAGGATATCCTCGAAGCTATCTCCACCTGTTGAAAGAAATGGCAAAAGGCGAAGAAGGAGTATCAACAAACGCACTTTGTACACTGCTTGGCTGGAATGATTCAACAATGTTACTTGGTGTCATCAAATTCCGATATAACAAAAGACATTCCAAATCCAGTTCTGGGATGATACAGCGGACCAGAACAAGAAAAAAACTGAGGCTCCTCAGCTTGGCGACCTCCTGTAAAAAGGCTTCGGAAGGATCTACCGAGACAAATGAGAGGCGGGATTTGCAAAGGATTTCAGCTTTATGACATTGGCACAGAAGTTTGCCTTTAAAGGAAGATGACGAAAAAGGGTCCACGATACTGATGGGCGATTGCGAGATATTTTAACAATCGAGACAATCGTAATCGATGCCACAAAACAATCGAGAGAACAATCGAAAGAGCAATCGAGAGATCAATCGATATGCTCGATTGTTCTACTTGATTGTTCATTTCGATTGCTGAGTTCGATTTGTGGGTTCGCTTGCTATACTCTATTCGTGCTCTCGATTGCAGTGTTCGATTGCTGTGTTTGATTGCTGTACTTGATTGTTGAAGACCGGTTTATAGCAGAAACAGAATGTGTAGCTTTGGGGATAAGACAGGTGCAGTGGTCAAGTACTAAGATCAACATAATACTGTAGCTTGCAGCCGAAAGCAAACATGGTTTATGGCTGACTCGATTGCCGTCAACCGATTGTCGATGACTTGTCCGACCGACAGATCGATTACGAGATTTTTTATTCGATTGCTACGATAGCGAGACGCTTTTTTTTTTATTATCTCGATTGCTACGATGGCGAAATGTTTTCTTTTTTGGTTCTCTCGAATGCAAAATTACCATCGAGTTAACAATCGAGTCCAACTTAAAAGCATCGAGACATTTCGAGATGTTTTAACAATCGAAACAATCGCGCTTCACTAGTCTACGATCGCATAAAACTCTTGGATTCGATTCGAACTCCTGTAGAAGATCAAGAAGCTTTGAAACTTATAGCTCCTAGAGTCAAAAATGAGGCAATAGAGCTGGATCCCCTTACATTCTATGAGAAAATGATCGCTGTCAAAAAGTAAGACTTGGAACGGAAAGGAACTAGCGAAGTGAAGACCCCATTGTTTCTTTCAAACTCAAGGATACAGAACAAGTGTCTGAAAATTCTCACAACCGGTAGTTTTAATATGAATATGATATACGCTCGACTGAGATTATGGGTAGGGGTATCTGAGCTACGACATCACCAGGGGCAGTTGCAAAAGCGCGGACTGAAGTGGCCGCTGCTAGGAGTAGGATCAGTGTGTTTAATGGATGGTGCGAAACATATCCTGGGTTTGAGTGCCGGTAAAGTGTTCAGAAGCCACTTGACACCAAAAAGAAGCAATAAGGACTTTCGGATGACACAGTATAGACGGTGATCTCCGGCGACTGCGTTGTGTGGGTAAAAAACGGATAGATAACTTTTGTGAGAAGTTACTTTTCTCTGAATGGCTCAATGCAGTAAGTTTACTTCATTGGAGACACTCTCCGAAACAACGACGGCGAAATCATAAAAAGGAGCGACTTCAATGCTAGAGCTTTGGAGAGAAGCATGCCCACCGAACACTATCATGGCCGGTGTATAGTAGAGATGGTCTCGAGGTTAGACCTGTTGGTGCCAAACCTGGGCTCTACGCTAATATAGCAGAGGTCCGCTTTTGGTGAATCATTTCGCGATGTCACAATGGCATTGGAAGGACTGGAGGTCTTCTTGGACAATAGGCACGTGATGGAAAGCTACACAGATATTGATCACAACTACACTACTTTATTTATTTATTCACATTCGACCAATCTTACAGATCAAAAAAATCCACTTACAAAAATGATAAATATAAAAATATGAAAAAGTTATATTAAGATAATTAGTGACTAAACAGAAATTTCACCAATGAATCCAAGATGAAACTAAGACTTCTTTTTCAAAAGAGGAAAAATTTATAAGCAACGACTCAAAGTAGAGCTCATCATCATGCCCACCAAGCAAACGTAAAAACGTGAAGTAAAATACACCTCTTTACCACTGCACTTCTAAGCAAAAGGGGCATTGAAGACAGCTCGGTGTCAAGAAGGTCGTTCTTCATTACGCAAAAACAGAGATAAACATATACTGGGGGATAAAATGCCGTTAAACAATTTTGTATAAAAACCATTGATCAAGGTACAATCTACGGGTACTTAGGGAGGGAAGTTACAGGAAGACTAGATGCCCTTCACAGTGACAATAGGGAACAAACGAGGATGCAACACACTAAGGAAGTAAACAAACGAAGGGAAAAATCAAAAATTCAGGGACAAATGTGAACAATCAAGGACAAAATCAGCAACTTCTGACGCCCTAGAGTTAATATAAAATATATGTAGATCAAAATTCAGCTTGGGGTTGAACACAACACCAGGATATTTATGCAGGTACACATAGAGCAAAATATTACCTGATAGAGAATACTCAAAGGATAAAAAAAAATTTTTATAAGAAAAGAGCATTACTAGACACTTGGATATATATATTAACAAGGAGAGAGTTTTTAGTATACCATACTCATAAGGCTGTGAGATCTGACTGCAACAAAAATCAGTCACTGGTCGATGAAATTTCACGAAACAGCTTAAGATCGTTCACGTGAAGGAGGCATTTATGACAAGAAAAATAATAGAGGTCCGAAAATTTAGTCTTGTGGACCACCAAAAGAGACAGAAAAAGGAGACGAAGAACGTATACATAGCACAACTTTGGAGGTACGATTGAGGATTTAGGATGCAAATTAGGGAAGTAGCGGACCGGATATGCCAAACAAAAGAAGCTTATCAAGCAAGATATACTGACCGACTGTGTCGCAATCTTTCGAAAAATCAGTATATGCTACATCAATTTGCCTTTTGTTAACAACGAAGGACACAAAATCGACATATTCGACTAAATTTGTGGAATTGGAACGACCCTTGAGAATACTATGTTGTACATTTGATATATTATTATACAATGCACGGGAGACTTGATTATGTAAAAAAAATTCTAAGTTTAGAAAAACCGGAAAGGAGGAATATGGGGGCGATAGCTATAAACGTTTTCAATGAAACCTGTCTTTAGTATCCAAAAAACTTTGTGCGATTTCCAGTCCGAAGGGAAAATATTTAAAAAAAAATAAAAACCTACAAAGGGAAATTTTGCGGATATATTGGGGCCACTGCTGCCTTTGGAATCTAGACGAGACATCCAAGTTCTCACTTCGATGGGTTCACGGAAAGGAGGTTAATAGACAGAGTAGCGATAAAAGGAGCTAGAGATGGACTACATTCGTTACTGGTATCATAAGAAGCTATCAACGAAAAAGAAATGAGGTTAGCAAACATAAATATATTTCAAGGGTGCAGGAAGATTTTTTGCCATCAAATACCACGGAGTCAGGATTTTGCTAATAAGTTTTAAGGAATCGAATATAGGAACAGAAAGGCTTCGGATTATTGTGCTACTTTCCACATTGCTGCGAGCAAACCTAAGCAATACCGCTTATTTTAGAAAACGTTTGGTTGGAATGCGGGATCAACAGAATACCCTTGTGGCGTCACTAAATGTGAAGTCTGGAGAGGCAATCTCCACCTATTAGTCAATCATTTCCAGAACTCCCGAGTTCGCCCAATTTAGACTTGGAATGAAGTCGGGTCGCTGAGCAGGTTGATGAAATTCTGAATTGGCTCTATATAAAGCAGTTTTGTGGCTTGAGAGATACAACAGCCCGAAATTCTTGCGAAGTGATCTGAAGAATTGTTTATGCTACTTGTTGAAATTATTTGTGATGTGCCAATAAGGAGAACTGATGGTCCTCCAACTGTTCATAAAAATCAATAATTAATTTATATGATCTAAAAATACATACTTCTAACTAAAATAAAGTACAAATCAACAAAATTCCTCATCTACCGCAAACATTTTTTCAATAACCACAATAGAATTACAGCATTGATCAGACCATAACTAAATACTCGTCTATTTAGTCCATTTGCACACAGTAATTTCCATGACTCAAAAGCCGACTGAAAGCTACGCAAATTCATAGAACCTTCTCTCAATTATTACACCAACAGTGTAGATTGTTAATTGTTTAGTGGTTACCGAGTCCTCTACTATCAAATAACTTATCAAAGCACAACCAATAAAGCCTCGTCGTTGAAACAACACGTTTTGCGCTCCATCAACCGTAAGGCCATCTAATGTTTCTGACAATATCAAGTAGTATCTTATTTCACTTCAATTAACATATCAAGCTTAAAATTGAATTTGCTAATTGAATTATACTCGAGCATAGAGCAAACGATAAGGTTACATGAACATAAGCGCGTCAGATACCAAAGCTCGGACGTTTGTATGATGGTTAAAACCAGCTGATTCTGACGTCTATTGGGTGGACAGAGAATAATCAATCGAGCAATTTTCATTGCAGATTTTGGGTTCCAATCTTTCGGATGGTTTAATTATACCACTGCGAAGCACAAATTGTGTCAACGGAAAAATAATCCATGAGTCACGTTTCGAGAGTGAAAAAATGGAAAATAAAACCAAAAACAAAAAAAAACAGAGATATTGTGTGACGCGAACGTGAAAACATTATCATGTCAGTTGCACTAGCTCTTGATCAATTTCAATTTTCTGCACACAGTTTTCAATTTCCCGTGTTTTGATTAATAGTTAAATTGGTTTTTATTCGGTTGTATGCGCGAAGCGTTAAAAGGATGTGTGCAAACAAGTCTGACGGAATTCATATTTCACTGGCAGAGGGAGTATAGTATGTAAAACAGAAGCACTGCTGCCAACACAAGTAGAGTAAAATTTATTGATATTTACATTGATATCGAATACCGAAAGTACTTATATTCAATTATGGATTTGTGAGAAGTTTCAGTTTACAGTTGAGGTACTCTACAATGCAGTTACTCTGCAGCATATGAATTGGCAGATTTCGAATTGGGATATTTTTTTTATTTAATTAGCTTGCTGAACGGGAATGTATCTATTAAGGGGATTTAATATTGTTGAATGTTTTACGTAGAACTATTTAAGAGATTGATTACCTTAGGTAAGAGTAGAGGTAAAATAATAAACAAGTCAAATGGATTACAGAACTCTTAGTCAGTTTGAAAGGAGCCGCCGTGGCGACCACATTGTTGAAAAATGTTGAGCACGGGATAAAGAATAACCAAACATTTATTTGCTTTTACAGAGTATGGAGGGTAACGAAGAGCCAATGAGAAGAAAAACGGAGGAAACGTGCACAAAAGTACTTTCATCAAAAAGAAAGTAATCGATGCATCGAATATTCTAAAATATTGGTATTGTCATTGTGTTTATTCTTATGCACTTCCTTTATAATAAATTATATATGCCCCTTGTCATTATTCCTCTAATTAACTTGGTGTTACTCATTTTTATTAAAATCGAAAGTTCAAACGTATTGAAAAGAAAGGTTTTTTTCTAAAAACGGCAGAATATCCAGTTCTGGCAGCAATGAAAGCAAACAGATACTCAAAGTCAATCTCCGACGATTATCCATCTGGTCTCCGATAATATCAGATCTTGCGATTCAGGTTAGCCAAATAAATCAACAGATGGCAGATATTCTCCAACAAATAAAGCAGAAGGCAGAAGGAAAATTTAGAAAAAAATTGAGCAAATGAAACAAAATCCGAAGCTGGTCAACCGACACCTGGCAGCAAGTTACACGTTTCGAACTTAAGTGCCAACGAAGCGCAAAAGGCGACAGTTGCTTTTTCTTAACAACATTAATGGCAGACGAAAGCCATCCTCCGCCAATGAATATGAAAAACATAACCGGAGGACATATCTAGTCTTTTCGACGCGGAAAAGCCGACACACGTAGTCTTGAAGACTAGTCACCAGAAGAGACAAGATCTAGAAGCAAATAAACAAAACGTTTAAAAAATTTTCAGTGATAACAAACGAACCAGAGGGAACTAGTTGCACGGTGCCACTTATAATAAGCAACCTGGAGAAATGGACTCAATTAATGAAGCCCCACACAGATCTGGACGTTAGCTACGAGATGGCTAAATAAATCAACCTGAGAATTCATGCCATCTTGAGAACAATAAAAATGAACCTACTGCCGGTTGAGAAGAAAGAATATTACACCTATATAGTGCTCGGAGATAAGACCATCAACTTTAGTTTAAGCGCCTTTATGGACTAAACCCAACCGAAATAACTGAAAAACAAACAGAACTTCTAAAAAATTGAGATGGTCTTCTTTAAAATGAGGAATGACCCTTCCAAACAAGTAAAAGTCTTTCTTCGTAGGCAAAGAACGCACACATAAGGGGCGCAAGACACCGGGCACCAAAAAATCAGGCGAAACCCATGTTTGCCAACAATTTGCCCATGCAACCGATAATTTTCACGCACAATACAGATGGATCAAGTACGATGATCATCACTATCACTCGCAATGCAACAAGCAAAAATACAATAGTTGTAAATGCGCAAACTGTGACGGAAAACATCCTGACAGCTATGTAAGATTCCAATCATTTGCATAGGCCGATTAAGTTTTCTGAGTTAAGCCAAAAAAAAGGCTCAAAAACTACAGAAAACAACCCTGCTTTTATCACACTCTAATGAGGTTTCGAATGAACCATCCATTATGAATCTATTCTCAAACCATCTTGCAGGAGCGATTCAAAGTTATAATGAAGAATATGATGAAGTAAAAAGCGCAAGGAATGTTTTGTTTATTTTCAGCTAATACGACTCTCTCTCTCAAAAGTAATCACAAATAATGCGAATTCTATTTCTAATGCGAATAAGTATTATATTGTGATTTTCATTTCTAATAAGACGGGATAACTGGTACAATTTTTGTTTGACGCAAGTTTGTCATCGTCATTTCAGGAAACGTTCCATAAACCCGCAGACCGCTTCCGTTTTCCTTACTGCATCTTACATAGGTTCAACTAATTGTCTGACAGTGAAAGTGGTCCTTCCCTAAATGAAGGCAACAGCAATTGAAATACGCAGTCAGTCTTTTGAGCTCGTGGAGATTTCTATACACAAAAACCCGGTGTCGCACTTGAAATCAATCAAGATCAATCTAAAATTTTTGGCCGAGAAGGTTTAGTCTTCAATCAGAAGTTTTAAAAGCCTATCACTGACTCTGGAGTAACGGGAACACCGATAGTAAATCTACCACTATACTTACTGAGCTCTAATATAACCATAAGTCAGTACTTTTCCTGATAGTACATATACTATCCTCTCTGATAAAGGAAGAAAACTAACTGGCAAGATTTCCATGACGCAATGGCAAACGGAACTTCCCACCAAACACATGAAAATAGTTCAAATGAAAGAAGAAAGGGAGAAAAGAAACTCCGATTGGGGTTTATAGCCCTAACAAGTTACCGATACATTAAAAAACCTAGTTAAAATGAGAAAACAAGTTCGATGAATAGCTAGGTACACAGGTGACCTTAGCAAAAAAAAGGTAGCGAACTGGTTGACAAATAACATCAGCTCCCGGAGTTCCTCTGCAGTAACTAGTAATGGGAAAGCTTTGTACAATAATAATTTTTGGAAATTGGCAGAAAATTTTAGATAGGAGAATAAACTTGCTTTGCCCGAAATAAACACTTCAACGGCCTCAAATATGACAATGCGAGAGCAGCCGAAGCTTCAGCTGAGGATCTTCACTATATATAAATATATGCCTCAGAAACTTACCAGACGATGTAATCTAAGAAATAGCGGATATTGTCAATACGATCAGATCTGCCTAAGAAAAAGTTGACCCCTTATGTGACCATACCACACAATTACCTAGATCACAATCAAGAAGGAAATAGTTGTACCGAAAAAGTATATTCCAAGTTTTAATATTGAAAGCTACTTTAATGCTGAAAGTTTAATCTCATGCGAATCAGTAACTAATTCAACATATTTACTGCCATGTGAACCACTTGTCATATTGCATTATTGGTAATGCGCCAAAATTTGTGATTTCAGTCGTTTAAAAAAAAATGACCAACGTCTGGGCCCGTAAGGTGGTTGTCGTGGGATTACTTTACTTTTTTGTCACATTGGCATCGCTAAGTAATATTTTTAATTAATTATTCAATCCATTTTATCAACCGTGACACACGATCTGTGGACAATAATTAAGGACACCAATGAAATTATGGAATCTCACACTGCATAATATGATGCTTTGCTGTATGCTGGCAACCAACATGTTATAAAAGCTGGGAGAATGATAACAGGAAAAAGGATCATTCGAATTCCGCTTAAACTGATCAAAGAAGGGTTCCGACGTCAGTCTAGCAAAATATGGTACCAAATGATACTGAATTAATAATTGGCCCTGAATCTGTCAGCTAAACAAAACCGACAGTGATTCACTGATACACTTAAGGTAGAACTATAATGCAATTAAGTGAACTTTAAGTAGCTTAAGTGACAGTACGGTTGCATAGAAAACAAGCGGCATACCCATAATGTACTTATCTGCCGTTTCGTTAAGTTTCGTTCAATTCGGGCCACTTAAGTGGCGTACGACTGGGACCGTACATCAATTAAGTAAATTTGACAAGAGGTTTGCATAACGACTACAACCAATAGAAGGCACGTAAAATATTTGAATATGTTTTCGTGGATCGCTTGGTATTGTTGCAGGAGGTAGAAGTAATGAACATTCGTATACGGTATTGTAGAAGCAATAATAGGTATGTGAAATATTTGAATATTTTAGGTCTGTTCGCGTACTTTCAGTCACTGAATTTTACTGAATTTTCCTGAATTATGTGGTGGGGGACATTCATGAAAAGTACAAAAACGCTCACATTGCATTTCCTGAAAATTGACAAACAAAAGTGTCAGTTGTCGGTTTTCAGGAGAACAATAATGATAATAAAATCATCCTAAGCGGTGATAAATTATCGTCACAAAAATATTCGTCCTTCATAATATTATAACATTAGGCCAAAAACCGTTTGACAGTTTTCAGTATTTATTTTAGTTTTCAGTATTGCGTAAACGCTCACATCAGTTCATCTCATATGCCTCCAAATTCAAATTCATATTCGCCACTCTGACGGCAGCTTCATGAACCTTCACTTAATTCTATTATGGGCAAATTAACCGATCGACTTCAATTGAGTGAATTTTCGTTCAGTTTCAGCGCTCACTTAAGTTCACTTAATTGCATTATAGTTCTACCTTTATGCTCAACATTCAGTGCTTGAAAGCAAAACTTACTCCTAGGGGCTTAAGGTCTTTCAGCGATACGTGAAGAAGTTGTCAATGTCATAATAATTTACTAGGGGGTTATAGAACACTGTCAATGAAACTGGAATCAATTAACGTTACAATTCTCTAAATCAGCGTTCTTTGCAGCTCTAAACCAGTTGAGTGAATTAAGTAAAATAGTCCATCAAAATCTATTTTCGAGCTTAGATGTTGTTACGGAGCGCCATCCACCCTCGTCCCCATTTATGCAGAGGAATGTAATAAGAATGCAATTAGGCTAGTTTAATGCCATAGCTCGACACACGACAGCACTCGACCTGCATTGCTCTTCTTATTATTACGATAACCAGTCGTTACTTTGTTTGTATCCGTCCAGATAAGCCGACTAAATCCGGCAAAGCAGAATACCATGCAGTCTGATTTCATCTAGCGAGAAGAACGGACACGAGATGTTAAGAAGTGAACACACAATTCCAATGAGATCGGTTTCTGTCATAAGCAGTATCTTCCGACGTATGCAGTCCTCTGTCTCGAAAAGATTTACTAATTTTTAGCAAATACTTCTACGTAAGTGCTGCTATCGTGAAAAAGAGTCCGAATTCGCCATCGTTTTCATTACTGACATTCCCATAGTTTAGAATCCGGACGATAAATAGAATAAACGAAAAAAAATCCTTGCTAGGCAGATAGGAAAATGGATACGGAGTAAGTAAACTTAGACATCCTGACAAAAATCACCATTCATGTAGAACATTATTTCTTTCTGCGGCGAATTAAAGAATAAACGCCTAAAATTCGCATTGCAAATGTCGCGGAGGATGGTGGTTAGTCGATGCAAGCAGTTACTGTTGGAAAGGAGCATAAATTATTTATTGCATTTAGCACAGCATTGTTAAGGCTATACTGCTTCAACTACTGCTTAGTGAAAAGTCAGTGGTTTCACGTTGATATGAGCTCCTAATTCTTCTTGACTTATGGTGCTTTTTTTGCTGTGTTTTAAGATATCGTAGCAAAGCTAGGACCTTGACGTGTCCATTCAAATCGCCCAGAACATCGGCGACTAATCTGTACCAAGTCTCTTAATTCAAGTCTCGTCTACAGTAACTATTCGACTCATTCCTTGCCTTAACTACAGGGGTCCAGCAGCACTTCACGCGCTGTTGTTTTCGAGGTGGCGTGAGCATTCTTGGCACCCACCTTACGCTGACTCATCCCGCCAAGATGATCGTGCGGAAAACTTAAAATGGTTGTATCAGGTACTTCAACCATTTCCGCAAGCTGTTCTTTCTTAGTCCAGCATCTTTCTATATCACTTTTTCGACTTTTTGAATAATGTTACGTGGGTCGTCTTCAATTGAGCCCCTTCCTTGATTAAAAGAACTGTACAACTTGTAAGTCATGTGACCTGAACCAGAGCCCCCGTGAGACAATATCGTTTCTTTGATGATGGTTTGAGCCAACTTTTCTTGTTTTGTGAGGAATTTTATAACAGATTTTATTTTATATTTTTTATATTATATTTTACAATTTCATGCAGACAGAGCTGCTTGGTCGATGATAGTTTAAATACTAATGGATCGATTGAAATAAAACTTGCTATTTATACTAACAACGAGCCTTTAAACTCATTTATTTTCATTAAACTAACCTCATTAATGACCTAGTTACTCATTCCGTGAAATTAACTGGTGAAACACAATGTGTAGCCGTAGCCGTGGCCTGCAGCGAAGCCAGGAGCTGTCAAAAAGTTAAAAGCACAGGATTGCATTGAACCAGTTACAATGCGTAGCCCATGGCGCCGTGGCCGTAGCCGAAGTTGACCAACTTTCTACTTTTTGCCTGGCTACATCTTTGACAGCTTGCATGTGCAATGCTGGTAAAACTCTATTACGTGCCCATATCGCCGTTAGACACATTTACCGACTGTGTTTTTTCTCTGTGGTTTGTTGTTCTTTGGGATGTTTTCTCTTTGTTTGTTTATCTTCAGTGTTTTGTGTTATTGTGTATTTTTTTTAAGTTCTTGTTAGTTATTCTAGAATGTTTAATACCAGCCCGACATCTGGTTGTAACAGGGGCAAAAACTTCAAGAATAATCATCAAAAACATATATAAACCAAATGAGAAGACAACGCAATTATGATAAACCAGCAAACAAACAAAAAACACCCACAAAAACGCAAAAAAAACACAATCGGTAAAATTGTCTAACAGCATAGCCATTAGACAATTTTACTGATTGTGTTTTTTTAGTATAAACTTTCTGTCTGCATGCTGGTTAGTTCGAAGATATTCAATGATTAATGTTTTTCTGCAGCATGCAGGTATATCACTATTGACTTCAGCATATTTCCACTATAGATGTTTTTGTATTTTGAATAATGATGTAACAGAGTTTGCAGTTTTCAAAACCGGTGTTTACTTAAAATCCGAAGAAAAAAAAAATCAGATACAAGGTTGATGACAAGCACTGCAGTATGGAGGACACGCGGGCGAGTTTAGCCCCAATGATTCTGTAAAAAAGTTTTTCCACGCTTTGCAAAAGTTCTACCGATGTATTCCATTTTTCAACGATCATCCTAAAACAATGCCTTCATTTGATCTAAAAATAAACAGCTAGCTAACACCGATTACATAAAATCGATAAAAAAAAAACTTCAATAAAACAATATCTTGCTAAATCAAACTCAGAAAGAGAAAGAATATAGAATATGTAACTAATTTCCACACAGAAAAAACAATTTTGACAGCTGCCGCTGGCTACATCATTGTGTTCAGTCAATGCTGCAATGTCTGGCTACATCACTGACGGCAGCATTGTTGACAGCACTCGCAGCAGGCCACGGCTGCACATTGTGTTTCAGCAGTAATGACCCACCTTCGTGTATTGTTTTGAATTCCTAGGAATATCCTTTGAATATCTTTCTTAAATATCAATTTGGAACTTTTGTTACTTTTGAGAATGCTGAAGAGCTATACGTTGTTCACAAATGTCAACCGACTTAATATTTTGCATCCTTATCCAAAAATTTGCATGTCCCCTATCAAGTAACAAAGCATCTTATCTATTTTATACTACGTTTAAATGATACGGACGGTAACTTTATTGTGCCTTATTCTATTTTTATCTATAAAAGAGGTTGTTTCGTAATTATCTTAATATAACTAATTTCCTAATAGTTTATCCTTCCTTAAACGGAACAAGATGCAGGTACACATGGACCTACAAGATTACTATTGAATGCGTTAATACTATGGAATTACTATGGAATACGTTATTAAGTAGAAAGTTCCATCAAACTATCGTTTGTTCAAAAGTTCAACCAAACTATCCAAATTAGACTGCAGGATCGTTCGGTCGTCATGAGAAGAAACTGTCCTAAATATTTTCCTGTCGTCAGCAAAAAGTAAGCATTGTATATCCTGGAAAACCATATGTAAGTCATTGATAAAAATCAAGGATAAAATTGGTCCAAAGTTTGAACCTTGAGGAACACTTGAAGTAGGTAGAATTTTCCTAGCGAAATTATTATTTACATTTATAACCAAAGATCTATTTCTTACATAATCTTTCAAACAATATAGCAAAGATCCGTGAAAATCAAAATGACTAAGCTTCTTAAAGAGAAGATTGAGATTGAGTTTGTCGAACTTCTATATGCAAAAGATAAGGGAATACGCTCGGATCAAACATATCTCAGCCTCATGTCTCGAAAACCACTTATTGTACATGAATTTGAGGTATGAAGCTTTTGTGTAGATTATAATGTTGAGTAAATTAGATTTACGTAAATTCACGTAAAGTCAATCGTTAACAAGATATTTAAGAAAAATCGATTTTCGTTAACTTTGACCTTGAATAACTTTTGTTGCACACCCGACTTTGTAATGAACTTCCCACATTATGTTTGTCATCTCACAATAAACACATTCCGTCGAAAAATCTCTGCTTGGATTTATTTGGCAGATAAAGTCTTATTTTCTTGGCCTAGAAGGGCAAGGCGTCGGACTATAAAAATCTAATATGCTGCTGCTCAAAGGTGCTTCCATTCTTTTGGAAGCTGGTAGAAACCAGGTATGGGAATGTAGAATGATAAGTTTCACGCCTCATTATATACTCAAAGCACAACGTATCATAGCTGGATTTGAGCCATGGACTACAGAAGCTAACAGCCGATACTCAACTCACTCGACTACTAGATTCTAGAGCCAAGTTAAAACGCATATGCTTTCTTACTCAAGTGAGTCTTCGAAAATATTTTTTTTTCTCAGTTAAAGCATTATCATTAGAAGCTCAGTACACAGAAGGCGGTTTGATGGAATTTCTTCTTGACATTTTACAATAGATTGCAAAGAAAAACGGCTATTTAAGGTCGAAAGCCCTAGATTTTTGCACTTTATTTACGTGCATAATTTATCATTTTTAGAATTCATTATTGTATAATTTGAGATTTTATAGAATAATAAGAAGAAATCTTACGAGATTCATAAGCTACCGTTAAACGTATCGTGCATCAAAAACAAGGAGTTAGATATGAAAAACGAGGTATGTTTAAATTTTCTTGTCACTGTGTAGCTCAGAAACTATGAAGATTTCAACATAGCCTTTTCCATGTCCGAATGTTTTTACCTCGAGATTCTTAAAAAATATCGTTTGGCTAAAACATGTAAATAAATCTGTAGATTTCTAATGAATCATTCAAAATTTACAAATGAAGAGATAATTTCTGAATACAAAATCTATTCTTTGCACTAAACACTAACAAGTGAATTGATCGAAAATGCAGAGTGCATCCTACATCAATGATTTCTGAATTTTACCAATAAATTTCCTGACAAGATGTTACTTAAGTCTTTCATGTACATTCAAGGAAAGAAAACAGGATTACAAATGCTCATTTTTTCTGCCAATTCAATTCAAATCCCCTATAATTTTTCAACCGTCATTTGTTCTCTAAAAGAAGTTTCCTATTACCTACAGAAGACATCGTCCAGTCAAGAGGTTTACCGGTAAATTTCCACTATCTAGGGAATTCGTAAGCAATTGTAAAATACACGTGAACAGGTCAGATGATCCACTAAAAGATACAAACACGACGAACAAAACTGAATATTTCTACCATTTCTTTTTCGTTTCATTTTTTTTCAGCCACAGCGTAACCATGGTTTTGCAACGTAAAATCTTCCTTCATTCCTCACTTTTGGCATCGAATCAGTACAACGAAATGTTACCGTAGGGAATCTTACGTTGAAATTATTGTTTTCGGTGAATCAGCAAAAATCTCGTTATGTTCGTATTCCGAGTCAACAGCAACTGGACGGAACTGAAATAGCAGGAAGTGAATTCGGAAGAAAGTCCTTGCATTGCCCTGCGGGGCAAAAAGCCGAAAAACCATGAAGAAGTCCTTTCAACAGGAGAGAAGGAAATGTGATGAGGTAAGAGTCCACCTAAGGTAGATTTTTGTTTTTCGAGCCATGGTCGAACTAAAGAAATTTCAGAAGAAAATAAAGTGGTACCAGTCGTGGATGAGATATAAGCAGCAGGTATAAAATATATACATCTGAGATATAAGCAGCAGGTATAAAATATTTACCTGGAAGAATCAGGCTGAAAAATTACGGAAGGATAAAAAGCTCTGCCGTGCTATTTAACTCATGTTTTTATGTTTCAATGAAACTTCCAGAAACAGATAAGGTTGCGTCAAAAGGACCAAAGATTAATCAAAATCAAACTTTTTAAGAGACCCTTTTTTTGATTCAATTACAGAGTTCAAACTTAACCACACACTGTGCAACCCAACTGAGTCCTCATACTATCATCTGCTTGCATAATAGCCTGATGCAACAGATCTCCACTTCAGTCTGCAACTCAGGCCACATGCCGACAAGGGCAAGTTTCACTTGACTTCGGCTTCTGGGGTCGCATCCCGTCTAAGTGCCACTTATTAGTTTACTAATTACATTCAGACTTTTGTAATATCACAGTCCTCGCTAATTTTTCTCTTCTCGTTGCGAGCGAGGCAAGTAAAGTGCAAGCAGCAGATTTTACTTGCGGTCTCGCAAAATCGCTAAACTAGTTAACACGGCAATCTGGAATGTTGAAAATGGCAAGAGTCGTGAAAGGGATTGAATAATAGAACTAACATCAAATGAGACAAGTAAAATCTTATTTGTGGGAAATACTATGGGAAAGTGAAATTTAAAGTTATATCGAATGGAAGAAGGCTGACAGTCAGCTCGGCTATAACACCCTATAGTCGACCTCGTTGTCAACTTTGTCGGGTTCAACTGAAAACTTTGTGCCATCCAACTAATCAAACTTTACCCGGAAAACGAACTGTTTTTATCGTCACTATGATTGGTTGTCATACAAAAGTTTGAAGTTTTTTTTTCGTTTTTAATTAACTTTAGTAACCACTTGGGAACGGAGTTTTTGAAATATTCATACAAAGCGAAGAAGGGCTGATGAAAATTTTTCAGATTTATTCCGGGATATCGTGGAATGGTGAGATTTGTTATTCATAAGTTTTCCGAGAAAACTGAAATACATTTTCAAGTATTTACTGAGAGTGATATGAATGTAGGACTTTTCTTCATCAGGATAATGACTTTCGGGAATCAGGTGAATATTTGGAAATTCACAGACATGCAGATAATTACAGAAATGCCAAAAGAACAAAATATCTCATCTTTCTCAGCAGCTAATCTTCAAAGCTTCTTGAGAAATTGCAGCATATTTCCTAAGTCTTTGCTATTGTTTTTTTTTTGTTGTCTTAAACGACAAACTTCAAATACCATTTAGAAAATCCAAGTAATTTCTCAATGTACCCGCTACGCTTCATTTCACATTCATTCCACAAATCCTGCAACCATTTTCACAATCACGTTCTTGCTTCCACTCCAGTCGACTCTGGGAAGCCGGATCAGCCCGTTGGCCAACAAATTTCCACTTATTTTAAATTTCCCATCTCGTAATAGCAACAGATTCTATTTCATTTCACCATCTCGCCTCGTTTTTCTCCACTCAATTTACTCTCGATGCTTAGAATACTGAAAAAATATCGAACGTTTCGAAGAAAACGATGATTGTGATACGGCGACAGGAAAAAAAAACGGAAGCAACTGATAAGAAAACCGAACATCTTTCGATAATTTAGAATGCACCGGCATGCATTTACTTTTCATCAGGCTTCAGGACGCTTGGTTGGCTAACGTATTGATGGTTGCGTCTTTGTTGGTCTAGTGATGGTGTTTCTACTACGACGCTTTAGTTATCGCTTTGGTTGCCTGTAAGCGAAAAGATGCTGAGAAGGAGTTGTTGGTTTGTCTCTGTGGACAATCTTTTTGCACAATCGGTCGTATGACCCAAGCATTTTTCTTCATCGCGGTCCCAGGTCACAGATCTCCGTCTACAACGTCCAAGATGTCACGGTCTGTTCGCCAACTGTGCAAAGAATCCATCTGGCGATTAACTGTAATCTTGTTGCCCGCCACCGCAAAGTAACCTAATACGAAAATGGTCACGTAGTTTATGGCACGTTTTCGTTTTCAACCACCAACCCTGGCATCAGGACTGCCGTGACAGAGAGAGAATGCCATCAACTAGACAAAACTAAGACGAAGCATGCTTTGTACATAGCATGCGGACGTGTGGCCCAGAGTCTTGTTCAGATTTTTCTTTAAGTAGTTTTTCCTGAACAATAGTTTTGTCTTGACTGCAGTAGCTTCGAGATAATTTGGAAAATATTTCTAGTCTATGTTCCAATGTGAATGATGAAAGATGTCAAACTTCGACAATTTTATTTTTAAAATTATATTCAGAACGAGTAGATGATGAAAACAAAAAGGGTTCTTACTTGAATCGCAACTAAAAAATTTATAATGATATACACTACAGGCAAAAAGTTTAAGACCACTTACGAATCGAGAAAATAAACAAAGTTTTCATGGTAATTAGAATTTATTTATTTCTAGATAAAATATAATTGATTACTTTTTATGTAATTGTCAAATGTCAGCTTGTTGTTTTTCTAGTTTACAAGTCAAAATTTATAATAAACAAAAAGAATCTTTTTCTACTTTAAATTCTACATTCATCAAAATATGCTCCTTCGGCATTTTTTACTGCTTTGGTAATCCTTGGCATTCTTTCAACTAATTTTCTTACAGTATCTTGGGAGATATTGTTCCACCCTTCTTGAAGTGTTGCTTTGACGTCGGACAGCGTTCACGTACCCTTCTATCTAATTCCTCCCATAACAATTCAATTGGGTTACAATCAGATGATTGTGGGGGCCAGGTCATATTCAACAGTATTCCATCATTCTCCATTTCAGCTAAGTATCCTCTGCATAATTTAGAACTGTGTTTTGGGTCATTATCCTGTTGAAAGGTGAAATTTTGCCCAATTAACAGCAAACCTGTTGGTATGGCCGTGTTCTGCAAGATTCCCTTGTAACGTTCTTTAGTTAACGTGCCATCAATTCGATGTAATTCACCCACTCCAGCAAGCGAAAAGCACCCCCAAACCATAACAGAACCACCCCCATGCTTTACTGTTGGTACTACTTAGTTCGCGGCCATTCTTTCTCCAGCAGATCGCCTGACATAAACCCTCCGTTTGGAGCCAAAAACTTCAAACTTTGATTCATTTGTCCAAAGCACCTGTGACCAGTCTTCAATTGTCTACTGACTATGAGTTCGTGCCCACTCTAACCGCTTTTGTCTGTTACCTTTTCGAAGCAGAGGTTTTCTGGCTGCTACACGCCCCACGAGTCCAGCTTCCCTTAGACAATTTTTTACAGTTGACAAGCTTATGGACTTTGAATGTCCCGCGTTGAACTCTGCTCGAATTTCCGGTGCAGTTAACTTTCGATCCCTTTTGCTCATAAGCACTAGAGTCTTATCCTCTGCTTCTGTTGTCACTCTGGGTCGTCCGCTCCTTACAGCATCACAATAACTTTCACTGTCCTTGAATTTAACGATAGCATTATGTACAGCAGTCTTTGAAATTTTTACTTCATTACTGAACTTTCTTTCTGACTTTCCTTGTTTATGAAGCGCCACAATCACACTTCTAACTTCCGGCTTAATACTGCGCGCTTTTCCCATTTTGAACAGAAATTTTGCCAAAACTTTGTTAAAGTGGGAGAGTCTTTAAAGTGGGAAAAACCCAACGTGTTTTATTACCCTGACTGAGAATTTGGAAATCCCATGTACATTTGAAATCCCTTCATAGCAACCCTCTTTAAAACAGACAATTACTCTAAAAAAAGGTACTTGCAGTTTTATAAATCTAAGTGCGATGTGGTCTTAAACTATTTGCCTGCAGTGTAAGTATGTCAAACAGTATATATATATCATTGGAATTTTAAATTGTTCATGTTAAACACGTATGACAAAAAATTATCACTGGCTCCTAATATGGGGTTGTAAATTACGATAGTATAATACCTTACTAGTTTTAACATTATACAGCTAACTCATGACTTTCCGATCGGAAAAAAATTCAAAAGCTTCTAAAATGTCACAGAATGCAGCAACTGCAGTGGTAGACACACAGCTAACCGCCAAAGATGCATTTTAGAATATGAGTAGTTTTCACAAATTAAATGTTAGCTAAACACTTTACGAGAAATGAAAACTTCACATCACATTTTACAATAATGAAATATGCAAACAATAACGAGCAAACTGTCAGAGATGAATGTGGTACTTTGCTGAGTAGTGATATGTAGCACATGTTCTTACCAATATAACTAAGAGGAATAATTTACATAAGCAGATTTCCGGTAGTTCTCGTAAGCTGATTTGAATCCGCCATCTTATCTGCAGAAGACAATTGTGAATACAAATATATCGGACCAATTCTATCGGCAACCCCCAAATCGTCGCAGACGGGTTTGTGTACTGCAAGATACCACACTACAAGGGTCTTTAACCCATAATAAGGATTAATCTTAAAAAATTTATCTCTGCAAGCGCCAGCCGCAATGAGTCTGGAAATCTGTTAGCAGAGTACGACAAGGGATTAAAAATCAGTGATTTCAATGGAATATCACCGTGCCCAGTGAGTTTGCCAACTCTTGTTGTAAAACACTTATAAAATGTGAATACAGCGTCGGCCTAGAAGTTCAATTACGGTCATGGTGGGGAAAAAATACCTTTTGCCATATCTTTACAAATGAAGAGGAGGGTGATGTGTCCTTCGAACTTTTGCAAACCTTTGGGAGGATCTCAGCCGAAGAAAGCACAAGAAGTTACGAACAATGGGAGTCTATCGATAAGTCTACTGAACTCAACCTAAAAAAACTGCAAGGGTTTCTGAGAAAACTAGATGCCAGGCATCGGTACTTCAGAACCAATGTAAAGAAGCGAGAGAAAGGTTTGGCTAGTTATGCCAATGCTGCCAGTTTGGGGCAGAAATGTCACTCCAACTGAAAATTGCCGAACAAGTAAAGCTCTCAGCCAAAGACTGAAGAGGGATCTCCATAAGAAGTCGGTGCTTACTGATGTGAATTGAGGTTCAAAGATGACTAAGTGGAGAATCCGACTATATGAAAGAAATCCATGCTGGCCAGCATAGACCTCAAATCTGAGGAAGGAACTAGCAGTTTCGGATGGTTTACAGCTGTGTGTGTGTGTGTGGGTTGGGGGAGAGGCGCTTGGCATCTCTAAGCAATCAGGCCAATAGACCCAGCTACAAGCTAGCAAAGGTTTCTTGACGGCCACTTTCAAGTCGATTGCTCCAATCAACTATCAAAGCAGTGGCTGACACGGATCTTCCTGCAACGAAATACTGAAAATCAGTCTACATTCGCCATTTTGGATCCTGGTATTACCCATTATTGGATGATTGGATTCCTGACCTTTGCAAGAGCGCAAGTAATATCATTGGCATGTTCGGTAAGCTGAATTCAGTCATCCATGTGAAGCAATGGATCATAAACCTACCACAGGAGAAGATGGTTTCAACCTGGTTATATTACTTGACTGAAGCTTTTCGGTACTCAGAAAGATAAACCAAATGATGCTGAGTTACTTTTTTACATATATTACATTCAACAAAACCTACTCTTTCAACTATTTATGGACATACCTTCAGAGCGAAATCCAAAGATCTAGTAGAAATTCTCTCGTAAAGAACTACTTTCTCTGAGATCAGGCGAACTACCAAGAACATTATTAAGTCTGGCTCTATAAGTTTTTCCAGATCAAATTATAGCGGTCCAAGGCTTCGTCAATTCTTTTGAGCGAAAAACTGGCAATACTGCATGCTTATCTCTACATTATACTTGTAGAGTAGCCGTTGGACCGTGGTAGTATTATCTTTGGCAATCAAGGAGGCGAAGATTTTTCATGATAAAACATTAACGAGACTGAGGAATAATATTTTGAGTCCAATCAGCTTGATACTACCACAAACAGACTGTTTTTGAATTTGAATCTGTCAGCGATCGTCGTGCAGTACCGAGAAAATGGTATGTTGGAATACAAAATTGTCACCTCAGTTTACCTCCCTTTTGACTCTTTACTACTGCCGCCGACACAAAATCTAACAGATATAGTTCATTACGCGGACTCGAAGAGACTAGAAATACTGGTGAGCTGCGATACTAGCTCTCAGCAAACCAGTCAGAACAGCAAATGTATCATCAGATCAAATGTATCATCAGGAAAGACTGAATCTTTGATGTTATAACTACTGCAGATCTAATAACTATTATATAATAATTTCTCTTACCTTTGCCACCCGTAAAGGTAATGCATTATTGATATTTCACTGTGTTCACCAGGAAACGTTAGATCAATAACAGGATGGCGCATGGAGTCCCAATCTGTGATCATCGCCGCTTTGTGTTCCCTTTAGCTACGGACCCCAAAACCGAGCTGGATAGAACAAACCCAAAAAAAAATTGATTAGGTTAAGCTCAATCGACTTTTATTGGACAAAGTGTACCTTAGTGGCAAGATAAGGTCACCGAAGTCAATATAATCCCAAATGACCAACCGGAATATGACCTTACTAGGAAGCCTTGAACCGATGTGACCCATAAGCAAAAGCAGAGGCAGTAATATGATTCCTTGGTCAACCCAGCTTAGAAAATATATATCATTCGAGCTTTTCAGGCCAGTACAGCAAACTACTGGATCAGCTATAGATTCTCCCAAAGATATATTGAAATTCGGTGAGGAAATTTAAGGAAAAATAATTAAGATCGTTCCGTGAGGGACCAAAAAAGACTAAACAACTACGAAAGGACCAATCAGCTAACCTGGACTCCCTGAAACGCCCAGATGATGAAAAAGGTGTCTCTACAGAATGTTAACTCCTGAATGACCAAAAAGTCAGGGTCTAAAATAGGGTCACCACCTTCTGCTGGATCAAAAAATGATGCATTTAAATTTCTATCTGCAATAAGTATAGTAATTGCACCAGGTTGAAAAATTTTAGGCGACACAATAGCTTCCGTAGCATTCGTAGCTGTACACAAAGCTGGTACGCTGCTAGACTCGTGGTTACCAGAGAAATAAGTGAGGTTACAGTCATACCTTTTGAAGTTTTCGGGCTGAATTCAGACAACCCGGATAGCACTAATTCAATTGTGCTTAGGTGGAAAATTTGATATTAAAGTTTTCGGAAATGCCTAGTCTTGGGGTATTTCCCATTACCAAGGCGACGGGTCAAGGTAGTTTTTATACAGGGTGTATCACGGTAGAGTCAGGATTTTAAATTGGAATTTTTTAAAAAACCGTTTAAAATGAACCCGAGAGGAGGGGCGCAATAGATTTATCGTTCGTGTGGATTCATCATTCGCGATGTCGCAGTGGTTGGATGCACACCGTGTGTACGTAATCGTAGCTTTTTTGAAGCGAGGAGAATCGTACGTTATGGCGCGGAGGCAGGTTTGTTCCCATTACAATACCAAACGTTTTGGAGATGGAACAAGCAAAAGCTTGATCCGAAAATGGGTACAGAAGTTTCGAGCTACAGTTCACGCTATGCTCAGGCGTGTTACGCAGAATGCGATGAACAGATTTCGTGAGTGCGTACTACGATATGGAAGACAACTGGAAGACGTCATCTTTAAAACAGGAAATCTGCATTAGCATTAATTAATTTTAAAAAAACATTTTGACTAAAATGTGAGTTTTTTTATTTGATTTGGATATCCTTATTCTACCGTGAGACACTCGGCATCTAAACCGGATTGAGATGATTATTCAAATCCAAGGAACTTTAGGCCGATCAGCTTAACTTCGTTTCTGCTGAAATGCGTAGCATAAGCCACACATACGCACCAACTCTAACCTCTTAAATGCATAACGACATGCATAGAAGCAAGGAAAATCATGCGAGGCGACCTTTGATTCTCTGATTTCTAGAGTTGAAGAAGCGTCTTCCAATTGTCAGCATGCGATTAAGATATTATGGACATTAAAGGCGCTTTTTACTGCGCACCCTTCAAGGAACTAACTGAAGCCGACATCGTCCAGTTAAATAGTTAAATAAAATCCTTCAGAGAATTCAGCTCTTTTGCTTACTATCTGAAAACGGAGACAACGAATTGATATCCACAAAAACACGTCTTATTGCCGCTTATCTGGAGTATGCTTATCAAATCCCGACAAAAAAAAACGGACAGTCAGAGTGGCCTATTAACAGACAACGCCCTTTTAGAACACTGTTCTATTAGAGGTTTGATAAGAGGGATGGCTTCGGTTTCCACGATACATTCGAAGACTTGATGGAATTTAATCGATTTCGGCAGAAGTTACGAAGTAAAATGTGACTGGGAGCACCCAGATGTCTACATGAGGGTATACTCCAAGATCTTCGTCGCGGATGGCTCGAAGAAAGGCTTCCAATCTGGAGCTTGCGTGTACAAGCCTGGTTTTTCTCTTTAGAAACCTGTTTCTTCTGTTCAAGCAGGGCATTGATGAGAAAGGGAGAGAAAAAACTGTTGGTGCAACGAAAACTTTTGAATACTTCTAGAATTTCATAAGAATCCAGGGCACGATTGAACTCTATCGCTTGATCCAATGAAGTACATTTGCTTTTGATACCGGAACACTGTGGTGTTGAAAGTAACGAAATCGCTGATGATATTGCAAACCAAGGTTCAATTCCTCCACTACAGTAATACTTCTTTCAAAGCAGCAATTCTTCTATTGTGCAATATTATTGCTATATTTCTTGTTAACTGAAACTAGAATTGGAAGCATCAATTCAAAAGCACAGGCTGCAAGTAAGATTGAAAAATTTCTCAAATATCCAGTGTGATTAACTCAACTTCAGGTAATATATCTTAGAGCCACATGGAACTTTAAATAAATATTACAGTATCAAAGCCATGTTACTTGATGAATATCCATTAAGATAGCTAATTCTAAAAATCCTTACCATCACATTCAAAACGGGAAATTGACTTACACGACGCATTTGAATGTTGAAATCTATGAATAATTTTGATTAGAATTGAAATTTATTCATTGAAAATTCATATGTCAATGTGTATGCACGAGATCAGCTAGAACCACTATGTATGTATGACATATACAAATATCCAAGCTGACGAAGAATAATGATGATGATTGTTCGGTAACTTATTCATCAGATCCAATATGTCACCCGACCATAGTCGTAGTCATAGAGAATATATTAGAGACAGGATAGTAATAAATTCTCATCGTATTTGCTGTAGACACCACGATAGGTACCGAGAAAATCATTTGCAGAAATAGAGAAGACAAACCAGGATACTTGATGGTCAATTCGTTCGGGTGAATGATATTTATTTTCATAAAATTCGTGAATTGAGCAAGTGGATAGCGAATGAAAGTCAAACGAAATCTTGCTGAGAGCAACTAAGTATTGAAGACTAGAAAATTCTATTTCCGAGAATATTTCGCTACGAAACAATTCTGACTTTCAAAACTAGGCACAAGTAATGTTGTTGAAATCGAATTCATTGAAAAATGTAAATCATTGGACCCATATATGATGAAAAAACATACACGAATATTTGCGCCCAGTGTGGGTTTCAAACTTTTGGTATCTGTTCTAACTGAATACAGAAGCAACAACTATTTTACAAAGAAATAGTGATGTTTTGATGCATTTGTCGGTGAAGGAAAACATTTCTTTTATTTCACGAACGGATTCTCCTAAAATAATGTCGTCTTGAAGCGATATCAGAAACACTTTCGCTCTCATTAATTCACAACGATACCTACTTTATTCATTAACACGCTTCTTCGAAACTATAATATCCTAAATAGAGACCTGATTACCATGAAAGGCTGTTGAGTCGTTTCGGTTGAATTCTGTTTTACACTTTTTCGCTCAGTCACTACCACTCATCACCAGAAATTTATGATTCTGTTTATCAACGACGGAAAACAGCTTTCCGCCAAAATTGAACGAAAATCACTGCTGCTTCGTACTTAATTTTCCTAAATTTTCAACATCTTTGCTGGCGGTTCGAGTCGATTTCATGTCATCTCGACTTGCCGCTAGGTTCGATTGTTTTTACTTGCCTTGTATGTTGATGATGCTGGAAAACTTTGCTTCAACGTAAAATTTTCATGAAGCTAAATCGTGAACGTTTGCCTGACGACGAGATCGATGGCTATATCTGCAACAGCGATGAGAAGTACGTCTTACGACGAATTCATCCGCGCTGCAGCGCTAGCCTGTTTTCATCGGCAACGTCAACAAGGATAACGCGCGTTCAGTAGTGATGGTGGAGGATGAAAAAGGTAAAATTTTCTTTACGATTGAAAGATTTTCATCTCGTTCATCTTTCGTTTTTCGTAGATTTTCTATTATATTTTTGTTTTCATCGACGGCGTTGTATCGAAGCGAGCCAGCAAACGAAAACACCATAATGGTTTAGGTGAGTGCTAGTAAAAGGCTTTAAAGGCAATCATAGTATAGTTCTAAGATTGGTATAGTCTCGGTTCGATGCTTTCTGGATGAGCACAAAGAATAGAGGCTAGAATAAAAGCCAATGCTCGCGTATAAGGAGAGAAAATCCCGGAGAATCTTGAAAAATCTGTTCTTCAACTGAATTTTTAAGACGTGCGGATAACGGCGTGCAAGGTCGATCTTGAGAAGATTCTTTTAGGACACAGTGAACACACTTGAAAACGCTTTGAATGTCAGATTGAATATTATGGATGAAGTTTTCGGGATGGAATATAAAAGCGGTTAGTTTAAATTGAAAGCACACTCTAGCATTGTTATGAATTGAAAAATTCAAATGAAGGAGCTCAGATGAAAGAACGGTATAAGTTTTGAATAGATTGCAACAAATACATAACGTGGAAGTAGAAGTGGATGTTAAGAGCTGATCGGATGAGCAGCGACGTAGAACGGATATCGCTTTTGAAAGTTCATTAAGAAAAAGCAGAGTAAAGTTCGTATGAAATTCATAGAATGTAAGAACTGACAAGGAGGTGAAGTATACTTTTCATAAAAAGTCTGCATAATAAATTCAAACAAGTAGTGGTTTTTTTGTAGATATAAAGCATTCAGTTGACTTGAGTGTCAAGCTAAGAGATGTGATTCATAAATCTGTGTAGAAACATTTTCAGACCTGCTTGGAAATTATGTTAATCATTTCACAATTTTAGCAAAAAATATGCTCATTTGTACAATTCATGTTCTTAGCTTATTTAGATGTATTTATCCTATTGCATAGAGATTTATGATGGGATATCTATGTGCATGTTTTGTCTTTGTTGGATTGATTACTGTTTATATGATTTAGAGTCTGTCCAGCACATATCTTTGATTGGCAACGTAAACTGCATGACCTCTAAACTATCGATACGATTTAGTCTCAACGAAGTGATTTCTAATATTAGCTTGAAGGCCAATCTGCATATCTAGACTTCTTTTTTAAAGTGATAGGTCATTTAAATGTTTATCGTTGGAATGAAATCTCATGGCAGTGTAATTAGAATGGAGGTATTCAGTTTTAAATTAAGTTTATGTAACCGCTTTTACATATTATTATGTACATTAAATCGTATTTTAGTTTTATATTTTTGTCAATGTGGCGATGATACTAACAAAACCGTGTCATCCGCAAATCTAACTAATTTGCAATTGATATTCCAATTAATGTTATAGAGCTGATTTACCTATAAAATATGTAAATGAGCTCTAAACCCGATGTCTAGTTTCTCTTAAGTAATATGTCACCTATTTAAGTTTCATAGCTTCTGCAAATATAATAGGATATTTCTTACACTTCCCTAAAAACCAATTTAGATGACCCCCAACGCAAGACGCGTAATATTGGTGTCAGAAGTGAGATTTTCACAAAAATGACTATGGTAAGAAGTGTTCGTTTACAGGAAACATAGGCAGGGGAAAAATGAAATATAAATGGAAAACAGTGAATATAGTAAAATAAGTGCGGTAAAACGGTAGGATAGAGACAAAAAAGTAAAAATAGCGTAAAACAAAGAAACAAAGGTAAAAGACAATGATATGAAAATAAAAGATTGGAAGACCGACGAGCAAAAGACAAAAATTTTATGGTGAATTTTTCCAAACAAGACTCTTGTGGGAAATATGCTGCGTAAACTTAATAATCTTAGTTCGGTTTAGTAAAAAGAGTACCTACAAAAGTGGAACGTTTTTTCTCAAGCTTATAAAACAAAAACTGTCCACTTGAAAATGAAGTGCCACAAAAAACTAAGACTCCGGAAAGGCTTAAAAAATATATAACGACAATCAACAGACATCAAGACGTCGCTGCAACGTCAATCAGTATATTTTAGAAACTGAACCAAAATCTTAACAACCAAGTTAGATGCGTCGAAGAAACAATAAACAATATGGACAGAAAATTATAAGCAGTATTACGAAAAATTGAGAAAAAGAAAACAGACTGAGAACATACTAAGGTAGTGGTAGCCTGAACCTTAGTCTCAACCCTAACTGCCGACAGCACCACATCGAGAAATGTAAAACCACCGGTAATCGATGCACAAACAGCTTGGAGCATACACAAAACTTAATTCGAAACTGCCGCAAGCATCTGCAATTACAATGAGTGAGAATGAGCAACACCCTGATTCTGATGCTAGGGACCCAGCATCCAAGATTTTTCCAACTATTTAAGTTGCGCTGCACTGGACCTTCGAAACTTTAATCAATGCATTAGAAATGCAAGTCAAACTCTGCGGAAATTCCCGCCACAAAGAAAAAAGAACCGCGGGTTGATAAACGCACATTCATTTAAGAGTGCATTGTAAGGTTGAGAGAGCTCCAACAGGCATTTGTGAAGGACGCCTTAGCTTATGATTTTAACTTTGAAGCAGCAAATATTAGCGGTTTGACGCAAACAAGAAATTGCAGATAGATCGTCGAGCTAAATGCTCAATCTGCGAAGAACGAACATATCCACAACAAGATTGCAGACAGAAAAGAAGTTATCACTTAGCATTTGCAGCAAGAAGACGGCCAAGACAGGATTCACAGTTAGCTGGGAAAGCTCTTCGATGTTGTAACTATAGAAAAGTGTTCTTTCTCGGAAACAAAAACACCAAGCCTACCACACAAAGTGCAAACCCAACATTTGCAGCATGAAGACGACCAAGACAGAGTTCACAGTTAGCTGGGAAAGCTCCTCGATGTTGTAACTATAAAAAAGTGTTCTCTCTCGGAAAAAAAACACCAAGCCTACCACAAAAAGTGTAAGCCCAAGTACTGAAAGACATACGCAAGCAGAGCACTGAGTTTAGATAGCCAAAAGAAACCAAACCGAAATTTGAAGATGATGGATTGGCCAGCAGAGCTGATGGAACTAAAACTATAACTGATTCATGTTTACAGTGATATGCGTTGACTCGTTTTCCCTGACCAGCTTACTGCAAATAATGTCGCTGTATAGAGCGAAAATAGTCAAGCGCAGATCAGTGAGGCTTAGCTAGCCGACGACCACATTGGATTGATTGCTGATATAAAAAGAACGCCCTGAATGGAAAAATACATTGTGAAAAGCTATTGAATCTTACGGAACTCAACGCAAGTCGTTGGCGGAGTGATGAGATGAAGAAAGGGAAACGATACACTTTGTAGAATGCCAATTCCTCTTCCTAAGAACCCAGTCAATGAGATACCGAAGGAGATGTACATAGGAACGTCGGGATACCACCTAAACGTTAACAAGGCCCTAGCAAAGGAATGCGAATAAGTCTATTGGCTATATGCTAGGAAAGACGTAGAGGCTTGTTGCCAAAAAATTACGTTCTGTAATTCCGTCAAAAGTCCAAACCGCTTGCTGTGATATTACTTTACTTTTATTGTCTGCAAAATTCACATGAAAAATCAATCATTCATTCAAGAATTAGTCTTACGCAATATAAATTTAAAAAATATTAACGACTATACAACGGAAATATGTACACAGCTTCCGATACACAACTACTCATCTCATATTCATAATGTAACCTCGAAATCGAGTACTGGAAAAAGACAGGGGAGCCAGTCAAAAGCCCCCGCAGCTACTAACATATGGTATAAAAGCTGCGGTGAAGCATGAGTGAATGAATCATTCGGACAACGAAAATCGTCTTAAGCAGTAACTGCCGAAATGATATTAGATCTGCGATAGTACCATTAGGCGAGAATGAAGTATAAAAAACACGAGGATAGATGCAAACGTATACCGGGGGAAAAACCATTTGAGAAGACAGCCATAGACATTTAAGAACTATTTCTAGGATCGAAGTGGGGAAATCGGTACAATCTTGTGGTGGCTGATTACCTCATTCAATCACCAAACGTACACCCCATTATGAATCAAGAGGCAACAACTAATAGGTCGTGCATTGGACCAGTTGAAATTGCAGGTCCCATGAACTGCATTCGAACTAGGGTACAAATTTTGTGTCGCAAGATTTCGATGAATTTTGCAGGATATTAGGAAAACAAAATACAAAAACAACGCCCTTTCTTCTTCATTCTAACGCTATTGCTAAATAATTATTTGATCAAGATTCTTGAAAAGATTCTAAACGGCTAGGACCCATATATTGATGGTCCACAGGGAAGCAAGTCACGTGTTAATATGCGACACCGCAACAAGAGTATCATTAAAAGTACAATCCGACAATCTGCAATCCGACAATCTGCTTGTACAAACCACAATGTCCAAAGATACAACGTCAGCGAAGCTACAACACAATTAGAAAGAAAGCTATAAAGTCATCAGCAGATTCAATGATGTTGCATATCATATACAGGAACACAAAAAACTGGGATCAAAAATGAAGATTGAATAGCTACACCGCCTTGTTCCATATTGAGAGCACAATGTTTAGCTGACAAATCATCTATTTGGGATGAATTGACTAAAAAGCGTGTGCAGTGGCACACGCTAAATTTATTCAAGCCACTGTCGGCTCGTGTACTCTAGTGGGTAGAACACTAGCTCCAAGTCCGTGGGGTTCCGTGGTTCAGATCCAGGTTCGGACGAAAAACCGCGTACCGAGCTTTGAGTTCACCTAGCTCTGGCACTTGAGTTGAATCAGGTATAAAGAGAACTCTGGAACTAACCACTCTACATTTAAATACATTGATTGTAAATTTATAAATGAAGTTCCCTACCAATTTCAACTCTTAAACCCCACAAGACTTGCTGTGAGATTACTTTACTTTTATTGTCTGCAAAATTTACATAAAAAATCAATCATTCATTCAAGAATTAGTCTCTAGCAATATAAATTTCAGAAATATTAAATATTAAAAACAATAAATGAAATGCTCACAAAGGACCCAGAGCAAACAAACATAAAAACGCTCCCAATCAAACAAATCGGTTTACCTGAAAATAAGCATTCATAACGACTATACGGTGGAAATAACAGGCCAATTGAAAAGTCCCCGGTCTACTATAGTAAAACACATTTTTTTGGCAAAATTCGATTTTATTATTCAACATAGTTGCCTTCGAGGGCGATACAGCGATTATAGCGATCTTCCAACTTTTTGATACCATTTTGGTAGTACGATTTGTCTTTCGCTTCAAAATAGGCCTCAGTTTCGGCGATTACTTCTTCATTGGCGCTAAATTTCTTTCCAGCGAGCATTCTTTTGAGGTCTGAGAACAGGAAAAAGTCGCTGGGGGCCAGATCTGGCGAATACGGTGGATGCGGAAGCAATTCGAAGCCCAATTCATGCAATTTTGCCATTGTTTTCATTGATTTATGACTCGGTGCATTATCTTGATGAAACAGCACTTTTTTTTTCTTCAAATGGGGCCGTTTTGTAACGATTTCATCCTTTAAACGATCCAATAACGCTACATAATAATCGCTGTTGATGGTCTGGCCCTTTTGGAGGTAATCAATGAATATTATTCCTTGCGCATCCCAGAATACTGATGCCATAACCTTGCCAGCTGACTGTTGTGTTTTTCCTCGCTTTGGATTCGGTTCATCGTGTGCAGTCCACTCACCTGACTGTCGATTGGACTCCGGAGTGAAATGATGGAGCCATGTTTCATCCATTGTCACATATCGACGCAAAAATTCAGGTTTATTGCGCTTAAACAGCTTCAAACACTGCTCAGAATCGTCAACACGTTGTTGCTTTTGATCGATTGTGAGCTCGCGCGGCACCCATTTCGCACACAACTTTCTCATGTACAAATATTCGTGAATGATATGATGTACACGTTCAGATGATATCTTCACAATGTCTGCTATCTCGATCAACTTCACTTTACGGTCATTCAAAATGACTTTGTGAACTTTTTTGATGTTTTCGTCGGTGACAGCCTCTTTTGGGCGTCCACTGCGTTCGCCGTCTTCGGTGCTCATTTCACCACGTTTAAACTTAGCATACCAATCAGTGATGGTTGATTTTCCTGGTGCAGACCCCGGAAACTCTTCATCAAGCCAAGATTTTGCTTCAACTGTATTTTTTCCCTTCAAAAAGCAATATTTAATCAGAACACGAAATTCTTTTTTTTCCATCTTTTTTCAAACAACAAAAGTAGCTACACTCACAACGCAATATCTCACAAACTAATGGTCAGACTGCTGTCAAATTTTGACATTTATCGTTTGAAGGTTGGTACTAACTAAAAATTATATGGATTTAGTACTAGCACCGCCATCTGTGTATCAGACCGGGGACTTTTCAATTGACCTGTTATGTAAACAGCTTCCGAAATACACCTACTCATCTCATAGTCATAATGTAAGCTCGAGATCGAGTACTGGAAAAACTCAAGGGAACTAACTAAAAGCCCCGGAGGCTACTAACATTTGGTATAAAAGCTGCGGTGAAACATGAGTGAATGAATGATTCGAACAACGAACGTCGTGTTAAGCAGTCATTGTTGAAATGATATTAGAACTGCCATAGTACTGTTAGGCGAGAATGAAGTATAGCCGGCAAGTGGTATAGTTTAGAAAATGGTATAGTTGAAGTGTATTTGACTACGATTTATGTTGTGTCTTGATTGAAAAGTGAGACATAAACTATGATACTTCGGCTATTAAATCAAGGATTAAGCTTTAGTAAAAATAGCTTTCCATTAATCGAACTTGATAGTACAACACAAGCAAAAGGTTGTTTTTTTTTATTTCAAGTGACACAAAAGATCCAGTCTGGAGTATTAAAATTGTTGTTTGTGTTTTCTGTGAGTTAGCTCTCACGGGCTAGAAGAATGACAATGCCAAGAAAAATAGAAAGTAGCTTCTTGCTTTTACTAGTCCGTTTGTATTCCACCAGATCGTTTTTAGGACATTCGGTTTGCTCAAAGCGATTTGAAGCACTGGCTTTTGATTTCTTTTCTTACATATAACTAGTCGGGCTATAAACTGTCTCTTGTTTTTAGAGAGAGTTTTATGTTTTGATTGCAACATTATCAATTGATAATCCTAAAAGCTTTAAAATATTTGGCGCCTGGAAAAAAATGATGCGTCAAATGGTCGCTTTGTTTTAGAGAAGAAACCTTTCTCTCTGACCCTTGGACAAGCAATGAGCAAATAAATCCTGAAATGCAATTTTAAAAATATCAAAAGGACAATGATGTATTGGATATGCATTGAAATTAGTGAAACTCGTGGCCTGTTGATGAAACAATTTATCAATTCCGATCCGAGTTTAAGTAGGTGGCATTATCCCAAACGTGCTCATGAGGAAAAATTAATATTAATTTTTGGTTATTACTTCTGAATATTTTCGTTAATCTACTACGAAATATATGCGAATATTGCCACGGCCATCATTATATCATTATACTTCATTTAACCCATAAACAGTCAGAGTCGTCCAAATTACCAATGTAGGAGGGATAACATATCTTATTAAATTTCCCGATATTTGTCAATAGTTTTTTTTGCATTATATGTTACTTGCTGCAGACGAGTTAATTTTCGGAGCTTTTGAGTTTGAATAAAAAAATGACAGGCTTATTGATATGACTAAGCGAATTAACACCTTCTTAAATTGACTATGTGATTCCCTCCGCAATTGCTACATATCCTTCCAATAGATTCTTTTTTGCTTTCATACCATGGTGGAATTTTGTTTCTTTCTTGCTTTTGGTATGATGGGATTTTCTCTGCATTTGAAGCAATGCAAGTAGTAGCATTTTTCTGTGGAATAACTTTTGGCAGTTACTGCTTTGAAAGGCAACGAAACGCTTTTGCTGCACCTTGAGTACGTTTTATAGACGGACTTACGATGTATTTAGAATTAAAGTCAATACCTGGTTATGATTATAGGTCAGTTAGCAGGCAGAACCTATTGTGGCAATCGCTTATCAAGGCACTCTTCACTTGACAGGGACATATGAACCAAGTTTAGGATCAGATAGTGAGCTTTCACTTAGGGGGTTATATAGGTCTTGAAGGAACAAAAACAACTTTTTTAAAAAATTGTATTTTAAAAACCAAAAATCTATTTAATTTGAAATTTACACAGAGAAAAGTTTAGCATTTCAAAAAGTTGTAAAAAAAATTTTCATCTAAAAATATTGAAAATTGTCGATTTTCCTGCAGTTTTTTTTTTGGGGTAGGCAGTTTTTTTTTGCGGTAGGCAAAATATTTCGGTGCAGGTTCATCTGATATTAAAAATTCAAAAAATTTCTTATAGTTTATTCCCTTGGCTCATGGTTGAACGAAGGAATTGAAAGAAAGTGAAATTTAAAGTTTTGAAATAAGTTTGAATGTATTTTCGTCTCATATTTTTTTTTTTTAGCATTTTTCCGATTCTCATCGTTTTAAAAACATTTTTTTCGTATAAAACCAGAACGATCGATTGAAAATCCCTTCGTTCAATCACGAGCCAAGGGTATAAACTATAAGAAAATTTTTGAATTTTTGATTTCAGATGAACTTGCATCGAAATATTCTGCCTACCGGAAAAAAAAAGGCTGGACGAGGAAAACTGCAGGAAAATAGACAATTTTCAATATTTTTAGCTGAAATTTTTTTTACAACTATTTGAAACGCTAAACTTTTCTACGAGTAAATTTCAAATAAAATAGATTTTTGGTTTTTAAAATAAAATTCTTTGAAAAAGTTATTTTTATTTTCATTCAAGACCTATGTAGCCCCTTAAGTCGCCTATGAATTTATATGCCCAAGAAAAATTTATCCAAGCCTATCACATTTGTGAGCAGTGGCATACATGACTATTCTTTGGCTTAAGGGGGTATCTGGTATAGAAATTTGATCTAATATATTTTTGTTTGTTTGTATATTTTCAAAGTTTAAAGCTCTTAAAAGGATTTTCGGAAATTCGAATTATTTTTGGAGTTACAGCTATTTTTGTGACACGCCAACTAAACCAACAAACGCGATAAACAACAAATTAACCGCTCCAGCTATGAGCTTCTCAAGCTTCTAAAGAAGTTCGAACTGCTCGTATGGCTGAAAGAACTCTCGAAAAACTCACTTTTGAAGTTGAAGAAGGAACATTGCATGAGACGGGGATCTCTGATTAAAAAAATCGAAGTATAACATACCATTAAACGACTCCGACTGCTCGAAACGAGACTCTAAGTTTTAAACGCGTTTTTCTCGAAATTACTTTTTTCGATACGTTTGACATGATATCGCTAGGTGTAATGGACCGATTTACGTGAAATTTCGCAAAAACCTTCTTAACACTATTAGAATTGGTCTGACGCAGTGATTTTTGAATTTTTTTTTCTACTATTTATAAAAAATTCCCAAAGCTTAAAAAATGAGGCAAAGTAACTATTTTTTTTTAGATGGACGCCATTTTGCGGAAAAAGTATGTTAAAATCACCTACGTCAGACTAATTTGACATTTTTCTTTTTACAGAATTCACCAAAAATGTATGTTTCAGACCACCAGGAAGGTTGGAATCATGTCAACCATGCGACAAGTTTTTTTTTGTGTCTTCACCTCGCCGGCCTGTATCTACATCAATTTTTTTTTTTAATGCATTTTTATACTTTTAAAATGTTAGTGAAAAACTGGTAAAAAACTGATAAAAAAATAGATAAGAAAAATGTTACGGTTTTGATTTTTATTACGTCCGTCAAATCACCTCAAAATCAAGCCTCTAGACCAGAATACTGTCTTAAGGTGAAATTCCGAAATTTTTCACATGTCTCTACTGTACACAATAATTGAATTGTCTTCATAAACCTAACACATACACACACGCAATCGTTTGTTTACTCTCGAAAAATATCAAACAGCCATCCAGTTCGCGATATATCTTTCACAACGATTCCGTCACAATTCAATATCGTTGCCATACATTTTCGAAGTTGATTGTTTAATAAAAGATTTTCCAATACGTGACCGACCAATGAAATTGTGCATTATAACGCTTAAAATCATCATCATTGCCACCATCTCGTCAGTTGATTTGAGTCTTTTGTCAAGTATCACAACAGCGAATTGTGTTTCTATAAGCTCACAATAGACTGGATCGTATGCACAAGAATGAATTTTGCATCAAATCTACGCACGCCGAAACAAAACACGGTTCATGAGAAAATAAGCTTGTGTGTTTCTCTGAAACGATTCAAAATTTTAGATTTAAATTTAATCGTTACGCGTGATGATTTGTTATTTTTCTTTATTTTCTTTTGCTCGAAATATTGTTCTTTGGATTTTAGGATTTCGTTAGGTAGATAAAATTCGACGCAACGAAAAATGTTTCTACTGAACAAAAATGGAAAGTACTATGTGGATTTACAGTGTGGGAAATATATTGTTTTCCTGTATTTGATGGTACTGTGTAGATTTCAAATGAAGGTTAAATAAAGAACAGGAGCAAAATTTTTCATTAATATTAAAGAATACATCTACCACGTTTATATACGGACATGAAAATTCGAGAGAGCGTCAAACGACTTATTATAAGGAAAAAATCATTATAAAAATAATTCCATAAACATCGATATATCTTCTGCTTCGAATGAAAACACAACAAAGGATAGATAAAACACTTAATTTACAAATCATTCATTTCAATTAAGTCCTTTTTGTGTCTGCGAAAATATTTACCACTTACTTTCGTCTGGCCCACCTAAATAAATTATGAAAAAAAGGACTAATTTAAGTAACAAAAATATCACATCATATTATATCCTTCCTCTCTTCAACTTCATTTACAACTCAGCCAAACAACATTCCAACCGTAGAAACTCAGATTACATCCGTCTGCTACGATGCAACCCATCGTCATATCTTTTCAATTTTTCAATTCAACGACGCACCAGCCCAACCTTTTACACTTTTTACGATCGAGAAATAAACGAAAAGTAATAAAATGTGCCAAAATGAAAACAGAATTTCATATTGCTGTTCTGTTGCTCCCTGATTCCCAAACGAGCTTCTTTCGTCCCGTTAATATTCCCTTAACATTTCATGTTCCTACTAATAATATTGCCATCGCTTTTTTTTCACGACTCCTGGCAACAACTCCTCACGCCTGTTTCCTATCAGGTTTCTGGGTCTGCTGGACCATTTGACGCAAACGAAACGGACTTTGGAATCATTTGGCCGACAGCCATTTCCATCAATCTAATTGCAGTTTAATAGATACTCTTAATTGGTTTTTATTACATTACTAACACGTTTGGGGCGCCTGATGATGGCTTCGCTTCAAAGAGGGCAGGTCTGTTTATATCCGCGTCAGGACCATTGGACGGTCGTCTTGATGGTAGCGAGAACATTCGAAGTGTGCATTAAACCGTATTACCAAAATGAAAATCACCAGGCGACTAGACGGATAATGGGCAATATGTCTAATAAAAGAAAAGTCTCTTCCATATGAAAGTGTGTGTGGAAAATCATTTTTCTGTTACTCTTATTGTTTTATTGTAGGTAATTTTGTGTATGTTTCCATTCGACGTATAAGAAAAAATGAAAATGCAGAATTTATGCTCAATAAATTATGTAACGTTGAGGAGAGCGATAGAAGCTGGAAAAGGCGAGAGTGAAAATGTAAGCGAGAAAATGGACTTTGAAGGTAAAGTTCTTCTCATGTTTCGTTCGACTGGCACAAGAAGGAAAGTTATAGATTGAATTTTCCAAACAGGTCGAAGTTGTTTTTAAAGTTGAAAAAGGATTTCGAAATCTATTTTGAAAAGTTAGGCATATAGTTTACGAATGCTTTTAGCATTTTGATATACACGAGAAACCTAGTTTGTGAGTTGAATTGAAAATTGTTTTCAATTTTTCTTCGAATTGAAAAACATATGAATTTATTGGAAAAACTTTACTGAATTGAGTGGAAGTTAAGTGCTGAGAATACATCAAATTCGATAGTACTTTTTCAGTTTCAATAATGGAACGTACTTGTTCTTTTTATTGAGGTAAAACATAAGTGCTATTAGTCTTATATCCGAGCCTTGTTAATTCTAATTGAATACTGGCTTGCAGAGTCTTTGTTTCCAGACCGCATGAGAATTTTCAACAGAATTAATTCACGTTGCCAGCAATAATATGTGTAATGATAGATAGTGGAGTGTTATATTGGGTCGACCCTTGGTGATGCACTCTGGATAAGACCGAATGGCCCAAAAACAACAGTCGGTTTGACTCGGAGTGGCCACAGCTCAATGATTTTGACTGATGATTACGGATAATTGTTCATGGTTCGCCTCATGATCCACGATCCACATTTTGGACCTAGTCACTTTATGCGCGGTTCCTTGGTACGTTTTGAATGCTGGTGTCATCAAGGCGACTAAACACTTGAGCGAGGATGGCGGCTTTGAGTTTGGACCTAGCAACATTGATGAAAAAAATAACAAGAATGACGACAAGGACAAAGGAGGCTTCTCCAACGTTTCCGTCCGGTCATCGAGGAGGCTGTGTGGTCCAGAGGGTGGTTGGGGGGTAGTAAACTGGATGTTGTCGTTTGTTGCCGGAAGACTTATTGGAAACAACGTGTCACCTCGTATGAAACTGGCACACTAGCATGGCGAATAATAAGAAAAATAATAATCACCAGACAGGATAGACGAACGATAAGCCAAATACTGCAGCGCAAAGCGAAGGAGCGATTAGTTTCGCATGCGTACTGCAAGCAAAATAAGTCAAAACTGTTGAATGCAGTTGTGGTGTTCCGAAGACTTTGAAAAGCCACGTACAGGGGGGCGTTGGAACAGGCGTGGTGGGTGTAAAATTTAATTAGGCTATTGAGGGCATCTTGGCTTCCTGCATGAACTAGCAAACGGTAGTGATAGAGTATGAGCGGGCGTTAAAGGGTGTGTTCCTCTAACTCCCGCTGATACTCAGACAACTGCAGGAGGTGGCATCTCCTGCAGTTGTTCTGAAATTTGATCAGATACGGCAGAATAAATCGGTGATTCAAACAAGAACTGGAAACATTCAGAGTCAGCAAGGATGCTCTGGCTTCTAACCTCAGGGAGTTGGTGACGATAAACCACAAAAAGTAAAAGGAAAGCGTCGATCCAAAAAAGGATCACGACGAACGTGCTTGACAGAGGAGGAAACAGCGGAGGAAGTAATAAATGCTATCACCGTAAAACCAGCTCCAGCGTAGACCTATAAGGAAGACCTAGCACAACCCGCGAAGTGTGTCTCAGCTAAAATTGGGACGCTAGTTTGACAGATAAGGAAAACCACATAAAGTCTTATTAGAAATTACGCGCAGATTCGATTTGGACCACCGAAGATGGCCATGAGGACGTGGAGCTTATGGCTCCTAGAGTTAAAATCGAATTTCTGTAGGGGAAGAAACTGATGAGGTGAAAGCCACACTTTCACCCTTTCTTCAAGGGAGCAGAGAAGAGCAGAGAAGAGCAGTGGCTGAGCTGAACGAGTCACCAGCATTCAAAATCATCAAACCTTTCAAAATCATCACGGGGGGATGATAAGCACCCAAGTGCGTAGGTGGGCTGAGATGGCAAGATGCTATCGGTGCTAGACTGTGATTACACAAGGCTTAGTTACAAGGGTCCAGCTAAATCCGACAGCCACTGGAAGTACGGAAAGGTTGGCCATCGGATAGCAGACTACTCCACACAGACTTTCCGAATCTTCGAGAATAGGCAAACAACCCAAACTTAGAGATCGTCGCATTGCTCGTTGCGAGTTTGGATGGGTTAACATATGGGCCCTCAGTGACCTGAGCAGCAGTAGAGACACCACTGCTGACAGCTCCGTGGGGTATTTTTGCAGGACGTGTGAGGCTTCAATGGCTTAATGGAAACCCTTTTGTAGGAAGTATTATGCGCTCTAGTGGAACGATGAGATCACTGAGCCGCAACATCGCTTTGACAAGCAGGCGCAGCAAGCCAACAATAGATCAGAAGTAACTAAGCTTTTTGGTGCTTACTTTGCGGCAAACAAGGGAGTCCTCTCCTGACGAATAAGGATTTGTTATTGGATTTATATAATTTATATTTAGCCACGCCGGTGTTTCTATTGTGGTGGAAAGTAACTCGATTGGAATTTGTAGACAAGGAAAAAAAGTAGCACGGACATCCCATTAACACAAAGCCCACCGTGCATGTGGCCATTGAGAGGAAGCTCTTTGAAGTTTTACTTGAATTTTCAAGTATATCCAGCAATTGATGCCATGTCAGAGGTTGTTGGTATAGTAGCAAGAGTGGAGATCAGACCAGAACGGTTATCCTGATGGTAACGCTGGACCTGCGAATTGTCTTCAACACGGCGGAGTGGACAAACATCCTAGGCCCTTGAGCAAAGGCTCCGTATTCCGTATTCTTAATGATCCGGACCTGCTTTAGGAACTGATGGTTGTTACTCAACGTCGAGAAGGGAGTGAGAATAAGATTTGTTACCTCAGACGCAGCACAGGAGGCGATCTACGGACCTGATTTCTGAAACGTCATGAACGATGAATTTTCGGTAGGATGCGCTGATGATGCTGCTGCAGTAATCACTGACAGATCTACCAATTTTGTCTAACTAAGACTAAGCCAAGTCATGAAGAGGGTGGAGTAATGGATGACCGAGCAGATTCAAAGCCAGTGGTTTCAAAGACATATCGTCATGGTGACAAAGCGAGTTGGTTTCGTCGACGTTCAGACCAGCAATTCGGTCAAGTATCTAAGAGTAAATCTGGATACCAAGCTGACCTATTATTGATAGAGCTCTAGAAGTCCTCAATTCACAAGGTAGTAAGAAGAAACGGAGGCTGATAATAAGGATGGTCAATTCCGCCCTGCTATATGGGACAGAATTAGGGGAAAGGTGCTTAGAACTAAAAGGCTCCAGATGCGGATCACCAGTATCTACTCCAGAGGTATCCTACGCATTGCTTGTAGCTACCGTACGGTTTTAGAAGTGGTCGTGATTAGAGATGAAGCGTATATACTGGAACAGTTATATGGAACAGGTATTTTTTTGGAGCAGAGCAAAAATACTAGGTATAAGTATTTTTGTGAACTAGACATATAATCAAGAATTTACCCAATAAGTTTCCTCCATTTGATTTAATCAAACAACGACGTAATAATATCCTAATATTAATATGTACTCGTATTTCATACTTGCAAGTGGTTTCATAATCACGAGTATTTCGTACTTGCAAGCATTTTCGTATCGAGTATTTTTGTGCTTGCAAGTATTTTCGTACTTGCAAGCATTTTCGTATCGAATATTTTTGTGCTTTCAAGTATTTTCGAACTTGCTAGTATTTCGTACGTGCAAGCATTTAATACTAGCGTACTTGTGAGTATTTGATATTTGAGAGTAAGTAACACTCGCTGATATGATATTGTACTTGAAAAAAGGTTGTATTTGAGTACTCGTACTTAGACCGATTTGTATTGGTATTTGTTTCGGGTGTTTTGGGAATGGTGGGAAAAATTGAAAATTTATTAAATTTTTGGTTTTCGGTATTGATGCCACTACCGACTGTTTTAGATTAGCCAAGAAAAGTTTGGTATCGACGAAAAGTCATATAGTTGGCAACAGGATTAGTTGATCATATCTTGGTAAATTTTTCGACATTGGTAATTTGAACGAATATAGGAAGTGCTATTTGCATACAATAAATTGTAAATCAAATTAAATTGATTGATTTTGATTGTTTTCTCTTAGGTGGTTCCTAGATTGGAGAAAGACTTGCCAACTAAATTACCAACCATTGGAAAGTTACGGACAAGCTGAACGAACTAATGACTCCGTATCCTTTGAAGGTCATCTTGCACTATCAACATTCTAGCTTGGGAACTTTGTGTGTAGAGGGTGGGAAAGGCAGACCATACCCTTTCATTATATCACTGCAAATCGTATATATTGTATGCATACCTCATATACCCTGAGGTGATAGGTCACCCGGGGGTCTGATTAGTAGATTTTTTTGCCATCTACACAAGGGGGGAAAAAAGAAAAATGTATAAATGTAAATACTTCAAAAAATACTGGCTAGTATTTTTGGAACAGGTGTTTTTATGTACTCGTACTAGTTATACTTAGTATGTGATAGTTCTGGTACGACCCAACTCTAGTCGTAATGGTGGTATCATAGTCCCGATTAATTTACTAATAAGCGAACACAAGAAAGCGTACCTTTCTCACTTAGAACCGGACAGAACTGAGCCTCTTACGCAAGCGCATACGCATACTTTCCAGCTTGGGCAACAACATTCGAATGGGAGTGGCAAAGGATACTGGACGATTAAGCTGATTGATCTAAGAGAGCCGAAGAGCTGGTCCGAAGAGGTGCATTTATTTCTCACTTTATCAATTCTTCACAGCTTACGGCTACTTCAGGAACTATCAGAACATAACGGTTAAAATGGACACACTGTACTGACGATACAATGTGCATTGGCACATATTTTTTGTGTACAGGTGCTACGCGAATTTGACACGCACCGTTGAACACACATGCGACCTGGTCACGCCAGAGACTTTAGTGGATGGAATATTACGAAACGAGGAAAACTGGCGAGTAGCCTCAACATGGGCTGAAAAAGTTCTGTGCATAAAGCGAGAAGAGGGCTGGATTAGAGACCCAAAATAGATCAAATGAAGCGGAACTTCATTCCTGTAGCACCCCAAAATAAAATGGTGCCTCACAAAACAGAGAAATGCAGTAACTGCGACAGAGATAAGGCTATAGATATTAAATGTTTACTTGGGAGACGATTGAATGCTTGATTTTAGCAGCACGATCTATTTCTCCAACTAATCAAAACCTAATCGCTAATTTGTTTTTATTTTGCCAAGGGCTATGGATGGATCTATTAAACGCCGATAAACTCTGATAAAATAAAAAATATATGTGAATTACTAACCGAAATAAAAAATGCATCATGTGGAATATTGTCTCTATCAATGAATATTATAGTCAATATACCCTCGCTTCTTGGTTAGTTTTAATTTTTTTTGGCAATCATGTTTTTTATATAACAGTAAGTTTTAGAGTTTTTTACCTGAAAAAATTGGCGAAAAATTCAACTAGTTCTAGCACTAAATTTTAGGTAAGATTTTTAAGGTAAGCGAGTAAATTTGCAGAACCAAATTTATACACAGAATAAGAATACTCTCACGTACTAAAAGGCCAAATATTTTGGATGCTAGTTTTTCAGGCTCACGTTTGAAAGTATCTGCATACATTTCGAAAGTCTCCATGGTAATTTTAGGAGATTAAGAATGTGTGATGGTTGAATATTTAGAAATCGATCTTACTGCTAGGACTTTTTTGATTAGCTATCAATGACCTCTTTTACCTAAGGGATTTAAAAAAAAAATTGCTAATTTCATTAATTTCCAAATAATACTATAAAAGCTAATCCATGACAGTAGGCAGAGAGCTAGAACCCATGGCTGCACTATATCGCCCTAATATAAAGTATGTAGAATCGTTTTACATAAGCCAGCAGTTAATTTAAAATTGAAAATATTTGGCAATATTTAAAGCTATGCGACAATATTTTGAGCATTAATATTAAGGGCATTTTTAAAAGGAGTTTTTCGAGTGAATGTAGAAAATTGTGTAAGCAAAATTTTCGTTGGGAAGATTCCAAATAAACTCAAAAACATGATCATATTTTAGAAGCAAACATTGGCTGGAATTATGATGATGATGATAAAATATACTTAACGCTTATCATTTACAAACTTCTTAATAGCTAGAACGCATTTTGATGGTTGCAAACCAAGATTCAATAATAAGTTTGAAAAATTATTTTAACGACATAACATTTTCTCTGACTTTAAATCCTTTTCTTTTGAATATACAAAATAATTCAAAAGGTCATTTTAATTCTTTCATTTAACAAATAAATTAAATTGAACATGCTTGGATATAAATATGTTCGGTGACACTAAAATTATTATTTATTTTGAAAGTTACGTGCTACTAAAAATCTGACAACAGTGCTTTCAAATCAGAATGGACTACAACAAAGTAAGAAATGGATCGCAAAGGAAAATTCTGTTTATCGTACTTGAACAAGAAATCAAGCAACAAGCCAATTTTTCCCGTTTCAATAGCAAAGATATCGAAGAAATTTTTTGAATTATAATAAGAATTACAATTGGTTACATTGAAACCAAAACGATCCTAAGAACATCTAAAAGATAACTCCTGTAATATATAAAGCAAAAATAGCATCAAATTCTTAAATAATTCCTTTTTTATCACCAACAATCCATCTTACATCCTTTAAAATAACAATATTCTTCATGAATCTTCTTATTACGAATTATAATCACCATTCTCCACATATTTTCACCATAACATATTGCATTTTATACTTGAGATAAAATTCACACGAAACATCGCCATTTATCCCTTTCTTGTCGTCCGATCGCTACAAACTTGGAAAGGAATACTACAGCCAGTTCTACCATTTTACTTTTAGATCAATTGCGACAAAGCAACTTTCCGATGGGAAATAGACAAGTTTAATTCAATACGACGAGAATATCAAAGCTGATGCAGCAAGCCGTTTGCCATTTTCACAAGGGCATCGAAGACGACATGTGAGCTCTATGGTTTCCAGCAAATTTGCAATTTCCAAGTTAGTTGCTGTCTGGTTAGTTTGATTTTCCGGATTAAACGGAATGTTATTGTCATGCTGTGCTTTATGAAGAATAAATTATCATTCGATATGTATGATATTGTTTAGGTCCATCAATGTTAGGAAGAATAGAAGTGTGAAAATATGTAAAATTACTTATTCGTTTTACAATTTATTTGATTTACAGACACTTTGTGGATGAATATTATTTTTATCTACTTTACAGAGAATGTTCCACTATAGCAGTAGCATATCCAGTAAGACACTCAATAATATTCCAAGCCATTCAACATTTATTTTCCACTCTGTCCTTCTATTTGACAATGATGTGCATACATTAAATCACAACTTTCGTTAGGCTTAATTTTCTAACAATATCATTTTCAAGCAATTAACTCAACCATCCACAAACTGAACTTGAGTATCTCCGGACGTCGACCGGAACTTTCCGGTTTGGTAAACCATTTTCATACAATTTATTTCTCTAGCACTGAAGAAAATCAAGCAGAATATTGAGTAATGCTCGAAGCTAAGAACAACAATAATTGCTTGCTTGTTTCTGGTATGTCGGCCATTAGAAGAACAAACTCACAAGTGAACAGACCATTAGTATTAAACTGGATTAACTTCTTCCAAACTATTTCGCTCGGAACGCTATGGGATTTCGGAAGAGCACTCATGCAGCATCACAATTTCACCACACCACGTTTAAGCATATACACATATACTTTTGATGTCTTGAATTTTCTGGCTCTTCTCTTGGTGTATGACTCTATAATATCCGTATTTTTGGTGAGCGTAGTTTCCGTCTTTTTTCGATCGTTCTAGCATTTATTTGATCTTTCTCGCCTAGTATGTACGTACGTACTTTTATCTGTGCTACGTAACAAAAGTTATAGTTCTCAAGATAGACAAACAGCCACGAGCAATAGGCGATACTTGAGCACTGTTAGCTCCACTTGGAGGTCATTACCATCGTTTCGTGTGGCCTTATTACACAGTACCAATATGGTTACATATGATTTATTCGATTGGAGAGATTGTTTTCTTAATATGGAGTAGTGTATTTGGATTTAGATGAAATTTTGATGATAGATCGATGAAAATGTTTTGAAGATACTCTTATAGTATCGAAGGAACTTATCTTTAAGTGCACCTCGAATGTGATTTTGAAGTGGTCATGTCAATGCTTAGGCTTAAAAAATACTTTCTCTAGAAAAAATATTGACTCTAATTAAACTATTGACCAGATAGCATTTTCAATGACTTTAAATTACTATTTTTGAACATAGTTTTTAATTTTATTATTTTGTTGAATTCATAAAAATAGACATATTTATGGAACTTTTGTACGAAAAAATAAAAAGACCATTAAAACGAATAGTAATTAATCGACACATTTGATATCTTTAATTGATTTGGTGGGAAAATAAGGCTAACCGGATTCATATATTATTTACAAAAGCATAGATAAAAAGGTGTTAAAAGTGGTTGTCGTTCAGAGATGAAAATAAAAACAATTATAGCAAGCACTAAAACTTTCCACTTATCAAAAATATTTAATCTTGTTTAGGAGTGGGTTCGTATATAACTCTAACAAGTTAAATATTAAGAATCAAAAAATATTATAATATTTCAGTCTGTTTGAAAATTTTGATTGCAATTTTCCATGCCGTTTAAATCCAAGATAAAGAATTTGAGATCAGATTAAATAATATTTAAGAAAAATAGCAGCAAGATTCATGATCAACTGTAGGGAAAATTTTGATATCAAGATCTTTAAAGTATCTATTCATAGAAATAAATCCTGAAAGGTCGAAACCCGTGACTTGCACTCTACAACTTCTTAATTGTTGGAGGCTTTTAATCTGGCCTCTTCGAACCTTGTTTTTCTGAAAATATAATGAAATTATTGAATTCAGAAGATTTACTGAGATGAATCCAGTAAAATATTCACTCTCCTTACTGAGCAGTACTCTCAGAGTTAGTCAAAAAAGAGTCATTAGTAGTTAACAATGCTGCAGTTTAGTATTTTGCTCTCACTGCTGCCTGAACACAAAGCGAACGGGCGCAAATGTCTACAGCTTTTTTTGGGCTTGGTTGATCAATAATTGATCTTCCATCCCACCTAATGAGAGCTATCAAATTCACCACATCACTAGTGCAGAGCCATTTGTCCTCAAGTACATCCAACTGTCAATTCTGCTTTATGTGAAAAGCAAGTCTAAAATGATCGCCGCACACCACAAGCCCATCTACATAACCAGCTTAACTATATAACCAGCCCAACGAAAGCATGTATCTCAGTGGTACCATGATGAGTCAGCAAGCACAGAACTCACCCAAGCTGTGCAATTAATCACCATGCACGATTATTTTTCAGCTCAACGCTCATAGCTCTGTGCCGTATTCATACTATGACTGAACGGTTCACTGTTCTTGTTACAAGCTCACCTTTTTTTGCGATGAGCGAATGCAGTGCCTCCTGAGCGAAATGAGTTATTGAATTTAATCTGATGGTGCAAAGTCTAACTTGGAATAAGAATCTCAGCCGGGCATGAAATTACAGAAGTAATTCGATGTGCATGATAGATAGCTATAAGTCTATAAATAATGCGCTATGGGAAATAATTTTGATTATGGCTTAGCACTGAGTGGTGAGTGGCTTTGATTGAATAAAATGACTCAGCTGAATGAGCGGCTCATTTTGACTGGCTCAGTTCTGAGCAACTCACTACTGAGCAATTAACTCTTTAAAACCCACTCCTCTCCACTATCAAATTCTCCTGTGACATTCGTTTTGATCCGCTATCTGAATTGGAAACTACAGATTTAGATGAATTTTGATGGCAGGTCTCAAAAATTAGGAAAATTAAACATTTGTCTTACTCTCCAATACCAAAATACCACGTCTTACTCTCCAATACCAAAATTCCCAATGCTGACAACATCTTGCTAACCTCATAAGCAAAAGTTTATTAGATTTGCTTTACGTGCAAGTCTGTCTGTACTATTATGTTAAGCTTTCTGTTCGCAGGTTCTCAAAAGGGACGATTTGACTTTTCGCACACTTGAGATTAGTTTTTACACAACAACTACTTACATGCTGATAAGTCCTTACAGATTGATTGATCTTGGCAAAAAACTTTGCTTTAATCCTCTTTTTTTGCAAAATCAAGGCTTCGCACAATTTTTGTTGTTTCTTTGAATGGATAGGGGCATAAATAGATACATTTGAATGCATAGAAGATATGAAGAAAAATCGGCATAAACTTTCAGAACAAATGAATTTGAAAACTACAGACTGGGCAAATTAATTAAGTTTGTTGATTTTATCCGACATCTAATCAGTAGGACTATCCAATTTTCGAAAGTGTTTGCATGATCGATTCACTCATCAGATTTTTCTTGGTTCCTACCGGACAGCATCTTGTTTTTAATTGCAATAATAATAAAAGTAAACTAACTTTTTACACGGAAAAACAAGTTTTAAGTACTGTAAAGATGATATGATAAGTCTATTTGTAACAAAAATATATAGTGTCGAAAAAAACCACCGTTAGTTAAAAAATAATAATATAGATAAATATACAAAAAAATCCTGCGCTAATTAAATGAAAAATACCGAGTCGAACCTAAATATGTTGGCTGATACTTTCATAGGTAAAATTTCACAAAATTAAAATTTTTATTTTAACCGGAATGGTTTTTTCTTTTGAACTTATTTGGAAGATTTTATATGGATCTTAAATTTATGATTTAAAATTATGATACTACTCAAAAGACTATGGTGTAATTTCCAATTGAAGTAAGCTATCTTTCAGTTCATCTCTTTTTATTCGAAGTGATAAGCACTCATTTTAAATACAAAATCCAAAAAATCGAATCAGTTAGTCCCGGCTTAATTGAATTTGGCATAATAAATGTTACTAGATGTATTTCTAAAAAAAATGAAAGGATACTTAAGCCAGTGGCTAGAGCTGCAGTAGAATTGGTTGCGAGATATTCAGAGCGCGTAATTTTTTTGAACTTTGGGACTCAGCCAACGAAATTCAGCTTGCTCCCAAAGCTTGCACTCAGCTGCTTCAGAGCAAATAAACTTGCCAACGCTGAACGCAAAAAGAGAATACATTGGGTCTGATCATGGCATGTGTGACGAAAAGTTTCGGAAAACGTGTTCTGCTTTTCACAAAGTAGTTAATTCGAGCGGCTTTCGTCCCCACTCATCCATATTCGGATACCATCTTTTACATCATACCTCAGAGTACAGCTTACGCAGAAGCCAACAGGATTTTATAAACGCAGAAGGACAATTAAGTATTAAGCTTAAGTAGCAGAGTAATTGGTAAAGCACTGGCGTCTTGCGTTTGGGTTATCTGGTTCGAATCCAGATTCGCACGAGGGTCCGCGCACCAAAGCCAAGTTGAGTGAAGCCTAGAATAGGAGGGTTCAACTCTACAAACCACGAGTACTTTTTCGGGCTCAGCGAATTTCCGTCCGCAATTTTCCGGTGAGCAACGCAAAAAAACACTTATACTTCGATTTATTCCTAAAATCACGAGACACAGAGGCGGACAAGTAGCTTATAAGTAAGAAGATGCGTGTGGGGAAACTTCTGAGAATTTTTCATTCTAAACACTGTCAATACAGGAGGGAAGACCCGTCTATCTGACCCTAAATTTTTTGCGGATCGGGTCAGATTGCAACTTATGGTTATTTGCCTGGCCTCAGGGTATGGGTTGTCCCCACGAATGTTGAAGTGACAGACAACAAATGTCGATTGTTTCTGGCTCAGCTGAGAATCTGCACTCGGCGCCGGGTGCTGGCTAATGCGATGTTCATGATCAACTGAGTGGGATTATTCATGGATTAGAGTTTGGACGGTACATTCTGGAGAAAAACAAGAAAAGTAGAATATGTGGAGGATTGGCCGGAGGTTGTTGAATTGCGGACGGTGGCAGAAAAGAAGAAGAGTTTGTTTTGTCTTGGATGAAAGAATTGGGTTAACTAAAAAATATTACTCATAATTAAACAAAAATGTCCATCAGATACCCGAACGTAATCCAAAGATAATTTGTGAGAATGCAATTACTTCACATGTAAATGACCAAATTTCATTGTCGACTTTGCGAATTGAATAGATTCGATTTTTTTATGCTAAACTAGCCATGTTTGTAGCAAACAAACAACTTTAACAAACCATTTATCTGAATATTGTTTGAAAAAGCGCCATGTAAATTTTTTTTCCTCGTGGATGAGGAAACTTTAGCGTTGATCGTCAATTTCACGACTATCACATACTTTTGTTGAAGAAATTGTATGCTCAAAAAAATCAAAGCAGCAACTGGTTGAAGTCCAAGATTTTAATTTTTAATGCATGAATAAAAGAAGCAATGCATATAGCTCGCAATGTGAGATCCTATTATTTATACTAAGAAAACATGCATTTCATTCTTTGAAAAATAACAGCAGTAAATATTCATTAGAAACAAACTTTGCCTGGGAACCGTAATTATCAACCTTATTTGTCTATTACTGCAAGAAACTATAGGTTATACTATTTATTAATCTAAATAAGACAACATATCATCCTCAAAATAACGATATCCGCCAAGATAACCGAATATTCTAACTTTTAAAGGAAAAGTTATTCTTGATTTAAAAATATGTAGTTTTGAGGAAAAAACTGAACTATTAAATAGTTTATCATGATTCAAGTAGGCACTCAGGTAAAACTCGACTATGTCCCTCCTTCTTCCATGTGTTGTCTTTTAGCGTATTTTTTGTATGTTTTTGTTAGTTATTCTATAATTTTTGATCTCCGCTCGTCTTCGAGTGGTAAGAGGGCAAAAAATTTGAAGAATAACTAACAAATCGAATTTGGGAAACTAACTAGAACCTGTGGAACATTAAATTACACTGAACTAATTGATCCTTTCGTCCAACGTTCAAACAAAATGCTCCAGAAATTTTATTTTCCAAAGTTAATTTGAGATATTTTGGCTTTATTCGAGCTGAAAACAGTGGAAGTTCGTTCTTCAAAGAACGTCTGGACAATTTTATAGCACATAACACCAAACTTTACGGCACACGTTCAGAGCAAGGTCAAAAAACGATAAATACAACCCAGTCGAGGCAAACTACCTCAAATTCCCTATTTAAATTCGAGAAAAAGTCACAATCACATTTGCTTTGGATGGAGTAGCTACAAATATCCTTTTCTCTTTGGCAGCAGGAGTCAATAAAGATAATTTTCAATACTACTAGCACTGATAATAAACGCAAGATGTGTCACGATTAATATTCAAATGGTTGACATCTTGTAATATGAAAAACTATTAAGAGGATTAAATTGCAACTTTAAAAAAATATGTATCAAAACCTTATTCTTTTTTTAAAAAAAAAAACAAAAAAACAACTAAATTTTCTGTTTTTTTTCCTGGAAAGCAAGCTTTCCTTGAAATATTACTTGCTAGTACAAACATTTCCAAAATATACTCTAGTAAAACTCAACCAACAATTCATCTTTCAATAAACAAAACTCAGTTCCACCTAACTCTCAACTTCCAAACAAAATGCAATTGCGAATGTTTCGCTACTCTTGCTTTTCATACTCTGTCCATATTTGAGTTTGTCTTGACACAGGTAACATTAGGATCATTCTGACTACTTCTTGACGACAACAAAAACATTCAACTTTTTCTTCTTCTCTCGACTCAAGAAATTGCATGCACACTGCACAAATGCAATAGAAGCGCTTTTCTCTAGCTTCTCAAAGTCAACAGTTATGCAATTTGTTTCGGTTCCGAAGTCAATTTACATTTTCTTCTATAATAGACAACCGAGCAGTAGCAGCATAACATATATGTGTATGTATAATATATCCATTCAGAGACATGAATGCTAGCAGAAGACCAAAAAACATTGAAAATTCAAAAGGAAGTTGCTGAATACCACACTACGAGCCATAAACAGAAATTCAACTTCATATAATGCGCATACTTTGAAGGTATCCATCTATGATTCTTTGTATGCATAGCTCCTGTCTTCGTTGCTTTCTTTTTTATCAATGCTCCCGTAGAGGAAAGTATTAGAGTTCGAGTGGTTTTCCGAAGAACGAAATAAATATATGAACGTATGAAGCAGCAGCGACGACTAAGACTGATGATGCATCAGTGCACAATTGGTCAGGTCAAAAACCTTGATTGGTAGCAAGCAGAATAAGTGTTTGGTTGTATTGCATTTACTTTTGTTTGAACCGTGATTTTCTTGAATTGCCGGCTTTTTTTCAAGTTTATATGCGGTTTCTCTGCTCGGGGGATTTAATAATAGGCTAACTGTACAACGGAGAACTAGAGAGATTCGAGATTGGAACAATTGTGATAATTAAGTGCATGAAAATAGATACGTAGATTTTGCAGGTTATTCACATTTGTTGTTTCTGAGAACTATGAATTATAATTGTGAATATTAATCATGATAACGGTATTTTGGAAATTGAAGTCAGCAACAGATACTGAGTTGAGGTAAATAATTGTTGAAATATACCAAAATCTGAATGTGAGATAAAACACATTGGCAAAACACAATACTGGTATTCCTTACACAGAAATCCTTACGAATGAAGCTTCGAAACTTACCTGAAAGAAAATAGAAAAAAAAACGTTAGAATGTTTATTGTTAGTTTGAATAAAAAAATATCAGTGTAAAAAGTTTAATAATAATAAATTATTATTTATATTTATTATAATGTAACATTTTTTTCAATCAAAATTATTTGCATTATGATGTGAATTTTGATCGACTGCTAATTTTAGAGAGTAAGATTAGAATTGAAATTGAATTTTTTATAATTTTTTAAAATTTCATCCGCAAACTCTTTTTCGCTTCACTTTTATTTTACTTTTTTTATCACTTTTATTTTAGTACTATTATTTTAGCATTTCTAGTGATGTAGTTAATTTGTAGCTACGTTGTACATCTTCAGTAATGCTAGATGATCTAATCTGGGCACAACTTAGCTTTCGCTCATGAGCTATTCTGTGATCCCGATTATGATCTTCGCACTGGGCTGTTGGTCTTGACATTCTGGATCTAGAAATTTGCTTGTAAAAGCCTCCGAGTTAACATTTTTATTTCTGTACTAATATCGTGTCGGATATGAGAAAGCGCTCTTAGTTTCATAGCTATTAAATCGATTCAATAGAAATGAGCTGCTGCTCAGCACCGATTTAGCTCTAAATAAAGTGAAAGTTTTGCGTCAACCCTTGCATGGCCTCCCTGCTCTGAATAAACAACCATGTGATCATTCTGGTGACTAAGATAACTCTGCTCGCTAAGGCGTCAGGCCGAAAAGTGGCGTGCTACGGGGCCTGCGGGTTCGAATCCCGCCAGTGCCATGGCTTTAAGTGTGAATGCGTGTGATTGTCTATGAGGGTGGCAGAAGTAACCAGAAAACCTGTTTCACAGTCCATATGTCTAGAAACTTTGCAGAAATAGCTTCTGGGCTAGCTCCACAGACCTCCGGTAACCACATTTTCTTCCCTAGCTTGAACCTTCGCAGTAACAAGGCAACAACGCCGAGTACTGATGAGAAGAAGGAGCCCAATTATATCGAGCTGAGCCCAATCAAGCCGACAAGGGCAGCCACTGCAAGTACCTCAGGTGCCGCCTGCGCTAGAGGCACTACCTCCTTTATTAACTCTGCTCGTGGATGTATAATCCGAGGTAGTGCCTAACGGATTCTAGAGAGATTCAAGAACGCAGCCCGAGACATTGTCCGATAAGGACAAGGAAGACCTTCAAGTAGGTGGAATCAAATACGATTTACGACAGGGTAACGTTCGGGGAGAAGGCGACGTGACTTGAAAAGACGTAAAACAAATCATACTAATCTGTGGACTGGATACATTCATAAAAGATGAAAGGATACAATTTTCCAATGCAAAACGAAAACGTCTTGTTGCGGGGCAAAAACCTCGATGTGAATCGAAAAGTGACGTAAATGTGAAACGACTTAAATCCAAGCATCGTAAATCGGCGTACGCCTGTAAAAGAATAAGACTCAGGCTCCTGCAAGATAAGCCGCTAAAAACCAGCAAAAGTTGACTGATAAAGAAACCAAAGAAACGCAAGAAAGAACCTCCTGGAATAACTCCGTCGTTGCAAACAATGCCTATATAGCAGTAAAAGCCATCGCATCATCTCATTGGATAACGTACTGTTAACTGGCTTTGACGACATGCTTAAAGCACATCCTGGGACACCACTTAAAAGCGGGTGGAATCAAAACCCAGTCAATCCAATAGCCTGTCAGGATTAGCCGTCTTATACTGGCTCAGAATAAGCAGGTGCAAAACTGGAAGTAATTCCAGATTAAGAGTAAGCGTAAATCCAGAATCCGTAGGTAAACCTTCTTTACCTAAGGACATTGAGACAATTATAAGGCTGAACAATAATAACCGATCACTAAGCCAAGCTTTCTTATCCCCATTAACGAGGAATCACTTTCAAGATCAAGGCTTGTGACTACAATATTGGTTACGGGTTCAGGTTCATACAGTTGAATGTATACCGAGGTAGCCTTCAAGTCTTCACGCCAAAGGATTCACCCTCTACGAAAAGAGAAGAAAAGAGTGTCACATTGAGTGTCAAAAGCTGCGGAATACGGCCGTCTGATATACTTGAGTCTTGTTTAGGAACATCTGCATTGGAGAATGCAGTAAGTGCGGCTTCAACCTCTGAGTTAGATAAATCCGATGAGGAACGGCTCTCTTGACAGAACCGTAGCAGATAAAGGTTAAGATTCTTCAAGCTAACCTTCACCACTCCAAGGCAGCTTTGGCTGTTCTTTCCTTCATTTATGTATACACGCAGAGGATATAGTTCTAATCTAAGAACCATGGGCCGTGAAGGAATGGGTTTACGGGATATTGGCGGATGCAGTCTAGTACATATTACATGCATCTTCAGGCAAACTAAGAGCCGGTATCCTCATCAAGTAGTCCACAAATAGCATTGTTCTTTCAAATTTCAATGGATAGGGCTATGTTACTATTGTGGTCGACATAAAGCCGAAGTAATTTTGGGTCACTTCATGCTACATGGCAGTGTAATAATAATAATGTCACAGTACCCGCAAATATATGGCGCATCCCGATAATAATAGAAGCTGACGCGATCGCACATACTGAATTATGGGGCAAATCGGACACCGACGATACAGGGGAATCATTGTAAGACTTAATCTTTTCTAGTAAACTTGCCAGAGCTAGGCAATAGGCTCAAGCTAAAATTGACAAGTAAGTACTCTCCGCACCTTCTCACGAGATGAAGCGTCTTTCAGGAATGTTTACTGTTAGACCACATGCATTTGGGGGGATTGCAACATTTCGAGGCAGCTTCATACTTGAACTTGAAAAGACCTGATTGGAAGAAATTTCGGTCAGTTTTCCACACTGAGTTAGACCACGTTTCGGCGATCGCTAATCGAGCAGATCTAAATAAAGCAATAAAATCTCTAAATGTTGAATTCAACAACGTTGCTGCGAGGGCCAGTGACTCAATTAGATCCATGGGGAAGTTGGAGCCCCAATGTTGGAGTAGCAAGGTTCAAGCTATTCAGTGTTGGAGTAGTGAGGCTCAAGCTCTTCAAAGTGAATGCAAGAAGGCGTTTAACCTTGCCAAAAAGGTCAATGACGATTAGTCAAATTACAAGGTTAAATTAAGGTTATTTAATAATGGCAAAAAAGACTTCGTGGAAATCTTTCCATCAAAATATCGAAGGTATCAATCAAGCCGGTCGCCTGCGAAAAACTCGGAGTTTAAAGCCTATAGTTTCAGGTTGCATATAAAGGTCCGATGAAAGGTGGACTCAAATCAGCTAAAATAAAACTTTTAGGCTCCGAGGTACACTCATTTTCTTGGCAGTGAGCAAACATTTTCAACATTACCGTTGGAATAACACAAAAATGCAATTTCGACTCCTGTAATTTCTAGTGCACACTTAGGATGGGCCAGTGCCAGAGGGTATCCTCCCGGCTGATATTCAGCGAACATTAGAGGACAATATACCTTGACTGATGGCCATATACAATGCCTACTTAAGACTTTTGAGCAGTATCAATTGGCAGGAAACGAGAGTTGTGCTCCTTCCTGAGGCAGGAACAGTTTCGCATGCTAAACTAAAGGAAGTATTCTAGACCAATTTATCCAACTTCTATTCTACTGAATATTTTAGAGAGAGCTGTGGAATATTGGATAGCTAATGCCTTAAGGGGGGAGATACATGTAACTGCTAAAACAAAAACGATTTTTTTTTATTGCATCAAAGTGTTCGAAATACTCTTAAAATATACCAAACAAAGTTTTGAAGCGATATTCGTATTAGTTCTCGAGTTATAGCCAGTTATAGATAGCGCGGCGTTCCCCAGGTCGGTGGAGCTTTAGAACTTTAAACGCGCTTTTCTCAAAGTAGTACTTTTTCAATTTCCGTACAAGATATCTCAAAAAATATTGAACCTATTCGGCTCAAATTTATATCACATGTACAAAAGAGTATTATCTCATCGTTGAACCTACATTTTCTTGTAATTTCGGAAAAATAATTAGTTTACCAATGCTTAAAACGTGATTTTTTTGAAAAAAAAATCGATTTTTTTTTTAATCTAATATTAATGTAAAAATTTGATTTTTTTTTCTTAATTTTATTGGTTCACCTAGGAATTATAGATATCATTAGCATATTTTTTTTTCTCTGAACGTTGCAAGTTTCTTGGAAAAGGCGTTAAGTTGTACGAGGCTGTTTTTGATGTGTTTTTTTCATTTGCTCGCATCGCCTCCATTTTGTGTTAAAAAGTTATTAAAAAAATATTTTCATTTACTATAAGATATGTACTTTGAGGATTTAATATTAAAAATTTTCTGAATAAACAATATATATATTTTAAGTCAATCTGAAATTAGCAATTTCTTTTCCATTTTACATGTATTTCCCCCCTTAAAATCTGTTCTGATCTCGAAATCATAGCATGCCTATACGATAGGTAAATCTGTCAAAAACAGCGCTGCATACTTTAACGGAAAAAAGTAATCCCCTACAACTCTCGTACGGGTCTAGGGGTTAAAGCTGGTAGAGCTTCATCACACATTTACAATCAATGTTAATAGAGTGTTGAGTGATTAGTCTCACGACTCACTTAATCACTGATTAATTCAGATTTCTATTCGGAGCTAGGTGAACTCAAAGCTTGGTGCATTGTTCTTCGTCCGAACTTGGGTTCAAACCAGGGACCCCACATATAGGCTACTGAAGCTTAACGAAGCTGACTGGAAAATCCCCTGCCTGCAAGGAGTACGAGCTAGCTACATTTCTGGCTATCCAGGGAGCGTTCAATATTGGGCGCCCTGAGATGACTGTGAATGCTCTCCAAAACCAGTATATCTATTCGCAAATGGTAGAACTTATAAATCAGATATTCAGAAATCGAACATTAAATTCATCTTTGGATAGCTCAACCAACAAGTGAGTGGTAAATACGAGCATTCTTCAGAGCGGTGTTTTGCTTCGCTTGCTTTAAAAGAGATTATGAAAAAGCTTGATAAAACTGGATGCAAAGTGGTAGCTGGATGCAGATGATATTGCCATATCAGAATAATTTATCTCGAGAGATTAAATTATTCCTTACATAAATGATGCAAAGAGTATGGCCTAAGTGCCAACCCTGACAAAACGGAACTAATAATAATAAAATGATCTAAGCTATTTTTATGGAAAGATTTCCACGAAGTCCTTTTTGCATTACGTACGGCATTATTAAATATGTAACCTTAATTTAACCTTGTAATTTGACTAATCGTCATTGACCTTTTTGGCAAGGTTAAACGCCTTCTTGCATTTACTTTGAAGAGCTTGAGTTTGAACCTATGATCTAAGCCTATGATCTAATCACAATGATCTAAGCAAACACCAAGCTTACCGAAGCACAACGCATAAAGCCCTGAAAATAAAGTTAAATATCTGAGAATAACCCTTGACCCTAAACTCTTGTGGAAGAAAAATATAACAAAAGGAGCTCGCAAGAGATTGTGTTACATGGAATATCCTATTGCCAAACCTTCTCTAGTTCCATGATTTGGAGCCCAAATTTCAAGCAGGAATGAATGGACATGGCGAACGCCTTGGAACAGATCTGTTGACATATGTACTGATGGTTCCAAACTGAATGACAGAGTGGAGTGTGGCATACTTTCCAGCGATCCAAATTTGAAGTTTTTTTAAGCTTACTGGACTAATGCAGTGTCTTTCAGATGGAGGAAGTGTTAGCAATTCTCTGATCGGGGCAGGTGTAATCAGATGCTCGAAATGAATACTTGTACTTGCACTGACAGCTAATCGGCTTTATAGTCTCTTGCTTAAATTTAAACCATCTCCAGCTGGTCCTTTTCCCCGCTTAGCAAAATATTGCCACATTCGACGATGCAGCAGTTTTGGGCGACAGGACATGGAGACGGTAAGAGCAACTGCAAATTGATCGAACTTGCGAAGGCTGGAACACTTTAGGCGGTGGTGTCTTGTAAGCCGAGGATTTCAGGTAAACTGACCATCGTGCCAAAGCACTTAAGCGATGCTATGAAGTCCTAGGAGGAAGAATCTACCGGTGTGATCGCAGGACAATTGACGAAAATGTCTAATATCGGCCGAACTAGGGAACCACACGAACTAGGAAGCGGGATTCTTTAATGTAGCGGTAGCTATCTTGACTGGATATTGTCTGTTATATTGAAAGAAATAGTTATTCATCTCTTCTTCGAGTATTCGGCCGTTGCGAGAAAAACGAAGCAGTCTTTTGGCTTCGGTGAACTTGTTGCTGTGCGTTAATTAATGCGGTATCACAATGGACCTTTGTTTCACGACGTGAGCCGTGAGAGTACCTACCTACTTATATGGGCATTTATAAAATTTCGTACGCCAATATTTCAAAAGAGAAGTTGAATCGTTTATTAATTCATGAAAATTGTTGGAAATTTTTGGATTGAACATCCCAAGCAATATATGGAGCGTAGCTACATTTTATTGACTGCATGAGAATAATGTTTAATCGCATTTAAAACTTTTTTCTAAACACTGATATCACAGCGTTACCGCTTCAAATCATTGAAGACATTACATTCCTTTGATATGCAAATGTTTTGTTTTGAAACTACAAGCTTTAAATTTTCAGACTTAAATATCTTGTTTGTCTTTACAACACAAAGTACAAAGCGTAACGCAACCGTAACGCGAAACCTTGTAACCATGTATTCATATGAATTGATTTGCGATCGCTGCAAAACCAACATGAATCACAACATTTACGTAACCGTCACCCGAAACATCACCAATGTCTAGCTTTTGGGTGACGTTGTGTCAAAACTATTAAATGTGCATTGCGATCATTATGATTGACAGTGTGCATGTAGCGTTCATCGTAAATGGCACCAACGTAAACTTTTGCTTACGTTTACGCTACACTGCGCTACGTCCATCGTAAACAAGACAAAACTTTTTAATGATGTTATTAGTTTAAATTATTTTATCAATAAACATCTTCCTTAACCAGCTGCTGCATCGAAACATCATCTACAAATAATAGCCTTGAAATAACAGATATTTATCTCCAGATACAGGACGAACATTCTAGATACGCTATGCATCAAATTGCGCCAACATACTGACGTAACTAAAACATAAAACGTGACATCTAATTTACGCATTTTACTATCATTTATTCATCCCTTGACATAAAATTGATGATAAAAGTCGTAAAACCGCTCGAAAATGTAATAGCACGAACGACAGATAAGATGAATTGAACAACCAAACCAAAATCAAACATAGTCTATATTGCCGTCAATTAAAACACGGCGTATCTGCAAACAGAACACTCAAATCAACTTTGTGTTAAAAATAATTTTCCAGATAAGGTTTATAGCAAAGGGACGATATCAACGACAAATCGCTTGATAAACACATAAAATTCAAGGCAGATGTTTCATGATTTCTACAGATAAATATCGAATGTGGTATAAATAGAATGCAAGAGTTAAATACAATTGGTAGCATTAAGAAGATAAAGAAATGATAGACAAACACTACTCAGCTTTATTCATAGTTGCTTATGTTTGGAATTTACATCAACCCACAATGGGCGCTATTTAATTCACAAGGGAAATGATGTAATAACTACTTAAATTGCGGTTTTTTAGGCATATTATCCTCTAGAAATGAGTTCCGCTACTTTGTGGTTGGGCAAGCAAGCCCATTTCGTTAAATCAGCACAGCCAAGTTTTCAAATTGCCATTTCTTAGATCGATACAATCGTCGACACTTCAAGTGTTGATTAAAAACTCACAAAAATATGCTTGTCAGTCTCAACAGCGAAAAAAAAACTAAAACCAACCATCAATATTTCCGTCAATATACCCGTTCTTCATCACAGCTCAGGCGCTCTCCGAATTTCTGAAAAAATCTCGAATTCACAGCAGTGTAAATTGGAATAGATCTAATCTCATGTCCTTGCTATACTACTACTATCATTATCATTTCAAAATCTATAATGATTACTTTCTGGTTTATTCCAGATTTTTTTCGCGATAAGTATCGTCGCCCCCCTGTGGATGCGAGAAAAGGAAGCAAGAAAATGCCTTCCGGCATTCACTTCGCACATACACGCTGTGTCGAAGCGTCGCTCACCATACGCTGTTATCGTTGTCGCCGCTGTCGTGATCGCCTCCACTAGCAAAATCTAAAGTACATGTCCTTGTCGACATCTCGCGTTCACATGCCTATTGTCCTCTCGACGACCTCGTTTAGTTCGTGGGCATACTACTATGTTTCACTTGTATACTAACTGTATTACTATTCTTGTAGACACATCGATATGAGCTCGTGGAGCTTATATGGAAGAGCCTGGCGGGCTCCCATCATCGGGTGGCTTTGAGTGATGGCTTTTTGAGGACTCGAAGGCCATAAAAATCGATTTGTTCTTTCGTATGTTACCAAATGCTTTTCGGTTGTCTTGTCAATTGATGCTTAGTGTAAGTTTAGAGGCTTGGCGCCCCCCCAAAAAAAACTTATATGTGTATGGAGAGGCGAAAGATAGTGATGGGAAGTGGATGTGGTTGGAAAACCCAAAAATATACATATGCCTTAGCTTTTACTAGCTTGTTGTAGAGTATGAGGCGAGAGTTTCGACATATTGAGTGACTGTCGTTGTCAGGTTTCTGTCATCACTCTTGGAAAAAATCTTAAATTACATTACTAGGGCTATCGTCAGCTTATTGATTTAGTCTTCGATGCTTGTTTGGTAAGTAGGGTGGTGCAGATATTTGCTTTTAGTTTGTGTGCCTTTCATCAAGACTTAGAAAAACACGTGGAGTGTTTCAGGCTATATATAGTTTGAAACTGTTCGTGAATGACACGAGTGTCAGGTTTAAGAAATTTTGATGGTATTGTGGTTAGCAAACTGCAACATATAGTATATAATGTAAAAGTTTATGCACATGAATTACTAAAGCTACAGCTTTTGAAAGTATGCTAATAAAAAAACTATTTACATTTGTAAGGGCCTGTCCCAATAATGCATGTATGAGAGTATAACGAAATGATTTCAATGATATCATGACATAATTATGTCTCGGTTTGCTACAAATACCACAGATGCTCTCATAAGTCTGAGTTGACAACATAGAGTATGGTGTCAAAGAGAATCGTGTCGCGGTAATAGTGATGCACAAGTGTAACAAAACGCCAGTCGAAACTTTCAATTTGTTAAAATCGCTCGGTAAAAAATTCGTCTACAGTACAATTAAAAGCTTCACCGAGATGTCTTCAGCCGCAGCCACTCTCCTCAATCAAGGACACCAGCAGTGATCAAAACCGTTTTTTAAGCGAATTTGAAAAAAAACCTCTCCCAAACCAGAAAATAAACATGTCGAGAGGGATGAAAATTTCACCTAGGACCATGTCTTGCATCATAAGACAAAACTTGAAGCTAAGCGCTTATCGACGAAGTACTGGACATCGCTTGGTGACAACTTTACGCCATATTAGAGCGACCAGAGCAAATAAGTTATGGCAGCAGCACGCAAAAGGTAGTTATCCGTAAATCCTCTTTCCGTAGAAAAAAATTCAACCGCCAAAATGACAGAGTCTATGCACACAAATCTCAAGAAGCTTCTGAAAAGGTTGCCAAAGTAGAAAGAGGCCAGCACATGGCGTCAACCATGATGTGGCAGGACGTGTGGTATGAGTGGATCACTAAGCTCCATTTTTGTGAAGATGTTAAAACGAAAGCAGCTACTACCAGACGGATATTTTGGAGCATGTAGCTAAGCCATACGTTATTTTCCTATAAACATTTAATATTTCAACAGGACTCAGTGCCTGTGCAAAGAGCGCAAACCACGCAACGTTCATTAGAGGACAATTTAACCGATTTTATTGCCTTGTCAGGTTGGCCCTCTGGCAGCCCTGACCTCAACCCATTGGATTATAAACTCTGGGACGTTTTAGAGCTGAAAACCTGTTCGAAGACTCATCGAAACATAATATAAAAATAAAGAGATTATTTCAAATACCAATCATTATTAGATATACCAATCATATATTAGATTTTGTCCTTTCAAACATCCTCTCCCTTACTATGACCCGGCAGGCTGCCTCCGTGTTTTATGTTCCGCCTTTTTTAAATACCCCTTAGACCCTTGCATTGAACGAGCGAAACGATGGGAATTTTCGAATCAACGAATATAAAACCAGAAAGGTACGCAATAGAACATCAATAGAACACTCAAAGTCACGGCACTTTAGCGCTCATGAGGGTTCACAAACCTTTGCCAAATATTGTTATTAATTCTTTTTCCGGGAATCCTCAGTCTCACCCTAGGTTTCTTTGCTTGCAAATTCCTCAACTCTTTCTTCTATGTCAACTGATTCTTTAGGTAATCGCTTCCATACTCAATTCACTACGCATAAATATCAGTGGCGATCCTAATGGATTCTCAAAATTGCTAGCGAAGCCATTATTCTCACCAATCTGTACTTCTTTGTTCATTATTTTCAACCTTGATTTCTCGTCTGGCTTATCAAATGAATAGCTTATCGATTTATAAATCTAATCAGACTGTATTTCTAACTACAGGTCAATAACCCTTCTTTCCTGCTTTGGTAAAGTACTCGAGAGCGTCGCTTCCAATAAAATTTACCTTGTCCTACATTCCTTTTTTGCTTTTGGTTGGATTGATCAACGGTAGAACTTCTACATTTAGCTTTCTAGCTTTCCCTAACTCGTTAGCCTCTGTTTTAGATTAACAGGAACAAGTCAAGGTTGTTTACACTGACTTCTCAAAACCATTTGATTCTGGTGATCAAAAACTTCTTCTATCGATGCTACAATGCTTAAGCATAGTCAATTCCTTCCTATCCTGGTTTGTTGGTCGTACTTGTACTTTAACACGTTCGGCCCCAAGCGTGATTCGGTTGAGTTTCTCGCGGGCCCAAATTTTCCTGTCAGAACGGAAACGGAGAGGTAAGTGGGAATACCAGCAATGCAACTCGAATAGGTCCGTGCGTTGTCGATTATCTACGTTTGCAGAGCTTTCGGTCCATTATAAATGATTCATTGCTTAGTTCCGAAGGTCGTCCTCCGAAAATGAAACCTTTGGTGAAAATAGAAAAACTGGCATCGACAGGAGCGACTAGACGGTGTCATATACAACAAACATACGAAAAAGCATCAAATGGTGTCGCAAATTAGCATTACATTTACTTTTACGAGCAAGTTAATTGAGAGCTACACAAAAAAATGGAGCTTATTTAACTTGAACAAGAAGAGCGTCACTCATATATGGGTGACACGGTCCCCACGGAAGCATGCCTGTCACCCAAGTACGGGTGACGCGGCGCCGAAAGTGTTAAATGTGTTTGTTTTTCTTATCTTCTGCATTTTGTTCTCTTTCCAATGTTCCGCAGGGTTCAATTTTTTGGTCCTCTTTTGTTCCTCGTCTTTATTAATGATCCTCCTTCTGTTAATCATTCATCCTGTTTTCTGTATGCTGATGATTTCAAAGTGCTCAGAATAACTCAGTTAAAAGTTTTGTTGAGCTTATTGAAATGTCATCTTAGGTCTTGCACATCTAAAACGCTTTCCTTAATGGTATCCATCTCTCTTGATGGTTTCCCTCTCACTTTGATTGATAACTTTAGAGACCTTTGTGCGATTTTTGATTCTAGACTTAAGTTCGATCTGCATATCCCGCATATCACACACAAGAGTTCTCGATTGTCTGGTTTTGTCCTCAGATCTTGCTATCTTTTATTTTGGTAACGCGACTACTTGTGTTCAACTGTTTTGTTCTTTAGTTCGAGTGTCCTCGAGTATTGCTGTCTAAATTCGGCCGTTCTTTATTGTTTAAATTTCACATTCCTCGTTGTGAATATGATAATATGATAATCTCTGTTTCAAATTCCGTCTGTAGAATCCCGAACAGTGTTCTTGATGAGTGTTTGTTGTTTCAATTTGTACGATAATTGACGCTTTCGGACCGTGACTGTAAGCTGCTGCTTCGGAACGTAAATCGCTCTGATCGATCACAGGTAATACTTAATATACGATTCGGGGGAAGTGTCGTATATTTTCATTGCCATTATTACGTATTCCCAGGAGACACGACAAGCTCCTGCTTGTTCCTCTATCGCTGACCCCCACAAATCTAAGCGTCAAATTATGGATACGAGTTTTATACTTAGCCTTAATTCCTGGCTGATGATTCGTCTATGCCACCTATGGGCATTATATATTATATTATTATTTTTATTACTATTATTATTAGTATTATTATTATTACTATTACTTATATTATTATTATTTCTATTATTATTATTATTACTATTATCAATATTAGTATCAATAGAGTATTAATATTTAGGAAACATCAGAAAAATCACTTTTGAAATATTTTAATTCTTTAAAAACTAATTAGATTCGCCTACAATAAGTGATTTTTACACATCTAAATACAGCGAGACAAACAAGAAATTCGAGCCCCTTGAAAACACTAAAAGACAATACTTTCGTGGCATTGCTATTTTCCGTTATTTCAGAGTATCGGATTTATGTCGTCTACGTCACTTTACGACACCTTCCAACGCTGCTCTTCGTCAGTAGCTGGCTAAGTCATATTTGCCAAGTATCTAACGTGTCTACTACTCTACTCCTATTACAATCGAGACTGCCTGTGCATTTTTTCGATTCACGCATACTCATCCTCGCCCCGTGTCTCCGTCCTCCCTCGACATATGTTCGCATGAGTTTTCCACATGTATCAGAGCTAACTTGACTGTTTAGTTGGTAGAGCTTCAAACCGATTGATTAATTGCAGTATAGCTGTTATTGACAGACATTCGATACTTTCAAGTGCAACAAAGCACTCGACAGCTAAGCGTAGAGAGGGATTTTATTGCTTGGTTCTTCTTTTTTTTCAATATAGGGCACACATGGAGACTTTTTCTCTGCCGTATCTGTCGGTTAGTCTGAATGATGACCGTGAGTTTTATCAGTGGCTTTTCAGTATATAAAGCGTTCTGAGTTACTCATTTCCAATACAGAAAATAGTATAACAAAATACTGTAATACTAGGGTATTTTTCGATTTTTCATTTCGACAAAAATTAACAGCACTAAAAATAATGAAATCAAATCTGTTAAAATATAAATTAAATTATGAAACAAACATCTAAATAATAAAAAACCAAATCTTAGAACCGAAGATTTGCTAAAGGGTTTTGATCTGAGTCTAATCCTATCTTGTGAAGAAAGTTTTGAACCTTCTTGACTTAATTTCTAATTTTTCGAAATATTTCAAAAATTAAATCCTTTTTAAATCAAACTTTGGACATCCATAAATTTTTTTTTCAATAATTAAGAGATTACTTAAATAGTCATTTATCATGTTCAGTTCAGAGCCACTTTCACTAGTTAAGCATAAAGAACGTCCATAACTCTCATGACTAAACCATTCTATAACCGTTGCACAATGCTCTCAACAGTCCGTTCTTCTCCTCACTCTACCTTACCTATTTTTCCAGCACTGTCTGTCTATCTATCTTGAGAGCTTTTGGTTGTGAATTTTTTATTGTCAAATGGCTTCAAATTCTATTGAAGTGGACAGCCAACATTTAATCGGCTTGATAATTGAATATCAGCTGCTTGAATGAAGGAGATATATATATAGCTGTTATGTATCTTTGTGTGTGGTTTTGATGTATCTTCTATCATAAATTGCAACTGTAACTTGTGCGTTTATTTTTTTTTTAAATCAAAGCAGACAATATATCGGACGGAAGTGAGACGAAGAAAGGAAAAACAGAGAATGAAGTGTATTAGCGGAAATATAAAGCTCATGAAATTTATCGTAGCAATTTTGCTTTCATGTTCTCTAGTCTGGTTTCGTATGTGAAGCCACTGTAATTTATTATGAATGTCATTCAATTTTATTCGATGTGATTGGGATATGAGTAGCTGGAAATTGATTTCAACGAATAAATAATAATTGAAGGCTAATCGTTTTAATTAGAGTCTACGGAAAAGTTAATATTTTCGTTTGTGGGCAATGTTCCTGTTCTGAAAATTTATTCTCAAGACAAGATAGGTAGTAAATAGTAGCACGTATCTGTAACAGAAGAATAATGTATACCTAGAAGTTAAATGAAAAAACAACAATGTATGGAAGCTTAATGAAAAATAATAGCAAATCAAATATGATGAAGACTTTTATTTGACGTCTGAGTGGAAAGAAATTTAGCGGTAAAAACCGAATCGTAGTTCTTTGCGTTTTGAGGATATGCAATAACGACGGTTGAAACTAAAATTTTGTTTACGCAAAAAGTATCGAGAACACTGAAGAAGATTTATCTTTATTATTAACTTCATGAAATAAAAGATTGGAACCAATGGAAGGTAGGCTAGAATATTGGAGGAGCTTGGAAAGCAGGCACTGTTCAAGTAACACTCGTCGAGATTTTAAGGAGCGAGTTTCTAGCGTGTTAGTCTACGCTGAGCGTACGGAGGCACCTCTTGCCAACCGCATTCAAGGATGCTACAGACAAGTTAAAAGAATAAATGAATGGAACTAATCATGTTAGTAAAACAAGTGGCAGACCTGAAGACGGAGAAGCAGCAGAATAGAGAAGTCTTTACCAAATATAAGTTTAGAGTCAAAGAGCACATTAAGGTCTCTAAAATTGTCCCGCAACCGTAAGGGACAATCCGGGTAAGGAATAGGAAAGCATTAGATGGGATATTTTACAAGTATGCGAATTTGATCATATTTAGACATACTCAAAGTAAGAAAATACATTGAGCAGATCATAAGGTCACAGGTAACAATTATAAAGCAGTTCAATTACTCTGAACATTTTAAAGTCATTAGTAAATAGAAATCAGAATACTAGGAATAAGAAAGGACCTAGTATCAAGCCTTGAGAAACTCCAGAAACTCCAGAGATAAGGTCTCAAAGATACAATATAGCCGCGGCCTCAACCTAGGATGGGAACCAGCACAAGAGAAGGTAAGATACCAAAAAACCTGCAAGCTTCTGTGTATACATCAACTAGCTTCTGTTGGGCGAACGCACAAGCGACCAAGATAATGAAGGTTAAGAGGCTAGAGGTGGAAGATCTATCTTTTATTTCTGATTCGAAGAAATATGAGCAGTCTAACAGGTTGACGGAAAGGAACTACAGGAGAAGCTGAGGCTGAAAATTATAGAAAAAGGAACAAATTCATTTGGCGTACAAATTTTGGATATCGATAGGAAAACAGCCGACATTATCATCAAAACATTTAAGTAAAGACTCAATGTCTCGGGATCGTATAAATAAAAAAGAGGGATGTCGAAAGAGAATGAGGGGATTCATAAAACGTGACCCGATTTTCTTTGGAAAAAAAAAGTATTTTACAAAAAAAAAATCATAAATTTCCCGTGAGTTAGAAACAATGACATTACTAAGGAAAACAGAATCGGGGAAAACGGTGGGAATGTTTTAGGAAGTGGACATAAGACAAGGGGGCTAGTGTTAAGTTACTGAAGTTAAGCTCGAAGCTAGTGAAGTAATCACGCATAACTAGTTTGACGGCATTTTTGGAAGCTAATCTAATTCGAGGCAGTGAATATTATAGTCCGAAACTTGATAGTTAGCACGATCTGCATCAAGAACGGATGCTACATTATTCTGAAGCCAAGGAGCATCATTGGTTTCGCAGGGACAACTAGGCGGAGTGGAACGAGTGATGAGGCTGGATAGGAAACTACGCAAATGTACTATTCATTCATAAACAGCAGTTAATCTGCGGCAAAGAGAGTACCGCTTAATTGAGTTGATCAATCACCGCCTTACCAAAGACCGTTTTATGACAATTAAAGCGTAAAGATCGAGAAGGAATTTGCTTGCATAGAAAGTCAACAAAATTTAATATGGAAAGAAGAGGATGATGCAAGTTTGGACGTAGGGCATGTTATCAGCTTAGACAGTAATATAGTAAGACGGAATGTTTGATAAGAAAAAATCAAGAGTTTTCTTGTTAATGTTAGGAGCAGTGTCATTACACCCAAGAATCTTAAACGTTTCTTCAATAGAAGAAGGTTGCTTGAATTTTCGCATAGTCTTGACTTTCCCTGGAGGGAAGGATGTTCTACCTTCATTTTATCGATTTTAACTTTTTTTTTTATTTATTACAATCGAAAGGAAGTCAATTACAGCTGAATTTGAAACGTCCTATTTGTGTGATTGGTTCTTGATCATGTACTTTAAACAAATCAATTTGACACATTAAGGCGCCGGGAGCCGTTTTTTTAACTACACTGAAAAAACACATGGCGCCAGGCGCCATAATTTATAGACTTCTGGCGCCATGTACATAGTCGATTTAGGGATAGTGATAAAATATAGCGCCACACGCCATAATACATGGCGAAAAGTACATAGGAGCAGACGCTATGCTTATAGGCCTCCACGCCATACACTATAGTCCTCCACGCCATGTTCTATAGTCCTCCACGCCATGTATATGGCTTTGAGGACTATATTATATGGCGTGGAGGACTATAGTACATGGCGTGGAGGACTGTAGTACATGGCGTCGAGGACTATGGTACATGGCGTGGAGGACTATAGTACATGGCGTGGAGGGCTATAAGCATAGCATCTGCTCCTATGTACTATGGCGTGTGGCGCTATATTTTATCACAAATCGACTGAAATCGACTATGTACATGGTGCCAGAAACTATGGCGTCTGACGCTATGTGTTTTTTTAATACACCAAATATAAATTCCACCAAATATAAATTCCACCAAATATAAATTCTACCAAACATAAATTCGAGTCAACATACTCACTATTGAATGTTCCTGCTCCAGTGTGAAAATTCACCGGTCGAAGTATCGAAAATATCGCAGCCAGTACTTCAGTTCAAAATGAGTCAATTATGTAGACCCAAGCTCTAATGTCACTTGCTGACACTTATACCTTCCCTCACACAGCATGGCTGTAAGTTATAATTGGAGTGCCATGACCCATATTACATGGCTCATGGCACTATGTAATATAGCGTGTGGGACCATAATTTCTGTGCCATGTAATTATGGCGCTGGGAGCCATACTGCATAGCTCAGGGCACTATGTACATAGCGTGTGGAATCATAAATGCTGCGCCATGTTACATAGGACCACGCGCTATGTAGATTCTGACATTATGGCGCTGGGAGCCATATTGCATAGCTCAGAGACTATGTATATAGCGTATGGCGCCATAAATAATGCGCTATGTTACATGGCTCTGGGCGCCATGTGGATTTTTTTCAGTGTTTAAGGTGGAACGGCCTCGTACACAGACTGTAAGTCGGACGGGAGAATCCTTTATTTAACTTGACTTGAAATTCGGCCTTAATGACTTTCAGCTTTTGGTAGATGACGTTTTGAAGGAGTCCGTTTTCAGGAGGACCTACAGTTGAAATGTGGTGCCGAATAGCATAGCTAGTTTTGTTCATTTGAATTGCAGGATTGGTTAGCCCCGAGATTTTTTTCCTATTTTGAACGGAGTGTAATAGGACGAGTCAATATTAACAGTGAAAGCAAACATCCATGCGAATCGCTTTTTCGACGCTTAGTCGAATTTTGTTTAGAAGGCTCTAGAATTAGTTGATTTCTAATGTCGAGTAGCAGTCTGTAGTGCTTTAAAAAATCATCTTTTACGGGACGGGTAAGGGTTTCAGCGTAAAAAACAACACTTTTTTTACGATTTTTTTTTAGAAATATGGACAGAGCAAATTTATTTAAACCTTTTGTACATTATTAATTATCATTTCAATAACATTGGTTAATTTTTTTGTGCGAAAATATCGACGAAAAACAGATGACAAAGGTTTTTCAAGAACGTTTTTGGAAAAAGACGTTTTGCGGTGTTTATTGTATCTCAGCTGAAAATTATCGGAAATCAAAGAACATTAAAATTTAGTCAAAGTATCATCAAATCCTCCCCCTAACGTTCTCTGAAGTCTATTTTATCATTTTTCAATTTTTGGTGGTCCTTTGAAGTGAAAATTGCTATTTTCCACGAAAACCCCTATTTTCCACGAAAACCCCTATAATGTGAAAAAAATTCTAAAACTTATCGTTGGGGGGAAGTAATTTACATGTAGAAAGTGTGTGCCAAGTTTGAAATGAATCGGTAATGTGATTTTCAAATAGCAGTGAACACGGACTGTTAAAAACTAGTTTTGAGAAAAAATGACTACTATACTCCAAGTTGTCGAAGCTATAATGATGGAGGAGATGGGACTAAGTATTCAATAACTTCCACAGTTTTGCTCTGATTGACTTCAAATTTTGGGACTTTATTGTTGAAATGTTTAACTATAAGTGCACAAGTGCTTGCCTTTCGCTGCACGGTCAGAATAAAAAATACCAAGCACATCGCATATCTTGTCCATATGTCAAACGTTAAATCAAAAATATCCATTAAAAATATAGAATTCATTAAAACAAATTTTCAGGACATACATATATAGTTCAGTTTGAAGCCTAAATTTCTGAAACAAAGGAATGAAATTATAAGTTTATTACGTGAAATTATTAGGGTCATTTCAATATTTTCAATAATTTCAGAGTAAATCATACGATATTCTAGCAAACTAACTCAAGCAAACTAACATCCAAATGTCAATGATATTCAGCTACCCACATTGGGCGCGGTAGATTTTCTCAAATAATGTGGTCAATTAACGACAAGACAGAAAATTCTGCTAGGAAACTATCCAAAATTTTTAAATGAACAGCTTTTCTGTCAGATACATGTCATATAAATTGCAAAATTCTATACCAAAGTTCATTCTTTTTAAAATTATGTGAGTCAAAAGTGATCGCCGCATTATCAAATTACAAATTGCACAAAACGTATTTCATTTTGTTCTTTCCGCCAATCTGAAACGGCTATTATTGAACGATTTTCACTCAAATTCACTTCAATTTTACCGAAAAGACTTATCTCTACAATGTCAGATTATACTAACAAATAAAATCATACAATTTCATATCGTTGTTCATATTCGAAAGGGAAATGGCGTCGTTTTGTGCCCGATTAAAATTTTATGCTGTGAATATTTTATTATTTGCTGTCGTGTTTGCGTATTAAAAGAAACGTGCAAGCGCATTGATCGGATCAGTGAATAACGGCAGCAAGGACAATAGCAGTAACACAACAACGAATGGTTCCGCGTCCTTTCAGCAATACATAGGTTTGTGGTAGGATTGTGGTAGCATTTTTCGGTAGCGTCACACAGACGACGACAGACTGTTTACGCGGGCGATTGTACGTCATCGATAAACAATCGGGCACCGAAAATAAAATATACATTTTCACATTTATCATTGTACCAATAGATGTTGTTTTTTTCTGTCATAAATCGATTTTTCATGCTGTTCTCATTGTCGATTTTACGTTGCATTCGCTGGTATCAGACTTCGATTTTTTTTGTTGATTTTATTATTATTTAATGGCTTTATTTATTATTGCATATTATTCCAAATTTGATATTAATGTTCACGAACAGAGTGTGGAATTGACATGCATAAATATTCTAGTGAAAAATTACGTGGGGAAGCTGCATGGAATGTGGATTTGAGTTGAAGGTTGAAGGGAGAGATGGTGTAAATTTTATTTTTCAGAGGTACGAAAGGCTGATAAGGAGTTTCACTGCAGAATTTTTCGGCTGAATCGAAAGTAAGCGAATTTTCAATGCGGATATTTTTTCGATGCCGATGAATTGAATCCCTGACGGATGCTGGTTTGCCGCTTTGCTAGCTCTACGCGGCTTGGGTGGGTAATTGCAAATGGGGTGAATTAACTCCTAGAAAAAGTAGAACGCTACGTATATTTCATCCATCATGAAAATATACAAGCCGCATTTTTACAGGCTCTCAAGGCTTTTGTCTGTACAGAACCAGATGTAGCTCTCAGGCATGGGCTAGCAAGCCAGACACAGCCGGGACGTGTCAAAGCACGTTGGTAGCGATCTGCTTAAAGGGGAGCTGAAACATGACGACAGAAATTCTAATGCCGGTAAACAAGCATCCATTTTAGCAGCCTCAGATAGCCTCAGGCCCCTAGTGTTGTTGAAGCCATGATTGCAGATGTTAGCGGGGTTACTCCGCCCACTGACTCGGGCCTAAAAATTAAGTAATGGCCGAAGCCTCTTCATTTGAAAAGATAAGGTCAATATCACCGATCAAATAGAGGTCAGCCAGGCAATCGCGAGCCCTGAAAAAAAGTCTTTACGCGCTTCCGCGCAATAAGAATACCAAGGATTTTCTGTATACAAACTCATTAGAATTTCAATGATTTCTTATTATTTCCAAAAGTTCGTTACGTTTCATTATTTTTGAAGTTTTCCATAGATTTGCTAAAAGGTTTATTTTTGTTAGATCCCATCAAAAAAAAGACTTAGAGGTCAAAGCATCATTTTTACTTCTATTTGAAATCATCAAGAATTTAGGAATGGAATCAGCAAATGGGCGCAGCAACTCTTAGCATCTACACTGACGGCTCTAAAACAGCTGCAGAAGTAGATGATGCAGTATATTCTGCAGATACATCTATGGAAGCAGCTTCCAGGCTTCCAAATCACTGTATTATTTTCGAGGCGGAGGTTTCTGCAATACGTAAAGCCACATATCTGGTATATGCCAAAGATACTACAAGTGAGAAAATGAATATCTTTACGGACAGTCAAGCAACGGCAAAAACACTGATGTCTCACACATACAGATCGAAGTGTGTAATCGACTGCACTCAGGCCCTGAATAGAATGGGTAACAGCAGAAGGGTCAGAATCTTCTGGTTTCCCGGTCACAAAAGCATTGATGGAAATGAGAGGGCGAATGTGTTACCCAAGCATGAGACTAGTCTTCCCCTATCAAGATAGGTAGACATCCTAGCTCCTATCCAAACGATTAAGTACTCAATCGACTCGAAAATGATGCAAAGTGAGACGTGCAGATGGGGTGCAACTCAGACTTGCAAAGTATCCTGGGGGGCTCATACAATCTCGCATCGGCTAAATACCTCCTCGAATTAACGCGGACTGACTGCAAACGCCTGGTTGGCATCATTACTGGACATTGTCTTGTAGCAGCACATGCTATGAACATGGGACTGCTAGCCAGCGACATCTGTAGGATATGTCAAGAGCCGGGGTTTTCAGGAGCAATCCAGCATTTTCTGTGACACTGCCCAGCACTGGGGAAAACCAGACTGCGCTGCTTCAGTGAGCCCTGGTTGGAGGATCTTTCGCACGTAGCGGAGTAAAAGCCTAAGAACATCCTTCAGTTCGTGAAAAAGTCCGAGGCCTTCGATGGCCGCTTGGACTGAACTTTCTTCCTCGTAGTCCATTTATGTGGGATCACAATGGACCAATAGGTCTATGTGTGAACTTGTGCCAGCCAGTACAACCTAACATAGCCTTATCCTATGGGCTGACTGTTAAATCTTTTTGAGTAATAAAATATTTCTATTGAATTAGGACTGAGATGGAAGTGCACGAAATTAAAACGTTAAGTTACTTCACAAACTAGTGTCAACAAAAACTAGACTGAATTGTTTAGAATGAAATTGTCGTAATATTTTGATGAATAGCAGTTTGCATTGTTTACTTGTTGACTTCTTTGATTTGCCGCTATCTATCGTTGTTTTCTTTCCTGATGAGGGCTGCGTTGACGACATATCATTGAGATACTGGAACTCGTTGTCGGTATTATCGGAACCTTCATCGAAATCTTCGTTTAATATTTAATCCACATCCAATTTTATCTCATTATTCCACATGCGAGAATTTCCTTGCACAATATATACTGGTAAACTTTTCTCTTAACTATGTTAAGCTATCAGACCACAATTCGTGCTTTCACTTCGAAATATTGACATTCCGCGATTGAATTAGCTCATAAAAATGCGCGGGAATCAACAGCGTATATTTAATGTCGCTTTCACATTATGCTGCTTCCTCACTGTGGGCCACCATCGGCCACCGCAAAGGTCGCAATGATGACCACAATGATGGCCACCATCACAAATTTGTCTCCACACACTGGGCCACTAGATTGGCCAGCCCTGATTTTTCGGTCGCGCATGATGGCCTGCTTTGATGTTTGTGAAAAACTGAAAGCCATTCTCGACCAACGCCATTCTCGGCCAACGCCATTTCCATGCCTCTACAAAGCCATCACTCGTCTACACAATGGGCCACATGATGCCCCATATACATGGGCCCTACAGACTAGTCAGCGAACTCCCATTGAAAATGTTCCGGATATTTTTAAGTAAAAAGTATCAGGAAAGTGCCCGCAGACCAAATCAGGATTGAATGCAGTGATAAAACTAGCCAGGAAAAAGAACCGAAATTTGTTAGCTGAACTCAAAATTGCTGTAAATAGAATTCTTTGTATGATATTCATTTCAAAATTTAAATAATTGTTCACTCAATACAAATAAATGTATTCAAAACGAAATAATTACGAGGAAACGGCTGATATTAAAGCGAAATGTTTCAAAATTTCAAAAGGTTCAAATAATTTGAACATACATATTTTCATTAGAATACTTGGATATGAGATTCTATGTATTAGTGTTTTAAGGATTAGTGGTTTAAGGATTAGTGGTTTAATGATTAGTAAATAAAAGAGTTGATAAAGCGCAGGGAAACAAAATCATAATATGGGATATTCTTGGGAGTGAATTGAACCCTGGGATCAATCAAAATCAAAATAAGGCTAATGTGTCTCTCCTTATAGCGATGCAACTTAATGACCTCTTTTTGCTACTAGGCAGCAGAATAAATGATGAATTTCGCGAAAACTGTGCGCAAAAAATTAGCAATAGAATCAATCAGCGGACTCTCTTCCTAAGAAAAACTACGTTTGAAGAAATAAAAGAAAGTGTATCAAAACTTAAAAATGTAGCTCCTGGAATAGATTCGATTAGGGCAGATGGTACGTACTAACTTAAAAGCAAGAAACAAAAGAGCAGTATTGTTGCTGATTTTAGATAGTCAGATTTAAATGAGGGTCATTTATAATGTGGATGCTTTTAAAGTTGAAGTTCATTAAACTAGAGCTCGAATCAAAGGGTTGTTTGATGCAACACAAGTGTTAAAAAATTTGGTATTAATGCGGTTAGTGCTGCTTGAAATGCTGCTTTGAAACTAAATGTAAAGAGTTAGTCGAATAGAAAAACGGGAGATTCAGGAGCATTTTAAGACTTTTGTTCTGTTTAATTTATAATTTTTTGATGTAAGTAGCAGCACAGCGCCCCAAACCGGAGCACCATAGAGCTTGACAGGCTGAAAAACTGTTTTGAATCAAATCAATTTGTTTGCTATAGACAGCTGCGAGTGCCTTTTTACTAACGGATACAAGGATTTGACCACAAGGTTGCATTTTTTGATAGTGAACTCGATATGGGCTTTGAAGGTTAGCTTTTTTTCGAGGTAAATTCCTAGATATTTTATATATTCCGGGTTCCAGCCGACAATGTTATCATCTATATTTAGAGAACTGGGGAGTAGGCATTGCTTGCGCTTCTAATTAAAGAATATTGCCTCGGTTTTTGTAGGGTTTATTCTCAATTTTCATCTGATGAAATAATTGGACAGTGTTGTGAACCCATTTTCTAGTGAGGTTTTTACAGATATCGGACAGTGATTTGATGACAGAAGGGCTGTGTCATCAGCAAACTGACTGATAATGCAATGGACTGGTAGTGGTATGTCGTATAATGTCGTAACACTAGCTGGTATCGGGAACTTATTTGACTCCGAGCTATTAATATCAACGTAAAAGTATCGGTCCTGCAGGAAGTTCATAATTATTTCAGTAACTGACAGAGGAAAATTAAGTACATATTCGCATTTTGTGAATTAAGCCTTGATGCCAGACGCAGTCAAATGGCTTTTCCATGTCGAGAGTAAGCAAACCAGAGGACTTCAAATGAAACACTTTCAAAATGAGAACAGATAAAATGCATAAAGAAGTGGAGAAAATGGGATTAAAAGACAAATTTCGATGGAAGTACATTGAAAATAGAACGAAAGAGTGCTTAGTACGTCTCATTAATGTTCGCCAAACATAAATTGTAATTCACACATCATACAATCGATAGCGAACTAGTTACACATAAAAATAAAAATATACTTCAAAATAAAAACGTTAATTCTATTTCTCATTTTATACTGGTTTGTTTATCCTCTATGAACTACAGCCGCTGAAATTAGTTAGCCAAATCAGCTTTAGCAACATTCAAACAACCACATCTATTCATCGAAATCAGGAAACGAAACACTAACTATCGAAACACCACCCTTCTTACAAATTTCGGAATTAGAAATACATATACTTTACTTCTTAAATCATAATTAACTTGAACTTTATTGCTATGTGGTACCAATGTATATAAAATATCCACCAAAAACTAAATTCATTTCTACCTGGACAACATCAGTAGCCTTCCAAAACAAGACCGCACGCATTAAGACTTTGAAGAGCAAGCAATGACCATATTGTAACCAACTTTACGAGCAAATAATATTCGACTACTAATCCTTTTTAAATTGCCAAAAATTCGACCAAAGCTGGTTATGATGATCGTTAGGGAATATAGTGGGTGGAAGTGAAATTGTTATAGAAAAGATTTTCTACGGATTTGAGAGAAATTAATTCAATTCGTTTCAGAGAAAACGGTACACACGTGAACCTACGATTTGTGTATGGGAATTAAAACAAAAACAGCCCAATTAGCATTTAATTTTCTACTACAAAAGCAGATTTATTTCATCGAGCATTGCTGCAATATTTCAAAATTTAATCCTTCAAATATTTTTCCCTAGAAAATAATCCGAATCGATTATGCATCAAACCTAGTTGTCTATCTGCATTACTACAAAGATTCGGTTATTTACAGATTAATTATTCAACGCACTCATTTCATCCGCCAGCATGCAATAATCCACGTAATTGCACGGTGTTTTATGAAAACATATTTTCGAGCTTATGCCTCTATAGTATAGTCTATTATCCGAATAGTTTTTTCTCCCATTCTTCTACCAAATCCATTTCAATACAATTGCTTGGGCAATGCTAAAGGTCAGGTCATTCTGGTAATTCTCTGATTGCTGATTGTTAGTACCGTTACTAGCGTGTTTCATACATAATGCTGCGTAGTATTTGCCGTCAGCGGCCTCATTTTCATAAATAATGCCGACTGACCTGATACAACAGCTTATTTTAGAAATTACATTTCAATAATAATTTTCGGGATTTTATCGATGATTCATGTTCGGTGTGGGTGAAATGTTTCAATGTTTAACAGATATTATGTGTGCACGAAAAGGCTATATGCTGATGCTAAACGATTAAAAGACAGAACAAAATGGACGGACGACTGAGAATAGTTTTGATGGAATTGGGCAGACATACAATTGCTATTCAGGTGAAATATAAATGACAGCGAGCGGACAATAGGAAAAGAGAATGGGGAACACTATAAATGTTTTTGGAGATAGTTTAGCGGGATTTTCATAACAACATGTTTTGTGCGGCTGTCACTTTTTGTGTTTTTAGCAGTTATGACTGACAAACGAACTTATCATGTATTTTGCATGTACTCAGGTATGAACTAATTATTTTTGTTCGGAACAAATGCTCTTAATTTATTCATTTGATACTGAGTGTACACAAGTTTGAGTGTTGATGTCGATAAATGCCAATAAAACCGTGTCAAAGTTGAAACTAGAATTGCGGTGGAACACATAATTTTGGATCGCTAATTATTTTCCGCCCCGCTGTTTGTTGCATGACACTGGTTATGGTAATATTTTATAGCTGAATAAAGTGCATAAGTGCACCATTAAGGCTCAAACTAAGGCATAAAATGAAATCTATAGCTATGATTTAGAGTTCGACTGGTACATTCGACGTTTAAAAAACAGTTTTGATGATGATCACAAAACCTCGGAGGCTATCTCTAGTATTAGGGAGATACATATGGCTGAAGCGTAATGATTTCCTATATAAATTCATTTTATAGCGCTTTACGAAATGCCGGCACTATATTCAGTTGCCGGTTTTTGAAGCAATACAAAATTAAATGCAGCCAAGAGCGTAATAAAAGATGAGAATCTTCACGCTGTAGATTTCTGTATGGGACTGACATTTCATCGAAAAATAATCCCCATCTTATTCGATGATTCGACACGGAAGTTAAAAACAAACTTTTCCAGTTTTCAAACGAATCGCTTTTTCGTTCATGATTATAGGGTCCTATCTCTCTGATAGCACGTAGATAGCACTTATCTACTATTTTTTACTAAAATTAAATAAAAGAATGCGAACCCAAAATACGCAAGATTGGTGTCAGAAGTGGGATTTTTATGAAAGTAACTATAGTGAAAAGTGAACGCGTACTTGAAATAAAATCGAAAAAACAGTTAATTATTAGTGAACTGATGCAACGTGAAAAATAGTAAGATGAAATTGAAACAAAAAAAAACGTTTTGGATTTTTTTTCTTGCTTAAAAGCGTCGTGTAATATAAATGAACTAGGTTCGGCTGAGGTAAACAAGGAGTTGTGGAAAGTGGAAAGTTTCTCCTCGTGGTGTCAAAATAAAATTATTAATACGCTTTACTGACGAGCTTGTATCCGAAGAACTGAATTCTAAAGCGTTCGAGTTGTTATCTATGTAGAGTATTACAGGAAGCGAACACAGTGAACATTAAGACGTCGAGAATGCATTGATGTAAGTGCTTATGCAGACAGCTTTGAAACGGTAATAAAATGAGCTGGAAATAAACCCGACCAGTAAGTGAAATCTGCCCAAACTTGGAAGCAAGTTGGAAAAATATTCAACAAATTAGAAAATAGACTTAAGGTATCTGAATCAGAGACGTGATAGAGTAAAAGTAGAAGCAGTAACAGAAGTGAAGTAAATGAAAGACTTGGAGTAAACCAGCCTCAATTCTGAGGAATTGAAATGAGCAGGAACGGGCAACAGCCTTGATTTTCGCACTTTTCCTTCGTGCTTGCACACATATGTGTACCAGTAATTTAGTTTTAATACACTTTTACCAATTTCCCACCTCATTCATTCTGTCATTATAGTTTGAACTTTCGAAAAGAAAATATATTTAAAACATGAGTGCCGCGTACAAGAAGCGTTTGGTAATTTTATTTTTAGTTACTCATCCCAGAGGTCCTAAAATGAATATAAAAGAGACAGCGAAATATACGAAAACATATGTTTCTTTTGTGAAAAAGTTGAGTATAAAGAATGTGGGAATGTAGATGATGAGCCAGCTAGAGGCCGTACTAAAGGTACTTCGACAAGGGTTGATAAAGTGATTTGTGAGACGTTTCCGAAAAACCCAACGCTTATTCTTAGCCAGGTCAGAGAAAAACTTCTTAGAGAAGATGTTCGAGTCTCAATTAATACAATTAGACGGAAACTCCAAAAAACCGGAGAACGAGCCCTAAGCCCTTACTGACAGCAGCACAAATAGAAAAAAGGCTGAGCTAAGCAAAGCAGAATTTAGACAAAAAATGGAGAAAATTTTTTGCAGCTTACAGTTAAACATCAAGCAAAGGTGCATGTTTATGGCTGCTTCTCAGAAAAGAGGTTCGGAGAGATAATTACTTACACTAGAAATTTCGATGGTCAATTTATGCTCACTTTGTATCAAAAAGGTCTACTGAAGTCTGCAGAGAAATTATATGAAATTATAAATTGAGTTCAGCGAGAAGCGTTAATTCATGGGACAAAAGCTGAGTAGGAAGATCGACGACCCCAGCACTAACGTAGCAGTTTCCAAGCTACATTGTGGAAAAGCAGACTCGTTGCTGAGTGGACAAGCCGACGAAGAACAATGCAGTTTAACTATCGACACTGGGGCAACAAGATTAATACTACGAACAGATCAAGTGAAATACTTTCACTTTACAAGGACAGGAGTCTCTCGGTTAGGATAGCTACGGGAAAAAATTGCACCTATCTATGGAGGATCAATGGCTAGATACATTTTTGGGGACTTACTGCTTAGCCACTGATTTCCGTTCGCCAACACTACGGACTATCGAATTTTAGGATTGATGTTTTAGCCACCGCATAAGTTAATTTTGGACTTGGATGAAGGGATATTTAAATGGCGGAACGTCGACGTATTGGTGGATGACTCCAGTGATCGGGCTACTAAGTTAAAACGAGTAGTAAGCGCTGATACTGACGTGGTCAAAAGCGTCAAAGGGAGCAAAATTGACCGATATTACCTGATCGAACCAACAAAAACACCAGCATCGCGCAATATGGTTTTCGTGCAAAGTTTAGTAAGACCGCGCAAGAATAGACAGTGGACTCCGCGGCAAGTATCAAAACAGGAAATGTGACTGTAAGCTTGTTTGGAAGTGGGAAATGATTAACGTTTGGGAAAGAAACATGAGACAGCTGAAACTTGTGGCTTGGTGTCAGCAACATTGGAGCCGAACCAGTTACCACCAGCTAAGCAAGCTCTAGTTTGGCCATTAAATTTGGCGAAATCTTTTCGACAGTTGAAAACATCAAAAAAAAAAACAAGCATTGTGACTCACCTCACGCAGAAACTAGACGCCTAGTCCATCCGACAAACACAGACACGCATTTTGCTCAATTTGAATAGTGAACGTGGTTTCTCAAACAAACAAAGCATATCCTTTTGTTCCCCTACATTTTTCAATAAATATTTCATACATCAATTTGGTCGCTGTTAATTGGACTACGATCAATTTTCTTTCCACAGCATTGTAAATTTCAAATTGGAACAGATGAGGGCAAATAGCATTGGAGGCCTTAATCTGGTCCGCAAGCAACAGGAAAAATGAATTATCGAGGAGCTATTAAGTGATAGCCGCGCAATACGGATGCGGGAGATTAATGCTGACCAGGATCAACATTGTAGGTGGTCGCTGGCCGTTTACCGCTTAAAGTGGATGTATCGCCAGATGATTCCAGATCGTTTCCTCGACAGATTCTTAGAATTGTGTTTGTGTGCATGCACGTATTGTGTGCGTTTAAGGCGATTTAAAGACAGAAATATAATTCTTCGTGTTTTTTGTGTGAAGTAGTCGCGGGACAAGGAGATGTCTTAACCGGTGACAATTTCACTTTCGCATAAACTGAAAGGCTTTGATCGTAGTCAGTTTTACTTATGCCTATGAAAACGAATAGTCAGGAGACATTTACAGACCACCATTCGATTGACAGTGAAACTTGATAGAGTGCCCGGTAATTGTTTCTCCTGCCTGTGCAACTAGAGCGTCAAGGATCTTTCACATTTTATCAACAGTTACACTTAATGATACAGAGTGACAAGCGTCCATCCTGAATTATTTGATTTTGTCAGCAGGCCAAAGGTTTCTTACAGATATGTTATCAAATTGTGAGAAAGATGCCAACGTATTTGAGAATGCGTTTAAGAAATAGAGGCAGTTATCCTAAATTTTGTTTACATGTGTGCTTATAGGCTCCCTGCACCTCGCAATTGTGTTTGGATGTATATAGACTGAGTTTTTTTTGTCAGCTCTTACCGGAGAACTTTTAGATTCTTTCAGACACAGCTCCTTCTCCTGATGTTTTGCAAAGTGTTTGATCCTTGGCGAATGAATAACGCGTAGCATCCCTTTTTCTATTGTCAAGGACCCACCCCCCAAGACGCGTAGAGCAAGCAAAGTGACAAACCGGCTTCCTTCAGATGTAGATTGTAGGCTATCCTTCTAATGCGAACAAGGGACTATCATGGCCATTTCTAAGGCACTCTGTTCTTGGTGAGTTTTTTTTTATCTAAATGAACGCCTAAGTATATTGTAGCTCTTGACCATGATACCACGGCTCCTACGATGTTACGTTGTGAGCTAGGAAGAAATGTTCAAGATTTTTTTCTGGTAAAAAAAAGGTCGCTTCAGTTTTTTACGGGTTTATTTTGATTTTGCATTTTTTCGCAAAAACAATGCTGCAGATTTACAATAATTGCAGGGTCATTAGAGGAAGCTAAGATTGCAGTGTCGTCTGCATACATAGCAATGTCGCAATTGGGATATATTTCCATGTCAGAAGTGTACAAATTATAAAGAGTTGGACTGAGAACTGATCCGTGAGAAACTCCCGCCGGAATGCAGTGTTTAGTGGAAGTAGCATGAGCTTTCACGACAAATGTTCTTGAATGAAGGAAAGATTGGATTAGTTTCACGAAGTAAATGGGTAGCAAGTAATTCAAAAGCTTATAAATGAGCCCATCATGCCAGACGGAGTCAAATACCGTTTGTATATCTAAGACAATTATGCCCGTCGATAAACTGTTAGCAAACTTTTTTTCAATAAGGTTGACTACTCTCCTTAGCTGATGCGTGGTGGAAAGTCCGGGTCTAAATTCAAATTGCTCGTTGAGAATGATTTGGTACTCCGCAATTTTTTGCGTTAGTCTTAGTAGGATGATTTTTTCAAATATCTTGCTTAGTGTTGGCAGCAGACTTATGGGTCTGTAAATCAGAGGTGAATTTGGATTTCTACCAGGTTTAGGTATTGGGATGATGGTGGCAATTTTTCACGCACTGGGAAAGTATCTCAGGTTTAGGCAGAAATTAAAAACGAAACAGAGTAGGACTATAGCCCATTTTTGGTAGGTTTTTTTTAATGAGAATGCTTGGGATATTGTCAATTCTGGCATCTTTGCACACTTTTCTTGAGAAGCGAGCAGATTATTCCAATTTTTGTTTTTTAGGATTAAAAACGTATTTCTAATTTGTCCATTTAACTCGTTAAGGAGTTTTCTGGCACAAGGATCTCTATTGCATTGCCATTGGTGTCTTACACTATTTCGAAATTGAATCAAGGCCTTAGTTTGCGAGCTGATTAATGGTTAGGACTGGCGGATTTAGGTGTGGATTCATCCCGAGCTTGTTGAATTTTAGTGACTAAATCATTGATAAGCCCATCAGTTTGATCGCTGTTAAGCCTCGGCCACATAGAAAGCGGTCTGTCACGGCGGGAAGCAATCCAGCGATCGTCGCGGCGATCTGCGGTATGGAGACGCCACATTGGACGCGATACTTTTCGATCAATAATTCAGCTTGCTCACTCCTTTTTAGGCGGTCACTAGAAAAATCTGTAATTTTGTACAACCGGATAGCTTGTCGCCGCAACAGAGACTGACCGAATTCGGTAAACTGCGTTGTGTTTGACAGAGCTGATGCAACATTGCATCATACAACCAGACCGCCTGTCCGCATCGGACAAATATCGCGTCCCGCTGCGACAAACCGCTTTTTATGTGGCGGAGCCTTTAGTGATTTCCGACAAGTCGATGCCTTGTAATTTTATGGAATCGTTCAGAAATTTTCTATATATTTCCCTTTAAGTCTTAAAATATTTGAAGACTTTATAATGATGAACGTTCAGATAATTGTTTACTGGAAAAGCTACAGGTAAATGGTTTGTCGACAGATTATAGTGCACCAAAGGTTGCAACTGTTTTTTTTAAGGATTTTAAAATTGGTTTTAAGCTTCATTACAAGCAGCATTTGATGATATTTGGTCATTTATTTGTCTAATGGCATTCAAAGCAACATTGCGTATTTGAATTTTCTATGCTTTAGTTCTAGCACAAGGTTAAAAATTAGACGACGGTCTCGACGATTTATCTACATTTCAATACTGTAGTAACGAAACGCTTAAATAAATTCTACTTCTTTTTTACAGTCCAAATAATTATCCTCTCCTTCATTCTCGTATCTTTTTATGTATTTTCAAAACCAAAATATTTTCAAAACTTCACATTGCATATCATGAAGAATTTATTTCATTTTTCGAAAACGAGCTTCCCACTTTTTCTCTGCGAATTTTTATTTTACTAAAATTAATCTTTTTCTCATATATCCACTTTAATTACACTAAAAGCAATTTCACTTGCAACAGTTTTTACAAACAAATTATTAAATATAGAAATAAACAACAAAAACTTACTTTGAACTTTTCGCTCTTAGACCAAAGAGGATACACGAATCATCGAAAAATATCCTGCAGAGTTCAAGCCACTTTCGGTCGATGGTGGCGTGGTTCACTTACGAGTATGAATTCGCCTTTTTGACTTCAGCGACCGCATCTTAGCGCGTTTGTGGTTTTCACGAGCTATTGCTATCCAGCTGCTTCTCTGGTCGCTGTTGAACCACATAAAATACAACATAGTCCCCGCCACAACAAACCAACTCTTTTCATTCTAAATGCGGCAGACTATCGGACAAACTAGTGGAACAGTAACCGTTTCGATTCAAACATAAATCATAGACCGGATATCAACGAATTACGCGCTATGAAAGCTGAGGAAACCCAAACGAGAAAATTCGCTAAAGCGTTTCCAAATGAAATACGGAATACTCATATTGCAGAGGAAATTTATTAGCGAAATGCAAATAATAATAACAACAAAAACAAAAAAGCTTATATTAGACGAAGGACAACACTGCATGGGAATTATCAAGAGCAGGAGTAGTTGTATTTAGTCGTGGATGAGAGGAATATATATGAGCAATTTAGTTTGCCCGGAAGATGAATTAATTAGACTTTAAGTATGTTTACTTTTCCCGTTTATTGGAAATTAGAGCCAACTTTCACATGGTCCCCCTGCAAGATCAACCAACATTGCGATTTTCTAGGTGATGGATTTTGGTTGTGCTTTTACTTCAGAAAGTTATCACTTTATCAAACTCGGGTAGCAGTAAGTAATTCACGGATGCACTATTATTTGAAATTCATGATATTCATTTATCACAACTATGAATGACGACATTATATTCTTTTGTTATTTTCATGGCAAACATTACTTCACTAATCACACGATTTTGCTGTGAAAGAAGTATAATCTTCCAAATCACACACACTTGACACACCGGTTTTGCTCAGCAGTAGCGGTATCACTTTGACAGAGACCTGCGAAAATCTTAAACAGCCAAACGAAATTCCAAAACTACCGAATCAATCGATCACGCATTTAAGTCGCCGAGGTATATTTAAGCTCAATCGCCATAGAGAAAAATAGTTTAGCATCGAAATTCATTTTCGCTATCCATTTCTTTCAAGAAATACGAGATTAAAAGGACTCAAAACCCGAATCGCGATACAGATGTATACGGATCAACAGTCAGATAAGAACTGACTGACTGAATAATGTGGGCATATACAGAGCCTTCTTCTTCTGGAAATATTCAACAAAAGTTGACGACATTCCATGGAGATTGTGCTGAATGGGTGGTATTGGTCCTTACCGGCGCTGCCGGCTAGCAAACGGATCGAGTGATTGCTGCACAATCTCTCGCCACTATTCTACCGCCATTCTGAACTTGGCGACCCACGACAAGCTAGCCATCATCCATAACTTGCCCAACAACAAATGATCTGGATATATGCGACGAAAAACCATGCTTTAAGTGTTAACATTTCAGCCGAATACCGACCACACTCAAAGACTCATCCTTAGCAGTTTTTCGACTCCCTTTGTCGAAAGGCAGGCAAAACCTGACGAAACTCCATTCGTTCAAAAAGCTCCTTTCGAAGCTCTTTTCGACACAAGCGCATTGTCAAGGGTGGATTTGTCGTGCTCTTTGGAATAGACATCCATCCACATGGTTAACTCAAATTCGCCGTGTCAACCGGCATATTTTTCCCACAGCTGAAATACAATATTTTCCAGCGATATTGGTTGCACTCTATTCACGGCGAATTGGAAATAGGGGATTTGACAAATATGCAAAATCATGAATTTCGAACGAAAGCCTCCCTCAAACGAGAGGATGAGAGCACAAGCGAAGCAACGTATGGAATTCGAAACTGTAGAGAATGTGTTGAATTTCAGGGTGACTCGAAGGGATGCGATGAACTGAACTTTACTTCACCTTGTTCGCTTTTCAAAACAGTGTTTTTGTTTTATTTTTCAACTTCCGTCTACGCGATAGGAGATAACATCTCACACCGGAAAGGTAAACAAATACGACGATATGTCGACGGATATGTACCTTGAACTGAAAAGCGTTTTACTATTTTTGGCGTACAGTCGAACGTTTTATTTTTTTCTGTGTCTTGTTCTCTCAACAATTTGCCCCAAGTGACTTCTTTAAATCAACAAACTTTCTGTAAAGTTTGTCAATATGGTAGCATTGACACTTCTTTTTATAGCTGTTAGCGCTAGGAAGAGAGAGAGAGAAAGAGAGAGAGAGAGTGAAGCAGAGCGGAAGGAAATAAGAAGTTGTTTTTGATTGCCGTTTTAGTGTAGTAATTGGATAAATGTGTTAGGGAGGATATATTTAATAGATGATGTATGTTTCTGAGAGAGCGATTCGCATTATTTTTTGATGGGTTTTCATTTTAGGAAAGCCCGTTTTTTTTTTTAAAGTGTTGAGGGTTGCAATGCAGAATTGAATTTTTTGGTTACAAAAACATTCCATATTTTGCTGCTTGTTTTTATTGGGCGGAAAATATCATGGGTGCTGGGAATTGCAACAGATTTAAGAAGAAAATCTAAACTGCCTCAGTTCAACGTATTTTTTGGATGTTACGTAATAAGGATGGAAAAATAGCATGTAATTTTGTAACGGAAAAAATATTGCCGTGCCTGATTTGTATCGGTTGTTAGGCTCTCCATATTTGAAGACTCCTTCAACAGTGTAATCCTTCACAATGTGTGTAAATACTGCTCTTCAGTGAAAAGTTTTATTTTCATTCTAGATTGAAGAAGTTTGTACTCTCTAGAAATATTCAATTTGAACCTAACTTGATTTTCATGCACGTTACCTACTTTTTTACAACTTGTACTTTTTTCAATGACCATTGTATGACCCATAAATTATAGAAACAAGTAGAACGATAAAAATATAATGAAAGCTGCTCACAATCAAATCACCATTCACAATTGATTATAATGAGTCTGGTTCACATTTTACTAGACATTAACTTTAACTATAACGGGGTAAAGCTCCTCAGTTGATTATCTATGTGGTATTTATTTCAGTTGGGGTACTAACGTATGTCAAAGCATACAGAAGGAACCATGAATAGATACGAAGATGTAGCCGAGTTAAAGTAATTAATGCCGAAAATACTAAAGAAAATATCAGGGCTGTGGAAGGCTGTGCATAGTCGGATTCGACTCCGACTCCGCTTTGAATATACAGTGTCCTAGAAAATATAGAAAGATTGGAAAAATTATATTTTCAAAAACAAACACCAAACTTAAAATTTTCGCTTCGATCACTCGAGATATTATTTTGAACTGTGAAATATTAATAAAAAAACAAATTATCAAATTAAAACATCGCTTTTGATCGTAAATGATTTTACTAATGCTCTTAAATCGTCTTAAAATCTTGTCTTTGATCCTGAAATCGAGGTTTATACCCAAATATCATGACCAGCATGAATTTTTTTTAGTAATATTTTCAATGTGGAACATAAAGATAATATTTACATTATGTGTCAAATTTGCAAAGAGACTGTCGAAAAAACGGTCAAATTTGCAAAGAGGTTATCGAAAGCAAAATATGGTTTTCAATTTCAGATTAGACAAATCAAAAACAATTTTTTAAAAAAATTAACAAACTGCAAACAAATATGTATATAAAATGGTAATGATGGTTTGGATGAAATGTTACGGTTAGCTACGCTTTTGTTACGTAGTTTCATTTTAATTTTCTTTTAATCATGATTAACGATTTATTCATTTATGCACTAGTAAACTCGCTCACTTATTCTTTGTCACTTAGTTTATAAGTTTATAGTTAAACTTTTTGTCACAAATGAACTATCATAATGTGACAAAAAAATTAACTACAAACTTATAACGACTATAGAAAAAGTTAGATAGAATAAGGGCGCGAGTTTGTTTTTAAATTATACCTACCACGCAAAAATGCAAATTATACCTACCACGAAAAAATGCAACAAGCTTATGCGCGAAAAGTCACTTTCAGACAAAATTCAAGTTTTATGTGTTGATGATACCACGAAAATATGCAACACGCATGTGAGAATGTTCTAACGCGTTGAAGCTTATGCGAGAAAAATCATTTGCGGAACTAATTCGTTTATTATGTGTCGACTCTTTAGTGCGAGATAGACTCATTTCCGTGTCATGAAAATTTTAGTGATTGGGTGCAGTTTGATTATTGAATATGTCATTATATTCAAAATTATTTGATGCGTATCGTAAGTGCTACTCGAGTAGTTTTACGAAAGAAAAAATTCACAGCAACGTTGACCATCTCTGGAAGTTGTTAAAAGAGGACACAAAAGCGTACTCTGATAACGTTGAAAGAAAAATTACAGAGCTACTGCAATTCAAAACAAAGAAAGATGCTTTCTTGAGTTTTTTTACTCGTCAGGTAAATAGTTTATAATTCTGTTCTGCTTTATTTGGCAATCAAGAAATTTATTATTTTCAGACGAGTATTATTAAGACATCAAACGAATCATCCGCTGCATGCGAGTTCAAAGACTGTCATGGCCGAAGCGGAGATGTTCGAACGAAGAATTCTCCGCTTCTGCACTGGCAGGTTCTACAACCCGGTAACTAAAAAGTGGCCGAAGAACCTTCTCCTCTATCAGGAGTCGGGACTGAAGCCGCTTAGGGACCGGGTTGTAGAATTAACGACAAAATTCTACGGACAAACGGACGGACATAAAAACGGACTGATTCGGTCAATAGGGTGTACAGGTGGCTCCAATGAGCCATTAATGCGCCCCGCGAAGGCAGCGTATCAACGGCAGCTCATGGATGCGCTATTTAGCTATGTAGGCCTTTCACGGAACAGAAGGGGCTAAATGTAAGACCTAGGTTAAGTTTTAGGTCTAATTAGGTTAGGTTAGTTATAATTAGGTATAGGTTAGAACTTAATTGTAGTGTAAGGTAGATTTTAAGTCAAGTATTGTTCAGGTAACCCCAGCACTTATACAAGCTGGGTAGTAATTTAGTATGTAAGATAAAAACTTTTTAAGGAAAAAATATTAATTAAAAAAAAACCATAAGAGCCAGCAGGCCAAAATAGTATAGCCGCTAGACTTTAAATTATCATTGTGAATTATACTTTAAGCTAGGTTAAGAATGTACAACAAAAATAAAATAAAAATCTTCTTCAATCAAAATCCGCTGCATGCGATGTAGTAGGTGATTTGAGTGTGCCTGTTTCATCATCTTTGGAAATGTCTAAGCAAGAAACTGATCATGTTGAAAATTCCGTAGAAGGTATAATAAACTTACTCAAATCAATAAATAATTTACTTTTAATATAAATTTAACATGACAATAGTTTTTTATTTTTGGAACACATTGTGTAGTGCTCTGTTCTAGTTCAATACGTGTTTATACTACCCCCGCTCGAGATGCATTAAAATGTAAAATAAGCTTTTTGGAGAACCAGATTGTAGCAGCAACGAATGGACGCGATTCTGGTTGTGCTTTATCTGACATTCAAAAAAAAAAAAAATTGGTCAACTACAAAAGGATTTAAAAAATTCTCAAAAAAATATTGCAACAAAAAGAAGAAAATGCGAAGCGTTCAAAAAAATATAGGAGCGAGGCAAAAGAAACTATCAAAAGAGTGAAGTCAGAAAGACCGGATCTTGTAAAAAAATCTCCATGTAAATGAAAGCATTAATAGAGTCAAATTGGAATTGTTTTTGCGGGATGATTAAAATTGAAAAAATTTTATTTATCTTGAAAATTTTATTTGACAAAGTGGTTTCGAAAGCGTGCACTGTTTCTCATCAGACACCAGCACACAGTGCATACTTGACTGGTGTGACCACTTGCAGTTGGAAATCATTAATTGTTATTTACGCTGGTTGTGACAAATTTTAACACCTCCGACTTATATCCATGGCAATAATTTACTCATAAAGGTTATTGATTTGTGATCACGGTTCACAAATCAATAACCTTTAGTAGCGCCAAGTCATAAGCTTATTCCAAGCGTGTATGCAGGCATAAAAATGATTGATGGCAAAATAGATGACCTTAAGACTGTTACTTACTCAGACCCCACTTATATAGCCATTCGAAGCGCAATAGATTGTTCAAGTACTGCATCGACGCATGCTTTTGACTTTGAACGGATTTTTAGTCTAGAATCTTTTTTCTATTTATATTGTATATAATAACTTTATTTAATCTTTGCAGAAAAAAAATCATAAGCAAGTCAAACCAGTCCTTGTCATCATATCAGATGGCGGACCCGATGAAAATCCACGATACAGAAAAGTCATTCATTATGCTGTGCATAATTTTCAATTATGTAATTTATATGCTTTTTTTAATAACAAATGCTCCAGGAAGAAGACCCATGGATCCATTAAGTCGCGAAATTTCTGGTTTGATTTTGCCACATGATCACTTTGGCTCTCATTTAAATAGTTCTGCGATTACTATCAATAAAAATCTTGAACATCAAAATATTGAATTTGCTGGAAAACCCCTTGCGGAAGTTTGGAGTCAAGTCGTAATTGACGGATATGAAGTGAATGCAGAATACATAAATGGAGAGAGTACTCTTCCACAACCGATTTCCGCAACATCTGATTGGTACGATTTACACGTTTAAGAGAGCCAGTATTTTCTACAGGTATCAATTAATTTTTCTTTTTTATTCAAAATAAAAGATTAAATATTGAACACACGCAATTCATTGTAATATGTATTATTCCCTGAATTCTAGATTAAATGTGACAATACAGATTGCTGTGGAGAATGGAGAAGCAATCTAGTCGATATTCTCCTAATAAGCAGAGGTTTTTTGCCTCCTCCACTACCATTACGCAGGACTTCAGAAGGATTTCTTCTAATTCCAACCGTAGAAGACACACAGGAGAAAGACAGCTGTTGTGATCTTTTTATTAGGCAAACTATCGGTATAAAACCGACTAGTGTTACGGGCTTGCCTGTACGATTTTTACTGTTCTTCAGTGCATAAAAGTATTTCATGTATGTTATTAAACGATTTGTATAATAGTTTATTAGTTCGATATACACAAATATTGTTCTAGAAAGGACCTGCGATATTTGCGGCAAATATTTTGCATTAAAAAAGCTAAAAACTTTGCATATAAAAGCAGCGCATCATCAAACTATTTACAATAAACTTCACGCTAAAAAGGTTTTTAAGCGTAGAAATAAAGAGTTGTTGTGCGAGATCGACGACATGGTGCCAGAACCCATTATAGAATGGGTTGAAGAAGATGACGTCGATATAGACGAACGTACTAATCGACTCGACTCTGCCTATGTCGAGAGAAATAGTTTCCCCGTGATAGAGGATTTACATGAATGACTAACTTCACCATTTATCCAATCAGAAAGTTATCAATGAATAAAAAAATTCTATAGTTTTTCTTAAAAATAAACCTTGTGTTTTATTTGAAAAAAAAACTACATAGCTTAGGGGGAGAGGGGTTTAGGAAAAATCCGGGAAAACTACGTGGAGGGAAGAAGGGGGCAAAAATTGACAAAAGTGACATTACGTAATTTATGAACGGTCCCAAAATTGTTGATTATTTTTTTGTACCATGACACGTGGTTGATAAACAACGTCCGTGGTGCAAAAAAGTAAGCAACCACAAACTATGGTATTCCAACAATGTACATGGTACGAAATAGTAAATGATTATAGTCTGTGGTGCCCCAACAATAATAAGTGATTGCTGAATTATGTTTGTTGAATTTAACAATTGTAGAGTGGTTCGCTTACTATGAAAATTGTTGATAATTCAATATTTTGTAGTGTTAAATAAATTGATGCTAATTTTTCTATAAATCAACTATTTATCGTACTTATGAATTATCGTACAATATTTATCGTACAATTAACACAGTTGAATCCTCGAAGGTTTCGTTATTTTTTGTATCAGCAAAATCAACTACTTTTGTATGGTCAAATGAACTATTTTAGCATAGTAGAAAGAATTATTTTCCGTAGTTCATTCGACAATTTCGAATGAATTGTTGCATTACTATCAATAAATAGTTAAATCAACCACGACTTTTTCTTTCAGTGTACCAAATAATTATCTACATGTATGAAAATAAGCACAGGTATTTTTCTGTTTCTAATAATAAGCAACTATTGTTTTTGTCCAATCACACAAAACTACAAGCATTAACTTTCGTAATGACATCACAAACCCCCACACTGGGCGCTTAAAAATTTCAGTGTTTTCCAGACGAAAACGTTTTTTTTTTTTTTTGAAGACTTAGAAATCCTGACAAATATTACTATGTCGATATACTATAATACACTGCCAGTTAATATATTGTCGCAATAATTTATTTTCTATTTTACTAAAAGAGGACAATATGAAATTTAATATGCTTATACATCTCAGTTCTTATACATCTTCAAAACTATGTCAAGAATTACATTCAAAATGATAAGACCGGCAAACACCAGCAAAGGTGTATTTCATTTCATTTTACTAATTCAATGCATAATTGGTGCTGGTTTTGATGAAACTTTTTAAATTTCACCAATACTAAAATTAAACCATCTATCAGCATTAACATTACGGAAAGCAAAATGTGAACTATGTGGTATACCTGACTTTGGAAAGAATTGACGGAAAAAATGTCAAACATCTACAACGTAGCATATTATGATTATGAATTTATTGTGACTAAGAATCTTTCAATGAAATCCAATGCCTTCGAGCTTCTTGCCAATCAAGTGAAAATATTTTTTTCGAATGTCATGCTCAAGTCATTGTACATCGCATAGGCACCGAATGAAGCAAAAAACGCAACAATAATTAATATATAAACTAAAGTTAAGGCAACTTGATTTATTAACAATAAAGTTAATCGTGCATGATGAACAGTGGCTTTCAACCATATAAAATATACAAGATTTAAACATGAGTATATCAATACCATTTTAGAGAAAATCGATTGAAAGAAATCTGTAAAAAAAACTGAGTTGCCGCCTACACCCCAACTATTGGAAACATTTGGAATTGAAGGAAAAACGTAAAATTTTCAGCTAGTTTAGCAAAGTCTTGGGGTTTTCAGGACTTTGTTTTCCTGTCGTCCTTTTAGAGGCAGAATCGTCTAACCGTTTACCTCCTTCAATGGCAATTGATTCAAGTAAACAACTAGCTCAAATGGAATGAGCTTTGTCGAAGGATTCATTGACTAATTGGGTTTTTCTTAGTAAAATATTTTATGTAATTGTTATTTTATATAATATTTTATGTAACTGAAACTGCATACATTGCTCTCTTGAAATTAGTCCGAATAGCCCAGAGGGTTAAACACTGTTCACGTTAAGCAACTAAGGTTCAAATCCTTTGCTGAGTATATGCGGTTTTCGTGCACTTGGCTTTCAATTAACCTAGTGAATACAGAGGTGATAATTGAGAAAACCGAATGGCAAAAGCAAAACTTGTCATAATCTTACCAGTCTAAACAGCCAGGATTTTGGGTTTAGTTTACGCAATTGAATAAACCTCAACATTTTCATGTCTCACCTTCAAAATTAAAAACTTTAAACTTACTGTAGCCACTTACTGAGTAATATTTTCTCTACTGGTTGCGTATTTACCTGAAAGAAAAGAGAAAAATTAATTTAGAAAAGTTATTTTCAAAATTTTTGAAAATAAATAATTTAAGTCCACTGTTAAACTGCTCCAAATGAACTTTTTTTTTAAACAGCTACCAAAAAGAAACTATTCAAGATATCGATTTGAAATTTTACATGCATCTTTATTGAAGTTCATAGTTAACATTTTCATTGGAAAAAATTGTTAGAAAACAAAATGGTGGCCGCCATAATGGATCGCCGCAGCCCCGCCGAAAAAAAAAGCAAATTGCGCCTCGTAAATTCCTGGACAAAATAAGCATCTGTGAACAAATTATCAAAAATATTTCATTAGTTTTGAGTATAAAGGACTGCACGGGCCTAAATTTAGAGCCCAAAAGCGATTTAAAAAAATGTGGTATACTTTTGAATCAAAAAAATTAATAAAAAAAAATTTTTTAATCAAAAAAATGTTTCCCAGATCGTCATTTTTATTTTTTTTGTTCTTAATTTAGGCCTGTGCAGTCCTTTATATTCAAAACTAATGAAATCTTTTTAGTAATTTGTTCACAGACGCTTATTTTGTCCAGGAATTTACGAGGCGCAATTTGCTTTTTTTTTCGGCGGTGCTGCGGCGATCCATTGGAGCGGCCGCCATTTTGTTTTCTAATAATTTTTTCTAATGAAAATGTTAACTCTTAACTTCAATAAAGATGCATGTAAAATTTCAAATCGATATCTTGAATAGTTTTTTTTTGGTAGCTGTTTAAAAAAAAAGTTCATTTGGAGCAGTTTAACAGTGGACTAACCCCTTAAAACAAGTTCCTAAATTAAATTATAAATTTATAAAATATTAAAAATAATTTAAAACAAGTAATTTTCCAAATTTCACAAACTCAGCCCTCAACCATTTAACTTCAAAGAGTTCCCCAAACACCATTTGAATATGTACAAGACATTTGATTTGATTTTTCTCTAAAGAACCAGCAGTATTCAGCAGATACATTGCGCCCTATTGACCGAAAACTCTTGCCCTAAATTCAAAGAAATCGATTCGAAACGGGAGAAAAAATCCTAAACATGACATAATAGTACATAAATGATGTAAGTGGTGCTCAGAGAACCTCCTCTTATATAAACAACATATTTACATCATTCTTGCATTCATTTCCTTTTAAAAGGTTTCAATAGTCATTTCCTCATCAACTTTGTCACATCACTCATTTCCTCCCTTTCGCATCAATCTATGTCGTCGTCGTTACTTCTTTCGCTCTTGCAAAACTATACTATGACCTAACTACTCGAATTTCCGATTCCATTTTCGCATTTTCATTCTACAAATAGGCAAACCATCTCTCCTACTATTACTTCACTATATATCTATGTTCGCAATACATACAACCAAAGATAAAACCGACGAACAACATGGAGGCGGCGGGCGACAGGAACTAGGAGGACTAAGAGACAAATTTCCCTTTAAGGTCCTTCCGCCCATTACAAAAGAAAAAAAAAATATTCACACAATACACACAGCAGATAAAGTGAAAAACTTTTCAGATTATATCAAACAGGATAACCGGTATGTACAGGACGAATGGACGTCAACGAGGTAAGATTTGCCTTCCGAAGCATCGAAACATCGAGCAGTGATGGAAGAAAAAAAACTATTTGTTCTGATGTCCAAGTTTGCTTTCGATTACAGTATTTTCGGAACTTTAGTGAAGAGACAGGACGAATAGTGCAGAAAGATTCAACGACTTCTACTATCAGCAACTGGACCCGAACTGAAAATCTAGAACGGCATGGTTTCAACCTTTCGTCTCGTTCGAAAGTATGTAGTGAGTATTTACAATGGAAAAGAATGAAATGAAAACGAAACATCGATATAACTGGCAAATAGAAGTAAATTCAGAATCTTGTTCCTACGAAAATAGCAAACAGAATACAAAAGTCATGTCATTTGTCTTATAGGTATATTGCCCGTAGTATCAACTGACAGTTGAAGGATATACCGCTGTAGCCAGGAGAAGTCAGAATACACGGTACTGTTGAAGAATATAGATAGTGTAAAGACGATACGGTATTATTGCCAATACCGTTTGCCAAAGAATGTACCCAGTATCAATTCAAAGCTTACATGGATAGGATGTGCAAGAATGTAGGAGAGTAGTTTTACGGAATCGAAGAACTCTCTGCGAGAATAGAAAGATATGGGATTTTTTTTTCATAGTCAAGGATAACGATTTGAACATATGAACTCAAGGTACTTTTTTCAAATCGGTGCATGATGCGTCAACATTTTAAACTCGAATATGAGCGTCAATGCATAAATTCATAAATCCAAATTAGAGCTAATGTCTAAGAGAAGCTTTTTACAATTTAGTACTACGGAAAAAAGGAATAATAGAGAAGCTTAGAGAGATTAGTTTTAAGCTTCGGATAAATTTTTACGCGTGTTTTTGACACAACTTAATTGTTCTTCCTTTATTGCTTCGCTCAAATTCGATAGAAAGCATTCCTATCTTTTATATTTTCACTTATTGCAGATTGAGGGTCTTATTTCGAAGCAAAGAAGCGAATATCATAGAGCTATTTTGAGGTTCTGAGAGCCCCTTTCAGCTATTGCATAAAAGCTGTTACAATGAGCGAGCTGTTGCCAAACATTACCCTGCATGATGATGATAACCTGGAGTGGGCTCAGGGGGACCCTAGCACTGCGACCTCCTGGGTCTATTATGCCTCCTCTGCGTTATGTCCTGTAAGATGTCCAGGCTTCTAGTGAACCTGGATATTTTCCTTGACGGGACATTTGTGATGTCCCTGATGGAAGGAAAAGCAGAGCCAAGTAGCTCGAATCTTCTTCTCGCTAGTGCTGGACAGACTGTGAGCAGATTCTACCCACTCTGTCGTTTACCCACAGTATCTGCAGTGGTCGTATCCTCACCTATCCTGTGGAGGTACTTTTTGTCTGTCAATGCTCAGCATAGGGCTCTTATGCCACTTTTGCAGAGAGCCACTGCTTCTTTTGCTCTTTTGTTATCGAAGCGAAAGTATTTTTTTTGAGTGTTTTAAACCCTCAAAATTAAGCCAGTAGTCTTCGATATTTTTCTTGCTCCATGTTTTAATTTCCTTTTCCGTATCTGCTTTTGTAAAACCCCAGTACGGAGAAGGACCTATGAAGGGCATTTTCGCTCCTTTTCGGCTCTGGTATCAGCTTCCTCGTTTCCTCGGTGCCCCTCATAGCCGGAGATCCATATCAACTTGAGGCTTTTCTGTGCCCCTATTACATTTAGGGCCTCTCTCACCTCTAGGAGAATAGCCGAATTTATTTGATCGCGATTTATAGCCATGAGAGCCACTTGACTATCCGATAGGATCTTAATTCTGACCCTTTTAGTGTTCTTTATTTTTATTGTTTGTGAGGCTCTTACTATGGCAGATAGTTCTGCTTGATATATCGTGGCCTTCTTTGGGAGAGGGAAATGAATTTTGCACTTGGGACCTACGAGCCCTGCTCCTACTCCACAATCCATCGTTGAACCATCCGTGTACCAAATTTGCGCTCCTTTGTACGAGGGAGGTGGTCCATTCTTCCATTTGTCCCTTGATGGAATTGTGATCTTGATCCTCTTTTCGAATGCTGCCTCAGTTTTTATTTGGTCGCTGAGGTGTAACATTTCCATTATGGGCCTGACGTCCTACAGGATTTTTAGGTGGTCTTTAAGGTCCCCTGATTTATACCTGTGGGCCTGTTGTAGGCTAACGGCTTGTTTCGCTGCTTCCTCCTGAATTTTGAGGAGTAGCGGTTTAGAAGGGCCTCCATTCCTGCTGTTGGGGTGTTGCTCCTGTAATCAGCAGGCAGGCCATCCTTTGAAGCTTGCTGAGCTTATTAATAGCAAATTTTTTGTATGGTTTTCTTCCACCACACTGCAGCTCCACATAGGAGGATAGGTCTCACTATTTTTTTGTATGTCCATAGCGTCTGCCTTGAAGATAGTCCCCAATTGCGTCCAAACATTTGTTTTGTCGCACAGAATGTCTTAGTGACCTTCATTGTCATTTTGTTTAGATGTTTGTCCCAGGCGAGTTTCTTATCTAGGTGTATTTCTAGATATTTTACCTCTTCGTGCAGACATACGACTGTGCCCCTAACATTTAGGGCTTGTATTACCCTGCATGCTTTCAATGTCAGCTAACTCAGCTGCGCCGGCTGTGCTGAATCATTTCAGCAAGATTGTATGGCTTAACGCATTAGCCAAGGCCGCACCAGAAGTGGTCGTTAAGTTCCTCCAGGACGGACAATAGTATGCAAGAATTTCAAGTCAGTCAACTGATGGCGTTCAGCACATCACTACTCCTTTATATTTACCGCAAACTTACTACTTCAGGTCGAGCCAACCGTTCGATTCTCAATGCTACTTGCGCCTACATCGGTTATGACCACAGTACTTGGGATGAGGTTTAAGTCGAATCATGTACTGCAATACGGAATGCTACTTCAAAATGTCGTAAACTGAAACCTTGAGTAACCTTAGGATTGGTTAATTCGATAAAAAGAAGAAACAAGTTGGCAATTGCATCAAGGAGAAATCCGCACAGTGAGCAACTAAAGCATTATTATAAAAAATATCGAAATAAGCTAAATAATCTTATCTCTATAGCAAAAACTAACCATTTTAAAACAATAATGCAGGAAATTGGTGGAAATGAAATGAAAATTTGGAAGGCAATTAATTTAGCTAGAGGAAAAAAGCAAGCTTTTGCTCCAATAAACGCTATATTACATGACTCTAACCTCTTAACTGCTAGTGAAAATGCTGAACAAATAGCAAATGTATTTAGTATATATTTCTGCATTGTTGGAAAATGTATGGCCCAACAATGAAATATAAACAACATAGAGCAGATAACCAGGCTGTAAATTTCACTACGTCAAACTCTATAAACCCTGTTACCGAAAAAAAATTATTCAAATAATAGATGAGATGCAAGAAGGATCAAGTCCAGGTTTTGATGGCGTTACAGTCGAATGTCTAAAACGAATAAAAGCACAGTAAGCAAACCCTTAGCATATTTATCTAACTTGAGTTTTGAAACCTGTACTTTCCCACAAATATATAAAAAAAAAAACAGTTGTTACGCCTATATACAAAAATAAAAACAAATTACACATCAATAACTATCGTCCGATATCCTTGACTTCAAATGTCTCGAAAATTTTAGAAAAAGTTACCAAAAGGCGGTTAGGTGCATACTTGGACATGCGTGACTTCATCAATGCGAATCAATTTGGTTTCAGAGCAGAGCGCAGTACGCAAGATGCAATTGGTCAATTGTCTATCTTAATCGCAGATTCACTAGATAAGGGATACAAGTTTCTAGCAATTTTCTTAGATCTTGATTCTATTCCACACGCACTTATGATACGTAAATTAGGTGGCGCAAATTTCAGTCCAAGGTGGATAAAATGGATCCAAAGCTATTTGGTAGAAAGAAAGCAAACAGTGAAAATAGCAGGAATACAAAGTACTGAGCTCTCGTTTGGGTACGGTGTTCCACAAGGCACAGTTCTTGGACCTATCCTTTTCCTTATTTACGTAAATGATATTTTCTCACAGCACATAAAAGGCCAGCTAATATTATTCGCTGATTACACGGTTCTGTTCGTGAAGGATAATGATTGGGAAGGAGTGAAGTTAAAAACAGAATATAGTCTTGCATAGCTAAAAGATTGGATGAGTTGCAACTGTCTCACTCTTAACAACTTACCTCAAAATCTTGACATAAGCATTCACTCAACTAGTTGTGGGTCATTCTGTCATTGTATGCCAATAAAAAATGTTTCTCATACTAAATATTTAGGAGTCACAATTGACCAACACTTGAAATGGGACCACCAAGTACAAACCTCGATAAATAAGTTAAGAAAGTTGTTCGATCTTTTCTAAACATAAAAGCCTTAAGATCATTTTATTTTGCTTTAATCCACTCAGTACTGCAATATTCAATCATCGCTTGGGGCGGAGCATCGCAAAGTGCGCTTAGCCCTCTAAAAAATTTTCAAAAGACGTTGATAAAAATATTATTAAAAAAACCTCGCCACTATAGCTCGGAACAATTGTTTCTCTGCTTGAATGCTCGTCTAATAAAAAAAAAATTTCAAATTAAACCTCTTGGTACAGACCTTCAAGGATCTAGTTGCTAACCAATTGTGTAACCCATATGGGTCAAAACCATTTCACGTATGTGGGAATTAAATTATTCAATACATGGCCAAGGGAAATAAAAACAATACGAGATCTGAAAAAATTTAAGAACGAAATTAAAAAAAATTATTGACCTAATATATCTGTTAAATCCATGCCTATTTCCTTTTTCTTTTTTTTAAACGCACTATAAAAAAATAAAAATAGAAAAAACTGAAATGGTGTGCATGACGCGACTGGTTGCTCACTTAATTTCCTTTTATTTGTTTTTCACAGTATTCAGAGCACCGGTGACAGTGAATTGCTTAAAAAAATTCAAGCATTGAGGATCGAAGATGCGGAGCCCTGCCGACAAACCGACAGGCCACGGTGGATTCAGAAAAGGATGAAAGATAAACTGTCTGAGACCCATGCCAAGGAATTCCGGGTGCATGATCTCCGAACTCGCATCAAATCTTTCACTTCCGGTACTGATCGCTTTGTTGGTAAGCTCGCACCAAAGTTTTCTGATCATCTGATTATTTTTTTGTATACAACCTCTCTGAGATACTTCTCAAAGCAGGGTCGTCCCCACGACTTTTCCAATACAGTGCCACATTCCACATACACATTCACACATAAAGAGCTATGCGTGTCAATGCGGCCTGCAGCGGTCAAATCTAAAATGCATGATGGGTCGCCCGAAAAAAAAAAAACTAGCCGCATTATTTATACGGTGCCAGCATTCGGCAGAAGCTGTGGAAGAATACGTTGGAATTATACGGAATTAATGCTGTTGTATCGGTATGCGTTGGAAACCTTACATGGCATTGCGCTTGTCCCGCTTGATAACGAACTCCTATAGATTCGATTTATTTCCTTGTTTGGAAAAATTGTTGTTTTATTGACAAACTTCTTGGTCCTTCCAAAAAATAGATAGACAAAGTGATGATCATAATAATTATAATAGGGGGAGATTAAGTCTTTAAGTTTCAGCTTGCGGCTCCTGATACAATCGACCGTCGTCCGGAATCGGTAAGTATTTAATCAGTTTATCATGAATTTTGGTTTTTTTAAATATTTAGTTACATTCTCTTACACTATATCTATTGCTATTTTAAATCTTATTTATATCGTAGTTATTAATCTATTGGATTGTAGATTTTTTTTTGAGTTACTTCATTAACAGTTTCTTTTTAAATTATATGTTTGCCAGTCTTAAATTATATTGGTTGATTTATTTCAACAAATATATGACCATGATGGAGTAGAAGGTGACAAAAATCCATCCAGCTGGCGGCGATGCGAGTTGACCAACATCTTTCTTTTTTATGTGTAGAGTTGTTGTTACAGCTTTGTGGTTTTAACAAAATAACGTGATTTTTGTAAATAGCACTACTCTACTATTTTCCGAGGCCATGGCAAAAAAGAGCACACAGGGCAATGTTTTTGTAGTAGGGTTTTTAAACAATTCATACTGCATTAACGACAGCTCGCTAATTGTAACAATGCTCGTCCAGGGAAAGGTTTGGTAGAAAGGGTTTGTGTTGATTTTTATTCCTTCGACTTTCATTCCTTTTTTCATTCATTTCATATGCTATGGTTAACTGTAATTTTCTATAGCCATGCATCTCCTACGACAGTAGAAAACATTTGTCATATTGTCATATTGTCCTAATTTTTTATTTTCTCTTAGCATATTTAAATTACAAAAAGAAGTCAACTTCTTACGCTATTAGTCTAAACACAAGCAAACAAAATGATATACAACTTCCATTTCTGAAAAATTCAGTCTAACCAACATCTTCGCCATTTATCTTTTCATTTCACTGACAGACGTTTCTCATATTTCAGTTAATTTCGAAGCGAACATGATAGCACCACTTCAGAAACTGAATATTCGCGAGGAAAATGCCAACTTTCGAGCAGCGCCATTCTGTAATTCGAAGCCGACAGGGATGCACAGACGGGAACGAGATTTTCTGTTGTATTGAAAAACTTATGTAATTTTGATTAATTGTCCAAGAAGAGTTTAAGAGTCGAGATGTCGTAAAAAGTTGGCAATATGACGAATAAAATGAGATAGGGTGTAGTGAATTTTCCATAGTTTTAATTTTGAAACAGTGCTTCGTGAAATGTCAGCTCATAAAATTACGAAGAAAGTTTATTTGTTGGCAAGGATCATGTTGAATTTTGCGTTGACTATGTTTTTTGTCGTTTGGAAATTATATAAAAATTGCTAGCTAGTCAGCACATTAACATAGCTGAGTGTGATTGATGAAGCTTATTTGATTTTAAAACAAAGACTAATGAATGATTCGATTTTTCCATCATTTAAATTTGAGCCGGTGAAAGTGAAAATTGTTTTTTTTTGTTTTGCAATTATTTGATGGATCACAATAATTCTGAGCTAATCTAGAGATTTTCTTTCGGAACCACGACAATATTCCAACATATTTTCAATTTAGCTAACATGCAACTGTTTATTTTCAAATGACATGATTGATGATTTTTCAAGGTCTGAATAATAAATCGAGCATATTTATTTTGACCAGTTTCCTTTATCTACTTTGAAAAAATTTAATTTTTATAACCTTTGCATTTTCCATGAAGTGTGGTTTTGTAATTTTTATGAGTTTCGCTGCTCTAAATTCCAGCAAGTAGAGTCTGCAGTTTATTTGATTTTTCTTAAATTTCGGTGTTTCGGTTGCAACAGAAAACTATACAGGCACCGCGAAATACTCTATCTTCCATAAACACAAGGGACAGAGCTAATAGGAAAGTAGAATTATTTCTAGCGTCGCCATATATTACTTTATGGTGATAGTATGATTGTCAGGCACCAATATTTCTCGTTTGATAGGTTACTATTACCACTTTTGGCAAGCTGGATTTTGGACTTCGGTTCAGTTATGAAGTTTTGTTAATCATATTTTCACTTACGCACCCAAATAGATTGTTCATGTAAACTATGCGCTTTCTTGTCTCAATAAAAGATTTTACGGTACCTCAGTAATTAACGGTGTCTCAGTAACGGTAACGTTTAACGATAACGTTTCTTGTAACCATAACCGTTTTTGAGATACATTGATCTAAACATTTGTAACTCACAGTATCCACTTACTGAACGGCATGTTGATATTATCCTATTTTAATAAAGACTTGGAATGTTTGTGAGTTAGATTTTCTATGTTGAAAAGGCCCCTAAAAAACATATATACAAACATATCTACCAGACTCCAGGACAGGTGGTAAAATGTGACCTTGTCCTGATCGTTCATGGGATAAGACGGTATGGAAAAAAACTACTTCGGGGTGATTCGTTTGCGGGGGTGGGTAGGGTGTAAGTAGGATGTGGTCCTGCGATGTTAAGAATAGGTAATTGGCAGGATAATCTAGTGATGTTATCTTGTTTAACCGTGGGCAACGAGCTCATTCCTGAAGATTGGGGATGGAAGTTCAGGGATACCATTTTATGGCAAAGTGGAGGGGGAACTTTTCGGAGCACACTTTTTCACCTACTCTGGAGTCTTTAAGATAAGTTTGTTTACATGGTTTTTTTATGGGCCTCTTAAACATGGAAAAATAAACTCACAAACATTCCAAGTCGTAATCAAAATCGGATAATATCAACATGCCGTTGAGAAAGTGGATACTTTGAGTTACAAATGTTTAGATCAATATATCTTAAAAGCGATTATGGTTACAAGAAAAAGTGATGTAATCATTTTTGTTGGAAATTTTCTAAGCTACAAATTTGTCATACATTGTTTTTCTGTAGACGTTACCGTTACTGAGATATTTAGGAAAGGTCACGTTTGACCCCGTATAAAAAGTAGCGCAGCACTCGGATCGAAGGGGACTTTTGAAATTTTGTTCAACAGGCCAGTATCAAGGTTCACACCAAAATTCAGCTTTCCCCTAATTTTTCCGAAGCTTCACCTTTTTTATGTCGAATTTCACTGGATTAATTATGCTCATCGTAAAAAGTACCGAGTTTGCATTTCGAATTCGGAGACGTTTGTGTAATGTTAAATTTGCTAAAAAGTTTTGTATTTCAAAGAAAGCGTCGATTAAGCAGAAAAAAATCAGAGCCATGCCATACTCATTTTTGGAATGGTAGTTTTTCCATAATTAGTAACCGAACACAATAACATTTTTCGCCACTTAGGTAAGGTTAGGTTAGTGTTTTTGCGAAGAAAGTGATAATTAGTGAAAGTGATTTCGTGCCGAAGTGAAGAAAGCTGCCGGGAACGCGGCCAGCATTAGGGCCTATTTGCCACCTTCATAGCCAATCACATGCATTCACACTTACGAAAAAAGTGCTGCATCATCAGGACAGTGTGGCCGCCATTTTGTTTTTAATTGTTTACATCATCAAAAAAGTGAAGTTTCTACTTTAATAAATAAGCATGTTTAATTTTAAATTAATTGATTTTGCTGCTTTTTTTGATAACTATTTAAATTTGACCCTCGTTTTTAGCCGCTCAAAAGTAGAACAACTCCTTAAGTACTTTTTTTCTGGTTTGTAAAATGTTAATGAGTTCTACTCCGAGAGTCCCCTTACGTGAGATCTCTCGTCACTTCGAAAGTCACGTCACCTATGAACCATTATTCTGAGAATCACGTGAAGTGACTCTAGGTGAGGTGACTACGAATTTAAACTAGATTATTAATTTTACTTTTTCGAAAACATTGCGAATGTTGCCATGAATTTCGTGCATGTGATTTGTGCAAAAATATATCTCACAGTATCACGTTTATTTTAAATTGAGTCATTTCTATTTTAACTGTTATTTTTTCCTGTTTATTTTAGAAAATGAACTTTTCCTATTGAAAATGAATTTTTCCTATATGATTTTTTCGCAGATTGGCTTTTGTTTCTTATGTGTAACATTGTGTGCAATCAAGGAAAGTTGTGGGCCATTACCTGTCTCTATTCTACATTCACTGCGTTATGTCCAGACATTTCAATTCTAGTAAAAAAGGATATAAATCTACTTATTTGATTAAAAATCATGATATAAAAAACAACAATACAAACAGCATATCAAATAGTTGTTGTAATTATCAGTCATACCATCCGAATTCCATAATTATTCCAAAAATCCACTAAACAAAATCTCACCCCGTTCAGTTAACAACCATTTTTATTTGTCAGACATTTTAAATCAATTTCTCACTCAGCCGTTGAAAAACGGGGTAATTATATGGTTCCCAAACTGACAATTAAAACTTTTTTATAGCTTAAATTAAAATTAAGCGAATGCGAAAGATACTGGTGCGGAAAAAAAATTAGATAGAATCTGTCAGAGAATGGTTCATAGATTCAACGAATAAACTTACGTCTATACGCTGGAAAAAGATTCGTCTTTCGAACAGCACAAGAAAAGCAAGAAGGAAAAACATAAAAGAAAACAAAATCCATTACCAATTAATTACAGTTTGCTTTAGTGAAAAAGTACTTTTACGCATTTTCATTTAATTTGCATGGAAATTTAATGTGTTCCATCCTGCTTGCTTGCTTGTTCTATCTAGTTGGCGTACCCTTACTTGTGCGCTTCATGGTTTTCTTAGCTTAGACCACACATTACTGTCGTCGAGATTTGGTAGAAGGGAGACATACATACATTCTTTGAACGATAACTCTTTCGCTGTTGTATGTGGGAATGCTTTTGTTTCTCATTACATTCGATATGTGCTGCTTATACATACTTTATTGCTTTTCCATAATAACTTTCATTCATACAATCATTTTTCAATGTCTTTGCCAGGACTATGTGTATCGTTTTTTTGGGGTTCTGATTTTGGCAGTAAATACTGAAGTGTAATTATTAACGCAATATGGGGTACAATTGGATAAATAAAGTTGGAATTACTTGGAATTCAGACGAAAGTTTGACAAAGGGTTGGCTGTCGACGATGATTATTCTATTTTTGTTGGGACTTAAGGGCGGTCATACACTTGGATTTTGCCTGCATTTTATTTTGAAAAAATGATAATTTATGCAACGATATTTCTACAGAATCAAATATTTAAAACTTTTTATATGTTTTGAATAATATAAATGCTAATCAAAATCAGCCTAGATAAAATATCGTCTACTAATTTACATCAGGACTTTCTTTTTATTTACAATATTCTAACACAACTAGCTTTATAAACCTGTTTTCAGAAAGTTGTCCCGAAAAAGGAGAAAAACCTCGATAAGTTCCATTCGATAAGTTCTCTTGAGCTCATGTCACTCTAACTTCATAAACAAAAAAATAAACATTTTATAGACAAAGCGCCTTCTTTACATATATGGATGTACATATATATCATACATAGCGCTCTCAGCTTACATCTCCTCTGTCAGTCGTTTCGAAATCGAATTATCCGCATATGGAGCCTGAGAGGGTATCTGACGCCAAGTTCGTCAGCATTCCAACACCAGCCGTGCACCCGGGCATAAGTTTAGCGAATCGCCGCCTTCTCTTTCTAATTGTTGTTGTACTTATTGTTGTTGTTGCTGTTGTTGGTGAATGAAACGATGAAAATTCTCGATATGTTGGCCCAAACAACAGCACTCTCATCGTTGTTCGTCTTCACGTCTAATAAAGTTAATTGAAACCTCTTCGTCTTCCTGTCAGGATTTATTTCGAAAACTTAAGTTATTTCTAATTCGGAATCTGGCGAGCGGATATTCAAGTCCTTCCTTCCTTGATAAGGGTGTGTAAGTTTGTTTCGAATGAGGACGAGTGTTTGTGTGATGGAAAATGTGTTTTTCGAGTATTATGTGCGGTTCAATAAGGACAAGTCATAGAAGGGTTACTATTTGCTTGATGGCTTGCTGCTTTGCTTGCAGATTATTGTTAACGAATTGTATGATGACGAGAGAAAAGAAATAAGACAGAGAGAATAGAGGATTTTGCATTTTCATTCGCTTGTAATTATATGGTTCATTGTACAAATATAATTAGACAATCAATTGCTTGTGAATAATTTCAGGAATTTTCGGTTCAAATTTTATATGGAACTGATTTTGGATTTCGAAGAAAGGATTAGGGAATAAATGAGACAAATGGGAATCGTTGTTAAATTATTTCGAAAGTGTTTGTGGCAGTTTAATGGGTGAGTTGAATTTAGTGTTAATTGATTTTGAATGTGATAGAATTTTGGAATTAGTTTAGTGAATGCTTCGTTTTTTGCATTTGTTTTGAAAAATTCTTGGATATAATTACACAGACACTAAATCTGATTTAATTTTTTTTATATGGTCAAGGTAAGCTCAGCTTTGGATTTAAGTTTAAGCAGGTTGGCTACTAGAATAATTTTCGCTTACAACGTCTATCAGACACTGCTTTGTTGTTCTAGAATTAGACAATCAATCTAGCAAAAATAAAAAAACAACTGCTTGTTTGTTGGGGACGCATCTCAACAGATTTCCGTGTGCGTGAAAGTCTGTAATTAAATATTGTTCGTTTCCAATTTAGAACTTTTTAAGGATAGGGGCGCATTAAATAAGGTAACAATGGAAAAGCTTCATCTCCACATATGAGATCTGGAGTTTTTTTCCCACTTAGGTCGATTGGTAAGACTGTATCTTCTGGTAGCTTTACATTTTTGTAATTTAGTAATCTTCTAAAACTATTTCCAGTCCCAAGGTACTTGAAATAAAAATAGTCTTCTTAAACTTTATTGTAGTTCCCAATTGTCAAAATCGATGGAAGCCAATTCAAAGGGCATTTTCAATATCGCTGAAACCTTTAACAAGCGGTTCTGGTGCTGCGGCAAAAAAAGACCTACTATTTAGCTAGCAAGCTCGAATTTTTAGTTCTGTTTATTAGAAACTATTCCTAAACTGGATATTTGACAGAAGAGAATACGGAAGACAATCTGCCAGAAGTAAATTCAAATACCAACGTAAATGAAGAGATTAATTTACCGGATTTATTAGGCAACGTGGGCGAATCGTCGCGCGAAAATATCCAAACAGTTTTTTGCTAAAACAAAAATTAAAAAAACAAATCACGTAAGCAACGCCCAAAAGACAAAAATAATGAAATGGATTCTGTCCCTCTTGAGTGGATGCAAGCGAAAAAAGCTAAATTCAATGTCAGTGCTGAACAAAACATGTTATTTTTGCAAGGTCTAGCACCTTTTTTAAATGAATTGACAAGCAATCAGAATCGACGGTTTAGGCAAAAAGTAACGGGCCTTATCGAGGATATACTGGAAGACACGGCTATTCCTTTAGGAAGCCGTCCAGTGTCTACAATAGCATTCTGCTCTTCATTTGAGCTAGGATCATATTCAGCAGTTCAATCGCCAGCTGGAGGCAGCGAAGATAATCACTTTTCTGTGATTACGATTGGAGAAGATTACATGATACCGGCACTTTCTTGAGATATCTAAATAAATTCAATACATACATAATGCTCGAAAAGCCATTTTATTCTTACTTTTGCATTTACCTGAGACAAATCAATAAACACTCTTTTGGTTGAATTGAAACACGGAAGTTTCTTTTTTTTTTAATTTTTTCACTAATAAGCTAAAGTAAATCAAAAAAGTTATGTTTACTCATTCTATAATACATGTTATTTGAATCGAATTCCTGCGCAACAATAGCAGAACCTCTTAAACAATGGATGCACCCAATATTTTCTTCTTTCGTATCGTTGTTTGCGTTGTAACTGGTACTAAGCTAAGATATCATCGACGTCACTACTTGGATCCATTTTGCTAACTGGATTTCAATTTTGTCATTACAATACATGAAGATTTATGTCTTTGCAATGTGCAAACCTACATCTCAAAGCGATTTATGTCTTCTCATGGCATAGATCTGTTGTGAGCATATACCACCTCAATGTGAAACTTGCCTTACATTTTCTCATTTCTAAATACCTGAATGAACAAATATGCCCCTATGGACAATACGAAATTTATTTCCACAATAATGCAAATTATAAATTTGAACAACCAAAAAACAATGTCGATTAGTCCATGCTGCCAATTCTTTCGAGCTAAAAAGTGACATTTGGTGATTGAATTTGAAAATTGATTATGGGTAATTCCACTGAAAATCGACCAATTTTCAGATAATTTTTGAACTCACCTCCTTGGAATTTGGAAATATTTTGATATCCAGAAGGTCTGGTGAGCTAATTATCGAAAATGAAATATTTTTGGAAAATTTGGGATATTTGCGGAAATATGGCCTCTTGAAGTTTTTGAGAAACGTCGGTTCGTGTAGCATTCAAAAAATTGTATAAAATCTTCTACTTTCCGTAGAACCTTCAAATATAGCTTGTTGGAAAGAAAAAGGTGTAGATATTCTAGAAAAATTAGTGCCAGAAACATCCTGGCCAAAAAGGATAAAAAGGATCATTACAGTGTCCTTTATCCTTGAATATTTCAAAATGCGCACCTTCGATTTTCTTCATTTTTTTATATATTGTAAACAGTTGTATAAACTACAAATTTGCGAAATTTCAAAGTGGAGCTCGTAAAAACACGGTCGTAAAAAATTTTTAAAGGTGTGGAATACTGTAACCGCTGAAGAAAATTTATAGAAAATGGTACCGAAACAAGGTAAAACTTACAAAATATGGTGCGAAACAATTTTCTGTTTTCAAAATATATTGAAAACTGTTTTGCAATGTTGTTTTAAGCCCGCAGAAGATTCTAATCCAGTTTCTAACGTAGAACGATCTGTATAATTCCATTGCTTATAACTAATACCACTCACGCAATTTGCATCAAATTTTTTTCACATGTACTTAGAACAACGGCTGATCCAGGGCAATCCTGGCAGCTACCAAAATCAAAATCTGTTTGTGGAGGAGAGCATATCATCAGAGATAAAAAGTTCTTACAATTAGCCAAGCTTATATCGGTACCCTTTGCTAGAAAATTTATTTTTGATCCTTTAATCCTTAATTTAACGTTTTGATGTACAACACATACACAGACAGAATGTGTTCCCGATGCTTCCGCTAAATTGAATTATTTAGGCAGTCTGCTGTTTGCATTGCTGCAGTAGAATGATTTTACGAGACCAGAGATTTTCAGGGAAGTATAACCTCGTCTAATTTTTTTTAATCATATATAGTATGACGTTGCGTCAGGAAATTCGAACACTACTTTGGCACGTGACGAGTTCGTCGGCAAAAGTGATAAAAGTAAACACTTTGTTTCCTTTGCTGTAGCTTTTGAATATTCTTCTTTGATATTATTTACTATAGATAATTCATTATTTGTTTGTTGTTTTTTCTGTAGGTAGTTCCTGCTTTATTTTAAGCACATTTTTTTACAGGACGCTAGTTAAGTTTTTTTTTTAACTTTCTTCTAAGAATGTCAATTTTACAAAATTGTTTGTCTATATGAGCCCATGACTTTCCTTAACTTCAACTACCTCTGATCTATACCCTGAAAGCTTCTTGGAATCAAAGCAAACTACAGGCATTGCATTTAACCCTAATTTTAAGTTGTAAAAATATACAAAATCGACACACAAAGGAAGTAATTAAAAATATATGTACAGTATAATATGTGGAAGAAACAAGAATCCTAATTGTTCATGCCGCTAGTAAATGAAAAAGAATCTTTTGTCTTTATTTTTGCTTTATGATTGCTTACAAATGAATGTTCTCAATTATTGTAAACAATTTATATTCTAGTGCTAAAACAAAATCGAAGTACTATTCCTTTTAAAAAATAAAATTATAAACAATAATTACCCATAACTCAAGAATTTAAGACCTTGATTTTGCACAAAATAAACATAGAGCCATCATCAAGTTATTTCATACATATACATATTGTAAGTTTCACCTTGTGTCAGTACCATTTTCTTTGGCGGTTATAGTATTTTGTTCCTTTAAAAATTTCTTACAAATGTTGGTCCGTTTTGAAATTTAGCACATTTGTAGCTTATATAACTGTTTATAAATTAGTGATTAAAGGATCAAAAATAAATGTTCCGATATAAGCTTGGCTAATTATAAGAACTTTTTATCTCTGATGATATGCTCTCCTCCACAAACAGATTTTTATTTTGGTAGCTGCCAGGATTTCCCTGGATCAGCCGTTATTCTAAGTACATGTGAAAAAAATTTGATGAAAATTGCGTGGGTTGTATTGGTTATAAGCAATGGACTTATACAGATCGTTCTACGTTAGAAACTGAATTAGAATCTTCTGCGGGCTTAAAACAACATTGCAAAACAGTTTTCAATATATTTTAAAAACAGAAAATTGTTTCGTACCATATTTTGTAAGTTTTACCTTGTTTCGGTACCATTTTCTATAAATTTTCTTCAGCGGTTACAGTATTCCACACATTTAAAAAATTCTCACGACTGTACTTTTACGAGCTCCACTTTGAAATTTCGCACATTTGTAGTTTATACAACTGTTTACAATATATAAAAAAATGAAGAAAATCGAAGGTGCGCATTTTGAAATATTCAAGGATAAAGGACACTGTAATGATCCTTTTTATCCTTTTTGGCCAGGATGTTTCTCGCACTATTTTTTTTTAAATATCTATACTTTTTCCTTTCCAGCAAGCTATATTTGAAGGCTGTACGTAAAGTAGAAGATTTTATACAATTTTTTGAATGCAATACGAACCGACGTTTCTCAAAAACTTCAAGAGGCCATATTTCCGCAAATATATCAGATTTTCCCAAAAAATTTTATTGGTGCACATAACTCAACTACTTATATTCACAGTGAAAATGTCATTGAAATCTGACGATAGCGATAAAAGACCGTTGGTCGATTTTCCGTGGAATGACCCTTAAGGCGGCTTTAGATATGCGGTGTTTGTCAAACACCTCCTATTCGCCAAATACCGAACACCTAGTCAAGTCATTTGGCTTGGTGATTGCGAAATGACAAGCACATTGATTTAGACATTCGGGCATTGCCGAATGTTTGCCAAAACTGGAACATGTACGAGCTGCTCGTCGTTGTTCATTCCCGCCATTTTCATTTGAAAATTTTTACTCGCGCCACACAGTTTGACACTTTTCAGTATTTATCAACAACCGCAACAAATACCGAATGTCTAAAGCGGGGATCCGAACATACCCAAACACAGTGCTCGTCTACTTTGATTTGGTTGAAAGTTCCACAAACTACGGGAATAGCGAGCACCCGAATGTTTGTGCTTGGCCTAGGGCAAGCACTAGGCGAGCAACCCAACCACACATGCGAAGTTTGCCAAACTAGGTGCTCGGTATTTGACAAACACCGCATATCTAAAGCCGCCTTTATACAAATGTCTTTTCAATAACCAAATCGATCGAAAATTGAAATTCTTGACATTTTATCCGTCAGAAATGAGCAGTGTCTCCGCTTTTCTCCTTTGTCAAAATTTTCGCACGAAAGAATGAAGACTTGTCAAAATTTAGATTCACGATTGACTCAGTACCAGCCGTAAGAATGAACAGCACATACTAAATTGGCGTGAAATGATTGGAGACATGTGTCAGCGCCATGTACATTTTCAAAACGAAAGCAACATCAAAGCAACTTTTCATGCTGAGAACTGAATACAACTCTTGCTTATTTTCAAGTTAAATTTTCGCCAAAACAAATTTCACGTGAAATTGAAGGCAGTACTAACTTTAAGATAAGATGATGCAAGATGAATAGCAACATAGCAAAAACTTAATTAATATTTAATTTGCTTAATGATTTTTTTTTTTTAATTTCCCAGGGCAAATTATCAAATGCACCGTCAAAATCAAATATAGGGTTTTCCATTAGGGCCAACCATTTTTTTTGCTAAAATTTCCGTCATGCGATGACATTTCAGTCAAATTTTTTCCACATTTGAGCAGTTGGAGGTTAGCCATTTTCAATCATCGATAGATATACGCTTCAGCAACTTTTAGAGATAGTGCAAATTAATTATCGAAATTTGCGTTCTTTTACATAAACTTTACGCGCTTTACGTCGAATTTACGGTGGTCATAATTGTCCAGATAAACGAACAATTGAACATTTAAAGCGAAAGTTTGAATCAAAATTTACACTTCATAATATTATCCTGCCAGTGAGACAAAGAAGTGCGCGAAGTGAAGAGAATATCGCGGCCGTACGTCAAAGTGTGAGACTAAACCAAAATTTGTCAATTTCTCGTACGTTCCCAGGAATCAGGCATTGTTCAAACCAGTTTATGGCGAATTTTACGTGAGGATTTGGGTTCACGTTCCAACAAAATCGCACTGACACAAGAGCTAGATCACCGACAGCGACGTGACTTCAGTGAATGGACACTAAACATGCTTGATGCCGATAACGAATTCGTCAATAAGCTAAATTGCTAAATTCGGTCAAGTGCGCATCTTGAAGACATTCATGAAATGCCGTTACATCTGCGAAAATTGACTATTTGGTGTGGTTTTCATGCTGCTGGTGTCATTATTCAGTACTTTCTTTTTTAATGATCTTGGTAACCCAGTTAGAGCGCTATCGTGCCATATTGACCAGTTATTTTCACGTAAATTAGAAGAAAATAGACTGGTTGGCATTAGAGATGTCGGAAAAAGTAGTTATTCATTACTTAGTAATCATTACTCGCCAAGTGTTCATGTACTGAATACTGAATATCAAAAGTAATCATTACAAAGTATTCATGAGTACTGACATTCAGACATTCGCATATTGGTGGGTAAAATTTATTTTTCGCTATTGCCGTTATTTTTCGGTATTGCGTAAATGCGTATTAGACTAGACAGACATTATGTCTGAGACATATGCATGCAATTCTTATCAGTCGTTGGGCTTCATCTCGATCAGTGTGTTTCAAGCGACAGAGTTGGAGGAGTGGATCGTACTTTGAAGAAAAAGTGTGTTTGAAAGAAGTGAGTGGGTATAATTTATTTTTCGCTATTGCCGTTGTTTGGAGGACTCGATCGTACTTTGAAGAAAAAGTGTGTTTGAAAGAAGTGAGTGTACCTACATATAAATTCGATTGAAGGTAATTAATTAATAACTTCTCAAACTAGACTCTTCATGGCAGAAGTTCCAACCCGGCAAAAAATGAGCGAAATTTGGTTGCATTTCAAACAAATTTCAGATGATAGGGCCAAGTGCAATCTATGCAAATCCTGCTATAGATGCAAAGGGGGATCAACTTCCAATTTAAAGAAGCACCTTAAGAGCAGGCATCCAACCATAGATCTGCAGGGCGAAAAGGATAACTCTCATGCTCCTGAAAATTGTGAAGGTAATATTTTCTTTTTTCAAAAGAACCCCTTTCGTATTTTGAATGCCGGTTTCAACCCCAGGTTTGGAACAAAGTACACAGCCAGAGCCTACGCCGTTGACGTCGAAGCAACCACATTATAAAAGAAGAGCCGTGCACTTTCAGCAGTCAAATTCATCGCTGGAACGCTACCTAAAACGTCCTATTTCATTGCCACGCCAACAAAAAATTAATTACCTAATTTTCGATATGATTGTTATGGATTTGCAGCCGTTTTCAATCAGAAATGATACGGGCTTCAGGAACTTACTTCGTGAACTCGAACCATCTTATAACCCCCCAAGTCGTACTACTTTCACTTCATCGTTATTGCCACAAAAATATGACAGTGTGTCCGAAAAGCTAAAGCAGAAATTGCAATCAACTGAATTCATATCTATAACAACAGACGCGTGGACATCGGTGGCCAACGAAAGTTACATAGGAATAACGGCACATTTCATTTCTGAATGGAATTTACATTCCTATTTAATCGATTGCGTCCAATACGATAAAAGTCATACCGCCTTAAATATATCTTCCGAGTTAAAACGCGTGGCAGAAGAATGGGATATTGGAAGTAAAATATTTGCGGCTTCCACAGATAATGCCGCCAATATGGTTCGTTCCATTAAATTATGTGGCTGGGCTCAAATTCCTTGCTTCGCTCATACACTCAACCTAGTAGTCCAACACTCCCTGAATAAAATCGAATCCGTACGGGCGAAAGTAAAACGAACAGTTGAATATTTTCACAGAAGTACACAGGGAAACCTTAAACTCCTTTCTGTTCAGAAACAAATTTCTCCTGAATTGCTTCCATTAAAGTTGTTGAATGACGTTATAACTAGATGGAATTCAACGTACTATATGTTCGAAAGAATCGTCAAAATACAAGAACCTTTAATTGCAGTACTGGGGCTGCTGCATAACCCTGTACCGTCTCTGCTGGAATCCGAGTGGCAAATTATAAGAGAAATAATTATGATTTTAAAACCTATGGAGCAGATAACACAAGAAATGAGTTCAGAGAAGTCCATAACTCTTTCAAAGGTTATTTTGGTAGTCAGAGGGCTAAAATCAGCACTGAATTTAATCAAAACCAAAATTATCACATTGCCAGCGAATGATCTCATTGATACCATTTTGGAATCAATTTCGGTGCGTTTTGCATCCATTGAAACTGACTCAATATATACAAAAGCAAGCTTTCTGGATCCAAGGTTCAAGTATAGGGCATTCACTACAACAGATTCTTTGGAGATTGTAAAAGATAAAATTCAAGACGAATTGATTTTAGATCAGAAAGTGGACACTGCGGTGAATGTATTCCCCTCTCCCTGTGCTGGTGGTGAGGTTCGCGACGCTTCTCATACATTCGAACAGAATTTAGTTTGGCATGATTTCGACTCAGAAAGCGCTGCTGTTGCTGTAACTACAATAAATTGCACTGCAAAGGCCATAACAGAGTTAAAATCATTTATGGAAGAACCACTTTTGGAGAGAACTCAAAACCCTTTAGAGTGGTGGAGCCGAAGGGAGCTATTGTATCCGGGTTTAAGTACTCTTGCCAAAAAATACTTATCGATAATTGCTACTTCAGTTCCTTCTGAAAGGCTTTTCTCAAAAGCAGGGCAGTTGATTTCCGAAAAGCGAAGCAGACTCAAGGGAAAAAATGTCCAAAAAATATTGTTTTTGCATTGTAATCAGCATTTACTTTAGAAAATACATTTATATTTTTCACTGCATATTTTTAAATTTTAATTCCGAGTAAACTACTCCTCCTACACCCCTTAAGTTTGAAAGTATGTATCATGAAAGTAATGACTACACAGTAATGATTACTCATTGAAAAAGTAATGATTACTCATGATTACTCAAAAGTAATCAAAGTTGACACCTCTAGTTGGCATGTAGTCTCAACAAATTGGCGTCACATGTCACAGAGCTGGCCAAACAATCGACTTGTTAAAGTCGGAATTTGAGAATCGAATCATTTCAATAAAATGATCCTGCCTACTGGCCGCCTTACTCGTGTGACTTGGCCTCATTAAAATTGGTTTTGGGGCTATGTCACGTCATTGGTCTACGCCAATCATTCACAAACTTTAGATACGCTCACATCCAAATGTGAAATCGCTGGAATATCGTCCACACTGTGCGGAAAAGTCATGGAAAATTGGGTTTAGCGGATTCACAGTTGCAAGCGCTTCCGGGACAGTCATTTAAATGTTGTGTTTCAGACGTAATGACATTGATTTTACTTTAACCTACAGTAAAAATTTAAAAAGATTAATTTGACGCCCTTAATGGAAAGCCCTACATGAAATTCGAGGTTATTTTACCTTATGCTGAGCATATAAATAGTATTTCCACAAACATGTCTACATATGTCCATACAAACCATTTATCTACTCATCAACCAATATTTACTCTATCTTAATTTACTACAATTACAATGTGTACAGCCTGCGATTTACGGTTGAATTAAGCTTAATGGTAAGGATACGGATCAATTTTTAAATTTTTATAATCAAAATTTTTTCGCGGATATGTTTTGCGTAGCTAAACTTAGAATTAGGCTGACTTAATGAACTTAAAACTTTAATCAAAGCATGGAAGGACTCAAGCAGCCTGAGTCATTTGATATTTCTAATCTATAAAACAGAAGAAAATGTTGAATAAAGTTTTCACTTACCTAGATTTATTTTCAACTCGAAATTTAATCTTATCAACACAACATCAATCGAAAACAATTCATTATACACTCGAATTGACCACTCAAAATAAATGCGCCCAGCGTGGGTTGTTATTCATAGTTATTTTTTTTCCAATCAGCTTAGTGAAATTTAAATATTCAGTCAGTAGGTCTAAGCAGATTTAACTCAAGATGAGATAGCATCATTGATTAAACTACAACGTATCTACTCCAGTCTATCAGAACCTCTAGAAAAAATCATTTTCAAAATAAATCATACTTAAATCCAAAGTAAGAAAAAAAGTACTTCGGGTTGTGATTCGCCATTTTTTACTAAAAGTTTTGATTAGCTTTAAACCTAGTACGAAGCATTGCTTCTTTGGAACAAGTGTTGAAATATATATCCATAAAATACGTATACTCCTTACTTAAGTGCTTTCAATTAAATATTTAAAGAAGATAAACAATTTCGCTTGTTTTTGTCTTAAGATTTTCCCCGTGGGATTATCGATATTAGATGGAAAATCGAAGCAGTAGCTATAGAGCTAAGCATACCTTAGACGAAATTATTTGGGTTATTTAAAGTTTGATGCACGGAAATTTCTGTGAACCATGTTTTTGTCTTGTAGATAGATACATCATGCCTTGAAAATCAAATCATATAATACTCAGGAAACATTTCGCATTTTACTGTGCGCCAGCACGCACCAAAACCGACTCAGTGCACAACGAATTAGTACGCTTGACAGCACTGCTGAGCCGAATGCATAGAATTTAGTAACGAAGAAGCGTGAAACCTAACTACTCCAATTTCGGAAAATAAACTCAAATTTTCGAATCAATATTTTGCGTTTCGATGCTTTTCGGTATCGACAAACGAGCATATTTCATGCACTTTATCGTGGGGTTTCATATTCACACCGCACACGAAATCGTGGTCGGCAGCTAAAATCATATTTCGCGTGGCAAACATTGTAATTACTATCCTGATTTTATGCTTAAATGACTTTAGATTTGAAAGCATCGATGATGGTGATGATGATAATAATAATGGTGGCGTTGATGGTTGAGAGGTGGTTGCTGAAAGTGATGATGTCTTGCTGATGATGATGTTGTTAGAGGATGTGAGCCACGATACTGAATCTGACATTTCATTTTGGCAGTTTGGTGATGCGAAAAGCAATGATTACGTGGTGTGTGTTCAAGATATTTAAGAATTTAAGCAGTAGCTGTTGGATAATGGATAATGAACGAGCTGATAAAGGTTAAAATTTGGCAGGTACATTTGGAACAATTGATTTAAAATTAATTCTTGAACCAAGAAACTAATTGACAAATACTATTCACAAACTGGTTAATTTAGCAAATTTATATAAACAAAGATATTTTTAGATCAAGAAAAGATTAACAGAATCCGATGGACTGGGCAGCTATCTCGAGGAGCCTGAGCCTGAGCAATAAACTGTTTGCATTGGCAGTATAACCTACACCAGTACGGTCAAAGCTTAGGGATGTCTTATTGGATGACTTCAGCCTGCAATTACAATGGAGGGGAGATTTACTAAAAGGGGTAAGGGGTAATCAGACCCTGTTTGTAGCACCGATGATAATGACTTTATTTTTGGCAGTATGTTTTTTAGTACATTATTAGAGAATAGAGTATAATTATTACCCTCAAATAGATTTCAATGCTCGAAACCAATTTGTTCGTAAAATGAGCAACAATATGAAAATAAAGACCATATTAAGCATTTATTCGCAAAAGTTACATTCATTTTTATGCACTGCTGACACTAATATTGAATTTAATTGTTTCAATGCTGAAAAAATGCGTATCATAGGTCGACCATGATGTTTAGCTGAAATTCGTAATTCAATTACATTTTCAACGCCCTCTATTAAAATTGAATAACTTTTGTTTTTCTATAATATCCGGAAAAAGTTTCCTCCGCTTATGCCTCTCTGCTCATGCAACACTCATTTCACTTGGTCAGTTATCGCTAATATTTAACAATAAAAATCGAACAATGATTACGTAACCAGTTTGTAATCAAAAATCATAATCACCACTTGCGCGATGCGGTCGATTCATTAACCAATTCAACAAAAACAACAACACCTACTTAATCCCGCAAAAAAATGTAAATATGAAACTTCTGTGACACTGTACCAGATACATAAAATTAAAATAATGCACCTGTGACCAAAAGAGTAAAGGACACAGAAAGGATTACGTGACACATAGGTGCTGTCGAAGCGATTATTGGCTTGAGCTCGCGTTGTTGTTGTTACTGTAGGCGTTAGCGAATCAGTTTTGAATTTTTCAGTAATTAAATTTTCGGTGTGTGTAATTAAAAAAAGATTGCCGGTTAGGGTTTTCGTGGATGAATTTTGTATTTATTTTTTCCGAACGAATTCCACAGACTGAGAGTTTTCAATATCAGGATTAAATTCAAGTAACGATATGAAAAGTTTATAGTGCGATTTTATACGTAATATTTGCATTACCTGTATACATTTTAATATCATAATTGAATATTATTGTATATTACTGAATTTATTGGCCTAGTATGTTTGCCAGAATATTTTTTAGTGATTCATTTTTTAACGATGTATATTGGTAGAAAAAAAAGAAGAGAAAGTCAATTGCAACGTGTTTTGACAAAGTATATATATAACTAACATTCATTAGAGTTGGAATTGAAGATATATGGTAAACGGTTATTAAATTAGTCTAGCATGGGTTGTTAACAAGAATTACGCTGGAAATTGCGACATTAGATTAAAATTGTTTTTTTTTTAAAACTATGACCAAGCGCAGTAGACTAGTAGTAGATACGTAAACGGAATATTTTCAAATTAACGACCATCTTGAAACAAATCACTTTTATTGATAAAATACAAACTGATAAACTTGAAATTGGACTTGAAGTTGAAGGACAGCTTAACTGTAATTTACCAAATCCTCATTCCATAAGAACAATCGGTAGCCTTTTATCGAGTTTCGACTATTTTTAGTGCCCGAAATTTGTGTTCGCGAGAGCGTTCGATCTGATACTTAGATCCAATATGGAAAGTCCCAAAATGCATTGGTCTTTAGTAGTATCTAGAAATGCTAGACAGCCCTGTGGCAGGGTGTGGCAAAAATCACTAAGAATAAGAAAGGTTTTTGCCCTATAACTTCGGATGGAGTTATCGAATTTGAATAAAATTCAAAAATTTAGGTGGCCCTTAGCGTACTCCAAGTATGGTAGAAACGATAATAATTTAGATGGATAAGGAAACATTTGGTATTTATTTGGCTTTTTTCACACAGGGATGCTTTCATTGAATTTTCAAATGATTATGTTTTTGTTAGTACTAATGATAACGATGTTGTAGTAGAATTTAAGACAAAACCATTCGGTTTCGAAAATTTTGAAATTTTTACGGGCGGTAGCCCTAAAAATCTTTCAACATACGCTATAACTTTCAACGAAATACTCGGTTCAAACAGCGAATTAAACAGGTGGGTTAACCTCAACGCAAAGCGGATTTGGTATACCTTTAGCTTTTGTGCAGCGTCAGGCATTTTAATCATTGTCATACCAATAGATATTAGCAGTAAATTTTCGTATGATAAAAGTCTACAATGTAAATAGGCAACGAATGTTGAAATATCCTAAGTTTTGGAAATTTTTATGGATGGCAGTCCCAAAAATCTTTCGATCCGTGTAACTTCCAGTGCATTCATCAGATCAAAACGAAATTCAGAGGGTGTGTTGATCTTGACAGGGAGCAGTTATAATGTACTTTTTGTTGCAGTGCTAAATAGAGTTGCCAGCATAGAGTATTCTCATCTTTTTTGTACAAATTTGAAATAATGCTTTCAAATTTGCATATCCTATAATAAAAATATGAGACAAGTAATTAACTTTCTTTTCTGATCTGCAAAAAGATGAAAAATTGACATTGAAACTGATCAAATAAAATGAAGAACACAGCTCCATTCTGACTATATTGAAGACTATCGATACTATAGACTATACTATCAAAAGTCGTAAAGAAACTCTTCATACTCTACTACTGCTATGAGTAATTTATAATACTATCTGCATACATAGGAAAATAAAGCTCCAAGTCTATAAAGTCTATGAGTCAATTAAAACTTGAGTTGCGGTATTAGTCCGAAACATGGACACTCACATAGGCATCCGCCATCATAAGGACTGCATTCGAAAAGCAGGTCTTTAGGTGTGTAATTAAGGCGAAACGAGAGAGCGGCAAAAAAGAAAAGCTGAAAGTCAGTGGGGAGACCCACGGAACCTTGATCGCTGTTGATGAAAACTGCGCATCACCAATTGTGACCATTCTAAATTTTGAAATAATAGGCGTGTTTTTTTGAGGTGGCTTTGGATTTTTCAAGGTTATGTTGAATGTTTTGGTAGTCAGAAAAGAAGATAAAACCCTCATAATGTGTAGAAGTTAGTTTATACTCGTTATTTTCTCCCTTCGTTTTCAACTGTTTGACAATACCACAGCGAATACAACAACCTATAGCAATCTTAACGAATGCACCAGCTGTTCTGTGATGGATCATTTTTTTTTTTGCGTCATTGTTCTATTCTGTTCTGCACCGGAGCAAAAAAAACGTACCTAATGCTAAAAGCAATGCTAAACTGCAAAAATCGATGCTAAACACTTTTTCGTGTCAATTAAATTAAAAACTAAGCAAATATTTGGATAAGCTTTATTTGCAAACGATAAAAAATTTAAAATTGGTTTTTAAAAAAAAACTTCCCGCATTAACTGGCAAACGTTTTTGCAGCTTTCTATTAGTTTTACTAAACATTTGAATGCTAATAAAAAGTGCTAAATGGGTGAAATCGGTACTAAATCTAGCATTGAAAATGCTAAATTGATCACACTGATCGCCACCCAAATTCTGTAACTGAGAAACGAGGTCGGTGAATCGATATGTCGCATATGTTACTAGTACAGGTTCGATAGCGGCTGCAATCCAAAGACGATCTGTTTGCTTTTCTTTACTTCCATTTTATCCTTTAGAAACGAATTTGCATATTCTCGTGAAGTCGCAGAAGATTCGGAGCGAAGAGAGCGTCGAATCACGAAATCGGTTAGGCGGTCTTTGGCGTTTTGAGTTCATTTAATGCGATTTCTAATCTATTGCAGGAACTCAACAGATTTCGTAATTCGATTTTATACTAGACCGCCTTTCTCTCGGCGGCACTTCTAACCGTTTTTTTTTAGATCAAAATTTTATATGTTGCTGGGTCCAATCTTGCACAGCACTATCACGAAAGCCATTTTAAAATCTCTCCACCCGACTCTGTTGGTTGTCTCTGAATAACTGTGCTTTTCACAGTAAATATGGCTCATCTTAGCACGATATTGATCGGTTCCAGCCAACCGGAGCCAACATGACCTAATAAGGTCAAGTTTAAATCATTTGATGAAGAAGTCAGCACACTTAAGCAAGTAATTTTTCACAGGAATGGACACGAGAGTCGATATCGATTCGATGATCGAAAAATGTTCGAAATGAGTGTTATTATATTCATTAAATAATTGCATGTATTGATATGAAATGTATTAACTATGTGCTCTAGACATGCGTAGTCTCGAAAAGAAAAATGTAAGGAAGCATATTGACAATTAGACTTTTTGAAGGACTATTAACTTTTGCGAAGGTGTTTTGATTTAAGTAAATATAAGATCCAATAATCTTTATTTTAAAGAGGAAAATATACATACATATATGTTGCAAAAACACTTTGAGATGCTACATCAGTAAATGAACGATCTTATAGTTAGGACAATATCAAAATTACGAGGGGAATATAATACCACTTTATACGGTAGCAACAATAGACGCATAAATACCACTTTATACGGTAGCACAATAGAATGCATAAAAAAAGAGCACAATTTCGACTAGTTTTATTTCTTGGTTAGCAGCATGACCTCGCACTTTATAAAATGATTACTGACAAAAAACATCTCCGAATTTGTGGGAACATTTGGTTGGAATAAAGTTGGATATTAATATTGATATACTAGACAGTAATATAGACAGACTAGACAAACTTGTTCAAATGAAGACACGTGTCTGTTCTAGGATGCATAAACAATAAAGTTAGGGTTATCATTAGATATCAATAAAGTGAAAAATATGATGTGAAAATTTATCATTCATTTCAGATTTTACAGCAACAAAATGGTCCAATTTCTACAGCAGTACAGAAGATATTTTTTTTGGAGAGAATTACCTCTCCAGCCTGCTAATTCAAAGCAGAGAGCGGGGAAAATTATGAGAAAAATGAAACAACAAAGCTATCAATTGAGCTTTTTCAAAAAGCTAGTGAATTTTAAAGTTATCAAACATATGAAAATACAGGCATCTATGAAGCTATTGCAGTCTTTGAATAAAAAAAACAACAACTTGCTCGATTTATGTGTTGAAAAAAGTGCATAAAATTAAATTAAATTTTGGATCCTTAGCCCTGAGCAATAGAATTATAAATCCTATTTAGCTGGAAAATTACTGAATCGATATACGATTTTCATAAAATTTTATTTTACAATTTCCACGAACCTTCTATTTTGATAGCTACAGTACTTAGTAAGATACAAGCGGTTTGGATGCACTCATTTGCAGGAATATAAATTAATGAATTTAGAGTTAATATTGGTTATATGCAAATATATCATTTATCAAGAAATAATGACGAAAGAGCGCTTCGAATTAAATCCAAAACAGAATCAAAATTTGTTGGGCCTAAAAATGTTAACAATGATTTTTTTTCCTTTTCACAAAGCACTTAACAAACATTGTGAAGCGATGCAAATGCCACAAGTCTGTGGAAATTTTATAACAGCAAATCCAGCGAAAATTGATGCCTTTTCGACAAGGTTTTATGTATATTTTTTGGCACATATAAATTAAGAAGTTTTTAGTTTAGACATTCAGCATTCTTTATTGAAGTCTTCATTGGACATTAAGCATTCTTGGAGCAAATCAAGCTCGCAACCAATATCTAATCGAAATCAAGTTGAAATATGAGCATTAGAGGTTTGAATAATTTTAAATCAAATCACAGCACATGCATGGGTTTCCCAGAAATCTGGGTCATAACGGGAGAAAAACCATAACGCCAGAAGCTATAATTTATATACTTCTGGCGTTAGGTGCGAATGCTACGTACTTTAAAGCCCTCAACGTTATGTATTACAGTTCTGATAAAAGGCAAAAGAAAACTAAATTTGATCCGCTAAAACCAATTTGTATTTTCTTAACCCAAAATTTTATTCACCAACCCCATATTTAGAATCGATATTTCAATTGTAAATATTTACAATATAAGAGAAAAGTCTGCACCTGGATTTGAACCGCGGATCCTAGACGCCAAAAGCCAATGCTTTACTCACTAGCCTGCATGAGCCTATTCGAATCCAATTATACATAGCCGACAAATATACGCCTAGGCTATGTGCATAGGAGTCTAGACTGTGTGCATACTCATGCTGGCAAACAAATTTTGGTCCTGTCAAATTAACACGATTGAAACAAATACTTCTCAGAATTTTTTTTGAGGTTGTCATAGTGCTTAATTTTTTAAAAACTAATAAGTTGACCTTTGAGATCCGTTAGTCCCGAGTTCCTTAGAGTTCTCCGGATTCGGCCTTAATCAAGTCATGTGGGGAATAGAACAGTGGTTGTTCCAGCTAGCGCTGTTGAAGGCAAAGGTTATCATGCCAAAACGGAAGATACAGACTGTTGTTTTTTATGATGGTCGGCTCCGCTGAAGTCTAAACCAGCAAATCGGTCAGTTACCTACGAGTGAAGTCGAACTACTCGGACCAGATCCGTGAGGCATATGATAGGACTTTTACTGAGTTTCTTTGGTTTAAATTGACACTCAATATATTAATTATCAGCGATTAAGGGAGTAAACCTATTTTTAAATGGTACTTGATGTCGAATTTTTTCGACCTATCATATATTTATTGTGTTATTTGTTGCCTAAATTAAAATACTGCTTTTGACGGAATAATCAGCCACATTTATCCCATCAATTCTATCGTATCTCTAAACGAATATCGAAGTATTAAATTCTTCTGATGATATAAAAATAAACTAAGCATCTTTTTTCTTAGCTTATGATCATTAATTAAAATAGCATTTCATCATATTCTATACATTTTAAATTAAAAACTAAAAACTTCTTTCATAATTGGAAGAGAGTGCAATGCATATTATATTTGCATTTCTTGGATAGCACACTGCTGAGCTCACTTTACTTTCGGATACAAGACATATCGAAATCACAGACTACTTAATTCAGATAACGATACAGTCATGCAGCTTTATCTAAGAGAAGTATACTCTGATTTCAGTTGGTTTGCGAATTCGCTTGGAAACTTTTCCATAAATACTATAGGGTATCGTTGGCATCAAATGCAACTGACTTGCTTCAATCTCTTTTCTACTCCGCATACACCCACTAGGCAAATATTCCCTTGTCTGCCTTTCGCTTACGAGTCAACCTACAACTCTAAGCTAACAACTTTGTCGCTAACATCATCCTCATCAACATTATCATCCTTGCCAACAAGTTTCATTTTCCTAAACCGTTTGCTTTATTATTATCCCAGTGAAATTCTGTTCGTCCTATAATGTAACGACACTGCTTCAAAAAGAACTCCATTCAAGTAACGCATTACAGCACAAGGAGCAAAGAGAACCATATTTCAATTTATACATACATGCTCGTACATATCTTGTATTGTTTATTCATTTCCAACGACGGATTTGCACTAATTGTTTTGAAGCCTCTGAGGTATTCTAATGTGAATTAAAGTTTAATTAAATTTGAGTTTATATTAAAAAGTTTTAAAATCACGCTGGAATTTGATCTCGAGCTCGATCTCTGTTGGCAGCTTTCGTTTTGTAATTCGCATTACAATGCACGCCAACTCCTCGGCACGTGAAGTATAAAACACCCTAATGTCAACTTCAGGACAACATTGGGTGATGTAGTGTGGGAGAAGTGTGGTAGTAAAAAGGAAATCCGACCATGATAAATAAATACTGAACGGGAGATTTAAATAAACACCAGCGGAACCAGAAATGAATATGGAACATAAAAGTTGGTATGGTCGCACGGCAACAGTACACATAAATTTCGAATCGGAAAAGGATTCCGGGCGGCTAGCACAAAACTGGAGAAAGTATCACTTTCGATGAAAGGACCGACATGGATATCGTTGCAGCGAAACAGGAACTTTTCGAAAATGTAAACATAATTCTGTACGCTCGGTAGCATTAAAAGGTTAATGTCTGTTTGTGTGCTGTTTGTTGTCGATTACACATCCTTATTTCTCGTTTTTGTTGTTCGAAGGACGAGAAAGTTTTCGGAGAGTTGAACTGAATGCGTTCGGTAAATGTCCCATCGCTACACTACAAGTTTCACTTCGAGGAATACGTAAATTAAATACAGATTACTGTGCATGAGTTAATACGAGTAGTTAGAATATTGTTTGTAAGTTTACGAAAATGAAGTTGACGTGCATTTCACTAAGAGGCTTTTGGCTTTTGTAATGAACGTTTTTTGACTTTTACTATATAATTTGTTTTAGAAATGAATGAGCCGTAGGAGATTTGAAAAGGGAAGTAATTTAGTAGTATTTATTATTTAAAAAGAAAAGAAAGTTTTTTGAATCATTTAGATTCATTATGAAGAAATAGTTTTTCAAAATTTCTCATATAAGCAGTCTTTCGATGAAATTGAGTGCTGTTCATATTTCAAGGAAATACTACAAAATTGTTTTCGCTACTTTTACATGCAAATCTTTCTGCAATACGATAAGAGGCTTGATTTCGCTTATCCTAAAGCGAAATAAGAAATAATTTCCCGGAATACGTTAAGAAGCACGGAAATAATTTTTTTAATATATTGGAATATACTCATTATATTTCTTATAATAAATATTTTAATTCAAAGATCTATTTCTCTTATAGAAGCTGGATATATTTTAATTTCTTGAAATTAGAATTTAATTAAGGGGAGGTTCTTTCAGATTTTTTCATACAAATCGATTTTTTTCTGTTTTACGAAAAATTAAAGCTACATACGTGTAGAATATGTGTGCAAAAGGATATTCCGATCTGGAACATGTTTATCGCATTAGATCGTCTCAAACACACCGTGCGAAACACACCATGCGAAAAATAACCGATGCGTCAGAAAATTGCACATCTTTTACTTCATAGGCGAACGACTAATATCGCTCGCCTCGCGCAACGTCTGCCGGAACAGGCCAACCAGGAGCGGTTTGAAATCTAGGAAGGGTTCCTATACGGCACAGGAATAGCCGACTTACATCGTAATGTGAGTATAATGGAGCCAATTGACGATCGACGACCACGAAAATCTTCATATAGATATTTTGGTCCAAATTGGCAGATGGAGATTTCTTTGATCCGCCGTATTGGATCTGGCATCTTGCATTTTGTTAATTTGACCCCAAAACCCTATAACCATTGGTTCTGGTCGTGATAAGTGAACAAACAAGAAAGTTATCCCAAGGTAAACTTGCTAAAAATTTTAAACGCCTTTTTCTCGAAACGATACTTTTCATCATAACTTTTTCATATTGAATTCACTTTCATATTGATCCAATTCACTTCATTCTAAGTCTGCCCAAACGAATATACTTTTTTGTATGTTTTATACCTGAAATGAGCATGGAAAATTTCAATTCATAATTATTAAGCGAGGTCAAAGTGAAAAAGAACCGAATTAAAAGTTACACTTTTTTTTTAAATGTCCATAATTTGAAATTTCCACAAATTTCAATGACTTTAAACTATGACTGGTATCAGTTCACTACGAGAGCCTGCAGACTTGAAGTTATTGGACGATGTCCCACACGCAGATGCAGACGAGAACCGCCATTTTGGAGCCACCACATTGAATTTCATCGTAATAAAAATTTGAACGATTTTAGAATGATCAACATATAAAATAATCAAAGCCCGAACTTCGTATGTTTTTTCACTATCCCTCGAAAAATTCTCAAAACTTTGCCTTATTTTCGACCGTATCTGAGAATACCTTCCCTTAAGAAATTAAAATATATCTAGCTTCTAAAGGAAAAATTGTTCTTTAAATAAAATTAAAAAAATTTGCAAGCTATAAAAAAAATTGATTCATATTAAAACAATGAAATTAAATATATACAACGCCGCAAAGCTACACTAACAATAATATCATCAAAGAGTAACAATTTAACGCGCTAGCAATAAACGAAGGTGATCTGAAAAGTTTCCGACCTAACAAAGATACAATACATTTTTTCTTTAAATTTATTTTTATTTTTCTACATAGTCTCCCTGTAAGTCAACACACTTCTCCCAGCGATGACCCGTCCAAATAGTACCCGTCGTTTTTCTCTGCAATATAATTGTTCACGAAGATGATTGCCTCCTCATTTGACGAAAATCTGTCCTCCGAGCGTCATTTTTAAATGAGCAAACAAAAATAAGTCGCTTGGGGCTAGATCTGGTGAGTAAGGAGAATGGTCAAGCAGGTCAAACTGTAATTCGTGGATTTTCGCCATGGTAACCGCTGAGGTGTGAGATGGTGCATGTTTTAAACGAACCAACAGCCGCAGCAATCATGGAAACATCCTACTTTCTTCCCGTTTTTATATTAGCAAAAACTTTTATGAACTCAAAGTAAATTTTTTTTTGTATTTTCAGGATCTTTTATCAGTGCAATAAAAGAATTAAGCTGGCACAATATGTGTTAGTTCGTACTAACTACAAACACAGGTGTTGATGTGTACTAACTAGGTTCAGATCAAATCAAATTTATATATCATCAAGCTTCAATAGAATTCTTTTAAAACAAAAATATAGGGCAATTAGTTCTGATCAACAGTGAAACACTTAGCAAGTAAATTTGTTCAGAAAATCGGATCCAAATTTTCAGCGCCCAGTGTGGGCTCAAGAAAGTTTAGATCTTATTCTAGTGAATCAACAAAGCCCAAGAGCACCCAAATAGCCACAAGTTACTTCGTGACATTACAATGACAAACATTTCATGTGAGTGTAGTGCGTAAATATCACACAATGTAGAACAAAACTATCAAATCCTTTTTTCAATCACACAGTTGATTTATTGTTCTATAAAGCAAAAAAACTGGCAGCGATCTCTCGAAATAATCTACTTTCATCTAAATATTTGTTTTCAACTGCTAAAAGTAATTTAATAACAGCTGTATAACTTCAACCTCCAAGCCTACTCATTTTGCAATGGTTTTGTCAGTAGACTTACAATCAAATTGAAACTTATAATAAAGTTAACTGTTGTTGGTCACCGATTTGTAGAGCCTGTAACATTCATTTTTTGGATAACTAAAACATCACCTAAAATAAAAGAACATGGCTACATTTGACAAAACAAAGGGATTTGGGATGTTAACACCACACATAAGAGATGTTAACACCACTATATGTCAATCATTTTCTTGAATACGTATTTTCCTGAATACGTATATACAGTGGTGGACAGCTAAATAGAACACTTGCATTTCTATCAATAAAAGGGAATTTTTTTCAGTTTTTAATGAAGCAACTGATTTTGGACTTATGTATTATTTATTGAAACTATAAAAGCTTATTTAAAATGTGAAATGATGACTGTATATGTTTGTAAGTAAAAATATATAAACACACTAATTAAAATACGCGTGGCCACATAAATAGTACATAAATTTGCATTGCAGTAAAGTTATAAAAAAAATATGTTTAAGCAACCGTATAAATTAATATTTTGTTGGAAATCCTTTGTTCTTAAGCACAGCTGAGCATCGCCTTGGTAGACTCTCCACTAAAGTTTGACAGCGTTTGTTAGGAATAGATCTCCAGGCGATCTGAATTTGGTCCCACAATTCAGCAGCATTTTTAGGTTTCACCCTGTTTATGTGAGTTTCGACATCATTCCACAGGTTCTCGATCGGATTTAGATCAGGAGACTGGGTGGGCCATTGTAAAACGGGGACATTTTTATCACTAAGGTAACCCTTCACAAGACGAGAAGTGTGCTTAGGATCATTGTCTTGCATAAAACGCCATATCAGTGGCATATTTTCGTCTGCAAAGGGGATCATGTGGTCCTCAAGAATTCGTTTGTAGACGTGTTGATATATTTTCGTGTCTATCTTGATTACTGATCCCACCCAATGCCATGAAAAAGCAGCCCACACCATCAAATTTCCGCCACCATGTTTAACAGTTTTCTGTGTGTATTTGGGATTGTGTTGTTGGTTAGGTGGACGCCAAACATACCTTTTCCCATCTGATCCGAACCTGCAAAGCTTGGATTCATCACTCCACAGCACATTTTTCCAGAAACTTATCGGTTTGTTTAGATGTTTCTTTGCAAACGATTTCCTCATTTTTAAGTTCTTCTTTGTCACAAGTGGTTTTTTTTTTTGAGCGATGCATCCTCTGAGATTTTATTCTTGCAGACGCCTTCTAATTGTTCTATCTGACACAGAAATATTGCTATCATTCAGAACACTGCTTTTTATTGCTTTGGAGCTCGAAAAGGGGCGACACTTGCTCTGTATATAACATTGTCCTCTTTTTTTTGTTTTTCTTGGCCTTTTAGCTCTCGGAACGTTTTGGGCACTGCTATAGAACTCCTTATGACGTAAAGCATTGTAAACTACCATCCGCGAACACTCCAGCTGCTTGGATATTTCCGTAATTGTTGAACCTCTGTCTTTCATGTTGCAGATGATCTCACGCTTTTCTTCGGAGCAATGTGGCCCTCTTCCCATCTTAAAAATATTTCTTTATATCTAATTTTTTCAAAAACTAATGAAAAACTGCTCTTACTTTCAAATAAATTTGTAATTATTCAAGAAAATTCACTTCGACTGACTAAAACCAAGCGTATACTATTTAGGTGACCAGATAAAAACACTTCCTTTTACACTGAAATACGCAATGCAATGGGAAGATACATTGCGTATTTTATGAAGATGCTCAAAACTAGTTCTCACATATGTGAGCATGCGATAAGAAATGTAAACATTCGATTCCTCGCTGCATGTTTCCAGCAAATTTAAATTGAACAGCCTGCGAGGATAGTGTTCTATTTAGGTGTCCACCACTGTATATGACTATTCTACATGCAAATCTGTTAGTTAGGTTGAAGTAGCTGTCGATTGACTCAGCCCGTTCTACAGACGCACATAGGTACAACAAATTTGATAACTTTGCGTCATTAAACTTAATCTGTTTGATTTACGTGAAACTTGCAACAATTTAAAGATACCGGAATGAAAAAACGCTGGTTTTGGTTTTATTGGGGATATTTTGAGTCGGTGTACCAACTGGCTCCGCATAACAATTTGATTGCGTAAATGAAGATATTTGTAAAAACCATTTTCATACTACCCCAAGTTTCAAGATGTCAAATGTTCGTGCGACAAATTTTTCAATAAATTAATTCGCTGAAATCTATACACGAAACAATTTATCTGACATGGAAGGATACATTTTTTTAAACTAACAGATAAATATATCTCTTGTATTTACCGCTCATGTCATACGTGTTAATTACTTGCATTGAAAACTTCCATTCAACTTTTCTCTTGGTGTATGGATTTTCTAACAAACATTCTCCACATCTATTTGACTAAACACAATATTTCACCCACTATCACTCCAGATATACTGAGTACCTTTCCAATTATGACAGAGGACCAACAACATTCAGGGAAAATTGATACTACAAGCACTTTTATGTTTCCGCATTACGTGCACTCTTAACTCAATAGATAAGAAGAAAACAATTTACTTTCACCTAACGACCTTATGTTTCTATACCCACATACCAAAACAAAAAATTTGCTTAACGAAACAAACACTGATTTTGCCTTGTTGTATCGTATTGCGATCATTCAAGGAGAATTCACCGATAGTTTTGCTTTTAGATAAAATTGTACCGAAAGGAAGTGACATGTACTACTACTACTACTGCTGCTGCATCGTTTCTGCAGACTAATCAAATCGATTAGGTGTGCATGAAATAGAAGTAGATGCATTTTATTTATTGCATTGCACAATGCAAATCGCAACGTCGTCGTAGCTGAGTACAAACTTTCATTATTTATCCATACAATCTTTTCAATATCAATTGGAGAAAGGTACACAGACGTGTTGACGTTAGTGATTCATGGATTGCAGTCCTCCAGTCTTGCAGCGGATTAGTTCTGAACGTGGTTGTCGAATAGTAATTGATAAGGGGAACCACTAACTTTTCTATTTGTGGAAAAGTTTTCTTCGTAATTAATTAAGCTGATTGAAAACGAAACCAATTATTGCGAAAATTTTCAGTTATTCGTTTCATTCAAGACTACAGCGAGCTCCATTTTTCATGATTTCGACTCTTTGAGGGAAAATTTAACCTATTAAGCTAAACGCTGCATCGAATTTCAATTCAACTAATTTTCTAGCTAAACAATACCTTTGGTACGCGCAACCTATGCAACAATCAAAATATATGTTTTACGAGAACGGCTACCACCTGTATGCATGACTTTCAACTACTTTTCCTGTGCACTCAGCAACGACTTGCCGTATCTAATACGATGGTCTCATTGTTCCGAAAGTGCATTCGGCGGTACGATTCTTTAAGTATTTACGCTCGAGTTGAAATCAGTCCACAATCGAACGTGATCCTCATTTCTAAGCAAACGACGAAGACAATCTTATTTTGAAAGGAAGTCCAAGCATGGTTCCTTTCCTTTCGTCTTTGAGGTCGTTTCTGGTCTATGTACGTTAAGTACATATGGAAGAGAAGAAAGAATCTACAGAAGACTTTATTACTGAGAAGAAAACATAGTTCATACTAAAGAGTAGTGGTTCTTGGGTTAGTCGACCGGTCATTTAGTAGGGGGCATCGTGGTCGTGTGTACTACCTTTGTTATGCAGGTCGACCCCGCCGGTGTGCTCAACAGTTTGTGAACGAGAGGAGCCCAATAAGTTGAGATGTTATTCGATGCATGCACACTTGACTTATTGAGAAATATGTTTCATGTTATTCACGAAAAACTTTTCAGATGAATGAACGTTGAAAGTGGATCAGGATTTCGTTCAACAAGTAGTTATTGGTCTTTATCCTTCGAATGTAGCTACTGGTCGTGATTTTTTTGGCTCGATGGTCGACGACGAATGGAATATGTAATGATAGCATTCAAATTTGTGGGTGAAGTAGGTATTTATTACAGATTCATACTTGTGTGGTTCTTTCGAGAGGGTACTTCAAAAACGAATATGGTTTACTCTCCAGTTAAATTGGAATATATTAGGAGCAATACGGTAATCTTGAAAAAGTGGATTATAAGCATATCTTATGGATAACATCAAATCGTATCATAATTGAATGTCATAGTCATACACTTTGCTTATTGATTTGTATTTGTAGAATTGAAGATTTAGCGTTATTTTTTATCTGAATTCGTTATGAATGTTACACGAATATATCAAATACAATGGCAAGTGAATCTTCTGGAATCATCTTTGGGAGTTGGCAGAGTTTTTATTTTCTAATGGGTGTCGATGATTGTGAAATAGGGGAAATAATATGTAACATATGTAAATATACACGTGCCGCAACTATTTGGACTGGTGGAAGTGTTATCGTAACCTCTTCAGGATGGCCGCTCTTGACAATACCACCTCTAGCGAGAATCGATTAATATGGTCAGGCTAGTTCCTTCTAACTAATGTTGGTTACGGGTCTTTATTCTCGGCTGTAAAGTTTTGATTTTGCCGTATGCCTCTACAGCCAACAGTTGTACAGGTTGTTTAAACGGAGCCCTCACCCGCACCTGGCAGAGTTGCACCTATGTTTGTCTCTTCAGGGGTGAAACAAAGGCTTGTTAACGGGTGTGGGCTGCGTGATTCAACACTTCACTTTCCTCGGCTCTGGAGCTTAGCGAGGCGTGGTCCAAAGAATAGCGACCTGATAGAGTAAAGTAGACACCTTGAATGTTTCGGCAGCAAGATAAGTAGATTCGGCGTACTATGAAAGCTTACGGCTAACTTAGATATTCGTGGAGGAGTTTGCTTCACTGTCTCTAGAGAGGGAAGAACGGTCGGAGCAGTACGCTTTTCCTATGGGGCGACGAGTAGCGGGAGGTAAATGCTGGCGCTTGACTCGTCTGAGATCCGAGAACGTGAAACCCAACTTGAAGTAAAAAAATATTTTTTCTGGAATTAATAAGAGATAAAAATAAAACCAAACCTCTTACCAATTCTTCTGGAGGAAAGTAACTAACAAAAACCCCTTTCAAAGGAGCTCCAAGGTGATATGACTAACAAAGGGAAGCGATAGCTGAGAAGCCTGATTTGGTGATACCACTCAGCAAAGCAGCTACCCAGCAGACTGGCAGCGGATCTAAGGAATCGCCTGACATTTGAACGGACTCGGCGGCAGAATCGGATATTAGCACAGCAGCAACCCAGGTAGAAGAGACAAAACAGAAAGATTAACCGGAAAGAAAGCGACGACCAAGCCACTTATCAGAGCAGCAACCGGGAATGGAAGCGGCGGTCCCAAGTCTCAGCGCCTCAGAAAAAAAGAGGCAAAGCGAGCGGCCATGAGTGTGGTTACGTCAGAGTCCAAGGGGAATTACTCAGGGAAAACAAACGGGCTTTTAAGAACGTGGCTGTCAATTACCTTAAACTCACCCGCCAGAAAAGAGGAGCATCTGGAAAGGAGACTTGGGGATAACATGGACAAGTAGATTTTTAAGCGAATCACCGAAGAAATCCTCAAGTTTGCCATGCCAACGCAGGAGAAGTCGCCTTGCTTTGAAGGCTGCAACAATAATCGCGACTATATTGGGGTGAATTGCAGGGACGTCTTCAAGACGAATTGGCTTCAGTTAACTGCTTCGGAGATCTTAAAGACACAGACCTTGATTTAAAAGTTTCCACTTTGAGATTATTCCAGGCAATCGAGCTTGAAAATCAATCAGCACAGCAAAAACTGTGTTAGTTCCGGGTATTACTCTGGAATCCAGGAATCAATCACGAGCTAGCAAAAGACTGATCCACTTCGCACTGAAGAGGATCACCATGATGGTTGGGGCAGAGAAAACGACTGAAGCGATTCGAAGTGCGGGTGGTCCAAACGAACCTGTACCATAGCAGAGCGATGACGATTAATCTGATTGGACACCTTAATCGGGGGCAAGTTGATACCGCGCTGATAGAAGAGCCGCTTCTATATAAGAGCGATTCCACAGCTTTGTAACGAGGATAAAATCACTGTGCGTTGGGAGAGAAAAATCGTAGACGACGGGAAGCAACACTGCCTACTGTTGGCGGTCTATCTACCGTAGCCCCGAATACCATCACACCTGAACTGATATGTGTGCTGGAAGCGCTAAGAAAGCTGATGCTATCGCCGGTTGTGACGTAAATGTTCACCACAAGATATGGGGGAGCTCGAACACAAACGACAGAAGCAGATATTTGCTTGAATTTTTGATTTCAATCAACCTCAACATTTTTACTATAGGTAATAAACCTACATTTAGTACTTGCTATAGGACTAAGATAAACGATATTACCGTGGCAAATGAAGGTATAACAGCGTCCACATCTGGCAGTTGTCTAACCTGCCATCGCTCGTGATCCAACACTGGTTTTACTGCGATAGCGGTTGTTCTGAAATATTACCCTAAAAAGTTCAGAATCTAATAACAGTGCAAGAGGCGGTTTACCCCAGACAAAAAAGAGAGACAACTCAGGATATTAGACGACCTGGATTAGACCAGTCCAGGACAAATTAACGAGCAGACGTGTGCACGGAAAAGCTCGTAAGAAAAATTTCTACCCTATGGTAGAATGGTTAGATGCCGCTCATGAAGGGCGTTCAGTAACGCAAGGCTATCCGAAAACGCTGAAACTGAGATTGATATAGGCAGCAGTTGTCGCTCTTCACAAAGAAGATGTAATAGGTCAAACCGCAATTCATGGATAGAAATCTGAGAGAACATCGTGAGAAGTGCAGAAATCGTCGGAAGTTCAGAAACTGTGGGAAGTTCAGAAACTGTCGGAAGCAGAAAGGTCATAAGTGTAACTCCTGGCTTTCCAACGTTTTTAGGTAAGGAAAACGGAGATTGGCTAGAGAACTCGAACGAGCACCTGAACAAGCTAATGGAAACTCACTTCCCGTGTAACAGATAAAGTCAAAATTAAGTAAGCTATATACATTGCAGGGTATTTTTACTCCACGTCCCTCTCTAGGTAGTACTCGCCAAAACCTGGCTGAATCACCAGAATGTGAACGTTTTAGAATAATTACCTTCAAACGGTTTCTGCTCAAAACACACGCTGGTGGATTGATGTCGCCACACCCAGTGTTAATCAACGCTCGTATCTGGCGGGTAGATCAATAGAAACGGCCATACACAAAAATCGTTACAAGAAAAGGAATTCACGTTGACATCCTTCTTACACACCCAGGGGGCTTTCAATAATATCACTGCTGCGAGTATCATTGAAGACTTAATTCGTTATGGAGTGCATGCAACTCTGATGACCTAGACATTGAACTTGTTCAATTGTAATTACGGTTGCTCCTCAAAAAGATATTTGTCCTCATGGTAATACATACCCTAGAAATGCTGTTGCTATTACCGCAAATAGAATAATTACCCCAACTATTCATGTTTGTGTATATAAAAATGAATTATAATAAATTCCTCGACCAATATGAATATAAATATAAATAAAGAAAAAAGAGGCTCCGTTTGCGTGCAGGGTTCGTAATAATCATCCGTAATTTACATCTCGGCAGATATGTGCCACTCTATTAAATGCTATTTGATTTACATTGAACCTGGCAAATCAGCACCTTTTTTTGGGGCCCCAAATCGGAAAAAGTAGGAACGCAAACGGACAAAATTCATTCTGCGCAACACTTATTCGATGCATATGACATCTTAGGCGGATATCCTTATGCATATGACATCCTAGACTTCGTTCTTCAAAAAGGGTCCTGATGTCCCATGGTAGTATTCTGACAAGAAGACATTCGTGCGCCTGGCTTTATCAGAAAATAGTCATCTCTATGTGTAGGCTTTAATTGCCCTATTCCAAAAACTGGCGTTCTAATCAATCGCCAAGCAAATTGCCATCAAAACATCGTACATTTGCGAATACCACCTGCCATTCGATGAACGCATATAGACACCAGCTCCAAATTTAACATCTGTCTTCAAAATCTTTGTGAAGAAAATCTCAGAATATTCCCTTGTACCGATATCTGGTTGCCCCAAGTCACTTCTGCTCAAGAAGATTACATCGTATCTTCTCCTGAAGTCGAGTAAGGGCACGTGAGCGTTAGAAAGCATTGCAAGAATCGGAGAGATCTCACGCATAGCACTTCTAATAGAATAGACCTCGCATTTTCATTGCCTAACCATAGGCCCAGTTGACTTATTTCATTGGCAAAGTTCATCGCCAAACTTCGAATTTGAATGCCTCATAGAGGCAGATTGAGAGCCGCTAGTAGTAGCCACCCCTGGAGTAGATACGTGGCATTACATATACCCAGACACACAGTTCTTTATAGAGTAGCTGACTTTATGCGAGCATATATGAACTTCAGAATAGTCCATCACACCACAGATGCGCATATGATCATCGGCTTCATGACTGCTATGTATATCCGCATAACTGCAAGAGGGGTCAGACCCATGTGGTGGTGAAAGTCCCCTTACACTGTCCAAAAGCATTTAAAGCTCTTGTTAGTTTTACTTCCGCATGCTTTTTTCAAGGAAATGTTTGCCTACGGTTATTCCAAGACAATTGACTTCATCTGAAAGTTGAAGTTGCAGAATTGTTAGATTGAAAACTACATTATCCTATCGACAAAGCGATGGAACATACCCCGGGTGGTCAATTTCTTCCTCTAGCACAACCGGAAAGATGCTATCTAGGATCGGCGATTTGAAGTTTTTAAAGGGTATAATTACATCCCGTAACCACAGATCCACCTGTGTACCAGCAATTTTTACAGCTACAAAGAGCTGGAGATTTAAGAGGCACAGAAGCCTTCTGCGTTGCAATCACAGGCAGGTATAGGAACAATATTGTAAACAAACTTTCATAGGAATCATTCGCATGACCAATGCTTGATGTACATCTGATACGTTACTTAGCTAGCCGTAACGATTATCTTTTCATATGATTGGGTGGGATTTTACCTTATCATTTAATGTGACACTGACAGATTTTAATAAGATGGATGTAGGAAGAGATGTTATAAAACTCACTTGTTTTGCTATATTATTGCTAAATTATTTACAAACTATGATATAAGCCAGCTCGAAGTAAATATAAGAATGGTTTGTAGGGTTTGAAAGAAAATTTTTGTATAAAACTGAGCTCAATTCTGATTAAATTGAAAATTGATAATAAAACACCTACTCATACAAACTTAGAGAAATCAAGCACTGAACATATTTTTAACGAAAAACTTTTCAACAATCATCAAGGATTATTACTAACAGTTAATATCAACAAGGTGAAACAAGTTTCACAGCGTTAATATTTTAAACGAAGCACGGAATTTTGTTTGTTTGTTTTATAAATGATATTTTCCTTGTAATTTATGTCATTTTTTTCTCCTAAATTTGCAACAAAACTGTCTAAGCTTTCACAGCCTTAAGGGGCTCAACCAGTGTGAAACTTTCAAGAAATCAAAATTTTTTTTTTTGTATTTTTCGATTGTCTATACCTTTAAGAAAAACATACTAAAATTTCAGATACGTGACTGAAACAGTTTCGGAGTATTTACAAAACGCGTGAGTCGAGTCATGTAAGCCAGTTTCTACCTGAGTCATTGCTTGGGCTTTGACAGCCTTGTGGGTATTATTATGAAGCTAGGGACCCTCCCACCGGCATTTGAATACAACAATTTATGTCCGTAGATGGTTACCTGTGAAATTGTTTGTAAACTGTTGCTGATATTACGTCTTTTGAAGCAGGTTAACATTTTTAAATTGAACGATTTATTTAGTTCCCTCGTAAACTTTGTATAGAGCGCAACGGGCTATCGCGAATTGAACAATAGTGAAAATGAGTGAGAAATCTAGTGATACTTTCCACAAAGGTAATCATGCTAAACCTGCGCATTGATCGAGATCGAAAAAAAGAAAATTTGCTGGAAATCAACATTCGTTCGAGCAGTCCACGGCAAATACAAGTACGACTTCTGGAAAACTCTTACATTCTAGCGATGAAGAAATCCTTATTGATCCTGCACATGGCTATTGTATCATTCAGTTTTTGTCGGTTTTTACTGCTATTAGCAACCTAGTGATGTGCAAAACTTGTGTGAAAAATGTTACTTTCAAACAAACAAATCCGAGAGGTTTAGGTTTCAAGATTGCTGTTGTGTGTGAGTGCGGTGTATCGTACATAAATTCTGGACCTATGATTGGAAATGCAATCGAAGTGAATAGACGTATAGTAGATGTGATGCGGCTTCTAGGTATCGGGATAAATGGTTTGAATTTATTCTGTGGTTTGATGGATCTACTGAGCAAATTCAATAACGTCACTTACGCTGGCTGTTTCGAAAATTTTTGGAAAGCAGCTGAATCGGTTTATAAATTATCCGTTAAAAAAGCCGTTGAAGAAGAGCGAAAGCTCACATCAGAATCTGAAAACTCAGAAACGAATTTGACGGTTTCTGGGGATGGTACGTGGAAAAAACGTGGTCATACTTCACGTTTGGGCGTAATAACTCTTGTAGGAAAGTATTGCAAAAAGATCATCGATACCCGTGTAAAATCTACATTCTGTCAAAAATGTATATACTGGGAGAGAAAGAAAGAAACAGAACCTGAAGAGTACGAAGAATGGCTTTCCCAGCATGATGATTGCGATATAAATCACTCAGGCTCAGCTTCAAAAATGGAAGTCGATAGTGTAAAGGAAATGTTCGGAAGCTCGATTGAAAAATACGGTGTGAAATATACGCGGTATATTGGCGATGGTGATAGTGCCACATATACAGGACTAATAACGTTAGATCCATACTATGTCCCCGTAGAAAAACTTGAGTGTTATTTACATGTTAAAAAAAGAATGGGAACTCGATGCCGTAACGCGAAAAACTAAACAAAAATTTGGGAGGAAAGAGTAAAAATACAGTCAAATTATCAGATAAGCTGATCAATAGACTTCAAAAATACTATGGCCTAGCGATCACAAGACACCAAGATAATGTTGATGAAATGGAAAAAGAAATCTGGGCTACATTCTATCATTTGAGTTCTAGTGATAAAAATCCAAACCATGGAAACCGCCCAGAAGGTGCTGAAAGCTGGTGTGCTTATCGTGTTGCTGAGGCTCAGGGACAGAACATGCGAAAGTTCAAGCATGATTATTTTCCAATTGACCCAAAGGTTCAAAAAATTCTTAAGCCAATATACGAAGACTTGTGTAGACGTGAGTTGCTCGATAGATGTCAAGGGAATAACACCCAGAACAACAACGAGAGTTACAATGGCTTGCTCTGGCATTTTGCTCCGAAGTACCTTCATAGCGGCTTAAAAACAGTTGAAATAGCGAATTACCTTGCTACTGTAATATTCAATGATGGATTTTCATCCATCCTAAGGATATTCAGTGTCATGGGAGTGACGATCGGACATGCAGCAAGTAATTATGCCGATCAACGAGACGAAACGAGGCTTCGCATAGCAGAGTACCGGCATGAGGCAGCCACACAAGAGGCTCGTACAGCTCGAAGGAGAGCTGCAGCAAACCAACAGCAGCAAACCAACAGCAGCTTTTTGAAGAAGAGGAAGGTGAATTATACGGGCCTGGAATAGCAGATTAGGATTAGGTATGATATTTATCGTTTTATAAATGTAAGATCAGTATTTTTTTCTTTAAACGGGTTTTTCTCAAAATAGCGTTTTCTAAATTTGCTGCCACTGTAACTTGAAAAATAATTATCCAATCGACTCAAATCTTGTTTTGTTGTTTTAAGTATTCATTTTTGCATTGAATGAACCTCCGATATTTTAGTCGAATGAGAACTGTTAATTTGCTAAGGAAAATACCATTAGATATTTAAGCTAAATTGTAAAAAATTTTTTCAAAGCTGCATAATTTTTTTGGATTTAATTTTTTTCCCACATATCTGCTTCAATCAATAGGTGATATTATCTACTTTAACGCCTTTTTTGTTTGATTTTATTTCAGGCACTGTAAAGACCGCAACAAGGGCAGCAGTGCGGAAACTTTTTTTTTGTTGTCCTCTGAGAGATAGTGCATATGTAAAAGAAAATAGAAGATTTTCATTTGAAAAAAATTGTAAATATACTGTAATTATGTATCAATATACTCAGAAAATTTTAAAACAATCAGTGCAGAACTTTTTATTTAAAAAATACCCGAAAATCGCCTTATTTTTTTGCTGTTACACTGGTTGAGCCCCTTAAAAGCTCGCTAAAAGACATAAAACTGACATCATACAACACTTTAGTATTGCGCCCCAAGCGAATATCAAAAAGTAATTTTCTGTTAAAAATGTCTGGAATAAACGATTGCTATGCAGTGCCACGAATGTTTCAGCTAACTTCTCGTTTAAATTGAATAGCGGAACGCTATCTACCCGAACAATATCCAAAATTGTAAATCTTTAGAAGAATTTTCTGCAGACAAGGGTTTTACTTTTCTGTCTGTTAATATAATATCAATTCTACAGCTTCAACAAGCAGCAGCAATACAAATTTTGCCAAAGTATAACATCTACCCACATTCCGAAGCCATCATTCATCTCATGCTTGTATAACAACTGTAAACATTCCAACCTTCATAGAATACTCGGACCTGAATAGCTACATTTTGTTATCGCACCTTCTCTAGCCAGTAACCCGAACAAGACTTCATCATTGCCATTTCGCTAGTAATTTACAAGGAAAGTTTTCCTGAAAGCAAACCATCTACTCCTCTTTCATAATTTCGTCAGACACATTTCGAGCGACTTATCCCTTTTTCAAAATCAGCATATCTTTTAAATACACCTTTTTCTATCGCCAGTCATTTCATCATCCCCAACACTTCTCATCGAGCACAACGTTAACTGATCCCATTTCAAAGTTTACCTCGAAGTGCATTTTTTTCTTCATTTTTCTCTGCCAGGGAACGAACCCGTTTGCATTGACAGTGTTTGTTTTGAAAATTGACCATTCAGACCACAAAACAAACTGACAAACACCTCAGAGAACTTTTGCCCATCCTATTGTTTCTCTGACCCGATGCTAACAACGTGCGTTCTTGTTGCTGGTTCCATGGTATCCTGACTGTGGTGTTGTAGTGTGCTGACTGCCAGCGTGACAACGATGACGTTTACGAACACTTACGAAAATTAAAGCGATAATTAGATGCCTAATTGAGTACCTTCATTCACTCCCCGCGGGCAAATATACAAAGCGTGTAATTTTGTTAGGCAATTTTCATATAAAAGTGTCCCGACGGTGCCATATCATTTTCAGCACGATTTGGGGCATATAATACAAATGTTGTTAGCACAATAGACTCATACACGACAAGTCCCATCTCTAATGTTTTTCATCTATGTTGTTGCTGGTTGTAACGTTGAATGCGGTGGATTTGGTATGGACGTGATCTGATCACATGAATGGAAAGTAAAACATCAATCTATTCGAGATATTATAAATAGGTACAAGGTGGATGATGATTGGGGATTTAGTTCGCGTGTTTTATTTTGTTTTCGTGTAGCTGAGTAGATAGAGTACTCTCCTAGTAAGTAGGGTCCCTGGTTCGAATCCAGGTACGGACAAACTTTGAAAGATATTATAAATAGGTACAAGGTGGATGATGATTGGGGATTTAGTTCGCGTGTTTTATTTTGTTTTCGTGTAGCTGAGTAGATAGAGTACTCTCCTAGTAAGTAGGGTCCCTGGTTCGAATCCAGGTACGGACAAACTTTGAGTTAAATTAAATAGATGCCGGAATCAAACCAGGGGTAAAATGAGACATGAAAATAATTATTCAATACTCGTACAAATTTTGATCATGAAAATAGAGCTCTACCAACTCCAAACCCTAAGATTCAAAATTGGTAACAGGGGGATAATTTGTTTGTTGAAGTATATATTTCAACAATTGAATTGTTAAAATAGTAATAAAGGCTGTGACATTAGGTCTACACTCTGATGTGATATAGTTGTTATTTAGAACGATCAACATACAAATATTACTCACATTTTTTGGCACACATTCTTTAAATTTTTGAACGAAACATACCTGAAAGGAAAAAATAATGATTAATGGTAAAATAGATATGAGTAGATTTATGTTAATGCTTACAAAATATTTCAAACAAAATCAGAAAAATGGAGTTATTAGCAGGTTTAACATTTGGATTTGCTTTTATTTATATGCTTAATAGTTCTTTATGAATATATATTTTTTATTTTAGATAAATTATACAATAGAAAGTGTCATTTGACACTATCGAAAATCAAGATCTTCCGGAAGCTGATAGTTGATTAATTAGAAAATGAACTCTTCCACCTTCCCCGTCCACCCTGTGACCTTGTTGTGATGGAGAGCTTAGGCTAGTGGTTCGCCAAGCCAGTTGTGTTGGTGTTTTGCTAAAAGAGGACCCATGGAAAGGAGATCCTGAGCTAAAAATCAATCCTGGAAAACAAGAAAGGAAAAAAAAGTCACGGTACAGGGAGTTATATACTCAGTATTGGCGGCCGTCAGAGGTGAGCAAATAGGCCCCGGGTCGTCGATATCCAGCGACTGCAATTGTATGGAGGTTGATCACTAGGCCACCATAGCAAATACACCACAAGGGGTTTTACTCGAACTAAAAAGGTCATGAAATCGGTGCCGGATACTTTCAGGAGGACATTTAAGCTACAATGGCTCCCACTCCCAACAGGAACAATCAAGGAAGCAGACGAATCTGCTGGCAGTAACGCAGGCTGCATTGTAACAAATTTGCTTTATGACAAACTATCCCATTTCGCATACAGGAAGGAATGGCTAAATTGGGCTCAAACGACAGCTGCAAAAGGCCGAGAATATTTTACAAGCAAAGAGAAGGACTCTGCCTTCCATAATCAAGTAGAGCAGAACTTATATAAGAAACTGGCAGCAAAACGGCAGAGATCTGCTGAGGGCGAAATACCAGCGACTATGAGGCCAAAAAAGACAGAAGTTAGCTTAAGGTGGCACTGATTGATCGTATCAGTTCCTTGGGTCAATTGACAGATGGAAATCGTAGAGTCAGGCCTTCTTAACGCGATGTATGACCGGATGGAGAAGCAACCTGAACTGACTATGCCCTCCTTTGAAGAGGCGGGCTGGTTCAAGGGTGTTAAGATCATCAAGTATAATGACGAGCTTATGTTACCTGGTCTATGGGAAAGAGCTCGATTACAAATAGTGGACAGGGCGAGCATTTCAGTATTGCTCATAGCGAAGGTGGTAATACCACGGGTGATAGAATCGGAATTGTCCCTGAAATCAGATCAAGAAGAAGTCTGACTACCTGTTCTATTAGCGTTTTGACAAGATGGCGTGAGGCGTAGGTAGCGTTTACTTGCACCTAAGAAGCTGAAGCTCGAAGGATGGCCATGAAAGTATCTCGGAAACCGGCGATATCGAGAGAGATCCGGGCACAGTTGATCCGCATACAATAGGCAGTCTCTAGAATAATGAACGTCGGGAGCGACGCTGAAAATACTGCAGATTAATGGTCTCCGTCGAACTACTATCGACACCCCACAGAACTAAAGTTCACTTGGCGCTAGTTCAGGAATCTTAGACCTCTGTAGAAGGTCAGGATGCTGGACTGTCGTCACGGCATAAGAATGAAATGCCGCTGCAAGAGCCGAAATAAAAACGCCTATGCTGGTAAAGAAAAATATTCCCGCTTACCTTTTATTTAGTTTCAGCACAGATAATCTGGCCATCGTAGGAGGGGAGTTTGGGGAGAAGGGAGTTTGGACGAGCACGTATTCATAGCCTCCGACTACATGCAACACGACAAAGTCGCTACGCAGGAGGAGGAATCGAAACTCACCACGGAGTCGCTCAGCAAAACAAAGTTGCTGCTCCTAGAAACAAACGCCAACATGCATCACGCCATCTGAAGCAGTAAGGATATTAACGAAAGAGGTGAGTATCTAATTAGTTTTATTAGCAATTATAATGTAGTCCTAGTATATCGAAGTAATGTCCTTACTTATAGAGGGTCTCTCAGCGAAAACGTGCCAGACATCACAACGAACGATTGAAAGAAAATTCAAGGTTCTTCAAAGCACATCGTTTTCTAGTCATTAGCCTCGCTTTGAAATTCAGCTCACCTTACAAATTCTCGACCGTTTCGCCATCACAGAAACAAAAACTTAGAGATCTTCAAGTAGAAAGCGGGTAACAGCTTAGGTCTTCCTCCCAGAATTGATTCTGTAGAAGATCTGGAGGTATCAGTTGACATACTCATTGGAAAACTTGTCAAAGCTTCTGATCGCTCCTGTCTCAAAGTCTGTCCTAAGTGCAGCCCTAAACCACACTGGTCGAATAGGCATCTGGGTTGTCATAGAGCACAAGCGTGCGAACTGAAAAGCAACTAATTCCAGGCATAAATACAATGATGTCTTTAAACTCTATAAATTAGAAACAAGGAATACCGAAAGGAGTTGTACGGCAGGATTGAACCCACTTTGAAAACGGTGAGATTTAGGAAACTACCTGCTAAACGCTTTGTCACGCAAAGGCTGGGAGGAGTGGACAAGCAACAGCTCGGAAGCGTTGAGTATACTCGTAGATACCCTCTTTTCTCTTGGATGACTCAGTCCCTTCCACTGGTGAGCAGATGTCAGGCCTTCATGATAGAGAAGGAATAAAACATCTCGTGACACAGCAGAAACTAGTCTGGGCAATCGACACTTTCAAGCGCTTAAAGTCTCTAGATTTGCATGGAATTTTGCCGGCCATGTTCCAGAAGACAAAAATTCTCACCATATACTAGTTTATAACAATTTACAAAGGTGGCCTAGTGCTAAGTTATGAATCCGCAACTTAGAGAGCCGCTAAATTTGTATTTATACCCAAACTAGATAAAAGCGACCATGAGTATCCGAAAAACTAACTGAGTTCCTCTCCCTTTTCATTAAGCAAAGACTTGGATCAAAATTCCTATGAAGACGCAAAACGCGTACACGAAAGCAAAACCTGTTGCAATGCCTCCCTATACGGCGGTTCTTGCGATAGAAAAGCACTTCATTACAAAGATTACGCTTTGGGGCCCTTTTTGGACATTGAAGACTACGCTTTGTGGGCCTTTTTGGACAATAATGTGCATAAAGCAGCCATTATGAAAAGACTCCGTGCCACTTACATCCATCCTACTTTATCAAGCCGGATAAGCAAAATGCTTAAGCAAAGGCTCATATCAATGGAATGGGAGCACAAATCATAAGGAACGTCCACAAAGGCAAAATCCGACGGGAAGTTCTATCTCCTTTCTTCTGGAACATGGTAACAAATAAAATTTTAAGGAGGATGGAGAGCAAGGGACTCATGGTTGTGGTCTATGCTGATGACATCGCGATAACAGTCCCAGATAGGTTCACACAAGCCTTTGGCCAGCTCATCGAGTATGCTCTGGAACTGGTAGTTGAGCGGACGAATACGAAGATCTTTGGCCCTAATTCCGAAAATTTGGCCCTAATTCCTAGGAAATACAGGATTCTTGAGCTAGCACCTATGAGGTTTAGTGGTGCTAGATTAAGTCTCAAGTCGTATACTAAGTACTTGGGTATAATTCTAGACAGCAAGCTCACCTGGAATGCAAGACGAATCAAGAGGAAAAGCAAAGAGGGTAAGTAATGCGATTAACGCCAAGTAGAAGATGCGAGAAAAAACATTGGGTCTGAAATCTACTCTGGCACACTGGATTTATACGGCGATATTAGAGGCGCAAATAAAGCGCAAATAAAGTTCAGCGATTAGCAGATCTCTATATTACAGGTGCCGAAACTGCGCTACTTCATCTGTGTTTAATGTCCTGCTTCATCTTCCGGTGCTTGACCTACTTATAAGAATCGCGGCTGTAAAAACTGCTAAAGGAATCGGGACACTAGGAGTCACAAACCTTTGTCCACAACGATATTAGAAAAAGACTCGCAGCTTTTGCTTCCCCCGAAAGCACCAAGCGGCCGAAGGAGATAGACAGGAATGGAATCAGCAAATAGACACAACAATAATTGACGAATCGAAAAAAGACGCTGAAGTAGACGCTGCAATATACCCTGCAGACCGTAATATACACTTATATAGGCTTTTTAATACTGTAGTATTTTCCACGCTGAGGTCTTCGCGATACGAAAAACCGCAGAACTTAGACATATTAACGATCCTATAAGTGTTAGGATCATAATTTTCATAGACAATTAAGCGGCGGTAAAGCACGGATATCCCAGGTGTATAAATCGAGGTACGTGTTTGACTGGATTTAGGTCCTGAACAGACTGAGCAACAATAGAAGAGTCGGCATCTTTTGGGTCTTTGGTCATATGACTATTGATAGGAAAGAGAGGGCGGATGCGTTGGCTAATCCTGGGGTCTGCTTTCCCCTTAATAAGATCGGCGAAAGTTGATATTCCTATTCAAGCCGTTAAGAACTTGATTTACTCCAATATGATGGAAGTGGTGATTTACAGATGGCGAGTAAATCAGACTAGCAAAATAATCAAAATCATATAGGGGTGAATCTCGCAGATACTAAGGCGGACTAACTGGAAACGGCTGGTCGGCATCAGTTCTGAGCACTGTATTGTAGCAGAACATTTCATGAAACTGCTACTTCTGTAGGAAATGTCAAGAGCCGGGAGTCTCTTGGGTCAATGTCCGGCGTTGGCGAGCCCTGGCTGGTGGACCGAGCACATGTGGTGAAGCAGAGGCTGGTGGACCGAGCACATGTGGTGAAGCAGAGGCTGGAACCAAAACGATATGAGATCATCGATGGCCACGTGAACTTAACCTTTTTAGGTCCAGGTCTTCTTATCTGGTATCACTACTGACTAATAGGTCTATGTGTGACATTGTGCCATATAATGAAACCTAACTTTAGCTAATGAAAACCCGAAACCAGGATCTATCGAAACTTTTGCTGATCGTCTTTGTATTCGAAAAAAGAATCGACTATTTGAATTTAGTCCTGGATAAAATTCTGTTATATCTCGATACCCCCTTGAAATTATATACTTCAAAAACATAACTCATTCCATTTCAAAAGATATCTTCTTCTAACATCTCACTTTAAGTATACCATCATATACAATATATTAAAGACTTCTCATGCGACGTGTGCGTGTTTAATGCTTCGCGCATCTCGATCATCTGCTTCATACGGAAGTGGCATCAATCTTGTGAAATTGCGTGCTTCGATGCGATTTCGTGTCAAATATCTACGCGGTTTTCATTCATAATAACCGTTTTGGTTTCGTCTATTGTTAGTAATAATAAGATATGTATTTGAATGGTGCTAAGCTACCGATATGCGACCACAACAAGCACTGCAAGCATAATCGGTAATGTACGATAAAATAGGCGAGCTGCAGCTAACCCTAACCAAACACTAAGGAGAAAATCTGAAGTCTTTAAAATAATTGCTTAGATAATTTCCTGTGCGTTTTTCATAGTTGGAGTTTACAATTCAACCGGCTGAACTAAGCTACTAATTATGTTTATGGGATTTTCTCTGATGTTGCTCTTTCTTCTTCGTATTCGATACGATATCATGGTGATAAGCTCAATGGGTAAATAAGTTTTTGCGGTTAAATGTTTTGGAACGATAATTATGTGGTGTTCTGATTGTAGTTATGGTATATATGTTTTATATTTGAAGTGGATAATGACGAAGCCGTTCTGTGGAAATTATATACTAATTGAGATATTCAGTAAAGTAGGCTTAACGGGATTGTGTGGTTTTTAAGAAGAATGATATGGTTAGGAAAATATAGTACTTCATCATTTTTTAGAAATAGCCTGATATGAACTTATTCAACTGGAGGTGTTTACATACTGAATCTGTAATCAAAATTTATGTCCTCACATTTATGTAATAGAACCACTAAAGCGAAATTCAGAAAACTTTTATTGCATATAAATGATCTTCACAAAATTAGACATACTGTAATGTTTATGTCTGTGTTTCATAACACATTCATGTGCCCTCTTTGTATACCATAGAAAGTCGTATCTAGGATATATTACATTAAAACTTTATAACGAAAGTTATGAAAAGTAGAGAAATAAATTTCTAGCCTGAAATGAAATTGAGTTATGGTCATAGAAGTTTCAGGGTAGGTTTAACCTGTCAACAAACGATGAGTTTATTATTATGTGCGTCATATTAGATGCCTACGGTAATGTGTTAAGTTTTCGTAACGATGATGTGAATCAAGATAGGGAATCTCTTGCAGGAATGGATTGATTTTGACTCAATTGATAAACAGGTCAATCATATTTTTAGGATTTTGTAGCTAATGCTTAATGCTTTTACAGCTAAAAAAAAGCTGGCATTTGAAAGTTGTTCTTTAGAAATTTTTCGACAATGCTTTTCTGTAAACAATTGCAGCATACCATAAAAACTACATGCTTCTCGTGCAACGGAAAACTGTCATTCACTGTCAAAATGTCATTCTGCAAAAAAAAAATTTATACAATGCAGAGCAAAATTGCACACTTCAATCTAAACGGGAATCATACACTAGCTACAAAATAAAAGTTCTGAAAACTATCTTGTAACCTTGTTCCACAGTGAAACCAAAACTGATATTTTCTATGCATGCTTGCAAATATTCATCTACGCACACAACTTTGCGTCAAATGTCGAGTAAAACATCTAGCACTCACATTTTATTCTGAGATAAACTCGACTGAATTCTATGATAGTATACTTGCTTTCAATTGTTGTCGTCGTCGTCGTCGCTTTTGTTACTAGATTTCAACTTCAATCCTTTGCAACTGACTTTTGCTTATGCTCCGTTCTGTTCCTAATATTACTCGACTTTTGCTAGTCGCAACTATTCAAATTTTCGAACAAGTACAAAAAATCATACAGTTGAAAGAGAGATAGAGAGTGAGAAAACAGAAGTTGATCCATACTAATTTTCACTCAACAACAACAACACAAACAGTAGAAGTAACAATAATACCAGCATCGACAATTGTGATGATGATGATGATAAGGGACGACTAAAGACAACGATAGCAGCCAGCAGGCAACAGTTTCATTCGGTTTTCCTTTTGGCATTTGTCTGGCCATTGAAAACTTTTGAATCTTTTCGAGGTTTTTGTCTGTGAAGTGAAAACGGTTATGGATAAAGTCCTGTTAGTTGTAACGGTACACTTACTTTCCTGGTATGAGCTGAAGTTAGCAGATCAGAAATGGAATGAGAATTGTTGGTTAAAAGTGTTATTTTGTGTATTAAGAGTGGTGAATGGAATGTTTTGTAGTTGAAATGGGACAAAATTCAATGGTGAGATAAGGTATGAGCGGGTACATTTTGATTTTTCGACTGCATTCAGATTATATAGCAGTTTGTGAAAGGCGCAAAGATGAAAGTTTATATAAACTTACTTTGAAGATTGCTAAGTTTTTCATTTGCTTTGCTGGCTTTATAGAGTATGAGTGACATGGACCCCGATTTAGATCGCGATTCACAAAGGCTGTAAGATATTTGTATTCTAGTAAACAAAATGCCACCAAAGACACTAAGCCAACAACTAACACACCACGGCCCGTTGCATAAAATGCGACGGGCTTCATAACTTCTCTATCTGTAAGAAGTTGAGAGAGAAAAAAGCAAAATGCGTAAATTGTAGAGGCCTACACACTGCGAGCTTTGGAGGCTCCAAACACAACTCGATAAATTTGAAAACATCATTTGCGCAAATGGCTAATACGAGCCCATATATACCCAAGATACTTTTCAAACCCGTTTCGAAGCCCCCATCTTAATCCTTAATCACAACTAACGTAAACATTCAAAAACACAAATTTCAACCAGTACCAAATACATGCGTCACTTCTTCGTCATTATACAAAAAAAAAAAAAAAACTGCATACAATGAAGATAGACATGCAAGTGATATGCTGCTCACTCAAGAAACATTCTTTTAGCTCATTTATCACCTCTTGATCCCCAACTATATCAAACACAGAAAGATTAAAATGTCTGGTAAAGGAAGAGGTACCGCAAGCCTCTTAAGAAGAAACACCACCCACAATTCTGTTCCAAGCCGCAGTATAAGGGGCGTGGGAGCCACAGCCATTAAAGTCGGAAGGTACTGGCTTTGGAGTACTGTCCTGTGAAGGCTCTGTCTTCCTTGTGAGAGACATAAATGCCGACTACTGCCACTAAGAAGCTGTGAAACGTAACAAAGCTGGGATTGAGGGTAATAAGAACATTACAGATAAACACAAGCTAGGTGAATTTAAAGCTCGGTAGATAGCTCCTCGCCCGCACCTGTATTCGAACCAAGGATCCCCAATACTTAAAGCCAGACTTCTACTCACCAAACTACATGAATAGAGTAGAATATGTCTCCATAAATAATTCAATGACAGAGAGCGAAATTGCACTGACTGACGAAGCCAGACCTGAAGTACTCGAAACGGCCAGCTACTAAGAAGAATCAATTAATTTTCTCACCTAGCATAACCGTTTCCGAAATTCCTGGAGCTGCGATTCGAAGAGGAATGTTCATCTATTGATTACTTAGACTAACGAGGCTGCATCGAAGGAAAGGTCGTAAACCTTCCCAGTTTTAAGTTTCGGGAGGTAGAAGATTTAATGTTGGCTGGCCTTGAGAAAAATAACTAACACCTACAACGTTTGCAAGACCACATACTATAAATAGTAACGGACACAATCGAGGTGACGCTTCCCCTGAAAAGTCCCCTAAAGCGTGAAAATTTGCTACTAATACCAAAACTTTATAATAGTGGCTGATTTTCACTTACCAAAACGTGGTATAAACCTAAAATTTCCGCAAATTTTGAGGCCTATAAGCCTTTTCATATCTTAATCTAAATAGGTTGAACAAATTTTCCTTCTTCGGCTGAGCAAAAATATCTACGAGATAGCCTTTCTCCTGCAAGAACAGTTATGCTAAAGGCCACACAAACAGATAATAGAATCTCCAAGTGCAGAATGTTCCGAGAAAAAAATGTGGATTCTCATGAGAACGGTAAAAACACAGCTGGAGTACTAGAAGAATTCCCAATATCGCCCATTTTGAATAACATATGTAAAGTAGATATCTCTCATAGCTTTACTATTTTTCTTTGCTGATGATATATGTGCTTTCGATACGTCTAGGCAGCCCTCCATGAACACGCTTTTCGGAGTATTTCCAAAAATTGGACAATCAAAATAAACTGGAACAAAACCTTGGCGATTTGACAGTGATTGACCTACAGATAGCCTACAAGAACCTCTTCCAAACCCATTTCTCCTTCATAAAATTACAAAGTCTAAACCAAACTTACAGAACAATTACACTGAGACCGCCACTACTACATAGACCCGTTTCGTTTGGACAGACCTCTAAATAGTGGTAGCACACTGCTATTTTCGAACTACTATTTCTAACTAGCAATAGCCGGCTGCTAAATAGCAGGCTGCTTTTTTCGAAGTGCTATTTCTAAAATAACAAGCTGCTGTTCAGCCATCTTCTAACCTGCTATTTTTCTGAAATGCTATTTGAATAACATAATAGAAGACAGTAGACAGTCGCGAGGAACAGGAAATATGAATAGTAGCATGGAAAATGACATACATAATGGAGTACCAACTACTGCTTGATCTTCATGGCATCGGCCGTGCTAGTTTTATCATTCGCTTGCATAAATATTTCTCGACTTGTGAGCCATTTCCTGTACGAAGGCCTTTTGCGCATACATATATTGTCCACTTGACTGGGCAATACGGCTCCGCACCACGCACACCATACATATTACTCGGAGGACTGAAGACCGTCACGCCGTTTTTAAATTGCTTTTGAAAACAATGAAACAAACAATCTAATAGTTAAGTAGCACAGCCGTGATAACGAGCGAGAAACTAGCTTATCTTTGGCATATGGAAATCGAACATGTCGCAATCTCACAGTAACATTTTCTTTCGAAATACAGACTGCTATTTTTTCGCTGCTATTTAGAAATAGCAATATCAGTTGCTATTTTAACATAACAGTTAAGCCCATCAGTGCATTTAAGACTAATATACGAAAACTACTATATTTTGGAATGTAGAAAATATTTAGGATCCCACGGCAAGCTAGAAATGAAAAACATCATAAGAAAATCTTCAACATAATAGGCACTCTAACAGTGCCTCAGTTAGCCTACACCTGAGAAATCTCGCAAACTATTAACAATCATAAGTGACTAAATGCACCAACTTTGTCTTTGACATCGCTTAGCGCAAGACCACTCACTTATAGAGTGAAACCCTTCATTAGCTCCAAAAGAACCAACTTCCTTTTCGTCGTTACCAAGATACTAAATGAATAGGGTTAGTAATGACATAAGCCTTAGGCAAGTTATAAACCAGTAACTCCGGAATTCCTGCTTTTAAGTACGCCGAAGTTTCATCCGAGACCAATAAGCATTTGAGTTTCATTAATAAATGCGTTCGAAAATTTATGAGTTACCAAACATTTATTTAATAGCTGTTTCTGGCTCCATCTTGAACACTGTTGCATATTGCGCTAAAAAATGACAGACTCGAATCTTTTAAAAAAAAAATGTTCTAAACATTCTTGATTCATACCTTTGATTTGATTCAGGTACCAACTTTCAGCTAAGTTAATTCAAAATTCGGACTGTGATCGCGTCTGGATTTGAACCGTAGATACCGGCTCATTCGGTGCTCAAGGCATTCGATTAGCCAATGTACAATAGATTTTACTATGCATATAATACACCTATGAATATATGCTGCGTAAAATGCAATGCTACTAGTATTTATTATTTTTCGGATAACTTTAGATATACCTTTAAACACAGGATGACAAAGCAAACTAAGGTTTCTCAAGGTTTCCCCCGCTGCAAGTTCGGGGTTGAGGTTGGTAGAGCCATTACAACTAATGTTTACTAGTGTGGAGTGGTTGATTCTGCGATTGGCTAATCGGATTAAGTTCAGATCCCTCACAGGTAAACTAAAAGTTTCGTGAGCGTCTCTGGTTTTTCGTTCATGACTGGATTTGAACCAGAGACTACATACATCAGCAGTAGGTACTTTGTCCAATCAGCTAGACAATTTTCATGGCGAATCGATTGATAAATATATTATAACTTTCAAAATCATAGAATATTATACTTTATAGAAACTATTTGGAACTTTTGAAACATAATATATAAAGGTCCATCACAGTTTATTAAAATACATTCAGCGAATCTTGCATCATTCACATCCAAATTTAAAACGATTTTATTTGCGAAACGAATTCCCCGAACATATTTGTAAAAAATATCAAAATAACAAAAATAACACAGCAGTAAAATCAATTTAACTTTGCACTTTGAGCTCAACACTGGATACCAACAACTTTTGAATCATGACAAATGTCAATAAACATTTTGAGAATTTCAACCTAAAAAAAAACCTCATCATCAGCTCCGCTTTCAAAGCGAAACAGTTTCAGTTCAGTTCGATTTCATCCTCGTTTCGCAAAAGCACATACGCTCCTCTTCTCTTCTACTGCCTATATCTTCTATTCAGTGTGATATTCTAGTCAGGTTTCGCAACGTTGACGACAGCAACATCATCCAACAGAATTACGCCCAAAAGAGCAAAGAAACAACTTTTGTCAATGGAGCGAAGACACAGTAGAACAGTTGAAAATATCATCCTTCAGATTTATTTTCTGTACAAATATTTGGAAATAAAATTGGTTTTCCATGTAAGTAGTTACTCTTTAATTTTCCCCTAAGGAGTCAGAAGAATCAAGAATTAGGAATCGGAGGATGCTAGAAGGTCTCCAGATAGAGACTTTTTCTCGAAGAGATTTTTACTCAGAGACTGAGTGGGAGAGTGGGGAGAGGAAAGAAAGAGTTGGCTGTAAATGGTGTGTTCGATATAGAATTGCTTCGTTTTTCCCGATTTTCATTCATAATGTACACGTTTACTTTTCCAATCCCGACAAATTGTGCACATATTTGACGAAAGAGCTTGATCATTTTTTTAGGAAATGCGCTAAGAAAAGCTTTGATGATGAAGGTTTAAGATGATAGAAGTGGAAAATAATGGCTGAGTGATATGAATTGAATAAGATATGTAGCAAAACACTTGGGAAAAATTCACTTTTGAGCAAAAGTTTTGTGGATTGTGTGGCAGAGGGTGAATGATTATGTTGCGTGGACTGGGCTAGCGGCAGATTGTATTGAAATGCTAAAAAAAAATGTTATAAAATTTGCAATTTCCAATATTTCGAAAGTATAATGGTTTATTGAGATTGATTGGACATGGTAATGGTTGTGGGCTGCTACATATCCTTTCTACGACAGGCAACTTATCTTTGTAATTAAGCGTTCGCGAATCAAATAAGTTTCCACAAAATCGAGTCTGATGGTCAATACTACAAGTTAAGGGGTTAGTCCACTGTTAAACTGCTCCAAATGAACTTTTTTTTGAAACAGCTACCAAAGAAAAACTATTCAAGATATCGATTTGAAATTTTACACGCATCTTTATTAAAGTTGGGAGTTAACATTTTCATTGGAAAAAATTAGTAGAAAACAAAATGGCGGCCACCCCAATGGATCGCCGCAGCACCGCCGAAAAAAAAAGGCAAATTGCGCCTCGTAAATTCCTGGACAAAATAAGCATCTGTGAACAAATTATCAAAAATATTTCATTAGTGTTGAGTATGAAGGACTGCACGGGCCTAAATTTAGAGCCCTAAAGCGATTAAAAAAAATGTGGTATACTTTTGAATCAAAAAAATGTTTAAAAAAAAATTTTTTAATCAAAAAAATGTTTCCCAGATCTTAAAAAAAATTTTTTTTGTTCTAAATTTAGGCCCGTGCAGTCCTTTATACTCAAAACTAATGAAATCTTTTTGGTAATTTGTTCACAGACGCTTATTTTGTCCAGGAATTTACGAGGCGCAATTTGCTTTTTTTTTCGGCGGTGCTGCGGCGATCCATTGGGGCGGCCGCCATTTTGTTTTCTAATAATTTTTTCTAATGAAAATGTTAACTCCTAACTTTAATAAAGATGCGTGTAAAATTTCAAATCGATATCTTGAATAGTTTTTCTTTGGTAGCTGTTTCAAAAAAAAGTTCATTTGGAGCAGTTTAACAGTGGACTAACCCCTTAAAGACCAACAACGGTTCTTTGACAAAAGATAGCCTGTTGTAGAAAAAAACAACACCTTAAAATGAGATACTCCGGAAATACTCAAATGCAATAAACAGGGACAACTACAGAGTTTGATCGAATGCTACAAATCGAGGGAATCAGCATGAAACTTCGCGGGCTCTTAGCATCTTCTATTAGAGCTGCGGTGAAATATGAGTGAACAAATCATTAAAACAGCGAAAGTTGGTGCTGAAACGACAGTTAATACGAGAAATTTGAATTATGGAAAGCGATTCAATCGGTGCCATTTAATTTTGTAAAGTGACTACTGTCAGTTATATTAATACAAAATAAAGTACGATATTTCGAGTACAAAATCAAATGTTTCACTTCCAATTAACATGAAATTAGAGATTGCAAACCCGAAACGTGGACAAAATTAATTCAATTTTCTGAATACATCAATTCATATGTTGGTCAAGAGACATAGATCTGGAAAACATTCATTTTTAACCACATTGACAGAACAGTAGTGCGAATATTGTAAATTATATTCATGTATTAGCTTGGAGTTTCCGATATTCTAACATATGGTGTCTTCAGAACTGTTCTTTCTCAGACTTTCTAATGAAAATATATTATTTTACTTGTTAGTTTGACTGCGTGCTGTAAAATATTTTTGAGCTGACTTATTTACAAAACTTTATAACAAAAACTAAACTAACCTGAAGCAAACATTACTCAACAACGACACATTTTTCAATCAATCCGCGGACTTTAATGTCACTCCTCAGATATTCATAATATCGAATTGAAATTCCTAAACTCGTGACACGACCTAAATAGAAATTGTCACTGACAATAACGGTATCTACCACACAGAGAATACGAAAGTTTCTGGTTTTAAATCACGTCATCTAAAACGTTGATATTCGGAAAGAGAGAAATATTTCAACAACACGACACTGGAAAACTGATATTTAGTGTCAGTTGACACGGAATATCACTACTTGTGTTCTTTGTTTCTAATGCAGAAGGACATACATATGGGAATATTGGAAATATGTCAATAATATTTGCAAAATAATCGAATTAAGTTGATACGTGGTGGCAGACGAATTTCAAATATTGTTGAGTTTTTGATTCAGCATGACTTCGTAAACAAAATAGAATATTACTTAGAATAAAATTTGATATGCAAATAACTGAGAGATGTGACAACCCCAAAAATACCAAACATCAGCCGAAAATACAAACATTCATACAATATTACCACATCATGTGCAGTATATCATTAACCCGAATAAAAGAGAAAACATTGCATCGCCAAATCGATGCAAAACTATCAGCCGGTTAAATGCGAGCCACAAAGCAACACAGAGCTCTGCATTTGTACTTGTGGTCTTGACGAAAGAAGGCAGTAGAGATTACATTTTTACAATCGACATTTTTACAAATGTGACTTGAGTAGTTTTATGCCTCATTTTGCGCCTGATTTGACTCAGGCAACAAATGGGAGATTTGACTCAGGGTTTCCACTACATGCCCCAACCAGTACTGCATTAGACTACACGAGTCTAATACACGATTTTCGTAATTCAAAATAATAGATAAAAGGCAGGTTATCACTATTATTTGCTGAATTCTGCATATTTCTGTGAGAAATTTTCACTAGATAAAATTCGCAGAAACCAAAAAAATATCGCAGCTTACGTTCGCCATATGTGTAATTCACAATCAATGATCTCCCACCTTCCAAGTGATCACATCAATCAGATATATACCATGAAATGATGTCTCATAAGAGAGTTTAGCAAAGAGCTATATCCTGTTACGGCACACAAAGAGATTCGCTGTGTGTCATTCGTCGCAGTTAGCACAATATCTAATTAATTTGAGAAGTAAAAGTTGCTGCGGACAGCTTTTTGCCGCCAAGCAAAATAAATGTACCTAGAATGCAATTGCACTAATTTAATGTTATAATCTGGATCTGCGATGCACATTCAGATTATGTACTCAAGCTTTAAGAGTGCTTTCATGCTTTAAGAATGCACTCAAGCTGAATTTCTAAAGCCGACTTCTATCCTACAGAGCAACGTGTTGCTCCAAAGCAGCCTGTTGTTTTAGAACTTATTGGTCTATATCGACAATCTAGTCTGAACGGGATCGTCGGCTGGGAATGCAATACACGAGGGTTCATTCAAACGTAGTGATAATAATCGGTTATTTCCAGTTCGCATAAAATTAAAAAAAAAATGTTATATACCAACTAAGTCAGCATTACAAAACATATAAATAGGATACGATTCCAGGGAGGTACATCTATTTGAATACAAGCCGTCGAATAGAGAGCATCAAAATGGAGAAAAACAAAATTAGAGCTGTCTTTAAGGGGTTACCCCCACTTGTAACTTTGAAGTTTTTCGTTTTTTTTTTTTGTTGCATTTTTTTTAAGTATAACTATCTAAGAATACGTCCTTCAAATTTCAAGTCAATCCAAACATAATTAACCGAGATATGAGCGTTGAAAGAGAAGAAACTGTTGCTTATACAACCGTTACTTATACTTATAAACGCGTTTTTCTCGAAATGACATCTTTGAAGTCGGTGACCAAAATTACTCGAAAACTACTGACCCGATCTTTTTGAAACTTAGCATACATATTATTTAATACATAAAAATGTAGTGTTTGATCGTTCAATTTTTTTTCAAAATAAAAAATGGCCGTTTTATAGCCAAAAGACGACCATTTTTTTAAGTGAAAATCGAAATATTAACTTTGACCATTTTGTGAAAAATGGATATTGTTTTAAATCCTTCGATCAAACACTAGTTTATACTGTTATTTAACTAAGTCCATCGCTATTTTTTGTTTCAGATGATCCACTTCGACACAATTTTGGTCACCGCAAAAGGTGAAAATTAAAATTCCATTGTTTTGACGGCCATTTGTAATTAAATCATGTAATATTTTCCAATAAAAAAATTACTGAAAGGTGTTAAAAACATTTCGTAGTTTTGTCAAAATAAATTCATGAAAATGACCTATTTTATTGCGCTACAAGTGGGGGTAACCCCTTAAGTACCAGCGTTTGAAAAAAATGTCGACCAAAGATGAACGCTAAGTGAACACTCAAAAAAGATATAATCAAGCAATTTTTTCACTTTGTAAGCGAGAATAGATAAAAAAAAGAAGATAACTAAGCTAAGAGTTAGTGTCCCCCAAATACCAGAACGAAAAATTGACAATTTATTCTATATAAAAAAAATTTCTTAGCTACTTTTTGTTAAATTTCAAAATAAGAGCAGATTTACAGAAAAAAAAATACTTGGAGAAACATAGCAAACTTTTTTCTTTGGTTTCAAGCTCGAATTTGATAATTACAGTTTATTTCGTTAGTATATAAATTATAATTCTAAATAGACACACGCCAACCTGTGGCAAAAAGTGCGTTAAGCTTGGATTTCATCAGTTTTTCGTAGCTATAAGAAATCGTCATCTTTGAGGTTCTTATTAAAAAAAAAAAAACCTTTGCTAGAGAAAATCCTTGGCTTTGAAGTCCGGTTTAAAAAAAAATCGACCTAAAAAATGTTAGCTATTAAAAAATATGTCTGCTTCAAAAAAACTTTTCGGCTTAAAAATGTGCTAGCTTTAAAATTAAAGGTTACCACTTCAAAAAAAAGTGTCGGCTCTAAAATAAGTGTTCGCTTTGAAGGAGTATCCACTAAATGAAAGAAGCTACTCAACAGCTGCCATAGACCAATCTTTAGATAAAGACAAAAATATAAGAACTGAAAGATATAGAGTACAATGTCTTGATAATAAATAAAAGATCAATCAATGTCCCTCATTTTTGGCAACAGAAAATATAAATGGACACTTTTTTATCTTTATTAGTTGTTTGCAAAACCCCGTTATCGTTTTCTAAAACAACTTTTCTTTTAAGACGCCTTTTATGCAACTCGTTTTAGCCACGCTTGCATACCATTTTCGTTTTTGAGAAATAGGTTGCCGCTTCAAAGAGGGCTACTCTAAAAAAGTGACCGTGTTGGTAGTGTTCACTCTAAAGAAATAGCGTCCGTATTAGATCTATTAAAGAGCATTTGCAGCAAAGAGGATTTTTGGGTTTTTTTATAGCCAAAAAGTCTCGAAGCCTCCAGAACTTAAGACAAACTAGCATCATGTGGTATTCTTTCCACTCTGACAAGCAAAGTCGTCAACTGCTTTTATTTATTTATTTATTTATTATTATTATTCAACAGATAAAATCCAATTACTGAATATATAAAATATAAAATACAAATAATTCACTAATGAAAGAATGAAAATATGAACAAAATAATAATGAGATGATAATGATACAAAATAAAGAACAATAATAAACAAAATCAAAGTGAAAGAGAACAAATTCAAATTAAGAAAAATAGAGAAAAACAAGAATAGGAAAAAAAACTACATTGAATTAGAAATAAGCAAAACATTATTTTTCAAAAAAGTTTTAAAGGCATATAATGTCGGCGGTAGAGGACCAAACCGTAGATCATTATGTTGCCTTAGTAATCGCAACAGCGGAGAATAAAAAAAGATATCAGTGCGCGCAAAAGGCACACTAAACTCAAAAGAAGAGCGGGTACCATGCACTGCAACACGGACAGAAACGTGGCTGCTGATGTCGGAGTCTACCAACCTATGAAACAATTTGAAGAGTAGGCACTCATCCAGGAAAAGTCTCCGTGATTCGAGGGAAGGAAGATGTAGGAACGACAGACGATCACTATAAGGACGGTAAGGAAGCTGAAATTTATAAAACAGGGTGCGAGTAAATCTGCATTAAACGGACTCCAACGCAGTATTTAAGTAGACATAATGAGGACACCACACTTGACAGCAATATTCAAGAATACTACGTACAAAGGAGAGGAAAAGGTGTACACAGGTGGAAATATTAACGAAAGCTTTAGAGGATCTAATAATAAAACCGGATAATTTAGAGGCCCTGGCAGTAATATAAGAAATATGCTTATCAAATTTGAGCTTAAGATCAAACATTACGCCAAGATCTCTAAAGTTATCAACGACATTAAGAGGATAGCCACAAACAGAGTAGGAGAACATCAAACGTGACATTTTCAAAGAGAAAGACATTTTGTGACATTTCACGATGTTCAAAGTGAGAGCATTGAAAGCACACCAAGTCTGTAGGCTGTTGAGATCGTTTTGTAAAACCATACAGTCATCTTGTGACTCAATCACTCGAAACATCTTGAAATCGTCGGCACACAAAAGACAAGAAGAATGGATTAAAGGAGGGAGATCGTTTATGAACAAAAGAAAGAAAAGAGGACCAAGGATAGATCCTTGCGGAACACCTGATGCAGGATAAAAAGGAATTGAAGAGGAGGAATTAACAGTTACAATACAGGTACGGTCGAGGATGTAAGAGTTAAACCAGGAAAGAAGAGGACCAGCAATGCCATCGTACCTTAGCTTTTGAAGAAGGAGGTTATGGTTGACGGAGTCAAAGGCTTTGGAAAAGTCGGTATAAAGTACATCAACCTGCTTTTGATGGTCAAGAGCGGATGCGACCGTGTGTGTGAAGGAAAGAAGGTTGGTTAGGGTAGATTTACCTTTGACAAAACCATGCTGCTCATGAGCGAGAGTAGGCTGGATAAAGGAGTAGACTCGCTTGTAAACCAATTTTTCAAGGATCTTGCTAAAGCAAGGAAGAATGGAAATGGGACAGTAGTTTGAGATGCATGTACGATCACCGGCTTTATGTATAGGAAAGATGTTGGCAATTTTCCAGCGAGAAGGAAAAGAGCCAGAAGATATACTTAAGTTGAACAAAATAGAAAGAGGGACGCACAGAGATTATGAAAGAGATTTAGCCAGGATATTTGGAATACCGTCGGAACCACTACTGGTATTGGCATGGATATCGTTCAACAGAAGATCAATTTCAAGAGGGTTCGTTCGAAATGAGTGCAATTCAGGAGAGAATGTGGAGGGAAGATTTAAGGAATTAGAAGAGGATTGTTGTGAGAAAAAAGAGGAAAAGTAAGAAGCAAAAAGCTTGTGGAGTGGAGGCAGCTGTATCACCCAAGTGCATACCATTGGGGATACTAGGAAAATTTTTTTAAGGAACGGATGAATGACCAAAAGGATTTCGGGTGATTGGTTCTAATTGATGCTTCAACGCCAGCAATGTAGGAGCGCATCGCCTGTCTGACAACTTCTTTCAACCCTAGGGCTCAATGTTAGTGCGAGCTACTTAGAATAAAAGCTTAACTTATCACTCTTATCAACATTTTTTTAGGTTTTTATTTTTCTTTTTTTACTTATTTTCATTTTTTTTCATATTTATATTATGATTTATAATGCCTATTTATTAAATATTGATTCTTCTAGCCTTTTCCGATGCCAAATCACAAGCTTTTAAATATGCTTGTCTCTAATCTAGCACGCTCAAGTGTAATGCCTCGACATGGTTGACCGCAGGAGACTTTTAACTGACTTTCGATAAGAAGACGCTCTCTCAGCAATAACTCCTGTCGCTGGGATTGTTTGAGGGATGCACAAATTTGGAAACAAGCAAGAGAGGTTTAATTACTGAAGATAATTTAGAAACTTTAAGGGTCACATATTGTTTTTTACCTTTGTTTTATCCACAAGCTTCATCATCGGCTCTCACTGAAAATAGTATCTAATCTTCAAAACTACCCCCGTAGTAAAAATGTGGATTCAAGCTCTTCTATTCATAAGACAACAACCTTACTTTTTCTTTAAAGATAGACTTTTCGTGCCATCCTTCTTGAAAAAAAGAACTTCATTGAAACAAAAGACAATTCTTCCACCAAGCCTGTACACCTGCCGAATCAATTTCTTCCAGCACAATTCACTCCTAGACTTCATTGCCATTACACAATTCAGCAATTAAGATAAAAATCAATTGAAAACTCTCGCCCAAGTGTTGCTTACAATTTGCGTACAGTGTCATGTTTTCTGTTTTTCTCTACTTTTTCCATTTCCTTAGTCATTATCGATTTCTACACACATGCGGAATCTAATGGCTAATACCAACAACCAAAATGCTTTGTACAAATTAAATTGAGGTGGTTGTTCTCTCTATATTCATTTCATCGATTACGAATGTTCTGTTATCAGTACTTAAAGCATCACCAACTGACTGAAAAGCACAGAAAAACGAAGGAAAATAAAAAATGAAAACCAAAATGATCCACCACTGAATAAGTGCCAAGGTGTGTCTTTGTTCCGTATCTCGGTTGTCGTTTATTGAGTATAAGGCGAAAGACAAGAAAGAAAAAAAGAAAATTGAAAAAAAATAGAAAATTCAAACAAAGTTAACTAAGGAAAGCACTCAAGTTAATGAAAATTTTGTTAATGAATTGGTCATGCGATGGTGAAATGTCTGCACAGCAGAAATACTGTTACTTTATTTTTTTCAAGGAAGCAAGACGAATGTGAAAAAAAACTCTATCTCATACGAAATAAGTGTTTGAACTGAACAAACTGATATGGGTATGTATGTTGGTTAAATGTCAAACAAATGTAATTGTTGTTTTTTTCTCCTAATTTGAAATTCAGGCAACAAGGCAATTGAATTTAGTAAGAAGAAATTGAATGTAAACAACGTATTTCGATACAATTGGAGAGTTTGATAGCGACCTGAAACAACTGCATTTGATATAAAATTTTGGAAATATAGATCTTAGTGAAGTTATAAATTTTTCGTTTCTAATATATTCTTGTACTCACTTGACTATGATAAAAGCATTATGGCGGATATGTTATCTTACCTGAAACAAATAGAAAAAATATAATGAAAATGGGGATTAAGTTTATATATTATAGTATATTTAAATGCAAATAGAAATTGTATATTTATTACAACAGAGGCTGAATGAATATTTCACTAAGCTCAAAAACGGACTTATAATGGTTGTTTTTACACATATAATGACTTATATATTTACTCGTATTTATTCACTTTTTTACAGGCCTCAACCCATTTACAGAACTCAAAAAAAAATTGTAAAATTAATATTAAAAAAATCATGTCTGTCCAAAAGGTAAAATAATAATAAAAATGATTGTAATCAAAATTGTAATGAAAATAATAAAAAGATATATGATAATGATCAAAATAATAATAACTGAAACTAATCTAAACATGTTCTGCGCATAGGTGGTGGAGGAAGAGCTTTAATCAAGAATTAGCCCTCGGCATACAGCGTGAAAATAATGCATATTTTTCTGATTAAAAAAACACGCAAAAACAACTTGCGCAGTAATTTTTAGGCACTACCAATGGACGAACCAATATTCAAACGCCCGCTACTGTGAATTTCAACTTATTTGGTTGGTGTTATAAATAATAGGTGCGTTTTTTTTGCAACCTAGCAGAGTAGATTAACATAGAGTTGCAAAAAAATGATCCCGAGCAGAAAAATGGCGTTGTTTGAAAATGTTGTTGCATTCGCTGAGCTTTCGCTTAGGTTGGTTGTTAAATTGGAATAACATATAGAAAAAACCTGAATGAAATCTTATCTAGGTTTTGATCGAAATCATCGAATGCATACTACAAGATTTGATGTAAAATAATTGACAATTGTGGAGTGCTATGCCAATGCATCCAATTCAAACTGCTGGTTTCACAATAATCAACAGCAGTGGCACAAACCGTTTAGAACACTCTTACTGTTATCGTGCTGATCTATCACTTACTCTTATATGCCGTTCACACTACACTCTAAATCAGGCGATTTCGATCAGCTGATCGCTTTAGAGCTAAATCAACTTAAATCTACCTGATTACCCATATATTTTTTTCGGCGTCTGACAGAGTTAATCAAGTAGATTTAGAGTTAATCAAGTACAAATCAGGTACTATTGTGAATTTTGTCCCTGGTGAATTTTTCTCAGAGCGTGGTGGATTCCATTCGTGAGAGCGAGAGTAGATTTGAATGAAATGTCATTCGAATTTCGTCCTAAAATAGCAAAAATTGAACAAAAAAGGAAAATCTGAGTTGTACAAGGTGAAAAGAAAATGTTCTTGCATGTTCCTGCACCATTTTCAACAACTTTCACGCAAAAAAAATTATACACATAAATTCGAATGACATTTCTCTCTCTAAATCTCCTCATTCTAAATCACTTCGGGTAGTGTGAACGCTTACCTGATTAACTTTGACAGCTTCTAAATCTACTTGATTTAGAGTGTAGTGTGAACGGCTTATTACTGTTATCGTGACTCTACAACATCCTCTGCTTAGCATATTCTGCTTCAGTTACGCGACATGTGCAGGATTTTGTTGTTGTATTCAATATACTTAACAAAATTTGATCTTCTAGCGTGTAATATTTAATGCATTTGGAAAGTTATGGGATTACTATAACTCCACGTAACCCCAAAATGTAAACTAGCGACTAAATGCAACAATGTTGCACACACGGCAATGCAGCAATCTCATAGAACGCGGGCATGTGACGAGGAATATAAAGAGAAAAACAGAGAAGAGACTTCACTGAGAGACGAAAGCAGTCTGGAAAAAATACCTGATCTGTGAAATCTAAAGATCTAGAGAGCGAGGTCCGTACCAGGAGCGGAAGTTCTACTTAATGGTCCGAAACATGGCACAGTACACAATACGCTACACGTACTGTAAACACAAAGATGGTAATCTGATCACCGTTCCTGAAGACCTTCTGGAACGAAGGGAAGTACACTTTAGTGAATTACTTAACGGTCAACGATAAATTGGAGGCTCAATCAATGCAAGAAGACCTTATGCTGCCGCCAACAAGCATGGAAGAGGTAGGAGGAACCATAAGTTCGCTGAAATTTAAAAAAGCTCCAGCTAAGCTGATTAAATATGGAGGGCCCGCATTACACCAAGCAATTCATGAAAATATATTGCACGTATGGGAGCATGAAGAGATGCCAGAAGACTGGCGGAAAGGTATAATATGCCTCATACATAAGAAAGGATATGTAACTATGTGCAGCAACTATAGGAGTATAAAATTGTTGAGTATTGTTGAGTATTCTCTCTACTATCCTGTAAGAACGGATAGCTCCATACGCTAAAGCCATCATCAGACAATATCAATGTGGCTTCATGGCAGGCAAATCAACAATTGAGCAGATCTTCACTCTAAGGCAGGCGATGGAAAAATGTCTGATATTCAACATTCCACTGTAGCATAAGGGCTCCTATGATAGCACAGCCAGGGTAGAACTGTGTATAAGGCCATGAGAGAATTTAGCATGCCAAACAAACTGACACGTTTTTGTAGGTTGACCATGACCAATGTAACAAGCCAAGTTAAAATAGCCGGATAGCTAACCAGACAATTCAACATCTTTAATGGGCTCCTACTTCCTCTTCATCCTGGCGTTGGAGAAAGCAATTCGAAACTCTGACGCATCAACGAGAGGGACTATCGTCCCCAAGTCCTGCCATATACTGGTTTATGCAGATTATATAGACATAATTGGAAGGTCAGAACTAGCTGTGCGAGAATTCTTCATCCAGATCGATCGAGCGATGCAAAAACTGGCGCTGCACATAACTGCAGTAAAGACGAAGTACATGGTGGCAGCATCTGCAGGAAGAACACCGAGAGCTGGTCAAACCTTCAGGGTAGTTGAGCATGAATTAGAAGCAGTGCCATCTTTCAATTACTTTGGATCAATTGTAGTAGCCGATAAGAAGAAATACGCGGGCAGCTGCTCAAATCTAACAAAGCCTACTACAGTCTGTCAAGGCTCTTCGTATATGCCGAACGTCAAAGCTCCTGCTGTACAAGACCATGGTCTTACCAGTACTCACCTATGGATCCGAGACTTGGGTGCTCAGCAAAAGGGCCGCATTCGAGAGAAAAGTCTTGCGGAGAATCGTTGGCTCCATATGTGAAGAAGGACGATTCCGGAGACGCTACAACCATGAGTTGTACGCTATCTACCTTGAAGCAGATATAATTACGAAGATAAAGCTCGTTAGACTCCGGTGGGCAGGATACCTATCTCGAATGAGCGAATAAAATCCTGCTCGAAAAACACTTTGCCTGCACTGGACGGATGGCGTCGACCAGGACGCTCCGAGTTTAGGGGTGCCCAATTGGAAAAATGGAAAATAATGTTGACGGAGGCCGGGATGGAAAAAACTGTTAACGAAGGCCAGGATCAGACCCCGGTTTTAGCGCCGATTATGATGATGAATTGAGTATAAAAGCACTGGTTTAAATGGAAATGGCAAGTCGGATAACAAAGGCTGGGACTGGGGTTAGCTGGAAATAGAAAGATGTTTGGCCTTTTTTACTAATCTCTTGAGGGTTAGAAGCACTGGCATTATTCAGCCACACTGAAACAGGGAAACGATACAAACCTTTTTAGTGACCGGATATACGACAATAGAATACTCAATATTGTCGTATAAATATCATACGATTGAGAGTTTTATGAAGTCATTATGAGTTCTTGAATAACTACACTTGGCACGAGCTACGCCTTCAATCTTGAGGGAAGACGTCACATCAGACTGAAACCTTGCGCCTTTGGCTGGTCAGAGTAAATCGTGAAATTGAGATGAAAAGGAAGCCATAAAAAGTAAAAAAGCATTTATCAAGAGAAGTCGTTGAAAAATGAGTTCTAAGTATATAAATTGATTTAGTTCGCGATACTTTCGAAGTAAGTTTTATAATAATCAAAATTTAAAGGTCTTATGGGAATTTGGTGATGGAAAGTTTATAGAAATCTGAATAAAAAGAGGAAGAAAGTGCATGTCCGGAATTATGTAAGGTACAAGGGCGTTTGTAGAGTGATATGTGGGAGGTCATTTTAGAAAGGACAAAATCTCGTATTGGACCCTGAATAATTAGAGACGAATCTTCCATAAGAGAGGTAATTTTATGACCACCTTGAACAAGTATCTTCTACGGTAAATAAGAGTTACAGTCTACAAATGAAACTTCTGTGAAAGAATAATAAAATATCCTCTTGTTCTCGAACCAGTTAGTACTCCATTTAACATCGATTACATGAGTTCTGCCTTAAATAATATTCAGATAGAAAAATTGCGTTGGTTCAACATTTTACAAATAAATGAATATTTCAGGATTCTCAATAACCTTTTTCTACTTTACTCAAATTTCATATAACAAACACTGCTTTAAAATTCATCTCTGAAATTCTCATATTCATACTCTTCCATCGACACAATAGCCTTTCTATGACTTTGCCGTCGCATTATCGAAATGATAGGATCTTTCAAATGCGTTCTACGCGATACAATCAACTCGTTGTTATTCAAAGCAATCAAATGTACATTTTTCTGGGAATATCATCAATTTCAGCAAAAAATGCTTCTGCCATTCGTATTTTCTTCAAATAATTGAGGAATCATCCGTTTGAAATACTATCATAGAGCCATTACATAGCATTGCATACACATAGCACAATACGTGATCACATACTATATTTTCATGTATACGCGTACTTTTCTATCAGGATGAAAGGGACATTCAAGCTATGTATGTACATACTGCAAGTAAGTAGGTACTAAGATTTAAATCGTTTTCTAGTGCACGCGTTTTACGTCGTCAACGACAAGCGTACGAGAGTAAGCGGAGGATGACTCGGGTGGAGATGAAAGAGTGTGTCAAATATTTTGGTGTCATTTCCTTTCAGGAATGTGCTAAAATGAAATTTGTCGCTCTTGAGTGAAAACATGAATGACGATGACTTTGCTTGGTACAATTCAGCATTAATAGAAATACCGAAGTGTGTACAGTTTTTACAATCATATTCTACACGCTCGATTTTGCAGAGAAAGGAAGTTTTCAAAAGAACGCTTGAAAGCACTTCTTGTCGAGTTAAGCTACGCAAGAAACCGGATATGTCAGCGGCAAGTTCAATTGTAGTCAATAAGTTAAACTTATCAAGACTAAGACGATTTAGACTTCACAACAAAATGAGGCCTACAGCTTTTTTGAAATCCTTCATATGCTTTCCGGAGCCTACTTTGAAGTATTATGTGGTAAGCAACCTATACTTCACACACAGTGGTCATAAATAATGCCGGCTTCCCACATTCATCTTTATCGTTGAAATTTATCAAGGTAACATTAACATATGAATTTAAATTTCTCCAATTATGAACTTCTCTCAGTAATACTATGTTTTGACAGCAGGAGTTTCCGATACATTTTACAGTCGAATGCAAATTTAAATTAAAAATGAAAAAAAAATTCATGGAGCTCAAAAAGATTGAATGTAAATACTCAGTTATTCAGTTTTAATGCACTTTAGTTTACATCCATCAGCCCCTCCTCCGTTAAAGATACTCTCAGCCAGATCTTGTTCCGAAACTTAAATTGACCGAGATAAAACTCGGAAATTCTTTTCTTTAACACAATGATTTTGATTTCCTTCCTCTTTCAACTAACTACCATCATTTCCGTTTCGATGTCACTGACTGAACTGGACCTGATACTTACACCATCAGCCATTAGTCGATAAGCAGCATAAATAGATTCGAGCGTAATACTGAAACTTCCTTGCTCTTAAACTGATGCTACTGACTTAATCAGCCTCCCTTTCTATGTCGTTCCTCCGCCTTTCCATCTACTCTCATAGTATGTTGAAAGCTAAGAGTTTTACGCTGCAGGCAAATCATTGCTTTTATCGAGCTAGGATGTTTTCAAGTTACTATGGCTGAAACTAGGCAACCACGATGGCGTCGATTGAAGGCGACGATGACAGAATGAGATGTAAATTCAAAGTAAACCACTACCATCAGCATCATCATCAGCAGTAACAACATATTCGAGCAAAATTCATTTAGTATGGTTCGAAAGAGAACGAGGTCAATTTTCCTTATCGTCGTGTCCATACGATGACAGATTCAGTTTCCAAATGGACAAAATGAATTAGCCAAGAGTTGGAAATGAGTGATGGTTCGTTTAATTTGTAGTACGGTAAAAAAATTAGTTTAAAGCATGTGAAGCGAGAGGAAAAGTGAAGAAAATAAATTGTGCCTAATGAATTGGCATTTGAATATTCTAGCAAAAAATATTAGGCTTGAAGCGAGCAATTATTTATTACCCATCTGTTGCTTAACACTCCAACGACCTTTTTACAGCTATTGTTCACTTATAGACGTAATGATTACCTATAGCTAGCAAAAACCCATTTCCCTATAAGTCAATCCTCTTCTACAAAAAATGGTACGATTTCTTAACCTTCTGATGCACTGAAGCAGTGTCTATTAAAAGAGTCAGCACGCTGAGTCAGATCTTTTGTTTTAATCAAAAGCTGTCGGCTATCTATTTGAACTAGTTGAAGTCAGAACATAACTTTCTGGTGGTGTCGACTTGAAATAATTGTTTTAAACTGAATGATTGGCTAATGTAGTCACGCATTAGATCGTGAACCAGTAAGGAAAAATCAACAATCCAGTCGTCGAAAAACATATACCAAATGCTGAATGGCTACAGGCTTAACTAATATGCAAATTCAGGTGCCGGATAGGCAAGGCCAGAAGCACCAAAATATAATAATAAAGGAGGCAGCTGCTTAAAGAGGCCCAAAATTAAAGAGTTTTCAAACATTGGGGCCCCAATGTCAACGGATCAACAAACAAATCCAAAGATGACAAACCGGGCGGCAAGAACCGGTGGCCAAAGAAAGGCGACCGGTAGAGAGAGAGGCGTTGCTTTACACTTTGTTAGCACCACCTAAAAAGTAGTCTATTGCAAGGAAAGACCAACGGCTGAATGTATAAGGACAGAGCAGCGGGAAGACAAAGTTTATGGATCACAATGGAATCGGTGCTTGCCAAACCCAAGACACTTGTTAGCTACTACCCCAACACAGTGGATCCAGTATTGGAGATAGTTCTGGCGTTTGTAGAACGCCGAGATAAGGACTTCATTATCAAGTCCTGAACAGCATAACCCAAAATGAAGCAAGACAATTGCGTTCTGCTAGTCTTAGCAGAGTCTTCAACCTCCAGAAAAACTAATAGGGAAGGCATTGTTAGCACCAGACCTGGTGGTCGCTTCAGTTACCAGTATGAAGTTTGGTGGAATCAAAGTGGAAACAGTACTAGGTCCCAGCGGTTCCTAAATTCTTAGCCTCCATCATACCAAAGCTGGCTCGGTGAAAGCAAGCAGCAGTTTTGTCTCATGCACCTATAATAAGGAGCTTATATAAATATGTGGTTTCTATATGACAATTAGTAAGTTGATCTGAATCACTGGAGAAGAAAACCTGAAGGCGGCGATAATTATTAACACAAATGACAACTTTGTTCTAATCCCATTATATACCAAAAGGGGCACATTGGCGGATTCAACCGCAGCACCTCATTGAAGGAGGAATAGTACGGGCGATGCTTCACAGTTTTTCCTCGATGATGCGGGCCAGTCCCCAAGTAATTACATAAAAGAACTGTTAGACTAACGTAGAAGAGAGAATAAAATGCTGTGATTTCAATACATACCACACACCATGAGAGAGCAGTGAGGTCAACGCTAGAGGTGAGTCATTCTTAGAAGTAGAGGTAGTAGACCTTTTATAGTTTTAAACAGTATGTACTAGTGAAGAAGTTGAACGTGCTCACAGGAGTTCGTTATCAGATCATGGGCTATTAGCCTTCGAATAAGGAAAGATATTGCAAAAAAGGTCAGGAACAGGCAATTGAAATGCATAAAGTTGAAAGCTTTCGGAATGGCCTTACAAGGCTTGTACTCGTTTTAAGCTACTGAAAAAGAATTGGAGTCACTGGCATAATCAAAGTCTCCAGAGGAAACTCCAAATCCAATTGTCCAACTAATTCTGGAATACAACTTGTGTACCGAAAAGAAAGTGGCATTGTGGAACAGAAACTGAAAAAAAACTCAAAGAAATTGACATTGCCAAAACGCATTGAACAATAAAAAGACACTCTAAGAATACAACAAAGAGCTAAGGAAATCCGAAAGAAAAGCTTGTAGTGCGTTTTGTAGGATCTCAATAGTCTCTAGGGGATTACCAGGATACAGAAAGTTTTTTCAAGTGTCATCATGAGCATATACGACTAGTTCAAACTCCGGGTGTAGGAATAACGGCTGTCTACAGGCACACTATGGAAGTGTTATTGTAAACAATCTATTTAGGGCACATAACTAGTAATCATTACGAGCACCACTGATGAAACAAATCATCTCGTATCAAAAAGCTTGATGGGCAATAAACTCTTCAAAACCCTTGCCACTGGCTCTGCTACAAAGCCCCACAGGGTGTCTGAAAACTCAGCGGCATATCAGAATTGTAGAGACTGGAGCGGGTGATGTTTATCCCTAAGGTTGGCAAAAAAAGCCGACTGACCTACGAAAACCATACAGGTCGGTTGTGCTAAGTGCTGGGGGGAAAGAAAACTAAGGATGGACTCTACGGAGATATATCCGCCCTTTTATGGTGTCTACGGATTGATGACCTTGTTGTGGCACTCAACAATAAAGGCTTACCTTTTCTCGGATGTGCGGTTGACATCACGGTCATAATGGGAAGCCCGAAATCGGATGCATCGAGAATAAAGACACAAAAGGCCTTAAATGAAACAGTGCGAGGTAGATGGTCTATACATAAACCCTCAGAAACACAACACAAAAAGAACTAAGAAAATGAAAATAAAAATAGGACCCCTAAAAGTAAGGGACACAGTGGAGCGTCAAGATCTAGAAACTCCCAAAACAATATCTATGAACTCCCAAAACAAATTCTCGGATGCAATTCGGGTCTATATAAGAGGTAGACACTTCCCGCATACACACCAATGGTGAGACTTATCATGCAATATACAGTTGTAGAAGAAAACCACAAAAAACTGGTACTAACAGACTCAACTAGCTTCAAAAGAGATCCTCCCTGCTAATTACAGGAGCAATGAGCTTAACCCTATCACCAGATATGGAAGCTCTTTTAAGCCTTGAACGACTACCACTAAAGGTTCAATAGGTAGCGCCAAAACAGGCTTAAAACATACAATATACCATCCATCAGGCAAAATTCATGAGGACTAATGAGCCATCTCAATATATGTGAAGACAGCATGACCAATAGAAACGCTTAACTTCTTCGAACGATTAAAAGAGACTAAAGCAAACTTCGAGAAAAGTTATAAAGAACAATTGCATAAATGCAAATGCATAAAATCTTCTACCTGAGAAGCACACTATAAACCAGAATTATCTACGATACTTTAGGAAAAGAAACACTAAATGCGTCAGAAAGCGGATAGCCTATCGAATAGCCAAGCGGTTTTCGCATGTGCTCTTAGAGGTGAGGCTTATATAAAATAGGAGCCTAAAGCTGAAGCTAATATGGGTCCACGGGCACCAAGCAAGCAAGGAGCTAAAATGCCTTGCGTTAGTCTCACTCAAAAGATTACCTCTGCTTTGGTTGCGAAAGAGCAAAAGAAGCAATAACTCTCCGCACAAATGGCATACGGACTATGTGTGGATCCTAAACAAGCCATCTTCCTTGCAAAAAGAACGTCCGAAAGATAAGCTAGGAGCGGGACGACAGTTGCACACACTGCGAAAAAGCGGCACGGGGTGTACGACACTACTAGCAAGACGAAGTTTAGAGTTTCTTGCCTCAACTCTGCTGTCCAATTGAGGCAAGCAGAATGTCTATTCTGAAACCATAGCTGCGTTCAGCCACATATCAGAATTATGGAGCCGGAGGTGTTCATTCAAAAGGTTCCATACCTGAATATGAGAATCTTGGATACCTTATTGAACATACATAGGCACAATAAACTAGAATAGTTTCAATATAGGTTTACGTCCTTTGCTTTTTTCTGCTTTAATCTAGTGAATGTGAATCTTGAAAGTGATCCGAAACGTTTTCCAAACATAAGAACTATTGGAAACACCATACAGGATACAAAGAAAACGCCAAAGTATGTTTTCGCACTGAATTAGAGTTAGTTGTAAGCTTGAGGGGTTCAGACGGTGGAATGCCGGTCGCTAGCATCTGGTATCAAGTTCCAATCTGGCCATGAACAATTGATAATGATTACACACCGAACTTAGAGTTGACCTAGCTGAGATTTGGTGCGAAAATCAAATCAAGGGTTTGTGGGTTGCAGGATTAATTACCCTACATTCAGAAGCTTTGATTGTAAATCAGACCCACAAAGCATATAAATGGAACACTTAGAAATAGCAGATGATTTGTGGACACCCCCAAAGCTATATTTAATTGTGAAGTACCAGGAATTGTGATGCATCTGCAGCATGAGCTATTTTTAATTCTTGATCCCATGTTGAATTTTTTTTTTCAATATCATATAAAGTTGTTTTAACATGCGATCTTTTCCGTAGGAATTTAGATTTTGGTTCATCCTTCGCATCCACAAAGTGAGAGAGTTACGTGTTACCATTTCTTGCGGCAATTGAACTAGCTTAAATACAGTTTTGGTTACTTTTGATTGCACGGCTTTGAAAAAAGGGGGAAAACATACTCAATTATCTGCAGGATGGCTTTCGTTACAGTTTCCGCATTTCACAGCTCTAGCATCACTTTCGGATTGCTTCGTGTGAAAATTGTGTTGAAAACATTTACTAGCTTTGCACATAGTCGTCTCCAAGCAAGTAAAATCTAGCTTTAGCTAAAATCTCCCTGAATGTAGCAAACATAATCTCCCCAATGGCGGTCTACGTTAAACTTTCTGCACGCTAAAACTATTTTTGGCTCGGCCGTAAAAAATAAAGCTTTAAAATATTGGAAACACCTCGAATAATTCGAATAACGAGGGTGGTTATAATTGTGCACAAATTGAAGCAAAGATGAGAAGAATGATGAATGTATTATCGAATATATTATTATTTTCGATCATTTCAAACGCACACAATAATTTCTACACGAAGTTTATCATACAAAACAACAAAATATAAGCAATCCTTCCGGACAAGCAGTCATTCCTTTTGTTCTTTTGATAACTCAAACCAAACAGACACTGCTCCCTCACTCCAAAACTTGGGAAATTTTCGCAATATGAAAGGGCACATGCATTTATTTCTCGAGAAAAACTCGTACGTTAAAGAGTCTAGGATATTAAAAAAGTTTTCTTCGACAGAATCTATAGCAGAAGCATATGATTCCATGTTTCTTGTTCCTTCCCCAGTCGCCCGAAATGTTTTATGTGGGCGAAGTAGATGAAAGGAAATATTGTTCTGTTTGTGAGATGTTGTGCTGCTACTGATGAGATGATGCCATGAATGGTGTTATTATTCCTACTAACATTACAGAGCGAGCAGTGATGTTTACTTGCTGCTTCTTCAAGGACTTATCACGTTTCTAAGTTTGTAATCGCTGCCATTTCTGAAGGAAAGTGTCGGTGGGTTTGGAGGAATTGAGGGGTTTATAGGAAGTAACAGAGCGAACAAATTATTAATTTTATACTGAATTTAAAGCGTCGAGGGTTGATGATGATGGTTGTTTTTGTTTTCAAATATTTTGTTGAAATTAATCGCAAGTTTTCGGAATTGCTTAAAAGTAGGAGTTTTTAGCTGAAATTTTATATCTTTTATTCGAAATCGATTACAGATTCAGCTCTTCAGAATAAAAGAGAATTTGAATTTTGTTTTTTTTTTAAATTGCTTTACTTGTTCAAAACCTCTATTCAAGACCGGGTCCTTATTATTTTGAACGAACTGTCCCACGATACAACAATGGAGCGACGTTCTGGTTAAAAGGTCCAACGCACTGTCGAATCTAATGGTAACGAACGAGGTCGCACACATCATGTAAATGGGCCTTTTCAAGGCAACGACATGCCCAAACAATACCTTGCCAATATCTAAAACCAGCATTACATTATTTCTGTGCAACATTTTTCTTTTCTTGCCTTAGTATTACTTAAAGCTCTCGCAATTTATTATGACCACACTGAATTGTGACATGTGCATTCAATTTTACGATCAATTTTTATTGCTTTTAATAATACGAACCCTTATTTTATTTTTATTACTTGAAATAGTAATGCGAACCCTTTTATGATTCCAAACCTACTCCACAAGTTTCTATTTAAATTTTGTTGTTTTATTGTTCGAATCCTTATCACGAATAACTAGAAATTCATCACGCCAAAATGAAAGAAGCAAAACAACTCCTCGACTACTTTGGAAAATAGAATTGAAAAACAAGGCAACAGACGACAGCAACACCTTCGTGACATTTTTCAATAAAACTTTCATGTCATTCGATATTTCGCAGCGGTGTGGTAACATTTAGAGCCATTCGGTTGAACAGTGTTGCATTGGGAAAGTGAAAGATTGCACACAAATGGTATGAAGTTTCTCAGCACGCGACGCAACCCCAACGCAGACAGATGTGTGGTAGGTAACTACTTATCGATTGCAAGTTGACATTTGCAATTCACATCTCCAGGTCGAAGAAGTTATGAATCATGAAATCACATAAAACTTCATCCTTTTGAAATGTTTCGTCGCACCGACGCCTACACTACCATAACATATACAGGTTTCCGATCGTAGACATCTTTCGATATGAAAGTTATCGAAGAAGTGTGATAGAAACTGCAAGAAAAACTTCACGAGGCCAAGTCTCGACAATCCTGGCATCGAGAGCCAGGTTGTTGCCGTCTTACATCAATTACAGTAAGGATGTATTCTTTGAAATGAATATTAAATTTCAGAAGACGGTTTGAATTTAAAATTCAATGAATATCGAATCGAGTTTTGAATCGAAAAGAACTTTCAAATTGCCTACACTGCTTCAATATTTGGTATAGTTATACATATTTGAGCGTAGGAGAAATTTAAATGTGTTTTTTTGTGTTAAGATGATGAACTTACGAAGTCTGACACGATTTTGGATAGCTGATTGAGGAGTACAGTAGAACGCCGATTATCCGAATTAATTGGGACCGGGGTCGATTCGGATAATCGAAAATTCGGATAATCGGACATAGACTGGCAATAAAGAAAAACGAACTGTCACACATAGAATAAACTTTATTAAGTTTAACAAACACAGTTCTACAATATCTTGTCACTTGAACATCTCGATTAGAGTAAGTTGCCTCGACGCTGGAGCTCGTTTCCGTGCGGCAAGGTCACGCAGGCGCCGGACGGCAAGAAGTTGTATACCGTCGCATTCGGTCTCATTGTCGTCCTCTTCATTATCCTGTTCGTCCATGGCACTCGCTGCGATTTCATCATCTGTCTGTATCTGGAACCCTTGATCATTTTTATCACACTCCAACCACTCTTCCATATCAGTGACATCACACGCCGAACATCCCGCGATTTCATTAGCCATGTTTACAAACTCTTCCACTGACGGTAATTCCTATTCGCCTTCATTAACTTCAGCGGTTGATTCTCGTTTCTTCGCCTGCTTTTCTAACTAAAGTTGTTCTTTTGTTTATGCGCCGTTTATTTTATTTCAAGCTCGTTTCAGTGAAACACTTTTAACCATGTTCCAGGAATCTGCAATAATGTAGCAACAGTCATTTTGTTGAATTGATTTTTTTGTACAAATCCAAAACCCGTTCTTCGTCGTTCTCTTCAGCCAGAAGCAATTTACGAACCAACTGTTGTCTGTAAAAACGTTTCGTGCACTCAATACCACCCTGGTCCATGGGCTGCAGCAGACTTGTGACGTTGGGTGGTAAAAAGAGACAATTAAATTTCTCGTCTTCTCTCACGAGAAGCTCAAGTGATGAATGCGTTGGTGCATTGTTAATAATTAGCAAAACTTTTCCCTTTTTTCCTGTTTCCTTTTTAAACTTTTTTGTTTCAGGAATAAAGGTTTTATCATACCACTCCAAAAAAAATACTGCTGTCCATCCATGCACTCTTCTGATTTGTGTAAGTCACTGGTAACTTGGCTAAGTTCTTAAAAGCCCTCGGCTTCTTTGCTTTGCCAATCAATAATAGAGGAAGGCGATGGGCACCAGTAGAGTTAGCGCAGACCATTATGGTAACGCTATTTTTACTAACTTTGTGACCGGGAGCACTCTGTTCTCTTTTAGATGCTAGGGTTTTTCTCGGCAAAGCTTTCCAATTCAATCCAGTCTCATCAGCATTGTAAACAAGATCAGGGTCGTAGTTGTCAGTTTCTTTTTTAAAGGTGTTCAAAAATTTATTAGCAGCTTCACTATCAGCAGAAAGTTTTCCACCAGCAATATCCAGTTCCCGCATGCCGTGCCTATTTTTGAAATTGCGGATCCATCCAGTGCTTGCCTTGAAACCAGCTACACCAATTTTGTCACTGAACATTCGCGCCTTTTCACATAAAATCGTTCCTGAAATTGATTGTCCAATAGATCGTTGCTGCAGAAACCACGTAAAGACAGCAGTAAAGACAGCGTGACGAACATCCATCATCAGTTTCCAACGCAGTCATAAAACTTAAAATTTTTTCACTGTTATTTTTAATATCAGTTATTGTAGCCGCCCCGAAACTAAATCTATCTGCCAGTACCTTTCCCGCCACACCTTTTTTTAACTGATGATTATTTCCACTTTGTCCTTTAGTGAGAGGACGACACGTTTCCGCTTTGCACTCATTTTGGTTAGGAGAGGGAGGAGCTCACTGACAGTAATTCAGTGTTATTGAGTTGAAAAAAAAACAAACGTTCCAACGTTCCGTTTCACGGAAGCCGCGCGACGCAAAACATGTATGTACATAGTGTCTTGCCTCTAGCTTTCAACTATAACAGTTGAAATATACCTGGACTCCAGCGAGTTCCAACTTGTTACAACATAAGAAAAGAAAAATTACTTGGTTTTATACGCTTAGGACCGATTCGGATAATTGGCGATTCGGTTAATCGGCGTTCGGATAATCGGCGTTCTACTGTATATCAAAAAACAATTATTCGTAGTTTTGAAAATATATATATATATATATATATATATATATATATATATATATATATATATATATATATATATATATATATATATATATATATATATATATATATATATATAGGGTGATTCATTATGAGGTTTGATTTTCAATAGGCTTTTTTTGACAGATCACGCGTGATTCCTGTCAAACTGTAATGTAATTTTTATTCAGTATTGTTTGACAAATCATCATGGAAAGACTTACACCACAACAACGTGCCGTGTTTTTGGTGAATGGACTCTGAATCAGCTCAATAAAAATCCGCTGTTTTATCACGAAATTTTGTTCAGTGATGTGGCGCATTTTTGGCTCAATGGATACGTCGATAAGCTGAATTGCCGTATTTGGGCTGATGAACAACCTGAAGAGCTTCAACAACTACCACTACAGCCGCAGAAATGCACAGTTTGGTGTGGTTTATGGGCCGGGGGAATCATCGGTCCATATTTCTTTCAAAATGAGTCCGGTCAGAACGTAACCTTCAATGGCGACCGCTATCGCACCATGATAACGGATTTTTTGCTACCCGAAATTGAAACCCGTGGTATCGGTGAACTTTGGTTTTAACAAGACGGCGCTCCATCGCATACAGCGAGAAAAACAATGGACTTATTGAGAAATAATTTTGGTGAGAGCCTGATTTGACGTTTTGGACCAGTAAATTGGCCGCCTAGATCGTGTGATATCACACCTTTAGATAATTTTCTTTGGGGTCACACGAAGCCTCTGGTCTTCAGCGATAAGCCAGCTTCAATCGACGCTTTGGAAGCCAACTTTACTCGTGTCATTCGCGAGATACCGTTCGCTATGCTGGAACGCGTCGTCCAAAATTGGACTCTGAGGATGGACAATTTAAATGAGATAATCTTTAAAAAGTAAATGTCATAGATTGTTCTTCGACTCAGAATAACATTTTTACTATAGAATTCAACGTTATGCCTTTTATTTGAGATTAAAAACCAAACCTCATAATCAATCACCCTGTACATATACAAGTATTTTATTTAATGCTTTTTGGACGTTATTTGACCGAATCAATTGTCAATTACGATTGGAGGATTTACTGTTCAACTAACGACTTCTGATCTGTAAAACTGGAGACAGGCAACAATCGAATCTCGTTTCGCGAAACTCCAACGAGCTTTGAACTTTTCAATTTTCTTTGCTTGACACACAAGTAATAGCTTAACGAGATTCGATTGAGGTATGCATCCAGTATACCATCACTGGTGACTGCATTTTAGAAGTGACTTTCTTGCGATCGCACGGGTTTATTCTGGACTCGGACCTAAAGATCTTGAGATGGAAAAACATGGAGATTTTGATGGAAGATTCCAGTGGTCAGACTGCCAGATCGAGCGAACAAAACACCGGCACTATGGAACCTGATTTTATATCCTTCAAGATCCACAGCACAGCCGACTCCGCCAAAAGCCTCCAAACACAAGATGTCATTGGAAGATGACAAGTCGTTTCTAAAGTAATATCTTAGGAAGTGGAAACAAGAAGAACCAAACCAACTACTATCACAGAACGAATTACCATCAAGTTCAGCCATATTTTTTCGCCAAGTGAACGCGGCCAAAGCAGAACGAAATACCTCATAGCTCACCTCATAGATACACAGGACACCAAGCCCGTCCGATTCAAGATATGGAAAAACAGGGAATCAATGACGTCGTCAGTACATCTTGTGAAAAAAAGGGATGGAAGCAATCGCTTTTGCGTTGACTGCAGACAACAGACTGCTGGACTAATGGACACTTTGGCTGACTCAAAGTGGTTTGCAACGTTGGATCTTAAAAGTGGCTACTGGAAGATACAAATCGACAAACCGTATTTTCGGTTCATACTGAATTTTGGGAACTTGCGGTAATGCTATTAGCAACGCTTCAGCAATGATGAAATGTCCTGCGAGGGTTAAACTGAAAGACAAGCTTCAAATCATTGTGACAAGAAAACTTTCGACGATCATGAACGAAGCTTGGAGGAAGTGTTCTTAGATTGCGAGATTCAAAATTGAAACTAAGTTCCAATAAGGCAACCGTAACTTTTTTGCAGCTGAAGTGAAATGCTTGAGGAAAATCGTATCTACCAACAGTATCAAAAGGAATCCAGAAAATATAGAATTCGTCAAACATTGGCCGTTGGTAAATAGCAAACATTAGCTAAGAATTTTTGTGGGTTTTCGGCTTATTACCGTGGGTTTGTCAAGAAATTTGTCAAAATAGCCAAACGCTAACATCTGTTGATCGAGAAGATAAGACGAGTAATATCAGGCGGTCTTTCAGACGCTAAAAATGGGAACTGTTCGAGGCACCCATTTTGGCATATCGGCAACAGAAAAGCTGTTTCTTGTGAACATTGTACGAGTAACAGAGGAATTGAAGCAATTCCATGAGCACTTGTATGGGCAGGAATTCGCTCTTTGATCTGACCACGCTTCACTGATATGGCAGCTTGCTTCGCTTCAAAAATCCCGAAAGCCAAGTCGCTAGATGGATTAACAGACAGCTGGCATATGGAATAATACATAGGAAAGGAGAAATACACGGCAACACCGATGCTTTAATTCACAGCCTCCGTCCAAATTATTGCAAAATTTTACCACCGTTGCGAGGAATAGGAGGCAAGTAATGATGCGCGATTGATGATGACTGGCTAAACGATTTACACGAAGAAACTTTGGAAAATCATCTGGAAGTAAATAAGGCCCTTCGATTAGGTGCATAAACAATGCAATTGACTACCAGCTGGGGAAGACGTAGCGAGCTAGTGCGCTTTCATTAAAAGTTCACAACGAACTACAAGAGGACAGATCCGAACAAACATGGAGCTATCGTTCTAAGGAATAGTTGTGAACATTGCAGGTCCTTTTCCGGAATTCGAGCTGCAATATCGGTATACTTTAGTGGTGGCGGATTACTTCAGTAAATGGTCAGAAGTTTAACCCATTTTAAGCTAGTAAGCAACTACATTAGCGAAATTGATCGTCTTGCATTGGGTCAGTAGGTATGGCAAACCTCGTGCACAGACCAGGGTCGAAATTTCGAGTCCCAAGTTTTCAGTAAAGTAACTGTTAGGAATACGAAAAAAAGAACAACACTTCTTCACAAGCAGGCTGACGGTAACGTGGAAGGGTTCAGCGAAACGCTAAATAAACATTTGACCAGCGTGGTTGAAGAAATCCAAAGAGACTGGAACATACATATTCCGTTCTTTCTGATAATCTACAGGGCAACAGAGCATGCGTCAATGGCGCACGCAACCGAACTAAACCAACGGTTGAACCAAACACAAATGATTGTGCATAAATAAATTAAGGTTAATACCGAGTAAAATTTAAGGACTAACACATTCTAACAGCCCACGACGTCCAAGGATCCGATCCTCGAATCTGCAACGCGACTGATCTATCCGGCGGATCAATAGAATCACTACATCGCATACAGGAGCACCGAAAGCATAAATTGCGATCACAATGCCAACGAACCAGCTAGCGAAATTACTATACAAGACGATTAAATTTAACGCCGGATTTGATCTAGAGCTTCAAACAAGCCAACATTCACACCCATATCTAAGTGTCCATTGACAAATCTGTTTGCCCATAAATCACGTCATTCAAACCACTCAATACCGATACTTAATTACTACTCCAAAAAACAAAATTCAATAAACAACAAGAACTGATTTGGACAGCTCAAACAAGTACCGGAAAAGCATAGCATATTCTATAAAAGCTGCGGTGAAACATGAGCGAAGGAATCATTCGAACATTGAAAATCATGTTTAGCAGTCACTGCTAAAATTAAAGCGAGAACTAAGTACGGTGGAAGTCCGAAGTATCGTATTTGATAATGAATTTTTTCCCCCGACAGCAGGTAGCCAAAAAAATCTTCATACCAGATATCCAGGTGATCTATCAGACTCACTAAAAAATACCATTTACAAGCTCACGAATCTCCGAGTCGTAGTCCGATTGCGCATTTTTTCGACTCGGTTGTGCTGACTCATCTATCGGTGTCCACGAACTTCAATAACTACCACAATGGATGGATCGGTAAGGAAAATTTTCTACCGTTTTATGAGCAGTACTTATAGTGGCCTTACAGTGTATTTAGGTGCGATTTTTCTAATTGAATAGTTCGACATAAATTACGAAATTTCCTGTGTAAAATCGAGTGTTTATCTTTCATTAATATTAAAATTAAGGATGCGAATCCTAAATGCGCACTAATATCTAATTCATAAGATTAAGCACACTGCACTGCTGCATCTTTTCGCATTTTTTCGATATAAATTTTCGAATACGAATTTCATCAACCTATTTATTAAATTCACAGGCATAATTTCAACTTGTAGTTGAAAAATTACAGTGCTGTGTCGTTTCCTAAGATAACGATGAATTTCATTTTTCGAGTTCAATAGAAGTGAATATCTACATTCGCAAGCTGCGTTGATGGCTTGAAACGGGATCTCCGGAGATTTTTTCTGCAATACAATCTCGGTGCTTCGATGGATGAAGCGCTTCACATTTCGCACATTTTCTCATTGTATTTTATTTTTGGTAATATAAGTATTTAGATTTTGCATATATTTTTTAGATGATGTCGATTTTTGTTTGTAGTTTTTATTGTTGAAATGAAGGTCTAGTGGAAAGTCATGCGGACGATGTTTCGTGGATTAGCTCTTGTTCAGTCAACATACAAAAATCAATGGCATAGAGACTATAAGTTTCAAAAATAGGCATGCAGATAATGTGATTGCGAAGCTATACTACCTTAGAGATGAAAGATAGCCTACAGGGTCGACACGGCAATGTCCAGGTTCGCCCGCGTTATAGTCAACCTCCTGGTATATAATAGTGAAAATCTGGCAACAATTAATAGCCCTAAACTAAAGCTCAATGTTGCCTTCCTCAAAGCTTGTCCGAAATGGATCAAAAGGGCATACAATGCCAGAACAATGAAGCAACCAGTGATAGAACTCACATGATTGATGAGCTTTATGGAAGGATCGTTTGTGTTGATGTCATGATTTCCAATTTGAGCCACTGCAAACTATTGATTTGGAACATTGGAAACTATTGAAGTGGAACTAGCTGATGCATATATACTATCAGGAGATACTCGTAGAATACTAGAGCAAGCGCTGAAAGTTTATCACTCTGATTTAGAGAATGCTCTATAGGTACATTTTATTGCCAGGAATGTCTTGAAAGTTAGAGAGAAATAAAGACAATTAAATTAACTTAACCTAAAAAAGTTTAAGGATCAACTATTTTGAAACTGAAAACATACTCAAAAGCCCACAATTCGAGACAGGGTCCAATGACAAGATCCTTAGCTGCTGGTGCAAATAAGATGCAGAACATCGTTTTTTAAGAGAAAGTTTCTTGGATATAAGCAAATTGGGTAAAAAATCCAAAACTCTAATCTGGAGACAAGATATAGTAAATGCATAATATTGATATGCAGATTTATATGTTCGTAAACATCAATTTATGTTGCTTTTTTTCTTGCTGCTACTATAAGCACCGATTTTTAAACGTGGAAGATTTATGTTCTTCTTTGTAAATCTTTGTACATCTTGATTTCAACACTCTACTTAGAGAAATTAAATCAGAAACAAGGATCCAACAAATGAACCAATTTACAGTTGCGAGCTGATAAGTTCACAGCCATCATTAGTACAAATCGTTGCCTCTATATTACATAACAGTTCAGCTCAGAACGAAAAACGATACATGAACAAAATAAGTATGCATTTCGAACTTTGGTATCGCTAAAGGACTGCCGTTTCTCAATTGAATTAATATCCGTTTTATACGGAAAAACACCTGAACTATTCCAATTTGTTGCTAATTCATCTTATTCTGTCGATTCACCGAAGCTGAATGCGAAGAAAGGTAATAAGCTATGCGATATCATTGTGCAGTACGAGATATCGGCTGCATTCCTGCCATATAAAATAGAAGTGTATCGGCATCAGCATTCGAGCTATGGAACTATGGGTCTAGCGATCGTGTAAATGTCAATTTGAACATATTCTCTTTCAAATAATAGAGCGAATTTTTGATACTTGACAATGCAATGTCGTGCATATATCATGGTTATCGTATTCTATTCGACACTAGTAACAAAAAGATGAGGATTAAAACAGTTAGTTTGTTCCCAAAAGAACAAAGAATAATAAAATTTGTTTATGGTAAATTTATGTTACGCATCAAAAAGATACAACATATCGTATTTTCGTAAGTTATCTGTATTTTGAAAGTCAGAGCTTTATAATTAAACCAGCAATTGAAAAAACAAAAACATATTCCAAATCAGTTCATAAAAGTAATTCTATGGTAGATATTCAATTTAATCCAAATCGGCATATTCAAATTCGCATAACTCTTTTCTAGGAACTATTTACAACAATCCTACGTCGTGTCGGTGAAAATGATATTGAAAGCTGAAAGACAGGTGTGTCTTCAACTACCATGCATAGATAGTACAGAGAATATGCTTGGCTGGCTAAAATGTTATCCTGAACTCTAACGAATTGCATTAATTTGAAATCCAATACCTTGCAACGTGAAGACTTATCGAGTCAGTGAACTTTACAGTGCTAACGACGACGCCACTGATACCTAAGATTAAGAGAATTACTGTGAATATAACTGTGTTGTTATCAAATGTCCTCGTTGATGTTATTGCATAAATGAATATAAATTTATATTCTGAAGTTTGTAGATCCATGACTTTAACTACGTATGCACGTATGTGTGAAAGTTGAGAGCCAGTTAAGGTTAATCTAATTGATTTCGTTTCTGGCTTCGATGATAACGGTTTCAGGTAGAAATTAAGGAAAAATTAATTATTTTAATATTGAAATTTTTGGTTTTTTTTTGTATTAATGCAATGGCAAGTGCCCATTGGTTGCCATTTTTGCACAAATTGTTTGATTTTAACGTCTGTTTAGTATTTGTCGAGAAAACAGTTTTGTAAATGACAGTTTTGTAAATGAAACACAACTAACAATTATTCCGACACACTAGGAGCTATTGAACACATCAAAGTTTACACGCTACTTAAAGCGTTCAGTGTTAAACTTCAAAAGTCAAGCCATATGAAGTGTCCTAAATGGGGAGAATCTCACACTGCAAACCATTGATTGTGTAGTGCAACAATGTGAACTAAGCAGCAAAACTCTGAACGAAAAAATTCACATAATTTTATTTTGGCTTATCATCGAGGCACCCACCAAAATTTATGACATTTTGAGGAAAAATTGACTGCGGGTATTGTTCAAACCGAATAACTCTTCAGCTTATAATAAAAATCAATAAATATATAATTTTTGACGAACTAGAGAGCAATTAATTTACACCTTGTTGAAAAATTGTCTCCAAACAAATGTAGTCGGTGCAAATTGCCAAACAAATATAAAATAATGCCCTACTTTGCCTGGGATGTTAAATGGTAACAAAAGTGCGCAAAAGTAAGAACAATAATTTTGCCACATTTAATAGAGCTACTTGATATCTGAGTAGCATTTTACAGCCACACTTTTTCAACGAACATCAGGAACTTTCGGAATTCATGGGCAATAGAAGTTTTAGTAGCGGAAGAGAAAAGAATGATAGAAAAAATAAAATAGAGAAAGTTGGTCAGGTGAAGCTAGAATTAACCATAATTTTGGCAAACTGTTCAGAGACCTCATTTTTTTTTTTGCTAATATTCGCTTGACTAAGTAAATCAAACGGCACTCTAAGAAAATGGTCCAAATATTAGCAAAAATTGTGCTAGTTTTATCTTATAAATCAATCAGTAATTTCCTATGTATTCAAACAATTTATTTCTTTAAAAATCACGCCATCTTATATATAAAAATTAATGTGGGTCTATCCCATATAAGCGCTTACATATTCCCTCCGATCCGAATAAAACTTTGGAAACGTTTTGCTTACATGTCGATTTGGCTTTGAGCACGTGTCACCGTTAAAACTTGTGCCAACTCTTGCATGGTTTTCCTGCTTGCAAAGATAACCAGGAAATCATTAAGATTACAACCCGTCCGGGCTCAAAAAGCGGCATTTGGTGGAAGCCTTTGCAACAATTTAGTTTAAATCTAATAAAATTCTAATGCCGAGGGGTGAACCAAAGCCGCTTTACCGTCTGATGCAGCTAAAGTTTTGAGATGTGAAGTCATGATGAATGAGCCAGCTCCGTAGTCTTTTGTCAGTTAAATCTCCTGGAAATAGTGGATATATGACAAAAGAATCAGCTTCATAGGCTCTCATTACATCCTAAACACTTGTTTCACGTGGTCCCAGGTTTTTTATCTGCAGGCCTGGCCTCGAGAAAGTGCAAAAACCCATTTCTGGCCAGATAGATGAACAGGTTACAGAAAATGAGCCGGGCCGACCATCAACTGATGTTGCCTTCAGTACCGCTCAACATTCAACTATAATTTGTAAACTTTTTGGGGCTTACTTAAACGAGGAGGTCAGTCTTCAAAGCTCTGAGGAGGTATAAAACCTCCCTTCTAACACGTTACTTATAAGGACGAAAAGTCCCTTTAAGATGTTAACAAATTTTTAGGGGGGCACCCGCTTCATCGTAACTCTGGAGATCTGTTACGAAACAACAGATGACAAACAAAAGCCTAAGCTAATGTCCTATGAATAACGGCTCTATGTAAATAATGGCTGTATGGGCGACATTTGATGCCAGCAAAAGAGATGGCATCATCTCTACAGAAAACTGACAGGCTTGATTCAGAGAAGACCAGGTTGAATCTTCCACCTACGGAGAATGACGCGGGTTGATGTAAAAGATTCACGCTGGTAGCGTGTGAAGACTAACGATCGGCCAACTTCTACACGTAAGCAATCTATGAACTGAGGAACTTTGGCCGGTAAAAAACTTAAGGTGGTTTCGAAAGTCGCCCCGGATGCAAACTCCTTGCTTCTACTCTGATCGGAAGAATATTCTGGAAATCGTCAGACTAATCAACCCTGATCTTCTGATGAGAGATCAGGGGATGGATAAAATTCATGGGCCTGTTGAAAATCACCGGGAGGAAGAAGCGGTATTGCTTTCATAAATCCAAAAGGGCTTATGAAAACATTTTTGGGTTTATGAAAGTTCCTGCGTGTTTATAACAACAGGAAGCTATGACAGTAGAGCAGTAAACCGGGAAGTGATACTTCAATCTTCCAGGGTATATCTGAGCGAAAATCAAAAGAGAAGTTCCTCTTGGGTGATGGGATCAGTATCAAAACCAGCTCTTATTTGGACGGCTGTCTACACCTCCAGGAGTAAGGAGAGGAAAATAGCCCTAGCATTCGTGGAGGACCTCGACTTGATGAAGGTAATCCAAATGAGCCTCAACTATTCCAAAGCAGTAGCAGGTTTCTCTTACTGTCTGAGACAAGGAAGAGTTGTTACTAACCGAATAACTAAGGGTTGTGGAAAACCGGGTCAGTGGGTTGCGCACCAATGGATACAAACTGATTACACTCGACAACATATAGAAACTACTAATCTACATTCTTGTCAAAAATACTATCAATTTTAATGTTCTTAACAATTTTCGTAACGAGGATAATTTGGTTGTTGCAACGAAATTGAATCAGAGGTCAAGGTGTTCTATTTTTTCCTACATGGCTCCTGACCATGGCGCAAATTTTCAAAGATGTAGGAGCGGCAGCCGCTAGGTCTTGTGTATCTCTTATTCAAGGCGCAAAGCCTACTCCAGCTCCGACACAATGCTTGAGCTGACGCGCTCTTTGACTATATATTTGGCTACAACCTGCCCATCGCAAATGTGGGAAAGGAACTGACATTTCTCACCTCAAACTGGAGGGAAGTTTTTGTTGTTCCACATCTGCTGAATGAATGGGGCGTCAAACAGAAGAGTGCGCTTTACGATCACAGGCACATATCCTTTTATTTGAGCCATTGATGCTCCACTGAGTTCTGTCCCTGGCCCGATCTTCACTTTAAAACTTTTGCTGTCAACATTTTTTCTAATACTCTTAGCTCTGCCGCTGGGGCAGAAGGCTGCTTACTCAAAGCCATGGGGAAACTTAGCTCCCTATGGTGGAATGCAGAAACCATCACCCTACGGAGAGAGTATCGGAAAGAGGTGAACAACGCAGCACAGAGAGTATCAATGAAACAAATTAAGCCTAACACCGAAGGCTTTGGGTGAATTTGGAGCCGTAACAGCAGCTGGACTCATTCGAATACGGCGTGTGATCTACCTTCTTCTGAGCGTGTGATCTACCCTCTTCTGCAGTACCATCGAACTATCGACGAAAGAAAAATTGGTCGTTGAATTTATGTGCGAAAAGTTAATATATAAGATTTTATAAAAACATTGAATTGATTTTAACAAATGGAAACGCAAGTTTGACATTTAAAAACCAATATGGATATAATTTTACTTAGTAAAGGTAATTGAATTTGATCACGGTTCCCTTCTTGTCTATAAATCAGCATAGACAACGTATATAATTTCTACAGCATCGAAGCCGAGCATATTGAAACGGGAAACTTCGATCGTTTTGCGGAATCAGCCTCCGAAAGCAGTATCAAATTGGAAATGTTTTTGCGGGATGATTAAAATTGAACAACTTTTTATTAACATTAAAAATTTTAATCTACATTGAAAATTCTATTTTGACAAAGTGGTTTGTCAAAATAGAATTTTCAATGTAGATTAAAATTTTTAATGTTAATAAAAAGTTGTTCAATTTTAATCATCCCGCAAAAACATTTCCAATTCAATATGGATCGTTTGAAATTTTATTTTTCGGGTAGATTCGGACACAAAGCTTCTCTTTTTTAAGTTGTTAATTTGATTTGTAAATAGTAATTGACACTTGGACAAACATTAATTTCATGTAAAAAATCGTTAAAATCATTCGAAAAAATGTTAATTTATTTGAAGAAGCTAAAGGTATGTATCCATATGTATCATTTTCGCGTATCGTATCACCGTTGCGTATCAGTGGATACGACAAACGTATCTTCGTTGCGTATCAAAATTTGATACAAAGAAACGCAACGAACTCGATCGGTCACTTGGCGGTTTCTTGCCGCCGCATCAAAGGAATGATACGATACGAAGTGGAGTCATGTGTGTACACGTTGCGTTGTACACTATAGATTAGTGAATAAAAGCGTTGCAGCTGCGTGTCGAGTTTTTTTGCAACGGATCGTATTGATGATACATGGAACATTGAGTAGTATGGACACCGTATCTGTTTAGTGAATGATACGCAACAGGGATACGATACGGAAGAAATGCAACATATGGATACCTACCTTAAGGAAGTGAAATTTATTCGCTTAAGGCTAGGTCGTTGCCCCATCAATTTCGTTATATGTTGTTTTTCGAAATAATGGCTTTTCTTAATTCATGCACACTGAACTTTTATCTAACCACCAAAACTGATTTTGCCAGCATGACTCATCGCGATAAAGTAAAGCCCACCCTTTTATACCAGCAAAAAACAAAGTTATTCAATAAATTTCAATACGTTCAATATAAACACAAAACACAAAAGGATCTACTAGTCAAATCTTCCTTTCGCTTAGTTATCCACATAAAATATTTAAAGGCCTCCTCCTAACCGAGCATATTCCACGCTACGTGCTGAACTTCAAATTGTCTATGTTCAGTAATTTGTACTCGCGAATCCACGCTATTCATCCGCGTGCCTTCTTTCGCATTCGAAATTCGCTAGACGATGGCGAAGAAAAAGGACTCGACGAACTCAATTTCATATCCATATTTTTCAGCGTCCCACTTTTTACAGTAATGGCGGTCTTGCGTTGCGAGCTGCTGGCGCGTGAAGTATGTGATAGCATGCCACGACGGACCAAAGTTACAAGAATTATGTAAGCAGGCCATATCCAATAGAAGAACCAAAAAAAAAAAAAAAACATGGAAAAATAAGCACATCAGCTAACAAATATGGCCAAAAGAATTTTTGCCAAGATATTATTATGATTATTATGATCCAGAATGATGCCCTCTCGTATTGTTGCACGCGAAAACGATGCCAAAGACGTGGCATGGGCTTTGTGTTTCTTGCTTGCTGTGTGTAGGAAGGAAGTACATTAAGAATTGAACGAGGGTCTATTATCCCGAATATTGATGGCTAGACAAAAGCCAAAATGATGCGAACTGAGAGCGTTTTGGCGGAGTTGCGGAATGTGGGTTTGAAGAAAATAAGTACGAGGTCGTTTGTTTCGTATATGTGGTGCACTTAAGCTATGCGTTTTAGTTCAAAAGATATGTCCCGGCCTCATTTTTAACGGCGAGGAATGCATGGCTGTGCATTTAATCGATACCATTACGTTAATGCTTGCTTAAGGCCTTTTCCAAGTCAAATTCTATGGATAAAGCTTGACATGAAAGTCATTATCCTTCAAGACGTTTTCTATATGAGTAATTAAATATAGTCTGATGTTCTTGTAACGACTAGCAATTTTAGTGCATCATCTAGATGGATCAAATGAAATGTTTGCTTCATTATCACCAAACATGAACACGACAACATCGATCACATTCCGTTTCGTACATCTTCTAGCATCATCGATTTTCACTCAGTCTGATTCGAAAACCCTAATCTGCTCTCACTCTCTACTGCCATCCGAACGTAAATCCAATAGTAAATTCACATAAACATACGGTATGTGCTATCGATTCCCCCGGCACTTTTACACCACATACGTTACGGATATATAGTAGATGCATATCTATCTTGGTTCGACTAGAGTCCTTCATTAAATTCAATTTCGACGTCAATGTTACAGGAAATATTGGTGTATTACTGTCAGACGGCATTACCCGTTGGGTGAATAGAAAATTACATTTTTAATTCAATTTTTATTGATCGCTAGTGTATACATAGCTATCGATAAAAGTATATCGATGTCCGAAAATGGCGAGAGAAAAGTGTTTTTTCGAGTTCAGTTACTGTCACGATGAGTGATGTGGTTACGATGTTAGGATGCGAACTACATATCAATCATGAATTTCATAGATTTCAATTGGATCAGAAATTTTGATTGAGTTTAAAAATTTGGAACCGAGAAGAAGTTGAAGTTTGGTTGACATTTTTATTACAGGCAAAGAAAGGATCAGAGTTTAGAGTTATAAGGGAATGAGAGCACTTTATAATATCGTAAGTCAAAGTATTTTGGAAACCTTGTTGAATCAAATACAGTGCCGAGAAGAAGTGATGCAAAAAGATGAAAATATACAAAATTTCGGCTTTGATAGCTTACTTGCGAACTCTCAAAAGTAGTATCGGCAAAATTGATATTTCAGACTATGGTCCTATGAGCCATAGGTAAAATTTCTTCATCATTTTCCCAAGAACCGGTTTCTGAAAGTTTGTTTACGCTTCCAAATTAACCTCTAGCTTAAAACATACCGAGAAAAAGTGATGCAATAATTGCTTTTCATTGAAAATGTGTTATTTTATCAGCGATTGCAGTCCAGTGTTAGTTGTTTTCATCATTAAAAATCAATTTTAGAGGCGATTGGAGGAAAACATTCGTAAAAGAAAGTAATTTCTGAATCCTCAGGATTAGGTTTTCATTAAAATTACTATTTAACCAATTTCCAGTCGATCAACATAAGAAAAGAGACTTCTTTAGATGAAAGAAAAATTATTCTTTGGTTTCATAACCAAGCCGTTCCGTACAAGAAAATTGCATCCATCGTTAATAGACCCATTTGCACTGTTTGGAGGATAATAGACAGGTTCTGCAAAAATAAAAGCTTAGAAAATAAAAATCGCTCAGGGAGGAAGAAAATATTATCAGGACGTGATTTGCGAATAATCGAACGAGAAATCAAGAAAGATCCTTTTATACCGGTGACGAAAATCAAAGCAACCCTAAAATCTATTTATAAAAAAGATGTTAGCGTTCAAACAGTCAGAGATCATTTAAGGAAACTGGGTTACGTGTGTTGTATTCCACGAAAAAAACTCTTCGTTGGCGACATAAACCGTGAAAAAAGATTAAATTGCGCCAAAGAACATTAGAATAAGGAGGTCGATTTTCGGAAACGCGTCTTATTCACGGATGAAAGCAAGTTTAATATGTTTTCTCACGATGGATGAGCAAAAGTGCGCAGAAAGCCTCTTACGGAGCTAGATACGAAAAATATGATAGGAACTGTGAAGCATGGTGGTGGTTCTATTTTGGTATGGGGATGTATGGCTTTCAACGGAGTTGGCGAACTTCATATAATAGAAGCAAAAACGATGGATCACAAAGTCTACATCCAGATTTTAAAGGATCGGCTAGCAGCTAGCGTTCAAAAATTGAATTTGGAAACAAACTACATATTGACACAAGACAATGATCCTAAGCATACGGCCCACCAAACTCGAATGTGGATGCTTTATAATATTCCAAAATGCTTGAAATGGCCCCCACAATCACCTGATCTCAATCCAATTGAGCATGCTTGGGAAGAACTGTCGCGCCGACTTGCAACACATAACATCCGCAGCAAATCCGCGCTTAAGGAGAGATATCCACCTAGAATGGTCGGCAAAATCGATTTATTTTTTATTGCATTTTCGTGAAGATACAGGTCTCAAAAATATCTGGTGAAAACACCAAGTTAATGTTTCTATAAATAAGCTAGTTACAGCCGATATAATCAAACGTGTTTTACGAAGTATGATACGATAGTTAATAACATTCATTAGGCTGCTTCAAGTGTTGTTCAATTGGTGTTAAAACAAGCTGTAAAAGAAGTACAAGGGAAATAAAAGCAAAATTCGAGTGCTGGGATAACCAAACTAACCGTTTTTGGAGATAGTACGGGGCGAAAACGTGGTTTTACCTCATTGTAGGGAGTTGGGGTTCTCATTGGACAGTTTACAGGAAAAGTTTTTGATATTCTTGTAAAATCTTCTTATTGTGCTAAATGTAACTATTGGAATAAACTCGAAAATACTGAGCAATGTGAGGAATGGAAATCGAATCACGATGGAAATTGCCAGGCCAATCATGATGGATCGGCAGGTAAAATGGAAGTAGACGCCATGAAAGAATTGTTTTCACAATCTGCCGAAAAGTATAGAGTTATGTACACTAATTACGCCGGGGATGGTGACTCTAAGACGAACACGGGATTAGTGAATGCGAAACCGTATGGTAACGAGATTGAAATTACAAAAAAAAGAATGAGTGGGTCACGTTCAAAAGCGATTGTGAACCCTTCTTCGCGAATGAAAGAAAAAAGTCCTGGAATCAGCAGCAAAAACAAATTGAGGGCAAAGTTTATAGATATACTGAAGATTTACTATGGCTTAGCTATTTGCAGAAACTGTGCCTCCAAGGATGAAATGAAAAAAGCGATACGGGCAACATTTTACCATTACGGCTCAACAGACAGCAAGCCTCAACAACATTTCTGTCCCGAAGGCCCCGAATCGTGGTGCCAGTTGCAACGAGCAAAGGCTAAAGGAGAACTGGAAAATGTTCGTCAGAATTATTGAACATTGCCAAAAATGGTGTTAGATGTCATCAAACCAGTAAACGAAGACCTCAGCAATGAAAAATTGTTGGAACGCTGTGTTGGTCGATATACCCAAAACTGCAACCAACTTATTTGGACAATAGCCCCAAAAACGATGAACAGCGGGGCCAAAATCGTTAGCATTGCAGTATATCCTGTAACATGTACATTCAACAATGGTTTCACCTCATCGCTGGAAGTCATGAATGTGTTAAGAATATCGTTCCGATCGGGAGCGCACTTGTACGCAGCGCAAGAAGACGAAAGTTGCATAGCGAAAGCCGAACTGCAAGCGCAAGAACAGACGAAAGAAGGTTGAATACGGCGTCGGCAAGACAATTTAGAAGCCATGAATATTCCGTAAACAGTAAAAGACTTACACTATGGGCCTGGTATCGATGATTCCATGTTAGTTGACAAATTTAATGATTTATTCAGTCCTAAATTTTCAAACGCGTTTTTCTTAAAAACACGTTTTTCAAATCGGTACCCAGAATTTCTCGGAAACCAATTAACTGATTACCTTAATTCTTTTTGTGATTATTTTATATAACATTATCTAGTACTTGTCATAGGATTTTTCTTTTTCGTTACTTAGTTTTTGTTTTATAGCCAAAATAATATCTAATTTTTGGTCAAAAAATCACTATTCATGTTCAAACGTCCGCCATTTTGTCATTAATCGATATTTTCAAAATCGGCTATGACACGAACTAGATTATAGTATCTAATTTAATAATTTTTTTCCATTTTTTTCTTCAGATAATTTTTGAACAAATGCCAGTGGGTACCGTTAACGCTGTTTTTTTTACAGCGCTCCAAGGATCATACAATATCCTTGTATATTTTTTATATTTTTAAATAAAAAAAAATTAAGCATACTTTTGAATGTGTATACTTTTAGATAATTAAACTCCCAATCCGATATTTCAAATAGTTTTCCTTAAAAAAATGCACAAAAATGACCGTTTTATCCGGCTCCTAGGTGTATATCTCCCCTTAAGGAAATAATAAAAGAAGAGTGGGGCAAGATCACTCAAGAATACTGCGCTAAGTTGGTTTCATCTATGCCAAGAAGGCTTCAAACTGTCATAGATCGAAAAGGAAATCCTACCAAATATTAAGAACCATTGATTGCTATCAGTTACCCAATACAGTTGGTAGAACATGATCGAGGTTTAATTTTTGCATCACTTTTTCCCGGTAGCCAAAAATGAATTGATTTACTTTTTAATTTTTTTCTTATAGAAAAGTTATTTTTTTTTTATTTTTTTTTATATCTAATCACTGTTTGGAAATATATTAATAGCAAGAAAAAAACCAACGGACTTTTTACTCACTTCCTTTAAAAATATGAAAAGGTTAACCCAAAGAATTTCTTAAATATGAGCTTTTGCATCACTTTTTCTCGGCACTGTACAAGTTTTCCACCTCGGAGTACAGATAATACCTTTTTTTCAATGAAGTATCAATTTACGCTTATTTAATTTCATTTTTCGATAGATTACAGTTCCTATAAACACATCCAGTGCAATACATTCACCTGTAATAATATTTGTATCTTCATTGAAGCTGAAATTCTTCTAAGGAACGTACACTCTTTTCACTCGTCATAAAATATTTATATTTAATCACTTAACGGAGCTTCCACTTTATCCTTAAGCTTGTCCATTTCGAAATAATTCATCTACATTAACCTATCCTTCATTTTCCCATGCCTCCTAATTACCATATTTATTCCAATTATACCGTCGCCTACAACAAGCCTATTGGACACTTGTTACTGCAGGATGAGAGAACTGTAAGTTTATTGTAGACGACGATGGTATCGTGAATTGCATTCTACCACATCGTTTTATGACATCATACATTTTCCGCGGTAATTAAAGAAAACATCAAACCTAATTGAGATTAATTATGAATGCGTGGCAGGTAGGGTAGAAAAGCGTAGAGAAAATAGAGTACAGATAGTGAAGTAACAACGTAGTTTAGCTAATACTCTTTTATTCAATTTAATTCTTGACTTTTCAGTTTACGTGTCATAAATAAGTTATAAGATTAAATTATTAATTAAATTAATAATAAGATTAAATTATTAAATTATTACTAACATTAAGTTATAAGATTAAATTCGGATAAGAAAAATTAACGTAAAGATTTAATTAAAAATCAAGGTTAATTTCAAATTCAGAATCACAGTAAGAAAATTAATTTTATTAATTTTGAATACATTCAAATATCTCTCTAGTTATAGGGCTGCAGATTTTAGCTGAATTTGGAAGTGCCTGAGCATTTTAATTTTGCGATAATTTCCCAATGGATCAACAAACCAAACCGAAATTCACTGAATGCATTGCTCTTAAGTGGGACTAAATCTGATAGTTTTTTTTAAACAAAATAAAAATTTTATGGCCTATATCCTCCCACACAATCATTCGATTCATCCAAATTCAAAAAATAGGTTAGTCTTACTGTAAGCTAAATTTGATAAATATTCGGTTACAAAATTAGAAAAGGGTTACCAACACCGGCAATTGGGGTCATAATTGTCCTAAGAAATGATATCATGAAATTTTCATAACAAAATTATCCTATAAAGAGAATAAACAGAAAATGTTTGAAGTTCCCGAATTTCAAATTTATTGAGAGCGGTAACTCTGGTCTAATAACTTACATAGCCCAGTCATTTTAGCATAAAAAAGGAGTCAACCTCGGAATGAGAGATAATAAGCTGAATTTACGTATATACCTTCGTTTTGGCGTTCTAAAAGTTTTCTCAAAACTCTCATAAAATCTCGTGTCTGCGTCGTTAGTTATTCAAGGTCAAAGGGGAGAAAAAATAGTTTTTCGCGATTATCTTGGTTTCTATTGCTCCAATGACATCTCGTATAAAAATTGTAGCGCATACAATTTGCGAAAAATTTTATTTGAAACATCTTTTCATGCGATCAACCGTTTTTGCGATAGAGGACGGTGAGAGAGCAGCACTCAGCCATACGTACTGTAATGCAAGGTCAACCGCGAATATCTGTGAATACTACCTTGAGTTTTAAATTATTTATATTATTTATCAGTTAATACATTGTATTTAGTATCACTTTACATATTTTTAATATATTCATTTAATTATACTGTCATCAGATATGAAGTCATCCTTGCAACTTGTCACGTCCTACTCGTAAAAAAAAATGTTGATAACTTCAATAGCAAGACCAGCAGCGAATGGCAGATGAGCAAGTTTTAATCATTGTGCAAATACCGAATTGTGTCTGATTATTCGGTTTTTTTTTTTTTTTTTTTTTTTTTTTTTTTTTTTTTTTTAATCGCTTCTTGAGGGAGCATTAATTGTATACATAGGTTCCATTAAGGCTGGGATATCAGATGCTTAACAAATTCGTAGCTGAAAAAAATAACGTAAAGCAGAGAGATGAGAAGATGTCAAAAACTGAACAGCCGCGGTAATTGTAAGTCTTCGCGCTGCACGATCAGCACGGGAGATTATTCAATTTTTCCGATATCCGAAATCAACTGTATATGAGGTTTTTATTAAGTACAAAGCTCAAGAACAGTTAACTATGCAGTCTAACAGGGTACAATTTTAGCAATTGAAGGGAATTCTAGCAGGAGATTCGAGATGAGCCATTTAATAACGGATCAAAGAAGCCTGAGACGATGGGATTCAGTATTGAAGGATTGGATTCGCATTAGAGCTAAGAGCAGCATGCAGCAGAGGGTCTACCGAATTAGCTACAACAGGTTTCTTGTTATTAATAGCAAATCGTATATTCAGTACTTTAGTAAAGAGCTCATGAAATTAGTTAAATTTACTTATTTAGAGTGACATTTTATTGTTCTCTACGACAAGCTACTCATCAACATGCTAATTTTAATCAAATTGATCTAGCTTGTATACAAATACAAGCAAGTTAAGTAAGTTAAAACTCGCGGTTGATTTGAAAGTCTCAATATCGTGATGCTGGCAAATCGAGGCCATCTAAAAGGCAGGGGTTTATACGTCAGTCGGAAGTCAATCGTCTACGAAAACGGTTACTGCTTGTAAATTTTTATCGTAAATCGTCTTCGTAGATGATTGACTTATCAAACACATGGTCGTTAATTTTTCAATATTCGTGAATTTCGCGTGCAAAACTGAGAAACGCATACATAAATATCCACAGTCATTCTGCAAAAAGCTTTATTTCAGCTCAATATTTATAAATGGGAGATTTTTAAGTAGCCAACCAGCTATTTTACTCACATTTCTATGGATTTTATCTTAGAGACAGATTCAGTGAAAGGACAGATTTTGATTAAAAAAGAAATTTCGGAATTTCGCAAAGAACCAGATAGAAGATTTTTTAAATAGTAAATGCAAATTTTGCATGGATATTACGATGAGATACTGTTTTGATTTATGAAAATGAAACAAATTGAAGGTTAAAATAATAAGTGATCATCGATAGTAAAAGCCATCTGTCAAAATATGAATCTCCACTTGTGCGTATTTACATACAGACAAATAGGCGATCTTTCATTTATAAACTAGAAGCCGCAGCTGTTATGTGACCAACGTGCAGATCAAATTTAAGTTTTGATTTAAAAAAAACACACAAACGTCTTTCAAGTTGTGGACAACCAATGAACAGGATTCGAATAAGAAAACAAAAATCCTAAGACCTAATCCTCGTTTGATGACATGTAAATATACTCCCTAAGGATACATATACTCCATTAAGCACCACTCAGTCAGCGAACAAATATCATATTGCATCATCAACCGATTCAAATACTCTAATGTCTTCAATGCTCCAGTAAACAGAAGGTAAGGAGAACCGGTAAGGAATGCAGATCATTGATAAATACCAAGAGTAATAGCAAATATCGGGCCTTAAGAAACCACAGAAAGGCAAGCAGGTACAGAAGTTAGCAGAACCAGCACAGATATGACCAGAAACATAGGGTGAAAAGCAGAACTAAAGGAGGTCAGATACCATATATCCTTTAGGATTTTAGGGCCAAATACCATAGGCTTTAGAATAAGAAGACGGATGTCAACAGAATTGTAGCTTGTGTAACTCGAGGGAGATCTGTACAGAACATCAACTTGCTTGGTTTTAAACGGTAGCCGGCAAGTTAATGGAGGTTACGAGAACAGAGGTGCAAAAACTGCCCTTTATAAACCTATTCTGCTCGCGGGCAAAAAAGGGATGAAGTTTAGGAAGTAGTATATTGTATAAAACTTTTTCAATTAATTTACGAAAGGAATGAGAGAAATTGGACGATTATTGGAAATGCAATTAGTGTTACTGTATTTTGAATGGGGGAAAACTAAGCAGATATACGAACTGCATTATATAACATCATGCTGCAGTTCGGAATCCCAGCAAAGTTGGTACATTTAGTGAAAATGACCATGACCGACTCCACGTCACAAGTGCTGATCCAGAATAATATGACCGACTCGTTTTCGACGAATACAGGGCTAAAACAAGAGGATGGATTAGCTCCGGTACTCTTTAACTTAGCGCTTGAATATGTCATCAGAAAAATCCCCGTTGACACGAGAGGAACTCTATTATTTAAGTCGACACAGCTAGTAGCTTACGCTGATGACATCAACATTATGTCACGTTCGTTCAACGACGCGAAGGAAGTATTTGTAGCTCTAGACGAAACCGCCAATGAAGTTGGTCTTCAAATTAACGAACAAAAACAAAATTTATGACTTAATCAAGGAAAAGGACGCTAATAAGACGAAACATAACGATAGGGGACTATAACCTTGAAAATGTAGACAACTTCGTGTACCTAGGGACGAACCTCTCGAAGGATGGGAATGAGCCTGACGAAATCAAACGACGGATTCAATTAGCCAATAAGACATTCTTTTCGGTGCTTCTTACATTGAAATCTCGATGCTTACACAGGAACACGAAGCTTCGCATCTATAAAACAATTATTAGACCTGTGCTATGCTACGGAAGCGAAACCTGGACGCTGACGCAGGCATCTGAAAAAGCCTTGAATACGTTTGAGAGAAGGGTATTGCGAAGGATCCTCGGTCCAATACGGGAAGAAGATGGATGGCGAATCCGATACAACAACGAGCTGTATTCCATATATGACGAGCCGGAAGTCTCTACCGTCATACGACTCCATAAACTACAATGGGCTGGCCACGTCGAACGAATGAGCGATAATCGAATCCCCAAACGATCTCTCAAGGGGCGAGCGAGCGGAGCCAGGCCAGTCGGTAAGCCACGCAAGCGCTGGGAGGATTCTATAGATGCTGACAACAGGTCACTTTTGGGAGCACCGAACTGGAGGACGCGGTCACTGAGCCGAGACGAATGGAGGCGAAGAATTAAGGAGACTAAGGCTCGATTCGGGCTGTAGTGCCCCGATGATGATGAAGGTACGGCAGAAAGGAACTAGAGGCGAAACTTATGTTAATAATAATAGACAAAGGAACACGCAAGGACTATGAAACTAATTTGGCAAACAAGGCCACAATTGACATTAACATCAAGCCACTCAAGTAAGGACTCAATTTCCTAGTAGAAAGAAGAGAAAAGAATTAAGGAGCAATATTGAGGAGTTTATAAGACATGATAGGATTTCTCTGCGAAAAATTAGATATTTTGCAGATCATTAAGGAACACGGCATTTGTGAAAGGGTAGCAAGTTTTCAGAGAGTGGGCGTAAGACCAGAAAAGCTAATGTTAGAACGTGTAGATGACTTAATTCTAACGAAGTTATCATTCATAGTTTGCTTCACGGAATAGTGATCATGCTCGTTACTTAGAATGTGCTCCATCTTATGCCTTAAGGACGCAATGTCATACCGAAATCTATGATCATTATTGCATTTGCGGGGAAAGCTAGACGGAGTGAAGTAGGAGAACAAATCATGAAATTGGACTGTTAATGTTAATGTTAAAGAAGTCGTGGCTAGTCGGAGATGCTGTTATAGTTAAAGTTGTTCTTAGTGATGTTTTATTTCTAATTGAAGTGTTTCTTCTTGCTCTATTTGATTATGATGCAGAGTCCTTTGTTGGACAACCTGCGTAACAACCGGTATGTTAATCGCAGGACAAACTGGAAGAGCAATACTAACATTTGAAGAAGAGTAAGTAAAGATTTAATCGACAATGTCAAAAGTTGGTCACGATCCGAGATTTTCATGAATCCAACAAATGTACAGCTTTTCACATAATGTGACAAAATAGCTCATTAGCTTGTCAATGGTATCTGCAGTGGAACCAATGGTATCTGCAGTGGAATAGAAACGTCTGGCAAACGAGGACATCAATTGTTTCCTACTTGATTTACACAATCAGTATGAACATGTATCTTTGGAAAGAATAGAATCTGCAGCAACACTATTATTTCCAATACATTTGAATTCGACAGGTGAACCAGAAAAGCTGGAACACATTAAAAGGAACAAATTGTCATTTTAATGTAATGAGAGATATTTTTTGATCGGTATATAATTCGACTGCTACTGAAAGAAGTTCAAAATCTAAATACGCTTTTTAGCTACTCTACCCAACCAGCAATTTTTACGAAATAGTCAATTGAAAATGTCAACGTTAGTTTAAAGGCAACAACGTTGTAACCCTTGTATACATCGGAGATGAGAACTACTAGAACATTATCGACTTGTAATGGCCTGTCATTGTTCTTTTCAACACTTTCAGTCAGGCAACCGTATTGCGTACGGACGTACGCTTGAGCCGTACAGGCCAATCTAGTTTGACGTCACTCAGGACTAACATATTCAGTGTCGTGTTTTGCTTTTGGCTTGTAATATATATTGTATTGACGACGTCATGTACCCGGTATACGTTCAGGCAAGAACTCACTCTTCACGTGACGTGAAACCTCAACCTCAGTTTCTCTCTAGTCAATCTAGTGTGGCATTTACACTTGGTACTATCCTAAAGTAACGGTAACCGCTCCAATCTCTGTTGAAAGCAACTATAATAGCAGCACCAATATCTCCAGCTACCATAAACATATTTTACACTATTACGTGCAACAACAATGGCACCATGTGCGCAGCACTATTCGTACTTAACTTCGGAACTGAATAAAATTAATGGCATCCTATTTTCATCACAACAATATTCTCCCCGCACAAAACACTTAAAGCTTGTAGTGCACACAAGAGGAGTAAATGGAATTTCGGGAGATATTTCGAAAAGTGACGGTAGATTGATTGGATTTTGTGATATAGTAAGTGCATCTATAGTAATATGATAGCTTTGACTAGATGTGAGTACAGAGAGGTTGATGTGGATGAATATCCTTCGGCGGGAAATCTGATTCGAAATAACAAGCTAAGATTTGAAATCATGTTAGATGATAAATAATATGACTTTAAAATTGGATGATTTGTGGAATAATAATGCACGAAAATATTATAGAATAGAATGTTTGGAAAATTAATAGAGTTTATATAAATGAGCGTTGTTATTAATAGAGTTTATATAAATGTTGAAGATTGTGCTACAAAGACATTCAGTGGTTGTATTGTTTAACCGAAATAGTTTTAGTAGTTTCGTTCAGGTTCACAATTTTTTCAGACAGACCAGATATTTTTTGAAAGAAACAATAGGGGCCACATTACTTTCAAGTAATTTCCTGAGTTGAAAGTTCATTTTTTTCTTGACGCGAAAGAAATTTTTAGGTAACTAGTGCTAGATATCTCGAAAGTATTTTGCTTGTGACCTAAGTGCATCATTCAAATTGCATCTGCGGCATAAAACAGGCAAAATTACATTTCACATCGCCTTCATATCTTTTTCCATTCACGATTCACTTTAGATGAAAAGCACTTGACTCGTCAGCTAAAATGCTTTTTCATCTCTCTGAAGAAGATTTTCATAAATGCATATGACCCAAATATTGGAAATATTTCACGGTTTTTATCTCGTTAAATATTAGAACGCATAATATGGCGGCTACTTAAGAATTTTAATTGTATGACGTTGATAAATTACGAATCGCACTGATGGGCGTGATGGCATGTGAGTCGACCGCTTTTCAAAATGAGAAAAGCTAAGGAATTTGTTGAAATATTACGAAAATACGTGATGATTACTAAGGCGTTTCAATGAGTTATTATTTTATATGCGTGCATGTATCTGTGCAGATTCATGCTATGAGCTTGTTAATTGAGTGGAGTGTACAATATTTCAGGAATAACTCATATTTAAGTGGAGCAAAATATTTATTTTATCTTTGTAATGCGCAAGTGGTATGAATTAGGGGCAGTTGTGTTTGAAAACTGCAAAGATATCTGATAGCACTGGGCAGATTTGTGTTTTTTTCACTGGCAGAACTGCTACCTTCGTACAAGAAACTTTAGGTAGCTGAAATACCTTAAATACTAAAAGTAGTGCTATACACTTCTCACGATCGTTGTGTTGAAACTTAATATAGAGAATATTTCTGTTAACTGCTAGGCTGTTCCACCTAACGGGTCAAAAGTGAAGCAGCTGGGTAAATATTGGAGTCACCTGTTGATCGTTCTAGATTTTCAGGTCATGAAGCTTTATAGGCCTTTTTGGAGACAAACGATATGAAAGTACTATGGAGCTCCTATAAAGTATCTTAGAATCTTTGATTGGGTCTGATGAATGATAGTTATGTTTGACGAACGAGCTACTCCACAGAAATACAAGCTATAAATCCAAGTAGGTTTCAATACAGATTTATAAGCAACCACTTTGGAGTCGAGTGAGAGTCCATTCGAAGCTAATGAATTTGATCTTCAACTGCTGATTTTTAGGTTTCAATGTGGCGTGTCCAGGTGAGCCTGATGTCAGAGTGCATTCGAAGTATTGAACTTCCTTACTTTGGTATTGATACATTGTTGATATTTATTCGAGGACAAGTTAGTTTTATCAACGTGAAAGTAGTGTGGACGCATTTATGAGTCGTTCATATTGATTTTCCACTTAATAAGCCATTTTTCAATACGCGAGATGAACGCTTGTAAGATTCGGGATGCCATATCTGGATCTCAGCTTGTGTATAAAATAGCGATATCGTCTACAAAAGTTCCTGCAGTTTTCACTTACTGGAAGATCAGACGTAAATATTCTATAAAGCATAGGTCCTAAAACACTCTCTTGTGGAACTTCAACTTGCACTTGATGTTTTGCAGCTATGAGGCTTTTGCGCCGAACTTGGAATGTCCGATCTGCTAGGTAAGATGAAAGGACCTCATGAAAGCACATTGGAAGCATAGACTTGATTTCGTACATCCAGGAAAACTGCTTTACAGTATTTCTTACTTTTCAATGCTATTTTGATGTCGGAGACAAAGCTATGCGCTTACTAATTAGTACTATCTTGTCTTCGGAATCCAAATTGGTGCTTATTGGCGCTTATTCTCGAGTATTGGGAGTATTTTTTTAGAAAAAACTTTCTCCAGTATTTTGGGGGTCGCTAGGAAACAGACTAGTAGGTAAATATGATTTTACTTAAGACAAGACTTTGTCTAGTTTAGGGATCGCTATAATCACGGCTTCTTTCTATGCGTCAGGGATATTATATACGATTCTCATAATAGTATTAAAGAGGTACGAAAGCAAAGTGCGCCTGATCGGTGGCAACAGCTTAAGCATGACGTTGGAGATGAGATCATCGCCTGGAAATTTCCTAGAACATTTTTTCTCGATGATAATATTTTGGAGTGCATAAGCTGAAATTTAAATGGGCAATGTAACATAGATATTGAATTCAGAAGGTAGATCTTGTATTATCGAATTGAGAAAAGTTAACTTTTGTACCAACTGCGATCGTAGTGATTTCTTCTTCGTCGCTTCTGACTCAGCTTCCATTGGAAGTTCTCAATGGTTTGTTAAATCTTTTGAGTGTCCTCCACAGCGAATAGTCTGTATTTTTGGCGGGAGTGAGATATTTCAAGAATTACTTGAGTGTCAACTCATTGTGATTTGTTAGTGCCACTTTAAGTCCTCGAGAAGTTTTGTTAAGTTGAGCCTGTGTTTGCGGCGATCTGTTTAGCTAGAATACTTTGGCTGCCTGTCTTTTTTCCTGGATTAAAATGCGAATTGACGAAGAGTAGGTTACCTTCTTCAACGAAATGTCTGCCTTGGGTTTCACTGCTGCATTAGTAACTGCAGCCATGACAAAATCTTTGGAACTGTGGATTTGATATCTTTTGCATGCTGAGTTTAGCAATATTTTTAATGATATTGAGTCGTTAAAGCGTCTCCCGAAGGCTTCCTAGTTGAGATTAATATATAGTGCATTTACGGGTAGCGAAGTGAGGTTCCAAATCCAGCGAAGTAATGGTAGGAAAGTAGTCTGACGAAAGGTTAAAAACTTGTTCTGCAAAAGCCAAGCGGAAAAGTATTCTATCTGAAATATCAAAATCAAAGTCACCGAACAGTTAATAGACAAAACAGAAAGCTCATATGACTGTTTCCTTAAAACAGCTTAATATTGCTTAATGTAGTATTTGCTTACCTCTTCCAAATGATAGTGAAGCAGTTGTTCTTTTATAAGTGTAACTGATCCTCCTCTAGCTTTCCTGTTTGGATGTTTAGTGTTGTAAAAAACAATTGGAAAACAGGACAACGTCTGTAGTTGGCAGTATGATTATTACCCCATTTGCTACGTTTTCCCGAAATGATGTTGTGTAGAATCTGGTAATTCGCATGTTGCACGAAACGCTGTTACTTAATCGGCTCTTCTAGTGAAATTCTGCGGTACATGAGGTATCACAGACTATACATTTTATTGATTTTTCCTTTTTTATGCTCACTAACCTTAAGTTCCAATTCAATATTGAAGACTAGCTGCGACTTTGAAACTTGCAAAAACAATTCCACTTTGATTCTGCTTTCGGAGGCTTAGTCCCCAAAACGATCGAATTTCCCGTATCAACTATTCTCTGCTTTGGTAAGCTTTAGAGACGATATACGTTGTCTATGCTGATTTATAGACAAGAAGGGAACCATGATCACAAATCAATAACTTTTATGAGTAAATTATTTCGATGGGGGCCCGGTAGCTCTGCTCGCTAAGGCGTCAGGCCGAAAAGCGGCGTGCTACGGGGTCTGCGGGTTCGAATCCCGCCAGTGCCATGGCTGTAAGTGTGAATGCGTGTGATTGTCTATAAGGGTGGCAAATGGGCCCAAACTGGTGGCCTAATGCTGGCCGCGTTCCCGGCAGCCCTCTTCATTAGCCTAACCTAACCTAAATTATTTCGATGGATATAAGTCGAGGATGTTAAAATTTGTCACAGCTAACGTAAATAAAAATTAATGATCTCCAACTGCAAGTGGTCACATCAGTCAAGTATGCACTGTGAGCTGATGTCTGATGAGAATCAGTGCATACTTTCGAAACCACTTTGTCAAAAAGAATGTTTCAATAAAAAAATGTCAATTTTAATCATCCCGCAAAAACAATTCCACTTTGTAAAAAACGTTTATAATGAATTTTACTCTGGACCTACTAGCATTCAGTTCTATCTTCATCTCGTCGACATCAATATCAGGCTCAATGTTTTTGATTATCACTGATAATCCTTTGCTGCTTTCGAGTTGGAACTTGTGATACTGACGACAAGTATATCAAACTCTTTAGTTATTTTCCTAAAAATTTTCTGGTTGATGATTGTTGGTCGTTGTTTAAAAACTTATATTTTCATGACCAATTTAAGACAAATGGGAACTTCGGAATCTTTTCTTAATAATATTACAGTATTTTTTTTATCCTTCTTTGTATTTGAAGAATAATATATAGAATAAAAAACAGGAAAAAAAAGAAACTGGAATTGATAGCGCAGCTTAATCCACGTACACGCAGCATGAAGTAGAGGTAGGAAAAACAAGCAGTATGTGTTAAGGGTTGATTGCAGTATATGACATTTTAAAGCAAGGAACAATATATTTAACTAATGAATTAGATTTTTTATATTAGGGCCCCACAATTTTTTCATATGTCAACTACATACTGCAAATATGCATCATGTCAACTGCATCATGTTGCATCCCTGTTTCTTCCCTCCATATGTCTACAATAAAATTTCTTAGCTCCACCACTCGACTAAATAGACTCAAACTTGTTTCCAGTACATGTCGCACACACTCATTTCGGGCTCCTCTCTGAAAACAAGTCTCCATAAAACTTAGCGCCGAGCGAGATTACTATAATGCAGTATAATGTAGTGTATGACATGTTTCGGAAAGATCCTTTCGGGAAGAATTTCCCGTACAACAAAGTTCTTCCTGCTTTTCCCCTGAGGCCTGTCGAAATAACACTGTCTGTCAGTCTCTCGCTCTCGTTCATTCTACATATCTTCTCTTCCGAGCACAGTCTCGTTTCCAGACACTTTTTTCTGACATGGATATTGCGCCGGTAGACAAACTAAAATATACATTCACATGGTAAACCAAGCGACAGTAAATTGTGTACCAAGAATCTTCCTTCCGGTAAAGTCAAGTCGTATCTTAGCACAGAGTTTTCCGGAGACGGGACAAGATGAATTGAAAATATGTCAATCTGATTATGCCATAATGTTATGAAAAATATTGATGGCAGAATAGACGATACATGCATGGGTTTGTTGTATATAGGAGGTGTCATGTGTGTTTTGATTGTATGCAATGATGAAGCTATTGTTCGACAGATTATTTTTGGATAATCATAAATATTGCGAAAGAAAGATTGATTAAGAGAATGTGACAAAGTATCATCTTGTCTATCAATTACTGTCGCTTTAATATCGTTAAGCTATTCAATCATGGGAAAAGACAAACATACTTCCCAATTATCCTCAAAAAAAAAAATATCCCACACGTTTATCTTTTCAACTCAGTTATTATTTTAAATTCAGTTGAAAGATTAACTACGTGCAGAAGATAACAATTGGAAAGTCATGAAAACTCTTGAATTTCGTCTAGCATATTTTCTCTCATTTTCCACGAATTCACTCTCAACACATGGTACCCGACAAAAAAAAATTGATACACATTTCACATGATGCGTATGAATAACAGCTTTTATTTCAAGAACAATTCTATTTATCCCGAGAATTTTTTTAATATTTAATAAGCGCTTGCTGGATTGCAGTTTTATTTATCCTTAAGAAAATAATACTACTTGCACGAGAGTAATGGCCGCAGAGGTAGGAATCGAAAAAAAAACACGAAAACCTTGAGTAACGAAGTCAGTTTGATAGCTGGAATAAGGAGCAGGTGACTTTATTTTTATGTGCCTTTTAGTATCACTTGCAGATATTCTTCGAAATAACATGTTTTCATTTCAATTTTCCAAGAGAATGATTGTATTGAATTTGAAAATTCGAAGGACGATTTCATTTTTAAAACAAATATGTATTCTGCTATATTAAGAACTGATATTTGTTTTTTGAAAATTAATGCTAATTGGATTCGGTTTTCATGGAAGAAACATTTGATAAAAGTATCAACTTTTCTCTGCACCGAAATCACATCAAAATAGCAAAAGTTCACAGAGTTCATTGAATTTCCAAAAATTAAACCTACATTATACATTTCTGTATGTACCTACATATATTTCTATACATTTCTTTCGATGACACGTGTCAAATAGAACAGGTATAACTTCATAAATATGACTGTCACACACCACTGTAAATTCTACTTGATGGTGGTTCGATGTGAATAAGGTCTGCTGAAGAAACTGAATCTAAAATAAAAGAAAATCGTCCACTAGTACTTCAAGGCACTATTTCTAGCAGAACAGTCCCAAAAAAATATATTCAGGTGTCATTTTAATACACATAAGCCAACCAAAGCCTGCATGCTTTGTTTTTTCAGAATTTTTGAGAGACATCGTTTTGATTCGGCCATATTATTAGGACTTAAATTTTCATTACTCTTAACCAGCAGTGCAAAACAAACAAGTAGATACACACATACATATATATCCACTTTCGCCTTCAAGTTTTAAAAAAAATCTGTTTGCTTAAAATCAAGTAATTGTAAAGCATTCATGAAACCTACACGGCGGAAATACATAGTTGTCGGTATAAAATTACTCGTTCAATAGGCAGTATGCAATATACAATTACAACAACAAACAATACTAGAAGTCAGGTGAATCAACTAGAAGCTTTTCCAGCAGAAAAGCTGCGGTGAAACACGAGTGAATCAATCATACATTCGATACGATGACGCTTAGTGACTTGACGTTTTTTTTTCGAAAGTTACAAAGAGAAAAGCAGCAAGAAAGTGATAAAAGAGCGAAGACCAAAGATGGAGATATTTATACCCTACCTTCAAAGGAAAAAATTGCAGAAAACTAGAGAGAAAGAATGAAATTCTAGGTAAGTATAATCGGCTAGTTATATGTCATAATAAAAGGTAGGAAAATCAAAATCAATCTAATGTGAAAACTACGCACAAAGTAAATCTTGGCCCAGAATCATTCTAATTTTAAAATGAAAAGCATTTTTCATGAGTTTGGAGTAATTAAACTGGTTTCAATAAAATAATACATCCAAAAAAATTTACTTCTTCGGCGTAGTAACCATTTTTCTGTCATTTTTACTGGTTTAAACGTCGATTAAGCCAAGAAATTAGTGCTGCATAATCGTCGTTTTAGTCTTGAAGAGCTAGCACGACAAGTCAACATTTCTTGTGAATCGGATCGGACTATTACGGTTGATGTTTCTAGTGTAAGACACGTCGCAGATCGACTCGTCTCAAAAGACTTCCATTTTCTTCAAATGGAGCATCGTAATCGAGTGTGTGAGACATGCTAGAACGAGTGAATTTCGACCTCGGATTCATCGAACGCGTCATTATGGCTCATGATAGCTAGATCTATGAATATGATATGGAAACCAATAAACAATCAACGAAAGACGTTAGCCAAAGAATCTAAAACCCAATAAACCGAGGTAAAGTTGGTCAAAAATTAAAGTTCTTCTCATTGTATTTTTTTATATTCGTTGAATCGTTTACTGGCGACTCCTTCCTGAAAGTTAAACAGTAAATAAATGATATTATTTGGGTGTTATGGGATGTTTGAAGGAGAGAGCATCCGTAAAAAAGACCTGATATTTGGCAAAACGATTCATGGATTTAGCAGCATGATAATCACAAAGCCATCATTCTGACCAAGTATTTGAATCAAAACGCAATGAAGATCGTCGAAAAGGCACCGTATTAAGCAGATTTGACACTGTGATTTTTTTAATGAGCTTGTTACGTCACTAAAGACAAAACAACAAATCGCGAAAGAAAATATAGTGACGATTGTGTTCTTCATTGGAAGAAGTCTATCGCTTCAAATGCAAGCTATTTTGAAGGAAACTCAAAAAATTTAGATGAGTAATTGATACATATTTTGTTTTTTATCTAAGCGAAACTTATTTGTAAGAGTGTATATCATCAAATGCCAGTTTATTGCTGTCATACCTAGAAAAATACCGTTTTGAAAAAAACACGCAGCTGAAAGTTACCAATTGTAAACTATAATTTAAACGCTGATTGTTTTGATACAAAATACAATGAGCGTCCAGGTTAGCCGAAAGCAAAAGCTTAAATCATGCGTTGAAACAATTGGTAGAAGCATTGTGCTGCTCAGTTCGCCATTTTCGGACGCCTTCACGCAACCGTAAAGATTTACAAGAAAAGAAAATGAGTTCCATATATATTATAAATAAACATACATCGAAAGTGTAGAATCCAGAGACTTCCTGTACTTCGGTACGCAGGACTTCTCTACGCTAGGTGCTGGCAATGCACATTTTAAGCTTCTTAGTTTGGTGTGTGTCAACATACATTTAGCACAATAGCATGAAGCAACCTCCACCACGTTTCGCTGGAGATACCTTTATTCGCTCGAGCGGATGACTATCATAACTCAATTGTATGCTTTATAAATGTTGTTTTAATAAATCAGCTAACTACTCGGCATCACGCCCAGTTACCGACCTGACTTGCTAGTCTGGACGTCTGTAGAGCTTACTGTCATCGGCATCCCGATGTCGGTATCGTCCACTTTTCCAGTATGATGATATTTGTCTGCGGAACTGCCAGCTGTATGCCATTGTCAGATAGCCACCGTTCCACCTTCCTCACAACCTTAAGTTTGAATTTGACGCACTCAACAGCTCTAAAAAAGATTCAGGAGTTAGGTAAGCTCATACTTCGGCTCCTCAGTCGGCTGCACGCTGACATTGCGCTGATACAGGAACCGCTTCTGTAGAAGAATGCGGTTTGTGGATTCGGCGCGAGTCTCAGTGTGTTCTAGCTAACAGATAGGGACAAGACAAGGGCTTGTATGGTCGTCAAAAAAGAGTTTAATGCAATCTTGATTCCGCAGCTTTGTGATGGGAATACAACCACTGTGTGTTGGGGGAGGAGGATCGTTGGTGGCGGCACGTGGGGGTGTCTGCTACTGGCGGTCTATCTACCATACGACATGGATCCCAGCACACCTGGACTGAGAACAGTGGCAGAAGCGACTATGACAACTGATACTGTCATCGGCTGGGACGCAAATGTTTACCACGAAATGTATGGAAGCACCAACATAAACGACAGAGGCAGGTGGAACCTCAATATCCTCAATATAAGTGACAAACCTACATTTATGACTAGGAACAGGGGTGAGGTAATTGATATTACCGTGGCAACTCCAAGTATGATGGAAAGTGTCCATAGCTGGCAGGTTTCTAGCTTACCGCCGCATTTGGACCACCAGTGGTTATGCTGGATAATGGTAGTTCTGGTATCTCACCCAAAAAAAGTTCGGAATCCGAGAAAAGCACAATGGACAGTTTACTCAAGAAAACCAAATAGACACCTCAGGGCACTAGACGACCTGGATATGACGAGTCCAGGACGACTTAACGAGCAGGTGAACCGATTAACAGGAATCTTAGTGTCCGTTTTCAGACGTGTGCCCGCAAAGGCCCGTAAGGAAAAATGCTACTTTATGGTGGAGTTGCGAGCTAACAAAGGCTAGAAAATACACACGAAGGGCGTTTAACAACGGAAGCCGGTCCGAAATCGTAGAAGCAGGAGTTGTTGCTCTTCAAAAACAAGATAACACGAGCTAAGCGCAACTCATAGAGGGAATTCTATGAGAACATTGAAGGAAGTACAAAAACTGCTAGAATCAAGAAGGTCCTAAGCGTAACTCCCAGAGTACTTATATCTCTGTGAAGTGAAAATGGTGATTGGGTGGAGGACCCGGAAGAATGTCTGGATATGCTACTCGAAACTCACTTCCCGGAATCGGGTTACAGGGCACCGCGTGGTGACAAATTTTGAGCAGCCCACCGGCCGTCCGAGCAGCTGATTTAGGAAGTAGTAGAAGCGGTCACGATTGAATGGGCTATAGGCACGTTCCGACAATACAAGTTACAGGGAATAATGAGATATCGCATATCATGCTTTAAAAAGCAGATAGGAACATCATTTTCATCCTGCAGCGTATTTTTACCGCATGCCTCCACCTCAGGGTAGTACCTGAGCAATGGACAAAAGTTATGGTGGTCTTCATTCCGAAGCCTGGTAGGTTGAATCATCATTATGTGAAAACACTAGAAAAGCTTGTGGATTTGCACATTAAGAGCTTCATTGATGTCGCGAGAATCTGTGTCGATCAGCATGCGTATCTAGCGGGCAGATCAGTAGAGACAGCATTACACATAGTTGACAGTTCAATAGAAAAATACTTACAGCAAAAGAAATTCACGTTGGCAGCCTTCTTAGGCCATCAACATATCACTTTCGCGAGTATCACCGATGCCTATTTTCGATATAGAGTGCATAAAACTCTGGCGACCTGGGCATTGGACTTGCTCAAAAACAGCCAAATTGAAGAACTTTCTGGAGGTAAAAGCGGGGAGAATAGTCGAAACCGGAATATCACAAGGGGGGATTATATCGCCCCTTTTCTGGATCCTGACAGTCAACGAAATACTGGAGAATTTAAGGGCCGGTCGCTTTAAGGTGATGGCGTATGATTATCACATTGTGGTACTTGTGAAGGGTGTATTCCCACAAACTTTGTCGGACCTTATGCAATCAGCGCCGGACCATATCCAAATCTGGGCCAGAAAAGCTGGGCTTAGGACAATTCCGATAAAAACCGAACTTGTATTTTTCACAAGAAAACACAGGGCATCGGCTATTGCCTTACCTCTCCTCAACAGAATAACATTGGAACTTGTAGATGGTGTTAAATATTTGGGTCTTTACTAGACAGGAAACTGAGCTGGGGAACTAATGTGAAGCGCGGTATAGATAAGGCTCCCGCAACATTTTTCGCGTGCCGATCTGCCTACTCTAATATCTGGAATTTCAAACCTAGAGCAGCCTACTACATATTCACATGTATAGTGAGCCCGATTTTCAGAGTATGGGCCGATCGTGTGGCGGAAGGCAGCGGAGAGTAAAACCAACATCAAGGAGCTAACAAGACTGTAAAGATTAGTTTGCATATGTATTACGGGCGCTTTCAGAACAGTCTCAACCGCTGGGTTGGAAATGGTTCTGGGACTTATGTCAATCTTTAGAGGCGCAAGCTTAGCGGCAATACGCGCTCAAAATTCAGGCATGTAGAACGATTCAAATCAGTGGGGCCACAGCGGTATTCTTACAGAATGCTGCAGAAGATTTGGGCTTGTTGCGGAAGACACGGACCCCATGAACAAAACCATACATCTTGGCAGGAATTTCCAGGTCAAAATACCCACGAGAACAGACTGGACGATTATGGGGAGTCTGGATTTACACGGACGGGTCCAAGACGGACTAAGGAGTCTGTCGGACCATGCTACTGTCTTTCAGTTTGAAGTATATGCTATACGGATGGCAGATGAGAGTCCATGAGCGGAACATCAACCAAACCAACGACGATTTGCGTCGACAGCAGGGCAGCCATTTTCGCTCTTGCGTCTTACAGACGTTCTTCAAAAGCTCTTAACACTTGCAGAGCGGCTCTCAATGAAAAGGTAAGGCATATTCCTATCCAGTTTATGTGGATGCTAGGAGATAGTGGAGTCATAGGCAACGCAAAAGCCGATGAATGGCGAGCTAGTTTTAGCCCCTGCATCACTGTACCACGGTCAATTGCTGAAACCACAAGAAACTAGATGCTAGCCTATGGGCCAAACTAGAGTCCTAATGCGAAGACAGGTTGAACTGCAGGGTAGAAAGGACATTATGGTCATCAACTTTTCTAAGTCAAAGCAGGAAAATGATTAAGCTCAGCAGAAATTGCTTGAGAGCGACGGTCGGCTTGCTCACAGGGCACTGCTTTATTAAATGGGACTGACATCCAATCAGTTATGCAAGATATGCGAGATGGAAAAGGACACCACCGAGCACACTCTCTGGGATTGTTCGGCCTAAATAATATACGCCTCAAGATTTTGGTTCTTACCACTTTCAAGAGTTAGCAGAGGTGGCTTGTACCATCACGTTGAATCAGCTGATTCAGTTTGGCGAAGCGGTCACTTGGCAGCTTTAACAAGCCAGCGGAGGGTGGCGAACGGGCCGAAACTGGCGGTCTAATGCTACCTCCCTCTTTACAACCTAGTCTAACCTACCTTAAATATTTTACAAACATTCTTGACACTGATTTCGGTAATATTAGCAATGCAAATCTACCCAAAAAATTAAGCTTACATCTTGAAGCTACAATCAGAATTATCTGGCTTCTATAAGGAGCTATTCTAAGGCGAAAAGAATTTTAAATTAATTATATTCTGTCAAGCACATTTTGCATAAACTAATTTATATTAAATGACTTTAAAAGGCCCTATCTGAAAATTAGCAGCTGGCAGCTTCCATACGGAGTGAAAAGAAGCTACCGAAATTTTGAAACTAGATCACGCGTGTTCCAAATATCTACTGTTCTTAAATCTTTTCATCTTCAAATTTCATTCTGAATTGATTTGAAAATCTATAACGCAATTCGCATAATTCATTTTGGTCTACATTTTGCTGTCGATTTTCTGTGCCAAAAACAATGAAAACGATCTAATCCTCTTAACATAGCAATATTTTCAAATTCATCTTACCCTATGCCATAATGATGCTTTCCCATTTTGGCAATGTCACTATCTATAGAGAAATGAAGGGTCGAAGAAAAAATGTTTTTCAAAATTTCATGGAATAAAATTTTCATGGGATATCAACCCTGATTATATTTTGGCTCGCTAACTCTAGCGATTCATTTTTTTACGTAGGATGATGTGTAAGACTTTATTTGTATATAGGCCATTATATGTTCTCGAGCATTCGGAAAAATTGAAAGAAACGCGAAAACGACAAAAAGAACATTAAAAATGAGAAAATAAATGTGAGATGTTTCCTATTTAAATCCTGCTAAATTCTTTCGGTTGATCTCTCCTAGAAGTACATTGAGGGCATGTATGTATGTATGCAACTTCCAGCATAGTCATCATGATATCCATACAAATATTCCTCGTTTTGTGTCCTTGAATGATATGCGGAGTTCAGTTTTCTTGCATTATACTGCCATTCGGTGAGGGTTCTCTCGCTATCTTTTCATGGAATGAGAAATGAAGAAAATGGTTGGATGTTGAGAGGTTGACGTGCATTCTTGTTCAAGTTACAAGCCAAGATGGGAAGCACAGAGTGGGAAAGGTTACAAAAACTACAAATAAATATGGAGAAATTATAATTTGTATGCATTTTCTTTGCTCTCAAAAGCAATGTTATAATTCCTGGCTCAATTTTTCAGAAAATATGTCCCAGATCTGTAGAAAGAATCGACTTTTCCGCTCGTCCTACTGAAGTGGAATATGCTACAAGCTATGTCATGATGCATTTCTATGATTATAATTCGTAACGGATTGCAATCTGAGTGCGCCTATATACTGAACTTTGTTGTAGACGCATGTAGTTTAATCGAAGATGAATAGCAAAATATAAAATATAATTTTAAACAGAGAAAATAAAAAACCCTGACATATACAGTCGGCGATAAAAGTCATGGCACCTTTAATTGTGTAGAAAAACAATAAGTACCATTCAGTATGGTTTTTAATTTTTAAAAGTAAATTACTCAAAATATAATCTTTATAATAGCAGCTATATTTTCCCATTTACGGAATTTGAATGTTGCATTGCGTTTGTCCGTAAAGAGCAAAATTTGTTGCGTAGTACACAAATGCCGCGACAAAAATCATGGCACTCAGCGGGTTGGTTATTCAATAACAGTACTTTCCAGGAATTGTGTAGCCTGTTGGAAGTAAATATCAATTCGGTGGTCTATCTATTTTAGTTTGAGAAAATTTTACGCTGATTCAGTCAATTTTTAAAGTGTTTCGTGATTAAAAAAGATATCAAGGAAAGAAACAACGTGTGAAGAAAGGAAAATTGTGTTAAATATGAGGAAAGATGTTAAAACTTATGAGGAAATTGGAGATTATATACAAAGGAGTAAGTCAACAGTAAGAAATATAATAAAACGAACGGAAATAGAAAACAGAATTAAAAGCAAGACCAGAACGAGCCGGCCCCAAGTTTTAACCGACAACCATAAACGGATTATAATGTATAAAAAAATATTTGCAGCTTCAGTTGAATTTGGAAAAAAATTTCTCCAAGGAGTATTCAAAGAGTCATACGAAGAAATGGACTTAGAAGCCGTGCCGTTCGCAGAAAACCGTTCATAAGCAAGGCAAATAAAAAAAAACGTCTAGGATTCGCCAGAAAATACTTAAATGCACCAGCTGACTTCTGGAACAAGGTAATTTTTTCCGACGAATCGAAATTCAATATTTTTGGAAGTGGTGGTCGCATAAGAGTGTGGCGTCGACAAAGCGAAAGTTTACTGCCAAAACATTTACATCCTACAGTGAAACATGGTGGCGGTGGCGTTATAATATGGGGATGCATGTCTGCAAACGGTGTGGGGAATATGGAGTTTATAGAAAGCACAATGGATCGTTTCGGATACCTAGCCATTTTGAAGAAACATTTACAAAATAGTGCGGAAAAATTGGGTTTGAGTGGTGATTATTATTTTCAAAAAGATAATGATCCCAAGCATACAGCATACATTGTGAAACAATGGATAATCTATAACACTCCTCATATGCTGGCTACACCTCCTCAGTCACCAGACCTCAATCCGATTGAGAATCTTTGGAGCGAATTGGAAAAAAACTTAAGGAAACATGACATAACATCGAAAGCACAACTGAAGGACATACGGCAAAAATGGGCTAATATCAACAATTCATATACGCTAAAATTAGTCCAATCAATGCAAAGGCGCTTGAAAGCAGTAATACAATCCAAAGGACATCCAACTAAATATTAATTTCACAATACTGCTATTAAAAGATACAATTTTCTAATCAAGTGCCATAACTTTTGTCGCGGCAACAGTATAAACGAAGTTGTTTTGTTTTATTAATTTTGTGAAATTTGATTTGTTTTTATATATTCATAATCTATATTAATAAATATTTATTATTTCTAAAACAACGGAATTGCTTTAATATTTTAGAAGATATGTATCTGCAAAACGATAAGTGCACTCAGGTGCCATGACTTTTGTCGGTGACTGTATTACTTTTCAAGTTTGTTTAGATGGCTGTTGAGAATTAAACAAATAGTTGTTTTAACGAGACTGAATGAAACGAGTCCAGAGAAAAAAAAATATTGGGGAGAATCATAATACGGCTCTTGTCACCTGTAGGCTTAAGCAAATATGATCGGTACAATAACAGTCGTTGTTAAAAACATACCACTCAACGTAAATGGGTAACTATAATAATTTATACAGGGGACTATATTTAGCCTCCTATGAGACCTGACCTCATTTGAAAAAATTACAAAGGTATATTTTCGAAACAATCTTCGCCTGAGGAACCTCTTTTGATATGGTACCCAAGGAGTTACCGTCTATACACTTAAAATTTCTTTCCAAAATTTGTTTTTATATTATTTCTTGATATCGTCATTCCAGAGAATATTCAAAACCCATCAATTTTCATCATATCCAACCGAGCTGAAATCTATTCTCTATACAACTCACTTCTTGTCTACCTATAAATTTACTTCCAATCATTGCTCATTCAGGTCAAAGCAATTACTCAATATCATTGCCGAAAAAAGGCTGTAAATCATCCATTTTGCATCCATTCAGTTATTGTACTTGCCATACACTCACCACCACTTCTCCCCAAAAACGAAACTGCCGCAGAAACATAATACCACATTATCAATCAACCAGTCTCTAAAGTGTTTATCATAAAACCGTCACTTTAAAATTTATTGAAAAACTTCCTGTGAAATTTGAAGACTTTCTCGCTTGTCTTGCTACGCCGTAGTCAACCTTCGGTTAACTTTAGCTTTCACAGGCTGTGCTTTTGCAGCCCTCTTTTCTACCGATTTTCTAGACAATCGCTTCAAGGTAAAATAAACACATGAATGCTTTGGATGAGAAATGTACATATTGGGGAATTTTCCATAGAGAATTGTCTATCTTATTTCTCCGTCATGCCACCAGGTTTCGATCTTGGGGGGGTTGTTGTGTGAACATGCCTCATAAAAGTTTGCTAAAGAGAAGATATCATGCAGAAATATTATAGACTATTTATATGGTTTTGAAAGGAAGGAGCGATATTTTCAGAGTGTTTACTTGTCGCATGTCGTAGTATTCTATTTGCTAGAAGAACACTTATCTCAAGTGAATATTGGAAAGCAATTCTTTTTTTGGTGGAAGAGTAAAATGACAGAAGATAGTTGGAAAACTTTTATAGATTAAGTTTGATAAAATTTTGAATAATTCATTCTTTCTCTAGGATGAATGGATTACTATTGGAAAGGTTTAGGTTCTTGGAAATTTGTCATATTTGCAAGTTTACTTAGCCCGAAATCACTCGAGAGTTATAGCTACGTAGAAAACTTTTCAGTAGAATTCTTTTGTTTTTATTTCAATCTATTGAAAGAATTGGAAGACTTTCACTTAAATAAAAATAATTCATAAAATAATTGTTATGGAGGCATTTGTACGAATAGTTTTATCATTTACAAGTTTTTGATAAGTGGTCGACCTAAGTCTAAGGAATACTTGTAAACTGATCGGAAATTGGCAATCAGAACCAAAAGTGGCAAATTTATTTGCACTTTTTCGGTAATTTATGGATGAAACCCGAAAATATTTTTTCCTACTAAAATAGTCGCTTTATTCCAACAGATAGTGTTATCTTAGCTTTTTTCCAACGGGCATTTCCAGACTAATTTATAGCGAAGCCCCACCATTAGGTTTGAAACGACAGTAGTGTTAGCAACATACTCTTCATAGCGTCTAACATGTCGAATTTAGTGCCGAAACAAGTATTTGCAAGAAATCTCAGTGAATTGCGGCGACCATATTTTGTCAGAAAGAACATGCAGAGTTTGGCTTAGCTGCTTCAAAATTAATAATTTTGTTGTTGAAGATACAAGTGAGCTTGACCACCGCAAAAGTTTGGAAAGGAAGAATTAGAAGCAGTAAGGAAAATTGGCAGCGATGAGCAGCTGCGACTCTGGCAAGAAGTGGAAGGTTTGTGCATCGTATCCTGACTGGTGATGAAAAGCAAATTCACAACGATCGCCCAAAACGTAGCGAAATCATGGCGTAAGCTCGGTCGATAATACGTCAACATCGACGGCAAAACCGAATATTCATGGTTGCCCTGTATCGGCGGAATTCCCAAGTCTAACGAAACCATTAAAGGAAATCGCTATCGACTACAATTATTGCCTTTGACATAAGCATTGAGAGAAAAACGGTCGCAATACGAGGAGAGAAACGACAAAGCATTTTTGCAGGATTACAGCAAAACTTTTGACATTCAGTCGTCTATCAAGTTGCAGTGGTTGACTTTTAAATAATAAGCCAGTAAGTAGGTATTTATTTCTCTCTATTATTTTGTACAACTTCCTTCAAAGAAAACAATAAGATGCATCGATATTCTGTTTGCATCTGTTAGAAGAAATAAATTTTAAAGATAACAGACTACTGCCCAAATAATTTGAAGTTATTAGCTCAATTTATGAAGCTATGATCTCATACTCTGTTGTAGGTGTATTAGACAGCCCACAGACCACACGGAGCTATAAGCGTCACTCGATTCTCACAATTAAAGGTAGTAAATACTCTGCCTCAACGACCGACTTAATGTTATATATAGAGCATAGACGCCATATGACTTAGATCGAAATGTGCAAAATGCAATGATAATCATACAGTTAACTACAAAGTTTGAGTCGCCTTGAGTTGATTCCCGTCTAAATTGGATTTTTTTGGACAATACATAGATGTTTCTTTCAATCATTTATAGTATATTGATCCAAATATAAACTTTTCCAGTAGCATTCATAAAAATTAGCCAACATCCAGTTTGCTTTTACCATGGGGCCAAATCTAGAATGTAATAATTGAGCTCGACAACGGATTGCACTGGCAATGCAGTTAACGCTGAACCGTCCCTGATTACACTGCTTAAACTTATGGTATAACTAGAAAATATGAATATATTTTATTCGATGAGCTTTGCTAGGTTTGGGATTGATGTCTCCGGAAATGTTAGACGTGGATGCAAAGCATATATATTTTCTTAACATGCCAGGTATCAAGAATGGTGACGAACATTTATGGTGACAATAGCATCGAAACGATGGCTCGAAGTTTACAGGTACTGATTCAAAGCAAAACAAATAAATATATGTCCAGTGCTAGTGCTCTACACATCGTAGGTTCTTTGAGTGCTGAAGTGAGGGGACAGTCTACAGTGACTTCTACGGCTTAAATCGTAATTGAAAACTGATTGAGAAACAACTAATATATCACATAGATTTATTTCAATTAGTGAAACCTCACTTAGTGATGATGATTCGTGCAGATGAAGTTTCATGATTCAAAGTCGCACAGCCCGGCAGTGAAATTTGACAGTTTCTTATGGAGACTATCGCAGTAATAAACCCAAAAATACGTCAACTTTATTTTCTGAATGAGGCCAAAACCTGTAATGACAAGTAAGCACTTTCACTTAAGGCCTAATAGTTAATCATGGTTGACTGTCCATGACTGGATTCGAACCAATGACTACATATGATCGCAGCCGATGCTGTACTAACTTGTCAAACAAGTTTAAAAGAGTGTTTGCTCTAAAAAAATGTAGACATTCTCACACAGACCTGGCATAAACAATTCCTGCGTTTTGTCATTTGGCGCAAGGCGTGACTCATACTATTCAAGCACAGTAGCTTTAGCTGTTCTTTGCTGGTATCTAACTTGGTTGTAGGCATAAAAGACCATGGGAAATAAGAAATCACCGATGGAAGTAAAGGAGGGAAAAATTCGAAAGGAGATAGACGTTCAAACGTCGGAAGGAACCGTGACTTCCGGAGTGTTATCTTCCAGCCGCCATCGGATCCCTACATGAATGGAGCGGGTAAACTGGCTTTTATAACGCTTACTACTAAAAACCAAGACATCGTTCAGCAAATGGGGAATCCATTTCAATGCAACGAATTTTTACTTCAACCTCCCCCATGATTCGAGAGCAAATCCGCAAACCCGAGTGTTCTCTACCGAAAATTTAGAATCGACAAACTGGGAAACCGTTTTGTTGAATTCATAGAGCCTGTGCACTCACTCAATTCAATCTACTTGCAACAAGGTTCGATACCATAATACTGCCATGCTTAGCACAAACGTCCTATAAAACTTTTTTTTTCATTTTCGAGTTAACACCGGATTTTAAAACTACATAATCTATTACATAATTCTACAAAATATGAAAAACCTATATTTTCTAGAAGTTCATATGTGAAAATCAAAAGTGAAAAATGCCCTTTCCATGTATATATACACCACTTAGAAAAACACAAATCATTCAATACATCTGTCAATAAAAAATTCACAAGGTGTCATTGGCTGACGCCAATCGATCCGCAAAAAAACTGACTTGCGAAAGCGGCCAAAGGAGGAAGTTATCGAAAAATAAGCTGCTTCCAAGCGTTGATCCAATGAAGGACGCCAGCAAAAAAAAACCTTGTAAATTGATGAAAGGTGATGATGTCCAGCGGTTTTTAAAAAATAAATGGACCTCATCCGGAGGCAATGATTATCTTCGTTAAGGAGAGCGTAATATATGCGAACGTCTTTTGAAAAGACAAGACGGACCCTGCATTTAAGGATTTAAGAGACAATGTGACTAACCTGGACGTGATTTGCTTGCTATTCCAACTTAAATCAAGCCGAACCAAGCACAATGAAATCCAGAAAAAATAGAGGCCTCTCTTGGTAAACATTCGAGTAAACTGCTAATGAGTAGCAATTAAATAACGTAATATCGTCGAAGTTACTACGAAAGATGAAATCTGCAGTAGGGACCCATTAAGGCTGACTAACGGGCAAGATTCAAGCATCACAAAGTTTTATAAGCCTTTTAGAGGCACCTAAATGGCTACTTTACATCGCGTTGTCCAACAGGTATGTCAGGCTTAAGCAGCAGGCAAGGTCAGAATCGATTAGATGGTTTGTAGACTGGCTAAGAGGTATTTAGAAAGGTGTTGATGAGGGTCATATATACAAAGATTGCACGAAGGACCCAAAGGTGGCGATTATATAGTTTTTAAGATGGACTTGAGCTTCCGGCGTAAGTAAGATGGTATAGCTGAACCTCAATCATTATCAGGATTTGATCCCACAACTGGTTTACAAGTCAAAGCGGACGTCGCCATAAAATTCTGTGATGGCTTCTGGGTAACAGACGTAAGTGTTAAAAGCACCAGTCTGGGTGTGCAGATTCAGATTGAGCTTTGCAGGTTGTAATACAACAACCAAGAAATATATAACAGAAACAACCGAGAAACAATTCTGACAAATGTGGTATATGAACGGATGCTGGCCAAAACGGCAATGAATGCAAAGTAGTGCAGCCCAAAAATTATAGCTGGTGATTTGAACGCTTGAGAAGAGGGAAAACCGGAAGATTAACGCTAGTAGGGGAGTGTTACTGGAAGCTTCCTCGCGAACAAGGACCTACAAGGATTGATTAGCACACACTGCATCCATAGTGACCGCCAAGACATAATTTACACGGAAAACTCCACACGTAACAAGAACATAATGTGGTTGATCGTCCGTAGTGAAAATGTGGTTAGCTGGTCAAAAAAATGCTCGAAGGAGAAAAATTCCTGGGAATGGTACTCCAGGACGTGCTGCATCGATGAAAGCAGCACGAATCATCAATACGATTCAGCAGGCATGGGACACTTCCATATTACGACGTTACTTTCTCAAGATCAAGAAGGATGATTATTGCTTGAATGCGAAAGTCCAGGAGCTCCGGGAAAATATACGACAAGGCCAGGTGATGTAGCTAGCGTTGCAAGAGCTTTCCAGAGTACGAAAGTCTGCAGAGGCAGTAGGAAAACGCCTGGAAGAAGCAAAAACTTGCGATTGCTAAGAGCAAGAGTGTCTACTTTAAGAATCTATGCAACGAGGACGATTCTGATCGATGGGATGGAACCATAAAAAGCAGTAAAGTGTGAAATTAAGGGAAAGAGTTCGCTTCAAATCACGTAGCAAAAGATGCTCCAACAAATCGTCACAACGCTATTGCCATAAACACTAGGGCAAAAACCCCGTCGTTAATACAGGTAGATTCCAAAAATATGCCTACGATAAGCAGAGAAGAAGTGCTGGGATACATACGAAAAATCGGTGACAATAAAACATTCAGATGTAATACCAAAATTGAAACGTGCGATCAAAAGATACCAACAGTTTTTGTTCTGTGTAAATAGTCCCACCGGAAGTATTGAAATAGGAGGTTCAACTTCGGTGAACCAAAAATTGTTGGAATCAATCCGATCTCATCGAAAATGTAGCCGTCTTCACATTAAGTACAAATATGGATTGTTTTAGGTGTGGTCACGCAATAAATACAGATAAAAAAGCACCTTTAAACGGGATCAGTTTTGGAGAACTGAAAAGTTGAGCCGAAAGAGAATAAGATAATAAAGCAGGGTTTCCAAATAATATGAAAGGTACGGAAAGACCACTGATAATTATTATTTTCAGAGACATGTGCGAAAAGCATGCGATCAGATAGTAAGGTAAGATTACTTTCCTACAGTTCAGTAAAGATTCTGCTTGATTTGAATATGTTCTTTATTTGAAATAGAGTACATTATTATTTGTATGTATCTTACTAAATAAAAATCTTTGATTCACTATTAGTTTTTAAATTAATATTTTTGGATTTTTTATCCATCTCTTGATTATTATTCTACAGTTATACACTTTATTCATAATAGTAACGAATACTACTTCCAGTTTGTCTTCCTACACACTTCAAATGCCCTTTAATTTTTCAAGACATTGCTGTGGCAGCGTCATACTGTATTCTCACCCTCACTTTCCTTTAACTTTCAGACTCAGACATGTCACCAACCATAAGGATTCTAGACCCAAGCAAAAGTCTCCGGAGACAAGTATTTCACTATATCTTGCACAACTCAGTCACTCCCCATCATCATTCCTCCTATATCGAATACCCAACTAATTTAAATACCCTTCTTACAAGACTTATTTTCCATTCCTCAACCCCCAGAAACCTCAACCATCATCACCATATAACATACTTTCGTTTGCGACTCAACTTACTCAATTAGACTCCTCTCCACTACGTTCAAGCATTCGCTGTCATCACTAACATTCATTTAAATTATGATTATCTCAATCGAGGCGTAAAATGTTTCATGAAAATCTAATTTAACGACAGCAAAGGCGACAACCAAGACGATTACAGTGTCGACGCCAATGCTGTCGCTGTCGTTGAACGAAGAAGAAATTGACTCGAGATAAATGTATGGATTTTCGCACCACAGCATATGGCTTGTCAGATATATCGTAACTTCAGACGTGTAGGCAACCACCATCAATATTCGCTATACTGTTTTTACAGTTCATCGAAAAAGATAACAAATGCATTCATCGAATTGAAAATCAATAAGCCAAAAAATTACACTAGGGGATGGTCTCGTAATGGTCCCCCAAAGTTTTTACTCATGCCACGGATATGTCAAACGAAAAAAAAGCATCGCCACCAACCTCTTGTCGTCTGGTTCGCCTGTGATCTGAGATTCTCGCTTCGTTGAATCAAACAATGGGATGACATGTGTCCGGGAGCTTGTGAAAAATGGAAAGTTTACGGGAATGAATCTAAAAGAATATATGACCGAAACGAATAGCCGAGACAACGAAGACGAAGAAAAATCGTACGACCAACCTGTTGTTGTGCCCCTTTCTCAGGACTGAAACTTTCTAAGCCCAGGTTCTCTTTGTTGTCATGTGAGTCCTTTGAGAATTTGAACGTATGGTGGTGCGTCCAAGTTATACTACTGTACCGTTATCATTTTTCTTCTTTTGATTTTTATGAGATTAGATCTCAGCTAACAACACAACACATTCGAGCGTTGTGGTTTTGGTGATATTTTTTCGGGAGAGAGATATGATCGAAATGTTATCGTCGTCTGGGAATTCGTTTAACGAAAAATATTTAGAAGTGTCGATATTTGAGAGAAGAATCATGTTTGATTTGGGGATTAGGATTCGAGCAAGTAGGGAGGTGATGCTTTCGTGTTGATGGAAACTCTTTAAGAATGATGCAAAGATTTATGATCGTTTTCATGGTCTTTAGTTCCAGCTAAGTTTAATCTGATTGATTTATTGGAATTTGTCTTGTTGAATGTTTAATATTAGAGAGTATGTCTCGGTAAGTGATTTATTGTAATTGGATTGCAGTACTGGATAGTATCAAATAGAGATGGTATAATAAATTTATTTTAATCAATTGGGATGCATTTTATTGAATGAATTGATTTTTTTACGGCAATTATTTTCATTGCAGGTAATGAGCAGCAGTGAAATGTACGCGGTACATACTCTAGCAAAAAGTGATTTTATAGCATAAAAAATAAATTGAATTTATTTCGCAAAATTATGATGAAATGATCTAAAGAAAAAGCATTCGAAACAAGGCTAAAAATAATGCAAACATCTTTGTGTCTAATTATGTGATTCGCAATGGCATTGTTGGCGCGAAATTTTCTTCCATCCATTTCTTTCTCACCTAGAATACCGATCGAAGACCGATGCCGACATATTTGTTTTTTTTTTGAATTTTTTTTTTCCATAAATTCCAACCTCAGATATGAGGAAAAATCATTTATAGAATGCAATTTATGAGTGATATAAGTTATCCAGGGATAGACCCTTAAGGAGAGAGATATCGATGCAGAGAGACATACTGAGATTGAGAGAAAGATGTAAAAGAAGAGAGATGTACAATGCTGTGAATAATTATAAACTCAACTATATTTTTAGGTCTCTCATAAAAACAGGAAATCATTTCAAATAACTGTTTATTTTCTTGGATAATATGCCTTTAAGAAAATTTAGTAGGAATAAAAGGATGATCAAATTTCTTTCTATAGCAAAATAAAACAAAGAAATAAAAACTCGCCGTAAAATCTGTGAAAAATTATAAACTCAGTATAATGTTTGTTAAGTTTTTTATTTAATACTTATTTTTATTTAATACTTTATTTTTTATTACATCTAATAATCGACTCGAAACGCTATTAACAAAACTATTTAATATTGTATCTGATATCTCGTTCCAGGCTACTATTATTCTTTCCTTCAGTTCTGCAACATTTTCAATGGATGGCTTCTCCTGGTCGTAAACTTTCCTCGCTAAGATTCCCCACAAATTTTCTATGGGGTTCAGATCGGGACTTAACGCTGGCCATGGTAATAATTGGACTCCATAATCATGAAACCACTTTTTGGTGGAGGCAGCCGTATGGATGGGTGCATTATTATCTTGCTGGAAAATAATGTTTTCATCTTCCGCTAGTGTCACAAACGGCAGTAGATGTTCCTCTAGTAATTCCTGATAACCGACAGCATTTTTCTTGAAAGTAGCCCAAATAATCACAGATCCACCACCCTGCGCTCGTCTTGCCATGATTCTTTCTTCCCTGCGTAAATCGTGCCAGTAGTAATTAAATCCATCTGGTCCATCGAGATGGAATTTCTTCTCATCGCTAAAGATCACATGATCTCAAATGGCTCCTTTTTGCATAACATTTTCGGCGAATTTAAGTCTAGCATTGATGTGACGTTTTGTCAATTTGGGTTTTTGCAAACATTTTTGATACTTTCTAACTAAGCTAGGATCACATTGCAAGTTCAACTGTCAAACAATTTGCGATGATAAATCTCCTGTGTTCGATAGTTCTCTTAAAACTGCGCGTTTCACACTAGGCGAATTTTTTGGAGGCCGTTCAGATGACTTCTGTGTCCCATAATTTTCGATTCCAATCTTCAAAAAATTTCTTACAACACTCTGCGATCTTTTCCACAGTTCATTAAATCAATAATTCTCTCTGAGCTTTTCCACAGTTCATTAAATCAATAATTCTCTGTTTTTCAACATCACTTAATTTTTTTCCACGTGTCATTTCAGGCGTCAACAAAATTTTTTAAATCTCAAAAAACACAGTTCCACGTCTTCAAAGTATTAAAATTCTACATAAAAACTCAAATCCACACTTGAAACTCTCTTGGCAAACTCCGAACAGCAACTGAGCTTATAATTATGCACAGCTGCAAAATGCCTTTTTTGGAATTTTTACCTACTACTTAGCGTGGTTGAAAGAAAGAGAAAGGCAGATAATTGAAAAGGGTTTCCGGGATTCCAAGAATAACATGTTCAGGCATAAAAATACATTTCCTAAAAATGCTTTGGACAAAATTTGAAAAATATGTTTGAGTCTATAATTATTCACAGCACTGTATGCTGAGCACAAGAGAGATATATGCTGAAGAAGAGAGATATTGAGTGAGTTAAAGGCAAAGAGACAGAAAAATCTAGAAAGTCTAAAATGGAGATTGTTTATAATACAAAGAGGCTGTTAATCCGTTTTTGGAAACAAATTGCTGTGCGGAAATCACAAATACGCACTACCTCTTATTACCTATCTATAGATTTTTCAGTACCTGCGCATAAGGTCATTTTGTGTGTATATTTGAAACGAAAAATCATTTTGAAAGGGTATGAAAGCTATGGTAATCGGAAAAATATTATTTGTTTAGCGCTTTTTAGAGTGTTAGATTGAGGCAAAACTGTCTCCGAAACGGCAAATGGCTATTGCAATAGTAACTGTACATAGCGAAGGAGTAAATGTAGCGCGTCGCGTAAAATATAGCGTAGGCGCTCTAAGAAAAATTTTGAAGAAACTAGTTCCTTAGAGAAGAAAGCAGAGAGCGGACAGGTAGCTTTGGAGCGAAACATTAGCAAATCCTTTCCTTAGCGCAGCTGAAATGAAAAGGGAGTTGCCAGGAGCTTTAGCGAGCGAGAGAATGTCAAGAAAAATCGTTTCAAGACTGGTCTAGGGCTACATTCTTTGATGAGTCCAAATTCAAATTAATAGAACATGAGTCCAAATTTAACCTAATGGAAGGCGGAAGGTTCGCCGAAGGAAGAATAAAGTTTTGCAAAAGTCAGACAGAGAAGCTTTTGCTGTACGTAACAGTGTGGAGATGCATGTCGTTATATGATCTGGACCCAGAAAAATTATAGATGGTATAATGAATGCCGAAAAATATGAAGGAACTATAAAGTATCAGCTCCCTGCCATAGAAAAGGATCAGTAAGCTATTTTTTCCAAAAGTACAAATATTTTTCTTACGATGGAAGTTATTATTCTTGATAAGGGAATCGGATAAAGCTGGTTTTTGACAAACAAAAAAAATCGGTATCAGGTACAAGTTAATTTTGATACTTCTTTGTTAGTGATATTTTTGTCACTGATACTTACGGTCACTTATACTTTTGATCACTGATACTTTTGATCACTGATACTGATTACTAAAGATACCTGATGCATTTGGGTTGTATCATTTTCGTGAATCAGTGACAAAGTATCAGGTTGATACAATAGGACCTATCTCTAGAAACGAAAGAAAATTTGGGTATAATATCCTGAAGGCACACACAAGACTTTAGTTTGCTACCTTCTCATAGCACTATAAAGAAGCTGATAGCAGCCACAAATAAACGACAGATCCCATTAACAATAGATAAATGGCGGGAACGCCCATAAAGAGTTATGGGGTAGTTCGGACCCTAATCAGTCCATTATGTTTATTCATCTTGCCATTAAAAATATTGGCAACCAACCTACCGTTAGAACCTTAAACAGAAATGAGGTTCGGAACCTAACACTGATAAGTGAGCACTCTTCACACTTTCTCACAATATGGAGAACTTTGAAGGAGTGTTCACAGTAACATAACATTTACGTGACATTTAGGCTAGGAAAATTGCTACATAAAGAAGTAGCTTCTTACCTAAACAGGAAAAAAACTGATTGAGAGAAATGACGATCAAATTTTTACACTTAATTGGCCCACGTTCCTGTACTCACCAATTTTAATAAATTACCACTGCGAAGTCTTGCAACTCGGCTAGATCTATAGAAGAAAATAAACCCCGCGATGTAATGTGAGATTGTGGCTCTTCGAAATGAATGCACAAAGGAGTTTAACTTTGCCAAAATGGTCAATGATTAGTAAAGCTAGAAAGTGAAATTAAGGCTCTTAAAAATGTGGTGTGTAAGACGAACAGATCTGCATGGAAACATTATCAAAGGTACGAATGAAATTAGTCACCTCAGAAAACTTCTTAGTTTTTTCCTGTGGGTGCGAGCTGCAGTCAATCGTATAATGGAAGTTTGACTCAAAGCAGCAACGAGATACAAAGTTTCGACAGATTCTAATTTTCCTGGAAGTGAGGAGGTATCTTCAGCTTTACCGCAAGAGCTTAACAGAAGTGCAAGGTCGATTTCTGTTATATCTTGTATACACATAAGATATGCCGTTCACTCTATTGGACGATTCAACAAGCCAGAATGGTATCATTCCGGCTGATATTCAGCAGACTTGAAAAGGCACTTTGCCTTGGCGTATGGCCAAATATAGTGTCAAGCAATTGGCAAGAAACGAGGGTTCTGTTCATTCCTAAGGCCAAGAGAGCATTACAAGCTAAATCTTGAGACTTTAAACCTACTTTTCTAAGTTCCTTTCCTCTAAAGATCTTATAGAGGGAATTGGATAGCCAGTGCCTTAGAATATAATCTGTTCTCAAAATCACAGGAAGCTTATACCAGAGGCAAATATATCGAAACAGGTCTGAATATTCTGGTAGAGTATGCTAGAAGTTCACTTGCTTGCAAGGAGCACATGCTGGCTGCATTTCTGGGCATCGAGGGAGTGTTAAATAATGTGCGTCTACAGGCCATTTTGAGTTCTCTTCGAGACCAATTCAATTCACAGCTACTACTTATAAATCAGCTGCTAAAAAATCGGATATTACACTCATCTCTAGTTAGCTCAGCTATAGCGCGAGTAGTAAATACGGGTACTCTACTGGACGATGTTTTGTCTCCTTTACTTTTTAATTTAACAGGTAATGAGCTTTTATGGAAATGTGATCAACTTAGATGAAAAGTGATGAAATCGCTATTGTCATATGAAATAAATTTATCTAAATGGTCGCCATGATGCCGAGAATGTGGTCTAAGTAGCAACTATAACAAAACGGAACCACTGCTCTTCACAAGGAGGTACAGGTTTTTATTTTTCAGCGAACCGAAGCTCAAGGAAACCTTACAAGCCTCAAAAAAAGTAAAATATCTGGGAGTTATCCTGGACTCCAAGCTTGTATGGCAGAAAGTAGAAAGGACTCGCAAAGCATTTTGTGCTTTCTGTAGCTGTAAGACTGCAATAGCAGCAGCTTGGGGTCTACAATCGCATATGGTCACCTGGATTTATGCTAGTAAAGTAGAAACAAATCTGCTGTGCGCAGCAATAGTTTGCTGGCCAGCCATACTTAAGGCTGCAAACCAGAAAATAATTGAGAAAATACGTAGGTTTGCAGCTTTATTGATAACGGGTTCATCAAGGAGGCATATTATAATATATAATATAAACAGACCGTCAGGCAAAAAAATTCTTTAAGGACGATGTGAAGTACTGGGTAAAAGAATCTTCGTGTGCGATCGTTAGCCAATCTTAGAGAGCTTTTGACATTGGTCACACTAGGGAACTTCTCGATTTGAGAAGGGGTCCTTTGGCGCAGTGTTGACAGTCTTCACTAGACATAGTCTGGTTGACAGGCATACAGCGCGGCTGAATTGGCTTCACGACTTCTGCCGAAGCTGTAGATGCCTGGAGAAAGAGGAATCAGTTCTTCATCTCTTGTGCGAATACCTGGCTCTTGCTGAGAAAAGGAATAAATCGCTTGGCCAATTCTCTTTCATACTCTTGCTTAGCCGAAGTAGCTTTGTTGAAGTTCAAAGGGATCGCCCAGTTTATCAAGAACTTGGGGTGGATCTCCACTTAATAAAGGTTGACTAATTGTGTATTTATGGCCGATTCTCGGAGGCAATATTTAATATTAAAAACTGAAATTCTATTGACTGAATATTGATTGACGATGGGGAAACTTTTGTTTTTGTGTTTAATGTCTTGAATTTCATATCTAAAAAAAGAACACTACTCACAAAACCCTAGGCATGGAATTTAAAGACACTGTAATTCAAATTTGTTATTTTTTCAAGAATTTTTGAGGATTCTTTCCATTGCAGATCCATTGTAGAATAAGATTTTTTGAGGTATAATTATCAATTGCATCAATAGGTGAGAAGCCTTGGTTATATAATTTACACCGGCTGAGGGTTTATACAAAGAAAAAATTGAATCAAATGTTTAAAAAAATTTCACAGTGGTATAACACTTAAAATCTACCATAATCCACTAAGGATGATTATTATCCTACAACGAGCAGCAACAAATTTGTGATTATGATTTTTTAGCTACAGTACCGATTAGCGGTAGTTTGTGATAAAACAAAATTCTGCATCAGGTACAAATTGATACTGTTACTTCTTTGATACTTTTACCTGATACTTTTTGTTACTGATACTTTTGGTTACTGATACTTTTGGTTACTGATACTTTTAATGACTGACCCCATGAACCGATAACACAGCGCGTTCGAAGTTCGTTGGTACCTGTATCGTACTTTGTACGAACACCATAGGAAGAGATGGGCTGTGACAAGAATTTTGTGTATCAGATACCAAGTTGATACTGCAACTTTTCTCACTGATGTTTTTTGAACCGACAACAATATGGCGAGTACAATAGTATTTATAAAACTACACGATCCAAATCGCACGACTGTACGCTGTACAGGTCCCGTGAAACGCACGTTTTCACATTCGAATTGCGCGTAAATGAGAATTACATACATATATTGTAGTTTGTGATTGACTTGGATTTGGCTAATCGTCAGCGAAAATACTCCGCATTGGCTCATCGAATCAATATGATTGTTGTTACTAAAAATACCTGATACATTTGGATTGCATCATTTTCGTGTATCAGTGATAAAGTATCAAGTTGATACAATACGACTCATCTTTAGTACCGATACTTCAATTTTGGTTTCAATACTACATTGAGACCAAATACACTTTAATGGAAAATATTATTGTGAAAATAATTTAATAGTTTTCCTCGCGATAATCATCCAAAAGATTCAACCTACCATTTCATGGTCCGTAAAGCAAAACATTGCTCAAATAATTCAACGTCGGGTCTAATTTTAAGAATTTTTATTTTTAACTTGAAACATTTTGCCCCGTCATTTCTGATCGACAAGCAGCCAAAATCAACGATATTAAATCACTCAACGATGACAGAGAAGTGTCAGGTTGGTAAAATGATTTTAGTGATTGCAACTATTTCTTATCTGAACTGATTTCGGAATGGTGATTACGAAAATAACAATAAATAAACATATTTTTTGTTGTTTCTCGCAGCTACTGAAGACAAAACATTATTTCTAATAATTGAAAATAAAATGAAATTTTTAAGTTCAATAGGTGCATTCCTGTCAAACACTTTAAACATAGAATCTCTTTTTTGATAATTTTTTTTTTAATTATCTTCTTGTCATTCAAACCTTCCATCTTAGATTCTTTAAAAACAGAAAATATTGCAAACTTTGATTCTTACTCGAAGCCAAAATGTTAATTTACAATTTTCTGTCTTAATATGACAGCCAAAAAACATTTACAGCAGCAAGCTCCTGGCATACTTTATTACATTTCATCGTCAGTCTAGTCGAAACGTTTAAGATGACTCATTGCGATACCTCCCGCTTTCATCGATTCAGATTTTCACCTGTTCATTAGACAAATATTGGAAACCAGCCAAATCTATGCGTTCAATGCATAAATAGTTCCGAGGAAAACCAAAACAACCAAAACCAGCTACGTATCAACGTAAAATATTCAAAATTCACTTCATGTCCACCACAAGTGGAATTACAGAATTAGAACAACTGTTTTCGAATGCATTCGAGTCTAAGTGCAAGAACGCACTTTCTCTCTCTCTCTCTAGTTGCAACTTGCAATTGACGGAGGACGCTGTGACAATAAGAAAAATGTTAATCAAGACATTGAACAAATTTTTCGCATGTTGTACAACAAGATTTTAATTAAAGGTGAAAATTTAAAAGTGATGTTTGGTATTTGACAGGGTGGAGCGGAGTAGGAAGCAGAAAGTTCTTTGCGTTGTTGGAATCGAATTTAAGATTGGATTGACAAGATGTTTTCATCTAATTGGATGATGTATTGTAAGGTGTCGGTTGTCGTTGTCAACGTGTGTGGGGGAAATGTTTTGCGAGAATAGATATTTGATTGGAGGCAATTAGTTTGGATGTTTTGACAACGCGCTGGCAAAGGTGGGCCTGGTCAATGTGGCTTTGATTGATGTAGTAGTTTGTGTTTGATAAATATTTGATGATGGATTTGATAATTTTAAATTTTCAAATGGATATTTGTCAAACGGATTTGTTTCTTTTAGAGCTTTATAATGGGTTGACTTTTTTCTTTTGACTTTGCATTAATCTTAACAATGAATGCACAACATTTTGTTTTCTATGTTCAAATTCTTATCAAGGGGTCGTATATTCACTATTTAGTTAATTTTTCATTACTGCTTTTGGGCGGTTTAAGGTTCTCGTTTAACCTAGCTGTTGAACCTGATTAAAGTCTGAGGAAAATTCAGTTGTAGAACTACACTCTACTCACACGTTTAAGAGCGTGTGCGCGTTTTACATCAAAGAGCTACGGCGGAAACGATAATTTGTCGGGATTTCTTTTGAGCTTATTTAGAATATGGACGGATCCCAAATGAATGCCACGTACGCGAAGCGATTTTCTAGTGCGTTCGTCCTCAAACCCCTAATTTATCTTGTTCCGCTGCTGCAAAACTAATTAAAAAGGTTAAAAAGTTTCAGTCTTTGACACTACGTGATGCACAGGCAAAACTCACTAGAAAGGCAATAAACGTTGGTAGCAACACCATACGACAGCGTTTACACAAAGCGAAAGTGCAGTATAGCACCTCGATATTGAAATCTTCGCTCTTTGAGTCTCAAGCAACTTTGAGTCTCAGGCGCTCTTTGAGTCTCAAGCAACTGTCTCGGGACATTAGATAAATTTTGCGGTTTTTCAGGAAACTTACGCGAAAAATCTGATTAAGTGCAAGCCGAGAAATTGTTAAACGATTCTGGAAAACAATGCGTTTATTAGCTGATTATATAACGATTCTCCTAATTCCAAAACGCCATTTCTTCTCGAATAGATAGAGTAGTGATGCACGAAATGACTCTTTTAAATGAGCTAGCTTAGTTATACTCACTCTTGTTACTGAGCCGCTCTTTTAGAGTCATTTAAAGAAGCACTACTACTTTTTAGTGTGCTATTTGCCCGTAGCTGTTTTACTTCTTTTAACTATTCTAAGAGTACAGCAACTATTGCAGATTTTTGTGAGTCTATCAATGTCAATGTCGAATCCGAACTATCTCATTTACCCCATTGCTAGCACAGAACCATTTGACCTTAAGTTCATCTAAATTTTCTCCATGTGAAAAAAACGGTCACTACGCATCACATGCGCAGTGAGTGAATAATAAAAGCATACTGGTAATAATTGTAGAGACCACTTAACGTATTCAATTGTCTGAGGCGGTATGGCATGTAAAGATAATTAGTACAATGCGAAAACCCTAGTAATGCATCCTTTTCTCAATACATGACATAAGGGCTCGCAGCAGTGCTGTTGCTATATTCCTTTATTGACTGAAGAAGAACTAAGCGCGTATGTCAGAATGAAGAACCAAAAAGCCCTAGGTCCGGAAAATATTGCAGTAGAAGTCTTAAAAGTAGTGGTGGAGAGACACCCATCAACATTACTACGCATGTATAATAAATGTTTACTTGCGGGTGTCTTTTCGTCACCCTGGAAAGTGGCGCGACTTGCCCTAATTCCAAAGGGAAAGGAAGATCCTAATACACCATCAGCGTACATACCTCTCTGCATGCTTGATACTGCGGAGAAACTTCTGGAAGGATTGCTGAAACCTCGACTAAAGGCAGATATACGAAGAGATGGTGACCTCTCGAAAAATCAACATGGATTCCGCAATGGCCCCTCAACAATAAGTGCCATCTGCGAAGTAATTAGCGCAGTAGATCGCGCAGAGGCCGCTAGTCATCGGGTTAGACCCATCGTGTTTTTGGTAACGCTGGACGTCCGTAAAGCTTTTAACTCGGCGAGATGGACTAACATATTGGATTCTCTTCAGCAACATTTTCAAATAGAGGAATACTTGGTGGAAATGGTAAGAGACTACTTGACGGATCGCCATTTTATTTATGAAACGAGTCGGGGAACTGTACGCAAAACCATTACAGCTGGAACAGCACAAGGGTCCATTCTCGGGCCAGACCTATGGAATATTGCGTATGATGATGTTCTCTTACGCCTCGAAATGCCGGAACAAGTGCTCTTGGTGGGCTATGCTTATGATGGAGCCGCTGTCATCACATCCTAAAATCCTCACCTCGCCTAACTCAAACTCAAATCAAGTAATGAAATTGGTTGAAGCTTGGATGGAAAGCCATGGTCTCCAGCTGGCGATCGCAAGAACTGAGATTATCATGCTGATCAAGAGGAGGATACCAACCATTATACACATGACGGTTGGCTCTGAAGTACTTGAGACCACAAAATCGGCTAAGTATCTTGGATTGATGTTGACCTCGAGACTGGCTTATGGAGAGTACTTCCGAAAAGTATGTGATAGGGCGCTACTGGCTGTTATCTCGCTTGGGAGACTCATGGCAAACTTTCCCGGTCCTAGTCCGAGTAAACGTAAGCTCCTTATGACGGTGGCTCATTCAATGCTGCTGTATGGCGCGGAGATATGGGCCACTGCGTTAACGTTTGAAAAGTATCGAGCTAGGATGGTGAGCGTCCAGCTTAGGGGAGCGCTGCGAATTGCAAGCAGCTACAGAACAGTTTCAGGAAACGCCGTGTTAGTGATAGCGGGAGTAATCCCATTTGATCTATTGGCGAACGAACGCAGGGAGGTGTTCCTGAACAGAGCAGAAGAGGGAAGCGCGAACGTCATCTAAACAGGCTTTGTAATGCGTTTGATTGCCGCATGTTTGACTGCATTGTGTCGGGTTCACTGGCCTGAGAGCTTGCATCAGCTGCGTGATCTGGAGTGAAACGGGAGTTGTTCGCATGCTGGCTGGAGGATGATGACCCAGCTGAACAACGGCTGTAGCGGTTTTTAGGAAGGGAAAGTTGAGATTGAACTCTTGCGAACAAAGAAAGGAGATTCGGTTTTGGAGCATGGTAGAGGAAGGTGTGCTTGGAGAGAAACGCGAACGACGTGGAATTTTAGCGTGAAACTTATTTTGGGATTTGCATCGGGCTCTTGAGTTTTGTTATACTGGATTGTACGAACGACCGAGGGGAAAAAATTGAGTGGAAAGGTGCTAGACGAAATATAACAACTGAATTGTGAGTATTGTGAGTTCTTTTTGGAATTATTTGAAACTGATTGAGAAGTGCAAATGAAGAGACTGTGCATTGAGAAAGACGGGATTATATCAAAAGTGAATTCGAGCCAAATAAGTAAATTAGAAGAAGTGAGTGACGTTTCTGTGCCTAAGGTGGTGCTAGATAAGTTCGCTTAACCATTGTGCACGGAACTAGTTGGGGAAAGAAATTCATCTAAATTTTGATTTGAAGCGCTGGAATATATTTGAACAGGAGAACCAGAAACAATGGGATGCTGTTAGATAAGTGCTTGGGCTCAGTTTGTATATATGGAGAGAAAAAAAAACCGATTAGTAAAAAGATTGTTATTACTGATACATGATTGAAGTTGAATTAGCTAAACCTCTCGCTAAACTGTCATTATTGGCATGTATGATCATTTGACTAGTTGTAGTTAAAATCAAAATTAACGGCAGATACAAGAAGAAAAAATAATCAGAACATCAACAGAATTGTCTGTAACGTATGAAATAACACTTGTTTTACACATCAAAAAAAAAATCAGTTATTGGAAACGTGAAATTGCACTGTAGTATTTAATTTTTCATAAATAACTATTTAAATGATATCATTAAATATTTTGATGTGGGTGCATGTGATTCCTTCATTTTTTTCATTTTTCTATATTTGAGTGTGATATTTCTTAGATGTAGACACTATCCTATACGTAATTGAACTATTATATATATCTATTTGCTTGATTCTTTATTATCCCACTAATCGTTGATAAGAATTTACATATGTATAATCAGTGTGAACTGGTCCTGGCCGGGATTGGGATTAAATGAGCATCCACCCATATTATAATTTTGATTTTCTTTATGAGAGTGTAATTTCCTCGAATTGTTTTTTTGTTGTTGTAAATTTGCTTCATAATCGAATTCGAATAAAAAAAAACCATGAATTAGAATTAAACGACTTTGCAATAATGATTCCTACATGGAACCTTCCCTATTTTCCCTTTTGTGGTGATGTGTATTAGCGTTGTGATGTTCACGTGCCGTAGCACGAAGAAATCATCTACTCAAACACCCACGACCAGACTAAGCTAGTTGGCTGGGCCAAAGCAAGCTGGGTTCATTTCAATTAGATGATTTCCTAAATAATATATGTTGCACTGACGGCAGCTCGGCTGTTTTTAGGGTTCGCAACAATATAAATGTTTCAAAAAAAATAAAAACCGGATGAATCAAAGGTCAGATCTAACTAAAAAAAACTGGTCAGCTCAAAGAAGAAATAAATTGATCAAAAAGAAAAGGAAGATGTCCAAGAATAATGAGTAAAACAAACAGCATTACATTAGCCAAAGAAATCTCGAATGGCTCAAAGAAAACATGAATGGGGTCAAGAAATAAAATGAGCAGATCAATGAAAAAATGAATGGGTCAAAGGAAAAAATGGATTTTTAAAAAAACAAAACAAAAATTATAAGTTATAAGAAAAACTAACTCAAAGAAACAACGGATTGGTCAAATAAAACATGGAAAGATTAAGGAGAAATACAAAAATTGAATGGGTCAAAGTGAAACAAAATGGAGACGATAAGAGCTTAGAAGAATGCCAACAGAGACAAGATTAATAGCTCCTTAATCTGCTATCCAACTAAACAGCTAGGTTTCAATTGATAATTAGTGACAAGTCGCTGGTCGAACGTCAATGCACAATGGATTTTTCTGCTATGTACATAGTTTGAACTCCTATGTAACATAGCCACAACAGCTATGAACATATTCTCAGCATATATAATGACAGTACAGTACCCCGCCATTGAATTATGACCGATTGCATTTCTAAAGAATTTTGATAATTTTAAGAGCACTGAGTGTCATTTTTGCTATTTTTTCTCGGTAAAGGAGTAGTTGTGTATCTGCTGGGTATCCCCTATACCTGTAAGTTATAAAATGGGTAATTCGAAATTCCCAGATGTTCAAACAAAACAGCAATGATAAATCAGTGCAAAAGTGCATTCCATATCATTTTAGGTTTGAAGCGTGTTCGAGACAGTTATCAAAGCTATGAATATTCAAAGTGAAAAAAAAACAAGTAGATATCTGTGAGTGAGTAAAATTCAAGTAAATGACATTGGAAGTTTAGCAAAAATTGACAAGTGAAGTTACTATTATTATTAAGTCAGTAGTATAATTTAGATAATATGGGTAAAAAGGCTGATATTTCGTCAGAGGAAAAAGCGCAAGCTGTTGCTTTATTGAATGAAAAGAAGTCAAGCTATGCCGAAATTTCCGAAATCGTAGGAATTTTGAAACCCTCCGTGGTCAACATTGCCAAAACTGTGCGTATCGCAGCCGATTCAACAACGGTCCCTGGGAGCGAACGAGGAAATTGCCGCAGACAAAGAAGAACAACACCAAGAACGGATAGAAGAATCATGCAGAATGCTCTGCTCGAGCACAACGCACCAGCTAAGGCTATTTTGAGGGATCTGAACGAAGCTGGCGTCAGAATATCGCTCAGAACATTGGAACGGCGATTCAAGGAAAACAACCTTTCATGTAGGCGGCCAGGAAAAAAAAACCAAAATTAACCAAAGTTGTGCGCAAACGAAGACTATATTGGGCGAAAATACACAGCAGCTACGGGAGTGAATACTGGAATAAGGTAAATTCCTTTGTTTACACTAAGAAAAATATGTTTCCGAAAATCAAAGAAAATATTTACTTGTTTACGAGATGTGAAATCTTCCACAAATCAAATAAAATTTTATTTGATATCAGTAATTTGTCTAAATATCATTGAAAAATTTCTTACATTCAAAGGAATACAATTTTTGCTTTACCTTATTTCAAGTAAGTAATTTTCCTCAAATCTTGTAAATTATGTCTATAAATTTAGTAAATTATATCTACACCGCGAATATTTTTTTCTATAAATCTATTTTGTTTTCCTAACTCCATTGATTAAGTGTCACATTATAGCTTAAATTGGCGACTATGCATAAATAGTACTAGCGCTTCAGAAAATAAGAAAAAAATGTGGCACTTTAAAAAAAGGAAAATATGGAAAATTTTAATTTTTTTCAGAGTTTTTGCGTGCCAACAACATTCAACGCTTTCAAAGCGGTCCCCCATCTAAGTAGTAACCGCGCCCAGCACTGCTTAACTTCGGTGATCGTACGTGAACCGATTTATGCCAGATGCCAAATGTTCTTGAAACTATATCAAATTTTACTCAGGGCAAGTGCAATATTTGTTCTTTGAAATGAAGAATTTTCTTTCTTTGGATTGAGTTAATATTTCTTTGGCGCAGAATCATTACCAATTTTCTTTGATAATGTGTTCATTTTTCTTCAAAAAATAGAAGTATTTTTCTCAGTGTAGCATATCTCATTTCATATGTCATAGGAAGAGACAGCTTCGCGAATCATTTAACTTTTCTAAAACTAATTTTCTCCTAGGTTATCTTTAGTAGCGAATGCAGATTGGAAGCGGTTACGCTAAGTAGAAAATTCATTCGAAGGAGGCCCCACGAGAGATATTTAGAAGATTGTGTGGTTCGGATGGTTAAACATCCGCCCTCAGTTTTGATTTGGAGCTGCATCACAGCTGAAGGTCCGGGCCCAATCTATTACGTTGAGGGAACAATGCGGTCTAATCAGTATAAAGACGTGCTGAGGGATGTTCTTCTACCATATTTGGATACCTTAGAACATCCCAAGGAGGAATACATCTTCATGCAAGACGCTGCTCCATGTCATACATCGAGAGCTAGCATGGATTGTTTGAGTTCCCTAGAATTGGAAATTTTACCTTGGCCTGGCAATTCATCTGATTTCAATCCCATTGAGAATTGCTGGGCCTATTTAAAATCAAATCTGTATAGCCGGAGAAACAACACAATCGCTGAATTGAAGAAAAATATCGAAGAACTGTGGGAAAACGACTATGGAATGCGACAAATGATAAACAAATGTGTAGAAAACATTCCTAGTAGAATACAAGAAGCAATACAGGCCAAAAGAGAAAGCAGAAAATATTAAAATTCAATCCAAATTAATTTTTTTATTATAAAAGCAACCATGTACCAATAAATATATGTTATTGCAAAATAAAAACAATTGCTTTATTTAAGGGAAAGCTAAATTTTCCAAAATTTGCTGATCGGTCATAATTCAGTATATAAATTATGGTTTGTGGCGCTGGATTTTTTTTTGTCAGTGCGTCTTTAATCAACATAACAGCACCAGGATGTCAACGAAACAAAGAATGAAAGAAAAATGGAAAGAAAAATTGATTGAACGACTATCAAACTTGGTCAAATATCAGTATTTTCTATTTGTCTTTAAATCAACTACGTGCTGAAATGCAATACCATCCATTTCGTATTTCTCTCCATTAATTGAAAAACTCCAGTGCAGCAAGCATGAATCAATCGATTACGAAAACAAAACTCACAGATACTTCACACCTCATTTATGCCAACAAGCAGCGATAGAGAAAAATAATAAATGTTACGCACCTTACCAGCTATAACCTGTAAACAAGCACTATTTGCATTCAATCTAATTATTTTGTTTATGTTGCACCAGTTTTTTTTGCGTCAGTGCTTTTTCCTCTAGTAAATTGAATATCAAATATTGAAACTACAATGTGCATGAAGTAATGTTGTGGTGCATCGGAATTATGCGAAATTGAAATAAGAAACTTATTTTTCAATTACAGAATTATAACCGTTACACGGTCTAATTTTCACTGCATGCGATTTTTTTCTGTGTTGTTTCATTGTTGAAATTTTAAGTTGTAATGTACTGTTGAGATATTTCGTGTGGTTTTAATTCTTGAAATCATAGAGTTATGATGGATAAAAATGTGATTTGGTTTTAATATTTCACGTTGTTAGCGATAGGGAGGAGGTTAGAAAATAGTTTAACTGCAAACTGACAATACACAAAAAAACTCAGTTAAAATAGTAACGTTTTGTTTAGGTATTTTTAGGACTTAGTTTAGTAACACAATTATAATTCATTTTTGCATAGAATATAGGACTTATTTCTTGAACCTGATCGCTCAGCTGAACAAATCTTGGCTAATAATTAGGTTTTTTTTAGAAAACTGTATTACAAACTTTTTTTCTGAGATACTCATTGACAAATATGGTACTTATTTTACTATTAGTTTAAGTCTAATCTAGTTGTGCTCCTATAAAAATAATAAAATTTCACATATCAACCCTAACCAAAACCGAACCCCATTTATCAATTCAAAACAATCATTACAAATGAAACAGCAAATGGAAACTAAAATTTAATTAAAACCACCATCGACAGTCAAATACAAATTACTCCTGACGTCGAATACGGATTTCCCATATGGATTCTCTGCATATTTCAAACAATTCATAAATTTCCTCTAACAGATTCGAATCGATGAAATAAAGCATGATTCAATCTTTTTATCAGGAATTGTCATTGCGTTTGCACAACCATCACAAATTCACCTGTCCACCCCTCCACTAAAACCAGACACCTCTATCCTCTAGCTGGCCAAACTTCTATCATTAATGTTTCATACGATAATTGAAAATATGCATACAAACATTCAACTTTATCAATTTTGTTGTTTGGTCTACTATATTTAATTGAGAACGCGATGATTCATTCATTTTCCCCTTTTTCCCATTGAACGATATTCGTACATGAATTTGAGCTATAATCGAAATTTGTTTGTTTGTTTTAGTTGAATATGTTGTAATCATCATCGGAATTCAAATTGATTACATGAAATAATTAGCTGAGAATGATGGTGGTGGATAGTTGCTGTACACCGCTCAAAGATGAGAAATTTCGTGATTGTAGTTGGATTTTGCTCGTATAGAATATGCAGGAATGAAGGTGATGAAATAGCAAAGCATTAACAGGACCAAAAAAAATAATCATTTAGTCAATTATAAATTTGATTTAACTGATTCGATTTTTCCTTAGTTTCATTCTAAGCTTATTCGAAATACAGTTTAGCAAAACATTAAACACGTTATTCTTCGAAAGGAAAAGTATCATAGCGTCGTAATTTGAGGTATCCCTAGCCTTACACCAGAGAAAATCAACGAAGATATCTAGAAACAAAGCTAACACTTGCTAGAAGACTTCTTCCTCAAATTAGAGAATGAGATCTCAAACTTGGTTAAAGTCCTTCTCTTGAGAGGGGAGGCAGAAATTTATTTAATACTTTATCTCATCGGTAAAGTGGAAGCCCAGCGACAACGAAGAGGGCAATCACTGTCCCATGACTGTCAGTAGTTTGGCCATGCAACTAATGATTGTCATGTGCACCACTCCTCCAAGTAGAAGCACGAAGAGGCTGCCAAATGTGCAAATTGTGGCGGAGAGCATCCGGCTAGCAACGAGGGATGTCTGAGGAACCACAATAACATTGGGAGGTGAAAGTGAACATATCATCTCTGGAAACCCAAAACGAAGCATGTAGCGCTACAGAACCCGCCAATTGGCTCACAACCGGCTATCGTGACGCAACTGTTTTGCGGCATACAAGAGCAGTTTCAGACAACGGCAAGAGACATGATGGGACAAATGGTGCAAGGAATGCTCGTAACATCACCAGCTCCGAAAACTAACAGAAAGCGTTGATGACCGCTTTGAATCATATGACCATTCCCATTTGGAATGTATGTTCCATGGTAGGAAAGACTGGAGAGCTGATGCCATTCCTATATACTTATCGGGTTCCAAGAAGCTTTTTATAAACTAGCTGATCCCTAACTATAATGTACATCGTAACGATAGACTGAGAGATAAAGGTAAAGGCCTAGTGAGACGGGACATATACTACCTTCACATCCAAACAAATAAACGGTCTTTTTTTTAGAGAGTTCCGATTTTAAGCTCGAATAAAGCAAAAAGTATCAGTCGGTCCGCCATATTTTTATTCATTGCAAAATCTGGCATTTTACATTGACTTTCATCTCAATGACCGCCGTGACTACCTCTCAAGGAACTAATCTAGGGGTGCAAATTTCGACCACTTTTTGAAATAACTGGGGCCGTATATCGTCAATGACGTGAGTTAAGTCGGCTTCTGGTTTGTCAGCGTAGACCAATAACTTAACGTATTCCAAAAAAGTAGTCCAACGGAGTCGAATCGCACGATCTCACTGGCCCATTGACTAGTCCGTTTCTCGACATAATGCGGAATCCGAATTTCGTCTTCAATAATTCGATGGTTGCGATCGCTGTGTTTCGCATCTCCATCACATCCAAACGATGCAAATTCGGGTACAAAAACTTTTTTTATCGCTCGGTAGCAGTCGGTAGTAAGGCGCTCGCCGTGTTCATCTTTGAAGAAGTATGCGCACCATATAGTGAATTTTTGTAAATGCAACGGTGTCTCCATGACTTCGCTAGATTTTCCTCTATACAGATGCGGCAATTTTGCTTATTGGGTAACCATCGAACCAAAAATGAGCCTCGTCGCTGAACAAAATTTTCCCGAAAAAAAAAACAGAGAATCAACTTCCAGTTGACTTTTGGCCCATTCTACGAACGTGCAACACATCCGATAGTGATACGGTTTTAATTCTTGCACCGATTGGATCTTGTAAGCTTTCAGGCCGAGATTCTTGCGCGAACTTTTCCACAGAGTAAACGGAAAAATCCCAGCTTCTAGCGGACACTTGCGAATCAACAAATCTCGATTGCCCGCAACTCTGGCTTCCACAGCTGCGGCATTCTCTTCTACACGCACTGTTTTCAATGTTTTTGTTGGCCTTCGGTCGAGCAACGTGAAGTGCTTGCGAAAAGTTACAATCATATGGCGAATAGCTATATGATTGTATCTTTTATAGCTAGTGCTGATATCTATATAACGGTTCATAAAACTCAGGAAGCTATCTTTGAGTTTGCACAACTAAGCACCGATTTCGGAAATAAATATCCACGATATCTAGACGCTGCTGTAGTGTAAATATGTTTATGGCAATATGTCAGACCTTACTGAAGAAAAATGACAGTGGCATTGACAGCTGTCATCAGCTCATTTGACAGTGGTAAGTTTCGAAATGCGGTACCTGTAAAAAAACACCATTTATAAACGAACGATATCAATGTGCACATGGATTTCCTGATGATTTCTGCGTACATCTCTGTTAGGAACACTAGCTTCGGTCCGGATCGAAACAAACTTTTGGAAGTTGGAGGTCCCGGCTATTTTGCAGGAAACTAAAACTGATCACCATCAGTAGAGAGGCGTGAGAAACAATGCTGGCATCGAGCAAGAAAGATTCATCACGAAAAACTGTATAAGTTCGCCCCTCCTCGAAGGACCTACACACTTTGCCATAGTTCACAGTCATGTCGTAGATACAGGACTTTCACAAAACTTCCACCATAACCTTCGACTGATTGTCCTCGATAAGCATTCATCAAACCATAAGCATGTACTCTTCGCCATACAAGATGTCTTTACTGACGAGGCTTTTCGAGTGATGAAAAAAGCAAGTTCGAATGTTTTTTGGGATGCAATGTTGAACGATCATTATGAAAAAAAACCCTCCAAAACGCAAGCGACATTGACAGAGTAATCAAAACTTTTGCAGAAAAAATCAATCAGGGAAAAGGCGATAATACGATTCAAACTTCGACCAAGGGACACAACTTTTACATCCTCCCAATAGTTATAAAAATATCTTCTGAGGAGGAGGAACAGAATTCGAGGAAGAGCTAAGCATTAGAACCGAAGGAAGTAAAGTTAAGTAAGCTCACGACCGTTTTTTTATCAGGTCTAGGAGTTGAAGCTAGTCTAGGGATTGAAGCTGATAGAGAGCTTCTTTCACAGATTTGCAATCAATGTAAATACGAGTGTGGAGCGATTAGTTCCGCGATCCACTTTTCCCCAGATTTAAATCAGGTGCTTATTCAGAGCTAGGTAAACCCAAAGCTCGGTGTGCGGTCACTCGCCGGAACCTGGATTCGAACCAGAGTCCTCACACACAAGAAGCCAATGTTCGACCCACTAGGCTACTTAAGCTTTGGAAGCAAAACTCAAAGTGAAGTAACTTTCTGCACTGCATAGAACTTGTGGATGACAGTTACAGGCATATGATAAAACATTTTTGTCAGAAAATAAAATTGTCGTGCCCCCATACATGGGCTAAGATTCAACAGCGCTGTAAAAGCAGACTTCTTCGCCGATGCTACAGCTTTGATTTAGGTAAAACCGCTTTCAAAGAGATGGCGTTAGCGACGATGAAGTGTTTACTGAGTCTGTAGATCGAATCTTTACCTCTGTGCTAATTACGCCAACAAACTTCGGAGAGGTTAAACAACTTTTGAACGTACTCAATCAGGGAAAATGGGAATTTATTACTGGCACACCTTCGTGAAAATACATTGACATCAATAACAAATATTACTAACGTTGTCTATATGATAGGCTTCTCAGACGTCTGTAGGTCAATGATAAAGATTGTGTTTAAATCAATAAGTCTATAGGACCAACAAATCTCCATAAGGAAAATCACTAAGTGTTTTCTCTTGGACCGGCTAAATGAGACAGCGGAGGAAAAATTGATTATACCGTAGGTACTATTAGGCTTCAAGCTAGTAAATTTAACTGAAATCCGACTCATAAAATCGAACAGCACATATGTCCAATCATAGAAAATTAACGGGATTGGTCATCTTTGATGTGGCCAAGATGTTTGATAAAGTCAGATATTTGGGACTAACTTTCAAACTTATACCAATATTTTATACTATCTTCCCTTATACCAATTTTCAATTGTCTGGGAAGTACTAAAACGATATGTTTTGATAATATGTTGATGCACACAGACCGTGCATACTGATTGAGTGATGGAGAGAGTGGAAGTAAGGAGGGAAAAAAACTCCATGTATTCCGAATTTCACAATCCTTTGTAAAATTCATCGCATTTTTTCCCTAGAGCAGAGCTTTTTGAATTACCATTGACTCTCCAAAATGCGGACATTAGAAGCTGGAATCCCACAAGGTTCACCATTCTCCCCAGTATTGTATGTATACAGCACATATTTTAACTCAAAGCATGTGAAAGTTATATCTCCAAATCTGGAAATCGACATTGGCGTGCTTTTCGAATATTTCCAGAAGTGGACATTCAAATAAATGCCGAGAAGATGCTAGCCATCTTCGTAACGAGACGACACACACAATAACTGCCAAAATCAACAGTCGACAATCAGACGATATACTGGCCACAGACAGCCAAATTATTGGAACTGACATTTGACACTAGGTTCTCGTAGACCAAACACATAAAAAACGAAAGACATACAATTAGCGGTGTACTGAGTAGACTTTAACTCTTGACCAAACCAGACAAACTGAACATGACAAACAAGATACTAATTTTAATACAGATTATACGACCTATGCTGGCTTACGGTACAAATCAAACAAAAACTTATCACGGATTTGCCAAAATCCCGCTAAACGGACATACACAGATAACTTACCATTGACATCAAAATGCCACACGGGAAGTGAAATCGAAGACCGACAACAAGTGGCTCGGGTTTTCGAACGACTGAGCCGGGTTTTTGAACTCAGCTCACTCGCAAAACAACGCACTCCACCATACAATTTCACAATTTCAGGCTCAATTCTTGGACCATGCTCGACACCTGACCCTTCAACGGGTCATTTGGGTAGTGCTGAAACAGGACCGGAAATTTCAGTAATTCTTACTGAATTGGACAAATCAGATTTAGCCAGCACTTTCAATTCTAACAGGTCCAATGCTGTCGAAATGGTTCGATGGTACTGCTATAGAGTTGAACATTACCCGGTTTTTATTCCGGATCAGGACCATAGCGACGAGTTATGGCGTTCCATTGGCCGTACTTGCTCATGATCTACGTTTATTGTTACGAGGCCGAGCAGAAGAGTGGTATTGCGCTATAGGGAGCTGCATTACTCGGTAACTTGGGCTGATCTAGAACCAGAACTGCGGGAGCATTTCGAGGACCGGCGAAGTGACGCTGATATCACGTAAGAGATGGATGCACGCACACAAAAACCGGGGGAGTCCATTCAGGTGTTCTTCGATGCACTCGAGGCAATGGCACTGCAACTCAATAGCCCGCTGTCAGATGTTGAGTTGCAGTGCATATTGCTTCGGAACGAGCGTTTGCGAGAACTCTTGCCTGGTCTTGAATTCTGTAATGGCTGCGAGTTGTCGCGGTCATGTATCGCGGCTAAAGTCGTGTGGTATCCGTCCGGTAGAAATTTAGAGGAATCCAGAACAACTTAATACTGACACCAGTTCAGTATGGATTTCAAGAAAACAGTAGTACACTAGCAGCAACGTTAGATGCAGTACATTTTATCAACAGTTGATTGGATAGGGGCGACTATGTAGCGGCAATTTTCGTGGATCTGAAAAAAGCCTTTGACACCATTAACCATGACATCCTGCTTCAGAGGCTCGAATTATACGGAATCCATCACAACTTCAAGCTGCTGATAAAGAATTATCTCTTCAACAGGCGTATTATTACAACCAATAATATGCATAAAAGTCAGGAATGCACTATAAACATCGGCGTTCCTCAAGGACCAATCCTTGGGCCATTACTGTTTCTACTGTACATTAACAGCGTACAGGACGTTTATCTGATGGGAAAAATAGTTTTGTTTGCTGATGACACACTACTTCTGTATTCCGGTAAAAATGAATCAATTCTTCAGCAAAATATAAATGATGACCCAGGCTCGAGCAAAGTAAATTAATTATAAACATCCAAAAAACTAAATATTTGATATTCCAACAAAAAAACAAGCAGCAAATTAATCCGTCGATACAAATAAATGGAATACAATTGGAAAAGCCCAACTCAATTAGATATTTAGGATTAACTTTAGACGAGAAAATGTCTTGGCTACAACATATCAATAACATTAGATATAAAGTAGTGCCTATGAAAGGAATCCTAAAAAAATATGATTTTTTATCTCTCAACATCAAACTTGACATATTCAATGCTTTTATTTTGTCGAACATCTCTTATGGAGCAGTTTTGTGGAAGCAAACATCGAAACCAAACATTGATCTGATCGGAAGACTAATCACTAAGGCTATCAAGACTATATACAAAATGCCAACTTTGACTCCAAGCTTACATGTGTATCATGAAACAGGACCACTAAGCATACAACAAATAATGTGTCTTGAACAAGGAAAGCTAATATTCAAGATACTTAACAAAAAACTCAAATAGCCATATGTTGTAAGAAATGTTGGTGAAATAACTCAGACAGCCACAAGATCGGCGAATAACCTTGCGATTAAAAACGCTAGGACAGATCGTTTGAAAATGGATCCAGTGCAACAGTCTTTGGCTTATTATAATACCTTACCAGAGGATATAAGAAAATCAGCAAATTTGGTTAAATTTAAGGAAAATCTACGATCATTCCTTACGCAAAGATAACAAAGACGCCAACCAGAGTTTTTTCTAAACTTTTCTCTGGGCATAAGTCTTGACGACAAGAAATAGGCGATATCATCTGAAGACGATAGTGTATAATGAAGTGCTTTCCCTTATACCAATATTTTATTGTCTGGGAAGTACGAAAGTAATAATATTGAGGAGATTTGATGCACACGGACCGTGCATTTTGATTGAGTAATGGAGAGAGTGGAAGGAAGGAGGAAAAAAAAGCATAAAAAAGTAGTTTTTATCACCATGTTCCCCCGTCTTGACAGGAAATGGAAACAATACGGTAATTTTAGTCCCGAATGATGAGGTGATCAATTTTCATCAGTTTAAAACCCAGCCCCAAAGCAGAATTTTCATAGCTCAAACGCAGGATCGAACGATTTGGCGTTCTGAAAGCTCCCAAGACCCTGCAGACCATTAAACTATGCACCGTTTATACATTTGAGTCGCCCATCGAGAGAAAAGTACACAGATTTCGAGGAGACTCAGATTTTTTCCCATTTTGATGATATTCGGTCACGACTTGCGAAACAAGGAATGATTTTTCCCCTATTCACCGTTATTAGATCTACTTTTTCTCGATTTTTGGGTGGTTTCAATATAGAATTTTCATTTTGCAAGAGAGAAATATTAAAACCCCGCACGGATTAAGTATATTAAGGAATAAAGTAGTACATCGTTTTTAAACCGACGAAGCTCAACCTATTTACGAGGGGCGTTCAATGTATTCTCGGTATCGGGATGATTTGATATTATTGTGGGTAATTAAAATATATCATTAGCTAACAAACATTTTCTGAGGGTATTTATGGTATATAAAATTTCATGTTGATAACTTCATTAGTTTGTTTGCGACCTCCAGTCAGAGACGACGAAAATGACTGACGCGACAATGTTGAAGAAAATCAAGCATCGTGCGGTGATTGAATTCCTCACTAAAGAAGGAAAACCTCAAAAAACTATCCCTGAAGAAATGGTAGCCGTTTAATACTCTGCTCCTTCATTATCGACTGTACAGAAGTGGTCAAGTGAATTCAAAAGAGGCAGGGAAATTATCGAAGATGACCCCCTAAGAAAATGTGAAAATTATCGAAAAACTTGTATTATAAGATGCACGTGTACAAATCAAGGTGCTGGCAGAAATAACTAAGCTATCCGTTGGTACTATATACACTATACTACATGATTATCTCAACCTTACAAAAGTCAGTGAAAGATGGGTGCCGCGCATGCTCACTGCGCTTCAAAAGCAGGTGCGGGTTGACAATTGTAAGGAGTTTTTAGAGCTGTGTGGTGACGATCCTGTAAGTGTTTTCGAAAGGATAGTTACAGGTGATGAAACGTGGGTTCATCACTATGACCCCGAGAGTAAACAGGAGTCTATGCAGTGGTATAAAAAGGAATCAGACCCTCCGAAAAAGTTCAAAGTCACTCCATCGGCTGGCAAAATCATAGCTACAGTTTTCTGGGATTCTAAAGGAATGCTATTGATTGAGTACATAAAAAAAGGTGAAACTATCAACGTAGAAAAGTACTCAACCACTTTACGGCGTTTGAGAGAAGCAATAAAAGAAAAAAAGACGAGGAAAGCTGGCAAAGAAAGGGCTGCTTCTTCACGACAACGCACCGGTTTACGCTGCGCGGCTCTCCAAGGCTGCTGTACGAGAGTGCGGGTTCGAGGAAATTAACCACCCACCCTACAGCCCAGACCTGGCCCCTAGTGACTACATTTTATTCCCAAATTTAAAAAACGACCTCCGGGGAAAGCTGACGATAATGAGCTCAAGTCCGCTATAAATGAGCATTTTTCAGGCCAAGAAGAAAATTATTTTTTTAAGGGAATATAAAAACTTGTTTCTCGATCAAAAAAATGTATTGATATCATGGGAGACTATATTGAAAAATAAATTGTTTTCAAGATTTTATCTTTTTTCTAACATGCAAATACCGAGAATATATTGAACGCCCCTCGTATTGGTTTAGATAAAATGCAATGTCAAAAAATCCATAAACCTCATGAAGCTAGATCGGTCAATACGAAATTATTCATATCTCAACATACACAACCTCCAAGCCATAACTATCAAACGACCGTCCTTACTGACAATTTCAAAGAAAAACAACAGACGACCGGTCAGAAATAGTACTGTCAATATCAGACATCGAACCAATCAAACTCACAAAGCCCGGGAACACACTTCGAACAATTCACAAACTATAAAACAATGCACCACTGTTGATATCCTAATTGCTCAAGTGGCTTTTCGTTTCAATTCGAGGAAATCCAGTCGACCATTGCATTCAGCAGGGTAACGTTGGCATACTAGAGGTTCCATACTTTGTCTACGAACTCTTAATCAGAATGGTTGAAATAGTTCGAACTGAACAAGCGGCAGGGTGTTCTCGAACTTATCAACAAATGTATAAACTCCAACTTAATACGAACTTTCATAACAAAGAGATGGTCGAAGAAAATTGTACTTGAGTGATGATGTTCAAGAAAGTCCTTAGTTTTCAATTAAGTACAAGGAATTCAACACTAGACGAAAGAAAAAAACTCTGGCCAGGAAAGAAAGAGTCTTCATCAACTTTCTGATCAACCTATAACCATCATAGCCGCAACGTCGATGCATCAATTTCTATGCTCTTTCTCTATCTCTCTCTCTCTCTCTTTCACTGTCGAAACGACCGCAAACGAAAGTTGCTCAAACTTCATTCTCGGAGCTGCGGTAGAATATCTTAATCAGAACGCAAATGCAATGTGAAGTTGATTTCGGCGTTGAAATCAATGCAAGGATATCATCTGTGCATATGCATGTGTAGGTAGGACTGCGGCTACAGTCCTGAATGTCCTAACAACCATGTCTACTACTATTCGTACATTGCACGGTGCCACTTACCTGTACATCGAAGTTAGGAGGCTGCTGGAGTAGATTAGCTGGAGATTCCACTTGATTTGGTCCTTGAGATTGATTTACCATTTGATTCTGCATTACGTAGACCGGAATAGACACAAAAAAAATGCAATGTGATGTGGTAGGTATCATTCCGAAATCGGATTAAAATCAAGTTTTCGATTGGTCGATCATGTGAGGATGATTCGTACAACAGCAGCAGCAGTCCAGAGGATATTTGAAAAGGAACAGATATAGATGCATTAGTTGAAGAAGTATTGAAGATTTTCACATGCAAATCAAATGTTTGCAATAAAAGACTAAGTGAAATGTTTTAGCTCTTTTTAAATATTTTTGAATGAAAGCTTGATATTGTTTTTTTTTTTGTTTATTTTTCGAAAGTCTTAATTCAATTTATTAGTACTTGTATATTATTTTTCTCACCTGTGCAACTTGCATTCCACCAACACCATTCATCACTGGAGGTTGTAGTTGATTCATTGGCGGCAATTGAGGATGATACGAATTGAGTTGCTGGGCTGGACCCTGATGATCCATTGACGAGCCCAACATGTGCTGGAGATGGTGTTGCGGAAAACCGGAACCAACATGTGTGGCACCATCGAATACTGGTCCGGCGCGACCCAAGGATTCTTCGGCGGGTGATGGTTGCCGCGAGCCGGGTGTACGGCTGTGAGAGAAAAATCAAAAATTAATCATTGTATTTTTTCATCATGAAGCATGCAAATATTTGGTATGTTCTATAGTTGTGTGAATAAAATAGTTTCAAAGAAACTCTTTTTTTAGACATTATTTAAAACAAATATTTCTTTAAAAAAACTATTCATTTATACGTGATGTATTTTCATACTATATGCATACAATTTTTAATATCTTTACCGGACTCTGGACTAACTCACTAGTTTTACAGTGCCTAGTAGATTTACTTTCAATCATGATTTTTTTTATATTGAAAGTTAAAATATTGTTGCACATACATGCAACCAAATTGTTTTTTTACGAGTTTTGAAAGCTTTTATGTTGACTGTCTGTATTTCAAACCGCAAAAAAATCGCAAGCCTCCAACGTTGTTTCAAGAGAAAAACAATAAATGGTGTCAGAAGTGGAATTGTTTTACAATTGTGAACCAGTCACAGGTTTTATTGAAACTGCTAATTTTTGCAAAACATGGACAACCGTGAAGGGAAGCGTGTGGATCAATTAAAAACTGAAAACTGTGAACTTATGGACTACTGTAAAATCAACAAATTTCGTGTGAAATAGCATGGACATGCCATTAAAAACAACAATACCGAAGTTAGTAAGTGAGTTAGCGCTGAGTTGAAAACGCAGTGCCGGAAGCGTAATTTTTTTTTGGCAACAGGAGTAGAACAGTCCTAGTATCATGACCGGAGGGAGGTTTTGAGAGCCCAAGCCAGTGATTCGGTATCTGTTAAATTTCCAGACGAGTAAATGGAATAAGATCACTCCCAAGAAGAGTGAAGTAACGTGAGCAGGGATTCAACGATGTTTATTGCTTAAAATTGCATCAGGCAAACAGCAACATGCATGGCTTTTTGCAATCAAAAACTAGACTAAAAAGGAGCAATTCAAGAAGAAAAGTCAGGTTTAGATCAAGCGCTCTAGATCTGACTTTTCGCTCTAGATCTGACATTTCGCTCTAGTCAGAGCTGTGGGATCTATTCAGACTGAAGCGACGGGCAATAAAGTACTAAGAGCGAAAATTTCTTATGGGCAATTTGCTTGGACCATATATCAGTAGCAGTATGAACCTCTTGCAGAATACAATTATTGGAATGGTCGGCAGTGTGCGACTTCCTTAATGGGGTTGCTGAGAGAAGTTGTAGCGGAAGTCTCTCAAACCATACCAGTTGCAAATGACGCCTGTTATTCCATCCTCAAAAATGCTCTAGGATCACTTGAAGAAGGTACGTCGCTCAAAGCTAAGAACGCGAATCCAAAAGCCATGAGAAATGTTACAGCATCTGGCTCAGGTTATTGAGCGTCTAGCACTATTGTCCTATACTACAGGGTGAACGATATGAAGTGTTACCTTTTCAAATGACCATATTTTTTGTGTGTGAATATATTTTTTATTCATTCAAAGACAAAAATGTGTGAAAACAATCAAGGATCCATTTACTTTGGCTCGATGTGATTACCTTTTGCCTTGACTATTGCCTTCAGACGATCAAAAAACGAGTTGCATGCTGCACGAATATGATTTTGCGGTATTTTAGCCCATTCATGTGTAATTGCTTTCCTCAGCGCATCCATACTGGCATATTTTTTAGTCCTTACCTTGCTCTCCAAAATGGAACAGATGGAAAGGTCCATCGGATTTGCGTCCGGGGAATTCGAAAGCCATTGTGTGGTTGAAATGAAGTGGGGAGCATGGTTCACACGAGCTTTGTGAGACGGTGCCGAGTCTTGTTGAAACATCCATGGCATACGACCGCAATGTTTGCGTGCCCACGGCTGCAAAGTAGCTTCCATAAAATTTTCCCGATAATAAGTCGCATTCACTTTGACGCCAGGCTCGATAAAAACTATTGCAGAGTCAATGCTGCTCAAAGCATTACTTGTGTTGGGAAATTACTTTTGGTGGCCATTCGAAGGATCATTTTCTCGTATGTGCGTTCGATCAAGTAAACACGATCATTTTGGAAATTATGAGTTGCTCAGTTGGGAAATTTTTCTCAGGAGAGAACACAATGTTCGGACATTGACAACTTTCGTGCAAGCGTAATAACTCCTTAGCTCGTTCAAAGCGAACTTTTTGTTTTTGTTTTGGTGCCAGATCGTGTGCTTTTTGGAACTTATAAGGCTTTGTCTTAAGTTGATTTTTCAATATGCGTCGAATGCTGTCTTGGGATATTTTCAGTTCTTTAGCCATTTTGCTCCCACTTCAACGTGGATTTCGCTTTTCGGTCCACCACCATTGCGTTTGGCAATGCTGCCTGTATCACTATAACAATTTATGGTGCGATACACAAACATTTTATTCACTTTGAGATGGCTGAACTTACGAACTAGAGCTGGTTGTGATTTCCCAGCCAAATATAACGCGATCACTCTATTACATTTGAATTCCATATCGAATAATTTTTATTCTATCAAATTGAGACGCAAATACTTTAGGCTTGTAAACAATGTCCAGGCAATTGCTTTGACTTACGAATCGATAAAACGTGCATGTCAGAGAAAAGTTAGAGTCCTTGAGGAGTACAACGAACGGCAATGCCAAAGAACAGAAATCAGCAAAGAATGGACAAAGAGTAAAGATCCTCAATGCTCGAAGTTGGGGTATTTGAGAGATGGTTATTGGAAAGAGTGGAGACCGAGGTATTACCGGGAATGTGTACACCAAGAGACAACTCTCCCTGGAACATCACCAGCTGGCGAAGCTACTGCATGTTGGATCTGTAGAAAGCCTTTTGCACCTGAGTCGTGATTGGCGTAAGAAGTATGAGTTCAGGTTCTATCAATGATACCAGAAGAATAGTGAAATCAGATGGCCGAAAGTTATCACCTCTTTTTTGGAGAGCAGCAGTGAATTAGTAGAAACTAAATTCGAAGAGAAGAATAGGATCTACAAAGCTGATGCCACGAAAACTATTATCATTGCTATACGTTCGGGAAAATTATTTGAGCCTACAAGTGAAAAACGACAACGAAGTTTGTACCATTACAATCAACACTGGAGCTGCTGAGTTGATTCTGAGACCAAAAATGATCAAGTCCGGGAAACGATATGTGCTTCAGACTGCTGCTGGTGAATCAACACCAGTTTATGGCGAGATCTTTCAACATATACAGCTCGATGATTGAGTACATCAGCATCGATTCCTGGTAACGGAAATAACTGATGAATGGATACTAGGTGTAGACTTCCGAGGCCTCCACGGTTTCAGCATGGATTTCGCAGAACACAAATTAGCACGTCAGCCAGAATGCGCCGAATAAAACAAAATCGAGACTACAAGTTCGCAAAAGTGAAGAGGATGGCCAATTTACCCGAACAAAATGAAGTACAGTCAAAGCCCTTGCATTGAAAACTTTGCTGCAACAAACCACACAAGAGCAATGATGATAAAGTGCAATGTGTCTTGGAAGGTGTATGTGCAAAGGTCCGAATGGGAGAGCGTATTAGATGAAACTCCTCGGAAAACAAATATTAGTTTGAAATGTTAGATTTCACTATAAGACTCAAAGGTTACAGATAAATACACTGGTGAGAAAAAGTTTCCGAACAGGTTATAATTCCTTAAGAAATCAATTCAAAATTCTTACTGACTAAATGGAGCCAATTTTTTCTTTGAAAATATTATTTATGAATCCAAGATAAAGCATGTTAACAAAATAAAGTAAACAAATTCATTCGTTTTTTTTAGCAGTATTTAAAACTTTTAATATTTTAAGAGAAAAAATTGGTTCCATTTAGTCAGTAACAGTTTTGAATAGATTTCTGAAGGAATTATAGCCTGTACGGAAACTTTTTCCCACCAATGTATGTTTCAGAGCTTCGACAATGAATGGACTCTATTTATAAGGGAGTTAGGAATCTCTTAAACAATGGCCGAATGAAAATGCAACACGATGTAAAAGGGAATTCGACTAGGTTCCAAGGAAACAATTTGATTTGAATGTATTAAAGAAACAAAAGGGGTTAGTCCAAAAAAGCGTTAGTCCAAAATACAGCAGAAGTGAGAAAGGCCGTATCGTGGTTTGCAGAAGAAAATTTGATGGTAGCATTTCTAAGTATGTACAATAATGACAAAAATTACAAGTGCTGACAATTCTCTTATAATTTTACAGCCAAAAGTATACCAGATTTGTTGAACGTTAAGAGTAAGTTACCATTTAAATTTCGTTAAGATGTAATGTCTACATCAGCTTGTTTTCTTTCTTTTATTTTCTTGAGAGTTATTTTAAGATGGCACCACCGCCACAGGATTACCTGTCTATTTTTAAAGAGAGGAGACATAGAAAACAGCCATGGTCGTACTGAAGACCAGTACATATTGTGAATTGCATTGCGGGCTGATAATCTGGTCGTGAGTTCTCGCGAACACAAGTTCCAAGTGATCATGAAATGTATAATTTAGTGAACGGTTACCGTTCTTGTAGAATAAGAATTTGGAAAATTGAAGGCAAAATTCATCATTTCCATTTTCTCACAAAAACCGAAATTTTTTGACGAAGACCAACAAATCTAACATAAAATTTTCACGTAATAATTAATTAATAAATTATTTAATTATTTAATATAAAAATTGGCGAAAAATTACAAATGTATCTGAATAACACAAAAAATTTACTTATTTCATTCCTTCACTCATTTCTAATATTCATTTCTATGCACAATCTAATCCAATATTATCTTGCCACAATGGGTTTATGTCTATATTAATTTCCCAATATAGGAAGAATGAATTCAAGTCATACGACAAGTCTGCGGCCTATACAGCAAAAAGAGCTTTATTTGTGAACTTCGCCAGCTTTCGCAAATTCTCTGACAATCGTATGAAATTCCCCTTAGCTAAGACAAATGATGAAAGCCTAAGACAGTGAACAGAGGGAAATTTCCCTCTTTTCGACCGAAGAACAAAAAGCACATGATAAGCTTTTACTAAAACATAAAACTAGTTGCTGGCAGGTGGCACTTGTGTTGCGAAAATTGAATATGTAAAAATAATTTTTTTCCACACGCATTAATTATGAATGAAAATTATGAATTTCTGGATTGATATTACTTCTGTGGCTAATTGTGTGTGGGGTTAAAATTTAAGACAGAGTAAATGGAAGAAGCTAGAGTGAGCAATTTTTCTCGGGGAAGTGTAATAAACCTCAATCACCTCTTGGAAACGAAGTTATTATAATTAAGATTTATGATTGACAAGCGATTTACTTTTATGACAAGTGATTTATACTGAGCACGAAAGATTTGTGCGAATCTATGAAGAGTATAATATTAATATTTATTTTTATCCCTGAATACATACAATTTTTTTGGACACAGGAAAAAATTGAACACAAACTATTAGAAACATTGACTATTGAATTTTGATTTGATTCAGTCACAAAGATAAAAGCTTTACAGCTATTTATTTATTTATTTAAAAATGAGTTGATTGAAAATGACACATTATAATTGAATTCATCTTATATTTTTTGCAGGAGATGAATTCAAGGAAAACATTTTTCTACTTGAGCCAAGAGCGAATTTCATCATATTCAAGGCCGTCGTGACTAGATGGAAATTTGTGGACAAGCAAATGAATACAATTTCTGGGTTTTCTGGTATGGAGATATTTGCTCAGCGAAACTATTAGTGGAAGTTAGTTGATGATTTTATGATATTAAAAATTTATTTCATTGAAACATAAAGATAATGACGGTGTGGCAAAAAATGATAAAAATTAAATACTTATGATGAAAAATTTAAATGACCGACGAAAATTGAATGACGTATTATTGTGGATAGGCGAGATTTTGCAAGTATTCGATGCTAAAATTATCAATGCTTTTTATTCTTTTCGTAATTTTTATTGTTTTGCTTCATACACATATATGCAGCTTTTCATGTTTCGTCTTTATATTTTAATATGTAACAACAATTGATTTACTGCATTAAATGAAGATAAATCCATACGATTTAAAAAAAAAAAACATCTGACACTTTAGGAATAATTCACTGATTGGAAAAATGCTTTGAAGAAAGCAGGAAATTTTTTCTCAGCAACCATAATAAATGAGCCAGATTGATATCTACTAGGTGCGCAACTAAGTTTCTGGGTTTCACACAGAGACGTTACTAGCGGCGCATGTAGTGGGGTGGATGTCAGAAGTTGTGTTTAGTTTAGTACTTGCACAAAAAATTCAAATTTCTGAAGTGAGCTGAGCAAACTATTTGAAAATATATCACATTCTTTGGCATCCTTACATAATAAGCTATGTAAGTTGTATGAATTAATTCATCTAGACTCTCCCCCTCTGTAACAACCGCTTTTATCCTTGCAATAATCCTGCTTCCGATTTTTTTTAAATTTATTTACCGCGTTTGAACTGGTGGTCATAGCATCCCCAAATGTTTCCATTCTAGGCCTGATCTACTTCCTCCGACCTTCTTGAGTGTATATATCAGCTTATAGCCCCCTTGCATATTTTTTAAATAAATCTCTTTCGTCTGGAGTTTTCCCATCCTGTTGGAACCTTTCGTATGTCACACCCATATTCAAGAATGGTGATCGACGCTGGATCGGGAATTATAGGGACATTGCCATTTTGTTTTCTATTCCGAAACTTTTTGAAAAACTGCTGATAAACTTTATCCGCTGCTTGACTTTAGAAAAGTTCGCTCAAATACCAGGAATTTGACGGTCCTAATCTAAGACGTTTTGTGTAAAATAGATAAAGGATACCAAATTGACGCAGTCTACACTGACTTCAGTAAGGCGTTTGAAAGAGTTGACTATACAACCTTAATTCTAAAGATTCAGAAATTCGGTCTTTTTGGGTCTTTACTTAGATGCCTGACTTCTTAAATTCGTGATTGAACACAATGTGTAAGATTTCAAGGACTTTTATCGAAAAAAATTCTGGTACCTCTGCTGTACCACTAGTACCATCTTGGCCCACTTCTATTTCATATATTTATTTCCGATACGTACTTCCTCGGCAATAATTCGTTAGCTTGAGTTGATAACGTTGTTGACCTTGGCGTTATCTTGGATAAGAAACTTCGCTTCACTTGCATTATGATAAAAAACTTTCCCGTGCAAACAAACAGAGGGCTTCATCAAAAGATCTGCCAAGGAATTTCGTAGCCTACAGGTCACATGATTCTTATACACCTCACTTGTACGCCCTATTCTGGAATATGCTTCCATTTGCTGATATCCTGCTTTTAAAACCCACATCTTGTCCATACAAAAGAAATGTTTACTTTTGGCCTTGAGAGAGCTGTACAACCCTTATGATTATAAATAATAACTAATAACCTGCTCCCATATGAGTTTTGCCTGGGTCATTTAAACTCATCAACACTTGTATCCGGAAGAATGGTGATATCGGCCTGATTCACATTCGACGTCATTTGGGGCGCTATTAGAGTTGAATTCCTGAATTGTAAAATTATGATAAATTTCCCTGTAAGGAACACCAGGAGCAATCGGTCAGACTCACTAACCACTATCGGTTTTAACTCATCAGGCTGGCACCAGGCACCAAAGGGGGACTAGAACAGCTATACCGTCAAAGCGACGGGAAGTGGAGTTACGGTTAAATAACTAACTTCGTAGAATGAGCCAACACCGTACAATGAACCAACTCTGTAGAATGAGCTAACTCCGTAGAATGAGGCAACTGCGTCGACCAAATCGGATAAATGAGTGAAATATGGCAATAGCTTCCATCAATAGCATCTTCAATAGCTTCCGACACACGGTCTAGAAGGCCGACACGGAGGAAGCTCAGAAACCCGTTTGAAACCAGAATATGTTACAGAAAACGAGCCAACTCGATCCTCAACTAATGCCAACTCGATCCTCAACTAATGCCGACTCGATCCTCAACTAGTGCCGCCTCTAGCGCCGCTTCCTTTTCAAGCACTCAAACCCATCCAACAGCTTCACTCAAACTTACTGAACTAGAAGGTCAGGGTTCAAAGTTCTAACAAAGCTAATAAAGATCCCTCTTATGAGCAATTCGTTTTGTTGGAGAACATCGCTTTTTCAATACCCTATTGATCATTTACAGAAATGAAAGAGATCGACTGAGTAAAAAAATGAAACCAGGGAGATTTCAAAGAAGCTTAAAAAATTTCAAGCCTGCTTAAATGCAGTGATAAGAGCCTCTGCTTCGATTTGGCTCGACAGGAAACTTTGGAGATCAGCAGGCTCTTTAGCCATGATCTTGAAATTGAAGAGTTACTAATATTTAAAAGCCTATTGAGAATCCACGAAAGCTCTCTTCATTCTAAATGAAGATGCAGTGGCGGTCATCGAGGTCCGAAAGAGAATTATTAAGTACGAGATCGAGAGATCGACCTAATTTTTATATAGAAGAGGTTACGCTTCTTTTTGTTGCTTCAGTTAATATATACCTTTCTGAGTCCATCGAGGGTGTGCAGCGTAGGTTCACACACTCTTTATTTTTTAAATATAATATCCCTTATTTCTTATGTTTCCCGTCTATCTTTTCTGCAAATTCCTTGCCTGGAGTCATGCCGACTATTGCTTGACGAGTGTTTCCTGTTCAAATCGCAACATGGTATTATAGTTGGGTTCACCGATTCGTTCCGACCATGCAGATAGGGCAGTGACACAGGAGATGCTGTATTGTTTCTGAGACCCGCGGCTCTTGACACATTCTACAGGTGTCACTGGTTGGGAGTCCCATTTTCATAGCATGTGCTGCTACAAGACAATAGCCAGGAATGATGCCAACCATTCGTTTGCAGTCAGTCCACGATAACGCGAGGAAGTATTTAGTCGATGCGAGATTGTATGACCCCCACATGATTTTGGTTACCCTGCAGGTATGAGTTGCACCCCATCATTTTGGAGTCAATTGAGTACTTAGTCGTTTCGATAGGAGCCCTCTCATTTCCATGAATGCCATTGTGACCGAGAACCCACAAGACTCTGACTCTTCTGCTGTTATTCAGTCTGTTCAGAGCCTGAATGCAATCGAGTGCACATTTCGATTTGTGTGTGTGAGACATAAGGGCTTTTACCGCCGCATGGCTGTCCGTAAAAATATTTATTTCCTCACTTGTAGTATCTTTGGAATATACCAGATCTGCGGCTTTAGGTATCGCAAAAACCTCCGCCTGGAAAATACTACAGTGATTCGGAAGCCTGGAAGCTGCTTCCATAGCTGCAGCACCCACTTCTGCATCTGTTTTCGTGCCGTCAGTGTAGATGCTAAGAGCTGCTGGGCACATTTGCTGATTCCATTCCTGCCCATCTTCCACAGTCGCTCGATAGCTCCGCTTGAAGCACAGAGTGGGGTCCAGGTAGTCAGTGCTTCCTGCGTATCCCCGTTCAATACTGCTGTGGCCGAAGGATCCTTCACTCGAAGTGCTGATTCCCTAAGCCTGACAGCAGCTTTTGCGGCAGTGCTTCTAACAAAGAGATCAAGCGGAGAGAGATGAAGTAGGACGTTCAGAGCAAACGAAGGAGTCGAGGCTAAGGCGCCGTTTTACCCAGCACTTTCTTGCTGACATAAATCGCGTTGCTTGTCCGCTTAACTCTTTCCTCAAAATTCACCTTTCATGTGAACTTACTTGCTGTCCAGAATAAGACCCAAGTACTTAGTTTGTAACTTGAGACTTAGCCTGGAGCCGCCCAGCTTGATTGGGTTTAAATTGGGAGTTTTGTACTTCCTAGTGAAGAGCACAAAATCCGTCTTATTGCGGTTGATGCCCAGGCCCACAGTATTCGCCCACTCCTCAATCAGCCCTAGAGAGTACTCGATGAGCTGGCAAAGGGTATGTGGAAACCCACCCGAGACTAAAATAGCAATATCGTCAGCATAGGCCACAGCCGTGAGTCCCTTGCTTTCCAGCTTTTCCAGAATTAAGTTTGTAACAAGGTTCCACAAGAGAGGGAATAGAGCCCCTCCTTGCGGTGTGCCTCTGTAGGCCTTTCTTGTGATTTGCGCACCCGACCACTTCGCTGGTATGAGCCTGTGCTTAAACATGTTGCTTATGAAGCTACAAATAGCGGGGTATGTGTTGTATACGTGGGGGCTCTCCGTAATAGCTGTTGTGTGCCTTCAATATCTAGAAAGGCTCCCAACTCGTATTCTTTGTAATGGAGTGCCCTTTCAATGTTGAGGACTTCCCTATGGAGAGCCGTTTCAACAGATTTCCCTTTCATATACGCATTTTGGACTATCGATAGAATTTGAGTACCAAGTCTTTGTTTGATATGTAGATCTAGTAATATTTCGAAAACTTTAAGTAGGAAGGAAGTCAGGCTAATTGGCCTGTAGTCCTTGCGATACGCATGTTTGACTTTACCAGGTTTGGAGGTAAAGGGCTTGAAGGTGTCAATTGCCCAGACAAGCATCTGCTTGGTGACAACTTCGCCAATGCCTTCGATGTCATGCAGATCAGACGCCTGCAGACCAGTAAAAGGGGTGGAGTCATCCAAACAGCCCGGAAAGTGAGTATCTACGAGGATCTTCAGCGTTTCCGAGCTGATGCTTGTCGACTCCCCATCAGGCTTGCATACTAAACTAGGCGTGACAGGGCGTTTAGCCAGCAGATTTCTGAGTCTACCCGTCTCCGAGGTGGATTCAATCCTGCCGCACAGCTCTTTCCAGGAGCTCCATCTGGCTTTCCTTATTTCCTAAGCATGTCTTTGTATTCGTCCCAACGTTCCCTACAGTCAGCTACTTTTGCTAACTTAAAGAGTTCTCGTACTTGTCTTCTGCGAAAACCCAAGTCCCTATATTAGATTGTTGAAATGTATTTCCCTTAATCATTTTGTAAATTTTAATCTTAATTTTCATCTTTTCAAATTTCTTTGCCATAATTGGAATTTTTATTCTGTTGCGATGTATTCTTTGTAAATTAATAAATAAGGACATGGTAATGACAATCAGACCAATGGCTGAGTATGAGTATGTTGCTAGAAGTGGCCACCTGGTCATTTGGGTTGGTTTCGATACTATGTTAGCGCGCAAAATATCAATTGAATTGCGGAATGTTGAATTTATGATACTATGGCAGACCTTTTACTAGTTCTGGGCTTTCACAGATTTATGAGTCAAGAGCTAAATAATTCGAAAAAAATATCATGCAAAGAATATAGTAGGAGTAAAATTTCTATCATAGCTTTAAGTTTATGAATTCATCTTTAAAACATTTTATTAAAGAACATGTTAACTTACCCAAAAGTATATCTGTAATTAGAGAAAAAAAAAATTAAAATTAGTATGAGAATATTGTTTAAGTTATTTATTTGCAAATCTTTTAAAATGGTAGTACTCTAATTGAGATAAACTATACTCAGTTAGTAAATTATTAAATGATGCGAAACATTTTTCATGACATAACATCAACCTTCGCAATATTGAACACCTCAGCAATCATTTCACACGCCAAACAAAACAATTGAGGCATGCAAACAAAGTTCACAGCCTAGTTAATATATTATTATCCAAACCAATTTAGAATTCCTTCTAATTAAAAGCAGCATCCATCTATTCCCACAATCTCTACACTTCTGATTCATTCTCGCGACCATCTACATTCCGCCGTGCAATTAAAATCGTTCTAAACAAGAGCTTGCTGTGGAATTCAACTTTCACCAAAGTAGCCTAGTCTTTAGAACAAATCCGCACAAACAGGTTCGCAGTGATTCACTTTTGATAATATGTTTTAATCAACAGATTGCCTTTTTACCCCTTTTCCAACGATTCAACTAGTAGTTTTAATAAATCAGTGTGCACGCAGTGCAAATGCGTAGCAGGTTCTGCAAAAGTGATAGTTACAGGATTTTGAATAATGGCAAGGGACGTACTTGAGAAAGATAATGTAATACAGGTTGACAGTTTTACTAGTCATCGAGAAGGTGATATAAATAAGGAAAATGTTTGGAAAGATGTGAAAGAGAGTTGGGATTGCCTTATTTAGTTTTCATTATTATGATAATAACTGAAAAGGAATACCAATGTTTAATTAGGCAGGGTGTTGACCTACCCAGCATTTTTAGGAAAATTCGTAGCGTTGAAATAATTTCGAGCTTTTATGGAGCCAAAAATTAAAGGTTAAATTATTGAAAAGTATTTCAACTCTTCTTCAATTAGCTAAAAAAAAAACCGTGCACGGAAACACTGACATGTGACGAAGCTCCATACATTTCCGCACATATCACAATCAAAATCGCACGAAAAAGTGCACGATTCACAAAACGTCATCGTCGACGTTGTAGCGCTTACGACGCAAACTTGCAGCCACGATGATCTAGAGGCCGCTGAGCTGAATCGGTCCCCCGGACCAATCTGCTCAGTTGACGGCCGCCAAGAACCTTGAAAGAACTGGTTAAGATTGTTCTAATGTCAATGCCACTGCTACGAAACTTGCTTTCGATTAAGCTAGGCCAGTAAACCGCACCAGCTAGATAGAAACTATTTTCAAGCATCCATCCCTTCTTCGTATCACGACTTTCGTCTAGTATGAGTAAATCTACGGATACAAAGCGTCAAGATCTCAATACATCTTGGGCGAATGCCGGTATCCACGGCGGCGCAGCCACATGTGAACAGCCGGCTTTTCTTGCCATTTCGACTTGGTACTGCAGAGTGTGGATGAATTGTTTTCGGGTTTTATGCAATAAGTTTAGCAAACGAGTGCGAAATGCTCTGCGCTTGGCGGCGTGCATGATCTTGAATCTCGTCGACGCGACGTCGAAAAGGTTGTCGTCTTGAAGCAAAACAGACACGCTCAGCAGACAGATATACCCACCGGCCACACTAATGTAAACTAGATAATGATGAATACGAGCCAGCCTCTTCCTCTCTCTCCTTAGCCACAACCGTGCAATTGTTTTGTCGTGACTTTGCCTTGGGGGATCCGATTGCTTGGTCGCGGTGCACTGTACTGTAAAGTGCACTTGAAGAACTGCATCTTGTAACAGGTATTCAACGGAGGTGGTGCATTCAACATAGCAGATTTGTTTCACATTGTTGTTGAATATGAAAACCTAGGTCAAGTTTAACAACTACAATTTAGGTTTTGGGACGAGACATAGAATGGGTCCACACCGCCATACAACCATCAATTGTTTATACTTTTAAATGCTCCATACATTTTAAATCTTTTGTTTGAATTTAACCTCGCTTTAATCTTTCTGCAAATAAAATGATACAGCCCAGCAGAATTGAAGACTGAAATTTATTTCTTTGCTTTCAGTTCCCGATGAGTTGTTTGATTTGCATTTCTCGAATCGTGTTTTCTTGCAAAGCTTTCATTTGTTGTTTTTTTTTTGCCAGTTTCACTCCTGTGCTACGTACAGAATTGTGTTGGCATGGTATAATGCGCTCTTCCTCTTAACAAAATCAAGACTATTTAAGAGCTGTGGGTGTGATAGAAATAAGAACAGAAAATGAGAATGCAATATAGAATGATGCCTTGACAAGAGATTTTGTTAAACAAGACACAGCAGTTTTCATTACGTGTACCCAATGGAGGGTGTTTTGGGATGGAATTGCAGAGAAGACACTATCATTTTTAGTCACATTTGATGTATGCAGAAAAATTAAATGCAAGCGTATATAGTTGATTCCAAGTCGTGTTTTATGTGAAGTGCAAGAATATATATGCATGAAGGAAAAATTATATATTAAATATTTAAGTATTTCAGGCCGAGTTTCACCATAATAAAGCTCATGGAATGTTGAGTCAATTGTTATAAGCTAACTTCCTCGACATTTTCCGCATCATTTCCCAATCCATGCATAAAATTAGATAGAAAAATAAGTGTTTGCAGTCAATCGGCCGTTTCTAGATGTTTTATGCTGATACTATTAATAAGGGACTTATTAGAAGTTGATTCAAGCGGAGCTCTGTGAACTCAAAACGAGATCTAGCAAGCAATTACAGGGGGTTATTCAAAAATCCTTGAAGAAGTTGTTTACAAGCGAGTCTACTGCTTCATCCAGCCTACTCTCGCTCATGAGCAGCATGGTTTTGTCAAAGGTAAATCCACTTTAACCAACCTTCTTTCCTTCATACACACACGGTCGCATCCGCTCTTGACCATCAAAAGCAGGTTGATGTACTTTATACCGACTTTTCCAAAGCCTTTGACTCTGTCAGCCATAACCTCCTTCTTCAAAAGCTTAAGTACGATGGCATTGCTGGTCCTCTTCTTTCCTGGTTTAACTCTTACATCCTCGTCTGTACCTGTATTGTAACTGTTAGTTCCTCCTCTTCAATTCCTTTTTATCCTGCATCAGGTGTTCCGCAAGGGTCTATCCTTGGTCCTCTTCTCTTTCTTTTGTTCATAAACGATCTCCCTCCTTTAATCCATTCTTCTTGTCTTTTGTATGCCGACGATTTCAAGATGTTTCGAGTGATTGAGTCACAAGATGACTGTATGGTTTTGCAAAACGATCTCAACAGCCTACAGACTTGGTGCGCTTCCAATGCTCTCACTTTGAACATTGCGAAATGTCACAAAATGTCTTTCTCTTTGAAAATTGCACCGTTGATGTTTTCCTACTCTGTTTGTGGCTATCATCTTAATGTCGTTGATAATTTTAGAGATCTTGGCGTAATGTTTGATTCTAAGCTCAAATTTGATAAGCATATTTCTTTAATTACAGCCAGTGCCTCTAAATTATCTGGTTTTATTATTAGATCCTCTAAAGCTTTCGTTAATATTTTCACCCGTGTACACCTTTTCATCTCCTTTGTACGTAGTATCCTTGAATATTGCTGTCAAGTTTGGTGTCCTCGTTTTGTCTACTTAAATACTGCGTTGGAGTCGGTTCAACGCAGATTTACTTGTACTCTGTTTTATAAATTTCAGCTTCCTTACCGTCCTTATAGTGATCGTCTGTCGTTCCTTCATCTTCCTTCCCTCGAATCACGGAGACTTTTCCTGGATGAGTGCCTACTCTTCAAATTGTTTCATAGGTTAGTAGACTCCGACATCCGCAGCCAGGTTTCTGTCCGTGTTGCAATGCATGGCACCCGCTCTTCTTTTGAGTTTAGTGTGCCATTTGCGCGCACTGATATCTTTTTTTATTCTCAGCTGTTGCGATTACTGAGGCAACATAATTATCTAAAGTTTGGTCCTCTACCGCCGACATTATAGACCTTTAAAACTTTTCTGAAAAATAATGTTTTGCTTACTATTAATTCAATGTAGTTTTTTTTTCTCTATTTTTCTTATTTTGAATTTGTACTTGTTCACTTTGACTTTGTTTATTCTTGTTCTTTATTTTGTATCATTATCATCTCATTATTATTTTGTTCATTCTTTCGTTAGTGAATTATTTGTATTTTATATTTTATATATTCAGTTATTGGATTTTATCTGTCGAATAATAGTAAATAAAATAAAATAAAAAGATGGCCCCAATTTAATTAATTTATATTTAATTAAGTATAAATTGCATATGAACAATCTACATACTAATAAAAAGAGGAAGTTTCTAAGTTTCTTAGCACAATGACCACATCTAAGCGGTAGCGAAACTGGTTCCCCCACGCGAAAAATCATGCCCTGTGTTATTGAGTTCACCGCAACAGTGAACTTAGTCTCTTAGAGTTGGTGGTAGAGGCAAGCCGTAAACAACTTCCTTGACATACCCTCATAAGAAAGTCACAGCGTGAGATTAGGAGATGATGGATTGAAGCGAAGAAGGCATCTGTGCTTTTGGACAAAGTAGCAGTTATAAATGCTGGTACACAGCTACATTATTGGCAACCAGCGAAAACGTCAGGGATGCAATCAAATTTGAAATCTCAGGGACTTGATGATATCCATCCCGCTGCGCTATGGTAGGGAATTTATCAGCTGGAGGCAGAGTTAAAAGAAATATTTTTGGTAATGTTTCCTAGGATATCCTTGGCGATAGGTTATACTTAAGCCGGGGAGAGATAGCCATTCAGCTCCAAGGAACTTTAGGCCGATCAACTTAACATCGTTTATTATGAAAAACCTAGAATACTGGACCTATGGCTTCTGCTAAGAAAAACGTGGAAGGCGATAAGTAAGAGATCGTGTTGAAGACGAGTGCATCACCAAACATTGAAGAGGCCGTTCATGGTATCCAACGGCTCAAAAATAACAAATCACCTGCAACTGATGGAATGCCCGCCAACGAAGTTCAATATCGAGGCAAAAAATTATATTATGCAGTCCATTAGCTAATGGACACCTTGCGCTGATATCTCGCATACGCCAGAAGAGACACGCCACAGAGTGCAGCAATTACAGGGGCATCAAGTTGGTGAGTACCGTGTACAAGATGTTCTGCACTATCCTGCTAGTCCCGGTAGCCCCATTTGCTAAAACAGTAAACGGCTTATACCAGAGCCGCTTCTGATAACTTAGCTGCTGTAAAACTTAAATCGGTCTTGAGAGAGTTCGATATCTCAGCCATTTTGCTATACGTGTTTGCCACAATTCCTTTAACATTTCCACTTGTGTGCGTCTTTTTCTTTCCCTTGTTCGTTCTATCCTTGAGTATTGCTCTGTAGTATGGAGTCCGCGTTTATGTTATTTGTCTGAGGCGGTTGAATCTGTCCAGCGAAGGTTTACCCGCTGCCCCAAATACAACCTACCATATTGTCCTTACAGTGAACGTTTATCAACCCTTAATATTTCTCGATTTGATCTGCACAGAATTTACCTCTTTGATTCTTTTTAAAGTTGATTGCGGCTATTTATCTTCATGTTTGGCGTGTCTTTTTACGTGACGCCATCATGACAGACCTATCAGGGCAACCTCAATGTTTAATGTACCTTTTGCACGTACTGACGTTTTTTCGCCTCGCCTGTTTTCCGTTTACTGAGGACGCATAATAATCTTCAGCTTGGTTCTCTCCCACAGTCTATAGGAGTTTTCAAAATTTTAGTTCTTAGAGCACTTTTCACGCCTAGTTAAACATTTTTTATTTATATATTTAGTTTTCATTGTTTTTAGCTGCATCCGTAATCCTTTTTTCTCTATTTTTACTGTATTTTAATTTTGTAGGTACTTCTATTCTTTTTCTTTATTTTTGTATTTTGTATTTTTTTAAATTATATCTATAATCCTTTTATTCTCTATTTATACTTTATTCTAATTTTTGTACTGATATTCTTATTGGGTATTTTAAATATAATTTTAATTTTTTATTCAATTTTTTTTCTTTAAAATGTTTTTATTCATTTTGTAACTAGGCATCTTGCCTGTTAAATGAATTATTCCGAATAAATAAATAAATAATTATAGATAAGACTGGCCCTGTCGAAGGTGCAAAGCTAGATTGAAGAAGCTGGAGCCTCATCACGCCCATATAAAATCAACAATGGCATACCGCAAGGGAACGCCTTCTCCTTTATTCTTAGCTGCGCACTTGAAAAGTGAGTGGAAATGCCGGGCGAGTATGAGGAGTACCATTCTCGCTAAGCCCACACAACTGCTTCGATATCAAGCACTGGAATTCATGTTTTCATCTTTATTTTTCGATCTTTATTTTAAAATATAATATAATATAATTTAATAAATATACTTTTCATATTTTTTTTAAATGGGGGAATACAGATTTGAAGAAATGCGCACACGGCTTTTGAGAGGCAAACACTTCTCATTCAGTCCACCAAAGCTATTCCGCTCAAGTCTCCCCAAGAAGTCTAAGCTCCTGCTGTAGAAGGTCATTATCTTACCAGTCCTTGATAGGAAATAATGGTTCATAGGAAGAGAAATTGAGACCTCTTATCCGCGTTCTAGAGGACGATCCTCCGATAGATATTTGAACGCCGATATGCGAATGGACGATTCCGCCGCCTATACAATGGCGAAATATATGAGCAACAACGTGACCGTGAGTTCACTGAAAAGATCAGGCGCGAAAGACTCCAGTGGGCTGGATACTTAGCTCACATTAGTGAGAAAAGATGGCTCGGAAAGTCTACGGAAGCAGCATGATTGGAAAGAGACGTCAGGACACCAAAGGAGTGGCGGCAGCGCGAAACTATCCAATCCTATCAAATCTTTGTATTACCATTAGGTTAGGTTAGGTTGTACTGGCTGGCACATGGCCGCACATAGACCTACCGGTCCGTAGTGATACCAGATAAATGGACCTCGAGAAAGGAATTCAGTCCAAGCGGCCATCAAAGGCCCCGTACTTTTTCGCGAACTGAAGGATGTCCTTCAGCTTTTGCTCTGCCACGTGCGAGAGATCCATCAGCCAGGGCTCACCGAAGTATCGCAGTCTGGTTTTCCCCAGTGCCGGGCAGTGACACAGGAGATGCTGGATAGTTTCTGAGATCCCCGGCTCTGACACCTTCTACAGGTGTCGCTCGTTAGGAGTCCCATTTTCATAGCATGTACAAGACAATGACCAGTAATGATACCAACGAGTCGTTTGCAGTCAATCCGCGCTAACTCGAGGTGGTGCTTGGTCGATGCGAGATTGTATGACCCCCACATGATTTTGGTTACCCTGCAGGTCTGAGTTGCACCCCATCTGCGCATCGCACCCTGCATCATTTTGGAGTCGATTGAGTACTTAATCGTCTGGATAGGAGTAAGGATGTTAACCGCTTCCAAAAGGGGAAGACTAGCCCCATACTTGGCTAACGCATCCGCCTTCTCATTTCCATCAATACCCTTATGACCGGGAACCCAGAAGATTCTGACTCTTCTGCTGTTACCCAGTCTGTTCAGGGCCTGAATGCAATCGAAGTATTACCATTAATACAAGATATAATTACGGGCCCACTTTTGCAACCTGGAATTTCTGTGCAATGCGCCAACTCGACCTTGCATCAAGAAACGCTACATCAGATTCATTCGGCTCCAACTTTGATTGCTGGTACTCCTCCTCTACAAGTCTTTGTGTCTAGACTTACATATGAGACGAGTACTGCTGCTGTAAAGAACTACATTTGAACCAGCCCTTCTGGACTGCACTAAACTTACTCCAGACAACATCGCTGGAAGATTGATCAGCTCATTCAAAATAACCACCACTGCTGATAACAAGGAATTACTGGATACAAATGTCTGGCCCCCCGGTATAATTGCTAAAACTTTCATCAGAAGACCGAAGAGAAAGCACCTGTTCCAACCTAATCTCAAAAAATTGTAAAATTTCTTTATATTACAAAACTGTGCGTGGCTTGAGATCGAAGCTCCAATCCATACTCTTTAACTCTTCACTCGCCTTAGATAACATTATCTGCCTCACGGAAACTTGGCTTTCTAATGATATTAATAGCAGTGAAGTTCTTCCTTTGCACCAGATATTTCGAGCAAATCGGAATTGTTCTATTTCTAACAAATCGCATGGCGGAGGTGTATTGATTGCGATACGCGAACCTCTTCATGGAACACTCTGTCGTAACTTTCATCCTTCTCCTCCTGTTGAATGCGTGATGGTTCGTTCTGGTTTTCCTAATAACCTTCACTTAATAATTCTCTCTGTATATGTTCCTTATAACAGTTCTTGTGCTGTGTACGAAAATTTTTTTACCGAGCTATCTTCTTACCTTCATAACTTTTTTTCTTTTTGACCCTTTAATAATCTGTGGCGATTTCAATATTCCTTCTGTTGACTGGAATCCAGTTTCAAATTGCATCTGGTCCGATAATCAGCTCTCCATATTACTTTCTTCCTTCCTCTCCCCCAACTTTCTTTCGCAGATTAATACTACACGTAACTTGAATGGTCGTATTCTTGACCTTATCCTAACTAATATTCCCTCTACTGATATATCTGTCTCCACCGTATCCTATCCCTATGTGCTAGTAGACGCTCACCACCCTCCTCTTTCTCTTTATGTTTCATTTACAATTTCCGCAGAGAAAGGGATCTTAGTTGCTCCTCGATACAATTTTCGCACGGCTAATTACCCAGCAATGACATCGGAATTTCAAAAAATTAACTGGTTTTCGTTTTCCCGTGGGCTAAATATTGATCATGCACTTTCCAAATTTTATTCCTTCCTCAATAACCTTATCTCTACCTATACACCTGCCTTCAACCCTCGTAAATCTACAGACCCTTCATGGTTAAGCCAACGAGCCTTGAGGGCCATCCAACTCAAAAACGTTGCTCGGAAAAAGTTTCGAAGATCGAATTCTGCCTCTGATCTCTCCGTATTTCGGTCCTTGCGATCCTCCGCTAAAATCGTAATGAAACAAGCAATGCACGATTATTTTGCTGGTCTGGAGTCTTCTATTTCTTCTTCCAATATTAAACCTTTTTAGTCTTACATTCGGTCCTTAAAGAAAAATCCTTCCATCCCTAACCAGGTAACTTTCAATGGCTCGATCTGCTCGTCTCTACAAGATGTATGTGAGTTTTTCGCTAAATTTTTTTCTTCCTCATTTAAAAGTTCTTCCACTCTGGGACATCCCCTGGTTTTTCCTTCCCTTCCTCCTTCTCTTTTTCTAATCCGTATGAATCCCATCGAAGTTGAGAATTTATTGCTCAGCCTTGATCGGAATTCCTGCAGTAGTTCTGATTGTATTCGCAATTTTTATGCGTCCTCTATGTCTTCCTCATTGTGCGTCCCCTTTCTATCCTCTTCAATGTGAGCCTATCATCTGGTATTTTTCCTTCCAATTTTCAAAATTGGCGATGCTTCTTCCGTCTCCAATTATCGTCCTATTTCTCTTCTCCCTTGTTTTAGTAAAATCCCTGAAAAAATTGTCTTCTCTAGAATGTATCCCATGATACATTCTATTCTAGCTCCTGAACAGCATGGGTTCGTGAGGGGTAAGTCTACTTTGACTAACCTTATCCTTTTTTTCAAACACAGTTGCGCTTGCCTTAGATCGTCAGGAACAAGTGGACGTAGTGTACACAGATTTTTCTAAAGCTTTTGATACTGTCGACCATAAATTATTACTCAGTAAAGTTTCTCAGTTTGGTTTCGGGCCAATCCTTTCTTGGTTTTCGTCCTACCCCAGTAACCGTGAGTGCAAAGTCACTATTAACAACCTCTCCTCTTCTCCCTTCCATACCTCTTTTGGTGTTCCGCAAGGGTCTATCCTTGGTCCTTTACTTTTTTTAATTATTATTAATGACCTTCCTTCCATTATTGATACCCCTTGTCTTTTTTTTTTTTTTCTTCTACTATGATAATGCCAAAGCTCAGGGGATTGCCCTTTGAAGCGAATGCTTAGCGATGGCGGTAGGGAGACACATATGGGAGAAGCCGATATCAATTATTCCATTATTCTTTTAAGTGCCACATTTAATTCTTATTTTTCTAAAGCGCTAGTGTTATGCCTAGTAGCTACTAAAGCTTTAATTTGGCACTTAATTAATGGAGCGCTGGTAATATGCCCAGACGCCGGCTGTTAAGACAACACAAGACGAACAAATACAGCCATGGGCACGGCGGGATTCGAACCCGCGGGCAGTAGATCGCTGCTTCGGACTGACGCGTTAGCGAGCTAAGCTACCGACCCCAGCTAAGCTACCGACTCCAGAATGATCTGTGTGTTCTTCTTAATTAGTGCAATCGCAGCTCATTGTCCTTAAATGTTAGCAAATGTAAACATATGACCTTTTCTCTCAAATCATCTTCTATTTCTTTTTCTTAGGCAATTTCCACTAACTATCTGTCGTCCGTTAATCAATTTAGAGACTTGGGTGTGATTTTTGGCCCTGAATTGAAATTTAATTTCCATGTTGCTGAAGTCACCGGTAAAGCCTCACGAGTTTCTGGATTTGTACTTCGCTCTGCCTCTAAATTCGTTGACATTCGTACATATGTTCGTCTTTTTTTAATGTTAGTTCGTTGCGTCCTCGAATATGCTTGTCAAGTGTGGTCTCCACGTTTTCTTTACCTTTCTGAGGCCATCGAGTGTGTGCAGCGTAGGTTCACACGCTCTTTATTTTTTAAATCTAATATCCCTTACTCTTCATATGTTTCCCGTTTGTCCTTTCATCAAATTCCTTCCGTGGAGTCACGACGGCTGTTGCTTGACGAGTGCTTCCTGTTCAAATCGCAGCGAGGTATTATATCTGGCTTCACCGATTCATTCTGACCTCGCAGTTCGTTACGGGGCAACAGGTCTCAAGAAGTCTTTCACTGTTCCGTTTGCGCGTACAAATGTGTACTTCTTTTCTCCTTTCGTCAGAATCCGTAGACGTTATAATGAATTGGAGCTTGGATCTCTCGTTTTATAGCTTCAAAAGTCATTTGAAAGCATTTATACTTGACCTGAGCGTTGGGACATTAGATTGTTGAATTGTAAATATTAATCTTTTACTTTTTTTTATTTTTTCATTTATCATTGCCATAATTGGAATTTGTATTCTGTTGCGATGTATTTATGTAAATAAATAAATAAATAAACCAGTCAAAAATTGAAGTACAGAAAGCGCCATCTCTATCTGGTCAAATAACTTTGACAATTCTCGATAGAATTTGGATAATTATTTTCTTACTAAGCTTACCCTCTTACAATTTATCTCAATTAGTTTCCGAAAACAATATGAATGTTGTCTTTGCCCTCTTCTCTGGTCTTTGAATTGGTTCTGTATAATATGATTTTGGTTATATCCGTAATTTGGAACTGTCTTTTAATTTAATTTTTTGTTTTATTTTGTTTATTTTTGATTCGATTTATTTTTATTTGTTTTATTATTATGCATTACTTTAACCAGTTAATTTCTTTTTACGTTTTATTTTAATATTTTATCTTTATTTATTTTTTTGTTTGCTATTTTTCTTTTGCCAATTTTTATCCTTTTTTATTGGTTCATATTTATTTTGTTATCTTTGTTAATCAATATTTATTTTAAAATTTCATTTAACAAATTTATTTTTCATTATTTTTAATGTTCCATATTTGTGATTTATTTTAGTTTTTCAATTACATTTGAAAAAATTTCATTGTTAACTGCATTAACTGATAATTAGTAAGACCAACAACAGAATATTAATGAACATGCGTTATTTATCCATAAAATTGACAAATATACGCCCTAAAAATTGATATCTTGACATGAAAAGAATACCCTCCTCTTTGAAAACATTCTACTACCAAAACATTATTTTTAATATTCAAGTGGTATTTAATAAGAAACTTATAAATACTTACTTGAATCCTTTATCATCATCAATTCCATTTACCACAACACCGTTAGTGACATTCACTTGATCATCCTTCTTCAAACCATTTGAGTCAAATGGTGAGTTTGCCTTTTCTTTATCATCGTGTGACTGTAATTGAACGAGGAAAAAATCAATAAACGGTAGTATTTAATAATTTAGAAGTATCTTACACGGCTAAAATTGAAGAATTTAATAAAAAAAAATACATATCTCATTTTCTCTAATTTGCATGAATTGTTAATTTTCTCTTATTTGCATAATGGCAGCAAAAATTGATTGTGGATGGAAAACATGCAATTGCACAGATCAATAAATTTATATTTAATCTATGCATTTAGTTAAGTTAATAGTGAAGTTTGTGTAAACTGAATTAACTGAATTAAATATTTATCTTGAATACACAATTACAACCCTTCGCCTAACATTGAAAACTATGGTTTTGCGTGCCTTGTTAAAAATAAAATAATAATGCAAAATTGCATTAAATAAATAAATGCCGTGAAATGACAATGATATGATATACCGGTCAAGTTCAGACGTGTATGGTGCAACATGAAAGTAATGGGTACGTAATATGTATGTGAACGTTGGTAATGTGGACCGACCGTCATACGGCCAGCTGCCAGACAAACCAACCGATGAAGGTGAGACGAGGACGACGACGATGGTAACGAACAATGATAGCTACGCGAAATAACACTCAAGATATTGTACAACATGCAAGGTTTGCTTGAACATGCAGTCGAGTAAATTGAATCGCATGCTTTTGTCCATTTGTGCCATTATGCAAGATACGCAATATCTACTTGATATTGCTTACGATGCGAAAATAAAAACTGTCTGTTTGCAAGGATAAAGTGCTAAGTGGAGAAGATTTCGGGGCTTTGTTGTGTGGGCGTTGCACACCTTTTGTTTGAACTACGACGGCGAGCTGATGACCTAGTCATCATATGAGAGTGAAAAAATTGGATATTTACGGAAAAAGTTATTTTCTCGAACAAAGTATTGATACGAACGAAATCGCTTAAAGTATTCAATTAATTTTCAACAGTGTCAAACCATACACAAGTAAAACTTATCCAACATTTCATCCTGTCATGCAGCGTCGCATGGCACGTTCCTCATATCGGTTTGCTCGTTCAGAACGTTCCACTTCCGCCTGAGCGGAAAATCAAATGAAAATTTATCGATTTTGCCTATAATCCAATCAAGGAAACGTAGTTTCGATACTGAAGTTTGTTAGCTAGTCGATATTCACATTAGGTAGGTACATAGAAATGGACATTGTACTACTGAGTGTAGAACGTACAGTGGTGGACAAAAGTGGATACATAAAAAAAAATTTCTTCTGAATTTGACGTAACTTGTTTTATATTATAGATAATTAAGTAACTCTTTTTGTATTGATTAATTGTAACTGTTGTCTATTATTATAAGATAAAAATAAATATAATTCGTCTTAACAGCTAAATAAAAATTCAAAAATTAATTGTGAACACCATTTATCCAGTTTTGTCAATTTTAATTATTTAGATAGTTAGTACTTCGTCCATAGTCCTTTGTTTGCCATAACATTTTCAATTCGTTTTGGCATGCTTTCTACCAAGTGTGGGATTTTTCTCCATTCATTCTGTACTCTTTCCCAAAGTTCGGCCATATTAGTTGGAGCACGTTCATAGTGTGAAAGCATCCTTTTTACGATTGGCCACAAATTTTCGATCGGATTTAAGTCCGGGCTTTGTGCAGGCCACTGCATAGTGTGAAATTGTTGCTCAGCAAGCCATTTTTTCACAATTATGGCAGTATGCTTGGGATCTCCATCCTGTTGAAAAACTATTTCGTCCATTGGATATGCATATTCTTCAACGAAGTCGGGTAAATTATTTTGTATGATGCAAAGATAGTCTTCCTTTTTCATTATTCTTTCGATTTATCAATGGACCAAGGTTCCACCACGTAAAGCAACCCCACGCCATTAAATGACGACCACCGTGCTTCACTGTTGCCAGTAATACTCCTTGCGATCTGACTGGAACCGATTCATTTTGGTCTCGTCTGACCAAATAACTCTTTTCCAGTCTTCAACGGTCCACTTTCTGTGATCCTTACAAAATTCAAGCCGTGCTTTTACATTCTTTTCAGATAGCGCAGGCATTTTTTTGTTTTACTGCAGACACTAGTCCAATTTTATGCAAAGCTCGTCTTACTGTGCGAACACTTACAGCTTTGTTTAATGCTTCTGCAGCTATTTTTGGTGTTCTTGCCTTCTTCGTCACCAGCAATCGTTCCACCATACGAGCATCTCCAGTAGACAACAACCTTGGCCGACCGCCAGGATTGCTAGGTGCCTTAAAATTTCTCCGTTTTCTTACCAAGCTTTCTGTACGGTGACACAAGTTTAATTTCGCCGTTATTTTTCGACAAGAATTTCCATTTTGACTCAACGATAATATTTCATTTTCAAGGTTGCGTCAAATTTTTCTCATTTTAATTTGTATTTAAATTTCACTCACTTTGTACGGTTCACTCTTGCTTGACTGCTGCAATACGACTAACAAATAGCATAGAAACACAGAAAATGTCAAAGCAAACGATGCAAACGATATTTGCAACGGTGAATCATTTTCTAATCAACGGAATTGAATGTAGACAAAACTGGATAAATTGTGTTCCTGGAATTTTTTTTATAGGAACGGCTTTTATTTTTTCCATTAATTCAAGAATAGTATTCTAAGTATTCAGTGTATTCAATGAATTACTGAATTATCTGTTGCAAAAGAAAAGTTATATCGAAGTTACTAAAAATTATTATCTATGTATCCACTTTTGTCCACCACTGTATGTATATGCAGTACACTACAATAGTGTTGTTGATGTCGAATGCAATCGTAGAAACGGTTCGATTTCGACGCGTGATGTGTACATTAGCAGAGTATGAGAATCCTTAGATGAGATTATGTTGGAGAATTAATGCAGGAAGTTGAATGGAACGGTTTTACATCAAATTATTGAAGTGTTGACGCTTGGAGTAGTAGTTTGGAATTTCTTGAATTTTGTGTGCAAATTATATAGCTATCGATTTTTGATAGTTCTCAAAGCTTTGAGGACTTAATGAATGATTAAGTCCTCAAAGCTTTGAGAACTACCAAAAGTCATATGAAATCGAACTACACACACACAAAATATAATAAAAACATAAGTTAATTTTGGAACTTTCCAAAAATAAAAAAACAACTCATTCATTCGATTTAATGTGATTTAATGAAAATCAAATTTCAATACTCACTTTATCGTTATCATCGAATTTCAGTGCTCTAAGTCGAGGCTCCAGACCAGACAGCGGGCTTTCCTTATTTGTTGGCGAACCACCAAGTACGTATTCAACCATTTTAACACCCAATCCGCTTGCTGAATCTCGTGGACTGAAAGAAAAGAATAATTTGTTATTTGAACAGTATTGTGTCAGTTTACTTTATTTATTTGTTATTTTTTTCACAAAATATTTTTTACATTATTTTACGATTTCAACTTTTACAATGCTCTACTCCTCTTAATTTTTTTTTTACCATTTTTGCAATGTTAAATTGTATATTAGCTTTAATTTGTTGAAGTTTCCAATATAAATTTATCCAAATTCGAGCAGAACCACTTTGTATTGAGTGAAAATTAGAAATAATATTCCAGCTCCAACAATGAAACTTCAAATATAATAAAACTTCAAATCTTTTTAGACTGGGACAGTTTCGCTTTTCTTTTTATTTGGGTTATATTGCATTGCGTTGACGGCTATAATTCATCGATTTGTGATCTATAATAAATAGCGGCTCCTATGAATTTTTAGCTTAGATGGCTATTTTTAGCCATAATTAAAGATTTAATTATGGTCTTTGGCGCTATACTTTTATTAGTGCATTGAATGGTACACATAGGCAATATATAAGCCTGTTGTGATACTAAGGATGTCATGTATTCAGAAGCCTACCTGGTTTTTTTCAATAATCTAAATATCCTTTTAATTAATGATAGATAAATCAGTCAAACTTGAGAGGAAAGGGACGTCGAGTGAGGTTATTCATCTCCTCGCTAAACCCGGGCACTGACATATGAAATGGATGGCAGATTCCTTTTTATCCTCTGAGCCACAGCTCCGACAAAAATCGTTGAACCCAACAATCAACCTTTGCGCATACTGACCTATGGATATTTGTTATTACACACCGAATACTGTCTTACGATCGTACGTGACGATTGCTCAGCCCAGAACTTCTCACCGTACTCAAGGAATTTTTGCCTGATAGCTCGTTTGACCGCTGCCTTATATAGAAGGATCATAAGACTTCTGGCAGCAACATGTCCACAGCTTTGCCAGTTCGTTGGCCATCCAGTTGCCCTGAATACTCCCTTGGCCAAGTACCCAAACTAGTTACACTGCAGTATGTATCGGTATCTCAAGGAGAGATGTATGGCATTGAGCAATAATTTTGGACACTGCACAAGGATCTCGCAAGGGGAATGATAGTCACTTGGCTATCTGTTGAAAAACCAATATTGACTCTGAATATTCGATTACACAGAAGCCAGTCGATTGCCTGAAAAATAATCACCACCTCCGCCTAAAAGGCACTACAATGGACCGCAAAACGTAATGACAGCTTTAGATTCAGCTCATTCCCGTACACACTACTGCCGACTTTGTTGTTTAGTTTTGAACTATCGGTATACACATGAACGAGCCCACAATTGAAAATGATGCCAACATATGTAACACATAAGTACATACATAAGTCAATGTCCTGTGAAACCGAAACTACCTCAGATGGAATTCTAGTCTGGTCAAACTCTATTCTAGTCAATATCGAAATGCTTGCTGTAGGATTAGTAGATTGGTAAGTAGCCCATGAAACAGCGAGAAAAATGCCTTAGTAGGGGTTATGCGTAAGGCTACTGTTACCTGTTAGTGCATCAAACCTTCGAATTTTTTCGAGAATTAGCTGGTAGGAAGCCTTAAGTAGCGGTACAAAGCCATGCAATAATACGAGGCTGTAAGCCCTAGATTAGTCCTATGTCTCTTTTCCAGCGGTAAGGAGCACCGAAAGCGTTCCAAGCTCTTACTGTTATATTTTCGTTGAATAGTAACTTTAAGTTGAGGATCAAACCTAAAATTTTAACACTCTGGCTCATGTCACTGAAGACTCCGTTCAATTTTGGTTGGCAAATCGAACACCTGGAGAAACTTTGTACTTTCTTGTGAATACGAGTTTCGTTTTACTGGTATAACATACATTCATAACAGTGGCGTTCACAGACTGAGGTTAAGGGGGACAATTGCCCGGTCTATTGCATATCTGCCTTTAAATTTGTTTTGAATTTTCATGTTGTCACAGTACTCCAATGAAAATGGAGGAAAGTGTGCGCCGAATTTTGATGATTTCCCAGTCTATTTCAAACTCCTGTGCACGCCTACATCACCAAATTCTCTGTATCAAGAGAGTGATTTAACCTGTCAGAAAGCGTAGATAGATACTTTCCTGAGACAGCTATGGCTCTGCCGTCCACATTAGCAACCACTTTGCAGTCAGAATGGTATCGCTTCATCAGAAAGGTATTAACCATGGTGGGGAAAACAGAGGAAAAGGGTATCACCTTTATGTGTTTCAGAATTTATCCATCGTTTCAAGTGAGCATGCTCGATAGAAGCTATTTGCAGCGTATTAAGATCCAGCACCACAAGTGCTTCCACAATCGCATCAAATTTGATGATATTCAAAGCCAACTCAATGTCTAAGAAATTAGCAAGCCTATTCTCTTTAAGAGAGCGAGAGTCATTTTCATATTTGTTCCGTAAAGCGTAGGATCCATGTAATTTTCGATATGATAACCAATGATGCTTTCCAGAGTCTTTAGCCAGGCATAGCACGATAGTCCTTAGGTTCAACGTGTGAAACTTTTTCTACTTTCCAAACGAACACAATTCTTGTTTACGGCCAGCTGATAGGAAAATACCAAAAGCGCAAACACGTATTATAGATATCCTTCAGCCACGGGAGCGTTACTTCTATACTGAATGTGAGCCGAAAAAATACAATTAGGGATGGAGGGAGCTTATGGCCTACATCAATAGGGAATTTTTATTTTATGACACCATTCCCAGAGGGAGTGATAAGCTGATGACCTGCTCCGCTTCATGCATTGACTATGTTTGAGGACTGTATGATTGAATGTAACTTCAACATAGAACTGTATTATACTGGAGCTAGTGCTTTCGGCACTTTGACCCCCCTTCTCTGGGTGGGCGACTCCTTGGCCCAACTCACTTTTCACCCAAAGCAAATTATGTAACTTAGTGCAGTTGTTCCGCACTATTCTGCTAGCTGTCTGAGTCTTGGATATCTCTCGTTAGGATGAGCTATGGGGTTTTTCAGATGTTCCACGGTACTGTTAGGATGTTGTTCTAGTCTGTTTTAACAGTTTTAACGTTTTATCGCGTATGTATATGTCTATTGTCCGTATTCCTTACATACCATGGGATTCTGAATATTTTCCTAAGAGCGACGTTTTGGCGTACCTGCAGTGATTGTCTGTTAGTCTTGTACGTCTGGCAGAAGGCGGTGCTACCATATGTCAGTATGGGTTGTATGATTTGTTTGTAGAGTAGTGTTTTGTTGGTCATATTCAGTTTGTCTGATCTGGTCATTGGTTGCAGTTTCCTCCGTACACCGTTTATGGCATGTTAATATGTTGTCAAATGTAAGTCCCAAGTATTTGGCTGTCCGTTGCCATTCTATTGTCTGATTGTCGTCTGTTAGTTGAGGTGGTTGTTGTCTTCGTCGTCTCGTTACGAAGATGGCTTGCGTCTTCTCGGCATTTATTTGAATTTTCCATTTCTAGAAATATTAAATGTACCTCCCTGGAATCGTGGCCTATTTATATGTTTTTTATGCTGACTTAGTGAGTACATGTGGTAGTAAACAATTTTGTTTGGAATTTTATGCGAACTGGGAATAACCGATTATCATTACTTATTGATCAACTCTCGTACATGGAATTTATACGCTAGTGTAGGACTGCACGCTATGTCTATTGGGGCAAAATATTTCTTGCCTCTCTGAAGGAACCCTAGGCATTTCATGGCATTTTTCGAAATTTGGAAAATCTGGCCGATCCAGCTAAGTTTGTTGGAGAGGCTAAAACCTAAAATATTTAGCAAATATGAACCAGAAATACATATGTATAACATCAACGGAAATACAAATCTCGCCAGTAGTAGTGTGGCTAGCAATAGGAGCGCAGGGCTTGAGTGAAAGTAGACAGCATTAAGTTTTGGACGCTAAGCTCAAAGCGATCAATCTTAATCAGTGTCTGCTGAACGAGGTAAACATATGACCTGCTAGCAGAAGTCGGCAGAACTGTGAAAGTGCAGAAAAGAGGCTCGTTTCTAAATAAAATTTAAAAATATAAAAAAAAACTAAATATTTAGGTGTAAACATTTAGCGCTATCTTTTAACAGTATGAAAATGAAGCAACACATAGCAACAAAAAAAAAACATGTCAGAGCAGGAATGCCAGCCCATGTTTGGTGCTAATGTTACGTTGAGGTGAATTGGACATTCAATATCGATGACGTATACAATGACATGACCAAGAAACATTGAATGAATTTATTCTTCCTTTCTAAAAAGTTGATATTTCATTCAACAATAAGACTTTTAAGAATGTAATCATTTTATTTTGAAAACGCCAATATAAACTCACCTTAAAATGCTTGCACTGGCTGTTTGATTTGTGTCTGGTGCCTGGGGAAATGTTCGTGGTCGTGGTGGTGGCATGATTGTTTCGCCACTTTGTGTTGACCACGTCGAGTCCTTCCATACTTGATTATCTGAAACGCCGTGCAATTGTAACGGACCTAGTGGGCCCGATGTCGATCCTTTCACGTCACTTTTCTCCCAAAGTTTCTTGGCCGTCGAAGCGGTAATCTGTAAAAAAGGAAATTACAAGAAGGAATTAATGAATTTGAAATTGCGTAAATTATAATATATTTATTTTCAGGCACACAACATTCATGTATTTAAAATTATGTATTAAACTTAATTATATATATTTATATTATATTATATTTATATAAACTTAATTATATAAATTAATTTGCGTATGTATGGCGAGCTTTTCATAAAATATAAATGCAATACTTATTTTTCAGATTAACTGTAAGCAAAGTTTTGGTTTAAACAGATTTATATTCTATTTTTTTTATTTTCAAAAAAGTTCGTCTAATACATACTATTAGCATTTACATAAAAAATTAAAAACTTACAAACAAATCAGTTAAAGTGGACTATTTTTAGCTAAGCTCTTTTTCAAAGACGGTAAGCATAAATTAAAGTCAAATTGATGGTAATCGCTGTTAAAATTTCTTTTAATGGACGAAACGGGCTCATTGAAGGCGTAGTTGGTCCGATAAACAGGGACAGATAAAATGTTGACGTGTCTCACTCTATGACCCTTGGTATTGAGGCCAAATAAACCTAAAAGGTGTTCAGATGAAATATTACCCATGAGGAGCTTAGCAGCAAAGATCGTTTTGAAATTTTCACGTATGCGATTAAGTGTATTCATGGCCAGTAAGTTAAGTCGATCAATGTAAAGAGGCAAGCGAAGAGGATCTGACCAAGCGAATTCACGCAAACAAAACTGAAGAATTTTTTTCTGAATGGACTCGATACGGTTCACATACACCTGGTGATAAGGCGCCCAAACTATACACAAACTATACATTCAAGTATCGGTCTTACTAACGCACAAAAAAGAATCTTAGTAAGATGTATGTCATGAAACTCTTTGGATCGCCTCCTCACAAATCCCAAGGTAGATGAAGCTTTTAATAAGATGGCGTTAATATGATCGTCAAAAGTAAAAGAATTATTTATAAGTACTCCTAAATCGAGTACTTTGTCAGAATAGCTTAAGGGAATACTTTTCAAAGAGTATTCAAAGCTCAACGGATTAATTTTACGGGTGTACGAAACAACGGTACACTTGTCAATATTAATGACTAATTTGTTATGGTCACACAAAGTTGTGAAGTTATTTAGATCAGCTTGAAATTCCAAGCAGTCGTAAATATTAGATACTTTTTTTCAAATGTTGGCGTCATCTGCATATAGTAAAATTGAAGAATGTTTCAGGCCAGATGTTAGGTCATTTATATATAAAAGAAAAAGTAGATGTCCTAAGTGACTACCTTGAGGAACACCAGTTATGACAGCAATTTCAGACGATAGGGCGCCACGGAAGGATACGCATTGGGTACGACATTCCAAATAAGATGCTATTCAGGAAATAAATAGCTGAGGAAAGTTAAACGAGGACAATTTACGCAATAAAACGGAATGATCCAGCTTATCAGAAGCCTTCGTGATGTCAGTGTAAATACAGTTTACCTGAAATCCTGCCTCGATTGATGGGATAACAATATTGGAAAACTCAAGCAGGTTGGTAGTTACGGATTTGCCTTTGATGAAACCATGTTGGTAAGGAGATAATATGGATTCGCTATGAAACCCCATAACATTACTGATTATCGCTTCGAATAGTTTAGCAGCACATGGAAGTTTTGCGATGGGACAATAGTTGCCTACGACATTTATATCGTAATTTTTATTTTCCTCTGTCAAGAAACTTGGAACAAAAGCCTCGGATTGGACGGATCAACAACGACGACCATGCAAACGCACAACGGATTATTCTCTCGGAACCTGGAATGTACGCTCCCTGAACAAACCGGGGGCCGAAAAGGCCTTCCTTCATCAGGTCGAACAGTACAAACTGAACATTACTGCAGTCCAGGAAACAAATTGGTAAAGCTGCGAGATCAACGACAAGAAATTGCACACAATTTTTACAAGCGGCAAACCATCGGGCCACAAGGAGTTTGGAGTAGCATTCATAGCGAATAAGCAGCTTAAGTCGCGCGTTACCGACTTCAAACCCGTAAACGAAAGGCTGTGTGCGATTCGCATCAAGGCGCGATTTTTCAACCTCTGGCTCATCAATGTGCACGCTCCCACCGAAGTACAAGAAGACTCTGTAAAAGACGAGTTCTATGCCTGCCTTGAAACTCTCTTCGACTCACTTCCATCAAATGATGTAAAAATGCTACTGGGAGATTTCAATGCAAAAGTCGGGAATGAAAGTTGGCATCGGGGGACCACTGGAGGACACAGCCTCCACGAAGAATGCAACGATAACGGCCATCGTCTAATTGACTTCGCTTGCAGCAGGAACCTTGCTGTAAGCTCAACTTGCTTTCCGCACCGTCGCACTCATAAGCAGACCTAGAATTCTTCAGACGCACATGTCGTCAACCAAATCGACCACGTCCTTATTAGCAAGAGATGGGCGTCAAGTGTGTTGGATGTTCGGTCGTACCGCGGAGCTAACTGTAACTCCGATCATTTCCTGGTGAAAACAGCATACCGGTGCAGAATTTCCTCAGTGCACCAATCGAGATTCAGCCCTCCCAAAATCTTCGCGGTTGAGAATTTGCTGAACGATTATACGGCTCAAGCATATACGACCGTGCTTGAGGAAAGAATTTCACCAATGCTGCGCGACTCCAGCAACATAGTTGTCCACGAGTTCTGGGAAGAGCTCAAAAATACAATCAAGAATGTGGCAGAAAACGTTGTGGGATACAAAGCCTGACGAGCGCGAAATTAATGGTTTGACGAAGAATGCAGAAACTCACTTGACGCAAAGAACGAGGCCTACAGACAATGGGTCCAACGTGCAACCAGAGCCAAAAAGGAAAAATATGACGAGCTACGGTGAATATCCAATAGAATAATTAGGCGTAAGAAACGGAAATACTTTGACGAGCAGTTGCTGAACATTAATGTAAACCTAGTTAATAAGAACACCAGACAAGCGTACAGACTAGTAAACACTATCAAAAATGGTTACCAACCCAGGAATAGCCTCTGTAAGGACAAGGATGGAAATATTATCAGCGACACCGAAAGTATTAGCAAACGATGGGCGTCCTACTTCGAAGAGCTTCTGAATCCGCCATCAAACATCCTGGCAGCAGAAGCTGAGCTCAATGATGAAACCGTTGGTCAACCCCCACCCACACAATCACCGACAGTAGAAGAAGTTGATCTTGCCTTGCGTTCACTGAAAAGGAACAAAGCGCCGGGCGCTGACGAGATACCAGCTGAGCTACTCAAGTCTGGTGGGGCGGGTTTATTAAGTGCGCTACATCAACTACTGCTGCGAACATGGGAGACTGAGGTGATCCCAGACGGTTGTCGCAGAAGGATCATCTGTTTTATACATAAAAAGGGAGATAAATTGCGGTGTGAAAATTACAGAGGCATCACCTTAGTCTGTACGGCCTACAAAATCCTGTGAAAAATCCTGGAGTATAGGATTAAACCGTTCGCGGAAGAAATCATTGGCGAGTATCAAGGCGGTTTCAGATTTGGTCGCTCCACAATCGACGAGCTCTTCACGGTCAAGCTAATTTTGCAAAAGTGCTGGGAATACGACGTCGACGTATATCAAATCTTTGTCGACTTTAAACAAGCACATGACAGCATCAACTGAGGCGCTCTATATAGCATCATGCTGCAATTTGGTATACCGACCAAATTAGTGAGACTTGTAAAGATGACGATGACCAACTCCGTCTCGCAAGTCCGGATCCAGAACAGATTGACGCGTCCTTTTGAAACTCTTGGTGGCCTGAAGCAGGGCGATGGAATAGAGTCCACGCTCTTCAACCTGGCACTTGAGTTCGCTGTTCGGCAATGAACCTGGACACCAGCGGCACGCTACTTTTTAAGTCGACACAATTGGCAGCGTACGCGGATAACATTAACATCATGGCTAGAAAACTGACCGATGCAGAAGAACTTCTGCTTAGACTTGACACCGCAGCAAAGAAACTTGGACAACGAATCAACGAGGACAAAACGAAATTTATGATGCAATCTAGGACAAGGAAGCCAGCGCACACAACCATCAACGTAGGGGACCTTTGCATCGAATTCGTGGACAACTTCGTTTACCTGTGTAGCAATCTATCGACCGACGCCAACGAAACTGACGAAATCAAGCGACGGATACAATTAGCAAATAAGACATTCTGTTCGGTCCTCCCCATTATGAAATCGAAATATGTGCACAGAAAGACTAAGCTCCGCGTTTATAAAACTATCATAACACCTGTGCTGTGCTATGGCTGCGAAACATGGACCCTAACCCAAGCCTCCGAAAATATGATCGACACCTTCGAACGGAAAGTTCTACGGCGGATTTTCGGGGCTATTCTCAACCGAGATGGATGGCGTATCCGGTACAACAATGAGTTGTACGAACTTTACGATGAGCTGAAAGTCTCCAAAATCGTCAAATTACAACGGTTACAAGACGAGTCGACGGAGCGAGGCCAAGAGGAATACCAAGAGCTCGTTGAGAGAGCTAAGTGTATGCGGACGCCGAGCAACTATTGGGGTTCCAAGACTGGAGGACGCGGTCACGTGACCGAGACAATTAAAGGAGATCGATCCCGGCGGCCAAGGCCCGACGTCGGGCTGTTGTGCCACTTTGATGATGATGATTTTTATGAATAGGTGTGACGATTGCATATTTCCAACCACTAGGAAAAATACCGAGCGACAGAGAAAGATTAAATAGATAGACACGAATAGGAGACAGGGAGGAGATACAATATTTTAAGATAGCATTAGGAATGCCGTCAGGACCTGGTGTCAAATTATCGTCCAGCTTCCTAGAAAACGCTAAAATGGTATCTTCGTCTATATAAACAAGTCTTTCATTCCCAAAGAAGATGTTGGGATCATTGTCAAGTTGTCGTTATAATTATTACTATTAGTAGAAGGTTCCGTATTGTATGAGGTACGGAAATGATTAGCGAAAATATTGCTAATAGTTAATGTATCGGAAATGGCCATGTCGTCTGAGTTAAACGTGGTGGAATATCCATCGTGGTATCACTTGGAATTAATAAAATTCCAAAACCTTCTAGGCTGCTGTTGAAAAAAAGTAGAATTAAGATTTCTAATGTGAATTTGGTACGAATTTTCGACCTCGGACTGATAAATATTTCTCAACTATAAAAAAACCAATAAGTCAGAAACAGAACGAGACGAGCTATATATTTTCCAAGCTTTAGATTTTAAATTTTTTATGTGGCGTATTGCCTTCGATTTCCAGAGAACCTTATTGCAATTATTAGGGAAAGAGACTGGTACAAACCGAGCCAAGCATCCGAAAAGAATTAAATGAAAATCGTACCATACACTAGGCGTGTTTTTTTGCTCCTCTATCCAGCAGAGAATAGAGTATATGCATTGGAAACAACAACAATCCTGTACCAGTGAACTCACTAGTACAGAAATTCTATTCCTCATTGGTAGTTCACGTGCTGAACTATAGAATGTGCTGATAGAAAAAAGAAAAGCTCATGAGAAGTTGTCTTTTTTGCTGTGAGGTGGCTTTGGGTTTTTCATGGTTATGTTAAATGTTTTGGTAGTTAGAAAATTAGAAAAAGCCCTCATAATGTGTAGAAAATTAAAAGAAGTAATTTTCTGTTAGTTATTTTTCTAGTTTCTATCGATTGTGGTAGTGTATATTCGTTATTTTCTCCCTTTATTTTCAGCTGTTGTGTGCTACCACAGCAAATACAGCAGCCTATGTCAGTCTTAGCGAATGCACTGCTGTTTTATACTAGATCGTTGTTTTTGCGGTATAGCAATATTCTGTTCGGTATTGGAGCAAAAAAAAACACGCCTACTGTCTTACTAATATCTTTTTCTGACATCACAGGGGACCAATAACACCTCGAAATGAGACTATTTAGTACATCTAAGTCGACTTTCTTAAAGTTAAATTGACACGATGAACTAAGTAAAGGAGTACTTAGAGATGTATTGATTTCGTAAATGATAAGAATTGGTTCATGATGTGTTGAATCGCCTCGGGTGAGTAGGCGTTTGAAGTAAAAACTAGATCCAATAGCCTTCCGTGACTGTTCAAAATGCTGTTTACTTCATTTAGGCCGCACGCAAGCATTGCGTTTATAAATACATTAGCAGATATTTATATTTTAAGGTTCTATTGATCTCTTTTTATGAATTTAGATATTAGGTCAATAGAAGCTAAAGAAGAAATAATAAAAGAAAATCAATTAAATTGAATAAAAGTCAGAACAATAAGAACCTGATGGGAATCATGCTACACATAATGTATTAATGAAACAACTTTCTTAGGACACAAACATACATTCGAATCACAGTTGGAAAGCCTAACCTCTATCTGCTTTAATTTTTCCGTAAAAAGTTCAACTTGCCAGTAAGTAAAGCTGAATCACATGTTTATATTATTGATTTTTTTCTATACAACGAACACTACACTACAACTACGCTTGGCATGTTGCTCGCAAACAAGAAAATAGTCTAGAAATTGTTTTTTTGCGTGATTGCCAGTCTTTGTAATTTTCGATGGTATGCAAACGAATAATTAAAGAAAGGAAATTGGACTCACGAATTGATAATCTAGCAGACATTAAGGACATAATGAACGGATATATTATTCAAATACATCTACGCACACTGTCTGATATTGAGGAATTTCGAAAGGATGATTTAAAACAGAAATATCTTTGCCTTCGCAAATGAAGATAAATTTGAATAATTCAATGAGAAAGAAAGTATAATTTTCAGGATTTATGAGAAAGTGGAATTTTTCCTTCATTGAATAATTCATTTTGAGAACGATCGATATTTATTTATTTATTTCACCAAACAAGGTATACAATTCCTTATAAATAAGATAAAAATAAAAATATAAATTGACATTACAATTCAAAATAACAAAACTAAACAAAACAGATTAATAACAGGTAAAAATACACTGAAAGCAATGCAAATAAATAAATTAACATTCTTTTAAAAAATATGACAGCAATATTACATGTAGGGCAGAAAATTATTGAATACAAAAAGGAAATTAAATTAAATATTTTGTTAGTCGTGAAAAGGGTACTAGGCCGGTAGACTAGAGAGGGTAGGATAAGAGAGCCTTGGTAACTCTGTTTTTAAAGGACGCTTTCGAAATTGTGGGGGAATAGTGCTGGCTCATGCTGTTGAATATCTTGCAGCATCTATTTATTGGCTCATTATCAGCATATGCGGTGCTATGCCTATATTCAACTAGTATTTGTCGGGATCTAGTGACTCTTACGGGCTGGTTAAGCACAAATCTTTCCTGAATGAAGTCGACATTAACAGCGTCTCTAATGACATCGAGACTGAAGCAGGCAGATAACATTAATCTTCTAGATGCAAGTGGTGACAAATTTAGAAGTCTAAGGCGAGATTCATATGGCGGTAAATTGCTAAAATCACAGGGATGGTAAAGACCTCTAAGAGCGAATAGCAAGAATTGCTGTTGAATAGATTCGAATCTGTGGCTGTGAACATCGAAAACCGGGTTCCAGATAATGCAAGCATACTCAAGAAGAGGGCGAACGAGCGCGGTGCATAGCGATTTTGTAACCCAAAGGTTCTGAAACTCCCTGGCTTGCCGCTTAATGAAGCCTAGTCGTTTACTTGCTTGAGAGATTATTTTGTTGTAATGCAAATTAAAGCGGAGCTTTTCATCCAGCACCACACCGAGGTCTAATATATTGTTAACCCTACTGAGTGTCGTATTGCTTAAAAGATAAGTATGATGTACGAGCGTACTTTTTCGAGAGAAGCTAATCACATGACATTTTGCGATATTGAGAGGTAGGTTGTTTATGCAGCACCAATTATCCAGGGAATTTAGTTTTAGTTGAAAAAAGTTTGCATCAGATGACGACTTTATAGTACGAAAAATTTTCAGATCGTCTGCATGGAGTAGATGAGGTACATCAGATAAAACCTCTGACAGGTCTGATATAAAAATGTTAAATAGCAAAGAGCCAAGATGGCTACCTTGAGGTACTCCAGAGTTGACATGATTTTTTTTAGAGATAAGCCCTTGGAATTTCACATATTGTGAGCGGTTCTGGAGGTAAGAGCTAAGCCATCTCAGTAAAGATCCTGCAATTCCGAACTGCTGCAGCTTGGAAATCAAAATGGAGTGGCTAACACGATCAAACGCTTTGCTGAAGTCAGTGTAGACTGCGTCAATTTGACCACCTTTCTCCATTTCGCAAAGAATATGGGAAACCAGCACCATTAGGTTGGTAGTGGTAGAACGACCTTTCCTAAAACCATGCTGCTGTTCGTTAAGTCGAGCATCGACCAGGGGGGATAGCTTATCATATATGATTTTTTCAAACAATTTAGTGATAGTTGATGAAATGGCGATACCTCTATAATTTTGAATTGATTTTCTATCACCATTTTTGAATATTGGTGTAATGTAGGAGGTTTTCCAATACGATGGAAAGTGCCCAGAAGAAAGAGATGTATTGAATATGATGTGAAGAGGAGAGATTAACTGTGCGACACATTTAATAAGAAAAGTCGGAGGAAGAAGATCGGGTCCAGGGCCTTTGTTACTATCAAGCTCCAAGATAGCTTTAAAAATATCATCTCTGGAAATAGTTATAGCTTCAGCGAACATTGTTCTAGATACTCTAGGGAGGTGACAGAGTGATGGAGTACTGACAGGGTTAAAAACCTCTTGAAAGTTATCTGCGAAAAAATTACAAATTTCTTGAGGAGAAGAAGACATTGAGGTTCTATTGCACATAGAAGAGGGATAACCAGTTGTTTTCCGCTTCATATTCACAAAGTCAAAAAACTTTTTGGGGTTATGAATTATATTCTCGCCGGTTGTTTTTATGAATCTGCCATATGCTTCATGAGACTTTTCCTGGAATTCTTTGGCCACTGCATTGTATTCTTCTTTGATACGATGGCTAGAGTCGACATTATTTTTTATTGATTTGTGAAGCTTATTTCTGTGATTTCTCAGACGTCTAAGAGTTTTGTCAAGCCAAGGCTCAGAAAGCTTATCTTTTCTCATAATTTTAGGGACATATCTTCCGACCACGTCAAACAGTATTTTGTAGAAAGAATTTACATTTTCGTCAAGAGATTGAGATGTAAGCGTATCTGTCCAATCGACATTGTCAAGAGAGTTGTGAATGCTATTGTAATCAGCATTGCGGAAATCGTATACAATAGTATTATTGTAAGTTTGGAAGATATTAGAATCTGTAGTGGACAAATCAATAGTAAAAGCGGAATGGTGTAGGCTATTAGAGAAAAGATTCTCCGCGTCGATAGACGGGCTAACCACTACTTTGTCATAAACGTTTGTGAATATAAGGTCTAACCAATTACCATTACGGTTGGGAGTCGGAGCAACCTGCTGCAAATCATTACCATACAAAGTACTCACAAGGTTAAAGTCAGAATAATCGAGATAGTTAATAGGTAGTAAGTAATTGTCAGTTTCATCAATAACGAAACGTAAATTAGGGCGATATAAATCTCCTAGGAGTATAATTTGATCCTCTGTCTTACGAGATCCCATAAAGTTAGATATAAATTCACATACAGTTGCTCACAAAAGTCAGCATACACCGCTTAAAAACGCGGAATTGGCAATATATAGGTAGAAAAATAATGAAAAGACGGGTGAAAAACAAATTTAAAAGGAATATCAGAGACATTGTAATCTATTTTACACAGAATTAATGAGAATATACACATATATACATATATACATAGTAGATAACAAGAAATTCCGCTGAAAATGAGGAAACAAAAGTCAGCATACACCACTGAAAATTCAAAAGAATCAGTCTAAGCGATGAGTCATACTGCGATAAAGATTGCTACCGACGTAATATACAAAGATAAACATTAGTACATTGCAAGTCGATCAAACTAAAGTGATTTGGGTGCCTTTAATGCTTAAAAATGAGTACACGGAAGGAAACGAGTTTGGAAGTGCGAAAAATCGTCCTTAGTGAACGAGTGGAAGGGAATTCGTATGGCGAAATTGCTAAAATAGTTGGAAGAAGTTGGGCAACGGTGCAAACGATCATACGGAAAGCGGAAACGGAAGGGAGAATACAAAATAAACAACGAACAGGTAGACCGAAATCCTTAAGTAAGAGAGATGAGAGAGACTTGTTACGGAAAATAAGTAAGGAGCCACAAAAAAGTGCTCCGGCAATGGCCACTGCACTTGCAAGGGAACAGGGAAGCAAGTGAGCTCAGAAACAATACGTAGAGTTTTGCGTAATCAGGGTTATAACGATAGAGTTCCGCGCAGAAAACTTTTGATTTCTCCAGTTAATGAAAAGAAGAGGCTTGACTTCGCTCGCCTACATCTTAATAAGGACGAAAATTTTTGGAATCAAGTTCTGTTTAGTGATGAGAGCAAGTATAATGTTTATGGCTCTGACAGGCGCGGATACGTGTGGAGGAAGCGGAACTAAGCATTGGCAAAGAAGAATTTGCGTCCTACAGTGAAAAACGATGGAGGGTCAGTCCTCGTATGGGGCTGTATGTCGGCCGCTGGTGTGGGGCAATTATATTTTATTGATGATACTATGAATCAATACATGTATTTGAAAATATTGCGTGGCGATTTGATACCTTCTGTGCAGAAATCAGGCCTACAGCCAGGTTGGATCTTTCAGCAGGACAATGATCCAAAACATACAGCTAGAAGTGTCAAGGAATGGTTGCTGTATAACGTCCCTCATCAGCTTCACAGTCCGCCTCAGTCTCCCGATTTAAACCCTATAGAGCATTTATGGGAGGAATTGGATCGCAGAATTCGTGAGCCAGCTGTAAGAGCAACTATTACTAGCAAAGAGACCCTGAAATCTGCTCTGCTGTGTACCTGGATGAATATTCCACCCGAAATTACCGGAAATCTAGTTCGTTCGATGCGAAGGCGTTTAGAAGCTGTTATTAAGGCTGGTGGAGGGCCTACAAAGTACTGAGCTCACGTTTTTTGGTCATTCTCGTTCTTTTCGAAACATGGCTCGTAGTGTATGCTGACTTTCGATGGATGAATTTTCTTAGTTTTCTTGGCTTATTTCTTTCTGTGTTCGGATTTTCTTTATTGTTATGTTACGAAACTTATTTTTAATGCCAATAAAGCTACTTTTACGTTTTCATTGCATTCTCTCTTTTTCCACTGTACCATATTCGTGTTTTTACATGCTGTATGTTGACTTTTGTGAGCCACTGTATATAATTGTAGACAGAGTCGTCAGATCTAGGCGGGACATAAAATAAACCGATGTATACCGATTTGCTATGACACGAATGGCATGAGATATTACTATCTAATTCCGCATTTATAGTTGAGATCTTGTTTAAATCTTTAGCGTACAGCCCACGATGAAAATATAAAGCTAAAAATATATTTTATTTTCAATTCTTACGTTGAGTAATATTTAATATTAGTCACTGCAATCAACAACAACAAAAATAAACTCTCCGAACAAGTGTATCTGTCTAAATCTCATCAACTCCGAAAACATCTTTGCCACGATTCTTCCGCATTATTACAGAATCAGCTCAATTCCAATCTACTGGCAGCAATAAAAAACACATTACGCATATTAGCTTCCTCATCTCGCACCAGGCAGTCCCACCGCGTCCAGTCACTTGATTTTCTCAGCCATTTCGAGTCAGGCAGTCCATATCGAGTGGAACTACTAGCTGCCACTTACTATGGCTAGCAGCGCACGTTCGTTTGTTGGTCGATTTGTAGGAAGACTCCATATCCGTGGTCTAGGTACTATATCAACGTCAATTTTTCAATATTTAAACTTACAGTTCCGGTCGAGACTATTCCGAGCTATTTTTTTAATTTACTCAATTCTTTCCGCGGACGACCCTCGACATTGGAATACCTACGACGATTCTGGTCGCAGGGTTCAATATCGGGCTTGAGCTGAATGGATGGATGTTTCGATATGCTCGACAGATTTCTCCAACATATACTCCATAAATGGCTATGTTATGTGTGATGTTGCCAACATTTCTCGTTTTGTGCATGCCAAGCTCGGTCGGCCAAGCTAATCAACGAAATGCAGAAATGAACAATTTCAATGATAATATTGTTGATTTCCCATCGCTGTTGCGTTGAGTCGATGAACCGTGTCTGAATGCGTATGCGTTATTATTGATATTAGCCGGCCTGTAAAAATCTAGTCGAGCGTGTAATAGTGATTCAGTGAAATGGCATGTAATGTAGGTACTAATGTAGATTACACAGTTTATGCCCATCTAGCTCTACGTCGGGTGTGTATGCATTTGATGTAAGAACTTTGTGTAGGGAGTCAGGAAATGGTGCAATTTAATAATGACAAATAGTTGTTCTTTGTTTTTTTTCGTAGTGAATGTATTTACTACGGGGGGTTAGATTTTTTAAAAAACAAACTCTTCCTCTTCGTTTTTATTGTTTTGAATAACAAAACTTCATGATAGTCTTTCAGAAAACATATATAATTACTTTTTCATCAACGAAAACGCAGGCAAAATTATCGAAATGTAAAATTGAATTTCAATATGGAGCATGCTACTCTACATAGCTGTTTTGCTCCTCAGCCTTCAATATACTTTTCAGTTCGAATTGCCGCTAGAATTTGTGGTGGTGCTATTTTGGGCTTACCGCTTCATGGCTTCTGATCAGTATATATCAACGTTTTTAATTAGATGAAAGTGAAAGTTTTTGAGCAAATGACAGTCAAAGTTTTTAATTTGATGAAAAGATGAAATTGATCTTAAATGAAATTCCTTCTGATTTTCAGAATACGAACCACAAAGATTCTGCAACTTTTTTAACAATAATTTCATTAGCGAAATCAAGAAGTTATAATTGCCTTTGGGAACTTTTTTTCCCTCCGTATCCAATTTGTTTGCCTCCGTATCCGTTATATAAAGTACTTATAATACTTGGCAGAATTTTCAGATTGGCTTAAACTGAATATAATAGATACTGAAATTGAGACAATGATACACTAGGTTCAAAAAAACCAGAACTCTTTCCATTTCAGATATTTGTTAAATTTTCGCATATGGTACAAGTTCTGCCTACATTTGAACAATAAAACTAGGATTCAGCAAAAATCAGCAAAAATTATCATCAAATTTGAAGCTGTTTGAATTCCTAGAATGTAGCCCTAACTTACAACAGTGTAGATCCAGTTTTTTTTCTTATTATAACTGTCTCACTATAACTCTTGTCGGATCTGCTGATTGTAAGACACTTAATTCAGAATGAATGTATACGAGTAAAGAGGAGTTTAAAATCCCACGTCGGACTTTACCTCTGATTCGACTCAAATCCCGGTATATGATCATGGCTGGATTCGAACCAGGGATCACACGCGCCAGCAGTCGGGAAAAGACAAACATAATCAGCTTGAATTTCATTTCTATTGACAAATAGAAAAACCAATTTATACTATGCTTGTTAAAGATGCTTCATTTTACAATAATAAGCATAACAATTTAACATATTTTTATAGATATAAACATTAACATCATTATGATAAGCCGTTATTATCTAATGAAAAATTTTGAATGTTTTAGCTTCAGCAAATATAAAAAACCAAGTACCATCGGTCCTCGGACCATACCAAAGATCAAAACGTGATCAAAGAAAATGCAAAGGTCGGCGGTTAAACGCGATATATATGTAATAAGAAAATTCCAAGGACTTATGGAAAGCAAAATTTAGTTCTACGGCCCTGTTAACGCATTCGTCCATCAGTTTAAATCGGTTTTTTAGAAAGTGGGAGTGAAGTAAAAGTACAAATCAATCACCTCTCTGTTGCGACTTCTTTCTCTCTTTCACTTTCTCAAATTAACTACCTTTGCAATACCAACAACAAAATCCTTGATTTAGTTCTTTCTAGTATTCCTTTAGATTCCCTTTCTCTCTCTTTCCTGCTCCTTTCCAATATGTACTACCTCATCACCCTCCACTCCTGGTTGATGTTGAGCTTAACTTCCATGCAAAGAATAAATGTCTTTCTATTCAGCGTTATAACTTCTTTAAAGCTGATTTCCAGAAAATTTCCACTGAAATCAGTCTTATCAACTGGTATTGTTTTTTTCAAGGGAATCTAAAGATGTGCCTTGGTTCACATGAAAAGTTTCGGATGATCTAAAAGCTAAGGAAAAAACTCGTGAAAGGCTGAAGAAGGCGGATTCACCCGCTGATTGTTGGCGTTTTGATGCTAAAAGAGTTCTCAAGCAGGCTATGCGTGACTACTTCTGGAGCATCGAGGGTTCAATCTGATTAGAAGTTACTATATCCGTTCCCTTAAGTTCAATTCCTAAGTTCGTAATACTATGTATTTTGATGAAGTTCTTGCCTCTAATCCTCAGGCTATTTGCGATTTATTTGCTGCCTCTTTTTCTCTTCCTTTACGGAAAACACACTAAATACCTCTATAGCTTCTGTTTTTCCTCGTTCTTCTCCTCCCTTATCCGAACTAATCACTTGGAAGTTGAAGCTCTTATCCACACCTTAGATTCCAATGTTAGTTCCGGTCCTGACGGCATTCCCAATATGCTTGACAAATCCCTTTCATCATCTCTCTGTGTTCCGTTAGTTATCTTTTTCAACATTAGCGTTGCATATGGTGTAGTCCCTTTTATGGAAATCCGCCAATATTTTTCCAGTTTTCAAATCTGGGGACCCTTCTGTAATCTCTAATTATCGGCTTATATCCCTTCTCTGCTGTTTTAGTAAACTCCTTGAACGTCTTGTCTATAATAGAGTTTTCCCTTCTATACAGTCTTTACTTGCTCCTGAGCAGCATGGTTTCGCAAAGAGCCGCTCTACTACGACCAATCTAATGGTATTCACTAGTTTTGTCGCTTCTGCCTTCAATTATCAACGTCAAGTTGATGTAATCTGTACGGAGTTTTCGAAGGCTTTTTATACTGTGAACCATAGCCTGTTGCTCAATAGACTTAACGGGTTTGTTATTTTTGATCCCCTCCTTTCCTGGTTTTCCTCCTATCTTCATATTCGTCCTTGCAAAGTCACTTTAAACGGTTCTTTTTCCTCTCCTATATTTTCCACATCCGGAGTTCTTCTAGGTTCTATCCTAGGTCCTTTACTTTTTATTTTGTTTTTCAATTACCTTCCTTCTGGAATAGACTCCGCTTGTATTTTATATGCGGATGACATAAATTATATCGGGCAATCAAGGCTGCAGACGATTAACACCAATTACAAGCTGATTTGATTGCGCTCAATCACTGGTGCTTAAATAACCTCTTACCACTAACCATTTTGAAGTGTCACCAGTTGTCATTCTCATATAAAAATGCGCTTCATGTGTTCATTTATTTTTTGTCTGGTGTTTCGTTATCAGGTGTCCAGCATTTTAAAGACCTGGACGTAGTGTTTGATTTCAAATTGAAATTTGATGTTCATGTGATGAATATTACGGACAGGGTTTCTACGATTGCTGGCTTTGTCTTGCGTTCTTCGTATATTTTTACCGGCATTTTTACTTGTATTCATTTATTTGTCTCCTTAATACGCAGTATTCTGGAGTACGCGTGCCAAATCTGGTCTACCAAGCTCAACATTGGGCAACATCCAGTTACATACTCCTAAGCTCTAAGCTTATTGGTCAACACATCCTCTCTAGTGAAAGCATAATCTCCCTGATGTGCGCACCAGAGTCTATGCAACTTTATCGTGACTATATCTGCTTCAAGGTAGATCACGTACAACTTATGGTTGTAGTGTCTACGGAATCGCCCATTTAGACATACGGGGCCAACGATTCTCCGTAAGACATTCTTCTCGAACGCAACTAAGAGGTCAGCGCACCTATATTAGTTTCGAATCCACACAACACTAGCTTTGATATCCTAACTTCTTCTATATTTTTACAAGCGGTTACCATAAACCCATGGTGTTTGAAGGATTGCACTACTGCAAAGACATGCCCCACTACCCTGATGGTTTGACCAACTCTAGGTGATCTTTCTGCAGATGATGTTCCTAAATTTCGTCTTTCCTTTATTTAAATGCATCCCTAGTTTTTGTGCTACCCACTCAATCTGCAGGATGGAATCTCGTACAGCTAGTTCAGATTTCCCAATGCCATCAATATCATCTCCATAAGACAGTATCTAGCTGGATTTGGTGACGATAGTCCCTTTCCTTCGCTTGCCAGAATCTCGGTTTACTTTCTCCAATGCCAGGTTCAAGAGGGAGCAGGCAAGACCATCCCCTTCTCAGAGCCCACTGAAGATGTTGAATGTTTTGGATGGCAATCCGCCTATTTTTACTTGGCTTGTCACATTGGTCTAGGTCAACCTACACAATCGGATCAGTTGTTTAGGATGCCGAATTTTCCTTTGGCTTTATACAGTTAAACTCTGAAAACGCTATCATAGGCGGCCTTAAAGTCTAGAAATATATGGTACAGTGGAATATTGAATTCCAGACATCTTTCCTTCGCCTGCCTAAGAGTGAAAATCTGATCAGTTATTGATTTGAAGACGGCTCTAGCGTATGAGACTGTCGACTTTTGCGGAATACAGGAGAGTAATTTACAGGAAGTCCTCAACAATATTATGATCCTAAAAATGCTGCCCACTGTTACCTCTCTTTTCTTATGCATGGGACATATTATAACTTTCCAACCTACTTCTGGCATATCTTCAGACTCCCATACATTCACTATAGTATCATGAACTGGTTGGTCTAACACGTGCTGTTTATATTCAATCAACTATGCCGTTGGCACCAAGAGTTTTGTTAAATTTCAGCCAGCCTGTGGCTTTTTATACTTTTTCTATCCTTTATGGCGGCAGCATAAGGTCTTTTTCTTGGAGCATCGAAGTCTTCTTTTAGCTGACCGTTCAGCGATTTACTAAAATGCACTTTTCTTCGCCTTTCGGATCAGTGGACAGATTACTCTCTTCGTCCTTACAATGAATGCAGCTTGGAGTGTACTGCGTCCTGTTTCGGACTATTTGGCAGAACTTTCACGCCTGGTGTAGACCTCACTCTCAACTCAGACTTAACCAAATCATGAGGGGAGTGGATCGGTGGATGACTGAGTATGGCCTTCAGAGATTGTCATACTGACGAAGTGAATGATACCAACTGTCATATCCATGACAGCTCCGTCGACGTATTGGGATAATTTCCGCAGGGCATGTGACAGGGCTCTAGTGGTCTTTATCTCGCTGAGTAGACTAATGGCCAACTTCGGTGGACCCAGTGCGACAAGACGGAGGCTGCTGATGGTGACGACCAATTCCATCTTGCTATAGAGCCGAAATTTGTGGAAAAGTTTCGGAAGCGCATTGCCAGTGTCCAGCGCAGGGGCACCCTGCGAATCGCGAGCAGGTACCGCACGGTCTCAGAAAAGGCCGTGATGGTGATATAGGGAGTAATCCCGATCGATCTGCTGCTGCGAGAACGCAAGGAAGGGTACCTCTCTCGCTCAGAGCTGGGCAGAACTGAGGCTCTGACGCATACGCGTACGCTTACCCTATAACTTTGGCAACAACGTTGGAATGAAAGCGATAAAGAAAGCTGGACGGCTAAGCTAATTGATCTCATTGAGGCTTGGCTTAAACGGAGCCACGGAGAGGTAAACTTCTACCTTTGTCAATTCTTGACGGGGCACGGTAATTTCAGGAAATACCTGAACAGAATGGGTAAGGTGGGCACACCATACTCAGCACACATTTTTTATGTGCAGTCACTTCGCAAGTTTGAGGCACACCATTGAGTCCACGCTCGGCCTTCCAACGCCTGAAACGGCCGTGAATGAAATGCTGCGCAACGAAGAGAACTGGCGAACAGTCTCAACATATGTTGAATTAAACAACAGTTACAGTGCTGCGCATAAAGCGGGAGCAGCGTTGCCTTACCGACCCACGAGCTGTAGTAGTTTTTGAAGTCCGTAGTAACCGATAGGTGAGTCAGCAGGACCGGTCGTAGATGGTCTTTTTTTTTAGTGAGTCAAACCTCACATACCTCGTGGTGATAGGAAAGTATCAGGATGAACTGTGATCACAAGTCGAAGGAATATATTCGGATTGCCATCAATATGGAACAGAATTCAAAAAACCAAGACGTCAAAATGGAAACAAATGTCACCTATGAATGAATACGGTCAAAAATATGTGCAAAATGGTAATTTGATCACTATTTAACATAACGTTTCAATTAAATGAAGTCCACTTTTGCACGAAGCCTGATGATGTGCCCGGAAAAACTATACAATCATTAAAATTACAGTTTAATTTCCCGCAATTTTCTTTAAAGCACTATAGTACTCATATTTACCGCAGCGTTTTAAATCCACTTTACATTATTATTTCTTTCATTTATTAAGTTGCTGCAATATGGAGCATGCTACTCTACATAGCTGTTTTGCTCCTCAGCCTTCAATATACTTTTCAGTTCGAATTGCCGCTAGAATTTGTGGTGGTGCTATTTTGGGCTTACCGCTTCATGGCTTCTGATCAGTATATATCAACGTTTTTAATTAGATGAAAGTGAAAGTTTTTGAGCAAATGACAGTCAAAGTTTTTAATTTGATGAAAAGATGAAATTGATCTTAAATGAAATTCCTTCTGATTTTCAGAATACGAACCACAAAGATTCTGCAACTTTTTTAACAATAATTTCATTAGCGAAATCAAGAAGTTATAATTGCCTTTGGGAACTTTTTTTCCCTCCGTATCCAATTTGTTTGCCTCCGTATCCGTTATATAAAGTACTTATAATACTTGGCAGAATTTTCAGATTGGCTTAAACTGAATATAATAGATACTGAAATTGAGACAATGATACACTAGGTTCAAAAAAACCAGAACTCTTTCCATTTCAGATATTTGTTAAATTTTCGCATATGGTACAAGTTCTGCCTACATTTGAACAATAAAACTAGGATTCAGCAAAAATCAGCAAAAATTATCATCAAATTTGAAGCTGTTTGAATTCCTAGAATGTAGCCCTAACTTACAACAGTGTAGATCCAGTTTTTTTTCTTATTATAACTGTCTCACTATAACTCTTGTCGGATCTGCTGATTGTAAGACACTTAATTCAGAATGAATGTATACGAGTAAAGAGGAGTTTAAAATCCCACGTCGGACTTTACCTCTGATTCGACTCAAATCCCGGTATATGATCATGGCTGGATTCGAACCAGGGATCACACGCGCCAGCAGTCGGGAAAAGACAAACATAATCAGCTTGAATTTCATTTCTATTGACAAATAGAAAAACCAATTTATACTATGCTTGTTAAAGATGCTTCATTTTACAATAATAAGCATAACAATTTAACATATTTTTATAGATATAAACATTAACATCATTATGATAAGCCGTTATTATCTAATGAAAAATTTTGAATGTTTTAGCTTCAGCAAATATAAAAAACCAAGTACCATCGGTCCTCGGACCATACCAAAGATCAAAACGTGATCAAAGAAAATGCAAAGGTCGGCGGTTAAACGCGATATATATGTAATAAGAAAATTCCAAGGACTTATGGAAAGCAAAATTTAGTTCTACGGCCCTGTTAACGCATTCGTCCATCAGTTTAAATCGGTTTTTTAGAAAGTGGGAGTGAAGTAAAAGTACAAATCAATCACCTCTCTGTTGCGACTTCTTTCTCTCTTTCACTTTCTCAAATTAACTACCTTTGCAATACCAACAACAAAATCCTTGATTTAGTTCTTTCTAGTATTCCTTTAGATTCCCTTTCTCTCTCTTTCCTGCTCCTTTCCAATATGTACTACCTCATCACCCTCCACTCCTGGTTGATGTTGAGCTTAACTTCCATGCAAAGAATAAATGTCTTTCTATTCAGCGTTATAACTTCTTTAAAGCTGATTTCCAGAAAATTTCCACTGAAATCAGTCTTATCAACTGGTATTGTTTTTTTCAAGGGAATCTAAAGATGTGCCTTGGTTCACATGAAAAGTTTCGGATGATCTAAAAGCTAAGGAAAAAACTCGTGAAAGGCTGAAGAAGGCGGATTCACCCGCTGATTGTTGGCGTTTTGATGCTAAAAGAGTTCTCAAGCAGGCTATGCGTGACTACTTCTGGAGCATCGAGGGTTCAATCTGATTAGAAGTTACTATATCCGTTCCCTTAAGTTCAATTCCTAAGTTCGTAATACTATGTATTTTGATGAAGTTCTTGCCTCTAATCCTCAGGCTATTTGCGATTTATTTGCTGCCTCTTTTTCTCTTCCTTTACGGAAAACACACTAAATACCTCTATAGCTTCTGTTTTTCCTCGTTCTTCTCCTCCCTTATCCGAACTAATCACTTGGAAGTTGAAGCTCTTATCCACACCTTAGATTCCAATGTTAGTTCCGGTCCTGACGGCATTCCCAATATGCTTGACAAATCCCTTTCATCATCTCTCTGTGTTCCGTTAGTTATCTTTTTCAACATTAGCGTTGCATATGGTGTAGTCCCTTTTATGGAAATCCGCCAATATTTTTCCAGTTTTCAAATCTGGGGACCCTTCTGTAATCTCTAATTATCGGCTTATATCCCTTCTCTGCTGTTTTAGTAAACTCCTTGAACGTCTTGTCTATAATAGAGTTTTCCCTTCTATACAGTCTTTACTTGCTCCTGAGCAGCATGGTTTCGCAAAGAGCCGCTCTACTACGACCAATCTAATGGTATTCACTAGTTTTGTCGCTTCTGCCTTCAATTATCAACGTCAAGTTGATGTAATCTGTACGGAGTTTTCGAAGGCTTTTTATACTGTGAACCATAGCCTGTTGCTCAATAGACTTAACGGGTTTGTTATTTTTGATCCCCTCCTTTCCTGGTTTTCCTCCTATCTTCATATTCGTCCTTGCAAAGTCACTTTAAACGGTTCTTTTTCCTCTCCTATATTTTCCACATCCGGAGTTCTTCTAGGTTCTATCCTAGGTCCTTTACTTTTTATTTTGTTTTTCAATTACCTTCCTTCTGGAATAGACTCCGCTTGTATTTTATATGCGGATGACATAAATTATATCGGGCAATCAAGGCTGCAGACGATTAACACCAATTACAAGCTGATTTGATTGCGCTCAATCACTGGTGCTTAAATAACCTCTTACCACTAACCATTTTGAAGTGTCACCAGTTGTCATTCTCATATAAAAATGCGCTTCATGTGTTCATTTATTTTTTGTCTGGTGTTTCGTTATCAGGTGTCCAGCATTTTAAAGACCTGGACGTAGTGTTTGATTTCAAATTGAAATTTGATGTTCATGTGATGAATATTACGGACAGGGTTTCTACGATTGCTGGCTTTGTCTTGCGTTCTTCGTATATTTTTACCGGCATTTTTACTTGTATTCATTTATTTGTCTCCTTAATACGCAGTATTCTGGAGTACGCGTGCCAAATCTGGTCTACCAAGCTCAACATTGGGCAACATCCAGTTACATACTCCTAAGCTCTCTAGTGAAAGCATAATCTCCCTGATGTGCGCACCAGAGTCTATGCAACTTTATCGTGACTATATCTGCTTCAAGGTAGATCACGTACAACTTATGGTTGTAGTGTCTACGGAATCGCCCATTTAGACATACGGGGCCAACGATTCTCCGTAAGACATTCTTCTCGAACGCAACTAAGAGGTCAGCGCACCTATATTAGTTTCGAATCCACACAACACTAGCTTTGATATCCTAACTTCTTCTATATTTTTACAAGCGGTTACCATAAACCCATGGTGTTTGAAGGATTGCACTACTGCAAAGACATGCCCCACTACCCTGATGGTTTGACCAACTCTAGGTGATCTTTCTGCAGATGATGTTCCTAAATTTCGTCTTTCCTTTATTTAAATGCATCCCTAGTTTTTGTGCTACCCACTCAATCTGCAGGATGGAATCTCGTACAGCTAGTTCAGATTTCCCAATGCCATCAATATCATCTCCATAAGACAGTATCTAGCTGGATTTGGTGACGATAGTCCCTTTCCTTCGCTTGCCAGAATCTCGGTTTACTTTCTCCAATGCCAGGTTCAAGAGGGAGCAGGCAAGACCATCCCCTTCTCAGAGCCCACTGAAGATGTTGAATGTTTTGGATGGCAATCCGCCTATTTTTACTTGGCTTGTCACATTGGTCTAGGTCAACCTACACAATCGGATCAGTTGTTTAGGATGCCGAATTTTCCTTTGGCTTTATACAGTTAAACTCTGAAAACGCTATCATAGGCGGCCTTAAAGTCTAGAAATATATGGTACAGTGGAATATTGAATTCCAGACATCTTTCCTTCGCCTGCCTAAGAGTGAAAATCTGATCAGTTATTGATTTGAAGACGGCTCTAGCGTATGAGACTGTCGACTTTTGCGGAATACAGGAGAGTATTTTACAGGAAGTCCTCAACAATATTATGATCCTAAAAATGCTGCCCACTGTTACCTCTCTTTTCTTATGCATGGGACATATTATAACTTTCCAACCTACTTCTGGCATATCTTCAGACTCCCATACATTCACTATAGTATCATGAACTGGTTGGTCTAACACGTGCTGTTTATATTCAATCAACTATGCCGTTGGCACCAAGAGTTTTGTTAAATTTCAGCCAGCCTGTGGCTTTTTATACTTTTTCTATCCTTTATGGCGGCAGCATAAGGTCTTTTTCTTGGAGCATCGAAGTCTTCTTTTAGCTGACCGTTCAGCGATTTACTAAAATGCACTTTTCTTCGCCTTTCGGATCAGTGGACAGATTACTCTCTTCGTCCTTACAATGAATGCAGCTTGGAGTGTACTGCGTCCTGTTTCGGACTATTTGGCAGAACTTTCACGCCTGGTGTAGACCTCACTCTCAACTCAGACTTAACCAAATCATGAGGGGAGTGGATCGGTGGATGACTGAGTATGGCCTTCAGAGATTGTCATACTGACGAAGTGAATGATACCAACTGTCATATCCATGACAGCTCCGTCGACGTATTGGGATAATTTCCGCAGGGCATGTGACAGGGCTCTAGTGGTCTTTATCTCGCTGAGTAGACTAATGGCCAACTTCGGTGGACCCAGTGCGACAAGACGGAGGCTGCTGATGGTGACGACCAATTCCATCTTGCTATAGAGCCGAAATTTGTGGAAAAGTTTCGGAAGCGCATTGCCAGTGTCCAGCGCAGGGGCACCCTGCGAATCGCGAGCAGGTACCGCACGGTCTCAGAAAAGGCCGTGATGGTGATATAGGGAGTAATCCCGATCGATCTGCTGCTGCGAGAACGCAAGGAAGGGTACCTCTCTCGCTCAGAGCTGGGCAGAACTGAGGCTCTGACGCATACGCGTACGCTTACCCTATAACTTTGGCAACAACGTTGGAATGAAAGCGATAAAGAAAGCTGGACGGCTAAGCTAATTGATCTCATTGAGGCTTGGCTTAAACGGAGCCACGGAGAGGTAAACTTCTACCTTTGTCAATTCTTGACGGGGCACGGTAATTTCAGGAAATACCTGAACAGAATGGGTAAGGTGGGCACACCATACTCAGCACACATTTTTTATGTGCAGTCACTTCGCAAGTTTGAGGCACACCATTGAGTCCACGCTCGGCCTTCCAACGCCTGAAACGGCCGTGAATGAAATGCTGCGCAACGAAGAGAACTGGCGAACAGTCTCAACATATGTTGAATTAAACAACAGTTACAGTGCTGCGCATAAAGCGGGAGCAGCGTTGCCTTACCGACCCACGAGCTGTAGTAGTTTTTGAAGTCCGTAGTAACCGATAGGTGAGTCAGCAGGACCGGTCGTAGATGGTCTTTTTTTTTAGTGAGTCAAACCTCACATACCTCGTGGTGATAGGAAAGTATCAGGATGAACTGTGATCACAAGTCGAAGGAATATATTCGGATTGCCATCAATATGGAACAGAATTCAAAAAACCAAGACGTCAAAATGGAAACAAATGTCACCTATGAATGAATACGGTCAAAAATATGTGCAAAATGGTAATTTGATCACTATTTAACATAACGTTTCAATTAAATGAAGTCCACTTTTGCACGAAGCCTGATGATGTGCCCGGAAAAACTATACAATCATTAAAATTACAGTTTAATTTCCCGCAATTTTCTTTAAAGCACTATAGTACTCATATTTACCGCAGCGTTTTAAATCCACTTTACATTATTATTTCTTTCATTTATTAAGCATAGCAGAGACTTAACAATTTTCCGGAGAAGGTTCGAAAAAAATGGTACAAAACATACATACAGTTGTTAGTTCCATGAAAACATCAACTCTTTTCTGCCGAAGGGAAGTAATTTTTTCAGTTATTATTTCTGCTCTTTCAGACATATTTAATTCCTTGGCTACTATTCTACCATATTAACAGTTGACGTTGAAGGCTGTGAATGTACTTTTTGTTAGCAATTAACATTTGAAGATTTTTTCGTGTTATTTTTCAGCATTATACCAAGTCTATAGAAATTACGGTCTAGGCTTCGTTGATATTTTTTTGCTAGACACTCGAGATTAATTACTGCATCTAAAGAAGTACTTGTAGCGTTGTAACTAGCTATGTAGAATAAATGTTTTGGCATGCCGTGTTTAACGTTTGGGGGTTGAGATGGGATTTGTTTTGACGATTTTTCATGATGAATTCACAAGCAAGCTCATTTTAAAGAAGTTGATCCAGGGTAATTTGTCGTTTTTCTGTTCATAACTGAAATGCCTGAATTCAACTTGCTAGCCGACATAAAGGTCAGTAACTTCTAAGTCAACTAACGACCTAACGATATTATCGATCCGAACAAACAACCATCATTCAGGTAGGTATGTACTGTATTATGTGTGACGAAAACTACTAAGAATCACATTTCATTCTTCGACCTTTCCGCCAGGTAAATAATAGCCAACGAACTATTCACACTTTTCTACATTTTTATTGGGGATTATTAGCGTAATTAGAACACGTCAAACTAGCGTTTGCCACTCGTATTGAGTCATACGAACGTGTCTATGACCTCGGCTGCGTGGATACAACTATTCTCACACCTTCATAAATGAGTGAATCCAATAATAAAAATGAAAAACTACTCTAGAAACGATACTATTTGCGAAAATTAACATAGCAGAAAGATATTAGATAATATGTGAGAATTGATTTGGCTGATTGATAGATCACGAAATTGAAAATTTTGATATTCTAGAGCTAAACTAATTCGATCTGGTGATTTTTTCAATTGATATTTGATTTAATTAGTTTGACTGAAAGTACTTTTTGTCTCGGAGAAATTTCGTTTTAATCATCAAAAATATATAGATGCGATTTCAATAAATTGAAAAGCTCACGTATCGTTCATCACATCCCTCAGTAATTCAATCGACACTTTAGATTCTGTCAAATGATCATCTCATAATCAATACTCTTCTAAATTATCTGCATATGTGCCGACAAGACTCAACTGTTGTACTTAACGATCGATAAATCAAACTGTAAATTTCCATGTGACTGTTGCTAGTATCGTTAGCGCTTGTCGTATTGCATACAACGATACAGATAATTCGCTGAATGAAATGGTCTCGTACAGTGCATAGACTTGTAATAAGCGTGTCTTTATTAAATAATGACATTGCTAATTAGATAATCACAGAGTAGTATCTGTTTGTTGGTTGGCAGCAGTAAGCTTTGATGTATATTTATTTGCCAAAGTAAATAAAACTGAATAATGAGATATGTTGACGTCTTTATTTGCAAAGTTTGTGCTTTCATCGTTTTTCGGGGTGGATTATTCTCACCGGATCTTTTTTTTTACAATTATTTATGACAAGTTGCTGTCACCTAGAAAGAGAAGATATTCGTACTTAATATTAGTCTGTATCTGTTCTGGTATACAAGTTGTTTAGTGGATAGAGAACTGTGCCCCATTTCTGTGACTTGAGTAGAGAAAAATCTTTAACCACGCGGAACTCTACTGATTGAGTTTGGCAGTTTCTGTACAGTGCAGTTGAGAATTATGTAATGAAATGTATATGAAAGAATGGAACGATAATCTTTGGAACACAAATTGAGGAATGTAGACTTCAAAATCGCATTGGTCTGAAACACTTCTTTTGAGCTTGTTTGCGAAGAAGAGGTTTATAGTGCTGTTTGCTAGCCCCGACGGAGTCCGTGGCTTTATTTATCAGTCAATAATATATATATTTTATTGCGGAATTTTTATTGGTCAGCAAAGTTTAAGGATGCATGCATGGACGCATGAATGACGATCGCATGCCAAAACGTGTCATGAACGCAAGACGAGTCGACGGAGCGGGGCCAAGAGGAAGACCAAGAGCTCGGTGGGAGGGCTCAGTGTATGCGGACGCCGAACAACTATTGGGGTTCCAAGATTGGAGGACGCGGTCACGTGACCGAGACAATTGGAGGAGTTCGATCCAGGCGGCCAAGGCCCGACATCGAGCTGTTGTGCCACGTTGATGATGATGAAAGTTTAAGTACAAGAAGACTGCCACTACAATAATAAGGTTGATTGTATATTTTTAATGGCTGAACATTTGCAAGTTAAATGTGGCAAATATATTTATGTAATTATATGGCATTACTAATTGCCGGGCTCAGAGACGCGTGTTGAGAGGTATTTACATTCTGGAAGCGAAATTTCTGAAGATCTTTTGTTTCGACAATGAAGGCACGTGAACTTGCTATCTTTGATTATGAATATGCTATCTTTGATTTGTTTATTCTCACACGCGTCCCACAGAACTCTAACCCGAAATTTTTAACTGAACTACTAAAACGGCCGTGACTAAATTGTCAACTGATAGAGAAGTCAAACTCTATTCATGGTAATATAAAAACACTTCTCTATTCTAGTCCGTGTGGTGAATAGATTGAATTGAGGTATGGTAGTAGAGTTTCAAATTGAAAGGCACTAATGGAGAATGACGACAAAATGACGTCAAAGAGAGAATTTCCGTAGATATCGTCTCTATTTGTAAGTTACAGAAACGAGCCACTGGATTCCATTGTGTGGCGTTCCTGGTTCAAATCTAGATAACGAGCCTTTAATTAACTTAGCTCTGAATAAGTGCCTGAATAAAAAAATAAAAACAAGTGCCTGAGGAGCGAATTGGGTCGTGAAACTAAGCATTTGCTGTAGAAATAATAAAAAAAACATTTTATGGTAGTATTTATGGTAAACCTAAATATTTGAGAAGACTCATGATTTGCTACTTTTCTTTCCAGACTTTTTGCTGGAAAGATATGTCAGGCATCAATTTCAAATTAAAATTAATCGAGAGCTTTTTACATTTTAGCAACACTCTGCTGATTTTCATAGTTTATTAGATTATACTCTAGTTTTGGATACATAGGCTTCATTCTGAATTTTAGTTCAACAGCAAGTCTCATCCATTTCCTACTTCAGAAACACTAACTGGGAGTCCTTCAAACGGAATGCTGATAAGAGTTTATGTCGAGTCTTTTGCAAACCAAATGGGAAGCGGACTAGTAATAGCACAGAAACTTTGAAGATCCTCCTTGATAGTACCTTTCCAGTCTGTTCGGATAACTCCACCCCTTCAAGCACAAGCGAGCAAATGAACAGCTTCCATAACGTTAAGCAAATACGCACAGTTGTGACGAGGCACAGTTGTGACGAGGCACAAACTACCCTGGCTATTGACACCTTCAAGTCACCAAGTTCAGATGAAATTTTTGCCTGCCATGCATTAAAGGAATGGAATGCGCAGCAATTTACAAAGGTTGCTTAGTGCTAAATTATGTTCGTGCAACCTAGAGAACAGCTACTTAAAGCAAGCAAAAGTAACCGAGCGTATCCGGAAAACTACAGACTAATTTGCTTGGAGTAATCCTCCTCAAATTATTCGAAAAACTTTTATGTCTCAACATCAAGTCCATCGAGAGCCCAAACACATAAAGAATAGGAAAATCTATTAACAAAACTTTCCATAGGGTAGTTCTTGAAATACCCAAGGCGCTCTATTGCAAAGAGTACGCCTGAGGAACCTTTTTAAACATTGAGTGTGCCTTGAGCATTATATACATCAGACATTATGGAAGGCTTTCGCGAAACAATCACAGATCCTCCCACCTGTATAAAAAGCATACTTAAGCAAAGACTCTATATATCAGTGGAATGAGAGCGACATATATAAAGAAGGTACACCGAGGAACAACCAAGGTGGAATTCTATAATTTTATGGAACCTGGTACTAAACACAATTTTCAATAGGTTGGAGATCAAGGAACACATGATCGTGGTCAATGCCGGTGACATTGCAATCATAGTCTCGAGTAGGTACCTGAACACTGTCCACTAGCTCATCGAGTATACCTTGGGACTTACTTGCTAATGAGTGGGCCAAGACCCCGATAAAACCGATTTTGGAAATTCACAAGGATATACAAAATCCCTGAAACAGAACCAATCACTTTGGGCAGCACCAGCCTAAGTTTTAGTTTGTTTCAGTTTGGAAAACAAGCTCACCGGAAAGGTGAACCTAGAGGAAAGAGTAAGAAGAAGAAAAGACGCGACTTGCGCTAGCAAGAAGATGCTGAGAAAACATGGGGTCTCAGCGCTATTCTATCGCCCTGGACCTACACGGCGATAGTATGGCCGATCCTAGCTTAAGGCTGGCAAGTCTGATGGCCGGCAACGGACAAAAGCACTTTTGCTGGCATAGCGGAGATAGTTTATCGATATTTGGCTCTTTATATTACAGATTCCTTAGCCATGTGTCTTTCGTCTGCGTTAAACGACATGCTTCATCTGTCCCCGCTTGAACTCATTGTTAGAAGCGAAGCTGTAAAAGCTGCTATCACGCTTAAAGAATCGAAACATTCCAAGTCAAAATTCTTTGGTCACAGCAGTACTGGCAAAAAAAATATCAAGCGACCGTAGGAGATGGGTAGGAATGGAATTAGCAAATAGGCACAACATCATCTACACCGACAGATCCTAACACAGCTGCATGCGTAGGTGGCGCAGAATTGACTCCTGATCGCAATACAGAAGCATCCTTCAGGTTTTTGAATTACAGATGGGTAACACATGAATGAAGCAATCAAAATGAATCAATCACTAGCACCCAAACCGCGTTCCGACTCATTCTATTCTGAGCACGTTGTGTCCTCGTGGCCGACAGTAGAGACAGGTAACCCATGAGACCCGCAATCAGAATGAGACAACAAGACATCACTACAGCTGGAACGAGTGAATGCGAAAAATATTTACAAGAACCTAATCAAGAAAAAACAGCAGATTCGCTTATATAGTGGGTTGAAGCAAGTATATCCCCGGATTTTGAAGGTAATCTTGAAAACGCTAGAGGTTGTGTCCACTTCTATTTCCTGCGAAAGTATATTTCACAGAAAGTGTCAAAAATTATATTTCTAAATGATAATTTATAAGTAGAACAGACATAATTTGTGCAGATACCTTTATTCAGCTATTTCATTTTTTTAAAATAAAGTTAAGTTTATGTTGTGGCTCAGATGATGAAGAGGAGTGTGTTCTCTATCTCATGTGCCAGTGTCCGGCTTTCGCGGGGAAGATAATTTATTATTTTGGGGCGCCCTTCCTCTCAGATTTGACTGATTTATGCCTGATCGAACTAAGGGGTATTGTACAGTTTATCAAAGGAACCAAATAATTCTCAGACTACAGTGGCTAAGGGAGACTATATCCGTGAAATCACAACGGGCCTCTAAAGTGTGTATGTGTGTCTTTGGTATGACTTCTCGATTGACATAACCTAACCCAATCTTGTTAATCGCTATTTCTATTATCTTTCGTCGAAATTAGTCGACACACCAAATTAAGTCGCTTTCCCATCTCTATTCCGAATCACTGTAGTATTGTCCAGACACAGGTCTTTCCGATACGAAAAGCCATAGGGCAAACACACGGCAAGGAGACTACAGATGCTTAAATCAACATTTTTCAACAGTCAGGCTGCGGAAAAACCACTGATACTTCACACATATAAATCGAAGTGCGTACTCGCCTCAGGACTCAACAATGTTAGACCGCAACAGAAAATTTGGGACCAACTGGGTTTCCGGCCAAAAGGGCGTTGAGAAAGCGGATACACTAGCCAAAGGTGGGGTCAGTCTACCCCTTTTTGGATCGCTAGAAATCCCAATTAATATCTTAGCTGCGAGGCACATGATTGACTCAAGTATGAGTCAGGTTGAAGTGTGCAGATGGCGAACAGCTCAATCCTGGAGTGTAATAAAAATCATGTAAGGGTTGTATAAACTCGGAGCAACTAAATCCTACTAGCGTTAAACGTAACTGACTGCAAGTATCTTGTCGACATCATTACTCGGCACTGTCTTGTAGTATCACATTCCATGAAACTGCAACTCTAAACCAGTGAAATCTGCAGGAAGGGTTAGAAACCTGGAGTCCTAAAAACCATCATACATCTCCTGTGCCAGTGCTCGGCAATAGCCGGTGGATTTCAAGCTGAGACTAAAATTTACACAGGCGTCTAGGACTTTCAATGGTCCCTTGATCTGAACTTTTAAGCTCCAGGTCTAGTAATCTGATATTGCTACAGGCCAATTAGTCTATACGTGGCCTATATCCTCAGCAAGGAAAATTCAACCTAACCTTTGAGCTGAGGAGTCCTGTGAGTTTGGTTTCACCTAGTTAGAGCTCTTCTTTTTCAGAAAGATTCAGCACTAAATTATCTATTGCACATAAGAGGTTTAACATTTTTGTTATATTTCTTCTCAAGGGTTTTCATTTTTCTCGTTAAATTCTGGACTTTTATGCTGCGATTCCTTAGCATAAAATTTTGCAAACAGTGGAAGCCAAAAGGTCAAATACAACTTGGTCGAAAACCCCACCATGCCTATGATGTCATTTCATAGGAGAAAGTATCCTAAAAGCTTCATTTCAAAGCAAGAACGAAAGTTTGTTATTTTAAAGATGTTTAGTTGATGACAGCTGTCTCATATACCCATGCGAATTGAAACCCATTTCAACCGAAAAGTGTTAAGAAGCGTCGACTCTCAGTGGTTTTACTCGTAATATCAGTTTACATCCAGCCTGCAGATAAGATGAACAAACTCCTAATATATAAAAATTAAATTTAAAAATTGTATACATTAATTTTCGAAAAAAAAAAGATACTTGGCACGTTTCGAATAGATAGTACACAGCAGCTCCTTATTTTCGAAATGTCATTCATAGCACCCTAATATAGTCCCGAGCTTACACTTCAACCCATCAACACAAAATAGTAAATAATTTCAACAAATTGATGTACTAGTAAAAAGGGCAACAAACTTTGCTTTCATACACATATTTGTATGTTCTTTTCACTTGCATTGTGGTTTTTTCACTTTCCACAGTCTGGGAGGCATTACTAAGCCTTTTTGGAATTTTTCTGATCGATAACAATTGCTTTCGGCGAGACTGCTCTACAGCTGTACGGTACGGAAACGTTTCTTGGCACAACAGCAAAGTTTCGGATTCCGGTGCACGGTCGTTTCTTGCAAAATGATTGCACAATTTCTTATCGGTTCTTCTCTTTTGTGTGCTGTCCTTTTGTTGTTTAGCACGTTTGTCGCTTTTTTTTTCTCTATTGTATATGAATTGCAATTGAACTTGGAAATGACTCGAAACCATTGTAGGTAGGAGAATAGAATAGAGTGTAAAATTCGATTTGAATAAGTTTTCCGTTCAATTGACTTTTGACACTTTTTCCGGTGTTTGTTAAGTTCATTATGAAAGATTTCAAAAAAAATTAACACCGCATTTGAATATTGTGATGGTTTTTGGTATAATAATTTCTTAGCCATTACTATAAATTTGTAATTCCAACCTTAGTAGAAATTTCTGACCGTGAAGAGCGTCAACGGAGCACTTAACACTGAATGCGGAAACTGTGGCGGTAAACATTCAGCATATTATAAATATAAAGTGCTTTGAAAAATGGATTTGAAATATTTTTGGAGCGGCGATTGTAATAAAATGTAATAAAGTATTAAATTATGTATTTTAAAAAAATAGTAATCATAATAATAAATGCAAGATAATAGATGCTGTCAATCATGTGGTTGGTTTCTTGGTTTCTTAAGTTAAATTTGTCAATAATCGTTGTGCCACCTATTATGACCTTTTAAATTAAATTGTAAGTATTTTTCAAGCATGACCATGTTTAATGGTGGCTAATTGTTTCATTCAGAAGATCCAGGACTAGACTGAGCTTTCGAAGAAATCGCACAATATTTTTTTGCGCGATGAACTGGCAGATTTTGGAGGATTTAAGTTGAATTCTAAAGAAATAGACCATCGATTTAAAGTGTCTCAAATTCAAATGTTTTACAGGCATGGTCTAACATAGCCTGAGATACCAATTCGCTAAACCGCTACTTAGAAAAACTGTATTGCCAAATATACATTCGATTGTGTAATGAGTCAAGATTTTGTCTGGTTCAAATGCTCATAGGCGTTCACAGGAATTTGAGATAGAGGGGGCATAATTCGAATTAGGCACACACTTTTCTAAACTTTCAGTGAAGTAATGGGAAGCGACAGGAAAGGTTTAGTAGAGGTAAAGAGCCATCAGCTTTATTTTCTCAATAAAATACATACAATACAATAATATACAACAGAGGGGGCAGTTCCTCTTTGCTCCTGCCTGCGCACGCCACTGCCATCATTCTTCAAATGTAACTTCTATAATAATTTTGACAGTAAAAGTTGGATAAGTCTGAATGATTTGAACGTAATGTTGTCAACCAGAGAAGAAGGAAATTTCCTAGAATTCAGGTCGATTTGTAATGTCAAAATCCGAAGATTGGCAGCTCTGTCGAGATGTAATAGGGGTAGAGTTTTTAAGAGGTTAATTTCAGTTCGGAAATTCGGCACGTTTACCTTAAAACAAGAAATCTTGTCCATGGAGCAACCCATTACTCGATTTTGTCAGCATCACATAAAGCCAAATTCTATTATGATTTTCGCATTTTTGATTGTCTAGGGACAAAAGCAACAGAACTTTCAAACCATACCCATAGCGGAGTTTGAAAATGGATTTAATTGAACAATGGAGTTAATTAATCTACTATTAATTATATATTTTTATCGTTAAGAGTTAATTGACGGTAACTCTGCTCCCTAAAGCGCCAGTTCGAGACAGCAATCACCTGTCCGCGGGTTCGAATACCGCCGTATGCTTATGGTTATACTTGTTGGTCTAGTTTTGTCTTAAGAGTCGACGCTCTACTAATTGTCACACTCAAGCTTTGCCGCAGACCAAGTGTACTGCTTGCGGGTTAGAAATTAAAAATATGGCATCTAATTGCACCCGGATTCACCCACATGTGTCTCTCCAAGCTGAGGCTTCTATTAGTTCCAACAATTCAAAACCCTTCTGGTCATTTATTCACTCACTGCAAAAATCCCCCATCATTCCTCAAAATGTGTTTCTTGTTGAAACTTTTGCCGCTACAACTGAAGAGACCTGTGAGCTCTTTGCTCGTTTTTTTTCTCGTCATTTTCTTCCCCACAAAACCCTCTTTCTCTTCCACATGTTTCTTTCACCACTCCCTCGTCGTTTAGACCTTAGAGCCTTAGAGCGCTCTCTTCGTTTCGTACAAACCCTTTAGAAGTTGAATATTTAATAGGTTGTCTCGATTCTAACGCTTCTTCTGGCTCTGATAGTATTCCTAATATACTAACTAAGTCACTATCTTTTTCACTTGGTGTACCCCTGTCCATTATTTTCAACCTAAGTATCGCCTCTGGTGTTTTGGAAATCAGTTAATATTTTTCCCTTACTTAAGGCAGGTGACCCCGCTTGTATCTCCAATTACCGTCCAATATTGCTTCTACCTTGCTTTAGCAAGCTATTTCAGAGAGTTGTCTACAACAGAATTTATCCTCTACTCGAGCCTTTCCTTGCCAACGAGCAACATGGATTTGTCAAAGGTAAATCCACTGTTACCTACTTGTTATCTTTCAGCAATATTGTTGCTTCTGCCATCGATCAGCAAAGACAGTTGGATGTTCTTTACACTGATTTCTCTAAGGCATTCGACTCTGTCAATCACGTGCTTCTTCTCTTGAAATTAGAGAAATATGGTTTATATGGACCGCTACTCTCCTGGTTTTCTTCTTACATTTATGAACGTGCTTGTGTTATTACTGTAAACTCCTGCTCCTCTGATCCCTTCTATCCCACCTCTGGTGGTCCGCAAGGATCGATACTTGGCCCCTTGTTGTTCTTAATCTTCATTAATGATCTGCCAGGTATCCTAAACTCCTTCTCCCTTCTTTACGCAGACAATCTTAAAATATTCAGAGTAATCGATACAATTTAAGACTGCTTTCAGCTACAGAATGATCTGCACACTCTGGGCAACTGGTGTAGTGCAAATTATCTTACTCTGAATGTCTTAAAATGTCGCCAAATGTCGTTCACGCGTAAAACTAACCCTTTAGTGTTTTCTTATTGCGTTTCCGGTACCTCTCTCGATGCTGTATTCTGTTTTAAAGACCTGGGAGTTATTTTCGACACTAAACTCTTATTTGACCAACACATAATTCATATAACTGCCAAAGCGTCCAGGCTCTCGGGTTTTATACTTAGATCTTCTAAGCATTTTAATGATATCTTCGCCTGTGTACACCTGTTTTGCTCTTTTGTCCGCAGTATCCTTGAATATTGTTGTCAAATATGGTGCCCACATTTTCAGTACTTAATTGATGCCATTGAATCTGTACAACGCAGGTTCACCCGCTCTCTGCTTTTCAAATTCAATTTGACTTACTGTGGGTATAGCGCGAGACTTACCATGCTTCAAATTCCATCCCTGAAATCTCGTAGGCTGTTCTTCGATGAATGCCTTCTATTTAAACTACACCATCGACTTGTCCCATCTGACCTCTGCAACCTGGTTTCCGTCCGTGTATTGGATCGGTCATGTAGATCAACTTTAACGTTTAATGTTCCATTTGCACGGGCTGATACATATTACTTTTCACCGCTGCTACGTTTACCTAGGCAGCATAACGAACTCAGACTTGGTTCCCTGCCACCGACCTTGATGCTTTTCAAAAACATGTTAAAAGATAAAGTAATTACTTATTCTGTTTAATGCATGCTCATCTTGGATAATTGCATATTTAAATTTTGGATTCTTATTTCCTATTGAATTATGATACTCTTGTTCGTTTTATATACATTTTTATTTTTATTTTTCATTGTCTATTGCGTAATTGGACTTGATCTGTTGTTATAGACATTCAATAAATAAATAAATAAATAAATATTTAAGCAATCGTTTCCAAGGGTCGGAGCATTGGCATCATTATCATCAAAAAGACCCTGAGCATTGACATCATCATTACAAAAACTCAGCGTGTAAGCAAATTGAAGTTTTCAAAATCGAAGCCCTAGGTATTGAAAACATAGAATATGAGAAATGTCCAAAATTTCGTAAACAGCGGTTTAAAAACAAAATTAGTTGTCAATTTATTTAGGTAGCCAGATGAAAGAGAAAAATTTGAGTGCATCATATACTTTAACGCATTCAAATACTGCACCTTAGATGTAGAATGAATTGTTTTGTTTACAGAATTAAGTTGCCCATCTGTAGCTCGTTTGGAGGCTGAGACTTCAGCCTACAAACTTTTATCCCGAATCAAAGTCAATGAGCGTGGAGTGATGATCTCCACCACTTACTTTGCCCTGATTTAGCTCAGGTGTTTACTCATAATTGGGTCAAATCAAATCCCGATGTGTGATTTTGTTTGGTCGCCTATGGCAGGATTTGAACAGGGACCACACGTGCTAACAGCCTGTAGTCTGCACTCTCGGTTACTCAAGCTTATTACTTATAAACTTGACCAAAATTAAACTATAGATCGTTTAAAATCTTAGTTTGCAATTGGCAACAAATCTAACGGGGTAAATCTATGTCAAGTATACTAATGGCTTGATCTAAAGCAAAAAATAACAATCAAAGACAAAACAATTTCTCAACTACCATTGCACTAAATCTTATCCAAACATACTTAAATTTTCTTAAAACCAAAAATTTCATTGAGTTCGACCAAACCACAGAACGAACTATAATTCAAATTAATGAAAATAAGGTCTTTGGCCGTGTGCAATAGCAGACAGATCGATATTGCGTTACGTCCGCTACCACAGTCTTTCGTCTATCTATCAATCCGTCACTATCATCACCATCATCGGCGGTTCCACAGCGAATAAGTACAAAATATATAAAAGCAGTGGCAGAAAACTTGAAGTATCGTGAAAAATATCTGTCTCGAAACAGGCTTAACACCATCGCCGCCAAACGATGACGACGACTGCAACGGCAACGACAGGAAGTACAAGTACTTCTTTGACTCGAATCTACCACCACCTTCTTCGTTTTCTTTTTATTTTCAAGTATCTATCCTTGTGCATATTATATGGATACGGCTGGAGTATTAACATATATGTAATAGATATACTATTTTGGATACGTAGTTCATCCGATGCAATGGTTTCATGACGGCGGCTTTCATTTTTCGCGCGCTTGTAAAATACATAGATTTTATATTTACCAAAGATACCACACGATGCATGTATGTATGCTGCGGCTAGACTGAAGTACTTAATTGTATCAGCGCAACGTGAGCGGTGGCAGTGAATGGTAGATGCAACGGAGATAAGATTCAAGGAGAAAATAAATCTCGTACATGCTGTCTCGAAGATAATGAGGTGAGGTTATGATGTCGGGTAGCTGTAAAGACGGAACCATATGATTTAGGTTCACCAGAAGTCATTCTTGTCTAAAAATATAGTTTTTGCCTATAATAATATGTTTTGATATAGGCCGTGCTCAATTTAAAAATTAAAATAAATGCTAATTCAAAACGCAAAGTTTGGTCGCGGGATTTTGCAGATTGGAGGATGTAGACGCAAAATTTTCATTATCAAATTTTCACGTCTAATTTTGCTCTTATTTTGCGATAGGTGTCTACTTAGAGCTAGTTAAACTCAAAGCTCGATGCGCAATTTCCTGTCCGCATCTGGATTCGAACCAAGGACTCCACACACTAGTAGCCAGTGATTTTCCCAGTAATTTACAGGAGCTTAAAAATATCGATGTATGCAATTGCAATGTAGCTACAAAAAATAGACACTCTGTTTTGTTAGCACTGTATAAAACAGTGTGAAAGAACTGTTTCTTAGGTAAAACATCTCAAAGATGGTAAATTGACCACTATACTTTGAAAACTCCAAGCGGGCACAAGCAAATGGTTCGAATTGACTAAGCTGCAAATTTACTTAACTTATGATCATGATAGTTCAAACGAAAAGGATATAATCTTTGAAGTTTTATCTGCGTTGTATCACTTAGAAGGTAATGACTTCTAAGTAAGCGAAGAAGACTCCAAGCACATATGCAGCAAAGCAATTTAAATGAAGAATTTTCTGGATAACAGCTACCAAAATAAATGATAAAACTGCACTTTTGGCAAAACCAAAATTATGGATGTCAGAAGACATTGAAGTATGATTTGTCTGTTAAAATTGAGAGAATTCACTCGAGATAGGGTGCTCTTATTTAAGTAGAAAACTCTTAAAGTGCCAATAATTCAAGCTCAAAAGAAGTTATAGCTTCGTTCCTAGGAGATAAGGAAGCATTTAATCAAAATTTTAACTAAGGTCCTGTGTTGTAAACTTAGAGCTTAACAGAATATTCATCATGCTGTCTAAATACAAGGTTCACGGAATAAAAAACCCACGAGATTCAAATCCAGTCTCCCTTTTAGTTTGAGATCTTCTATGATTAGATGCATTCTGGACTTAATACTTCTAGCATAGTATTGCATGCGCTAAATGACACCAATATAACTCAATTTTGTGGGTGAAATTTGATGTCAATAATCGATATAATACTGCGATGAAAACAAGACGCAGGTCCTCAGCCCGAGATCGCTAAAATTCTGCCTTTCCGAAAGTTTGTGAAACAGATTATCCCGAAGGACAGCGAAATAAAGATAAATGAAATAAATTATGTACATGCTCGTGTAGCTAAGTAGGTAGGGCACTGGATTCTTGGCGTGTAAAGTCTGTGGTTCGAAATCAAGTACGGGCGGGGAGTCAACCTAGGTCTGAGTAATTACCTTAGTCAAATCAAAAAGCGGCATGAGACTTATCATTTTACACATGTTAAAACTTTGATTGAACATTTTTATCTCAACCACCTTTACTCTCCCAGACCCCGGGGGGTCTGGTGGAGCGGAACAGCTTTGTTCTGCTTTGTAGCTTAGCTCGCTCACGCGTCAGTTCGAAGCAGCGATCTGCTGCCCGCGGGTTCGAATCTCGCCGTGCCCATGGCAATATTTGTTCATCTTGTGTTGTCTTAACAGCCGGCGACTGGGCATACAACCAGCGCTCCATTAATTAAGTGTAAGCTTTAGTGGCGACTAGGCATAACACTAGCGCTTTAGAAAATAAAAAAAATGTGGCACCTAAAGAAAAATGGAATAATTGGTATCAGTTTCTCCCATATGTGCCTCTACGGCCATAGCTAAGCATTCGCTTCAAAGGGTAATCCCCTGAGCTTTGGCATTGTTATAAAAGACGGTAAGTATGGTTTTCTATGGTCCTGTAAGCACGGTTTTAAGTACTAGCATTAATATTCATTTGATTCACTTCCAATTTATAAATAAATCATAAATATGAAAAGGTTAGTTCATAGACTGCAGTGAATACATCGGTACACAAAAATGAATTCAGCACTATTTTAAAGTTGGTACCTTTTCTGTAACTCAGATTTCAATACGATGCTTTGAGGATGAGGATAAAATGCAACATTTTCGACCGATTTTGGCTGCGAGGAGGTAGAACAAGTATCCACAAGAAATACTCTCGTCCTTTTTAGCATTTTACGAGTAAGAGGTGGGTTAACTACCCCGGGAAACATACGTAAGTAATCCAATCAGTTTTTGATGCAATATAGATGGCTGTAAGCTATACGATTGCAATCACGATAGAGCCAACCACTAAAGTTAACTTGTGAACATCGAGTGGTCACTATAAAATATGACAACTACTACTGTGTAATGACGTTTCTTTTCAGAGCTTTACAACAAGACTGCGAGTTTTGTCCATTTGTCGCACGAGAAGAAAATCCTGCAAAAGAAAATAGTGAGACATCCTGAATAAGTTCCCTCAGCAGAATGAGGAGTCAGACGTATTACGTTCGGTAGGAACTGGCTATTAGCTGTACTGGCTAAAGCGCGAGTCCGATGTAGAGATCTATTGCATGTGGGTTCAAGTCCCATTGTATGCTCAAAATTTTATTTGTTTGTCTTTCTTTGTTTTAAGAGCCGGAGACTGAGTATGAGACTTGCAATTTGCGCATAGTGCCCCTTAATCATTTTAAATGGAATAATTAAATCGGTTTGCCAAATATATGTCTACCTATTTTCAAGCAACCACCTTCAAAGGGTTGCCCCTGATAATTTTTAACACTAGATTGTTTTCATCAGACGACTGGATCGGAAGTTATATGCATAGAAAGTTTTGGAGGATTGCTGCTCGAAAAAAGTTTCGAAATTTAAGAAAACTGAACCTTTGTAGCTCCTTTTTATGGTAAGGCGCTTAGGGTTGCCGCTTGCAAATAAATGCAAAAATTACAAAATTTTCCGTTGTTTATTTCAGCGTGATTGAAGCTTGCGAATGTATTGGTTGCATTTACAAAAGTGACCGAAATTGAAGTGAACTTCTGCTGGAGCAGGTCATGTGTCATCGACCGGAACAAGTAGTAGTCGCAAGGAGCGATATCTGGAGAATACGGTGGGTGGGGAAGGACTTCCCATTTCAGCGTTTCTACGTAGGTTTTCACCGGTTTTGCAACATGTGGCCGAGCGTTGTCATGCTGCCAAATCATTTTGTCGTGCCTTTCTTCGAATTCCGACCGTTTTTGCTTCAGTGCGCGGCTCAAACGCATGAGTTGAGTCCGATAGCGTTCCCCCGTGATCCTTTCATTTGGCTTGAGCAGCTCGTAGTAGATCACGCCGTGCTGGTCCCACCAAATACAGAGCATTAGCTTCATGCCATGAATATTCGGCTTTGCGAAGGATGTTGATGACTGGCCGGGCAGAACCCATGACTGTTTGCGCTTGGGGTTGTCATAATGAATCCACTTTTCATCGCCAGTCACAATGCGATGCAAAAAGCCTTTCCTTTTTTGGTGTTTGAGGAGGAGTTCATAAGCGAAAAATCGCTTTTCGACCTCGCGCGGCTTCAACTCGTATGGCACCCATTTTCCTTGCTTTTGAATCAATCTCATGGGTTTTAGGCGTTTGCTGACTGTCGACTCATCCACTCCCAATGACTCTGACAACTCCTGAAGCGTTTGGCATTGGTCTACATTGAGTAATGATTCCAATTCTTCGTCTTCAAACTTTTTGGGTTGACCCGGCCGTTCCTTGTCTTCGAGCACAAAATCACCACTTTTAAAGCGACCAAACCACCTCCGACACGCTTGTTCAGATGGAGCATGCTCGCCGTAAACTTCCACTAAGATTCGACGACTCTCGGCCGCACCAAATGACACAAACTGTCAAAGACTGTAATTGACTATAGGTTTTAGCGGGAAGACATTGGAAAGTGGATTATTGGTTCATATGCTAGTTGCGGCCTCTTGTGTGAAACGCTCATTATTAATTCAAGTAACCAATAGAACCCAATAGATTCTGGTCTTAGATGTTCTCTGTGGCATGGAAAAATGGCATCAAATTGATACCATCTACACAGACTTCAACAAGGCCTTTGATCGTGTTGATCATGATATTCTTCGAATCAAACTACAGAAATTTGATATCTCGGGTCTCTTATTAAACTGGTTAGACTCTTATCTTCGAAATAGGACGCAGTACGTTTAGTTTCAGGGTATCCTATCCAAAAAAAAAAATGAAGTTTTATCAGGTGTACCACAAGGTAGTCACTTGGGGCTTCTTTTATTCAATATTACCGTATCGGATCTTTCTGAAGTTTTAGCAGACATCCCTCACCTTTTTTATGCAGACGATCTGAAAATGTACCACACAATTAAATCGCAATCTGACTCAGTTTTCCTTCAATCGAAACTGCTTTCTCTTGAGCAGTGCTGCAAGTAAATGTCAATTGACAATGTCATCGACCTCAGGCTTACTTTGGATAAAAAGCTGCGTTTTAATTTACACTATGACAAAGTCTTAAGCTAGGCTGATAAGCAGCTTGAATTCATCAAAAGACGTGCGAAGGAATTCAAAAACCTATGGGTTAAGTCATTATACATAGCTCTAGTTCGGCCATTGCTCGAATATGCATGTATTGTCTGGCACCCTACCTTTGATATCCATAGCGATAGGGTCGAATCGGTGCAGAAGCAGTTCTTGCTATTTTCTTTGAGCGATCTGTATAATCCTTACGAATTTGATAATCTACCTTCATACAGATACAGGCTAAATCTCTTAAATCTATCAAGTCTATCTTCGCGGAGGATAGTCATATGCTCCTGCTTTACTTTTGATGTTATTAGGGGCTTGATCAATGTTGTGTCCCTGTCCAATAAGATCACCTTCAACGAATCAGTAAGGCAGACGAGGCACACACGTTTACTCAATGAATACCGGCACCAAACAGTTTACGCCAACAATGAGCCAATTAATAGATGTTGCAAAATATTCAATAGCTTCTCAAAACACTATTCCCCGACCTAGGTTTAAAACTGCTCTGATTAAGGTGCTCACGTTATGAATGCCCTATCCAACTCCCTACCAAAGATGGCTATATTTTTAAAATTCGTTCATTATTGTTTATTGTACAAATTTATATAAATTGTTAAATATTAATTGTAAGTGTTTTTTTTTTGTACGCCTTGTTTGGTTGAAATAAATAAATTTCTCAGCATAGGCCAAAAAGAATTCGAAAAATATGAAATAAAATATGAAATAAAAATATAAAATATACAAACGCAAGGCTTATGATTGCAACGGGAATGGAATATACTTAAATCTTTTAAATTGGTGCTATAAAACATTTTCTACCATTGGTTATGCATAGAATTTGAAAAACTACCTGCATTATTAAATATTTTCTTAATTTACTCATTCACTCAGCATTTACACGTAAAAGTTAATGTTAAATTATTACTTACGGAACTTGATAAGCTAGGGTAATTTTGCATTTCGTAACTCACCTGAAAATAAGATAAATACAATTTTAACAGACAATTTGTACAATAATATGCGCATAAATTCATTTATCAATTAGAAAATATATAATATGTATTGAAAAGGCAATAAACGAATTAAATACAAATATGACCAATTCACATGACCAAAAAAAATATTATTAGGCTAAATAATATCTAGATGAACCTATACAATTCAAAAAAAGATGTCACTATATTTTTTGTTAAAAGTTTAGAACTACATTGACCAAGGAACAAACTCACAATTTGTATGGTTACATTACCGTAAAAGACTTCTATCAATTCTAATTATAGCTTATATAGCTATAAAACTTCTTCGTGCTATAACTTAATGAGCATCCAATCAATATTCTTACTTACATATGACCTAAGGTTAGTTAGTTCGATATCATTGAAATGTATATTTAATTAGACCTTTTATAGTACACTTTTCCATACATCACATTATTTACAGATACGCTAATACTCGGTCTGGGCCTCAACTTGACCATAAATGAGTCAGTAGCTACTAGCGGCAACCTTGATGCTATTTCTTTACCTTGAAAACAAGAATGCTTGCTTAAACGTACGTAACACGGACGCATTAAAGTTCCGCTCGTAAAATCCAAAAGATCTTCGATATTCAAATTATTTAGACATTAAATCAATTTGATGGGATGCCACCAACCAGACTAATTGACACATAGCTTGTGGAAGTGATGTGGTCGGGATTATGTGGTAAGAGATATAACACCCCAGCCCAAAAAGTTTAAAGTGACGCTACGGCTTAAACGTAAGAGCTCTTTTGGATGACTTCAGCTTAATGCTCAGATATTTTGATGAGCTTGGATGTGGTTTTCGTAATTTATGATAAGCTAAATATAGAGGAAAACTCCAGGAAGGAAAGGTCCCTAACGTTAGCCGTTGTATAAATACTACAGAAAATTGCATTTAACATAGAATATGATTTACATTTGTCAGATACGAGAATCGTTTGCTTTAAAGACTTGTGTAATATAGTACACAGCTTAAGCGCCATTAATTACGGCTCATTTGAAATTCCCCGGTGTGAAAAAAAACACATGAAACTAATTAATACGTTGCGCTCGTTGTATATATTCAACTTAGCATTTCCGTACCAACTACTCGAATTTTTTTTTTTAGTATTTTCAATAAAAAAAAGAAGCAATGGTTAAGCCTTTTCTACGTACATTATTCAAATTCTATACAGTAGTTTCAAGACGCTTTACCGACCTTGAAAATTCAAGCCAACTACAAATAAAAATTTTCCAATTCCATTGAAACATTTTCAGCTTTTCTTCTATCTTTTCAAACTTCCTCGTCCCTTTGAAATGTTTACATTATTTTCATAATTCATTTTTTTCCTTTAACTCTCTCGTAATTTATTTCGTACTCTAGGAAATTCAAGCTTTTGCGAATATGAATGCAAATCCACTGAAATGGAATATGGATTTTCATGAAAATGTCATGAATTCAAAACAGATTTATTTTTTTTCTGTGCATAGAAATTGTCCTAGAGGCGTCTATGTCAAATCAGATTTACAAGTAAGTCGAGCGGGAGAGAGAGAGAGAGAGTAAGTAGATGAATTGACTGTGAGCGGATGCGGAAAAACGAGGACATAATTTCTTTGCAGTTAGCTTGATTGTTAAACAAACAACGAAATCCTTTTAAAGATTGTAAATTTTGTTTGTGTTTTGCCGAGTACACTGACAGTAATTGTTTTCCCTGCGACTGGCTGTCTGCATATTGTTGGAAAATTCAATCGCCCGATGGCCTAGTAACCAATGAAATGATAAGGTCGATTCCTTCCCATCGTTTTTAGTACGTCATAAGCTTTTAGCAGTTCAGTCGAATTGAGAGTGGGATGTTGAAGAAATTGAATTTTCAGAGATACGAACTCATTTAAGGAACTATGGTGTTTACCAAATATTTTAGTGGAATGGCCAGTTCGATTGAATGAGGTAGCTTTTTAGGGATTCCTACGTCTTGGAATGGAATTCGGAAAATCGTTTCAATGAAAGAAATTTGAACAAGTCTCTCGAATAATTTATGTTTGCTTTTCCGCTTTTTAATAATTTTCTAAAATTAATAATTGATTAGTTGGTTCAAAAGTCCAGTTGAGTAATGGAAAGTAGATAGGAGAAAAAAAATTTATTCATATTGTTGCACCCTATAACTAAGCTTTTTCGAAAAATTTTCAATCGAAATATCGCACTTCTATAATTCACGATGTTCATTTTGATTAATCGCTTTCAAATACACTATCGGGTACAAAACTTCGGACGATACTCGAATGATTGCTCCATTGCTCGAATGATTGCTCCACTCATATTTTACCGCAGCTTTTATAGGAGGATGCTACCGGCCCACGATTTGATTTCCCAGTTTTCCGGTTTTATAGTTATAGCATAGTTATAGTATAGTTTCTAGCATTATATAGTTTTTATGTATACAGTCAAATCTCGGTACTATTCCACCCGGCGAGACTGAGTGAAAGTGGCATAGTAGCGCGAGTGGCATAGTACAGAGGGTGGTACCGATAAAAGTACATATTCTGGGCTTGGCTGAAACCAAGAATTTTTAATGTTTCTCTATCATTGTATATATTTAAATTCAAAATTTACACTACAAAGTTACACTACTGAAGAATATCGGTTAAGCCCAAAGCTCTCAAAAATTGTTGACTGGCGCATCTTGAACGTGATGCCATGGCTTTTTTTTAAATTGTCCAGCCAACCATCGCTCGCTATGCATTTTTAGAGATGCATAATAGTCCGGGAGCCAGCGACATATTTGGCGACTCATTTCGTCGTCGAACAAAGTATTAATTATCCTCAATAAGGTCTAGTTAGTAACGAAAATCGACCACTTACAACCAGTTAGCGTGACAACGTTTACTGAGAGCATCAACAATATGTAATAAACAATAGAAAAAAAACCTCATATAATCGTCGTTCATATTTGGAGGAGTTGTCAATTGATATCAGACATAGTCGAAAAACGACCACTTACATGTTTACAAAAGCGCAAACGTGCAAAAAAATTTCAAAACTTGACTTATTTCATCGTTCCTCAAATTGGACATGGTTACAGAGGATCAGGTTGCACATGTAAAAATACTGTGCTTACAGTCGATTCGCGGGACAAACCTACTTTAAGCGATCATCAAAGTCGCTGCTGCAAGAGTCACTCACTTGCAGTTTGAACGTTCAAATGCGCGCACGTGCTGTCAAATATATTTGTATGGTCTAACACGCGCTTGTCGTGTCCATTACACGAGGAATCTGACACAAAAATCATTTTTCACGCGTGTAAAATCAAAGACAAATCTAACATCGTCATTCGATGTTCAGATACCGATATCTTGGTTATAATGCTCGGTAACAAGCAACGCGTCTGGGAGAACGTTAAAATCTGGTTTCCCGTTGGCGTAAAAAAAATAATGAAAGCTTCATCAACGTATCTGATTAACAGAGTTGTGTTTGGCACTTCCAGGGTTTCATGCCTTCACAGGATGCGACTTTAATCCTGCTTTGTACAGAAAAGGGAAAGTGAAACGAATAAATATTTTGCGGAGCAGCGAAGAGTACTTGAGAGCTTTTTCAGATATGTCAAAGTACCCCGATCGCGACTTTGGGGCGATATTGTCGATTGTTGAGAAATATGTTTGTCATTTGTACGACAGGAAAAAACAACGGAAGTTAATAAGGTGCGAATAGAAACGTTTTTAGAGGCCTACAAATGCAAAGAAAACGAGCAAACACTCAACACCAATGTTAGAAACTTCAATGGATCGAGCCTTCCTCCATGCAAATCGGAAATCGTTCAGCATACCCTAAGGTCCGCTTATATCGGAAATATAAGGAGCAGCTCCTACTCACAAAACATCACGGATTTGGCACCAGAGGACTGTGGATGGCAAACAAATGGAGACAAATTTGACTTCAAATAGTTTCAGGGCGAACAGTTGCCAAACATCGTCGAAGACATTGTACTCAAGAAAGAAGGTTAAGAAAAAAATCCAGACGGCGAAACTTGGCCAGGTACACAATAGCAATTACAATAAGAGTAAAATATTCAAGATGCACACAATATTTTATCCGCCAGTGGTAGAAAACGCGAGTTTTCTGTCTGCCGGACCTTAGAGATTCCGAGTACGATCCAGATTCTTCCGATGAAAGCGATGAAAATTAGTATATGAAAATGTTATTAAGTTACGAATAAATTTGGTAAATATCTACTTTTTTACCAATTTCATGCTCATTTTCTCAAATTTTGTTTTCGTGTATAAATTAATTATTGAAGTAATGTTCCGCTTCACAAAACATGGCATGATCGCTTAAAGTAGGTTTGTCCCGCGAATCGATTGTAAGCACAGTATTTTTACATGTGCAATATGGTCGTCTGTAAACATGTAGAATTTGAGCAACGATGAAAAAAGTCAATTTTTGAAAAAAATGTTGCACTTTTGCGCGCTTGTAAGTGGTTGATTGTCCCGCCAAACAAATGTAAGTGGTCGTTTTTTGACATCGCCTGATGTCAATTGGTAGCCCCTCAAAATATCAATGGCGATGATAAGAGTTTTTTTACGTACTGTTTATTACATGTTGTCAACGCTTCTGACAACAAAAGGTCTCGAGGTGCGATGTAAGTGGTCAGTTTCTGTGATGAGCACAAACAAATTGAAGACCCTGATATATTTTCATTGACGATGAAATCGGCATATTTTTACTGTCGCTGGCTCCCGGACTATAAGCTCGGCCAGTTTAATTGCCTTCTCCTTCATCAGATCGCCGCTGGCATGCAGATTCTTCCCTCTTGCTTGTTTCAACCATATTAGCGGTTGAATCCGTACAACGCCGATTCACCCGCTCCTTGTTCTATAAGTACATTATTCCGTATTGTGATTACAGTATGCGCCTCTCCATCCTTCAAATTCCTTAGAGTGTTCCTTGACGAGTGCCTCCTTTTTAAACTTTTCAACGACAGTATATTGGTTGACCCCATCATTCAACTTTCTGTTAGAGAATTGGGCCGTTCTAGTAGAACATTATTTAACTTTAAAGTTACATTCGCCCGTACTGACACCTATTTCTTTTTCTCCCTTTTGCGTTTGCCTCGTCAGCACAATAGCCTTAACCTTGGTCCTCTGCCTCGGACGTTATCAATGTTTAAAAAAAATCTTTCATATACTCCGAATATGTCCTAATTTACTCAATTTGTTTGTTTCTTTTTCGGTCGACTAGCTTTTTATTCTTTTTTATCGTATTATAATTTCATACTGAATTTATTAATTTTCTTAGTTTTTACGTCATTATTTTTCTTTTTCATATATATATTATGTATGTATTTTTTACCTTTTTATTCTTTCTTCTTGTCTAATCTATAATTAGATTTGTTCTGTGGATTTGGACAATAAATCAATAAATAAATATTTTCATTTTTTGTTTTACTTTTTTTACAATCTTCAGTCGAAGAGTGTACTACTGTGATCAAAAAGTAAGGTGAAATTGTCATTTAAAACTCCCGGGCATTAGCAAGGCAGGTAAATTTTTTCCCTAGGTTGGTAGAACTGTCTATAACATTTGCCAAGTGTCTGTTTGTCAAAAGGTTTAATTATCTCCGAGTTACACGTGTTTTTGTAAACAACCAAAAGTGAATTTTTCGATTTTTACAATGGGTGATTTTGTTGAGCAAAGAACTTGCATCAAATTTTGTTTGCGCAACGAATATTCTTGTGCGTACACGTTGAAAATGTTGCGGAAGGAAATTGGTGATAGGGCATTAATCCCGAGATTGAAATGGCGATCCCGAAATTCGGGATTAGAATTTTCGGGATCCCGAGATAATCCCGAGATTTCGGGATTTTATAAAAAAACGATATAAGGGGAATTTGAACAGATATATTGGCTTATTCGCACTCAATTAAAACTTTATTTCAATTATATATACATAAAACCGGAAGCTAAGTTCTTTATAATGTTGAATTTATGCATATATGTACATGGGTACTAGCAAGTAAGACGTTAATCTATAATTGCATCTAAATTAATCTTATGATCTAATTTCCCCTTATCTTCTTGTCCAATTAAGCTCTTTATTTGGTCATGATAGCTATAAAATAAGTTAAAAACGAATTGAAATTTAATCAGCATAACGGATGTTACGATAATATAATAAAAATACATTATTCTTTTTAGTTGTTTACGTATCCATTACAAAATAATATTGCTTTTCAATGAAACAAGTGAGAAGTAATAATATCGATTGGTTCAAACTGCTGATTCATTTTGAAAGTATGCTCTTAATAAACATAATGCGGCAAGAGTTTCAAAATTTAAACTAGACCTGATTTTGCTGCACATATATCCAGCTGCTGAAAAAGATATTTCGGATACACTTTTTGGTGGGATATTAAGCATGTAATCATACGCCAGTTGTAATTCATTATTACAACTGGCTTCAGCCTTCGTTTTCATAAAACAATATTTCTTTTAGTATTAAGTTCTGCTTTCTAATTCCCAAAATGGGTTGAATTTCATCATCCCGAAATCTCGGGAGTCCCGATAAAAAATTCGGGATCCCGAAAATGTCCAAAATGTGTCGGGATCCCGAGATCCCGAAATCTCGGGATTGCATGCCCTAATTGGTGATGAAACTATGGAACAAAAAAAAAACATTTATAAGTGGTACAACGAGTTCAAAGCCAGCCGAGAACGCATTGAAGACGAACCGCGCTCTGGATGACCATCAACGTCTACCGACGAGGATCACGTCCAAAAAATCAAAGATTTGGTGATTGGAAATTTTCGATTGACAATAAGAGACCTTACTGATAGTGTTGGAATATCATTTGGCTCAGCCCAAACCATTTTGAAGGATGTTTTGTGTCTCAAACGCGTCCAGTCTCGATTGGTGCCAAAATCGCTCAACTTTTTGGAAAAAAAGCGTCGCGTTGATGTGTGTGAAACTTTGGTGTCTGACTATCAGGACCACTTGAATTGCATCATTACTGAAGACGAGACTTGGATTTACGCATACGACCCTGAAACCACCGATCAATCCAGCGAATATCGTGCAAAAGGTGAAGCAAGACCGAAAAGACCACGGCAGAGTCGATCGAAAATCAAGGTCATGTTGACAGTTTTCTTTGATTTTCGTGGTGTGGTGCACTATGAATTCCTTCCGCCGGGCCAAATTGTCAACAAAGAATATTATTTAAGCGTTATGCGTCGTTTGCGTGAAGCTATTCGTCTGAAACGGCCGGAATTATGGGCGAACAACTCACGATAATGCACCATGTCATACTGCATTGGTTCTTCGCGACTTTTTTGCCAAAAGCTCGACTCACATCGTTCCGCAACCACCGTATTCGCCTGATATGGCTCCGTGCGACTTCTGGCGATTCAGCAAACTCAAAAGGCCAATGCGGGGACGCCGTTTTGACACGATCGAGGAGATAAAAACCGAATCGAAGAAGGTCTTGAAGGCTATACCGGAAAAAGACTATTCCGACTGTTTCGAGGACTGGAAAAAGCTTTGGCAAACGTGCATTTTATGGACGGGGATTACTTTGAAGGGGATGAAATTGATTTGGAAGAATAAATAAAGAATTTACATTTTATAAACAAATTCACCTTACTTTTTGAAATAAGCTCTATAATATTCTCGCATTCTTTTTATGGCTGTTAATTTCACTGTCAATTTTAAGGACCTCGGCATGATATTTGATTTGAAACTTAAAGTATGCATATAATACACAAAGCAGCCAAGGCCCCTAAATTATCTGGGTTTATCCTTAGATCTTCCAAACTATTAGCTAATCGTTCGACCTGTTTGCCACTATTCCTTTCATGTGTTCATACAGTGGAGGACATAATTATAAGTTCACCACAAAATTCAAATAAAATTCACTTCTAATTCATTATATTTATTACGAATATTTGTTAAGAAAAACTTAATAATATATGTGACAAAATTTAAATCAAATGAAATTATTTCAACTTTAAACAAAATTGAAAAAATTAAAATTCTCTTTTTATCTGTTAACTAGGGGACATAATTATAAGTTCACAAGGAATGGGGCATATATTTATTAACAAAATTATAAGGCTAATACTTCGAGTGGCTTTCTTTAGATTTAATTACTTCAAGTACACGTTTTTTCATTGAATTTACTAAGGTTTGTAATACTGTAACTGGTATTTCGTCCCACGTTCTTATTATTTGCTCCCTTAGCTCTCTTGTGTTCGAAAATGCCTTCCGTTTTCATATACCCTTCTCGATATTGTTCCCCGTAGATTCTCTATGGGGTTTCAAGTCAGAACTACAAGCTGGCCATGCTAAAACTGGTATATCCTTTGAATTAAACCAAGCTTCTACCCCGCGGGATGCATGTATGGCAGCATTGTCTTGCTGAAAGACAAAATTTGGTCCAACTATTGACTTTACTTGATTAATTGTCAAGTCTTCGAGGAGTTTAATATAAATTTTTCCAATTCATTTTTGTGGATATTGTGGCCAAGGAAGCTTCCCATGATAGCACAAGCATCCCCAAACCATAACCAAACCGCCACCGAAATTGCGGGAGAGTTGCAATTCCTTATCTCTTCTTAGATCGTGCCAGTAATGTTGAAATCTATCCAGCCCGTCTAAATTAAACTTCTTTTCATCACTGAAAAGAACCTTTTTCCATTCATCTTTGTAAGACATGAAGGTTTCCGCAAACAGTAATCTTGCACTTTTATGGCTCTCCTTTAATTGTGGTTTATGCTTACTTTTTGTCCATATTAAATTGTCGCTGCTACTCAGAATTCTTCTTACGTGTCGCACCGTTACAGGCAGGTCTAAATATGCTCGAGCTTGAGACGCATTTACACTTTTGTTTCTAACTTTCTGTCGGATTAGCCGTTTTTGATGTTCATTTATGGTAGGTTTCCTGCCTGTTTGTCTGATAGTGTTGTACCTTTCTTTTAATTTTATTTAATTATTAATTCTGCATTTTGCCGGTTGGAGAAACAGTTTTCTTTGTAGGCATCAATTTTTGCCCTTTCCTTCATCGATAATACCACTCCTCGTGGCATTTTTCTATAGAAAACGGAAAATGTAATTTATTTAAAAAAATAAGTTATTCACACTACAATTAATTCACTTACTTCAAAAATTTCCAGTTTATTACTCCAAATTTTACAAACAGAATTTTCTAATTTACTGAACTCATAAATATGCCCGCTTGAAACACATGAAATATACTAACTGAGTAAATTATATGCAGTAGAAATCAGACTTATGACATACCAAATAAAAAAGCATTCAAACTTGCATCCACATTTTAAGTGCAATTTTGTACCTGAACTTATAGTTGTGTCCGCTACTGTAGTACCCTGGAATACTACTGTCAACTGTGGTGTCAATATTTTTTCCTGTGACTTAATCACCGACTTTCAATAATTTAAACATTTTCGCTTTACCTTGGAAAGGAAAGTATTTTTGATTTAAAACATCATTCTTTAGAAATTATACCTGTAAAACTGTTGAAAACTTGCAAATTTCTAAATTTGAGCAGAAGAAGTAAAGACGAAAAGAATATTTCAGATTTTAGGATATGGATCAAGTTATTCTGAAACGGTTATCTATTATCAAACCCTTACAAGATAACTGTGATCAACTGGAAACGTCTGATAAGAGAATATTTACCCGAACATCTTTGCCAGTTAATTGGTTTAAATTTTTGCCCTTCCCTTCTGGGTTTCGGCAAAATTTTAAGCTTATGTTAGCTTAGAGGCTGTACATATTGCCAGATATGCGTTGAAAAGGTAGCGGAAAGTTTCTAACTTTTCTGAGCAGTTAATGTTGCCAATTATTTCCAATTTAATGTGTCAACAATTTTGCAACTACCTAACTTAGTCAACCAGCTCGAGTAGCTTCAATCTAATATTTTCAACAATTTGCTTTCTTCCGTATCAATAAATGTTCTAATCAAAAAAAAAACCTCTTGATAATGTCAGCACTAGGTCATACAGTTTTCACTCCATCTCCATGCACAAAATTCGAACGAAACATACAGTAAAAGTTTTTATATGTCTCACAATTTTCATGGATTTTCTTTTCTCTTCCTATACTACTGTGTTTCTTTCATTGCTACAATACGAAAATTCGATCAATTTTCGATATTTGATGCTATGTGACAGATAATTGCTTTTATTTCGAATTCCAAGCTCTGTTTCCATCCCTTAACCTACATATTCTCTCACGTTCCGTTTACCTTTTTCCTTCTTCGCTTCTGTCTTGAATCGCAAAAGACAAGAAATGCTAACAGTACTGTTCAAAGTAATTTTCTTCAAATAAATGATTTATTAGGAAGAATATCGAATGCGATTCTCGAATGTGTGTTTTCGAAACAACGTAGCTTGATACCGATGTGAAATAGAAAATAAAAAACCGAAATCGCCTACATATTTCTTTCACGCTATGAAATAATTGAGTTCGAAGGAAATTTACACAGTCAAAACCCATTAAATGTGGGAAATTGATATTGATTTTATTTCGAATCACGACAAATTGTAACCTAGAAAATGTTTTGCCGAATCACACAGGCATATGCTGTTGAAATGAATTTCTGTCAATCGAAACAAAGAATAAAATGTCAAGTACTTAACGTTTGTAATGTCTTGATCGAAATTATTTTTTTATGTATATTTTCACATATGCACGTGTGCACTGCATTCGTATCTAATTAGATATGGGACTGTCGCGTGTATTACGGTTTAAGTAATTTAGAATAGTGTTTGTAGAACAGTTTGCCCCGTATGGAGAGAAATTAGGAATAAAGTTGAATTTCGTATTTTGTAGATATCACCTGCTGTCCATAAACGGAACACTGTGTTTACTAATTGCCATGACACTGCACAATTATCGGTTTGTTAGGTGTGTGCGTATAGTGTTTCATACGTACTTTATAAGAATTTATATTGATTAATATATATCATAGAAGCATCAATTGGAAAATGTTTCTTATGTCGTTTTGAAACGTGGAAAATGTTTCGACTTTAATCAAGTTTTAAAAATGATTTTTGCAACTTAGTATTAAAAGAAATTAAAACTAAAAATAAACAGCTCAAGAAAATAATATAGATAGCATAACAACAAAAATGTAGTATAAAAATTAAACAAAACAATTTAAAATAATATAATACGAATATAAACAAAAGAGTTATACAAAAAATCATAAAAAAATACGTACTAAAACATATGAAGCCGCAGGAAAAATTTTGGGTATGCTTGTCCATTGACTTTCTTTGAAAAATAATAAAATAAAAAAACATTATGCAAGAATAATTGCATAGGAAAATCTATAGGGAATAATTGAACCAAAATAATAATCAGATTAAAAGACCTCATAAAAAAGCTTCTATAAACAAGGACTAAGCAAATGCTAAATTTAACACACAGCAAACATAAGAATCGAGACTAAACATTAACTAAAAATCTATACAACAACAAAAAACAATTCAAACAGTTTCAAAATAAAAGCAAAAGTAATGTGAAAGCACAAGAAAATGTTAAATACGTGGAAATAAATTAAATAAAGTCATCAAATAGACAAAATGCGAAGAAATTATAAAATTATAAATCATATAAATTTTTTTACTAAATTATAAAAAATATGAAGTTCAAAATAGCCAGACAAAAAAAAATGTTTAAAAAAGTATCCGACCACAATCCATTTCAGGACTTGGGGATTAAAGTTGATAGAACTCCAGTTTCGTTATCGAAAATTTTAGAGATTAATAAGACTGGTATCACTGGGTAAACTCAAAGCACGGTACTTGGATCCCAGTCAACGATGCTACTCTTTATAAACCAGCACTCTACCTACTAGGCTACCAAAGCTAAAAATTAACATAAAATATAATAAATAAAAATGATAAAACTTCTTCACAGGAAATATAAAAAAATTTGGAGTTTAGGAGAATAAAAATAATAGAGAACCAAAAATTACAATAATAATCATTTAATTTATTTTTAATTACAAAAAAAATAGAACGTGATGAAAGAAAAATAAAAAATGCATCCAAAATAAAAATTTCAATGACATAAATAATAAAGAAAAAATGTATCACCTGAAATAAATAGAATCAATTAAATCAATCGATAAAGCTTAAAATAAAAATTGATTGCAGTTTATATTAGGTGCGTTTTTCTGCGCTCTTGGGCAGGGTAAGTTAAGGTAAGTTAAGCTCTTTATGACAGAGCTTTAGGTAAGTACATTGAATACAACAACAATCGCTGCCGCAGTGAAGTTACAGACATTGGACTATTATCTTTATAATCGAACCGAATTTTGTAGCATATATAACAACCAGCATACATGCTTTATCCTCCATTAAACTTGAAGTAGAGTTGAACTGAAGATCCTATAATTCAAATCAAGTGCGTCAAGTTATTTGGTAGCGGTACTCCGAAAGCATGGTTCAAAGTAATGGGCCGTAGATTATTATTTTCAATTATCAAAATACACAAATAGAAAACTAAACCGAAGCTCACACCAGACAGGAAATAAAGTATTGATTGTGTCAAAATATTTCTTCACCTAATGGAATTTCAGACAGGCGATATCTGATTGTATGGATCTTGCACTGCCGATAGTTAGTCATATGGATTCCAACACGATTGCTGCATTGTTTATCTCGATACTTTTTACTTTGTTTCTTTTTTTACTGCAGTACTAAGAAACGATTGCAAAATCATGTTCGATACACACTGATTGAGTCTTTAAATTTATTCATTTATTTATTTCCATTTTGATAGGCTATAGTCCAATTACAAAAACATAATGAGTGGAAAAATAGGACAGAGCCCAAGTAAATAATACACAGAACTAAAAACTTTGAAATTGAATCAAGATAGTTGAGGAAGTACTATCAGAATAATAAAATGAAGCGCAAGAGAAGTAAAAACAAATAATGAGCAAAGGACGAAATGACGCACTGTAAAGTATAAAAGATTAATGACAAATAGTTCAAAATCAAAATGAAACTTCGAGAATTCAGGCGTTAATCTGACGTCTGAATCGAAAGAAAGTTGGTAGTAAAGGATCAAACTGTAATTCATTGTGTCTCCTGGAGATATTCAATAACGGCGCGTGAAAATAAACCTCAACCTGCGTGAAAAAGTATCGATTTATCTATCCGATTGACATTACATAATAATAGCTTGGAATGGAAAGTCAGATAGCATAAGATAGTGGAGCACTCTGAAAAGCTGCCACTCGTAGTGATTTTAAGGAGGGACTTTGGAATATGGACAAATGATCACTATACTTACAAAAAGGAACATGAAATTTAAATAATGGAGGTGTGTGTCTATACTGGGCGCGATTTACAGCATCATTCAGATACTAAAGGTGAAAAGATCAGACTTAAGAGAATAGATTCAAGGATGATACAGACAAATGGGACGAACAGATGAAAGGATGTAGTGATATAAGTAAAACAAGGACGAAACACTACCGATATGTGTTGATCAAACTTAAGTTTTGAGTCAAAACGCAAACTAAGGTCTTTAAAATTTTCGACAGCCGCAAGAGACAAGGAATAAAAAAACATTAGATGAAACATTCGGTATCTATAAAACATTTAGACACATTCAAAGTAAGAGAGGTCATTTAAAGAGTTCACCACTCTCTCAGAGTACAAAAATCATGCTGCAACGGAAGACAATTAGCATGCGATTTAATTTCTTACTACATTTTAAAGACCTCAGCAAACAGTAGGCAAGGAGAATAGGTGAAGGAAGATAAGTGATTTATAAATCCCAGGAACAATAACGAACCAAGTATCGAACCTTGACGAGCTTCAAATAGAGTGCGGAATAGAGTAGTACAAGAATTCATAGATACAGCACAGCTACAACCAGAAACATCAGATGATAACCAGATAATCCCTAACCTTCGAGTTTCACAAAAAGAAAACCATGATTAACAGAGTGGAAAGACTTCAGTTAGTGTAGGTTAAGATGGAGATGAAAAATTTGCCTTTTATCATCCAAAGCTGTTCAGGAGCAAAGAAGAAATGAAGGATGAATAGTAGCTTATTGTAAACACTTTAGAGTACTTTACCAAAGCAAGACAGGCGGGAAGAAGCTGAAATTGAAAAAAAATGAACAAAGAAAAACACAGCGATAATAAAATTGATTTGGTCATCTGGTCAGGATGCCATCACGACTACAGCCGATATAAACATCAACGCACGCAAGAAATTGGTTCAATTTATAGGCATTTGACATGACTAAAAGAAGAATGTTGGCGGAGCAGTATAGCGGAATTCATAAGTCGTGATATAATTTCGCTATGAAAAGAGAGAAGCAAAGTTTTTTTTCAAAAAGGTCATAAATCGCTTGTGGATTAGAAGCAATGACATCATTAAGCAACACACAATCAAGGAATATGTGGTAATTTTGCAGAGAACAGAAGTAACACCAGAAAGACCAGAAGAGCTTGTCTTGGTTAGAAAGTGTGGAGGACTTGATGCTGGAGAAGTAGTTCTGATCACAGGTTTGAGAATTCGAAATAGTCATCATGATGACCTGAAGTTCGATTGGCGGATGTCACATCATGCCGAATCATAGGAGCAGTATTGGATTACCAAAAACGAGTAGACGGAGTGTAACGGGAGATGCAAATTGGATTGCGAGTACCAGGTTGATGGAATTGATTTCATTCGCTATGTTAGCACAGTCCACTTTATAGTTGTTAAAGCATAAAGGTCGACAGGGAGCTTTACCGAATAAAAAGTCTACAGAAATTAAAATGTAAAAATAAGGATGGAGTCAGTCAGGTGAAACGTAGAGCACGTTATCAGGCTGAATAATAATATAATGAATAGAAATGTTTAGCAGGAGAAAGTCAAGTATCCTTGTGTTAATATTGGAAATAGTGTTCCGAACACAATCAAAGGAAGAAAGTAGTAATCAAAGAAATATTAATAGATTCAAGCCTAGAGAGAAAGCATCATTAACAATAACAGATGATTTACAAAGAACATACACTGACAAAACAATCAGAATTTTAGAGAGAGAGAGAGTGAGTAACATGAACAAAAACACATTCGACAGAAAGAGTAGGATGAATGTGATCGCTGAAGAGATTTGGAAACAGCAAATTAACACCACTGCCGTCTTTTGTCAATGATTTTAACAAAAGATTGCAACAAAAGAGAATGTAAACGACGGAAATCGTTATCATAAATATCTCCAGTTAACTATGTTTCGGTAAGCAAAATAATTTAATCAGTAGATAAAGAAGAAAGATTACGCGTATTTAGTGAATATTTTCAAAACGTGAAAGAGTCTGAGGTGCGCTACTAAAGACGGAAAAAATTAAAGACTCAAAAAAATACTCACATACCTAAACTTCGGGAGTAATTTTGTAATGCAAATGGCTATTAAGAATGAAAGGAGAATCATGTGTACATATATATTTCATTTCATTTTTGAGGATTTTGTGATTGCAAACTTTAAGTTGATGTATCTATGAATAAGTACCTGGGTCAAATCAGGGTTTAGAGTGGGTTGTAGAGTTACTCACCCTTATAAGCATTGTTTGTGAATGAAGTCCCCATCAAGTCCAACTTTCAGGTATAAATCGAATTTCAGAGGGACTACTTAATTTTTTATATTTCATTATATATGAAAAAGACTGACTCAGCCAAATAAACCAACACATCAATACATCGTAAGCCTATTCATATAGAATGCGGAAGGAAATGAGACTGTTTGACAATTGAAGAGTACGCTAAAAAGATTATTTAGTTCTATTAAAAGTTACTACATATTATGATCACATATTGAATGTTAACGTATTATGAGCATTCATTGTAGCGAAATGAAATAAAAATTGTTGGTTTTCCACTCGACTAATTAAATCACAGAAATGCTATACCTATCGTGTTATTCTTCGCTTTCTACGCTTTTTAAAAAATCACTATTAAATTGAAATACACTATTATAACGCAAATTATTCAACGCATTGAAAGATTTTTTAGATAGCTTGAGACGTTGGCAGGTCTGCTGACCAAGACGCCAATCTGAAGTATCGATTTCTTGTCTGTGGGTTCGAATCCCACTGTGAGCTCATGTTTGAATATGTTCGTCTTGTGTTGTCTGAGCTGTGGAAATATTATTTAAAAACAAAAACGGACTAAAGAATGCAAAAATAGTTCGGAGCATATCCTTCAACTGCAGCTTTTAACATTTTCGGAAAATTCATTGTTTTACACTATTGTTGGTCATAGCAATTTTTCATCCGATCAGCAAGTGCTATTCTTATTAGCATTAACACACAAGGGAGCAGAGGAGAGCTGTGGTGGAGCTGGATGAGGCAGCAGCATCCAAAATCCTCAAGTCTGATCGAGTCCGGGTAGGAATGATAAGTGCCCGAGTGCGAAGGTGGGCTGAGGTGACACGCTGCTACCGGTGCCTAGGCTACGACCACACAAGGCGTAGCTGCAAGGGTCCGGACCGGAGCACCAGCTGCTGGAAGTGTGGACAGGTTGGGCACCGGGCAGCAGACTGCTCTGCGCAGGCTCAGTGCATATTATGCACTGAGAAACATGGCGTGAATGACGCCAAGCATCTGATGGGATCGAGTACGTGTCGAGTTTTCAGAGACGCACTCGATGCCAAGAAAAAGCAGGGTAGGACATGAGAGTCCTTCAAGGCAACCTGCAGGGCTGCAGAGCTGCGGACGACCTCCTCACGCAACTAGTCCGCGAACATAAGGCTCAGATCATATTGATCAGCGAGCCTTATAGGGGGAGGAACTCGTCCGCTTGGCTAGCAGATGCTACGGGGTACGCGGCGATCTGGATCGCTGACGGGCAGAGGGCTCGCATCGGCGCCCGCGGCTCAGGCAACGGTCACGTGTGGGTGACATACGGAGAGATCACCTTTGTGAGCTGCTACCTGTCTCCGAATGACTCAATGCAGGAATTCGGAGTCAAACTTAGCTCACTAGAAGACTCTCTCCGCGGCATCGCTGGCAATGTCATCGTAGGGGGTGACTTTAATGCAAGGGCATTGGAGTGGGGTATGCCTACCGAAAACACTCGCGGACGGCGCATAGTCGAGATGGCATCGAGGTTGGGTTTGTTGGTGTTGAATACGGGTTCGACGCCAACATTCCAAAGGCCCGGTTTTGGCGAATCCATTCCCGATGTCACCATGGCATCGGAGAGACTTGCGGCACTGGTCAGCGATTGGAGGGTGATGGAAGATTACACTGCAAGTGATCATAACTACATCACCTTCCAAATTGCTGAGAGCAGACAAAGACGCCAAGGCTCTTCCTGTAAGTGGAATGGCTGGAATGCCGCTAAACTTAACAGGGACGAGATGGTCGCATCGCTCGTTTCGAGTTTGGGAGGGGAGCCTCTAACATCTGGGTCCCCAGTGACCCGTGCAGCAGCAGAGGCCGCTGCTGACAGAACCATGGGGTGGATTCGCAGGGCGTGTGAGGCTTCAATGCCCAAACGGAAACCCTTTCGTAGGAGGCAACATGCGTACTGGTGGAACGATGAAATCGCCGAACTGCGACGCATCGCTTTGGCGTGCAGGCGCAGGGCACAGCGAGCCAGAAATAGGCCAGGAGTGGCAGAGCTATCTGCTGCTCACATTGCGGCAAAGAGGGAGCTGACCAAGGCCATCACAAGGAGCAAACGTGCCAAATGGCAGGCTCTTTGTGAGGAGGTCAATTCAGACCCGTGGGGAGATGGCTACAAATTGGTCACTCGCAGACTTGGCTGTATGCGATCTAGCACTCTCATGGACGCGATATCCATGGAGCATATCGTTGGTTCGCTGTTCCCGGTGCACCCGCCAAGGATTGATGGGCCCATATTCGTTAACCAGGCGGATGTTCCTCTTTTTACGGACGAGGAGCTGAACAGTGCGGTGTCCAGGATGAAGAACCGGAAGGCCCCAGGGCCTGACGGAGTGCCGGTCGAGGCACTTAAAGTCGTGGCGGAGAGTCAACCGCGTCTATTATTGGATTTGTATAATTCATGTTTAGTCGCGGGGGTCTTCCCGTCGCGGTGGAAAGTGGCTCGAATAGTACTGGTAGATAAGGGGAAGGGTAACCTGGGCTGCCCATCGGCATACCGCCCGCTGTGCATGCTGGACACTGCTGGGAAGCTTCTCGAAGGGTTACTAAAGCCGAGATTGCTGTCAGCTGTGAGATCAGCCGGTGATCTTTCTTGCAGGCAGCACGGCTTCCGGAGGGGTCATTCAACAATCGATGCCATCTCAGAGGTTGTTGGGGCTGTAGCAAGAGCGGAAGAGGCATGTTACCGGGCCAGACCGGTCGTCTTACTGGTAACGCTTGACGTGCAAAACGCCTTCAACTCGGCGAGGTGGACGGACATCCTTCGGGCCCTTGAAGGGAGGTTCCGTATTCCTGGCTACTTGTTGGCCATGATGCGGGACTACCTCAGGGACCGATGGTTGCTCTATGACACTGAGGACGGAGTCAGAAGGAGGCCTGTCACCTCAGGTGCGGCACAGGGGTCAATCTTAGGACCTGACCTCTGGAATATCATGTACGATGATCTGCTGCGCCTGGAAATGCCTGCGGATGTGTTCCTGGTAGGTTACGCTGATGACGTCGCAGCTGTAATCACTTCTAGATCTGCCGATTTCGCTCAACTTAGACTTAACCAAGTTATGAGAAGGGTGGATCGGTGGATGACTGAGCACGGCCTCCAGCTGGCAGTCTCAAAGACAGAGATTGTCATGCTGACGAAGCGGAGGATACCAACTGTCATACCCATGACGGTTGGCTCCGTCGGGGTCCAGACCAGCAAGTCGGTCAGGTATCTGGGAGTGACACTGGACACCAAGCTGACGTATTGGGATCATATCCGCAGGGCATGTGACAGGGCTCTGGTAGTCGTCAGTTCGCTGAGTAGGCTAATGGCCAACGTTGGCGGACCCAGTGAGACGAGACGGAGACTGCTGATGGTGACGACCAATTCCATCTTGCTATATGGCGCCGAAATTTGGGGGGATGCGCTTCGAACTAGGAAGTTCCGGAAGCGCATTGCCAGTGTCCAGCGCAGGGGTGCCCTGCGAATCGCGTGTAGCTACCGCACGGTCTCGGAAGAGGCTGTGATGGTTGTATCGGGAGTAATCCCGATCGATCTGCTAGCGCGAGAACGCAAGGAGGGGTACCTCTTTCGCTCAGAGCTGGACAGAACTGAGGCTTTGACGCACGCGCGTACACTGACCCTCCAACTTTGGCAACAACGCTGGGGTGAAAGTGATAAAGGACGCTGGACGGCTAAGCTAATTGGTCTTATTGAGCCTTGGGTTAGCCGGAGCCACGGAGAGGTAAACTTTTACCTTTGTCAATTCTTGACAGGGCACGGTTACTTCAGGAAATACCTGAACAGAATGGGTAAGGTGGTCACACCGTACTGCCGGTACTGTGTGACTGAGCTCGATGATGCTCAGCACACATTCTTTATGTGCAGTCGCTTCGTCAGTTTGAGGCACACCATTGAGTCCACGATCGGCCTGGTAGCACCTGAGACGATCGTGAATGCAATGCTGCGAAACGAGGAGAACTGGCGCGCAGTCTCAACGTACGTTGAGAAAGTGCTGCGTATAAAGCGGGAGGAGGGTTGCCTTACCGACCCATAAGCCGTGGTAGTTCTTGAAGTCCGTGGTTACCAATGGGTGAGTCAGCACGACCGGGTCGAAGCAGTGCTTAGGCGGGTCCCGACTCGGAACTTCGTGGGCTTGTAGATGGTCCTTTTTTTTAGTGAGTCAAACCTCACATACCCCGTGGTGATAGGTTACCCGGGGATCTGGTATGCAGATTTTTTTTTGCCATCTACACTAGGGGAAAAAAAAAAAATTAGCATTGTGCAACTAATCTGGTCCACCATTCAATTTTAGAAATACACCAAATACAGAGTGATTTACCTCTGGAGATCGCATGTAATATGTAGTTATGGTTCAACTGTTCAGTTGATTCGATCATACAGTAGCTGCGAATGCAATTCGATTTACAACCGGATTAAGATCCATTTAAGTGGTACTTAAACGTGTAATGGGTTGATTCAAGTTCCGTCAACATGATCAAGAAACTTTCTCAGATCGAATTGAGATTGGCATTCAAAATCAGACAACTTAACTCTGTAATCCCTTTGGACCTGGACACTTAATTGGATGATTAAACACGGAAGGTATTCAAGTTTATTTTTTAGTGTATTTCGGAATCAGCATAGTTTTCTCATTTACGTTGGCTGGAGCTATATACAAAATAAGCTGCGATTATCTAAATGCGATTTTCCGCTTTAGTTTTAGCTTTTAAAATTTGATAAGTGTAAAGGAAATTTGATAATATGATAATGCCAAAGCTCAAAGGATTACCCTTTGAAGCGAATGCTTAGCTATGGCGGTAGGGAGACACATATGAGAGAATCCGATATCAATTATTCCATTATTCTTTTAAGTGACGCATTTTTCTTATTTCCTGAAACGCAGGTTTTACGTTCAGTCGCTACTTAAGCTATGATGAGACAATAAATGGAGCGCTGGTATTATGCCCAGTCGCCGGCTGTTGAGACAACACAATACGAACAAATACAACCATGAGAATACGACAGGATTCGAACCCCCGGGCAGTAGGTCGCTGCGTCGAACTGGAGCCTTAGCGAGCAGAGCTACCGACCTTTCCTTTAGCAACGGAGTACTAAATCGGACTTTCTCATGTATTTTCGAAACTTTCGCTCATCTTTGAACTTTCCAATCAGCGCCTCAATCGTAAAAAAATACACTCTTGATGATATGCTAGACTCAGTCGTGTTTGAAGATAATGCGACGATCCGATCATACAGAAAACCTATTTTGGCTTTCGAACAATTTCAATACTAATCCAAATCAACCCCCCAATCCGGTATTGTATACAGAGCTAGTGTTTGGTATGAGGTTTTGCTATATTGGTTTCGACTGAGAAGTTAAGTTGAACTGCAGATTTGAGTACGATCAACATACGTTGAGGTTACGAACCAAACGAAATCCTTATTTGAAATTCGTAACCATAATATAACTGGATATTCTCCTTAACAAGGACTTTTCCTTATTCTTAACATATTTGCGGAATATTTGAAATTGGGTGGAGATTTCTGATTGTATTTAGCAAGCGAGCGATTACGAGCATAGAATCTAACGTTTGTTTATACAAACGTTTACCCATACAATTTTGTGAGTAGTTTAGATAAGTCTTTAGGTAATATGACTGGTTCCTGCCTGATAATAAGATCAATTGCATATTATTTTTAACAAGACGTGGTTGATTCCGTAGCATATATAAGAGTGCAATAAAGATATCGATAAATAAGCAACTGAAGCAGAAATTTGTATGTTTTACCAGTAAGTCTATTTAAGTGTTTAACAGAATTCATACATCATCATATCTACAATCACAACTCATCGAGAAAAACTAGTTCTTAACATCGACAGTACTGAATGTTTAAGTCAGGGGTTATTTTAGAGAATTCGAAGTCAACATATATAGATTAGAAAACAAAAACAATGAAAATTATGATATAATGAACGAACAATTTGGTACGATTTACATGCAAATCTCTCCATACCCAAGCCGGTTCAAACCAATCAACCGAATCTTTTACAGACGAGCAAACACAGCAGACATTATGTCAAGAAATGATACGGCTGAGTCAAATTATGAAGGCAAACACATTTTCAAGACAAAAGAAAAACGCCGACATCAGATTCCGCATAATTTTCATAAACAGACGGCACCGCACGTAAAATGAAATAGGCATGTTTAAAATACGATATACTCGTAGATAGAACATCAAAACTTGATGAATTTCGCTTATGAATACTTTTGTCAATATCTGTACTACGATATTTACCATTTCCGGTGTCAAATCACTTTCATTGTATTCTCCGCTTGTTGCAAATAAAAAATCCTGCAACAACTTCATATTGACGAGTCGATTGTTCGTCTGGATCGATGAAGAGTAATTTTCGATGATTTTTAGTATCAATTAAATATTAAGCTGCCAATCAATTTCCAGGCAATAACAAGGACTCAATCCGCAGAAGAGAAATAATTACGAAACCAAGGAAAGTTCACACGCGATTCCCGTCGAATTGAGGGACATCGAGTTGAGGGCTTTTGTCAGCAACGGTCGTTGTACTTGTTGCCTTCGCCAACAATACCCACACACATTAAACATATGATAGTGAAGCCAATTCAATTCAGTATGATCAACACACAAAACACACAATGTTACAAATTGATATTCCCCAAAAAGGTAAATGGAAGGACACCTAAAACTACACAAACCACTCACTTTTCAAAACATCACAAACACTTATTCGATTTTTATTCAAATCGACCATTCTTCACTCTCCGTTTCGCATGGAATATTATAACGAATTCAAGACGAGGGCATTAACACAACACCAAACAAGAAAGATAAACACATTTTTTTTGCCTTTGGTCGTTTATCATTCACCATCTAAGCCAGCGATCAACGAAACGTATGAGCTTTTATTGAAATTTAAACAAAACCACAATATTTTTATTGCTCACATATTCCACTGCACTAATCAGACCAAAATTTTATAGGTTGTCACAAGATCATTGCAATAATTTCATCTGGAGACAACTTTCTGGAAATGCCGATTTGATAAACAGGAAACCCTACAAGGCAGATTCGCCAAGGAATTCGCCACGCTGCTTTGCCAGCCGCCCGTGAATAGAAATTTCCAAAGTAAATATCTCGACACACTAGATGGATTTCGAATAGAACGGAACAACACCACCGACCAGAGAACAGAATAGATACTAAACCAGTAGATTTTTTCGATATAGAAAAAAATGCCGGCTGGCCTGGGCCCGACTAGCTGACTATGGTTGCATGTGGTGGTCGCCTGAACTCCACCAACGACGATTACAATGATGATACACGATACGATGTACGGCAATAATCTACTAGTTCCTATACGTGGTTGGATTCATTCTTACATGGGATACCCGATATCCCGGCTTTTGAGGCTAGCCAGCGGCACCAGTCTCTACATTTTCCACTCAACTTAGAAGCCAAGCTGAAGAGGAGAAGAGAGATACAACTTAAGGCTTTAATGCTTTTGGTATGAACGATTGAACGAGTCACCGGTACACACACCGGACGGTAAATGAGCGAATTCCTTCTTCGCTAGAGATACTTTTCATGTTGTACTCCTAGATACACAATAGGCAGAATGCGCGTGAGGCCAAGAGCCTAGGTAAGACCGGAGAGTAAGTGAACTTGGATAACAACAAACCAGCCAACCAGCCAGCCAGCCAGCCAACTAGCCATAGAAGCATTAGCTACTAAGTGCGCTCATTTTATGTCCACACTACTATTAATAATGGATGACAGCTGATGGGGTCGTCGTCTATAGGTACAGTCGGGGCAAATGAAGTTTGGCTGATTTTATATGGTAATGTATACGGGATGTGTATTCTTAAAAATTCAAGCTTGCATCTAAATAGCATTTTAAATTTTGCTGAACTTATGTGCGAACAGAAGTGTTGTGCTCAACTCCCAGAGCCAAGCTACCAAAAGTAATTAGAAATTCATGGCTTTTCATAGGCTATTTTCATGCAGCCCAGGAGGGGCTTAAATTCACACAGGATCCCAAAGAATCTGCAACGTAATTTGGAAGGAAGCAGACCAGCTTCTATTAGATACAGCGACTTGATTCAGGTGTTGCTGTTTATCTTCTTACGAAACTGGAGAGTGGTTCATTTTTGGAGAACTAAGTTCGTCTGTAAGCAAAGTTACATTAGGTCTGATATAATTGAAAGGAAGCTTCGTGAAATGTAACAAATAATTAGCTTGTGCGATGGCTAACTAAAAACATATGGTCAGAAGCTTTCTAGCCACTATATGATACTCATTATCAAAGATTATGGAAGCTATGAGTACGCTTATGCTGAAAATTGTATTTTTCACAAGCAATGTTAATATTTAAACCTTTATTAGCTTGAAAATTTTCCTATAAGTATGTGGACATCAGAGCAACAAATTTGCTAGCAAATTTTTTGTTGGACAATTGTCTATATACAGCAAGGTTAATTAATATAAGTGTTATATATTCAAGTAAAAATTATTGGCTTATGGACCAAAAATCAATGCCAACTTTGCTTGTGGCGGTTTGAAGTCAAATTGAGGTCATATTTTATTTCTAAACATTTCAGATATAGTAGTTTCAGTAGGCTGATATTTCATTAACTTCCAAAAAAACTGCAGTCACATAACTCGTATGAAAGGCGGAGGGCTCTCTGCTTAGCAGAATGAGTGGCCTCTGCAGTTTTCTGGACGTTAATCTCCAGAATAGCGCAACACTAAAAAGTCGATAATAAGCTAGTCTTCTTGGCTGACAATAAGTTACGCATAGGTCTATTCGTTCTTACCGATACCAAATAAGAGACCCTGGAGCTCAAAGGTTCAGTCCAAGTGGCTACCAAAGGTCTCAGACCTGTTTGCAAAACAAAGCATACCCTTCAATTTCTGTTCCGCAATGTGCATGAGGTCTGCCAATCAAGCCTCATTGAAATTGCGTTTGCAAATTTTTTCCAGTGATACAGGTTTCTGAGACCTCAATCCCCCGACATTTTCTGCAGGTGTCACTGGTTAAGAGTCGGAGTTTCATTGCATGTGCTGCTGCAAGACAGGGGCCAGTACTGATGCCAACCACGTGCTTGCAGTCAGTCCGGATTCAAGCAAGAAAATATTTAGTAATTGCGAAGTTATAGAATCTCTCATGATATCGGTTATTCTACAGGTCTGAAAAACTGCAGCATGCATCATATGAAGTCGATCAAATAGTTAACCATTTGAATAAGAATTGGGATGTCTGCCGATCCAACTACGAATAGAGAAGCCCCATGCTTGCCTAGCTCATCTACTTCATAATTCCCGTCTATGCTCTTATGGTCGAGAGCCCAGTAGAATCTAACTCTTTGCAGCCGGAGTCGAGCGTGAGTAGATGAAGCAGAACTTTCAACGTAGACGAAGGAGTCGTGATTAAGGCACCTGTAATACATAAAGCCTGTAATACACCGTGTGTAGGAGAAGTCGGAAGGACTCATGGACTCAAGAACCAAATTGAATTTCCCAACAATCCAAAGTCCATGGACTCAGGCCATCGGGCCATTTTTTTGGCTCGACTGTGGGTGGGGAAATAGTTGGCCGAGTTTGGACAATCCATAAAATGGACTAGTCGTGTGTGTTGAAACCTAAGTTCAAACAACGTGGCAGTCTTACTTCACACGCTAACCTGTGACAAGCTCATTGACTGTTTCGGTGATTATTTTATTTAATCGAAAAATTCAGCAAAATAGATAGTGGTAGCCATGATTTTGTTTTGAAAGCTATCGAAAAATATAGGTCACATGAAAATATATTATACTATTTGGCCCAAAGCCTGCAACCGCTTGCTAAGTACCGCAAAGTAGCGGTCAATCTTTCGTGAGAAGTGATAGTTCACCTCATATTTGTATTTTTTCGTTTGATAAATGTGGTGGCCAACCGTAGCAACGTGTTATATGTCGTGTCATCCATCCTTAAATAATTTTGCCAATCAGAAGGCTCAAATGTGAGTTCTTTTACCAAATTTACGTGACTCATTTGTGTCCGTTTGGCAAGCCATCTTTTTTTCCACTTTCTTTTTGGTTGATGCAAGTTGCAATTGCAAAAAAATCTTCCATACGCTTCGGATCCATTAATAGATTAAAAATATTTTTTTCTTCAAGTTAATCTTATTTTTTTTAATTAATGACAGAAAATGGAATGGACTGACTGGATCCGAGGCTCTAGCGTGAGTGGCGAGCTAAATTTGACTTCAACCAAATAGACTCAAGCCAAATCGAGTCAGGCCATTTCCACTGCTCGTGAATGGGGGCCTTTAGATAGACCAAGGCTAAGGCCATTTGTCTTTCCCAACATATTTCTGACGAGAATCACGTTGCTGTCCCTCTTTACTTTTGCCTCTAGACCCGTCTTCAAAGCGGGCTTACTGCCTAGAATACAAACCGGAGTTTATGCCAAGGCCTAAGGTCTTCGCCCATTCATCAATGAGTCAAAGAGTATACTCGACGAGCTGGCGAAGGGTGTGCGGGAACTTACCGGAGAGAATGATCGCAATATCTTCAGCGTAGGCTATAGCCATGAGTCCCTTGTTTTCGAAACTGTTTTCAATTGTTTGTCGACAGATCCCACAAGAGAGGAGATATAACTTTTCCTTGAAGTATGCCCTTGTGAGCCTTTCTTACGATAGGCATTCCATAAATCTAATCTTTTTAATGGAAAAGTGATCGCATACGTCCTATGCGATGGCCCAGAAGCTTGTTGCATCAGGGCGACATGACGTTGCGCTTAGGACGAATTGTGGAATACGAGCCTTTAAAAGATTTTCGGAATTTATCCGTTAGTATTTTCACTGCTCTGAC